>CM062816.1:742398949-747198949 GCA_031772625.1 Pinus tabuliformis | reverse complement strand
AAAGAAGAGGGGGTAGGATATCCTTTCAAAATGTTGCACGAAGAAGCCCTCGAGCGATAGAGGAACATGATCATGGGCAACTTTGCCTAGATCCTTCAGCAGCTACCCAAGGACGATGCATCTACTTCTAACAGCGACTTTGGAATCACCACACCTTTTAAGGTACAAGTTAACTTTGACATTGGCATATTTGAGGGTCAGATAGATGCAGACGTCGTAGATAAATGGTTAAATATGCTAGAATGATATTTTATTTTTCATGATTTTTCCAGCCAGGAAAATATTACTTTTGCTCTTCTCAAAGCTGCCCCCCACGTCAAGCACTAGTGGAAAACCTACTATGAGAAGAAGGATGAAAGTACACCCTCACTATTTTCGTCCGTACCCGCTTGAGGTTTGTTCCAAAATGACATCAAGGAGAAGTACTACCCTATCGAGAGCTATGAGGATAAATAAATAAAGTGGACCACACTACGAGAAGGAAGGGACCAAGACGTGCCGAAGTTTACCAATGTTTTTCATACCCTTTGCACGAAGTTGGGTATCAAGGATTTTGAGCGGCATTTGGTACTCAAATACCATGAATACCTACACAGATACATCCAGGATGAGATGGAGTTCCTGGACATCTCCTTGCTTGGCATGATGTACCAGTACGCTGTCAAGATAGATCATAAGTTTAAACAAAAGAAGCGAGACTTTGAATCTGTGAATTTAAAGCAAGGGAAAGGTGCCCCAAAACCATAGAACAAAGGAAAAATCCAAGGCGGGGTGACCCAAGGCAACCCGTCAAAGCTGTGAGAAAGGAAAAATACCACGAAGTTGAAGAAGGACATAGGGAAGTGGTGTGAGTTCCATAAGAGCCCCACTCACAACACAAGTGAGTGTTGGGCCAAGCAGTTGCTAGTGGTCGAGTTGAAGGCTTCAGAATCAGATGCAGGTTCTGACTCTGAGTCAAAACCCAACAAGAATAATGAAAAAGGGAAGAAAATTATTGATGTCGAGCCTAATGCCACTGTTGCCACCACCAAGATCTAGAAGAATGAGCCTAAAGATCCAGAGGAGGGGGAGCGTCTCTTCCACTCACATATGTTGGTGAAGGGTTCGCCGCTGCAATTCATTGTCGATAGTGGGAGCCAAAAGAACCTCATTTCAGAAGAGGTCATGAAGTAGTTGAGCCTATTGATCACACCACACTTGAAAACGTACAACATCGGGTGGCTTCACCAAGGATGAGATCTTTGAGTCAGCCAACAATTCCACCTTCCATACAACATCAATCCCTTCACAAATGAGGTATTGTGTCATGTTGCTCCTCTTGACATTTGTGATGTATTATTAGGAAAACCATACTTGTGGAAGTGACATGTTTTATATGAGTCGATACCTCACTCTATTATTATTTATTTGGGTAATACGTTATACATGATACCAGAGGTAGCTCCACCTACCACCATCTCTTTGATCTCTGCTGAGAAATGCAGTAAGATCATCTCTGAGACTAGGAAATTTATTCTATTTCTGATTCACTCTCAGAGTAAGGGGAAGATCCTAGCCACATCCATGGCCCCTAGGAAGGGTTCCTCCATGCAATAGAAGCAGGTGGATACGGTTGTGGAAGAACACAGGGACATCTTCTCCTCACCCACAGGGGAACCCTTGCACTGTCAGGCCAAGCATCCACGAACCTGGGATGAGAGTTTTCCTTATGTGCAACACTGTTATAATAGATATCTCCACAGCTTGATTGATCGTTGTCCCTTTCAAGTGGGTCTAGGATTTCAACCATTGTGTCTGATTTATGTTGTCATGCCTCATGTGACTACACAGATAGATTCCACACATGTATTGTTCGAAGCTGAAAACTAGATTTATTGAACGCATCCAACACATCCGCCAGCAGATTCACAACATCTTAGAGAAGTCAAATGCCAAGTACGAGCAATGACATGATCAACATCAAGTGCCACACAAGTTTTAGGGGGGCAACAAAGTTTGGTTGCATTTGCAGAAATAACGCCTTACCAGAGCCCATTGGAAGTTCATACCACTCAGATATTTTCCTTACACCATTACCAAGGCTGTGGGAGAAAATTGATCCAAATGGATGCAAGAAACACTCTCTGTCTTCAAAACTTAAAGAAAATCATGCCAAGGCCAAAAAAAAAACATCGGATAAGGAAGCCTTTCAAACCACTATCAGGAGGCAAAAACTCGTGAAATCAATGGAAAAGACAAAGTATCGGAGGCAGAATAAGTGATGCACAGTAGTCGTCAGATCTGGCCGATCAACGGTCTAGATCTGAGCAGTAGATCGCAATCGGCGGTGACCTTCGGCAGGGATCAGCGGGATCCACATAGGAGATGCGACAATGATCAGCGGGTATCGGTGCTTAACACATATATATGGCGATGATGATTGGCGGGGTTAATATGGACCATCGATCAAGCGCGCAGATCGATGGCCCATATTACATCACAGGATTGCTATTGGAGATTGCAGGAGCACTTACAATGGCCCAGGGATTATTATGATGAGCAATTGCGATATCGCAATCGGAGTAGCCTAACGGAGTGGGGTCAATACCAGCATAACTTGCGATAGCTGGACCCGATGGAAAAATAGGTGATAGCGTATATTTTTTTGAAGTCCGGTATGCGGGATTTTTTAGTGTGTTTTAATGTATTTCATAGTTTTGTTTATTAAACAAAATGCGAAGGGGAAAGCACCGATGAGATATGCCGGACCCGAAAGGGTACCTTAAGGCTATTCAATATAATTTCAAGTCCAGAGGAAAGTCATTTATAATGCATTTTCGCAGTTTTTAAAAATTTATGAAAAACAAAGGGGCAGAGCCATTGCGATTTGCGACAACGACAATAGGCGGACCCGATGGGAGAATAGGGAGGATTTAAGGACTTTTTAAGTCTGATATATTGAGTGTTGGCAGATTTTCTCTGTGAAAATACATTTTCACTGTGAAAATGGAGCGCAGCCATTTCAATAGCTGCAAAGGATCGAGGCACTTTGGCGTTACAGAATGGGTGGCCACCTCCTCTCTAAGTTTTAAGTAATGATAGTATCAAACTGAGAGAGGGATTCAAAGTGGACAGAGGCCAGGAAGACTGAGAGATGGGAACATGAAATGAACAGGCAACATTGGATTTAAAGCCACAAACAAAGAGCGCAACAAAGAGAGAAGTAGTGCAGGCAAATGCCGACACAGAGTTGGGACATAGACAGAGAGCATTGAGGGAGTCTGTGTACCCATAAAAAACTTGAGAGATTCAAGTAAAGCTCTTGTTATTGAATTTTGTTGTATGTGAGGCTCAATTTGAGCTCACTATTGTAAAAAGAACTCTGCTTGAAGACATAATAGAGAGGCCACCATTGAAGGCTGGACCAGGAGATGTAGCCCAGGAGTATTGGGTGAACTCCTCATTAAATTTTCTATGTTATGTGTTGTCTATTATGTTTTGTTTACTGCTTCATTGTTTGTGCATTTCGCAATCTTATCGATCCATTGCATAAAATGACATAGACAAATCCATGCACATAAGTATGTAATACCTTATTATTGTCTTAGATCTTATTATCAGATCAAGTGGTATCAGAGCTTTAGTTTGTTAAGGTTAGACAAGCTTGTGCAAGACTGTTAGTGAATGATAACTAGGTCAAAGCTTAAATTAGGAGAAGGAGAATTGGTTGAAAGTAACCCAGAAATTGGTAGAGTCTATCCTAGGAGGAAAATGGCAGAAGAAAATCCCTTGGAATCAGACTCTCAGTTCATGGACAGTTTCATGGACAGTTTCATGACCATGAGAGCCATGGTAGAAGAAATGTATATAGAATTTAAGAAAGGTCGAAGTGAAGATTCTTCAACTTCCAAACAAGAAAAAGGAACAAAAGAATATCTTATAGATGGCCATTCTAAAGGCAAAAGGAAAGGAACATAGGCTCCTCTATCCACACCTCCTGATAGCCCTGAAAGAAGAAAACATCTTTGATTAAATTAGATGTTAAATTAGATTTTCCAATATATGATGGAGAGTTAAATGCAGAGAAGCTAGATAACTGGATTAGACAGATTGATGTGTATTGCAGGGTGTAGAGCATTGATTCAGATAGGAGTAAAATTCAGCTGGCCAGCCTATGCCTTGGAGGAACTGCCTTGGTATGGTGGGAAGGTAGGACACAAGCTGACTTGAAGAAGCATGGTAAAACTCTTTCTGTCTGGAGTGAATTTGTTTCTGCAATTAAAAAACAATTCTATCCACTAGCTTATATGCAGCAAGCTATGATGAGTTGGCAAACTCTTCGCCAATTAAAAGGGAAAAGTGTACAAAGCTACACCCAAGAATTTAGAAAAAGAGCTTTGATTCTAGGCATTTCTTTAGACTCACTTGAAACTTTGCTGAAGTATATAGGTGGTCTACATAGTTATTTGAGGCACACCATTATCATGTTTAACCCTACTAGCATAGATGAGGTATCTGTTCAGGGTACCCATCTAGAGGCTAGAGGCAAGAATGTGAACCCAGAGATTGGGGGATCATCAAAACCCACTACGATCAAGAACAAGGAAAAGAGGAAGTAGAAATGGAAAGAGAGGAAGGAAAATGCTGTACAAAAGGCCAAACCGTCATGCACTCACAGCAAGAAGGATGGACATGATGATGAACATTGCTAGTCTTTGCATCCAGAGCTGAAACCCAAGAAGTTCAATGGCAAGAAGAAGAAGGTTGCTGCTGCTGTTCAGAAAGATTTGGGGTCAGACTCAGGTGATGAAACAACCATCGCAACCACATGTATACAAGGTAAAAATTCTGAAGCATCTACTAGTAATTCTGCCCAAACTATTGATAGTGAAGAAAATGAGAGAAGAAGACATGAGCTTTTTCATATTAGAGTTATTTCCAAGCATCGAAAGATTGATACTCTGTTTGATAGTGGCTCACAAGTAAACTTAATTTTTGAAACAATTGTAAAGAAGCTAGGATTGCCAACCATACCTCACAAGAAGCCATATCTATTGGGTTGGTTATGTGATAAAGCAAAACTACAAGTGACTAGACAATGCAAACTTAGGTTTGCCATTGGTTCAGCATTTGTAGATGAGGTTGAGTTGGATGTAATTCCCTTGGATATATGTGGGATTGTTTTAGGAAGTCCTTACTTGTATGATAGAAAAGCCATTTTCTATAGAGCTAAAAATAAGTATCAACTTGTTAAATATGGAATAGAATATACTGTAAGAGCTCACAAACTCAAAAATAATTATACTCTCATAAACTCAGGGCAGATGAAAAGGATTGTAAATTCATGCAAACAATTTTTACTGATGGTTATAAGGGAAAAGAAACCTGAAAAAACCAATGTATTTGAGGGCTGTGATGCTAAACAAAAAGCTGAATTAGAAAAAGTTGTTTTCGAATATGATATCTTATTCCAAGAACCTAAAGGTCCGCCACCAAAAAGGGAAATTGTACATGATATTAATTTGCAGCAAGATGCTCCATTGCCTAACATTAGAATGTACAGGTTATCCACTTTAGAGTATGCAGAAATCAAGAAGCAGGTACAGGAGCTTCTCGAGAAAGGGTTCATAAGACCAAGCACGTCGCCATGTGGCTCTCCAATAGTGTTGGTGAGAAAGAAGGATGGTTCGTGGAGTATGTGCATTGATTACTGAGCACTGAATAAAATAATGATCAAGAATCGTTATCCCATTCTTTGCATTGATGATCTATTGGATCAACTAAAAGAGGCTGTTTACTTTTCCAAGTTGGACCTACATAGTGGTTACCATCAGGTCAGAGTAGCAGAGCAAGTTGCATGGAAGATTTCTTTCAAAACAAAGCAAGGGCTGTATGAATGGCTAGTTATGCCTTTCGAATTAACTAATGCTCCTGCCACTTTCATGAGGGTTATGAATGATGTACTCAGGAATTTTATTGATGATTTTGTAATTGTATATCTAGATGACATTCTTGTATCCAGTAAAACATGGGAAGAACATTTGAAGCATGTAAAGCAGACTCTAGATGTTTTGAAAAAAGAAAATCTCTATGTTAAGTTATCCAGGTGTGAATTTGGTAAAACATTTTTGAATTATTTGGGACATATTGTAGGGGGTGGTGAACTGAAGATAGATCCCTCTAAGGTTGCAGTCATTGTAAACTGGGCCTAAACCCAAGTCTGCTACAAAAGTTAGAAGCTTCCTAGGGGCAGCACAATATTGGAGAAAGTATATTGCTAACTTTTCCTTAATTGCAGTTCCCTTACATGCTTTGACAGGATTGAACAAGGTGTTTTAGTGGGGAGGAAAATAGAAGAAAGACTTTGACACCTTGAAAGAAAAAATTAGTACAACACCAGTACTAGCATTGCCAAATCTTCAACAACCATTTGAGATCGAAACAGATGCTAGTGATTATGCCATGGGAGCAGTGTTGATGCAACATGGTAAACCCATATGCTACCATTCTAAGACTTTTAATTCTGTAGTAGTTAATTATCCTACATATGATAAAGAATTGTATGCATTAGTTCAAAGTGTGAAGAAGTGGAAACATTACTTAATGGGCAAAGAAACAATAATACATACTGATCATCAGCCACTTCAGTACTTGCACTCACAAACTAAATTGCAACAATCAAGACACTATAGGTGGATGGGTTTCCTACAGTAGTTTCATTTAGTCATCAGATATAAAAAGGGCATACACAATAAAGTTGCAGATATGTTTTCCAGACCAATCATAAATGCATCTACTATACTTAAGCATAACTCAGTAATGCATGAAAGCTACATTGAACAATATGCTCAATATATAGACTTTAAAGATGTAAATGCAGCTTTAAGTAATGGAAAAAAGGTAGAAGAATTGGATTACTATGTTAGGACCAACTCTTCTATCATTTGGGAAAGCTATGCATTCCACAAACAGAGAGAATTAACATAATTAGGGAGGCACATACTTCCTTGATATCAGGTCATTTTGGTATAAGTAAAACAGTTGCACAACTGCAAAGATACTTCTATTGGCCAAAAATGCATGAAACAATTTCTAGATATGTAAGAGGGTGTACCATGTGTGCTAAAAGCAAGCCCAGCAATAGAAAACTAGGCTTGTACACTCCACTGCTAGTTCCTTCCCGTCCTTGGGAAAGTGTTTCCATGGACTTTGTTGGGGGATTACCAAAATCTAGAAAGGGACATGACTATTTATATGTTATTGTGGAGATATTAAGCAAAATGTGTCTTTTAATACCTTGTAATAAGTAGATTATAGCTGAACAAACAACGAAATTGTTCTTTCAGCATGTTTGGGTGCATTTTGGGTTACCCACTTCCATAGTATTTGGTCGAGACTCCCGATTTGTTGGGAAGTTTTGGTCAAGTCTGTGGGAATTAATGGACACCAAATTGAAGAAAAGCACAACCTTTCATCCACAGACAGATGGCCAAATAGAGGTAGTCAACAGGATAGTGATCCAGTTGCTCAGGGGTTATTGCGGCAAGCATCCCAAGCTTTGGGATGAACACTTATGTTATGTGAAACATGCTTACAACCATGCTAAACATTCTTTTGCATAGAGATCTCCTTTTGAGACCTGTTTTGGTTTCATACCAAGGTCTCCCTTGGATTTTGTCTTTGAAAAAGACATAGCAGTTGCTGGACACAGTAATGTGGACAAAGCAACTAGATTCATTGAACAGATCCAAGAAATTCACTAGGCAGTGCATGAACAGTTGGAAAAGAGCCAAGCCAAATACAAGGCAAGGCATGATAAACACCGGGTGGAGCACAGCTTCCAAGTTAGCAATCAAGTTTGGTTGTATATCAGCAAGGACAGAATGCAAGGTGAAGGAAAGAAGCTGAAGCCAATAAGGTATGGGCCTTTTAAGGTACTTGAGAAAATTGGAGAGAATGCTTTCTGCCTTGATCTGCAAACATACATGCACATCTATTCAGTAGTAAATGCAGAAAATTTGAGACTGATTGAACCTTCATTAATTGAAGATCCTGAAGAGCAAAGTCAATTAAATTCCATTGATGATCTGTTGCCTGAATACCTCAATGACTTACAGGAAGATATAGTTCTGGATAGGAAGGTTATAAAAATGCGCAGAGGGGATGTGGAGTACCTTAGAATTGGACTCAAAGGTTCAAAACCCAACAGTGAAAAATGGATAGAGATTGGGCAAGTGAGGCAGCTGTATCCTCACTTAAACAATGCTTGAAAAACAACTTTTGGTGGTCCAAAAGCCTTTTCAATTGGAAGGCCTAATCCAAATAGATCCAAGAAACACTCTCTGTCTTCAAAACTTAAAGAAAATCATGCCAAGACCAAAAAAAAAATCACATACGGAAGCCTTTCAAACCACTATCGGGAGGCAAAAACTCGTGAAATCAATGGAAAAGACATAGTATCGGAGGTGGAATAAGTGATGCACACTAGCCGTCAGATCTGGCCGATCAACGATCCAGATCTAAGCGACGGATCGCAATTGTGGTGACCTTTGCCAGGGATCGGAAAGATCCACATAGGAGATGGGACAACGATCAGTGGATATCGACGCTTAACACATATATGGCAACGATGATTGGCTGGGTTAATGTGGACTGTCGATCAAGCGTGCAGATCAACGGCCCATATTACATCACAAGATTGCTATTGGAGATTGCAGGAGCGCTTACAAAGGCCCATGGGTTATTGCGATGAGCGATTACGATATCGTAATCGGAGAAACCTAACGGAGCGGGGCCGATATCAACATAACTTGTGATAGTTAGAGCCGATGGAAAAATAGGTGATAATGTATATTTTTTTGAAGTCTGGTATGCAGGATTTTTCAGTGTGTTTTAATGTATTTCACAGTTTTGTTTGTTAAACGAAATGCGAAGGGGAAAGCAACGATGCTATATGCCGGATCCGAAAGGGTACCTTAAGGCTATTCGATATAGTTTCAAGTCCGGAGGAAAGCCATTTATAATGCATTTTCACAGTTTTTAAATATTTATGAAAAACAAAGGGGCAAAGCCATTGCGATTTGCGACAATGACAATAAGCGGACCGGATGGGAGAATAGGGAGGATTTAAGGAATTTTGAAGTCTGATATATTGAGTTTTGGCGGATTTTCTCCGTGAAAATACATTTTCACAGTGAAACTAGAGCGTGACTGTTTCAAGAGTTGCAGAGGCCTGAGGCACTTTGGCGTTACAGAATGGGTGGCCACCTCCTCTCTAAGCATTAAGCAATGATAGTATGATACCGAGAGACGGGAACATGAAATGAACAGGCAGTGTTGGCTTTAAAGCCACAGACAAAGAGCGCAACAAAGAGAGCAGTGGTGCAGGAAAATTCCGAGACAGAGTTAGGACATATACAAAGAGCATTGAGGGAGTCTATGTACCCATAGAAAACTTGAGAGGTTCAAGTAAAGCTCTTGTTATTGTATTCTATTGTATGTGAGGCTCAATTTGAGCTCACTGTTGTAAAAATAACTCTGCTTGAAGACATAATAGAGAGGCCACCACTGAAGGTTGGACCAGGAGATGTAGCCCAGGAGTATTGGGTGAACTCCTCATTAAATTTGTTTTGTTATGTGTTGTCTATTATGTTTTGTTTATTGCTTCATTGTCTGTGCATTTCGCAATCTTATCGATCCATTGCATAAAATGATGTATACAAATCCATGCACATAAGTCTGTAATACCTTATTATTGTCTTAGATCTCATTATCAAATCAACAATGATTTTGAGCTCAACATTCCCACATTCCTGGGCCTGCACCCAGTTTTCAATATGGACCGCCTTTGACCATACTTCCCACCATTACTAGACACATCAGACATTGCAGAACAACTCACACCAACAAAGTTAAACCCAGATGGTGAGCTCCAGTATTGTAGCAATAATGCTACAACTCCTGGGGCTTCTTGTCTCTTAATTTTATCAACCCGGTAGTTCGTACAAACTTGGAAGCGACGGTGCTGTATGCACAAGTACTAGCTCTTGTTGCAGCTGTCACTTGGTCAGCTGGCACAAGTCCGCTAGGGCTCAAGCCAACTTCTATAGGCTCTCAGAAGAAGCTTGTTAAATGATGGACGAAAGCTAGCTCAAAGAAGACTAATCTACTTGGAAAAAATGAACTGAAAGCAAATCAAAACATGGAAACCCTAGGAAACCCTAATTTAACTAGTCTAACCTCTATGATGCAAAGAATGTGAAGGAAACTTCTACCAATGATGCCATTACTTCTAATAAGTGAAAATGCATGAATCTAATCTACTTGCATCTTAAAAGACATGTTTTTGTATTTTTTCTTTAAGTGGATGGAGTGATTGTGATTTTGTGCTTATTAAGGTTTGGTTGTGCAGATGTGATGCGGAAGGAAGGGAAGCTTGGGAAAGGTTGGGGAGGCTAGGAGAGGTTCCCAAGGATCCTTAGCATCCATCCATAGAGGTTCCTCACGCTCAGAGGCTTAGCAACCGAGTGAGTGGCCTCCTACAGGATGTCTGCAGGGGATCCTACAGGAAACGCAGGGGTTTCTACAGGAAGTCTACAAATTGCTACAGGATGACCTACCGTGGGTGTTTGAAGTGATGGTGGAGTGATGGAATGGTAGGGGGAGATGTGTAAGGTAGGGATAGAGCTGGTGATGGCTCAGGAGTGGAGAAGTAGGATGGAGAACGGGTGTATGAAGTGGGTTGATGGATGGAAGGTTATAACAGCGAAATGTCTAAAGAATGAAGTTACGTGAGGAGTGGAGGAGTTTGGGAGATAACAGAGCGGAGCAGAGGTCAAGGATGTGGTTGTATGCGTGATCAAGACGAAGAAGAAGGTAATAGAACGATGAAGAGCAGTGTAATTATACCAAATGGCTTATGACTGTCACCAAGATGAAAATTCATTAACCTATGCTACCTGTGCTATGAACTCAATGAACAACAATATAAAGCGTGTAGAGGAATGTGCATGAAGCTGTGATGAAGGTGTATGGTGCAAGAGTGAAGTGCATGGAAAGATCTATCATAAACGAGACTATGTTGCAGCATGTATAAAGTGAAGAACTGCGTATTTTTGTGGTTGGTATAGGCTGCACTCCAATCTCCAAACAGAGATGGCAGTGGAGACTTCCTCAACCTTTTTCCTTGGAGCTCCAATGTATTATCAACCTGCTAGTCTAACTAAACAACCGAAAGCAATTCAACCATAAGCTAAACTCATTCAATCTCATAAAAACTAACTCAGCAAACCTGTAATTTCGAATTTCATGGTAAAGCAATGAACTAAAGTGCTGAAACAAAAAGAAATTAACATTACAACACAGAGGAGGTCTGTTGCTCTCTTAAAAACTCAGAATTGGATCAAAAGCTGCCTGTCTTTATTGAATAATCATGAATCTAATGACATGCCAAAACTGGCTTACAAGGAGAAAAAACCGAGCTACAACATGACTAACCAAATTGACTAACTAGCTAACCCCAAATTGACTAACTAGCTACACAAAATGACTACTCACTAGCTAACCCAAATGAGGCCCCAAGCCTTCTTATTTATACAATTTTGAGGCCCCAACAGTCCTCCTAAAAGTTAGGGACTTGGCTGCCCAAGACTTGGAGTTAACAGCAGTCCAACTTGACTTGCTTGGCTGCCCTTGAGCTGATTGATTCGGTGGCCCTTGAACTTCGAGCTGATGGTGGAGAATTCGAGGTAAGGGCCCATAAATGAGGGGGACACCTTCCTACAAATCCTCTAGCTTGTTCTCCCACGAATTTGGCTGCCAAGTGCTCATTAAGACCTTCAAATTTGTCTCCAAGTTGACCAAAAAGGCTACAAAAAGCACCCATTAGACTTGTTGGCATAATGACTAACCAAATTCACTCTATTAACATAAAAATAATCAAAAACATGCAATAAACAAATGAGAATGGTGGACTAAGCCAAATTAGGAGGTTGAATGAGCCCAAATAATTGTACATTTTTGGGGCTCATCATCACCCCCCTACTGAAAGTGTTGCTCATCCTCTGAGCAACCAAATCTCTCCCCTTGTCTTTGATGGCCCTGGTGACTTCCTTGGCTAGCATCTCGGCCAATTTCTCCTTTGGCTTCCCGCTTTTCAAACTTTCCTGTAGAAACTCTTCGCTGGCTTCCTGTAGAAACAGTCTGCTAGCTTCCTGTAGAACGAATTTTCTCTGATTTTGCCTGCGGTATTGTCTCAACTTGTTCTGTTTTAGTGGCTTGTTGAAGGCTTACATTCACAGGTACACTGATAGTTTCACCAGATGGATTGGACTCGGACACTGCATCATTCAAATTTGAAACTGCTTTTTCCTCTTCTCTGAAAATCTACTTGCTCTGCAATGTTGTTTGTTAATACATCCTTTGTCTCAGAAGCTTCAAAATTTTCAGTCTCCTTTAGATATGCAGAATCATTTGCCAAGACATCCTCCATTTCTGCTGCTTTTCTTAGTGCCCTCAGCCTTGGTATGAATGTGCAAGTATATTCTTGTAGAAGGCTGAACCATGATCAGATTATGTCCAAATCTTGAAATTTAAACGGCCCCTCTGAAAAATGGTAGCTGCATGCAGAGCCTCAGTCAATCTTCACTGATAAGTACATTGTCCGCACAAACCAAAGGCATGCATAGAAATCTATTATACCGGTCAGAACAACAAATGAGTATGACATGATGGGCATGTAGCCAAAATATGAAATTCTAGAAACAAGTTTTGTCATCTCCAGCTTGGTGAATAAATAGAATGTGGCATAGAGAAACAAGTAGAATGCGGAGGAGCCTGCAGTCAAATAAGATCTCCACCACCGGTTGTAATCTTCACTGCACATTTCAACGTAGCACAAGATAACAGTGATTTCTGCACATGTAACCATGAGGATCACAAAGATAATGAACAGGAACCCAAATATACAGTAAGACTGATGCAGCCATATTGAAGTTAATCTGAAGAACAATCCAATGGATACAATTCCAAACCATAAAAGGACTGAGACAAACATAGTCTCGAAAGGAACTATACCAACTGATTTTTTCCATAGCAGTGCATTGAGAATAAAGGAAATGCATGGAAACAAGAATGTGGCCTTCAGCATATTCCTCCTTTCTCCTCGTTTGGAGCTTGAACTTTTCTAAAGATCCCGTGGTCAGCCAACAGAAGCATCAACCCACAGAAGCTCCTCATGTTTTCTTTCTGCAGGGCTGTTTTCTGCCTTTCCTGTAGACGACATCCTGTAGAAACGCCTGTAGAGCGTGATTCGGCCTTTGAGTGAGCCCGCTGCACTAGAGAAATTTAAAAATAGGTAGGAAAATCAGCGAAGGACGATAGATTAAGCTGATTGTGGAAGCAGAGGATGTATACTCCGATTTAAACATGAGGCAAGTGCAAGTTGGCAACCATCTGTGAGTTTCAGCTGAGCGTTGATTAATGTTTGCGTGATTTGTGGTGAAGGAGTGCAGTGGCCAAGCGTGCGTGGCTTTCCAGAACTGCAGTAATGTCATGAACTGCTGTTGTTATTTATTTGTTCTCTGCTTGTATTCAATTCCATTAGTTGCACTTAGAGTTTAGAATATCCCCAACTGATTGTGTTTTGTTTTTGAACTTCACGTGAATGGCTGATCCATGCATGCGTGATTTTTGCCTTGCTGAGTGCAATTGAACGTGGCTCCCTTCTTGGCTGAACCCATTCATCTCATTCATTCATGCATTGCTTTAGATTAGATTCATGCAAACAGAGGAACAAGTTTAGTCACGTACCTGCAAGTTAAACGACTGATTGTGAAGCGTGTTGCTGCATGCATGTGTTGATCTTCATTTGCTGCATGTATGGTGGCTTGACTGATGATTTATGGCTGTTTTTTCTTGTGCAGGTGCCCTCTGGATGGATCTAAGCTGCACGCGTTCATTTCCACGTTCAACTCTGCCCGCTCAAGCTGCTGCTACTGCATGGTCACAACCAGAACTTCTTTTTGCCATTTCTCCCAAACGGTAGATCGGTTTGATCTGAAACTTGGTGAGCATGTTCCTACCATCATTATGCATCTCCCATAGCAAATTCGTGATCAATGGATGCACAGATTTCGAGAAAAATGGAAAATGGCTGAATATTTCATAGCTCGATTTCTCGGAAACCGTGCATCAGAATCGGCTGAAACTGCTTGGGTAGGCTACTATCACCCACGTTCATCTCCCCATGAAACAGGTTTTAAAACGGATGCACGGATATGGAGAAAATGCAAAAATGGCTGATGGTGATGGAGGCTGATTTCTTGGAAACCGTGCACCGGAATTGCATGAAAACTGCTCAGGCATGTTTTCATCGACCTTGTACAATCCCCCATAAGATGGTTTGTCAAATGGATGCATGGTTCTCAAGTTATGGCAAAAACAAATTCTGCTCTATGGATTTTTGCTTCAAGGCACTTTGCATGTGTTTGCATGGTATGACAAAATGAATTTTGGCTGTGATGCAGGTATGGAGACGATGGAGGAGGAGTTGGAAGATTGCATGAGGGCTTCTGAACCCTTGAGGAAGCTACCATGCTCGCCAAACCACTTTTTGAAATGCATGCCTAGTTTCCCACAATTTCTACAGGAAGTTCCTGTAGAAGCACAATGAGAAGCACAATGAGGGGGACGAATGATGGAGAAAGGAAAGGGATGGACACACAAGTGCTTTTAGGCCTAATCAACAGATTCCCACCATTAGATTCACTTCTGAAATTGTATTTGGCTCGTCCAAAGGTTCTACAGGATGTTTCCTGTAGAAATACAGAGCTTCCTGTAGAAGACACAGTTTTGAGGAAAGAGGCATAATGACATGGAAAAAAAATGATGGAAAAGGGGTGAGGAATGGAAACATGGATGTGGGTAGGCCTCATGGACATATTCCAAGCCTTCAGGTCCTCCTCGGAGATCAATTTGGCTTTTTTGTAAGCTTCCTGTAGAAGATACGAAAAACTCCTTTGTCTTTGTTTTGAGTGATCCACCTGACCTACAATGTCCTTCTTGCAACCTGCAATTAGCCAATGGAAATTAGTCTTATTTGTTCTTTTTTTCTTTTTCTCTTTTTTTTTTGAAAAACAACTAGGGCGCCTCATGGAGGTTTTCACCCTAATTACCTGCCTTGGGCGCCTCCAAGGGAGGTTTTCACCCAAAGATCTTATTCCCTTTTATTTTCTCTTTTTTCCAACCCATTGACCGCCTCATGGAGGTTTTCAATCAATGAGCCAATCTAAGGCGCCTCCAAGGAGGTTTTCACCTTAGATTTCTATTTTCCTCTTTTTTCATTTTTTTTTCTTTTTCTTTTTTCTTTTTTTTTTTTTTTTTTCTACCCTACCCTACTTGAAAAACAAAATCATTCTCAAGTATAAGAATACTTCCAATGGAGCCATGTGCACATCGAGATTAGAGAAAAAATGATGTGAAGGCTCGAAATGCATGCTTTGATAGGTATCCAGATCTCAGAGACCAAATGATTTGGCGTTGAAGGGATCAAACAAAACTGAGGAAGAAAGTACTGCTGCAACTTAGTGACCTCCCGAAACCATATCTCAATATAGCTTTGATATCCTTGGTTCTTTGGCTGATCTGGATCATTCTTCATGTCACCTTCTAACATGACTTTCTCATCTTCCTCTTTTTGCTGATCTTTCTCTTGAATACATGGAAGATCTGATGGTAACCATGAAGGAACTCTCTCGATCTCTGATTCTGATCTCTTCTCTTCATTAAGTGCAGCCCATGGTTCTTTGATCTCCTCTTTGGAATCTTCTTTTGCTTTTGGTCCTTCAATGTTTTCAATAGATTCTCTCTTTTGCAACACTCTTCCTGAGCTTTGGTGAACATCATTGAGCTCAAAAGGAGTCATTTGCACATGTTGTGCCTCAGCTTTGCACTTGTGTTGAGCTGCTCCAATGTGTGGGTTTGGAGATGATGGTACGGGTAGTTGAGTGGAGGTGTGAAATTGAGATGGAGATGGATGGCATTGTGGTTGGGTAGGAATTTGGGGTTGCCTTGGTGGAGGAGGAGGCGATGGTTGTGGATGAGTAGGTGGTGGAGGAAAATGAGCGGGATGAGAGTTGTACTGGGGCCTCCACTCCTAATAAGGTGCATTCCACTGCGGCTGTGGCTGAGCATAAGAGTGAAATGAATGAGCAACTGGTTGGGCATAATATGGATCTGTGAAGGAACAAGGAGAATATGACCAAGGAGGAGGTGTAGACCAGGAAGGATGAGCAGGGGGATCCCAAGAAGGCATGAAAGTGGCTTGATACGGGTCATAATAGGTCTCGGGTATCCCTTGCAGTTCCTGCTAGTAAGATCTAGGTCCATGTGGCCTCCTTTGGTTCATATAATAGAGTGATTCAGTGGCTCCCTTGGCTCTCTGATATGAAGCTTTGATTCTGGGCAAGGAAGGGCACTGATCTGTAGGATGGTATTCTTCACATACAAAACACACTTCTAGGGAGTGCATTGGACATTCGTTCCTAGGATGCTTTTTAAGGCACCTAGGACAAAAAATGACCAAAGCCCTCTTGGCTTCTTCTTGCTTCTTTTGGATCCGCAAGGTATCCAGTTGCATGGCAAGAAACTGCCTCATATCAGTCTTGAAATCTTCGATCTGATTTGCAAATTCATCTTTGGACAAGGGACTGCTCCCAACATCTCTGCTTGTAGCCATTTGCTTCAGAGGAATGTTTCTTCTTCTTCTCCCCTAGAGGTTCTTCAGATATGTCTTGATGTCCACCCAAGGGTTCTTTCATCACAGCCATCGAAGAAGAACGTTGGCTGTGTGAAGCAGTGGGGGTGTTGTGCAATCATTTTTCTAACTTATCTCTACTCCTACAAGACATGAAATGAAATCTTTTTGGTTGATTTTTTTCTTTTTTCTACTTCTACATGCAAAACTGAAATAGATTGAACTGCAACTATCTTGCTGAAATGAAAATGCGGAATTGAAATGAAAGCAGGAAAGGACTAATCTATTTTGCTCAAATGAAATTGCAGGAATGAAATGCTAGTCTACGCTTGCGGAATTGAAATGCTAGTCTACTCTTGCAGAAATGAAATTGCGGAATTGAAATGCTAATCTACGCTTGCAGAAATGAAATTGCGGAATTGAAATGCTAATCTATGAAAGCAAGAAATGCTAATCTACTTTTGCATAAATGAAATTGCATAATGGAAATGAAATAAACTACTTAGCAGAAGGTTGTAGTAGAAAATAGAAGAATAGCAACAATCACCAATACTCTGCCGCTTCCCCGGCAACGGCGCCAAAAAGATGGTGAGATCCAGTATTGTAGCAATAATGCTACAACTCCTGGGGCTTCCTGTCTCTTAATTTTATCAACCCGGTAGTTCGTACAAACTTGGAAGCGACGGTGCTGTATGCACAAGTACTAGCTCTTGTCGCAGCTGTCACTTGGTCAGCTGGCACAAGTCCGCTAGGGCTCAAGCCAACTTCTATAGGCTCTCAGAAGAAGCTTGTTAAATGATGGACGAAATCTAGCTCAAAGAAGACTAATCTACTTGGCAAAAATGAACTGAAAGCAAATCAAAACATGGAAACCCTAATTTAACTAGTCTAACCTCTATGATGCAAAGAATGTGAAGGAAACTTCTACCAATGATGCCATTACTTCTAATAAGTGAAAATGCATGAATCTAATCTACTTGCATCTTAAAAGACATGTTTTTGTATTTTTTCTTTAAGTGGATGGAGTGATTGTGATTTTGTGCTTATTAGGGTTTGGTTGTGCAGATGTGATGCGGAAGGAAGGGAAGCTTGGGAAAGGTTGGGGAGGCTAAGAGAGGTTCCCAAGGATCCTTAGCATCCGTCCATAGAGGTTCCTCACGCTCAGAGGCTCAACAACCGAGTGAGTGGCCTCCTACAGGATGTCTGCAGGGGATCCTACAGGAAACGCAGGGGTTTCTACAGGAAGTCTACAAATTGCTACAGGATGACCTACCGTGGGTGTTTGAAGTGATGGTGGAGTGATGGAATGGTAGGGGGAGATGTGTAAGGTAGGGATAGAGCTGGTGATGGCTCAGGAGTGGAGAAGTAGGATGGAGAACGAGTGTATGAAGTGGGTTGATGGATGGAAGGTTATAACAGCGAAATGTCTAAAGAATGAAGTTACGTGAGGAGTGGAGGAGTTTGGGAGATAACAGAGCGGAGCAGAGGTCAAGGATGTGGTTTTATGCGTGATCAAGACGAAGAAGAAGGTAATAGAACGATGAAGAGCAGTGTAAATAAACCAAATGGCTTATGACTGTCACCAAGATGAAAATTCATTAACCTATGCTACCTGTGCTATGAACTCAATGAACAGCAATATAAAGCGTGTAGAGGAATGTGCATGAAGCTGTGATGAAGGTGTATGGTGCAAGAGTGAAGTGCATGGAAAGATCTATCATAAACGAGACTATGTTGCAGCATGTATAAAGTGAAGAACTGCGTGTTTTTGTGGTTGGTATAGGCTGCACTCCAATCTCCAAACAGAGATGGCAGTGGAGACTTCCTCAACCTTTTTCCTTGGAGCTCCAATGTATTATCAACCTGCTAGTCTAACTAAACAACTGAAAGCAATTCAACCATAAGCTAAACTCATTCAATCTCATAAAAACTAACTCAACAAACCTGTAATTTCGAATTTCATGGTAAAGCAATGAACTAAAGTGCTGAAACAAAAAGAAATTAACATTACAACACAGAGGAGGTATGTTGCTCTCTTAAAAACTCAGAATTGGATCAAAAGCTGCCTGTCTTTATTGAATAATCATGAATCTAATGACATGCCAAAACTGGCTTACAAGGAGCAAAAACCGAGCTACAACATGACTAACCAAATTGACTAACTAGCTAACCCCAAATTGACTAACTAGCTACACAAAATGACTACTCACTAGCTAACCCAAATGAGGCCCCAAGCCTTCTTATTTATACAATTTTGAGGACCCAACAGTCCTCCTAAAAGTTAGGGACTTGGCTGCCCAAGACTTGGAGTTAACAGTAGTCCAACTTGACTTGCTTGGCTGCCCTTAGCTGATTGATTCGGTGGCCCTTGAACTCTGAGCTGATGGTGGAGAATTCGAGGTAAAGGCCCATAAATGAGGGGGACACCTTCCTACAAATCCTCTAGCTTGTTCTCCCACGAATTTGGCTGCCAAGTGCTCATTAAGACCTTCAAATTTGTCTCCAAGTTGACCAAAAAGGCTACACAAAGCACCCATTAGACTTGTTGGCATAATGACTAACCAAATTCACTCTATTAACATAAAAATAATAAAAAACATGCAATAAACAAATGAGAATGGTGGACTAAGCCAAATTAGGAGGTTGAATGAGCCCAAAATAATTGTACATTTTTGGGGCTCATCACCAGACTGCATGGAACAAGCCACAACTTACCAGATTATGGACACACAGGTCAAGAACACTTGTCAATAAAAGATCCAACTATATTGGGTTGTCAAAGCTGGCCAATTCCTACACCAAGGCAAGTGGCTCACTAAGGACCAAGTTCAACAAAAGTTTCCCCATCTCGTGGAGGCACTCAACGCAATGGGGACCATTGCTTCCTAATGGGGGAGGATTGATCTAGGTAGATTTTGGTGGCCACCCGCCTATTCCACTAGGACCCCCACCACTATCTCTTTCAGTTTTTCAGTTTCCTTAATTGTATCACAATTCACTATTCTTGGCAGTTTTTCAGGTCTTGAACTTCCGGAGCCGTTTGAGGCCCTAAATGACATTTTTTGGGAAAACTGGGGCCAACAAGAGCAATTAATTGGTGTTGGCTAGTCAAAAGTTGTATTCCTTAGATATGACTTTCGAACACGGTATTTTTCATGTCAAACGAAGATCATATGCCAAAGTTATGACCCTAGGAAGTTGATGTACCAATTTACCCAAACTAGGCCCATAGTTTTAGTGCTTCATCTCTTAGGGTTAGGTTTTTGGATATTTAGGGTTTTCCATTGTTTCTCAATAATAAATAGGCCTTCGAGCTATGCTGCTAGGAAACATGGGTTCGAGGACAGGGACAGGGACAAGTACGCCATTTTTTGAAATAAGGTGCGTGGGTTCGTCGGGGGTATATTATAATTTATATATATAATATATAAATATTATATTTTATAATTATAAATTATAATATATATGATTTTTTTATCTTTTTCAACTTTAAACAAGAAAATTAAAATATTTATGATTTAAACTTTAATATTTAAACATGCACATCATTGAACATTCAACATTCACAATGAAATTTCAAAATTTCTAGTTTGATATCAAGTGAAAATTGGAGTTTTCGTATCAATAAGAATCATGATATATGTCCATTGTCATACTATATTCAAAATTTGCCTTAAGGCATCTCCAACTAAGAACTAGGAAATTTTAAAATACTAAAATAAAAATAGCTAATAGTGAACAATGGCTTCCTCAAGCCATGTCAAAAACATTCATGTCATGAGCATCACTCAGATCTTTATTTAGCATGCTATTTAGGTAGAAATCACTCTCATCTTGAGGCTCCTTCTCATCCATAGCAACTGGAGGTAGCTCAATAAGGCCATCTGGTTATATCTCCTCGTTCACACACATAACATCATCTGTGTATTGGTCCCATCTCATGAACAGTGTTTTAAAAACCGTTTTGAAAAATCGGTTACCGGTCAAACCGGCCAAAAAACCTGGTTATACCTTGCCTTTCGCTGTTTTTTGGGCCCTAACCGGTGAAAACCGGCCGGTTTAGGACGAAACCGATCGGTTTGTATCAAACCGGCCGGTTCCGCCCTAAATCGGCCGATTTTTGGCATGCCCACCGAATCATGCAAAAAGGCATTGGTGGTTTGTGGTTTAGGGGTTTTGGGGGGGAGGTAAAGGTATTTTCCCTCCAAAAACACCCTCTCCAAGCTATAAGAGACCCCTCTCACTCTCATTTGTCTCACACAACTGATTTGGAGTGTTTGTGAGTTTTTTGTGAGCTTGGAGAGTGTGGAGCTTCTGCTGAAGTAGTCATCTTGGAGTTGGAGTTGGAGCTATTTTGGAGATAGTGTGTAGCTGTCAGTGGAGTTGCCATCTTCAAGAGGAGGCTAAGGGAGCTAGTTTTCATTTCTAGGTAAGGATTTGCACTTGATAATTCCTCATTTGAGTCTGTTGTCCATGAATTTTTTTTATGTGTTATAAACTTCTCACTTCTATGATCTATCATGTATGCTATAAACTCTCTAGCTCTATGCTATCAAATTTTGTAGCTTGAGCCTTGCATGTGCATTTGTTTTCCTACATTTATCTTTGGTTTTCCATTTTGCTTAGCTGCAATTTTTTTTTCAAATGGCAGAGTTCTTTGCAAATTGTTATTATTTCAAGCAAACATGGTCCAAAAGGAAAGGACAGTGCATGGGCTCATTGTGATGTAATTCATGGAAAAATGATATGAAAATTATGACATAAATCTATTGGATGTGGGGGTATTCTTAGGTTGAAACAACACTTGGCTGGGATAAGAGGCCAAGTAAAGCCATGTGATGCACCAAATGCATTGTTAGGTCCTATTAGGGCATAATACATTTCCAAGCTTGAAAATTTTTATGAGGATAAGGCTAGGGAGAAGGCCATCCAAGATGACATTGCAAGGAAGAGGGAATTATTTGAAGCCATGAAAGAGAGTGGGTATGATGATTATGAGATTCAAGACTCCACTTCTATCCCTTCCACCAATGACCCCTTTCACTATGTTCATCCTTCTATTGGCCAACCATCAAAATGAACAAAGAGAACAAACATCCAAAGTTATTTCTCATCTTCTGCCAACATTGCCTCTTCTAATCCCACTTCCTCCTAGCCAAGTTCTCAACCCACTTTGGATCAACATTGGAAAAGACAATGCAAAGAAAATTCTCACCAATACATTGCTAGATGGTGGTATGATTCAGATATCCCATTTAATGCTGCTTTCTCACCTTATTACCAAGCTATGTGGGACTCTGTTATAGCTGCAGGAAAGGGCTTCAAAGGCCCTAGTATGCATGACTTGAGGGGAGCTCTTTTGCAAAAAGAGATATCTTCCATTGATGAGTATTTGGTTGATTTTAAAGATTCATGGCTCAAAACAGGTTGTTCCATTATGTCAAATGGGTGGTCTGATGGAAAGAACCGCACTATCATTAATTTCCTTATTTCTTGCCCTCAAGGAACCATGTTTTTGAAATCAGTTGATGCATCTGATAAGGTAAAGGATGCAATCCTTCTATTTGAGCTTTTGGATAACGTTATTCAGGAAGTTGGGGAGTAGCATGTTGTGCAGGTCATCACTGATAATGCCTCAAACTATGTTCTTGCTGGAAAGATGGTTGAGGCCAAATATAAGACCATATTTTGGACTCCATGTGCTGCACATTGCATAGACCTCATGCTTGAGGATATAGGCAAAGTGGAGTGGGTAAACAACACTGTAGAGCATGCCAAGTGCATTACAAAATACATTTACAACCACTCATGGGTATTGAACCTAATGAGGAAACACACTGGAGGCAAAGAGCTTGTTAGGCCTGCAATTACGAGATTTGCAACTCACTTCCTCACGTTGCAATGTCTCAATGGTCAACATAAAAACTTGCAGAAAATGTTCTCCTCTGATGAATGGTCTGAATCTCAGTGGGCTCGTAGACCAGATGGAAAAAACACCAAAAAGAAAATGTTAGACACTTATTTTTGGAAAAGGTCTGTAGAGCTTGTGAAAATTACCGAGCCCCTCGTTAAGGTGCTAAGGTTGGTGGATGGGGAAAGATTGGCCATGGGCTACATTTATGAAGCTATGGATCAGGCAAAGGAGCAGATACGGGCAACTTACAAGGACAGGTTAGCTAAATATGGCCGTATATGGGAGATCATTGATAACAGATGGAACAATCAACTCCATCGTCCTATACATGCAGCCGGGTATTTTATGAACCCAAGGTATCACTATAAAAATCGGCTAGGAGATCAGCATGATGGGGAGGTCAGAGCTGGATTGATTGATTGCTTGGAGCGCATGGTCCCTAGCCATGTAGACCAATTGGAAATACATAGACAACTTACTATTTTCAATATGGCAAGTGGTACTTTTGGCAAAAACTTGGCAAAGATGGCAAGAGATGTGGACCAACCAGGTAAGCAATTCCAATTTCCATTTTGTTTTTCATTTCAAGTTAAAATTGTTTACGTTCTTGAATCTTTACAATTCAAATTATAAACTAAGTTACTAATTAATGTCTTTTTCTTTGCAGTACATTGGTGGGAGTCATTTGGTGGCTAGTGTCCTCAATTGCAAAGGTTTGCAATTAGAGTCCTCATTCAAACTTGTAGTGCTTCAGGTTTTGAGCACAATTGGTCTGTTTTTGAGCGCATACACACGAAGAAGAGAAACCGTTTGGAACAAAAATGGTTAAATGATCTTGTTTTTGTGCAATACAAACTTCGACTAAGGAGGAACCAAATGATGAACAAATCACCTAATCTAGATCCCATTGTGTTGGACGATATTGATCCAACATCAGAATGGGTGGAGGAGACTGAAGATCCTGTGTTTGAGGCTGATTTTGATATCGAAATGGCTTTAGCGGGGGATGAGGCAGATGATGTGGCGGCATCAGAATAAGGATCAGTAGCGGCATCAAGGAAAGGAAAGGAACCAATGGAAGGCACTAGTCGTGCAGGTCGACAAACTCTGTGCTTCCATTAGGTCCACTTCTATTGTCATTGGTGGCATTGATACTGAGGTTGCAGATCAGGCTGAGGCATCCTCAGAATTTGAACCAGATGATGTTTATGTAGCTCCTGATGATGATCCTGTGTCTAGTAGTGGTGATGGACTTTATGATTGATCATGTGTACACTGTAGACTTGTAGTAGGCCAATGGCCTCATAGCTTGCAACATTGTTTTTGGACTTTATAGGCCATTTAGAGCCTCATTTCTTATGTATTTTGCTATTTTGTCGATGATATGTATTGTAATCGGTGCCATTTTTATATATTCACCTTTACATGGTATGTAAATGAGCAATCTTTGCATATTTTGTCTCTATTGGCTTGGAATCATGGTTTTACATCTTAAAAATAATTTTGTTTCATTAAAAATTAATTATTTA
The DNA here is from genome assembly GCA_031772625.1 of Pinus tabuliformis. Lineage (NCBI taxonomy): Eukaryota > Viridiplantae > Streptophyta > Pinopsida > Pinales > Pinaceae > Pinus > Pinus tabuliformis. Next base: position 747,174,774 of record CM062816.1, on the reverse strand, counting down.
ATGTATTTTTTTAAAACCGGTTCATTTAGACCAAACCAGTCCCGGTTAGACTGGTTCCGGTTGGTAAACCAGTTCATTAGGTGGACCGGTCCGGTCATCGGTTCCGGTTTTAAAAACATTGCTCATGAAAGGACCTTCCTTGTAGCCAGGGTCTTTTCGAGATATGAGACAAAGTGTGCTATGAATGTACACTAAATTCTCTCCTTCTTTGAGCCCAAAATATTTCTATTTACTTAATGGATAAAGGCATAAGTAATCCAATTCCTCTCGGAAGATGAAGAAATAGCTACCTAGAATATTAGGGGATGCCCATTAATTAATTAAAAATTTAAAAATAAAAACTAAAATGGACCCCAAAGAACTCAATTTTTGGGTTCCACGTACCCATCATCAGGGTTCTCCATACTTGTCAAGACAGAAGAACACAATTTTTTTAATGGAGAACCCGGTTGTTCATAGAAGAGCCTAGTTCTTATGGGTTCTTCTAAGAAGAACCCGTACTCGAATCTGGTACTTGGGGACGAGAATTCGAGACAGGTTTGGGAACCCCACCCTTAGGTTCATGAACCCATGCAACATAGCCTTCGAGCCTCATTGTAGCACAGTTCAGAGGCATGTAGCCGCCACACCTCTTCTTAGAGATAAACTACCATTGCCCGAGCTAGTTTATTTCTATTTCTGTTTGTAAGCATATTTCAATATTTGAAATTAATGAAATGAAGTATTATTTCTACTGCATCTCTGTATTTATGGTTATATCTGTAGTTTATTCCATTCCTGTTTAAGTTTGGATCATACTGGGCTTAACCTTGGCTCATGACATGGGAATTTCAGATTTAATAATTTCGAGAGATTCTATGGTTACTATACAACACCTAATCAATGGTTCCTATCTTAAGGAGAATCTCCTTAAACCCTCCTCAAAAGAATTAACCGTTCTCTAGACCACTTATCCTCAAAATATCTCTACCATATCCTCAAAATCCAAAACTTAATGGCCAATCATCAAGTGAATCTATCCTACCTCCTAGAAGCGAGACAAAAGAAAATCAATGGTATCAAGGATTGACACTTAATCCCATAGTTATCTAATGACAATTCCAAGTTCTATGTCTCCACTCTTGCACTTCCCTTGTGAAAATACTTTAAGGATGAAGGGAAACATTAAAAATATAATTTTAAGGGCCATGTTGGTTGGCATCGTGGAAAATGATAAGAGCTCGATCCATGTGTGGGAGGTTATATTAACTCCCCATGCTCATCTTGCATAGTATAGATGAATGTGTCTTGTTCTACTCCACCACCTTGCAAAATGATGAATCTAATGAGATTGAGCTTGCAAAGTTTTAATTGAAATATGATAGGAATCATGTGTTAGGGCTTCCTCTTCAATGATAACCTTCAGGCCTAGTTCAACCCCTTCACATCTCTGTCTCGGAAATTTTTTCACTGAGGATTTTTCCATCTTGTTTCCATTAGAATTCTAAGCTCTTCTCCTTTGATAGTGTTGTGGCATCCACAATTTTATGCTCCAAGAGGCTCTGTAATGAGCCCCATGTGATCAACAACCCCTTGAAGTTTTGTGGGATGGAGCCTTGGCTCCCCCACCCCTGCAACCTGGTCAATTTGAAGAATTTTCTCTTGGGGACACTTCTTGAGAACATCAAAAAAGCCATAGTGTGGGACAACTTTTGCAGTTTGGGATTTGATAATGTTGGGTGTCTCCAGGTTTGTGTTCAGAGCTTTTACTCAGTTTTTTTAATGACTTTTGCTTCCTAAAGTGGTAGTTTGATCCACCTTGTATTGCCTCTACTAATTTGGATCACTCTGAAACTCCATCCAACCAATCTTCATTAATTAGGGCCACCTTTTCCTTCCCCCCCCATCTCTAAGGCTAAAGGCAATTTATGTTCCTTAATCTTTGATCCCTTCGACATCCCTTGCATTAACCCCAACCCCCAATATTTGACCTCCCCGAGCTTAATTGACTACTCTAGTGTTGTACCCTCATCCTTGGACACCCTTAAGCCCAATATTGTCTAGCGAATAATCTTTGCTTCCTCTTGGACCCCCGTAATTATTTCATTAGCCATGTCTTCTAGCCTTAATAATTTTTCCACCTTTGGAAATTCCACCTGCGGTGCATGTCATAAGCATCTGGAGGCCCTGCAAGTGGAGAATTTAGACTTAAAATGGAAAATTCATTAGCAAGAAAATTTCATCATTTTCATCACAGAAGGAATCCAATATTTTAAAATCAAAATCTCACGTTAGGATGATGAGATTGATGCTATTTGAAGGTAGCCCAATGATCTTAAGCTAATTGGTATTGGCATAGGAAATACAGATTCTTCTAGCCCTAGTTTTAGTCCTCTCTTTGGAAATATGCAACTAGACTTGAATAGGTCCGTAGAGGAAGCCTTGATGGGATCTTTATGCAAATATGCTTTCCTGTAGTTTGAATTTTTTCAGATATATGTATGTAGGTATGATATTATCATTTTTCTTGTTAGTAGTTTTTTTTTTTTTTAGTTTTGATTGAAATCTCCTTGGTGAAGGATCCTCTGAAAGAGTATTTGCTGCAACCATGAGCAAATTTAATATAATGTTTACTCATTTGCGTTTACACACACACACACACACACACACACACACACACACACACACAGACATATATATATATTGTTGGAAATTCAAAGTGTTTGTAGATTGTAGTTGGCCTTCATTTCTTGATAATTACTTGTGATATTAGTTCGTTTTTTATTACTATTATTTCTTCTTCATAAATCAATTATCAAAACTTGAAGATCACAAATACATAAAGAACACAAGCTATATGCTCCAAGCTAGGGAAAAACCATCCAAGGGGAAAGCCCATAAAGAATACTTCTCTTCTTATAGAATCAAATCAAAGTGAGACCTCCAAGACCCAAATATCAAAATCAAGATTCCTTCCAAGCACCAAGTCAACCCTCCAATAATATCTCTTCCAAACAAGTCAAAATATACCAAAGTCAACGAAGGTCAAACTTTTCAAAATCAGCTTCGGTCAAAACTTCGGCCCTGCAACTTTAGGTCTGCAGTTTGGACTTGCAACTCTCAACCCTGCAACTTGCATAGAAACCCTAATTCTCTCACACAAGTGGCAAAAAAGTTAAGATTTTAGGTCTTCTTCCTTTGCTTTGACTTCTCCTTTCCTCCTTGATTTTTCACTCTAGATTGCCTTCTTATCTTATTTTAGATCAAACTTGTGAAGTGGCTACAAATGAGTCAAAGTCTCATGCTATATATACACTTACAAAGAGGTCGAATAGGCCTCTTCTATGCCGAATTCTCCTTCGTAGGGCCAACTTTGCTTGGAGGAAAAAATGATTTTCTAAACTAACAAATAATGATTTTCTTTTGTTACAACAAGTCCAAATAGGACTATAATAGATGGAAAAAATCCTTCTTTGACTCAACAAGCCCTAAAAGCATGAAGAACATGCTTTGACCTAGACCAAGTGCATTACATTATTGAAGAACATGCTTGTGATGAGACCAAGTGAAAAAAATTTCTCTCTCACAAAGAGTAACCAAAAATGAAATGGAAGCTAAGATGGATGATTTGAAGAAGCAAAACCATAAAATCCAAAGTTCTGATACCAAATGTTATGCAACCAACTCACAAAAAGATAGATCAATGACTTAAAACATATCCTCTTTGAGGGGGGAACCTCCTTTACATTACGTAAATGAACAATTCTTGGATGATACAAATGAAAATACCTCCTTTATATATATAGGATTCTAAGGGGTCACAGTATAATCAAAGCCTACATAAATAATAATGTAAGTGCACAACAATAATAATAGTGGGCTTCTATGGGCACAATAATAACAATATGGGGACTACATGGGCACACCAATAACAATAAGGGGGATACACTAACAATAACAATAAGGGGTCACACTAGTATTATAGGGATCTAACAAAGAGTACCAATTTAAGAAACTACTTCTATCTTCAATTCTTAATGCTCCAGAAGTACTAGTCTCAAGTACTTATCCTTTGGACCCCATTCTCACTTCATGGCCTTCACTTAAACATATAGTTGTTAGTCCTAGACTAGTGCATGACACATTAATAAGAGAATATCATGTCCATCATCACTCCCTCTCAACCAGGTAGGAGATATACACCAAAACAAGCTTGCTTCTTAAGTACTCAAGCTTCTTGTTTGGAAGTGACTTTGTCAGAATATCAAATACCTGTTCATTTGTAGAGATATAATGTAGCTTCATGACTCCATCTCATACCAAACTTCTGATATAGTGGTACTTATTGTTAATATTCTTTGCCCAAGAATGAAACAATTGGTCCTTATTCAACCTTATGCAACTTTGGTTATCACAATGTAGAATAGTAGGGCTTAATGGTCCTTCAAATAAATTTGATAGTATATTTCTAAGCCAAACAACCTCTATGAAAAATTCACTTTTAGCAACATACTCAACTTCAAAACTACTCAAAGCAACAATATCTTTCTTCTTTCTCATTCATGAGATCATGGAAAATCCCAAACTAAAGCATCCACCAGTGGTGCTTCTATCATCTATCTCACTGCCACCCCAATCAAAATCTGTATATCCTAATAGTTGAATCTCATTACCAACATATCTAAGGCAATGATGCATTGTCCCACAAAGATATCTTAGGATGTGTTTGGCTGCTATCCAATCATCATGCCTTGGATCCATCTGAAATTGATCAACACATTTACTGTAAAAAAAATGTTAGGTCTAGTATTCACAAGATACATTAAGGAGTCAATCAACAGTCCATAGCATCTAGGATCCAACAAACTAGACTTTGAACTCCTCGACTTCTTTAGTTTAGGAATAATAGGAGTTTTCATTGGATTACTATCCATCATGCCAAATTTTTGTAATACCTTGATCACATATTTTCCTTGACCAAGATAAATTTCATCAGGTTTCTGCCAAACCTCTAGTCCCAAATAGTAGTGCATAAGCCCAAGATCCTTCATGTAAAATTTAGCCAACTTCCTCTTTCATTCTTGCATTCAATGTTTTACACATGTAACAAGTAATCCATCCACATATAAAATATTATTATAGGTTTATCCTTGACCACTTTAATGTTGAGATTAGAATCTGCAAAACTCTTGACAAAACCAAGTCTCAATATGTATGCATCCATCCTAGCATGCCATGCTCTAGGTGCTTTTGTTATTCCATATAGAGCCTTCTTCAATCTGCAAACATGTGTATCCCTATTATGGATTTGCATGAAGTTTATCAATATAAACCTCCTCATCCACCATCCCATTCATAAATGTTGTTTTAATATCCATTTGATGAATGTTCCATCCCATAGTGGCAACCAAAGGAACAAGTGATCTAATAGTTGTATATCTTGTTGTAGGAGCAAAGGTTTTTTCATAATCGATACCTTCCTTTTATGAAAATCCTCTTGTCACGAATCTATATTTATACTTATCAATGCTCCCATCCACTGCATGTTTGACCTTGTATATCCATTTGGAAGTAACAACATATTTTTCACTTGGTCTAGGAACAATTTCCCAGACATCATTCTTCATAATTGACTGGTATTCTTCTTACATTGCACTCCTCCATTATTTATGTTTAGTTGCATTTTCATAGAAGGAGGGTCCAACCTCAATGATATTAGTCATATAAGTTGCATAACCAAAATACCTTTTAGGTTTCTTACTTTCTCTAAAAGTTCCCTTAGTTTTTGCATGTCCCTCGACCTCTTGTAGAATTTTCCTCAACCAAATAGGTTTCTTATGAGTTTCTAGAATAACAACATGTTGCATAGGTTCACTAGGTCCTTCAACATCTTCATGATTTGATCTAGGATCTTGAATATTGTCATCCCTTGTGATTTCCTAAAAAATGGGTACCTCTTCTTTATTAGAATCAACTAGGATATCTTTGGATTTCTTGTAAGCTACATTCTCATCAAATATGACATATTTTCTTACTTCAACATGATGATCCTCTTTAATGTATATTTTGTATGATTTTGATGAAGCACTATAACAAAGATGCCTTTTGTACTTGTAGGATCCAATTTATTTCTCTTGTTCTTTAGGATGTGAATATAAATTGGACATCCAAATATTAGAAGATGATCCACACTAGGCTTCTTTCCTATAAATGCTTCTTCTAGAGTCATATTATTGAGAATTTTATGAGGGCTTCAATTTTGTAAGTAGACTTCTATTATAGATGCTTCTCCCCATAAGAACTTAGGGAGATATTGGTCATGAAGCATGGCTCTAACATATTCTTCAATTGATCTGTTCTTCCTTTCAACCACACCATTTTGTTCAGGGTTATAAGGAACAATTAGCTTCCTCTTTATTCCTGCTTCCTTGCAAAATGTTATAAGTTATTTGGAGGTATACTCTCCACAATTATCAGATCCACCATTATCAGACCTTAGGGTCTTTATCATCCTTTCTATCAGATTTTCTACTTCATTATTGAATTCTCTAAATTTCTCAAATACCTCATCTTTAGTCTTGAGGAGGTATATCCATGTTTTCCTAGAGTAATCATAAATGAATGTCACATAGTATTGGTGACCTCCAAGAGACTTTTCTGCATACGTCCATACACATTAGAGTGTATGATATCTAGTATTTCCTTGGATCTTGTATCACTTCCTACAAAGGGTTTCTTCACATTCTTTCCTAGAGAACATCCCTTTTAGATTCCTTCATGATCTTCCTTCACTTAAGGGATGCTAGTGACCATTTGATTAAGGTATGGAAATATCTTGTAGTGAAGGTGTCCAAGCCTTCTATGCCATAATTCAAAAGGGCTAACAACTAAGTGAACTAAAGATTGAGAAAGAGGCATTAGAAGCCTATACAACCTCCCCTCATGAATCCCAATAATATTAACATGCTGAATACTAGAGCCCTTTTCCCCTACCATAACATTTCCATCAACAAAAGAAACCCTATCATCTTTATCTTCTAGGCAAGAAATATAAATATTTTTTTCTTCACACCTGGAACATAGAGTATATTATTGAGATGAATACTTCTATTGGTCTCTAGCTCTGACGAAGTAGATCCAATTCCTTTCATAGAGAACCTTTTCTTGTCTCCAAGTTCAACTGAATGAGAGGAGACTCTTTTGATAAAGTTTGGAGTTGATTGCATTCACCGGTCATATGTCTAGAAGCTCGATTGTCAATAACCCATATATTATAATTTTCAAAATGACCTATAAGAGCATGGAATAAAATTCCATCCATCACTTTCTTTGATAGCTCGGAGATGTACTTCATGTTGATAGTTACAAGGAAACTTATAACATTCTGGAGATCCTTCTTCATAAAACTTGCCATTGAGAAGAGAGAATATATGACTGCTTCAAGAATGCCATCACCTTAGCTTCGATACCATGTTGGAAAATCAAAGTATTTATAGATTATAGGTTACTTTACTTTCTTGATAATTACTTGTGATATTAGTTGGATTTTTACTACATTTATTTCTTCTTCATCAAGAAATTACCGAAACATGAAGATCACAAAGACGACACAAAGAAAACAAGATATAGGTTCCAAGCTAGGGAAAAACCCCTCCAAGGGGAAAACCTAGAAAGAATACTTCTCTTCTTATATAATCAAATAAAAGTGAGACATCCAAGACCACAAAGACAAAAATCATGATTCCTTCCAAGCACCAAGTCAACCCTCCAATAATATATCTTCCAAGCAAGTCAAATTCTACCAAAGTCAACGAAACTCTCAACCCTACAACCCGCATAGAAACCCTAATTCTTTTGCACATGGGAAAAACAGATCATATTTTAGGTATTCTTCCTTCGCTTTGACTTCTCCTTTCCTCCTTGACTTTTTGATCTAGATTTCCTTCTTATCTTATTGTAGAGCGAACTTGTGAAGTGGCTACAAATGAGTCAAAGTCTCATGCTATATATACACTTCTCAAGAGGTCGAATATGTCTCTTCTAGGTTGAATTCTCCTTGGCAGGGTTGACTTAGTTTTGGAGGACAAAATGACTTTCTAGACTCGAAAATAATGTTTTTAAGTTTGTTACAATAAGTCCAAATAGGACTGCAATACATGAAAAAAATATTCTTTGACTCAACAAGCCCTAGAAGCATGAAGAACATGCTTTTTCTAGACTTTGAGCATGAAACCCATGCTTGAATAAATAAAAATTATTTTTCTCTTTTTATATAAAAATATACAATGTCATGATTACAAAATTCATTATGAATACTAAATCTAGTTGCCTTCTCCAACATATATAAGTTTAGTATTAACTTTTCATTAAAGGAATTATGTAAAAAGTTACTTATAATCATCGATGAACAAGAAGATATAAGCTTAAAATTCCAATAGAGATTAAATCTAAGCCCTTATACTGTATATAATGTTCAAGATAGTAGAAATTAACAAAACACAAGTTTAAAAAAAACATTTTTATTTCTAACTACATAATCAATAGGAGGATCAAGTTATATGTTATCCTTGGAAATTGTCGAGATCAATTCACTTACAATTTGGGTGGATGTAGAACCATTTATCTACCTTGATATTTGATCCAACCAAGTATGATTGAGTGTGTGGGACAAATATCCTCTAAATCAACTTCTCTGTAATCAAAACTAAGAGCCCATTGAGTCCCCAATCAACTATCTATGTTAGTTCCTAACCCTTTTACATCAAACTACCCAAGGAAAAAAAATATATCTCTCCCCCCTCAACATTCATTAGAACTCTTCATGACCATACATGCAAAAAGAGCCATGCATAGCTTCCACTTGTCTTCACATAATTAACTCTTATTCATGTAGCTTTTCACCTTTCTTTGATTTAGTTTTTTTTCTTAAATTCTATTTGAATGAATTTATATTCTTTTTATCTTTTCTTCTTTTATAAAATTTTATTTTTTTATTAACATGTTAGTATTTATTACCTGCAAGGGGAAGCTTAATTGGTGATCGTCGTGTTATGAAGTATCATGTAAACCATGAGATTCAATGTTCAAATCCTTGTGGGTTAAACTCCCAAAATAAAAACATGTTATTATTTATTATTACCCTATTTACTTTAATTATTTTTATCTATTTATTATTTTAAATCAATTTATATCTTATTTATTAATTTAATTCCAATTACAATACATTACACATGAAGGGTAGAGAAAGCACCTGGTAGAGGAGTACCCTACCTAAGAATGCTCATCATGAAGAATTCAATGCATATATCAAGAAAAATAATGATTTTATATAGGAACACCCTTCATCAAAGGAAGATATGTGGTGTCTTTGACTTATTCACATTCTTATTTCATGGTTTACTTCCACCATGAGAGGAGCACTTCCCTTGAAGAGCCCATTGGGAGTTTCTTCTTTTGATTGTCTTGTAGAAAAGAAGGAACACAACTTCTTAGAGATGGTCTTATGATATTTTATTCTTAAGGAAAATTGGATCCAAGAAATTCTAAATATTTTATTTTAAGGACATGAGGAGAGGATGATATATAAAAAGAAGAACGTTTCTCATCCACAAAGGTCAAGGAAAGAGAAAGAGAACATGCCCTTTCCGACCCTCCCACCGAGGAGGCCAAGTACATTGTTTATTGTAGTATATGGGGGGTTAGGGAAGATTAACAAGCTAAAGTGAAATATCTATCTCTTTTATATGAGCCCCCCTAGTATGTTGGGTTACTAATAGATCTTCGTTGTTTTCATCCTCACATTCCTAGTTATTTATTTACCTTGAAGGATAATTTTGGTTTGAATAAGGCTAGAGTTGTGGCCTTTGGCCCTCCGTACCCCAAGATGTAAATAAGAGATTATATGAAAGAAAACACTGTATGTTATTCTAATTTTTAATTTTTGTTTATTATCCTCTTTAATTGATGCATTAGAGAAATTTTGGGTCTAAAATGGGCCTCCTATGGAATATTATAAAATAACAGTGGAAATAATAAAATAAGGTTAGATTAAAAAACTACTTTTTAGCTTATCTCTTTACATTTTTACTCAAATTTCGAGTGGGAGCACTTGTTGGATGCTAATTTAATTTTTCATCCAAGGAGTACCTATGTTCATACTTTTGATGGACCCTGCGACACAAACAATGAGAAATACATAGAAAACATGATTGCAATCACATTTTTTTTCATGTATTTCTAATTCTTCATGTAGTAGGGTCCATTGAAAGCATGCAACATGGGTACTCCTTGGATGAGGAATTAATTCCGCATCCAACGAGTGCTCCTGCTCAAAATTTGAGTAAAATTGTAGGGTTTTTTTATTATTATTTTTTAATCTTTTTACCTTTTTACTCCAAAAATAGTGAATCATCATCTTGAATCCTACTAGTTCTTATAAAGTTTATTTTGGTTGTACATTTTTGTTTTGAGGCCCATTTTTACCTCAATTTCTCTAATGGTTATATTTTACATTTGTTGAGATCTATGTGATAGTGAAATAATATCTTTGAAGAGGATTTTATTTTACTTGAATATGTCAATGGGATTCATTTGAATTATGATCATGGCATTATTTAACTACCTCACTAGCCATTTTCCATTCTACTATTATAAATCATTCCATAAATATATTTTTGTAGTTCTATAATAAAAGAAAAATTGATGGTTTTAACTTGTATTTCTCCCTTGAGAAAAAAAAGGAACTAACCTAAAGTGAGAGAATATTTTCAATGTGAGAATGGGAAATTTCCCCAAGCACCCCTAGTATTTCACTTTCTTGTTGGGCTTTGAACATTATTTTAAGTGTAATTTTGGGAGGTAAATAGTAGTATCCTCCCGTGCTTATACTTATTATTCTTAATCACATGTAGTTGTTAGTGTATTTAAGGTCCCACCAGTGACACCCATATTTATCCTCCTGTTACCCTTTGTTACCTTAGTGGCTTCTAAGACTAAATTAACTTGATGGTTAGTATCAAACATAATTCTTAGAAAATTTGTTACTTCATCCATGAGGGTTTAGTAAATTTGATATATAAGCTTGTTGATCCCTAGTTAACCTATCTTTAGCAAAAATAAGAATTCAATTTGCCCCTTTTTGTTGTTGTGTATTAGCTCCAAGAGAAACCTTTTTACCTTAGGCATTTTGCAAGTAAAATAAAATGAGAAATTTTTGATATTCAACTCAAAAAATTAGTTGATTCAACTTAGAATATTTGTAAAAAGAATTGAATTAGTTGTGAAAAAATAAAGTATAAAAATCAGATTTGAAATCTAGGCTATTTTTGTTGTTGGTGAGAATATTCTTAGAAAATTAAAAACGAAAAAAAGAAAAAAATGTGCCATCACTTACCCTTATTGATGAAAAAAATATGTACCCTAGCTCCTAGAAAATATGCTCTTATCTACTTTTGTTTTATTGTATGCTCCCTTTAAACTAGTTAAAATTGAATTGACATGTAGCCAACATGGGTAATTCAATAGTCATATACATGTAATTGAGATTCAAGGTATGTGTAATTATCATTTTGAGAATATTTTTCCTCCTTACCATTTCTCGAATTCAGTGTACCTACCAAGAATTCTTGTGACTGGTTGATCTCACATAAAAGTCTTTGGTGTAAAAATGACCAAATGGACAAGGAACTTACAAAGGATGAGATTTTTGTAGCTTTATGTTTGATGAAAAACTAGAAATCCCCTGTCATAGATGGTTTTGCTGTAACTTTTACATGGCCATGTGGGATATTTTAGGGGATGATTTTTATTCTTTGGCAGTTTAGGCCTTTTCCATTGGTTGTTTAATGGAGTCCCTTAACTAGGGCTTGATCACGCTTATTTCGAAGAATGCTACCAAAGAATCTATAAGAAAGTGGTGTCCTAGAACGTTTTTGAGTGTTTCTTACAAAATCAGGGCTATGGCTATTACATTGCAAGTGAGAGATGTAGCTAGGAAGATTGTGCAAAGGAAGTAGCAAGTTTGTACAATGGCACTTTATTTTAGACACTATGATCTCAACATGGGAGGCTATGAAGTAGCATAAGGATACTAGCCAACACACTTTCTTTCTGAAGATTGAATTTGACAAAACTCATGATTGGATTTCTTGGACATTCATTATTGATATGATAACTTGCTTGGAATTTTGTCCATATTGTGTGGGGATTTTTAATATTCTTTTTTCTTGTGCCTCTAATTTCATTTTAATCAATAATACCTCATCTCCTAATATTAAAATTTACAAACCTATTAGGTAAGATTGCCCCTTAGCTCTCTATATTTATGTGTTCACAACAAATTCCCTTTGTTATTTGTTGGAAGTTATGCAATCTTAGGGTTGATTGTGGGGTATGTATCTATTAGATGATTAAAGAGATGGTGAAAAATAATTTTTCACATATATCTCTCTCCATTGTAGAAGGAGATCAATATTTGATGGTTAGTGCTCAAGATTGTTTATCACTTTTTTTGTGAGGCCTTTGGGGCTATTGATAACCATAAGATATATGATTGTCTAGTTGGTCTTGATGAGGCTCCATTGTGGTTTTCAACATGGAATTTTAACCAAATGTTTAATGTCCAGGATGAGTTGTAGTGTAAGATTCTCTTTTAACAATAAAAAGGCATTTCCTTTATTAGCAAGATGACTTTGTTGGGAAATATTCTTTAGTGTTATCCTATTTATTGTATGAGACCATGCAAGCTTCATATTAGGGATTAGTCTCATAAATTGGAGAAAAGCTTGTGCTCATATGTGTGAGTCAGGATTGATGGGGTGCAAGGTCTACCTATACTTCCTTGGGATGTCTATACTATGCTCGTCAATAAGGGAGGTGTTGGATTGATTAATGTGGAAACTCATGGGTGCATTCTAGTAGCTAAGTGGGTGGATCAATGTTTGGAATGGATCATATTCTTGGCAAGTTCTTTTCAATCATCGATTATTTTTGGTGCAACTCTTTAGCATAATCAAGGGGGCATAGTCAATATACGGTATCATTTCAACTCATGGTTTTCATTTAGAAAACTCTTTCATTGTCTAGAGTATCCAATAATGTGGAGGAAGGTAGTTGTTTTGGTGAGGTGGAAATTTTAGGTAGTCAAGGGTGGGATTTGACTATAAGGGCATTTTGGAGCTAGCCAATGTAGGACAATTTTGTTGATCTTCCTTGCTTTTAGGCATGATGGTTGAACATGATGTTTTTTAGGAATTTGTGAGATGCCAAATCTTATTCTTGAGAGGACTAGCATGCCTTAGCTTGTGAATAATTCCCTTTCTTCTATTAATCAACTCACTATTAGGAGACTTTTAGTCTCATCCCATAGGAGGATCTATTTAAAATGAACATAGATATGTAAAAGCCCTTTTGGCATGATTGGAAGTGAATTTTTAGGTACCCCTTTGCTAAGTATGATGATTATAAATTGTACTCCATTCTACACCAACATCATTAGCTTAGTCTAGTTATTGGTGCATGATGAGTGTCTTTTGATGCTAAGAGTCATTGGTTTCAAAGATTACAATCCATGGTTGGGGCAAGTGTGCTACAAGCTCCATTATTCCTTGGTTAGTGATCTATTAGTGCCTTCCCACTAAGTTTCATCACTCTAAGTGGTCTCTTAGACAATATTTTCCCTTCCTATCTTCAGGTAAAAATGTTGAAGCATTTGTTATCAGATAATCCTTTGATGAGCCTTGTGTGAAAATTCCTCAACTGGAATCCCCACTGCAGCAACAAATGATATTACTCATATTTGTTAATTCCTTTAAACAAATTACTTGCAGTTTCCTGCGAAAAATATTGTAATACATACATTGCAACCTTCACTTAATTAAATTATATGCGGAAACAAGAGACTGAGCAAGAAAGAAAATACAACACAAATGATACTGTTGTTTTTGGACAAATGTCCTCGGAAAAACACAATGTGGGAAACTAGTGCAGCAGATCTGAGGGTTTTATTATTATGCAGGCGAAAATCTGAATACAATTCTTGGATGCTCAACTAGAAATCTGATATAGAGAGAACCTGGACAAAATGAACGATGAAATGATCTCACCCTATCACTGGGAGAATTCGAGTCTGATCACGCTGAACTGGAGCCTCTGCATACCCTCTACATAGAACTACATCACTCCTACATAGTTCCTGCGTCACCCCTGTTGGGTATCACACTGCTCCTTCTATGGACCCTTTGCTGGTTGGAAAATCCGAATCTCTACCTCTCGGTCTTACACCCCATCTCCCAGCCACTAAAACTTGATTTCCTTAGCAAGAATTTGATCTCGCTTTAGGGCCTACGTTGCCACTACATCAGCTCTGCGTGGGCCAATGTCTGCCTCTCTCTGGACGTCGTTCTGCCCTCTCTCTGCCTCATACTCTCCGGCCCAAGAAAAAATCCTTCTTCTGGATACTCACTACCCCTCTCTACATGAAATCTCCTCGATCAAAATTTCCTCCTGAGAACCTCTCACTTCAGAAATTCAATCTCTTGATCTCTCGGTGTGTTTTCCAAATGACCCTCTAGCTCCCTTAAATAATCTTCTTGTTGAAATTCAACGACCCAGATTAAAATCTAATCAATGGCTAAGATCATTTTAGCTTGATCCTCGTCTTCTTCTAGAAGTTACACCCACAATTATATTAATACCCATTAATATTTTTAGTTTCCTAAGTTTAGACTTAGGATCCCATTCAAAAATATTAATTATTTAAATAAAATTGCTTTTGGGTGGAATTTCCCAAAAGGATTTCTATGTTCTTTGGAATAGATGTGCCCAAGCCTCCCTACAAAATTTGAGGCCTAGAGCACATCCGATGCTACCCCAAATCAACACTCCCTATTAGCGAGGAATGTGCTCTAGAAATATACACTGCTACATATTGCTCTGACTCTGAAGCATTGTCCTCTGCGCTGTTGATGTATGACATTCTCTCCACCAACTACTGGACTGATGTTGCAACTGTACTGCTGCTGACACTGCCAATGTGAACACTGCATCCGTACTACAACTTCCTCTCAAGTGTTGCATCTGTGTTGCTGCTAACACTGCCACTGCCAACTGCCACTGCACTACAAATTGTTGCTGCTACTCTATCAATAATGGAAAAACATCCAAAATTACTGAACTAACTGTGTCCAGTATGATACCACGTGAATGATAGAGCATGACTGTTGTTAGTCTTTGCGCTAACCCTATGAATCTACTGCGCTGTTGCTGACCTCTGCTTTGTGCCATCTGCACTGCTGCCAACTCTACTCTGTGTTATTCAGTCTCTGGCACTCACCATTGCAATTGTCTCCCCAACCTCTAAGGCCTGTGTTGCCACTGCATTAGCTCTGCATGGGACAACATCTGCCTCTCTCTAGACGTCGTTTTTCCCTCTCTATGCCTCGTACTCTCCGGCCCAAGAAAAATTCTTTCTTCTGGATACTCATTGCCCCTCTCTGGAAGAAATCTCCTCGATCAAATTTCCTCCTGAGAACTTCTCACTTCAGAAATTTGATCTAATGATCTCTCAGTGTGTTTTCCAAATGAACCTCAAGCTCCCTTAAATAATCTTCTCGTTGACATTCAATGACCCAAATTAAAAGTTAATCAATTGCTAAGATCATTTTAGCTTGATCCTCCTCTTCTTCTAGAAGTTACACCCACAATTAGATTAATACCCATTAATATTTTGAATTTCCTAAGTTTAGACTTAGGGTCCCATTAAAAAATATTAATTATTTTAATAAAATTGTTTCTGGGTGGAATTTCCCAAAACGCTTTCTGGGTTCTTTGGAATACATGTGCCCAAGCCTCCCTGCAAAATTTTAGGCCTAGAACACATCCGATGCTACCGCAAATCAACACCTTGTTGGGAGCATGTTTAGATAGATATGCCAATTATTATTCAAGGGTATTTATAATGGTCTATAGTGTTGTTAAGTGACTCCATATTTTAACTTGGTTTTCTCTTAGTGGTATTTGGAACTAATTGAGAATTTCAACCTTGTTTGTTATTTAGAAGCTTCAACGAAAATATGATTTTGAGAACAATGTTATCTCTCTCTACCTTTTATCTTATGTGTAGAGAGGAGGTACATATGCAACTATTAACGAAGGTTTTTTGTTAATTGTGTTGATTTTTACATGGTCTTCTAAACTGATAATTATCTTTGATGATTATGATCTTTTGCATTCTTATTAGTTCCATCATTCAATAATTATACATAAGACATCAACCATCAAACATATGAGATAGTGAAAACATAAAGAGAGTATAGAAAGAACACAGTGATTTACCGAGTGAAACCCTCATGGGGAAAAACCCAACAACCTTTTTCAATAAAGAGCTCTTCAATTCAATAGAGACACATCTAATTCAATAACTAGCTCAAACATGGTCCATGGTCGATCCTCCTAGTCAAGTTAGCTAGCCCATATGTTAGTTTATTCTTCTTATGCGAGATACCATGATTCATATAAGCCTTCTTGGTTCAAATATGTGAGACTCCTTTCCTCAGATACATCCTCCTTTTTCTACCACAGAGATATACTACATGTTACCATAGAGAACATACATTTACTACCTCAAAAAAGACGCATGCATACTGCCTCAAAATACATAACTTTGCTGCCTCAAAAGATATATATTTGTTGCCTCAGAAATGAAAATTTTTGCTGCTCGCAAGCCTAAAAAAATAGGCTGAAACACAAAGAGAAGATGCATGAATTTCTTGTCACATACCTCCAATCATTTGCCTCGGACCATGCGAGCTACCTTAGAGCATATGATCTTTAGATGCCACATATGTGAGCTAATTTGATGCCTCAGAGTAGGCCGAAGTTACCTCAGAAGGTGTGAGTCTATCTTGGCCTCATGAGGAACAAATTGGACCTTTATATAGTTTTTCCTTAGGCAAAATGGGTGCATCCCTTGCTAGAGCCAACTTGTCATTTTGGAGGGCTGACTTGACTAGGAGGAGGTCGAACTTACATTTTGGAGCTAAAACTTTAATTTAAAAAATTCAAATTTATTTCTTTTTAAAGTCGCAATGGGATTTTGACTCAAAATAAATTAATTTTAATCCTAAGCATTTAAATATGCTTTACAAATTCATAATGACTCGAACATACATTATGAATACTGATCATAGTTAAAAAAATCAACACTCCCTCTTAACTAGGGAGGTATTCATAATGATTATCCAACTATTCTCATGTTGACAAAGTTTCTCTACGAAAATGTTATAACAAATCATCATCAATCTTGTCAATATTTCTAACATTGTCAACATCATCTCATCATCAACCATTAGTTAGAATCTCTGACACATTATCATCATCATCTAGTACACATCTCTAACATCAACATCATCATCACCATCAACATCCACTGGCGACCATATTTGGGGTGGTACCAAACCCATGGAAAAGTCATCAACATATCTACACTCACTCTGGAGTGATCGATCCTAGGACTCACTCTATCAGAGTGAACAATCATCAATTCCCAAGGCTTATCACTAGGCCAAAATGTTGAGACTCGTAACTAGCAAACACTCGCTCACCCTTCTCGGTGAGCACTCTAGGCTAAGACCTCACTCAACCCTTCCTTGGTTGGTGATTGGATCTAGATGCTGAAATGAGCTCACTACACCATTTCGGTCTGTGATTAGGTCCAGGACCTCACTCAACCCTTCCCTAGTTGGTGATCAGGGTCCAAGACCTCACTCCACTCTTCCTGGTGTGTGATCATCGTCTAAATATTGATAGACCTCACCACACCCTTTCCCGGTGTGTGATCATGTATCCTTCAAGAGGAACTCACTCAAACCTTCCTGTTGAGCACTCTGAGCCTCTCAGACGCATTCTCTATAATGGGAGAATGTTTATCCCTGCTGCAGATATATCAACACTCCCTCTCAATGAGGGGTAATCTCCACGAGCTTTAGCTTGTCTCTGAAGTGTTGAAGGAAATGTAACTAGGTTCGGTCTGCATAAATGTACTTTTGATATTTGTATTTATTCAAGAAAAGAAATATTATTTTTATAATATATGTCAATAAGTTTCTTTCTCATTGAAATAGGTCTAGCACAAGTTAAAGTGCTATAGGTGAGTCAAGTAGTCAAAAGAAAATGTTGAAGACCTTAAGGGCATGTTGGACCATGTATATGTTTGTATAGAAGTCAAAGAATTCTCCTCTAAGAAAATTCAAGTCTCCTCCAAAGTAAAGGCACCATCAAAGAGTCTCCTCCAAGCATGTGACACCACCAAAGAAACCATCCGAAGTAAGCATAACAAGTTGGCTTGAAAATAGTCTTCAAGTCGGCCTTCTAGTCAACCTAAAAGGAGGGACAATCCTCTATATATAGATGTTGTCCACTCCATTACAACGTCAACCAAGCATCTCTAAAATCAGCAAAGTTAAGTAGCCAAAAAAGATAAGGGAAAGCCTCGTCCAAAGGGTCTCCAAGACAAGCGAAGGAAGGAGGAAGAAGGCTGAAGTGAAGAGGATTGTTTCTACGTCTAGAAATAGTCACACATACGAATAAGAGGAGGGTAGGTATGCAACATAACAACAGATAGAGAACAATCCATGAAATATCATTGTTTGGGTGAGAAATCAAGTCCACAAGGACTCCCAAGCCTAACGTAGGAGCCTATCTCTCTAGTGAAGGAAAAGGACCCTAAGTCTCTAAGGCTCCTACCTCATGTGGGAAAAACTAGGGCAACAAAACAATATTACAATCATACCTCAAGAAGGATCTTGTTTTCTCAACAAAAGAAGAAGTCTACTGAGCAAAGGATAAAAGAGGAACATTTCATCTAGAAGGCTCACTCAAGGAAGGTCTATCTCTAGAAAAGAAACAAAGAAGTAGGACAGAGTGTTGGGGAGAAAAGTGCCAGAAGGAGGAAGTCTATGTGTCAGGGAACTAAGTGCAGAAAAGAGAAAGGACTTGACTTGTGCTTGGAGGACATTCTAGTCAAGGGTCTAGGGTTTGCAATTGATCAATAAGAAGCTTCAATAAGAGAAACTTACTATAGGGTTTTCCTCTCAAGAGAAGAGAGGTTTTGGCCCTGGAAGAGAGCCAACATCTTGTGTTCTTGTTCTTATGTTTTGATAGCAGTTTGATGAAGTACACACACATGCATTAATAAGAAGAAGAAGATTAAGTTAACAAGAAAAGTGAAAAGACTCCACAAATTGTTATCCAGAAAAGAAGAATCATACTAACCTAATTTCCCTAGATTCTTCAACATGGTATCAAAGCTAAGGTGACACATCAAGGAAAGGACATCTCAAGAACAATCATAAGGTGATTCATCGAGGAAGGAAATTTACAAAGTTAAAGCATCAAGCCAAGAAGCCTCAATCACTTGAAGGACAAGAAGGCCTACCATCTATCATTCATCAAGAAAGACTACATAGAAAGAAGAAGAGCCTTACACAAAGGCACCTTCAAAAAAGAGAAGAACAAAGAGGGAACTACATCATCTACAAGTTACCAAACAAATATCATCATCAAGCAAGTCCACTTGGAGAAGACAACTTGAAGAACATCAAGACCCTAGGAAGGCAAGCCATCAAGTCTTCAAGGAGAAAGAAAATCCATTACATTTCAAAACCTATCAAGTATATGTCCCCTTCCGAATATACATCAATGTATTTTTGCAAGGAAAGAAACAAATGGGTAGGTACCGATAACTTTCTTGCATGGAAGAAGAGGACTGATTTACTTCTCAAGGAGAATGAACTTCTCGATCATGTCAAAGGGAATATCACTATCCCTGCTAAGGAACAAACCCGAGCCTTAGCCAAGTACAATAAGGATGAGACAAGAGCTCAAAGGATTCTTATAGATTCTATCAAGGACTCTCTCATTCCTTAAGTCTCCAAATTTGAGACAACAAAAGATATTTATGATAAGCTAGTAGAGCTATTCTTGGTATCCACAACCAGAGAAGTGATATCTCTAAGAAATGAATTGTACAAGATGAAGATATAAAAGGAAGCAATAGCTCCCTACTTCATGAAGATCCCTAAGATGAAGGATCAAATTGAAGAGCTCGGGGAAGTCATGTATGATAGATAACTGACAAATGTAGTACTCAATGCTCTACCTGAGGATTGGGGCAACTTCACATTAAGCATATATGCCAAGAAAGAAGCAACCACACTTAGTGAAATGTGGTCTCTATGAAAGACAAAGGAAACTAAAATTAAAACAAAGGAAGATGTGGGATCAAAGGAGCAAGCATTTGCTACCATGACCAAGAGAAAGAGAGAATTTGACAAATTTGGTCCACGAAGAACAAACAACAAATATATGTCCAAAATCCAATGCTATGGATGCCAAGAATATGGACACTACAAAAGGAATTTTCCTAAGCTTAAGAAGGACAACAACACCAAAAGAAAGAGGGAAGAAGCTCACATGACTCAAGAGGTGAAAGAAGAAGAAAAGAAGAAAAAGAAGGAAGATTATCTAGATCTCTACTATGACTAAGTCAAACTCTTTACTTAAAGTCTTCTTTCAAGGTTTTGAGTAGGATAGGAGCATGTAGGAATAAAATAAAATTGCATGGCTAGAAACATCTTCTAGCTTCTAGAAGTTTTATAGACATTTTTGTGCCTTACAGCTCTAAGCATGAAATGTCCATAAACCAAGGGCTCCTAAGTCCCTAAAAGTGTTGTTCCAACCCCTAAAGGAACAAGGTCAACAAATTACAGCTTCTCCCAGAAGTTCTCCACCAGAAACTGCTCAGAATAAGTCAAAACAGGATCATTTCAGTTGCTCCACTAGCCAAGTGCGTTGCATAGCACCTAAGTCCACTAGCTAGGTGCGTTGCGACACACCTAAATGCACTACCAGGGTGCGTTGAGCGGGAAATGACAAGTGGCAGTGTCATTCCACGAGGTGGAGAGACAATGGAAGCTTCCAGAATCTTCTCCAATGACACTTGCCTCACTGAATTCGACCAAGGATGAGTAAGAGGCTTTCAGTCTCCAAGTGGAAGCAAGAACTGACAGAGAGAAGCCACTAATCAAATCATGAGCTGACTCATCCTCCTTGCATACATCTATATATGGATCCCTCATCCCAGAGATCCAGAGGCTGGAATTTTTCACATTGTAAGGAATTGCTGTTGGTTTTGAGATACATATCAGAGAATTGGGTGATCTATGCTTTGTTGGGGGTGAAGAAGGGACTTCTTTGCTGGGAGGTTGATGTTGGGTCAGGAATCATCGGTTGTAACTCCTCCTAGATCTTGTTGTATATCAATAAAACTATTTGAGTTTCTTCTCCATGCTTGTGTTTCATTGATGCTTGTTACATTTGTATGGTTAGCTTAAATCTGATCCTAAGTTATTTATGAATATAAACCCATGTCTTTGTATAGTTTCTTTCTTCTGTGATCTTACAGGTACTTGGTGAAGCTGGGCAAGTAAGGGAGCAGGTAGCTGGAAGCTGTAAAAGAGGAGAGAGATTGGATCAAAGGACTAGCGCAAGGCACAGGTTGGTTCATCCTATTCCTCTTTGTTTATAGTTCATAAAGAAGATACAAAAGTAGTTTTCTCTGTTTGTTTCTAAGGTAGCTGTCACACCTTAGTGGGATAGAGAAGTTCTAAATAGACACTTTTCTCGATAATAAAATGGCGACTCCGCTGGGGAGGATTGTCTAATTAGTTTGTTTGTGTTTCTCTTGTTGTTTATTTCATAAACTTATAAGT
Source organism: Pinus tabuliformis (assembly GCA_031772625.1). Taxonomy (NCBI): domain Eukaryota; kingdom Viridiplantae; phylum Streptophyta; class Pinopsida; order Pinales; family Pinaceae; genus Pinus; species Pinus tabuliformis. The sequence continues at coordinate 747,153,028 of CM062816.1, read as the reverse complement.
AGCAATCGAACTGCATTTGCCTTAACAAATGCAAAGTAGACATCTGCTACTTCAATCCATTCACTGGATCTGTTTATGATTTGAACAGCTAATTCATAGACTAACTGATTGCCCTTGTGATAGCTCTTAGACCCTCCTTAGATCTACCCCTGATTGTGCATTACTGATTTCTTTTACTCGGCCAAAAACCAAAGATAAAACTGTAAACTGTGACCCAGAACCCGGATAGAATTCTCGTTTCTGCCCCAGCGCAGGCTCTGTGAAGAGGTTCTGCATTTCAACGCACTTCCCGAGAGGGCTACCTGCGCAGCAATGCAGTTTCTCTGTGTAACAGGTGCGTTGATCAACCTAGCCTTGTGCAGCTGAGGTTCTTTGCTTCATTCTTTCCAGTTTTGTCTCTGATTTTTGCAGCCTGTGATCAGTATTTGACTGTTTCAAACCACTTTTCCTTACTGATATTCCGCCTCATTTGTACAAAAGAACTATAGATGTTTTTATGTGTTTGTTGAGTCGTTTACAGTTTTCCATTGCAAAAGTATAATAGTCGTACTGTCGTCCTTTGATTTAGATCTGTCGCAAGTGTCGATTTTGATCATAGGAGAAAGTTTATTTGCTGTTGATGGTCGATTATGCTTTTACTTTTGCCTTTGGTTTGAATTTGTGACTTTCTAGTGTCGAAACGAGTGTTTATTTCAAAATCATAAAGTGTCGTAATCGTCTCTACCTTTTGATTTCGAAAAGAAGCTTGTTTGTGTTTGTCGCTTGAAATCAAATTCAGATTTGTACATCAACTTTCTTTTTAGCATCAATACTAAGAAAGTGAAAAACAAATACATGCATGTGCATTTGCATATTGATAGTCTGTTTGGCTTGATTTAGGAAAATGCATTTACAGTGTGCTCTTTGCTCTTTGTGAAAAGATTGTGTCTTTCTTTTCCCTTAGTAGCTAGGATTTTCATTGCTGAAAAGAGATAAAAGTTTGTTTATCATCTTTAGATTGCATTTTAGGAATTACATCTACATCTCGTGGCGAACCCAAAAGGAAAACTTCATAAGAAAGATCAACTTAAAATAAATTCAATGAACCTAACAACGCTTTGGAACTTAACGCACAACATTTAGAGGTCTAGGCTAGAGACGTATTCCGGCGTCGTAAAGCCTGGTAACTGTTGTCCTCATTGATGGTTGGGTGATTCCTCCACTTTGAGACGATAAGCGCCAGTACGGACTTGTGCTCCCACGTACCGTTTTGTATATATTGGGAGACCCCTATAGGCTTAAATCCTTTATCCATAGGAAGCCATGTCGGCTGCCCTACTGATCGCAATGCACCGAACACAGCATTCGGGAAGATTGACTGTCGTACCGTAAAAAGTATTCTGCAGTTTTGCGATTGGTTTGGTACTCCCTCTACCTAGACCTCCAGAGCAGTCCCTTTCGTTCCTTTTCAGACTCTTTAACGGAAAAGGTCCATCTGAGCACTTGTCACTTCAGGCTCATTAAAAATCGAAGGAGACTAGAGTCATCTTTTGTTTTTTCTCGACTCTTAAAAACTGAAAAAACAAGTTGTGTCAAAGCGTCTAAGATTTATTTTAATCTGAATAACATCACTGTTCCCTCGTTGGTCTTATAAGTTAGTTTCCCTTCATCGCAAGTTCTTGTAGAATCGCTAGGAAATCTTTTGGATAGACTAGATATGTCTGAACAGCCATCGACATCCAGGACTATGTCGTCTGACACAGCAGTAGCTGAGTCTCCTGCTGCTACTCCAACGATGTTCGCCGGTATACCATCTGTCCCGGCAAGTTATCAACAACAAGCCGGAGTCCAATCAGGGACTGCTTCGACGACATGGTTAGTTCCTATTTCTTCATCCGGATTATCATCTGGTATTTCTTATGTTGAAACTCAACAAATTGATCCAATGTGTCTTCAAAGGCCAATCTACCCTTTAAGTACTGGATTGCCACCATATGGAGGGCAGTATGCCTTTTCATTGTTCCCTCCCAGAGAACAACCATATGGGAGTTTACAACAAAGTTCAGGTCAAACTGGAATTACATCCAGTGGTTGGGTACCAATACTGCCTCAACAACCAAGGGTTGTATATTCAATGCAACCAGTCCACCCTGTGTCGGATATTCCCACTATACTTGCTATGATGACTGCATCGCAAGTACAAGCGCTACCTGTTGTATGTCAACCCCAAGTTTCTCAGGTTGCAATACAACAGCCTCTTGTCTCTGTTAGAAAATTATATATTACGGAGCAATAGAACACATAAAATATTGCAGAAATATAAACACAGAAAACGCACAAAACAAGAGAGACACAGATATACGTGGTTCACCCAGTTTGGGCTACGTCCACCCCGAACATCCAGTCCTTCCTTTCTATTATCCAGCAAAATGAAGAGACACAACCTACAGCAAATCCACTGTAATATCCTCTGTTTTCTCTCACAGTCTCACCTCTCTGTTTCTCGCTCACGGAATACACATCTATCACACAGCCTCAAATACAATACCCTCATCCAAAGAGAGGGGTTTCCTTCTAGGGCAAAAAACCCTAAACTAAACATAAGTTCTACCGTCATATCATCCGCCTAATGAACGGCCCAGATTGACTAGAAATTACTATACTTTTACAAGGCAATTTTACAGCTGTTTTTACAGCCCCCCCCTGGACCCCCCCTGCAGTGAACATTTTACGGGCGGCGTTGCCGCCCCCATTTCGAGCTGGGGTCCTATGTGGCGATACCTTTGAATATAGAAGATAATCAGGCTCCACACCCAACAGTCTCAACGACTCAATAACAACCTCAGGTTAGTGACTCCTTATCTGGAGCGACTCAGGCTCAAACAAGTACTATGACTCCTCATCTTGGCCAATCATCCAGTATTGGACAACAGCAAATGGTCCAAAAACCAGGGCTGGTTCAATCTCAACAACCGCAATTCCAGCAATCATATCAAGGACCTGAGCAACAAGTCTTTGTAAGTAATGGGCAACCGCATTTCCAAAGCGGTTATCAACAACCATATTATAATGGTTATGCCCATCAACCTTGTCAAAGTTGCCAACATCAAATACATTATGCTGGTATGCAAAGACCCATTTCTCAGGCGATTCCATCTTATCCTGGGTATGCTTCGCCTAACCTGAATCAACAGTTGCCCTTTGTAGCAACTCTAGAATTACCAGATCTAAACCAGCTGACGAATGATCCAATTGCTTATGCCCCTTGGTGGCCAGCGATTCCGCATAAACTTCCGTAAGATATTCCTAAATTTAATGGAAATCTGGGTGAAGATCCGTCGAATCATGTGATGACATTTCATCTGTGGTGTTCATCAAACACCCTAAACGATGATTCGATTAGGCTTCGCCTTTTTCAGAGGACGTTAACTGGTCCAGCAGCAAAATGGTATATCGAATTGCCTAGAGCTTCATTCGACAACTTCAGTACCCTAGCCACAATCTTTTTAACCCATTTTCAATCATCGATAAGGTACGAAACAAGAACGGAACTCCTTACCAACTTCAAACAAACGACGGCCACTCACATATCTGATCATATACATGAGTGGCGACGTCGTCGTAGAATGGTAAAAACATATGTTCCCGATCAACTCTTAGCTGAATGGTTTATAAAGTCATTACTACCTTCCATCACGGAAGATGTGGCAAAAGGGGGAGTCGTCACAGAAGAGCAAGTTATCGCTCGTGCGCAATATTTGGACTTGATTTACACTCACTCCGGCACGCTCTACGATAAAATACCTAACTCTCCTAGACCAGAATTCTCAGTCACTCCTCCTCCTAAATCAAACAATGACTCTCATGTCGGCAATGGTGTGATTGGCATAACAGACACGAGATCGACAAAGGCTACATCTAAAAAGGCCCGTAAGATTTCTAGTCAAAATGCAAATGAGGAACTTCTTGCCTCGGAAGTGAATGCCGTGTCGACCGACAAGGGCAAACAACTGAAGCAACCAAGGGGCAAGAAGAAAAAGAAAGGGAGAAAAAGGAAGCAGGATGAGTCATCTCCTGAAAAACCTTCTACAAACCCTTCTGGGCAAAGGAAACCCCCTGCGGGGTGTCATATATGCGATGACGATCATTGGACGAGAGATTGTCCACATAAAGTTGAATTTAAGAAACTCTTTAATAGTTCAAAAACCTCAGCAGTATTGACTGATCCGTTTCCAAACCCGGGAACCAAACTGGTTGCTAATCAAAATTCTTCCCGATCCCAAGTGCTTATGTTGTCTATATCAAAGCAACAAAATGATGCTTTGGCAAGGAATAAAGATTACGGGAATCCATAGGTGTCGAATAACAAGGCTAATGAACAACCTAGTAGTTCGACAACAACTTTGACCAAAGTTGTGCCACCCATCATTCCTGAACAAATGATAAAGTCGCCAAAGGGAGTAGTACACAAATCGACATTTAATCCTCGTGCAAAAATAGCACAGAATTATAATATAATAGAGGACCTGGCCCAATCGCCGTCCGCTATGTCGACACTTGAGGTACCGCAAAATTGCCTCTCCCAAGAGCAAGCTTTATTATCAGCAATAGGTGGGATTGACCCAATGGATTCCAATCTTGTGGCCTTTGATCATAAAGGATATGACCCTGAGTTACCAGCTCAACTAGCTTTCCTTATTCAAGTGAAAGCCCTCAACAAAACTGTTCATCGAACAATTATTGATGAGGGGGCATCTACATGCATTATGTCGATGAGTTGCTGGAAAAATTTAGGATCTCCAACCTTGTCACGATCTTTGATGACATTAAAAGAATTCAACGGAAGGACATATACCCCATATGGTATCCTAAGTAACTTGAAAGTTTAACTAGGAGGGAAAACAGTAGAAATTGATGTTGAAGTAATCGACGAAAACCTTGATTACAACATCCTATTAGGAAGACCCTGGATATATGCCATGGCCGCAGTTGTGTCGACCTACTTCAGGAAGATTGCATTTCCCTTCCAAGGAGGAATTACAATCGTCGACCAACAAACATTTCTCCCCAACAGTTCACAAGTTACGGGAAACATTCCAATGATCCATGGAAGCAATCATTCGCTCCAAAATATCGGAGTAGGTCTCCTAAAAGACCCTGCCTTAATGGGTACTTTTGCCCTACCGCCTCCGAGTAATCTGGCGGAAGTGGCCACAGTGGAATATGAAACCTTCTATATCTAATGGATTTGGATTTCGAGGACGGTTCTTATCTTGTGTCGACCTCGTTAAAAAATGAAACATGGAGTCATGAGGATAGTTCCTTTACTGTGTCAACCTCATTAAAAAATGAAACAAATCCCCTTTCCAAATCTCAAAGGTAAACCTTCATTCCAATCACCGAGTTGAATGCAATGAAGCTTGGGGGGCATGCACCTCGATTTGCGTTATTATGTTGGGGGCATGCAAACTTATCTCGAGCAGTGTTACCGCAAGGTTCAAGCTCGTTAAAAAATAAACCCGCACCGAGCAAATGTTTCCACCCGCGTTTAAGCTCGTTAAAAAATGAACTATCCCCTGGTAAATAACCACCGTAAGCCTTGGTCATGTTTGCACCGTCACCTCCACTTTTCCATTGGCCGATCATTCACCTCCATTTGATTGTTTACCCATTTTGAGGAACAGCTGCGAAGAGTGATTTCACTAGCCATCCTTGTGACACTGTCGTGATTGGAAAATTCCAAACCTTACCTGGAATCAGCTGCTACCCATTTTATCACTCGTTCCTCAAAAGACGAGTCCTCTTTAAGCTCTTTCCTGACTCGTAAAATATGAAAAGATTTCCGAGTTCTGGCCTTCCGGCTCGTTAAAGCGACGGGAAGTGCTATCCCTCCTCTAGATTTTAATCTTTTTGGACCTGAGGGATTATTGCACAAAAAGATCGAGCGTTTGTTTTGTTCGGCTCGTTAAAGCGATCGAAAATACATCCCTTCTGTATTGTTTTATACTTTTTCGGACTTAAGGGATTAGGTGACGAAAAAGGAATTTTGGAGTTACCTTTATGTACCTTTCCAGACTCTCTAAAAATGAAAAGGACCGAGTTATCTTTGTCGTTAGACTCGTTAAAAAGATTAATAGCGACAAACTTGTCTTTAGACGAGAACGAGTTTCACTATCGCTAGGCTCGTTAAAACATAGCGATGGGTTTGCCCGAAGGGCAAATTATAGAACAAGCATATGTTATCCTCCTCAAGCTTGACAAAAATAAAGAGGTATTGGTCAGCAATGACTGGGGAAAAATTGGGAAGAAAACTCAAAGAATCTTTATTGGTAGCAAGTCGCTCTTGAACATGACACTTCCACTCCGAGCCCGAGTCGGGTTGGGTTGTTTCATTCACCGGTCACATCGCCATGGTCTCGCCATACCATCCACATTTGGGGTTAATGCTACCAATCCATCACATAAGTGTCGCCGACATGTTCAAGAGAAGTCATCCAGAAATGCCACCTGTGTCTCGCCCACTACCATACATTATACTCCATTCTTTCATGACCGCCACCCTGAACCATATATCATTAGATCGTTTTCACCTCCATCAAAATCATTTGCTCCGTTCCGTGTCATTGATGAGGGATTCATTAAGGCCCTCCTATGACGGATCACTTCTTGTCGACATCAGCTCATTATCCAAGAAGTTGATCTAGGAACACCCCATTCAGTACTTTGAAGCTTGCATGCCTCAATGGCAAGTTTCTCACTTCCGGCGACAGGTCTACATCAATAACCTTCGATCGAAAGATTTTGCGTGGTGTTCGACGCCAAGTCCTTTATTCACACCACATGAATTGTACTGCAGTACCTTGACGGTCATTATCATTATCGGTGATTCCTCTCGCGCTTGTTAACAGTTTACATCATTGACTGGTAATCAAGCGATGTCTTTCCATGTTCGACTTCAAAACATTTCTCACATGGATCGACTTGTACTTCGAGTGAAGATCGGACGAGATTGAAGACCCCGGATCTAGTTTCATCCATCCGGGCTGCGATATATATTCAGGAAAATAAAGACATTGAAATGTACAGCATTACAGCACAGATAATCATCCTACCAAAAGGATGATGGCTCTATCAGAATCATCAGTCTACCATCAGACGATTGTCTGTCCTATGTACATGAAAATGAATTTATAAAGCTGAGCATGGGAATGCCCACCTCAGATAGATCATGAAAACAGTATGAAGATAATGTATTGTATTGTATCTTATTACAGGTCTCCTCCCAGCATTGAAAGAACTTCGGATCCTCCTAATAAAGCATTTCACCCGATAAACGGCCTCATACTTTAGGGGGCAACTGTTATAGACATTTTTGTGCCTTACAGTTCTAAGCATGAAATGTCCATAAACCAAGGGCTCCTAAGTCCCTAAAAGTGTTGTTCCAACCCCTAAAGGAACAAGGTCAACAAATTACAGCTTCTCCCAGAAGTTCTCCACCAGAAACTGCTCAGAATAAGTCAAAACAGGATCATTTCAGCTGCTCCACTAGCCAAGTGCGTTGCATAGCACCTAAGTCCACTAGCTAGGTGCATTGCAACGCACCTAAATGCACTACCAGGGTGCGTTGAGCGGGAAATGACAAGTGGCAGTGTCATTCCACGAGGTGGAGAGACAATGGAAGCTTCCATAATCTTCTCCAATGACACTTGCCTCACTGAATTCGACCAAGGATGAGTAAGAGGCTTTCAGTCTCCAAGTGGAAGCAAGAACTGACAGAGAGAAGCCACTAATCAAATCATGAGCTGACTCATCCTCCTTGCATACATCTATATATGGATCCCTCATCCCAGAGATCCAGAGGCTAGAATTTTGCACTTTGTAAGGAATTGTTGTTGGTTTTGAGATACATATCAGAGAATTGGGTGATCTATGCTTTGTTGGGGGTGAAGAAGGGACTTCTTTGCTGGGAGGTTGATGCTGGGTCAGGAATCATCGGTTGTAACTCCTCCTGGATCTTCTTGTATATCAATAAAACTATTTGAGTTTCTTCTCCATGCTTGTGTTTCATTGATGCTTGTTACATTTGTATGGTTAACTTAAATCTGATCCTAAGTTATTTATGAATATAAACCCATGTCTTTGTATAGTTTCTTTCTTCTGTGATCTTACAGGTACTTGGTGAAGCTGGGCAAGTAAGGGAGCAGGTAGCTGGAAGCTGTCAAAGAGGAGAGAGATTGGATCAAAGGACTAGCGCAAGACACAGGTTGGTTCATCCTATTCCTCTTTGTTTATAGTTCATAAAGAAGATACAAAAGTAGTTTTCTCTGTTTGTTTCTAAGGTAGCTGTCACACCTTAGTGGGATAGAGCAGTTCTAAATAGACACTTTTCCCGATAACAAGAAGCGTAAAGTACATAGAGTTGTAGATACTCATGTAGAAGTAGCATTTATAATGAGAACAAATTGCATGGTTAGAAATATCTTCTAGAATATAGGAGCATGGTAGATATAGCTCAAGATATTCATGTAGAAGGAGCATACCTAGTATAGGACCTCATCCACTATGAAAGAAAATTGATTGCCATTAAGAATATTAGAAGACCTCCATCATCAAAAGAAAAGAAACATTTGCAAGGAAAGGGTCTTTAAGATCCTAATATGAAATCTTCAAAAGAAGCTTCATGAACCAAAAGTAGATGTCTAATTAGGAATCCCATTCATGGGATTCAAGAAAAGGATGATATGCAAGCAAGCTAAGAGGAAGCAAGAAGGGCCACACCAAGGACAACCAAATGAAGCTAAGATGATCAAAGGAGAATCAAGATGAGGTATGTATGCATCAAAGTTATGTCATGTTATTATTTGCATATTATTGAGTCATGGGAATAGTTTTATAACATTATCAAGTAGGAAAGAATCTCTTTCACCAATGACATGCTTGAAGGCATGTACTATAATGAAATGAAGGTAAACAAAAGAAATACTCACATAAGGAGTATAAGATTGTTGACTAAGAAGCAAGAAATGAAGAAGTGCTCTCACAAGGAGCAGAAGGTGGTTGCCCAATCTGTCCAAGAAGAATCAAAATGAAGAAAGAGATCAAGCATGTGAAGAACACCATGATCACAAAGAATCACTATTTGACAAGATTCATTGAAGACATCTCCAGAAAGAAGGCATGACAACTCTGATAAAGGAAGGAAACATATCAAAGGACCCTTGACACCTATGAAGGCCTTGGAGATATGAAAGATGCAGATAAATGATTCTACTCTACAAAGATGTCATGATGAAGAAGCCCAACAAAAACAATGTTGAAGGAATATCAGGATGAAGCCATGAAGGGCTACTAGATCAAAGTATGGGAACAAACAAGTTCAACAAAGCATCCATGAGAAGAATATTCTGAAGCATGGACAAGATGACAACGGAGTAGCCAGATGACAAGAGAACCTAATATATGACAAGAAGACCACTTTCCACAAAGGAAGCAATGACGTGTCAAGCCAGGAAGGAAAGTGATCGATGGATGGTGCCCTACCAAGAAGAAGTTCAAACAAGACTTCTTGACATCGAAGGAAAGAAGAAGATCAAGCAGTTGAAGGACCCATGATGAAGAAGTTGTTGATGAATGGACAAGTCCCTAGCTAAGAGGGAGTTACAACAAGTTCCCAATTACAAAGGAACTTGGAAAAGTACCTTGTCAGAGGATAATTGGGCATGTCTTCCTCAATTGAGAGGAAGTGATAGACACAACATTCTTGTCTTCACTTGGGAAGAAAGAATGGGAGGATTGGGTAATCATCTGGCATCCAATACTCTTTGAGGATGTGTAGGGTATCCAAGACAAGAGTAGGCAAGAGGACCGATATTATTTGAGGGTTGAAAACCCAAGATAAGAATAGTCATAGAAGGTCATACTCAGTGAACACCTAGGTGGGTATGTACCTTGAGAGACAATGACTAAGGTGTCTATAAGCAATTGGTCTCACCAACATTGTGCTATGATCTATTGAGAGATAGAGTTTTCAGTCAAGGCCTTATTGTAGAAACAATGTTGGTTATTATAATTCTATAACAGATCGATTGCAAATACCATTTCTCTTATGTGAATTCTTCAAGATTGAAACATAGCCAAACACGTTGTAATGTTGTATGAATACCTCCCTAGTTAAGGCAGAGTGTTGAAGAAAATGTAACTAGGTTCGGTCTTCATAAATGTACTTTTTATATTTTTATTTATTCAAGAAAATAAATATTGATTTTATAATATATGTCAATGAGTTTCTTGCTCATTGAAATAGGTCTAGTAAAAGTTAAAGTGTTATACGCGAGTCAAGTAGTCAAAAGAAAAAGTTGAAGACCTTAAGGGCATGTTGCACCATGTATACATTTGTATAGAAGTCAAAGAATACCCCTCCAAGCAAAGTCAAGTCTCCTCCAAAGCAAAGGCACCATCAAAGGGTCTCCTCCAAGCATGTGATGCCACCAAAGAAGCCATCTGAAGTAAGCATAACAAGTCAGCTTGCAAACAGTATTCAAGTCAGCCTAAAAGGAGGGATAATCCTCTATATATAGAGGTTGTCCACTCCATTACAACGTCAACCAAGCATCTCTGAAATCAGCGTGAAGTAGCCAAAAAAGAGAAGGGAAAGCCTAGTCTAAAGGGTCTCCAAGACAAGCGAAGGAAGGAGGAAGAAGGCCGAAGTGAAGAGGACTATTTGTAGGGCTAGAAATAGTCACACAAGCGAAGAAGACAAGGATAAGTACGCGACATAAAAACAAATAGAGAACAATCCATGAAATATCATTGTTTGGGTGAGAAATCAAGTCTACAAGGACTCCCAAGCCTAGCATAGGAGCCTATATCTCTAGCGAAGGAAAATGACCCTAATTCTCTAGGGTTCCTACCTCACGTGGGAAAAACTAAGGCAACATAATAGTATTACAGTCATACCTCAAGAAGGATCTCGTTTGGTCAACAAAAGAAGAAGTCTACTTGAGCAAAGGATAGAAGAGGAACATCTCATCTAGAAGGCTCACTCAAGGAAGGTCTATCTCTAGACAAGAAATAAAGAAGGGGGACAAAGTGCTGGGGAGAAAAGTGCCAGAAGGAGGAAGTCTATGTGCTAGGGAACTAAGTGCAGAAAAAAGGAAGGACTTGCCTTGTGCTTGGAGGAAATTCTAGTCAAGTGTCTAGGGTTTAGAATTGATCAATAAGAAGCTTCAATAAGAGAAACTTACTAAAGGGTTTCCTCTCAAGAGAAGAGGGGTTTTGGCTTTGGCAGAGAGCCAACATCTTGCGTTCTTGTTCTTATGTTTTGATAGTAGTTTGATGAAGTACACACACATGCATTAATAATAAGAAGAAGATTAATCTAACAAGAAAAGTGAAAAGACTCCACAAATTGTTATCAATAAAAGAAGAATCATACTAAACCTAATTTCCCTAGATTCTTCAACATGAAGTATATGAACTTGTCCCTGGGCAACGACTTCATCAGAACATCAGATGTCTACTCATCGGTGGAGATATACTTGAGCCTTATCACTCTCCTCTACACCATGTCACATAGGTAGTGGTACTTGATCTCAAGGTGCCTTGACTTATTATCGTCTTATGACTTGCACTTGATCAACCAATCCTGCTAGTTGCACCCATATTGCTTCATATCTTACCTTTCACGCTGCAACATACTTGACTTGTGAGTCTAACATATGTCACGTGTCTTGATCATCCGCGAGATCATAGCCCAATCAGAAGCAATATACAAAGTCTCTCTAGTCTTAGCACTCCTTTCCCTACAACTAAACTTTTCTATTTGAGACATCTCTCAAAGCATAACTGACTATTCCACGACCAACTGTACCATGCCGGCACTTCAACACATGTTGAGCTATATTCCTTGGCTCAACCGTCAACTGATCTGCTTCCTTTTTATTGATCCATCATCCCATCTCATTATTTTTTCTGAAACAAATCCTTGTCATAGTGATCCTAATATGCTCTCTTTTTTCATAGGTATTACCAGCTACCTAGTCAAGATCCCTCATATGGGGTTAACTCCCTTTGAAGTTGAGCAAGGGTTTCTAGAGAAGCTTTGACTTCTCCTTCTAGAGAAAAATATTCCTATTAATGTGACTTCCTGACAAATGGGATCTTCTTCTTTTTCCAACAATTCACGTGGGATCAATCTTGATCCATCAATACAAGTGCATAGACTCTGAGGATCATGTACAAACCATTTTTCTTTTACTATGCTTGCAAGTGTAAGGCTTCTTCATGCATCTCATTATTGTGAGGTAGTTCTTATGCATACTTCCTCTTTCACTGAGATATACGACCTTTATAGAAATGTGCCTGACAAGATGTCCCTTCATAGCCTTCTTCCCACTTGTTGAGGTAATATGCCATACTTTTGCTTCACATAGATAAAGGCATTCTGCTCCCTCTAAGTCCAGATCTCATTTAGTACAATATCTCTCATCATAGAGAATATTTTTATCGCAATTTTTCTCTGTTCTTCTATCTGCTGCCAAAGCCTTGATAACCTTCATTATGTACTTGAAATTCATAGAGGGAGATCATGGAATAACAATCATCACCAAGCAAATGGTTCAAGGACAAGAGACTATCTAATTAAAAAATGATAATAGTAATAGTCACGAAAGTGAGATATAAAGTACTTATATTTTGAAAATATAGCAACCTCCTCTTTTTCTTTAGTCCTCTTGTATTCATCAATAATGTGTATCGACTTCATCTACATCATCGTCATGATGTCATTCCATTTTAGGGTTTCTTCTTTCAGTGGAAATATTTGATCCTAGGGTTTTGCCCATAAACCATAGGCTTTCTTTTCCAAGATTTTAAGGTTTTCAAGTGTCTAGATAGGGTATTTAACTTCATCCCCATACTGCTAAAAGTCCATAAACCCCAACCCTTTCTACTTACTAGGGTTTACTAGCCCTAGTTATCTAAAACCTTGGAGTGCCCAATCTTTCATACCCTAGATTTTTATAATCCCTCAAAAGAGTCTAGGGTTTACAAACTCATCCTTACATTCATTTGCAAGTCAATACACATATGTTAAAGTCTATGGGGTTGATCATTTTTCGTGCTTGTAATGTATCTATCATACCAAGTCTTTGAGGGACTTATCTTCCTTCTTCAATCCTGAAGAAGGACTTAGATTCTTTTACATCGAAAGTTCAAAATACTCACAAACTTTTTAGTAGTCCTTTTGACGATGAAGGATTATTAAACTTCTAGAGTCATAACATGTCATCAAAAGTATTTAAAATCATAGGTTGAAGTAACTCAACCTTTATTAGATCTTGATAATATTTCCATAATGCAATTCACCTTTTTCATACTTGAAATAATACTTCAACAAGATGACATGTTCTGATTCGAGGCAACTAGGCAACTAGAGGATCTGACTTACAATTCTCTTTGTTGTGCTCTTCAAGGTTTATTTGAAAGCCATTGGTGACTAACTTCACACAACATGGCACTATACTTTACTATAAAGAGTTCCAAAAGACTTCATTAACTTTGATCTTCAGAGACAATGAACTTTTCGACCAATCCATCAAGTTAAGTTTGCTTCTGTAATGTGTCTAGGTCTCATAATCTTCTTTTACAAAACATAGTACATGTGAGAATTCAACTTCTCTGAAGTTGCTCAAGCTTTCTAATTTAGACAACAAATCTCACTTACAATAGATATGATTCTTGAGGTCATACTTAGTCATCAGTCCAAGATTTCAAAGGGATTTCTTCCATGCCTTGAGACGAATATCAAGGATATATTTTTCTTTTCAAGCACTTTGGCCCTAAGACTTTGATTTTGATGCAAAATTTACAATAGACCTTATGTTTCACGGGACAATCTTTGGAGTTGTATCCTTTATGGTTTGAATATGAGACTTCATTTTCCTGCCTTAATGTCGTTTGAGCAATTGTGACATGTTTTGCGTACCTTGTGAGAACAATGACCTTGCTAACTTAGTGGGTTGATGAAAAATATTCTGCCTTCTTGTAGATGAGATCAATACGTATCATAAAGATGAATCGATGTTTTCTGATGACTATTAATTGGAATACTGGCCTAGGCGCTGTCACCGGAAAGGACCTCTGGTTCATGGGAGCGAATAACATTATGTTCTATCTCGAGACTTGGTGTTTGGCCAGCGAAGAATATCAACGTCAGTGGAGTTTGGTCTTGGATAACCTTCTGGTGAACAAGCTTAGCAATATAGAATCAATGGTTTATCATCGTAAAAACTGGCTAGGCTATCAGACATATTTTATTAGGTATGAGACTTCTTTGGTCTTCATAGATTCCGCCTATAGTCCCTAGATCTTCCTACTATAGAAAATCTTGAGGATTTCAAATCAACGTGTCTTCTGGTGTATACTTTGCAAGCTGACACTTTTTCGATAACAACAAGAACTAGATCTGTGACCTAGAATCATGCATGCTCTTGAAATTTTAATTGCATCAAGACAAAATGTATTTATATGACGGATCACTTGCCCTTCTGATACACGTGACTTAACTGATTCGATATTGAATTGAGTGTTTTGGTCCCTCCCGGATAGATATCTATAAAGGAGGCTTCTCCTTACAAGAAATCTTACACAAAAGTCTTAATTTACATATCAAGCTACAAGATCATGCAATTCAAAATCGTACCACAAAGAAAAACATAACAGAATAGTTAAAGGTTAGCTGCAATTCCACAAAGGTTCGATCTTCTTTCTAGGGCTTGAGGTGGAATAAAAAAGTCATTTTCCTTTAGGATTGCATTTCTCACCTTAGCTCTAATACCAGGTTGATTTTTACATGGTCTTCTAAACTGATGATTATCTTTGATGATTATGATCTTTTGCATTCTTATTAGTTCCATGATTCAATAACTATACAAAAGATATCAATCACTAAATATATGAGATAGTAAAATCATAAAGAGACAATTCACAAAGAACACAAAGTTTGACCCTGGGAAAACCCTCACGGGGAAAAACAAAATAACCTTTTTCAATAGAGAATCCTTCAATTCAATAGAGACATATCTATCTTAGTCAAGTCATTTCGGCCCATATGCTAGTATATTCTTCTTATACGAGATACCATTATTCAAATAAGCTTTCCTACTTCATATATATGAGTCTCCTTGCCTTAGATACATCCTCCTTTTTCTTCCACAAATATACACAACTTGTTGCAACAAAGAACATATACTTGTTGCCACAAAAGACACATACATACTGCCTTATAATACATATCTTCGTTGCCTCAGAAGATATATCTTTGTTGCCTCATACATGCAAATTTTTGTAGCTCATAGTGTTGAAAAATGTAACATCAGTATGACACAGTCATCCTCCATCTGCCAACTCATTTTTCAACACTGAAAATGGATCAAGAAGAAGAATGATAAGGGTGCTTCATCTATAGGATTATTATTTTGCAAAATGCCTTGAAGAGAATCCTGTAGATGGAAGATTGAATCTTGTAGACATGCGTTTTCGTTTTGTAAAGTATTTTTATATGATCATGTTTTTTTGAGTCTTGCAGGTACAAAAGCCAATGACATTAGAAACTAGAAAATTTTATGTCATGGCTTAGCCAAAGAAGATAGACAAGATTTTTAGATGCAGGAAGGGTGCAATATTGCAACTAAGAAACCTTATGTCAATCTTCACTGTTTCACCCAAATTTCAAATAAGCACAACTTTCTCATATGACACCGGATTTCGAAGATTCAAGTGTCGTTGGAAAGACCTCGACGAGATATAAATAATGAGAAAAATATCATCATAATGTGAAACATTTAAAGAATGAAGAAATTTCTTACAAGATATAATAGGTAAAATGAGGCACTAGTTTTGACACAGGTATAAATTCTTTCAGTTTTTCTTTCATGAATTTGTTTTATTAGTACCAATTCTCAGTTTTTTTTTTTAAATGGCATAAATAGAGAGATTGATCACCTCTCTCTTATGATAAACTTATATTTCATTGCAGAAAAAGTACTATCAGTTTTTTTTGTAAATGTCATAAATAGAGAGATTGATCACCTCTCTCTTATGATAAACTTACATTTCATTGCAGAAAAAGTACTAAGTTTTTGCAGGTTCTAGGAAGATAAACAAATGACCACAAGCAAACATTTTCTTTTAAAGACCCGATTTCAAGCATGAGGACATGCTTTTGGGTAAGCCAAGGGGGAGAATGTCATCATATCTATCAAATCATTAAGAAGCCTCTCAAATACCACATTTCTTTCACAAGAAAATGATCAAAGCACCAACAAAGATGAAACATCAATGCATGAACACATGATGTCAGATCAGATCCATCACTTGCAAGCCTTTTAGATGCCAATGTCTTCATTGCATCCTCACTTTTTTAGTCAATAAATTTTTCATTCCATTTTCCTTTTCATGTTTTCAAATAAAACATTGATCCATTGTTCATTTTCCTTCATAGTCATATTCTTGCCTCACTTTCACTAACTTGTAACCCATCAATAAAAACATTCAACTCCTCTACAAAGTTGATTCATTCCATTTCCTTTTCATTTTTCCAAATAAACCTTGATCCACTGCAAAATTTCTTATCCATAATCCTTCAAAATTATTGTTTCATGCTCGAGTTAGATGATAGAGGATTCCTTAAGGCCTCGCTTCTAACAAGTCTTGGCCTATCGACATCAACACATTATCTAGGTTCAAGGCTAGAGTTCTTAGTAGTACCTTGAGGCTTGTATGCCTTAATGACAGTATCTCTCGCCAACAATCATGGGAATACATCAATGTCCCTTGATCGTTGGATCTTGCAAGTGGCTCGACATCAGCTCATCTATTCACTCTTCACAAGATATACTTAAGTACCTTGGCACTCATTGATATTAATGGTGAGTTGCCTCGCATTGGTTAACAACATGCATCAATGGTCGGTAATCCAATGACTTCTCTTCATGCTCGACATCGACACATTTATTCGCATGATTAGAATTGTACCATTGGGTGTTGTAACAATTGAAGACTATATCATTTTAATAGTTTGTAGCAGATCAATTTGTTATAGCAGCAATAAAGATTCAAACCTTGTCATCAGCAAAGAGAACACAAAAGAAGATCCAAATTCCTTTGTTTACATACTCCATGATCCAACAGCATCAATAGCCACACTCTTCAACATCCACAACTCATGTACATTGAGGGTAAGTGAAGGTATGTGGTTTTCTAATTTTTAGTCATATAATTCCTTAAAATGCTTAAAATTGTAACTTTGGAAATTTCCTCACTTCTTTTTTCACATTGTCATATCTCTAGTTGGAGGGGGAATTCATGTTCATACCTCATATTCACATTTCGCGATATATATCACATTCATATTCCATTATCACCTTTCATATGTCATATATGTCCTTTATACACATGCCATCCTAACCAACATACTTTTCCAAACAACTACTATTGCATTATGATTCAAAACGTTACATGTTTTGCAAATGATGATCATAGAATGAATGGTTGATTAAATGTTTTCAAAGTTTTTGATGCAACACAAAGATATTGTTACAAAAGAGCCAATACTAATAAAAGTTGGTTTCCACTCAAGGACCAACCAAAGTAATATGTTGCAATCAAATATTTTTCAAAAGGACACTTTGCAAAAGGAACAAAGTTATCAAATGATTATGCGAAGATGAAAGAAGAATTAACATCAGCCAAAGTTCATATAAAAGGAAGACAATTCAAAAGATCAAATCATGATTAAAGTAAATCAATGCAATAGATTGCATGAGGACATGCAATAACTTAAGTTGGGGGGTATGTTGGGCCGCCAAATTAGCATACACTTTCACTCCATTTTCACCTTTATCCTCATTTTATCACCTCATTTCATCTCATTATCATTGTATTTCCATTACCATATGGGTTCATATTTTCATTTTCCAAAGTTATTTATTTTATGTATTTAAAGTGAATTTATGATTAAAAGTTAGAAAAATAACATGTATTTGCTTATACCTAAAGGTGGAATGAGTTTGGTGACATGTGTAGGTGATTTGGAAGGTTCCAAGACACTCTTATGTGGCCTCCAAGACTCAAATTCGAATTCTCTTGAAGATTTGAAGGAGATTTGGGATAGGGGTCAAGCATATCTCATGGAAAAAAATCATGGATAAAGGAATATGTGTGTCATATTAGTTGTCACCATATGAAGGATTTGTGTATCTAGGAGGGATTAATGGATCTCCATTAATGAGTTAGTTGCTTATGTTTTTGTATAACTAGGAGTACCTCCTCCATTCCAAAGGGAGGACTCTTGGAGCATGTATACTAACTTATGATGGAATAGAATAAAGTTTTATTTCTATAGTTTTAGATATAAATTGTCTTAATGAAGTGTATGAATTTATGGAATAGTTTGTCACTTTGTTCTTAAGAGAATTGAGCTCACTTTAAAAGGATCAAAGAAACATTTTATTTCACTATAGATTTTATTTTCATTTGATTACTTAGATGTTGGAAGATTTTTCATTATTAATGAATGAATTTTAGTTTAAATCTTATCAGCATATGAAAGAACGAACAAGGGTCTAAGTTAGGCTCTCTTCCATTTGATATGAGTAATAATTGAAATTCATTTTCTTTTTCTAGTTTCAAGTGATTTTCTGAATTTCTAGTTTTCCAACAAAGGCATTAATGATGAATGAATTTGTAATGAAGAACAACAAAGACATCCTTAGTTAGGAGCCTCTTCTATTATTTGTTTATGCATCTTAAGCTATTTTCCATTAGTGGATTTTTATTTTTGTTCATGAAGTAGTACTCTAGAAGAAGGACAAATCTGGTTCTCCTAAGTTAGGAGCCACTTCTCCCGCTTATTACATAATGAATTATAAATTACTTAATTAAATTTTATATTTGTAATATTCACTTCTAATTAGTTTAAAATTACATTCCCTTCAGTTTCCATAACTTATCTTCTAAAGCTAGTTATAGTTGCATTTCAAGTCCCATATATTTTGGTTTGCTTCAAAGTTTTACGAAATCCCCGGGTTGACAATTAAATAATAGGGATTTAACAAACAATTAAATCACCCAACAAACACATATAATTCCATAAATAGGTCAAACCTGTTCCACAGTCCATCCTCTTAGTCAAGTCATTTTGGCCCATATGCTAGTATATTCTTCTTATACGAGATACCATGATTCAAATAAGCTTTCCTCCATATATACGAGTCTCCTTGCCTTAGATACATCCTCCTTTTTCTTCCACAAATATATACAACTTATTGTGACAAAGAACATATACTTGTTGGCATGAAAGACACATACATATTGCCTTATAATACATATCTTTGTTGTCTTAGAAGATATATCTTTGTTGCCTCATACATGCAAATTTTTATAGCTCATAGTGTTGAAAAATGTAGCTAGGTTTGGTCTTCATTTAATGCATTTGAATCATCATGAAATGTACTTGTGAAAAGAATAAAGAAAATAATTTTTATTATTGTAACAATGACTTATTAAAGCATGGGTTTCATGCTTGGGTCATTATTATATTAGTCAAAGTCCCATTGTGGACTCCTAGGATTAATATTGAATTTATAGAGTCATTGTATATTCAAAGAGACCCTTCTAAAAAGGTTTAGTATTAAGTCAAATATGATTTATGTATCCTCCACACCAAGTTGGCCTAGAAGAGATCAATTCGGCCTAAGGACATCAATTCGACCTCCCTTGAAGCATATAAATAGAAGCAAGTCGAATTCATTTGGAGCATCTCATCTCAAGCAAGTTTGATATCTCTAAGGAGGCTAGAGAAGTGCGAAGTGGGTCTAAGGAAGCCAAAGGAAGTGCAAGTTGGGTGGAGTCTAAGGAGAAGACGAAAAATGAAATTTTTGTGCCTCTCTCTCTCTATTTCGTGCCCTAGTTTGGGAGATTGATGTCTTCCAAGTTTTGCTGACGTTGGAAGCCGCCTAATGCCGGAAGATGCTACATAGTTGAAGTTGCTAGAAAAGAGGTTGAAGATCTAGGGGGATGACTTAGTGTGGAGGGAAAGTTTGGTCTTTGTCTGGGGTGAAGAATCTCAAAGAATACTATTGAAAGGAAGATAATTTTCACTAGGTTTTCCCCTCGAGGGGGGTTATTCCCTGGAATAGTGCCTATATCCTGTGATCATTGTTTTATGTGTTTTCGTTTTGGTAATTGCTTGATGAATTAAAGAAAGAAGATATAAAGAAAAACTAATAATAAGTCAAAAACATCACAAGTAATTATCAAGTATAAGAAAACCTTTCTTCCTTTCTTATTTTCTAACATGCTATCATATCTTTGCTGAACAAAGAAGAAAAAGGCAATCTCAAGCACTTAATCAAGGAATCATTCAAAAGGGTTATTCAAGGAAAGAAGTCTAACATCTTCAAAGACAATGTCTAATACAATCAAGGGAGAAAGAAAACTTGAAGGAGCCTCTAACTATAGGTCTTGGAAAAAGAGGATTGACTTCATCCTTGAAAAGGACAAGGTTCTAGACTTGGTCAAAGGAAAAGTAAAGAAGCCTACAGAAGACTCCAGTGATGCTGACAAAGGAAAGCTCAAGGAACTAGAATTGGTGGCCATGAATTTAATGGTAGAAATAATAAAGGAAAAACTTGTCCCATTCATAGCCAACATTAATGATGCTCAGGAAATTTATGAAGCCTTGTCAAAGTTATTCACTATTAAGAACATTGATCAAGTAGCAAGTTTGAAGAATGAGTTAAGGACCACAAAGATGACTAAATAAGACATAGTGGCCTCCTTCTTTGTGAATATAGAAAGAATCAAAGATGATCTTTTGGCAATTGATGAAATCATTCCAGATAAAGAACTCGTGATCACTGCTCTATTAGGATTGCCACCTTCTTGGGGTGCATTTCCCGCAGGACTTAACAGTTGGAAGGAAGCTCCCACTTTTGAAGAACTATGGACTGCTTGCAATAAGGAAGAATTAAGGATCTCATTAGTTTCCAATTTTGAAGATGTTTCAAATTATTACATTGCTCAACATAAAGGAAAGAATCTGGATTAAAGACATCCGTGGTTTATATCTTCTAATTTAGTAATCGGAGAACCCACAGTAAAAACCATTTTTCGTCAACGTTTCAAATCCCAACAGGGATCCATCATCAGGACATTCTTGATTGATGATAGTAGAAGAGCTTGAATGAGGGTATTAAATAGTTTTAATAGTTTAAAACTATTTAATACCCTCATTCAAGCTCTTCTACTATCATCATTCAAGAATGTCCTGATGATGGATCCCTGTTGGGATTTGAAATGTTGACGAAAAATGGTTTTTACTGTGGGTTCTCCGGTTACTAAATTAGAAAATGAAGGAAAGAAATTGAAAGGACCAAGGAAGAAAGTTGACATGTCCAAGGTAGAATGCTACCAATGTCATAAGAATGGTCACTGCAGAAATGACTGTCCCGACAACCCAAGAAATAAGAAAAGAAAAAGATATCATGCTAAAATTACTGAAGAAGAAGATTCAAAGAAAGCCAAACCCGAAGAATCTGACATAAGGGACCTGCACTACTAAGTCCTTTGTTTTTAGTCTTAGATGTCCTATTTTGTATTTTTGATGTTTTAGAATCTATAGGTTTTAACATGCTTTTGGAAAAGACATTTTCTTTTGTTTTATAAGTTTATAGGTATCCCTCAAAAGCTTTGGAGGGAGCCCCCAACATCTCCCAAAGATAAGTATCTCATTTCCTTTCAGTTTTTGGTTTCATGTACTTGTTTAAATTTTTTATTATATTAATACTAATCACCATTCTCCCTCTATTGTCTTGATTAGGAAAACATTTGCTATACCCTCAAGGAGTATTGAAGAAAGCTACCCAAGGTAAGGTTTGTCAAAAGTATGCCTTAAACTACAAAACATTGATTTCTTTAAATGTTTTATTCATTTGACAATCTATTACTAACATTGTTATGTATAGCTATATTGAATCATATTGATTCTTATTTTGGGTGATTCATCACTTGATAAATCTACTCCATTCATATTCTTAATTGATAGAACCCTAGATAGGTTCTTTAGAAAACCCTAACCTAAGGGTATGCTAATGTGAATGTTTGAAACCCTAAACTGCTTAGGGTTATTGAGACATTCTAATTGAAGTTTGGGATTTTGGTATGATAAGGAAAACCTAACTTGTTAGGATTGAATGATAAAGTCTAAAATCCCGAACCTTTGAAGTATTGGTAATTTTGGGTTTTCTATGTTCTTATATTGAAACCCTAACTCATTAGGGTTTTTGTGGAATGTATAAGCAAGACCCTTATAATATCTTAGAGATGATTTCCTTGAATGTGTATTTGTCTGATCAAACCTAGTCTAACCAAGTTTGTTTGACTAACTCTTATTAATATTTTTGAAGTTGGGTTTGACTAACACATGATATGAAATGCCTATGCATGATGAATCCCTAGATGTATGAGTTGATCTGTTTATCGGTGATCATGAATTGTAGGGTTTGGATCTAGGCCCTAGTCAATGTTCGTTTCTCTAAGATGATAGTATCTGTGAAATTCTAGGGTTTTGAAGTTAAACCTTAGTAGAAGTGAAAATCTTTGATGTATGATGGCAATGTGATAATTTGAGATTTGTGTTAGATTGTTGAAGTCTAGTTTTCAGTTTGATTGAAAGATCTAGGGTTTGAAACTAACCCTAGTGTAAGCTAGTTATGTTGATGACTAAGCTATGATTGGTTTTGTTTGATTAGTTCTCATGTATGAAATCTAGGATTTGTGTGAAACCCTTGTAAGGAGTCTAACATATGAATTCTGAAATTTGTTAGATGATTTGTTGATCTATATTTTTTTGAATTGTTTCTAAGGTTTGCTATGTGGAATGGTATGTCATACCTTTGGAAGAAACATTGAAACCCTAGATGTAATGAAAGTTGTTATGAAGTAGTTTAGGGTTTATGACTAAGCCTAGTAAGATGTCAAAAGACTACGTTTCTCTTGTTTATTTTGGTGTCTGATATATAAGATTGAAATGCTTCCATAATTCTAATATGGCTAACTTCATGTTTCTATAGTTTTGGTTGTACTTGCTATCTAAGTTGAATAGGTACACAATCTTCAATATGGTGAAGATGTTCGTTGATAAGCATGAAGTGGATGATAACAACTCTGATGAAATGGTTGGAAGCCGCAAAAGATTCTCTGATGTCGAAGTAAAGAAGTTGATCTCCCTAGATTAAGAGGGAGCCTGGATAGAAGGAAGCTCCCTAGTTGAGAGGGAGGGCATAGAATAGTTTTGATTGGAGAATGTTTGAAGATATGTTGTTGTATATGAAGTAGGAAAGTAAAGTGTATGATTAATGAATATTTTGTCAAAGATTCAATTGATAGTTCTACTATGTTGAGGAGCAACATCTGTTGCTTGAAAAACCCCGAAGGTTTGTATTTGATTATGTACATGTGAAAGTATATTATTGATTGGGTTGTGTTTGTTCATGTGAATCTCTCAAAGGTTTTGATAGCATGTTGGTTACCAATAATTTTGATTGGAGAGAGATTGGTTATTCTTGATCTACTGGACCAAGGAGTGTTGTGGCTTTGTGAGTGAAGCATTTCCTAGGAGGACATTTAGTCGAAATTTTGTGTTGATGTCTAGGTCCCAAAGTTGGAAAGGCAATGTTGGTTATTGAGCTCTGTTTTGGGATAAACACCTAGATCCTGGGTTGATGGTTAGCAAGTAAGCTTGATGGTACCTAGAGAGGTTGAAAGCTTGAGTCCATCTTAGTCCCACCTGGATAGATTGCCTTGGTTAGGAATCTAGTCCATGGCATTGTGGTGCCTAGATTGTTGAGAGACCAATGGATAGATTGCCCTGGTCAGGAATCTAGTCCATGGCATTGCGGTGCTTAAATTGATGAGAGACCAATGGATAGATTGCCCTGGTCAAGAATATAGTCCATGGCATTGCGGTGCCTAAAGCTCTTCATTGTTCATATAGTTTGAGATCTTTCATTGTATTTATAAATTATGAATACCTCCCTAGTTAAGAGGGAGTGTTGAAAAATGTAACTAGGTTTGGTCTTCACTAATTTATTTGAGTCAGCATGAAATGTACTTGTCAAAAGACTAAAGAAAATATTTTTTATCATTATAACAATGACCTATTAAAGCATGGGTTCATGCTTGAGTCATCATTATATTAGTCAAAGTCCCCATTGTGGACTCGTAGTATTAATATTGAGTTTATAGAGTCGTTGTATATTCAAAGAGACCCTTCTTGGGCTTTTGAATCATGTAAAAAGGTTTAGTATTGAGTCAAATACGATTTATGTATCCTCCACACCAAGTCGGCCTAGAAGAGATCAAGTTGGCCTAAGGACATCAATTCGACCTCCGTTGAAGCCTATAAATAGAAGCAAGTCGAATTCATTTGGAGTATCTCATCTCAAGCAAGTCTGATATCTTTAAGGAAGCCAAAGAAGTGTGAAGTGGGTCTAAGGAAGCCAAAGGAAGTGCAAATCGGGTGGAGTCTAAGGAAAAGAAGAAAAACAAAATTTTTGTGCCTCTCTCTCTTTGTTTCGTGCCCTAGTTTGAGAGATCAAAGTCTTCCAAGTTTCACTGATGTCAAAAGCTGCTACATAGTCGAAGTTGCTAGAAAAGAGGTCGAAGATCTAGAGCGCTGACTTGGTGTGGAGGGAAAGTTTGGTCTTTGTCTAGGGTGAAATGTCTCAAAGAATACTATTGAAAGGAAGAGAATTTTGACTGAGTTTTCCCCTCGAGGGGGGGTTTTTCTCTAGCATAGTGCCTATATCCTGTGTCCATTGTTTTATGTGTTTTTGTTTTGGTAATTGCCTGATGAACTAAAGAAAGAAGATATAAAGAAAAACTAATAATAAATCGAGAACATCATAAGTAATTATCAAGTATAAGAAAATATTTTTGCCTTTCTGATTTTCTAAAACACAAGCCTAAAAGAATAGATCGAACCACAAAGAGAAGATGCCCAAATTTCTTGTCATTCAGCTCCAAGAATTTGCCTGAGACCATACAACCTTTAGATGTCACAAATTCAAGCTAATTTGATGCCTTGGAGTAAGCTGAAGTTATCTTAGAAGGTGTGCCGAAGTTATCTTAGAAGGTGTGAGTTTGTCTTAGCTTCATGGAGGAACAAATTGGCCCTTCATATCATTTTTCCTTAGGCCAAATGGGTGCATCCCTTGCTAGAGCCAACTTTTCATTTTGGAGGGCCAACTTGACTAGGAGGAGGTCGACCTTACATTTTGGAGCCAAAACTTTTATTTCAAAAATTCAAATTTCTTTCTTTTGAAAGTTGCAATGGGACTTTGACTCAAAATCATTTTTCTTTTCTCTAATAATTTAAATATGCTTTACAAATCAATAATGACTCAAACACACATGATGAAGAGTAACCATAGCTATAAATATCAATATATCAAAGATGCCAAATTGTCAAACTCTAGTGTGTATTCAAATTTATTACTGTTCTTATTACTTTAAGGAAGAGGATGTAAATGCAATTGTATATACCATTTAATTTTTTTGTTTTCGCTTGATGTAAATAATTGTTGTAATTATAAGAAGTATTTTTCAAAAAAAGAGTCGAAACCAATCATAAATCATATTATTTCAACCATGAGTAGGTCATTTGGAGAACTCATACCATTCCCAAAATTATGAAAGACTTGGGTCAAAATGCAATGGGATTCAAAGATTGATCTTTTTTTTGAAATGCTATAGAATCTTGTGTTAAAATTTCTTAAATTATGTCAATTAATGCAAATTAAACTTTAACTTCTAAACTAGAGGTCTCTTGAATTTCTAACCTTAGTGTTGTTACGAAATATTAAAAAAAGACATTAACATCAAAATCTAATATTTTAAATCCAAACTAGGTAGTTCAAGAGATAAGATACCAAGGTGTGCCAATAAGTATATGTCTTGTAGGACAATCTTATCATGGATACAATAGATATAAAAATTAATTACAATTCTTGCTAGTACAACAACAAAGATGTCCTACATTCAATATAAATGCTAAATGATTTAATCCATTTGACTTTGATTTATGTCAAATCATCAAGACACAAAAGTGTCGAAAATTATGAAATCATGAAGAAATAAATGGCTAGAAATCAAATCTACAATTGTACAAGTATTATATAGCTGAAAATTTCATTAATATGCATAAAGATGAAGTTCATGTCCATACCATGGTTTTATCATTGGACTAGCATAATCTTTTAGCTTTCTAAAACCCTAGTTATGGTAAACAATGAAAACCTTAACTCACACCTAAGAGCTCCAACATGCATGCAACACAAGCATGTCCTCCAAGGAAAAACACCTCATTTTCTTCTTTTCTACAATTACAATGTAGGGCCTTTGTGAAGAATGTAGCTAGTGTCAATGTTCATAATTGTATTTGAGTCATGATGTAATGTACTTGTCAAAAGAAATAAAAATAAATTTTATTATAAAAGAAATTGACTTATTAAAGCATGGGTCTCATACTTGGGTTAATGGTTTATAGGTCAAAGCCTCCATTGTAGGATTCTAGGGTTTATGTCAAGTGTTGTTGTCTATGTGATAATGTAAAAAACCCTTCTTGGGCTTCGTCTATCAAGAAATAAATTTATTTTAATGTAAAATAGGTCTTTTAGGTCTCCACCAAGTCGGCCTCAAGAAGGACAAGTCAACCTCATCAAGGGAATTCAACCTCACACAAACACTATATAAAGGCAACAATTCGACTCATTTGGAGCACACACTCTCAACAAGTTCGATTTGCAATTGTTGGAGGCAGAAAAAGATAACAAAATTATTGGAGAAGGATTGAAGAAGTCAGAAGACCAAAATCGAGTTCTTGGGTAATCTATCTCTCACATGTGTGAAGTTTCTTGATTGTAGCGATTGAAATTCTAAAGCTGTTAGGGGCCGAAATTCTGGTGTAGCTGGGGGTCGACATTCTGGGCTTTTGTTGGGCTATAACTGTTGGACAAGAAGAGACTATCGAAGTTTGTTGAATCATCTTGAAAGGATGACTTGGTGGAGGAGGACGATCTTTTGGGTCTAAGGTCTTGGTCTATCTCAATTTGATTTACTAGTGGAAGAGTTTGACTGGGTTTTCCCTTATAGAGGGGTTTTAGCCTTCGCTGAGTGCCTACATCTTGTGTTCATTGTTGGCATTGTCTTGATGAATGGAACATTATAAATTGAAAGAAATAATAAGAATAAAAGAGAAATCACAAGAAAATGTCAAAGTATAAGAGAAATCTATCTAAAGATTCTAATCCATATGATGCCCTATATTTCTCAACATGGTATCAAAACTTGGTGAAATCTAGGGTTTGTAACAAAACCCTAGTAGAGATTGATATTCTAGGACTATTATTTTCAATTATTGATATGATTTAGCTTTGATGATAAAATCTAGGGGTTTGCAACAAACCCTAGTAGACTTTGACATGTAATTCTAAAAGCATATTGTTGAAACCTTAGATGTATATGATTGAATTGTTGATATCTAAGGCTTTATGTCTCGAAGATGGAGTCTAAGGTTTATAACAAAACCCTAGTAAGAAGTTGAAGTCTAGTATGTAAAAAGATGTGATCCTTGTTGATTATGAACCTAACAAAATTTAGGTATTTGATGTCTAAAGTTTGAATGCTTTGATGCTTCCATTGTAGTAACATGATCTTGATATAGTTAACTTCAAGCTTTTGTATGTTTGTGTTTGGTTGTACTTGCTATTAAAGTTTTGCAGGTACATAATCTTCAAGATGTTGAAGATGTTCATAATTGAAGATGATAATAATGATGAGCATGATGAAGGAAGCTATAAGAATGATGATGATCAAGATGACCTTGAGGAAGAATGGAGCCTTGAAAGGTTGAAGTTTCTCTGATGTTGTAAAAGAAGGTAGTTGTTGATCTCCCTAAGTTTATAAGGAGCATGGTTAGAAGAAAAGGTATATCTCCCTAGTTAAGAGGGAGGGCATATTATAACAATCATAATGAGAAAGAATGAAACTGAAGAGTGAACAAAAGAACTACAGATGGATGTTCGTGAAAAGGACTTGAAAAACACTGAAGTTGTATTTGATGCTACTAAAGAAGTAAAAGAAAGCCTCTAACAAGCTGTATTTGGATAACTTGATGTTGATATGAGTAGCATCAGGATGATTAAGGACCTCGAAGGTTTGTGTTTACTTGCATATATATATTTGAAAGTTTATTAATTATTGGGGTCGTAATTGTGCATGATCTCTCCATAAATACATTAAACGTTTAAAGCAAGATTGCAAGTGGAAAATATATATCAAATTTACTTTATAAGGAGAGATGGAGCATCTTATGGCAAGATGTTTGGGAGAAATTTTGGCCGACCTATGTGTTGATGTCTAGATCCCGAAGTAGGGAGTGTGGTGTTGGTCATGGAGCTCCGACCTTGGATACACACCTAGATCCTTGGGTTGGTGATAAAGCTTAAAAGTCTAATGGTACCTAGAGTGGCTAAAGCTTGAGTTCACCTTAGTCCCACCCGATTAGAGTACCCTAGCTAAGTATCTAATCTATATCACTGTGTGTGTTGTGACTCTTCGTAGAGTATATCACTTTGAGATCTTCCATGTACCTTTGTATATATGTAATTATGAATACCTCCATAGTTAAGAGGGAGTGTTAAAGAATGTAATCAGTGTCAAGCTTCATAATTGTATTGGATTCATGATGTAATGTATTTGTCAAAAGAAAGATAAGGAAATTTTATTATAAAAGAAATTAACTAAATAAAATATGGGTTTCATGCTTGGGTCAATGGTTTATAAGTCAAAGCCTTCATTGTAGGCTTCTAGGGTTTATGTCAAGTGTCCTTGTCTATGTCATAATGTAAAAGACCCTTCATGGGCTTCATCTATCAAGAAAGAAATTTATTTTAATGTAAAATAGGTCTTTTAGGTCCCCACCAAGTCAGCCTCACACAAAAACTATATAAAGGCAACAATTCGACTCATTTGGAGCACACACTCTCAATAAGTTCGATTTGCAATTGTTGGAGCAGAAAAAGATAGTGAAGTTTGTGGAGAAGGATTGAAGAAGCTAGAAGACCAAAATCGAGTTCTTGTGTAATTTATCTCTCACAAGTGCAAAATTTCTAGATTATAGCTGGGTCAAAATTCTGAAGTTGTTGGGGGTCGAAATTCTGAAGTAGCTAGGGGTCGACATTCTGGGTTGTTGCTAGGCTATAACTGTTGGACAAGAAGAGATTACTAAAGTTTGTTGAATCATCTTGGAACACTGACTTGGTGGAGGAGAAGGGTCTTTTGGGTCTATATCAATTTGATTTACTAGTGGAAGAGTTTGACTGGGTTTTTCCCCATAGAGGGGTTTTAGCCTTGGTTGAATGCCTACATCTTGTGTCCCTTGTTGTGATCATTGTTTGGCATTTGTCTTGATGAATGGAACACAATAAATTGAAAGAACTAATAAGAGTGAAAGAGTAATCACAAGAAAATGTCAAAGTATAAAAGAAATCTACCAAAAGATTCTAATCCATATGATGCCCTAGATTTCTTAATAGCCTCGTCTCAAAACTTTGATCTCCAAGAGATCAAATCCTAAACCTAATATTCACGATGCTTGAAGAAACCCTAACATGTCCAGAGAGAGAGAGAGAGAGAGAGAGAGAGAGAGAGAGAGTACACAAGAAATATAAGAGAGGAAGACTAGTTCACTCCTAGTCACATCTCTAACACATGTGACAAGAATGAATGAATGTGAAAGGATCCACTCCTTCCTCCATATATATATGAGAGGTAAGGAAGGCCAACAATATATATGTGCACATATGATTTTACAAGCCACTTACAAAAACACATGTAGGCTCACACATGTGGAGCACTATACTCCAAGGGTACATATGTGAAGCTCCAAGGTATTGTCATCCACAAGCAAGGCTCCAATTGAAGGGTGCTCCGCAAAGTGTGTCTAACGCTCCTCTTACAAGGCTCGAATGATTCCAACAAACACCCCAAGCCATGCATTCCACTAGGTCCACTTCCCTTGCATGAACATTGTGACAACCCAACATCCTTGAGTCAACTCCAAAACTCCATGTAAGCATCTAATCTAGCTTGTGTTATTTAGGGCCCAATTCCCTTCTCTATGATGCAAAACACTCCTAAGTAGGGTGCCCTCCAAGCAAACAACCATCTCCATGTGGCCATCATGTAGAAGATGACCGAGCTATCTAAAGATCTTTAATGCCTTAGGGAAGAATATAATGCAAGCACCCAATAAGGTCAAGCAACCACAAAGCCATCACCAATTTCCAAATCCATCATAGATCCATGTAAATACTTCACAGGCTATAAAAGGACTGATGAGACACTAGGGACCCCAAATCTCATGAAACAACCCCAAATATGGTGTAAACACTTTCAGAATAACCTCGAAAGTTAACATCTTAGGGAAGGCAAGATTAGTAACCATTATTCATTTTTATCAAAGTCTTTACAAAGAATATTTCCAAGTATACACACCATAATCCCAATTTCAATATATAGTTATGCACAAGCCATAGCTTGGTATCAAAATGTCCTAATACATTCTTGACTAGCTATAATCTAAAGTGATAGATCATACTATTGTAGTACTTCCCTAGCAGGCCACAATCCCAAAAATATAGATCGCTATACAAAATATAGTGATAAACACAGGTCGTTGACCTTACTCTAGCATTAATCCCAAAAATATAGGTCACTATACAAAATATAGTGATAAACACAGGTCGTTGACCTAATCAGTGACTGATGGTCACTTCTCTATGCTAATATGAGCAAAGCATAATTTCTGCATTTAGAAAAGGTGCACTCTGGGAGACTCTGGATCTTTACATCTCATGTTTGTAAAATTATGCTGACACTAAATCTGCTGCCAAAGGTGTTTCAAGCGAGTTTCAATACAACAGCTTCTAGAGGAATGAATCATGATATATGCCATGAAATTCAGTTTACAAGACATGCAATCAAGGCGGCATTGAAAATAAACAAATTACATTTTGTATATATTACACATAAAAAAATGGTTGTAGCTAATTAGAAATGTAAAAATTGACATGACTTCTGTCTCCTCTTCAGGCAGAGATAAAAGCTGCAAACCTGTATTGCTCTCCTGATAAATGTTATTGAAAATCAAAATGAATCAAGAAAGAAAATTTGAAGATGCAAGTGCATGATTGGTATGCATCACTAAGGAATGTATGCTTTTCTCAATTCTTTCTCATGGCACCACTGAAATGCATGCTGGATAAATATAAGGAACCAAATATTGCCTTCAATAATTGTCCTGTACATTGACTGCATTTACAAATATGTAGAACACAGAACAGCTTATCTCGGTAGAGGTACAGCCCGAATATCTGTTAATAAGCCCTCCTCTGCAAGATAGACATAAAAGCTGAATGTGGCTAACTCATCTATGTATATCTTGTACAAGGATGCCAAATAAAATATAGTTCTTGATTGGGGTCAACAACCAGGGAAAACTGCTGTTCTTATGCCGAAAAGAGTGTTGCAGTCATTTTTAACCTTGTACACTTACACAACAAGTTCACTAATTGGTGACCTATCCATGATGCCAGCAGCCAACTTTGCATTTATTTGTACCATCTGATCAATACCAGGTAGCTGAGGTATCTGAAAACAATAGACATAAGAGTGCGGGTTCAATTCTACAGTCTTAAGTGGTCGAAAAGAACTCATAGATTCATAGGCAAACATATAAAACAGTAAATCAAGTAAATAACCCAACCATACTACCTTTTGATTCAATGACAGATTCTTACAAAATGACACATTATAAATTCTAGATCTCTAAGCAAAAGAAATCAACTTTAGTTCTGATGGACTGCATTGTGTCTAATGTCAACAAGGAGATTGCTGATATAATTATCTCTCCAACTGTGGCCAACCAGCAGCCTATAGGATGGGGCCCCAGGCCCAAACCACAGAAACAGAGCAAACAATGGGTTTAGTAATCATGTCCAAGAGGTATCAAAGAATGATATCCTAAAAGTGTGTACCAGAACTTTGGCACTAAAACATAGATAGAGATGCATTCCCCTTACCGAGCTATGGTTAGGATGTTGGCCTCATGTTACATCGTAATGTTGAAATAATGGTGTAATCTTCACATATGGCCATGGCTAACCTCCTCACTTTGCAATCATTATTATTGAATAGTAGTGCCTTTCAAGGGTTTGGCTAATGCTAACCTAGTAAACACTCATTCATTATATTTCTAGGTAGTTAAGATTGACCTAGCCATTATGTGGGTCCATAACCCCTCTTGGGGGAGGGTGCCCTACCTCTTGAATTGTGTTGAAATACACACTCAAGACTCACCTGTAACATCATTTTCAGCTAGTGATCTCTTACATAACTAAGACATTTTTTTCAGCCCATGGGCACATTATCTAGCATTGCACTCTATTTCATGGTGTAATCTATTCAAGGGTTTTCTCTCAAGTTTTACACTCTAGTGTTCTTGGATGATTTTTCTCCAAAGGTATACTTACCAGTTGCTTCTATTGCGCACTAGTGTAGATTTATCTTTTGCTCTAGTGCTGGTTTATCTTCTCTTTTGTAGATTTAAGGTTTGCTGGTTGGTCCTGTTACAACCTATGTTCCACCAAGACTCCAAGATGGTGTGACATAGGTGCGGGGAGATGCACAAGGGGGATGTGTGGGAGTACCCTCAAATTTGAGGGAAATTTAGGAGGGATGGGGGATGCCCCTCCTAAATTTCCCTAAAATTCAAATTCATATTCAATAATGAAAGCCTATATACATTGATCCATACATAATTTAATCAAACAATGAAATACATTGATCCATACTCATCATTCATACTGATACATACATCATTCATCCATGCACCACAAGATTCAATAATGAAATACGTTGATCCATATTCATCATTCTAGAATCTAAGTTGATTTAAAAATTAAATTCACCATTCTGGATTCTAAATTGATTTAAAAATTAAATTCATCATTTTAGAATCTAATTAGTACTAGGCAAAATAGACTATAGTAGATACTGAAGTCTGTAGATTGGAATAGTAAATTGATATAACTCAAACTAAAAACAAGTAGAGTGATGAGTCAAAGAATCAGTCTAAGGGTCATTGATATCTAGAATCAAGACTCAAAAGCTAAAACTGAAAATTAAAAATGGACAATGAGCATTGAAGGAGCACCATGAGGGAGGAGAAGCAACAATAAACTGGCAAGTTAATAGCGTCATAGGGTAAGCTGAGTAGAGTTAAGGTTGGTAAGTCGAATGAGTGAGTTAGGGATTGCAAATTAGTTTAGGTTTTGATATTTGTTATGTACTTGTCTTTTTAGTTTTGCTTTCATTTTTTAAATTTTTATTTTTTTAATAATTTTTTGTTTTTATTTTATTTTTAATTTCGAGGGTTATTAGACAAAATTGAAGGGGGACACATCCCCCCTCAAAAAAAGGTGCTTTTGGCCTTGGTGCTCTTGATTAAATGCTAGTTCTAGACCCTCAAACATGATAGAATCCAATGGAAACAATGCAATCCCCCCAATCTTGAAATCATGAAAACTGTTAAGTTTGATGGAATTTGAGTGGGATCTAAATATATACTTTCTCCATATGAAATCCAATGAGGTCAGAACCACTCTCAAACATCCCGAGTCAATTAATGGTAATGTTAAATTTTTTTGTAAAAGGATAAAAATGAAAGATTAATGAATGAACATTACCATTAATTACATAGCATTAGTAGGGCCCTAGGGTTAAATATTAAATTTCCCCACTCATAAATTATTGTTGTCAAGCAAATTTAAGGGGGCACACCTAGCCCTTTTTGAGGGGGATGCCCACAAGCACCCCTTTTGGGGAACACATCCCCCACACTGGGGAAACGTTCCCCTCTGCATCCTCCACACATCTCCCGAAAAGGGGGATGTGGGAAATGTTTCCCCAAGCGTCCACCTGTCCTAGGTGCGGGGACATGTCCCCGTGGAACACTGATTACAACAAAAGCTTGCACTTATCAAGATAAAGTCCTAAAGCTCAAGTGTGAAACCCTATGCAATTCAAGAAGGGGCCACTATCACCACACAAACCCTCTTCTCACTTCTAGTTTGTTGGTATTTCTAAGTCTAACTGTTAGAAATCCTTCATGTACTTTCTGATTTATTTCCACCTGCTTGTTCTGTTTAATTAACAAGTTATTTACCATGTAAATACGGAAAATATATACAAGTACATGCTCAACACGTTACAGATCATCAACTGAAGGAAAAAAACAAGCACACAAGTGACACTGTTGTTTTTGGACCAATGTCCCCAATAAAACCCAATGCGGGAAAAGCGGTGCAGCTATCTAAGGGTTTTATTATTAAGAAGTTTCAGAATACAATCTAGGTGCCAAACCGGTTCACCCAACAGAGAATGATCTCAGCAATAGTACTTCTCAGTTGGAGGCAGATATTGCGGCTAAAACCCCAGATGAACAATCCCACAACTCTCAGCTCCAATCTGCCCCACGAATTCTCTAGCGTCACCCCAACTCGCCTTGCGTCAGCCTCTAAAGCCTCTGCGTCACCCATGCTGGCTCTCTTTGGCATTGCGTAGCCCCTGACTGGGTCTGCGTCCCTCTCTCTCCGGACTTCTGTGCTGATGCTCTTGGTACCCTCTCTTCCTCTTTGCATCTGTATTCACTGCCCCTTAGCTGCAACTCTGATCACTCCAATTTCCTCAGCAAGCCTTGCCCCAGAAATTGAATTCTTGATCAACTCAGTGTATTCTCCAAGTGACCCTCAAGCCTGCTCTTATACTTTTCTCGTTGACAATTCAACGACCGAGATTAAGTCCCTAATCAACAGCTAAGATTAACTCTGGGTTGATCCATGAATTTTGGACCCTTCTAACACAGTTTTATATTAATTATTTTAATATCTCTCACACTGTTTAGAATCTGCCCAAACCATTTTTGGGTATTGGAGATCTCATGTGCTTTAGCCTCTCCACCAATTTTCATGGCTAGAGCACATCCGATGCTACCCCAAATCAACATAGTTGGCTCTCCTCCAACTCAAGGGGGGTTCTCCCTAAGATAGGATAGCTAGAGATTTATGGCTTTGAAGGTAATCTCAAGATTTGAGTTCAAAGAGAAGATCCCCAAAAAACACACAATCAAGAAATTATAAGGTGATTTTGAAGAATAAACCCAAGGAAAATGATGTAAAGGATTTTGAAAGAAATAAAGTGATGGGAGGATAGAAGATCAATGCCTTAGCTTGCCAATATATTTTTGGGGCACATGGAGTCAAGGATCAACACATTTGAAGATGTTTGGTGTAGATTTAGGTTCACTAGGCTAAGGCAAGTCCACTCACTATCCCTAGAATTTTGAATCTTCAAGGATGGGATAAGGGAAGGAGCCTTGGCCGACTTGCTCTTTCTTCAAAGACTTGGAAGAAGGGTTTATTAAGAGAGAGAATGAAAATAAAATACCAAGCACCTACTAAATGCTTAATTGCCACAATCCATAAATATATCCAAGACAAAAGAAATGCACTTATTTTATCATGCATTCCTCCAAGATTCACTGTAATCCATCCAGGAAAAGAGTGTAAAATTTACATCAACAAGTCCTAAGAGGTCAATCTACTCATGCATCCATAGCCAAATTATAAGAAGATAAAATTTTAGAAATTTTAGGCTTGCTAAGGGATTTCTACCCCAATATAACCAAGATAAAACAAGAGAAAGTGCACCTCTGTTTATAAATTATGTGCTCAACTTCCTTTACATTAAAATATTAATGTCCTAGACTAAAAGCCCCTAATCTAGCCTATGGAAGGGCAAAACGTCCTCTTGTCTAATTAATCAACCTAAATTACGTAAAATGAGGGGCATCCATGCCACATGTACAAATATCAAGGGGCATAAGCCCTCAAAAATCACCCATCTCTATTAATGAAAGGAATAGGGCGGATTTAGTGCAATATCCAACCTTTAAAGCCCTTTGAAGCTCCTTTTCCTCCACCAAACAACAAACACAATCTCCAAGTGTGGGCAAGTGGGGCTTTAGATGTATCCTCCAACCTCAATGTCAGCATCCAAGTGAACACCTTAATTCTCCAAAGCACATAAATTTCCAAAGAACTTTCCAAAATGTGCCAATCAAGATAAACCATATCTCCTTAAAGTGGATAGGTTGGCCCCTATTAGAAAATGTAACTAGGTTCGGTTTTCATAAAGATATCATTGTATATTTTATGTAAAAGAAAAAGAAGAAAAAGAAGATTTTATTATTATTATTTTATTAGATAAGCATGTTCTTCATGCTTCTAGGATTTGTTGAGTCAAAGAGTCAAAGTCCTATTTGGACCTATTGTAAAGAAAAAGGAAAAATAATTTTTAAATATGTAATTTGGGTCAAAAACCCCTCTAGATGCCAAGTCAGCCTACTTGTCAAGTTGGCCCTGCCCCAAAGGACATGTCTATTCGCACCCCTCTAGACAGTATAAATAGAGGATGATTTGAGCTCATTTGGACACACCATTCGCTAGATTGGTTCTGAAATTTCACAGAAGAAGAAGAGTTGAAGTCTGAGATTGAAGAAGAGTTTCTCTTGAAGTTTCATTTGTGGAAGTTTTGCCTTATCACATTTCTTGTTGAAGATTTGTTGTTGGTCTCTCGCTGATGTATTGCTATAAGAAGGAGGGTTTGACTTGGCATCTAGAGGTTGAAGTTATTCTATGGTCATGGGTCTTGGGCATCTCACTATGATCTGATTCTATAAGAAGATATTTTTTTTGGGTTTTCCCCTTGGAGGGGTTTTTCCCCGTCTTGGAGCCTATATCTTGTGTTTCTTATGTACTGTGATCTTCATGTTTTTACATTTGATAATTGTTTGATGAAGAAGAACATAATTAAATTAATAAGAAGCCAACAAATTTCAAAAACAGTTATCAAAGAAAGACAAATCTAATTTAATACGTAAGCCTCCTAATTTCTCAACATGGTATTAGAGTGATGTGGTAATGGAGATAACACTTGAGAGCTTCGACTTTTGAGCAGATCGATTTCCAGAGTAGCAGCAGTCAACGTGAAAATTCCTAAACCCGGAATCCCCGCTGCAACAAACTGATGTTACTTCTCCTACTTGTTAATCCATACAAGTTATTTATTGTGTTCTATGGTAAATATCGAAGTAAATACAAATGTAGCATTCACTATTTAAAATTACATGCCGAAACAAGAAACTAAACAAGAAAAGATACAACACAATGACACCGTTATTTTTGGACAAATGTCCTTGGAAAAACCCAATGCGGGAAAAATGGTGCAACAGATTTGAGGGTTTTGATTATTAGCAATCCAGTACAGAGAATATCACTTGGCAAAAGAATTAGTGAGATTAGCTCACTCTACGCTGCAAGTCCCGGCTGACCTGGTAGCTAAACACCAACGAGTCCCCGATTACCTCTGCGCTGCCCCTACACAGTCATTGCGTGGGCCTGCTATGAAAATTTTTGAATCTAGAAACATAAATCCTATTGCAGTGACTGGTTTAACATCTCCTACTTGTTATTTCATTCAACAAGTTATTTAATTACATAAACATTGATGTAAACACTACTGCAATCTACACTGATATACAGATCATAAACTGAAGCAATAATTGAGACACACACACAAGGGACACTGTTATTTTTGGACAACACGTCCTCGGAAAAACCCAACTTGGGAAAACCGGTGCAATAGATAGAGGGTTTTATATTATTAAGCAAGCAAAATCTGAGTACAACAGGTTGCCTCTCACACTGGAAAACCTTACAGAGAAATCATGGCAGCAAGAAATACATACGAGGGTTTACCTTGTCCCCAAGCCCCGACTGATCCAATGAGCGATCTAGCACCCTCCCAGCAAATACTGCGCAGTCCCTACGCAATCATTGCGTGGGCCTGTGTCCTGCCTCTAGAGGATTGCGTCACCCCAACTATTGGATCGATCTACTGGTTGAAGACTGTCGTTCAGCCCTGCTGACTCAGAACTTCGCTTTCCCAGCAAAATATCGAACTATAGATGACACTTTGCACTGCCACTGCATGAGCCCCTCCTGGGTTGCATAGGCCTCTGCGCTATCTTCCTGTCGCTCAAGCTGCCTCTTTGTCACGTACTCTTTGGCTCAGAGCTTACTTTCTGATCCAAATCTTGTTTTTGCCCCTCTCATTGCGACAGATCACTAGTTCGATCCTCTCAACAAACCGTGCCCTAGAAAATCGAACTGATTGATCAATATGCTCACTTGGTATGTTTCCAACTGACCCTCAAGCTTCCTATTATACTTTTCCTATTGATGAATCAACGATCGAGATTAAGTCTATAATCAACAACTAAGATTAAACTAGACTTGATCCTCATCTCTTAGAAGCTTCTCACCCATATTTTCATTAATACACATTAATATTTTTATTTTCCTAAGTTTAGACTTAGGAACCCCATTAAAAATATTAATTATTTTAATAATATACAATCCGGGTGGAATTTCACCAAATGATTTTTGGGCCTTAGAGATCTCATGTGTTCTAGCCCCTCCACAAAATTTCGGAGCTAGAGCACATCTGATGCAACCCAAAAATCAACACGCTCTCTTAGCGAGGAATGTGCTCTAGCAATACTTCCCAATAGAAGTATCACACTGATCCACAACATCAGTCCTCTGCGCTGCTAATGCTCGGCCTGCAGCCCCTCATCCACTGTGCTGCTGCAACCTGTACTGTTGCCCATGACACTGCCACTGTCACTGCTACATCTGTACTGCAGCTCCCTCTCAATATGGTGCATCACGCTACCCATAGCACTATCATTGCTAACTGCGGCACTGCAACTCAGTTGTTGAGAAGTAAGCAACTGAAAAGCTACCCAAAAGCTAACATGTTGGTAAGTCTAAATGTCCCTGGACGCTAAAGCTACCTCTACTGCTAATCTGTGCTGACCCTTTGATGCTACTGCACTACTATTGTATCTACTCTGTGCCTCCTACACTGCTGCAACATTCCACTGCGTTGCTTCATACTTTGGCACTCTAGCTCTGCCACCATTGCTCCATCATCCCTCGCACCAACTGACTCCTGTTATTTTGCAACTGTTATTAAGCGCTCCCGTAGCCGTATGTGATCCAAGAGTTTGGGCACCTCAAGGATCCTTCCCTTATGTAGTCCTCCTGACTAAAACTCAATATTGCCCCACCTCTTCTCTAGAGGTGCATGAGCACTCATGGTGCTATCATCATCATCACCCTCTTTGCCAACTTGCGCTGTAGAAACCTTTGAGTCAGACTTCTCTTCCTTGCCCTTCATCCGAGGGCACTGAGTGACGAAATGACCCAATTCTCCACATCTGAAGCATTTGACTTTGGATATATCTTTCTTTTTCCTCTTTTGTTGCCCTTGCTGTCCCGCTGATGCGATAGATGCATCCTCCTCTTCTTGCTTCTTGGCTCTGATTCCTTTGCCGCTGCTCCTTACTTTGGTCAACCTTTTGATCTCTTCCTGTCGAAGAGCTACCCACATCTCCCAACTAGGGAGAGAAGCCCTGCCCAAGATGCTCTGGACAAAGGTTTCCCAGTCTTCAAAGACTGCATTCAGGGCAGTCCTGACCATGAATTCAGGATTTGGTGCAGATCCTACAAAAGTTAGCTGGTCTCGGATCCCTTGCAACCTAAGGAAGGGGTCGATTTCTTCTCCCTTCTGCATCTGATACTGTCTCAGCTAACTCTCAAGCAACATCTTCCGTTGAATGGAAGTTCCCTCGTACAAAGCGGTCAAGGCCTCCCACATTTCCCTTGTTGTGTCCTTTTCAGTGATATGTGGGACCACATGATCCTTGACCCCGTCCAAGATCATGCACTTTGCTTTTGCTTGAGCTTCCACATACTTCTTGAGAGGACAACATCGACAGGAACAACAACTGCCTTCAAGGCATAATCCTTGATGCAATTTTTGTCTAAGATTGGCAGGATCCTCACCTTCTAGAAGAAAAAGTTGGATGCTCCATCCAACCTGTCCTAATCCCTCGGTCCATTAACTGCCATCTCTGCTCAAATGAGTGTTGAACATGTTCTCTTCTCCCTCTTTCGCTGCTGCCCCAACAAAACTCGGATCTGGATTTCTTTGGTGCTAGAAATCCTCTAAGGAACAAGCTCCCTTAGAGTTTTGATTTCCTTCACAGTACCGAATCACCCCTCTTCAATCCTCCTTTGTTGTTGCTCAACAACTCAGATCTAGATTTCTTTGGCAAGAAATCTATTACGGCAGTGACTCCCTCTACCTCAGTCCCGTCTTCTCAAAACTGTTCTGCAACAACAGTAACAACATCCCACTAGTACCACAAATCTGATCTACACTGCTCCTACTGCCTCGACAATTGACGTGTTTGAGCCCCTCAGGCTCTGTGCAGTCACTATATGAGCTAGATCAGTTTCTTCCGGCCACTACGTCACTGCTTCTCGGTCCAAAAAGTTGATGTGGCTCTATGTGAGCCTGATCTGCCCCTCTCAGTCTTTGCACTGGCCCATAGAGCTGACCCAGTCACTGTGTGGGTTCCTCTCGACTACTATGTCATGTCCTCTTGGCTCAGAAAGTTGACGCAGGAACTGCATGAGATTCTACGTCACTCCTGCACTACGTCACCCCTTCAGCTGCTTCTCTAGCTCTGGAACAACGCTGTCACTCGAGACAACTGCCTCTCTGCAACAGATTTGCTGGATCTTCTCGACTGATGGCTTCAATGTCCTATGATCTGTAATCGCTCTGATACCATGTGAAAATTTTTGAATCTAGAAATAGAAATCCTATTGTAGTGACCCATTTAACATCCCCTACTTG
This sequence comes from Pinus tabuliformis, assembly GCA_031772625.1. NCBI lineage: Eukaryota > Viridiplantae > Streptophyta > Pinopsida > Pinales > Pinaceae > Pinus > Pinus tabuliformis. The sequence continues at coordinate 747,112,036 of CM062816.1, read as the reverse complement.
TTATTTCATTGTGTGAAAATTTCTGAATCTACACATCAGAAATCCTACTGCAATCACTGGTTTATCATCTCCTACTTGTTTTTACATTCAACAAGTTATTTAATTATTTAAACACTAATGAAAAACACTACTACAGACTACATTGTGATACAGATCATACACTGAAACAATACGAGACAAGCACACAAGGGACACCGTTATTTTTGGACCAACATCCCTGGAAAAACCCAATGCGGGAAAACCAACACAACATATAGAGGGTTTGTATTATTAAGCAAGCAGAATCTGAGTACAATAGGTTGCCTCTCACACCAGCTAACCTTTCAGAGATATATCGACAGCAAGAAATACATACAAGGGTTTACCTCGTTCTCTAAGTCATAACTGATCCACTAAATGGTTGACTCCGGAAAGCACTGTGAAAATCCCAGCACAATCTGCTCTGTGTGGGCTAGTGTCTTGCCTTCGGGAGACTGCGTCACTTCTCTGCTGGATCGATTTGCTCTTAGGAGCTTCGACTTCAGCCCTATCGGCTCAAAACATCGAACTCCCAGCAAAATCTCGAACTTTTGACGATTATCTTGCACTACCACTGCGAGAACCCTCTTGGCTTGTGTTAGCTCTGCGTGAGCCCCTTCCTGCGCTGTGTAGGCCTCTGCGCTGCCTCTCTGCCTGGTACTCATTGGCTCAGAACTCCCTTCCGATCCAACTCTCTGCTACTGCCCCTCTCGCTGCAACTCAGATCACCTGTTCGATTTTCTCAGCAAACCATGCCCTAGAAAAATCGAACTGACTGATCAGTATGGTGTGTCTCCAACTGACCCTAAAGCCATCTCTTATACTTTTCCCGTTGATGAATCAACGGACTAGATTAAGTCCCTAATCAATGACTAAGATTAAAACAGACTTGATCCTCGTCACTTAGAAGTTTCTCACCCATATTCTAATTAATACCCATCAATATTTTTATTTTCCTAAGTTTAGACTTAGGAACCCATTAAAAGTATTAATTATTTTAATAACTCCTCATCTAGGTGGAATTTCTCCAAACGATTTCTAGGTTTTGGAAATCTCGTGTTCTAGCCCCTCCACAAAATTTCGGAGCTAGAGCACATTCAATGCTACCCAAAATCAACACTCCCTCTTAGCGAGGAATGTGCTCTAGCAATACTTCTCAATAGACGTATTACACTGATCCATTGCATCGGTCCTCTATGCTGCTGATGCTTGGCCCGCTGCCCTTCATCCGCTACACTGCTGCATCTTGTACTGCTGCCCATGACTCAACCACTGTCACTGCTACATCTGTACTGTAGCTCCCTCTCAAAATGCTGCATCATGTTGCCCATAGCACTGCCACTCCTAATTGCTTCACTGCAACTCAGTTGTTGAGAAGTAAGTAACTGAAGCTTCACCCAAAAACTGACATGCTGGTCAGTATGGATGCCTCGTGATATTGAAGCTACCTTTGCTACAATCTGCTCTATGCCTTTCGCACTGCTACAACATCCACTACACTGCTTCAGACTTTGGCACTCTAGCTCTGCCATTGTTGCACCATCACACCTCGCACCAATTGACGCCTGTCATTTTGCTACTGTCGTTAAGGGCTCCTGTAGCCATATGTGGTCCAAGAGTTTTAGCACCTTAAGGATCCTTCTCCCATGTGTAGTCCTCCCTACTACAAATCTATGTCGCCCCACCTCTTCTCCAAAGGTGCATGAGCACTCATGGCACAATCCTCATCATCATCCTCCTTGACAACCTTCGCTGGAGCAACCTTCGAGTCAAAAGCCTCTTCCTTGCCCTTCTTTCGAGGGCACTGAGTGGCGAAGTGTCCTAGTTCACCACATCTGAAGCATTTGACCTTTGGTTATATCCTTTTTCTTCCTTTTCTGCTGCCCATCCTGTCCTGTTGATTTGAGAGTTGCATCCTCCTCCCGCTCCTTCTTGACCTGTGTTAGTTTGTTGCTACTTCCTACCTTGGTGAGCCTCTTGATCTCTTCCTGTCGAAGAGCTACCCACATTTCCTCCCAACTGGGGAGAGAAGCTCTACCCAAGATACTTTCAACAAATGTCTCCCAATCTTCGGTGATTGCATTCAGGGTAGTCCTGACCATGAACTCAGGATCTGGTGTAGACCCCACAGAAGTCAATTGGTCTCGAATCCCTTGCAACCTGAGAAGGAAGGGATCGATCTCTTCTCCCTTCTACATCTGGTACTGTCTCAGCTGATTCTCCAATAGCATCTTCCGTTGAACGGAAGTCCCCTGGTACAAGGTGGTCAGTGTTTCCCACATCTCCCTTGTTGTGTCCTTCTCAGCAATGTGTGGGACCACATGATCTTTGACCCCGTCTAGAATCATGGATTTTGCCCTCGACTAGGCCTCCTCGTACTTTGCAGTGGATCAACGTTGACCATAACAACTACTTTCAAGGCATATTCCTTGATGCGATGTTTGTTTAGGATTGCTAGGATCCTGGCCTTCCAAATGACAAAATTGGATGCTCTATCCAATCTGTCTTTATACCTCAGTCCATTGACCACCATCTCTGCTAAAAAAAATATATGATTGGTTCTCTTCTCCCTCTCTTGTTGCTAATCCAGCAAGACTCGGATCTGGATTTCTTTGGCGCAAGAAACCCTCTAAGGAACAGGCTCCTCTAGACTCCCTCTGAGTCCTGATTTCCTTCACGGAAATCCTTCCACCAAATAATGTCAAATCACCCCTCCGATCCTCCTTTGCTGCTGCTCAACAACCCGAATCTAGATTTCTTTGGCAAGAAATCTGATAAGGCAGTGACTCCCTCTACCTTGGTTTAGTCTCCTCAGACACTATTCTGCACTAGCAGCAACAATGTCCCACCAGCTCCACTGATCGAATCTGCACTGCTCCTCCAGCCCCAACAACTGAAGAATCTGAGCTCCTCAGGCTATGTGTAGTCACTGTGTGAGCTAGATCTGCTCCTCTTGGCCACTGCGTCACTCCTTTATGGCTCAAAAAGATGACGTGGCTCTGCGTGAGCCTGATCTGCCCCTCTGCATTTGCACTGGCCCAGAAAGTTGACGCAATCACTACGTGGGCTCCTCCCAGCTACTGCATCACCCTCTCCCGACTCAGTATGTTGATGCAAGCATTGATTGAGCCTATGTGTTTACCTTCCTCTGCGTTCTCTGGCTCTAGAACAACGCTGTCATTTGGGACAACTGCCTTTTTGGAACAGTTTTGCTAGATCTCCCGACTGATGGCTTCAGTATCCTATGATCTACAATCCTCTGATACCATGTGAAAATTTCTGAATCTACACATCAGAAATCCTACTACAATCACCGGTTTATCATCTCCTACTTGTTTTTACATTCAACAAATTATTTAGTTATTTAAACACTGATGAGAAACACTATTGCAGCCTACACTGTCATACAAATCATAAATTGAAACAATATGAGACAAGCACATAAGGGAAACTGTTATTTTTGGACCAACGTCCCTGGAAAAACCCAATGCAGGAAATCCTGTGCAACATATAGAGGGTTTGTATTATTAAGCAAGCAGAATTTGAGTACAACAGGTTGCCTCTCACACCGGGTAACCTTTCAGAGATAGATCGACAACAAGAAATACATATGAGGGTTTACCTCGTTCTCTAAGTCACAATTGGTCCACAGAATGGCTGACTCCGGCAAGCACTGCGAAAATCCCAGCACAATCTGCTCTGTGTTGGCCAACGTCTTGCCTCCTGTTGATTTGGGGTAGCATCGGATGTGCTCTAGTCATGAAAATTGGTGGAGAGGCTAAAGCACATGAGATCTCCAAGACCCAGAAATGGCTTGGACAGATTGTACTTGGTTTGAGAGATATTAAAATAATTAACATTTTTAATGGAGTTCCTAAGTCTAAACTTAGGAAAAATAAAATATTAATGGGTAATAATATAACATTGGGTTAGAAGGTTCTACAAGGCATGGATCAAGCCAAATCTAGTCTTAGCCATTGATTAGAGATTTAATCTCGGCCGTTGAAGGACCAACACGAAAAGTATAAGAAGAGGCTTGAGGGTCAGTTGGAGAATACACCAGAGTGATCAGTGATTCATTTTGCTAGAGCGGGGTTGCTAAGAAAAAGTGAATCAGTGATTGGCAACGAGGGGCGGTGAGTACTGGACAGAGAGGCATAGACAATACTGAGAGACCAGCACAGAAGTAGAGGGAGCGAGAGCAGCAGCCAGTTCAGGCCATGCAGAGCCCAGAGGGACTGCATCATCCACATAGAGGCTGTTGGAGTGACGCAGAGGGTCCCAAAAGCTGCGCAGTGCCTCAGAGGGCTGATGCAGAGGGTCCTGGGGCTAACGCAAAGGTCCAAATTCATCCTTCTTCTTTTCGATAATGTCAAGGCGTTGGTGCATTCTATCGAGTTCCTCCTGAAATTTTCTTGAATTCGCAACGTCATTGCTACTCCCCATTTTGTTCTTCTTTTTCTTAGTAGACCCATTTTTTTATTATTTGTTTTTAAATAATAATAATTAATTAAAAAAAAATCTTCCTTTTCTTTTTATTTAAATTTAAGTTTAAATTGATTATATACTATAACTATATAATTAATAATTACAAACTTATAAATATAATTATAAAATATAATTATAATTTATATAATTTGATTGTTAATGACGTATAACCAAAGGGTACGACGGACAACTTTGTGGTCAACGATACAACACAAAGGTTGAATGGCGTGATGGTTGGTAGACAAAGCGGTCGGGGGCACACATTAGACCTGTCAGGACTGTCGGGTGGTTGTTGGAAGTTGCTATTGGAGGATCGTGGGTCACAGTGTGGCATGGTTGAGCGCTTTATGCAGGATACGAACTGAGAGCAGCGTAGAGCAGGTGTGGACAGTGTTACGTGGATGCGACGGAGTGTGGACATGGGGACACAAGCGACTGTGGACAGGAGATCGAGCGTCGAGAGGGACGGATGGGTGAGGGTCTTCGACAATAGTGTGGGACAGATGGGTGAGTGAAACTAGCACAGGTGGGCCGATTCAATGGCTCTGATACCACTGGAATAGATAAACCCTTGTTCACTGGACTTTACCACTTGGAGACACATTTATGTGCATAAACAATTTATATATTATTATTCAATATTCAGATGATGATTTACAAGTCCTTGGGCGGTTCTCCTTTATAGGTGTTGACTGGCCACAAGGACTAAAGAACATGTCTTTTGACATATGTGCCCTTTCATAATTAATGGGCAATTTAATTTAACTAATTTATTAATTATTAATATTTATGAACTTATTATTATTTTATTTAATATATATATATATATATATACAGGAATATTTTATTCATAACAAGATTCCAAATCTTATGTTAAAAACTCTCGTTTGGCGACTCCTTCACTATGAGGCATGAAGCGCTTGACCCCCATTTTAACCTATCATAGAAGAGATGAAGCTTTCACAGAAGTTTCTATCCTTGACTGACTCAATATGGCTACAATTAAAAAGCCTTGGATTATACCATGTTTCCCCTTAACTTGGATGGTAATTTTAGGGTATCCTTATCCCATGCCTAAAGACCCTAAATGGTGGCCCCTTTACCATGGGAGTACCTCTAATTATCCAAAAGGACTCTTGCCAAATTTTGGATTTGTGTGTTCTGCCCACATAGGTGGAAGGATAAAAGACGATTTGCTTATGAGACCTTTGCTCTATCCTAAGAGGAAATGCCAAGGAATGGTTTCAAACTCTCCCTCATAAGTGCATACATTCATGTGAGGATTTCATAAATGTTTTCTCATTTAGATGGATACAAGAAAGGGACATGGTAGATTTGTTCAAGGATGTACTCTTAGCAAAGAAAGAAGCATCTAAGAGTTTTAGAGAGTTCAACCAAAGGCTTAAGCACTTGATAGCTATTATACCTGAAAAGCTTAAATCTTCCTATGAGTTAATCCTCTCTGCCTACCTCTAGGCATTTGAATGAGAAATGTCATACTGTCTTAGAAACCAAGAACACGTAACAATTATACAAGTGCAGGACAATGCACTTGTATAACATTTTGGGCCTATTGTAAAGAAAAGAAAAATAATTTTTAAATATGTAATTTGGGTCAAAAACCCCTCTAGATGCCAAGTCAGCCTACTTGTCAAGTTGGCCCTACTGGTCAGGTTTTATATGACCATATGAAACCTGAGTCTCCTAAGCCCAAAATGATTTGTGTCTCCTCAAGTGGCTTCACCAAAGATGCCTAATGTATATTTGAAGAATGGATTCCCATTCTGATAAAGAATTACAAAGTCATTGCTTCCAAAGTTAGCAAAATTGAAGACAAAAAGAACGAGTAGCAAACCCCCCTAAGGATCTAGAAAGCCAAAATATAAGTAACAACAATGAAATTGATTCTCCAATTCTTTTATATACCTGAAAGTTTGATGAAGGGCATCACCCAATCTTCACAACCCTCAAGGTTAATGGCTTCTTGTTAAATAATTGCACGCTTAATTCTGGAGCCTCAACTAGTGTAATGCCTCTGAAAATCATGAAGCAATTAAGATTGGAAGTTACAAGGCCATATAGAAATGTATGCCGAATTGACTTGAGAGTTGTTGAAGTCTATGGGATAATAGAGATTTTATCTACCTCTTTGCATGGACACACAAAAAGGAAAATGCCTATGAATGTTATTGTAATTGATATTCTTGATGCATGGGGGATGTTGCTTTCTAGGAAGTGCGTTACCAATTTAGGATGCACAATCCAAATGGACATGTCATACATACGAGTCCTTATGGGAGAGCAATTGTATGCTCTAATCTCTAGGAAATACTCAACTTGGCCTTTAGTGGAAAAGACGTTTGCTATACTTAATGAATACCAAGAGGAAGATTGCGGGTAGGGGAAATGGATGATATCAACTAAGGCAACCTCACTTAACCAGGATGCATACAAGGTTTGGACCATGTACTTTGATGGGGCTTGTTCTAAGTCCGGGTCAAGAGCAAGGATCATCTTGATTTCACCTTCCAACAAGCATATTATGTTCTCATATAGGCTTGCCTTCAAATGCAAAAATAATACCATTGAATATGAAGCCCTTAATTTGGGATTGGATTTGGCTTTTAGCAAAGGAATAAGTCATTTAAAGGTTGTAAGTGATTCTGATCTAGTTGTTTCCCAAAACAAAGGAACATTTTCAATGCCAAGAATGAAAACCTTAGAAAATAAAAGGATATTATGTGTCACACAATTGAGTGTTTCAAAACTTTTAGCATAGATGTGGTTCCTAGGGAAACGAATGGTATAGCTGACTTTCTAGTTGTCTCGGCCACTACCTTGCAATTTTTTTATGAAGCTATGACTAGTTTAGGAGAGTTTACCATGGAGGTCATATTTAGGCCAACCATACCTAACAACCAAGAGCATTGGCAAGTCTTCAAGGCAATCTTCCTCCTAGTTTTTAGTGGAATTTCACCACAAGGGAGGCGTCCCTATATTCATCTATAAGTGCATTCTAATTAGAGGGCACAAGGTGATATGAATAGCTTAGGGAAAGATACCTTAAATCTAAATTAGACCTAACTCATCTTTATAAAGGTACAAGTATTATAACCCTAGACTAGTTACAGACTACTACGACTTAGGGTTTATTGATATGCAATTATAAGGAGTATCTAGACATGTAGAAGTCAAAGAAAGGATTCCCTCAATGATGAAAGTCAACAAAGAAATTATAGGAACCCTCAAATAGACTTCAAGTTGAAGCTTGGCTAGGATCTAGGGTATTAATGACACAAAGGAGCTTGGAAAAGATGACGTTAGTCCTAATTAGGGAGGTTTCGACACAATTAATGCTATATTTTGTGATTAAAAGGTTTATGAAAGCAAACCTTGGAATTCCATCCACAAATATCCACCCACACTCAACTCTATGGCAAATTCGCCCTAGAATGTTCGTAGTGGCTTGCCTTAAACAACCTAGGAAATGTAAGAAAAGAAAAACATTTATGTTTTAATAGTTTTTTTATCAACACAACCCTAGCTAGTGCCTAATCCTACTTGGACTAATAGAGTTTTAGGGCAAATTTTAAAGGAAGATGAAAATCGATTGGACTAATGGGGAGAATAATTTCCCTCTTGTAAAACCCTAGCTATCTTTTTTGTGAGGGGAGAAATTAAATATAGAAGTTGCATACTATGATTTTCTCTATGGGTTTCAAGGAAGAATAATTCTAACATGCAAAATTTCACTAGGATATCTAATAAACGATAAGCATTTAGTCATGGAACATTTATAAACCATAGCATAAATTAATTAGCATGCAAAATATAGAAAATTCAGCGATAAAATTACATATTCCACCAAGAAAGGCTTTTTTCAATCCGAGAAGGATGTCTCCAATGAAAAAATCAATCTCCAATATAAAGGTGCTCCACAAATATCACATTTTTCCAAGTAGCAAAATAGACAAAGGAGATTCACTTTCTCTCTAAGGAGGTTGAATTCATGTGTGATGATGATGAAAATAAGAGGAAGGATCCTCTATTTATATGAGGTTTATCACTTCACTTTTGCAAATAATTAATCCAACAAGCCCTAAAACAAGTTTGAGTGTTTGACAAGAAGGCAGGTACAAGCCAACATCGTAGCTCAAAACAATAAAATAATGCAATAAATGCCCACATGTGTGGGTCAATATCCTCTAAAAGCATGACGTCATCTTCGTTTTGAGCAATATATGCCACAACAAGGTGTGGAATGGGCTAAGGAGATGCTAAACCATCATCATCAACTCCAAATCCTAGGGGGAAGCCTTAAGCAGTGCCTCCATGTCCAAAAATCATGCTCTAGGTGCTCTGCGTCACACTCTTAAGGGTCGTATGGGTGACATGGCACTATCTCTCTCCAACATTGGGGCTCCAAGAATGAGTATAGGTCCTCCCTTGTCATCATTGTGATGACCATCATCATCTAGACTCCAAAACAAGCAACGACCATCAAACAGTGTCAAGGTCGGCTTGGGGGTATCTTAGGTCCACTAGGTACAATATCAAGTAAATCCAACACCAAGCAAGAGGAGCTCAATGTTTCCGCATCCAAGGGTACTTCAGGATGTTAGTCATCATATGGAACCATCGAAGTGCCCAATGCTCTACCCTAGAGGGACGAGGTTGCATTTGCAAGGTCATTATTGCTCTTTGGAAGGTGCACACTGCAAATGGCCTAGGCATCCTACGTAGTGGAGGGATGTAACGTGCCCTCAAAGGCCTCTATTGCTATGTGAAGAACCATATAAAAAAACCATTGCAAGATTAAGTGAAAGCCACCAATCATTAGGTATAGTGATCATAGATGCATCATAGTGGACCATACTTAATTGTTAAGGGTATAATAACACTTCAAACTGAGATCACATTCAAATATCTAGCTCTACCATGTCCCATAAAAGTGTTTTGTAATTTTGTTAGGGATGGCTAGATGGTCAACCTTGTTACCCACCAAAATGGGTAACCATATAGGAGGAAATTTTTCTCCTACGTTCAACAACCAGTTGGTTAGCCAGTAGCCCTTGCCAACAACCATTACATGATGATGTGCCATGTGCCTCTGCCACTTGCAACGGCCATGTGCTTCTCACCCATCTGGAATTAGCACTTGGGTAAAGGTGGGTTGCCACTCAAAAGGTACTTTGATCATTTTTCAATCGAGTGCTTATGCTTGTTTGTTTTGGGCATTTGATATGGATAATCGGGTGATTTGGAAGATTGACAAACCTTGACCATATTCTTGTTCTCTCAACCTACTAGGGAGATTAATCATTGACCCTAGTCCAGTGGGACCTCCCTTAAGGCCTTCTGGGTTATAGGAGGGGAACTACCTGGAAAGCCATGATTGAGATAGCATGTTCTATTGTTCCCTCACAAAAGTGGTAGTTAGGGTTTGAAACCTAGGGTTTCTTATTTTGTTATTCCTATGCCAAGGTTTAACAATCTTTAACATCCCCTGGACTCCATCACCCAATGTTAAGGCAATGGCCTTTTGTTACATGGTTCATCATCATCAAACTTATCTTAAACTTCAATTTTCTCCTTCCAATAGAATTTCGACCTAGCAACAAAACAAAAGTTTCGACCCTTCCAGCGGCTTAGCAGCTTCACACGTGAGAGAGAGAGAGAGAGAGAAAATTTTGAATTCTTATGCTTGAGATAGACCTCCTTCTCCTTCGCTAGCCCTTTTCATCTTCTTCCTTGAATTTCACACCCTAACAATTGCAGATCGAACTTAGTGAATGAGTGCTCCAAATGAGATCGAGTTATTACCTTTATATAGTAGTTTCTGCCCCTCCGTTTAGGCTGACTTGGTGGAGGAGGCCTATAAGACATAATTTACATGAAAATAAATTTCTTTCTTGACAAATAAATCCCAAGAAGGGTTCTCTACATTATGACATGGACAAGGACACTTGACATAAACCCTAGAAGCCTGCAATGGAGGCTTTGACCTATAAACAATTGATCCAAGCATGAAACACATGCTTTAATAAGTCAATTTCTTTTTCTTTCTTTTGATAAATACATTACATCATGACTCAAGTACAATTATGAAGACCGACACTAGTTACATTCATCAACACATTTTGGGGTTACTCTTCTCCTTCATACCTTGTTAATTTGACAATTATATGGTGCCTTGCATTGTCTATCCATCATGGAACCCTTGTGAAAATTCCTTAACCAAAATTCCTATTGCAACAAACTGATGTTACTTCTCCAACTTATTAATCCATACAAGTTATTTACTGTGTTCTACGGTAAATATTGAAGTAAATACACTACAACCTTCACTTAAATATGCGGAAACAAGACACTGAGCAAGAAAGAAAATACAACACAATTTACACTGTTATTTTTGGACAAATGTCCCCAGAAAAACCCAATGCGGGAAAACCGGTGCAACAGATCTGAGCGTTTTATTATTATGCAGTAGTAAATCTGAGTACAATTCTTAGATGCTCAACAGGCAATTTTATACAGAGAGAAAATGGACAAAACGAATGGTGAAATGCTCTCACCCTGTCACTGGGAGAATCCGAGTCTAATCACGCTGAACTAGAGCCTCTGCGTACCCTTTGCGTAGAACTGCGTCACTCCCACGCAGTTCTTGTGTCACCCCTGTTGGGTATCACGCTGCTCCTTTTCTGACCCTCTGCTAGCTAGAAAATCCAAATCTCTGCCTCCTAGTCTCACACCCCACCTCTAGGCTACTGAAACTCGATTTCCTTAGCAGGAATTCGATCTCCCTCTAAGGCCTGTGCTGTCTCTGCGTTAGCTCTGTGTGGGCCAGCGTCTGCCTCTCTCTGGACGTCGTTCTACTCTCTCTCAGCCTTGTACTCTCTGGAGAGAGCCTCGTACTCTCTAGCCCAGGAAAACTTCCTTCTTTCGAATACTCACCACCCCTCTCTGCAAGAAATCTACTCAATTATAATTTCCTCTTGAGAACTTTTCACTTCAGAAATTCGATCTCTTGATCTCTCGGTGTGTTTTCCAAATGACCCTCAAGCTCCTTTAAATAATCTTCTCGTTGATCTTCAACGGCCTAGATTAAAAGCTAATCAATGGCTAAGATCATTTTAGCTTGATCCTTGTCTTCTTCTAGAAGTTACAACCACAATTAGATTAATAATCATTAATATTTTTAATTTCCTAAGTTTAGACTTAGGGACCTGTTGACCACTACGTGTCAACGACCCATAGCAGTACACTCCCTTTTTTTGCAAAAGGGATCGATGTGCCCGTGCCATCCAGCTATCATCATCAGTCTGATCTTCATGTTATAATGTAAACCCATTCTGCATGTATATGATGTAAATAATCTTAGCAGATCCGTATAATGTATGTAATTGCCTAGGTAAACCTAATTTTTTGGTGATGACCTACATTCTGGGAGGTTTTTTGTCTCATACCGATCCATTATTGGATGGTCGGCAAAGTTTTTCTTCAGTCTTACCCCCAAGCCGTAATGTATTTTGCCACTGGGATCTTAGGCAAGTCCTAGTGTTATAGATCGAGTCTATGTAAAAGTGATTTGGGAATAATCCTAACTATTTGGTTAGGTTATTTTATTACAAATTGCTTGGTCCGCTGGATTATATTTGTGTCGCAGAAATGGGTAGTCTGTGAGGGTCTGTTTCAAATGGGTTTTCCCTTTTATGATGTAAAGTGTCTTGAGGTTTGGAAAAATAATTTATCCCCTTAGGTTAATAATTAAATTTTTTGGCTAAAAATAATTAAAAGCTTAAGCCAGAAATTTAATTATTTCTAGGTCTTAGGTAGATTTAAATTTTCCAAAGGCAAAATTCGTTGGTCCTTAAAATTCAAATTTTAAAAGGTCCCGGGACTAAAGTAAATTAATTATTCTGCTAGATTTTAAGCCTTTGGTCCCTAGGGTTTAAGTCAAAGTCAAATTTTTGAGGAAATTAACTCAAAATTTTTATTTTTGAGTTAATTAAAATGCATTTAATTGAAAAATTTGAATTTAAAATTTCGACGAATGAGATTAAAAGAAATTTTAATCCTCAGCAACGATCGAGATTGCTTTGACAAGGATCACTTGAACTAGCTATTGGAAGATTTATCTTTAAACAGGAGGTCATTTCTCAGTTGATCCATCCGACCTTTGAGTGGCGTGCTAAGCGAAAAGCTCTCGTGTAATTTTTATTTAGATAATAAAGAAAGACTTTGGGGTTAATTTTCCCCTGTGTTACTCTTCATAGAAATACTGTAAGATGTATTGTTTTCATGTGTAATTTCTTTTTTCCATTGATAATAGCTTTTGAAGAGTGATTTGAGTATAGGTATCTTGCTCGGTTGTTAGGGTTTAAGTGATAATTTAAATTTGAATGTAATAGCAGCTATCTCTATTTATTTGAATTTTATTACCATTTTCTCGCTCTATTTTGATAGCTGAATTGAGTTTTGCAGGAAAGCCTTGATTTTTAGATCATCAGGCATTCGGGGAAGTTTTCAATTGGACCAACCAACTCTCGATTCGTGTTTTCTGAAGAGCCCAGCTTAATTTGATCCCAGGTTTATCATAAGATTTTTATTGGTGACACATGAAGGGTTTTGAGCTAAGCACCTCTTTTAAAATACAACAAATTTAAATTTTTATGTGCGAAATTGATAGATCTGGCTGTTGAGAGCCTTAGACTATCAGATATGGGAGCGGAGTTGGACTCACACTCCTCAGATCTGATAGATCTACCATTTTTGTGCATAGATCTGTAATTATTTTTGGTTTTCTGACTTGGGTTTTTTCTGGGTTTTAGTTTTATCATTGTATATATCGTTTGGGTGTTTCTTTGTGTCTTGCAGCTACAGATCTGAAGAAGAAATCTGTATAGAGTCCAGATCTAGGCCTTGGAGGGTAAGATCTGGATCTTTGGGGTTCATCAACATCATTTTGCAGGAATATTATTCAGCGTTTTGTAGTCCGGGGTTAAAATTTAAAAAAAAATTAATCTGGAATTTTTTTTAAGGGTTTCACTGATAAATCTGAAGCAGAAGTATGACATTTTGATCAAGGTTTTCTGGAAATTTTTGGGGTTTTCTGGCTACCATTTGTCTAAGTTTATCGTTTTGTTGGTTGGGTTTTCGTCTTGCTGCAAAATTTCAATTTTTATTTTAGAAACCCTCTCTTTTCTTCTAAAGCAGAAGTATGACAATTTGATCAAGGTTTTCTGGAAATTTCTTGGGTTTTTTGGCTACAATTTTTCTAAGTTTATTGTTTTGTTGGTTGGGTTTTTGTCTCGTTGCAAAATTTCAAATTTTTTTTAGAAACCCTCTCTTTTCTTCCCTCTGTTGTTTGTGTTTTCCATCTGCATCAAACCCTCAATTTTGTCGTTGCCTTACCCTGTTGCAACCCTGCTAATTCCTCGGCAAAAGCCTCCATTCGCTCCACTTCCCATCTTTGCGGTTTCTGTCCCAACAGATCCGTGTTCGCCTTACCCTCGGATCTCTTTCCCTCCCTCAGATCCAAATCACTGCACGCTACCTCAGCTCCCCATCCTTCACTTCGATGTGGCATGTCCATTAGCTTTCTGCGCATCAAATTGTTCTGCCATCCCACACATCCATCACAAACCTGCAAACCCTTACCTTGCATCAATTTGCATACCCACAACTTCCCTTCCGTCTTTTCCCGCAACCCTCATTCCAACATTGTCGCATTCCATTACTCCCTGCTCGACTCCATTCCTTCATGTGGTCTCCTCTGCTCCTTCAACAAAACCCGCATCCTCTTACTGCCTCTCCGCCATCCGTTCTGCTATCCACCACCCATAGCTCCTCCCTCGCTGCTCCATCCATCTTTGCCCAGCGATCGACCCTCCCTTTCCTCCTACTGTCGAACCCTGCGCATAAATACCATACGCATTCGACTTTTTTTTTATGTATGCAGTTGGCTTACGTTAGGTATTGTTTTTAAATTAGTCCACTTTTATTTCATTTTGTAGATTCGTAGGAGCTAGGGTTATATTTTTTGTTGAATTCAATTTTTTTTTATCTTTTTATATTTTGACTTGATTCCATTCCACTTTTTTTTTTTTTTTTTTTTTTTTTTTAATTTCACGATTTTGATTTTGATTCAAAAAAAATATTAAAAAATCATAAAAATTAAAAATTAAAATATCCTAAAAATAAAAAACTTCTAAAATCCTAAACATTTTAAAAACTTAAAAAGTTTTATTTTGTGTGACTAGAAAATAAATCGAAATTAATTTTCACATTTAAAGATTTTAATTTTTTATGTGGCCTCTGGCCCATTAAAAAAAAAAATATTATTAAATCAATTTGATTTGTTTTGGTCACATTTAAAAGAAAGATCTTGATTAATCATTTACCACATTAAGTCTTGTTTCATAAAACTTAGCACATCAAAAAGTTTTCCTAAAGACTAATTAAATTGTCAATCTTTAGTTCTTCCTTGGTGTTCTTTTTGTGTGTTAAGGGTAAAATCTAAAAGAGAACTTTTGTGGTATTAACATTTTTCATTTCTCTATAGTTAAATGCGCTTAATTTTTTTGTATCTAAAGATTAACTATAGGAAAGTGGTAAATTTTCCTAGATTTGGGTCACTAAGCATAAATCATTTTAATTCTAGGATTGGAATTGATCAGCATTTAAATTTCATGGTTGTTTAAAGTATTTGGATCTCTAGAAATTTAACTGCTAGAATATCTTGCATCTATTGAAATTGATCGTCATTGCTTGAATTATTTGATGTATGTTACATGTTAGATATATTGCGAATATTTTCAAGTAATTGTTAAAGTGCCCTGTCATGGAATTATAATAGATCGCATATCTTTGTTTCCTAAGCTGAGTATACTTTTGAACATCTGTTGCCATTGATATTAAATTGCAAAGAAGTTTTTGAGCTATAATTGTATCAAAAAGATTTGAAATAAGCTTGTGGTTTAATTGTAATATTTTCAGGGGTTTATTTTAAGTCTTCATCCAATAAAGAAAACATTTGATTTTGGTGATTGAGGGCTTTTGCGACACAAGTGTTTCTAATCCTCGAGTCTAACTTCATCTCATCATCTGGTGGATTTGCATATAAGTTAGCTTTGCATAATAAAATTTACTTCCAAGCATAAGCTTGGTCGATAGAGACATAAATATCCATCCATCTTTGCTTGAGAAGCCTTCTTTTAATAGTACTTAAAACGGTGACCTTACAGTCGTCAAAGCTACAACTCTCTACAGCGCCGGAGGCACTGGGTATGTTAGATTTTTAAGAGAGGTATTGTTAATCACACCTTAGTTGGCCTCGCCTTATCTTCTCTCTGCCAATTACTACGAAATTAGGCTCAACACAGAAAGGATCGAAGGATTCACATTTAAATAGGCATTTAACTAAAATTAACCAAGATTCTTGCATCTCACATTAGTTTTAGGATTTGCATTTCATATAAGATAGTCATTCATCTAAGAAATAGTCACTAATCGATTACTTGGTCTTAATTTCCCTAGTAAGAACATTGAATCCATAAGGCATTGGTATTAATCATTTAAAATCTAATCAAATCCTATAAGTCTTGCTCAAGTACTTGATCGCTTCACTATGTCTCCCGATCTGGTTGGTTCCTAACTAGTTCTTCTTTATTCCATTTTTCCATAAGGTCTACCCCCCTTAGCATGCTGTAGGGAGACAACTTAAACGGAGAGATTGGGGATCAGGGTGAAAACCCTCGATCTGAGCCGTTGTCGCGGTGCCTGGACATTTTGTGCGACAACAGGACCCATTAAAAAATATTAATTATTTTAATAAAATTGTTTCTGGGTGGAATTTCCCAAAACGCTTTGTGGGTTCTTTGGAATACATGTGCTTAAGCCTCCCTGCAAAATTTGAGGCTTAGAGCACATTAGAAGCTATCCCAAATCAACACTCCCTCTTAGCGAGTAATGTGCTCTAGCAATATACGTTGATGCATACTACTCTGATTCTAAAGCATTGTCCTCTGCGTTGCTGATGTCTGACATGTTGTCCACCAACTACTGCGCTGTTGTTGCAACTGTACTGCTGTTGACACTGCCATTGTTAACACTGCATCCGTACTACAACTCCCTCTCAAGTGCTTCATCTGTGTTGCTGCTAGCACTACCACTGCATTGCAAGTTGTTGTTGCTAGTCTATCAGCAATGTAAAAACATCCAAAATTACTGAACTAATTGTGTTCGGTATGATACCATGTGAATGTTGGAGCCTGATTGTTGTTAGTCTCTGCACTGACCCTCTGAATCTATTGCGTTGTTACTAACCTCTCCTATGTGCCATCTGCACTGTTGTCAACTCTGCTTTGTGCTCCTAGCCACTACAACTGTCTCTCTGACACTCCTCGGCACCATCCGACACTAGTCCATCCTGCTACTACTGATCTGGGCTCCCGTAGCAAGGAATTGATCCAAGAGGTGGACTCCTCAAGGATCTTGCCCATCTGTAGCTCTTTCGAACTACATCTCCAAATCAACCCACCTCCCTCTTGGAGGTATCTTGGCTGTCATGGTGAACTCCTCCTTTTTGATCTTCGCAAGCCTTCAGATTGTGTTTCTCATTCTTGTCTTTCTTCTTGAGAGGACATTGAGTAGCGTAGTGACCCATCTCACCACACCTGAAACACTTGATCTTCGAGACGTCCTTCTTACTTCTTCGCTGCTCCTGTTGTCCCTTCAATGCAAGGGCTGCATTATCCTCCTCCTCCTTGGGCTTCGACCCATTGCTGCTGCTTCTGTCAAGTTTGACCTTGACTAAGTCTCTCCTCAACTCCTCTTGTTTTAGAGCTGCCCACATCTCATCCCAATTTGGCAATGCTGCTCTACCTAGGATACTCTGGACAAAGACTTGCCACTCATCTGAGACAGAATTGAGGGCCAGTCTAACCAACTCTGAATCTTGAGGTGTATGCTCCGCAACAGACAATTCATCACGGGTCTCCTTAAGCTTCATGTGGAATGGATCCACATGTCCCCCCTTCTACATCTGAGCAAATCTCAGCTTCTGTTCCAAGTATATCTTCGGCTGCTCAGAAGATCCTTGATATAGCATTGCCAAGGAATCCCACAGCTCCTTAGCAATCCCTTTGCTAGCGACATGACACACTACGTGATCCTTTACTCCATCAAGGATCATCCTCTTGGCCTTCGCCATTTCTGATCTGTTCTTCTTCAACGGATCTGCTTCTGCAAGGACAACCACTACGCTATCAATATATGTCTTGAGGGCATGCTCATCTAGAAGGAATGACATTCTAGCTTTCCAGATGACAGTTGGATGCTCCATCCAACCTGTCCTGATCCCTCAAGCCATTGGTTGCCATTTTTGCCAAAAATGTTGAAAATCTCCTCTCTCCTCTGCTTTGCTGCTGGGCTAGCCTACACACTCCTTGCTAGAGCTAGTAAAATCGATGCCCCTTGCTACTGCTTAGCTCTAGAGAATTCGAATTCCTTGGCTAGGAATTCTCTAAGGAAGAAGTTCCCTCAGCCGTGCTTCTCTTTCTTCTGATGATTTTCTGCCAAGCAAACTGCTTGCAGAAAAAATCTGTGTCCCACCAACTCTCCTCATGTTGAGGCTTCATCGCTACTCCCTCTGCCTCGAAAAAAATTCAAAACCTCTGGTTCTGCTCTTCTTGTTCCACCTGCAGCTCTGATACCATGTAAAGATTCCTGAACCGGAACTCCTATTCCAGCAAACTGATGTTACTTCTCCTACTTGTTAATCCGTACAAGTTATTTACTTTGTTCTACGGTAAATATTGAAGTAAATACACTGCAGCCTTCACTTAATTAAATATATATGCGGAAACAAGAGACTGAGCAAGAAAGATAATACAACACAATTGACGCTGTTATTTTTGGACAAATGTCCCTAGAAAAACCCAATGAAGGAAAACCAGTGCAACAGATCTAAGGGTTTTATTATTATGCAGTAGCAAATCTGAGTACAATTCTTGGATGGTCAACTAGCAATCCGATACAGAGAGAAACTGGACAAAACGAATGGTGAAATGCTCTCACCCAGTCACTGGGAGAATCTGAGTATGATCACATTGTACCCTTTGCGCAGAACTGCATCACTCCCATGCAGTTCTTGCATCACCTCTGTTGGGTATCACACTGCTCCTTTTCTGAACCATATGCTAGCTGGAAAATCCAAATCTCTACCTCCCAATCTCACACCCAGCTCCCAGCTACTGAAACTCGATTTCTTTAGTAGGAATTTGATCTCCCTCTAAGGTCTACGTTGCCACTGCATCAGCTCTGCGTGGGCCAATGTCTGCCTCTCTTTGGACGTCGTTTTGCCCTCTCTCTGCCTCGTACTCTCCGGCCCAGGAAAACTTCCTTCTTTCGAATACTCACTGCCCTCTCTACAAGAAATCTACTCGATCAGAATTTCCTCCTGAGAACTCACTTCATAAATTTGATCTCTTGATCTCTCGGTGTGTTT
The DNA here is from genome assembly GCA_031772625.1 of Pinus tabuliformis. Taxonomy (NCBI): domain Eukaryota; kingdom Viridiplantae; phylum Streptophyta; class Pinopsida; order Pinales; family Pinaceae; genus Pinus; species Pinus tabuliformis. The sequence goes on along the minus strand of CM062816.1, from coordinate 747,093,021 downwards.
TCCAAATGACCCTCAAGCTCCTTTAAATAATCTTCTCATTGACATTCAACGGCCCAGATTAAAAGCTAATCAATGGCTAATTTTATATTAGCTTGATCCATGTCTTCTTCTAGAAGTTACACCCATAATTAGATTAATACCCATTAATATTTTTAATTTCCTAAATTGATCTCTTGATCTCTCGGTGTGTTTTCCAAATGACCCTCAAGCTCCTTTAAATAATCTTCTCATTGCATTCAACGGCCCAGATTAAAAGCTAATCAATGGCTAATTTTATATTAGCTTGATCCACGTCTTCTTCTAGAAGTTACACCCACAATTAGATTAATACCCATTAATATTTTTAATTTCCTAAATTTAGACTTAGGGACTGATTACAAAATATTAATTGTTTTAATAAAATTGTTTCTAGGTGGAATTTCCCAAAACGCTTTTTGGGTTTTTTGGAATACATGTGCCCAAGCCTCCTTGCAAAATTTGAGACCTAGAGCACATCCGATACTACCCCAAATCAACAACCCTAGCAAGAAGTATTCAGTACATTTATCAAGATATAGTTGATATTGTTGGTGAAGGTTTCTCCCTTGAGGACCCCTTCTTGTAGGACCTTGGTCTTCAATGTTAATCTTGATTAGACAAGAGATTGTTCTTCCTCCTTGATTTTAATATTTTACTCCTAATCCTTCTATGAAATAGACCAATTTTGAGTTTTCCTTCTTGACTCCATAAACATCTTTGATTCACCTTGATTTCAATGCCTTTATTGGATTTGGCACTGACCTCTAATTCTTTCCATCACCTCTTTCAACATCCTAAAAACCCGATAACAATGTTTTACTAAAGCTACTCTCATTTCACCTTATGCATCATTATCTTTAGTAATCCTACTAGGGATACCCCACTTGAGCTGGAGGAGAGTCAATCTAAAGTAAAGAGGATATGTTACATAGGTGATAGTGGTCACTATCCTAACCAGTGTTATGGGAATCGGATAGGAACTAGCTCGTCAAAACAGTTTGGGGGTCAAACCGGTCCTGTTAGAGGTTTCAAACCAAAAATGGCTGGTTTGGTACCAACTCGGCTGGTTTTGTATCAAACCAGCAGACTTAACAATTTTTTAGGATTTCAAGGTTGGGGGGGGTTGCGACGTTTCAATTGGATGTTGTCATGTACGAGCGTATGGAACTAGTATTTAATCAAGAAAACCAAGCCCTCTATGTACCTTGATGATAGTGGCATTGGTTGTTGAACTCCTCTATCATGACCCTACTAAAAACATACCCATCACTCAAACAAAATCTTGACTTGACATGCTACATTTTTTCTATATTATTTTAATGCTTAGAGGGTGATTTTGATGACAATGATCCCAGTATAGGCAATGATTTTGATGATACGTAGGTGTTTGTTGTAGCATGATTTTTTTGGAGGCTAGAGGCCATCTAGACCCTGTTTGTTGATGCATTTTTGGTTCAGAGATGGATCACACTTGATGCTATTTTCTTACATGCTATATAAATGAGAACTTCTGCTTATTTCTGTATAAGTGGTTTGGATTCATATAGATGCACATGATTATATATGTTTTTCTTTAAAATTTGAATATTTTGTGTGTTTTTTGTTGATCAGTTTTTTTAGTCTGGTTTATTTACCAGTTCCAACCGGTTCTGAGTTCAGAGGGTTTTCTGGATCGATCACCAGTTTGGTTTTGATAACACTGGTCCTAATAGTTGCCCCTTGAGTTGTACCTTGTGGATTAGGGCTTTTATTATTAAGCACAATTTCAGAGGTATCAAGCCCCTAGGGCCAAGACAAGATTAGCTCCTTATATCACGTTCATTACATGAACATAACAGCCATGTGCATTACAAACCTATCTATCATCTATGCTATTATACATAATAGTCTTTGATGAACAGTAGTTCTTGTTAGTCATGGATTACACACTTTATATGAACTTCTTAAAGGGTTTAATGGTTAACCTATTCACTTTTTTGAAGTAGCATGAACATATTAGTCACATCAAGTGTCACACTCTGGTGTGATACTTATTGGAGAAACGTCCAGCTGATCATGTGCAATGTATGCTCTCTTAATAAATTTAGCTGCAGTCATTTTTTTCCCAATTATTGTAGGACAATATGAATTGCACTAACAGAAATTTATAACTGTGGACATTACAGTAAGTTAAAAATACTCGACACATGACTATAAGAATTATTGTTATCTAATATGCACAACTAACAACCAAATTTAACATTTCATTGACAACAACGAAATTTAAAATTGTTTTCCAGTTATCTCAAATCCAGTGGTAAGGAATTGGAAGATATTTTTCAATCAACATGAATGAAAGTAGCATGAATGATGAATCACATATAACTACACCTGAGCTAGTATATCTATAGTGCGGCGTAGAAGGCGAGCAAGGTCTCCATCATCTAATCCACAATCCATCATAATTTCTCTCCATGTTAAACCAGAAGCCCAAGCCTCAACCATACCTGCAAACTGCAAATCCAGGTCGCAACTAATCTGCCAAAAACAAAAGATATGATTTCCTGTAAGAACATCATAAAGTAAAATGACCTAGAATTCAGCATTAACAGATGGCATAAGAGCTTTAATATGACTGAGGTATTTTGAACATAACGCTCACCTCCACATTATGTTTGACTTGTAATTGCAGAAGTGATGCACGCTCCTCTTCTAAAATTTGTATAACATCATTGACTGTACTCGATGCTTCATAAATGTAACTAGAGGAATGCAAAGATAAACACTCATTATAATGCGATAAAAGTCCAGTCTCACAAGTCAAAAGACTACTCATGCTACAAGAAATTAAACATCCCCTGAGGCCTACATTGAGAACAACATTTCAAATGAAATGTTTGGAAGAACCATAGTCATAGCCTCGCAGAAAACAACCTTTTAGTTTCTTCCTTTGTAATATACCCCAAAATTTTCAAGGGTTCTATAATATAGAACTACTTCAATCATTGGTCCAGGCATTGAACTTTTATAGAAAAGGAACCTTCCCATTTTGTCCATGTGTTCTTCTATGTCGGGTACATTCTAACATTTGTTGGCTCTAAATCTGTGATATCTTGTTATTGTCATGGGAATTCAGTAATCTCCTAGTTGTTCTGTGACTAATTTTTGTTCAAGTCAAAAAAATGAACAAAAGTGCTGCATATGCTAACAAAAAAAAACATCATACAAATCTGCTAACGTCTATCTGAAGGATGGAAGGAAGGCCCTTGAGAGACTAAGCTTGAGCATCACAGAGTCTAGCATCTCTCGAAATCAGGGCCTTCACATCCGCATACATCATCCCACAAAGGGATTTGATAGAAAATCGTAGGATATTAAAACATTGCGTCTCACCCTCAAAATGTAGTATAGACAACCTAATTCAATACAATGCCAGACTCTTCAAAAGTGAGGATCAACTTCATCCAAATCTCCTAGCAAGACATCTTTCTACAATAAATGCTTGTAGAGGATATGGTTTCAGGAGGTCCAGAAAAGTTCACAACAGTTTCTAGCAGATTTGAAATTCCAAAAGATGTGCAATATAATCTCCGTACTCCCATAATGTTGACACAGTGCATCTGTAAAGTCAGCTTTCGCAAGTGTAGCTTTGAAATGACAACCGTGGTACATCACCATTCAAGCAAAGACTCTTAACAGAAATAGGATATGCACAGCTTGAATAAAGTTTTAACATAGTTTTAGGTCAAGGTAATGTTATTTCTTGTAAATGTAAATATCAATGCACATCATATCTAAGATGTTATTGAGTTATCTCACATTCCATTTTTCTTTTTTTTTTCTGTTTTTCTATACAAGAGTATAGTTTTGGTACTCCAATTCATTTTGCTGAAATACTATAGCTTTCAGTTAGCATACATATTAAAAAAAATCATTTTATTAGAATAGGATATACCTTACCCTGTTAATATGTACAAACGGTCTTCTATGAATAGCATTAATACCTACCTCTCTTTTTGTTTGAAAAAAAAAACATTATATTACATGATTGCACAAAAAAGATGCATCAAAGCATACAAATTGACGAACAAGGATGCCATCTTACAGGCTATGCCTCTTAACATAGGTAACAAGTACTGGCATATCTTCCTGAGCTACAACCTCATGAGTGTCTAAACCCTTAAGGATAGTGCTAATTCTGGTTGAAACTGAAGCTCTAATTCTGTTACGAGCATTTCAGCCTCACCAAATCGAAAGTGGATTCATTCCCATTGAAGCTAGTACATTGAAATATCATTTTTGGGAGAAAGGATATCCATGTCAACCTTGTGACATTCCATAATCCTATGTCCTGTTACTTGATTATCCACATCTCCAGAAATGGCTTACTTCTGATAAAGACAGTTGATAAAAAGGACTGGCATACTTAGAGGCAATCCACTGGCCAAACACTCATGCAATTCTGCAATTGCATAACAAATACCCAATAGGCTTGTAAGTTCTTGTAGCATTGGATGTGTTCTAGCCACGAAATTTGGTGGAGAGGCTAGAATACATGAGATCTCCAAACCCCATAAATCGTTTCTGGAAATTCCACTTACAAATGGCTTAATTAGATTATTAGCCGATTTTTAAATATTTCATAAGTCTAAACTTGGGGAATATGGCTAATTAATCAGAATTAATTAAGTCAAGGTGAGAATTCTCTAGAAACTCACACGGATCGATCCAGAAATGATTTGAGCCATCGATTAAGATTTAATCTTGGTCGTTGGAGTCCCAACAGGAAGATATAAGAAGGGATTGATGTGGTGATGGAGAATGCACCAGAATCACTTGGAGAATTTGATTTTCCAGAGTAGCAGCAGTCAGTTGCTGGAGAGTTTGAGCTTTAGTGAGGCAATAGAGATAGTGAGGGGCAGGGACAGTGATCCGAAGGAAGTTTTCCAGATCTGGAGAGGCAGCAGCAAGAGGGCCAAGTTATTCCCAATGAGGCAGTGCAGAGGACTGCGCAGTTGCTTCAGAGAAGCAGTTTGATTTGCTGGAGAGAAATTCATTCTTAGTTCTAGAGGCCGGGTAGAGGGTCCAGAGTACCAGAGAGGCGATTTTCTCAGCAGAGACAAGCAAAACGACTTCATCAGAGGCAAATTGGAGGTTTGACATCATAGGGTCTGCGCAGAACAATGTAGAGGGTCTAGGAAGCCAAGTTTTCTGCAGGAAGTTGTGCTAGGATTGCTTGTGGAAGAAGGGTAATTCCCTTAAAATAATTTTGCCCATATTTTCTTGTTGTTTGGATTGCCAATTGGGCATCCATAGATTGTACTCAGATTTTCACTGCTACATAATAATAAAACCCTCACTGCTGCACCAGTTTTCCCAAGTTGGGTTTTTCCAGGGACAATTGTCCAAAAATAACAGTGTCATTTTTATGTGTGTGTGCTAGTATATTCTCAGTTCCAATGCCACTTATTTTCTACAATTTTATTTGTGAAGGTTGCAATTTGTTTATTTCGATGTTGTCGTAGCAATCAACTGAATAATTAATTTATCACTTAGAAGTAATAATACCCGTCGCTGAAATAGGACTTCAGTTTCAGAATTTTCACATGGTATCAGAGCGTAAGTGATCAATCGGAAGCTCAGAAGCGAATGAAAGAATTTCACTGCTCAGAGGGAGCAACAGGCCAAAATTCTCAAAGGCAGTGCAGTATCCAGACTGGCAGGCCGAATTGCAAGGGTAGAAAAATTCAATTTTCAGTTGCAGGAGTGCAAAAAAGTCGAATTGTCCAGGATTGTAATTCCAACAGTCAGAGGGAGCAACTGCAGCTCAGATTTTCACTAATTAGATTTATGGTTGGACGCAGAGGGTTTTGCTGCAGGTTCCAGAATTCGCGTCGGGTGGAAGAGAAAAGGCACACATAGCAAAGGGAAAATTTTATTCAGGGAACTTCGAGTCTCAAAAGTTCGAATTTCCAGTTGTAGATTGGTAGTAGCAGCTAGCAGATCCACGCATTCTAGAAGGGAGTGCGAATAACAAAGCAACAGTCAAGCACCAGGAAAGAGGGAGTTTTCGACAATTTTAGAGATGGCCACTGTAGGGCCTAGAGATGAGGATAGGTTGGATAGAGCTTCCAACTATGTCATATGGAAGGCTAAGATGTCCTTCCTTCTAGACGGATATGGTCTAAAAGCCGACATTGATAATGTAGTGGCAATTCCTCAAGATGCAGACCAACTGAAGGAATATAGGAAGGAGATGGCACAGGTGAAGCGGTTGATCCTAGATGGAGTCCAGGTCCATATAGTCTCACATATAGAGACTAAGGGAACGACCAAAGAGATGTGGGATGGTCTCTCTACGCTAGAGGAGAAACTGAGATGCATCAAGATGCAGAAGGGGGAGGCATAGATCCCTTCCTCACCAAGATTCAGGAGATTCGAGATCAACTATCAGTTGTTGGGGCAATGCCTCAACCTTCAGAGCTAGTACGATTGGCATCTCTTAGGGTTGGCTGGTCTTCGTCCACAGTAAATTGGGCAAAAAAACATTACGAGGATGGGGTAGACTGTGGGTTGATTTGCAGCAAGACGAGTTAAGACGAGCTCTGTTGAAGAGCTCCATCAATGGCAGCAATAGAAGTGGACATAAGGTGGTGAAGGAGGAGGAGAATGTGGCCCTTGCATCTAAGGGTCCTAGTCAGGGGTAGGGGGAGCAGAGAAAGAAGAAGGACCTATCTAAGGTCAAATGAAGGTGTGTCAAGTTTGGCCACTACAATACCCAATGTCCTCTCATAAAAAAGGACAAAGAAGAGAAGCAGGACCAGGCGGCAACACATTAGATAGGTTGTCCTCCAGGTTGGGGTGATACTTCACTATGATGGCCCACATACGTCTAGGATTGAGGTGGGGTGACTTGGAGTTGTAGCCCAAGAGAGCTATAAAGGTTAGGCAGGGTCCTTGCGGAGTCCACCTCATGGATCATTACCGGGCTACGAGGGCCCACAGTATTCAGTAGCAGGATGGATCAGTGGCAGTTGAAGCAACCAGTACCAGAGTGACAATTCCAAACTACTAGAGTCAAATACTGAGGAGCACAGTGCAGTTTTGAAAACGGAGAAGGTGGCTCAATGCAAAGTTGGCAGTAGCCCAGATTCTTCAGTGACAGTGCAGATGTTAGTAGCAGTCAGGACTTGAGAGACAAATGTTGATTTTTAGGTAGCACTGGATGTGCTCTAGCTCTGAAATTTTGTGGAGGGGCTAGAACACATGAGATCTCCAAGACTCAGAAATCGTTTGGTGAAATTCCACTCGAATTGTATTTTATTAAAATAATTAATATTTTTAATGGGGTATTAAAATATTAATGGGTATTAATAAAAATATGGGTGAGAAGCTTCTAAGAGACGAGGATCAAATCTAATTTAATCTTGGTGATTGATTAGAGATTAGATCACGGCTATTGATTTCTCAACAGGAAAAGTATAAAGGGAGGCTTGGGGTCAGTTGGAGAACACACACAGTGAGAACAACACTTGAGCTAATTCAAAATTATGGGGTGTGGTTTGTTGAGGATTTCGGAGTAAGCTTCTAGTGCAGAGAGGGGCAGTTCGGCAGAGGGACTTCCGTCCAGGGCCAAGAATACGTAGCAGAGAGGCAAAGCAACACCAGGGAGAGACAACGCAGCTCCAGAAAGGGTGATGCAGAGGCTGGAGGGCTGATGTAGCCACTTAGAGGCAATGTTGGGGTTTCTGTGAGGCAGATAAGACAACAGTTCAACAAATCGATTTCTGAGCCGGGAAGGCTCACTGGGAGGGTGACGAGAACACACACAGTGAGAACAACACTTGACCTAATTCAAAATTATGGGGTGTGGTTTGCTTAGGATTTCAGAGTAAGCTTCTAGTGCAGAGAGGGTCAGTTCGGCAGAGGGACTTCCGTTCAGGGCCGAGAATACATAGTAGAGAGGCAAAGCAACACCAGGGAGAGACAACGCAGTTCCAGAAAGGGTGATGCAGAGGCTAGAGGGCTGATGTAGCCACTTAGAGGCAATGCTGGGGTTTTTGTGAGGCAGATAAGACAACAGTTCAACAAATCGATTTCTGAGCCGGGAAGGCTCACTGGGAGGGTGACGCAACTCCTAGAGGATGTGACACAGTTCTAGCACAGAGCTAGGAGCAACCATCGTTGCATGACACAGGAGACAACACGTCACCTGTGGGGTTTGTTCATCAAGTTGCTGGATTCACCAAAATATTTGTCTCCGGATAGAGGTACTTCTGTCAGGTTATTCTCTATTGGGTGAGCCGGATTTGGCACCCTAGTTGTATTAAAAATTTTGCTTAATAACAAAACCCTCATATCTGTTGCACCGGTTTTCCTGCACTGGGTTTTTCCAGGGACGTTTAGTCCAAAAATAAGTGTCCTTTGTGTGGTTGTCTCATTTATTTTCAGTACTTGACCTGTATATTGGTGTAGGCTACAGTGTATTTGCATTAATATTTTCTGAATAATTCTGAAAATAACTTGTTAAATGAAGAACACAAGCAGGTAATGCAAATCAGTTTACTGTAGTAGGATTTTTGGTTTATTATATTCAGAAATTTTCACAACAGATGCATCATACTGAACAAAGTTGATTCAGTGTTTTGGATGCTTTTCAGTTGCAGATGTTGCAGTTGCAACAACAACAAAGTTGCAGTGCAGATGCAGAGTTGGCAACAATATAACAATGTCAACAACAACACAGATGCAGCATCAGAGTTGCGCAGTGGTTGGTGGGCAGTAGCAGCTAGACATCAACAGCGTGACAGGCGGTGATACAAACACAGGATGTTGTGACAGGATGTGCAACGCCAGACATAACACATTACTCATTAAGAGAAAGTGTTAGTTTTTGTAGCATCGAATGTGTTCTAGCCACGAAATTTGATGGAGCGGCTAGAATACATGAGATCTCCAAAACCCATAAATCGTTTCTGGAAATTCCACCTAGAGATGGCTTAGTTAGATTATAAGCCGATTTTTAAATATCTCCTAAGTCTAAACTTAGGTAATTTAGCTAATTAATTAGAATTAATGTAGTCAAGGTGAGAATTCTCTAGAAACTCACACGGATCGATCTAGAAATGATTTGAGCCATCAATTAAGATTTAATCTTGGCCGTTGGAGTCCCAACAGGAAGATATAAGAAGGGATCGATGTGGTGATGGAGAATGCACCAGAGTCACTTGGAGAATTCGATTTTCCAAAGTAGTAGTAGTCAGTTGCTGGAGAGTTCGAGCTTCAGTGAGGCAACAAAGATAGTGAGGGGTAGGGATAGTGATCCAGAGGAAGTTTTCCAGATTCAGAGAGGCAGTAGTAAGAGGGTCGAGTTATTCCCAGTGAGGTAGCATGGAGGACTGTGTAGTTGCTTCAGAGAAGCAGTTTGATTTGCTAGAGAGAAATTCGTTCTCAGCTCCAGAGGTCGAGTAGAGGGTCTAGCATACTGGAGAGGCAATTTCCTTAGCAGAGACAGGCATAACGACTTCATCAGAGGCAGGTTGGAGGCTTCACATCATAGGGTCTACACAGAGCAGCGCAGAGGGTCTAGGAGGCCGAGTTTTCTGAAGGAGGTTGTGTCAGGATTCCTTGTGGAAGAAGGGTAATTTCCTTAAAATAATTTTGCCCAAATTTTCTTGATGTTTGGACTGGCAGTTTGGCATCCATAGACTGTACTCATATTTTCATTATTGAATAATAATAAAACCCTCATTGTTGCACCAATTTTCCCAAGTTGGGTTTTTCCGAGGACAATTGTCCAAAAATAACAGTGTCATTTTTGTGTGTGTGCTAGTATGTTCTCAGTTCCAACGCTATTTATTTTCTGCAGTTTTATTTGTGAAGGTTGCATTGTGTTGATTTCGATGTTGTTGTAGTAATAAACTGAATAATTGATTTAGTAGTTAGAAGTAATACCAATTGCTGCAATAGGATTTCAGTTTTGGAATTTTCACAAGGCTCTGCTTTTTTACAAATCATGCAACACCCATCTGTCAGAAACCTAGACATGAGCAGTTAAGTTTGTCTATAACCACTAGGTCTTGAATGACCACTAACCATCCAATCATCTTGGACTTAAAGGATGTTTCCCAAACATCTTGGCACGTCCTAGTCCATTTGGCTTCAACATCTTGTAGGGGCCATATTTTATTAAGCAATTTTGTAATTGGGGGATTTGGTCAAATTTATTAAAATAGATATTTACTTATATAGTTCATAAAATGCTTGTCATCTCACCACTTTCAATCCTCCCAAATTTCTCATTGGTCATCCAAGCTCATTTTGAATACACTGGACTTTGGAATAATCTTGTAGAGTTCCATTAAAAATTGTTTGGTAGCAACTAGCCATCATTTAGTACAATTGATAACTCAACAACTCAGTTAACCTCACCTATTTATAACACAAGTCTCCCCAAGTGTTAAAACCCTTCTTAGTTATCCTCTTTTGAACAAAACAAAAAAATAAATTAATTTGTCCACTATTAAACATACACAAATATATATTAAGCTGAAGGGGTTAGATCAACCAGTTGATGCCAATGTTGTTGGACATTTTTCTAATTCCATGCTCATAGATGCCTAGTTCATATCCCCCTAGGTGAGAAAAACTAGTCTAGGCCAATGGGTTTACTAGGGTTCCATCCATGAATGTGGAGAAGCATCTCTTAGGTTTCCTTACAAGCTTTTCTTGAGAAAAAGGGAAGAGACTATACCGAGTACTGACCATGATAACAAATCCCATCTATCCACTTTAATCATAAGTGATCTAATGTATCTCCTAGAATATTCATTTCCATGCCTCCTAAATCTGCTATATGAAATTTTAATAATGTTGCAATTACTAGTCATTATTCTTCTATCAAATTTGATTATTTGTCTTCTGCAATTTCTTTGGGCAAATACTGAATAAAACACAACTGCAACTTCACAAAAAATAAATAAACCACAAGAATTGAGAAAATATTGCACACACAAATAATGAACATTGATATATTTGGACAAATGTCCTTGGAAAAACCCCAGTGTGGGGAAAATTAGTTATGTAGATGAGTATTTTATTTATTCTTCAGCAAAATTTGTGATTGAAAAATTACAACCGTTTGTTGTAAATTAGCAAACCTCCAGAAAATTGTTTCCTTCACTTCTATAAGTCATTTTGGTTTCTTAGAGACAACTCATCTCCTTTGATCCAATTCAACCTTCCTCTAGAGCCTCGAACTGGTCCACATGTGCGGCCCTGGTAAGTTAGCCCTCACTGGCAACCTCACACTGGCTAGAAATAAACTCGGCCTCCTATTCAAAATCGACTTCTACTGGAAAACTCAGTTTGTCCTATGCAAATTGATCACTCTAGCAAATTTCTCCTTGCTCCATGTTAGAGTCCTATGTCTAGGAATCTTGCTCATGTTAGTCTTGCTATGTATCTAAGCTCAAATTTGTAAATATTAGTCATGATCACCTGACTATTATTGTTCAAAGAGGTCTAGGTTTAGATTAGGTGTCATGTAAAGGTGTTTATTTTGTTAAGAGTCCAATGTCTAAAGTCATGTGTTTTCCTTACAAAGGGTAATCATGGGAAGTCTTTGGTCACTTTGGAAAAAGTACAAAAATCATGTTTTACAAATCCTTGGTTATTGTGAGTTGGTCACCATTCTAAGTCATTGTTAGTAGGTCACCTAAGTCTAGAGGCTATGTCTACATCAAAAGAAATCATGAAATGATCTTGGCACAGATTTGGAGGCTCTTTGGTATCAGTTTGAATGTCATTTCAAAAGGACAACTCATGATCTCAACAGGGAATAACGGTCAGAAGGATAGTCCTTCCTTTTCCCAATGCGTTGTGTTTTCAAAAAAGCATTGCACATTCATGATTTTCTTTCTAAATCACGATTAGCGCCTTCATTTCCACTCTAGGCCATTCCACGTGATCATTTGAACTTGCCTCTTCATCCCATATCATTCATCTCTTCATCATCTGCATCAGAAAGCTCAGGTTGCTCGTTTCATTCGCTGTGAAAGGGAGCCAAGGGCGCTGCGAGTTCACATAGCAGGGTTGCAGGAATCGCCCCCCCCCCCCCCCCCCCCCGGATCCTAACCCGGAACCGCGACCCGTGCGGAATCGTTTCGGAATCCCTTGGCGAAGCGCGATTCCAGATTGAAGGTGGCGCGGTTCCGTTTTTTAAAGCCGATTCCTGGTTTTTAGGTGGCGGTAGCCCGGATCCGCGCTTCGGAGGGCGGTTCTGGCATCCGGTTGCGCCACGCAACCCGCCCGGAAGCGCACGCAACCCCGACGCAACCCGGACGCAACCTTTGAGTTGAAGGGAAAATTGCTGAGTAAAAGATTATTATAAATGCAGGAACAATTGTTGGAAAAGAGGCTGAATTACTGGGGATGTTTCGGGGTCTAACCATTCCATCAGCTGATCCGAATTGATGATTCCAGGGCTGAGTTACTCTATTCCTGAAGGGGCCGAGTTATCTTTTTGTGGGCTGATTTCCTCTAATTCACCTAAGGTCAAGTTCTGAAGTGGAGGCCGAATTGTATGCTTTCCAGGGGGTCAATTTGTGGGGAGGACGACTTTCCGCAAGAGGCCAAATTCATTTCAGTGGTGGGCTGAGCACAATTTTCAGAATTAAATGAAGAGGTTGAATTACTGATTTACAGAAGGCCGAATTTCCCTTTCTTAGTGGCTGAACCTGTGTGTCTATTGCTAAGTGTACCAAGGCATTTGAAGGTGAAATTGTAAATGGTTTCTCTGCTAGAAGAATCACGAGTTATCTCAGCATTGTACATGAGTGGACTGGTGGTATTTTGGCACTTTGAGGGAAGAATACATGTTTTAACCTCTGCTGAAGCTTAATTTGTCTTTCTGTTGATTTTCTGGCCCTGTACATACATCTACAGCTGTCACATCTTCTATTATTCACTGGTATTTTGAATCTCAGTCCTCCTTTTATTGCTGAAGTGTATGTATTAGAGATGGGCATGCATTTAAATTTAATATGAAGTGGATATCAGCATTTCTCAAACACTCCTCTCTTGTTTGTTTATCACTGTTCATGACCTTATGCTAAGTTGTAAAAGAGATACCTACAGTACACTGCCTACAAACTGTTTGTGAAACTCCTCGGTGAACTAAATCTTACAAACTCAGAGAGATGGACTGATATTTAATTTTATATGCTGTCATGTGATGTTCATCTCTCCTAAGTTGCTTGTTACCACTCACTGCGGTTGGAACCATCATTAGAGTTGCACTAATTTATGGTGTCCCACTATTTGAAAATGAAATTATTCAAATCACACTTGCAGCAGAAGGTTCATGACATGTTTGACAAAAAACTCTCACTGAAAGGACTCATTGAAAACTCAGAAAATTCGTGGTCGTTTTGGGAAATTCTCGAGCGGGAATATTACAAATATTTTCTTCTCATTTTTAGAATAGCTATTGGAATTGCTTTTGCACTTCTTAATCTAGACAACCAATAAAAGAATACAAGCAACCTCTGAACTTGTGTGAACAAATAGTTTCCTTATTTAAAGTGGACAAAAGCATTGAACCAAGGACTTGAACAAGGACCACTTAGTAAAGTACATTAAATCATAATAAGCATACATTCATCAACCACGTGTTTAAATCATCAGACAAATAATGTACAAGACAAAAATAAAGAAGTGGCCCATTTGGGACTACATGCGTTCATGGCTTGACATTCTAACAAAGAAGAAGACACCACATAATTCGTTAAAATAGTCAACAAAATTTACTGAAATTTTAGTATTGAATTACTCAACAACTACAAGAGGTGACAGTTATGACAAGGATAATGACCTATTCTCCCCCGTTGCACAGATGCAAGTATAGGAGCAACGCCTACAACCACCAAACATATACACATAGTGCAAGAACATGCTTTCCAATTGATACTCCTTCATCCCAACTTTTGTTCTTCGCATGACCTAGCCATGCAAGTTTGAATAAGCAACAAATAAAATCTCTAAAGAAATACAAACTTTCTGCACCATAATTATTAATTACTCCCTGGCATGATGCTAAATTTAGTACTAGTATGATACTAGTAACTACAATGGAATCATGGATGCCATATCTATCTTGATTTATGCAAAAATATGCATGTTTTCATGTCTTCTACAATTAATTTGGTATTTGGGATGTTTGTTTTGAGTATAAATGCAAAAAAATATAAAAAAATATATATATATAGCAGACGCTTCCGCGGACGCTTCGCTTCCTAGATTTTTGGAAAATGACGCTTCCGCGCTCCGCGCTTCCGCTTCGCTCCCGCTTCGTGCAACATTGTCACATAGTGCTCAAATTCTCGCATGTTGATGGTCAAACTTCCCTCATAGGTGCAAATATAGCTCTATCTTTATCCTTTAGTCTTGAAAGAACTCTAAAATTGCATATAGAAGCCAACATAAACCATTTAAAGCCTGCAAAAAGTATAAAATTACTGTCGCTGCTCTTCTGAAATTCGCTGCATTTTCTTCCTTTGCACTGTGTTTTTATCCTAATCTGCTGTGATTCCACACAGTGGGTCATATCCCTCTTTTCTCGTTGTCAATTTGCCTTTTTGTTGTGTGAGCCCTTGCATGCAATAGGTGCCTTGGTCTTAAAACTATAACAAAGTTGTTTCCCTTAAAGTTTATGCTCAAGAGTGTTTTAAATAGTAAAATGTCTCCAACATTTCATTTCTGGCTTGTGCGTTGCGACTATCCCTAGTTTAAATTCTTGCCAACAGTTATGAAATTCCAAGTTCTATAGGGTTTGCGTAAGAAAGTATGCAATTGTATGTTTTTGTGTAATTGCTGGATTATATCTTAAGTCGTTGTCAAAAGATTTTAAATATCATAACACCTCCATTGTCACAGAAACAAGTTGATAACCCTAAAACTATTCATTGTTGCAAAAGAGAAACTATGTCAACTCCAAAAGACAAAAAGCACAAAGGGAGAGTCATTGTACATTTTGAACCACAAGATATCACAACCATCAATGCGGATCCAGCAATCAGAATGGCTTATGAACAAGTAGGGTGTATGAGATTCTGTGAGAAAATTTAGGAGTACCATTTACAATTGACAAAGGAATTTGCTAGGGGTTTTGATGGTGTGCAAGCAAAGGTGGGAAGTCTAACTTTTCTAGTCTCAACTCAATCAATAGCTGAGGCCACTAAGATCCCTTTGAGTGGAGAGGAATGGTTCAAAGGTATGGATTTTGATTTGGTTGATTTCAAGGACTTTCTCAAGCCAAAACACCGAAAAGGGTATGGTTTTGTTGTTCCAAGGAGTTATTTACAAGATCACCATAGTAAATTGTTGGAGGTGATCCAAAGGTACTTCACATGTGAAGGGAGGTTCAATAAGGTGTATCACTATCACATTAGGCTCTTAATGCATTTTACTAGCAAGAAATCTTTGAATCTTCCTTATTATTTGTTTAGGAGTCTATCTAAGATGGTTGACCAAGTTCAAAAGCTAGTTTGTTGCATTTTTCATTAACCAAATTGCTGGTACTGAAGGTGCTTGAAAATGCAACAAACTGGCTTTTGAACTTGGGCAAAAATCTTGCCATGGGCAACACAATCTTCAAATAGTCAAAAGGCCAAGAAAGACACTCCTTCAGTTGTGATTAAAGAAGCTTCACCTGCAGCAGCAAGCTCAGTCAAAAAGCCTTTGACTAAAAGCAAATTAGTTGATAAGAAAAGTGCTAAGAAGCTACATTTCTCACCCGAGGTAGAAAAGGTGGCAAGGATACCAAGAACAAGAGTTGCAGCTACGAGATTTCCTGTAGATCCTCCACTTCACCTATTTAAGTTATGGAATCAAAGTGCACACAAAAGGAAGTGGAAATTGATGAGGACCAAAAAATTGGAGAGTTACAAGATCAATTGGACAAGGCCCATTTACCAATAGCATACTTGTAGCAAGAGAATAGGGAACTTAGGCATAAAATATCACAAGAAACTATTAAGCCTAGTGAAGGAGGGCCATCAAAGGAAACGTTGGCACATGTTGCCAAAAGCAAAGGCAAAATGGTCATTGATGTTGAAGAGTTGAAGGAGGAAAATGAGCAGTCAAGGAGACCTAGAACTAGGTTTGCTGCCAAGGTGCAAATGCAAGTAGTGGAGACTGTTCAACCTCAATAGAAGATATTTTTTTTATGGGCAGAAAGAATTTGAGAAGCTTCTGGAACAACTTGAAGGAGTTCAACAACAAGTGGATCAATTTGCAGAAAAGGATCACATGGACAAGTTGTATTTGTTTAGACAGTTAGAAGTTGTTGAGCTTGTCCTTGACAAAGCTAAATACAAGCTGAAGTGGACCTTGCCTCTGCATAGGCAAGTAAAAAGTTTGTATGTTCAGAATTTGGTGTTAAAAGGAAGACTCAAGTTGGTGAAGAAGAAGCTCACTGAAGTCAAGGAATCTGGAAGGAAGAGGAAAAGGGGCAAGTTAGATATACTTGCAGAGGCCAGTACAAAGGTGAATCTCCAGCAGGAAAGCTCAACTCAGCTCTGAAGCTTTGTTTTTTGGCTCAAGAGATCAGAAAAAGGTAATTTTGATGAAATTTGCAAAAACGCAGCAAGGGGCTTGCTGCACTTTTTATATAAATTTTGTTAATGGTGGGATAGTGAAGTTGGAAGTTTTTGTTGTCATGAGGGGAGTTATATGAAGGTTTCAGCATCCACATTGATGTTTCCAACACTTTATATTAAGAAAAGAATCACCATATGTTCAATTTTTGGAGGCGCTGCGAAAGCAGACAGTGTTAGTTTTTGTAGCATTGGATGTGTTCTAGCCTTGAAATTTTGTGAGAGGCTAGAATGCATGAGATCTCCAAAACCCAGAAATCGTTTCTGGAAATTTTGCATAGAAATGACTTAATTAGATTATTAACTAGTTTTTAATTATTTCTTATGTCTAAACTTAAGGAATGTGGTTAATTAATCAATATTAATTAAGTCAAGGCGTGAATCATCAAACTCACACGGATTGATCCAAAGATGATCCTAGCCATTGATTAAGGTTTAATCTTGGTCGTTGGTGCTCCAACAAAGGATTATAAGAAGAGATCGATGTAGTGATGGAGAAGAAACTTGAGCAGTTTGATTTCTTGGTAGATCCATTTCCAGAGTAGCAATAGTCAGTTGCTGGAGAGAGAGTCAGAGATCAAAGTAGTGAGAGAGGGGCAGAGACGGTGAAGTCAGAGGAAGATTTCTAAATCCAGTGAGTGCATTTGCAAAGAGGCAAGTGAGCCATAATGAGGTTGACACAGAGCAACGCAGTAGCCTCTAGAGGCAATTTCGAATATGCTGGGGGAAAGCAGAGTTTCAGTGCCAGAAGTTGGGCTGAGCTTCTGCAGGTCAGGAGAGACATTTTTCTCAGACAATAGCAGACTAGATGGCTTGAGGAAAATTTGGTTCGAGCTGACTGCAGAAATGACTACGCTAGGGTGACGCAGTAGCTACGCAAAGCCAGCTTGGACGGCTTAATTTGAGCTGAGGTTAGAGCACAGATTTGCCTATGGAGTGAGGAGATTTCCTCACTAGATTTTTCTCGAAAGTATTTCTCTGTAGGATTGCCAGTTTCAACATCCAGTTGTACTCAAATTATTTCATTGCTGCTTAATATTAAAACCCTCAGCTGCTACACTGGTTTTCCCAAGTTGGGTTTTTCCGGGGACATTGTTCCAAAAATAACTGCATAAATTTATGTGTGTGTGCTAGCATTTCTTCCAATGCTTTTTATACCGCAGTTTTATTTGTGTAGGTTGTAGTGTGAGTTATTCAGTATTTATTGTAGGAAACAATAAATATATTGTTAATTTAAAATAACAATTAGGAGAATAATTTCCAGTTGCCACAATAGGATTCGGGTTTCCGAATTTTCTCATGGTATCAGAGCGCAGATGATCAGCCAGAGAGCTCAGTAGCGAAGGAAGAGGGAGTTTCGTTGTTCATTGAGGGGTAGCAGATCGAAACCCCAGAGGCATCGCAGTCACCTTGGTCAAGAGGTCGAATTTCTAGAGGAGAATCGATTTTTCTGAGAGGGAGAAAAAATTCGATCTCTCTCGATTGAGGGATTCCAGAGGTAGAGGGAGCAAACCAATATTTTTCACAGAGCAGATCTCTAGCTGGATGTAGTAGTTTTGCAGCAGTTTTCTAGAGCAGAACTAGCGTTGGGTGGAAGAAGAGCACCCACTGAGGGAAAATTTTCCATAGGGAACTTCTAGTCTCAAGAAGTTTGATTTCCCTTGCAGATCAATAGTCATTGTGTTCATAGTTTCTCACTCTAGAAGGGAGTGCAAATAGCTGAGCAAAAAGGAAGAGGAGATTTTCGACATTGTTTGAGATGGCCACTATTGGACTTCGACAGGTTGGGATGGTGCCTCCAACTATGTCATCTGGAAGGCGAGGATGTCCTTCCTTCTGGATGAATATGGCCTGAAACCATTCACAGATGTTGTGGCAGCTATCCCCGCAGCTACAGATCAGCTAAAGGAGTACAGAAAGGAGATCGCACAGGCAAAGAGGTTGATCCTTGATGGTGTTTGAGATCACATTGTTTCACACATGGCTGTCAAAGGGACTGCCAGAGAGATGTGGGAGACTCTCACCATGCTGTACTAGGGCACTTCCGAGCAGTGGAAGATGTACTTAGAGAAGAAGTTGAGGTGCACCAGGATGCAGAAGGGGGAAGGCATAGACCCCTTCCTCACCAGGATTCAGAAGATCAGGGACCAACTTGCAACTGTTGGAGTAGCGCCTCAACCCATAAAGCTAGTGTGATTGGTACTCAACAGTGTCTCAAAGGAGTGGCAAGTATTTGTCCAAAGTATCTTGGGCAGAGACACCTTGCCAGGTAGGACAGAATGTGGGCCGATTTGTAGCAAGAGGAGTTGAGACAAGCTCTAATAAAGAGCTCTATCAGTGGCAGCAGTAGTGGATCGAAGCATGTGAAGGAGGAGATGTGACCCTCGCATCAAAGGGTCTTAGTGATGGATAGGGTGAGCAACGAAAGAAGGACTTGTCAAAGGTCAAGTGCTTCAGATATGGTGAACTTGGTCACTACAATACCCAGTGTCCTCTCAGGAAGAAGGACAAGGAGGAGAAGCAGGACTAGCAGGCAGCATCAACAGAGATCGATAGATTGTCCTCTAGTTTGGAGGAAGACTTTGACATGTTAGTTGACATAACCCCAAGGGTGAAATGGGGTGATTTAGTGTTGTAGCCCCAAAATGCTACAAATGGGCAAGATTCTTGAGGAGGTCCACCTCTTAAATCAGTATCTTGCTACAGGAGCCCGTAGTATTCAATAGCAGGATGGATCAATGACAGTAGATGCAATCAAATGCTAGAGTGATAGATGCAGAGTCTAGTTGCAGTCAAATGCTGGGGAGCACAATGCAGAGTTGGCAGTAGTGCAAGCGGCACAGTGCAAAGCCAACAACAACGCAGATGCCTCAATGACAACACAGATACTAGCAATAGTCAAAGAGTCAGATGACAAATGCATCACATTGATCATAGTTGATTTAGTATTTAGGATGCTTTTCAATTGCAGATGTTGCAGTTGCAGCAACAACAAATGAAGAGGGAGTTGCGGTGCAGATGCAGTGTTGGCAACAATTCAGTAGGGTTAGTAGCAGCACAGATGCATCAGATATCAAAGTTGCGTAGTAGTTGGTGGGCAGCAATAGCCAAACATTAGCACCGTGACATAAGATGATGTAGAGACAGAGTGTTGTCACAAACTAAGAGGGAGTGTTATTTTTTGTAGCATCAAATGTGTTCTAGCCTTGAAATTTTGTGGAGAGGCTAGAATGCATGAGATCTCCAAAACCTAGAAATCGTTTCTGGAAGTTCTGCCTAAAAATGACTTAATTGGGTTATTAACCAGTTTTTAAATATTTCCTAAGTCTAAACTTAGGGAATATGTTTAATTAATCAATATTAATTAAGTCAAGGTGTGAATCATCTAGAAACTTACACGGATCAATCTAGAGATGATACTAGCCATTGATTAAGTTTTAATCTTGGTCGTTGGTGCTCCAATAGAGGATGATAAGAGGAGGTTGATGTGGTGATGGAGAGGGCACTTGAGTAGTTCAATTTCTTGGCAGATCTATTTCTAGAGTAGCAACAGTCAGTTGCCGGAGAGAGAGTCAAAGATCGAAGTAATGAGAGAGGGGCAGAGACAGGGAAGTCAGGGGAAGATTTCCAGATCCGATGACTGCATTTGCAGAGAGGCAAGTGAGCCACAGTGAGGTTGACGCAGAGCAACGTAGTAGCCTCTAGAGGCAATTTCAAATATGCTTGGGAAAAGCAGAGTTTCGGTGCTACAAGCCGAGCAGAGGTTTTGGAGGCCAAGAGAGACATTTTCCCAGAGAGTAGCAGACCAGATGGCTTGAAGAGAAGTTGGTTCGATCTAGGTGCAGAAGTGACTGCGCTAGGGTGACACAGTAGCTGCACAAAGCCAGTTTGAACGACTCAATTTGAGTTGAGGTTAGAGCTCGAATTTGCTTGTGGAGTGAGCAGATTTCCTCACTAGATTTTTCATGCCAGTTTTTCTCTATAGGATTGCCAGTTTCAACATGCAGTTATACTCAGATTATTTGACTGTTGCTTACTATTAAACCCTCAGTTGTTGCATCGGTTTTCCCAAGTTGGGTTTTTCTAGGGACCTTGTTTTGATTTGGGGTAGCATCAGATGTGCTCTAGCCATGAAAATTGGTGGAGAGGCTAAAGCACATGAGATCTCCAAGACCCAGAAATGGTTTGGGGAAATTCCACCCAGTTAGAGAGATATTAAAATAATTAATATTTTTAAAAGGTTCCTAAGTCTAAACTTAGGAAAATGAAAATATTAATGGGTATTAATATAAAACTGGGTAAGAATGTTCTAAACGACACAGATCAAGCCAAATCTAATCTTAGCCGTTTATTAGAGATTTAATCTCAACCGTTGAAGACTTAACAGAAAAAGTATAAGAGAAGGCTTGAGGGTCAGTTGGAAATACGCCAAGATTGATCAGTCAGTTCGATTTTTTGGAGTGGGGTTTGCTAAGAGAAATCGAACAAGTGATCAAAGTTGTGACGGGGGGCAGTGAGTGCATAGTACAGAGGCAGAGATAGTGTTGAAGGACCAGTGCAGAGGCAAAGGAGGTTATGCAGAGCCAACAGGAGCCACACAAAGGGCCAGAGTGACTGCGCAGAGGCTAGTAGGGCCCACATGGGTGACACAGAGGGCCAGAGAGCCAATGCAGAGCAGCAGAAGGATGACGTTAGGGGGCTTTTGAGTGATGCAGAGGCCAGGAGGGCTAACGCAGAGCTTCAGAGAAGCGTTGGAGAGATTTTCGTGGAGTAGACTTGCTGAATATCTGCTTCCGAAGAGAGGTATTACTGCCAGATTGATTTCTCTGTTGGGTGAGCCAGTTTGGCACCCTAGTTGTACTCAAGAAAGCTGCTTAATAATAAAACCCTCAGAACTACTGCACCGGTTTTCCCAAGTTGGGTTTTTCTGGGGACGATTGTCCAAAAATAACGGTGTCCCTTGTGTGTTTGTCTATTCTTTCATATGATGATCTGTAGATGGTTGAGACCGTATTAGTGTTTATTTTCAGTATTTATATCGTTAAATAACTTGTTAAGAAATTAAACAAGTAGGTGAAATAAACCAGATAGTGCAGGAAGAATTTCTAACGGGTTAGACTTAGAAATTTCAACATGGTATCAAAGAGTTGCAAATCATAGGAGAACTGAAGGCACCAGCTGAAATCAAAAAATTTGCAGCAAAAACAGTTGTCCCAAGAGACAGAAGTTGTTCCTAAGCAGATAACAGCGGAGAAGGAATGACGTAGAAGGCCTACGTCGTCATTTTGAGCCAGATAAAGGGTCAACGCAGAGGTAGAAAAGGCTCACGAAGGGCCACGTCATCCTACTCAGTCAAGTAGGCTTGACGTAGTTGGACAGAAGAGCGATTCAACCTTGCTAGGATTGCGTAGAGCTAATTGGCTCAGTTTCTTCAGCTGCTGGGGCCTAGGGAGCTGTGGGCAGATTGTGGATTGTGAAGCTGGTGGGGTGTTGTTGCTGTCGAAGCCGAACAGTACCTAATGGGACAGAACTAAGGTAGAGGGAGTCGCTACCTAGGCGGATTTCTAGCCAAGAAATCCAAATCAGTGTTGCAAGAGCAAAGGGGATCATAAAGGAACGATTCGACAGTTGGCAGTAGGATTTCCAAGAGGGAATTTGAGACTCAAAGGGAGTCTAAGAGAGAACTTCCAGGAGGGAAGTCGAGACTCAGAGGGAGTCGAGGAGAACAACGGAGATGGCAATGAACAGACTGAGGGATCAGGACAAGTTGGACGAGGCATCCAACTTTGTCATATGGAAGGCCAAGATCCTGTCTGTTTTGGATAAACATCGCATCAAGGGTTTCACCTTGAGAACTGTGGCTATCCCAGTTGACCTAGCTGATAACGAAAGGTATGAGGATGCAATGGCCAAGGCAAAGTGCATAATCCTTGATAGGGTCAAGGATCATGTAGTTCAGCATATTGCCAAGAAGAACACAGCAAAGGAGATGTGGGATACCTTGCAACATTGTATCAAGGCATTTCTGTGCAGAGGAAGATGCTATTGGAGAATCAGCAGTGGTCGTATCAAATGCAGAAGGGGCCACGTCGGATCAGGAGTTCATGGTGAGGGCTGCCCTAAATGTAGTCTTCGAGGAGTTGGAGACATTTGTCCAAAGCATTTTGGGCAGAGCTAATATTCCAAGATGGAAAGAGATGTGGGAAACTCTTTGCCAAGAAGAGATCAAACCACTGACCAAGGCGGGAAGTAGCTGCAAAGGAGGTCGAATCAAGAAAGGGAGTAGGAGGATGCAGCTTTGGCATCTGTGGAACAGCAGGGGAAGAGAAAGAAGAAGGACATCTCCAAGGTAAAGTGCTTCCATTATGGGGAGCTGGGTCATTATGCAAACCTATGTCCCAAGAAGAAGAATAAGGGAGAAGCTTTTGACTCCAAGGCAACGCCGACAAAGGCAGAGAAAGAAGTCTAGACAGATGATGACTGTCCCATAAGTGCTCATACACCTCTAGAGAAGAGGTGGTGTGAAATCAAGCTATAGTCAGGAGGACTACAGAAGATGTGGGGTAGGATCCTTGAGGTAGCAGAACTCTTGGATCATATCCAGCTACGAGAGCCCCAAGTGACAATAGTAGGATGACGGATGTCGGTAGAAGCAAGATGCGGATGGAGTGGCAAAACAATGCTAGAGTGCAGGGATCTGTAGCAGCATAGTGAGGGTTGCAGCAATGCGAGAGGCACAGAGCTAGTTGCAACAGTGCAGAAAAGCACAAAGGTCTTTGCAGCAGTGCGAGAGGCACAAAGTTGTTGCAACAACGCAGAGGCAACAAAGGGAGCACATGATAGCAGCAGAGGGAGCTTCAACATCAGGAGGGCTTCTAGCCTGACAAGGATGTCAGTAGTTAGGTAGATCAGTTACTTACTTCTCAGTAACTGAGTTGCAATGCAACAATGACAGTGGTAGTGCTATAGGCAACATGATGTAACATGATGAGAGAGAGTTGCAATCTAGATGTCATGTTGGGAGGAAGGACCAGCAACAACACAGATGCAGAGGGAGTTGCAGTACAGATGTAGCAGTGGCAGTGGCAAAGCCATGGGCAGCAGTACAGGAGACAATAGTGCAGAGGATGTTGGGTAGCAGTCCAAGCATTAGCATAGGTACTGGTGCCAGATGATTAGGGTAATGCTTAGTGGTGGAGCATTACTAGAACACATTCCTCGTGAAGAGGGAGTGTTGATTTGGGGTAGCATCAGATGTTCTCTAGCCATGAAAATTGGTGGAGAGGCTAAAGCACATGAGATCTCCAAGACCCATAAATGGTTTGGGGAAATTCCACCTTGTTAGTGATATATTAAAATAATTAATATTTTTAATGAGTTCCTAAGTCTAAACTTAAGAAAATAAAAATATTAATGGGTATTAATATAAAATTGGGTGAGAAGGTTTTAAATGACACAGATCAAGCCAAATCTAATCTTAGCCGTTGATTAGAGATTTAATCTCGACCACTGAAGACTCAACAGGAAAAGTATAAGAGGAGGCTTGAGGGTCAGTTGGAAATACACCAAGATTGATCAATGAGTTTGATTTTCTAGAGCGGGTTTTGTTGAGAGAAATTGAACAAGTGATCAGAGTTGCAATGAGGAGCAGTGAGTGCATAGCAGAGAGGCAGAGATAGTGTCGAAGGACCAGTGCAAAGGCAGAGGAGGCTACACAGAGCCAGCAAGAGCCACGCAGAGGGCCAGAGTGACTGCGCAGAGGCTAGCAGGGCCTGCGTGAGTGACGCAGAGGGCTAGAGAGTCAACGCAGAGCAGCAAAAGGATGATGTAGGGGGCTTCTGAGTAATGCAAAGGCCAGGAGGGCTGACACAGAGCTTCAGAGAAGTGTTGGAGAGATTTTCATGGAGCAAACTTGCTGAATATCTGCTTCCGAAGAGAGGTATTACTGCTAGATTGATTTCTCTGTTGGGTGAGCCAGTTTGGAACCCTAGTTGTACTCAAGAAAGTTGCTTAATAATAAAACCCTCAAAACTGCTGCATCGGTTTTCCCAAGTTGGGTTTTTCCGGGGACGATTGTCCAAAAATAATGGTGTCCCTTGTGTGTTTGTCTATTCTTTCAGTTGACGATCTATAGATGGTTGAGACTGTATTAGTGTTTATTTTAAGTATTTATATGGTTAAATAACTTGTTAAGAAATTAAACAAGTAGGTGAAATAAACCAGATAGTGCAAGAAGAATTTCTAACGGGTTAGACTTAGAAATTTCAACACATTGGTCCAAAAGTAACTGTGTAAATTTATGTGTGTGTGCTAGAATTTCTTCCAGTGTTTATTATTCCGCAGTTTTATTTGTGTAGGTTGCAGTGTGAGTTATTCAGTATTTGTTATAGGAAACAATAGATAAATTGTTAATTTAAAATAACAATTAGGAGAATAATTTCTAGTTGCCGCAATAGGATTCAGGTTTCCAAATTTTCACAGACAGTCTTGCTGTAAAAGTGGGGAACAGGTCTGTAAAGTTGCCTAGGTGGACCTAACTTTCTAATGACGATCTGCGTCCCGGGAGGTTTTTAGTCTCACCGATCCATGGATCGGCAGAGTTTTCCTTCAAACCCAACCCCAAAGCCGGGATGCATTTCGTTATTAGGACTTTAGGAGAATCCTAGCGTGTTACTCTGCTAGATTATAGTTGTGTCGCAGATCTGGGTGGTCTATGAGGGTCTATGTTAAAGTGGATTCATCCCTTTGAGATGTAAATTGTAAAGATTGTAAAAAATCATGATGAAATGTGTCTTGAGGGTTGAAAATGTTGTAAATCCCCTCATGAGTCCTAGGTCCTAGGTGCTAGGTGATGATTCCAACGGCTGGGTTTGATGATCCGTCTTAAAATAAATTTAAAATTTTTTTTTTTTTAATGAATAAAAATAATAAATTCATATATAATAAAAAATAAAAAATAAAAAAATTTTGAAAAATAAAAATAATAAAAAATAAAAAGCATAAAGCAAAAACCCTAAGCAATAAAATAATAATATTTTTGTGGATCACCCAAAACTAGCCGTTGGGATCATTTCCTTTATGTAGGGTCTTAGGAGGTCATTTTCAGTTTTATCTGAACTGTGAGTCTGTACTGAAAGCTCTTCTTGTAAACTGATTTCTGATTAATAAAAGGACTTTGGGGTTCAAACTGGCTGGTGTTACTCTCTGGAATTGCTGTGAGGTGTTCTCTTTCCTGCATATTTCAGTTTTCAACAGTTAAAATAGCTGATTTTTTCAGAGCATTGTGAGTACAGGTATCTTGCTCACGTGCTAGGGTCTGAATGTTGTAGGGTTTCTGGAAAATGGCAGGTATCTCCATTTTCTCTTGAAATCTAGCAGCATTTCTTGCCCTTTTTGCTGATGCTTGCTTGAGGTGTGCAGGAAACTTTTAGGTGAAGGTTATTTGTGGGCGTTTGGGGAAGTTTTGGGCTGAACCAGCCGACTCCCACAAGCGGTTCTGTGCAGAGCCCAGCTGTTTGTGCCCTGGGTTAATCTTTTAGGGTTTATTTCCTGTTTTACATGAGGGATTTTCTTTATTTCACAGTAAAGTTCAAATGTTTGGTATCTTGAAAATGTTACTGCAATCATGGTTAAATCTGGCTGTTCCAGAGCTTTAAAATTTTGATTTGAGGTTAATTTTGAAGGGTTTTCACGTTAACAGTAATCGTGGCATTCCAATCCTGCTATAAGGTTAGACAACGAGGCTGCATTTCTTGCGTGGGTGGGTTTGAAGGTGTCAAGCTGCATTCATCAGTCAAAGCATACATTGATAACGCAATTTTCAAAGGGCTTCTGCAACAGAAGAGCATTCACCCAAGCGTCCTCTGCATTTAGCAACCATCGCACCAGGTATGCATATCTGTTTCATATGAAATCGTCTTTCAGTTTGAGAGCCAGCGTAAGTCCATTTGCATCCTCGAATTTCCCTTGCCGCCATCACTTGAAGATGTTTCACGCATTTAAACTCTGAGCCGGCTTCGAGCTTTTAAAAAAAAAAAAAAACGCAGTCAGTGGCATAAGAAAAATCGAATTCTGTTCTGGGTATAACGTTGAATTTAACTGCTCGTTTTTTTTTATGGTGGTTATACTTTCACACACTGAATCATTTGCTTCAAAATCGTTTTCATGGTTGAAGTCTCTCAGTCATTAGCGTATCCATCTGCATTTTTTCTTGTTGGGTTTGGCCTGCACCTGTGCCTATCGAAACTCCGTCCCCCTACCACGCAAACCAGTTATAAGTGAGGCGTTATTTTTTTCATGTGGGTATAGCTGAGCCTGAGAGCCCGTTCTGCTCCGTCGAAAGCCTGGCTTTGCTTGCGGAATCCTTGGCGTGCTTCCGTGGTCTGCCAGAGTGTGTCATCGTCGACCCCCGTCCTATCTTTGCCTTCGTTTCTCCTCAGCGTTAGTCTGTGGCTGCCATCCCCTGCGCGTTTTCCCTTGCCGTCGAAAGACCGAGAATCGTATCTCTGCCATTGCGTTTTGGTCGTCTCTTTCAGTTTCGTTTTCCCTGCTTTGGTTAAGCATACGTGATAGCATAGTTAGGTTTTATGTATATGCATTTTCAGATATAGTTTTAGGTTAGTTTAGGTTTCACTTTAGTTACGTATTTTTGTTTATTAGATTTTAATTCTATAATGTAGGTTCATAAAATTTAAAAAAAAAAAATCAAAAATGTTTAATGGTTTAGACTTAGCATTGTATTAGATTTTTGTTCTAGTTTAATTTAAAGTCCTTTTTCTTTTTATTTAGGTTCGTTGTTTTATGAAAAATTTAAAAAAAAAAAGAAAAGAAAAAAGGGATTAATTTATATTGTTTTAGGCATAGTTTTTTTTTATTTATTTGTTTTAGATTTTGATTTTTTTAGTTTTAGTTTGAATTTAAAAAAATTTAGTTTTCTTAGATTTTTTTTATTTATTAAACATAAAAAAAAAAAAAAAAAAAAAAAAAAAAAAACTATTGTGGAAAATTGTCTTTGCCAGTTCAGTCTTTTATTTATGCTGTATCTTTCACGCTGAGATCTGAGCATGAAATTGATATCCGGTTTCTTTGTGGTTTGAAGTAATTTATTTCCTTTAAGTTGCTGGATATCGTTATTTGATGAACATTGTGTTTTACTGAATATTTAAAGCATTGCTCTCTTTTCCTGATGATTGCTGGTCGTGGTTCATGTTCTTCGATCATCTAGCTAGTAATCATTTAGATCTTTTAAGGCACTGGTCTGCTCAATTCGTCAAGTCATTTTAGTGCTTTTCGTCTCCTGGCCCAACTGTCTGGCAGTTGGCCTTCATCTTTCCTCAGGGTCTACCCCCCTTAGCCGTGGGAGACAGGCTTAAACGGAGAGACCGGGGATCAGAGTGACAGCCCCCGGTCTGAGCGTTGTCGTGTCAATCCGCGCGACAACATTTTTTGGCGCCGTTGCCGGGGATAGAGTTTTTCTGTCCTTGGTTCTTGCTTTTCAAGCTTTTCTGTGCTTAGCTTCTTGTTCAAGTGGCGACTCCACTTCCTATATTATCTACAAGAGTGTACACTAGAAGACATCCAAGCAGTCTGTGCAATCCTACTCCTGATCCTGAAAAGGTTTATAGGGTGCGATCACACAAACTCGCTTCTCGTACACTTCTTGGAAATCTTGGACAAGAAGCCCTCTCCGATATTCATTTTCTCTTTAAAGGTCAAGTTAGGCGCAACACCATGAGTCTGTTGGGTCCTTGTGATTTCTCTAACATTCCTGGAGCCCCCAATGATATTCCATCTGCTGGGATAGACAAATTGCCTAGCTTTCATGGAGATAATGCCATTACTGTTAATTCCCATTTGCGAGATTTCAACATATGGATGGCTAAGTACGCTAGATCTCCTGATTTTGATCATGAGGATGTCAGGATGACCCTTTTTATCTTGACTCTAGGAGGTGATGCTCATGACTGGTTTACAGAAAAACCTCCTAATTCTTTTGACTCTTTACAATCAATCATTAATTCATTTAGAGAAAAATATGGAGATAAAAGAGAGGGACGACATCTTGTAAGAGCTCTTACTCTGATGAGAAAGAGAGAAGACGAAACTGTTGAGGAATTTAATAGAAGGTTTAATAGCATTATTAAAGAACTACCTCAAGATTATAAACCTTCAGATAAAACTCTCCAAGATTTTTATATTGATGCCTTTGGTCCTGAGCCATCTTATGAGTTAAGGCGTGCTAAACTTACTGATTATCGAGCTTGCCAAACCTTAGCTGTAGAACTTGAGAAGGACAAGGCAGCTTCTGGGAAGTCTGAAATCCCAGGTTATGACAGGGCTGCTACAAGACTGAAGGAAACTAAGGGAAAAGCAGCCCAAGAGCCTGAAAATGAACTTGTTCTCAAATTGCTTCAGAAAATTGAAACCATGGAAATTAATCATAACAAGGAGATAAACACTTTGCAGAATAGGTTAATTCAAATGGAAAGAGCGCAACCGCAAAATTTTCAGCCTCGAAATAATAATAACAGAAATAGTAACTGGCAAAGAAAGGGTCAAACTAGTGAGCAGAGGCCCCCTAATCCGCTTACCAATCTGGTGGATGATGCTCCTCCCTACTGTCGTGCTTGTGCTGATTTTCACGAAGAGTCCTCTTGTCCCATTATCAGAAGACTTCTCGATAATGGAATGCTTGGGACAGGTGAGCAAATAAACGTAGTAGGGAGCAAGTTCCCTTTGCCCATGAATGATTGGATAGAGGTTAAGGAAAGGAGCTATGATGTTGTGAATCCTCAATCTGCTTTTAGCATAAATAACCTTGAAGACGAAGATGACATTTTGGCTAGGTTATATGGTGAGAAACCTTCTCCTGAGAAAATTCTGGAAATTGCTAGAGATAAGGGTTTGACATACCAGAGAAGGGATAAGGATCAGAGCGGGAATCAAATTCCTCCTCGAACTTTAAACCCTGGTATAAATTCGGGAATAGATGTCGATTTGGGGAGTTGGTTTAATAATGCTAAAATCTGGGTTCCCGTCTCTGAGATCGCTAAGATCCCTTCCCAAAGAGACAAATTACTAAAAGCAATTCAGGGTCCTCAAGTCAACGCTTCTCAACAGAAGATTCGTGAGGTTGACTATCATGATGCTCCTATCTATCTGCAAAGCGTGGATGCTGATAACAAGGATCATCAACCCTTCTTTATCACCTTGTTAGTCAATGGGTATAAATTGAATAACTGCATGTTGGATTCAGGTGCATCTGCTTGTGTTATGACTAAAAGGGTTATGGAACAGCTTAACTTAAGAGTTTCCAGACCCTACTATAATATATGCGCCATGGATTCTAAGAAGATCGAAGTACATGGTTTAATCAAGGATTTGCAGGTTCATCTTTCGGTCTACCCAGACATCATGGTGGTTATGGATATTGTTGTTGTTGATGTACCTGATGCTTGGGGTATGCTGTTGTCTAGGAAGTGGGCCTCTGATCTAGGGGGAAGCATTCAGATGAATTGGTCATATGCTATGATTCCTTCTCCTAGCGGTGACGGTTTTGTTAGACTAAATAGAGAGCCTGAGAGGAAATTTCATGTTGAAAATCCTAAAAAGCCTCATAACGAGATAATTAAAGAAAAATCTGACATCGGGAACTATGCTATCATGTCCAATTTCATAATTCCTCCCGATGATGAGATTAAAGACCTTAAGGATGAAGTCTGGTATATGTATTTCGATGGTGCGTTCTCTAGTCATGGTAAGGGTGCTGGGATTGTGCTTAAGTCTCCCCTTGGTCACGTATTCAAGTTTGCCTATCGTCTAGAATTTGAAGCAACCAACAATGTCGCTGAGTATGAAGCCATATTGTTGGGCCTTGAATTGGCCAAAGCTTTGAAGATTAAATTGCTTAACATAAAGGGGGATTCCGATCTGGTTATCATGCAGCTTAAGAACAAATTCACATGTAGAAATCAGAGATTAAGAAACTATCGAAATGCTGTGTGGGATACTATGGAGCACTTCGATGCCCTTAACCTTGAAGCAATTCCTAGAGAGCTAAATAGTTCGGCAGATGAACTTGCCGTAGCTGCTAGCACTTTCCAGTTGTCTGATGAGTTAATCAACGATAAAATTAAAATGGAGATAATATTCAGACCATCTGTCCCAGACAACTCAGAGCATTGGCAAGTTTTTAATGATGAAAAGCAAGTCGTGCGTTTTCTCAATAGTTTAGACGAGTTTGAGGATTTCCGGCTAGTTTCTGGCGAGGATGGGTCTTTAGATCAAGGACATATCATAAATCCCACTCCCAGAAATGTAGTTGCCTTAGAGCAATATTTTGATCGGCATGATGCCACGAAGCTGAGAGAAGAAGACAAGTTGGACCCAGGCGAGTACCTTGAAGTTAACATTGGTACTTTTGAAAGTCCGAAAATGGTTAAAATCGGTAAAGGTACTAGTCTGGAGGAAAGGAAAAAGTTGATTGATTTACTTCGTGAATATCGAGATGTTTTGGCTTTTTCCTATGATGAGTTGAAGGGCTATAGGGAAGATATTATGGAGCATACTATTCCCTTAAAAGACGAAAATGCTAAACCTTTTCGGCAGAAACTTAGGCAGATTAATCCTAAGTTAGCCCCCCTGGTCCAAAAAGAACTTGCGAAGATGCTTGCAGCAGGAATCATCGCTCAAACTAGGCATTCGACATGGTGTTCGAATTTGGTGATTGTCAGGAAGAAGAATGGTACAATAAGACTTTGTGTCGATTTTAGGAACCTTAATCTAGCGTGCAAGAAGGATAATTACCCTTTGCCAAAAATGGAAACTTTGTTGCAAAGAGTAACTGGGTCTGGAATGATGTCATTGCTAGACGGTTTTTCTGGGTATAATCAAGTTTGGGTTAAAAAGGAAGATCGACACAAGACCACATTCACAACACCATGGGGCACTTTTGAATACATCAGAATGCCATTTGGGTTAACAAACGCTGGGGCTACTTTCCAGAGGGCCATGGATTATGCCTTCAAAGGATTAATCGGGAAAATTATCGAAATTTACCAAGACGATCTTACTGTTTTCTCTAAAGATGGTATCAGCCATATAGATCATCTTAGGAAAGTTTTCGATAGATGCAGAGAATATGGAATCTCTTTGAATCCGGCTAAATCTGTCTTTGGGGTAACTGAAGGGAAACTTCTGGGTCATATCATTTCTAAGGAGGGAGTCAAGGTCGATCCTGAACGAGTTGAAGCAATTCAAAAGATTCCTCTCCCGCATAACCTCAAGTCCCTTCAGTCTTTCCTTGGAAAGATAAATTTTATTAGAAGATTTATCCCGAATTATGCGGAAATAGCTAAGCCCATTCAAAGTCTTCTGAAGAAGGATGTGAAATTTGTCTGGCAAGAAGAGGGCAAAAGGGCTTTCCAAGAAATCAAGTCTGCTATCGCGAAGGCTCCTGTCCTTGTTAGTCCTGATTACTCCAAAGATTTCATGATTTTTTCTTTCGCTTCTGAGGATACCATTGCCGGTGTCTTACTTCAAAAGAATAGAGAGGGTCACGAGCAGCCTATCGCTTTCATGAGTAGAGCACTTCAAAATTCCGAATTGAAGTACAATACCATGGAAAAGCAGGCCTATGCCCTAGTCAAGTCTCTTAAGCATTTTAAAACTTATGTGGGTTATTCTAAGATCATCGCTTTCGTCCCACATTCTGCTGTTAAAGACATATTAACTCAAACTGATTGCTTAGGGACTCGTGCTAGGTGGGTTACTAAGATACAGGAGTATGATTTAGAGATTAGACCCACTAAGTTGATCAAAGGCCAAGGTTTAGCTCAAATGTTAGCTGAAAGTAATGAAAAGACTCTTGGTCTGTTTTGCCTTGACGATCTTTCTTCACCAGAATTAAGAAGGTTAGCTGAGCATGAATGGTATAAGGACATAGTTTACTATTTGACAAATCTTGCGTGTCCTAACCATTTAGTCGCTCATAAGAGAAGGGCTTTTAGACTAAAGGCCACTAAGTATTGCCTTATGAAGGATGGCCTTGGATGGAGAAATCCTGAGGGCATAGTGCTTAGGTGTGTTGACGATATTGAGTCCAAAAGATTAATCTCCGAATTTCATTCAGGATTTTGTGGTGGTCATTATGCCGCTAGAACTACTGCCCACAAAATCCTGAGAGCTGGCTATTATTGGCCTTCGATTTTTTCTGATGTGCACAAGTATGTTAGAACGTGTCAAGCCTGTCAACTGTTCACTGGGAAACAGAAGCTTGCTGCCCTTCCTCTACAACCGGTTATTGTAGAGGCACCTTTTCAGCATTGGGGTCTGGACTTCATAGGGAAGTTCCATGAAAATTCTAGCAATGGCTACTCTTGGATTTTGACTGCTACTGATTACTTCACTAAATGGGTAGAAGCCATTCCTGCTAAGAATGCCACTGAAAAGGTGATTATGGATTTCATTGAGAATAACATCATTACTAGATTTGGTGTCCCCGCTAAAATCACTACGGACAATGCCAAGGCTTTTAGTTCCTCAGAGTTTACATCTTTCTGTTTCAAATATGGCATTATCTTATCTCATTCGTCGAATTACTATCCTCAGGGTAATGGTTTGGCTGAATCAAGTAATAAAAATCTCATAACCATTATCAAGAAAATAGTAGGAGATAACAAGAAGTCTTGGGACAGCAAAATCAAGTATGCTTTGTGGGCAGACAGAATTACTAAGAAGAAATCTACTGGTAAATCTCCCTTTGAATTGGTTTATGGCTTGGATGTTACCTTACCTGTGCACCTAAAATTGCCAGCCTATCAGCTCCTCCAAAATTTTTCCACTGATAAAGATGTTGTTCAGAATAGGATAGATCAGATTGTGGAATTAGATGAGACACGTCGGACAGCTTTTGAAAATATATGCAAAAATCAATCTAATATTAAGAAAAGCTTTGATAAATGCTCTAGATCTAGATCTTTGCAGGTTGGAGATATGGTTTTACTTTGGGATCGCAAAAATGAAAAACCAGGAAAGCATAAAAAGTTTGACAGCTTGTGGTTGGGCCCGTACATCATTAGAGATATAGCTGGACCAAACTCATTCCACTTGAGCAGATTGGATGGTGAACCACTTCATCTACCAGCGAACGGCCAAATGCTCAAGCTGTTCTTCAGAGATGATATCTGATGCCATGGGGCATCTTTTGTATTGTATTTCTATCCCTACTCCTTGTCTTTTCAGCATTTTATTTCTGTTTTTAGGATTAGATTTACTTTTCATGTTATTAGTTAGTCAATAAATGAAGAGCTTTTATTTTTCCTGTACTTAATGCATATGATGATTTGGGAATGGACGCTACTTATTTTTATTTGTGTGTTGTATGGATGCAGATTCTGGATTCTCACATTCCTACCAGTGCAGCAACGTGTCCCCAAGTAGAGCCAGATGTTGACCACTACTGGTCAACTACCCATGCAGTACACCTCCTTCCTGTTGGCAGAGAAGGATAGCTCCTGAGCGACATGTCCGTGCCAGCCTACAGTCATCGACAGCTTGATCATTTTTGTTGTAAACCCAGTCTGCATGTTTGAAATGTAAATAATCTAAGCAGATCAGAGTCATGTATGTAAAGTTGCCTAGGTGGACCTAACTTTCTAATGACGATCTGCGTCCGGGAGGTTTTTAGTCTCACCGATCCATGGATCGGCAGAGTTTTCCTTCAAACCCAACCCCAAAGCCGGGATGCATTTCGTTATTAGGACTTTAGGAGAATCCTAGCGTGTTACTCTGCTAGATTATAGTTGTGTCGCAGATCTGGGTGGTCTATGAGGGTCTATGTTAAAGTGGATTCATCCCTTTGAGATGTAAATTGTAAAAATTGTAAAAAATCATGATGAAATGTGTCTTGAGGGTTGAAAATGTTGTAAATCCCCTCATGAGTCCTAGGTCCTAGGTGCTAGGTGATGATTCCAACGGCTGGGTTTGATGATCCGTCTTAAAATAAATTTAAAATTTTTTTTTTTTTAATGAATAAAAATAATAAATTCATATATAATAAAAAATAAAAAATAAAAAAATTTTGAAAAATAAAAAATAATAAAAAATAAAAAGCATAAAGCAAAAACCCTAAGCAATAAAATAATAATATTTTTGTGGATCACCCAAAACTAGCCGTTGGGATCATTTCCTTTATGTAGGGTCTTAGGAGGTCATTTTCAGTTTTATCTGAACTGTGAGTCTGTACTGAAAGCTCTTCTTGTAAACTGATTTCTGATTAATAAAAAGACTTTGGGGTTCAAACTGGCTGGTGTTACTCTCTGGAATTGCTGTGAGGTGTTCTCTTTCCTGCATATTTCAGTTTTCAACAGTTAAAATAGCTGATTTTTTCAGAGCATTGTGAGTACAGGTATCTTGCTCACGTGCTAGGGTCTGAATGTTGTAGGGTTTCTGGAAAATGGCAGGTATCTCCATTTTCTCTTGAAATCTAGCAGCATTTCTTGCCCTTTTTGCTGATGCTTGCTTGAGGTGTGCAGGAAACTTTTAGGTGAAGGTTATTTGTGGGCGTTTGGGGAAGTTTTGGGCTGAACCAGCCGACTCCCACAAGCGGTTCTGTGCAGAGCCCAGCTGTTTGTGCCCTGGGTTAATCTTTTAGGGTTTATTTCCTGTTTTACATGAGGGATTTTCTTTATTTCACAGTAAAGTTCAAATGTTTGGTATCTTGAAAATGTTACTGCAATCATGGTTAAATCTGGCTGTTCCAGAGCTTTAAAATTTTGATTTGAGGTTAATTTTGAAGGGTTTTCACGTTAACAGTAATCGTGGCATTCCAATCCTGCTATAAGGTTAGACAACGAGGCTGCATTTCTTGCGTGGGTGGGTTTGAAGGTGTCAAGCTGCATTCATCAGTCAAAGCATACATTGATAACGCAATTTTCAAAGGGCTTCTGCAACAGAAGAGCATTCACCCAAGCGTCCTCTGCATTTAGCAACCATCGCACCAGGTATGCATATCTGTTTCATATGAAATCGTCTTTCAGTTTGAGAGCTAGCGTAAGTCCATTTGCATTCTCGAATTTCCCTTGCCGCCATCACTTGAAGATGTTTCACGCATTTCAACTCTGAGCTGGCTTCGAGCTTTTAAAAAAAAAAAAAACGCAGTCAGTGGCATAAGAAAAATCGAATTCTGTTCTGGGTATAACGTCGAATTTAACTGCTCGTTCTTTTTTATGGTGGTTATACTTTCACACACTGAATCATTTGCTTCAAAATCGTTTTCATGGTTGAAGTCTCTCAGTCATTAGCGTATCCTTCTGCATTTTTCTTGTTGGGTTTGGCCTGCACCTGTGCCTATCGAAACTCCGTCCCCCTACCATGCAAACCAGTTATAAGTGAGGCGTTATTTTTTTCGTGTGGGTATAGCTGAGCCTGAGAACCCGTTCTGCTCCGTCGAAAGCCTGGCTTTGCTTGCGGGTCCTTGGCGTGCTTCCGTGGTCTGCCAGAGTGTGCCATCGTCGACCCCCGTCCTATCTTTGCCTTCGTTTTTCCTCAGCGTTAGTCTGTGGCTGCCATCCCCTGCGCGTTTTCCCTTGCCGTCGAAAGACCGAGAATCGTATCTCTGCCATTGCGTTTTGGTCGTCTCTTTCAGTTTCGTTTTCCCTGCTTTGGTTAAGCATACGTGATAGCATAGTTAGGTTTTATGTATATGCATTTTCAGATATAGTTTTAGGTTAGTTTAGGTTTCACTTTAGTTACGTATTTTTGTTTATTAGATTTTAATTCTATAATGTAGGTTCATAAAATTTAAAAAAAAAAATCAAAAATGTTTAATGGTTTAGACTTAGCATTGTATTAGATTTTTGTTCTAGTTTAATTTAAAGTCCTTTTTCTTTTTATTTAGGTTCGTTGTTTTATGAAAAATTAAAAAAAAAAAAGAAAAGAAAAAAGGGATTAATTTATATTGTTTTAGGCATAGTTTTTTTTTATTTATTTGTTTTAGATTTTGATTTTTTTTTAGTTTTAGTTTGAATTTAAAAAAATTTAGTTTTCTTAGATTTTTTTTATTTATTAAACAAAAAAAAAAAAAAAAAAAAAAAAAACTATTGTGGAAAATTGTCTTTGCCAGTTCAGTCTTTTATTTATGCTGTATCTTTCACGCTGAGATCTGAGCATGAAATTGATATCTGGTTTCTTTGTGGTTTGAAGTAATTTATTTCCTTTAAGTTGCTGGATATCGTTATTTGATGAACATTGTGTTTTACTGAATATTTAAAGCATTGCTCTCTTTTCCTGATGATTGCTGGTCGTGGTTCATGTTCTTCGATCATCTAGCTAGTAATCATTTAGATCTTTTAAGGCACTGGTCTGCTCAATTCGTCAAGTCATTTTAGTGCTTTTCGTCTCCTGGCCCAACTGTCTGGCAGTTGGCCTTCATCTTTCCTCAGGGTCTACCCCCCTTAGCCGTGGGAGACAGGCTTAAACGGAGAGACCGGGGATCAGAGTGACAGCCCCCGGTCTGAGCGTTGTCGTGTCAATCCACGCGACAACAAGGTCTAAAGGAGGTCTGTAGGTATTTTGAATCTTACTTAAGAGGTTCAACACTGTCATAGAGTGTTGATTTGGGGTAACATCGGATGTGCTCTAGCCATGAAAATTGGTGGAGAGGCTAAAGCACATGAGATCTCCAAGACCCAGAAATAGTTTGGGGAAATTCCACCCGGTTAAAGAGATATTAAAATAATTAATATTTTTAATGGGTTCTTAAGTCTAAACTTAGGAAAATAAAAATAATAATGGGTATTAAAATAAAACTAGGTGAGAAGGTTCTAAATGACATGGATCAAGCCAAACCTAATCTTAGTCGTTGATTAGAGATTTAATCTTGGTCGTTGAAGACTCAACAAAAAAAGTATAAGAGGAGGCTTGAGGTCAGTTGGAAATATACCAAGATTGATTAGTCAGTTCGATTTTCTGGAGCGAGGTTTGCTAAGAGAAATCAAACAAGTGATCAAAGTTGTAGTGAGGGGTAGTGAGTGCATAGCAGAGAGGCAGAGATAGTGTTGAAGGACCAACGCAGAGGCAGAGGAGGCTACACAGAGCCAGCAGGAGCCACGCAAAGGGCCAGAGTGATTGCGCAGAGGCTAGCAGGGCTTGCATGGGTGACGCAGAGGGCCAGAGAGCCAGTGCAGAGCATCTGTAGGCTGACACAAAGGGTTCTAGGCTGACGCAGAGGCATGGAGGATTGACACAGAGCCACAGAGAGGCGTTGGAGAGAGTTTCGTGGAGCAGGCTTTCCAAATGTCTAAGTCTAAAGAGAGGTATTACTGCCAGATTGATTTCTCTGTCGGGTGAGCTAGCTTGGCACCTAGTTGTACTCAAGAAAAGCTGCTTAATAATAAAATCCTTAGAACTGTTGCACCAGTTTTCCCAAGTTGGGTTTTTCCAGTGACGATTGTCCAAAAATAACGGTGTCCCTTGTGTGTTGTCTATTTCTTTCAATTGATGATTTGTAGATGGTTGAGACTGCATTGTGTTTATTTCAATATTTATATGGTTAAATAACTTGTTCAATAATTAAACAAGTAGTTGAAATAAACCAGATAGTGCAGGAAAAATTCCAACAGGTTAGACTTAGAAATTTCAACATGGTATCAGAGCGTTGCAGATCACAGGAGAACTAAAGGCACCAGCTTAATCAGAAGATTTGCAAGAGAAACAATTGTCCCGAGAGACAGAGTTGTTCCTAAGCAGAAGGCAACAAAGAGGGAGTGACGCAGAGGGCCTGTGTCATCATTTTGAGCCAGTGAGAGGACCGGTGCAAAGGCAGAGGTAGGTAGAAGAGGCTCACGAGTAGCCACGTCATCCTACTTAGCCAGGTAGGAGTGATGCAGTTGTCCAATGGAGCGAATCAACCTTACTGGGATTGTGCAGAGCTAAGAGGCTCAGTTTCTTCAACTGCTGGGGCCTAGGAAGCTGTGGGAAGATTGTGGATAGTGAAGCTGGTGGGGTGTTGTTGTTGTTGAAACAAAACAGTACCTAATAAGAAAAATCCAAGGTAGAGGGAGGAGCTACCTAGGCGGATTTCTAGCCAAGAAATCCAAATCAATTTTGCAGGAGCAAAGGAGATCAGAGAGGTATGATTCGATTGTTGGCAAAAGGATTTCCAGGAGGGAAACGAGACTCAGAGGGAGTCTAGAAGAGAACTTCCAGGAGGGAAGTAGAGACTCAAAGGAGTCAAAAAGAAGAGCAGAGATGGCAATGAACGAACCGAGGGATCAAGATAGGTTGGACGAAGCATCCAAATTTTATATCTGGAAAGCCAGGATCCTATTTGTTCTGGATAGACATCGCACCAAGGCCTTCACCTAGAGAACCGTGGTTATCCCAGTCGACCCATTTGATAACGAAAGGTATGAGGATGTGATGGCCAAGGTAAAGTGCATAATCCTTGATGGGGTCAAGGATCATGTGGTTCAGCATAATGCCGAGAAGAATGCGACAAAGGAAATGTGGGATACCTTGACGACATTGTATTAAGGCACTTCCGTGTAAAAGAAGATGCTACTGGAGAATCAACTGTGGTTGTATCAAATGCAGAAGGGGGAGCAGATAGATCACTTCCTCAGCAGGTTGCAGGAGATTCGAGACCAACTGACTTCCATAGGGGCCACGCCGGATCAGGAGTTAATGGTGAGGACCGCCCTAAACACAGTCTCCGAGGAGTGGGAGACATTCATCCAAAGCATTTTGGGCAGAGCGAATCTTCTAGGATGGGAAGAATTGTGGGCAACTCTTCGCCAAGAAGAGATCAGATAGCTGACCAAGGCGAGAAGCGGTAGCAAAGGAGGTCGAGTCAAGAAAGAGGAGGAAGAGGATGCAACTTTGGCAACTACGGGACAGCAAGGGAAGAGGAAGAAGGACATCTCCAAGATAAAGTGCTTCAACTGTGGGGAGCTGGGCCATTATGCAACCTAGTGTCCCAGAAAGAAGAATAAGGGAGAGGCTTCTGACTCCATGGCAGTGGGAGTGAAGGTGGAGGAGGTAGAGGATGATGACGACTGTGCCCTGAGTGCTCATGTACCTCTAGAGAAGAGGTGGGGTGACATTGAGCTGTAGTCAAGAGGACTACAGAAGATGAGGGGCAGGATCCTTGAGGTACCCAAACTCTTGGATCATATCCGGCTACGGGAGCCCTGAAGTGACAGTAGCAGGATGGCGAATGTCGGTAGAAGCGGACATGGATGAAGCAGCAGAGAGTGCAGGGATCTGTAGCAGCGCAGTGGGGGTTGCAGTAGTGTGAGAAGCACAGAGGAGGTTGCAGCAATGTAGGAAGGCACAAAGGTGTTTGTAGCAGTGTGAGAGGCACAGAGTTGTTGCAGCAAAAAACGCAGAGGCAGCAGAGGGAGCACAAGATAGCAACAAAGAGAGCTTCAACATCAAGAGGGTTTCTAGCCTGAATAGGATGTTAGTCGTTGGGTAGATCAATTACCATCGTCTCAGTAATTGAGTTGTAGTGCAGCAGTAGCAGTGGTAGTGCTATAGGAAACACGATGCAGCATGAGGAGAGAGGGCTGCAGTGTAGATGCAGTGTTGGGAGAAAGGACTAGCAGCAACACGGATGCAAAGGGATCTACCATACAGATGTAGCAGTGGTGGTGGTAGAGCCATGGGCAACAGTACAAGAAGAAATAGTGCACAGGATGTTGGGCAGAAAGGCCAAACATTAGCACAGGTACCAGTGCTAAATGATGATGGTGATGCTTAGTGGTGGAGTATTACTAGAGCACATTCCTCGCTAAGAGGTAGTGGTGATTTGGGATAGCATCGATGTGCTCTAGCCATGAAAATTGGTAGAGAGGCTAAAGCACATGAGATCTCCAAGACCCAGAAATGGTTTGGGGAAATTCCACCTGGTGAGATATTAAAACAATTAATATTTTTAATGGGTTCCTAAGTCTAAACTTAGGAAAATAAAATATTAATGGGTATTAATATAAAACTAGGTGAGAAGGTTCTAAATGACATGGATCAAGCCAAATCTAATCTTATTCGTTGATTAGAGATTTAATCTCGGCTATTGAAGACTCAACAGAAAAAGTATAAGAGGAGGCTTGAGGGTTAGTTGGAGATACACCAATGATCAGTCAGTTCGATTTTTTGGAGCAGGGTTTACTGAGAGAAATAGAACCAGTGATCAGAGTTGCAGCGAGCGGCAATGAGTGCATAGTAGAGAGGCAGAGATAGTGCCAGAAGACCAGCGCAAAGGCAGAGAGGTAGAAGCAGAGCCAGTAGGAGCTATGCAGAGGTCCAGAGTGACTGCACAAAGGGACAGAGGGCCAGAGAGCTAGTGTAGAGCATCTGTAGGCTGATGTAGAGCCTCAAAGAGGCGTTGTAGAGAGTTTCATGGAGCAGACTTTTTGAATATTTGCTTCTGAAGAGAGGTATTACTGCTAGATTGATTTCTCTGTCGGGTGAGCCAGTTTGGCACCCAGTTGTACTCAAGAAAAGTTGCTTAATAATAAAACCCTCAGAACTGCTGCATCGGTTTTCCCAAGTTGGGTTTTTCCGGAGATGATTGTCCAAAAATAACGGTGTCCCTTGTGTGTTTTTCTATTTCTTTCAGTTGATGATTTGTAGATGGTTGAGACTGCATTGTGTTTATTTCAGTATTTATATGGTTAAATAACTTGTTTAGTAATTAAACAAGTAGGTGAAATAAACCAGATAGTGCAGGAAAATTTCTAACGGGTTAGACTTAGAAATTTCAACACAAAGGTAATGTAAGCATACCCATTTTCTTCATTTTGACAGAAGGGGGCTGCAACCATACAAGACATGGAGGCTACTTCATTTTCTTGTGAAAATGGCTAATGCGTTGCAAGTCTGGACAGTCAACACTTTTCATTTCAAATTTCAAAGTTTTGACTTCTATAAGTGGTCTGGATCATGTAGATAGGTGGCAAATTATTTTAAGAGTTGTATTTAATGTTTATTTGTAAATATTCCATGTTAGTGATGTTGTAGGCTTAGATTGGTTGTAAGGAAAACTACTCCTATTTTTCAGTATATGCACCATATTTTTTATGTATCTAGTTAGAAGTTTGTTTGGTCAATGATTTCGACCACCTAGGGTAGGATATCGAATCCTTCATGATGTATAAAGAGATCAAAAGCATTGTAAGTGGTTATGTTGGTGAGATTAGAGAAGAAAGACTTTTGTGCACTGTATTTTTCTGAAAGCTTTGCCAGTGAATGAATGAAATAGAAGGTGATTTGCAAGGATTCCTATGTCAGAATTTTGGTGGTTTGTGCTCCTTTGATCTTGTAAGTTATCTTGTGTGTTTACATCCCTTAAATGTGTATCTTCTTGCTTGGAAAAAACCAGATGTTTGATTCAGAATTCATCTTAATGGTGCTCTGTTTTAGTTTTTCCAAGTTATCAATGTTTTCAGCTTAAAGCATCATTTTAGAATTCATCCATGGTTTGATGCTCTAATGTGTTGTCTTTCACCTTTTCTACATTCACCCCCTACAACAATTTGACCTAAATTCCACCACCAAAGTTGCCTACCTTGCCCCTATGGAGAAACCCTCTCTTTTTCCATCATATCACTAGACAAAAAATTGATTTGACATGACTCCATGCCCAATGGATCTGTCTCTTTTCTCATCAACAAACCTTTAAAAAAATCAAACCTTGTTGAGCTTATTACCTAGCCTAATATCATATTTGTTGAGTAACCTAAGTGAGAGAGCCCTCTCCAGGCTAGAAGGGCTAGATTCTGGCCTAAAGTGGTTTGTGGTTACCTCTAGAATTCCTTTTTCAGCCTAGGGAAATCACAGAGTGCTAACACTCTAACAACTCGACCTCTCTTAAGCAATTCACACTGCTGGGAAACTCAGCCTCTCTGCAGATAAAATTGACCTTGCTCTAACTCTAAGAAACGAGAAATCACTCTGAAGAATTTCCTCTGGCAACTCTATCTTCAATCACTGTTGAACTCAATCTGTTGGTGCCCTCATGCTATCATTGCACCCTTGCTATCACTACAAATTTGTGTCTTTGATCGTGTTCTCCAAATGCCCATCAATTTCCTCTTATAATCTCTCATTGAGAAATCAACGGTCGCAATCTAATCTTAATTGATGGCTAAGATCATCTTGACCCCATCTTGAATGGCTAAGATCCCAACCCTAAAAAATGGTAACATGGAATGGCAAAGGTAAGCCTCACTCTTCAACCGTCACATTATCAAAAAATTCTAAAAAAAAATCCTTTTCTATTTTTATACTAGCTTGTTGCAAATTCCTATTTAACATAGCTAATAATCCTTCAAGAAAAATAGCATAAATTTATATCTTGGCCAAGGAATCAATGTCTTCATTCTTAGGTTTATTTTACCATGTGAAAATTTCGAAACCCAAATCCCTACTGCAGCAAACTAATATTACTTCTCCTACTTGTTAATTCATGCAAATTATTTATTGTGTTACTCTATAAATATCGAAATAAATACGATTGCAGCGTTCACTAATTAAATTATATGCGGAAGCAAGAACTGAGCAAGAAGAAATAACCCCACACACAATTGACACCGTTGTTTTTGGACAAATGTCCCCAAAAAAACCCAATACGGGAAAACAGGTGCAGCAACTGAGGGTATGTATTATTATGCAGTAGTTTCTGAATACAATATTTGGATGTCTTACTGTCTATCCGATACAGAGAGTCCGACTGACAGAGAAATTAGTGAGAAATACCTCACACTATCGTTGACGAACCTACACTAATCTAGGCCCTGGATGGCTGGCCCCACGCTGGCTCTGTGCAGCCTCTGCGTCAGCCTCTCTGGGGTTTGCGTCACCTCTTCCATGGATCTTCTGCTCTCCGGAACTTCGTTCCTCTGGCCCTCTGGTCTCACACCCTGATTTTTGGCTATGGAACTCGACTTCCCAGCTGAATCTCAGACGTTCTTTGAAGCTCTGCGAGCCTCTTCTGGATCTCTCTCTCCCTTCTCTGCAATGTATCCTCGGAACGGGAAATTCTCCAACTGAAAAACTATCCCTGCCCCTCACTGCAAGAAATCTCCTCGATGACTTCTCTGGCAATTGTTGCACTGCTCTCTTGAGAAATCAAAGGGCATCCAAAGTTGTACTCAGAAACTACTACTTAATAATATAAAACACTCAAGTTGCTACGCCAGTTTTCCTGCATTGGGTTTTTCCAGGCACATTTGTCCAAAAAATATTGTGTCACTTGTGCATCCTTCTCTATTTGTTCTGTTCTTGTTTTGGGCAAATTAATTAATTAAGTGAAGGCTGTAGTGTGTTAGCTTCGATATTTACTATAGGAAACAATAATAAATTTGTCTCAGTATTTAACAGATAGGAGAAGTTTAATCAGTTGCTACAGTAGGTGATTCAGGTGGGATTCTTGAGTTTTCACATGGTATCAGAGCATTGCAGGTGAAGTAAGAAAGAACAGTACCAAAGACCCAG
Source organism: Pinus tabuliformis (assembly GCA_031772625.1). NCBI lineage: Eukaryota > Viridiplantae > Streptophyta > Pinopsida > Pinales > Pinaceae > Pinus > Pinus tabuliformis. The sequence continues at coordinate 747,048,874 of CM062816.1, read as the reverse complement.
CGCTGAGCAAAAGAGGGAGTTCGGAAAAGATGCAGGAGACAGCAGTTCGAAACCCTAGAGGGTTTGCGCAGTTCTAGCTACAGGGCTAAAATTTCAAGGCAGTCTCTCTCCTAGTGAGTCGATGGAGAGAAGGGCTTCCAGATTGAGTTTTTGTCGGGGCAGAAGGAGTAGCGCAGAAGCTTCAGCGTGAGGAGAGCTTGTGGGACATAGTCTTTTCTGCATGTCGTTTTGCTAGGCAGAAAGACGTCAGAGGAGAAGGAAGGAGCACACTTGAGGGAATTTCTCCTTAGAGGGCTTCCGGCCAAGGCGTTTGAGTTCTCACTTGCTGAGTAGCAACGAAAAGAGGCAGGTCTACAAGCTCCAACAGGGAGTGCATAGGCCATTCTAGTGTTGTGCAGAAAAGAGAGGAGGTCATTCAACAATTCTTGTGGCAAAAATGGCAACCACTGGCTTGAGGGATCAGGACAGGTTGGATGGGGCATCCAACTATGTCATCTCGAAGGCAAGAAGGTCGTTCCTTCTAGATGAGCATGCCCTCAAGACATATGTCGACAACATGGTGGTTGTCCCTGCAGATGCAGATCCGTTGAAGAAATACAAGGCTAAGATGGTGAAGGCAAAAACAATGATCCTCGACGGAGTGAAGGATCATGTGGTCTATCACATTGCTAGCAGAGGGACTGGTAGGAGATGTGGGACACATTGTCTACGTTATATCAGGGATCTTCCAAGCAGCGAAAGATGTAACTTGAACAGAAGCTAAGATCTGCTCAGATGCTGAAAGGGGAGCATGTGGATCCATTCCTCACGAAGCTTTAGGAGACCCATGATGAATTGTTTGTTGTGGGGCATACACCTCAAGATTCAGAGTTGGTTAGATTGGCCCTCAATTTTGTCTTAGATGAGTGGCAAGTCTTTGTCCAGAGTATCCTGGGTAAAGTAGCTTTGTCGAATTGGGATGAGATGTGGGCAGCCCTAAAACAAGAGGAGTTGAGGAGAGACTTAGTCAAGGTTAAAATTGACAGAAGCAACAACAGTAGGTCGAATCCCAAGGAGGAGGAGGAGAATGCATCCCTTGAATCGAAGGGATAGCAAGAGCAGCGAAGACGTAAGAAGGAGGTATCGAAGATCAAGTGTTTCAGGTGTGGTGAGATGGGTCTCTACACAGTGTCCTCTCAAGAAGAAGGACAAAGAAGAGAAACATGATTCGAAGGTTGTGCCCATGAAGATCGAAGAGGAGGAGTTCGCCATTATAGCCGAGATACCTCTAGGAGGGAGGTAGGCTGATTTGGCACTGTAGTTCGAAAGAGCTGCAGATGGGCAAGATCCTTGAGGAGCCCACCTCTTGGATCAATTCCTTGCTATGGAAGCCATGATCAGAGGTAGCAAGATGGACTAGTGTTGGATGGTACCAAGGAGTGTCAAAGAAACAGTTACAGTGGCTAGGAGCACCAGAGACTGAGCAACGCAGAGCAGAGCTGGCAGTAGTGCAGATGGCACAGAGCAGAGGTCAGCAGCGACGCAATAGATTCAGAGGTTCTAAGCAAAGACTAGCAGCAATTAGGCTCCAGCATTCACGTGGTATCATACTGAACACAGTTATTCAATAATTTGGGATGTTTTTCTGTTGTTGATGCAATAGCAACAATAGTTTGCAGTGCAGTAGTAGTTGGCAGTGCCAGTGCCAACAGCGGCATGGATGCAGAAATTGAGAGGGAGTTGTAGTACAGATGTAGTCATGACAGTGGCAGGGTCAGCAATAGTGCAGATGCAACATTTGCACAGTAGTTAGTGAATAGGATGTCAAACATCAGCAATACAGAAGGAGATGTTACATAATAGAGTGATGCTTCAGTTGGAGGCATTAATAGAGCACATTCCTTGCTAAGAGGGAGTGTTGATTTCTGGTAGCATCAGATGTGCTCTAAGGTCTCATATTTTGCAAGGGGGCTTAGGCACATGTATTCCAAAGAACCTAGAAATCGTTTTGAGAAATTCCACCCAGAAACAGTTGTATTAAAATAATTAATTATTTTTAATGAGACCTTAAGTCTAAACTTAGGAAAATAAAATAATTAAAGGGTATTGATATAAACTGTGGGTGTAACATCTAAAAGAAGACGAGGATCAAGCAAAAGTGATCTTAGCCATTGTTTAGGTTCTAATCTGAGTTGTTGAATGTCAACGAGGAGATTATTTAAGGAGGTTCAATGGTCACTTGGAAAAACACACAGAGAGAGTTCAGTGAATTGATTTTCTGAAGCAGAGCAGCTGCCGAGAGATTTTCGATAGTGAACTTTTGCAGTGAGGGGCAGGGATAGTTGAGTTGGAGTATCTTCTTCAGGACCCAGGATTAGCAGCAAAGAGGCAAAGAGACACCGGGAGGAGGCAGCGTAGACCCAAGAGGGGTTGACGCTAGGCCAGAAGGGCCCATGCAAAGCTGACGTAGAGCCAGAAGGGCTCACGCAAAGGCAACGCAGTCTTCCAGTGCAAAAATTTGAAATCTGCCAGGGAGCTGAGATTTCTGAGCTGGGAGGGCTCAAAACTGCTCTAGGGAGCAAACATTTCCCAATTGGGCTGACGCAGAGCCTATTGAGGTTGACACAAGGTCAGCGCAGAGATAGCCAGGGACAGTTGGTTCAGCGGCCGGAACAACTGGAATTGTCGGGTAGAGTGAGGTAATCTCACTAAGATTTTTTGCTAGTTTATTTTTCTCTGTATCTTTGTCGAAAGGGCATCCAGAGTTGTATTCAGAAACTACTACTTAATATTATAAAACCCTCAGAGTTGTTGCACCAGTTTTTCTACATTGGGTTTTTCTGGGGACATTTTTCCAAAAAGAACTGTCACTTGTGCATCCTTCTCTATTTGTTTTGTTCTTGTTTCAGGCAAATTAATTAATTAAGTGAAGGCTGCAATGTGTTAGCATCGATATTTACTATAGCAAACAGTAAATAATTTGTTTCAATATTTAATAGATAGGAGAAGTTTAATCATTTGCCGCAGTAGGTGATTTGGGTGGGATTCTCGAATTTTCACAAGTATCTTGGTCCCAACTATAAATATGGGACTTACTGCCAATCGGATCATCACAATGTATCCATGTCATATCCAGATCATGCTCAAATAGCTCTCTAAGGAGCTTCTGTATCCTGCCTCATAACTAGCCATGCTAGCAACATCATGATCAACCTCAGTCATCTTATGGACCTCTCATCCAAGATATCATGTAAGATTGCATACTAAAGCAACATCCAAATGTGCTTATCAACAACAATCTCAAATATCAACAATACATCTATGCAGATACATATCATAGGATAAATATCTCATTCTCAAAATAGAATACCTCATGCAAATATTTCAAAGCATGCTCAGTGGCAACTCTATGTAAGTGAAGCAACTCACTCATGAATTTATTCAGGTTTTATGCACATCATACGTATACAAATGGATGTTCAAAACAGAACATCAATGCTTCAACCATCGAATGCCATGTCAAGTTCAACAACATCTTGAACTTCAAATCAGAGTATCCAAGGATTTGCAATTTTCATTATTAAAAAACATTTTTCAATAGCTTTGCAATATGGAATTTCTTTCCCAAATTCTAGAAATTGATTCATCATGCCATGATACATCATTCTGGGCTTCATAAGGCATCTCCCTCTGATTTAGTTCATCAGAGGCTCATCACTTATCTCAAGTAGATCATCAGGATATAAAACCAAAACCATAATCAATATCAAAGCCATACCTTGGAACTCATCATCCTGACTTCATCAAATAACTGTCAAATCTAGACATATCTGGATTAGCCTTGATAAGCCAACATAACCATCCTTACATAACTCAATGTTGTACCATCAATAACAAAATCAACTCATCAGAGTTTAGAAGCCAGATCATGACCATTATCAAAGTCATCATTATCATAGTATTAATACTTTCAACTAGGAGACAGGTGGAGCTCATATAAAATCATGACTTCATCATGCCAACAAGTCATGCATTATCAATCTGAACTTGATTAAGTCATTCTCATAATCATAATACAAGTCATCCTGTCACTAGGTGCAAATGCATACATCAAGGATGAGTCATGCAAGTTCCATTTTTCATGCCAAATCGCAACTATCATTACTTCAACCATTTTGCTAAGAATAAGGAGGTCAATTTCCACATATGTCATCATGCCCACATAGTATTGATATTAGGGCAAATCAACAATTGTCAAATCAGATCACTAGACATCAAGTCAAGTCCAAATGCTATTGTAGAGAGATCTATAGTCAAAGCACATCTCAATCATCAATTCAAAGTTATTGTCAAGCATCATGACAAAACACTTTTCATATATACCAGTAATACCAAATTATGCCAACATAGTAACATATCTATATGTATGTCCCGGTCACCTGCAATCACAAGTTCAGTATGCATGTTCATGTTATGCCAAAAATTCAACCTTTTCCTGCTAGTAGATCTTGTTGTTATCTGCAATACATAAGTGGTACTGACATCATGCACAATACTTCACTATATGATCAATAATTTAACTCAACAACTTCAAAAATCAGTTAACAGTGGCAGAATATATCAGGGGCATCATGATTCAGAGTTTAGACAACTTCAGAAAGCTTCAGATGATGGTCAACAATAGTCAAACCCCTGATCGCTCTCTTCAGTTTAGCATGAGAGCGACTTTAACTACTTGGACATTGTCTAGGCCTTAGCATGTGTGCGTCCAGGGACAAAATCTCCTAGATCTATAACTGTGTCTGGAGCAGAAACCCTAATTTCTGTAAAGGCTTCAGATCTAAGGCTCTCCTACAAATCAATACTGTCAAATACACATAAATCATACTTCAGCAACATAGAATACAAATAGTAATAAGGGTAAGAATCTTGAGAAGAGATTCTCTCTCTGACTGGGGATCTGCATCATTCATTTTCATTCATGTAAGCAACCTGTCTCTAGTAGAGTCATGCAACAGTAGATTTGTTAGATCATAAACATATGGCTATCAACATCATGACATCAATCTTTCATCAAAGGTTAGACTCAAAGCAACAAATAGATGCAGCATCATATCTCAGATATTTTGAACACAATAGCATTTTTTGTCAAGTCATTCCATCAAGTTACTACATCCAGTTTAACCATATAACATCAAGATTCAAGACAAGACCATAGGTAGTAAAAGGTCTAGAATATTAGTCTTACACTTATATCTCTTACATTAAGGTTATCATGCTTTTCATGACCAATGAGATAAAATTAGGTCATTCAATAAAGCTTTATCAAAACAACAAGAGTGTCAATCACTCTTTCCATATGATTTCATCATGCAAACATTACCAGCAAACTCATGTAGGAGTCAATGAACTATCTATATGAAATCCATCATGACAAGTATCAAAAGTATCATTTTCTAGAGCCAAGGTGCTAGCCTTCTTTATAGGATCAAGACATCCAACAAATAGATCATAGATATTAGCCAAACATCAAGTGTATCAATGTATCAACATTAGATAGTCTCATGGAAATCAAGAAGGTTAAAATATTCAACACCAAGTGCATAATTTCATCATAGGAGACATATATCCAAGTCACTTTCATATGCATGTATGAGCCATTAACGAAGAGGCATTCTCATCATATCTTAGGGCTTACCAAGCCAATAGCTGCAACACAACATACCATGCATATCTTGTGGTATTCAAATACCTGAGCACCTACTCATTAGACATAGGTCGCTTGAAGCACTTTGTCATCTTTTCATCAAGTACCTCTTTATCTCTTTCCAGATCTACATCTCAAAATGATCCTCAAGAAGGATCTACACATCTCATCTCATCAAGGAGGTTAGAAACATCCATATACTCAAATACATATGCAGGAAGTAATAAACATAATCATCAAATCCATAAGTCTAACAAGTAAGAAGCATCATAAGTAAAGAAATACTTATCTTCAATGAGAGGTGATCCTCTCCCTCTTGAACCAATCTTCAAGAGCCATCAATGTCCATGGTCCATATACCAATGTTGCCTTAAAGTATCCAAACAAATCTGCTAAGGATTATCCCATCTAGGGCTTCATCAAATCTCCCACAAGTGCTTGAGCATCTTCTCATTGACCATACTATATCTCATATAGTTTCCATAAACCAAGGTTTTCTCTTCAATCCTAACCTCATAGAATCCATCAAACCTAATAATCAAGTTACCTAGGGTTTTCTTCAAACCCTATAATTATTTTAGGTCTCCACCATCCTCTTCTTGCTTCCATCAATGGTGTCATCATTGGGGTGATCTCCATGGATTTTCTTCAGCCCAACTTTGATACCATGTTAAATTTTCTTAGGGCGACATTGTTCTTTGCTATGATAGTTGCATTTCATCATTAATACATTAAGTTCACCCCATATCATCATTGCATTATTCAAATCTACACCATAATACATCAGCATATGCAATTACATAGAAAGAAACAACATCATAAATGCAATGGAACATAAAAGGAACAGTAGAAGAAAAGCATGCACACATATAGAGACACCGAGATTGGTCCAAGACCAGGGCAAAACCCACTATGGGGAAAACCCTTGCAAATCTTCTTCTTCTTAGATCGTGATCAAATGATGCTACAAAAGAGAGTACAATGATCCATAACTTTGTCTATGCAACAAAATAATAATGATATCTATGAAACAAATCTAATCATGCCAAGAATTAGAACCCTCATATTGGTGGTTGTAATGTGTTGTCACAAATTGATGTCAACTATTGTATATTGTTGTCATTGTGCCGAACACTGCTGTCACTGTCAATGAGCCCAATACATATGTTGGTAGCAGAAAAATAACAAATCAGATCTATAGATCACTGAAGTCAACTGCATCCAAGATGTCAAATCTTAGATCTCAACTTTGGTTGCCCTCATCATGACTGGCTGTGTGTGATTGAAACTCCTTGGTCGCTCTCTCTGTCACTGTATGTGAATGACTGTGACTGTAGGGTCGCTCTTAGGAGGTCTTGATGCGAGCGACTATGACACTGAACAACTAAAACACAAATTCACTCCCTTACCGTTGTTGTGCGAGCGACCGCGATGTTAGGGTCGCTCCCAGGGCTACTCTATGCTAGCAACTAGGGACTGGAACCTTCCGATTTGCCTTTGAACCCAGAGTCACTCTCACTGAACTGTCTCCGAGCAACCAGAGAGCCAGAGTCGCTCTCTTGCCTACTTTGTGCCTGCGACCGTGGACGGAAAACTTCTGTTCTGTGCCAACGACCAAGATCCAGAAGACCCTAACCCAGAGTGAACCTTTCGCTTGTGATTTCAGACCCTTGAGCGAACTCCTTCCATCTAACTAATGCAAACCAAGACAAAAGAGAAGATAAGATGTGTCCAAATGATCTTGAGGTCTCTTTCGTTTATAGGCTTTCCTGAGGGTTCACTTGGGGTTAAGACGGACCCAAGCAGTTACTCATGTGGTTAGCGCCGACCCATTCCATAATACACGTATGAATAAAATAATTCATAACTCAACTTCCGCTTGACCAAATGAGGTGATTTTTAAGTTGATTTTGGTCCCCTCGAAGAGAGGAATCTAATGCAATCATTATTTCGGTCATTTGAGTTTTCCAAGGTGGAATTTTACCGCAGTTGCAAAAATTAACACAAATAGGTCTTGACGGAATATCCCAATGATCCCATGGGCCTTTTAATTTCCATGCAAGGAAGATAGATATCATCTGCCATGCATGACACGTTCTTTGAAGGAGTTGGACCGGAATGCACAAAGGTTGTAGCATTTCTGATTACATTACTAATGATTATGATAATATGTTGAATGTTATAATAATCACTAATGATGATGACAATGTTTATGTTGAATTGATGATGATGATTTGTTTATGTTGAATTCATGATGATGATTATGTATTTTTAGATATAGATTCTAGATTCTAAAAGATGAATGGTATATATATATATATATATATATATATATATATATGTCGTTTCCTTGCCATATCGTTTCTGGATTTTTTGAAAATTTGTTGTATTTGTTTCAAACCCTGTATATGTATCTGTTTCAATACAACTTAGCACAAAAATTTTCAATGACGCGCAATTAGAGTTATGCCAATAAGATTACTCAAATTCACCTAAGAGACACAATGATATTCAATTATGGATTGAGTGCTTTAGTGTAAAGTCAATGGTCTTATGAAAAGGAGGTTACAAAATACAAGCAAACGTTAGATTCCAAATAACCAATGCTTAGCAACCTTCTCCACAATAATATTCAAAATCACTAAGACAAGTACCAATTAGAATGTAAAGCAATAAGAGCACTTACGTAACTTGTATTCCAATGTTTATGATAGATTTATGACAGCAGCATGTAATATCACTTTAGATCCTCTTTTAGGTGCACAATGATGAGCATATACTAGCCAAATATGAGCAATGGAAATCCAAAAGTCACACTAATCTTGACAATATGAAATCTTAGATATTTTAGGCCTCTTATCATGCAATTTTCAGTATTGTATCAGATCTGATCACACTTATTATGCAAAGATAGCAGTCAATGAAATAACTAGATCTATACCAAATGAACAATGCCCAAGTTGACTGAGTGACTTGCCAATGTGTTAGATAATTCATCAAATTATTTTATGCCACTTAGATGCGTTTGTTATCACTGTCAAGAAGAGATATGACTGTTGTAGCAAAACAGAGATATGCGCAAGGGTTTAGAAGTCAAACCAAAGGCCTTGGGGCCTTGAAGATCACTTGCCCAACTTGTCCAATCTATCCTCAATGAATGTGGCACCTGAAAACACAAATATATAACCCAAATTCTATGCAAAACCACCAAAGTTTATCTCAGAATATCAAATGCACCCACAAAGGCAAGGAAAGGGAAAAATGAGGCAAAGGAAGAGGGTGAATGAGGGAGGAGCAAGCCTCCTAGAGGCTACGACTAAGTCCAAAGGCCTAGCCAGGCCTACGACACAAGGGAATGAGCCCTAAGGGGCTCACGATAGGCCCAAGAGGGTTTCCGCTAGGCTTGAGGAAGGGTCGAGACGCCCTAAAAGGTTGCGGCCTAGGGTTTTAAGGCCCTAGGGGCCTACGACAGGCTTAGGAAGGGAGACTGAGAGGGTTAGGCCTTACAACCAGGCCTCAAATGACCATGGTAAGGGGGATAAGGCCAGGCCAAGGCCTAATTAGGGTTGCGCCTAGCCTTGGAGGCTAGAAAAAGGGTGACACAGGGGGTTTTAGGGCCATGGCTAGGGCTAAGGAGGGTAGATAGCTAGGCTGGAGGATGACATTGGGCCTAGGAGGCCTGAAAATTTTAAAACCCTCACCAGAAAAATTGCTTTTGCTTCAGATCTTCAATTTCACTGCAAAATTCTTCAATTACTGGCCGTGCAAAAATTCTAGAGACTAGATTTTACCCTCAAGGGCCTAGATCTAGCTCTAATCCAACAAATTTTCTTTGATCCCACCTGCATAAATAAATTTACGAGTACCCAAAACCCTAGTATATACAAAAAATTCAAAACCTCAAAAACCCCAAACTCTAGTTGCAAAACAAAGGTTAGAAAATAAAAATTATTCACAAAAATCTATTATACAAAATATAGTTACAAATTATACAAATGTACAATTCTAGAAAGATTTTGATGAATAATTTTTTAAATAAAATATGACAACGACTAGACGTATTTCGAAAAATAGATGTTTAACCACAACCTTAGCAAAGTAGGAAAATCATATATAATATTCGAAGTCCAAACAAGGTCAGTTTGTGCCCACAGCCTGTGAACTTGGAGCCCAAGGGCTGGTGAACCTTCAAACTCTATATATTTTCTCAAGAATGTGAAAATTCTGAAGGCTGGAATCCTACAACAGTAACTGATATTATCACTTCTATTTGTTAAATAAATTAAACAAATCATTTGCAATTTCTTACAAAAAATATCAAATAAATACATCGTAACGTTCACAAATTAAATACTGCGAAAAAATAAATGCAAGGAAACTTAGAGAAATGCTAGCACACATATAAGCACATTAACACAGTTATTTTTGGACAATCGTCCCCCGAAAAACCCAATGTAGGAAAACCAGTGCAACAAATGAGAGTTTCTTTATTATTCTTCAGCAGTAATTCATGTATAAGATATCGGACAACAAAAATAGAGAAAGAAACACAGAGAGAAATTTAGCATTAAATTTCTCACTCTCCATAGTGATTTTCTGACCTTGAAACGGACCCTCTGCCCTTATGTTGGTCTCACTACGTCATCCTCTACGCAGTGACTAAGCAGTGCCCTGATGAACTGTGTCCTCTCTGACGCTGACCCTTCCATAATTTATCTTGCACTCTGGGACTATTGTTGATGCCCTCTCTCTCTCTCTCCCCAGCATCTCACCCTCTGGCTCTATCTTCTCTTGTTGAACTTCAGCCACTAAAAAAATTGACCTACCTAGGCTACTGAGTATCTGCACTGGCTCATTCTCCATCCACCCATCGACTTCTTCTTATAATCTTCTGTTGGAGTACCAACGGCTAAAATTAAAACATAATCGATGGCCCAAATTAATTCCCTATCGATCCGTGTGAGTTTCTAGATGATTCTCACCACATCTCAATTAATATTGATTAATTAACCATACTCCCTAAGTTTAAAATTAGGAAATAATTAAAAAATTGGTTCATAATCTAATTGAGACACTTCTTGGTGGAATTTCCAAAAATGATTTCTAGGTTTTGGAGAACTCATTCATTCTAGCCTCTCCACAAAGTTTGGAGGCTATAACATATCCGATGCTACAAAAACTAACACTCCCTCTTAGCGAGGAAAGTGTTCTAGTGTTGTTGCCCCCTGTAGCAACACCCTGTCTCTGCATCATCTCCTGTCACGTTGTTGATGTCTGGCTGTTGTTGCCCACCAACTACTGCGCAACTCTGATATGTGTTGCATCTGTGTTGTTGTTGACCCTGCTGAACTGCTGTCAAATATTACATCTGCATTACAAATTCCTCTCAATTGTTGCTGCTAAGAATCCATCAGTTTCTGCTATTGACATACTGCAGCTGGACTACCCCATGTTGAACACAATCTCTAATGAAATGACATCTGATATCAATGTGCTTTGACCTATCATGAAATACTAGATTCTCAAAGAGTTTTATGCAACTTTGATTATCACAGTAAACATTGGTCGCTCCCATTTTCTTCCTAAACAAACTCACTAGCAATTTCCTAAGCCATATGGCTTCACACGTAGCCATGCTTACCACCATATATTCTGCTTCTGCTGAGATCAGTACTACTGACTTCTACTTCCTACTGCACCAAGAGACCATCCCTAATCCAATGTTGAAGCAGTACCCAAAGGTACTTTTCCTTTCCACTGAACTACCTACCAAATCTGCATCTGTGAATCTGCTAAATCTGACATCATCTCCTCGAGTATATTTCAACCCGAGCCTGACTGTTCCATGCACATACCTGAGAATGTGCCTCGTTGCTGCCCAATGCACCCTCTTTGGTTCCACCATGAACTGGCTAAGGGTATTGACAACAAAGCAAATGTCTGGCCTAGTGTTGACCAAATACATGAGTGACCCAATTAGTTGTTTGTACAAGGTGGGGTTGACTTCCTTGTCCCCTGATGCATCTATCTTCTTCTAGTTGGTAATCATCGGTCTTACCATGGGTCTGCAGTCTTGCATTCTGAATCTCTTTAGAATTTTTGTAGCATATCTCCCTTGCCCAAGGAAGATCTCCCCATTCTTCTTCCATACTTCCAATCCTAGAAAATAGTGCATCAACCCCATATCCTTCATGTTGAATTCTGTTGCAAGGTTCCTTTTGCAGTCCTTTATGAGCCTCAATGATCCTGTCAAAAACAGGTCATCTACATATAAAACCAGAATGAGAGGCTCATTCTCCACCACCATATAGTAGAGATTGCGATCTGCATCACTCTTGATGAATCCCAACTACTGCAAGTAATTGTCAATCCGACCGTACCACGCCCTGGGTGCCTACTTGAGCCCATATAGGGCTTTCTTCAATCTGCATACATGAGTGTGTTTCTCATGAGTTTCAAAGCCTTCAGGCTGCTCTATGTATACCTCTTCTTCTATCACCCCGTTCAAGAATGTTGTCTTGACGTCCATTTGGTGAATTTCCCATCCCATTTATGTTGTTAGGGATATGATGAATTTGATAGAGGTATATCTGGCAATTGGGGCGAAGGTCTCCTCGTAGTCTATTCCTTCCTTTTGTGCATACCCCTTTGCCACAAATCTAGCCTTGTACTTCTCCACACTGCCATCTCCAGCATACTTGATCTTGTATATCCATCTAGAACCTACAACTGATCTGTCTTCTAGACGAGGCACTACCTCCCAAGCATCATTTGTCATGATAGAGTTGTATTGTTCTACCATGGCATTCACCCACACCTGATGTTGTGCGACTTCCTGAAAACTGGAAGGTTCTGCAACTTGAGCTACCAAGGCTTGATATCTGTTAGGCTGCTTGCATTGTCTTTTCTTTGTCTTGGGAGCTCCGACAAACTCCTCTGCATTTCTCAAGGTCTAGCACAATTCCCTACTGGCTCTACCACTGGTGGTGGGAGGTTCAGTCAATTCCTCCTCCTGTTCATCCTGCTCCGTCTGCTGAGAACTTCATGGATCTCCTACTCCTGAGGAGATGTTCGTACTGGTCACTGTACTTGATCCCTGCGACCATCCTCCTACTTGTCCAACTTCTTGTCCTTGTTGCTGGACTAACGGAACTTCTATTGATTGATCTCCTGCAGGCATCTCTCAAGATTTTCTGAAACCTCTGTCTTCCATGAACTTTGCATCTCGCTTTACTACAATCTTCCTACTACTAGGAATGTAGATCATGTATGCCTTTGAGGTTTCGCTATATCCTACGAGGAACCCCTTCTCTGCAGTCTGATCTAACTTACTCTGTTTTTCATCTGGGATGTGATAGTAAGCCACACTCCCAAAGATCCTCAAATGACTTATTTCAAGCTTCTTCCTTGTAAAGAATCCTTCTGGTGTTTTCTTCCCCAATGCTCTATGAGGTGTTATGTTTTGAATGTACATCATTGTGTTACATGCCTCAACCCATAGAAATCTAGGTAAATCCTAGTATATAACATAGCCTTTGCAGCGCCAATTATTGTTCTATTCTTCTGCTCCGCTACTCCGTTCTATTGAGGGTTGTATGGAGTTGTCCATTCTCTTTTGATGCCCTCTTATGCACAAAAACTTGTGAAGACCTTATCAGTGTATTCTCCACTGTTATCTGAACGCAACACCTGGATCTTTTTCCCCTTCGTGTTCTCTATGAGTGCCTTGAACTCTCTGAACCAATCAAAGACCTCATCTTTGGTCTTTAGAAAATAGATCCAGGTCTTCCTGGAATGGTCATCAATAAAAGTGACAAAATATTCACTTCCACTAAGAGCTTTGGTGGACATAGGGCCGCAAATATCTGATTGTATCAATCCCAACACGCCTTTTGCTCTGCTATCACTTCTTGGAAATGTTGCCTTAATGTACTTCCCAAGTACATAGCCTCTACAAATGTCGTCGTACTCGGTACTGAGAACTACAACACCCGTCACAGTTTCTTTGAGCATCCTAAGTTCTCCATGGTGTAAATGTCCCATCCTCCTGTGCCATAGTTCGTTCAACTCCTTCCCGTTGCTATTGTCCTTGCCTATCAGTGCCATTGGAGAATCAATCTACAACCTATATAACCTATTGCTTCTAGCTCCAATCTATCTCACCTTCTTCTAGCTAGAGTGTTTGGCATACACTTTCTTCCCTTCAAAGTGTACATTGTACCCCTTGTCCTTCAACTAGGACACCGAAATTAGGTTCATACCCAATCCTAGCACATGCAGTACATTAGTAGCACTAGTGCTAGTTCCTATTTCAGTTTGAAACTCTACGGTGCCTCTCCCTACCGAAGTACATTTAGTTTTGTTCCCCATAGCAATCTGGAAGTCCATCTACTCCTTCTGATAGCTAGAGAAATATTCTCTAACTCCTGTCATATGAGATGAAGCTCCACTATCAATATACCAGATACCAGATGATGTTGAACCTGACAAGAGACTTAGGCCAAGGTGATAGTGGGTCTCTGTCTTGTCTTTTCGGTCACACTAGATTGTACAAACCTTCAACAATCCCTGCTAACAAGAGTAGTAATAGGGACTGTTGCACACATTTTGTCAAAGTTCCAAGGAAGCGGAAGTGCCAAAATTTTTCAACAAGATCGGGTCATCTATCAACTGTCTACATGTCTTTCTAAACCCATTCTGCAAGTTATATAACGTAAATGATCCTAGTAAAACCTTGATTATATGTAACAACCTAGGTAAACCTATAATTTTGATGTCGAATTTCATCCTAGGAGGTTTTTTAACCTTGTTCATTACCTGTGTTTCTAGACACAGCTAATCAAAAGAGTTTTTCCCTCCAGCTTAAACCCCAAAACTAGGTTGAAATTTATTGTCGAAATCTTAAGTGAGTCCTAGTATTTTTAATCGAATCTGATGTAAAAGTGATTTGGGAATAATTTAAGCTAGTTGGCTTAATTATTTTATTACAAATGACTTGGTCTACTAGATCATATTGTGTCGTAGATGGGTTATGTGTCTTGAGGGTCTAAGTCCAATGTGTATTCCCCCTTAAAGGGTTGTAAATGTAAAATCTTATGTATTAGAGGGTGGAAAAATAATTAAACCACCTCGTGAAAATTAATCAATTTTTCTGGAAAAATAAAATTGAATCCTAAGCCAGAAAATTAATTAATTGAGTCAAAATTAAATTGTCTTAGGAAAAAGAATTCTTCAAGTGGAAAAATTCGTGGGTCCTAAAGGAATAAATTTTTAAAGGTCCTCCACCAAAGGAATATTGTATATTTCAAGAAAATTTGGACTCTTGGACTGTGATGGTTAAGTCAAAGTCAAATTTTTGAGGAAATTAACTCAAAATAATTAATTTTGAGCTAATAAAAATAGAATTAAATAATAAATTCGAAAATTCCTCAAAAATTAAAATTCGAAGAGCAAGATTAAAAGATCTTTAAGTGTTTATCAACAGCCAAGATTATTTTGACAAGGATCAAAGAAACTAGTTGTTATTTTTCCACTTAGAGGATAAATCTATAAATTAGGCAGTCATTTGAGGCTCCAGCATCTTGATCTCTGCTAGAAAATTATCGTTGAAGCATCTTTGTAATTGTTGTCCTGGTAGGAACTATTTTTTTTATCATAATAAAGACTTTGGGGTGCAATTCAAGGTGTTCTTGCCTATTGATTTGTGGTATGTGTTGACTGCGAGCATCTCTATGCTGTGTTGAATATTGGTAAGATCTGTTTTTTATTAGATGGAGATAAAATCATACTATTGATAGTTTTGGGTTAAATATTAGATGGTTTCATTCCCCATGTGATCTAACATATTATTTTTTGAGATAAATACATAGTGCTTGTAAGTACTTCAATCCTTGGCTTCCAAGTTCACAAACTTGGGCAGGAATCATTGTTGCTTGGATCCCACATATTTATATGGTGGATTAAATCTTCGCTAAGGCTATAGTATACATTGGAGTTTCTAAAGTATTTTTAGCCATTCTTCAAAGGTAAAAACTCCATAAAAATATTTTTCTCAAAAATTTAAAAATTTTAAAAACTCTTATATATTTGTAGATATTATGAATAATTTTGTAAATCTAACTGGTAAATTATTTTTTCTGACTTGGATTTTGGGGTTTTGAGTATTTTGTATATATTTGGGGTTTGGGTGTTGTATTTTCCATTTTTACAGGTTGAATCAAGAGATCAAGCTAAAGTAGAGCTAGATCTAGGCCCTTGAGGGTAATATCTAGTCTCTTGAAAAATTTTGCAAGGCTATTCACTAAAGATTTTGCAGCAAAATTCAGATCCTGAAGGGAAAAAAAAATTTGAGGCAAGGGTTTTCAGTTTCAGGCCTCTTGGAACCAGATTCCACCTCTCCAAGGCCAACGTCAGACTTTGAGGCCCGAGTGTCAACCTTTTAGCCCCTATGTCAACTTTTTTCGGCCCTTTTAGGGAAGGCCGTGAGCCCTAAGGGCCTTGACCTCCTCTCCAACCCTTTGCACAAAGGGTTTAAGACCTTTCTGGGGCTAGTTGTGGCCTTTTGGGGCCTCGGTCTCCCTCTGGAAGCCTAGACGACAACCCTAGAGGGCTTTTCGTGGCCTTTTAGGCACTTGAACCCCCAAAGTCCAGCCTTTAGTGCGTCCATTGCCCATGTGTCAAGCCTTTAGGCCTCTTCCTCCTCCAACGTTGCATCTTTCTGACTTTGTCTTGCCATTTTAGCCCCTGATCTATCATCCTAGCCCCCTTAGCCCTCAACGCTGGCCTTACTTGGCCTAGCTTGGCTCTTCTTGGCCATTTTCTGCCCTAGTTATCCCTAAACCCTAATCTGAAATTTTGGACTCATTTCTTGGTGGTTTTGCAGATTTTTTGAGCTTCAAAAGTTTGATTTTCAGGGGGCTTCTTCATCAAAAAAATTCGGTCACTTGGGAAAGTGCATCTACAAGGCCTTGGGCCTAGGGTTTGACCTCTAAACCTTTGATTTCTCTCTGTTTTATCACAACAGTAAAATCAGTAATAATTAAGCCCTAAAATCGTATCTACTGTTGATTTGGGGTAGCATTGGATGTGCTCTAGCCATGAAAATTGGTGGAGAGTCTAGAGCACATGAGATCTCTAAGACCCAGAAATGGTCTGGACAGATTGTACCCGATTTGGGAGATATTAAAATAATTAATATTTTTACAGGAGTTCCTAAGTCTAAACTTAGGAAAAATAAAATATTAATGGGTATTAATATAAAACTAGGTTAGAAGGTTCCAAAAGTCATGGATCAAGCCAAATCTAATCTTATCCGTTCATTAGAGATTTAATCTCGGTCGTTGAAGGACCAACAGGAAAAGTATAAGAGGATGCTTGAGGGTCAGTTGGAGAACACAACAGAGTGATCAGTCATTCATTTTGCTAGAGCAGGGTTTCTAAGAAAAAGTGAATCAGTGATCAGCAGCGAGGGGCAGTGAGTACTGGGTAGAGAGGCAGAGACAGTGCCAAGAGACCAGTGTAGAAGTAGAGAGCGAGAGGCAACAGCCAAGGCTACGCATATTGGAAACTAGGCGTAACGCACGCAGAGCTCAGCAGAGACAGCGCAGAGACCAGAGGGACCATGTCATCCACGCAGAGAGCAGCTGGAGTGACGCAGAGGATCCCAAAGGCTGCGCAGTGCCTCAAAAGGCTGACGCGGAAAGGTTTGAGGCTGACGAGGAGGCCAGAAGGGCCAGTGCAGAGCTTCAGAGTCGATGGAGAGGGTTTCGTGGGACAGGTTTTTTGAATACCTATTTCCCAATAGAGAGGTATTGTTGCCATATATTCTTTTCTCTGTTGGGTGAGCCGGTTATGCACCCAGTTGTACTCAAGGAAATACTGCATAATAATATACCTTCAGAATAGCTACACTGGTTTTCCCGCATTGGGTTTTTTAGGGACATTTGTCCAAAAACAACGGTGTCACTTGTGCGTTTGTTTTCTTTTAGTTGTTGATTTGTAGATGTTGTGACTGTATTGTGTTTATTTTGGTATTTAAATGTTTTAAATAACTTGTTCGAATTTAAACAAGTAGAAGAAATAAACCAGCAGAATACAGATTAATTTTCTAACGGATAGACTTAGAAAATTCAACATCTAGCTTGGTCAAAATTGTTCAAAGTTGCAAAATCTTCATTTTTCTAAGATGTGGCCACTTGGGCACCTTAGATCTAGCCTAGATCTAATTTTATGCTTGCTGGAATTTATTACATAATTGAATATTTCAGATCTGCAATTTCTGAATCACACACTTAAAGAGGGCTGAAAAAACTTCAAATTTTCAGTTTCCGGTAAATTTTCCTATTTTTAGGAAATTTTGGCATTGTTCTTAGCCTCATTAGCTTGTTGATCTGTACTTTATTTACTGTTGTAATTAATAAATCAGATCTTAAATATCTCTGAAAAAACGTTTTAAAGCAGCTAATTCACCTATTTTTTTAGTTAGCTAAGTTTGCTTGGCAAATGGGTTGCTTCTTATAACATTGAGCAAGCATATAAACTTGAAATTTGCCATTTACTTACTGCTGACATAATAATCACATGTTGCTCATAAAAAGGTAATTGGAACATAAAATGCATAAGTGTCGTCATAGCTCTATATCTTCTTGTTATTTGTTCCTAGCATTTAAATGGTGAAAGTGGCTAACGTTGTGTTGTTCTTCTGAGTTTATTTGTTATAAGAATTTATACTTCACATCTAATAAGCTCACTCACCTAAAAGCACTCGAATCATAAATTATCTTAGCGACAAGTCTCTTGATCATATTGGTATCTTGTTGAGTTCCTCTTAACAATTGCCATTGAAGTGATAAAATCATTCTTAATCTTGTTTTGGGCATCTAAGTTTTCATTGGTTATCTCAATAGCGATATTTGGCTCATCTCAAGTATTGAATATTGTTGAACATGGCATCTTATAATTTTGTGATTAATTTATAACTGATCTAACATCTTGAGGAATACCTTGCGAAGTTTGCACTTGTATTTTTCGACATTTATCTTGTTTAGATTGCTATTTCAATATTATTAAGTACTCTAGTTTTAAGATTATTCACACTAAGTACTTTAAAATTTAAATAACACAAACAATCTTCATTCAAGAGAATTTCACTCATCATCTTGCATAAGCATCCTAGATCTAGCTTGCATTAAAACTTACGTCCTAGCATAAGCTAGGTTGATAGAGATCTAGGGTGACCCTTCTCACCTAGCTTGAGGGGCTTGGCAACTCTTCGATGGTTAACATGGTGACCTTGCAGCTAAGTCACCTAACACGGGGACACGGAACACGAAGGACATGAGGATTCGAGTGTCCGACACGAGCACATTGAGCCTCCGGAACATGACACATTAGGACACGTTATATATTATTTTATTTATATATATATATATATATATATATATATATATATATATTAAATATTAGATATTTCTTACACAAATTCTCATTCATGATACAAATTCATTGATTCAAACATAGATCTTCATCTAGATGTAAGTTTTACAAAGTAACATTATGCATACAAATGCAATTGTGACATATTCATCAATGATCCAATACAAGAAAGACAAGAAACTGCGCTTTTCTCAATAAGACATCAAAATCAAAATGTGTTACATAGGTAGTAGCAATGCCAATGGCAAATAAAAATAACAAATACAAAACAACTACAAGCCTCAAGGCAGTAGGTAGCTCATGATTCAACAATCATCATCATCAAAATCAGCATCACTGTCATCATCATGGTCACCACTGCTCTCCTATGTTGCATCCTCCTCCTCTGTATCCAATGTCATCTCTGCATCTGCTAGTGTGGAGGATGACCCCTCAACAGTATCACCATCATCAAAAGTGATAGGCTCTAGCACTGGCTCATTCAGATCCAAGTTGGCCAATGCCAACTCAACACTATTGTCCAAACCCATATCATCAGGAAAGACATCCCACATCTTTGTATTTCCCTTCAACCACTCACCCCTCTGCTTGTAAATAAGACGAAGGTTGGTGTGCACATACACCATTGTCTCTGCCCTAGACCATTCAAGCCTGCTCTTCTTGACACTATACAAATTCCCATATTTGCTCCAATTCCTATCGCAACAAGAGGATGAAGTCACCTGAGAGATGAGCCTCATGGCTAACTACTGTAGAGGAGGGCTTGTTGCCCCATGAGTTGCATTCCAAGAATAGGGTTTCTTAGCCCCCCTGTCTCTAATCACATCATATCCTGCAAATCGACTAGTGTTAGTGGAAAACTCTACAAAGGCATCCTCCACCTCATCAAGGGATGCTCTATCCTAAAAAATATGCCTCAATGCATCCTTCCTACCCTGTGAAATTTCACCATCCATGTGAGGAGGGAATCTACAGGAAGGTCCACCATTCAACCACTCATGATTGTAGTATTTTGGGTGCAACGAGTGAGCCAAACAATGCAAAGGTGTGCAATTCTTGTCCCATCTACTAACAAGAATATCCTAGGATGGGTTGGAACTTGGTATGTATCTACAAATTGTAGCAAACAAATGACAGGGTCCATGATCTTAATAAGTAGATCTACCCTCTCACACCAAGCATCATCTAACACTATGTCCTTCACTCTTTCTGAGGCTGCTTGATCTGTATTTTTCCAAAAGGACCAAAACTTTGAAATAACCATGGCCCCAAGAGTGGTCTTGACCTCCCTCAACCTCTTCAACATGATGAATGAAGAGGAAAACCATGTATCTACAATCTTCAACAATGATAGATTGGTGTACTCCTTGTAGACTGTGAGGGCATTTGTATGATTTTGTACAAAGTTGCAGATATGTCGCAGATCCTCAATAATATTTCAAATCCAAAGCACATCAAAAGAAATATATTTAAGAGCTAAATTCAAGGAATGGACAATGCAAAGTGTCCAAAATACTTGTGGATATTTAGCTTCCACAATCATGCCAGTGGCCTTGGAAACAAGTGCATTATCTGTAATGATTTGCACACAAGAATCAACACCTACACCTTCAATAACTTTAATGAACAACTCACCCATATATTGTGCATCCTTGTATTGTCTAAGTGCATCCACTGATTTCAAGAAAATTGGACCATTCAAGGAAGACACCATGAAGTTGATAAGTGGGTGGCGTGTTGGATCTGTCCATCCATCAGAAACAATACTAACCTCGGATGTTGGCCATGTTGATTTAATGGGCTCAAGCATTGTGTCCACCTCTTTCTTTTCCATAGTCAACAATGTGGTTAGCTTCTCTGACCCAGGAGGCACATACCCTGATGGAGCCCCTTGAGTTAGAGCTCGACACATCTCAATAAATAAAGGTGTGTGTGCAACATTAAAGGATATGAAGTTCTGATAGGAAAAGAATGCAATGGTGAGATCAAGCTCTTTCGTTTCTCTTTCTAAAAAATCTTGTCCATTGGACCAAGTGCCACTGCTTTTCTTTTTGTTGCTTGTCCTCCACCAAAACTCTCAAATGGAAATTTGTTGTTGCTTTTCCTCAAGAATGGAAGGGGATCATCATTCTTGTTTTTTATACATGTTGCAGGCACCTTTGCCATACCAACATTGGCCTCTTTTTCTATTTCTTTCCTCTTAGCTAAAGACACGTTTACATGTTGCAATTCCACAACCTAGTAAAGCCAACAAATGAGATTTGACACAGTTATATGTGCTCATGAAATGATTGTTGCAATAGTTTCATTTCCAAGCAACATAGCCTCCTCCCTTCAACTTGCTGCTTGGCCCTTGTTCTCTCGTGAGATACTTCCACAAGGGATATTTGTTATCTTGAGCCTGCTATTTTTCTAAATTAAGTCTTCCTTCATCATTTGAAGTTGTTGTTGCAGCCTCACTTCCAATAGAGAGAACACTTGCAAACCCTGATGAAATTGGAATAGTAGGGGCATCTCGAATGGGGACATTCTTCCCCTTCCTTTGCCCTTGATTGAGCCATGAATGCTATAAAAAATAAAGAAAAAATGCATAAACTTGTAAAAAAATGCACATGCAAACTGTTGTATAAAAATGCAAGAAAAAAAGAAACAAAATGCACTTACTTGTTGCTTGAATCGCCTCCAAAATGCTCCCAAACCCTTTTCTATTCGCTCCCACAAACCCACAACAAGAGAGATAGTGAAAAGTGAGGGTGAAATGGCCCAAAACCGCCCTTTATGGGTTGCACGACACGCCAATCAAGGGGACACGTGTCCCAAAATCGGGACATAATGGAATCAGTCCTCGGACACGATCGGCGGACACGTGTCCCACCGAATTGTGTCCGATCCGCCCGATTCAGGACACGAAGAGGGTTTGCGATGAATCTGGTTTCTTAGCCTTGCAGTCATCAGAGCCACAGTCTCTACAACGCCTAAGGCATCAGATGATAGGAGCACAACAGAAGGTATCGTTAATCAAGCTCTAGCCTGTTTCTTGTTGGCCTCCTTCCCACAACCTACCTTGGAGCCCAACTTCAAAATAGTTAAAGGAAGGCCATATTTAGATTAGGCATATAAGTAAAATTAACCAAGATCACTGCACCTCACATAGGTCCTAGGACTTGCACATCATATAGGTTAGTTAATCATTCAAGCAGCGGGTGTCCATCTAGTCACTTGGTTTTAATTTATCATAAGCAAGAATTGTGACTCCATTAAGGCACTGGTCTCATACTTAAAATCTAATCTAATCATTAATCTTGCTAAATTTAACCAAGTAACTAGGTCATTCATCCGTGTCTCCCAAACAAGTTGGTTCTCAACTTGTTTTCCTTCACCTCGTTCCATAGGGACTACCCCCCATAGCCTATTAGTGGGAGACAGCTAGAACGGAGTGGGCGAGGATTAGTGACAACCCTCGCCCTGAGTTGTTGTCACGGTGCCTATACAATCTGGGAGACAACAGTGACCATTGTCTATGACGTGGGCCATGAAGAAAAATTTCCTCTAGTTACTCTAGAAGTGGGGGTAATAGTCCCCTCATTTTGAATTTGGAGCTTTGAAGGAAAAATAAATGCACCAGTGAAGAGGAAAGATGGTGTAAGAACAATCAACAAAGGCAGATCTGAGTTGCTCCACGTAGCACAAAGGTTGTAGGATGACAAGGACCAACACATTAAGCAAGATCCTAAGGGACTGATAAAGAGATGGAAAGAGGAGGAGACTCATGAAAAGCTGGCAAAAAGTGGTGAAAGATGGATGCCACCTAACCAAAGTAAAGGGAGAAGACTACAAGTCAATCAAGCTGGGACAAGCAAGAAGGCAACGACTATGGAAAGCTTCGCGATATATATATATATATATATATATATATATATATATATATATATTGTAAAGGTTTATGCTTGTAAAAGTCATTGCTAAATCTTATTCACTTGGTAAAGATGCAAAACATATTTCACCTTCAGCTCAGTATGACCTTCTTGTTAGTTTTTGGTAGCATCGGATGTGCTCTAGCCATGAAAATTAGTGGAGAGGCTAAAGCACATGAGTTATAAAGAACCCAGAAACCATTTCGTGAAATTCCACTCAGATTGTATTTTATTAAAATAATTAATATTTTTAAGCAGGTTCCTAAGTCTAAACTTAGGAAAATTAAAATATTAACAGGTATTAATCAAAATATGGGTGAGAATGATCTAGAAGGTAGATCAAGTCATGTTTTAATCTTAGTTGTTGATTAGAGACTTAATCTCAGTCGTTGAAGTCTCAACCAGAAAAGTATAAGAAGGAGGTCTGGGGTTCATTTAGAAACACACATGGAGAGAACAAATTGATCTGGAGTTCGATTTCTAGGGCTAGGAAGCTGAGAATTCGAATTGAGTCATCAGTTGCAGCAAAGGGGTAAGGACAGTTCGGGAGTATTGACAGAGAGGCGGAGAGAAGCTACTGGAGGCAGCGTAGTAGCTAAGAGGACTGACAATAGGCCAAACTAGGCCCACGCAGGCCTGACGCAGAGCTAGAAGGGCCAACACAGAAGTAGAAGCTGCCCTCCACACAAAAATCCAGAACTGTTGGGGAACTTCTGGAATAGCCAGGAAGGTTGATGCAGAAGGCAGAGGAGACAGCACAGAGCTGACACAGAGCCTGTAAGGCTGACGCAAGGCCTATGCAGGATCAACGTAGAGATAGCCGGGGTTAGCCAGTTTTGATGCCGAATCAGCCGGAATCTGCGGGTGAAATGAGGTAAAACTCACTCAGGTTTTCCACCATTGTATTTTCTCTATCACTAGTTTTTGGGAGGGTAACCAGCATTTGTATTCAAAATTATTGCTTAATAATAGAAAACCCTCAGAGCTATTGCACCGATTATCCTGCATTGGGTTTTTATAGGGACTATTTTGTCCAAAAATAATTGTCCTATGTATCTTGTTCTTTGCTCAGTTTTCTGTTTCATGTAATCAAATATTAAAGTAGTGTAGGCTGCAGAAGTAATTTGCTTTAGTATTCAAAGAATAACTTGATGAATGTATATTAAAATCAAGAAGGTGAAATAGATTCAGATTTGTTGCAGTAGGGGTTCCTTGAGGATTAGGAATTTTCACATAGTATCGGAGCATTCATTTTGAAAGAGGAAGAGAAAATCCAATGCTGAGCAAAGAGGCCAATAGTTGTATTTGGCAGAAATTCGAATCCCCTTGAAGGGATTGTTCAATCCTTGCCGGGAAGCAGAGATTCCAAGGAAATCTCTCTCTGAGAGAGTCGACAGAGGTACGATTTCCAGTTCGTGAGTTTGCAAAGGCAGAGGGAGTGACACAGAGCCTCAACGCAGTGCTTGAAGGGTGCAATTTCTGTCGGGGCAGAAATCCGTCAGAAAAGGAGCGAAGACGCGTAGAAGGGTAATTTTCTCCTCAAAGAACTTTTTGCCAAAAAGTTCGAATTTCTCACTTGCTAGGTAGTTGAGCAGCGATTAGAGGAGTCAATTCGATAGTTGGGTGAGATGGCATCGCATGGGCTCATAGATTAGGACAGGTTGGAAGGAGCCTCCAACTATGTCATATGGAAGACTAAAATCTTAGTTGTTCTGGAGGAGTACGATCTCTAAGCCTAAGTCAAGAGTGTTGTGGATGTTCTTGCTAACAATAATCAAAAGAAGAAGTACAAAGCCGAGCAGGGGAAGGCGAAGAGGTTCATACTCGATGGAGTTCGAGATAATGTGGTCTCACACTTGCAAGGCAAGGATATAGCCCGAGAGATGTGGGAAGCTTTGTCTTCACTGTATGAAGGCTCTTCCGAACAGCGGAAGATGTACCTAGAACAAAATTTGTAGCGAACATTGATGCAGAAGGTAGAAAGAGTTAACTCCTATCTTCAATGTCTTCAGGACACCATAGACCAGCTTGTTGCAGTGGGGTCTACTTCTCAGTCTACCATGATTGTAAGGACGGCCCTGAATGGAGTCTCGGATGAATGGCAAGTCATCGTCCAAAGTATATTGGGCAAGGAAAGACTACCTTCATGGGAGGAGATGTGGGTAGCTCTTCAACAGGAAGAATTAAGGAGGGACCTAATTAAGGTCAACCTCCATGGCAGCAATAGGAGTGGCACGAAGACCAAGGAAGAGGAGGAGAACGCAGCTCTAGCATCAAAGGGACAACAAAAGCAGAAGTGAAAGAAGGAAACTTCGAAGGTGAAATGTTTCAGATGTCCTTTGAAGCAAAAGGATAAGGATGAGAAACATGATCCTAAGGCTACTCTAGCAAAGATTGACGATGAGGAGTTTGCCATGAGTGCCCACACATCTCCAGGAGGGAAATGGGGCAATATTGAGTTGTAGTCAGGAGGACTACATGCAGGCAAGATCCTTGAGGAGTTCACCTCTTGGATCAATTCCTTGTTACGGGAGCCCGACATTCAGCAGTAGGAAGATGGACTTAGTGTCAGATGATGCAGTGGATTGTTTGGAGAGACAGATGCAGTAGCCGAAGACCAAACAATAACCAACATAGAGCAAGGTTGGTAGCGATGCAGTAGGCACAATGCAGAGTCAGCAGCAGCGCAGAAGATTCAGAGTGTCAGAGACTAGAGCAATTAGATTCCAACATTCATGGTATTATGCTGAACACAGTTAAGTTTAGTTAATTTTGGATGTTTTTCAGTTGCTTCTCTTAGCAACTAAGTTGTAGTACGAATACATTGTTAGCAGTGGCAGTGCTAACAGCATAGCAGATGCAACATTTGAGAGGGAGTTATAGTACAAATGCAGCAGTGGTAGTGGTAGTGTCATGGGTGTGAAAATTTCTAAATCTAACAAACTAGAAATCCTACTGCAGTAAACTGATTTGCATTACCTACTTGTATTCTTCAATTTAACAAGTTATTTTCAGAAATATTCAGAAAATATTAATGCAAATACACTGCAGCCTACACCACTATACAGATCAAGTACTAAAAAATAAATAAGGCAAACACACAAAGGACACACTTATTTTTGGACTAAACGTCCCTAGAAAAACCCAATGCGAGAAAACTGGTGCAGCAAGATATGAGGGTTTTATTATTGAGCAGATTTTTCAATACAACTAGGGTGCCAAATTTGGCTCACCCAACAGAGAATAAACCTGACAGAAGTACCTCTAACCGAAGACAGATATTTTGGCGAATCAAGCAACTAGATGAACAAACCCCACAAGTGACTGCTTGTCCCTAGTGTTGTGCAGCGATGGTTGCTCCCAGCTTTGCACTAAAACTCCATCACCTCCTCTAGGAGCTGCGTCACCCTCCCAATGAGCCTTACTGGCTCAGAAATTGATTTGCTGAACAGATGCCCGATTTGCCTCACAAAAACCCTAGCATTGCCTCTAAGTGATTGCGTCATCTCCTCTAGCCTTTGTGTCACCCTTTCTAGAGTTGTGTTGTCTCTCACTGGTGTTGCTTTGCCTCTCTGCTATGTATTCTCGGCCTTCGACTGAAGTCCCTTTGCTGAACTGCCCCTCTGCACTAGAAACTCACTCTGAAATTCTCAGCAAACCACGCCCCAGAATTTCGAATTAGCTCAAGTGTTGCTCTCTCTGTGTGCTTTCTCCAACTAACCCCAAGCCTCCTGTTGTCGCACAGATTGGCACGACAACGCTCAGACTGGGGGCTGTCACCCTGATCCCCGATCTCTCCGTTTAAGCCTGTCTCCCGCGGCTAAGGGGGGTAGACCCTATGATATGACGAAGACCAACTGTCGACCAGTTGGTTGGGAGACACGATATGATAAGCACTAAATGGATTTAGAAGTTAAAAGACCAGTGCCTTGTGGAGTAAATATTTAATCGTTTAACTATCAGATGCTGCAACAATATAAACCATGCAGAGCAAGCATTTATCAAGAAAGCTAGAACAACGCAAGATATCAGTTGAAACAACAACGTTCTTGCAATATCCAGTAATTTAAGAAAATTTTCAATAGATGCTTTAAACAATCATGCAAATCATAAATCATTAACCAGATATCTCCTTTATGCAGCTAAATCCTTAAGTTGGTCACTTGTATGCAAAATCGAAAAATTCCAATCCCAACATAAAATATATAACGTGATAATTTCCCAAAAATAACTGAATCCGGCAAAAGAAAATTCCAAAATATTTTTTATACCTTTTCAAATTTTTTTTTAAACTAAATTAAAATAAAAAAAAAATTAAAAAAAAAAATGCTAAACTAAAAGATAAAATAAACAAAACTCAAAATTACCAAAGTCTACTAAAATTAAATCTATTTTATATACAAACCAAAATTTGCCACAAATTTAAAATTTTAAAACTAAACTTAAAACTTTAAAAAAGTTAATAAAAACTAAACTAATACAAACAATTATCCGATTTTTTTTGTTTTTTATGAGTTCATAAAAGAAAAACCTAAGGAAATCGAAATTAGAACTAAACCCTAATCTAAAACAAACCAAAACGTAACCACTGCAAAATACGTCAATGAAATGTTACATGACGGCGGAGAATCATAAACCGGCTCAGAGACTGAATACGAAAAAAAAAAGAATTTTCGCTGTGGGAGAAGGTGACGGCTGCAAGGAAAGGAAAAAAAAAGATTGAAGCTTACCGATAAAACGCAATAGATTCAAGAAATTACCTGAGCAATCCTACGTTGAATGGTTTCGATTTGGATATGATTTGCTGCCTGGCGCAGGATACATTGAAGGGTACCCAAAAGGCTGCGTTCTCTGACGTTTTCACACGCTATGCCTGCGTGAATAAAATTTGTGCAGCAACAAATTTTTGTTGATGCCCACGCCGAAACCGTCCACTATGTCAGAACTTTACGCTATTGCTTGAAACCAGCAACCAAAACGACAGAGATTTAACAAGACGCGTGGGTATTTTGATAGCTTGATCCCAATAGAACTGGTTAATCCGCAGTTTCACTTGAAGCTTTTAGTGCTGGATACAGTAACTGCGTTTTCCTTTATGCAGTCAATGCACAAATTCACTAGAGATGGAACGTTTTAAGTTGAAAAAGGTTCTCAGTCATTGCCATTCTTCACTTGCGTATGTAAAAAATCAGCCACACGTGTACTTTGCAGTTTTCTCTTGACGGCTATAAAGCCACGGCGTAGGGGGAAACGCACATATTTTTAGCAGATAGGATGCTTTCACTTGGGTGACAGGACAGCCAGAACCCTTGAAACGAAAATATGCTTCCTTCTATACGTGATTTCTGGGCCTTGATGCTTCCACGGCCAGCCAAGTAGATGATCAATCAATCAACGCAGAACCCAGAGGACCGAGAAAACTCTAGGTCTTGTCTCAGGTCTGTAACCTGCAAGATAGCGAAACAAAACCCGGCAGATATACACAAAATTTTAAAGTAAAACCCTTCAAAACTATCCTAAAATCACAAAAAAAATTGCAGTAAACAAAATCAAAACCCTAGCTCCAGCAAAAGAATTACAGTATTTATAGATCTAAGGCTCTTTAGTAGCCATATTTATCGATAATCACAGTAATGTTATCAGAATTTAATTTAAATGTAAAATGCTTCAGAAAACCCTGCATGCGTTCATAAGAAAATTATTTCGAATGATAAGCCTGAGATCAAGAACTAGCTGGGCTCTTTCAGAAAACACAACCCGAGAGTTGGCTGGTTCAGCCAAGAACTTCCCCTAATGCCCGGTAATCTGAAAAAAGGATTTCCTGCACAGCTCAAAATCAACCATCAACATAGAAGGAGAAAACAATAGTAAAACCCTGATCAATGGAGATACCTGCCAATATATTTTAGAATCTAAACTATCATTCAAACCCCAAAGATCAGACAAGATACCTGTGCTTAGATCAATCTTCATTAAGCTATCATTAATGGCTGAAAATAAAATTATGCAGAACAAATAGAACAATCTTACAGCATTTTCAGAAGAGTAACACCAGCAAGATTTTTAACCCCAAAGTCTTCTTTATTGCACAAGAAAAAATGAACTACAAGAGAGCTTCTTCAGCACAAGACTCACAAATCCAATTTGATCTCAACTGACCCCTAGCACCCTATTTAAAGGAAAAGATCCCAACAGCTAGTTCGAGTGATCCATGTCGAAATGATCTCGACCGCTGATGAGAATCAAGATATCTCTTAATCTCATCCGTCGATTTATTAAAAAATGATATTTTACATGCATTCACTCAAAAATTATTATTTTATTATTTTAGGGCTTTTGCTTTATTTTATAATTTTTTATTTTTTATTATTTTTATTTTTATTTTATTATTATTATTTTTTATTTTTTTATTATTATATTTATTTATTTAATTTTTTAATTCATTTTAAAATGGATCCTTAAACTTAGCCTTTGGAAAAATCTCCTAGGACCTAGGACTTAGGACTCATGAGGGGATTTAAAACATTTTCCAACCCTCAAGACACTTTACATCATGACTTTTACAATTTACATCTTAAGGGGGAAAACCCCTTTATCATAGACCCTCATAAACCTCCCAGTTCTGCGACACAACTATAATCTAGCAGATTAACACACTAGGATTCTCATAAAATTCTAATGACAAAATCCATCCCGGCTTTGGGGTCAGGTTGAAGGAAAACTCTGTCGATCATGGATCGGTGAGACGAAAAACCTTCCGGGACGTAGATTACCATTAGAAAGTTAGGTCCACCTAGGCAATTTACATACACGACTCATATCTGCTAAGATTATTTACAATTCATACATGCAGACTGGGTTTACAATTAAAGCTTGTTGATGACTGTTGAATGGCACGGACATGTCGATCAAGCGCTGCCCCTTTTTGCAAAAGAGAAGGGGGTGTACTGCATGGGTAGTTGACTGGTAGTGGTCAACATCTGGCTCTACTTGGGGACACGTTGCTGCTCTGTAGGAATGTGAGAATCCAGAATCTGCATCCATACAACACAAAAATAAGTAGCGTCCATCCAAAAATCATCATATACATTAAGCACAGGAAAGATAAAAGCTCTTCATTTATTAACTATCTAGAAAAGTAAATCTAATCCTAAAACAGAAATAAAAATGCGGAAAAAACAAGGAGTAGGGTTAGAAATACAATACAAAGGATGCCCCATGGCATCAAATGTGTTCAATATAGTGTATACTGAGCATTTGCCTGCTTTCAGGCAAATCTATCGGCTGCTTGTCGGATGTGCCATGTCCAAGTTTGCATATGGTAGGACTTTTTTCTATCCAAAAATCAAGCTGCTCGCAGCCGTCTGATGCATCAAATCTTCTTCTCATTTTCTTTCTCTTGCGCCTTTTCTTTGAGGCAGGTTGTATTACTGATGACATGGAACTTTCTGTTTCAAAACTATCAGATGAAGTATGTAAGATATGCGTGATATGTCTTTCTTTATCCTGCATCTGATTTTTAAGTCTATCTGGATCACCTTCAATTAACCATCTTTCAATCGAACCAATGACCTCCTCATAATAAGATGGAACTTGTTGTAACAAATGAGAAGGCTCATGATCTGTTGATGTCCCCTGGTTTCTCTCATCCTCTGACCATTGTTGAAGCTTTTGAACCTGTATTTTAATGGCATTTATCTGACTAGAGTGTTCAACCTTTATAACACTGATTTGCCTGGCATGGTCTTCTTCCATATCCTTTATTACTTTGCCGTTCTTTTCCTTTATGTTCATCAAGCAATGCTGCATGGAGTTTATTTCTTCTTTATGATTTGCTTTCATGATGGCCAACTGATTATTATGATCAAACGTCATGATAGTCATTTCTTCATCCATAGTTAATAACTTGTTTTGCATAGAATTAATTTCCCTATCATGATCAGCTTTCATGGTCGCCATATTTTCCTCTAAGCCTGACATTTTTCTTTGCATGAAACTAATTTCTGTGTCATGATTAGTCTTTATGGCCTCAATTTCTTTAGCATGCTGATTTTGCATGATCTCCATCTCCCTATTACGTTTTTCAAGGTGGGTACATAAAGTTCTCACATCATTGACGTAATTAGTTTGATTAATCTCCATATTTTTTCCCAGCATCATTAGTTCTTGTATAATTTGCTTTTGATCCTCCTTTTTGTTGTCATTTGTCCTTGCTTTTCCACTATCATGGACTTGATCTGAAATAGTACAGGTGGATGACACATTCTGATATGAAGAATCGTCTTGGAATCTTTCACCGACAGCTGGACCTTTTATCAAATTACTTTCATTCTGTTGCACAATTTTAGGGGCAGAAGGCAAGCTGTTTGGATTACCATATCTATCTTTAAAAGCATTGACAATGTCTTGTAAAGAAGTGAAAGAATCCTTAGGAAAATTGTTAAACCAATTCAAAGCATCACCCTCTAAAGAAAAGACAAAAAGACGCATCTTGATATCTTCATGATTAAACTGAGGGGGTCTACAATATATGATCATTATGCGAGTAAACAAGCCTAGATGCCTTCTAACAGCGATTGAATCACCACCCGAGAACACAGGTAATTTGGAAATGGCATCCTCCGGAAAATCATGGAGACGGTCAGTAAAATGACATGGTTTAAATGAATAATCCATGATGAATAATAAGGGATCAAATGGATGATAGAAAGAGATTTTTGCTCAAGAAAATTAAGAGATGAAAGAAGTGGAGTCGCCACTTGAACAATGAATCTAATTCTAAGATCCAAAAAGCAACCAACAAGTAGATATGAGGGAGGCTTCTTGTCTGGGAAAAATAAGAAAATGGAGTCGCCACCCAAACAAGAAACAAATCAAAGAGAAGTTGCTGATATGACGAAAGATAAGGTGATGAAAGAGATCCAAATGATGCCAAAAAAATGTTGAATCTGCCAGCTCAAATGAGAGATGAGAAAGATGAGAAGATGAATATCGAGAAGATGAATGTCGTTGAAATGCCAGGAACAGAAAAACTCTGTCCCCGGCAACGGCGCCAAAAAATGTTGTCGCACAGATTGACACGACAACGCTCAGACCAGGGGTTGTCACTCTAATCCCCGATCCCCCCTTAGCCGCGGGAAACAAGCTTAAACGGAAGGATCGGGGATCAAAGTGACAGCCCCCGGTCTGAGCGTTGTCGTGTCAATCTGTGCGACAACACCTCCTTTTATACTTTTCCCGTTGAGAAATCAACAGTTGTGATCTAATCTCTAATCAACTATTAAGATTAAATTAGATTTGATCCTCGTCTCTTAGAAGCTTCTCACCCATATTTTCATTAATACCCATTAATATTTTAATTTTCCTAAATTTAGACTTAGGAACGGCGTTAAAAATATTAATTATTTTAATCAAATACAATCCGGGGACTATTTTGTCCAAAAATAACAGTGTCCTATGTGTCTTGTTCTTTGTTCAATTTTATGTTTCATGTAATCAAATATTAAAGTAGTGTAGGTTGCAGAAGTAATTTGCTTTAGTATTCAAAGAATAACTTGATGAATATATATTAAAATCAAGTAGGTGAAGTAGATTCAGATTTGCTGCTAACTGAAGTATTTCGTCAAACAAAAACACATTATCTGCAGATCTCGTTGGCATGTTGGCACTAAGTTACTGCTAACTGGCATGTACTGACTACACAGAGCTTATCTCTGTCCTCTTAAAAAGGAAATGTGAATTTCTCTGTGGCTCTTATGAAAGATGACTAGATTAATTTAATTTCAGAATAATACATTTACTGTAGCATCAGCCTTCAGAAAGCTTCCTTATAAAGATAGGCCTTCACCTCGTTTAGAAATCGCTCATCCATATTTAGGGTCAAATTAAAAGTCATCTTTCTTATTGACCAATACATAACAGATTTGAAACTAGTTCAGGATTATAAATACATTTTCAAACTATACCTGTTACTGTTTCCAGGACGGACTTTTATCCCTTCTGAGACAAGGCTTCCACAAACTGCAGCAAGCTGAGCTGGCTTCAAACCAACTAAAATCTTGTTTCTGATAGCCATTGCCAACCAAAGCTCATTTGCTCCACGAATTCTTGATGCTGTTTGTCCCAACGGAAATAAGTGTTGTGTATTTACATCTAATGCCCCTGCTTCATGTAGAACTTTTCCAGCCTGTATTACTTGCAATATGTGAGTAAATGAAAATTGTATTATATATTAATCTGATACAAATTAAGATGCAAATTGATTTAAGATCTAAACATATCTAGTGTTTAATACTCATATTTATGTTTATGGAAACGAACACATACATTTCTAATGATATTTGCAGATATAGTTCAACACAGAGGCAGAGGAAATGAAATAAATCCATCCCAATGATTCGGGTCAACATCCATGATAAAAGTGACTATCAGAATGCTCCATATTTGCTCTAATTGAGGCAATAATTTTTCATGGTGATTAACATAATTATGAAACACTTGCACCTTTACACTGTAATTTAGCTTAACCCTGTTGCTTCTTTTACTACAAGGAAAGTAGCTGCAATTACTCAGAATTTTCACAATTTCTATTCTAGTATATTTACTCATAAGGAAAACTGTTTATATATAACCAGATTATCAGGAATATTTGATCCCAGATTCAACCGTCATATTTTATATCACTATCTTCATTCCATCATGTACCATAGTTACCATCTTCTTATGTCAAGACAACCTTAATGTCTACAATATATGACACCGATTACTAGACCTAATTACAACAATGATGGGAACCACCTACTAATCTTAGTAATATTGTGGATTGGCCAACATGTCTACAAGCTCCTTTGTAACTGCACACGAGTAACTACACTCTAACTAGTGGAGAGTAAAAAGTAATCAGCTATTTTTTTCTATTTGACTTTCAGCCCTAGGATAATACATGCAATCTGGCATCAAAGAGCACAGAAGTAATCAACTATTTTTTTCTATTTGACTTTCAGCCCTAGGATAATGCATGCAATCTGGCATCAAAGAGCACAGAGACACAATTCACATTTCCAACCTATAAGCTTCTTGTTGACCTTCATTGTTACTAGAGTACATTGTTGGCTCAGGATGTAGCAGAGATTCGACTACCATGATGGGAATGTGCAGTAAGATTTCTTCCGTTTAGTTTGTAGTTTTCCATCTTTGTGCTTTCCCTGTTTGTTTTTCTGTTTTATCAACTTATTTTCCTTATTTGGGCAAGTCGTATTTAGAAGCAGTGTCCAAGTGTTGCATGGCGCTTCCAATAATATTTACATTCTAAATATGTACCAATGTTATCAGAACCACACTGGTGACTGAACCAGTTGACCCATAAAAGGGGACCATGAATAAACCAGAAAAAGGCTAATCAAGGGGTTTGGAAAAACAAAAGCAAGGGAAGGTTACTCAAGCAGCTAAGTGCTCCCTCTACATAAGTGCTCATGGATAGTGATTTTACATAACCTAGCATAAGACTATGAGACCCTTCATTAAGTAAACCCCAGACCACAACACCTATCACTTGCAGTTATCATTTGAAAGGGTCGACCTAGGAACTCCCCTTAGGGTTGGAAGCACCTGATAGCGACCTATGATAACCCTCCCATACCTAAGCTTGGAAACTTGTATACAATCATAAGCTAGTAAGACATTTGAACATGGTACCTAGAGTGAAGTACTTTGATGGCTTTGACATTAAACATGGTCCACCTCGATGCTCCCACGTTTCCTGAACCCATGATGTTGATCTAACTTGATTACTTGAATATGTCCTAGATAGTATTCTAGGAGCAGGCAAGATCCTGTGAGGGATGATGAAGATGCTTCCCGGTACATCATAATTGATGTTGTCCACCTTCCTAGATGATGTAGGGCACTTCATAGAAGCAATGTTTTTTAACCCGGCCGGCTCGGAACCGACTCGGCCAAAAAAATTTCAACTCGGTGGTTGAATCGGTTCGGCCAGCCGAGTTAATACTGAGCCGGTCGAGTCATTGCATGACTCGGCCGGCTCAGTATTAACTCGACCTGCTCGGCCGAGTCCGTATCAACCTGACCGGGTCAAGGAAAGCGGCCAGTGAACCCCCAGAAACGCAATTTTTTTTCCATTTTTTTATGTTTTTTCTTAGAGTGGGGGACTCCAAATGGTTTTATTAATTGGTTTTTTGGTCTTTGGGGTCCATTCCCCTCTGACTTATCAATTTTTCAGGATTTCAAGATTGGGGGATTGCAATGTTTCCATTGAATTTTGTCATGTATTAGGGTATGGAACTCGTACTTAATCAAGAGCACCAATCCCTCTATGTACCTTGATGTTAGTGACATTGGTTGTCGAATTCCTCCAGGATTCGCTCCCAAACCGGGAGCTTCTGGAAATGTCACCCTTGCTCCCGTATTCGCTCTCGCTCCCCGCTTTCGCTCCCGCTCCCAAGTAACACTGAGCTAGAGGATGTTGGCAACTCTAGCAGTAGCCAGTAGTACTGGTCACAGACTTTTGTTGTAAAGGCCATTTATAGCCTCCTTGGTTATGTATTTTTGTTTTGATCTCTATATCATCATCGTGTATGTATTGGACAGTGCACTGGGTGCCATTTTGATATAATGGATATATTCATGAGCCTACTTTGATCATATGTTGTCTTCTATCTATATTCCAATGCAGTGTGTTTGGAAACATGACTGAACATCTTTAAAATTGTGTTTTTATAAAAAATAAATATTTAATGTATTTTTTACAACGACCGAGTCATTGAAATCAAGCCGGCCGAGTCGATACCGAGTCAGAGTCAGAGTCGAAGTCGACCATCGACCGAGTCGGAGTCAGAGTCGGAGTTTTAAAACATTGCATTGAAGACA
Organism: Pinus tabuliformis; assembly: GCA_031772625.1. Lineage (NCBI taxonomy): Eukaryota > Viridiplantae > Streptophyta > Pinopsida > Pinales > Pinaceae > Pinus > Pinus tabuliformis. Next base: position 747,012,955 of record CM062816.1, on the reverse strand, counting down.
TTGGACACCATTTGAGAAGTGTTTCATATGATGATGACTTGGCATGGATTTTGAGACCCTCCTCTAGCATCAAGAACCTGGATGTTAACATTATGATCTAGGGTGTTTCCTTGTGAGTATGCTTTGCCCCTGAAATGACATGACAACCCCATGTTCGCATTGCACCTTCTTCATGGACATTTCACTTATCTTGATGACAATGGATGATCATGATGACATGGGACCCCTTTGGAGAGGATTTGGCACTTATTTGGCACTTTCTACCTTGATAACATGATACATTAGCATGAGGACATCACCCTAGTGTTGAATTTGTAAATATGGTCGATCTTCATAATCTATATTTGGCCACTTGATGTACTTGTATTGATTATAATAAAAGCATGTTTTAAATGCTAGAGTCAAAAGAAAATTTATTATGAGTCAAAGTCCCATTGCGACTTTTAAAAGAAGAAAAACTGAATTTTTGACCAAGCAAATCACTATATAAAGGCAGCTCGACCTTATTTCTCCACCACCAATTCGCATCTCTCTATCAAGCAAGTTTTTGGGCAAGCAAGCAAAGGACAAGCAGGACTAAGAGGATGAAAAATAAGGACGAAATCATCTCTCCTATGTCTCTCTTCTAGCTCGCACGTTTGGATAGTCTCTCTCTCTGCCATTAGCATATTTCTGGGCAGTTCTATTGTTGGGTACTGAAATTTTGGGCAGTGGCAGGGGCCAGAATTCTAGGTTAGATCAAGCAAAGCGAAATTCTGGATTAAATTGGGAGGCTTGACTTGGAGGGGTTGACCACATTTGACCATAGATCTAGTTGTGTCTCTTGTTGAACAGAAGAATTTCTCTATTGAAAAGGTTGTTGGGCTTTTTTCCCTTGGTGGGTTTTCCCAGGATAAATCTTGTCTTCTCTTTGTGCATTGTTTTTATGAAGCGATTGTCCTGAGAATCCGAGATATAGAAAGAGAAATAGGGATCAAGCAAATATTGTCGAAGAAGGATCTCCAAAGAAGAACATGACCGAAGAATCGGAAATAAAAGACTTATACTACTAAGTCCCTCTACTATAAGTTTTTGAATTGTTTTGTATTTTGATTTTTAGTACTTATAGGTTTAACATGCTTTGGAAAAACATTTTTGAATTGTTTTGTTAAAGTTATAGGTATCCCTCGAGATTGGATTAAGAGGGAGCCCTCACCATTTTCCAAAGATAAGTATCTTACTCCTTGTATTATCTTTTATATTTTGTTTTCCTTTTCCTATCTAAATGTGTTTGTATTAGATGCTAATAACATTTCTTTTCATATTTTCCTTGTTTAGGAAAAACTTGTTGATATGCTCAAGGGCTATGGAGAAGATCTCACAAGACAAAGCATGATAGAAGTTCTATTGATGTCCTATAAGGTTTGTTTAGAAAACAACTTAAAGGTATGTTTTAGACCATAAGTCGTGTTCTCTTCGTGATAAAGGTATATTCATTCATTCAAATAAATCTGCTTTATATTACTAATAAGTATTATGTCTAGGACTTTTGAATCTTAAAGAATCTTATTTGGGAGATTAATCATTAGATTGAATCTACCCTCATTAAAATCATCATGTTTCTGGAACCCTAAAAGGTTCTACGTAAAACCCTAACGTTAGGGTATGTCAATGCTAATGTGAAAAATCCTAGCCTACTTAGGGTTACTAATAAAATCTAGAAAATTCTATTCTTTTGATGTTTGGGGTTTCGATGGTAATATCATAACTGAAGTTTTAGTATTGCTATGGAAACCCTAGTCCTTTAGGGTTGTGTACTCCTAGACCTTGAGGCTTTGGTAAATTAGGGTTTATGAGTAAAACCCTTATGTATCGAGAGGAATGAAACCATAGGTGTATGTTTGTTTGTCTGATCAAAACCCTAGCCTAATCAAGATTGTTATATATCTAACTTTAAATGTATTGATATTTGTGTCTTGGGCTTACCTAATGGATATTGATATGCTTGTGCATGATTATGAAATCCTAGATATGCATATGTGCTAACCAAATTGTTGATGCACATAGTATGTAAATTCTAGGGTTTGTAACTAAGCCCTAGTAGAAGTTTGATATTCTAGGATATGGTGATAGTGTTTCCATTATGATGATAAAATCTAAGGTTTACAACAAATCCTAGTAGAAGTTGGTCATGCTGTTGAAACCTTAGATTGTGTTATAACTGGTTTTGATCATTGATATCTAAGACTTTTTTCTTAAAGATGGAATCTAGGGTTTGCATTAAATTCTAGTAGAAGTCTAACATATGAATTCTGAAAGTTGTTAGATGCATTGTTGAATTGTACTTGTTTGAGTTGCTTCTAGGGTTCGCAATATGTCTAAAAGTGTTTGTCATATCTCTAAAAGAAAAAATTGAGGCCCTAGATATAATGAAGACTGATATCTTGAATGAGTTGTAAAGAGTCTTGATGATGAAGTCTAGGGTTTATGACAAAACCCTTGAAGAAGTTGAAGTATAGAAGTATGTGTCTCTTGTTGATTATGAACCTAACTAAGTTTAGGTATTTGATATCTAAAGTCTAATTCTTCCATTATTGTATGGTTCTGATATAGTTAACTTCATGCTTCTATATATATGTATTTGATTGTACATGTTGAAAAGTGCAACTTGGATCGGTCTTCATAATCACATGTAATTATGATTTTATGTAATGAGATGTAAAGAGGAAAAATAAAATTATTGTATTGCTTGCTTCATGGGTTTCACCGTTCACAAGCAAGGGATTTTATTTTTGAGTCAAGGCTCCCATTGAGAGTTTTTAGGAATTATTTGTCATCTAGTCATAAAAGGGTAGAGTCATTGTCATGTAATGAAGTCATGTTACAGTTTGTAAACGGTCAAAATTGTCTATGTAAAGTATCCTCCAAGACCTTGTCACTTATCCTCTTCAAGTCGGCCTACAACGATGGAAGAACTTGCTAGAAGTCGGCCTAACTACTTGTGATCATGTCAGCCTAAAAGAAATGAGGAAAGGTGTATATATAGCCAAAATCGGCCTCACTTAGAGACAAGCAACTCGACAAGTTATTCGATCAAGAAGAAGTATGAAGGAGAGCCTAGCAGCAAAAGTGCGAAGGATAGCAAAGGAGGTTTCTTCTGGGTATAGCGAAGGAGACTTTCTTCTAGGGTCGGCGAAGGAGAGTTACTTTTGGGGATTGCGAAGGAAGGATTCTTATGGGGTCTACGAAGAAAAGGTTCTTCTAGAATATTTGTTTTGGGTGGCGAGATAGAGATGAAGACTAGAGACCGAGATTCTCTATAGGAATTCAGTGAGATCATAAACATTGAGATTCTCTAGGAGAAGCCAAGAAGAAGCAGTGTGAAGGATAGAGACCAGGTTTTTCTAGAAGGGGTCGACGAAAGCAGTTCGAGATCAAGAAGAAAGTCGAGAAAGGGAAGAGGCAAAGCATTAAGGTTAGTGACAAGGTTGTTGGGAGGATACTAGAGTCAAGGGTCTTTGTCATGGTCTTGTTACTCATCAATTGAAGATATAGAAGAATAATTTTGATGGGGTTTTCCTCTCAAGAGGCGAGAGGTTTTGGCCCTAGCTGACAAGCCTATATATTGTGTCACTTATCTTTTATTGTGCATATTGGTAATTGTCTTGATGAAAAGAACACAATAATAACATAACGAAGGAAAGACTATAACCTAAGAAGAAAAAGTTTATCACAAGCAATTATCAAGCAGAGAAATCTTTTACTATTCTTGCCCTAGATTTCTCAACATGGAATCAGAGCTAAGGTGTTGAAGTCAAGAAGGGGCATTCAAGCAAGTAGACACACAAGAATCGAGTTTCAAGAAAGGCATCTAAGCAAGTCGAAGGTTATCAAAGCTAAAAATCAAGATCTACATTATAGAACAAAACCCTAGATCGAAAAAGCATTCTACAACATCAAAAGTTTTGGATCCTTTAGTCATCATCAAAAGACCACAAAGACCCTCATCAAGTTATCTACAAAGCAAGGTAGCTTGAAGGACTTTAAAGACGAAGATCACATCATCTTGGAGAGAGTTGAAACCTTAGAAGCAATTATGATCTGCACTACCAAGAAAGTGTTGATTTTTGGTAGCATTGGATGTGCTCTAAGCCTCAAAATTTGCAAGGAGGCTTGGACACATGTATTCCACAATACCATAAATCGTTTTGAGAAATATTACCCAGAGACAATTTTATTAAAATAATTAATTATTTTTAATGGGCCTAAGTCTAAACTTAGGAAATTAAAATAATTAAAGGGTATTAATTAAACTGACGATGAAACTTCTCGAAGACGACGAGAATCAAATCAATATGATCTGAGCCATTGCCTAGAATCTAATTTGGGTATTTGATTACTCAACTGAAGGATTATAAGAAGAACTTCAATGGGCATTTGGAAAACACATCAGGAAGATACTCAGTTACCCAAGTAAGATCGATTTTCTCACTGGTCGAAGTTCAACAAGAGGAAATTGAATCAGAGGGAGAATTGCAGGTGAGAAGGAGAGAGAGCATTAGCATCAGTCAGGAGTGCAGGAGCAGAAAGAAGACGCAGAGCAGAGGAGGGACAATGCTGAGGCTATGACGTTGTGACTGTGTAGCCCCTACGCAGAAGCTAACACAGAGAGACGGAAAGGGGGCAGCAGTGTTGATTTGGGGTAGCATTGGATGTGCTCTAGCCACGAAATTTGGTGGAGAGGTTGGGGACATGAGATCTCCAATACCCAAAAAGGGTTTGTGCAGATTCTAAACAATTCAGGAGATATTAAAATAATTAATATTTTTTATGGAGTTCCTAAGTCTAAACTTAGGGAAATTAAAATATTAATGTGAATTAATATGAAACTGTGTTAGAATGGTCCAAAAGACATGGATCAAGCTAGATCTAATCTTAGCTATTGATTAGGGACTTAATATCGGTCGTTGATATGTCAACGAGAAAAGTATAAGAGGAGGCTTGAGGGTCACTTGGAGAACACACCAGAGTGATCAGTCATTCTATTCTCTAGAGCGGGGTTTGTTAAGAGAGATAGAATCAGTGATCGAAGTTGCAGCTGAGTGGCATTGAGTACAGAGAGACAGAGGCAGAGATAGTATCGGGAGAGTAGCCAGAGCTCACGCAGGGCCACGCAGAGGCAACCGAGAACTGTGCAATGCTTTAGAAAGGCCAGCGTTGGTGACACAGAGGGCTAGAAAGCTGATGTAGACCTATTCAGGGTGACGCAAGGCCAGCATTGGGCAGAGAAAGGTTGACGCAGTCCAGAAAGGCAGGCGCTGGGGTTTTTGGGGCAGATAGGTGCGAGGAGTTGCCAGAAGGTTTATCTAAGGTTTCAACTGGGACATTTGTCTCAAACTGAGAGGTATTATTGCCAAGGAAATTCTTTGTTGGGTAGGCCAGATTTGGCACCCAGATTGTACTTTGATATTGCTTAATAAGAAAACCCTCAGATAGTTGCACCAGTTTTCCCACGTTGGGTTTTTCCGGGGACGTTGGTCCAAAAATAAAGGTGTCATTTCGTGTGATTGTTTCTGTTTCCTTCAGTTGTTGATCTATAATATGTTGAGCATGCACTAGTGTTTATTTTAGTATTTACATTGTAAATAACTTGTTAAGTAACAGAACAAGTAGGTAGGAATAAATCAGATAAAGTGCATGGAGGGTTTCTAACTGGTAGACTTAGAAACTTCAACAAACAGGTCCTCTCCAGAGTCAGAATCTTATTCAGAAGCGTGAGAATATCATCTGTAAAATTTCTCACAAAAATTCCTCTTCTATTCTACTGGTTGTATCTTGTACATAAGATCTTTGTTGAAGATCAATAAAGAAGCCCTCATCTGCTGCACCGGTTTTTCCACATTGGATTTTTTCGAGGATAGTTGTCCAAAAATAACTGTGTCATTGTGATTATACTTGTTCTAGTATTTTTCCTTGAATTCAATTTCCACAGTATCTTAACTGTGCAGGCTATAGTGGAATTTATTTCGATATTTGCTATAGAAACACTGTGAATAACTTATTTCTAAAATAATAAGTAGAAGAAATAATATCAGTCACTGTAGTTGGATTTCTATTTAGAAATTTTCAAATGGTATCAGAGTTGAGTTAAGCAAGAGTGCAAACCGAAAGAGCCAATGTTGAAGAGAAGTAGGGAAGTCGAAGTATTGCGAAGGCAGCAAATCGAATCCCTAGAAGGATTGTGCAATCCAATCCAGAAGGGAAAGATTTTCGTGCAAGATCTCTCTCTGAGTGAGTCAACAGAGAGGTAAGATTTCCATATCGAAATTTGTCAGCGGCAGAGGGACCAGCGCAGCAGAAACTTTAGCGCAAAGCAGTCTACAGGAAATGACGCAGTTTTTCTGAAGCAATTGATGGGGCAGAAAAGAGTCAGAAATCGATAGGAAAAATAGCACAAAGAAGGATGGAAAATCAAGATGTCTCTGAATTATTTTCCAAATTGGAAGAAGAAATCACATGCTTGTCAAGTTCAGCGTCAATAGATGTTTGGTATATTGATAGCGAGGCTTCAGCCCATATGACTGGAGTACGAGAATATTTCTCGAGCTATCAAGAAGAGAAAATGGACTTCTAGATTACTATGGGAAACAGAACGAAGTGTACTCCAGTAGGGAGAGGCACCATAGCATTTCAGACGGAAGCAGGAACCAGCATCCGAGCCACTAATGTTCTACATGTGCCCGGGTTAGGAATGAATCTGATTTCAATGTCCCAGTTACAGGACAAGGGATACAATGTATACTTCATTGGAAGGAAAGTATACGACAAACATCCAAACTGGAAGAAGAAGATACAAATTGGAGCTCGAAGCAATAGACTGTATAGATTGCAGCTAGAATCTCCAATGGCACTGATAGGCAGTAATGATAATGGTGAAAAGGAACTGAATGAACTGTGGCACAAGCGAATGGGGCACTTACACCACGGAGCACTGACGATGCTCAGAGAAACTGTTATAGGAGTTCCAGTCCTTAGAACTAAGCATGATGATGTATTCAGAGGTTGCATACTATGGAAGTACGCTAAAGCAGCTTTTTCCAAAAGTAACAATAGAGCGAAAGGTGTATTGCCATTGAAACACTCAGATATTTGTGGCCCAATGTCCACAAGAGCTCTTAGTGGTGAGGAATACTTCGTCACCTTTATTGATGATCGCTCTAGAAAAACCTGAATCTATTTCTTAAAGACCAAGGATGAGATCTTTGATCGGTTCAAAGAGTTTAAGGCTCTCGTAGAGAACATGATAGGGAAGAAGATAAAGGTATTTCATTCAGATAATGGTGGAGAGTATATGGACAAAGACTTCACAAAGGAGGGCATCAAAAGGGAGTGGACAACTCCATATAATCAAGAGCAGAATCGAGTAGCAGAGCAAAAGAATAGAACTATTGTTGGGGCGGCAAAGGCTATGTTGTATGACCAGAACCTGCCTAGATTCTTATGGGCAGAGGCTTACAACACAACGGTGTATATCCAGAATAGAACTCCTCATAAAGCATTGGGGAAGAAAACACCTAAAGGTGTCTTCACAGGGAAGAAGTTGGAGGTGAGTCATCTCAGGATATTTGGAAATGTGGCATATTGTCACATTCCAGACGAGAAGCGTAGTAAACTGGATCAGACTGCAGAAAAAGGGTACCTCGTACGATATAGCGAGACCTTGAAGGCATACAGAATCTACATTCCTAGCAACAGGAAGATTGTAGTAAGATGGGATGTAAAGTTCATGGAGGATAGATCTTTCAGGAAATCTCGAGAGATGTCAACAGAAGGTCAATTAGTAGATGTTCCATCAGTCCAACAACAGCAGGGGCAACAAGGAGGACGAGCAGGAGGATAGACACCTAGATCGAGCACAATGACTTGCACTAGTATTTCCTCAGAAGTAGTAAACACTAAAAGTTCTCAGTAGATGGAACAACAGGAACAATAGGGGGATTTGATTGAGCCTCCCACCACCAGTGGTAGAACCAGCAGGGAAGTACAGCAGGCATTGAGGGATGCAGAGGAGTTTGTTGGAGTTCCTAGAACCAAGAAGAGGCAATGTAGATACTCTGACAGGTACCAAGCCATGGCAGCACAGGTTGAAGAACCCTCCAGCTTTTAGGAAGTCGTACAACACCAAATTTGGGTGGATGCCATGGTAGAAGAGTATAGTTCTATCATGACAAATGATGTTTGGGAAGTCGTACCTAGACCAGAGGATATATCAGTTGTAGGATCAAGGTGGATCTACAAGATCAATTATGTTGCAGATGGCAGTATAGAAAAGTATAAGGCTAGGTTCGTGGCAAAGGGGTACACACAAAAGGAAGGAATAGACTATGAGGAGACCTTCAGCCTAATAGCCAGATATACCTCCATTAGATTCGTTATATCCCTAACAACTCAAAGGGGATGGGAGATTCACCAGATGGATGTTAAGACAACATTCTTGAATAGGGTGATAGAAGAAGAGGTGTACATAGAACAACCCGAAGGCTTGAAAACTCATGTTTGTAGGTTAAAGAAAGCCCTGTATGGGCTCAAGCATGCACCCAGAGCATCGTATGGTCGGATTGACAGTTACTTGTAGCAGTTGGGATTCATTAAGAGTGATGTTGATCCTAATCTCTACTATCTAATGGTGGAGAATAAGCCACTTATTCTGGTATTATATGTGGATGACTTGTTTCTAACAGGGTCATCTAGGCTCATAAACGACTATAAGAAGAATCTTGAAGCAGAATTTGACATGAAGGGTATGGGGTTGATGCATTATTTTCTAGGATTGGAGGTTTGGCAGAAGAATGGGGAGATCTTCCTTGGGCAAGGAAGATATGCTACAGAGATTCTGAAGAGATTCAGAATGCAGGATTGTCGACCCATGGCTATGCCCATGATCACCAACTAGAAGAAAATAAATGCATCAGGAGACAAGGAGGTGGATCCCACCTTGTACAGACAACTCATTAGGTCGCTCATGTATCTAGTCAACACTAGGCTAGACATCTGCTTCACTGTCAACACCCTTAGTCAGTTCATGGTGGAACCGAAAATGGCGCATTGGGCAGCAGCTAGGCATATTCTTAGATATGTGTGTGGAAGAGTCAAATATGGGTTGTGTTGTCGCGCAGATTGACACGACAACGCTCAGATCGGGGGTTGTCACTCTAATCCCCGATCCCTCCGTTTAAGCATGTCTCCTGCGGCTAAGGGGGGTAGACCCTATGAGATGATGAAGGCCAACAGCCAAACAGTTGGGCTGGGAGACACGAGACACGATATGATAAGCACTAGATGGATTTAAAAGTTAAAAAACCAGTGCCTTGTAAGATTTATGTTTAAACGATTACTTGCTAGATGATATAGAAATAAAAACCATGAAAAGCAATCATTTATCATCAAACGACTAAGACGGCATAAGATATCTGTTAAAACCACAAAATTCAAATCTCAATAACGATATCCAGCTATTAAAAATTTCGAAAAAAATCAAATGATTTAAACAACCATGCGAGAATCATTAACCAGATATCATATGCAGCTAATCTTCAAGATTGATCATTCATGTGCAGATTTGTCAATAAATTCGAATCTCAGCAGAAAAAATAAAATGCGACAAAATGCGATTGAATCTGGCGAATTTTCAAAATAGCCCTTTTATGCTTTTCAAATTATGGCAAAAATCTAAAGCTAATAAAATCCAGCTTTACACCTTTTTTATTTATTATTTTTTTTTAAATTTTGAAATTTTTATGATTTTTAAAAGGGAAAATTAAAATAAAGCTAATTTAAATTTTAAACGAAAATAAAACTTTAAAAAAGTCCTAAACTAAATATTAGACTAAGGCAAAAATCGTTTTGAGTCTATTTTAATTTAAATTTAAATCTAAAACTCTCTAACCCTAAAACTAAATCTCTAAAACTAAAGAAAAGACTTGTAGCTAAAAAAAAATTATGAAAATAAATCCTAAGCACTACTCAACCCTTACGCTCTCAGCACTCTCTGAAATCGACGAGAAAAACCTAAACTGAAGTCATGGAGAGCTGAACTAATTTTTCGAAGACAGGAACGAGGAACGCGCTAGCCCAGTAGAAAAAAAATATCAGCGTGAGCTCAGGTGTCTGCGGGACGATCAACAGGCCTGCGGGCAGATCCTGGGCACGCTGGCAAATAAAGATATGGTGATACGATGATGCACCGACGCACTGGGTCAAAGAAAACCTGGGTCGAGACGGAACTTACCTGCGCGTTTCTGAGTGGAACGATTAAGATTTGGCTTTGCTGCCTGGTGTTCACTGAAAAGGAACCATTTACGCCCTCAGCAAGACGGAAACTAAGACCAGATCATCACAAATCAATTCCCGGAAACTTCATCTGCGTAATACAATATGCTCGACGGCGGAAAATCTTAAACGTTTGTAGGCCCACGTAAATGTCCTCAGTGGTAACCACACACAGGCAACAGATTCACGCTGGAAGGATTTGTAAAAAAAATGTACTCACGAAAATACATCAGCAAAAATTTATTCAAACATGGCTTGAGCTTGTTCGTGGACGGAAACTGAAGATTTCTATTGATCATTTGCAGTCGATCCCACGCACATGTCAAAGAAACAGAAGTGAAACTTGAAACCGCACATCAGCTGAGTGAAGGGATGGGCTCGGATTTGTTTGCGGATAACCTTGATGGCGGATAAGAAAAAGCCTTAAACGCTTGCAAACTGGGGAGACACACGCAGCTTATTATTTTATATTTTTTATTACAGGTGGATGCTGTCTGGAGATACGATGAGACCCAAGAAATGTATGCTGAGGACTGTATGCCAGAAAACACCCACAGAAACGGCCAGCAGCAATGCGCAGTTTTTACAGTGCGTGGGTAAGGCAATAATGATTGATGAGTAGGGAAAAAAAAGGCTGCGTGGAGGTGAATTGAAAATGGGAAAGCGGATGACAGCTTCAGGATTGAAACTGATCACAAAACTTTCTACTTTCTTGCTCAAAAACCCCTGAAGAAGAAACCCCGTACCTGCAATCGCCAAAAAAAAAAAAACCCTAATGAAAATTGTATAAAGCAAAAATTTGAAACCCTAGATCAGCTTGATTAATTTACAGATTTTGGCCCCTTAACAGCCAGATTCAGCAATAAGAACAGAAGTATTTTAAAGAACAAAAATTTCAGATTTTCACTATGAAGAACTTCAGAAAATCTCTCATGCAAATTAGGAAAAAATAAACTGAATGATAGACCCAGGATCAAATCCAACTTGGCTTAGCAAAAAAATGCTTGCGGGAGTTGGCTGGTTCAGCCGAGAACTTCCCCAAACGCCCACCAATCTTCTTCGGTAAGGGTTTTATGCACAGCTCAGAACAACCATCAGTAAAGAGGGCAAAAATGTTGCTAGATCCCAAAAGTAATGGAGATACCTGCCATTACTTCAGAAACCCTAACACCACTCAAACCCTAGCAAGTGAACAAGATACATGTGCTCACAATACTCTACAATAAGCTATTATTAATGGCTGAAAAATAAAATATGCAGAAACTAAATTAGCTCACAGCACTTCCAGAGAGTAACACCAGTAAGATTTGGACCCCAAAGTCTTCTTTTATTAACCAGAAACAAATTACAAGAGAGCTTCTTTAGTACCAGACTCACAAATCCAATCTGAAATGACCCCTAGCACCCTACTTAAAGGAAATGATCCCAACAACTAGTTCGAGTGATCCATGTCGAAATGATCTCGACCGTTGATGAGAATCAAGACATCTCTTAATCTCATCCGTCGATTTATTAAAAAATGATATTTTACATGCATTAACTCAAAATATTATTATTTTATTATTTTTTACGGTTTTTGCTTTATTTTATAATTTTTTATTTTTTATTATTTTTATTTTTATTTTATTATTATTTTTTTATTTTTCAGTTATTTATTTATTTATTTTTTAATTTTTTAATTTTTAATTCATTTTTTAAATGGATCCTCGAACTTAGCCTTTGAAAAATCACCTAGGACCTAGGACTTAGGACTCATGAGGGGATTTAAAATATTTTCCAACCCTCAAGACACTTTACATCATGACTTTTACAATTTACATCTTAAGGGGACAAACCCACTTAACACAGACCCTCATAAACCACCCAGTTCTGCGACACAACTATAATCTAGCAGATTAACACACTAGGATTCTCCTAAAATTTTAATGACAAAATCCATCCCGGCTTTGGGGTCAGGCTAAAGGAAAACTCTGTCGATCATGGATCGGTGAGACGAAAAACCTTCCGGGACGTAGATTACCATTAGAAAGTTAGGTCCACCTAGGCAATTTAAATACACGACTCATATCTGCTAAGATTATTTACAATTCATACATGCAGACTGGGTTTACAATTAAAATGATCAAGCTGCTGATGACTACAGGATGGCACGGACATGTCGATCAAGTGCTACACCTTTTTTGCAAAGAAAAGGGGGTGTACTGCATGGGTAGTTGACCGGTAGTGGTCAACATCTGGCTCTACTTGGGGACACGTTGCTGCACTGTAGGAATGTGAGAATCCAGAATCTGCATCCATGCAACACACAGATAAAAATAAGTAGCATCCATCCAAAAATCATCATATAACATTAAGCACAGGAAAGATAAAAGCTCTTAATTTATTAACTATCTAGAAAAGTAAATCTAATCCTAAAACAAAAATGAAAATGCGGAAAAACAAGGAGTAGGGTTAGAAATACAGCGGATGCCCCTGGCATCAGATGTGTCCAATATAGTGTATACTGAGCATTTGCCTGCTTTCAGGCAAATCTGTCGGCTGCTTGTTGGATGTGCCATGTCTAATTCTGCATATGGTAGGACTTTTTCCTATCTGAAAATCAAGCTGCTCACGGCCGTCTGATGCATCAAATCTTCTTCTCATTTTCTTTCTCTTGCGCTTTTTCTTTGTGGCAGGTTGTATCACTAATGACATGGAACTTTCTGTTTCAAAACTATCAAATGAAGTATGTAAGATATGCGTGATATGTCTTTCTTTATACTGCATCTGATCTTTATCATTTTTAAATCTATCTGGATCACCTTCAATTAACCATTTTTCAATCGAACCAATGACCTCCTCATAATAAGATGGAACTCGTTGTAACAAATGAGAAGGCTCATGATCTGTTGATGTCCCCTGGTTTCTCTCATCGTCTGACCATTGTTGAAACTTTTGAACCTGTATTTTAATGGCATCCATCTGACTAGAGTGTTCAACCCTTATAGCACTGATTTGCCTGGCATGGTCTTCTTCCATATCTTTTATTACTTTATCGTTCTTTTCCTTTACGTTCATCAAGCAATACTGCATAGAGTTCAGTTCTTCTTTATGATTTGCTTGCATGGTGGCCAACTGATTATTATGATCGACCGTCATGATAGTCATTTCTTCATCCATAGTTAATAACTTGTTTTGCATAGAAATAATTTCCCTATCATGATCAGCTTTCATGGTTGTCATATTTTCCTCTAAACCTGACGTCTTGCTTTGCATGAATCTAATTTCTGTGTCATGATTAGTCTTCATGGCCTCAATTTCTTTAGCATGCTGATTTTGCATAATCTCCATCTCCCTATTACGTTTTTCCAGGTGGGTGCATAAAGTTCTCACATCATTGACATAATTAGTTTGATTAATCTCCACATTTTTTACCAGCATCATTAGCTCTTGTATAATTTGCTTTTGCTCTTCCTTTTCATTGTCATTTGTCCCTGATTTTCCACTATCATGGACTTGATCTGCAATAGTACTGGTGGATGACACATTCTGATCTTGAAATATTTCTTCAACAGCTAGACCTTTAATAGGATTACTTTCTTTCTTTTGCACAATTTTAGAGGCAGAAGGCAAGCTGTTTGGATAACCATATCTATCTTTAAAAGCATTGACAATGTCTTGTAAAGAAGTGAAAGAATCCTTAGGAAAATTGTTAAACCAATTCAAAGCATCACCCTCTAAAAAAAAGACAAAAAGACGCATCTTGATATCTTCATGATTAAACTGAGGGGGTCTACAATATATGATCATTATGCGAGTAAACAAGCCTAGATGCCTTCTAACAACGATTGAATCACCACCCGAGAAAATAGGTAATTTAGAAATGGCCTCATCCGGAAAATCATGGCGACGGTCAGTAAAACAACATGGTTTAAATGAATAATCCATGATGAATAATAAGGGATCAGATGGATGATAAAAATAGATCTCTGCTCAAGAAAATCAAGAGATGAAAGAAGTGGAGTCGCCACTTGAACAATGAATCTGATTCTAGGATCCAAAAAGTAACCACAAGCAGATATGAGGAAAGCTCCTTGTCGGGGAAAAATGAGAAAATGGAGTCGCCACCCAAACAAGAAACAAAACGAAGAAATGCTACTGATATGGCGAAAAATAAGGCAATAAAAGATCCAAATGATAACCCCAAAGGTTGAATCTGCCAGCTCAAAATGAGAGATGAGAAAGATGAGAAAATGAATGTCGATGAAACTCCAGGAACAGAAAAACTCTGTCCCCGGCAACGGCGCCAAAAATGTTGGTTTTGCTGGCTCAAACGAATGATAGAAAGATGAACAATGAATGATAAAAAGTCGTTGAAACACCGAAAATAAAGTATCCCAGGCAACGGCGCTAAAAAATGTTGTCGCGCAGATTGACACCACAATGCTCAGATCGGAGGCTGTCACTCTGATCCCCGATCCCTCCGTTTAAGTCTGTCTCCCGCGGCTAAGGGGGTAGACCCTATGAGATGATGAAGGCCAACTGCCAAACAGTTGGGCTGGGAGACACGAGACACGATATGATAAGCACTAGATGGATTTAAAAGTTAAAAGACCAGTCCCTTGTAAGATTTATGTTTAAACGATTACTTGCTAGATGATATAGAAATACAAACCATGAAAAGCAATCATTTATCATCAAACGACTAAGACGGCGTAACATATCTGTTAAAACCACAAAATTCAAATCTCAATAACGATATCCAGCTATTAAAAATTTCGAAAAAAATCAAATGCTTTAAACAACCATGCGAGAATCATTAACCAGATATCATATGCAGCTAATCTTCAAGATTGATCATTCATGTGCAGATTTGTCAATAAATTCGGATCTCAGCAGAAAAAATAAAATGCGACAAAATGCGATTAAATCTAGCGAATTTTCAAAATAGCCCTTTTATGCTTTTCAAATTATGGCAAAAATCTAAAGCTAATAAAATCCAGCTTTACACCTTTTTTATTTATTATTTTTTTTTAAATTTTGAAATTTTTATGAATTTTTAAAAGGGAAAACTAAAATAAAGCTAATTTAAATTTTAAACGAAAATAAAACTTTTAAAAAATCCTAAACTAAATATTAGACTAAGGCAAAATTTAAGATCGTTTTGAGTCTATTTTAATTTAAATTTAAATCTAAAACTCTCTAACCCTAAAACTAAATCTCTAATCCTAAAGAAAAGACTTGTAGCTAAAACAAAATTATGAAAATAAATCCTAAGCACTACTCAACCCTTACGCTCTCAGCACTCTACGAAATCGACGAGAAAAACCTAAACTGAAGTCATGAAGAGCTGAACTAATTTTTCGAAGACAGGAACGAGGAATGCGCTAGCGCAGTAGAAAAAAAATATCAGCGTGAGCTCAGGTGTCTGCGGGACGATCAACAGGCCTGCGGGCCGATCCTGGGCACGCTGGCAAATAAAGATATGGCGATACGATGATGCACCGACGC
Organism: Pinus tabuliformis; assembly: GCA_031772625.1. NCBI lineage: Eukaryota > Viridiplantae > Streptophyta > Pinopsida > Pinales > Pinaceae > Pinus > Pinus tabuliformis. Next base: position 746,997,157 of record CM062816.1, on the reverse strand, counting down.
ACTGGGTCAAAGAAAACCTGGGTCGAGATGGAACTTACCTGCGCGTTTCTGAGTGGAACGATTAAGATTTGGCTTTGCTGCCTGGCGTTCACTGAAAAGGAACCATTTACGCCCTCAGCAAGACGGAAACTGAGACCAGATCATCACAAATCAATTGCCTGAAGCTTCATCTACGTAATACAATATGCTCGACGGCAGAAAATCTTAAACGTTTCTAGGCCCACGTAAATGTCCTCAGCGGCAGCCACACACAGGCAACAGATTCACGCTGGAAGGATTTGTAAAAAAAAATGTACTCACGAAAATACATCAGCAGAAATTTATTCAAACATGGCTTGAGCTTGTTCGTGGAAGGAAACTGAAGATTTCTGTTGATCCTTTGCAGTCGATCCCATGCACATGTCAAAGAAACAGAAGTGAAACTTGAAACCGCACATCAGCTGAGTGAAGGGATGGGCTCGGATTTGTTTGCGGATAAACTTGATGGCGGATAAGAAAAAGCCTTAAACGCTTGCAAACTGGGGAGACACACGCAGCTTATTATTTTATATTTTTTATTACAGGTGGCTGCTGTTTGGAGATACGATGAGACCCAAGAAATGTATGCTGAGGACTGTATGCCAGAAAACACCCACAGAAACGGCCAGCAGAAATGCGCAGTTTTTACAGTGCGTGGGTAAGGCAATAATGACTGATGAGTAGGGAAAAAAAAGGCTGTGTGGAGGTGAATTGAAAATGGGAAAGCGGATGACAGCTTCAGGATTGAAACTGATCACAAAACTTTCTACTTTCTTGCTCAGAAACCCCAGAAGAAGAAACCCCGTACCTGCAATCGCAAAAAAAAAAAAAACCCTAATGAAAACTGTATAAAGCGAAAATTTGAAACCCTAGATCAGCTTGATTAATTTACAGATTTTGGCACCTTAACAACCAGATTCAGCAATAAGAACAGAAGTATTTTAAAGAACAAAAATTTCAGATTTTCACTATGAAGAACTTCAGAAAATCTCTCATGCAAATTAGGAAAAAATAAACTGAATGATAGACCCAGGATCAAATCCAATTGGGCTCAGCAGAAAAATGCTTGCGGGAGTTGGCTGGTTCAGCCGAGAACTTCCCCAAACGCCCACCAATCTTCTTCGGTAAGGGTTTTCTGCACAGCTTAGAACAACCATCAGTAAAGAGGGCAAAAATGCTGCTAGATCCCAAAAGTAATGGAGATACCTGCCATACTCTACAATAAGCTATTATTAATGGCTGAAAAATAAAATATGCAGAAACTAAATTAGCTCACAGCACTTCCAGAGAGTAACACCAGCAAGATTTGGACCCCAAAGTCTTCTTTTATTAACCAGAAACAGATTACAAGAGAGCTTCTTCAGTACCAGACTCACAGATCCAATCTGAAATGACCCCTAGCACCCTAGTTAAAGGAAATGATCCCAACGACTAGTTCGAGTGATCCATGTCGAAATGATCTCGACCGTTGATGAGAATCAAGACATCTCTTAATCTCATCCGTCGATTTATTAAAAAATGATATTTTACATGCATTCACTCAAAATATTATTATTTTATTATTTTTTACGGTTTTTGCTTTATTTTATAATTTTTTATTTTTTATTATTTTTATTTTTATTTTATTATTATTTTTTTATTTTTCAGTTATTTATTTATTTATTTTTTAATTTTTTAATTTTTAATTCATTTTTTAAATGGATCCTCGAACTTAGCCTTTGGAAAAATCACCTAGGACCTAGGACTTAGGACTCATGAGGGGATTTAAAATATTTTCCAACCCTCAAGACACTTTACATCATGACCTTTACAATTTACATCTTAAGGGGACAAACCCACTTAACACAGACCCTCATAAACCACCCAGTTCTGCGACACAACTATAATCTAGCAGATTAACACACTAGGATTCTCCTAAAATTTTAATGACAAAATCCATCCCGGCTTTGGGGTCAGGCTAAAGGAAAACTCTGCCGATCATGGATCGGTGAGACGAAAAACCTTCCGGGACGTAGATTACCATTAGAAAGTTAGGTCCACCTAGGCAATTTACATACACGACTCATATCTGCTAAGATTATTTACAATTCATACATGCAGACTGGGTTTACAATTAAAATGATCAAGCTGTTGATGACTACAGGATGGCACGGACATGTCGATCAAGTGCTACCCCTTTTTTGCAAACAAAAGCGGGTGTACTGCATGGGTAGTTGACCGGTAGTGGTCAACATCTGGCTCTACTTGGGGACACGTTACTGCACTGTAGGAATTTGAGAATCCAAAATCTGCATCCATGCAACACACAGATAAAAATAAGTAGCATCCATCCAAAAATCATCATATAACATTAAGCACAGGAAAGATAAAAGCTCTTAATTTATTAACTATCTAGAAAAGTAAATCTAATCCTAAAACAAAAATGAAAATGCGGAAAAACAAGGAGTAGGGTTAGAAATACAGCGGATGCCCCTGGCATCAGATGTGTTCAATATAGTGTATACTGAGCATTTGCCTCCTTTCAGGCAAATCTGTCGGCTGCTTGTTGGATGTGCCATGTCCAATTCTGCATATGGTAAGACTTTTTCCTATCCGAAAATCAAGCTGCTCACGGCCGTCTGATGCATCAAATCTTCTTCTCATTTTCTTTCTCTTGCGCTTTTTCTTTGTGGCAGGTTGTATCACTGATGACATGGAACTTTCTGTTTTAAAACTATCAAATGAAGTATGTAAGATATGCGTGATATGTCTTTCTTTATCATGCATCTGATCTTTATCATTTTTAAATCTATCTGGATCACCTTCAATTAACCATTTTTCAATCGAACCAATGACCTCCTCATAATAAGATGGAACTCGTTGTAACAAATGAGAAGGCTCATGATTTGTTGATGTCCCTTGGTTTCTCTCATCCTCTGACCATTGTTAAAACTTTTGAACCTGTATTTTAATGGCATCCATCTGACTAGAGTGTTCAACCCTTATAGCACTGATTTGCCTGGCATGGTCTTCTTCAATATCTTTTATTACTTTATCGTTCTTTTCCTTTACGTTTATCAAGCAATACTGCATAGAGTTCATTTCTTCTTTATGATTTGCTTGCATGGTGGCCAACTGATTATTATGATCGAACGTCATGATAGTCATTTCTTCATCCATAGTTAATAACTTGTTTTGCATAGAATTAATTTCCCTATCATGATCAGCTTTCATGGTCGTCATATTTTCCTCTAAACCTGACATCTTGCTTTGCATGAATCTAATTTCTGTGTCATGATTAGTCTTCATGGCCTCAATTTCTTTAGCATGCTGATTTTGCATAATCTCCATCTCCCTATTACGTTTTTCCAAGTGGGTGCATAAAGTTCTCACATCATTGACATAATTAGTTTGATTAATCTCCACATTTTTTACCAGCATCATTAGCTCTTGTATAATTTGCTTTTGCTCTTCCTTTTCATTGTCATTTGTCCCTGATTTTCCACTATCATGGACTTGATCTGCAATAGTACGGTGGATGACACATTCTGATCTTGAAATATTTCTTCAACAGCTGGACCTTTAATAGGATTACTTTCTTTCTTTTGCACAATTTTAGAGGCAGAAGGCAAGCTGTTTGGATAACCATATCTATCTTTAAAAGCATTGACAATGTCTTGTAAAGAAGTGAAAGAATCCTTAGGAAAATTGTTAAACCAATTCAAACCATCACACTCTAAAGAAAAGACAAAAAGACGCATCTTGATATCTTCATGATTAAACTGAGGGGTCTACAATATATGATCATTAGGCGAGTAAACAAGCCTAGATGCCTTCTAACAGCGATTGAATCACCACCCGAGAAAATAGGTAATTTAGAAATGGCCTCCTCCGGAAAATCATGGCGACGGTCAGTAAAACGACATGGTTTAAATGAATAATCCATGATGAATAATAAGGGATCAGATGGATGATAGAAATAGATCTCTGCTCAAGAAAATCAAGAGATGAAAGAAGTGGAGTCGCCACTTGAACAATGAATCTGATTCTAGGATCCAAAAAGTTACCACAAGCAGATATGAGGAAAGCTCCTTGTCTGGGAAAAATGAGAAAATGGAGTCGCCACCCAAACAAGAAACAAAACGAAGAGATGCTACTGATATGGCGAAAAATAAGGCAATAAAAGATCCAAATGATAACCCCAAAGGTTGAATCTGTCAGCTCAAACTGAGAGATGAGAAAGATGAGAAAATGAATGTCGATGAAACTCCAGGAACAGAAAAACTCTGTCCCCGGCAACGGCGCCAAAAATGTTGGCATTGTCGGCACAAACGAATGATAGAAAGATGAACAATGAATGATAAAAAGTCGTTGAAACACCGAGAATAAAGTATCCCCGGCAACGGCGCCAAAAAATGTTGTCGTGCAGATTGACACGACAACGCTCAAATCGGGGGCTGTCACTCTGATCCCCGATCCCTCCATTTAAGCCTATCTCCCGCGGCTAAGGGGGGTAGACCCTATGAGATGATGAAGGCCAACTGCCAAACAGTTGGGCTGGGAGACACGAGACACGATATGATAAGCACTAGATGGATTTAAAAGTTAAAAGACCAGTGCCTTGTAAGATTTATGTTTAAACGATTACTTGCTAGATGATATAGAAATACAAACCATGAAAAGCAATCATTTATCATCAAACGACTAAGACGGCGTAAGATATCTGTTAAAACCACAAAATTCAAATCTCAATAACGATATCCAGCTATTAAAAATTTTGAAAAAAATCAAATGCTTTAAACAACGATGCGAGAATCATTAACCAGATATCATATGCAGCTAATCTTCAAGATTGATCATTCATGTGCAGATTTGTTAATAAATTCGAATCTCAGCAGAAAAATAAAATGCGACAAAATGCGATTAAATCTGGCGAATTTTCAAAATAGCCCTTTTATGCTTTTCAAATTATGGCAAAAATCTAAAGCTAATAAAATCCAGCTTTACACCTTTTTTATTTATTATTTTTTTTTAAATTTTGAAATTTTTATGATTTTTAAAAGGGAAAATTAAAATAAAGCTAATTTAAATTTTAAACGAAAATAAAACTTTTAAAAAATCCTAAACTAAATATTAGACTAAGGCAAAATTTAAGATCGTTTTGAGTCTATTTTAATTTAAATTTAAATCTAAAACTCTCTAACCCTAAAACTAAATCTCTAAACCTAAAGAAAAGACTTGTAGCTAAAACAAAATTATGAAAATAAATCCTAAGCACTACTCAACCCTTACGCTCTCAGCACTCTACGAAATCGACGAGAAAAACCTAAACTGAAGTCATGAAGAGCTGAACTAATTTTTCGAAGACAGGAACGAGGAATGCGCTAGCGCAGTAGAAAAAAAATAATAGCGTGAGCTCAGGTGTCTGCGGGACGATCAACAGGCCTGCGGGCCGATCCTGGGCATGCTGGCAAATAAAGATATGGCGATACGATGATGCACCGACGCACTGGGTCAAAGAAAACCTGGGTCGAGACGGAACTTACCTGCGCGTTTCTGAGTGGAACGATTAAGATTTGGCTTTGCTGCCTGGCGTTCACTGAAAAGGAACCATTTACGCCCTCAGCAAGACGGAAACTGAGACCAGATCATCACAAATCAATTGCCTGAAGCTTCATCTGCGTAATACAATATGCTCGACGGCAGAAAATCTTAAACGTTTGTAGGCCCACGTAAATGTCCTCAGTGGCAGCGACACACAGGCAACAGATTCACCATGGAAGGATTTGTAAAACAAATGTACTCACAAAAATACATCAGCAAAAATTTATTCAAACATGGCTTGAGCTTGTTCGTGGACGGAAACTGAAGATTTATGTTGATCCTTTGCAGTCGATCCCACGCACATGTCAAAGAAACAGAAGTGAAACTTGAAACCGCACATCAGCTGACTGAAGAGATGGGCTCGGATTTGTTTGCGGATAACCTTGATGGCGGATAAGAAAAAGCCTTAAACGCTTGCAAACTGGGGAGACACACGCAGCTTATTATTTTATATTTTTTATTACAGGTGGTTGTTGTCTGGAGATACGATGAGACCCAAGAAATGTATGCTGAGGACTGTATGCCAGAAACACCCACAGAAACGGCTAGCAGAAATGCGCAGTTTTTACAGTGCGTGGGTAAGGCAATAATGACTGATGAGTAGGGAAAAAAAAGGCTGCGTGGAGGTGAATTGAAAATGGGAAAGCGGATGACAGCTTCAGGATTGAAACTGATCACAAAACTTTCTACTTTCTTGCTCAGAAACCCCAGAAGAAGAAACCCCGTACCTGCAATCGCCAAAAAAAAAAAAAAACCCTAATGAAAACTGTATAAAGCGAAAATTTGAAACCCTAGATCAGCTTGATTAATTTACAGATTTTGGCCCCTTACCAGCCAGATTCAGCAATAAGAACAGAAGTATTTTAAAGAACAAAAATTTCAGATTTTCACTATGAAGAACTTCAGAAAATCTCTCATGCAAATTAGGAAAAAATAAACTGAATGATAGACCCAGGATCAAATCCAACTGGGCTCAGCAAAAAAATGCTTGCGAGAGTTGGCTGGTTCAGCCGATAACTTCCCCAAACGCCCACCAATCTTCTTCGGTAAGTGTTTTCTGCACAACTCAGAACAACCATTAGTAAAGAGGGCAAAAATGTTGCTAGATCCCAAAAGTAATGGAGATACCTACCATTACTTCAGAAACCCTAACACCACTCAAACCCTAGCAAGTGAACAAGATACTTGTGCTCACAATACTCTACAATAAGCTATTATTAATGGCTGAAAAATAAAATATGCAGAAACTAAATTAGCTCACAGCACTTCCAGAGAGTAACACTAGCAAGATTTGGACCCCAAAGTCTTCTTTTATTAACCAGAAACAGATTATAAGAGAGCTTCTTCAGTACCAGACTCACAGATCCAATCTGAAATGACCCCTAGCACCCTACTTAAAGGAAATGATCCCAACGACTAGTTCGAGTGATCCATGTCGAAATGATCTCGACCGTTGATGAGAATCAAGACATCTCTTAATCTCATCCATCGATTTACTAAAAAATGATATTTTACATGCATTCACTCAAAATGTTATTATTTTATTATTTTTTAGGGTTTTTGCTTTATTTTATAATTTTTTATTTTTTATTATTTTTATTTTTATTTTATTATTATTTTTTTATTTTTTTATTTTCCAGTTATTTATTTTTTTATTTTTTATTTTTTTATTTTTAATTCATTTTTTAAATGGATCCTCGAACTTGGCCTTTGGAAAAATCACCTAGGACCTAGGACTTAGGAATCATGAGGGGATTTAAAATATTTTCCAACCCTCAAGACACTTTACATCATGACTTTTACAATTTACATCTTAAGTGGACAAACCCACTTAACACAGACCCTCATAAACCACCCAGTTCTGCGACACAACTATAATCTAGCAGATTAACACACTAGGATTCTCCTAAAATTTTAATGACAAAATCCATCCCGGCTTTGGGGTCAGGCTGAAGGAAAACTCTGCCGATCATGGATCGATGAGACGAAAAACCTTCCGGGACGTAGATTACCATTAGAAAGTTAGGTCCACCTAGGCAATTTACATACACGACTCATATCTGCTAAGATTATTTACAATTCATACATGCAGACTGGGTTTACAATTAAAATGATCAAGCTGCTGATGACTACAGGATGGCACGGACATGTCGATCAAGTGCTACCCCTTTTTTGCAAGGAAAAGGGGGTGTACTGCATGGGTAGTTGACTGGTAGTGGTCAACAGGTTGAAATACACCCAAGGAGATGACATCAGATTGAATGGATTCATAGATGCAGATTGGGCAGGTAGTTCAGTAGACTAGAAATGTACCTCCGAGTATTGCTTCAGCGTTGGATTAGGAATGATCTCTTGGTGTAGTAGCAAGCAGAAGTTAGTGGCTTTGAGCTCAGCGGAAGCCAGATATATGGCAGCCAGAACAACTAAGAGGCCAAGAGGGTTGACGAGTTGGCTGAGGAAGCTGATTTGCCGGTGTCAAGATTGCGCAAAGACTAGGAGCTCTAACCTTCAGTTTGCTGGGGTTTAGGAGGCTGTGGGTAAGTTGCAGAGTGGAGTTGGTGGGGTACTATAGTCAGAACAGTGCCTAACAGGGCAAGACCAAGGAAGAGGGAGTTTTTACCGAGGATTTCTAGCCGAGAAATCCATATCAGTGGTGCAATTGCACTAACAATCAAAGTGGGGGCATCTTGACATTGGCAGAAGGGTTTCCAAGGGGGAAATCGAGGCTCAGAGGGAGTCACACCAAGAACTTCCAGGAGGGAAGTAGAGGAGCAGCGAGATGGCAGTGAACAGAGTAAGAGACCAGGACAGATTGGACGAAGCCTCAAACTTCGTAGTCTGGAAGGCCAAAATCTTATCCATTCTAGACACGAATCGTGTCAAGCACTTTGCCTTGAGGACAATTGCTATCCCAGTTGACCTAATTGATAACGACAAGTACGAGGAGGCAATGGCGAGGGCCGAGAGCATCATTCTTGATGGTGTCAAGGACCATGTAGTACCACATATTGCCGAAAAGGACACGGCAAATTAGATGTGGGAGGCCCTAAAGAAATTGTACCAGCATACTTCTGTGTAAAGAAGGACGTTACTAGAAAATCAGTTGCGATCATACCAGATGCAGAAGGGAGAACAGATCAACCCCTTCCTCAGTCGATTGAAGGAGATCCGGGATTAGCTGTCTTCCATAGGGGCCACGCCGAATCAAGAATTGATGTTGAGAACAGCCCTGAACGCAGTCTCAAAAAACTGGGAGGTGTTTGTCCAGAGCATACTGGGCAAGGCGACCCTTCCAGATTGGGAGGAAATGTGGGCGGCTCTTCACCAAGAAGAGATCAGAACGCTGAGCAAGGCGGGAAGTAGCAGTAAGGGGATCAGAATCAAGAAGGAGAAGGAGGTGGATGCTGCCCTAGCATCTGAGGGAAAGCAAGAGAAACGGAACAAGAAGGACCGCTCCAAGGTCAAATGCTTCCACTGTGGGGAGTTGGGTCATTATGCGACCCAGTGTCCAAGGAAGAAGAGCAAGGGAGAGACCTCCGAGACCAAGGCTGCACCAGCAAGGGCAGAGAAGGAAGTGGAGACAGACGATGACTGTGCCATGAGTGCACACACGCCACTTGAGTAGAAGTCGGGAGACATCAAGCTGTAGTTAGACGGACTACATGGGATGAGGGGCAGGATCCTCGAGGTACCCAGCCTCTTGGATTAGACCTTGTTAAGGGAGTCCCGAAGAGGAGCAGCAGTACTGGCGATGTCAGTAGAGACAGATGCAAATGGAGCGACAAAGGGAGCTACACTGCAGGATTCCCAAGACAACGTGAGGCAGCAGTGCGAGAAGCACAGCAGTGTTGCACCAGTGCAAGATGGCACGGAGAGGTGTGCAACGGTACAAGATGCACAGAGTTGTTGCAGCAGCGCAGAGGTCAAAGAGGGAGCACTTGTTAGTGACAGAGGAAGCTTCAGTATCGGGAGTGTTTCTAGCCTAACAGAGATGTCAGAGTTGGGAGATCAATTACTTACTTCTCAATAACTGAGTTGCAGTGCAGCAGTTAGCAGTGGTAGTGCTATGGGCAGCACGATGCAGCATGATGAGAGGGGTTGCAGTGAATATGCAGCAGTAGCAGTGGCAAGGCCATGGGCAGCAGCATGGATGCAGAGGGAGTTGCAGTATGGATGCAGCAATGGCAGTGGTAGGGCCATGGGTAGCAATACAGGATGCAGTAGTGCAGATGATGGGCAGCAGGCCTAGCATCAACACAGGAACCGAAGCCGGATGATCAGGGTGATACTCAGTGAGGAGAATTGCTAGAGTGTAGTCCTCGCTAAGAAGAAGTGTTGATTTCGGGTAGCAACGGATGTGCTCTAGCCACGAAAATTGGTGGAGAGGCTAAGGCACATGAGATCTCCAATACCCAGAAAGGGTTTGGGTGGATTCTAAACAGTTTGGGAGATATTCAAATAATTAATATTTCTAATGGAGTCCCTAAGTCTAACCTTAGGGAAAATAAAACTATTAATGTGAATTGATATAAAACTGTGTTAGAATGGTCCAAAAGTCATGGATCAAGCCAGATCTAATCTTAGCCATTGATTAGGGACTTAATCTGGGCAATTGATTTGTCAACGAGAAAAGTATAAAAGGGGGCTTCAAGGTCACTTGGAGAACAAACCAAGACATCAAGATTTCGACTTTCTGGGGTTGGGTTTGCTGAGAAAGTTGAGAGAGTGATCGAAGTTGCAGCTGAGGGGCAGTGAATATAGAAGTAGAGAGGCAGAGATAGCACCAGGAGGATTAGCACAATAGCCGGATAGAGGGACACAGAACCAACCAAGGGTTCATGCAGAGCTAGCCAGGGCTCACGCAGAGGCAGCCAGGAGCTACGCAGTGCCTCAAAGGGCCAGCACGGGTGGCGCAGAGGGCCAGAGGACTGACGCAGTGCCTCCAGACGCTAACGCAGGACAAGCCAGAGTGACTCTGGGCTAACATTGGGCTAGAGAGAGGCTGACGCAGTCCCTAGAGGCTAACGCTGGGGTTTCGTGGGGTAGATTGGAGCTGCGGCACTGCCGGAGTGTTTCTCTTGGGTTTCAGTCGGAATATCTGCTTCCAAGTAGAGAGGTACTACTGCCGAGATTTTTCTTTGTTGGGTGAGCCGGATTTGGCACCTAGATTATATTCTAAAATTGCTCAATACATCAAACCCTCAGAGAGTTGCACTGATTTTCCCGCATTGGGTTTTTTTGGGGACATTGGTCCAAAACACAACGGTGTCACTTGTGTGCTTGTTTTGTTTCCTTCAATTGATGATTTGTAATGTTTTGAGCATGTAGTTGTATTTATTTCTAGTATTTACATGGTAAATAACTTGTTAATTAACAAAACAAGTAGGTAGGTATAAATTAGAAAGCACATGAAGGGTTTCTAACGGGTTAGACTTAGAAATTCCAACAGGTCTGTTGATGCCACCTCCTCCTACCATCTCCTGCCAGAGTAGGCTAATCAGCCTGTGACTCCTTGCACAATCAATATGCCTGCTCCTCTGCCAATCCATCCTGTCACTAGTGTTGTCAAGAACTCTGAAGAGGATATGAAAAGGTGTGTGCACTCAACCACCAAGTCCATCACGTAGCTACTACCATGACCTACCGACTCCACGATGTGATGGAGAATCCCACCTTGATCCCAACAATAGTCTAGCCCTCGAGCCCCCCTAGTAATCCACAGCCTCCGCTGAGTTGTGGCCATGGATGCATCTAACCTCCTAGCCAGCTCCACCAAATACCAACTCAATATCTCTCGCCATCCAACCCCAAGGGAAGGATCGAGAGCATAAACTCCCATACATGGAACTAACACTCCATCCTGCCAAGGATGCACCCTGCGCAACTCATGTCGCCTCATCTCACCATCCTGGTCAACACATAAGATATGTCGAGGTGACTCTGCCTCTCCCTCTCCAATGTATAGTGGTAACCTGCTAGTGCTACCAGCCTATAATGTCTGCGTGAGGTTGCCCCATCGCTCCAATGTGCACTCCAACTAAACCATTAGGGAACCCAACCGTTCCCCAACACGAGTCAGTTTGGCCATTGACTCAACACAAACTGCTCTCATGCCCTCCAACTCCTCGTTCTGCTATAGAATGGCCTCTCGCACTGTCATGGCCTACTTTCTCAACACTAGAAGGCTAGCTCGAAACTGATGAATCATGAAACTATGTTGGGCGGTTATCCTCTGTAAACTCAGTAGCTGCTTTCTACCCCTTCGTCTCTTCTGGTATCTCCTCAATGACAAGTATGCCTCCAGGCACCTCATCAACCTGCAGTAGGCAGCCATTTCAGTGAATTCCAGGATTGCGCAATGCCTAGAGGCTCAGTCCTTAGGTTGTTTGGAAACTTGGGGTTTAGGAAGTTGTGGGCAGTTTGCGAGGAATGAATTTGGTGGGGTGTTGTGGGCAAAATAGTACCTAAAGGGCAAATCCAACTTAGAGGGAGTCGCTACCGAGGCAGATTTCTAGATAAGGAATCCAGATCAGTGTTGCAAGTGCACAAAAGATTGGAAAGGTGCGACTTGATGATTGGCAGGGGGATTTCCAGAAGGGAAATTGTGACTCAGAGGGAGTATAGCAGAGAACTTCCAGGCGGGAAGTAGAGAGACTCAGCAGGAGTCAAAGAGAGAACTTTCAGAGGGAAGTAGAGAGACTCGGAGGAGTCGACAAGAAGAGCATAGAGATGTCCATGCATGGGCTGAGGGAAAAGAACAGGCTGGACGGGATGTCCAAATTTGTGGTCTGGAAGGCCAGGATCTTGTCCATTCTAAATAGACATCTCATCAAGGCCTTCGCCTTGAGAACAGTGGCGACCCCAATTGACCCGGCTGATAATGAGAAGTACAAAGAGGCAATGGCCAAGGCGAAATGTATCATCCTTGATGGGGTTAAGGATCATGTGGTCCAACATATTTCCGAGAAGGAGACAGCAAAGGAAATGTGGGACACCTTGAAGACATTGTACCAGCATACTTCCGTGCAGAGGAAGATGTTACTTGAGAACCAGCTACTGTCATACCAGATGGAGAAGGCAGAGAAGATAGATCACTTCTTCGGTCGGTTGAAGGAGATTCGAGATCAACTGACTTCCATAGGGGCCACATCGGATCAGAAGATGTTGGTGAGGACCACTCTAAATGCAGTCTTCGAGGAGTGGGAGACATTTGTCCAGAGCAAACTGGGTAGGGAGAATCTTCTAGATTGGGAAGAATTGTGGGCATCTCTTTGCCAAGAAGAGATCAGATGGTAGTCCAATACAAGAAGTAGTAGCAAAGGAGTTTGGATCAAGAAGGAAGAGGAAGAGAATGCAGCTCTGGCATCTGTGGGAAAGCAGGAGAAGAGGAAGAAAAAGGATCTCTTCAAGGTTAAGTGCTTCAACTGTGGGGAACTGGGTCATTATGCGAACTAGTGTCTGAGGAAGAAGACTAAAGGAGAGGCATCTGACTCCAAGGCATTGCCAGCGAAGGCAGAAAAGGAGGTAGAGGAGGATGACGATTGTGTCATGAGTGCTCATGTACCTCTAGAGAAGAGGTGGGGAGACATCGAGCTATAGTCAGGAAGACTACAGGCGATGGGGAAAGGATCCTTGAGGTACCCAACCTCTTAGATTATACCTTGCTACGGGAGCCCCGAAGAGAGAGTAGCAAGACTGGCGAATGTCGGTAAAGACGGATGCGGATGAAGTGGCAGAGAGTGCTACAATGCAGGAGTCCCCGGGCAGCGCAAGGCTAGCAGGCTGCAATAGTGCGAGAGGCACGAAGAGTGTTGCAATATGCAGGATGGCACAGAGAGGTTTGCAACAGTGCGAGATGCAGGGAGTTGTTGCAGCAGCGCAGAGGCAGTAGAGGGAGCACTTGATAGCGGCAGCGAGAGCTTTGGCATCGGGAGTGTTTCTAGCTTGACATGGATGTCAGTAGTTAGGTGGATCAGTTACTTCTCAATAACTGAGTTGCAGTGCAATAGCAGTTGGTAGTAGCACGATTCAGCATGGTGAGAGGGGGTTGCAGTGCAGATGCAGTGTTGGGAGAAAGGACCAGCAGCAGCACAAATGCAGAGGGAGTTGTCGTATGGATGCAGTAGTGCTAGTGGCAGAGCAATGGGAAACAGTACAGGATGCAGCAGTGCAGAGGATGTTGGGCAAGGAGGCTTAGCATCAGCACAGGCACCGGTGACGTATAATCAAAGTGATGCTCATTGTGGCGTATTACTAGAGCACAGTCCTCGCTAAGAGAGAGTGTTGATTTGGGGTAGCATCGGATGTGCTCTAGCCATGAAAATTGGTGGAGAGGCTAAAGCACATGAGATCTCCAAGACCCATAAATGGTTTGGGCAGAATCTAACTGGTTAAGGAGATATTAAATTAATTAATATTTTTAATAGAGTTCCTAAGTCTAAACTTACGAAAAATAAAATATTAATGGGTATTAATATAAAACTAGGTTAGAAGGTTCTAAAGGACATGGATCAAGCCAAATCTAATCTTAGTCGTTGATTAGAGATGTAATCTCGGCCATTGAAGGACCAACATGAAAAGTATAAGAGGAGGCTTGAGGATCAGTTGGAGAATACACCAGAGTGATTAGTCATTCAATTTACTAGAGCGAGGTTGCTAAGTAAAGTCGAATCAGTGATCAGCAGTGAGAGGTAGTGAGTACTGGATAGAGAAGCAGAGATAGTGCCAAGAGACAAGCGCAGAGGCAGAGAGGCAGACACAAAAGCCAGAGCAGGCCATGCAGAGCCTCACAGAGATAGCGCAGAGGCCAGAGGTTCTGCGTCATCCATGCAGAGGGCAGCAGGAGTGATGCAGAGGGTCCCAAAGGCCGTGCAGTGCCTCAGAGGGCTGACGCACAGGCCCGGAGGGCTAACACAGTGCTTCAGTTGTGCTGGAGAGGGTTTCGTGGGGCAGATTTTCTAAATATCTGCTTCCGAATAGAGAGGTATTACTGCCGGTTATTTTTCTCTGTCGAGTGAGCCAGTTTGGCACCCAGTTGTACTCAAGGATAGACTGCATAATAAATAAACCCTCAGAATTGCTGCACCGGTTTTCCAAGTTGGGTTTTTCCGGGGACGAGTTGTCCAAAAATAATGGTGTCACTTGTGTGCTTGCTATTCTTTCAGTTGTTGATCTGTAGATGGTTGAGACTGTATTGTGTCTATTTCAATGTTTATATGTTTAAATAACTTGTAATTAACAAGTAGGAGAAATAAACTAGAAGAATATAGAGAAAATTTCTAACGGATAGATTTAGAAATTTCAACATAAAACTTTAAACACCATCAAAATCAGGATTAAATATAGGTTTGGGCCAATAAGACTTCTATTTTAGGGGAACGTTTCCAAAACATGTTGCCTAACAACAAGGGAAACATTTGCAAAATAAAATCAAATAGGAATAAGTTATGATGCCTAGAACAGCTATCGTATTCTAACAAATGTGGCTATGACCTCAATGATGCCCAGCCCATCCTACTCTAAGATGTGTGGCTATGAACTTGTCCTAGGAGCACACTTCAGTATCATAACTAGGATGAACGAACATAACCACCACTTAAGTAAAAGTAGCACTATCATTTGTTTTAGTAATCAGCATTGCATTATTTAGGTAAATGCCTCCCACAAGATATGTGATTTTGGCTCTATATCTTTCTAAGGGGGAGGAGAGAGCCTCATATTGAAGACTCAAGGGTTTGACTCTAACTAGGCCAGAAAGCTCTCCTACAACAAAAACATAAATAGAACATTGACTTATAAATGTATTGATAGAGTCTTGTACGTGTCCACAAGTACCTTTCATGAAATGGAAAAAGATATATAAGAACCAAACACCACAACAATGAATTCAATGCAATACATGTTGCAGTCACAGAATTAAAGCATTGGAAAGCCTCATACCTGGATAAATTCTTTCCATCCAGTTGGTTCAATTTGACCTATACGCCCCTTAATACGATTTGATTTCACCTTGAGACGGTCAATATTTTCCTTCCATACCTTATTCATATCTGATAGTCTCTGGAACTCTTGATAACATCTCGTTCTCTTCAGTCTTTTCTTAAAAATGGATACAGCCTTCTTATGCTCTCTATAAATCCTTTGTGATTCAATGTATGCTTCTGACATCTGAATCTGTGAATTTCCAGAAATAAACACAATATCAGAACACGACTAATCGCCACTTGTTTCTAACACATGCATAATTAAATAGCAAACGTAAATTTTATTTTGATATATATTACAGTGAATCATCATAAGAAAAACACTCAAATCAAATAATATTTCCTTAGAGAAATAGCTTACATGAGCTATAAAGGAAATTCATTTCCTTTTCACTACAACAAATATTGGAAATTTTTATCATTTCATGGATAACTGATCTAAACACAACATCGATCATTCACATATGAAATAAGCTATTTAACTAGTCTTCCTGATTAGTAAATTATTAAAAAATTGTTTAGTTAGAACATCATACTTCATCTTCTTCTGACAAGCTACTCAAAAGAGGCACATTCAAGCTCCATGACCATGTATCAATCGATCCTTCTGTGCACCACAAATCACCAAGCCGTGACTTTGCCAACTTTTTCCAAGCCGTATTTACCTCTTCGAGCTTCTTTCTTATTATCACACTGGCAGGAGGATCACCTGGAATGAGCAGAACATCAGGTAGGCCACTCTTATATACTGCTTTAACCCATTTTTCAGTGAAAAGGTACCATGAGTTGTCTGAGCCAAGAGCCACATAGTAAAATGGATGTACTCCCCGCTGTCCTTCTGAACCACTTAAGTCAAGAGATCCATACTTTTCTTTGCTCATCACTTCATTGCCTTGAAGGTCATTTTTGTGAGGACTCCAATAGTTCTCCTGCTGTGCAAGACAGAATCAATCAGAGAACCATAAAAAGCAACTCATCAGATTAAATTAGAAAATTAAATAGATGCACATAGAAACAACAAAATGTTAGAGTCCAAACATTATTCATATCCATGAATTGTGTCACACTGGAACATTTCCAATTCAAGTAAATGGGAACATGGAGAATAATGGCATCAACATCACTCCATTTCAGTAGCAAATTCGATTACAGTGGTTAAAGATTATGAAGAAACATTGTAATGTGTTGTAATGCAGGCTAAAAGGAAAATGCAGAAGGATTGTATATTTATCAAAACAGTTCCTTCTACACATATGTTAGAATTTAGAACAAGGAGAAATATCATACACAAGGCAAAACTGAATATAAAGTGATTCTCCAAAGCTTTTGGAAAGCATGTGACACGACACTTCACCACAGAGAAACCTGCCAAACTACTCTAGAGCCCTGTTACCTACAAAAAGTGGGTAACCCATACAAGAAAAATTTTCTCATTTGTCAGCCAGCCAGCCAGCAGTCCTATGATGGCTCATAGATAGCTTTAAACAAGAGCTATCCACTTATGCTCCAATCAGTGCTTTCTCCCATCTAACATACTTCTTGAAGGAAGGTGGGTCATCCATCACTAGGTACATTAACCATTCTTGTAATCATGTGCTTTCATTTAATGCTTTGAGGCATTCTAAAATGGATCACAGGCCAAGCTGGAAGATTGACCGCTCTTGATTGCACAATTGTTCCCATGCTTCACTTGGGAGGTTATCCTTTGCCACTAGTCCAGTGTGACCTCCCCTGAGGTCCCTCTTCCAAGAAGGTCACTACTGTTAGTTTTTGTAGCTCGGGCAGGTGTTCTAGTCCCTATTGGTGTCTATGAGGCTAAGGAACACATGAAGATAATTATCTCCAAGACCCAGAAACAGTTTCTAAGGAAAATTTCATAATTAGATTATTTAGTCAGTTTTTTAATCAATTTCCAAGTCTAACTTAGGAAAAGTGGTTAATTAAATCAAATTAATTGAGACAAAATCGATTTGCTCTAGTGACTTCCAGAAAAATCTTGAGAATGGGTCAAGATGATCTTAGCCATCAATTGGAGTTAGATCGTGGCCGCCAATTTGTCAATGAGAGATTATATGGGCAAATTGATGGGGCACTTGGAGATCACAATTCAAGACACAAAATTGCAGTGACAGCAAGGGCGCAGTGATAGCATAGAGGACACTAGCAACGGGGTTTCAACAGAGAAACTGAGAGATTTTTCGGAGCAATTCTTCACCAAGATTCCAGTATTTTGAGAAGAGTAAGGAGGTTGAATTGTTCTTTAGAGAGAAGGCCGAATCAGGTAGTGTGTGTAGCCAATTCAGCCAGTGCAAGTAACCAGAGGCTCAATTTAGTTGCTAGTTGTTGGATATTTTTCCAGAGGTAGAACAAGTGGTTTATCAAGTTGTTGGAGGCAAGATTATACACAAGATTAATTTTCCTAGAGGGAGTGCGAGTTTTTGGGTGGCCAGTTCATACTCCTCAGTTTGCAAGTGCGAATTTCTGGAGGGGGTGCGAAAAGCCTAGGACAGGTTGTGTGGATTTGCAGTGGGAGATTTTTGTTTTCCCAGTTCGATTTTGCCAGTAGGAGTGGAGAAAAATATTTGTCGGAGCTTTGCTAGTGAGAGGCAAGCAATTGTTGTAACTCTTAATTGTTGAAGATTAATTAATAATATAAACCCTCATCTACAGAACCGGTTTTCCCCACACTAGGGTTTTCTAGGAACTATTGTCCAAAAATATCAATGTCTAAATTTTATGTGTATACATTATTTTCTCAATTTTTGTTATTATTGGTGAAAAATGCAGTAGTGATTTCATTCCTTATTTGTCGTGATTAATTTCTGAAGACAAATAATCTACATAAGATAGAATAATAATTTCCAGTAACTGCAATTAAGGAAAGTGTTGAGAAATCTAGGGGCAGCAAGTGTAGGAGATTTCTCTTCCTTGATAATCGTTTGTGATATGATTTTTAATTTTTTAGATTAGTTTCTTTTATTATTAGTGTTTTTGTCAGACCAGGTAGTAACTCCTCAAAATCAATTCATTGATATTCATTCAGGTTGGTCTTTATTATATACATGAGGGAGAGACTGTTCACTTCATCTCCCAGTGACTATTCATATTTCTTATTATTTATTTACATCAGTTACACTTATTCACCCAATCCTGATGATTAGGTGTCAACATTCCTCGCTTAATCTGAAGGGATGTTGCTGAGTCCAAGCATTGTTCTGAATCATTCAAGCTTTTCTCTTCCAAGTGCTTTGGTGAAGATGTCTGCAATTTGCTCATTAGTGGAACAATGGTGGAGATGGATTGTTTTGGCCTCAACATGATGTCGAATCAGAGGATATTTAGTATTGATGTGCTTCGTTCGATCATGGAACTTTGGGTTCTTGGCCAACTTTATTGTCGAGGTATTGTCAATCATGAAGTCGATTGTACTTGTTTTACTTGCAAATCTTCAAGAATTTTCCTGAGCCACACAATTTATTTTGTTGACTCAGTTGCTGCCACATATTCTGCTTTTGTTGTGGAATCTGTTGGAACTGATTGTTTGCGTGATCTCCATGAGACAGCTCCTGATCCAAGACTCATAGGATAACCTGAAGTAGATACCCTAGTTTCTTTGTCTCCATCGAAGTCTAAATCAGAGTATCCAATCAAGCTGAAGTCATCCACCTGTGCATACTTGATTCCAAAGTCTTGAGTTCCCTTCAAGTACCTTAGAACTCTTTTTGCAGCAGACCAATGTCCCTCACAAGGTTTTGCATAAACCTGGAGAAGATTCCAACAGCAAACAAAATGTTTGGTCTGGTAGTAGTTAGGTAGTTGAGACTTCCTACAA
Source organism: Pinus tabuliformis (assembly GCA_031772625.1). Lineage (NCBI taxonomy): Eukaryota > Viridiplantae > Streptophyta > Pinopsida > Pinales > Pinaceae > Pinus > Pinus tabuliformis. Next base: position 746,977,741 of record CM062816.1, on the reverse strand, counting down.
GTTGTCTATACTTTGTTGCATCCTCAAATTCTTTTCCTTCAATGGATGTGAGCTTTAAGTTTTGTTCCATTGGAGTAGTAAGAGGATTGCATTCTGTCATGCCAAACCTGTTCAACAGATCTCCAATGTACTTCTTTTGAGAAAGAAAGATGGACTTCGGATGTTGAGTTACTTCAATACCAAGATAGAAATGAACATAGCCCAAATCAGTCATTTCAAAACCTTTCCTCAATTCCTTCTTTATGGATGCAATGTAGCTTTCATTGTTCCCTGTCATCAAAAGATCATCTACATATACCACAAGATATACAACTATTTGGCCAACTTTCTTGACAAATAAAGTTGCATCATCAAGATCATAATGTTTGAAATTGAGTTTCAGAAGATGCTTATTTAGTTTTCCATACTAGGCTCGTGGTGCTTGTTTGAGGCCATACAAGGATTTCACAAGTTTGCATACTTTATGTTCATGTCCTTTCACAGTAAATCCTTCAGGCTGGGACATAAAAACATTCTCTTTTAGATCTCCATTCAAGAAAGCAGTTTTTACATTCATTTGATGGACTTTCCAACCGTTCTAAGCTGCTAGTGCAAAGAGTGTTCGGATGGTAGCCCATTTTGCTGTGGGGGCAAAAGTCTCCTCATAATCGACCCCTTCCTTCTGTGCAAAACCTTTTTCCACAAGCCTGGCTTTGTGCTTGTCAAGCGATCCATCAACTTTATACATGTTCTTGTAGACCCACTTGCAGCTAATTGGTTTGGTTCCTAATGGAGGATCAACCAACTTCCAAGTGCCATTCTTTATCAGGGCATCATACTCCTTTTGCATCGCTTCTTTCCTTTCATCATGAGAAGCAATTTCTTTGAAGGAAGTTGGTTCGAAATCTGTAGACAAATTCAATTCACAATCATAAGAAACATCCATATCAACAGGTGAATTAGAGTCATCTACATCACCTCCATTTTGCCGGTTTGAATTTCTAATTCCTGTCTTTCCAACCTCATCAGAATGAACACTTTCTAGTGTCTTTGTCAGCCACTTTGGGGGACCTTTCTCAAATGGTCCAGGCTGCTCCGTTGATTGAGTTGGGACTGAATCAAGATTGAGTCTCCCAATTCTATCAATCACATCACTTAAAATATCATCTGTTTTTGGAGTTTCATGTGGGGGAGAGAGTTCTTCAGAAGAAGATTCCACATGTTGATCTAGTATAGGAATCCCTCCCTTCAAGATGTGGAATCTACTTATCAAATTCTTGAAAGCTCAACAACATTCTCTGTTTTGGATGTTTCAAGAAAGATTACATCTCTAGATACAACAAACCTTTTATTGACTTCATCATAGAGATGATATGCTTTGGAGGTGTTTGAATACCCGAGGAAGATACACTTACGACTTCTTGCACCAAGTTTGTTTCTATGTACCTTTGGTATCAAGGCATAACAGGTGGAACCAAAGACCCTGAGATGCTTTAACGAAGGAATGTGCCCATACCACATTTCATATGGAGTCTTGTTTCTAATAGCATTAGATGGACATCTATTCTTTATATATACAGCACATAGAACTGCATCAGCCCAAAACATCAATTTTACATTTTTGAAAAACATCATGGAGCGCACCATATTTAAAATTGTCCTATTCATTCTTTCAACTACACTGTTCTGTTGGGGATTATAAGGCACAGTTGTTTAATGTTTGATCCCATGTTGGCGAAGATAGTTTTCAAATTCATTTGAAGTATATTCTTTTCCATTATCAGTGCGAATAGAGCCAATATGAGATTGTGCATCATTTTCAATCCATGTATTAAAGTTCTTGAATGTATGAAAAGCATCAGATTTGTTCTTCAATAAATAAACCCAACACATTCTTGTGTAGTCATCAATAAATGTCATCATATATTTATTTCCATTTGCAAAAGGAACAGGCATTGGACCACATAAATCTGAATGAATGAGTTAAAGTTTTCTATGTGCTCTTGAATGTGAATCATGAAAAGACTGTTTGCTATGCTTTCTTAGAATACAAGCATCACATAGCTTAAGTTTCCTAGGAATTGTAGGCAAACCAGCAACACCATTTTTCTTCAACAAGCAAAGGCTATCATAGTTCAAATTTCCAAATCTAGCATGTCATAATAAACTTGATGAAAGTGTACCTTCTTCATAATGAGAGTTGTATGAGAAATGTTTTGCACGAGCAGAGGTACCCTGCAGGTTGAGAAGCCTTTCTTTTTCTATCCCCCCATGACAAGTGAGTGATCAGATGCTTTTCTCACCTCAAGCTTGCCATCAAACATATGAATGGAGTGACCTTGCTGGCGGATGTAAACCAAGGACAACAAGTTTCTCTTCAGTTGTGGGAGATATAGAACATGATGCAGAAGAAAATTTGGAAGACCAGGCAATTTAAGCCTGATTATGCCAAGCCTTGATGGCTTGATTTTTTATTGGTCTACAAAGTATACTGCTCCATCAACATTGTCAGTAAATCCTTCAAAAAAATCTTTTCTATGAGTCATGTGGCAAGTTGCTCCTAAATCAAGCAACCAATCATTTTTCCAAGAAGCAAGTGAAGCATTAAATAAGTCTTCATTTACTCCAACATTACATTGTGCCACAACATAATGAGCGGATTCAAGTGCTTTACCTTTGTCTGTGTCATTAGTTTTACCTTTGGGTTGGTTTCTTTGCTGCTCAATTTTGTCCCAAGGTAACTTGCATGTAGAGGCATCATGTGATCCATTTCTTTTCCAGCGTATGTAGTGCAAATTGGACTTTTCTCCTGGAGAGTGTCTACCCCCCCTGCCTCTGAAATATCTTCCTCTTCCTCTTCGACCACCTCTTCCTCTGGAAGAATCTTGGGCAAGATTCTTTTCTTTATGAGCAAGGCACACAGCCTCTTCAGAAGATTCAGGGGCTATCTTCTTTCCAAAAGCTTTCTCTCTTTCAGCAAAATTTTTCACAAGAGAGTCAAAGGTAATAACTTTGAGATTTCCATTTGCTTGCAATGACTCAAGATAATTGAAGTAAGATAAAGTCCCTGAGAAAAGCGATAAGAGGAATATCCAATTCAACCTTAGTGGCTTTGATATCGTGCATTATAGATTTTACTTCAGATGCAAGAGCAAGAGGATCATTATTTTGTAATTCAAGAGTGAAGAGTTTAATCATGAGTTGAACAACTTCAAGTGCAAAATGTGAGTCATAGAGTTCTTTCAGCTTTTGTAAGGCTTCGAAAGCAGTTGAAAATGGCGAAATATGGCGACTAACCTCTTCACTTACAGATGCTGCAATTAATGCATAGGCTTTGCTGTTCTTATTTTCCCAAATGGCGAACTCTTTGTCTAAGGTAGGTTGTTCTGGCTCTTTGTCTCCGTCTCCAATACACACTCCTTTCCACAACTCATTGAAAATGAGGGTGTGTTTTATCATCCGGGACCACTCAGGATAGTTCTCCTTGCCAATGAGAATTATTCCCACAATGGATATGATTGAATGCATTGTAAAATCTGAGTGTTGTAAAAATACTTCTGCTGATAAAAAAATACTTTCGCTGATAGAAAGAAAATACTTCTACTGATAGAAAATTTTCTAAAGTTGACGTGCACTTCATATATTATATGCCCATTATATATCGATCACATATGGCTCAACATATAAAAGATTTCAACCGACTTTTAATGACGTCTTTTCTCAACACATGCACCATGGATACCATACATATTTCTGAGCCAATGAAAAAAAATCCATTGCACCAAATAAAAGGCATTCAGAGCATGCATACACAGTCTTCAAAAAAATGTTTAATGTAGTCTCCAAAAATGTTTAATGCACAAGAAGCATATACTGTATACAGATCCACTAGCGCTCCCACCACCAATGTTTTCTCACCACTTCGGACGTTTGCCTCGCCATTGCACATCATACACTAGAACGAGGTCTCGGTTCTGGTACCAAGGACTGCTCCATACCAGAACTTCTTCAAGGTAATGAAAAACTTGCATATGTTAGTAGAGAGGAGGGGAGGTCTGTGTATTACCAATGCGTATTGTTGGGAGCAGCGTGGAGAGAGCAGCCAGAGGTTTGACAACGGAGGTCTGGCAATGGAACGCTGGCAACGAAGGGAGCAAATAAAGTGAAGAGAGGCAACGAAGGCTGGCAAATGGTTCCCCTATCTTCTCATTCCCCCACTTTGGCATAGAGACCAGAACATTCCGAAGTGCATTCTTTTCAAATTGTTGCAAGGGAATGAATAGTTATGATGTAGCGTAATATAGATTGGTGACATTACTTGTTCGCTTCCTCCATAAATCGAGTGACTAGACCATTAAAGATTGCAGCACAAAAAGAGAAGTTCATGAAAACAACAGGCTGAACATTGGATGAGAGATAATTGCAATGAGGAGCAGGTATTTGATGGGTATACGAAGCGTTACCCAGACTATCACGCAGAAGGCAAAGAAGAATATGGCACACTGTAGGAAATGTAGGACAGATTTCTGAAAAATGCAGAAGGGAGTTACAATGGCAGATTGCAATGCCAAAAATGGTGCTAGCTCTGATACCATGTCAGACCAGGTAGTAACTCCTCAGAATCAATTCATTGATATTCATTCAAGTTGGTCTTTATTATATACATGAGGGAGAGACTGTTCACTTCATCTCCCGGTGACTATTCATATTTCTTATTATTTATTTACATCAATTACACTTATTCACCCAATCCTGATGACTAAGTGTCAACAGTTTTCTTAATCAAACAACTACCAATTCATAAAGAACAATGAGACAAAGGACACAAGATATAAGCGACCAGCAAGGGCCAAAACCTCTCCATTTTGAGAGGAAAACCTATAATAATTATTCTTCTTATAGAATCTTCAATTTGACAAATTCCAAGACCTAGACCTTTGACCAAAACCCATCCAAGACCAAGTCAATGCCTTTCCTTGATTTGTTTTTCTTTCACAAAGTCAACCTCAATCAAAGTAGCATTCCAGCGGCAATGGCTTCTCCTCCGACCTCATTTTTCGTACCTGCAACTTCTTGACTGCAATTTGACCTAACTGCAGAAACCCTAGGCTGCACGTGTGAGCAAGATCATGGAGAAATTGTCCTTTTTTCTTCTTCGCTTGGTGAGATACTTTTCTTCAACACCTCGGCCTCCAAAATGATTCCTTTTTCAGCCAAGTTTGGACTTCTATAATGACTATAATATTTGGTCTTCCTGCAGCAGTGAAAGCCCTAATTCTTTTCGCATGTGTGAGATATTCTAGCCCAAAACAAATCAAAACTTCTTGGTTCTCTTTCTTCGCTCTCTACGAGGCTTTTTCTTCCTCCTTATTTCGCACTTATACTTCTACTTAAAAGCTTGATGAGATCAATACTTGAGTGAGCTTGAGTCCTCCTATATATAGCCTTTGTTCCCATGCTTTTAGGTCGACTTGTCTTCATTTCTAGGTTGACATGCTTCTTTGTAGGCATGTTGCACACATTTTATCAAAGTCCCAAGGAAGCAGATGTACCATATTTTCTTCAAAGATCAATATCATCAGCCATCAATGATTGTGTCATTGTAAACCCATTCTGCATTTTTTTTAATGTAAATGATGCTAGTAAGATCGTTCATGTATGTAACAACCTAGGTAAGCCTATTATTTTAGCAACAAATTTCATCCTAGGATGTTTTTCGTCTCACTGATTCATTTGTGTTTCTAAACAGAGATGATCAACAAAGTTTTTGCCTCCAACTTCACCCCAAAGCTAGGGTGGAATTTATCGTCAAAGTCTTAGGTGAGTCCTAGTGTTTTAGTCGTCTTATGTAAAAGTGATTTGGAAATGATTTAAGCTAATTGGCTAAACTATTTTATTAAAAAACATCTTGTCTACTAGATCATATTGTGTCGCAGAATTGGGTATGTATTTTCAGGATCTATAACAAACAGGTATTCCCCCTGTGAAGGTTGAATTATATAAAATCTTATGTAAAAAGTATTTTAGTGCAAGGTCCCTTATACTTAGACACCATGGTTAAAATATTAAGAGGGTGGAAAAATAATTAATCGCCTCAAGTGTCAATCAAATAATTTTTCTGGCAAAATTAAAATTAATCCTAAGCCAAAAAATTTATTTATTAGAGTCAAAAATTTAATTGCTAAAGAAATTAAATTCTCCAAGTGGAAAAATTCATGGGTCTTAAAGAAATTAGAGGTCATTTGTGTCTCAAGCCGTCGATTTTGGCTAATGTAACTCTGAAAAGCTTATGTAAATTACTGTCCCACTAGGAACGTTGGAATAATCATAATAAAGACTTTGGGGTGAAGTTCATTGTGTCTCTGATCTATCGATTTCTATTATGTGTTGGATACAGGCAATGTTGCACAAAACACCCCCCCCCCCTCTCAAGGATCCAAACTAGGAATAGCATCCCATACGGATCCGTGGGGGATCTACCATACGGATCAGGCCAGTGAAGACAGTTCTTGGAAATTCGGAACCGTGTCAGGGTGAAAATTCCTAGGTCTAACAATCTCAGGAATCCTACTGCAACCAGCTGAATCTACTTCACCTAGATCATAAATTACATTACAAACTTATTTCAGATTTCTTCTTGAAATATTAAAAGTAAATAATTGAAGCAGCCTACACCAAATTAAATATGATTCTAAAACATAGAAACTGAGCAAGGAAATACAAACACATAGGACACCGTTATTTTTGGACAAATGTCCCAAGAAAAACCCAATGCGGGAACACCGGTGTAGCATCTCTGAGGGTTTTTTATTATTAAGCAGTAGCAAATTCTGAATACCTCATAGGATTATCCAGTTACAAAGAGAAATACTGGCAAAAAGAATTTTGAGATTACCTCACACTATCATTGGAAATCCTGGCTGATCCAGCCCAAACTGATTGCCCCCTGATTTTTCTGGCTACCACTGCACAGTGTCTGTGTCAACCCAGCATCAAGCTCTCTGGGTGTTGCGTCACTCCTCTGGTTGGTCAATTTGTTGCCTAGGAGATTCAATTTCTACCTCTCGATCTCACACCCTAGCTCCTGGCTTCTGAAAATCGAATTCCTCTGCAAATTTCGGACTCCTCACTAGCTTCTACACTACCTCTGCGTGGCTCTGCGTCAGCCACTCTAGCTCAGCACTACCACTGTTGGATTACCCTCTGCCTCTCTCTGCTGAAGATTCTCCGACTGAGAAAAATCACTCTCTTCGGAAGCTATCCCTGCCCCTCTGCTGCAAGAAATATCCTCAATCAAATTTTCCTCTTGAGAACTTTTCACTTTAGAAAATCGATTTCTTGATCTTTCTTGGTGTATTTTCCAAATGACCCTCAAGCCCCTTCTTACATCTTTCTGTTGGACAACCAACAACCTAGATTAACTCCTAATCAAAGGCTCAGATTGTTTTGACTTGATCTCGGTCTTTTTCTAGAAGATTCACCCACAATTAGATTAATACCCGTTAATATTTTAATTTTCCTAAGTTTAGACTTAGGAACCCCATTAAAAATATTAATTATTCTAATATAATCTTCTCTGAGTGGAATTTCCCAAAACGATTTCTAGTTCTTTGGAATGCATGTGACCAAGCCTCCCTACAAAATTTGGGAACCCCGTTAAAATATTAATTATTTTAATATAATCATCTCTGGGTGGAATTTCCCAAAACGGTTTCTGGTTCTTTGGAATGCATGCGACCGAGCCTCCCTACAAAATTTGGGAACCCCATTAAAAATATTAATTATTTTAATATAATCGTCTCTAGGTGGAATTTCCCAAAACGGTTTCTAGTTCTTTGGAATGCATGTGACCAAACCTCCCTACAAAATTTGAGGCCTAGAGCACATCTGATACCACCCCAAATCAACACTCCCTCTTAGCAAGGAATGTGCTCTAGCAATATACTACTGCTGCATATTGCTCTGACTCTGAAGCATTGTCCTCTGCGCTGCTGATGTCTGACATGCTATCCACCAACCACTGCATTGCTGCTAGAACTGTATTGTTGCTTTTGACACTACCACTGCCATTGCTACATCTGTACGACATCTCCTTATCAAATGTTGCATCTGCTATGCTGCTAGCACTACCACTGCTAACATTGCATCTGTACTGCAACTCAATTGCTGAGAGAAGCAACTAAAAGACATTCAAAAACTAGACAAGTATCAAGTGGATACACCTCGGTGCTGAAAGCCTGACTATTGTTGGTCCCATGTTGTCTTATGAAGCCACTATGATGCTCAAGCTTTGCACTGTGCCTCCACACACTACTACCTCTTTGCTTTGCGCTACTCAAGTTCTAGCTGCTAACTACTGCATCTATCGCTTCAACACTCCATGGCACCAACTGAACACCCCTCCATCCCACTACTACTGATCATAGGCTCCCGTAACAAGGTATTGATCCAAGAGGTGGACTCCTCAAGGATCCTACACATCTAAGTTGCACGAAACGGGGAAACGGGTACGAGTTTCCGAAACGGGAAGCGATACGAAACGCGACCTCCAAAAATTTTGGAAACGGGGAAACGCAATATATATATATATATATATATATTGAAAATATTTAAATATATATATATGTGCAATCATAAAGCATAAATGATACATTATAATTTATTACACTTAAACATTAAGATTTAATTTACATCACATTTACTCATGAATGATCACATAATGAAAATAAAAATATCGAAATTTCCAAAAGCAACCTTTATTATATATCCAAATCTCAAAATCAGCCTTTATTTATATTAATATATGAGGCTGCAAATACAATAAAGACTATAAGGCTGCAAGAGAGAGATCAAATCAGGATTTTCTGCATCCACATCCCATTCTTTAGAAGGACCATTGTTGTATTGGGAGTCTCCTCCTACATAGTCGAACGACGTTAGTGCTCTTGATTAAATACACGTTTCATACCCTAGTACCCTACATGATCTTGATTATTGGGAGTTTCCCCTGCATAGAGGGCTTGGTTCTCTTGATTAAATACAAGTTCCATACCCTAGTACATGATAAAATCCAATGGAAACATTGCAATCCCTCCAATCCTGAAATCCTGAAAAACAAATAAGTCTGCTGGATTTTGAGTGAGATCTAAAATTCTACTTTCTCCATATGAAATCGAATGAGGGCGAAACCACTCTCAAACATCCTGAGTCATTTCATGGTAATGTTAAAAAATTAAGTAAAAGGATGAAAATGAAAAATAAAGGAGAATATCACTTTTACTCTAAGAATTTAACATTACCATGAACTGCATATCCCTCAAACTTCCTGATGAACTGCATATCAACACTAGGGCAAAAATTCACTTTTATAACTTTAGACACGCATCTAGAAGCAACAAGAAGTCACTAACATACCCTAAAAGTAAATTAAAAAAAAATAATAAAAAAAACACAAGTTAATGAGGAAACGTGGGTCGTACGGCCCTGAAACGTGTTTCCGGCCGTACTGGCCACGTTTCCGTTTCAGGAAACGTGGCAGTACGGCCGGAAACGCGTTTCAGGGCCGTACCATACGCGTTTCGTACCCGTTTTTGTACGGAAACGGACCTCTATACCATGTTTCGTGCAACATAGCTACACATCTATAGCTCTTTCAAACTGTTGATTTTTGGGTAGCATCGAATGTGCTCTAGCTTCGAAATTTTGTGGAGGGGCTAGAACGCATGAGATCTCCAAGACCCAAAAATTCTTTGGTGAAATTCCACCCAGATTGATTTCATTAAAATAATTAATATTTTTAATGGGGTTCCTAAGTCTAAACTTAGGAAAATTAAAATATTAATGGGTATTAATTAAAATATGGGTGAGAAGCTTCTAAGAGACCGTTGATTTCTCAACAGGGAAAGTATAAATGGAGGCTTGGGGTCAGTTGGAGAAGACACACACAAAGATTGAGGAAATCGATTTTTTGAGGTGAGCAGTTCTCAGAAGGAAAACTGATTGGGGAGATCTTGCAGCTGAGGGGTAGTGATAGTTAGGGAATACTGACAGAGAGGCGGAGAGAAGCTTGTGGAGGCAGCGCAGTAGCCAGGAGAGCTGACGTTGGGCCAGTCTGAGCCCACGTAGCCTTCACGCAGAGCTAGGAGAGCCAACGCAGAGGAAGAGTTGCCTTCCACGTAGAATGTCGAGGAGCTGCCGGAACAATTGGGAAAGTTGACTAAATGAGCAGAAGTGCTAACGCAGAGCCTCAGAGAGCTCTCCACGCAGGCCCACACAATTAGTGCAAAGCGGCAACAAAGTTGTAGCCGGGACCAGCTAGTTTTGCTGGCGGATCAGCCGGATTCTGTCGAGTGAAGTGAGGTAAAACTCACTCAGGTTCTTCGCCATTGTATTTCTTTGTCATTGGTTTGTCGGGAGGGAAACCAGCATTTGTATTCAAAACTTCTGCTTAATAATAGAAAATCCTCAGAGTTATTGCACTAATTTTCTCACATTGGGTTTTTCCGGGGACGTTTAGTCTATAAATAAGTATGTCCTTTGCATGATTGTCTCATTTATTTTTCAGTTCTTGATTTGTATAGTGGTGTAGGCTACAGTGTATTTACATTAATATTTTCTGAACATTTCTTAAAATAACTTGTTAAATGAAGAATACAAGTAGGTGATGTAAATTAGTTTTCTGCAGTAAGATTTCTAACTTGTTCGATTCAAAAATTTTCACACAAACTACAGCTCCAAATCAGCCCACCTCCCTCCTAGAGGTATCTTGCCTGTCATGGCGACCTCCTCCTGTTCGATCTTTGCAGCTGCAACCTTAGGATCGTGATTCTCATCCTTGTCCTTTTTCGTCAAAGGACAATGGGATGCATAGTGGCCCATCTCGCCACATCTGAAACACTTCACCTTGGAGACATCCTTATTTCGTCTCTGTTGCCCCTATTTCCCCTTTGATGCAAGGGTTTCATTCTCCTCCTCCTCCTTGGGCATCAACCCACTGTTGTTGTTGCTTTTGTCAAGTTTGACCTTGAACAGGTCTCTCCTTAGCTCCTCTTGATTTAGAGCTGCCCACATCTCATCCCAATTAGGCAATGTTGCTCTGCCCAAGATATTCTGGACAAAGACTTGCCACCTAAGTAACCGGATTCGTTCATATAGCCCGACGAACCCGAATCCCGCATGTCCGATACGATTCTCTTGAAAATCGTATCCTAAAATTGGATTCGACGTGTCCTATTAGGATTCGTATGAATCCTGTACGAATCCCGTGCATGGCCAGCGAATCTCGATTTTAGGATTCGTATCCCAGAAAATAACTAGAAACAATTGTCTCAGTGACCAATTTTTCAGTATTTCTGGAGAAGAATGTATGTTTTAAGTTCGGTGGACAAAAGTTTGCCTATGTAGTTTCTAGAACAGAATTTCTAGGGTTAGATTTCTTTTGTTGGAGGCTTATTCTCATCCTCAGCAGCCAATCTCCAAGCAAATTTTGTACTGTAGATGTGTGTTCCTCTAATACTGGAGAATCATCAATATCATGTTTTCTCTGAAAAAACAACAAACTTGACAAGATTCAAGAAGTGATCTGAGATTTGAAAAGACTTAAACTTCACTGCTCATACATTTGATTTGTTTGACTATTATTTATCCATGATATGTTTGTCCTTTAGTTGGAAAAATACTTTTAAGACTTTTAGAGAAGCGGATGTTTAATAAGTCACTAGCATTGTTGGAAGAGACATGACCCCAGATTTCAGATAATTTATCAGCAAAAATTAGCCCTGAGATGCAGATATTTGAATTTTGAAATAAAAGTCCATATTGTCCAAAATTTTGTTCATCCTCTAGTAATAGGCATTTATGTTGCTAATATGCCTTAGATTATATTTCCCTGTAACCATTTTCCATTTCATATAAGTATCTTTGTCTTTTGTATGTACTATGCATGCTATAGATGAAGATCTATGTTTGAAATCAATAAATTTGTATCATTAATTAAAATTTGTGTAAGAAATATCTAATTTTTATATATATATATATATATATATATTCATAAAATAATATATAACAAATCCTACGTGTTGTTAAAATTGGACAACTAGGTCCAAACTCCATGTTCTGATGCTCAGATTAAGAGGCTAATATTTTTGTTGGATTCCTCTTTCTGAGAGGTGTAAAATCCATATAAGAATAGTCTTAATCCGATGAGCAGAACTTATATTTTGAATTTATTATTCTTAATAAATTATGTGCAAGGTCAGCCAGTTTTGTAATGTAGGCTCACATGCCCAACAGATGTGTCACACACCCTCATTGATGGATATATATACAGGAAAAGTTGGAGAGAATTTGAACACAACACAACTCACATCTTCCTCTCTCATCCTAAAAGTACGAGCTACCTGGAGGACGAATTTCAGCCACACGTGGGAAGGACGAAGAGGGTTTCTGCTGCTAGGGTTTCGCAGAAGTTTGACCAGCGTTGACTTTTGTAGAACTGACTTGGGTTGACTCATCTACTGGTTGGAGGGTTGTTGTGACACATGCTGGGCTGGCTGACCAAAGGAGACTTTGCTGGTTGAAGCATCCTGTTGACCGCCGAAACGAACACATACATTTTTCTTGTTTCTGATTTGTCTTCTGTAAGATCTGCTTATATGTTCTATCTGCATTTTGCTTATCTACTTGTATGATTGCTGTGAGAAAAGTGAAATTGCTCTTAGCATAGAACATCTACAAAACTTTACATGGTATCAGAGCTGAGGTGAAGACAAACTCTATCTATAGCAATCATCATCGAAGAAAATGGATTCCTCTAAGCTGGAAGTCATCACTTGGAGTCATAAGCACAACCTCTTCATGTGTAGTCTCCTCCTCTCCACGTCTGGGTTTTTGGTGAAGGAGAGAGACACCATGAGTGATACGCTAGTCTTCAAGTGATGCCCTAGCTGCTGTACATTGCCCTAGCCGCAGAGATCTGAACGCAGTCAAGGGAGGCATTGTTACGCTGCACAAGAAGCCTTTATACGCTGCCTGTAGCAGCCTAAACGCAGACTTGTTCACGTAGTCAATGGAGGAAGAAGAGCCGCAGTCATCAAGCATAGAAGAATTCATAGGAGATCTGGCCGCAGTTGAAAGGAGACCTGTAGCTGCCAAGCCAATACGCAGTGTGAAGGTTCACGTAGCCCTAAACTTCAGCCACGTCCCTAAACGCTGTAAAGGAGAAGACGTTATGTATGCACAGCACTATACGCTGTCATGATACGCATACGAAATTAAGGAAACTATACACACAGCGTGGACATCTATACGCTCAGTTATGGACAGTCTATACGCTGTCACCTTATACGCAGTTATGGAAACTATACGTTGTCACCTTATACGCATACGCAGCAAATCTATACGCTGTCATTATACGCAGCAATGGAGAATCTTCGCATAAGGGAGCCGCATCCGCAGCAAGGTATTGACTGCACCATGGTGCAGTCATGACACTCTCGGCATCCTGTAACGTTCGTTGATCTGGCAGCGTGGGATCTGGCAACATAGATCAGGCAGCGTGTATTAAATGATCTCGGCATAAGGACGCAGTCACCATGAATGAATACCCTCGACCTCCAACGATATACCTGTAGTTGATCTATTATAAAGCAGTTATACTACAGCATGGGATCCGTGTTAATGCCACGTAACTGTAGGTGACAGCGTGGTAAAATCCAACGTTGTCTATGAGAAGAAGCAGTCTTGACACCAGATCTTGGTGGTTCTTCTATAGATGTTTAAGTATATTGAATAACAGTATGAAGATAATCCAGTAACGTATCTATTGCAAACAGTGATCTGAATTACAAGAAGTGACAAGGGTAAGGATCTCGGTTGGATGAAAATCTCGAATGAAGGGACCGAGTTATCTCACACAACAGTCCTGAAATACAGTCTCGGTGAAATCCATATGGCAGTACAAACATCTTGTACAGCAGTAACGTGGAGTATTAAATGATGTTCTAATATGCTATCACATGTATGGTTCAGTGAGAATATTTCGGTGCTACTACAACAAGGGTTTTTAGTCTCACCATAGCGCCACAGTCTCGGTGAAATCTCAGTAAAGGATTTCGGTGCTATCTCAGGGACAAGGTCTTGTTACTATCTCAAGAAAAAGTCTCGGTGCTACCACAAAGGACAGTGACTTCAATTCGGTGTTGTAATTTCAGTTTCGGTGTTATTGCAGAAGGAGAGGTTCAGTGCCATTGTAGAGATAAACTCAGTGACCACAAGATTCGGTACTATTAGAGTGACCTCAGCTTGGTACCATCACATGACCACTATGAGAGGACGTTCTACTTCAACAACCTTAGTGATGCATGAGATCAAGAGCAGCATGATGATGCATGATGCATATGCAGTGGTGCAGCTTGAGAACCTGATGTAGGATGATGATAGGTGAAGGAGTCACCTTGGAGGATCAGTTGAAGCAGAATGTCTTCAACTGATCTCATCGTTATATGAGATGATCTATGCTCAGATCTAGACAAGTCAAAGTGTTGACTTCTGTTGTAAATGTACACTCTCTCTCTTTCTCTGCTGCACTTTGAAGATAAAAGAAGAATTGATCAAGGGTTTCCCCACACAACTGATCTCATCCTTGGGGGGATGTTCTTACTATATGACATTTACTGATGACTTCTCTCGCAAAACCTGGATATACTTCTTGAAGAAGAAGGATGAGGCTTTCATGTGGTTCCGTACCTTCAAAGCCTCGGTGGAAAATATGACCGGAAAGAAGATCAAGATTTTGAGGACTGACAATGGCACTGAATATGAGTCAAATGAGTTCAAAGACTTTTGCAGAGAAGCTGGCATTAAGAGGGAGACTACCACTGCATATACTCCTGAGCAGAATGGTGTTGCTGAACGCAAGAATAGGACTATTGTGGAAGCTGCCCGTGCCATGCTATGTGACCAGGGTCTTCCAAAGTTTCTTTGGGGAGAAGCTGCAAATACTGCTGTGTACATTCAAAACCGATGCCCTCATTCCGCTTTGGACTCCAAAACTCCCGAAGAGGTTTTCTCTGGTAAGAAACCTGATGTCTCACATTTTAGAATTTTTGGATGTCCTGTCTATTTTCATGTGCCGAAAGAAAAGAGAAGTAAGCTGGATGCTACTGGGAAGAAAGGAATGTTTGTGGGCTACAGTGAGACTTCTAAGGCATATAGAGTCTATGTACCTGGTCAAAGGGAAGTAGAGATAAGCCATGATGTCACTTTTGACGAAGATGCTTCCCTGAAGAAAGTAGTAGATCTTCCTAGATCTAAAGAAAACCATGAAGAAAGACCTGGAAATCTGGAAGAACCCCAGGATGAGACTATGCCTGATGTTGAAGGGCCAATGGACCCTATTGATCCTTCCCCTTCTCTAGGAAAGAGGCCATCATGGCTCAGGGACACCCTCGAAGATGCTGAGGGTCATGCTGCCCCAAGGGGAACATTCCGAGAAAGCAAGAAGCCGTGTAGATACCAAGGGTATCTAGCTGCCATGAGTACTATTATACAATCTGAACCTGGATCTTTTGAGGAAGCCATCAAGCATCAAGTCTGGAAGGATGCTATGCATGAAGAATATGAGGCTATTATGAAGAATGATGTCTGGGATGTGGTCCCGAGACCGAAGGACAAATCTGTTGTCACCGCTAAATGTCTCTACAAGATTAAACATGGATCTGATGGGAGTGCTGAGAAGTTTAAGGCAAGATTTGTTGCCCGTGGCTTCTCTCAAAAGGAAGGAATTGACTATGACGATATATTTGCACCTGTGGCTCGATATACCACCATCCGATCCATCATAGCCCTTGCTGCTACGCAAGGATGGAGTCTTCATCAGATGGATGTCAAGACCGCTTTTCTGCATGGTGCAATAAAGGAAGAGGTGTATGTAGAACAACCTCTGGGATTTGAAGTTCAAGATCGAGACACTTATGTCTGCAGGTTGAAGAAAGCCCTCTATGGGTTAAAGCAAGCACCCAGAGCTTGGTATGAGAGGATGGATAGTTACTTGATGAAGCTGGGCTTCACTCGAAGCAATGCTGATCCCAACCTTTACTTTAAGGTTGAGGAAGGAAAGCCTCTCATTCTAGTGCTGTATGTGGACGACCTCTTCCTGACAGGTGATGACCCTCTCATTCATCAATGTAAGAGGGAGCTTGCTGCTGAGTTCGAGATGAAAGACCTAGGACTGATGCACTATTTCCTAGGCCTGGAGGTCTGGCAGAGACCTGGAGAGATTTTCCTTTCTCAAGGAAAGTATATTGTGAAGCTTCTGGAAAGATTTGGGATGGTGGACTGTAAGTCTGTGTCGACACCAATGGAACTCAACTTTAAGAAGTTGAGTGGCAGCGCTGCAGGGCCTATCTTGGCTAATCCTACTGAGTATCGTCAACTCATAGGAGCTTTGATGTTCTTAGTGAACACCCGTCCGGACATATGTTTTGCAGTGAATACTTTGAGTCAACAGATGGTTGAGCCTCATCATTTTCACTGGGTTGGTGCCAAGAATCTTTTGAGATATCTTCGGGGCACGATAAACCATGGGCTGAGATACACTGCCGGGAGTGTGATACTCCGGGGATATATTGATGCCGATTGGGCTAGCAGTGTGGTGGATCGTAAGAGCACATCTGGATGCTGTTTCAATCTTGGTTCTGCTTTGATCTCATGGATGAGCAGGAAGCAGAAGTCGGTGGCTTTGAGCACCGCGGAGGCCGAATACATTGCTGCTAGTATGGCCTGTTGTGAAGCAGTTTGGTTGAGGAAGCTCTTTAGTGAGCTGTTCCAACATGTGCTAGATACCACTGTAATACTCTGTGATAATCAGAGTGGGATTCGTATGACTGAGAATCCTGTGTTCCACGACCGATCCAAGCATATTGATATCAGGTACCACTTTATCCGGGATATGGTACAGCGAGGCGCCGTAAGGCTCGATCATATAGGAACTGATGAGCAGGTCGCGGATATTCTCACTAAGCCCCTGGGGAAGGTCAAGTTCCTAACCTTCCGTGAGAGTCTTGGTGTCGTGGAAAGACCCTATGATGTGGGTCCTGTTGGACGATGAGCTCTGGGAGCTCTGGGGGGCTTTGGGGATAGCTTCTCGGAGCTATAAGCACTCATAATGCTTTTGCCCTACCCTTGTGATTATTGAGCTGGTTCGCCACTCATTTAATCTGTGCCCCGTATGCATCCTACCCATTGAGTTCAGGGCTCATGGGAAGTACCTCTCATTTGGCCAATGAGGTGTGGAAAAGCTAGAGACTATTAGCAAAGACTGATGGACGCATCAGAGATTGCCGTACTCTCTATCTAGGATGGCATGGTCCAACCACTTGATCTGGGATCAAGATTTGTGAGGTCTGGGACCTCTGGACTGATTATGTCAGTCGGGGAATGATGTCTTTGTGACTGACCCACTTCTGTTCTGAAATAAAGAAGCCAGCAAAGCAAGTTTCGGCGGGATGACTCACGATGTTAATTGCACTAATAGATGGAGTTCTCCCTAGTTGAGAGGGAGTGTTAAAATTGGACAACTAGGTCCAAACTCCATGTTCTGATGCTCAGATTAAGAGGCTAATATTTTTGTTGGATTCCTCTTTCTGAGAGGTGTAAAATCCATATAAAAATAGTCTTAATCCGATGAGCAGAACTTATATTTTGAATTTATTATTCTTAATAAATTATATGTGCAAGGTCAGC
Organism: Pinus tabuliformis; assembly: GCA_031772625.1. Taxonomy (NCBI): domain Eukaryota; kingdom Viridiplantae; phylum Streptophyta; class Pinopsida; order Pinales; family Pinaceae; genus Pinus; species Pinus tabuliformis. The sequence continues at coordinate 746,960,020 of CM062816.1, read as the reverse complement.
CAGTTTTGTAATGTAGGCTCACATGCCCAACAGATGTGTCACACACCCTCATTGATGGATATATATACAGGAAAAGTTGGAGAGAATTTGAACACAACACAACTCACATCTTCCTCTCTCATCCTAAAAGTACGAGCTACCTGGAGGACGAATTTCAGCCACACGTGGGAAGGACGAAGAGGGTTTCTGCTGCTAGGGTTTCGCAGAAGTTTCAGGACAGCGTTGACTTTTGTAGAACTGACTTGGGTTGACTCATCTACTGGTTGGAGGGTTGTTGTGACACATGCTGGGCTGGCTGACCAAAGGAGACTTTGCTGGTTGAAGCATCCTGTTGACCGCCGAAACGAACACATACATTTTTCTTGTTTCTGATTTGTCTTCTGTAAGATCTGCTTATATGTTCTATCTGCATTTTCCTTATCTACTTGTATGATTGCTGTGAGAAAAGTGAAATTGCTCTTAGCATAGAACATCTACAAAACTTTACACGTGTCCTATTCCAGGGGGTCAATGTGTCCGAATCCGACACTATGAATCCCGAATCCCCGTGTCAGGTGACTTAGCTTGCCACTCATCTGAGACAGAATTTAGGGCCAATCTCACTAAATTTGAATCGTGAGGTGTATGCCCCGCAGCAAACAATTCATCACGGGTCTCCTTCAGCTTCGTGAGGAACGGATCCACATGCTCTCCCTTTTGCATCTAAGTAGATCTCAGCTTCTGCTCTAACTACATCTTTCGCTGCTTGGAAGATCCCTGATATAACGTGGCCAAGGCATCCCACATCTCCTTAATAGCTGCTCTGCTAGCAACATAACGCACTACATGATCCTTGACTCCATCCAGGATCATCCTCTTGGCCTTTGCCATCTCAACCTTGTATTTCTTTAGCGGATCTGCATCCACAGGTTCAGCTACCACACTATCAACATACGTCTTGAGGGCATGCTCATCTAGAAGGAAAGGCATTCTAGCCTTCCAGATGACATAGTTGGATGCTCCGTCCAACCTGTCTTGATCCCTCAAGCCATTGGTTGCCATATCCTCCGAAAACTGTCGAACAACTCCCTCTTTCTCCCTACTGCGTAGCTTCTAGGTTGGCTTACGTACTCCCTGATGGAGTTGGTAAGTTTGTTGCTCCTCTGCTGCCTAGCAAATGAGAAATATTGATTTCCTCGACAAGAAACCTTTGAGGAAGTATTCCCTCACTATGCGATCTTCTTCTTTCTTCCGATGACTTTTCTGCCCAACACTCAGCTTGCAAAAAATTGCGTCCCTCTAGCTTCGCGCTGAGGCTCTGCGTGGTTCCCTCTGCCTTGCTAAAGTCTCGATCCGACAATCTTACCTCTCTGTCGACTCACTCAGAGAGAGACAACCTCAAAAATATAGCCCTCCTGGCTAGAACTGCGCAAACCCTCAGGGGATTTGAACTGCTTGCTTCAGTGCTAGATCTTATCTTCCTGTTTCACATCAACAGCTCTGATACCATGTGAAATTCCTAGATCTAAAATCTCAAGAATCCTACTGCAACTAGCTGAATCTACTTCACCTAGATCATAAATTACACTACAAACTTATTTCAGATTTCTTCTTGAAATATTGAAGTAAATTACTGAAGTAGCCTACACCAAATTAAATATGATTCTGGAACGTAGAAACTGAGCAAGGAAATACAAACACATAGGACTCTGTTATTTTTGGACAAATGTCCCTGGAAAAACCCAATGCGGGAAAACCGGTGTAGCAACTCTGAGGGTTTATTATTATTAAGCAGTAGCAAATTTTGAATACATCTCTGAATACCTCACAAGGTTATTCAGTTACAGAGAGAAATACTAGCAAAAAGAATTTTGAGGTCACCTCACACTATCACTGGAAATCCTGGTTGATCTAGCCCAAACTGACTGCCCCCGGTTTTTCTGGCTACCTCTACACAGTGTCTGCGTCAACCCAGCGTCAAGCTCCCTAGGTGCTGCGTCACTCCTCTAGCTGGTCGATTTGCTGCCCAAGAGATTTGATTTCTGCCTCCCAGTCTCACACCTCGACTCCCGGCTTCTGAAAATCGAATTCCTCTGCAAATTTCGAACTCCTCATTGGCTTCTACGTTGCTTCTGTGTGTCTCTGCGTCAACCCCTCTGGCTCAACACTTCCACTACTGGATTACCCTCTGCCTCTCTCTGCTAATGATTCTCCAGCTGAGAAAAATCACTCTCTCTAGAAGCTATCCCTGCTCCTCTATTGCAAGAAATCTCCTCAATCAAATTTTCCTCCTGATAACTTCTCACTTCAGAAAATCAATTTCTTGATCTCTCTTAGAGTATTTTCCAAATGACCCTCAAGCCCCTTCTTATATCTTTTTGTTGGATAACCAACGGCCTAGATTAACTCCTAATCAAAGGCTCAGATTGTTTTGACTTGATCTCCGTCTTATTCTAAAAGATTCACCCACAATTAGATTAATACCCACTTGGGATTTGAAACGTTGGTATAAAGATGTTCAAACTGTGGATTCTCCGATCACTGATTCAATAGATTAATACCCATTAATACTTTAATTTTCCTAAGTTTAGACTTAGGAACCCCATTAAAAGTATTAATTATTTTAATATAATCGTCTTTGGGTGGAATTTCCCAAAACGGTTTTTGGGTTCTTTGAAATGCATGTACCCAAGCCTCCCTACGAAATTTGAGGCCTAGAGCACATCCGATGCTACCCCGAATCAACAGTCAACTCGATCCGCGGATCTGACGATGGATCCTCCCCGGATACGCGGCGGATTGGCATGGATCTGTATGCATCCCAAGCAAATCTGAAGGGAGACGGGCAGTTCCACAGGGTTCTAAATAATTTTTTTATTCTTTCTTTGACTTAAGTTGGGTTGGGGCTTCTCGAACACTCCCAAGGTGCTCCCTTGATGCTCCTCAGATGCTTCATAGATGGTCCCTCATGGTCATTATTCAGGATGTTTGAGAATGGTTCTAACCTCATCGAACTTCATATGGAGAAAATAGAATTTCATATCCTATTCAAAATTCAGTAGACTTAACAGCTTTCAGGAATTCAAGATCAATGGGATTGTGGCATTTCATTTGATTATATCAAGTATGAGGGTATGTGATTAGCATTTAATCAAGAGCACCAAGCCCTATATGTACCCTAGTATTGGTGGTGTTAATTGTTGAACTCCTTTGTCATGCCCTTAGCAAAAAATTACCTTTCAATCAAGTCAAAATCATCGATCAAGCATGTTAAGTTTTTTCTACCATATTTTAAGGCTTGGATTAGGTAGTTTGATCAAAATTGGGCAATGTTGACTAATATCCCTAGACAATCGAGGTAGAGGCAAAGTTTAGACAAGAGGAGAAGAATCTAGATTCTAGAAGGTTGATGCTCGAATCATTAATCATTAATGTACAATGGATGCCATATCTATTTTGATTTATGTACAAATATGCATGCTTCCATATCTTCTACAACTAATTTGGTATTTTGGATGTTTTTTGTAATATAAATGAAAAAAAAATAATAAATATAATAAATATATATATATAGTAGACGCTTCACTTCATAGATTTTTGAGAAATGACACTTTCGTGTCCCCGCTTCCAAAAAGCGTCCCTTCTTTGTCCCCGCTTCATGCAACATTAGGTATGGGCATTCCTATATCATGCTTTGTAGTTATTATTAATTGTTATTTCATTGTAGATAATGTGGAAATTTGGTGATCTCAAATCCTACTGCAGCAACTGATAATGTTTCTTCTATTTGTTAAATTAATCAAAAAAATTATTTACAATTTCCTACAACAAATATCGAAACATATACACTGCATCCTTCACAAATACAATACTACGGAAGCAAAATACGCACGGGAAATAAATAAACACATACACATACACCGTTATTTTTCGACAAACATCCCCAGAAAAACCCAATACGGGAAAACCAGTGCAACAGTTGAGGGTTTTATTACTAAGCAGTAGTTTTATGAGTACAAATCATTGGATGCCCAAACTAGTTATCCGATACAAAGAATAAACTGGCAAAGAGGTAGTGAGAAAATATCTCACACTGTCACTGGAGATCCAACACTGATCCGAGCTCTAGATGAGTTTCCCTACGCTATCTCTGCGTAGTCTTTGTGTGTGCTCACGCAATCACTGTGTCACAACTCAACGGACTACCTCACTTCTTCCTTCTAATATTTTGCAGACTGAAAACTCGACCCTCTGGCCCTCCGGTCTCACACCCCCAGATCTGGCACTAGGTCTCGACTGCTCCTCAGCAAAATTGTGGACTCCCTCTGAAGCACTACGCTACCTCTCTAAACCTCTCGATGCCTCTCTGACTTGCACTCACCAGGATTGGAAAAATCCCCTCCAGACTACTATCCCTGCCCCTCACCGCAGGAAGATCACTCGGTCTCTCTCCAACAACTCAGCATTGCTACTCTTGAGAATTCAATCTCTAGATCTCAATATCTCGGTGTGTTCTCCTAGTGCCCATCAAGCTCCTTATAATCTCTCGTTGGAGCACCAACGACCAAGATTAAAACATAATCAAGGGCTAAGATTAATTGGGAGTTGATCCTCGTCTTTATCTAAAAGATTCACACCATATTTAATTAATACCCTTTAATTAATCACATCTGCAAAGTTTAGACTTAGGAATACATTAAAAATGATTAATTATTTTAATTAAACCATCTTTAGGTGGAATTTTCCCAAACGATTTATGGGTCTTGGAAAATGCATGTGTCTTAGCATATCTGCAAAATCTCAAGGCTAGAGCACATCCGATGCTACAGAAATCAATAGATGGTAGGAGCATTCTATTGGTAAGTTGTGGGCTTATCTTAGGTGATCTGATTCACTGTATGTTCTAACGGTTATCTTTGAGAATTATATAGTGTTTGCAGGTTCCCCAACCCTTGGACTCCAAGTTCACGAACTATGGACAGAGGCTGACTTCGTTTGAATCCGAATTATTTTTATGGTTCTCTAACTTCGCTAAGGTTGTGGTTTCTACATTTATCTTTCAAAATACATATAACCATTATCAAAGATTTATAAAAATTTAATCTTTCAAAATTCCTTTTCAAAAGCATTTTTTTCACATGTATATTTTGTAAATATATTTCTAAAATAGAGTTTTGTAAATAACTTTTTTTCTAACATTTGTTTTGCACCTAGGTTTTTGGGGTTTTGAACTATTTTTGGATCTTTCTATATATTGGGGATTTTGGTATTCGTAAATTCATTTATGTAGGTGAGATCAAGTGAGAAGAGTTGGATTAGAGTTAGATCTAGGCCCTTGAGGCTAAGATCTAGCCTCTAAAATTTTGCAGGGCCAGCTATTGAAGAAAATTTGCAGTAAATCTGAAGATCTGAAGAACAATTATTTTGGAGTAAGGGCTTTCGAAACTTTTTAGGGCCAAAAGGCCCAGTGTCCTCCTCTAGCCTCAGCGCCCTCCTTCTCCCTCCTTGCGTCAGCCATTTGAGGCCCTATGTTACCCCTAGAAGTCCTCCAGAACCTAGCCGTTAGCCCCAAAGGGCCTCGGCCTCAAGGTTTTCAAGCCTTTTAGGCCTGGCCATAAGGCCTAGGGCCTTAGGCCCCCTCCCCCCCTCGTTTCCCTAGGCCACAGCCCGAAGGGCTTGCGTTGGCTCTTTGAGGCCTCCTTTAGGGTGTCGCAAGCCTTAGGGCCTCAGAAACCCTAGGCCGCAGCCCCTTAGCACCTTTCGACCCTCCATTTAGCCTAGTGGCAACCCTTTTGGGCCTACCATGAGCCTCCTAAGGCTTCTTGACCCTAGCCACTACCTCTTTCAACCTTTTCCTCTTATCTTTGGCCCTCTTCCTAGCCCTAGCTTGCCTTCATTCATCCTTGGTTGGCCTCTGAAATTTCTGGACTGAAGTTTTACACGTGAAATTGGCTCAAAGTTGGTGTTTTCAGGTGCCAAGTACTTCGGAGAATTTTTTGGCAACTTGGGCATGTGATCTACAATGCCTTGGGCCTAGGTTGTGATCTATAAACCCTTGTCTTCTCACTATTTTGCTACAGATGTAATAAATCTTTCATGACAGTGAAAAAATTCATGATAAAGTGCCCTAAAAATCACATCTAAGAAGTCTAAACACACTAAAAGTTTCATGGTAAAATTTTGTTAATTGTTTGGTGACTTGGGCATTGTTTCTTAATCATCGGTCTACTTGTTTGTTGGCTGGAGTATCTCTGCATAATCAAATAGATCAGATCTGATATAATTCACATTAAGAGGCATAAAATTGATTGGTTTAAGATTTGGCATATTGTCATAACATCTAAGTTCTTGGGCATCAATTTTTTGGCATAAATATCCAATTTGTAGTGACTGATACCGCTACATTAAAGTGTGATCAGATCTAATATTTTCTGAATACTACATCTTAAGAGGGCTATAAATTCATTATTTTATATTGGCAAAGTTGTTTTATCATTTGGCAATTGTTGGGCACAGTTTGGCACGCACACTCACATTGATAGCTCATTGTTTTCATGATTTTATTACTGTTGTCATAAGTGTTTTCAGATCTGATATAATTCTGAATAATTCATCATAAGAGGGTTAAGTAGCTCATATAGTTGTTTGGCAAGTCATTGGGTATCTCATTGGTCATATTTAGTTTTCATATGCTTGACAATTTCTTGATCTAGAGTGGTCTACTTGTTGCTGTCCTATAAGTCACATAAGCGGTTTTCATGCTCTAATTGGTTCATTGCGACTTATGCTATTGAAATCTAACGTGTTAGATCAAAGAATTGTTAACTTGGCACTAAAATCACCCATTTAAGCTCTAATCTTGTTGAACATATTAAGTCTCCTTGGGCATATTGATATCTTGTGGTCTAAGTCATATTGTTTCTTGATATCTAATTGTGTTAAGTTGATTGGCATCTTGTTCTAATTGTGGTCCAAAGCATTGAAGAATCTATTTGGTTGTTTTGGCATTTAAAATCTAATCATGATAAGTAGCATTGCCCAAAGAGCATCATTTATGGTATTATCATCACTGGAATATCTTGAACAACTGTTATTGATAATCATTGGCTAATTGTCATCATTGGTTAAGCATCTTGTGGATTTAACATTGGCACTAAATAAATTGGCACATTCTTGGTTATAAGATTGTTTCATAACTCATCATTAAGTACTCTTGTTATAAGAAGCTAATCTAAGTACTTAAACATAAATCAATCTTAACCTAAGAAGTCACTCATCCACCTTGCATAAGCATTCTAGGCCTAGTTGCATTAATAATTTACCTCTAAGCATAAGCTTGGTTGATAGACCTCTAAGGCCACCCTTGCGCAATTTAGCTTGAGGGATTCAGCACTTTTCTAGTGGTTAACACGGTAACCTTGCAGTCGTCAAAGCCACAATCTCTGCGGTTGAGATTTTCGGTTTTAATAAAATAGGCAAAAATCTCAGTAGGTGACAACAATAAGATTGTGTTGCTATATTAGCTCTATTTTGTTGGGAGAGAGTTAATGCATCCTATCTTTGTTGTAAGAGGATTTATGAGGCAGTTAGATTCTCTTAGCTATAAAACAGGCGTCCATACGGATTGGGATGGGTGTGTGAGAGTTTGTGAGGAAATTGATTATTCTGTAATCTCCTGTTTTGATAATAAAGATTGTCGATGCCTATGTTTGGCGGACGTAGCCCAGATTGGTTGGGTGAACCACGTTAAACCTCTATGTCTTTTATGTATGACTTTACATGCTTTTGTTGTCTCTTGTTTTAGCTGCGCACTGTTGGATCTAACAAGTGGTATCAGAGCGAGTTGGAGAAGTGGCGCAGCAGAGATGTGGCGGGCTCACGTTTGCTGGAGGCTAGAGGTGTGTTGACTGGTTTACATGTCAATTTCCAGCATGTAACGTGGCGGTGGTTTAACGCTGTTGGAGCGTTTGCATATCACCAATCACCGTGGAGCGTTTGCAAATGATGTTTAACGTTGTTTGCGTGGCTGTCTCTATGCGTTTGTGTGGCTGTTGAAGCTGAACTGCGCTCCCAAAATAAATAAAACCGTTGAAACAACACGTGAATCAACACGTGACCGAACGATTGCTGCGGAGGGTGCGTGTTGACGGTCGGCTGCTGGTGGACCTACGCACGCCAAATCGCAGAACGTTTTTTGAAACTGCCTGCGCCAAACGACATTCACGGTTAGCACACAAACGACAATTGACGGTGAGTTGTTAAGCGTGTTGGAGCGAGTACATGAGAACGGATCACTATAGGTGGAGTATTGTTTTCCAAAAGTTTTGACAATTGGCGCGGGTAAGCACTGAACAAGTGCGCCAAGCATTGGCGTTGGCGCTGGACCGATATTCAGAAGCGCGCCAGTGCGCTAAGAGCTGAATGGGCGCGGAATTTATAGGTATACGCGTGCCAATTTTTAACACTTACACCATTTTTCAGTTGGCACGGATCTTCAGTTGGTCAGCAAGCGCCAAGTTCATTTTATGATTTGCTGCATGCCAAATCCTTTTACACTGTTTTTTAATTGTAATCTGAAATTCAAACAGCAAAGGGGTTTTTTAATGTAAAGTAAAGGCAATGTAAAATAAGGCATAGGCGTTTTTCATATATTAACTTTTTTTTTTTATTTAAAAGTTGGAATTGGAGATTGTTTGTTTTTAAACGAGATGGCGAAAACTCAGAGTGCCCGATTTGAAATCGAGAAGTTTAATGGCAAAAACAACTTCGAGATCTGGAAGGTAAAGATGCATGATCTCCTGGTACAACAAGGCGTGGCAAAGGCACTGTCGGGAAGATCCAAACTGCCTTACCCCGTGACAGATGATGAATGGAATGAATTGGATGGAAGAGCCTTGAGCGGTATTCGACTGTGTTTGGCTGATGATGTTTTGTTTAACATCGTGTCAGAGAAAACTGCTGCTGGTTTGTGGACGAAGTTGGAGAAGCTGTATATGACAAAATCCTTGACAAATCGGATTCTCCTGAAGCGGCAGCTATACAGTTTGCGAATGAAGGAAGGTACTTCGATTACTGATCATTTGAATGTTTTTAATACTCTACTGGTGCAATTAGAAAGCATAGAAGTAAAATTTGAATCCGAGGATAAAGCCATAACTTTATTGTGCTCGTTGCCCGAGTCATGGGATCATTTTGTTACTTCTATAAGTCTTAGTTCATCCGAAACCATTGAATTTGATGATGTCGTCGGAGCTTTGTTGTCCGAGGAGACCAGGAAGCGGTCAAATGCTGACACCTCTACATCAGAGGCAATGATGGCTAGAGGTCGTTCTAGAGAAAGACGCTCTGGTAAGCACGACGATTCGCGTTCAAAGTCGAAAGGGAAGAAGAGTAGAGTAAAGTGCTGGTTTTGTGGCCAATCGGGGCACTTGAAGAAGGATTGTTGGAAGCGACAACAAACTTCTAAAGAAGCTTCATCGACAGAGAAGAAGGAAGCAAACACGACAGATACAGGTTCGGCATCTGGTTCAGGTATGAGCGACGAAGTCTTATCAGTTAATTTGTCAAATCATGATCAACATTGGTTGTTAGATTCTGGTGCATCAAACCACATGTGTATTCATAGAGAATGGTTTAAGACGTATAGATCAGTTAATGATGGAGTCGTGTACATGGGTAATGATGTCACATCTAATATTGTGGGAATAGGGAGTATACAGCTGCAAATGTTTGATGGGACAACCAAAATGTTAATTGATGTAAGACATGTACCAGATTTAAGGAAAAATCTAATTTCACTGGGAGCACTTGACACAAATGGATATAAAACTGTAATTCAAGGTGGAGTAATGAAAATTTACAAAGGTATTTTACTAGTAATGAAAGCTAAGAAGGTAGGAAATCTATTTCAGTTAGAAGGAAGAACAGGGTCAGTTCATGTGTCTACGGTGTCTGAACATGACAGTAGTTCCATTCGCCTATGGCATCAAAGGTTGGGCCATATGAGCAAAAGAGGGTTAAAGATTTTGGCTGATCGCAAGTTACTTCCTAATCTAAGGCCTGGAAAGTTAGATTTCTGTAAACATTGTCTGTTTGGCAAACAAAGTAAACAAAAGTTTAAAACAGGCAAACATACTAGTAAAGGAATACTTGATTATATCCATTCAAATGTTTGGGGTCCAGCACCTACAACCTCATATGGTGGCTCGTCATATTTTGTACATTTATTGATGACTTTTTTAGGAAAGTGTGGGTCTACATGTTGAAAAGGAAGTCTGATGTTTTTACAGTTTTCAAGCAGTTTAGAGCATTGGTAGAAAACATCACTGGTAGAACTATAAAATGTTTAAGAACTGACAATGGTGATGAGTTTACCTCCAAGGAGTTTGAAAACTATTGCAAGGATGCAGGGATCGAGAGACATAAGACTACTGTTTATACTCCTCAGCAAAATGGAGTTGTTGAACGCATGAATAGGACTCTTTTGGAGAGAGCAATGAGTATGCTGAGTAACGCTGGTTTGCAGAAGGAGTTGTGGACAGAAGCGGTGGCTACAGCTTGTTATGTGATAAATCGGTCACCATCGACAGCGATAGGTTGCAAGATTCCTCAAGAAGTATGGAAAGGTCACCCTTGTGATTATTCTAAACTCAGAGTGTTTGGTTGTGATGCATATGCTCTAGTGCCTAAACATCAGCGCACTAAATTAGATCCAAAATCAAAAAGGTATATCTTTGTTCGGTATGGTGATGGAACAAAGGGATTTAGATTGTGGGATCGTACTACCCGCAAAATCATCATCAACAGAGATGTAAAGTTTGATGAATCCTCTCTTGTACAGTTAGATGTAGATAATAAATTGAAACAGGATGATGTATCTGATTTTCAGCACATTCAGTTTGACAGCACTTCTAATGATAGTCATGATGACCATAGTTCAGATTCTAGTCATGAACAGGTTTCAAAATCAGATTAAGAACAGGGTTCAGATGTAGGTCATGAACAAGTCTCAGATGGTGATCATGAAGAACTTCCTATAGATGGTAGCCAGCCAATTGTGGAAGCACCAGAAACATCCTTAAGGAGGTCTACAAGAATCAAACGCCCTCCGAAAAGGTATGATGATTATGTTACTTCAGTTGCATTTACCGCTAATGACGATGAACCTCTGTGCTATCAGGAAGCTATAGAAGGTTCGAAAAGTGACAAATGGAAAGCAGCTATGAAGGACGAAATGATGGCCTTAGGTAAGAATGGCACATGGGATCTGGTTGAACTTCCGAAAGACAGGAAAACTGTGGGATGTAAATGGGTTTTCAAGGTGAAACGGGGTGTGAATGATACGGAGGACAGATACAAAGCGAGGCTGGTTGCAAAAGGGTTTTCTCAGAAAGCAGGCATTGACTTTCATGAGATATTTTCACCAGTTGTTAAAATAGTTTCAATTAGAATTGTGTTAGCGTTAGTTGCTTTGCTTGATTTAGAATTACAGCAACTAGATGTTAAGACTGCATTTTTACATGGAGATTTAGATGAGGAAATTTATATGGAACAACCGGAAGGGTTTGTTCAGCATCGCAATAAGAAATTTGTCTGTAGGCTCAAGAAATCATTGTATGGTCTGAAGCAGTCGCCTCGACAGTGGTACAAGAAATTTGATTCCTTCATGTTGAGTCAAAAATATATAAGAAGTGAATATGATCATTGTGTTTATTTTAAGCAATTAAGTAATGGCATGTTCATTATCTTAGTGTTGTATGTTGACGATATGCTTTTAGCAAGCAAAAGCATTGAAGAGATCAACAGGTTAAAGGCTCAGATGGCAAGGACATTTGATATGAAAGATTTAGGAGCAGCAAGACAGATTTTGGGCATGGAGATTTTCGGAGACAAGAGCAATGGTAAGCTGTGGCTATCACAACAGAAGTATATTGAGAAAATACCTTTGAGGTTTGGTATGAACAATGTGAAGCCTGTGTCAGTCCCTTTAGCTTCCCATTTTAAGCTTTCTTCCAGTTTATGTTCTAATACAGATGAAGAAAAGGAATATATGTCTCGAATTCCATATGCCAATGTAGTAGGATGTTTGATGTATGTGATGGTTTGTACTCGACCAGAGATTTCACATGCAGTTGGGGTTGTCAGCAGGTATATGGCAAATCCGGGTAAGGAACATTGGTCAGCAGTGAAATGGGTGCTTCGGTATTTGAGAGGCACAAGTAGTTATTGTATTACTTACAATAAGAGTAGTGAATCTATTTGCGGGTATGTTGATTCTGATTTTGCAGGTGATTTGGATAAGAGAAGGTCAACTTCAGGGTATGTCTTTACTCTTGCAGGTGGAGCTATTAGCTGGATGTCAAAGCTACAAAACATTGTTGCTTTATCCACTGCTGAAGCAGAATACATTGCTGCTTTGCATACTTGCAAAGAAGCGGTTTGGCTGAAAGGTTTGCTTGGTGAGTTTGGTAGGTTACAGGACAGCATCAAGTTACTTTGTGATAGTCAAAGTGCAATACATTTGGCTAAGAATCCAGCCTATCATAGTAAATCAAAGCATATTCCAATAAAGTACCATTTTGTAAGACAGGTTATCACTGAAAGGGGAGTCTCTCTTGAAAAGGTGCATACAAAGGAAAACTGTGCAGACATGTTCATGAAACCAGTTTTGTTAGAGAAGCTGCGTTGGTGTTTGGCTTCTCTTGGCTTGTAGAAAAAATAAGTAATAAAGAAACAGGGCATTAGGGTAATTGTTGTCAAGGTGGAGATTGTTGAGATTTTCGGTTTTAATAAAATAGGCAAAAATCTCAGTAGGTGACAACAATAAGATTGTGTTGCTATATTAGCTCTATTTTGTTGGGAGAGAGTTAATGCATCCTATATTTGTTGTAAGAGGATTTATGAGGCAGTTAGATTCTCTTAGCTATAAAACAGGTGTCCATACGGATTGGGATGGGTGTGTGAGAGTTTGTGAGGAAATTGATTATTTTGTAATCTCCTGTTTTGATAATAAAGATTGCCGATGCCTATGTTTGGTGGACGTAGCCCAGATTGGTTGGGTGAACCACGTTAAACCTCTGTGTCTTTTATGTATGACTTTACATGCTGTTGTTGTCTCTTGTTTTAGCTGCGCACTGTTGGCTCTAACATCTGTAGTGTCAGAGGCATAGAGTGGTTGGAACCTTAGTCACCAGGTTTGGCGAATTTGAACAAATAAGTTTGAAATTCGCCGAACATCAAACGAATACGAACTTATTCGTTCAAGTTCGCCGAACTTTATGGTGAACTCGAATTTCAAGCCGAACTCAAATTTGAACGCGAACATAATCGATTAAGTTCGTTTTGGTTCGATAAAAATCTTTTTGGTTCGATTTAAAAAATTTCGAAATGAATTACTGCATGCCTGTTTTGCTTTTGGTTTCATTGTTTGCGGATGCCAGAGGGTTAGGTTTCAATGTTCATTGTTTGCGGAGGGTTATACCTACCACTGGTATTTGTGAAACTCAAATGTAAGAAATTTAGTTTCCATGACCATTATTTTACATTTCCTTATGATAATTTTCTATGAAATTCTAGGGTTGACTAGGGAATTCTTCTTATTTTCTCACAAGATGGTTTTCGCTACAATTGGCATTTTGTTTTGAGAATTTTTGGAGTTAGATATTTTCAATTTGAATTCCTTCCGCCATTGTTGCTACACGTGCTCATTTTATTTTAACTTTTACAAGATTTCGATGCTAGTAATAGGCTTCATCTTTCCTGTGGCTTACATAAAAACTACTTATGTTTATGATTTTTACTCAAAAGCCCTAAGTTGGCTGAAATCACATTCTTTTGTTGTTGAATATTTGTCTATAAGTTTTATTAACAACCTTTGGAGCGAATGCGCAGTCATTGTAGACAAAATTTTATAATAATTATGTTCCTTTTTCTAATCAAGGGTTTTACCGTCGTATTAATTTCCAGGGTTCGTACTCCGTAGTTTTTTTTATAGGGTCCATACCCACATGATCAACAATTTAACTCCTTTTCTTTCTTTTCCAAAATAGTATTTGCATTTTGTTACTATGTATGTTAATAATGTGTATACTCAGACAAGGTTTCTCTAACTTGTTGTATCACTTGAGGTAGAACCTTATATAGCTATAATTGATATTTCTTTCTTATTTATATAAAAAACTTTCTTTCTTTAAAACTGTAGTTTGCTCAATAACCATAGACAACGTTTTACTCCCTTATTAGTTTGGTTTTTTTTTTTTTTGTTCTCTATGCATGTCTATGCTGTAAATTTTTTATATTATTATATATTCATGTTAGTGTATTTTGGGTATTTATGTTACTTTTATTTGGCTTTTATAACCAGACATGCATATTATGTAACTTATTTTATTTATCATGTATCTATATGAACTATATGATTATACTAAATTTCGTACATGTCGAAATGATTTAAATGTTTGGGCAATAATCTTATGTCTTTGCAATGTGCATTATGGACTTTGAATTTGACTTTAAATTGATTTTTTTTATATATATACATTTTCTTTTTCGAATTTCTATATGTCGAATTTTATGTCAAACTTTATCGACAAAATTTTAGTTGCCGAACTTTATTCGAATTTCAAAGTCGTCGAACTCGAACTCGAACATGAACCTGGTGACTTACGTTGGAACAAATGAGGGGTATCATTAATCAAGCATTTGCTTGCTTCCTGTTGGCTTCATCCAACAACCTACTCTAAATACTAGTCTCAAAATAGTTAAGAGGAAGGTTATACTTCGATTAGGCATATAACTAAAAGTAACCAAGATTTTTTGCATCACGCATACGTCCTAGGAAGTCTACCACTCACAACTATAAAGATGGAATTGTTGTTGCCTTCCACAACCTACAAGGTTGATGCTACAACAATTGGAGGAAAAAAGAGCAAAAGGGATTTGTTACAATTGTGATAGAAAATACACTAAAGGTCATAAATGTGCTGAGAAGAAATTATTCTACATAGATTGTGAAGAAGAGGAAGAAAAGGAACAAGAAACATCAAAAGAGGAGGATATACACCAGGAACCAACCCCTGAGAAAGAAGAAATGAATCCAACCATATCTTGCAATGCATTGGCAAGAATTACCACTCCTCAAACACTCAAGATAGAAGGATATATCAAGAAGAAAAAGGTAATAGTGTTGATTGATTCAGGTAGTACTCATAATTTTATTCATTGTAAGATAGCCAAGGAATTGAACTGTTTCCTATATCCAGCACCAGAGTTTCAAGTGATGGTTGTAAATGGAGGAACTATAAATTTCTTTGGAAAGTGCCATAATATCAACTTAACCATGGGGGAATATGTATTGAATAGTCCAATGCTTTCCATTTCAATGGGTGGTGTTGATGTTGTACTAGGAGTCCAATGCTTACAATATTTGGGGACAATAGCTTTTAATTTTCAAGAACTTTTCTTGAACATTGTTTGGGAAGGAAAGGAAGTTGAATTTAGGGGTATCGCAGGGAAGCCGGGAAAGATAATTAGCTCTAATGGAATGACAACTTCTGAAGAAAGAACAAGGGGGCGTAATTGCACAATTATGCTCACTAGAGGTTCAAACATCAAAATCATTTACCTCTCCAAATCTCCATGTTGACCACTACGTGTCAACTACCCATAGCAGTACACCCCATTTCTTCGCAAAAGGGATAGCGCTTGATCGACGTGTCCATGCCATTCGACTATCATCATCAGCCCGATCATGTTATGTTGTAAACCCAGTCTGCATGTGTAAATTGTAAATAATCGTAGCACCATGATGGGTACAACCATGATTGGTTGCATCTCAGTGACAAGAGCAGCTCAGTGAATGGGTGTAGCACAGTGTTGGGTGCAGCATGAAGATGAGGTGCAACATAGTGAGGTGTTGTATGGTGATGGAGTCACCTTAAAGGATCTGTTGAAGTAGTCTGCCTTCACCTAAGCTCAGATCAGCTACCTCATGTGACATCTTCTTAGAGAAGATCTCTGCTCTTATTTTGATAAGTCAAAATGTTGACTTCTGATGTATATGTACTATCTCTCTCTACTGAACTATTGAAGAACATATAAGAAGAATTGATCAAGGGTTTCCCCACATTGGGGTTTATCCCTAGCTAGCACCACATCTTGTGTCCTCTTGTCTTAGCTTGTCTTCTGCGATTTATGTTTATGTTCTATCTGCAATTTACTATTTTGCTGATGTGATTGCTAATCTGGAAAAGATATTGAGCTAACTGTGAAAATTGAAATAAATTGCTCTAAGCATAGAAAATACCTAAAATTATCATGGTATCAAAGTTGAGGTGAAGACAATGCCCAAGCAAGAGTGAAAGAGCAATCACTGAAGACAGTTGGGAAAGGACAAAAGGATCAATGGATTCCTCATCCATCTTCAAATTCACCTAGGGTGAAATCGAAGCAAATAACATTATCAGAATGCCACAATAGAAGCTTATGATGGCCTACCTAAAGATCACTTCACTAGGAAGTCCGGATCTAAGGGTGGAAAGAGAGGCGGATGAATTGTTCGGCCATTATGCGAAGGAGTGTCCGAATGGTAGGGACACATCACTTGATGATGATAACAATCATTCCACGAACATCTTCAACGATCAGAGGAATGAGAGGTAACGCGAGTCATCAAGGAAATGGCCGACTCTTCAGAGAAAGCAAGGAACCCCAGGTATGGAGAATCAAATGTTGTTTTTGATAAGATAAAGTTATCTTGTATTAACCCTCTTCTTCAGATTCTATGGGAATCTGGCTTATTGATTATAGTGCTTCAAGGCACTTCATCAGATTGAAGGGTCCTCGCTCGCATATGGTAAGAGATAGAAACAGTCGTAGGATTATACTTGGGGTTGATGCCACCTATCCCAGAAAGGGTGTAGGAAATGTTACCCCTCAATTGAATGAGGATAACTCGATTCATTTATAGAATATCTTTTTTGCAAGAAAAATCAGGTGTCCATTTCGACAATGGAAGTCAAAGGTTTGAGGCTGGCATTCATCGATGGAAAGGTACATATTTGAAAATATAATTTTCAAAGATGCTTTTTGAGTTCAAGGTTGGTGTGTGTATCAAGTAGCAGGTTGGTCCATTGGGGACCATGTCAGTTGTCACATCTCATCTATAGAACCGGAGGTCTACTTATTATGGGGCGCTACCCAATGTGAGACAGATGGTGATAGGGATGACAGAATTCAAAAGGAGCATGAAGGTACATGTCTGAGATGTACCGAAGGAAAATCTTACAAGGGGACCATTCCCCTCATATAGCAAGTCCACAGCTTTGGAACAACCCGAGGGGTTTGAGATTCATGATCGGGAATCTCATGTATGCGGGTGGAAGAGAGCCCTCTATGGCTTGAAGCAAAACACCCCGGGCATAGTATGAGAGGATTGATAGCTGTTTGATGAAGCTGAGATTCACTAGGAGCGAAGTCGGTCCAAACCTTTGCTTGAAGGTTGTGGATGATAGACCGCTCATACCAGCACCTTCTGAGGACGACCTCTTTCTGACAATTGCAGACCCTCTCATTTGCAGAAGTAAGAGGGAGTTCGAATCTAGATTTGGAATGGTAAACTGCAAGCCCGTGACTACCTCGATGGAGCTTAACTTTCAGAAGTTATGTGGTAGTAATGCCGGATCAGATTTGGGAAATGCCTTTGAGTTTCATAAACTCATTCGCATTGATGTTCTTGGTGAACTTCCGTCTGGACATATGTTTTCAATTAGCATGATGAGCTCATATATGGTTGAGCCTCGTTGGATTGGTGCCAAGAATCTTCTGAGATATCTTTGGGGCACAATCTCTCATGGATTGAGATACACTGCCGGAAATGTGAAGCTGCATGATTATTCGAATGTTGACTTGGCAAGCAGTGTGGAGGATCGCAAGAGCACTTCTGAGTGTTAGTTCTCTTTGGATTCTACTTCAATATCATGGATGAGCAGGAATAGGAAGTCGGTTGCTATAAGCACCGCTAAGACCGAATACATAGCTACGAGTATGATCTCGTGTGAAGCTGCCTAGTTGTGGAAGCTCTTTAATGAGTTGTTTGTACACATGATGAATACCATTGTGATTCTCTGTGACAACCAAGGAGGGATTCGATTGTTGCGGAATCCTTTATTCAATGATTGCTCTAGCAAATAGACATCAGATACTACCTTATCTGGGATATGCTAAGTCGATGAGCGAGGAGGCTCCATCGCATTGAGACTGATGTAAAGGTCGCAAACATTTTGTCAAAACCCCGGGGAAGGTCAAATTTGTGACTTTTCTGAATGACTTCGAGTTGTTGAGAGACCTTCTTATAAGGGTCCTGCATATTGCATGCAGTGGGTTTTAAGAGCTTTGGGTAGGCTTGGGTTACTTACTGGAGCAACACACGACCATAGGGTGACTCACCCTCCCCTAATGGTACATTGTGTACAGGGTGAATGGCTCAGCCTTCCCTATGACACCCCGTGGCGACTGTGGAAGAGGATGATTAGTTCTCCTGTGGGCAGGAATGATTAGTTCTCCTGTGGCGACTGTGGGACAGGATGATTCGTTCTCCTGTGGACAGGATGATTAGTTCTCTTGTCGAGGCATCCTACCAATGCAGTCTAGGACTCATGGGAAGTACCTCTCATATGATCAATGAGTAGGGAAATGGGGTTAGGGACCATTAGTAGTACTATCGATGGACGCATCGTTGTATCTACCGTATTCCCTACGCTAGGATGACCTCCATTGATCTGGGATCAATGAAACTAATCTGGGATCAGTATGAGTCGTTTGAAACACTTTCTTGTGATATTGATCTAGGATCAATGAAACTGACTTCAGGTCAGTAAGAGTAATATGACACACTCTCCTCATATTAAACTGACTTCGGGTCAGTAAAGAATGGTATGAGACAATCTTGATCAATTCTTCTTCTTCATGGTTCAGCAGAGCAGAGCAAAGCAAACAATGCAGGGCACTTATGGCAGAGATAGTACAGTCAGACAGATGGATCAGTGGATGGAGTTCTCCCTAGTTGAGAGGGAGTGTTAAAATTGGCAACTAGGGCCAAACTCCATGTGAGTCATCTTTTTAATGGCAACTGATATTTTTCTTAGATCCCTCTCATCAAGAGGTGTAGGATTGATCTAAAGATCATCCGATTCTGATAAGTATTCATAGAGTTATGAATTTATTTTTTTTTAAATTCGTCAAGGTCGGTCAGGAACCAAATAAACCCCACTTGTGCTCACCGTTTTAGTATAAAAAGAGGTGGTTTGCAAGTCATTTGCACACACTCTTCTTGTGATCTCTTCCTCTCCACCTGTCTTTGGGTTTTGGTGAGAGGATAGATCCTAAGAGTATACGTTGGCCTAAGTCTTATGATGCCCTAGCCGCAGTAAGGAGGATGCCCTAGCAACATTCTAGCCGCAATCAAAGGAGGGACATCTAGACACGGTCAAAGGGAATATGCCATGCCCTAATCCACATTCTGAGAGAGACCTTAACGTTATCATGGAGGAGAGAAGAAGTATAAATGTTGACCTAAAGGGAGATGCCCTAACTGCTATTCTATACGAGATCAAGGCACAGTCAAAAGAGAAGGCTCTACGCAGTCAAGGACGTAGCTCTATCCGTAGTTAAGGGTGGCCCTAATTCATTGTTAAAGAGGCCCTTATACGCTGTCCTAAGGTGCCATAATCCGTAGTTTGTTGAGCCCTTATTCATAGCTAAACAGTGATCCTATTCCGCAACAACTGGGCCCTAATACGCAACTAAGAGGAGGTTCTATACACAGCTAATATAGGCCCTAATCCGCAGTTAGGAAAGGTCCTAATATGTTGTCCAAGAGATACTTATATGCAATCCAGAAGGAGCCTTAATATGTTGTTAATGAAGGCCCTAATACACTTCCTGAAGCAGCCCTTATCCACAGTCCTAAGGGAGCATTCATCCACTGTCAATGAAGCAACAAAGGTAGCCCTATAACGCAGCAAGGAAATGTCTTATCACAACATTAAGATGCATGTTTGTTGTAGGTGACTGTGTGATAAAGGAAGCTGATATAGACATGCCTTAAGGATTGTTTGATAAGCCATAGTTATACAGTAAAGGAAAGCGTTGAAGTCTGCTCCTTAGTGTTGCTGCGTTAATGATGTTTATGTAATTGTTTTGAGGACATTTACTTCAGCGTTGCTATGTGTTAGGCCATAGGCCATAGCATCATAGCAAGGGTTTCTTAGTGACTGCGTGGAAGGTTGTTAAATGCTACAACTATGGCGAGTTTGAAGAAAGGACGTTGGTCTGTGTGAGCAGTTTTAAGGTAAGGGAAAAAGTTGTTTGGTTGGTTGTAGGTTACAGTTAGAGCAGCAGCATGATGACAGTATGTACAGCAACATGTATAGGTACAACTCTAGGTGACAGTTAGTGCAGCAGCATGATGATAGTATGTACAACAACATGTATGGGTACAACAGTGAGTGGTGCAGCATAGTGCACCATGATGGGTACAACCATGACTAGTTGCATCTCAGTGACAAGAGTAGCTCAATGAATGGGTGTAGCACAGTGACAGGTGCAACATGAAGATGAGGTGCAGCACAGTGAGGTGTTGTATGTTGATGGAGTCACCTTAAAGGATCTGTTGAAGCAGTCTACCTTCACCTAAGCTCAAATCAGCTACCTCATGTGACATCTTCTTAGAGAAGATCTTTGCTCTTATTTTGATAAGTCAAAATGTTGACTTCTGATGTATATGTACTATCCCTCTCTCTGCTGAACTACTGAAGAACATATGAGAAGAATTGATCAAGGGTTCCCCATATTGGGGTTTGTCCCTAACTAGCACCACATCTTGTGTCCTCTTGCCTTGGCTTGTCGTCTGCGATTTATGTTTTTGTTCTATCTGCAATTTACTATTATGCTAACGTGATTGCTAATTTGGAAAAGATATTGATCATCCGACATCGATACATGTGCTGATGCTAGGCCTTCTTGCCCAACATCCTCTGCACTGTTGCATCTTGTACTGCTGCCCATGGTTCTGCCACTGCCACTGCTACTGGTGACAAAGGACCCCAATAGTGATTTCCCTCATACCAGGACTCCTCCCATCGGTGAAAGTTTGTAAAAAGTAGGGAGCTTTAGCTTAGGTGATAGTGGGATATTTCTCCATCGTTTCCACTTGGTCTAGTAGTTGCCCCTTTCGAACCCCTCCTAGTGTTGAAGAATGCGTAACTAGGTTCGGTCTTCATTATTAAGAAATGTACTCTTGTGTATATAAAATCAAAAAGAAATTATTTTTATTATTATGAAGCTTCGGTTTCTTGCCCAAGGAATTTACTTTATAGGTCAAGCACTCATTAAAGTGCTTCTAGGGTTTGTCCTAGGTATTGGAGTTATTGTCATATCTAAAAGACCCTATGGGCACATTGTAAATCGTAAAAGAAATTTTATTGTCTTGAAAAATGTCAAAAATACCTCCAAGATCAAGTTGGCCTAAGAGCTATCAAGTCAGCCTACATGAAGAGCAACGTCCACCCTTGAAGAAGCCTATATGTAAGAGGAGCTCGTCCTCCTTTTGGATCATTCTCACTCACCTCTCATGCGAAGGAGGAAGCAGCAAAAGGACGAAGAAGGAAGTGCGAAGAAGAAAAGGACGAAGAATGTTGAAGTGTTTGGGTCTCTCTACATTCTTCTGGGAGTGCGAAGTTAGGGTTTCTGCGCTGGGGAAGTCTAAAGTTCGATTTTGGAAGCAAGAAGATCAAGAAGGCAAGCGAAGGTCTCTTAGGGCTTCCTACTAGCCCTAGAATCCATTTCAAGGCAAGCGAAGTCAAGCAAAGAGCAATTAGACGGAGATCGAAGTCTCCTAGAGACAAAGTAGCAATTGTTGGGAAGCAGAATTTTGCATTTACTGGGAGGTTGAATATATTGCAATTGGAGGTCGAGGAAGACTTGATCTTGGAGGGTATTTGTCTGAGTCTAGGTCATGGTATTCGTCAATTGAAAGATTTGAAAGATAAGAAGAGATTTTTCAGATTTTCCCCTCAACAGGAGGGGTTTTGGCCCTGGCTTGCAACCTATATATTGTGTCATTGTTCTTACTGTTTTGGTAGTTGTTTGATGTATTGCACATTGAAATAATAATAAAGATCAAAGCTAATAAGTAAAAAGGTAACACAAACAGTTATCAAGTTAAGAGAATTAACATATACATTGCCCTATTGAATTCTCAACATGGTATCAGAGCTAAGGTTCTCTAAGGGCATCATGAAGATCTCCTCTACAATGAAGAAGGTCATCAAAAGGATTGCAAGCCATCTCAAGAAAGGTATCAAAGAAGTATGGAGTCTCATATTCTCTTCAAAGAAGGTATCACTCAAAGAAAAGGATGAAGGACTCTTCTCGGCTCTCTCTAGGACATTCCAAGACGAAGATATTTGGGTGATTGATAGCGGTGCATCAAGACACATGATTGGTCACTCCCACCAATTGAAGACCTTGTCAAAAGGAAAATCCGCATACTTTGTGGAACTTGGAGACAACAAAAGCTATCCAATGAAAGGCATTGGATCATCATCTATAAATCTTGAAGATGGAAGCAACATCCACCTCAACAACATTCTATTCGTTTCAAGTTTGCACAAAAATCTACTTTCTATTTCAAGCTTAGAAGATAAAGGAGATAAAGTAGCTTTCATTGATGGAAAAGTAGTTGTATGGGCTAAAGGCACAAGCATAGAACAAGCAAAAGTAATTGGCATCCAAGAAGGAAGGCTCTACAGATTAATATCTCCTATAAATCATACCCTAGTCCACATTGAGATTAGTCCATGTAAACTTACCAACTCTAAATTCCATAGTAGATGGAATACCAAATCTAAAGGAGGATCATGAAGGTGTTTGCAAAGGATGTGCATTAGGAAAGAATACCAAGAGACCATTTGGAAGTAGTGTTTCACGGTCGAAAGAAATCTTGGACCTTATTCACTCTTATGTATGTGGCCCTATGACTCCCAAATCACTTGGAGGTCATCTTTATTATGTCACATTCATAGATGATCATTCAAGAAAGACCTAGGTTTACTTAATGAAAACCAAGGATGAAGTATTTACTAAATTTCAAGAATTCAAAGCAGAAGTGGAGAACCTTACAGAAAGAAGAATCAAGATACTAAGATCTGATAATGGAGGAGAATATACATCCAAAGAAATCATAGCATTCTATAAGGAACCTGGGATTAAGAGGGAGTTGATAGTTCAATATAATCCTGAACAAAATGGAGTTGTAGAAAGAAAGAACCGATCCATTGAAGAAAGTGTAAAAGCAATGTTACACGATCAAGATCTATCAAAGTTTCTATGGGGTGAGGCAACAAAGACAACAGTCTACATACAAAATCAATGTCCTCACAAATCTCTTGACAACAAGACTCCGGAAGAAGTGTTCAATGGGAAGAAGACATATGTAGATCACCTCCGAATCTTTGGGTGTCCTGTGTATATACATATACCTAAAGACAAAAGAAAGAAGTTGGATCATTCCAATGTGAAAGGTACATTTGTCAGATATAGTAACTCATCTAAAGCCTATAGCATGAAAGATGGACATCACATTGAAGTTAGTCGTGATGTCATATTTGATGAAAGCATAGCATTCAAGAAATCAAAAGAACTTTCTATAGATTCTGATGACGAAGAACTTCCTATATTTGAGAAAAAAGCTGACAAGGAAGAAGAAGGATCTCACCATGAGGAAGAAGGATCTAGTGAACCTGTTCAACCTACAGTCATTCAAGAAACAAGGAAAAGACCTAACTGATTGAAGTCTACACTAAATAATGCAGAAGGTCATGGGGCAGCTCAAGGATCATTTAGAGAAAGTGAAAGACCCAAGAGATGTTCTGGGTATGCTGCATACATGACAAAGTTAATAGAAGCAGAACCATCAACATTTGAGGAGGCTATAAAACATCAAGAATGGAAAGATGCCATGAATGAAGAATATCAAATTATAATAAAGAATGGAGTCTGGGAGATCGTACCTAGGCCTAAAGAAAAGTCTACCGTTACTTCCAAATGGATCTATAAGATCAAGCATGCAACTGATGGAAGTATAGATAAATATAAAGCAAGATTTGTGGCCAGAGGTTTCTCTCAACTAGAAGGCATCGACTATGAAGAAACATTTGCTCCAACAACAAGATATACTACAATTCGATCATTAGTCTCTCTGGCAGCATCAATGGGATGGAACATCCACCAAATGGATGTCAAGACTACATTTCTGAATGGCACAATAGATGAAGAAGTCTATATAGAACAACCCTTGGGATTTGAAGCAAAGGACAAGAAGGCATATGTTTGCAAATTGAAGAAGGCACTATATGGCCTCAAGCAAGCACCAAGGGCATGGTATGCTAGGATGGATGCATACCTAGAAAGATTAGGCTTCACGAAGAGCTCTGTTGACTCAAACCTCCATATCAAGGTTGTAAACAATGAACCTATAATCACTCTTCTGTATGTAGATGATCTTCTCTTAACAGGTGTAGAAAGTCGAATTGAAGAATGTAAGAAGCAATTGGAAGCAAATTTGACATGAAGGACCTTGGGCTGATGCATTACTATTTGGGACTGGAAGTTTGGCAAGAACCTAATGAAGTCTACTTAGGTCAAGGAAAGCATGTGATCGAGATATTGAAGAAGTTCGACATGATGGACCGTAAACCAATGACCACTCCAATGATCACTAACTTGAAGAAAATAAGAATTTCTTAATCAAGCGTTGTGGATCCTTCCAGATATAGACAACTCATCAGTTCACTAATGTATTTAGTGAATACTAGGCCAGACATATGTTTTGCAGTGAATGTACTCAATCAGTTCGAAGTGGAGACAAAACATGATCATTGGATAGCAGCAAAACGTATTTTGAGATATCTATGAGGAACCATCAACTATTGCTTGAAGTATGATAGAAGGAATATTATGCAACTTACTAGTTATACAGATTCTGACTAGGGAGGCAATGAACAAGATGGAAGAAGCACTACGGGAGGATGTTTCAACTTAGGATCCTCTATGGTCTCTTGGATGAGCAGGAAACAAAACACGGTTGCATTAAGTAGCGCTGAAGCTGAGTATGTTGCAGCATGTCAAGTCACCACGGAAGCAGTTTGGCTAAGGAAGTTGTTGTCTGACTTGTTCGAAGGACCGATGAACCCTACAGCGATACACTATGATAACACCAGTTGTATTTGTTTGTCTGACGACCCATTGTTTCATGGGAAGACAAAGCATATCAACAAGTATCACTATATACGAGAGCTAGTACAAAATGGTGTGGTGCAGATACAATACATCTCCACTGATGAGTAGGTAGTTGAAATATTGAGGAAAGCACTTCCAAACAAGAAGCTTGTTTACTTAAGGGACAAGCTTGGTTTGGTGGTGTTGACCACTACGTGTCAACTACCCGTAGCAATGCACCCCCTTTTCTTCGCAAAAGGGATAGCGCTTGATCGACGTGTCTGTGCCATTCGATTGTCATCATTAGCCCAATCATGTTATGTTGTTAACCCAGTCTACATGTGTAAATTGTAAATAATCTTAGCAGGTCTAAGTCATGTATGTAAATTGCCTAGGCAAACCTAATTTTCTAGTGATAATCTACATTCCAGAAGGTTTTTTGTCTCACCGATCCATGATCGGCAGAGTTTTCCTTCAGCCTAACCCCAAAGTCGGAATGAATTTTGTCATTGGAATCTTAGGGGAATCCTAGTATGCTTCGGTCTACGTAAAAGTAATTTGGAAATAATTCTAACTATTTGGTTAGGTTATTACAAATTGCTTGATCTGCTAGATTATGTTTGTGTCGCAGAACTGGGTGGTCTATGAGGGTCTATGTCAAATGGGTTTTCCCCCTTGAGATGTAAAATTGTAAAAGTCATGATGTAAAGTGTCTTGAGGGTTAAAAAATGTTTTATCCCCTCATAAGTCCTAAGTCCTAGGTCCTCAGGGATTTTTCCAAAGGCTAGGTTCGAGAATCCAATAAAAATAATAAAAATTAAAAAATATAAAAATAATAAAAGATATAAATAATAATAAAAATTAAAAATTAAAAAATTTGAAAAAATAATAAAATAATAACAAGTCAATGTTTTAAGTAAATAAATGCAGAATTTCAATTTTCTAATATATTAAAATGCATTTAAAAATTCGACGGATGAGATTAAAAGGGATTTTGAACCTCATCGACGATCGAGATCATTTTGACATGGATCACTTGAACTAGCCATTGGGAATTTTTCCTTTATATAGGGTGTCAGGGGTCATTTGAGATCAGATTGGATCTTAGAGTCTGGTTCTAAAGAAAGCTCTCTTGTAGTCATTTTTTGTGCAATAAAGAAAGACTTTGGGGTTGAAAATCTTGTTGGTGTTACTCTTCTGAAAATGCTGTAAGATGTTTTATTTTTCTGCATAATTTTATTTTCAGCCATTAATAATAGCTTGTGAAGATTGATCTAGGCACAGGTATCTTGTCTGATCTCTGTGGTTTGAATGACAGTTTAGATTCTGAAATATAATGGCAGGTATCTCTATTTGATCTGAATTTCACTATTGTTTTCTCCCTCTATTTTAATGGTTGATCTAAGTTGTGCAGGATATCCTTAATTTTACCAGGCGTTAGAGGAAGTTCTCGGCTGAACCAGCCAACTCCCGGATTGCGTTTTCTGAAAGAGCCCAGCCAGTTTTGATCCCGGGCTTATCATTTGAAAAAAAAAAATTTATGAATGCATGAAGGGTTTTTTTCTGAAGCATCTCACATTAAATTTAAATTCTGAAAATATTACTGTGGATTATTGAAAGATCTGGCTGCTTAAGAGTCGAAAATCTGTAAATATTGAAAAATTTTAGCTGGTTTTAGGGTTTCAGTTTTGTTTCTGGCACATTTTACTTCTCGGTGTTCTGTTTTTTGCCATTGTAGGTTGTAGGTATAAATTTTAAAAGTTTTTCAAGGTTTCCACCATGGATAATCTTCAGCATATTTTCTAATTTTCTGAGGGAATTTGATGGTTTATCAAAGTTGTTTTGCTGCTCGGGGTTTATTTTTATTTGCAAAGAAATTTTGAATTTTTTTTCTAGGAGGCTGCGGTCTTGCCTTGCATCCTCTGCTCCAGCGTGCTGCCAGAACCATCCAAATTTCTCCACACAGCACCCTGCCTGTATCTACCTTCCTTCCCGCGTTCCTCACATTCAACGCTGCCAATCCTGCCATACATATCTATTTCCTTCCCCACGCTACTCCATAATTGGCTCCATTTTTTTTACAACGCTTTTCAAACTCTCCTCCACGCAGCCTTTTCCCTTTGCAGCCTTTCTCCCCTCTCTACGTATTCATATCCCGCAACCACTTAATCCGCTCTTCATCGTAGCCAAACCTGGCTTATGCTCTGCGTTTCCTCAAACCCTCCATCGCAGCTATCCCTCCAAGCTTCTCACATAGCACCCAAGAATCCATTCTGCAAACACAAGATCAAAACCTATGTGGTTCCTTCATCCTCTATGCTGCCCTGGACCTGAACGTGTCCCTCACGCGGCTCCTCCATGCACTTTTCTTTACCCGCTGCCGAATAATAGGCTACAGTGATCCGCTCCTCACTCTTTGACCAGCGTATCATCCCTGTCCGGCTGCATTTTCGACCCACACAGTATCTCCTTTCTCCTTGCAACAAGTCTGTTATCAACTCTTTCTGCCTTCATCCATCGACCCGTGTCCTCATCATCTAAGTGCTGCCATCCTCTCGGTGCGTTTTCTGCTTTCCAAGCCTGCAAATTCTCCACGCTGCCACCATCAAGTTCTCACGGAAGCCTGCAGAGAAAAGTCATAAAAAAAAACGATTTTGATTAGCATAGGTTTGGTTTTGTTTTGTTATATGCGTAGGACCATAAAAAATAAAATTTTGATTTTTGTTTGCATTCATTTTTATTTATTTTACTTTTATGGTTTTAAATCATTAAAATCTAAAAAATAAAAAATCTAAAAAGCAAAAATTTCAAAGCATTTCATTTTTCTTTGTATATATGGCTAGGGTTATATTTAGTCTTATGCGTTGATTAAAATTAAAGCTAGGGTATAGTTAGGATTTAAGATTGTCTCACCCTTTCTTTTTTTTTATTTACTTTTATTTAGTTAGGTTCTAGTTTTAGATATATTTGAGTCATTTTATTTTTCTTAGTTAGATCTTTATTTGGTTTTTTCATTTAGATTTAAAAGTTCTATTTATTTAGATTTTAGACTTCATAAATTTCACTTTTCATATGTTTTAGATTTTAGTTTAGTTTTATCTTAGTTTTAAATTTAGAATTTTAAAATCATAAAAATTAAAAAAAATCAATAAAAGATTAAAACATTCATAAAAAGTTAAAATATTTCTTTTTATTTTCTAGACTTTAGTTTAGATTAGATTTTATTTAGAATCTTAGTTTTGTTTAAATTTTTTTAGACTTAAAATTTTATTAAAAAAAAAATTAAAAAAAAAAAAAAATATATATATACATATATATATATATAAGATATTTAAAAAATTAAAAAATTTTGAAAAAAAAACTAATTGAAAATTGAAGATTTCTTTTAAAGTCTTTTTTCCGTTAAATGAGCTTAAATGTTTGCATCTGGAGATTAACTATTTGAATCTAGTTAGCATTTAAATTTTATGGTTGTTTAAAGCATTTAATCTTTAGAAATTTAATTGTTGGATCATCGTTAAAGCATTGTGAATTTACTGGGTATCTTGCATTGCTTGGGTTATTTGATAAATGATTGTTAATGGTGGAATTACAAAGTTCATATTTTTGCAGTTTAGATAAACAATTATTTAATCATTAACTCCATAAGGCATTGGTCCTTTAATTTCCAAATATCAATCAGGTGCTAAATTGCCTTGCTTTGTCTCCCAACCCAACTGGTCCACAGTTGGTTTTCCTTCATCCCATAGGGTCTACCCCCCTTAGCCTCGGGAGACGGCTTAAACGAAGGGATCGGGGATCAGGGTGACAGCCCCCGGTCTGAGCGTTGTCACGCTGCTTGGACAGTTTGTGCAACAACAGGTGGATTTGTCCTTCCTAATTGAGAGGGAGAGATAGACACAACATTCTTGTCTTCACTTGGGAAGAAAGAATGGAGGATTAGGTAACCATCTGGCATTCGATACTCTTTGAAAAAGTGGTAGGGCATTCAAGATAAGAGTATTCATGGACTGATATTCTTTGAGGATTAGCTACCCAAGATAAGAATAGTCCAACAAAAGGGCATACTCTGTGAACACCCGGGTGGAGTATTGATCCGAATTGGATCGTTATAATTTTTGTCATCCATCTCGATGCATTTGGAGTGGAAAAAGTGGAGAAATCATCTCACGGGACCGTTTTTACTAGTAGACTGTAGGACCCAGTCTGGCGAAACGAGGTCTTAAACCTTCCGGGAGTGTTTTGAGGCATCAAACGGCGTTTTTTCGAGGTAAACCTTTGCTGCTTGAGATGCAGCACCTTTTCATGCTATTCTACACACGAAAAGCTTTCCAATGGCGCAAGAATCACATCAATTGGAATCTGTATGCAAAAGTTATGCCACTCAGAAGTTGACCTTCTTGTTTTCACACCTATAGTTTGGGAGATGCCATCTCAGCCCCCATTATTCATGGAGAAGGAGCTAGCCACATGTTTGTGATGTAAAAGACTCTAGAAGGGTCTATTTTGTAACTCTAGTTAAGAGTTGATGTAGTCAAACTTAACCACTAGTAGGCTATCGGGCTGTGTTATAACCGGGCCACTAGGAGGAAGAGGCATTCCATTCTTTCGAGAGCATTTTGTTCCATAGTTAAGCAAAGATGGTCAGGAGAGAGAGGAGGTAGAGCACACACAGTGGATTTGTGCACTGTAGCAGCCCATGGGCCACAGACATTACTTCTTTGTATCTGCAGCCATCTAAGTCACATAACACGAGGACACGAGACACGAAGGACACGTAAATACGAGTATTCAATATGAAACGCAGCAACCTAGAAACAGGACACGGGGGACACGTTTTATATATATTTAATAAAATATATATATATATATATATATATATATATATATATATATACCGAAATATAGTTGTTTATCCATATTAAATTGCAGGTTGCAGCTTATCTAATCAAATTAAAATATAATTACTTCTCAAATTTCATAGTTCACTTTAAAAAAAAAATAGAATCAAAATTTACTATTTAGAAATTAGAATGTGATATGCTTGGTCTTGATTCTTGAATATTCAATGTTCATTGTTCATGTACAACTTACAAGCACATAAGAAACTACTAAGTACTTACTACAAACTATAAATTTAGAACTTAGATATTAAAACCATAAAATGCAGATTTTTCATTAAGTCATCAAAATCAAAATGTATCATTGTTCAATGTTTACAACAATGTTGCATTAATCATTATCAGGATAATATCGGCGCGAGGAAAAAATAGGAAAAAATCGTAATTATCGAGAAACAATCGAAAATAATCGGGAAAAAACCGTTTGGTACAAAAATATTCTTTTTTTTTCATTTTTTTCATTTTTTTCATTTTTTTTAATATTTGAACCATCTACAACATAAAATAAATACATTGACACATAAATATGATAAAAGAACTAATATATAAGATGTTTAATATCATTTCTAGTGCTAAAATCACACATAACATTGAATCATGTCCTGAATAGTAAGCCCTGACTCCTGAGTCCCAACTCAGCCTCAAAATATCAACAAAAAATATAATAATGTATCTCATCATGTCATAATGTCATATATAATAAAATGAAGAAAATAACTAAAGTCTAATCCTATTGATTTCCTCTGCCCCTCTTGCAAGAAAATGCCACAGCTTTCCCTTTCCCTCTAGATGTAGATGCTGGTGCTGGTGGAGTTGGCAATGGAGTTTGCTATGCTCTAGAAGCTGAAGAACTAGAAGTAGGAGCTATAGGAGGTAGACCACGTTCTCTACTGGTGGCAGGGGTAGCCCGGGCAGGTGGTGTCACCTGGAAACATTACAATCTCCCAATCCTGAAATCTTGAAAAACTAATAAGTCTACTACATTTTGAATGAAATCTAAAATTCTACTTTCTCCATATGAAATCCAATGAGGCCGAAACCACTCTCAAACATCCCGAGTCATTTCATGGTAATGTTAAAAATTTAAGTAAAAGGATGAAAATGAAGATTAAGGAGAATGTCACTTTTACTTTAAGAATTTAACATTACCATGAATAGCATATCAATACTAGTGCCTACACTTGATCATTAAGTTGTCCCACTCAAAAATTATTTGTTTCTTTCAAAAAAAATTGCAGCTTAGGCAGGCAACGTTTCCTATCAACGGAATACGCGTTTTCCAGATGCGGGACATGACGAAAATCAGCGAATACGTTTTACATTTTACAGGACACGATGAAAAACGTTTCGACACGTTTTAGGGCCGTTTTCGTGTCCGACATGTAAAATACGGGACACGGGACCTTGGAGGACGTGTCCTATGACTTAGGCAGCGATATTTCTAGACATAGAAAGAGAGCGAAACGGCCTCACCTTCCAGCTGTGTTTTCTCCCGAAATGGTTTCCCAAAGAACATATCTTGTGTATTATGTGTGTGTGAGCTTATTTTATCAGTGCTTGATTTACTTTTACATGCATGCACTAATTACAGTTAATTTTACAGATCTAGAAATTAAATAAAACTGTAATAGTGTAGAATCTTGGATTTTTAATATAGTATTATCAGATCTGTTGTGACGAACTGTCCAATGGAATATCCATGGCGGTTTACGGATCATTTGGCATCGGAGCAGGTTTCTTTGGGTATTTTGTGGAGATTGCAGGAATCTAGATCAGCGAGACCGAAAATCGTAAAACCCTAATCATGGGCGACGAATCTGTAAATGAATCTTGTGATCCTATAGAGGTGAGGTTTTCACGTCTCAAAGAACAAGTCGCGGATATAAACCACAATGTAAACCTCCTCATGGTAGCCCTAAGCAATAAGTTGGGGATATTTGGAGAAGAAGGGGGTTCGAATGCAGAGGACAAATCAGAAGGGGGATCAGGAGATCGGGAAGATGCAGATAACCAGCCGAAGAAAGAACCTAGAAAAGATCAACCCAATTCGAGTGTCGTGAACCAACCCCTATTTAAAGTGGAAGCAAAACCATAGCGAGATTGACGCTCAGAAGTTGAACCACCAGTTGCAACAACTGATAGTTTATTTCAGTGTCCATCATATTGAGGAAGGGTAGGAAATCTCATTCACGCGGCAGAAATTGGAGAGCTATGCAATGACTTGGTGGGAGAGACACACAGAAACCCTGAGGTTGGAGGGAGAACCTCCTGTGACTAAGTGGGAGGATTTCAAAACCCTCATTTAGTCACAGTTTTATACCATTGGGTACGTGGAAGACCAATGGATCTGGTGGCATTACTTCAGGCAAAAGCCGAGCCAAAGCGTTCAGGAGTACACCACAGAATTCAAAGGTGGCTATAATGTTGGGTATCTCTTGAAAGAACCCAGATGTACTCCTCAAGTATTTGGGGGGTCTTCACTGCCATTTGTGTGAACAAGTGATGTTGTTCAAGCCCAAAACAGTGGACGAGGCTTGTGTACAAGCACAATACCTGGAGAACATAGGCCTGAAAAGAGTGCAATCAAGTGGATCAAAGCAAAAGGAGCAACAAGATGCTTCTAAGGAGGGGAAGAAGAAGCAAAAAGGGGGAAAAGATAAAAAGACGGCAGCCACAACACACCAGTGCAAAGATCCTATCAACCACTGCAACCACTGCAACATTGATGGCCATACAGAGGATAAGTGTTGGAAATTGCATCCAGAGCTAAATCTGAAGAACAAGAAGAAAGATAATAAGAAGAAGAATCTCATGGCCACTGATTTGAGCAACCAACTTGAAAGCAGCTCGGACGTGGATGAGAAGATCATTTGCGCATCAGTGCAGAAGGAGGTGAATTTGAGTAGACTTCGGCAACAGGAACAGAAAGAAATGACCAAACTCTTCCATGTAAAGATACAGGTCAAGAAGACAAAGATTGATGCTTTTTTTGACTTAGGATCGCAGGCAAATCTCATTGCAACAAATCTAGTCAAGAAGTTGGGGCTGGAAGTTTGTGATCATCCAAACCCATATCCATTGGGATGGGTACATAAGGATGCAAAGTTGAAGGTAACAAAACAGTGCAAAATTAGATTTGCTATCAGTGTTGATTTTATTGATGAAGTAGATCTGGATGTGGTTCCCCTTGATGTACGTGGAGTCATGCTTTGGAGTCCATACATGTACATGTGTGATGCAATATTCATGAGGAGAGCTAACCAGTACCGGCTCATCAAGGATGGAAAATCGTTCATCATCAATGTGCACAAAGGCAAGTCGAAAATTTCATTAGTAAGTGCCAACCAGGCCAAGAAATTGATCAGTTCCAGCAAGAAGTATGTTTGATTGTTTTTAAGAGAAGGTCTGTCTGTAGAGGAGTCGATAAGAGGCAAGGCATCCCTAGAGGGGTGCACTAAAAAACAAAAACAGCAATTGGAGGAGTTGTTACAGGCATACAAGGACGTGTTCCGAGAGCCTAAAGGGTTACCCCCTAAGAGAGAAGTGGAGCACGAGATCCAGCTATTGCCAAACTCCCCATTGCCAAATATTCGGTTCTACAAGCAGTCTGTTATAGAAGCAAGGTGAAGAAATAGTTGTAGCAACTGCTGGAACATGGTGTCATTCGATCGAGTACATCACTATGTGGGTCACCCATCATCATTGTGCCAAGCAAGGATGGGACTTGGAGGATGTGTATAGATTACAGGGCACTGAATAAAATCACGCTCAAGAACAGATACCCCCTGCCTAGGATAGACGATCTACTAGATCAGTTGCAGCAAGTAAAGTATTTCACCAAGCTGGACTTAAAGTCTAGATATCAACAAGTTCAATTCAAAGAAGATACATGGAAGATCGCCTTCAAAACCAGGCAAGGTTTGTATGAGTGGTTAGTTATGCCTTTTGGTCTATGTAATGCACCAACTACATTTATGAGATTATTGAATGATGTACTTCGCCCTTTTATAGATTCATTTGTTATTGTCTATTCGGATGATATAGTGGTATATAATGCTACCTGGGAGGAGCATATTTCACATTTGACGGAGGAGTTGGAAACATTGAAGAAGCACCAGCTGCTAGCAAATCTCAAGAAGTGCGAGTTTATGCAACAGTCCTTGGTGTATTTGGGATATGTGATTGGTAGAGGAGAATTAAAGATAAATCCTTCCAAGATGGAGGCCACCATGAAATGGTTGGTGCCTACTAATGTTACTAAGGTTCAGACTTTCATTGGAGCAGCACAGTACCTGAAGAAATTCATAGCCTCGTTTTCAGCGGTAGCAGCACCGCTCCACGCCATAACAGTAAGTGGAAAGACTTTCCAGTGGGGAAAATGGCAGCAGAAGGATTTCGATGAGTTAAAGAAGATCAATGAAGGACAAGTGCTGGCATTACCAAACTTGCAACGACCCTTTGAAGTGGAGAGAGATGTGAGTGGGTATCCTATGGTAGTTGTCTTGATGCAAGGAGGAAGGACTGTTTTCTACCATTCTGAAGTATTTCATGGGGCAGTTCTTAACTACCCTACCTACGACAAGGAGCTTTATGCCATGGTGCAAGTTGTGAAGAAGTGGAAGCACTATCTGATGAGAAACAAGACAATAATCCACACAGATCACCAACCGTTACAGTACTTGGAAGCCCAAAGTAAGCTACAACAGACCGGGCATTACAAGTGGATGGGCTTTTTATAGCAGTTTCATTTGGTGATCAAGTATAAGAAGGGCAACACAAATAAGTTGGTTGATATGCTTTCAAGGCCACCTACATCAAATATTACAGCTTTGGGGACTCTTATGCACATGGAGCCATTCACCCATGATGCATACAAAGAGGCATATTCAGAAGATAAGGACTTCAAGGAGGTGTATCAGCAGTTGCAGAGTCAGAGTCATGTGCACGATGGTCACAGCACCGTTGACTACCATCTCCAGGATGGGTTACTCTACAGGTTGGATAAGCTATGTGTTCCTAAAGGTAAGCGTTTGCAGTTGATTAGAGAGGCTCACACCTCCAAGGTTGCGGGCACTTTGGTGTAGGTTAGACTATGGCTAACTTGTAGAGGTATGTGTATTGGCCCAAGATGCAAGAATAAGTAGCTAGGTTCATAAGAGGACGTATGCTTTGTTGTACTAGCAAGCCTAGCAACAGGAAACAGGGTCTGTATCATCCCTTACCTGTAACTACTCGTCCTTGGGAAAGCATTTCCATGGACTTTGTGGGAGGTTTACCAACAACCAGGAAGGGACATGACATCCCTATTCGTGGTAGTTGACAGGTTCAACAAGATGTGTGTCTCGATGCTCTGTAAAAAGACCATCAGTGGACAAGAAGCAGCAAACTTGTTCTTTGGACAGGTTTGGGTACACTTTGAGATACAAAGGAGCATCATTTCAGATAGGGATACAAGATTTTTTAGTGCATTGTAGACTACATTGTGGGAGAAGATGGACACGAAGTTGAAGAGATCTACAGCATTCCATCCACAGATAGATGGGCAGACAAAAGTAGTCAATAGGACTTTGGTGCAGCTTATGAGGGGTTACAACCAAAAGCATCCGAAGACATGGGATGAAAATATGGTATATATACAACATTCTTATAACAGAGCAGTCCACACTTCTACAGGAAAGTCCTCATTTGAAACTTGTTTTGGATATTTGCCACCTTCACCTTTGGATATTGCATATGGGCAACAAGGAGGAGTGAAGGAAGACCTTACAGGAGATGCTTTGAGGGCTGAAAAATTTATAGATAACATCAAGCAGATCCATCTAAAGGTACAGGAAACATCGCAGAAGTCGCAGGTTAAGTATAAGATCAGGCATGATCAACACAGAACAGAGAAATCATTCAAGGTGGGAGACTGAGTATGGCTACAGTTGAACAAGGAGAGGCTGCAGGGGCTTGGTAAGAAAATCAAGGCTCTAAGGTATGGTCCCTTTGAGATAATGGAAAAAGTGGGTGATAATGCCTATCGAGTCAGTTTACCACCATATATGCGCATTTACTTAGTTGTAAATGCAAAGAATTTGAAACCCTATGAGCCTTACATGCTCGATCAGGAAGAGGAACAAGTCCTACCTTCTATGGAGGATTTGGCACCAGATGCTCAAGTAGAGTTGACAGAAGTTACAGTTTTGCAAAAGAGGTCCAAAACTACAAGGCAAGGGCAACAAGATCTTTGGCAGATTGGGTTGGAGGGACAACTTCCGGGCAAAGTTAAATGGTGGACCAGAGAAAAAGGTGGAGGAAAAATTTCCTCACCTCATTTAGTAAAAGATTTTGGGGACCAAAAGCCTCCCAAAATGGGGAAGTGTGATCTGAATTAGATCATTATATTTTTTGTCATCCATCTCGATGCATTTGGAGTGGAAAAAGTGCACGAATCATCTCATGGAACTGTTTTTACTGGCGGGACCCAGTTTGGTGAAACGGGGCCTTAAACCTTCTAGGAGCATTTTGAGATATCAAACGACAGGTTTTGGGGGTAAAACTTTGTCACACAAGCACAACACCTTTCATGTTATTCTACACACAGAAGCTTTCCAACGACGCAAGAATCACTTCAATCGGAATCCATATGCAAAATTTATGTCACCCAGAAGTTGACATTCTTGTTTTCACACCTATAGTTCGAGAGGATGCCACGTCAGCCCCCATTATTCATGGAAAAGGGGCTAGTCATGTGTTTGTGATGTAAAAGACTCTAGAAGGGTCTATTTTGTAACTCTATTTAAAAGTTGATGTAGTCAAACTTAACCACTAGTAGGCTATCGGGTTGTGTTATAACCGGGCCACTAGGAGGAAGAGGCATTCCATTCTTTCGAGAGCATTTTGTTCCATAGTTGAACAAAAATGGCCAAGAGAGAGAGGAGGTAGAGCACACAGAGAGGATTTGTGCACTTTAGCAACCCATGGGCCACAAACATTACTTCTTTGTATCTGCAGCCATCTTTCTAGACAGAG
Source organism: Pinus tabuliformis (assembly GCA_031772625.1). Lineage (NCBI taxonomy): Eukaryota > Viridiplantae > Streptophyta > Pinopsida > Pinales > Pinaceae > Pinus > Pinus tabuliformis. The sequence continues at coordinate 746,922,851 of CM062816.1, read as the reverse complement.
AAAGAGAGCGAAACGGTCTCACCTTCTAGTTGGGTTTTTTCCCGAAAGGGTTTCCCAAAGAGCATATCTTGTGTATTATGTGTGTGTGAGCTTATTTTGTCATTCTCTACTTTTCTGCTTGATTTACTTTTACATGCATGCACTAATTATAGTTAATTTTACAAATCTAGAAATTAAATAAAACTGTAATAATGTAGAATCTCATAATTTTAATATAATATTATCAGATATGTTGTGATGAACTGTCCAGTGGAATATCCACAGCGGTTTATGGATCAAGTATGTACTTTGGAGAGACAATGATGATGGTGTCTATACATCATTGGTCTCGCCAGCATTGTGCTATGATCTTGTGGATAGATAGAGTTGTTAGTCAAGGCCTTGCTATGTGACAATGTCGGTTATGATGATGCTAGACAGACGGGTTACCAATCTGACTCTTCTTATGAGGTCTCTTCAGATTGAGAATAGCCATGTACCTCTTATGAATACCTTCCTAGTTAAGAGAGAGTGTTGAAAAATGTGTAACTAGGTTCAGTCATCATTATTATGAAATGTACTCTTGAATATATCAAATGAAAAAGAAATTATTATTATTATTATCAAGCTTGGGTTTCTTGCCCAAGGAATTTATTTTATAGGTCAAGCACTCATTAAAGTGCTTCTAGTGTTTGTCCTAGGTATAGGAGTCATTGTCATATATGAAAGACCCTATCGGCACATTGTAAATTGTAAAAGAAAAATTATTTTTTCTTGAAAAATGTCAAAAATACCTCCAAGATCAAGTTGGCCTAAGAGCTATCAAGTCGAACTACATGAAGAGCAACGTCCACCCTTGAAGAAGCCTATATATAAGAGTAACTCGTCCTCCATTTGAATCATTCTCACTCATCTCTCATGCGGAGGAGGAAGCAATAGAAGGATGAAGAAGGAAGTGCGAAGAAGAAAAGGACAAGGAAAGTCGAAGTGTCTGGGTCTCTCTACATTCTTCTGGGAGTGCGAAGTTAGGGTTTCTACGTTGGGGAAGTCTAAGGTTCAATTTTGGAAGCAAGAAGATCGAGAAGGTCTCTTAGGGCTTCCTACTAACCCTAGAATCCATATCAAGGCAAGCGAGTCAAGGGAAGAGCAATTAGAGGGAGATCAAAGTCTCCTAGAGAGAAAGCAGCAGTTGTTGGGCAGTAGAATTTCGGATTTATTGGGAGGTCGAAGATATTGCAGCTGAGGTTGAGGAAGACTTAATCTTGGAGGGTATTTGTCTGAGTCTAGGTCATGGTATTCATCAATTGAAAGAACTGAAAGATAAGAAGAGATTTTCGGGTTTTCCCCTCAACAGGAGGGGTTTTGGCCTTGGCTTGAAGCCTATATATTGTGTCATTGTTCTTACTGTTTTGGTAGATGTTTGATGTATTGCACATTGGAATAATAATAAAGTTCAAAGCTAATAAGTAAAAAGGTAGCACAAACAATTATCAAGTTAAGAGAATTAACATATACATTTCCCCATTGAATTCTCAACACCTAGGACCCCTACTAGATTGAGCGGTAACAAACCCAGATGCATTTAATAAACTCCAACTCCCAAAAGCTTCAAAGGGGGGCACTCTAGATAAGTATGCACAAGTGGAATGATCCTTATGAATGCAACAATCTCACCCCTCCAACAAACTAGTGCGCCTCCCAAGGTGATCACCCCAGAATGTGGGTACTCTCCCTCAAGATGTAAAAATCACATAATTTCCTATGAAAACCATAGGAACCCCAAAGTTCATGGATGTTCCTCTCTAGAAGGGTGCAAGGATACATGTGAATGCAAATCATGCTAGGCCAAATCACTCATCAAACAAGGTGTTCCTCAATGAAGCACATGTCCTGGATGATTTGGCATGCCTCCAAATATGTGACAATGCCTTGAAAAGTGAAGTTCAATAAAAAAACATGCATCAAAAGCAGCAACCAAATGTTTATCAAGCCAGCATTCCCCATACACAGCCTACTTGTGTAGTATCTTCAATCTGGATCAAGACCACATGCAACATGAGGGATAACATATCTGATGCAGATTTTCATCTGGACAGGCCACAATTATGGCACAAGAAAGTCTACCCCTCTCCTAAATTTTTTGGATTTTGGTTATTTAATTTTAGTGTTTTACTTTGGTGATTTCAGCAAGTATTTGAATTACTTTTCAGCCTTTCATTTCATGGAAGTGTGTATGTGAAGTTAATCTAGGTATTGCAGCACTTGCCTTTTAAATAACTTGTCAGATATTTTGCTTCTTTTAGCTGCAATGTATCATCAATTACAAAAAACAAATTTAACCCTGCCTTCAAAAGGTTGAAGAGTTGAAAGAGTAATTGGAAGGGTACATGCCCCGATGTAGCATGTGGACAAGGTTGTTGGAGGATTTTGAGCAAAGTATTGTGAATTCTAGAGCTGACACAACAGATATGGAGGACTAATTAAAAAATATGAGATAAACATCTAGGTAGAACTTTATTAAAACAATCTACAAAACTATTCAACGCTATTGTGCATGCCCAGATTTAGCATGTGGACAAGGTTGTAGGAGGATTTTGAGCATGTATTGTGAACTCTAGAGTTGACACAACATATATGGGGGACTAATTAAAAAATATGAGATAAACATCAAGGTAGAACTCTATTAAAACAATCTACAAAAGTATTCAACGCTATTACTTAATAATAGGAGATCTCGATCCAACGGTTACCTCACTTTCTAAACCAATATATGATGATGAATCAATCTTTCCCACATTAAGAGCTGTGACAAACTGCTCCCTCGTTTTGGCATCATTGTAGTGCAAACAAATGAACTTGAACTGTCCTTCTGATGACTTCTCTAGTAAAGGCTTCAATGCAGCCACTTTATCATGCTCCATCTGCTCATATGACTTTCTCCGTTCTAGCTTCATTTCCTGCAAATTCTAACACGTTAATAAAAACTAAGCATGTCTAAAATCTATTTAGAGGAACATCATAGATAAGATAGTTTTATTAGTGTCCACGAATGACCAAGAAAGTAGGTCGAAGGGATTCAAAGTACACTCTAGTGGTGGCAAACTGTGGGAATGCCAAAGCAACTCCTACAGGTTAAATGATAAAGTAACATAAAATAAACCACTGCATTAGAGAAATACCCAGAAGCGTAAGCTAAGATGCAACCTCATAAAAGGCTACTTATGAACATAAGTAGGCAGAGAATAGACAGAAAAGGTTGAAACCTGGAGAATGTATTACCAAACTATTTAGATCACATGCTTATGTGTAGCTCAAACATTATACTACAAGCTACATGTCAGTAGTGTTGAAAAATGTAACTAGTGTCAGTCTTATAATGTAATAAAATGTAACTTTTATCATTGACATTTATTATTATTATTTATTTTTTGTCAAAGCATATTATTCATGCCTATAAGAGTTAAATAGAGTCAAAAGGAAGTTATTTTGGGTCAAAGAAAATGTATTTGAGTCATGTCCCATTTGGACATTTGTAAGAAAAAGAATTTTGAATTTTTATTGAGTCAAAATCCACCAAAATGTACAACTCGGCCCTCCTTGGGAACAAGTCAGTGTGGGCTTCCAAGAATCACCTATTCGACCTCCTGGACAGATATATATAGAGGACAGTTCGATCATTTTGGAGGACAGTCATTCATCATCATCATACATATCTTTTGCACCTAACTATTGGAAAAAAAGGACAAAAAAGTAGGAGAGAAAGAACTCGCACAAGTGGAGGAATTGCTGTGAAAGAAGGATGAATTTCAGAGCTCATTACAAGTCCAAAATTTCAAGAGCGAGATTTCGGAGAGGTCCAAAATTTCAGGAAAGTGACAGTTTGACTTATGTTGACTTTGCATGTGGAGGTGACTTGGAAGAGGGCTGGACTTCGGAAATTTGGTGGCAGTTCTGGTCTTGGTCTTGGGTCATTTTGATCCGATTCTATAAGAGAAGGATTGTTGTTGGGTTTTCCCCCTGTGGGATTTTGCCCTAGCTTGGAGCCTAATTTCTGGTGTCTCTTGTCTCTTATGCATTATGTTCTCTATATTTTGCTAATGTGTGGCTGTGAGTTGACATAATTAAAACAAATACAAAGAAAAGAATGCATATCAGTCACAAGTAATTACCATGATAAGAAATTATATCATCTATTGAAATTTCAACAAGAAGTGCTGGATTAATAAAAAAAACCTTGCAAGTTTTCATCTTTCCATAAACGCATGTTTCTACACTCTCTGTCATCACAACTAAATATTATTTAACATTGCACTCAGGAACTTATGTGTCATCTCACATAAAAATGAGATACCGGTTATGGTAGTAATAAGCTCTGATATAAATCATGCGTATTTCACAACAAAGCCAACATCTTTTATCATATCATAATCTTATGAACCAGAAAATTATATTGGTGCCGACAAAAATCCACATTGATTCTTGGTGGCACATTTGTAAATTGCATTTCAGCTATAAAAGCAAATTTCAGATACTCCACTCTTGGCCAAGGATATCTCTAGGAATAGAATAACGTACCCATCTCAATGATAAAAAAAGTAAATCATATCTTTAGTACAAAGGGCAATATGAAATAGTACGCAAAACAAAGCTATAAAATACAGGATCAATATGATTTTAAGAAAGTGACAGAGAAAAAGATGTTAATATATGTAGAAAATACCGATTTAGAAATTCCTAGGATTGAACATACAAAATTTTCTGCTCAATAGGAAAGACATGATAACTGGGAGTCAAGGAATGTCAACATCAGGTCAAGATATATAAAAGATAGCTCATTGGATAGCTGTAATTTATGCTTATTATGCAGGCTCCATAGCTGTTAATTGGAACTTGCATTGAAGAAACGGCTCATAGGCAAGCAAACATCAAGGTGGATCTCTAGTCCCACCCTTATATGAAATGAACAAATTTTCATTTACTGAGGAATATCCAAAATAAGAAGGATAATAGGTCAAAAACCATAAGGGATAAATAATATGTAAATAATTGAATAAGATATGAATGAATGATGACTTACAATGGCCTACATGATGGTATATAATATATATACACATTGACTAGCCACAATGGTTGAATGATCATGTGTTTTAGTTAGGTCATGTTTATTAGTTAAAATGTGCCTTTTATTATTATTATTATTATTATTATTATTATTATATATTTATGTTTAGTATGTCAATTGGGGTTATCTCAGGTGGTTGGGCAGAATGGTTGTTATGGTTTCCACCCAGGTTCAAATCCCTGCAAGTGACATGATGATGAGAAATATTGTTGTAATGGCTTCGTGTCTGTGTGTTGAGAAATCTAGTGTAATGAGGTTAGGCTTGATTTTTTTATCTTGATAATTACTTGTGAATGTTTAATATCTTCTTGTTACTTCTTAAGTGTTCCTCATCAAGCAATTATACAAATGTTCAATCTTTCAAGAAAAGAAAAAAGACAAGAGACACAAAAATTAGGCTCCAAGACAAGGCAACCCCCACAAGGGGGAAAACCCTGTTGAAGAAAGTGTAACTAGGTTCGGTGTTTACAAATGTAATTTTGATCTTTGTACTTGCCAAGAAAAAGAAATATTATTTTTGTAATTTAAAAGAATGAGTTTCTTGTTCATTTCACAGGTCTAGGAAAGTCAAAGAGTCAAAGACATGTATAAGGAGCTCTTCTTGAGCCTATGTGTAATGTATACAAGTATAGAAGAGCCCTCGAAGACAAGCACAAGAAGAAGTCTGCAAGCTAAACAATGAAGAAGACAGTCATGTCACCTCAAAATATATTTAAATGATAAGTCGGCTCATATGTGGAGACACAACAGTTCACTGTGACATGTCAGCTTATTTATGGAGGCAGAACCACTATATATACCCTGTTGAGGACACCACAGGAAACCAAGAATCTCAGACAATCTGTAATTTCGGATGGGTACAGGAGGTGCAGGATCTCGGATGGCACAACTTCGGATGGGTGCAGGAAGGTTCTCGGATGCCTCTGCAATTTCATAGGCAATTACAGTGAGGAAAATTGCAATCTAATCAGCGTTGCACGAAGCGCCCCCCCCCCCCCCAGATCGAAGCTCCGAAGCGCGCCCCGTACGGAAGCGCCTAGGACGCGCCGTACGAAGCGCGCTTCGGAATTTTGGAAGCGCGCTTCGTGAAATTTTTAGCGCTTCCTGGAATTTCCGAAGCGTCGGCTCCGAAGCGCGCTTCGTACGGCGCTTCGGGCCGCCGAAGCGTGGCGCTTCGGAGCAGGAAGCGTGCGCTTCACGCATGCTTCCGTACGCTTCGGCGGAAAGGGGCGCGCCCAAGGGAGAAAAACACATTTTTTTTAATTTTTTTTTTAAGTTATGTTCACTCAACCTTAAGGGGTGCGTTAGGGTGAGGTTAGAGTGAGGTTAAGGTGAGGAATGAAAAGAATAAAGCCCCCATTCATTCCTCATTTTCTCACTTTGAGTTTATGAGAGTTGGAGAAGAGAAGAGAGGAGAGGAGAAGAGAAGAGAGGAAAGGAGAGGAGAAGAGAGGAGAGCTTGGAGGAGTGAAGAAGGAGGAGCTAGGAGAAGGAGGAGGAGCTTGGAGCAAGAGCTTGGAGGACTTCATCTACAAGAGCTAAAGAGGTAAGTTCAAACCCCAAACTCCCTTGTTTTTTTGAAAAAAAATTTGTATTTTTCTCCTCCCTCTCCTACTCTTTCCCATTGTTTCTACTTGCTCCTTTATTTACAGGTTGTCGTTGTCCACCACCTATATCCATATTCCAAGATGGTGTTCTTTTGGCTTCTATGTATCATTCCACTCTTGGTTTTAATGATGGCAAGGGTGAGGAATAGAAGGGAAGAAACAGAAGAGGACATTGGTGATGGTCCTTGTTGACCTCTACTGGTCAACTACCCATGCAGTGCACCCCATTTTTCTTGACAGAAAGAAGCAGCACCTGATCAGCATGTTCGTGCCATCCTGCCATCAGCAGCAGCTTGATCTTTTTGATTGTAAACCCAGTCTGCATGTATTAATTGTAAATAATCTTAGCAGACATGAGTCATGTATGTATTTTGCCTAGGTGGACCTAACTTTCTAATGATAATCTTCGTCCCGGAAGGTTTTTCGTCTTACCGATCCACGGATCGGCAGAGTTTTCCTTCAAACCTGACCCCAAAGCCGGGATTGATTTTGTCATTAGAACTTTAGGAGAATCCTAGTGTGTTGATCTGCTAGATTATCGTGGTGTCGCAGAGTTGGGTGATTTATGAGGGTCTGTATTAAGTGGGCTTGTCCCCTTGAGATGTAAATTGTAAAAGTCATGATGTAATGTGTCCTGAGGGTCGAGAAATGTTTTAAATCCCCTCATGAGTCCTAAGTCCTAGGTCCTAGGTGATGTTTCCGAAAGCTTAGTTCAGTGATCCATGTTAAATGAATTAAAAATTAAAAAATGAATTAAAATTAAAAAATAATAAAAAAATTAAAAAATGAAGCAAAAACCCTAACTAATAAAATAATAATATTTTAAGTTAATAAATCGACGGATGAGATCAAGAGATGTCTTGATCCTCATCAACGGTCAAGATCATTTCTACATGGATCACTCGAACTAGCCGTTAGGATCATTTCCTTTATATAGGGTCTTAGGGGGTCATTTCAAGGCATCTGATCCGTGAGTCTGTACTGAAAAGCTCTCTTGTAATCTGATTTTTGGGTTAATAAAAAGACTTTGGGGTCCAAATCGTGTTGGTGTTACTCTCTGGAAATGTTGTGAGATCTTTAATTTTCTGCATTTTTCAGTTTTTCAGCCATTAATCATAGCTTGTTTTTAGAGTAGTGTGAGCACAGGTATCTTGTTCACCTGCTAGGGTTTGAGGGCTGCTAGGGTTTCTGAAATAATGGCAGGTATCTCCATTATTTTCTGAGATCTAGCAGCATTCTTTCTCTCTGTGCTGATGGTTGCTTGAGATGTGCAGGGAAACTTTTTAGTGAAGGATATTTGTGGGCGTTTGGGGAAGTTCTGGGCTGAACCAGCCGACTCCCACAGGCTTTTCTGTGCAGAGCCCAGCTGATTGTTCCCTGGGTTAATCATTCAAAGTTTATTTCCTGTTTTACATGAGAGATTTTCTTTATGTTCACAGTAAAGTTCAAATTTCTAATAATCTGAAAATGTTTCTGTATTTATGGCTAAATCTGGCTGTTAAGGGGCCAAGTTTGTACATTAGTCTGTTGTTCTAGGGTTTCAAATTTGTTTGCTCTATTCAGTTTTATTTAGGGTTTTCAGTTTTTGTTTAAGGTGTATATCATTTCTTGGGTGATTCTGTCCATTGCAGATACAAGGTTATCTTTTCAGGGGCAGAGGTTTTTCTGTAGCTTTCAAGTACATGCAATCTGTCTTCTGTCTGCCGCCACAAGAAAAAACATTTTCTGGAAAATCAGTGGCTATATTTCTTTGGATTTCAGCTACAACATCGAGCGTTACTGGGCGATCTATTTATCGGTATGCCGGCTGAGCAACTTCTGTGCTAAAGCTGTCAGCAGAGGAAGGCCAGAACCTGCAAAACTTTTCATCCTGCGTGCTATTCCATCTGCGTTTCCGCCGACCTGTAAGTGCCCTGGCATATCATAAAAATGATGCAATGCAGGTTTGTTCAACGAATTTTCTCAGCGAGCCGGTTTGCCTGAGCCCTCATTCGACCCTTGGCATTCATCAAGCTGTGTTTAGCTTCATCATTTCAGCACTTTAAATATCCGGTGGCCAGAGTGAAATAAGCTCCAGAAATCCTGTGGCTTCATTCTTCCAGCCTGCAGCAAGATCTGTCGTCCTATCTCCATCCACAGTATACCTACTCAGTTTCTGCCATAGTGCATGACTCCTCTGCCTGCTGTCGATCTACATTCCCACGCCGTCACCTGCAGAAGTCCCGATTCATCTTTTACGTGCCCAGTATTCCCTCACGCCGACAAACAGTGGCTTAACTCCAAAATCTGTCGATGGTGGCTCTCGATTCGTACGATGCGTGACAGCTATGAGTTCTGGAACATTCGCCAGGGGTTCAGCAAATACATTACAACGTATTGATACGGCACCCACGTTCACTTCAACCGTCCAGCAACACAAGCGTCAGGTAAACTTCAATCCGCCATCTAAAATCGTCCGATCGACCTGCATCACCATCGATTGAGGCAAGGTAGGCGTTCATGCTTGAAAACCCCGCGTCGAGAGCTGGAAATCGCGATATCCATCACCGAGCAAGGTAAATTTTTTTTATATGTCTGCGGCTGTTTCGATTTTGCCATCGTGTAATAACCTTCACGTCTCATTTCTTTGTTTTCGTTTGGTCTCGTTTACTCTAGATTTTTTTTTTGTATTTTGAATATAAAACAAAAACGCTAGCGTAGATTTGTTTTTCTTTTAAATTTAGATTTAAATTTGATTTTTTTTTAGTTTAGTTTAGAATTTTTAGATTTTTATGTTTTAGTTTTAAATTTAATTAGATTCTGATGTAAATTTTAGTTAGGTTTCGATTTTAGTTTTTTTTTTAGGATTTTGATTCAGTTATTTAGATTATAGTTTAGGTTTATATATATTTGGATAATTTACTTATTAGATTTTAATGAGATTTTTAATTAGATTTAAATTTTGTTTTTTTAGTTTTGGTTAAAAAAAAAATAATAATAAAATAAAAAGGGGGACTTATTTTATTTTGGTTTAGTTTAAGTTTAGTTTAATTTAGCTTTAAATAGATTTTAAATTTTAAATTTTTTTAGATTTTTTTTAATTTTTTTTTTCATAATATTAAAAATAAAAAACTGAAAAAAGATTTAAAAAAATTTTGAAAAAATAAAAATTTTGTGGAAAATTATTTTTTGCAAGTCTCAGGAGCTTTCGCGTTTTATGTTTTATGCTGAGATGCTAAATTTTCAAGTTTGAGATACGAAATATGATATCTGGTTAATAATTTACAATTCTCGTGGTGGTTTTAAGCATTTATCTTTTTCGAAGTTTTCAATTGCTGGATATCATTTTGGTCATGTGATTTAGCTGATGATAGATGGTTACTGTTCATGGTCCATGTTTCTATATCATTTAAAAGGTAATCATTTAAACATTAACTCCACAAGGCACTGGTCTATTAAATCGCTAAATCCATCTAGTGCTTATCATATCGTGTCTCCCACCCAACTGTTTGGCAGTTGGTCTTCACTATCTCGCAGGGTCTACCCCCCTTAGCCGCGGGAGACAGGCTTAAACGGAGGGATCGGGGATCAGAGTGACAGCCCCCGGTCCGATCGTTGTCGTGCCAATCTGCGCGACAATAGTCCTAATAGTAGTGACCCAATGTATGATGAGGAGGAAGGGTTTGAAGAGGAAGGGGATGAACTTGAAGGGGACACTGAAACACAAGATGGGAAAGCTACATCAACACCCTTGTGGAACTATGTGACCAAACTTGATGGGGGAAAGGGTCGTGGATCTTACAAATTTGTGTGCCCTCATGGTTGTCATGGAGGAAAACCATATTGTGGTTCATATACCCGTCTGAGGAGGCATCTTTGTGGGGTGCTGGAGAGTGATGAAAAAAAGGGTTCTGTGGGGGTACAAATTTGCCCAAACATTTCAACTGAAGAAAGAAGAAAATACATCCAAATAGAGATGGCTGCACAACAAAAAAACAAGAAACAAAAAACTCATTCTGAATCAAGTGCAACCTCTAAATTTGGTAGTTGCTCATCTCCTCATGGTACTTCTGCAAGCTCTGGAGGTAGAAGAACAATAGGGGATTTCCTCAATGTTGCTGGGAGGGATGATGTGGATGGAAAGATAGTCCGTTTTCTTTGTGCTTGCGGTGTACCATTCAATGTGCTTCGCTCTCCCTATTGGCATGAAATGGTAAAGGCCATCAATGAAGCCCCAAAAGGATACAAGGCCCCCAACTATGAGAAAGCTAGAACAGTGTTATTAGAAAGAGAAAAAGCTAAGGTTCAAAGAGCTTTGACACGTTTTACAAATGAGTGGGTAGATTTTGGGGTATCCATTGTATCAGATGGGTGGACAAATATTAGAAACCAACATTTGATAAATGTTCTTGGTGTTTCTTCTAGTGGTGTAGTATTTATTGCATGTCATGACCCCTCCTCCATCACTGCATCTGCACAAAACATTGCAGATCTACTATTGAAATCAATCAGAGATGTTGGTCCGAATAATGTGTTCAAGTGATCACAGATAATGCAGCAAATTGTAAGGCAGCAAGAAAAATTATTGAGCGTACTCATCCACACATCTTTTGGTCTGGGTGCCTGGTTCACACATTGAACCTTTTGATGCATGATATTGTGAAACACAAAGAATGTGGGTGGATTGCTGAGGTTTACAGGAAAGGGAAGCAGCTCATTAAATTCATCACAGGGCATACAAGGGTAAACTACTTCTATGGCACTTACTCCAAGTTGCAATTGCTTAAAATTGCAAAGACAAGATTTGCTAGTTATTACCTCACCTTTAGGCGGCTAGTGAAGGTGAGACAAGCTTTAACTAATCTGGTGTGTGCTGAAACATGGGATGAAATTAACACTGACATAGATGGTGCTAATGCAGTCAAGGACATTGTTCTTGACAGTTACTTTTGGGGACAGGTTAAATATGTTTTGCAATTCACCAAACCAATTTATTACATGATCAAGTTTGCAGATTCAGATCGACCAGTAATTGGGGAGGTGTATGAGCAAATGGATAGCATGTTGGGGCAGATTAAAGACATTGTTGAGCCTAGAGATACCACCTTGTACAATTATATTCGTGTAGAGGTGGAAAACCGATGGGAAATGCTAAATGTTCCATCGCATGCATTAGCATATGTTTTGACACCTAAATACTATCATCCATCATGGCTTTCAACACCAGCACCTGGGGGGGGAAGCAGGAGAAAACCACACCAAGATCAAGAGGTTCACAATAAATATATGGCTGCATTGAGTAAATTAATCTCTGATGAGGAGGCTGCATTGGTACGGAGACAGGTGAGCAACTATACGCTCAACACTGGTCCATTTGGGAGCATGCATGCAATTAAAGATCGAGAGACTTTTTCTGCTCTTGAGTGGTGGAACATGCATGGAGGGGGTACTCCACTTCTACAGAGTTTGGCATTGCGGGTGCTATCACAGGTGGTAAACACTTCTTCTGCAGAGAGGTGTTGGAGCTCTTATTCTTTCATCCACAGTGTTAAAAGGAACAGGTTGAGTTTAGACCGGGCAGAGAGCTTGGTTTATGTTCATTACAACTTGCGATTGTTGTCCCATTACTGTGAAGATGCAAAGTCTAATAAAGACTTGTTGATTTGGGACAAGAATCCAGAGGAGCCCAATTTGGAGGATGGAGTGTTGCGACTAGAGCAATTAGAGGATGCTCTTATCCAGGTATGTCCATTGTGGTATGAATTTTCCAATTTTCCCTTATAAAGCATTTCTCTAATTCATGTTTTTAATTTTTTTGTTAACTAGTGTTTTTTTTTTGCATGAATTTTTTGAGCGATTCTAGGATGATGATGACCGTGTTGATATGCCACCACCCCCACCCCCATCTGGTCCCTTGGTTCCTAGGTTCCATGGTTCAACACCAATAGCAGGGGGTTCTTCTTCATCAGTTTCAGTGCCACGACTTCCACAGGCACCATCTTCTTCATTGCCACCACGTGGAGGCCCGCCACCACGTTCTATTCGTGATGGAAGGAGGAGAGGTTAGTAGATATATTCACAATCTACTACTTTTTGTCATAGATTACTCATTAGACTTGTAGACTTGTGAATTTGAATTTTGAACCTTTTTGGCTTGGCGGTGACCAAGTGACATATCTTGTAAACATTATTATTTGAATTTTGGACATGACAAATGTTGACAGTTGCTCACTTGCTAGATAAATCATAATATGCTCTATGTTTTATGTTTTATAATATGCTTCAATGTTTTATGTTTTATAATATGCTTAAAAATTTGATGTATGTTTGTAATAGCTAGAATATAGATGATTGTTGTACATACTAGTAACTACAATGGAATCATGGATGCCATATCTATCTTGATTTATGCAAAAATATGCATGTTTTCATGTCTTCTACAATTAAATTGGTATTTGGGATGTTTGTTTTGAGTATAAATGCAAAAAAATATAAATATATATATATAGCAGACGCTTCCGCGGACGCTTCGCTTCCTAGATTTTTGGAAAATGACGCTTCGGCGTCCCCGCTTCCAAAAAACGCTTCCGCTTCGCTCCCGCTTCGTGCAACATTGAATCTAATACTCCTCGGTATTACAATCTCAACATACCTACAATCATAATCTCGGTACAAGGATAGCAATAGTAATGAAGGTCTCAATAATGGTCACAGTCTTGGCCTACTAACACAGTGAAGCAGCCTCACTATCTCGGCATATGTGTGAAGAGAAGGATTCTGAAGCGATACTTTGTCTTGGTCCAGAAGCAGTCATAACAGATGCAATAATGATCTCAGTATAACTACATTCAAGACCTTAATAGAGAAGATCACTGTCTCAGTGAATCTAAGTAAAGCTCTACTACATATCTCAAATCTCTTTGTTGTGGAGAAGATCTCGGTGAGGACACAGCAGTAATGAAGATCTCCGTGGTAGTGCAGCAAGGTGCAATAGTAATGGTGGTAGAGATGATCTCAGTGTGCAGCAATGATCTCAGTCAAGATGGATCAATGATGAACCAGCAACGATGATGATCTCAGCGGTGACAAAGAAGAGGATTGTTGTCTTGGTCTTGGAGTGGCATGATAGGTCTAGGGTCATGGTGTTGGTATTCGTCAATTGGAATCCCTATAAGAAGAATTTTTTGCGAGTTTTCCTCTCCAAGAGGGAGAGGTTTTGGCCCTGGCAGAAAGCCAACATCTTGTGCCCTTGTCTCTTGTATTTTAGTAACTGTTTGATGAAGCAAGAAATACACACACTAATGATATCAAGAGAAGATTGTGCTAATAAGCAAAAGTTAAAATACCTCACAAATAGTTATCATGCTAAGAAGAATCACATTAACTACATTTGCCCTAGATTCTTCAACATGGTATCAGAGCTAAGGTGTTGAAGTCAAAGGAAGGGCAGCAAAAGAGACATACAAGGATCAGTCTTCAAGAAGGGCATCAAAGCAATAGCTTTGTTAAGAATAAAGGATTAGTCTACAACAGCAGTCTACAACAGCAAAGGCTTTTGTCTATATAATCAAGGAGACAGCCTTCAACAGTCTATACTACCCACAGTCTCGGTGCTATGCTATTGAGATCTCGGTGCCACAATAGGATTAAGTAATCTCAGTCAAAGAATGAAGTTTCAATGTTAGATCACAAGTACTCAGAACTCGAGTTCATGGCAACGGTTTTGATGCCTATCACGGTCTTAAGTCTATGTCATACCACAGTGATCTCAATATAGAATGAAGGTGTACGTTGATGGGTCTCAATACTATAAAATGATCATCATGGCAAGCAACATCAAGACTCTATGGTTCTGCACAATGTTGAATACTACAAGGTTCCACAATCCACTTATGTGATAGCAAGACAGCGCCATCTCAAGTTCATCAACAGTTTGTTAATCATAAGAATCAAATGTATAAGTTGAAGTAACTTGAAGGCAAGAAGGCAAGCTTCATACCATTACATCAAGGATCTCCTCCGGAGGAAGCATCAATGCATCTACTTCAACCATCATCAAAGTGATCAAGTGGAAGAGTTCATATTCACTTGCCAAGTAAGTATCTTTCATTTTATAATCACGTTTGGTTAAATGACTTCATGATTGCAAGGAGATCTATAGGTTGGATGGGTCATCAAAGGTCCTTGCAGGGAATAAGGAGAATTGTCATAATCCTCATAGATAAGAGAAGTCAAAAAAACATACCAAGGAAAAAGGTATCCTTTAAATTCATGGGAGGAAACTCTTAAGGTTCTCTCATCCCTATGTAGCAAGAAAGGAGACATCACAAAGATGTATATGATAAACTTAGTCTTTGAAGGTGCAATGAAGAAGATCACATGAAATCTGATCTACATAAAAGTAAAGGGTATCAAAGGATGTAGCATATCTTCATAAGGTCTCATCTACAAAATCTAGGAAGGAAGATAACCATCATTGCTCTATAATGCACTAACAGATAATCAAGGTAACAAATATCCATGGGATAAGATGGTTACCTCATTCAACAACTTATGGTCTCTATGCCAAATAGAGAAAGACAATTTGATGGCAAGAGTATTGAAGGGTAAAGGACTAAATCATGTGCAAAAAGGAAAGGGAAGTTTGGTCCTCAAACAAGGCAGAATAGGAAGCTCATAATTGGGAGTAACAAATCTCTACTATGATTGGGATAGTATCCCTCACAAAAGGGTCCTATCATAAGCTTCTGTTATAGATATGACAATGATAATAAGATGCATCGTGGCATCATGGAAGCATTAGAAACAAGAGCTCGTGACATCACCATGGGAATCGTGGAGGACAAAATCCATGGCAAACAAACATGAAGGATATAGCTCTTGAGAACCTCAGTGGACATTGAAGGAAAGGAAGGAGTCATCTAGGACAAGGCTCATCATACATCAAGTCAAAAAGGAAACATCTGCCAGTTGGGGATATACAAGATCCTCAAGATTCTCTGATGGAATCCTCATTGAAGGGTTCACCAATCTAGAGAGGAAGCAAGTGTTTCATCAAGAACTCCAACTTGTGGAACTCATGGATGATGTTATGATGACATAAGAAAAGAAGCAAATCAACGGGTTGGAGACACTTCAATCAAGGAAGTTGCTGAAAGAAGCCTAGATGACATAAAGGTAAAATAAGGTATGTATGCTTGTGTTTAATATTATAATGTCATGTCATATGGTTGTAGGTAACATGGATCATTACTTCTATCTTAAGAAGCATGATCAAGAGAAAAAGGATCTCCTCCTCTGAAAGAATGCAGGAAGGCATAAGTCCCACTAGATGAAATCAACATAATATGTCCTCATATGAAGTATGAGGTGGTTGACTACAATGAAGAAACTCTGATTGAAAGCTACTGGAAATGGAATGTGTGAGGAAGGAAGAGATCGTGAGATAAGCAACCCTGATGAAGGTAATCAACATCTAAAAGATCAAGAAGACTTGACTAGAAAATCTCCCGGAAAGATATGAAGACTCTGATGGAAAAGATGAAGACCCTTGACAATGGATATCTTTGGGAGATGTGTCAACATATATGCAGGATGTTGATACCTACAGAAAGATGTCATGATGAAGAGCCATCTAGTAAGGTACGATTTGATTTAATGATATGTTTCTTGAATAATATCTGGATAAGTTCATGCAGGGCTACTTACAAGTACAACTAGCATTCATGTGATGAATGGAAGAAGCATGATGAGAAAGAAGTAGTCATATGACGAAGGTTCCAGATATGAAGAAGACCACTTTCCATGAAGAAATGAATGACATGATGAACTAAGGAGGAAAGTGATGTTGATTTGGGGTAGCATTGGATGTGCTCTAGCCATGAAAATTGGTGGAGAACCTAAAGCGTGTGAGATCTCCAAGACCCAGAAATGGTTTGGACAGATTGTACCTGATTTCGGAGATATTAAAATAATTAATATTTTTAATGGAGTTCCTAAGTCTAAACTTAGGAAAAATAAAATATTAATGGGTATTAATATAAAATTGGGTTAGAAGGTTCCAAAAGTCATGGATCAAGCCAAATCTAATCTTAGCCGTTGATTAGAGATTTAATCTTGGTTGCTAAAGGACCAACGAGAAAAGTATAAGAAGAGGCTTGAGGGTTAGTTGGAAGATACACCAGAATGATCAATCATTCATTTTGCTAGAGCGAGGTTGCTAAGCAAAGTTGAATCAGTAATCAGCAGCGAGGGGCAGTGAGTACGAGGCAGAGAGGCAAAGACAATATTAAAAGACCAACGCAGAAGCAGAGAAAGAAAGAGCAGCAGCCAATCCAGGCTACGCAAAGCCCAGCAGAGACAACGCAGAGGCCAGAGGGACTACGTCATCCACGCAAAGGCTGCGGGAGTGATGCAAAGGGTCCCAAACGCTGGGCAGTGCCTCAGAGGGCTGACGCAGAGGGTCCTAGGGCTAACACAGGTCAGCAAGAGGCTGACGCAGAGGCCAAAAGGGGCAGCATTGAGCTCCAGTTGTGCCAGGGAGGGTTTCATGGGAAAGGTTTTCTGAATATAGAGGTATTACTACCGTGTATTTTTTCTCTGTCGGGTGAGCCGGTTAGGCACCCATTTGTACTCAAATAGATTGCATAATAATATAAACCTCTAAATAGTTGCACCGGTTTCCCCGCATTGGGTTTTTCCAAGGGCATTTGTCCAAAAATAACGGTGTCACTTGTGTGCTTGTTTTCTTTCAATTGATGATCTGCAGATGTTGTGACTGTATTGTGTTTATTTCGGTATTTAAATGTATTAAATAATTTGTTCGAATTTAAACAAGTAGAAGAAATAAACCAGCATAATACAGATTAATTTTCTAACGGATAGAATTAGAAAATTCAACATGGTATCGGAGGGTGGTTGCAGATCACAGGAGAACTGAAGGCATTAGCTGAGGAGAGCATTTGCAGCAAAATTAGCTGTCCCGAGTGAGAGTAGATGATCCTTGCAGAAGCAACAGAGGAAGGGTTGACGTAGAGGGACTGCGTCATAAGTCTAGGCCAGAGAGAAGCCAGCGCAAAGGCTGAGGAGGGTAGACAGACGCTCATGCAGAGCCACACAGAGGCCAGGAGGGCTGACGCAGTTGGCTGAGGGAGATGATTTGCTGGTGACGGGATTGCGCAGAGCCAAGAGGTTCAATCCTTCAGTTGTTGGGGTGAAGGAAGCTGTGGGCAGTGTGCGGGAGCGAAGCTGGTGGGGTACTATTGTTAGAATAGTACCTAACAAGGCAAGACCAAGGTAGAGGGACTTGCTGCCGAGGTGGATTTCTAACCAAAGAATTTGGATCAGTGTTGCAGTTGCACTGACGATCGGAGAGGAGCAAGTTAACAGTTGGCAAAAGGATTTCTAGGAGGGAAATCAAGACTTAGAGGGAGTCCAGAAGAGAACTTCCAAACAAGAAGTAGATAGACTCGGAGGAGTCGAACCGAGAACTTCCAAGCGGGAAGTAGAGAGACTCAGAAGGAGTCAAACCAAGAACTTCCAAGAGGAAAGTAGAGAGACTCGGAGGAGTCGATAGAAAAGCAGCGAGATGGTCGTGAATGGGCTGAGGGATCAGCACAGGCTGGACGGAGCGTCCAACTTTGTGGTCTGGAAGGCTAGGATCTTGTCCATTTTAGACAGACATTGTATCAAGGGCTTCGCCTTGGGAGTGATGGCTATCCCAATTCACCCAGTAGCTAATGAAAGGTATGAGGTGGAAATGGCTAAGGCAAAGTGTATCATCCTTGATGGGGTCAAGGATCATGTGGTCCCACATATAGTAGAGAAGGAAACGGCAAAGGAGATGTGGTGTTGAAGTTTCTAATTTTACTTAGTTTAGAAACCCTTCATGCACTTTTTCTGATTTATTACTACCTACTTGTTATTTTTCTTTAACAAGTTATTTACAAAGTAAATACTGAAAATAAACACCAGTGTATACTCAACATATTACAGATCAGCAACTAAAAGAAACAAGAACAAACACACTACATGACACCATTATTTTTGGACCAATGTCCCCGGAAAAACCCAATGCGGGAAAAATGGTGCAGCTATCTGAGGGTTTTCTTATTAAGCAATATCAGAGTACAATCTGGGTGACGAAAATGGCCTACCCAACAGAGAATTTCCTTAGCAGCTATACCTCACAGTTTGAAAGAAATCTCTTGGCTAAAACCTCAGAAAAATCCTTCCGGCAGCTCCTCAGCACAAAACTGCTTTGCAACCCTAGCGTCTACCCAAACTGGACTGCGTCAGCCCCTCTGTCTCACCCTGGCCCTGCGTCAGCCCTTCTAGGCCTGTGGCAGCCCCAGGAGGCCATGCATCAGCTCTAGGAGCCTCTACGTCAGCTGCGCTAGCCTCTCTAGTGCTCTGCACAGCACTTGGCTGCCTCTGCGTGGCCCTGCATGAGCCCTTGCTGGCTCTGCATCACCCTCTTTAGTTGTTGTGCTGCTCTCCCAGCATAATCTCAGCCTTCTCTGTTTCTCCGTACTCAATGCCCCTCAACTGCTCTCCCAATCATTGCTTCTATCTCTCTTAGCAAACCTCGCTCTAGAGAATAGAATGACTGATCATCTGGTCTATTCTCCAAGTGACCCTCAAGCCTCTTCTTATACTTTTCCTATTGACATCTCAACGGTCGAGATTAAGTCCCTAATCAATAGCTAAGATTAGATCTGGTTTGATCCATGTCTTTTGGACCACTATAACACAGATTCATAATAATACATATTAATATTTTATTTTCCCTAAGTTTAGACTTAGGGACTCCATTAAAAATATTAATTATTTTAACATCTCCTGATCTATTTAGAATCTGCCCAAACCCTTTATGGGTATTGGAGATCTCACATGCCCCAACCTCTCCACCAAATTTCGTGGCTAGAGCACATCCAATGCTACCCCAAATCAACACTCCCTCACTAAGTATTACTCTGATCATCCGGCATCGGTACCTGTGCTGATGCTAGGCCTTCCTGCCCAACATCCTCTGCACTACTGCCTCCTGTACTACTGCCCATGGTTCTGCCATTGCCACTGCTGCATCTGTACGACAACTCCCTCTGCATCTGTGCTGCTGCTGGTCCTTCCTCCCAACACTGCAACTCCCTCTGCATCTGTGTTGTTGCTGGTCCTTTCTCCCAACACTGCATCTGCACTTCACCTAGTCTCATCATGTTGCATCGTGCTGCCCACCGCTGCACTGCAACTCAATTACTGAGAAGTAAGTAACTGATCTCCCAACTGACCTCCCTATTGGGCTAGAAACACCCACTAATGCTAAAGCTCCCTCTGCCACCTACAAGTACTCCCTCCATGACCTCTACACTACTGCAACAACTCCCTGCATCCCACACCATTGCGCCTCTCACTCTGCCTTCCATGTGCTTCTCGCATTGTTGGAGCCTGCTAGCTCCGCATTGTCTCAGGACTTCTGCACTATAGCTCTCTCTGTCGCTCCATCCGCACTCATCTCTACCCACCCACCCAGTCCCGCTATTCCTCGTCGAGGCTCCCGTAGCAAGGTCTAATCCAAGAGGCTGGGTACCTCAAGGATCCTGCCCCTCATCGCCTGTAGTCCATATGACTACAGCTCGATGTCTCCCCACTTCCGCTCAAGTGGTGCGTGTGCACTCATGGCACAATCATCACTTATCAAAACTTCCTCCTCTACCCATGCTGGTGTTGCCTTAGTCTCAGAAGACTCTCCCTTACTCTTCTCCCTTGGCCACTGGGTCGCATAATGACCCATCTCCCCACAGTGAAAGCACTTGATCTTGGAGAGATCTTTCTTTTTCTGCTTCTCCTACTTTCCCTCAGATGCTAGGGCCACATCCTCCTCCTCTTCCTTGACCTTGATCCCTCTGCTGCTGCTACCAGTTTTCGACTGCCATCTGATTTCTTTCTGGCGAAGATCTGCCCACATCTCGTCCCAAGGTGGGAGAGTCCCTCTCCCAGGATACTCTGCACAAACACTTCCCAATCTTCTGAGACAGCATTCAGGGTTGTCCTCACCATAAGCTCCTGATCTGGTGTCGCTCCTATAGCAGTCAACTGGTGGATCTCATTCAGTCCTCCGAAAGGTGACAATCGATTGACCCTTCTTCATCTTACGACCTCATCTGGTTCTCAAGCAGCGTTCTTTGCACAGAAGTATGCTGGTACAGGTTCTTGAGAGCCTCCCACATCTCAACTGTCGTTTCCTTCTCGGCTATATGTGGTACCACATGATCCTTGACCCCATCAAAAATAATGCACTTGGCCCTCGCCATCACCTCTTCGTACTTGTCATTATCATTTGGGTCAACTAGGATAGCTATAACCTTCAAGGAGAAGTTCTTAACACGATTCCTGTCAAGGACTGATCAGATTCTGGCCTTCCAGACTGCGAAGTTCGATACACCATAGAATCTATCCTGGTCTCTTACCCCGTGTAGTGCCATGACGCTCCTCTACTTCCCTCCTAGAAGTTCTTTGTTCGACTCCTCTGAGTCTCTACTTCCCGTTTGGAAGTTCTCTTCTGGACTCCCTCTGAGTCCTGATTTCCCTCCTGGAAATCCTTTTGCCGCTTGTCGAGATGCCCCCTACTATGATCATCTTATGCAACTGCACTGCTGATCCGGGTTCCTTGACTAGAAACCCTCGGTAACAACTCCTCTGGCCCTGCTTTGTCAGGTACTGTTCTGACTACAGTACCTCACCAGCTCCACTCTGCAATATTTCTGCAAGCCTTCTAGACTCGAATAACTGCCTCTCTGTGAACTGCATCAGCCCCTCTCTACCTCACGTTGGCTCTGCGTCACCCAAGATGGGTCTGCGTCAGCCCTCTGGCCCTCTGCCTCAGCAACGTTGGCCTCTCTGAGGTTCTGCACAGCTCTCGACTTCTTCTGGTGGCTCTGGCTAGCTCTGCGTCACACTTCTTGGCTTCTGCGCTGCTAGAAAGAGCTTTTGTCACCTCGGGACAACTGTTTTCTGCTGCTATTTATCCGCTCGGTTGATGGCTTTTAGTCCTCCTATGATCTGCAATCACACTCTGATACCATGTTGAAGTTTCTAATTTTACTTTGTTTAGAAACCCTTCGTGCAATTTTTCTGATTTATTCCTACCTACTTGTTATTTTTCTTTAGCAAGTTATTTACAAAGTAAATACTGAAAATAAACACCAGTGCATGCTCAACATATTACATATCAGCAACTAAAAGAAACAAGAACAAACACACCACATGACACCATTATTTTTGGACCAATGTCCCCGAAAAAACCCAATGCGGGAAAACCGGTGCAGCTATCTGAGGGTTTTCTTATTAAGAAATATCAGAGTACAATCTGCGTGCCGAAACTAGCCTACCCAATAGGGAATTTCCTTAGTAGCTATACCTCACAGTTTGAGAGAAATCTCCTCGCTGAAACCCTGGAAAATCCTTCCGGCAGCTCCAGACTGACCAACATGTCAGTTTTGGGTGACTTGCTTACTTCTCAGCAACTGAGTTGAATTGCAACAGTTAGTAGTCGCAGTGCTATGGGCAGCATGATGCAGCGTTTTGCGAGGGAGTTGCAATACAAATGTAGCAGTGACAGTGGTTGTTGATTTGGGGTAGCATCGGATGTGCTCTAGCACGAAATTTGGTGGAGAGGTTGGGGCACATGAGATCTCCAATACCCAGAAAGGGTTTTGGCAGATTCTAAACAGATCAAGAGATATTAAAATAATTAATATTTTTAATGGAGTCCCTAAGTTTAAATTTCGGGAAAATAAAATATTAATGTATCTTAATATGAATCTGTGTTAGAAGGGTCCAAAAGACATGGATCAAGCCAGATCTAATCTCAGCTGTTGATTATGGACTTAATCTCAGCTGTTGATTATGGACTTAATCTCAGCCGTTGATATGTCAATAGGAAAAGTATAAGAGGAGGCTTGAGAGTCACTTAGAGAAGACACCAGATAATTAGTCATTCTATTCTCTAGAGCAGGGTTTGCTAAGACAGATAGAATCAGTGATCGGAAAAGCAGCTGAGGGGAATTGAGTATAGAGAAATAGAGATTGTGTCGGGAGAGCAACGCAGCAGCCAAGGAGGGTAATGCAGAGCCAGCAAGGACTCGCGTAGAGGCAGCCAAGTGCTGCGCAGAGCACTAGAGGAGCCAGCGCAGCTGACGTAGAGGCTCCCATAGCTGACGTAGGGCCTCCTGGGGCTGATGCAAGCCTCGAAAGGTTGACACAGGACTTCCTGGGGCTGACGCAGGGCCAACGTGAGACAGAGAGGTGCTGACGCAGTCCAGTTTGGGCAGACGCTGGGGTTGCAGAGCAGTTTTGTGCTAAGGAGCTGCCAGAAGGATTTTCCAAGGTTTCAGCCAGGAGATTTCTCTCAAACTGTGAGGTATAGCTGCTAAGGAAATTCTCTGTTGGGTAGGCCAGTTTCGGCACCTAGATTTTACTCTGATATTGCTTAATAAGAAAATACTCAGATAGCTCCATCGGTTTTCCCGCGTTGGGTTTTTCCGGGGACATTGGTCCAAAAATAATGGTGTCATGTGATGTGTTTGTTCTTGTTTCTTTTAGTTGCTGATTTGTAATATGTTGAGCATGCACTGGGTTTATTTTCAGTATTTACTACGTAAATAACTTGTTAAAGAAAAATAACAAGTAGGTAGGAATAAATCAGAAAAGTTGCATGAAGGGTTTCTAAACTAAGTAAATTTAGAAACTTCAACATGGTATTAGATCGTGATTACAAATCACAGGAGGACTAAAAGACATCAGCCGAGCGGAGCGATAGCAGTGCAAAACAGTTGTCCCGAGGTGACAGAAGTTGTTTCTAGCACCGCAGAAGCCAAGGAAGTGTGATGCAGAGCTAGCCAGAGCCACGCAGAAGAAGCCGGGAACTACGCAAAGCCTCAAAGAGGCCAGCGTTGTTGACGCAGAGGGTTGGAGGACTGATGCAGGGCTCCCAGGGGTGACGTAGACCCATCTGGGGTGACCCAAAGCCAGCGTGGGGCAGAAAGGGGCTGACGCAATTCATAGAGAGGCAGTGGTTGGAGTCTAGAAGGCTGCAGAAATATCGCAGAGTGCAGCTGGTGAGGTACTATAATCAGAACAGTACCTGATAGAGCAGGGCCAGAGGAGTTGTTACCGAAGGTTTCTAGCCGAGGAACCTGGATCAGCAGTGCAGTTACACAAGACGATCAGAGTAGGGGACATCTCAACAAGCGGCAGAAGGATTTTCAGGAGGAAAATCAGGAATCAGAGGGAATCTAGAAGAGAACTTCCAGACGGGAAGTAGAGACTCACAGGAGTCTAACAGAGAACTTCTAGGAGGGAAGTAGAGGAGCGTCATGGCACTACACGGGGTAAGAGACCAGGATAGACTGGACGGAGCATCGAACTTCGCAATCTGGAAGGCCAGAATCTTATCAGTGCTTGACAGGAATCGTGTCAAGAACTTTGCCTTGAAGGTTATAGTTGTCCCAATTAACCCCAATGAAAATGAAAGGTACAAAGAGGCGATGGCGAGGGCCAAGTGCATTATCCTTGATGTGGTCAAGGATGATGTGGTACCACATATAGCCGAGAAGGAAACGACAGTTGAGATGTGGGAGCCTCTCAAGAACTTGTACCAGCATACTTCTGTGCAGAGAAGAATGTTGCTCGAGAATCAGATGAGGTCGTATCAGATGAAGAAGGGTCAATCGGTTGACACCTTCCTCGGAGGACTGAATGAGATCCACCAGTTGACTGTTATAGGAGCGACACCGGATCAGGAGCTTATGGTGAGGACAGCCTTGAATGTTGTCTCAGAAGATTGAGAAGGGTTTGTCCAGAGTATCCTGGGCAGAGGGACTCTCCCACCTTGGGACGAGATGTGGGTAGCTCTTCGCCAGGAAGAGATCAGATGGCAGTCGAAGACCAGTAGCAGTAGCAGAGGGATCAAGGTCAAGCAGGGGGAGGAGGATGTGGCCCTAGCATATGAGGGAAAGCAGAAGAAGCGGAAGAAGAAATAAATCTCCAAGATCAAGTGCTTCCACTGTATGGAGATGGGTCACTATGTGACCCAGTGCCCAAGGAAGAAGAGTAAGGGAGAGTCTTGCGAGACTAAGGCAGCGCCAACACGGGCAGAGAAGGAAGTTTTAACAGACGATGATTGTGCCATGAGTGCACGCGCACCACTTGAGCAGAATTGGGGAGACATCGAGTTGTAGTCAGGCAGACTACAGGTGATGAAGGGCGGGATCGTTGAGGTACCCAGCCTCTTGGATTAGACCTTGCTACGGAAGCCCCGACAAGGAGTAGCAGGACTGGCCGATGTGGGTAGAGACGGATGCGAATGAAGCGGCAGAGAGAGCTACTGTGCAGGAGTCCCAAGACAGCGCAAGGCTAGCCAACTGCAGCAATGTGAGAGACACAGTAGTGTTGCACCAGTGCAGAATGGCACACAGAGGTGTGCAATGGTGTGAGATGCAGGGAGTTGTTGCAAAAGCGCAGAGGTCAGATAGGGAGCACTTGTCAGTGGCAGGGAGCTTCAGCATCAGTGGGTGTCTCTAGCCCAACAGGGAGATCAGATTGGCAGATCAGTTACTTACTTCTCAGTAACTGAGTTACAGTGCAGCAGTGGGCAGCACGATGCAGCAAGATGAGAGGAGGTGCAGTGCGGATGCAGTGTTGGGAGAAAGGACCAGCAGCAACACGGAAGCAGAGGGAGTTGTCGTATAGATGCAGCAGTGGCAGTGGCAGTGGCAGAACGATGGGCAGTAGTATAGGATGCACCAGTGCAGAGGATGTTGGGCAAGAAGGCCTAGCATCAGCGCAGGTACTAATGCCGGATGATCAGAGTAATACTTAGTGAGGAGTATTGTTAGAGCATAGTCCTCGCTAAGAGGGAGTGTTGATTTGGGGTAGCATCGGATATGCTCTAGCCACGAAATTTGGTGGAGAGGTTAAGGCACATGAGATCTCCAATACCCAGAAAGGGTTTTCGCAGATTCCAAATAGATCAGGAGATATTAAAATAATTAATATTTTTAATGGAGTCCCTAAGTCTAAACTTAGGGAAAATAAAATATTAATGTGTATTAATATGAATCTGTGTTAGAATAGTCCAAAAGACTTGGATCTTAGCCGTTGATTAGGGACTTAATCTCGGCCGTTGATATGTCAACAAGAAAGGTATAAGAGGAGGCTTGAGAGTCACTTGGAGAAGACACCAGATGATCAGTCATTCTATTCTCTAAAGCGGGGTTTGTTAAGAGAGATAGAATCAGTGATCCGGAGAGCAGCTAAGCGACATTGAGTACAGAGAAACAAAGAAGGCAGAGATTGTGCCGAGAGAGCAGTGTAGCAACCAAGGAGGATAACGCATAGCCAGCAAGGGCTCACACAAGGCCACGGAGAGGCAGCCAAGTGCTACGCAGAGCACCAAAGGGGTCAACGCAGCTGACGCAGAGGCTCCCAGAGCTGACACAGGGCCTCCTAGGGCTGACGCAGGGCCAGCGTGAGACAGATAGGGGCTGACGCAATCCAGTTTGGGCAGACGCTGGGGTTGCAGAGCAGTTTTTTGCTAAGGAGCTGCCGGAAGGATTTTCCTGGGTTTCAACCAGGAGATTTCTCTCAAACTGTGAGGTATAACTGCTAAGGAAATTCTCTGTTGGGTAGGCCAGTTTCGGCACCCAGATTGTACTCTGATATTTCTTAATAAGAAAACCCTCAGATCGCTGCACCGATTTTCCCGCATTGGGTTTTTCCGGGGACATTGGTCCAAAAATAATGGTGTCATGTGGTGTGTTTGTTCTTGTTTCCTTTAGTTGTTGATCTGTAATATGTTCAGCATCCACTAGTGTTTATTTTCAGTATTTATTTTGTAAATAACTTGTTAAAGAAAAATAACAAGTAGGTAGGAATAAATCAGAAGAGGTGCATGAAGGGTTTATAAACTAAGTAAATTTAGAAACTTCAACAGTGGCAATGTCATGGGCAACAATACAAATGTTACAGTGCAGTAGATGAAGGGCAGCAGGCCAAGCATCAGCAGCATAGAGGACCGATGTCGTGGATCAGTGTGATGCTTCTATTGGAAAGTATTGCTAGAACACATTCCTCGCTAGGAGGGAGTGTTGATTTTGGGTAGCATCGGATGTGCTCTAGCTTCGAAATTTTGTGGAGGGCTAGAATAAATGAGATCTCCAAGACCCAGAAATCGTTTGGTGAAATTCCACCCGATTTGTGTTTTATTAAAATAATTCATATTTTTAATGGGGTTCCTAAGTCTAAACTTAGGAAAGTAAAAATATTAATGGCTATTAATAAAAAATGGGTGACAAGCTTCTAAGAGATGAGGATCAAGTATATTTTAATCTTAGCGGTCGAATAGGGACTTAATCTCGGTCATTGATTCATCAACAGGAAAAGTATAAGAGGAGGCTTGAGAGTCAGTTGGAGATACACCAAGTGATCAGTCAGTTCAATTTTTCTGGGACGAGGTTCGTTGAGCAAATCGAACAAGTGATATGAGTTGCAGTGATAGGGGCAGAAGAAGAGATTTGGATCGGAAAGGAGCTCCAAGCCAAAGAGTATGTTGCAGAGAGGCAGCAGTAGCATCAAAGAGGTAGCGCAGAGGCCTACCCAACCTAGGAAGGGCTCACGTAGTGCTGACGTAGGCCAGGAGGGTCTATTGTAGTGGCAGTGCAGAGTATTCTTTAGAAGTCCGAGATTTTGTCAGAGAAGCAAGGTTTTGAGTAGGGAGGCCCGAACAACAATCTTCCTCCAGCAAATCTGTTGATTTAGGGTAGCAGTGGAGTCTGATGTGCTCTAGAAGCTGAAGAACTAGAAGTAGGAGCTATAGGAGGTAGACCACGTCCTCTACTGGTGGCAGGGGTAGCCCGAGTAGGTGGTGTCACCTGGAAACATTACAATCTCCCAATCCTGAAATCCTGAAAAACTGATAAGTCTGCTGGATTTTAAATGAAATCTAAAATTCTACTTTCTCCATATGAAATCCAATGAGGCTGGAACCACTCTCAAACATCCTGAGTCATTTCATGGTAATGTTAAAAATTTAAGTAAAAGGATGAAAATGAAGATTAAGGAGAATGTCACTTTTACTTTAAGAATTTAACATTACCATGAATAGCATATCCATACTAGGGCCTAGACTTGATCATTAAGCTGCCCCACTCAAAAATTATTTGTTTCTTTCAAAAAAAATTGCATGAAAAAATCCAAATGACCAAATGAAAAACCAAAAAAAAAATTATAAAATCGTGCTGCCCTGACACCCCGAGCTTTTTTCCGAAAAAAGCGGCAAAAAAAATTTTAGGCGCTTTTTTCCCATAAAAAGCGCGATTAAATCGGCTTAGGGAAAAAAGCACGCGCGCTTTTAACAACAATGAGATGGACTATTGGCGATGAGGGGCAAGATCCTCGAGGTACCCAGCCTCTTGGATTAGACCTTGCTACGGCAGCCCCGAAGAGGAGTAGCATTATTAGCAGATGTCGGTAGAGGCGGATGCGCATGGAGCGACAGAAGGAGCTACAATGCAGGATTCCCAGGACAGCGTGAGGCAGCAGTGCAAGAAGCACGAGAGTGTTGCACCAGTGCAAGAAGCACGGGAGTGTTGCACCAGTGCAAGATGGCACAAAGAGGTGTGCAACGGTGCGAGATGAATGGAATAGTTGCAGCAACGCAGAGGTCAAAGAGGGAGCACTTGTCTGCGACAAAGGGAGCTTTAGCATCATGGGTGTCTCTAGCCTTACGGAGATGTCAGAGTTGGGAGATCAGTTACTTACTTCTCAGTAACTGAGTTGCAGTGCAACAATTAGCAGTGGCAGTGCTATGGGCAGCACGATGCAGCATGATGAGAGGGGTTGTAGTGCAGATGCAGCAGTGGAAGTGGCAGGGCCATGGCCAATAGCATGGATGTAGAGGAAGTTGTCGTACAGATGCAGCAGTGACAGTGGCAGGGCCATGGGTAGCAATACATGATGCAGCAGTGCAGAGGATCTTGGGCAACAAGCCTAGCATCAGCACAAGAACTGATGCCGAATGATCAGGGTGATGCTCAGTGAGGAGTATTACTAGAGCACAGTCCTCGCTAAAAGGGAGTGTTTATTTGGGGTAGTACTGGATGTGCTCTAGCCACGAAAATTGGTGGAGAGGCTAAGGCACATAAGATCTTCGATAACCAAAAAGGGTTTGGGCAGATTCTAAACAATTTGGGAGATATTAAAATAAATAATATTTTTAATGGAGTCCCTAAGTCTAAACCTTAGGGAAAATAAATATTAATGTGAATTAATATAAAAATGTTAGAATGGTCCAAAAGTCATGGATCAAGCTAGATCTAATCTTAGTCGTTGATTAAGGACTTAAACTTGGCCATTGATTTGTCAATGAGAAAAGTTTAAGAGGAAGCTTGAGGGTCACTTGGAGAACACACCAGAGTGATCTGTCATTCTAATCTCTAGAGTGGGGTTTGCTAAGAGAGATAGAATCAGTGATCAGCAACAAGGGGCAATGAATACACAAGCAGAGAGGCAGAGAGGGTGCCGAGAGAAGCAGCACAGAAGCTGAGAGAGAGGGACACAGAGCTAGCTAGAGGCCACACAGAGCCAACTAGGGCCCACGCAGAGGCATCCAGGAGTTGCGCAGTGCCTCAGAGGGCCAGCATGGGTGACACAGAGGGCCAGAGGTCTGACGCAGTGCCTCCAGAGGCTGACGCAGGCCAAGGCAGAGTGACATTGGGCAAACGCTGGGACAGAAAGCGTTGACGTTGTCCCTAGAGGCTGACTCTGGGGTTTCGTGGGGCAGATTGGAGTTGTGAAGCTGCCTAGAGTGATTATCTGGGGTTTTAGCCGAAACATCTGCTTGCGAGTAGAGAGGTACTACTGCTAAGATTATTCTCTGATGGGTGAGCCGGTTTTGGCACCCAAATTATATTCAGAAACTGCATAATAATAAAACCCTCAGATAGTTGCACCGTTTTCCCGCATTGGGTTTTTTCGGGGACATTAGTCCAAAAACAACGGTGTCACTTGTGTGCTTGTTTTGTTTCCTTCAGATGATGATCTGTAATGTGTTGAGCATGTACTTGTATTTATTTCCAGTATTTACATGGTAAATAACTTGTTAATTAACAGAACAAGTAGGTAGGAATAAATCAGTAAAGTACATGAAGGTTTTCTAACAATTAGACTTAGAAATTCCAAGAAAATCGATCTAGTAGAAGGGGTGACGCAATCTCCTAGAAGCAAGACGCTGACCCAAGCAGTGATTGCTCAAGGATTTTGTAGTGTTTTCCGGGAGTCAGATCACTCATTAGATCAGTCGTGACTTGGGGAATGAGGTAAACCCTCGAATGTATTTCTTGTTGCCAAGATTTCTCTGAAAGGTTAGCCGGTGTGAGAGGTAACCTGATGTACCCAGATTCTGCTTACTTAATAATACAAACCCTCTATCTGCTGCATCGATTTTCTCACAATGGGTTTTTCCAGGGACGTGCTGTCCAAAGCTAATGATGTCCCTTGGGTGTTTGGCTCATCTATTGTTTTAGTTTATGATATGTATGTCAGTGTAGTCTGTAGTAGTGTTTTTCATCAGTGTTTATAAATTAAATAACTTGTTGAATGAAATAACAAGTAGGAGATGTTAAACCAGTGACTGCAGTGGGATTTCTGTTTATAAAGATTCAGAAATTTTCACAAATTTTAGTTGATATGATGCTATACAAATGGGATTACCAATCCAATTCTTCTTATAAGAGATTCTTCAAATTGAGAATGACCAAGTACCATTATAAATACCTCCCTAGTTAAGAGGTAGTGTTGAAGAAAGTGTAACTAGGTTCGGTATTTACAATGTAATTTTGATCTTTGTACTTGCCAAGAAAAATAAATATTATTTTTGTAATTTATAAAAATGAGTTTCTTACTCGTTTCATAGGTCTAGGAAAGTCAAAGAGTCAAAGACATAAGGAGCTCTTCTTGAGCCTGTGTAATGTATACAAGTATAGAATATCCCTCCTAGACAAGCACAAGAAGAAGTCTCCAAGCTAAACAATGAAGAAGACAGTCATGTCGGCCTCAAAATATATTTAAATGACAAGTCGGCTCATATGTGGAGACACACAGTTCATTGTGACATGTTGGCTTATTTACGGAGGCAGAACAACTATAAATACCCCCCTGGGTCACCACAAGAAATCAAGAATCTCAGACCGTCTGTAATTTCAGATGGGTACAGGAGGTGCAAGACCTCGGATGGCACTACTTTGGATGGGTGCAGGAAGGTTCTCAGATGCCTCTGCGATTTCGTAGGCAATTGCAGTCTAATACTCCTTGGTGATGGCAATCTCGGCATACCTGCAATCATAATATCGATACAAGGATAGCAATCATTATCTCAGTAAACCAATAGTAATGAAGGTCTCAATAATGGTCATAGTCTTGGACTACTAACACAGTGAAGCAGCCTCACTATCTCGTCATATGTGTGAAGAGAAAGATTCTAAAGTGATACTCTGTCTCAGTCTAGAAGAAGTCATAACAGATGTAATAATGATCTCAGTATAACTACAGTCAAGACCTTAATAGAGAAGATCACAGTCTCGGTGAATCTTAGTACAACTCTACTATATATCTCAAATCTCTATGTTGTGGAGAAGATCTCGGTGAGGACACAGCAGTAATGAAGATCTTCGTGGTAGTGCAGCAAGGTGCAATAGTAATGGTGGTAGAGATGATCTCAATGTGCAGCAATCATCTCAGTCAAGATGGATCAATGATGAAGTAGCAGTGATGATGATCTTAGCAGTGACAAAGAATACGAATGTTGTCTTGGTCTTGGAGTGGCATGATAGGTCAAGTGTCATGGTCTTGGTATTCGTCAATTGGAATCTCTATAAGAAGAATTTTCTGCGGGTATTCCTCTCCAAGAGGGAGGGGTTTTGGCCCTAGCAGAAAGCCAACATCTTGTGTTCTTGTCTCCTGCATTTTGGTAACTATTTGATGAAGCAAGAAATACACACACTAATGATATCAAGAGAAGACTGTGCTAATAAGAAAAAGTTAAAATACCTCACAAATGTGAAAATTCTTGAATCTAACACATCAAAACCCCTACTGCAATTACTGGTTTACAATCTCCTACTTGTTCTTTTCATTAACAAGTTATTTAATTGCATAAACATCGATGTAAACACTATTGTAGCCTTAACAAATATACAGATCATGCACTGAAATAAACAGAGACAATAAGACAAGGGACACCATTATTTTTGGACAATCATCCCCAGAAAAACCCAATTCGGGAAAACCATTGCAGCATATAGCGGGTTTGTATTATTAAGCAGATTCATAAATACAACTAGGGTGCTAGAAATGGCTCACCCAACAGAAAATATCCTTGGCAGAAGTACCTCAGAGAGATATTTTGGCAAATCAGCAACCGGATGATCAAACCCCATAGTGACTTCCATTGTTCCCTATGTTGGACAGCAAAAGTTGCTCCAAGCACTGCTCTGGAACTGTGTCATTCCTCCAAGAGTTGCGTCACCCTCTCCCAGCTCAGAGTCTGTTGATCTACTCCCAGTCTGCCTCACAGAATCTCCTCAGCGTTGTCTCTGAGGCTCAACGTCAGCCTCTACGGCTTCTGCGTCACCTGCGTCAGCCTTTCGCATTCTCTGCGTCAGCCCTTCTAGGGCCTGTGTTGTCTCTCACAGCACTACGTTGCCTCTCTATTATATATTCTTCAGCCTTGGATGAAAATCCCTTACTGAATTGCCTCTCTCTGCAACTCTGATCACTAACTTGATTTCCTCAACAAACCTCGCCCAGAAAATCGAATTTCTTGATCACTTGGTGTGTCTCCAACTGACGCTCAAGCCTCCTCTTATACTTTTCCTGTTGATGAATCAACGGTCGAGATTAAGTCCCTAATCAACGGCTAAGATTAGAATTGTTTTGATCCTCGTCAGTTAGAACTTTCTCACCCATATTTTATTAATACACATTAATATTTTTATTTTCCTAAGTTTAGACTTGGGAACTCATTAAAAATATTAATTATTTTAATAACTCTTTATCCGAGAGGAATTTCTCCAAACGATTTCTGGGTCTTGGAGATCTCATGTGCCTTAGCCTCTCCACCAAATTTCATGGCTAGAGTACATCCAATGTTACCCAAAATTAACACTCCCTCTTAGTTAGGAATGTGCTCTAGTAATGCCTTGTAAGAATCAATAAACAGATGCAAAAGACAGTAAGGGATTTAAAGTATGAACCTCTAACATTTTCAACAGAAACCTGACAAAATCGATTAACAGCACTGTTGAGGTACCTACCTATACTCCTGCAGTTGAAGATGCCTCTGGCTACGCTGCTCCAGTTACCGAGAGACCGAATCCTCCCAGCCAGACTAAGCAGAGCCTGGCTGCTCAATCCAGTAAGCTTCTTAACAGAAGCTGACTGTTCCCCTGTGCCCAGAACCTCAGAACTCTCAAGCTCTTCCAATGGTTGATTCCCCTTCTCCTTCCGAATTCTTCCCTCTGGTTTTTCGTCCCCTGCTCAATCCATTTCCTGCGGTTTTTATCCTCTGGTTTGGCGGTGGCCACCCTCCCACCTGCAACCACTGCTCACCCTGCTGATGCCACGCCTGCGCCTACGTATCCTCCTCCTGATCTTGTTTCAGGTCGTGATGAATACGCCTTAATGTTTTGAACCATATAGTATTTATTAATTATTCTTTTAATATGACCATCACATTTGTATATACACGTACCATTAGGACATTATAACGTTATATATATTTTTAACATAACACATTGTTTTATTTATATTTGTTTTAATATAACATTTATAAACTTTATACTTGGATCTTTTTTTTTAATTAATTATTTATATTAATATTTAACCTTTATTTTATTAATTTATTAATATAATTTTATCAATATTCTGGAGCATATAATATATATAGTCCTCTTTGATCTAACCATACATTATGCAATATTGATGAATGAGTAGAACTTCTATTCCAAGAAGGGTCATGGTATTTAGCACTTATAATCAATTTAGTATAAAATACTAGTGCAGTGTATGCGACACATGCATATGTAGCTATCACATGCATGTACCGTATACCTGCTATTATGCTTGCATTCTTTGTATTTATAGATGGGTCATTACATACACTCCCCCTTCAGAAAACTTCGTCCCGAAGTTAGAGTTTTTATTTTATCTGATTACTTATGATAGTAATTAGTACACCTTTCTTAGGTTTGTAAAGAAATTTTTTATTTTAATATAAAGAGATTATAAAATTAGTGTTTTAGGTTTATGATTTTAATGGTCATGCCTTGCGCTATCCAGGTTCCCAAGCTATTCTAAAATCATCTTATCCTGCCTAATCTTTTCCTCTCCCATCCTATCCGTCCTCTACTGGAGTATGCCATGGTGTCAATTTTACTGACCTAACCATTCATAAACTCTAAGGTGACAGCGTCGGTTATACCGACCTGATTTCCAGTAGACATCCGGCAGTCATCATCGCACGTCCAGAGGAGCATAATTCGCACAATCCTCGCATGACTTCAGGGTTCGGAGGATAAATGGTGGGCAACAACTCCACCCCTCCCAGTGGAATTAGGGCTAATACCCTATCATAGAATCACTTTGAGCTTTAATTGTTCTAAGGTTCTGTCATCACGTGGTCATCCCGGTAACTGTTTATTATCTGCAATCATACACTTATCCATGCATTCGAAAAATATGCATCAGCATATTCAAAATAACTCATGTATTATTCACATATGTCACTTCAGTATAACATATTTTGCCATATTCTATGCATGTCGTTTGTCTTTCATTTAAAATGTAATTATTCCCTGATTTCTATTCCATTGATCATATTGACATGTATAAATAAAACAGATTTATAATATCTTAATTCCTATCAGAAGTAAAATCATTTAACTGTCTTAAACTTTACTTTGACAACTATAATTTAGTAAGATCAACAACCTATATCGTTTTGGTATCCATGTACCAGCAGAAGTTAAACATATATTATGTCACAAAATTTCACGTTTATATATAATCATTCAAAATGGTTCTGAGTCTCTGATTACAGTGAAGTAAATATATATTAAACATAGTTTAAAGTTCTTCAAAATTGACATAGATTAGGGTATCTTTGACATATGTCTTCTGTATTTTCCCAAGTAGCTGATCCAAGACTATGTTTGTCCCATTGGACCTTAACTTGGTCCATCAGGCGATTCCTGAGCTGTCGAACCCTACGTTCCAGTATACATAATGGTTCGACTGATACGACTCCCTCGTCCGATACCTGCAATTCCTTTCATTGAATGTTATGAGATTGATCAACTATATAATGTCTTAATACAGAAACATGAAATACATTATGAATTCTATGCAAGTGAGGTGGCAGGGCAAGACGATAGGCAACAGGTCCAACTCTTTCCATGACTTTAAATGGTCCAATAAATTGGGGTGACAACTTTGTCCCTTTTCCGAATCGAATAGTATTTTTATTCGGTTTGATGCAGATGAAAACCTGATCCCCTACTTCATACCTCCTATCAGTTCTAT
Source organism: Pinus tabuliformis (assembly GCA_031772625.1). NCBI lineage: Eukaryota > Viridiplantae > Streptophyta > Pinopsida > Pinales > Pinaceae > Pinus > Pinus tabuliformis. The sequence goes on along the minus strand of CM062816.1, from coordinate 746,887,529 downwards.
GAGCATCAGCATAACTCTTTTGTCTATCATGTGCTTCCTTTAATTGTTGTCTAATTTGTCTTACGTGTTCTTCCATTTCATGGATTAATTCTGGTCCTATTATCACTCGATCTTCTAACCTGTCCCAACTTAACAGTGTTCTGCAAAGTCTGTCATATAATGCTTCAAATGGAGGCATTCCAATCGAATTGTGGTAATTGTTATTGTATGCGAATTCGACTAAGGGTAAATATTTTTCCCAGTGTGATTGCTGATCCATAACATACATTCGCAACATGTCTTCAAGTACTTGATTTACTCTTTCTGTTTGCCCATCAGTCTCAGGATGGTAAGCAGTGCTTAAATTTAGTTGAGTTCCTAAGGTTGTCTGCATGCAAGTCCAGAATCTAGAAGTGAATCACGAATCTCTATCGGATATAATCTTCTTAGGTACTCCATGAAATCTGATAACTTCATTTATGAATACTCGAGCTACGTCAGCAACATCATAAGTATCTCTTATGGGAATGAAATGGGCGCTTTTTGTTAGTTTATCCACTACTACCAAAATGGCATTGTGTCTTTGAGAAGTAAGAGGTAGCCCAGTGATAAAATCCATAGAAATGATCTCTCATTTAGACATAGGAATGTTGTGAGGTTATAAGAGACTCGCTGGATGACAATGATCCGCTTTTACTTGCTAACATTCCAAACATTTTGCAACAAATTGAGTGATATCACATTTCATGCCTAACCAGAAGAAGAGTTTCTTGGTATCCGCATTCATTTTCCCTACTCCAGGATGTGCACAATATACTGCTCTGTGGGCTTCCCCAAGGATAGTGTCTTGAAGATCCTTATTATCAGGAATATACATCCTTCCATGGAATCATAATATTCCATCGTTTTTTAATTCATATCCCTCAAATTTAGATTCTTTTGGCTTTTTACCCTCAAGACTCGATCTCACCTTTAAATACCAGCTATCTTTTATAAGATGTTCTAGTACTCGTTGTCTTAAATCTACTTTAATGGGTATGAGAAAAATATCTGAGGTCTTCTGCTTAAAGCATCTGCTACCACATTTTCTTTTCCCTTAATGTATGATATTCTGAAGTCATATTCACTTAGGAATTCACTCCATCGCCTTTGTCTGGCATTTAAGTCTCTTTGGGTGAACAAATATTGTAGACTTTGATGCTCGCTTTTAAGAGTAAAACTTCGTCCCACTAGATAGTGTCTCCAAATCTTTAAAGCTAACACTACAGCGGCTAATTCTAAATCATGAGTAGCATAGAGTTCTTCATGAGGTTTTAACTTTCTGGCAGCATATGCTATCACTCCTCTATCCTGCATCAACACTGCACCCAGCCCTTATTTGGATGCATCAGTACATACCGTAAAATCTTTGTCCATATCTAGGACTCTTAGGATTGGTGCACTGGTGAGTAGTCTTTTGAGTTCAGATAATGCTTTATTACATTCCTCAGTCCATTCATACTTAACACCTTTACGCTGAAGGGTTGTAATCGGCTTTGTGATTTTGGAAAATCCCTCCACAAATCTTCGGTAATAACCGGCTAAACCCATAAAGCTTCGTATCTCATGTGCATTTTTCGGTATTGGCCATCCCATGATTGCTTTTACCTTCTCAGAATCTACTGAAATCCCTTCACCTGATATGATATGACCTAAATAATGAATCTTTTCCTGAAAGAATGAACACTTGGATAGTTTTCCATACAGCTGACGTTCTTTAAGGCAGGACAATACTATCCGTAAATGATCTTCATGCTCTTTCTTATTCTTGGAATAGATGAGAATATCATCTAAAAAGACTTGTACAAATTGATCAAGATATTCGCGGAAAACACTGTTCATAAGATTCATGAATACTGCTGGTGCATTTGTTAATCCAAATGGTACCACAGTAAATTCATAATGTCCAAAACGTGTCCGGAATTCTTAGAAATATCGTTTTCAGAAATCCTTAGCTGATGATAGCCTGATCGAAGATCAATTTTTGAAAAGACAGCAGCTCCTTTCATTTGATCGAAAAGATCATGGATTCGAGGCATAAGGTATTGATTCTTTACTGTAGCTCGATTCAAGTCTCGATAATCTATGCATAATCTTAAATATCCATCTTTCTTCTTCACAAAAATTACTGGAGCGCCCCAAGGTGATGTACTGGGCCGAATATGCCCTATATCCAGTAGTTCCTTCAATTGAATTTGCAATTCTTGAAGTTCTAGAATTGTCATTCTATAAGGCGTTTTAGAGATCGGTTGGGTACCTGGTTTTAATTTAATAGTGAGATCCAGCTCTCTTACCGGGGGTAATCCTAGTAGTTCTTTTGGAAATACATCTGGGAATTCGGCTAACACCAGATATTGTCCTAAGGATGGTCCTTTTTCTTCGCTTACTTCTTGAATTACATAAGCCTGACAACCTTTCCTTAAACAACGCTTCATTTTCATTGCTGATATGTAGCGTAAAGATACCTTCCTCTTGATTCCTTGAATTTGGATTACTTCTCCTTCATCATTTATACCTAGAATTCTTTTCCCATAACAGTCTACCCAAGCTTGATGAGCTTCTAGCCAATCCATACCTATGATAAGATCATAAGTTCCCAAAGCTGTGACATAAACTTTCAGTTTAGTCGTACAGACCCCTAGGTCAATTTTGCATTGATCCACACTTAAGCCCACGGATTGGAGTTCTCTTGAGGCCATTTCCACCTGATTGAAATCATTTTGCCTACGAGCTGCCAACCCACATTTGTTTAATGCATATGACGAAATGAAACTATCTGTGGCACCAGTATCAAATAAGATTTTGAGTTTTATACCATTGATAATACCTGAAGATTCCAGTACAGTGGATTGATGCGCTGCTTGGTCATTGCTGACTACTGCATGAATTCTATGATTACCTCGATTGTTTAATATTGGTTCCTTTCCAGTCCTATGCAATATATTTGACAAAGCTTCTGGACAATCACGTTGAAAATGCAGTCGCCCACATCCCCAACAATTAAGCTGCGTTGATCCTCTTGAATCAGGACGTGAATTTCTAGAGAATGAGCTTCGTCCTCTCATGTTGATTCCTCTCGAATTTCTTCCTCTACTAGCAGTCCTTCGAGATGTCCATGGACTGGTGTTTGACAATTCCGCGGCTATAGTGTTTACTGCCATGGGAGCTCTTGTTCCTATATTTCTTGGGGTAAACCTGTTACCGTAAGGTGGCCTCGAGCTACCTCCTCTGAAGAAGTTTCGGGGAGACTTTCCTGGAAATCCTTATTGTAAAGGTTTTGCTGGCCCTATATCTTTTTTGATTCCAAGGTGCTCTTCTACATAACGACCACATTCAACCGCCTCAGCTACTGATGATGGTTTCCACATGCTTACCAAGGCTCTGATGCGAGGATTTAACCCAAATATGAAGCGTTCAGCTTGACGTTCATCAGAATCTAAGTAGTGAATGTATTTTACAAGCTCCATAAACCTTATCTCATACTCTTCCACTATTTTATTTCCTTGAATTAATGTATGAAAGGCTCTAGCTTGCTGTTGTTGAAAGTATGGAGGTAAATACTTTGCATGGAACCTTTCCTCAAATAGTTCCCAAGGGACATTATCCGATGTAAGGTGCAGCTGCTTTTCTAGATTTCCCCACCAAATCAAGGCACTTTCCTTTAATTGAAATACCGCAATTTTTGTTTTTGCCGAAGAAGAATATTCTCTTAATCTAAAGCATCTGTTCATTCCTTCTGACCATGCTTCAGTGCGTTCACCTGCTCGACCTCCTGAGAATTCTGGGAGTCTAATTTTCTGAAGCTCCCTAGAAATGTCTTCTTTTGGTCTTTTGGACTTAAAATTCTTTAGTTCCGCTGAACTGGTAGCTAAAGGTTGAAATTCCTCTTTGGTCTTAGCCTTAGTTGATTCTTTTAATGTCTCCAATAAGGCTTCCAATGAGTTCATTATCATGGTCAACTCTGGTGCTGGGGCGATTGATGTTGATAATGGTCTTGGTGGTGACGATGGTGATGGTGGCGGCAATGGGGATGATGATGGCGATGGTGGCAGTATTAATGACGGTGATGCTGCCCAATCACGTCGTCGTCGCTCATATGTCTTTACCATTGTAATGGTTCCTGTATACATAATAAAATTCTATAAAAATTTTGAGTTAGACAATCGATTTTAACATATAATTTTCTTTTGCAACTTCACATTCATAAATGGGTGTAGTTTTTGCTATTTTTATCTGCTAGGCAGATCTTACTGGTACCGAGGTCAAGGAGGGTGGTCTCGCGACCTCCTTGTCCTAATGCAGGGTATTCTATCCTAATATGAAATAATGCAGAAGTGTATGGTCATTAGCTCCTAAGGTAGATCATCTAAAATTTATTACTAAATAACATTCTCAAGATGAAAATGTTAAATGCCTCATTACAATGAACATCGGCAACATACCTGTCACACCTCAATCTAGCTATTACCTTTAAAGAAGGGCATACATATTTATATTTTTGAATATATTACTTAGATATGGATTAAACCTATAATATATATAAATGAAGGATTGTTCTAGTTCCATATCAGTTTGACCTTTAGCCGGGAAATTTACCATAGACATGTCATGATTAAAATCTAGAAGAGACACAGTTCAGCAGTCTACCATACCATAAATGTAGGTTGGGGGTCAAACTGAAGGGTAAATTCAGATCAATAGTCAAATTGTACATAAAATGTAGGTCAGTGGCCTATATATTGCAATTGATCAGGCAAGGTAGAAAAATGGTTCTTTTAATGTTTGTATAATATCCTACTTTGAAATTTGAGTGACCGAGGACAAAAGGCACTATTACCCAGTATATAGATCCTAAACATTCTTGTCAATATGCAGAGGAGTATGCAGTGTTGAGAGGGTTTCACATAATGAAAATTTGCAATCAGGCTTTACTTCAGACAGCTCTAGGACTTGCACATTGTATATGCTTCACAGAATGATCCTAAAATTTTATAAGAGTGGTCAGACCTCAACCAATACAGCAGAAGAGAGACATGGAACAACTATAATGTAACCAAATCACGTTAAGTTTTTGGAATATTCTAAATGTAAAACAGAAGATCAATTTATTTATGATGAATATGGCAAACGGCTAGTACATAACAACATATTTTAACAGTAAAGACAGTTTTCAGACCAAACTAAAAAATACGGATGGCTACTAATATATTTAATCTCCAATAAATCAGTCTGCAGTGCCACATTTCGATCATTGAATAAGCACGGAACACGGAAATAGGTGTTCAACTGTATGGGGTGGATTATGGCACACCTGGTTTGATCGAGATTTGACTATTGCGGGCTGTGTGATGGTAAAGCGAATGACAACGAAAGAATAAATGGACGGCAAAGGGTTTCAGAATAAGAAACAGTCCCCGCTTGCACTATGCATAATATGCACATAAATGTGTCTTCAACTGTTTAATTGTTTTTCTTTTCTTTTATTTTACAACTGTTCTTAAAAAAACCCTAGAAAGAGTGTTTTCCATACTGTTTCTGACTCTTTGTAGTTTCTTGGCAAGACATCACATTTCTGGTAACATAGCTCTCAACAATATCTCGCAAGGAGTTCTAAATACAAAGCAATATAGTTTCTTCAAAACCGAGGACATGTTCATTGGCTTAAAGTATTTCAAAAAAACCAAATAAACTAGTGAAGTCACATGTATGCTTGCAATTCAGAAGCATAATTCATAATTGCATGTCCTTCAAAATCAAGATTATGTGAATAGTTGTGAATGACATCTTAAAAATCCTTCCATGTGCAGAAGATCAAAATCCATTAAATAGATAAACAATCCAGTGAGACAAGGTGAGGTGAGATGTCATTGGGAATCGATACATTCCAAAAGGGATAATGTTAACAAACAACAAGCATTTTATCCAGCGCAAACCAATCGGCCCTTACTTCACCAAACAAAACATCTAGACCACTATTTATGTAGCATACTATGGCTCACTTCGCAAAAATGGATAAACTGGAACAAAGTAAATGACATGACCATCATATGATATGAATTAAATGAGGTTCGACAATTTTGTCAAAGAGGATCATCATCTACTTTCAGATTGTTCAAAATTCAGTTCAGTTTGCTCTAATTAGGAGCACTTACAGCACCTAACAAAATTAAAAGAAATTTGACAAAAACCCGAGCTTTTCTTGCTCTCATAAAGTGGTCAATGACCTACTTCATAAATTTAAAGGTTAAAACCTAGATTTGCATGTCTAAAAATCTTTTATCTAATTCTCTTGTAAGTAAAAGAAGCCTCCGAACACCTTATTTGATTGAAAGTGAACATATTTGGTCAAGTTTTGCAGCGCAACACGGAGCCATGGCTGTATTTTCATGTTTTGAAGTCAAGTCACCTTAAGTGGCTTTCAGTTAATATAAATTTCAGTACAGCTAGCTTATAAAAAAAATATCGGAATTTAATTCAGATTGACAGTAGAAACGAATATAGTAGAAGGTGAAGATTCTGAGAGCATGCAGCATCATTCGCTTTTACTACAGTTGATTGCGAGTAGGATTGGCTGCAAACCAGAAGAAATATGCGCTTTTGAATTACAACTATGTGATACACAACCAAGTGTAATTGATGGCATTGCAAAGGAATTCATATAAAATGACATAAACGAATAAGGTATCCACCCAGGTTCGAACCCTACTCATACGCGATCAAGGCAGAGCCGAGAAGAAACTGAAACATCAATTGACTCCATTTTTTTACCTAGAAGAGGGTTACCTCACCCCATTTTGACTCAGATGAGTAGGAACGATCGCTACGGTCCTTACAACAAACAGCAAGACAACAAATACGTTGAGACTCCAATCGCACAGGTGGACATGCCGGAGTGGTTATCGGGCATGACTAGAAATCATGTCGGCTCTGCCCGTGCAGGTTCGAATCTTCTCGTCCACGGCCTTTCTAGCCTTTATAGTCTTTTTCAGATAGAGATTGTAACCCGCGTAGATTCGAAACCTGCTGTCCACGGTTTATAAAAGACTGATTTTTTTTTACCCAGTAAATTTTCTGAATATTCACGACAACCGAAATATTATCACCAACCCTAGAGACTCATAATTTAATTTCGTGAATACATAGAATTCAACCACAGAATGTAACCGTAAATTTCTTAAAAGTTTTCACGCAGCAGAATTCAACCACAAAAATTACACTGAGGTCGAGAGGGTTTGAACAACACCTCTGATACCATATGTAAGAACCGATAAACAAATGCAAAAGACAGTAAGGGATTTAAAGCATGAACCTGTAACATTTTCAACAAAAACCTGACAAAATCGATTAACGGCACTGTTGAGGTACCTACCTGTACTCCTGCAGTTGAAGATGCCTCCGGCTACGCTGCTCCAGTTACCGAGAGACCGAATCCTCCCAGCCAGACTAAGCAGAGCCTGGCTGCTCAATCCAATAAGCTTCTTAACAGAAGCTGACTGTTCCCCCATGCCTAGAACCTCGGAACTCTCAAGCTCTTCCAATGGCTGATTCCCCTTCTCCTTCCGAATTCTTCCCTCTGGTTTTTCGTCCCCTGCTCAATCCATTTCCTGCGGTTTTTATCCTCTGGTTTGGCGGTGGCCGCCCTCCCACCTGCAGCCACCGCTCACCCTGCTAATGCCACGCCTGCGCCTACGTATCCTCCTCCTAATCTTGTTTCAGGTCGTGATGAATACACCTTTATGTTTTGAACCATATAGTATTTATTAATTATTCTTTTAATATGACCATCACATTTGTATATACACGTACCATTAGGACATTATAACATTATATATATTTTTAACATAACACATTGTTTTATTTATATTTGTTTTAATATAACATTTATAAACTTTATACTTGGATCTTTTTTTTAATTAATTATTTAAATTTAATTTTTAACCTTTATTTTATTAATTTATTAATATAATTTTATCAATATTCTAGAGCATATAATATATATGTAGTCCTCTTTGATCTAACCATACATTACGCAATATTGATGAATGTGTAGAACTTCTATTCCAAGAAGGGTCATGGTATCTAGCACTTATAATCAATTTAGTATAAAATACTAGTGCGATGTATGCGACACATGCATATGTAGCTATCATATGCATGTACCGTATACCTGCTATTATGCTTGCGTTTTTTGTATTTATAAATGGGTCATTACATGCCTCACCATAGAAGCATCACACTAATCCTCCGCATCGGTCCTCTGTGCTGCTGCTTGGCCTACTGCTCCACATCCACTGCATTGTTGCCCATGACACTGCCACTGCTAGTGCTACATATGTACTGCAGCTCCCTCTCAAAATGTTGCCTCATGTTGCCCATAGTACTGCCATTGCTAACTGTTGCACTGCAACTTAGTTACCAAGAAGTAAGTTACTAACTTCACCCAAATACTGACATCCTGGTCAATCTGGAAGCCTCGTGATGCTGAAGCTACCTCTGTTGCAATCATGTGCTCTCTCTATTGCCACTGCGCTGCTGCAAACACCTTTGTGCCTCTTGTACTGTTGCAACCTCTATTGTGCTGCTACAGACTTCTGCACTCTAGCACTGCCTTGCCGCTCCATCACACCTTGCTCCACCTAACACCTGTCATCATGCTACTGTCGTTTAGGGCTCTCATAGCCATATGTGATCCAAGAGTTTGGGCACCTCAAGGATCCTGCCCCAACCTCTGTAGTCCTCTTGACTACAACTCCAAGTCTCTACACCTCTTCTCTAGAGGCGCATGAGCACTCATGGCACAATCGTCATCACTCTCGACGTCCTTCTCCGCCTTTGCTGTAGCAGCCTTTGAGTCGGAAGCTTCTCCCTTACCTTTCTTCCTGGGGCACTGAGAGGCATAATGTCCCATCTCCCCCAGTTGAAGCACTTGACCTTGGAGATGTCTTTCTTCTTCCTCTTCTGTACCCCCTGTTGTCCCATTAATGTGAGAGTTGCATTCTCCTCATCCTCCTTCTTGATTCGAACTCCCTTACCGTTACTCCCCACCTTGGTCAATCTCCTGAGCTCTTCATGTCGAAGAGCTGCCCACATCTCCTCCCAACTGGGGAGAGTCGCTTTGCCCAAAATGCTTTGGACAAATGTCTCCCACTCCTCGGCGACAGCATTTAGGGTAGTCCTGAGTCCTGACCATGAACTTTGGATCCAATGTAGACCCCACGAAAGTAAACTGGTCACGAATCCCTTGCAACTGGAGAAGGAATGGATCTATCTCCTCTCTATTTTGCATCTGATATGACCTCAGCTGATTCTCCAATAACATCTTCCGCTACACGGTAGAGCCCTGGTATAAGGTGGTCAAGGTGTCCCACATCTCCTTTGTTGTTTTCTTCTCAGCAATATATGGTTTGACATGATCCTTAACCCCGTCTAGGATCATGCATTTCGCCTTCACCTGGGCCTCCTCATACTTCTCATTTGCATGAAGGTCAACTGGAACAGCTACTGTTTTCAAGGAATAGTCCTTGATGCGATGTTTATCTAGGATTGCTAGGATCGTGGCCTTCCAGATGACAAAATTGGAGCCTCATCCAATCTGTCCTGATCCCTCAATCTGTTCACTGCCATCTCTGCTCCTCTTTTCTAGACTCCCTCTGAGTCCTAATTTCCCTCCCAAAAATCCTCCGGCCAACTGTCGAATCGCTCCTCTCCAATCCTCCTTTGCTGTTGCAACCCGGATTTAGATTTCTTGGCTAGAAATTCGTCAAGGTAGTGATTCCCTCTACCTTGGTTCAGTCTCCTTAGACACTGTTCTACACCGACAAAAACAGTGTCCCACCAGCTCCACAAATCAAAATCTGCACAGCTCCCTTAGCCCCGGCAACTAGAAAAATCTGAGCCCTTCAAGCTCTGCACAATCTCTGCATCAGTTGAATCTGCTCCTCCTGGCCAACTGCATCAATCATTCCTGGTTCAGAAAGATGGCGTGGCTCTGCGTGAGCCTGACCAGCCCTCCTCTGCCTCTGCGCTACCCCTGATGGCTGACGCAACTACTGCGTCTTCCTCTCCTAGCTTAGAATGCTAACGCAAGCACTGCGTGAGACTCTGCATCACTCCTCCTCTTACCTCTTCAGCTCTGGAACAGCATTGTTTCTCGAGACCAGTGTTACTTGGGAGCGGGAGCGAAAGCGGGGAGCGGGAGTGAAAACGGGAGCGACATTTTCAGAAGCTCCCAGTTTAGGAGCGAATCCCGGAGCGTTTTTTATATAATATATATATTTTTTATATTTTTTATATTTTGATACATATATGTCAACAAAAATATGTAGTATTATGAATTAGATATAAAAAACATAAAAAAAAAAAACCATAGATTGAAGTTTCGAACCATATAACAACAATGATCTAAAAGTTATAATCTTCATCAACCAGGTCCACAAGTTAGTAACATAGTAACAGACAACATATTCAGTCTCATGATTTATCAATCTTAAAGTTTCAAGCTTTCAAAATTCAATATATAACATTTATCATCATTGATCACCAAAGTTGTACTTGTAAGCTAAGGGTAACCATTACAACAAATAATATCTAACATGAAATGGAATGTTATAAAATGAAATGAAATGAAACAACTTTCAACTTTCATGAAGCATCATATTCATAATTCATTACTAATGAGTTATAATTGCCAACTTCAAACCTAAATTGTCATATATTGTTTAAAAAAATATCATAATAAATATGAAAGAGTCAATAGCTATAAAAGCTACTAGAAATTAGAGAAGAGAAGTAAATCTATTATGTATTGCTTATGCTTGGGCCTCTTGCCACCACGAGAAATGTCTAATTTTTTCTTGTTGGAAAATCAGGATCTTTGTCATTAATATCACCCTCTAAGCATTAATATCCAAAGGTATCTTTGTCATTACCTCTGTATCTATATAGGGATCTTTGTCATTAATATCACCCTTTAAGCATTAACATAAGATAGAACAAGCATAGCATGTCAAGTCAAAATTTTGTTTGAGTGATGCGTACTTTTTTAGGAGGGTCATGATGGAGGAGTTCGACAACCAATGTCACTAACATCAAGGTACATAGAGGGATTGGTGCTCTTGATTAAATACGAGTTCCATACACTAATACGTGACAAAATTCAATGGAAACATTACAATCCCCCAATCCTGAAATCTTGAAAAACTAATAAGTCTGTTGGATTTTGAATGAAATCTAAAATTCTACTTTCTCCATATGAAATCCAATGAAGCCGGAACCACTCTCAAACATCCTGAATTATTTCATGGTAATGTTAAAAATTTAAGTAAAAGGATGAAAATGAAGATTAAGGAGAATGTCATTTTTACTTCTTAAACATTACCATGAATAGCATATCAATACTAGGGCATAGACTTGATCATTAAGTTGCCCCACTCAAAAATTATTTGTTTCTTTCAAAACAAATTGCATTTCGAACATTACTAAAAAAAAATTTGCAAAAAAGGCAAAACGCTCCCGAAAAGGCAGGGAGCGAAAAAAAATTTAGGGAGCGCGCTCCCAAAATCGCTCCCTTTTCAGGAGAGCGCTCCCGACCCGCTCCCACCCGGAGCGTGGATTGGGAGCGGGATCGAGGGGGGGGGACGGTCCCCCGCAACACTGCTCAGGACAGCTGCTTCTCTACTGCAAATTCTCAAATTTCTCGGCTAGTGTCTTCAATCGCCTATGATCTGCAATCGCTCTAATACCATGTGAAAATTCCTGAATATAACACATCAGAAACCCCTACTGCAATTACTGGTTTACAATCTCCTACTTGTTCTTTTCATTTTCAAGTTATTTAATTGCATAAACATCGATGTAAACACTATTGCAGCCTTCACAAATATACAGATCATTCACTAAAATAAACAGAGACAATAACACAAGGGACATTGTTATTTTTGGACAATCGTCCCCGGAAAAACCCAATTCGGGAAAACCAGTGCAACATATAGAGGGTTTGTATTATTAAGCAGATTCGTGAATACAACTAGGGTGCCAGAAATAGCTCACCCAACAGAGAATATCCTTGGCAGAAGTACCTCTATCCAAAGACAGATATTTCGGCAAATCAACAACTGGATGATCAAACCCCACAGTGACCTCGGTTGTTCCCTATGCTGGACAAGGAAAGCTGCTCCAAGCACTGCTCTGGAACTGCGTCACTCCTCCAAGAGCTGCATCACCCTCTCCCGGCTCAGAGTCTGCTGATCTACTCCCAGTGTGCCCCACAGAATCTCCCCAACGCTGTCTCTGAGGCCCAGTGTCAGCCTCTACGGCTTTTGCGTCAGCCTTCTACGTCCTCTGCGCAAGTTGTTTGGCCTCTGCATCAACCCTTCTAGGGCCTGCACTGTCTCTCCTGGGACTACGCTGCCTCTCGGCTATGTATTCTTCAGCGTTTGATGAAAATCCCTTATTGAACTGCCCCTCTCTGCAACTCTGATCACTAACTCGATTTCCTCAACAAAACTCACCCCAGAAAATCGAATTCCTTGATCACTTGGTGTGTCTCCAACTGACCCTCAAGCCTCCTCTTATACTTTTCCTGTTGATGAATCAACGGTCGAGATTAAGTCCCTAATCAACGGCCAAGATTAGAACTGGCTCGATCCTCGTCACATAGAACTTTCTCACCCATATTTTATTAATACACATTAAAAAAATTATTTTCCTAAGTTTAGACTTAGGAACTCATTAAAAATATTAATTATTTTAATCTCTTCATCCAGGTGGAATTTCTCCAAACGATTTCTGGGTCTTGGAGATCTCAAGTGCCTCTCCACCAAATTTCATGGCTGGAGCACATCCAATGCTACCAAAAATCAACAACAAATAGTTATCATGCTAAGAAGAATCACATTAACTACATTTGCCCTAGATTCTTCAACAAACCCAACAATCTTGCTCTTATAGAATCAGATCAAAATGATATATCCAAGACCAAGACCAAAACTGCCACCAAAAATGCCATGTCAAACCCTCCACCAAGTCACCTCCAATGTCAGAGTCAACAATGGTCAAACTATCGCAAATTTGGTCAACTCTTGAAATTTCGGCAAGCCTGCAATAGCACAGAAAAATTCGGCCTTCATGTCTAAAATTTGGTCAAGCAAAATTATCTCTTCTTTGACTTCATTTGTCTCTCCTTTGACTTTTGCTTCTTTTCCTCCTTCACATGGTTTAGATGTACTTGTGTGTGAATGAATGATCTCCAAGAGGGTCGAACTTGCTTCTTATATATAGTTGTCCAGGAGGTCAAACAAGTGTCGCTTGTAGGCCCAAACCAACTTGACATTTTGTGGACTTATTGACTCAACATAAAATTCAAAATTCTTTTCTTACAAATGTCCAAATGGGACATGACTCGAGTACATTTTTCTTTGACTCATAATAAATTCTTTTAGACTCTTTTTTACTCTATAAGCATGAATAACATGCTTTGACCAAAAATAAATATAATAACGAATATAATAAATACATCAATGATAGTCTTACATTACATTATGAAGACCAACACTAACTACAATTTCAACACTCCCTCTTAACTAGGGAGGAATTCATAATGACTCAATAGGATATTCTCATGTTGAAATATTCATATAAGAAAGGATCTGGATTGATAAGCATCAATGATGATAGCATCACCATAACCAGCATTTTCAAACTACCAAGGTCTTAACAAGTTCGCTCTATCTCTCCACTAGATCAGAGCACAATGCTGAGAGGCATTCAATAGGACACCACGCCACCTCTCGGAGGCACATAACCCACCCAAGTGTTCACCAAGATATGTCCTCATAGGACCATTTCCTAATACATTGTCACAATACTTGACACAAGGAAATGTTGGCCACAGTACAAATCTTCAAGAATGTATGCCCCTGATGCTTATCCAATCCACCATTCTCCCTACACAGTGATTGCATAGAGGCAGCACAGAGGTAGCCAGGGACTCGTTGGTTCAGCTGCCGCAATAGCCGGGACTTGCAGTGTAGAGTGAGGTAATCTCACTAATTTCTTGTGCCAAGTGATATTCTCTATACTGGATTGCCAACAAGGCATCCAGAGTTTGTATTCAAAAATAACTTCTGCTTAATAATAAAAACCCTGAAATCTATTGCACTGGTTTTCCCACATTGGGTTTTTCCGGGGACATTTTTCCAAAAACAACTGTCACTTGCGTTGTATCTCTTTCTTGTTCAGTTTCTTGTTTCGACATATTATTTTAAATAGTGAATACTGCAGTTGTATTTACTTCGATATTTACAGTAGAACACAGTAAATAACTTGTATGGATTAACAAGTAGGAGAAGTAACATCAGTTTGCTGCAGTAGGGATTTCGAATTTAGGAATTTTCACAAATAGAACATTGTTTCACTCAGAAATCAAATGATCAATAGAAGCTCAATAGATTCTTTATATAGAGAAAACACCACCAAGTGGAAAATAACAGCTAGTTGGTTTGATCATTGTCAAATTAATCTTGACCATCGAAAATAACTTGATCTTCTTTTAATTTCCACCGACGAATTTTTTTTATTTGAAGAAAAATTCGAAATTCTCATAAAAACCATTTTTATTAATCAAAAAAATAATATTTTGGATTAATTTCCTCAAAATTTGACTTTGACTTAACCACCAAGGTCCAAGGGCTCAAATTTTCTTAAAATATCCATTTTTCCCTTTGTGGAGGACCTCCAAAAATTGACTTCCTTTTGACCGGCGAATTTCTGATTATTTTCCACTCGGAGAGAAATTAATTTCTCTATAATTATATTTGAATCTAAATTAATTAATTTGTTGGCTTGGGATTTTATATTAATTTTGTCAAAAAAAATAATTAATTGACTCTAGAGAGGATTTAATTATTTTTCCACCCTCAAATATTTTAGCTATGGTTTCTAATTGTCAAAGACTATACACAAACATTTTTGCATCAAAGATTACAATTAATTCAACTCTTGGAAGGGGAAATACAAATTTAAACCAAACCCTCAAGACATTACCCAATTCTGCAACACAATATGATCTAGTATGAAACCAAGTGTGTTTATAATAAAATAATTTAGCCATGGTGTCCTGATTATGAGGGACCATGCACTAGAATTATTCTTAAACACACTTTTACAATAGACTCGATAAAGACTAGGACTCACCTAAGACCTTGCCAACGAATTCCACCCTAGCTTTGGGGTTATAGCTGGAATAAAAACTCAGCCGATTAAGCGTGTTTACAAACACACATAATTCGAAAAAGTTAAAAAACTTCCTAGGATGAAATCCTTTGTCAAAATCAGAGGCTTACCTAGGTGTCATTACATAATTAAATGGTCATACTATCATCATTTACAATAACCTTGCAGAAATTGGGTTTACAATGGTATATTCATGCTGACTGATGACTTTGATATTTGAAAAAAATTCCTGACTTCCTTGTACACTGCTTTCTTGGACTGTTGACAAAATTGTGGTCAACAGGTCAAAATCAGCAAGTTTTGGCAAATATGGTCAATTTGTATGGTTGAATAGGCCAACAACTTTCTGAGAAAAATCAATTTGTCTTTTAGCATTCTTCAACATTTTATGCATTGGTCTGGACTGTGAATAGGTTTTCCTTGTTCCCAATGGCAAAAAAAATCCTTTATATGTTCAGAAGCTAATTGCCTGTGGAACAATTTTTAATTAAACAAACACAATTTTAACTAAGAGATAAAGTTCAGATTTTCAATTCTCTGAACGGCATTCATGATAGGTCTAATCTCAAAGGCATACTGTCAATGGCCTATTTTTCTAAAAAAGGTTAAGCTTATACGCACTATTGCATCACTGCAAAGAAATAAGTTCAGCCAATACTTTAAAGGGCTCACAACTTTCCCGAATAGATCAAATTTAGAGCATTTGATTGAGCTCTTGGGATCTTTGTGTAAATTTGAACACCAGTAGGACTGTAAATTATTACTGCCAACACAGATGATTAATTATTAATAAAATCTACAGAAGTAGGAATTAATGTGGACCATTTTGGCCCATCGATCCTTTTACTCGGCATGAATTCTCAAGACCAAAGTACAAGGTAAAACTTAGTCAAAGAATTATACTGCTGGGCAATAAAATTGTGGTCCTAAAACTGGGAACTGTAGGCTCACTCTGAGGGATTTCACTGATATTTCTTCAAGAGAAGCTATAATTTTTACTGTTTTAAGAAGCAAAAGAACCATATTTCTCAGACAACAATAAAGACAGCTTATGTGAGGGGTAAAAGACAACTACAAAATTTGAACAAATATATGCAAAGGAGACTGATAGAAACAAGAAGATTTCAACCAATATTTCTTTCTTCTAGTTCCTTCTACCTGAAGAAAACAAGGAAGCATTGCAAAAAATAGCATACCCTTAGTTGTTCCAACAGATTTAAGAAATTCTCATATTCATCCTTTGACAATTCGCCTCTGAGTTTCTCATGAAGAGTTTGGTCACTAGCTTCCAATTCCAGCTTTTCTATTTCTTGTTGAAGCTGCTCAAGTTGCGCTTTTGCTGCTGTCATGACCTCATTGCCCACATAATTTCCAAAACTTTGTTCAATCAAAACCCTTGCTTCTTCTAATGTACGCCCCCCATGAGCCACCATGCTCTCATTTGGATGCTGTACCTTGCGAACAGGACGTCTACCCTGAAAACAGTGCACCAATCAGGCAGAATTTAAAAAGATAAAAATAAAGATCAAGTAATCACCTGAATTTCCACTTCAATAAAGTAACAGTAAATGTAATTGCTTGATTCCAAGCCCAGTCACGTTTGACAAGTACATACCACTAGAAGGTTTAGAACCATTCCATATGAAGCAGTAAATTGTGAAACAAGTGGATCAGGACCAGCAAAAAGAAGCTTGCAGCATTCCTCTGCACCTTCAAATGGAGTTTGGACAAGAACCACATGCCCATGTCTGTCAATACCTCTTCGCCCTGCTCTCCCGGCCATTTGAAGAAGTGCATTTGAGCTTAACAACGAGTGTCCATGGTCTCCTCTCTTGCTAAGTGATGCAAGAACAGTCGTCCTTGCAGGCATATTTATCCCTGCAGCGAGTGTCTCAGTTGCAAACACAACCTTCACTAGGCCTTGCTGAAAAAGCTCTTCTATGAAAGACTTCCAAAGAGGTAAGCAGCCTGCATGATGAGCAGCAACCCCTTGGAGAAGATACTTAACAGCATCCTCCCTTACAGCATCTGGATACTGTGCCCGAAATATCTGCAATGCTGCCTCAACCTTGCACTCTTCATAATCATTCAGAAGTCTGGAATTTTCAAGGTACTTAACAGCTTCATCGCAACCTCTCCTACTGAAGATGAACCAAATAGCTGGAAGCATATCCCTTGCCCTAAGATGCATCAAGGTATCCCTAATAAGAGGAACCTGCAGGAAATCAAAGCACCAGCTGATTCAAGATCAAGGTAGAAATCTGAATTGAACTTTAGCATGACAGTAATTTGCAAAAGCATCAAAATCACCACAAAATGATTCAGACATGAAAATATAAGAGGATTCAAATAATTTCAAAAAAAAACAAATGTTTAGGTGGAAACTTAAATTTGTCTTTTTCAAATTTTACACTTATCAACTTCTGGAAGTTAGTTTTCTATTTAAATTTAATATTTTATTTTAAGGTGACTGCGAATTAAGATATAGAATAGGCAGATTGATCTTAATCTGAAATTTTGTTAATTCCCCAAGTTCTCCTAATTTTCCCTACAAAAGCAGTGTATTTAAATTTTAATTTGCAGAAAATTGTAGAATCTATTTCGAGTGACCTCTTACAGTGAGGTTTTGTCAGTCCACAATATTCTGGAGAACTATTCTGCATACCTCAAACAAGGACGCTTCAGTAACAAAATCTTCCGCCATCCAAATATAATAGCTTTATGTGTTAGTTTAAAAATCACTGAAAATTTGAGTCTCCCAGCATCACACAAACAACCCAGATTGGCATTGTGCATAAATGTAAATGTACAAAAGCATGCAGCCATACATACTTGTGATCGACGAATACTATGTATCTCTTTTTCTGAAAACTCTGCATGGTATCCAGAACTCGTGTTCCTGAGATTGCATCTCCTTTTATCACCAGTCCTACTCATCCTACTTCTGTTCCTTTTGATGCCATCCTCCCTGTAGGAAGAGAGAACACTATTTTCCTGTAGAAATCTAGTAATTGATACCTTCCTGAATTAAACACATAAAACAGGATCAGTAAGAACTTACAAGTTACAGTTATTCAGAACAAAGTGCCCAAACATAAACAGAAGCAAACAGTTTTTATGTCTACGAGTTTTTGAAAATTCAAAATACTAATAATAGAAAAAAGATGCCCTGCTTATAAGTTCTGAAAATGAAAATCCAATCCCAATTTGACGATGATAATAATAATCTAGATATAAGCTCACCACCTAGCTAGAAACCAAATTGATGTGTGATAAAAAGTTAAAACTACTTATAACAATAATCCAGTTATAACGTCACAACCTAGCTAGAAACCAAATTGATGTGTGATAAAAACTACTTAGTTATAGCTAGTATCAAAAAATATTTTGGACAATAATCGGAAAAGGTGACCATTCAAACACTTCCAAATTGTAACAAGTTGATTTGCAAAGTGAATTCTGTTGATTTGGGATAGCATCGGATCTGCTCTATGCACCAAAATTGGTGGAGAGGCTAAAGCACATAAGATCTCCAATACCCAGAAATGGTTTGGGCAGAATCTAAACAGTTTGAGAGATATTAAAATAATTAATATTTTTAATGGAATCCCTAAGTCTAAACTTAGGGAAAAATAAAATATTAATGTGAATTAATATAAAACTGTGTTAGAAGGGTCCAAAAGTCATGGATCAAGCCATAGTTAATCTTTGTCTCTAGAAAAGAGGAAAATCTAATTTTTGGTGCCTCTCCCTCTGGTTCATGGTCTGGTTTAGGAGAGCGAAGCCTCCCAGGGTTTTTTTGTTGCCAGACGCTGCATGTTCTTGGGAATTGTTGCATAGTCGAAGTTGTTGGAAGGGGTCGAAGATCTTGGAGGCTGACATGGTGTGGAGGGAAAGTCTGGTCTTGGTCTAGGGTGAAGAGTCTCAAAGAATACTATTGAAAGGAAGAATTACTTTGACTGGGTTTTCCCCTCAAGGGGGGTTTTTCCCTGGCATGTGCCTATATCTTGTGTCTTTTGTTTTGTTATCTTCATGTATGTGTAATTGCTTGATAAAAGATAAGATAATGAAGAAGTAAAAGAAGCCAACACATTCACAAGTAATTATCAAGAAAGGAGAATCAAACGCTAATATAATATCTTTGATTTTCCAACACTGGTGGAACATACTCTAAGAGGACCCGAGTGGGGTATATTCTGAGAGAGACAATGATGAGGGTGTCTATACATCATGGGTCTCACCAGCATTGAGCTATGATCTTGTGGAGAGATAAAGTTGTTAGTCAAGGACTTGCTATGTGACAATGCTGGTTTATATGATGATAAACAGATGTGTTACCAATCTAGCTCTTCTTATGAGAATTCTTCAGATTGAGAATGTCTAAGTACCTTGAACGGATTATGAATACCTCCCTAGTTAAGAGGGAGTGTTGAAAAGTGTAACTAGGTTCGGTCTTCATAATGACATGTGTAATTATGATTTTATGTAGTTGACGAAAAGAAGAAAAATAACGTTATCATTGCAATGCTTGAGTCATGGGTTTCATACTCAAGGAATTTTATTTTATAGTTAAGGCTCCCATTGTAAGCCTTTAGGATTGGTCATCATGTCATAAAGTCTAATGAGTCAATGTCAAAGGTTGAAGACCTATTTGGGCACATTATATATTGTAAAAAGGAGTTTTGCTTGAGTCATTAACCCTCCAAGACCATGTCACAAACATCCCTTGAAGTCGGCCTTCAAAAAGAGAATAAGATGATTTCCAAAAGGCATGTCGGCCTAGTCTCCAAGTCAAGTCGGCTAATTTACATGGGCAAACCACTATTAATAGGCAGCTTGGCCTTCATCCTAGAGACAGAATTCAGTCATACATTTGAAATACATCAGGAAGTGCAAGAAAGGGAGATATAGAAGCCTCTCATCCAGCGCAGGGAGAAGGAGGAGAATTCGAACTATTTTGGTCATTTTTCCTCACATGTGCGACAGGGATAAGGGTTCTGCAGTGGGGTTTCATCAGCCATCAAAGAAGCCAAGAAGAAGGTGTATATATCAGTATCAGTATACTTACTAGCTAAGGTCACAAGGATAAGACTCCTAGTCAAGCAAAGAAGAAAGACATCACCAAACCACTTCAAATCAGCTCACACGTGTGAATTGCAAGGGTACAGATACGCCGAGAGTTTTAGGTCTGTGGAAGAAGGCTAAAATTCAATGTAGCCGAAATTATTAGTGCTAAGAAATCAATTTGACTAGTGTTGACTTGGTCAAGAAGAAGAAGCAATGAAGAAGGGTCTTGTGACTTGGCCTTGGAGAGGTTTTTGTGTCAAGGGTCTTGTTCATGGTCTTGGTATTCATCAATTGAAGTCTCTATAAGAAGAACAATGTGTTTGGGTTTTCCTCCCATGTTGGAGATGTTTTTTCCCTGGTTGATCACCTATCTTCTGTGTCTCTTGTTTCTTTATTGTTTATGCTTTGATAATTGTTTGATGAAGAAGAACACACTAATAATCCAAGAAAAGAAAATATCTTATTCTAAATAAGTAAAAAGCATTCGCAAGTAGTTATCATAATAAAGAAATATCCTATCACCATTGCCCTAGATTTCTCAACACAATGCACTATGCTCCTCAGCATGTGACTGTTACTAGTCTGCAACTGTCACTCTAGTACTGACTGCATCAACTACCATTGATCCATCCTACTACTGAATATTGTGGGCCCCTGTAGCCAAGTAATGATTCATGAGGTGAACTCTTTAAGGACCCTGCCCAATATCTGTAGCTCTCTAGGGCTATAGCACCAAATCACCCCACCTCACTCCTCGAGGTATATCTGCGAACATCGCAAAATCTTCCTCCAACCTGGAGGATAGCCTATCTAGCTCAGCATGTGCTGTTGCCTGGTCCTGCTTCTCCTACTTGTCCTTCTTCCTGAGAGGACATTGGGTACTATAATGTCCAAACTCGCCACACCTAAAGCACTTGATGTTAGATAGGTCCCTCTTCATCTTCTTCTTCTTCTGCTCCCGCTGCCCTTGACTGAAGCCCTTTAATGCGAGGGCCATATTCTCCTCCCATCAGTGAAAGTCCGTAAAGAGCAAGGAGCTTTAGCTGAGGTGACAGTGGTCTATCGCTCCATTGTTGCCACTTGACCTAGTAGTTTCTCTATAGGTACCCCTTCTAATACCCCTACTAGTTTAAGCGGTAACACGTCCCATCTGTAAGGGTTGGAAGAATGAACAAGCCCTCCCTTTGCCTCCCATGGTGAGACACGTCCTCATCTGGGCCCTAGATCAGCAGCCAAGTGTGTGGTGCAAGAGTGTAGCCCGCTGGGCAAGGTGGTCGAGATGCATCATCATCATCAAAAAAATGGAACACGAGCAAGAAATGAGTGGAACTAAAGGATCCCATGACGTGGCAATCTACTCCCTGCTATGGTGGACGCCCATGGCTCTCAACACTCACCCTACAAATGCCAATATGACCCTCTAGAGGGCTTGGACCCGGTAGAGGGAGACCAAACCCAAGATAAATACCCAACTGCAATCTTGTATAAGATCCAATGCGTCCCCTCACCTTCCAGTAGAGATAAACATTAGTGATATTAAGTAGGATCCTGTGATGTGGCAATCTGCTCCCTACTATGGTGGACGCCCATGGCTCTCAGCGCTCACCCTACAAATGCCAACATGACCCTCTGGAGGGCTTGGACCCCGTATAGGGAGACCAAACCCAAGATTAAGACCCACCTGCAATCTTGTATAAGATCCAATGCGTCCCCTCACCTAACAGTACAGCCAAAAATTAGTGCAATTAAGTAAGATCCCATGACGTGGCAATCCACTCCCTACTATGTTGGACGCCCATACTTGCCTACCTGGTGTCATTGTCGTCCTCGACAACATACCATCCTGGTAGCCATCCACCAAGATCATCAACAACTGCCTCATCCTCAGTCCATGATGTCAACTCCTCCACATACTGCAAACATCCCTGCAACATATGTAGAACTCCCATCTCCATCATGTGTCATCCCATCCTGTGAACTGTCCTCCTTCCTGCCTGCCTGATGTCAACATCTCTCTGGTACACTGCTAGCCCTCATGACTTGAACTAGTCGGGTGATCAGTCCAACTATCATGCTCAAATCATAAGAATGTCCATCCTTATGCCTTCACCAGTCTATCTCAAATTCTGCTACATCCTGGACTCACCAAGAATCTCTCCCATGCTCAGGTCCATGGAAACTCCATCCCATCTGCAACATGTCATGATGCTTGATGTAAAGCCATCCCTGCACCATCTGCCATACCTGCTCAACCTGTTTTAAGGAGTCACTACCATGAGCTGCTAACAATGAGCCCCATCTTCTTTCCCATCTAACAAGATGTGGAGGGAGTAGAGCCTGAAGGCTCACCCTCACTAATCATCTCAATCCATCTGTCAGGATTTTCTATCTCCATCCTCTGTAGATAAGTGACCCGATCCTCCTTCCGGACATTCAGCCTCACATAAGCCTCATCAACATCATCATCATCCTCAACCACTTCTAGCCTTCTTGACAAATCCAAGATACTATCAGAAAGTGTCCTGACAATCAATGACTGCTCGATAAGCTTTGTCTCAACTGTAGACAACCGCTTACTCATCTCTTCCATTCGTTTCTCATCCTCCATTTGCATCACTGCCAACTTACAATCAGGCTTTGTCACTCCAATGGTTGGTACACCAATGGGTACATCCTCCCTTCCATCGTAAATGTACAGCTTCTTCAAATGTGGAACAATCATAGCATCGAACTGTTTCAAGAATTCCATTCCCAGCACAGCTTCATAGTCATCTATCCGCACTATAGTGAAGTCGACCTTCCCTGTCCACTCACCTAGTGTTGTGTCCACCTTTTCAGCTACACCAAGAACACAATCAGGAGGAGAATTGACTGTCTTCATTTGTGCCTTCACCAGTACAAATTTCAGCCCAATCCTTCTCGCAGTATCTTCACCCATGAAGTTGTGAGTAGCCCCACTATCCACCATAGTGAGTATATCAGCACCCTCAACCTTCATCCGAACATACTCCAACTTGTTCCTCTCAGGATCCCTCCGAGAGATCACCTCTGTAGCAACACCACCACCAAGTACCTGCATCATCCCCACAGAAGCTTCTTCATTCTTCGCATTAGATTGTGCAATCGCAGCCACTTTCAGTCTAGAAGGACAATTCTTCACCGTATGTGGTTCAGCACATATCCAACACTTCAAGGCTTGTTTGTCTTTGACTTATCATCCGATTTCGAAGCATCATCCTTCTTCTTCTCTTTCGACTTATCGGACTTCTTCTTCCTATCATCAGAAGTCTCATCATAATGCTCCACCAACCTGTCCATAGCAGCAAAAGCTTCCTCAAGTGTTCTAATCCTCTGCCTCTTCACTTCATTGCGTGCCCAAGGCTTCAACCCAATGATGAAATTGAACACCTTGTCCCTCTCCGCCATGTCAGGAAGTTCCAGAACCGCACTTGCAAACTCCCACTGATATGTCTGAAGGTTCCCTGTCTGCTTTATGAACTTTATCTTCATCCTTGCTTCCCACGTTTCATTTTGAGGACTGAAATGGGTCTGTAAAGCCTTCTTCATCTCATCCCACGAAGTAATGTCACCAACACTGCCATTGGCAATCTGATCCATCCTCCTTCGCCACCACATCTTAGCATCCTTTGTCAAGAACTGAGCAGCTACTTCCACCTTCGTCTCATCATCGGATAGACCAAATCATTCCAAGTATTGCTCCATGTCCCATAGAAAGTTGCCAGGAGTCTTTGCACTCCTTGTACCATCATAAGGTTCTGGTTCCTTGACTTTCACATGAGGTACTTCTCCACCCGAGTTATGCCTCGCGACCTTCTTCAACACCGCGATCTCATCTTTGGCTTCGTCAAGAGATTTCTACAAGTTCACGATCTCTGTCAGACCCTGATCTCTTGCCTCTTCAATCTCCTTGACCTTTACTTCAAGTTGTGTACACATAAGATCAGTGTACTCGTGTTGAGTCCGGAGTTCCTCGAGCTCTTCCCTCATTCGAATTGGCCTCTTGATCCTTCTCAACCAAGTCCATCTTCTTAGTCCAGTAAGCCTCTAAGTCCTCCATCTTTTCCAACACCTTTCCAATGAATGCCATAGTAGCATCCTTCGCACCGTGACTAGACCCAGCCTGAGATTCAGCTGCCATTGCTAACAACTTCCTTCTTTGCGATCTAGTTTCGACCATTCAACAGCTTCACCAAGATGCCTTCAACCTGAACCAGCCCTTGTTCCACTTGTATGTGAAACAGCTTCCTTCACCTGCAAGTACCCGCTTCACTGTTACCAACTTCCAAGCTTCGACCAGCTTCCTACAAGACTCCTCCAAGTCTTCAGACTAGCTCTGATACCAACTATCACGCCCCCAAGTCGGCGGTAGTCTTTCAACCGTGCTAGGCGAGGTGCGGCACCACCGAACACTTTCTTTTCACCAATACTTATGTTCGTGGACTACGCCTAACCACTTATCCTACTTAGTTTGTGTTTCTCAACCAAGTAATTATTAATGTTTCCTTTATACCAATGAACACCCATACACATTCATTATCAACAGCAATTATACATGAAGAACACAATTGCACAGTATAAAGGGAGGGGCAACTCCCTGAATAATGAGTCTGCCCAAATAATATATTATACAGTTTTACAAAGTTACAAAACTTACAAGTATACTTGGGAAACACCAAGTTTCATTCTTAGCCAAATTTACAACCTTGTCACACCACCGTGTGACAACCAAGATTTCCTTGCCCAAGGCGGGCAGGTGTGCCCTCACATGCACTGCCTTCCGCACTTCACAACCGAACCTTGTCTTCGTGCACGACAGGCAAGTGACTCCACCAAGTCACCAAGACACCCTTCGTTTACCTCCGCACGGTGGGCGGGCGACCTCACCCAAGACCCCTTCTCCACCTCTGCATTTGCCTTCACACGACGAGCGGGCGCTCACCCAAGCTACCCAAGAACCCATGCACAACTGCACAACCGGGTGCCCAACCTTCACCCGTGCACGCCTTGCACAACTGGGCGCCCACGCCTTCATTCAACTGGTGGGCGCTCCTCGCCTTGCGCCTTCGTTCAAACTTCGGGCACCTTAAGCGGCCTGCCCAAGACTTGGGCGCATAACCATCTGCGCCTATCTCCTTGTTGCGGCCCTTTTATCTGCGCACTACCTCATAGAAGATTCGCTTGAATGCTTGAGCGATGCCTTTCGAATGAGCTCCATCACATATGTTTATACCGTGCGTTGGGCGAGGTCTTGGCTACCCAGCCAACCTGCCCATGCCCTCACGCCTTGTTCAACTTTCGTCCAAGTGTTGGTTGGCCAACACTACCACGCCCTTTTCACCACAATGTATGAGGTCGGTTTTGCTAAGTTGTAAGTCGGCCATGGGTTGAGCGTTCATGCTCCCCATGCTATAAACATGACTCACTCTCCTTCTTTCGTGCGCACATTATTACATGACTCCTCCGCATCGTAAGTCTGAGCTCGTACATCCTTTTCCTTCGCTCGTTTTACCAACAAGCTCGCACTTCGTGCCGAGAGGGCATGCCAAGGACTGCAGGTCCTTACACTCTGTGTCTCACATGCTGGCCTCTCCTGGCTCTGTGCAGCTCCTGGCTGCCTCTGCGTAGCACCCAGCTGCCTCTGCGTCAACCTCTCAGGGCTCTGCGTTGTCTCTCTGGTACCAACTCTGCCTCTCTACTATGTATCAGTGTTCCACGGGGACTCGCCCCCCCCCCCTAGGGGTCTAGTTTCCTCGCTCCCCCGCGCTCCGGGGACTTGGGGACGAGTAGGGGACGTTTCCCCACGCTCCCAAAAATGAGGAAACTCAGGGGGACGTGTCAGGGGGACGTTTCCCTTTCCTGAGGGGGCGTTTCCGAAAAGGGGGACTAGGGGGGACGTGGGGGGATGTGGGGGGGCGAGGGGGGACGAGGGGGACGTGGGGGGGCGAGGGGGGACATGGGGGGGCGTGGCACACCTTTAATGCATTAAAAACCATTTTAATTAACTAAACGTTGAACCTAATCTTTAATTAACAATTAATTAACGCTTAGGGTTTTGGAAAATCGTTGTTTACGGCCACACTAGTTTTCATATGACGGCCTTGTCTCGATTTTAAATATATTCTGCAGGTTTTATCATTGCACAGCACAACAGCCCTTTCTGAATCATTGGGCATGTGAATGAAGTATGGGCAATCATCACAGCGTCTGTCTTAGAGCAGTGTCAACCAAACTTGACTGTGCTGAAGAGTGTGAGTTGAATGCATCTTCTCAATGTGTATATATTGTAATGACCCTTTGCAAGTACTATTGTGGAATCCATGAAAAATAAATTCTCTCGCTCTAGAACTTCGCTATAGTAACTTAAAGTTTTAACAATACAAAAGATAGGGACCTGTGTATACTTGCTGGCTTGTTTGTATAATCTCCAGAATCCTGTAGATCCTTACGCGATATTGTTATTTAGAACCTATCTAAACTAGTACCAAGGGCATATATTTAAGTTAAAACTTTTCATATGACGGCCTTTTGTCGGAAGCTGTTCAATTTCATAGATGAGAAGCATTCGTATTAAAAACACAGTTCTATAAACCAAGATTTCAATGGGATGTAACTTACCAGCCAGTCATTATGTTACTAGTTTTAATTTTAAAGCCTTAAAGGAGGTTGAAGGTCTGGATATTTTATTATTTTGGGCATATCACTTACATCTTTAGGATCTGATCTTCAATACAAAACTGTGCAAGAGGAAGTTTGTAATGGTCGAGGTCTTCTATACATCTGAATTCACTTGTTATCAATAGACCTTGTCATGATTCTCGGTCTCCCTTTTAGAGAAAAATAGTGGCATCTTCAGAGATCTGAAGCAAAGTTTGTAACTAATTCAGGGAATGTTGACAGAGCTGAGAGATTTATCATTTATGTGCAGACTACAGAACAATTGAGCATAGGTTTAAAATTTTAAATTATATCCTTTTCTTTCCTAAACGCAGAAGGTATTAGAGTCTAGACTATTATTTGAGTGAATAGATTATAGAAACAGTTTTAACTTTAGGAGCAAAGGATTTTTTTTCATTTCTTTTTTTATCATTATGTTTTGACTCTTTCAATTCAAACCAAATTGTCATAGTGGACTCAATTAATAAATTATATTTTATATTTATAAGTTTTTAAGACCCTGACTCTCCCCCACGTTTCCTAAAAAATGGTGGGGAGCTTTTGCATAGGCCGCTCCCGCGCCCCCTCGTCCCGGAGCCTTGGTGGAACATTGCTATGTATTCACTGCCCCTCATTGTTGATCACTGATTCTATCTCTCTTAGCAAACCCTGCTCTAAAGAATAGAATGACTGATACTCTGGTGTGTTCTCCAACTGACCCTCAAGCCTCCTCTTATACTTTTCACGTTGGTCCATCAACGGCCGAGATTAAATCTCTAATCAACAGCTAAGATTAGATTTGGCTTGATCTATGACTTTTTGACCCTTCTAACACAGTTTTATATTAATACCCATTAATATTTTATTTTTCCTAAGTTTAGACTTAGGAACTCCATTAAAAATATTAATTATTTTAATATCTCCCAAACTTTTTAGAATCTGCCCAAACCATTTCTAGGTCTTGGAGAGCTCATGTTCTTTAGCCTCTCCACCAATTTTCGTGGTTAGAGCACATCCGATGCTACCCCAAATCAACAGTTGAGACATCAACAGCCAAGATTAAAACATAATCGATGGCTAAAATTAACTAGAACTCAATCCATGTCTTCTTCTACAAGATTCTCACCATGACTTAATTAATACCCTTTAATTAATCAGATTTCCTAAGTTTGGATTTAGGAAACATTAAAAACGATTAATTATTTTAATTAAGTCGTCTCTAGGTGGAATTTCCATAAACAATTTATGGGTTTTGGAGAATACATGTATTCTAGTCTCTCCACCAAATTTCGTTGCTAGAACACATTCGATGCTACACAAACTAACACCCACCAATCCATGTCCAGGAGTGTCCATCATAAGTAAGAAAAGATACCCAACTACATAATGAAAAGCCATACCTTTCGGGTTAGAAGGTCCACCTTCAAACATATGATCATAACAGATGGGCAAGGGATTATAATGGCTGGCTCAGGGGGTGGAGATTTGTGTCACTCATAGGTGGCGGGTAACACTCTCTAGAGCACCTTTTGGAACTATGGGATGGCATCATCATCTACCCCTTATACGCGTAGACATTGGATGCACTCACTCAAGATGAATTTGTGGTAACTTAGGGTCAACTCTCATAGACTCTCGATAGAGACAGATCACCATATACCACGATCTGATAGGATATACCAAGTGGATCACCTTCAAAAGCCAGAGCTAGAGATGCACATTATCTTTTGATGCCCCCTATTCTATGACATCAAAGGACACTATCATTGCCTCTATAGGGATTCACTGGCCTGCGTCTTTGCTTTCTTTCGGTACCAAGACCAAAGATGCTTAGCCCTGTTCATTAGGGAGATCTTCTACCACAAATCTCAGTGCTTGCACACCGTGCTTTGTCCTAAGATGACTAGACCAATCACCTCCTCCTTCCCAGATGATCTGGTAGATCGGAGAAACAAACGACATGTAGAGTCCCAAAGTGCAACAAACAAAAGAATGGTGAGAACCCAGGTTTATCCACATCTCTCCCCTCTAGGAGGCCAACTAACATTATTCAAACCAATTTGGTGGCATTGATTTGTGCATCGAGCCACACATTCACAGAGTGTCAAAAAGATAAGCTTCAGATAGATTTAGAGTAGAGCACCTCCCGCCTGTTAGATTCCTTCCCAGTCCCAAAGGAGCAACCAAAGGTCCATTCATAGTTTCCTTCTTTCAACCTCAGATGCTAGGACTATCCCTCACTCATACATTCCCCCAGGATTCTACAGCCAGACCCCCCAACAGTTCCAATGGACTCCGACAATGAGCCAATGGGTGCCTATCCACCCCCTCGCCCTCAGTCATAATACCTAGGAGTACCTCTCTTAATGGCATAAGTTACTAAGGCATGTGTTCCTCTCTTAATGGCATAAGTTACTAAGGCATGTGTTTCTCTCCTTAATAGCATGAGTTACACTCCCCTAAATGGCACATGTTGCTCTTCCTCAAGGCATGTGTTTCTCTCTTAATGGCATAACTTACTAAGGCATGTGTTTCTCTCCTTAATAGCATGAGTTACACTCCCCTAAATGGCATATGTTGCTCTTCCTCAAGGCATGTGTATTACTTCTCCTTTATGAAAAGAATATGTTGCTTCTCTTATATATGTGTTTCATGTCTTCTCACCTACTACTACTACTTGTGCATTGTGAAAGATTTTGAACTTGAGAGAGAGAGAGTTGGAGAGACTTGAAGAAGATTGTGAGAAAGAGAGAGACTTGGAGAGTAACAGCAAAACTTCGTGAGACAAGGTTGATTTAGTGCTTCAATGTTCTAGTGTTGATTCATTTTAAGGGAAGGTTAATTCGGTGTTTGCATATGTTGCTGCTACCAGTGATATTCAAGCTATAGCTTGTTCAAATTTGAGTGAACTTACTCATTCTCTTGATCTCTCATTGTACTTTGTATCTCTATTGAATAATTGATATCTAATAGAAGAAGAATCTGGTTTGGTTTTCCCCTTGTGGGTTTTGCCCTAGTCATTGGACCTAAATTCTCTGTGTCTCATTTTGTTCTTGATTGTCTTCTATTGTGCATTTTTGTTTATGTTCTATATACAATTGCTTAATTAATATTGCAGCAGAGAGAAGTTTTTGGAATAATTGTTTCAGCATAGAACATCAGAATTTTAACAAGAAATTCAACCCTCCTATATATATTAATGGTTCAACTTCAAAGAGACATTGATATATTTAGAATCGACCTCTCCCTTCAAATTGTACGAAATCTGGAATAAACTCTGGAAATCTGCCTTTAAGTTGAGTGAATAGCTAAGGGAGGGCACAATTCGGCCTCTCCATTCTCTTGGTATAAATTGACATCTGGCAACAAAATAAAGTCAGCCCTTTTCCTAATAGAAAATCTGGAATGTCTCTGCTTATTTGACTGAGCAAACACCATACGAACAGCCAACTCGTCTTCTATAATTTAATTATCTTTCCTGGTACAATTCGTCCTTGGCACTCAGAGAAACTCAACCTCGTGATTAACAATCTAACCCAGAATTCGGATTGCATGTGGAAGGGTACTCGGCCTCTTGGGATTAAGACTGAATCGACCCTCTGGAGGAATTAAACTCTAGAATAATTTTGCTTATCTATAGAGAAGAAATTTGGCCTCTTGGAATATTACATTAAAGTCGAGCACTACTAGTAAGTTTGGACACGTGTCCAGTGAAAAAGCATCCCGCAACTTCTTAATATCGATAGTTTGCCTCATTCTCATGCAATTCAGTCACAAGTTCAGAGCTCTCAAAGGTTTTGGGGTGCAGCTGAGGGCGATTAAGCAATGTTAGAAGGGATTCCAAGTGTCGGGAATGGATTTGTTTAGGCCTTACTAATGCCATGTAATTAATGGTAATATTAAATTCTTAAAGTAAAAGGATGAAAATGAATTTTCATCCTTCTACTTACATTTATAGCAATACCATTACTTGTTTCAGGATGTTTGAAAGTGATTCCAACCTCATTGAATATCATATGGAGGAGTAGAATTTTAGATCCCACTCAAAATCCAACAGACTTGACAATTTTCTAGATTTCATGATTTGGGGAATTGCAATGTTTTCATTCAAATTTGTCATGTATGAGGGCATGGAACTAGTATATAATCAGGAGCACCAAGCCCTCTATATACCTTGATGTTGGT
Organism: Pinus tabuliformis; assembly: GCA_031772625.1. Taxonomy (NCBI): domain Eukaryota; kingdom Viridiplantae; phylum Streptophyta; class Pinopsida; order Pinales; family Pinaceae; genus Pinus; species Pinus tabuliformis. The sequence goes on along the minus strand of CM062816.1, from coordinate 746,856,353 downwards.
GGCAATGATTGTTGAACTCCTCTATCATGAACCTAGTATAAAATTAAAAATGTACCCATCACTCAAATAAAATCTCAATTTAACATGTTAAGCTTTTTTTTTTAATGCTTAGAGCGTGACATCGATGATGAGGATCCCAATATACACAATGATTTTGATGATATGTAGTGCTAGTTATTTGTTGTAGAATGACTTTTTTTGTACTCTACAGGCCATTTAGGGCTTCTTTATTGATGTATTTTTGGTTCAGAGATGAGTTGCACTTAATGTTATTTTGATCATATGCATTAGTTGTATAAATGAATTTGTATCATTATCATGTAAATGTTTTATTTTTCCAAATTAAGTATGTCTGTATTCTATTTTTTATGTGTAATTCCCCAATTTGTTATATTTTTAAATATATATTATCTCTTTTAATATATAATACATAACGTGTCCTTCATGTCCAGGTTGTTGTGTCACATGTCAGATACTTGTATTTTCATGTCCTGTTCTAGAGGTCGTTGTGTCACATGTCAGATACTTGTATTTTCATGTCCTTCATGTCCCATGTCATCATGTCATATAACTTAGATAAACACATATATACATCTATATTCATACAAGTTCTAACAACTAATAAGATATTTCCTAATTTCATTTCGTATTTTTAACCAAAATTATTTTCGGTAGAAGACATATAATAAAGTATTTCCATATTTCCTAATTTCATTTCATATTTTTAACCTGAAGTATTCTAGTTAGAATAAGATAAAATATAAAGAGAAATGGAGCCATTTGTTAATACTTAATTATTATAGTATTTTTATGATGTCAACGTGAACTCAATTTTAGGGCAATAAGATGCCATGAAATCCGCTCTATTCTCATTTTTGTTACCAAATTTGTGGGACCATGAGATAAGAAACAAGGAAAACAAGAGAACACCTACTTGTTCATGGTTGTAGCTTTTTCATTAAGTAGAGGTAAAAGAGATTTTTTCATGGAAAAATGCCAAGTCAAAGGCACTGGTCTCCGTTTTGATGTCACTAAATCTGTTGGACCATGCACCTACACAAATATTAGAAAAATGAGGAATAGTCATAATATACCATAATTTTCCTTTGAAAAAAATCTTCTGATCTAGATGAAAAGGACTTTTCAGCCTATCAAGTGCACACGAGAAAGTTTTCAAAATTTTAGTTATCAATAATACAACTCTTTGTTAATGCATATCATCAAATAAAACTCGAATGTTCCTTGTTAAGATAATATTTGAAACATCAAGTAACCATCAAAAATGCATGGCATCAATGAGTCAAAGCAACATTGCAACAGTTTGAAAAAAAAATGGGAGCAAACTTGGAGTGAAGACGGGTTTCTTTTTAACTATTTCTGGTTCGAGGATTATAATGCAGATGAAAAGTGGGGAAGTGAACCTTTAGATGCATACAAGGAAACTTTTAAAATTTGATGCATCAATAAATGTCAATAATCAAATTGTATTTCTTAAGATCACGATGCATAAATACAAGGTTTCTTTCTAACTCTCTTGTTCTCCTTTAAGGATGGAACCATGATGTTATCACCCTGCATAAGAAATCATTGTAAATATAGAAGCAACAATATACACCCTAAAATACATTAAAGCATTACTTAATATCAAATAAAGGATATCTTCGTAATAAAGAGCAATCGTTTAAAGAATAAGATTGAAAGTGGACCCACCAAATTAGCATCATGAATACTCTTCACGTATTAATTCTAAATCTTCACTGTCAACTTTTGTAGTTTTTTGACATAATGAGTTTGTCCAAAGTCAGTTTCATCTCTAGTATAATTTAGTGAATAGCAAATTTGTTGAATTGTACATTTGCAACTCCTACATCTAGGTGGCACTTGCAATTTGTAACCCCTCGGAGAGGTTTGCCGATCACATAATGTGTCACTCATTTACAAGAGACCTTCACAAACAAGAGGCCTTCCATTCTTGCAAGATAGTGCACATTCTATCTTCAATTGTACATATAAGCACAAAGTTAGAGAAAATGCCATGTTGTCTGTTCATGAGAAAGTTCGTTATGGCTTGACATATTAGGATCTTTGTTTAGATTTCCTCACCTTGTTGCATCTTTGGTACATACCAACTAGTATTAGAGCCTAATGACTAGGCCCTCCATGCATAACCAAAAACTAATTCTAAGCTATGTTTTCCATAGGTTCTTCAATTTGCACCTAATATTTAAGGCACATTCGTTTCAAGAGCCTACATTACAACATATAGCTATCATAAATTTGTTGCTATCAAATTTAGTTTCTGAATTGTAGAAATTCATTTCTATCCACTATGGTTCCCTCTTTAAGTCATCTTAACATAATCACATAGACCAAAAATCCATTTTGGAGCATGCACTACATCTATGCACATCCCTATGTCCTCCAAGGAAATAAAATAAAGTTTTTTCAAGACACTACATAAAGAGATCATTTACTAAGCAATCTCCAATGCCTACGCTAAAAAAATATTGTATATTTTGTCTCTCAATAAAAGGCCTTTCATCTACATAATAGAATGTGACATCACTCTCATGGATTGTTGTGATCTTTTGCTTGGTCATCCATAACATCATCAAAAGCATGCCATCTATGGTGACCACCACAACAACCACAAACTATGAAAAGCAGTATAATAAGATAATAAAAGATAATTTTATTAATATCCAATGAATGACCACAATAGTAGATAAATGGAACAAAGAAGTACAACCAATGTAAATATATAGTGGGAGTGCAAAAGAAACTCTTATCACAAAACTACAAAAGAAAAAAATACCAAGGAGATAGACAATAGTAATAAAAAACAATATAGCTACAAAATCCTTGTCAAACATAAAACGCAGATGTCAAAGTGCAACAAAGCTAAAGTAGAGGAGGAGAAGAGGAGGAAAAGGTCTTCACTATAGAGTCATCAATCACTAAGAGGGAACAAACACAATGTTAGGTAATCTCTTCTATAGAAGAACCTAGAATGAGGGGACCAACTTGTGTGATCTTGGATGGAAGTCGACTATCTTGACACTCAAGGTTGTCAAGAAGAATTTATTGATGGTGCACTAAGTACTAGAGATGGTAGAAGGGCGAGTAGCCAAAGTATGTCAGGAGTGAATTCTCCCTAAGGCCCTGTTGGGAACTGATGTACTAACTATAGGTCTAGAAAAAGTGTGGGGTCTCACTGACCTAGAAGATGATGTTGTGTGGTGCTTTGCATGTTTCTTATAGTGATTTGCCACAAAAAAAAAGGGAAAGACTTGACCAACAAAATAGGCTTTCCCTCAAGCGTGACTTATAAAATCTCTCCAAAAACCTTATACTTCCTTCAAGAAAGGGGATAGACACCTTTGGCTTAAGTATCAGAAGAAAGAATAGAGAATTTACATCTTCATCGATGTGCATAGGAGAAATTCAATTTATATATTGAGAAGGGGAAAGACATTGAAGACATGATTTATAGGGTAGCAACCATTTCACAAAAATAATAGTGTAATTTATTTATTTTTGAGGACATGGTGTTATAGTAATAATAATATAGAAAACACATTGTGTAGATTTGAAGTTTATAAGGATATATATATATATATATATATATATATAGAGAGAGAGAGAGAGAGAGAGAGAGAGAGATGAACATGTAATGGGTATGCCAAAAAGTGGAATTATGGAGGGTAGAGTATGAAAGCAATCCATATAGGTATGGAGGCCAAGGAGTAGAGTGCAGGGGTATAGATTCAACTTATTTCTTTCTCCTTGTAGCTAAGGGCCTAAGTCATTTAATTATCAAAGCCGGAATTTCCCATCACATCAAGGGGGTTTCTATTGATCATAATATTAACCTTACACACCTATTGTTTGTTGACAATGTGCTCATTTTTTTCCTTTGCAATAGAAGAAGAGTACTACACAAGAATTATATCTTGTTTTTGTGGCAGTGCAAGGATGGAGGTGAATCTAGAAAAATCATCCATATATTTTTTGAATGTTGTGGGCAACACTAGGATCCAAGTGGCTAAGATTTTTGGCTACCAAGCACTTGAATTTTGTGATGGTTTTAAATAGTTGGGTTATTATTTCAAGCCTAATAAATATGGCCTATTGAATTGGAAATAGCTTCTCTCAAAAATTGAAAACAATGATCAACATGTGGTGCAATTGCGATATTTCATGTGGTGGTCAACTAATCTTGGCTAATCTATCATCGAAGCCATTCTACAGTATTGACACCTATTGGCACGGATTCCAAAAGGGATTCTTAATAAAATTTGAAGAATAGCCTTCAATTACCTGTGGAAAAGAAAAGTTGAATATCTGGGATCACATCTCATGATCTAGGACAAAATTGATTTTCCTAACAATCGAGGGGGCAAGGCCTCTGTTGTTGCACAAAGTGTATAGGCATTGCGCCAACGCTCAGAGTAAGGGGTGTCACTCTAATCCTTACTCGCTCCGTTTAGACTCTCTCCTAGACAAGTCAAGGGGGGTAGTCCCTAGGGTGAATGGATGAGGATAACCTGTGAAGCACAAGCTCTAGGAGACCTAAAGATGGAAAACCTGATGAATTTAGCACAAATCGTGGTTAACTGAGATTCATAGATTAAACACAAGACACATCCTCAAGATAGAAATGATTATAGACCAGTGCCTTCTATTCGATTAACCATAGATTAAATAAAAACAAGTTATCCAAAGTAATTTATATATGTGACGAATAGTGACAATCATGAATGATTAATTGTAAAATGCCCAAAACTCTATCATGCAAGAGATTCCAAATTTAAAATGATTTTCATTAATGACCTAGATCTAAAATTAATTAATTTTCTCCTATAGCCAAATAATTTTAAAAACACTAGTCGCACTTGATAATAGAGAAATACTACCACAAAAGGACACCAAAGAACTTTAGATGAACAATTTAATTATTCCTTAGGAAATTTATTTAATGTGGTAAATGAAGAGATTAAGTTTTTTAATGTGACAAAAGATAATAAAATCAAAAGGACCTTAATAAATTAAAATTTTAAATGGGCAATAGGCCACATTAAAAAAATTTAATGTGAAAGGGCAAATCCTCAACTTTTTAGTAATCTCAAGTCAATAAAATGAATTTTTTTTAAATATTTTAGATTTTTTAACTTTTTAGATTTCAAGATTTTTTTTAATTTTGTTAATTTTTTAGATTTTTCAAAAAAAAAAAATTAATTTTAGAAATTTTTATAATTTTTAATTTTGTAAAAATAAAAAATCAAAATCAAAATATGAAAAAAAAACAAATGTCACAAAGATTTTAAAAAAAAAATGTTTTTTTTAATTTTTTTTTGTTTTAGATTTTTTTTACATGAAATCAAAAAATCAAATCAAATCAAAAATTAAAAATAAAAATCAAAACAAATAATCGAAATTAAAAAAAATGAATCTAACTAACGTTTCAAAAGAAATGAAATCGGACTAACCCAAACTAAACTAAAAATAATACCTAACTTAATGCATACATAAAACATAAAAATCAAATGTCTTTTTTGGATTGTGAACGCAGGTCAGGCGGCAGAGAGGTAATGGAGATGGAGAGAGCTGCGAGAGCTTATTTGTTGGTTGAAGGGCATGGGGAGGAAGCAGCTACAACAATGGGCGCAAAGGAAAGCGATGAAGGGCAAGAAGAGAGCCGTGTGAAGGATCGTCGCAAATGGTTTTGCAGGTTGTTGGAGCGATGGCAGCGCGCAGGTATGGCAGCGTGGAAGAGATGAGAAGCTGGATCGACGGTGGAAAGCATATGGAGAGGAAAGAATGCGAGGGAAGGCCACGGAGAGGAGAGGGAGCAAGACCGAGCAGGAGGATGGAAGATGCAGCGATGAAAAGCAGACATCGGAAGGCGTTTGCAGATTCGTGGAGAACACAGGAAGCAGCAAAAGGTTGTGGGCCTTAAAAAAAATTCGAAAACTTTTTGCAGTAGAGAAATTGAAAACCCAGGCAACAGACAGGTAGCCAAAGAAGCGAAGAGAAATTTCTAGATTAAGATGTTATACTTTTGCTTAAGATTTACCAGTCAAACCCTTAGAAATTTAAATTATTTCCATATTTAAAAATTTAAAAACAAGAAAACTTGGATAGAATCCTTGCAAAAGTGATTTTGAGGCCAGATCTTACCCTCCGGGGCCTAGATTTGGCTTCAAATCAAACTTTACCTTTAGATCTGCAATGTGTACCTGAAAACAAAAACACCCAGAACCCAGATATACAAAAAATAAATAAAACCCCAGAAACACAAGTCAAAAAACCCAAAAAAAATTACAGATCTATGCACAGGAATGGAACATCCATCAGATTTGAGGAGTGTGAGTCCAACTCCGCTCCCATATCTGATAATCTAATGCTCTTAACAGCCAGATTCACCAATTTTGCACATAAAAATTAAATTTTTAAATTTTTTAAAGAGGTGCTTAGCTCAAAACCCTTCAAGCATCACCAATAAAAATCTTATGATAAGCCCAGAATCAAATTAAGTTGGACTCTTCAGAAAACACGGATCGGGAATTGGCTGGTCCAACTGTAAACTTCCCCGAACGCCTGATGATCTAAAAATCAAGATTTTCTTGCAAAACTCAATCCAACCATCAAACTAGAGCGAGAAAATGATAATAAAATTCAAATAAATAGAGATACCTGCTATTACATCCAAAATTTATATTATCACCAAAATCCCAGCGACTAAGCAAAATACTTGTACTCAAATCACCCTTCAGAAGCTATCGTCAATGGCTAAAAAAAAATTACGCATGAAAACGACACATCTTACAGTATTTCCATGACGAGTAACACGGGCGAAAATTAACCCCAAAATCTTTCTTTATTATTAAAAAAAGATTACATAAGAGCTTTTCACTTAGCACACAATTCAAAGACCAGAGCAATTGATTGACGAATGACTTCCTATTTAAAGATAAATCCTCCAACGACTAGTTCGAGTGATCCTCGTCAAAGCAATCTCAACCATTGATGAAAATTAAAATTTCTTTTAATCTCATCCATCGAAATATTTAAATATTTGGGAAACTTCGAATTTTTCAATTAAATGCATTTTAATTAATTCAAAAATTAATGTTTTGAATCAATGTTACTTGGGAGCGGGAGCGGAAGTGGGAGCGGGAGCGACCATTTTCAGAAGCTCCCGGTTTGGGAGCGAATCCCGGAGCGATTTTTTAAAAATATATATATTTTTTATATTTTTTAATTTTTGATACATATATGTCAACAAAAACATGTAGAATGATGAATTAGATATAAAAAACATAAAAAAGCATAGATTGAACCATATAACAACAATCATCTAGAAGTTATAATCTTCATCAACCACGTCCGCAAGTTAGTAACATAGTAACATACAACATATTGAGTCTCATGATTCATCAATCTTAAGGTTTCAAGCTTTCAAAATTCAATATATAACATTTATCATCATTGATCACCAAAGTTGTACTTGTAAGCTAAGTGTAACCATTACAACAAATAATATCTAACATAATGAAATCTAAAATGAAATGAAATGAAACAACTTTCAACTTTCATGAAGCATCATATTCATAATTCATTACTAATGAGTTATAATTGCCAACTTCAAACTTAAATTGTCATTTATTGTTTAAAAAAATATCATAATAAATATGAAAGAGTCAATAGTTATAAAAGCTACTAGAAACTAGAAAAGAGAAGTAAATCTATTATCTATTTCTTATGCTTGGGCCTCTTGCCACCACGAGAAATGTCTAATTTTTTAGTCTTGTTGCAAAATCAGGATCTTTGTCATTAATATCACCCTCCAAGCATTAATATCCAGAGGTATCTTTGTCATTACCTTTGTATCTGTATAGGGATCTTTTTCATTAATATCACCCTCTAAGCATTAACATAAGATAGAAAAAGCATAGCATGTCAAGTCAAGATTTTGTTTGAGTGATGCGTACATTTTTAGAAGGGTCATGATAGAGGAGTTCGACAACCAATGTCACTAACATCAAGGTACATAGAGGGATTGGTACTCTTGATTAAATATGAGTTCCATACCCTAATACATGACAAAATTCAATGGAAACATTGCAATCCCCCAATCCTGAAATCCTGAAAAACTGATAAGTCTGCTGGATTTTGAATGAAATCTAAAATTCTACTTTCTCCATATGAAATCCAATGAGGACGAAACCACTCTCAAACATCCTGAGTCATTTCATGGTAATGTTAAAAATTTAAGTAAAAGGATGAAAATGAAAATTAAAGAAAATGTCACTTTTACTTTAAGAATTTAACATTACCATGAATAGCATATCAATACTAGGGCCTAGACTTGATCATTAAGTTGCCCCACTCAAAAACTATTTGTTTCTTTCAAAAAAAATTGCATTTCGAACATTACTACAAAAAAAAAAAATGCAAAAAAGGCAAAACGCTCCTGAAAACGCTCCCGAAAAGGCAGGGAGCGAAATTTTTTTTAGGGAGCGCGCTCCCGAAATCGCTCCCTTTTCGGGAGCGCGCTCCCGACCCGCTCCCGAGTCGCTCCCGCCCGGAGCGCGGATTGGGAGCGGGAGCGAGGGGGGGGGGGGCGCTCCCCCGCAACACTGTTTTGAATTAATTTCCCCAAAATTTTGACTTTTGACTTAACCCCAGGAATCAAAAGCTTAAAATTTATCAAAATAATTAATTTACCTTAGTCCTTAGATCTTTTAAAATTTAATTTTTAAGGACCGACAAATTTTGCTTTCGGAGAATTTAAATTTACCTAGGACCTAGAATTAATTATATTTTTTGCTTAGGATTTTAATTCATTTTTGCCAGAAAATTTAATTAATTAACCTATGAGGGGATAAATTATTTTTCCAACCCTCAAGACACTTTACATCATGATTTTCATATTTTTTTACATCTCAAGGGGAAAAACCCATTTGTAAAAGACCCTCACAAACTACCCATTTTTGCGACACAAATATAATCCAGCAGACCAAGCAATTTGTAATAAAATAACCTAACCAGATAGTTAAGATTATTCCCAAATCACTTTTACATAGACTTGATCTAGAACACTAGGACTCGCCTAAGATCTCAGTGACAAAATCCATTCTGGCTTTGGAGTAAGACTGAAGGAAAACTCTGCCGACCATCCGAGAATGAATCGGTGAAACAAAAAACCTCCCGGAATATAGATCGTCACCAGAAAAGTAGGTTTACCTAGGCAATTACATACATGACACAGATCTGCTAAGATTATTTACATCATACACATGCAGAAAAGGTTTACATAACATCTTGGAAGTGACACTGATGATGATAGTCGTACGACACGAACACATCGATCAGGCGCTATCCCTTTTGCGAAAAAGGGGGTGTACTGCTATGGGTCGTTGACACGTAGTGGTCAACATCTGGCTCTACTTGGGGACACGTTGTTGCACCGGAGGAATGTGAGAATCTAGAATCTGCATTCACGCAACACACAATATAACATAAGTAGCGTCTATCCAAAAATCATCATATAACATTCAGCACAGAAAAGATATAAGCTCTTCATTTATTAACTATCCTAATAACATGAAAACATCTACCTATAAAATACAATACTGAAATAAAATGGTGTAGGGTTAGGAATACAATACAAAGGATGCCCCATGGCATCAGATGCGTTCAATGTAGTGCATGTTGAGCATTTGTTTGCTTTCAGGCAAATCTGTTGGTTGTTTCTCGGATGTGCCATGTCCAATCTGTAGAAATTTCACCTGTAGAACAAACCGATATATGCAATGTCCTAAAGCATAATACTTGTTCTACTTCTACAAAACATTAAGCGGAAGCATAATCGAATTCATGAGCAACATCAAGTAGAAACACGCATAACTGATCAAGAGAAATAATCACACATAACACAAGATATATCCAGGGGAAAGCACTAGCATAAATCCCCAACCATGTATTATCAATCAAGTGGAAATCCTCTTCAACATACAAAAAGAATTAGTTCAATAGCTATCCTGCTCTCTCTGTACTCTAATGATTTTCAATCAAAAGATGAAAATCATGGACTAGCTAAGCCTCAATATATAGGCCACAAGTCCTCCAATATCCTATAATAAATCCTTCTCCATGCAAGGAATACTTACTAGAAATATCCAAGCATCTGATAGTACATTGTCCCACATCTGATCTCAAATGGGTCTCTAATAGAACTGACATGCAACAGTTATCCATGAGTGAATTCTCAAATATCTAAAATAATAGTTGTCACATGCATGCAAGCATTAACAAACTATATTTTATTATTTTAACAACTTGTTAAAATAATCTAACTGGACTTGATTAGTTAGAACTAAATCAATTGATTCTCTCATTATAGAACTCATACTTATTCCCTCAATCAGTGGAGGAAATTAAGGATAAATTCCTCAATCAGTGGGACAACTCATGTGCATGCTCACAAAGACTTCAAATTCGAATTTCCTTAACTAATTAACTCAACTGATTTAATTAATTAAAATTTCCAACTGTTGTTAAGACCAAAATTAATTTTACTTCCTATAGATAGACTAGGGACTGCTATAAATAGGAAGGGACCCAAAAATGCTATTTTTAGAACTTTCTATTTTTAGAAATTTCACCTCTCACCCAATGACCTCACTGGCCAAACTGCCATTTTTAGACATGCTATTTTTAGCAGGTCTATTTTTAGCACATTCTAAATTTAACATTTCTTGTTGCACATTTTTCAACACTCCCTCTCAACAAGAAAGGCTTCCTCTCGAACTCGATCCTGTAACTCTAGAATGTTCTGCATGTAACACATCTACCCGGTCCACTTGCTCCAACAACACTTAGAACAAAAACACTCCCAACTAACCACTCTGTTGGGCTAGGAACATACTCTGATGCTGAAGCTCTACCTGTTGCTGACAAGTGCTCCTTCTCTGACATCTGCGCTACTGCACATCTCCATGCATCTCGCACCATTGCACACCTCTCTGTGCCACCTAGCACTGTGCAAAACACTTGTGCCTCTCGCATTACTGCAACCTGCTAGCTATGCATTGTCCTGGGATTCCCTGCACTATCGCTCTCTCTGCCGCTCCATCTGCATCTGTCTCTACCCAATCAGTCAGTTCTTGCTACTCCACATCAGGGCTCCTGTAGCAAGGTCTCATCCAAGAGGTTGGGTACCTCAAGGATCCTGCCCCTCCTACTTGGGACGATCATTCTATATCGCCCCACCTCCTACCTGGAGGTATGGCTGCATGTGATCCCTCAGCCCACCTGGCTCGAAGTTTCCCCCTACTAGAGGTCTCTGCATGAGTAGATGTCTCTACTCGATCTCCACTCAGCTTCCCTTGTTGTGGCTGCTCCACAACCTCATGAAGCTATTGCACCAATCATGGCTCCTCCACAATCATCTAAGGCTTCTTCTGGCTCTGCATGTTGAGAGGTAATATACCCTCCCTCTCAACCACCAAGTCTCTAAACTTTGCCTTGCTCCTCAAGGCTTTGCATGCATCTTGTACCTCAAGTGCATACAAGTTCTTAGCTAGCACACCAATCTATTTCCATTTTCCCGCAGTCAAGAAATTTTCTAGAAAATGAGCTGATTTTAAATCAGCGATCTCTCCCTCATCCGAACTCCGATTCAGCCTTTATTTTAGGTATTTTTCCGCAAGGAATCCAAATCTGCTATTTATTTCTGAAAGTTTTGTACAGAAATTTTCAAATCTGCTTTGCAAACTCTCAGCCCAAAACTCAAAACTTTGAAATCTCCTCTCAGTATACTGTTCTTGCTTGATCACCTGTGCTCTGATACCATGTAGAATTTTGTAGAATTTTTCTACAAATCAGCTAGCTTTGATACCATGTAGAAATTTCACCTGTAGAACAAACCGATATATGCAATGTCCTAAAGCATAATACTTGTTCTACTTCTACAAAACATTAAGCGGAAGCATAATCGAATTCATGAGCAACATCAAGTAGAAACATGCATAATTGATCAAGAGAAATAATCACACATAACACAAGATATATCCAGGGGAAAGCACCAGCATAAAACCCCAACCATGTATTATCAATCAAGTGGAAATCCTCTTCAACATACAAAAAGAATCAGCTCAATAGCTATCATGCTCTCTTTGTACTCTGATGATCTTTAATCAGAAGATGAAAATCATGGACTACCTAGGCCTCAATATATAGGCCACAAGTCCTCCAATCTCCTATAATAGATCCTTCTCCATGCAAAGAATACTTACTAGAAATATCCAAGCATCTGATAGTACACTATCCCATATCTTATCTCAACTGGGTCTCTGACAGAACTGAGATGCAACAGTTATCCATGAGTAAATTCTCAGTTATCTAAAATAATAGTTGTCACATGCATGCAAGAATTAACAAACTATATTTTATTATTTTAACAACTTGTTAAAATAATCTAACTGGACTTGATTAGTTAGAACTAAGTCAATTGATTTTCTCATTATAGAACTCATACTTATTCCCTCAATCAGTGGAGGAAATCAAGGATAGATTCCTCAATCAGTGGGACAACTCATGTGCATGCTCACAAAGACTTCAAATTCGAATTTCCTTAACTAATTAACTCAACTGAATTAATTAATTAATATTTCCAACTGCTGTTAAGAACAAAATTAATTTTACTTCCTATAGATACACTAGGGACTGCTATAAATAGGAAGAGACCCAGAAATGCTATTTTTAGAACTTTCTATTTTTAGCAATTTCACCTCACCCAATGTGGCCAATGACCTCACTGGCCAAACTACTATTTTTAGACATGCTATTTTTAGCATGTCTATTTTTAGCACATTCTAAATTTAACATTTCTTGTTGCACATTTTTCAACACAATCTTGCACACTGTAGGACTTTTTCCTATCCGAAAATCAAGCTGCTCACAGCCATCAGATGCATCAAACCGTTTTCTCATTCTCTTTCTCTTGCGTCTTTTCTTTGTGGCAGGCTATGACGTTGACGATGATGTGGTCGGCGCACAACTTCCTTCTTGATCTGAAAAACGCTCATATGGAAAATTTGGAATGTTCAAGATTTTCATGTTTTGCGCTTCTTTATGAACTTGATCTGTTATGACTAATGATTAACCATGCGAACATCAACCTGATTCTTATCAATTTCCATTTTATCCAGGTCACCTTCAATTAGCCACTTTTTAATGGAACAAATGACCTCTTCATAATAAGATGGAGCTTGCTGCAGCAAACAAAGAGGCTTATGGTATGTTGACGTTTCCTTGTTTCTTTCATCCCCTGACTGATGCTGAGATTTCTATACCTGTATTGTTATGGCATCCATCTGGTTAGAGCGTTCAACCTTCATAGCACTGATTTCCTTGGCATGATCTTCCTCCATGGTCAATAACCTATTCTAAAGACATATCTGACCAGCTTCCATATCTTTTATTACTTTGTCATTATCTGCTTTTATGGTCATCAAGCAATTTTTCATAGAGTTCATTTCTCTGTCATGATTAGTTTTCATGGTTTCCATTTCCTTAACATGTTTTTCTCTCATGACAAGTAAATAGTTTTGCATGGAAGTCCTTTCTTTCTCATGATGACTCTGCATGTCGGTCCTCATAGCCTCCATGTTCTGAGCAGACTTTTCTACTCTGGTGGCTACGTGATCAGAGTGTTTAATTTTCATGATTCCATCTCCTTAACACATTTTTCCAGCTGGGTGTACAAAGTTCTCGTATCCTTGGCGTAATCAGCGATAATTTTTTCTTGATTAAGCTCCATATTTTTTACAAGTTGTGTTTGACTAAACTGTGTGTCTTTAACCAATTGTTTTAGTTCTTCTATAAGATGCTTATCATTTTCCCTTTCATTGTTGACATTGATTTGACAACCTGTTCCTGCTTTTCCACTATCATGGATTCATCTTGCAATGGTACAAGTGGATTCATCATGAGAAAATTCACAATGCCTGCAATATGACACATTTTGATATGGAGAATTGTCTTGAAATCTTTCATTGATAGTTGGATCTTTTTCAAGATTATTTTCATCATGTTGCATAGTACTAAGGGCACAAGGCGAGCCACCTTGATCTCCATATCTATCTTTAAAAGCATTGATGATGTCTTGTAAAGAAGCAAAAGAATCTTCAAGACAATTATGAAACCAATTCAAAGCATCACCCTCTAAAGAAAAGGCAAATAGACGCATCTTGACATCTTCATGTTTATATTGGGAAGAACGATAATATCTTATTATTATATGAGTAACCCTGGATAGATGCTTTCTAGCAGCGGCTGAATCACCACCCGAGAACAAAGGTAATTTATGAATGGCCTCTTCCGGCATATCATGGAGAAAGTTAGTAAAATGACACAGGGCAAACAAGTCATCCATGACGACTTGCTTAGAGTGACAAAAGATAATAAAATCAATAGGACTTTAATAAATTAAAATTTTAAATGGGCCATAGGCCACATTAAAAAAATTTAATGTGAAAGCGCAAATCCTCAATTTTTTAGTAATCTCAAGTCACAAAAATGAATTTTTTTTTTAAATATTTTAGATTTTTTTAATTTTTTTAATTTTACAGATTTTCCAATCTTTTAATTTTTTTTTTAATTTTAGAAATTTTTATAGCTTTTAATTTTGTAAAAAAAAAAAAAAAAAAAGCAAAATATGAAGAAAAAAATCAAATGTCACAAAGATTCAAAAAAAAAAAAACTTTTTTATTTTTTTTTTGTTTTAGATTTTTTTAATGAAATCAAAAAATCAAATCAAATCAAAAATTAAAAACAAAAGTCAAAACAGAAAATCAAAAAAAAAAAAAAAAAAAAAATCTAACTAACGTTTGAAAAGAAATGAAATCAGACTAACCTAAACTAAACTAAAAATAATACCTAACCTAACGCATACATAAAATATAAAAATCGAATTTTTTTTTGGTTTGTGAATGCAGGTCAGGCGGCGGAGAGGTAATGCAGATGGAGACAGTTGCGAGAGCTTATTTGCAGGTCGGAGGGCATGGGGAGGAAGGAGTTGCAACAATGGGCGCAAAGGAAAGCGATGAAGGGCGAGAAGGGAGCCGCGTGAAGGATAGTCACAAAGGGTTTTGCAAGTTGTTGGAGCGATGGCAGCACGCAGGTATGGCAGCGTGGAAGAGATGAGGAGCTGGATCGATGGCAGAAAGCGTATGGAGAGGAGAGAACGCGAGGGAAGGTCGCGGAGAGGAGAGGGAGCAAGACTAAGCGAGAGGATGGAAGATGCAGCGATGAAAAGCAGGCAGCGGAACAGGTTTGCATATTCGTGGAGAATGCAGGCAGCAATAAAAGGTTGTGGGCCTTAAAAAAAAATTGAAATTTTTCTGCAGCAGAGAAATTGAAAACCCAGGCACCAGACAGGTAGCCAAAGAACCGAAGAGAAATTTCCAGATTAAGATGTTATACTTCTGCTTAAGATTTACCAGTGAAACCCTTAAAAATTTAAATTATTTCCAGATTTAAAAATTTAAAAAAAAAGCTTGGACTGCAAAAATTTGGATAGAATAACTGCAAAAATTTGGATAGATTAACTCCCAAATCTGATAATCTAAGGCTCTTAACAGCCAGATTCATCAATTTCGCACATAAAAAATTAAATTTTTTATTTTTTAAAGGAGGTGTTTAGCTCAAAACCCTTCATGCATCACCAATAAAAATCTTATAAAAAGCACGAGATCAAATTAAGTTGTACTCTTCATAAAACACAGATCGGGAGTTGGCTGGTCCAACTGAAAACTTCCCCGAACGCTTGATGATCTAAAAATCAAGATTTTCCTACAAAACTCAATCTAGCTATCAAAATAGAGCAAGAAAATGGTAATAAAATTCAGATAAATAGAGATACCTACTATTACATTCAAAATTTAAATTATCACTTAAACCCCACTGACTGAGCAAGATACCTGTACTCAAATCACCCTTTAGAAGCTATCATCAATGGCTAAAAAAAAATATACGCATGAAAACGACACATCTTACAGTATTTCCATGAAGAGTAACACTAGCGAAAATTAACCCCAAAGTCTTTCTTTATTATTCAGAAAAATATTACACAATAGCTTTTCGCTTAGCACATGACTCAAAGGTCGGATCAATTCACTGACAAATGACTTCTTATTTAAAGATAAATCCTCCAACGGCTAGTTCAAGTGATCATCGTCAAAGCAATATGGATCGATGATGAAGATTAAAATTTCTTTTAATCTCATCCATCGAAATATTTAAATATTTGGGGAAATTCGAATTTTTCAATTAAATGCATTTTAATTAATTCAAAAATTATTTTTCTGAATTAATTTCCCCAAAATTTTGACTTTGACTTAACACCAAGGATCAAAGGCTTAAAATTTATCAAAATAATTAATTTACCTTAGTCCCTAGATCTCTTAAAATTTAATTTTTAAGGACTGACGAATTTTGCCTTCGGAGAATTTAAATTTACCTAGGACCTAGAATTAATTAAATTTTTTGCTTAGGATTTTAATTCATTTTTTGCCAGAAAATTTAATTAATTAACCTATGAGGGAATAAATTATTTTTCCAACCCTAAAGACAGTTTACATCATGATTTTCATATTTTTTTACATCTCAAAAGGGAAAACCCATTTGTAAAAGTCCCTCACAAACTACCCATTTCTGCAACATAAATATAATCCAGCAGACCAAGCAATTTGTAATAAAATAACCTAACCAAATAGTTAGGATTATTCCCAAATCACTTTTACATAGACTCGATCTAGAACACTAGGACTTGCCTAAGATCCCAGTGACAAAATCCATTCCAGCTTTGGGGTAAGACTAAAGGGAAATTATGCCAATCATCCGAGAATGGATTGGTGAGACAAAAAACCTCCCGGAATATAGATCATCACCAGAAAAGTAGGTTTACCTAGGCAATTATACACATGCTGAGATTATTTACATTATACACATGCAGAAAGGATTTACATAACATCTTGGAAGTGAAATTGATGATGATAGTCATATGGCACGAACACATCGATCACGCGCTATCCCTTTTGCGAAAAGGGGGTGTACTGCTATGGGTCATTGACACGTAGTGGTCAACAGCCTCAAAAAACTATCTTATTTTGGGAATGCTTCAGCAAGTTAATCTCATTGGATTTTATTACATAGGATAGTCTATGGCAACAAATTCTGGAGGCCAAATATATTGCCCCAGGCTCTATGCTGGACTAGATATGGTCCTCCCATAAGTCATCCAACAATTCCTCATATCATTAACAAGCCATCTCTTCATCGTTTTCAGTGGTGGAGAAGCATCCCACTTGGAATGTCTTATCGAAAAACAAGGTTCATACTAGCTCTAATGTGATTATGGGATGCAATTAAAATATTTTTTAGTCAGATATTATCATAAACTATCTTCAAGAGATAGGAAAGTGTACTTTTTACTAGATAGTTAATTGGGTACTACAACTATTTTGCATCAAGGCTAGGTCTAGGTGACCATTTTGATCTTGGCAGAAGACTGGCACCCCTAATGGAACTTGTTTATCTCCAAACTTGTTAATGCTCGCATTAAAATTAGGTAAGGCAGTGATGAGGTGATTTGGTATTATAACACTGCCAAATTGGGTCATTGATCATTAATTGGAAATAATCCATACAATGTCGAATGGTGATTCTCAAAAATATGGAAAATTAAGGTTCCACTGAAAGGAACCCTTTTGTTTTGGCTCATTCTAAAGAATTAGGAGTTAACTTGAGATAGAATGTTGAAGTATGGTTATGAGGGTTCAAGTATTTGTGCCTTATGCCACTTGACTGAAGAGGACAATTGTCATCTTTTTCTACATTGTTAATTTACCAGACTTGTTGGTCGCACGTTGAATCTCAATTCAATCTTACGAGCATTAGGTTAGCTCGCAATAAAAGTTTATTTTAAGATAGGTTAACCCCTCCAATGGTCACTTCAAGGGCTTTGGCAATTTTGTTAGCTCGTAGTGGCCCGCCCAAATCATTTCGGCTTAGATCCTCTTAGGGGCACCAAATGACAAAGGGAAAGCTTGGGGATTTTTCTGATGGATCGTGTCAAGATGAAGGATGACATTGCAGTTTGGGATTCTCTCTACATCTCATTGATTATCATTATCTACATGGAAAAGCCTATTTGGGTCAAGGATCAAATAATTTTGTAGAAATGAATGCTTTTTATGCACTTCCATATGCTGCTTTATACAAGAAATTCATCATTTATAGGTTTTCGACAATTCAACATTGTCATTCGGTGGATGCAAAATCATGGTCACATAATCAACTTTGGACTTATCAAAATAGATATGCATTTGCAAGGACTGTGTTAGACAATTTAAAGAAATTTCCTTTACTCATATATATCAAGACTCTAATGGTCAAGTGAATGCTCTATCCATGGAGGCATTGCATTTTCCTTTGGGCCCGTTCATTACTAAATAGTTTAAGGGTATTGTCTTTATAGGCCAAAATGACATCAATTTTAATGACCTTTGAGGTACATATTTGATTAACAATAATCAAATACTAAAACTTTTTTTGAAGTTATGGATGCATCGACATTTTGAGATCATATATTGGAACTAATCTTTGTGAGTATATGTCCAAAGATACATGATTCAAATATAGTGATCTTCTTTCACTTGTTTAAAGCCTTGATTTCTTTCAATAGCCCTCCTCTAAGACTATACCTAATGCTTTTCCATTTTAAGTTCATTTGAAATGTACTTTAAATTTTATCTTGAAATAGAAGATATGATTATTTTCTTGGAAAAAAAGGTAATGTAATTAAAGAAAATTGTTTATATTTTTTCTTTTTAAAATTATCAAAATATATTTATACTATTTGTACTTGGGGTTTCTCTACCATATTGAGCTCTTGGCTTTTCAAGAAACTAGAGGATTTGTATAAGAATCCATATCTAGATTTGTATCGGAATCTGGATCCAAATCCTGGTAACTTGGGATTAGGCTTAGATTGATATAGGGATTCTTGCCTAGGCTAGGATGTCTTAGTTTCCATAGTCTAAAGTGTAACGCAAGGCTATCGAGGTCACATTGGGTAGGTTGCTTGTTGTTCCTCTAGGATCTCCTATTGAGGTTAGGATTTTCCTCATAGGGTAGAGTTTGAGAGATACCAGTGCCTATAGAAGTTTCGGTGAAAACTTCTTATATGGCACTACAAGGCCCTACCCTTTGCAAGGTAAACTGACAGTGGTTTCACTAATTTTGCAACAAATAATATGATTAAATATATGATGGTTAGTAAGAAGAAACACTTCAACAACAATAAAAATTATGTTAATTTTGTAGCCTTAGGTCTTCTACATTGGCTTGGTGTCTTAGCATGTAGAAGATATTTAATTCTCTTTAGGTGCTTGCTTGGTGGAGTAAGTGATTTTATGATTTGTTTCTGAAGGTTAACTTACGAAAAGTATAATAATTAATTTAATTAGTTAAGGTGGACTATTGGGCCAAAGTTATAAGGATAAATAATTAAATTAATTAAGTGACTTGCATATAATCTCAACCATTGATCTCAAGTGAGGCTTAGGATTTAGGCCTAGCCATTGACCATTTAGGAGATTAGGGTTAAAGATTTTGGCTCAATAAAATCATAAAATAAGCCTAAGGAAAAGTTGAAGACACTATATGTTGAGGAAGTGACTTTCTCAAGAGTGAGAGGCTCGATTTGACTAAGGAGAATAAGGAGAGACTATCGAGAGGATTTCAGGAAGAAATTCAAGGAAGTCAATTTGGAAAACGGTGAGGCCAAGTCAACAACCAAGAGGCCGATTTTGGAGGAGGGAAAATTATCCAAAGAGGTCTAGTTGCACAAGTGTGTAGGTCATATAGCAAGTTTGAGGAGGCCATGAGTAGGGGCCGAGAATTTCTTAGGGAAGATTCCCAACTAACAAGTTGAATTTGAGGAGGTCAATTTCCTTCGGGGCTAAGTTACAAGTTCTCGTACAGCTTAAAATTTCTCTATGTAGTTTCTCTATGGGTCTAACCCAAAATTTTCTAGAGTTTAATAAAGTGAAGGAAGATTGTTATTGGGTAAATTTTTCTATTATTATATGTTTGATTTCTCATGATATTTTCTACTACAATTTAGTTTTTGGAGGTAATATACCACCATGTTTGTTTTATCAACAATTTCATAATTTATTTGAGATAAATATTTTTCTAGGATTTTAATAAAATTGTTGAAATAAAATAAATCAAATCTAGAACTTAAGAAACTTTGACGAAGGAATATTATTGGCATAAGGGTTTTGATGGCAAAATTTTATTTTGAGGGCTTTGTGGCTAAAGTCGATCTAGTAATATAGCATCATCAAGTCTGAGGTATGAAGATAGGTTAGAGAGGGTTGTAAACTTCAATCCATGGAAGAAGTGGATCACCATTGTTTTAACGGCAAACGATTTGTGTGAATTTGCAAGCCAAGAGATTCAAATTCCTTCGAATGTTACCCCAAGTAGTTGAACATAGGATAAAAGATATAAAAGTCAGGGGCATCATTTTAGATGGAATGAAGGATCACATAATCCCTCAAATAACAAAAAAGGATTTAGCCTATAAAATGTGGACATGCTTGACAAGGTTGTATCAGAGTGACAACCTAAATAGAAAGATGGTGCTAAGGGAGAAGCTAAATAGCATTAAGATGAATAGATCTGAGATTATGGCCTCATACTTCACAAGGATTCAGCAAGTTCATGATGAACATTTAGCTATTAGGGAAGAGGTGGATGTGGTGGAGCTTGCAAAAGTAGCACACTAAAAGGGTGTACTAAGCAGTGAGCTACATTTGTGACAGGTATCCTAGCCAAATATAAGGTTCCTGATTGTGATATATTGAGGGATGATTTTCCCCAAAAAGAGATTTGGGAGGAATCCATAACTATTAACTGGTGGACAACACAAAGGTGGAGATGAGGAGAACCTTGCTCTTGTTGGGCAAACAAAGGAGGGCAAGGGTAAATCCCAGCAAAACCAAAGTGAAGTACTTTCACAAGGGAGGAAATACATAAGCAAAGTCAAGTGCTTTTCCTGTCATAAGTTCGATCATTATGCCATATAGTGTCCAAACCAATGTGGAAAAATTCGAAGTCGGGATTAATTCGGCAAGGATCCAAAAGTTGAAAAACTCATCAAAGTCGGGAGTTTTTTGAAAAAGTCGGCAAAATTAAAAAAAAAAAAACAAAAAATTATTCATTTTTTTTTATTTTTTTTAACATCTAGAGTATCCACAACATCAAATAAATGCATTTCCACATAAACATGTAAAGAAAGCTAATATATAATATGTATATGAAGTCTAATGCTACATCACATATCAAAATAGTGAATCAACTCCTGAATTTTGAGTCCTGTCCGAGTCTCAACTCTCAAGAGTCAAAATATGAACAAAAAATATAATAAATGTATATCATGAGTCATCTAAAAGTCATCAAGTAATCAATCACTGAGATGCCCTTCCCTTTCTAATTTTTGTTTCCGCTAATTGTATTAAGAAATAAGTCATGCTTGTGTAATAAGGTGTCAGGTGGTAGGTCCAATGAAAATTAACAATGAGTATCACAGTAGATGTGAAAATTAACGCTTGGTGAATCCAAGCTGCTTATTTTCTGAGAAAACAGTAGATGTCAGATTATAACCTAGCCTTGGCATCTATTATTCAAAAACTCTTGGAGGTAAAATCCACTTTTGATACATAACCTTTCCCCACATTTACAAGGAATTCACCACTAAAGAAGATTCCCTTTCAAAACGTACTCTCATTGCAGGAAGGATCTTCGCTGTCACAAGATTCCATAGGTACTTTGTTCCTGTCTGAAAAATGGGTTGTTTTTTGAGGCACTGGTTTTGTTTTTTCTGGACAGGTTGTTGCTATTTGATCTTCATGGCCTCCTCTTTGTTGTTTCTCCTGGAAGCATTCAACAACTGTAACAATGTTTTTGATGGTGTGGGGTTCTTTCTACGGAAGACTGTTGTATGCCTATCCTTTTGGTACTTTTGTAATCTTTTGAAGGGGCAGTGGCTGTTAGAGTCTGGATCACTGAAAGCCTGGAGGCTTAGCCAATGTATACTTTGCTTTCTAACTAGAAATATGAAGTATAAAGATTTGTTTTTCCTTGGAAAACAAAAACATATCTTAACCTCAAAACTAACAAATTACAAATGAGACTGCTATGCTCGCAAGAAGTATGACAAACAATACAATGCAATAACTTGAAAATGCATGGATGGAAGCTTCAATTTACAATTTTTTCACCTTTGCGGCCTCTTTATCCGCGGCCAGGGAAGGGAGGAAGACTTTTTGGGTCAACTCCTGATTAAATCGGGAGTATATGGAAAAAATCGTGATTTTTTCCTTTGTGAAAAAGTCGCCAAAAAGTCGGGGGATTAAATCGTTTAATTCAAAAAATTGCGTTTTTAGTATTAAATCAGGATTTTTTGCAAACTTTTTCCACACTGGTCCAAACAAGAAGAAAGGCAAAGGGAAGGCAGCAAGTTGCAACAACTGCATCTACACAAATGGATGAGTTGGAAAAAAGATTCAAGAAGGAATTCGCTCTAGTATCCTATCTTTCTAGCATCAATACAAGACAAGTGTGGTTTGTGGAGAGTGGAGCATCTCGTCACATGACGAGATCTCTTGATATCTTCACTAGTATGGCCAAGGCGCATAGAGATCTTATTATAGCTATAACAAGTGATAATTAATCAATTAGTGAATAGATGTGTCTTTTTGTAAATACGCATCCATTAGTGGAAACGCACCCGGCCTAGGTATCTATAACAGAGGCCCTATTGTAATATTCATCATTCAACTATTGTTATGTAATATCTAGTATTGTTATGGCATTGCCCATAGTATTGGAAATACAAGATTAAAAAAATAAAGAAGAAAAAGGAAGAAAGAGTAATTTTGGTTTTACAAGCCTATGGTTTTAGTAAACCATTGGCCCGTGGTATATTCTATCATATAGGAAAAAAGGAATTTACAGAGATATTTCCTTTTTACAATGATAAAGTTTTTAAAATAAAAGTTAATTTAGTATAATAAAATTAATTAAAAGTTAGTATAGTAATTAAAAGTTAGTGTATAGTTAAATAAAAGTATAGTTTTATTTTTATTTTTTTTGGTCACTAGATGAAAATTCATAGACCAGAGCGGGAGCCTGGAGCAGCCTGACCGAGAGGAACCAGACAGCGGGAGCCTGGTGCAGCCTCCGAGGCCGGTAGGAGGAAGCCCGGGGAGCGCGCAAAGAGACACAGCCAACCACGAGACTGCGCGAAGCTCTAGAGCCATGGCCCCAAGAGGGGGCCGCAAAAAGGAACCCTTGCCACCTAAGCTAGCTGCATTCCGGGATCTGGTTGTTGCATGCAATAAAAGGCCAGCAACTGAAAACCAACAGAAGTTTGTGAAACAAATGGCATCCATCCCCACAGTGGCACTGCCGATTGAAGAACCCTACAAAGCGGCTTTAAACCTAGCAGAACAAGGGCTTATTGGCCAGTTCACAGGTTTATGGCCCTCACCTAAAGCAGTAGAATCCTGGGTGCAAAGGAACTGGCATTCACTGGTCAAAGAAGGAATAAAAATCCATTTCGTCGGCAAAGGCTTCTTTGTATTTGTATTTGAAGCAGCAAAAGACAGGAACCTCATATTCAGAAACGGTCCATATTTCATGGGGCCTCAAGGTCTCTCTCTAAATCAATGGACACCAAACTTCGACCCGACTCAGGATGTGCCCTCGGCTGTTCCAGTCTGGGTTCGATTGCCCCACCTTCCTCTGCACTGCTGGAACCCTAAATCCTTAGAAACCATAGGCAACAAGCTAGGCAAATACATCGACCGAGCAGAAAGAAGAGACCAATATTCCTATGCGAGAATTTGTGTAGAAGTAGACCTGGAGGAAGGTCTCCCTGAAGCCATTAAACTCACGGTGGCTGACTGGTCACACATACAAGTGCTAGATTACGAGCAACTCCCATTTAAATGCTGGCGTTGCCATGGCTATGGGCATTTTGCCAAGCATTGTAAAAAGAAATTAGAGGATGGAGCTGAGAAGGAGAAAGGAGATCAATGGACTTAGGTTCAGAAACCAAGACCAACTAAGCATAGCAATAGGAACAAAGGGAAAGTCGTCTCCACAGGGAAGGTTGCTCCTCCCCAACCCTAAGCAGAAGGAAGCTCAATCCCTCCAATAGCAGACATATCAACCAACCCCTTTGATATCCTCAGCACACCAGAAAAACTCCAAGATCCAGCAGATAAAGAGGTTGAACAGCAGGAAAATAACATGGAAGAAAACAGAAGGCAAGAGGAATCAGTCCAAATCGCATCCCCAAAAGGTGCCTCTAGCTCCCCAACCTATGCAGATATGACAAGGTAGAAAAACCCTGAGATATCGGGATCCTCGGAAGACGAAACATCTAAAGAGGCCCTTGAAAACGGGGGAGGAAATGTCACAGAGAGGCTAGAGAAGAAGAAGCAGAGAGACAAAAAATGCAAGGCAGCCAAGCCACTATAGAGATGTCTATCAGCAGAAACACTAGAACCAGGCCTCCCAAGGGAGGTGCTGCCCAAACCCCTACCAGTAAATAATGCGACTAGTCTCTTGGAATTGCAGAGTATTAGGGAACCCATCAAAAGCTGAAGCGGTCAAGAGCCTATTAAAATCAGAACTTCTCGAGATCCTCATGCTCCAAGAGACTAAAATAGAAGGCGAAGCCCTTCAGGAACTCAGTAAAGCAAAATGGAAAACAAAAGCTGGAAAAGCGGGAAGTGCTAGAGGTACATGCGGCGGGTTAGCCACTCTCTGGGAGATTGACAAATTCTAGCTTGAGAGCTCCTGACAGACGCAGCAATGGATTTACACCAAACTCCGACACCTATCAAGTAAGATAAACATTGCACTCTTTAATCTCTATGTACCTATCCTCTATGCAGAAAAGGAACAATGCTAGCAAACTCTGACTAATTTTTTGGAAGCATACTCCCTCAACAATATAATTATTGCTGGAGACTTCAATCTAATCCTAGACCCAAAGGAAAAAAGAGGAGGAACCAACAGCATGGATCGCTTACTTCCCTTAGTGGAAAATCTGATTAAACGATGGGATTTAATGGATTTCAAGCCAAAAAAAGGGCTATACACATGGACAAATAATAGAATAGGGCAGGAGCATATTTCAGCCAGGCTCGATAGGTTCTTGCTTCAGAGCTCCTTCCTCTCCGAGAAGATGATCATCTCCACAAAAATTCTGCCAAAGTGGAACTCAGACCATAAACCCATCCTCCTTCTGCTGGAAGAAGAAGAAAACCTGGGACCAATCCCCTTTCGGTTCTGCCCTCTATGGGCAAACAGAGAAGGGTTTTTGGATACAATGAATAAGGCATGGTCCATCCATGTTCTTGGATCACCTAGCTATGTTTGGGAGCAAAAGATAAAAGCCACCAAAACAGCCCTGAAGCAATGGATAAAAAAGCCCACAGTCTCTCCCACTACCCAACAAAAACAGAGCACAAAGTAGTTGTTGGATCTCCAAATGGACCTGGAGATTCAAGACATAACCAGAGCAGAAATTCATAGGAAGCAAGAACACCAAATCAACACCCTCCGGACATTTAGAGAAGAGGAAGAATATTTGAGAGTCAAGTCACGCAATCTTTGGCTTGCGTCTGGAGACAAAAATACAGCTTGCTTCCACAAGCAAATACAAACCTGCCTCTCTAGAAACCACATTGTTGAAATCACCTCACTAGATGGG
The DNA here is from genome assembly GCA_031772625.1 of Pinus tabuliformis. Classification (NCBI taxonomy): domain Eukaryota; kingdom Viridiplantae; phylum Streptophyta; class Pinopsida; order Pinales; family Pinaceae; genus Pinus; species Pinus tabuliformis. The sequence continues at coordinate 746,830,486 of CM062816.1, read as the reverse complement.
ACTGTTCTAAAAGGCACAACTCTGATAAAAGAGCCAACAACCTCTCATTTTAAGTTGTTGTTCAAAGAAGAAGGCGCAAAGGATGAAGAGGAAGCTCACGACTTCCTCAAGCACATTCCAAGGATGGTTAACGAGGAGGACAATGCAACTCTCCTAAAGCCATTCACTGAAGAAGAAATTAGCAATGTCATATGGAAGATGGAACCAGACAAAGCCCCTGGACCTGATGGATTCTCAATACACTTCTATAGACTCTGTTGGGACATCATCAAGGCTGATTTGTACCGAATGATCAAAAGATTCCTATGAAAAGCCAAAGTGGGAGGAAGCACAAACTCCACCTTCCTAGCCCTAATTCCCAAAGAAGCCAACCCGAAGACATTCAACAGATTTAGACCTATCTCGCTTTGCAATGTGTCCTACAAAATACTCACCAAGTTACTTGCTAATAGAATAATGCCTCTGCTGGATAAACTCATCTCTCCCAATCAAGGAGGGTTTGTCAAAGGCAGGCATATCCTAGACAATGTGATATTGGTGCAAGAAATCATCCACTCCAACCATCAACGCAAAGAGCAAGGTATGTTCATCAAACTGGATATGGCGAATGCCATTGATAGAGTAAGACACTCCTTCCTCCTCCAAGTTCTTTTTGCTTTTGGTTTCAGTTCTGAATTTGTAAAAATGATTAAAACATGCATTGGAGAACCTTGGATAGCCCCTTTAGTAAATGGTCGGTCGGCAAACTACTTCAAAGCTTCAAGGGGAATTAGGCAAGGCTACCCTTTGTCCCCCTTCCTGTATATTCTGATGGCAGACTCTCTAAGCCGAAAGCTCACAGATGAGAAGCTCAACGAGACTCTTCCTAACATCAGGGTGATACCCGAAACCAACCCAATCAATCATGCCTTGTTCGCCAATGACTCTATCCTTATAGGAGGAGCCTCCATTAAAATAGCAAGAGCCTTCAGTGGAGTAATCCAAAGCTTCTGCAGAGTCTCCGGAGCTATGGTCAACAAGAGAAAAAGTGCAGTGTACGGCTGGGCAGTAGACCAACAATCTATACTCGGGATTGCCCAAGCCTTGGGTTTCACCGGATAAGTCTCTTGGGAAAAATTCAAGTATCTTGGCCTGACTTTAACGCTAGGTACCACTAAGGCCCCTCATTGGATGGAAATTATCAATAAAATCGAGGCAAAAATGATTGCTTGGGGCGGACAGTGGCTTACCACAGCCAGGAAGCTCACTCTGGTCAAGTCAGTTCTCTCATCCCTTCCTATCTACCAGGCTTCATTCCTTTTAGCTCCAAAAATGATCACAAAACAGTTAGCAAAGTTGATTCGAAATTTTCTATGGCAAGGAGGAAAGGGGAATCAAAAAAATTTCCATATAGTAAGCTGGGACATAGTGAAAAGGCCAATATCTGAAGGTGGACTTCAGGTAAGAGATCCTGTGCTGGTCAATCTGGCGATGGGAGGGAAGATCCTCTTGAAAATATTCTCAAACCAAAGAAACCCTGTAAGTCAAGTTCTAATAAAAAAATATTTGCACAGACTCTCAATAAAGAATATGGAAGAAGGAGCTTCCCAAAAAGGAACCACGCTGTGGAAGTTGTGCTGCCAAGGCTGGAAATTTTTCAAAGAATAGCTCTACAGAATTCTAGGAAATGGGAAAAGGATTAGACTGTGGGATGACAAGATCATGAGTCTCCATCCCCTAAATCTTGCGTCGGAAATAGCAGATTTGCGTAACTGGCTCATCCAAAAAGATACCCACAAACTTGCTGACATTTGCACATGGGATTCAGCAAGGAACTGGAGTAACTGGGCCATCCATTGCCCCCATGATTGGATGCTCCCTCAACTCCATCACTTATTAGCTAAACTCTCTGGTCTGGCTCCTGTGCATATCCATTCGAGGGACAAGTGGGGCTGGGGGAAGTCCGGAGCTTACTCAACTAGGTTGCGTTTTGCAGCCCTACAAGAAGAACATCTCTAGATCCATACTACAAAGCTTTGGCAGCATGTTTGGGACCCATTTGGTCTCCCAAAAATCAACTTCTTCTGTTGGACTCTCATGCACAGAAGGACCCTCACTGGGGACAACTTAGAGAAAAGAGGAATCATGGGTCCACACAGATGCCCTCTCTGCTGCAAGGACCAGGAAACTATTGATCACCTGTTCAAAGACTACCCCTTTTCTCAAGAGGTATGGTCGCAAGCAATTATGGGGCTCAATGCCCAAATCCCTCAGCAGCATTCAGTTGTTAGTCTATTCGCAACTTGGAAAGAACGCTATCCTCTCTCCTTGAATAGCAGCTCAACATGCAATCCCAAAATATATTTGTTGGGAAATCTGGTTGGCTAGGAATGAAGCCATCTTCAACAACAGACTTCAATCCACCAACACAGTGACTGCCAAGCCCAAAGCTTTGTTGCTGGAAACTTTTGAAAATAGACCTCATAAGTCAGACAATTCCCTTCTCCCTGAAGAGCTCAACTGGCTAGGTGAATCCCTGAGACGAGCCAGCACCAAGAAGAATACCTTCTTGCCTAGCCATAATCTAGAGTGGCTTCTCTGGATCTCTGAGGCGAAATTTAAAAAATGGTGGAAAAATTAGGGCAAAGTCACGATTTTCTTCGACGGAGCCTCCAAAGGAAACCTGGGAATACCAAGGGCAGGAGGTACAATTTACTCCACAAATGGACAAAAACAGGACAGCTTTAGTTGGGGCCTAGGTCAAAGCTCCAACAACCAGGCCGAGATCCTCGGACTGCTCAAAACGTGTCAGTTGGCTCAAAGGAACAAAGGGGAAAACCTTCAAATCTTCGGGGACTCTGAAATCCTGATTAAAATCCTTAACACGAGCGACCAACTCAATAGCTCTGCCCTAAACAAGACCTTGAAAGAATAAGAAAGATGACTCAAATCTTCACATCCTGCTCTTTCTACCATGTCCTGCAAGCTCTGAACAAGGAAGCCGATATAATGGCGAACAAAGGATGTCTTCTAGCTCAAGGTATGCTGGTAAAGAATGATGAAGAAGCTGAAATGCATCCAATTCCTTAATAGACAAGGAGAGCTGAACAAGGACAGAATTCCGCAGAACAAAGGTTGGCTCAAACAGACTTTCACTGTCGAGAAAGAGTGGGTCACTCCTTGACAGTAAATCAGCTTTTCGTGTGGGTCAGATGGGTCGGGTGTTTCAACGGGGTGCAGAATTGATTCCAAACAGAGGACGGTTTTGAAGGACGAGATGCGTAGGATTTGGACAGGGGATGATCCGACGGTCATCGTGCGCTGGAAATGGTGGGGTGTTAAAGTTGCGGGGGTGGTAAGCGGTTTACATTGCACCGCTTCTGGCTACTGGGCAGCTTTTCATGAATCGAACGCGATGTACCTTAGGGCCTGACGCGTGGCAGGACAAAACTACCCATATCGCGCACCCCTATGGTGTTAAGGGTCGGACAGCGAATGGACGCAATAAGCATTGTATCTGGGCAGGGGAAGATCTGACGATCACCGCGCGTTGTACATGGCGGGGTCTTATCCTTGTGGTGGGGTCGAGTACGGAGGTGGGATCAAGTTAAGGGTTGGACAGCGAGGGACGCGATAAGCGTCGGATCTAGGCAGAGGTTGATCTGGCAGTAATCGCGCAGTGCAAAAGGAGGGGGATTAATTACGCTGGGAGTGGTAAGCGGTTTTCATCGCACCACTCTTGGCTGTTGGACAATTTTTTACGAATCGAATGCGATGCCACTTAGGGGCTGACGCGTGGCAGAACAAAGTCGCCCATATCGCGAACTCCTGAGGTGTTAAAGGACGGACAGTGAGGGACGCGATAAGTGTCAGATTTGGACGGAGGAAGATCTGACGGTTATCGCAAGTTTAATATGGCGGAGTTTTAACCTTGAAGTGGGGTCGAGTACGGATGAGAAGCTTGGTAAAATGGAGGTGGGAACAGGTAATATATTAATTCAATTTAATATATTCGGGTACTATTTATTTGGCTCGTGGATTAAAGTTTATGCGGGATTTAACTTAACCCAGGAAAGTACCAAAGCAACAAAGAAAAGATGAAATGTAAGACAGGACACTAAGATGCCAATAGCATAGCAAGGTTCACTCAGCCATGCCAAATGCGTCAAAAGCAACAGCTATTCTCTGTTACAAAATGTAACAACCCATCTCAAATCCCGAACCTCATAGCGATATTAGCATGCATGTGAGGCATGCATATGATAGCTACATATGCATGCATCATATACAATGCACTAGTATATATATATATCTATATATATACATCGACTATATATCGACTATTCATGGAGAATGTCTAAATATAAGATAAATGAATTAATTATCACGGGGTAAATTAAATACCTAATTCTCGTAAATAGAAGAAATATACACTCAGTAAGAAATATAATTGAGCTTATTCATATGTCTACATATATAACCCAAATTGTGTACTAATAAAACTAAACCCATAAACCTTATGATTAAACTTGATATTTTATAAGACATAAAGTAATATGTAATATTTAAAATCATCATGTTTTTATATTATTTAAAATAAAGTACCATCTGTCATAATTAAAGTGATTGTGACACCATTCGATATATGAAGGTATGATTTTATTAAAGACAAATATCTGAACAAGCAGTCACCGCCTTACATAATCTTATCCTTTCATAAAGGTGGTGAACTGATGCCAGAGAGGGAGGAACCTCTGCTATAAAAGAGGGGGGGGGTGTTCTATGTCTGGGAGGAGCAAGATGGTATTGACTGTGAGTGGGAAAACTGAACCGGGGGTTGTTGAAGGACGAAGGACAGTGCTGAAGGAGAGGGAATTATCCATACTGCTTATAATTCGGAACTATTGAGCTTGAGCCTTACTTGTTTTGAAGTCTCTGGGCACAGGGGAATGGTATGCTCCGGTTGAGAGGCATACTGGATTGAGTATCCAGGTATACTCGGTTCGGCTGGGTGGTTTGGTCATTCGGTAACGAGAGAAGTTCTGCAGCAGATCATCGCAACAGTCGTAGCAGGTCAGGTAAGTACTCCATCAAATCAATTAATACAGCTCACAGTTTTAGTAATCTTTACAGTTTCGGTAAGGACTCTTTAACTTCTTTAACATAGGACAGTCACTACATATGGTATCAGAGCGGGTTCAACTTTCGGACCTGTTAAGCTTGCTAAAAGATTTAAATTTATCAAAATGAGGTGGTGGTAAAACCATCTAAATCATGCATTCAATAATAAATCTGACTGAAACTGTCTGTTAGCACTCTGCAAACGTTAGGTAACCAGAACTGTAAGCTATTAATTACAGAGTAATCCAGAAACTGCTGCTTTGCAATCATCTAAGCAATACTGTTATGCTTCTCCAAAATATTTTCCTACACAAGTTGTCATGGGCTGTGATCTAAATTATTACGATCTGAGCTTTCTGGACTGAGATTCGAAGCTGCTATGACAAATTCAAAGGGGTGCAAAATTCATCTCCTTTGATCATGTTTGCTTGTCTTGCAGCAGCTATGATGATATCCGCCTCACTTATTATACTCTTTGGATCTGAAGTTTTAGAATGCACCATTGTCACAGTTGCATCTAATTTGATTAGCAGCAATGCAACTGGCAATCCTACTATGTTACTCCTTCCATCCACAACTGCTCTTTTATCTTCTCTTCATTAATGTGTCGTGGTAGTGGAAGCTGGACCAAGATGCCTATTAAACAATACAATAATTAGAACAGAAATGCATTTATTACTTATTTTATGCAGGTTCCTTCCATTGATTGAAGACAGTGATATTAGGTTCAAGTCTCTACTATATGCTACAGGAGCATCTCTTATCATCAAGTAAACTGCATTCTATTATTTTCATTTCAATTTTACTTATTTTGATCTCTAGGCAGTGAATCTGCCTACCCCTGCTCATCACAAGGGATACAGTCAACTGAGATATAGGCATGAATGCTTCTAAATATACAAAGTTTCTGGAATGCATGGTAGATAAGATAAAATGTTACTGTAACCTTCCTGATATACTACCAGTATCCCCATCATGACTCTTATAAATATATTCATTTGATTTTGTAAGAAAAGGCAGGCAGACTGATGATGAAACATTGACCATCACATCTCAGTATTTACTATGCAGTCTCCACTCTTTGGAAACAATTTACAGCTACAACAATGATCAAAGCCCAACAGTGAGGTTCAGGACTGCTTCTGCCTTTATTTGTTGCTGTTTGATGCCACTGTCTGTATCTGCTTGCTGCCGGTCTTATACTGCATCAACGTTGCTTCTGACTTCTCTAACATAGAGACCCTTGTTGATTCTTGACATATATCGGTGAGATCAACCTATTGAAGATCTCTGTCTCAGAAATGGTTTATCACAAATGGACTGTAATTATTAATCCACTGTCAACTTCAACTTTGCACGGACATTCCAAAAGAAGGACGATTGTTCACACAGTCACAGTCTTAATATTGCTTTCAAGGTGCCCAATAAATTCATCATTATATTCATGACCCTTATCAGTCCTTCAAATTCAGTATTAATATCAGATAGCATACCTCTAGAACATGTAGATTTGCAGGACCAATTTTCCACAGGCAGCCTCAAGAATGGATGCAGATAGATGCCGGGTTGTAAGGCTTAATCATCAAGAAATAAGAGGCCGAAACTCCAGCTTGCACAGAAGGGCCTTACTTCAGATATGACTTAGAACTTAGATAGTTGAAGGCTTAGACAGCGCCAAGTTTTATCACAGAAATGGCCTCAGATTTGTAATTCAAAAGAAGAGCTCGGATCTGTGGTATTTGTTTGCATCAGTCTTCCAATACACCAAGCTTTTGACAAGAGCTCAACAAAGGAGTTATCCTCAGAATTATGCCAGGAATTTAATCTCAAAATCATGCCAAGAAGTCTCACGGATCTGCCTTCGGATATCTTCGTCCGCTAAATTATCTCCAAGAAGCACAGAAATTGATGAAAATCGATACCACAACCGATATCAAATGCGAAAAACGTTAATCGACAAAATTAATTAATCACATTTAGATCCAATCAGCACAGAAGACTATGAAATTCGACACCGAAATTAGAACCAAACAGGAAGAATTGGATGATTAATATATAACTATACCTCACTAACGATATGCGCTTAGAAATTCGCTAACACCTGTAACGACCCTGCATGCATAAAACACGGTGCTCACTCATCGATTTAAAACACCTGACGCGTTGAAATTTATTCTTAGATGGCGATTAGTGTTAAAAAAAAATGAAATTAAGGATCTGAATCTTTGACGTGTGCCACTACCGTAAGATAAAGGGACATGCGGTATGACGGTGGGAGCGTCCATCAAGAGACGGGTGTCAGGGGAATCGGTGTTTTAAAGTGACTATGTTGTAGCCCATTTTATGAACGTGGTCTGTCGACTAATACAGCAATTGTTGTTGGGCGTGCAGCGTCTTGAACTTCCGACTTCGTGGTTAACAACCACAAGCTCGAAGGAGGGGAGCTAGAAAACAGCTTGCCATCGATTCCGTTGCCAGGATTTGAACCCGGGTCGCCTAGGTGAAAACCAGGTATCCTAACCGGACTAGACAACAACGGATATTGTAGTGCGAGGACGAGTGTTAAAGGAAAAGAGGAGAGGAGTAGCGGAGTTACTGCTTATGATTACAGTAGACAGACGAAATTTTGTTGTCGCTTGGATTTTCCTTTATACTAAATAAGAATTTCTTGTTGGTGCTCTTTCGTCTTGGGCAAAATGATGTAGCTCTTATGATATTCTAATCTTTATCTAGTTTTCTTTGTATCATTTTGAAATCTATCACCTTTTGTTGGAAAGGTTTTTAATATTTATTAACAAGTCTTTATGTTTGATACGACTTTTCCAAAATTTGGAGTCAGGGTTCCTACAATCCCTTCGGAAATACATATGCAATAATAGTTGTTCATTCAACAATCTCACTCGGTAATGTGCTTGTTTTGATTATGTAATCTTCTTGTTATTTTTTGTTGTAGATCTATAATGATAGAAATTTGCAAGAGAAGGCAAACTTTCAGATCGATGAAATTATCCATTAAGGATAGATGGCACTAGCAAATATCGGAACATGCTTTAGTATTTCGAAGGAAAGGAGGATTCAACAGTAGAGAACTATGTGATTTCACTGTACCTTGAATTCAAATCAATTTCATTTAGCTTGGAACAAGATCATACGCAATAGAAATTCACGAGTCATCCTTTTAAGATGTTATTATCCCTTGAGTGCTTATCCAACTTTTCTTTCCACACGTCTTCAAAAAAAAAAAACAAATTCTTTTAAATTCTCTAATAAGTTAGGTTTCAGTTGACAGAAAGCTGTTAGTGTTTTCCGTAGTGGAACTTCCTGAGTTTTCAGTAACTTCTGCGGTGTTCACCAAGAAGAAGGATGCAGAGAAAGCAGCAGCTAAGATGGCCTTAGACAAGGTTTGAACTCTGGCCCAATTCATTATATTTTATGTATATTTTTCTAATTTCTAGTTTTCTATTTTGAAAATGCTGATACTTAAATTTCTAAAAAGAGATGCAATTGGCAACCCTTCAAAGAGTACACTTCTAGACATCATTACATCAAAATAGCCTTTCCTTCAAGTAAGGAAAATGCATGAGATGCATCTCTACATATAGTTTTGGTGACTGATTTGTTTCAATTTTGTTTTTAAAACATGTGGCTTGAATCTGAGCCAAGTTACTGGCTCATGTATGTTGTTATAATTAGGACTTAGGGGCTCTGTATGAGCATAATCAGTTTGTCAAAGTGTTCATTAGAATTTTCAATTATATGATATGAATGATTGTTATGGTTTCTCAAACAGACTGCTATTATTGGTGGGTATGTCACCTTTAGTTTGTGTTTAGAGTTAGGATTTCTGGATGCACATAAGCATTCTGTCAAAGTATTGGCCTTAGAATTTCTTCTTAATTAACTATTCAATTTCAGTTTTGACTCTAAGAAGAGGTACTATAGAAAAACATAAATATATGTATTTACTATTGTTCTAGTGGTTTCTGATCTAGACTGCTATTGTTGTTGGGTCTAAACAAACAATTTTAGTTGTTGGTGCCCAGAGACTTCAAAACAAGTAAGGCTCAAGCTCAATAGTTCCGAATTATAAGCAGTATGGATAATTCCCTCTCCTTCAGCACTGTCCTTCGTCCTTCAACAGCCCCCGGTTCAGTTTTCCCACTCACAGTCAATACCATCTTGCTCCTCCCAGACATAGAACACCCCCCCTCTTTTATAGCAGAGGTTCCTCCCTCTCTAGCATCAGTTCACAGCCTTTATGAAAGGATAAGATTATGTAAGGCGGTGACCGCTTGTTCAGATATTTGTCTTTAATAAAATCAGACCTTCATATATCGAATGGTGTCACAATCACTTTAATTATGACAGATGGTACTTTATTTTAAATAATATAAAAACATGATGATTTTAAATATTACATATTACTTTATGTCTTATAAAATATCAAGTTTAATCATAAGGTTTATGGGTTTAGTTTTATTAGTACACAATTTGGGTTATATATGTAGACATATGAATAAGCTCAACTATATTTCTTACTGAGTGTATATTTCTTCTATTTACGAGAATTAGGTATTTAATTTACCCCGTGATAATTAATTCATTTATCTTATATTTAGACATTCTCCATGAATAGTCGATATATAGTCGATGTATATATATATATATATACTAGTGCATTGTATATGATGCATGCATATGTAGCTATCATATGCATGCCTCACATGCATGCTAATATTGCTATGAGGTTCGGGATTTGAGATGGTGCTCTTGCCTTTTATAAATCAATGGTGCTCTGTAATGATATATTCTTCACTGTTGGATTGATGCAATTTAGGAACATCTTTAACAATTGTTGAAGGCTAGTTCTGTTGTTACATGCCTACCTCATGCATGAGCAGAACCATCACATAAACCTTAAACCTCACACATTCTACTGCTGGTGCATTTGATTACAGTTAATACAGTCTTTTGTTATTGACTCCTGTATATTCTCTTAGTTTCTAATAAATTTCTGAGTTTGTGTGAAGGTTACAGTGATCTTCTTTTTTTTACATCAGTTATTATCTGTTAGCTGTAGGTAAACAGTTTTCCACTATACTTCCAGTTAAATGATAACGGTACCAGCCAATTGAGCTCAAGCGGTTATATATACCATTCACAATTATTCAACCAGGAATACACTACTATTAAACACCGTGTGATGAGGAACTAACTAAGAATTGCAACAGTCATTAACTCATTTATATTGAGGCAAACACATACAGATCAATGAAAGTTTGGAACCTAACGATATGTGCTTGTAAGATCAATATCAAGTGTCAGTTAGCAATTTAAAGTCATGAGTTTTATGCACAAACAAAACACGAAAGAATGATTATATTGTAAATATGAAAGCTAATGACATGAATAGATTATGGCAAGGTATGTTATACTTTAGGTGACATGTATGAAATATACATAAGCTATGTGTTTTTTTTATTATGCACATGTTATAAATGCATGGACAAGTGTTTATGATTGCAGATAAAATCCGTTACCAAATGACCACGTGATGACAGAAACTTCAGAACAATTAAGGCTCAAAGAGATTCCATGATAGGGTATTAACCCTGATTCTACTGGGAGGGGTGGAGGTGTTGCCCACCGTTTATCCTCTAAAAACCTGGGATCATGGGAGGATTGTGCGAGTCACGATCCCCTAGACGTGTGATGATGATTGTCGGATGCCTACTGGGAAATCAGGTCGATATAGTCGACGCTGCCTTCCTTAGAGTTTATGCATGGTTAGGTCAGTATAGCTGACGCCATGGCATACTCCAGTAGAGGACGGATAGGATGGGAGCGGAAGAGATTAGGAAGGATAGGATGATTTTAGAATAGCTTGGGAACCTGGTTTGGGCAAGGCATGACTATTAAAATTGGAAATCTATCAGCGTTCAAAATCACAAAGTTTAAAGTGTCCTCACGATCATAAATGAAAATTCAATCCCATAATACAATCCTTACATACCCTAAAGGAATTATCAATATACTTTATAAACCCTTAACTTCGGGACGAAGTTCTTTTGAAGGAGGGGTGTATGTAACAACCCATCTCAAATCCCGAACCTCATAGCAATATTAGCATGCATGTGAGGCATGCATATGATAGCTACATATGCATGCATCATATACAATGCACTAGTATATATATATATATATATATATATATATATATATATACATCGACTATTCATGGAGAATGTCTAAATATAAGATAAATGAATTAATTATCACGGGGTAAATTAAATACCTAATTCTCGTAAATAGAAGAAATATACACTCAGTAAGAAATATAGTTGAGCTTATTCATATGTCTACATATATAACCCAAATTGTGTACTAATAAAACTAAACCCATAAACCTTATGATTAAACTTGATATTTTATAAGACATAAAGTAATATGTAATATTTAAAATCATCATGTTTTTATATTATTTAAAATAAAGTACCATCTGTCATAATTAAAGTGATTGTGACACCATTCGATATATGAAGATCTGATTCTATTAAAGACAAATATCTGAACAAGCGGTCACCGCCTTACATAATCTTATCCTTTCATAAAGGCGGTGAACTGATGCCAGAGAGGGAGGAACCTCTGCTATAAAGGAGGGGGGGTGTTCTATGTCTGGGAGGAGAAAGATGGTATTGACTGTGAGTGGGAAAACTGAACCGGGGGCTGTTGAAGGACGAAGGAGAGTGCTGAAGGAGAGGAAATTATCCATACTGCTTATAATTCGGAACTATTGAGCTTGAGCCTTACTTGTTTTGAAGTCTCTGGGCACGGGGGAACGGTATGCTCCGGTTGAGAGGCATACTGGATTGAGTATCCAGGTATACTCGGTTCGGCTGGGTGGTTTGGTCATTCGGTAACGAGAGAAGTTCTGCAGCAGATCATCGCAACAGCCGTAGCAGGTCAGGTAAGTACTCCATCAAATCAATTAATACAGCTCACAGTTTCAGTAATCTTTACAGTTTCGGTAAGGACTCTTTAACTTCTTTAACATAGGACAGTCACTACACAAAACCCAAAATATGAAGTCTCTATAGAGCCATAATTCTCTCAATTGTCTGTATTCGAGGTTGTTTGGCATGCCCAACCTCTTCTTATAAATAAAACTCAACCGTTTCTGTTAAATATATATATATAGTATAGTTAATAATTAAAATTAGTGTAGTAATGCCCATGGGGTTTAGAATAGAATAGGGTGTTTTGTTAAGGTACTCTGTGGTGAAAAGGTTATTAGTTCGAATCCCCATGGGCAAAAATCTAGTCATGCTAAGGGTTGGTGTGGCCCAAGATGGGTGCGATCCCCGGGTGATTTTGATGGCTTAAATGCCCCTGGGTTGCGGATACTCAAGCCACAGGTTAGGCGTGCCAATCATCTCAGGACTCATATTACGTAACAAACAAAAAATTAAAAAAAAAAAAAAATAGTGTAATAATAATTAATAGTTAATATAGTTAGTGATTAACAATAGTTAATATATATTATTAACTAAATAGTTAATAGTAAATAGTAGTTAATAATTAATATATTCAATTAATATAATATAGTTATAATAATATTAATATATAAATTAAGATTTAAATAAATAATTAAAAGAATTAAATAAAAATTAAGGAAATTAGTAGTTAAACATAAAGTCAAAATTGATTGAAAAACGTCGTCAGCCACTAGGACAATGATGATGAGTGAGTTTAGTAAGAAGTTGGCCCAGATGGATGAATGACATGATGCACTTGGCAAGGAATTAAGGGAGAAGCAGGCACTATTAGAAGCACAGATCAATCAAAATCGCAATGTTATACAATAGGATCAAACATCGCAGAAGACATTGGTTGGAAAAAATCATGTTGAATTACAAAAAAAAAAATCACCTCATTAGAAAAGATCCTACTTAGTTTTTCTGCATCGGAAAACACATCCAGTCTAGAACAAAATGCTTCTAAAACCTCCCATTCACCTAACTAGCCACACATACCAAACCCCCAACTAAATGTACTTGAGGCTTTGCCTAATACTCCAACACCTGACTCGCCTCACATACCAAACCCCTAAATAGATGTACCTTAGACCCTGCCTAATACTCCAAATCCACAGTTAAATATACCTACTCATGACATGATGATATAGAACCAGTGTTACTTGGGAGCGGGAGCGAAAGCGGGGAGCGGGAGCGAAAGCGAGGAGCGGGAGTGACATTTTCAGAAGCTCCCAGTTTGGGAGCGAATCTTGGAGCGTATATATATATATATATATATATATATATATATATATATATATATATGTATTATATTTTATATTTTTATATTTTGATACATATATGTCAACAAAAACATGTAGAATGATAAATTAGATATAAAAAAACATAAAAAACCATAGATTGAACCATATAACAACAATCATCTAGAAGATATAATCTTCATCAACCACATCCACAAGTTAGTAACATAGTAACATACAACATATTCAGTCTCATGATTCATCAATCTTAAAGTTTCAAGCTTTCAAAATTCAATATATAACATTTATCATCATTGATCACCAAAGTAGTACTTGTAAACTAAGTGTAACCATTACAACAAATAATATCTAACATGAAATGAAATGTTATAAAATGAAATGAAACAACTTTCAACTTTCATGAAGCATCATATTCATAATTCATTACTAATGAGTTATAATTGCCAACTTCAAACTTAAATTGTCTTATATTGTTTAAAAAAATATCATAATAAATATGAAAGAGTCACTAGTTATAAAAACTACTAGAAACCAAAAAGGACAAGTAAATCTATTATCTATTGCTTATGCTTGCACCTCTTGCCACCACGAGAAATGTCTAATTTTTTAGTCTTGTTGGAAAATCAGGATCTTTGTCATTAATATCACCCTCTAAGCATTAATATCCAGAGGTATCTTTGTCATTACCTATGTATCTGTATAGGGATCTTTGTCATTAATATCACCCTCTAAGCATTAACATAAGATAGAACAATCATAGCATGTCAAGTCAAGATTTTGTTTGAGTGATGCGTACATTTTTAGGAGGGTCATGATAGAGGAGTTCGACAACCAATGTCACTAACATCAAGGTACATAGAGGGATTGGTGCTCTTGATTAAATACGAGTTCCATACCCTAATACATGATAAAATTCAATGGAAACATTGCAATCCTGAAATCCTGAAAAACTGATAAGTCTGCTGGATTTTGAATGAAATCTAAAATTCTACTTTCTGCATATGAAATCCAATGAGTTCGGAACCACTCTCAAACATCCTGAGTCATTTCATGGTAATGTTAAAAATTTAAGTAAAAGGATGAAAGTGAAGATTACCATGAATCGCATATCAATACTAGGGCCATAGACTTGATCATTAAGCTGCCCCACTCAAAACTTATTTGTTTCTTTCAAAAAAAATTGCATTTGGAACATCATTGCAAAAAAAAAATTGCAAAAAAAGCAAAATGCTCCCGAAAAGGCAAGGAGCGTTTTTTTTTAGGGAGCACGCTCTCGAAATCACTCCCTTTTCGGGAGCGATTTCGGGAGCACACTCCCGACCCACTCCCGAGTCGCTCCCGCCCGGAGCGCGGATTGGGAGCGGAATCGGGGGGGGGGGGGAGGCGCTCCCCTGCAACATTGTCTAGAACCAGTACCAACCATATAACCAACCAATCTTCGCATACCATCCCTTAGCAAAATTGGAATTTTCAAAATTCAACGAGAACAAAAAATAGGGTGTGGCCTGGTTAAACAAAGCTGAAGAATACTTCGAGATATATGGCATTTATACTGATGACGAAAAGATCAGATATGCATCCATGCAACTGGAAGGAGATGCATACAACTGGTACATGTGGTGGAAAAAACCAACATACACAATAAGGTGGAACAAACTTAAGGATGAATTCTTTAAACGATTTCAAGGCATCAAAGAAGAGGAAGTTTTCACAAAACTCACTTAGTTGCAACAATAAGGAAAAGTGGCTGAATTCACACGTGAATGGGATGAATTGGCTACGAGAGTACATGGATTATGGACAAAAAATTTGGTTTGATCCTATTTTATCGAACTAAAACTACACATTCAGAACGAGCTGAAGCTAAATGATATTAGAACTATGAAGAAATTTGAAAGATCGTTATTATCAAAATTGATTAGACCTATTCATGACGAAAAGAAAGTAATTGTCAGTTCTGTGGAGACAAATAGACATTGGGACACAAATGCATGGCCCAAAAATCTTATAGATATGAAGCCGAAAAAGACTTGAACTCTTATAGCAGCAACTATGAGAGGGAAATGAAAAGGAAGGAAAACAATTGTCGTAAATGTGGAAAAAAATTAGCCAAGGGCCATAAATGTGCAACCAACCACACATATCACTATAAAATTATAGATGGGAAGGAAGTGCAAATTGTCGTTGAAGAAGACATGATGGAGACTGATGAAGATGAAAACTCACCAAACATGTCATTAGCATCAATCACCTGCATAACATAAAATCCTAAGGCATATAGCTCAAAGGAATTGGTACAAGGAGAAGAGACCCAATGTTAGAAAATCAAAAAGGCAGAAAGATTTTCTTATGATGATAATTACTTGTGATATTCTTGTGTTCTTATTAACTTTCTTATGTTATTCTTTCATCTTTGTTTCATCAAGAAATTATTAAATACAAAACATGAAGGTCGGGAACACCAGATGTAAGCTAAAAGCCAGCGAAAAACCCCTATACAGGCGAAAATATAGTCAAAAACCCTACCTTCAGTAGTTTCACAAGACAAGACGAGACAATCCAAGACTCTTTGACCTAGACACAGACTTCCTCCAATCAGCAAGTCAGCCCTTCCTTCCTCTTCAGATGATAACCTTCGAACAGCAACTTTGACCTAGAACTTTGACCTTGCAGCAGCAGAAATTTGACCTAGTAGCAACAATAGAACTTCGACCTAGTAGCAGTAGTACTTTGATTTGGTACAAGCAGCAGAACTTCGACCTCTCCAACAGTAGAACTTTGACTTCTCTAGCAGCAGAACTTCGACCTCTCCAGCAGCAGAACTTCGACCCCAGCAGTAGCCCAGTAACTTTGCACGAGAGAGAGATAGCCCAAAAACTTCGATCTTGTCCTTCTCCTACAATTCTCCTTCTTGTGTATTGAACAGTGTTGCAGGAAACGTTCCGCTTAGCTCCAAAGCTCGATCCGTGTACTGTACTGAAACACGGCCAATTCACCCTCCGAAACGCGGATCCAAAAAACCGAAACATGGATCGGGTTGGGCCAGATGATTCCTGGCCTGTGGGAACCATGCGTCCCGATCAGCATTTCCATACATCGGATCCGCGTTTCAGAGGGCGAATCAACCCATGAATCTACCGCGAATCGGGGCCGCTTCCACGCAAATCCTGACTACTTCCGCCGTGCGGCCCACTTAAACTATTTTATTTTTCTTTTTTGTTCTTTTTTTGGGCTTAAGTTGGGTTGGGAGGTGGGTTAGTGTTGGGTTAGGGATGGAATGAAAAGGATAAAAGTCCTTTTCACCTCTCATTTTCTCACTCTTATGTTTTTGGAGAGCTTGGAGAAGAGAGGAGAAGAGAGCTTGGAGAAGAGAGGAGAAGAGAGAGTTGAGGAGAGCTTGGAGGAGTGAAGGAGGAGCTAGGAGCATTGAAGGAGGAGGAGCTTGGAGGAGTAAAGAAGGGCTTCCATCTACAAGAGCTAAAGAGGTAAGTGCAAACCCCAAACTCCCTCATTTTTTTGTCATTGTTTTTTGTATTTTCTCTCCTCCCTCTCCTACTCTTTCCCATTCTTTCTTCTTGCTCATTTATTTGCAGGTTGTCCACCACCTATATTCATATTCCAAGATGGTGTTTTTTTGGCTTATATGTATCATTCCACTTTTGGTTTTCATGATGGCAAGGGGGAGTAGGAATAGAAGGGAAGAAGAAGAAGAAGAGAATAGTAGTCCCCATATGAGTGACCCAATGTATGATGAGGAGGAAGGGTTTGAAGAGGAAGGGGATGAACCTGATGAGAACATTGAAACACTAGAGGGGAAAGTTGCATTGACACCCTTGTGAAACTATGTGACCAAACTTGAAGGGGAAAAGGTGGTGGAAGCTACAAGTTTTTGTGCCCTCATGGTTGTCATGGGGGAAAACCATATAGTGGTTTATATACCCATGTGAAGAGGCATTTTTGTGGGGTGATGGACAGTGATGAGAAAAGGGGTGTCGTGGTGATGGCAATTTGCCCAAAGGTTTCAGTTGAACAAAGAAGAAAATACATCCAAATAGAGGAGGTTGCACAACAAAAAAACAAAAAATAAAAAACTCAATCTAAATCAAGTGCAACCTTTAGATTTGGTAGAAGACTTGGATTGGAATATGTAGATCTCCATTGAGATACAAGAATATATATATATATATATATATATATATATTAAAAAGTATGAATGAGAATGATGATCAAATGAGAGTGAGGGAACTGCTTAAATACTAGGCAGGTGCTTCTTCATGGAAAGTCATGTTCCATTTAGACATGCCTCTTCAACACTAATTACTAATTAACTAATCATTATTACAATTATCATCATTATTTATATTTATTATATTTTATTCATAACATCCATTAAAAAAAATCAACTCATTTATACAAGTTATTGACACGCCAGTGATACACCTATGCAAAACCTTAGAAGATTCCCATAACACCATCTATAAATGATAACTGCTTTAACAGCAGAAGTCATCCATATGTAGTATCACAGTACCAAGTATCATTGATAGGCAACCACATTGGACAAACTTAGCATTGGTAATCACGCAGTTGGGAATAAATACATTGATGATGCCAGAGGTAAGCAATTTTTGGTAAACAAAACTCACAATGAATATTAAACTCCCAAAAACACTTGTCAATGTTGATTCATACTGAGAATTATAGCTCATTCACAAAATACTTAAATAAGCTTAAGCGACAATATGAAGGTATAAAATCCAAACTTCTTGTATGACAACATTTAGTTTCTGCAGTTAGCAAATCAGACTTTCAGTAACAATTTGGTAATCAGAATTCAAGCTGCATGATTTTCTATTTATTCAATTATCACTCACCAATACTACCTTATACTGCCTGCATATATGCAATTTTTAGCAAATTTTGAACGTGGAAATTGAGAAGCAATGGAATCTTAAGTACCTGTCCAATCCATCCTGCTAGTTCTTCAGGATTTGCAACTGTCGCAGAAAGACAAATAAGTTGCACTTCCTTTGGACAGTAAATAACCTGCATTTATGTAAATGAACTTATTCAAATCGGAATGCACTCCTATTTGCCAAATTATTGTCATATCTGGAGCACATCGGCAACTAGTTTTACAGATCAAATAATCTTTATGCTTAGACAATTTGGCAACAAGGTCAACAAGAACAATGCCAATCAAGCACAAGTACCACCTGTTCAAGCTTATTGGCAACTAGCTAAACGTAACACATGATCTTATGGTTAGACAATTTTGCAACAAGCTTAACAAGAACAATGGCAATCAAACACCAGCACCACCTGTTGAAATAGAGTACACAAGCTAAAACCAAAAGCAAATAATCTAACCTTAAAAAAAATCATTAAAAAAGGAAACTAATGAAGACACACTATAAGTGAATGTGCATACTGTCTCCTCCCAAACAGTTCCTCGAGAGATGTCACTTAAATAATGAACTTCATCAAGAACAACAACATCCACTTGGACTAGTCTGCTTCCCTCAACGACCATGCCAACACTGCTCCAACGAAACAAGAAAAAATTGTCACTTTCTTCTACTCATACATTCAATATTAATTGATATTCTTTCACTTGTGCTTAAATCAATTTTTAAAAAGAATAACTTTACACAAATGAAAACCCTAAAAGATGTACTAGTCAAGGCACTCCAATTTGCCTTCACCATATTTGGCCTTAGATGATTAGATAAGATTCAGCATGGCAAGAAAGACGAAAACTCTCCCCAACCAAGGGAATCACAGCTACACTCAAAACAAAATAACTTGAATGAGGCACTAACTAAATTGATTGCTTTCTTGTTTAGCAGCTATCTGAAAACAATAGAGTTTCTTATTAAAATTTATGAAACAGAACCCAATTCTCCTTTAAGTGGTCAAATTCTACAATCTTGTCCGGATATAGAATCATATTTGCTGAGTACAAATTTAGATTGACAAATGTGGATTCCTTACAGTCAATTACGGGTTTTCATAATAATTTTAGCTGCCAGTGTTCCTAAGAAATTTTCCTCTCATCTAACCTCCAGAAAAGGACTTAATCAACATTTACCCTATTTGTGAACATTAAGCAGGACACTCCCCTCATTTTATTATTTTAAATATGCAGTACTCATTAATCCCATCGAAGTGCAATCTGGTTCAGAATCATCCAAAATTAACTTTGATAGAAAGGCTTCAATTTGGCCTCTTTACTTGATAAGCATAATCCCAGAGTTCATTTAATATTGCGGATATGTCAATGACTTATTGTTATGTAAAGCAATACACTTTATGGGTTTAGAGGTACTTAAAAGTGTTGGAAATATCCGTGTTGACAAAATATATAAACTCAGGATACTGGAAAAATCAGAGAAACATTGACAAAATATCAACAAGTGAATCAGAAGTATAAAATAAGAAAATAAGAAATAAAATTGGGTTTTTGGCCTTTTATAGGCTTTTTTCCCTCCATCAAAGAAATTTTCAAAAATATCATGATAAAATTGAATTTACTTCAATAAATTTGAAGCCATCACCATATCACAATAAATTGCAGATCACATATCGTTGTCTTAATAACTCATATTTATTGTGACAAACCCAAATAATTGGCAATAAAAGCAACAATAGTATTTAATGCTACAATTTCGACAAGGTTAGTACTTCTCACCAACCCATGTGGGTAACCCATAGGAGAAATTATCTTTCCTATTGTTTCAGCTTTCCAGACAGCAGCCCTATGATTATCCACAGATAGCTAGCCTTAGTGACCTCTTATCCATGCTCTGGTTAGTGCTTTATTTCTTCTAGCCTACTCATCTGATGAAGGTGGATCATCTATTATAAGGTACATTACCCATTTTTGTATTAAAGTGCTTTCATTTAATGTTTAAAGGGCATTCTAGTATGGATTAAATTGGACAATAGACCACTTTTGGTTGCACTTTTGTTCCCATGCTTCACCTTGGTGGTTAATATTTGCCCCTAGGCCAGTGTCACCCTCCTTTAGGCATTTCTTTCACCATCTGAAGGGCACAAATAAAAGGCTCTGATTGATGTTGTGTCCAATGTAATCCATGCTTAACACCTTCCATCTCTCCATTGTATCCACATTGCATCTTTGGGTTGATTGCTATCTATCACCAGTATTGGTTCCCAATTTTCCTCATCCTTGAGTAGAGGCCTAGAAACTTTTCCCTAAGAGGTTGATGCAGCAAAAAGAAAGGAAAGAGCATGAACCGTAATGTTAAAGTGCAAAAGATTGCCAGGGACAAATGAAAGTGCACGGTAAAAAGCCTAGCTTGAGCTCTACCCCCCTCACTAGCCCTCACCCAGTTTTTGGCTAATGCATGAGCTATCTAAATAAAAGAAACTATGATTATCCCAACCCTAATAAACAATGAAACCCTTCATCTTTAAGGGTTCAACAATGAATCAATGAAAGTTTGTAACTCAAGCTACATATCTAAAGGAAAAAATCAATGAAGAAAAAGGCACACGAGGGGTGGTAAAAATAGGTTGAGGGAAGGGGTAACTTAGGCCCCATGATTCCTCTCTCTTCATACCATAACACACAAGGATGTTGGAATTTCATAGCTGGTACAAGACTATGGCATCCTCCATGAAGTGAAACCCACACCATGTCATTAATCACTTGCACCTGCTAATCATTGGGCCAGCCTAGGAATCGTTCCTCCCCTTAGGGTTGGAAGCACCAAATAGGACCTTATTATAACGCTCCCATGCTTAAGCATGGTAACTTGTCTACGGAACATAAGGTTGAAAGGCATTTGAAGATGATGCTTGTGTAAAGTACTTTGATGCCCTTTACATTAAATATGGCCCACCATAATACTCCTATGGTTATTACGCCTATGATGTTAATCTCAATTGATTTGGTGAGTATGTGTTAGATTCTTGCTCCTAGGTACATGTTAGTTTTTTATGGATATGGTAGAATTGCACAAGTGTTCTAGTATCTAAGGTGTCAGAGAGGCTAAGGTGTTGATTTTGGGTAGCATTGGATGTGCTCTAGCTCCGAAATTTTCTGGAGGGGCTAGAACACATGAGATCTCCAAGACCCAGAAATCGTTTGGAGAAATTCCACCCGGATGAGGAGTTATTAAAATAATTAATATTTTTAATGGGTTCCTAAGTCTAAACTAAGGAAAATAAAAATATTAATGGGTATTAATAAAGATATGGGTGAGAAGCTTCTAAGAGATGAGGATCAAGTCTGTTTAATCTTAGTCGTTGATTAGAGACTTAATCTCGGTCTTTGATTCATCAACAGGAAAAGTATAAGAGAAAACTTGAGAGTCGTTTGGAGATACACTGGACAAATACTCAGTACCCCAAGGGAAATCGATTCTCAAGGAGGAGGAGGTCAGTTTCAGAGGGAGAATTGCAGGGTGAAGGAAGAGGAGGGCATCAACAGCAGTCAGTGACTGAGGAGGAGGTGACGCAGGGCATTCGAGAGACAGCGCAGAGGGAAGAGAAAGGAGACAGCACCATTGGAGACGCAGTCCTCACGCAGACTAACGCAGAGGTGACGCAGAGGTGGGTGAAAGGTCTCTAGGGTGTTAGAACTCCTTCAGGAGGAGGAGAAACTTTGTCTCAAGTGTTTTCTCTCATAAGTGTCTCAGTTTTTCTGTGGAATCATTCCTTGTAAAGCAATTATTGTTGAAGATTAATAAAACCCTCATCTGTTGCACTGATTTTCCCACATTAGGTTTTTCCGGGGACAATTGTCCAAAAACAGCTGTGTTGATGTGCTTGTATATCACTATTATTTTCTCTATGTAATTATGTGATAACTGCAATAGAATTTATTTTAATGTTTACTAAAGGGTTTCGTAAATAACTTATTGTGAGAGATAAGTAGGTGAAATAAATCAGTTACTGCAATAGAATTTCGTGTTAGAAATTTTCAAATGGTATCAGAGCAAAGATCGAGCAAGAGGATTGAAGAATCTGCTATGAGTCAGGAGAATGATGCCGAGGGATCAACTCAGAGGGACTCATGCAGATCTCTAGAGAAAGAAGAGAGCACGAAGAACATGGATCACGATTATTCTATGTTAGCTTCCAGATTGGAAGAAGAACTCTCTTGCCTAACGAGTTCTGCCTCCTCTTAGGTTTGGTATATAGATAGTGGAGCTTCCTGGCATATGACAGGAATACAAGAATGTTTTCCGAATTATCAGGAAGAAAGAATGAATTTTCAGATCACAATGGGAACAAAGGCAAAGTGTACCCTCATAGGAAGAGGTACTGTAGTCTTTCAAACAAAAGCAGGGGATCGGCTTCGAGCAACCAATGTGCTGCATGTGCCAGGATTGGGGATGAACTTACTCTCTGTATCTCAACTTCAAAACAAGGGCTATGACGTTTTCTTCATTAAGGAGAAAGTATATGTCAAACACCCGAGTTGGAAAAAGAAGGCCCAGATTGGAATCAAAAGTAACAGGTTGTATAGATTACAGCTAGAATCTCCAATGGCACTGATAGGCAACAGTGGGGATAAAGATTTGAATGAACTATGGCACAGGAGGATGGGACACTTACACCATGGGGCTCTAAGAATTCTCGGGAAAACAGTATCAAGAGTTCCAGAATTAAGTATCGAACGAGATGATGTATACAGAGGATGCGCACTAGGCAAGTATGACAAGGTAGCATTTTCCAGAAGCAACAATAGGGCTAAGAGTGTTATGGGATTGATACACTCAGATATCTACGGACCCATGTCCACAAAAGCTCTTAGTGGTGCTAAATATTTTGTCATCTTCATTGATGACCGTTCCAGAAAGACTAGGATCTACTTTCTAAAAACCAAGGATGAGGTTTTTGGTCGATTCAAAGAGTTCAAGGCTCTAGTTGAGAATGACAAGAAAGAAGATAAAAATATTGCGCTCAGACAATGGTAGAGAATACATCGACAAGGACTTCATTGATTTTTACGCAAGGGAAGGCATCAGAAGGGAGTGGACAGCCCCCTATAATCCAGAGCAGAATGGAGTAGCAAAAAGGATGAACTGGACTATTGATAAAGCAGCCAGGGCAGTGTTGTATGATCAAGATATGCCCAAGTTTCTATGCGCAGAAGCATGCAACATGGCACTGCATATCCAAAACAAGACTCCTCACAGGGCAATAGGTAAGATTACTCCGGAGAGTGTCTTTAGTGGTAAGAAGCCTGAGGTGAGCCATTTTAGGATATTTGGGAGTTTGGCATATTGCCATGTACTCGAATAGAAGAGGAAGAAATTGGATCAAACTGCGGAGAAAGGATATCTTGTAGGATATAGAGAGAATGCTAAGGCATATAGAGTCTATCTTCTGGGAATAGGAAGATCATAATTCGACGGGATGTAAAGTTCATGGAGGACAGAGCCTTCAGAAAATCCCGAGAAATGCCTTCGGAAGAGCAGTCAAACGATGATCCGTTGGTCCAGCCACTTCGACTAGCAGAAACGAGCGCTACCATTTATCCTAAAGACAAAACTCCAGAGGATCCTCGAGAAGAGGAGGAATAGATAGATATACCCACTACCAGTGGTAGAACGAGCCGGGAACTTCGACAGATACTACGAGATGCAGAGGATTTTGTCGAGCCGCCCAAGAACGAGAAAAGGGAGCAAAGACAACCAGACAGATACCAAGCCTTGGTCGCTCAGGTTGGGGAACCCTCCAGTTTTCAGGAAGTCGTTCAGCATCAAGTATGAGTAGATGTTATGGTGGAGGAATACAGTTCCATAATGGTCAATGATGTCTGGGAAGTGGTACCTAGGCGTCAGGACAGGTTAGTTGTAGGGTAGAGATGGCTCTACAAAATCAAATACGCTGCAGATGGTAGTGTAGAAAAATACAAAGCCAGGTTTGTGGCTAAGGGGTTTGCTCAGAAGGAAGGGATAGACTACGAAGAAACCTTCACCCCAATAGCCAGGTATACTTCTATTAGATCCGTGATATCCCTTGCAACTCAGATGGGGTGGGAGATTCACCAAATGGATGTCAAGACGGCGTTCTTGAACGGGGTGATAGAAAAAGAAGTATACATTGAACAACCAAAGGGTTTTGAGACACATGAGAAGGAATCTCATGTATGCAGATTGAAGAAAGCTCTGTATGGGCTTAAACAGGCACCTAGAGCATGGTACGGTCGAATTGATGGCTACTTGCAGAAGATGGGATTCGTCAAGAGTGACGCAAATCCTAACCTCTACTATCTAGTTGTAGAGAATGAGCCTCTAATCCTGGTTTTATATGTGGATGATCTCTTTCTGACAGGATCATCCAGGCTCATCAAAGATTGCAAGGAGAACCTAGCCACAAAATTCAACATGAAGGATTTGGGACGGATGCATTATTTCCTAGGGTTGGAAGTTTGGCAGCAAAAAGGTGAAATTTTCCTTGGGCAAGGGAGATACGCTACAGAGATTTTGAAAAGGTTCAAAATGCAAGACTGTAGACCTATGGCTACTCCAATGATCACCAACTGGAAGAAGATTGATGCATCTAAAGATAAAGAAGTCGATCCCACCTTGTACAAGCGGCTCATAGGGTCCCTGATGTATCTGGTCAATACCACATCGAACATTTATTACGCTGCCAACACCCTCAATCAGTTCATGGTAGAATCAAAGAGGGCGCACTGGGTAGCCAAGCATGTTCTCATATATACAAAGAACAGTTGAGCATGGACTAATGTACACCCAAGGAAATGACATCAAGTTGAGTGGGTTCACTGACGCAGATTGGGTTATTTTGTCGCACAAATTGTCACGACAATGCTCAGACCGAGGGCTGTCACCCTGATCCCCGATCTCTCCGTTTAAGCCTGTCTCCCGCGGCTAAGGGGGGTAGATCCTATGGGACAATGGATGACCAACTGTGGACCAGTTGGGTTGGGAGACACGAGGGAAAACAAGCACTTAATTGATTTTATTAAATTAATAGACCAGTGCCTTATGGAGTTAATGACTGAATGATTATTTATCAAATGCTTGCAAAAATATGAACTCATTAACAATCATTTACCATCAAATAACTCAAACAAAGGTTAACTTTACCAAACGCGAGATAATCGATAAATGCTCAATGGCTTAACGATATTCCAGCAATTAAAATATGAAAGATTAAATGCTTTAAATAACCACGTAATTTCAAATGCTAACCAGTTATCAATTTCATATAGTTAATCTTCAAATGAACATTTACGCATGTTTAGCCACATAAAAATGATAAATATTAATCCCACATCAAAATTTTAGCCTCAGCAGAAAAGATATGTCGCAAACATGACAAATCCCTGAGCCAAAACTGAATCCGGCAAAATATTTCCAAAACATTTTTTTATTTTTTCATATTTTCAAATAAAAACAAAACTAGTCTAAGCAAAAAGCTAAAGGCTAAATAAATGAAACTTAGATATAAAAAATCTAAAAAAAAGAAAAGCCTAAAGATTATTTTTTTATGCTTTTATGAATTCTTTTTTATTTTTTATGATTAAAATCTAACTTTAAACAAAACTAACTAAATTAAAAATTAAATTAAATTAAATTAAACTAAAAACCAAAAATAAAGCCTAAATCTAATTCTAAATGAAGTTCAAAACTAAACAAAAGGAAAATCGAAATTTTAAATTTTTTTTTGTTATTTTTTTTATGAGATTTTTTTTATTTATTTTGAAATCAAAACAGAGCTAAACTTTAGAAAATTCTAATTGTCAGAACTAAAACTTATCATAAGAAAAATTAAACTAAAGAAAACAAAAATTAATTCTAAAATCTAAATGTATAAAATCAAAAGTCTAATCCTAAAATCTAATTATGCTAACTATATCAAAAGATAAAAATCGAATTATTAACTTTGTGTATGTAATACTCCAACCTAAGATTCTAATCATGCCAACCCTAAACTAAACCACGCATAAAAATAATTTTCGATCGTTCTTTTTTACTTGTTTGCTTGTTGTTGTTAGTATGCAGGTTGGAGGCGGAAGCTGTGGAAATCACGCATTTTGCGGGTGAAAACTTGAGCTGAGCGTGGAAATAGTACAGGAATGGCAACGTGAACTCAGGACGGAGGCGGAGAGGGTTGTGAGTGTATGAGTGCAGCTCTGGCAGCGACGGCAGCATTTCTTGACAATGCAGGCTACAATGAAGAGCAAGGAGCTGCGGTTGAGGCAGAAGTGCGAACTGCTTCTTTTGTATGTGTGCAGGTGCGCGGGTTTTGAGGGACGTGTGAGCTGGATGGAGCAGTGTATACGCTGAAAAACAATGTTGCGCAGAGAAGAGCTGAGGCAGGCAGCAGAATGAAGGAGATTGAGGGAACAGAAGCGAGAAAAGCTCGATGAAAAGTCTGAGATGTACAACAAAAGGAGGATGCAGCAGGTTTGGAGGGCTTTTGTTCGTTGGACGCATGGAGAAAAGCAGATAACTAGAGGAGGTTACATTCAGGGGTTGCGAAGAGAGAAGAATGCTCATGCAAAATGGATAAGGAGAAAGCTATGTGAGGGCGGTGCTCGGGGTGCGGAAGTGATTTCTCTGGATAGTGATTTAGGAAGTGAGCAGCAAGGAAAATGCTTGTCTGCAACAGGGACAAGGGCAGCAAAGGAGCTGCGTGAGGGGAGCTGAGGTCCTGGCAAAGGGTGGCAGCGTGAAGGTTGTGAAAAGGAGCAATGATAGAAGGATGCAGCTGCGAGGAGAATGTTGTTCTGGCAACAATGAGAGGAGGGAAATGGCAGAGGTATGGTAGCAGCAAAAAAAACTGTGATCCTTAAAAAAAAATTCAAAATTTTTCCACAGCAGTAAAACCCTAGGCCGCAGTGAAAAATGAAAATGCAGTTTGCAAACCCGCAGTCCAGAAACCTGATCAAAATTTTAAATCTTTCCTGCTCCAAATTGCCTGATGAAACCCTGAAAAATTCTCAAAGCCTGTACCTGCAACCTGCAATGGCAAAAAAAAACAGAACACCCAACAATAATATGTGCAGGAAACAAAAATGAAAACCCTAAAACCAGCTAAAAATTTACAATATTTACAGATTTTCGACTCTTTAAACAGCGAGAGTTGTCAATAATCCACAATAATATTTTCAGAATTCTAAATTTAATGTGAGATACTTCAGAAAACCCTGCATGCATTCATAAAATATTTCAGATGATAAGCCTGGGATTAAAACTAGCTGGGGTCTTTCAGAAAGCGCAATCCGGGAGTTGGTTGGTTCAACCGAGAACTTCCCCTAACGCCCGATAAACTCAAAACTAAGATTTCTTGCACAACTTAAAATCAATCATTAACATAGAGAGAAAAAACAATAATGAAATCCAGATCAAATGGAGATACCTGCCATTATATTTCAGAATCTAAACTATCATTCAAACCTCGGAGATCAGACAAGATACCTGTGCCTGAATCAATCTTCATCAAGCTATTATTGATGACTGAAAATAAAATTATGCAGAAAAATAAAAGATCTTACAGCATTTCCAGAAGAGTAACACCAACAAGATTTCAACCCCAAAGTCTTTCTTTATTGCACAAAAAATGACTACAAGAGAGCTTTCTTTAGCATCAGACTCTCAGATCCAATCTGATCTCAAATGACCCCTAGCACCCTATTTAAAGAAAAAATTCCCAACGGCTAGTTCAAGTGATCCATGTCAAACTAATCTCGACTGTCGATGAGGATCAAGATTTCTTTTAATCTCATCCGTCGAATTTTTAAATGCATTTTAATATATTAAACAATTAAAATTCTGCATTTATTTACTCAAAAATTTGACTTATTATTATTTTTTTATTTTTTTATTTTATTTTATTTTTTTAATTTTTTTAATTTTATTATTATTTTTATTTATTTTTTAATTTATTCTTTAATTTCTTTAATTTTTATTTTTTGGATCCTCGAACTTAGCCTTTGGAAAAATTACCTAGGACCTAGGACTTAGGACTTATGAGGGGATTAAAACATTTTCTAACCCTCAAGACACTTTACATCATGACTTTTACAATTTTATATCTCAAGGGAGAAAACCCATTTGACATAGACCCTCATGGACCATCCAGTTCTGCGACCAAATATAATCTAGCAGATCAACACACTAGGATTCCCCTAAGATTCTAATGACAAAATTCATTCCAACTTTGGGGTTAGGCTGAAGGAAAACTCTGCCAAACATGGATCGGTGAGACAAAAACCTTCTAGAACGTAAATTATCACTAGGAAATTAGGTCCACCTAGACAATTTACATACATGACTCAACTCTGCTAAGATTATTTACAATTTACACATGCAGACTGGGTTTACAACATAACATGATCAGGTCGACGATGACTGTCGAATGGCACAGACATATCGATCAAGCGCTATCCCTTTTGCGAAGAAAAGGGGGTGTACTGCTATGGGTAGTTGACACGTAGTGGTCAACAGGGTGGAAGTTCAGTAGATCAGAAAAGTACCACTAGGTACTGTTTCAGCATTGGATTAGGAATGACCTCCTGGTGTAGTAGGAAATAGAAATATGTGGCTCTGAGCTCAGCTGAAGCTGAATATATGGCAGCTAGCACAGCTTCGTGCGAAGCCATATGGCTTAGGAAATTGCTTGTGAATTTATTCCGGAGAAAAATGGAAGCAACCAGTATTTTGTCTGATAATCAAAGTTGCATCAAGCTCTCTAAGAATCCAGTCTTTCATTATCAGTCGAAGCACATTGATATCAGGTGTCACTTTATCAGACATTGTGTCCAACGAGGGGCAGTACAGTTGAGGTACACCCCAACAGGAGAACAAGTGGTAGACATTCTCACCAAGGCCCTAGAAAGAACAAAGTTTGTTTACTTCAGGGAGAAGATGGGGATGGTGAAGAATATGTTTCAGTAGCAGAAGCAGATAGTATAAAGAGTTGCAGTTAGTAGTGACAGTGCTATGGGCAGCATGATGCAGCATATTCGGAGGGAGTAGCAGTACAGGTTGCAGCAGAGCAGCGGGGCAGTTGGCCGAGCATCAACAGCACAGAGGACCGATGTCGTGGATCAGTGTGATGCTTCTATTAGGAAGTATTGCTAGAGCACATTCCTTGTTAAGAGAGTGTTGATTTTGGGTAGCATCGGATGTGCTCGGGCTCCGAAATTTTGTGAAGGGGCTAAAACACATGAGATCTCCAAGACCCGGATATCATTTGGAGAAATTCCACCCAGATGAGAAGTTATTAAAATAATTAATATTTTTAATGGGTTCCTAAGTCTAAACTTAGGAAAATAAAAATATTAATGGGTATTAATAAAGATATGGGTGAGAAGCTTCTAAGAGACGAGGATCAAGTCTGTTTTAATCTTAGACATTGATTAGAGACTTAATCTCGGTTGTTGATTCATCATTAGGAAAAGTAGAAGAGAAGACTTGAGAGTCATTTGGAGATACACCGGGCAAATACTCAGTACCCCCGGAAATCGATTCTCAAGGAGAAGGAGTCTAATTTCAAAGGGAGAGTTGCAGGGTGAAGGAAGAGGAGGGCATCAACAGCGATCAGTGACTGAGGAGGAGGTGACGCAGGGCATTCGAGAGACAGCGCAAAGGGAAGAGCAAGGAGACAACACCATTGGAGACGCAGTCCTCACGTAGACTGACTCAGAGTGATGCAGAAGTGATGCAGAGGTGGGTGAAGGGTCAACAGGGTATCATAACTTCTCCAGGAGGAGGAGAAACTTTGTCTCGGGTGTTTTCTCTCAGAAGTATCTCAATTTTTCTATGGAATCATTCCTTGTAAAGCAATTGTTGCTGAAGATTAATAAAACCCTCATTTGTTGCACCAGTTTTCCCAAATTGGGTTTTTCCGGGGACAATTGTCCAAAAACAACTGTGTTGATGTGATTGATTATTGTGCTTGTATATCACTGTTATTTTCTCTATGTAATTATGTGATAACTGCAGTAGAATTTATTTTAATGTTTACTAAAGGGTTTCGTAAATAACTTATTGTGAGAGATAAGTAGGTAATAAATCAATTACTGCAGTAGAATTTCGTGTTAGAAATTTTCAAATAAGGAACACAAGGACTCCAAAACCCAGAAAAAGTTTCGAGAGAAAACACTTAGAAACTCCTCAATTAAATTAATTAATCAATAATTAAAAGGTTCCTAAGTCTTACTTAGGAAAATTGATTAATTAAAGGGTATTACTTGAGGAAATCAATTTTGATCTAGAGACTTTCGGAAAAGTCATTTGACGGAGTCGAAGATGATCTGAGCCATCGATCATGATTAGATTTTGGTCATTGATGCTCCAACGAGAGATTATATGAGCAAGTCGAAGGGGCTTGGAGAAGACACGGTTTACAGCTTGTGAGCAAGGTAGATCGAATTCCTCAGTTCAAAGTATTCAATGAGGGCGCAATTCGAGCCAGGGAAAGAGCATCGAAGAGAGGGAGTAGCAGAGATTTGGGAGAAAATATCAGAGATATTTTCCTCAGTTTTCCAGTGTTGGGGGCAAGAAAAGAAGAGGCTGAATTATTTGGAGAGAAGGCCTTTATAGCTAGTGCGAATAGCTAGAAACCCCAGTGCGAGTTGTCGAAAGATGTTAGATTTTGTTGTGAAGCCTAGATCAGTGACTAAAAGGTAGAACGAATTCATTCCAGAGGCAGAGGGAGGTGGGACATCTCAAGTAGAGGTTGTTTTGGGGCTATGCGAGTTACTCAGAGCCAACAGTGCACATTCCAGACAGCAATGTGAGTTGCCAATGTGGGGTGCAAGCAGGCTATAGTAGGTCAAGTTGATTTGCAGAAGAGACCTTGGATCTCTAGGTAATTTTGTCTTTACATTGTCGGAGCTTTGCCAGCTGGGCAACCAACTAGAATTATTTTCTCAAATTTTTGCATAACAAAATAAACCCTCATCTGTTGCATTGATCTTCCCTTCGAGGTTATTTCAAGGACAATTGTCCAAAAACAACGGTGTCATTATTTTGTGTGTCTATCTGTTTCTCAATTTCGTAATTTTATTTATGCAACGTATTTTTATTGTGAAGAATTGCAACGTGGTTTATTCGATATTTGTCGTAATAATAATAATTATAGAAGACAAATAAATTGTTGAGTTAGGAGAATAATACTTAGTTGCTGCAGTTTAAGGAATTTTCACATGGTATCAGAGCATTGAAGATCAGATCCAAGGCTTAGAAGCAAAAAGAAGGGAAATTGTGCAGTTTCAGAGGGAGATTTAAAGCACACAATTTCATATTTGCGCAAGGCCAGCTAGGCAATGCGAGTAGCAGAGAGGTAGAAATCGATTTCCAATTCAGAGTGAAGGAAAAGCTAGATTTGCCTCAGATGTGTAGCAACAGGCAGTAAGATTTTGTTGATAGTGTTGGACTCGCCAACATTCAGAGGATCTCCCCAGTATGAAGTCCGAACTAGACCTCACACCGTTTGGTGTAGGATTCCCATCTGGTATGATGATCTGGTTGCTATTATCTTAAAGATATGTCATAGCTCTTGCTTGTCAGCACATGAGAGTGGTATACTTATTCTTCAAACAGCGAGGTTTGTGTGCCTGGTGAATGCTTAGTGTCGCTTGTGTCAAGGTTCTTTCACTACAGCGGGAGAGGGTGAGAGTGACTCTTAAGTCGAAAGGGAATAGTCCCAACTCTGTTAGATACACACAACACAACAAGACATGCGCAGCTTCCAATGGAGTAGTCCACACAAATGTGGCAGTCACAAACACAAAGTGACAGATAACATGTACAACACCCAGTGGAATAGTCCACACGAGTGTAACAGTCGTTATAACAAGTTTACAAAGAATGAATCTGTCAATTGTCCGATGGAATAGTCCACACGGGAGAGACAGCGTTAACAACTGATACAACACATTTCCAACAGCATATGCACTAAAACAACCGAAATAGTTCAATTGTCTTAATACAAGTTAAAGCAACATGCATTACAAATGTCCAAAGAGTAGGCTTACAAATGAATACAATACATGTGTGAAAACATGTTGGCCTGTTAACAGGCTTCTGAATTAAGCGAAAGTTCCAAGATACATCCGTACACCATACATCACTAACCCCGATAGCAGGACGTTGGAGCGACTGCTCGCTCCTCAAAGAAAAGACTACAGACTCGCAAGGCTATGTGGGAGGAGCCAAGGTGAAAATTCTTTTGCATGTACAAATGAGGGGTATATATAGCCAAGGGTGAACTTGACCCTTGTGACTCTTCAACTTCCCTCGTGACTGTTTGACTTACATGACTCTTCGACTGACATGACTGTTCAACTTCAAATGTGGGTCTCTTGGACTTCCACGTTACATTACATTGTTTACAGCAGTATGGCCCACGGTAGTGATGTGGCCGAGATGACTCATGACATTACTAGACAAGACAATGCTGGTATGTTCATGATGATGGTGGTGTCCATGTCGAGCTACTGAATGGTGAGTGTGCTCTTGGTGTATCATAGCTTCACCTCCGCATGGCAAGGTGTGCGGAGTCTTCGATGGTCTTGGTGTTCGCTTGATGTTGCATGTACATGTATCCCCTTCGCTGGTACTTGGCATGCTTCATGTGTTCATCCGTTCGCGAACAAGTCTCCTAGCATGCACTCCTTGTTCATCCTATTCGTCGTCGCGCCATGTCTCATTCATGTACCTGTATCTACAATCACTCATGACGAGACAACATCAAATCTAGAAATCCCCTAGTCTACCATGATGCATCATCTTTCGTTTTCAAGTGCAGGTGACCGGGAGAGAGGACAAGGCTCTGAAACTGCGCAAAGCACATTTTAGGCCGGGATGCGGGGCTCCGGGGCACTGTTAAGAAAAATTGCGCAGAGATCACTGGGAGGCTGGGTTGAGCAGTCCGAAACAGCAGTGACATTCTGCGGGATCCGGCTCAGCTGGGAGGCAGAAGTGCGCAATATTTTCCGGGAAGGCAGTGCGGGCAGCAAGGAGGACTGTCAGTGAAAACTACACAGATCCTCAGAGGAGGCTGGGAGCGGGCTGCGAAAGCTTGCTGGCCAAAATTGCGCAGAATTGGGAGGCAATCATGCAGGACATGTTTGCACAGTTTCCGGGTTGAGCGGGGTGTCGGGCAGCTGGTGGACAGTCCAAGAAAACAGCGCAATTTTTAGGAGGAGCAGTAGGACAACTGGCAAGGGGACTGACTGACGAAACTGCGCCATTTTCAGAGACAGTGTAGTGACAGGCAGCAGGTGCGCATCCCTCTTGTCTGCACAATTTCTTCAATCAGCGAAGGCAGGCATGTTAATAGCTTCTGCGCAATTTTTTGGAGGAGTGAAGTCCAAGGTCACTACCCAATCAAACTCTCCGGTTGACCAGCAGGAGGCTTGATGATTAGGCTTGCGAGCAGCGCAGATTGGGATGGCTTCTTGGGCAACTTCTGCGCTGCTCTACGTGACAGTCAGCTAGGTTGATTCCAGGATTTCGCAGTGCAGACTACCTGGGAGGCAGCCTCAAGCTCTGTGCAATTATGGGCAACAGTACTTGGTCACTGAGGGTTGAGACTACGCAATGCAGCTCAGCAGAGGTTCGGTTGATGGAGGGTGGTCCGGTTGATGGAGGGTGGTCCGATCAACAGATCTTCGGCAAAATGGCCAAGTGTGTGAGCGAGTGAACTCGTGTATACATGACCTTGAGAACACACACTCAACATGACTTGACAACAAGACACCTCGAACCAACAAGACAACATGCTCAGTGTGACTGACCAAAGGGTGTGAGCAACAAGTGCGACACTTGAGATAGATCATTGAACGACCGCGACGACACTTGCGCGACATTGCATACAACTTCGTGTGTGAGTGCGACAGATGCTTACATAGTGAACACAACTTGTACACACGAAGACAGACCTTCAACATAGCCAGAACATGACTGCAAGCATGACATTGCAACCAACATGCTAAAAGACGACCGGTGAACGGTCAAGTGAGGAGGGTGTAAAGACTCAACACGAGCTCATGGGATGAGCCCGAGTGTTTGCAAACATCAAGGAAAAACCAAGGAAGGCTCTGAAATTGGATGCAGGCCAAAATTTTGGAGGGTGTTGCAGCCACTACAACACTTGGCAACACATTGGTTGAATACCAACTTCTTTGTTTTGGTCCATTGACAGCACAAGGCCTTGGTCCATCAGGGAGTATTGAATCGTTGTGTGGGTTACTTCGGCTTCCCCACTTACCCCATGGACAGACATGGTTCACCTTTTGCCAACTCAGTCAAACACAACAAGAAGTTTCAACTTGATCACAGTGTTTCAAAATCAGGAAGGGTAGTTTGGGAGTTTAAAATTTTCAGAGTGTATGTTTTCATCTCTGGTGTTGCTCCGCTACCAGCAGGCCTAGACAGTACCGCGGTGGAGTCACGCAGGAACACATGCATTGCTCCACTTGCCAGCAAGCCTGGTCAGTACCCCAATGTAGTTGCATGCTTCACCTCTTTGCACAGGAAGCCTTTCTCTTCTTTCGCCCTATATTTTTTTTTAAAAGAGGACTGTGCATAAGGACTTATTTATTTTTGGGGCAGAAGAGGGATCCCGACTTATTGAAAGCAGAAGAGGTTAGTTGTTCCTTCAGAGAAGCATGTAAGACCTCTGATTTAGGTTTGCTCGTTTAGATTTTCTCCTTCTTTGTTTCTACTAGTTGGATGAGCTTGAACACACATTGCTAAAGACTCGGTACATGCATGGGGTTTCCCAGCGTGGACACAGGTTCATGGTTGGACCAAAGCTTCCCTTACAGACGGCTCGTATTTTTCGTCAAGACTTCATCGATCGAAGGTTACAACCAAGCACAGAGAAGACGGACACAAGATTGGCCAAGTGTTGCAGTGTCACAAGACTCTTTGGATCTCAGCCACATACTCATTCAAAAGCCAGAACTCAGTAGAGGGCAACACTTATTGACAAAACCAAAAATAGCATGATATTAAGCAAACAAAACAAAACGAAGCAAAAATAGCAAAGCAAAGCGAAAAGACAACAAGCAGTAAACAGACTATGTACATGGCGTGGGGCGCGGCCCCAGCTTACTGAAAGTAGTGCTTTAAATCTTGGTCGTTGACAGGAAGGTTGTCAATCCTCCCGTCAAGTGATTGCAGACGATACGTGTGTGGGCCAAGCTTCTCCTGAACAGTATACGGACCAATCCACAGGGACTGGAACTTCATATGTTTGCCTTTGTCTTCATCGGGTTTGTCCCATTTCCATACTACGTCACCCACATTGAAGTTAGTGTTCCCTGCAAACTTCTTGTCAAACCATCTCTTGATACAGTTCTCGTGGAGTGTGAATTTTTCTTTTGCTTTCATTCTTTCTTCCTACAACTTGTGAAATGTATCCATCCTACGCTAAACTAGCAGACAAGGCTTGCCTTGGGACTCTCAGGACAATTGGAGCATAAACAAGTAGATGTTTGGCAGGAGGATGGCTTCTTTGCCATAAACCAGGAAGTATGGCAAAGTGTTCAGAGAGGGTTTGGGTGTTACACGGCTAGCCCATAAAGCATGCGTCAAAGCGGAGTGCCAATTACATTGTTAAGAGTAAATGGTCTTCTTGATAATGCGGATAAGGTTTTTATTTGTAGATTCTGCGAGACCATTTCCCTGCGGATAGTAGTTAGATGAGTGTTTAAGCACGATACCGTATTGCAATGCAAAATCATAAAGCTTTAAACACGAAAAGTAAGTTGCATTGTCAAAAACAAGAGATACCGAAATGCCAAATCGTGAGATGATGTTCTATTGGAGGAAGCTGATGACTTCCTGGTCATTCACTTGCTTAAGCAGAATTGCTTTCATCCACCACGTGAAGTAATTTGTAGTTGTCAAGATGTAGCGGTGTTGTTTCTACAAATGTGGTTAGATTTCCCCAATGATGTCCAGGCCTCACTATTGGAACGATTCAGTCACTGCAACAGGATGCAGCGAGGCTGCTGACCTTCGTGTTTTGTCGGCGCATCGATGACAGATCGAGCACCTATGGGCATAAGCATGTGCATCCTTGAATAATGTGGGCTAGTAGAAACTGGCTCGCATAACTTTGTGCGCAATGGTATTTCCCATGAAGTGGCCCCCGGCTGGTCCATCATGCAGATCATGCAAGACCTTCTCTGAATCATGTGCCTCCAAGCACCTGAGCAAAATCTCGTTACTATGCTTTCTGTAAAGCACTTCGTGCACCAACTGATAAGGTAAAGCTTTGAGGCATAGTGCCCTCTTTTGTCTCATGGAGAAGTGAGAGGGTATGGTGTCATGCTCAAGGTACTAGCGCACATCTTCGTACCAAGAGTTTCCGCATGAAGTGGGTGGTGCTCGCTCTACATCATACATCTCGATTTCTTGCTCCCAACCAGCGAGCTCTTCTTCTTCCTCCTGTGCATGGACTGCTTCAGCTACGAGTCTACAGAGACCATGACCCTTGACAGTGTGAACTGGCTTGATGTCAAGATCATATTCTTGCAAGCCTGTCATCCAGTTCGCACGTCTTTCACCCAGCTCTTGTTGTACAAGAAGTGATCTGACTACTGGGTGTGGCACAAAGACTGTGCAATGGTTCTTCAACAAGTAGGGTCTGAAGTGTTTCACTGCCTTGTATACTGTGTATGCTTGTTTGTCGACGGCAGGGTAGTTGAGTTCGGGTCCTTGCATGCTTGCACTCATGAAGGAGATGGGACGTTCGTCGTTCAGCTCATCCTTTTGAGTGAGTACTACAGCAAGCGAGTTGTCAAAGGCGAAGGTGTATAACAAGAAATCCTTGTTAAAATTTGGGTTGTAAAGTGCAAGCGCATCTGCTATAGCCTGCTTGATACGGGTGAATGAATTCTTTTCCTTCTTACCCCAATTGTAGACTGCATCCTTCTTGATCATGTCTTGCATAGGTTTCACTATCTGCACATAATTTGAGATGAACTTCCAAAGGAAGTTTATCTTTCCCAAGAAGGACTGCATGGCTTTCTTGTTGGCTAGGTGAGGAATTTGTGTAATCGTCCAAACTCGGTCCGGATCAACCTTGATCCCACTTCTGGCAATGATGTACCCGAGGAGGTTCCCCTTAGACACTACAAATACGCTCTTTTTGGGATTCAAGGATATCCCGTATTTTCGGCATCACTCGAATATCTTCTTCAGATGGCGTATGTGGTCTGACCGTTTTCTGGAAAAGACAGTCACGTCATCAAGGTACACCACTACGCTCTGTCTGATAAGTCCACAGAAGGCGATGTCCATGGCGCGTTGAAAGGTTGCGCCTGCATTCACGAGCCCAAATGGCATTCTCCTGTAGGCGAACATACCCCACTTGGTACGGAAGGTAGTTTTCAATCTATCAGGTTCCGCTACCAGAACCTGGTTGTATCCCGAAAAACCATTAAGGAAAACATTTCTACCCCAGATCTTGTCTGTAAAATATGTTCCATTGACAGCACGGGGTAGTTGTCTTTGTCTGAGGCGCGATTCAAGTTTTGGAAATCAATGCATAAGCGGATCTCCCCGGACTTCTTACGTACAGGAACTAAGTTAGAAACCCACGTGGAATGACGAACTCTGTAAATGATCCGTGCATCCAACAACTTAGTCAACTCTTTCTGTATGAGGGGTTCAAGTGACGGATGTAATTTTCTCAGCTTCTGCTGAAATGGCTTGACCCCTTCTTTGATTGGAATCACGTGTTGGATTATTCGCATGTCGTATGTTTTCAGATCATCGTATGTCCACACGAACACATCCCGATATTGTTTGAACAAGCGGATAAAGGCTTGTCACTCCTGCTGTGTGCAACACATACCGAGATTGACGAACTTCGGATCTTGTTATGTTCCCAAGTTGATATGTTCATACATCATGGTGGAACTATGGGTTTTGTTGTTCCTTGGCCCTTGAAAGTGATTTTGCAAGTCATAGAGCTTTTCGAGAGATATCACACCCTCGGGGATGAGGTTTACTTCTTGTCATCAACTGCGTCTTGCAGAGACTGCTCTTGCTCATCTTCGTCAATCGCTGCATCCTTGAAGACATCAGCATTGGCCATGAAGTGCAATATCTGTTGATCATCGTCAAAAACACGTAAATTAGTTATGTTATCAGGGATAGAAGGCTTATACAAAATTTCAACAGTAAACCTATCCCTAAGCAGTGTCATCCTAGAAACTGCGTTAGCTAAGGCATCAGCAGCTGCATTATGCATTCTTGGCACAGCAATGATATTGAAAGCTTGGAAGTTAGAGATTAGTCGCCATACCTCTTGCTAATAACTTTTGAGATGAGGTGACAAACAGTGTATGGTGTTACATACCTGTCGTACCACGATTTCTAAATCACCTATCACTTTGAGCACGGCAACATTGAGGCTAATGGATTTGTGCAAGCCCAATACAAGTGCTTCATATTCAACAGTGTTGTTCATGCACTCGAACTCCAAGCGACTTGAGATTAAGTGTTTCCTGTGTTTTGGGTCTATCAAGACACACCCGACTCCAGAGCCATCCTATGTCTTTGATCCATCAAAATACATGGTCCACAACTCATCTGTACACGGACCGCTTGATGCGTTAGTACTACTGTTGCTACTGCTACTGCTACTAGTGTTACAATGTATTGTACATGTTTCATTTCCATCAGTTGGGCAAGGAAGGAGACCCAACTGCGTGTCTGGTGGGGTTGGAGCTGGCTGTGCGAGATAACACCCCAGTTGTGTTTCCAAGAGGCAGTTTCCGAACATGAGTTCCGCGAAAGCCAACAGTTTGTTCTCACCATTAATGGGAGTGACATTATGTTTCATGTATCTCTCGGATAACACCCGGATCTGATTGCTTTTTCCCTATTACAGAAGCCATAAGTGTGACCAGTCTGTGGCGAAGTATCCATTCAACTTGTTGGACCAGTGTCTTCTAGCAGTAAGCCATATGCTTTTGATATGTCCACAATGACAATGTTGATGCACTGGTGAACTTGGCCGTCATCAAATAATCAGATGATCACATCCCGAAGTTCACCAATCACTAGTACACACGTTCGATCTAGTTGGATGATCTGCACAAATGTCTTGCTCCATTGCACATTGATTGATCCGGATTTAAACAGGAACACAACAAATTACAGATATAACCACACATATAGAGATGCAGCGGAAATAATTACTGTAAAACATTGAAATATGCTTACAAAGAGAAATGGAAATAAACTAGCTAGGGCGATGGTAGCTTATCTCTGAGAAGAGATGTGGTGGGTACATGCCTCTAAACTATGTTACAATGAGGCTCGAAGGCCTATTTATTGTTGGGAAACAATGGAAAACCCTAAACATCCAAAAACCTAACCCTAGAAGATGAAACGCCAAACTGTGGGCCCCGTTTGGGTAAATTGGTACATCAACTTCACGAGGTCGTAACTTTGGCATACGATCTCCGTTTGACGTGCACAATATCTCGTTAGAAAGATCTATCTGAGAACTACAACTTTGGGAAGAGCAACATCGGTCCATGGACCCATGTTGCTCTCAATTTTCCCAAAAAACGTCGTTTAGGGCCTCAAAACGGCTCCGAAAGTTCAGGACCCAAAAAACTACTAAAAATAGTAAATTGTGCTTCAATTAAGGAAACTGAAAAGCTGAAAGAGACAGTTGTGGGGGTCCAAGTGGGACAGGTGGGTGGCCACCAACATCCACCTGGATCATTCCTCCCCCCTTAGGAAGCAATGGTCCCCATTGCGTTGAGTTCCTCCATCTGCTGAACTTGGTCCTTAGTGATCTATTCTATAATCTCTGATGTGTCCAGTAATGGTGGGAAGCCTGGTCGAGGGTGGTACACATTGAACACTTGGTGCAGGCGAAGGAATAGGGAATGTTGTGCTCCAAAGCATTGTTTCCCACAGCCTTGGTAATGGTGTAAGGACCATGTCGGAGTGATATGAGCTTCTGATCGGTTCTGGTAAGGCGTTCTTTCTGCCGATGCAGCTAGACTTTTTTGCCCACCTGAAACTTGTGTGGTATCCCTGTGGGTGAGGAGAAGTTGTCCTTGTGTTCTTTCATCACCGTATCCCTCTGTTGCTGCTATTGTTGCGTGGAGGAAACCTTTGCGGGGGTCATGGATGTGGCGACGATCTTCCCCTTACTTTGGGAGCGAACCAAACAGAAAATGAATTTCTTAGTCTGGGAGATGAGCTTGTTGCCTTTCTTAGCAATGATCAAAGAGGTGGCGATAGGTGGGGCTACCTCCAGTATCCTGTATAATGAATTACACAGAAATAATGACAGTGCGAGGCCTTGACTCATACACAGCATGTCGCCTCCACAAGTATGGCTAGCCTAATAATACATCACAAACATCCAGAGGTGCAACATCACACAATAACTCGTCTGTGAAGGGTTTGATGCTGTAGGGTAGGCGGCACTGCTGGCGAACTCGGAGATCTCGTCCTTGGTGAAGCTACCCAATACTATACGGTTGCGGGTGTGGTGTAGTTGGTAGGCCCAACCGCTTCACGACCTCTCCTGAAATGAGATTCTTTTGGCTGCCATTGTCGACAATGAATTGTAGCGGCGAACCCTTCACCCACATTTGTGAGTGGAAAAGACGCTCCCCCTCCTCTGGATCTTCGGGCTCATTCTTCTGGATCTTGGCGATGGCAATAGTGGCGCTGGGCTCCGCGTCAATGATCTGCTTCCCTTTGCCATTCCCCTTGTCGGGTTCTGACTCAGGGTCGGAACATGCATCTGATTTTGAAGCCTTCAACTCGGCCACCAGCGACTGCTTGGTCCGACACTCACTTGTGTTGTGAGTGGGGCTCTTATGGAACTCACACCACTTTCCTGTGTCCTTCTTCGACTTCGTGGTGTTGTTCTTTTCTTGTGGCTTCGACGGGTTGTCTTGGGTCACCCCGCCTTGGCTTTGTCCTTTGGTCTTCAGATTCGCAGATCCAAAGTCTCGCTTCTTCTGTTTAAACTTCTGCTCGATTTTGACAGCATGATACGCCATGCTGAGCAAGGAGATGTTCAGGAACTCCATCTCTTCCTGGATGTACCTATGTAGGTAGCTGCAGTATTTGAGTAACAAATGCAGCTCAGAATCCTTGATACCCAACTGTGTGCGAAGGGTGTGAAAAATGTTTGTGAACTCCGGCACATCTTGCTCCCTTCCATGCCGCAGCGTGGTCCATTTTATGTATTTGTCCTCATAGCTTTTGACAGGGTAGTATTGCTCCTTGATGGCATCCCGGAAGGAATTCCAAGTGGGTGCAGCTAAAAATAGTGAGCCCGTACTTTCATCCTTCTGCTCGCAGTAGGTTTCCCACTAGTCCTTGATGTGGGGGGCTGCTTTGAAAAGAGCAAAAATAATCTTTTCCCGACTAGAAAAATCATGAACAGAAAAATACCCATCTAGCATATTTAACCATTTATCTACAGCATTTGCGTCTATTTGACCCTCGAAGATGAGGATTTCAAAATTAACTTATACCTTAAAGGGTGTGGTGTTTCTAGAGTAGCTATTGGAAGCCGATGCGTCGCCTCTGGGTAGCCGCTGAAGGATCTGGGCAAAGTTGTCCATCATTGTGTTCCTCTGTCGCTCGAGGGCTTCTTCGAGCAATATTTTGATAGAATCTCCTGCCCCCTCGTCATTCTTCTCATCCGCCATGGGAGGCCGTCAGGATTTTCGAGACTGTTCTTGCAAAGGTTCAACCAGATCGAGCCCTAGCTCCTTATATCCCGACCTCGTTGGGGACATGCAAAGAAAAACCGAGAAAAAGCAAACCGCTCTAATACCATTGATCCGGATTTAAATAGGAACGCAACAAATCACAGATATAACCACATAGAGATGCAGCGGAAATAATGCTTCATTTCATTACTGTAAAATACTGAAATATGCTTACAAACAGAAATGGAAATAAACTAGCTAGGGCGATGGTAGCTTATCTCTGAGAAGAGATGTGGCGGCTACATGCCCCTGAACTGTGTTACAATGAGGCTCGAAGGCCTATTTATTGTTGAAAAACAATGGAAAACCCTAAACATCCAAAAACCTAACCCTAGAAGATGAAACGCCAAATTGTGGGCCTCGTTTGGGTAAATTGGTACATCAACTTCCCAAGGTCATAACTTTGGCATACGATCTTTGTCTGACGCGCACAATATCTCGTTAGATAGATCTATCTAAGAACTACAACTTTGGGACCCATGTTGCTCTCGGTTTTCCCAAAAAACGTCGTTTAGGGCCTCAAAACGGCTCCGGAGTTTCAAGACCCGAAAATCTGCTAAAAATAGTAAACTATGCTTCAATTAAGGAAACTGAAAAGCTGAAGGAGACCATTGTGGGGGTCCAAGTGGGACAGGTGGGTGGCCACCAACATCCACCTGGATCATTGATCTTCTTGGCAATGGAAAGTGGCATGATGTTCGCTGATGCGCTAGAGTCAACCAAACAGTTGTGCACACTGCAATTAAAAATTTCAAATGAAAGTAAGAATGGAGGGCAAACAGAGTTTGCTTCTTCCATCCGAAG
Source organism: Pinus tabuliformis (assembly GCA_031772625.1). Lineage (NCBI taxonomy): Eukaryota > Viridiplantae > Streptophyta > Pinopsida > Pinales > Pinaceae > Pinus > Pinus tabuliformis. The sequence continues at coordinate 746,787,545 of CM062816.1, read as the reverse complement.
TGTGTTGAGCACGATTGAGTGAATCGGAAGATGTGCTTACTCCCTTGCTAGTAGAGGTTGTGTTGTCTGCAGATGTTTGCCCCAATGCGCACAATATAATATCCTGCTAACCCTGAATCTTAGCTAAATCGAACAAATAGATGTTTGCACGAGTTTTCTTCATATCTTCAACAATATTGTAGTCAAGAGCGGGTAAACTCACCAAGGTGTCCAGGGTTAGACTAGTGTTTGTACTGTTCGGCGAAGTGTTCTGAAGTTTATTGCTCATGGACGTACTCTTGTTTCCAATTGTCTTCTCGGGCTTACTTTGTGCTTTCTGCTTTGGGACGGTTGGTGGATCAACCTTCCTCAACAGTTCAAGCTTCTCTTGCATCTCCCCTACAGTAGGGGTAGCCCCTTGGTTTCTGAGATTGTATCGACCACTTTGATTTTGGGGTTGCTTCTCAGTGTTCGTTTTCCGCGTTGTGCATGAGCATTGATACATGTTGATCACCTGCCCAATACCTGGTGCCTCATCAAATGCATCATCTTCTTCATCATCTTCGTCTTCCAACTGACATTGTGCATTCTTTACCACATTTGTCAAACTATTGCATACCGAGTCCGTAACTCGTTTCCATTCCAGACAAGTTCCTTCCGGGTGACAGTCTTCATGGAATGAGCAAAACTTGGAGTTTGCGTACATTTCAGTTTGGAACACTGAGCTGGAGCTTTGCGCAGTTTTAACCGAGAAGTTGTTGCTCCCTGATGACATGCTCCTCTTCTGTTGTCTGGGAGGTCGACTGCTCGCAGATGTCTCGACTGTTTGTTGCTTTAGCTCAGACACCTTTATTGTCAAGTTCTTGACAAGACGAGTAAGGGTTTCAATGTCACTTGCTTCCTTGTCTTTCCCCTTTCTCACAGCAGCCTGGGGCTTCCTGCTCGCATCTTTGGAGTCTTTTATTGGTTCATCATCCTTGATGACTCCAATCGCGCACAGGTCCTTTTCCACAGCGATCGCCTCTTCGCAATTCTCAAGTAACGTTGGTTTCGCAGCTTGCTTGATGAACTACGCAATACTGGTTGGCAGTGCAGATGTATAATAGTCGACAATGATGGAGTCATGAGGTTTTGTGTCTGCTGCAAACTTGTTCAAGATGCGTAAAAACCTTTGATTAAAGTCTTTCACTTTCTCTTTCGACTCCATCTTGAGACTGCCCAACTCTTTGAGAAACATGGCAGGGGTCTTGTCATCAGCAATTTTTTCTAAAAACATTCTTTTGAACATACCCCAGTTTTGGATGGAGTTGACAAGAAGGCTGTGATACCATACCATTGCTCGACCATCCAAGGTACACGGAAACAATCTGCATGCAACGTCGTCGTACCGTACCTCGAGTGTCTGCAGCTATAGGTAGAAGTTGTCCAAGTGGTCTTCTGCCTTCACTGTTCTGTCAGGGTCATACTTTGTCAACATCCTCTCCGAACGCTTTGGCATCCTGTGCAAAGCACCTGGGAGAGCCAATGGTCCCTGAGTCATCCATTCTAAGTTTTGGTCGGCCATGTCTTCTTCCTCGTCGTCCTCCTCCTCTTCTTCAAAATCTAATAATTCTGCCTCTGAGTCGATTGGTTCGTCTCCGCTTCCACCTCCTCTATTGCCTTCCCCTCTGCCTCCTTTACCGGAGTCTGAGCCCAAGATCACGAGGGTGTCCTGTTCTCCCTATTGGAAGACTGGAGGTTCCTCTCCGTTCTCAATAGCTTCTGCCAAACCTTCGAGAGTGGCAAGAACTGCTTCTTCCACTAATGAGACAACTCCTGTGGGAGTGGTCTTTGGCTTCTTTGATGTGTATGTAAGATCTTGTATTCCTGGGATCAGTCTAACTGCTTTGGCAAACTGACGGGTGTTGGGATGGATAGAGCAGAGGTGCTGATACAAAATTTCGTGTTCACGTCTGCGAGGCGAGGAGTAACCAATTTCAAAGTTGCGCATAGGTGAGAAGGAGTGCAAGTTACTACCTTGACCAGATGATTGATGAGTGGGGGTGAGAGGACATTCAGCCATAAACAAATGGGAGCCCTCCTAGCGCCAGAAATGTTGACGGTGTTGGACCCGCCAACATTCAGGGGATCCCCCCGGTATGAAGTCCCAACTAGACCTCACACCGTTTTGTGTAGGAGTCCCATCCGGTATGATGGCTCAGTTGCCATTATCTTAAAGATATGCCTTAGCTCTTGCTTGTCAGCACATGAGAGTAGTATACTTAGTCTTCAAACAGTGAGGTTTGTGTGCCTAGTGAGTACTTAGTGTCGCTTGTGTCAAGGTTCTTTCACTGCAGAGGGAGAGAGTAAGAGAGAGTCTCAAGTCGAAAGGGAATAGTCTCAACTCTGTTAGAGACACATAACACAGCAGGACATGTGCAGCTTCCGGCGGAGTAGTCCACACGAATGCGACAGTCACAAACACAAAGTGAACAAATAGCACGTACAACACCCAATGGAATAGTCCACACGAGTGTGACAGTGGTTATAACAACTTTACAAAGAATGAATTTGTCGAGTGTCCAATGGAATAGTCCACACCAACGAGACAACCTTAACAACTAATACAACAAATTTCCAATAGCATATGCACTAAAACAACCGAAATAGTTCAACTATCTTAATACAGGTTAAAGCAACATGCATTACAAGCATCCAAAGAGTAGTCTTACAAATGAATACAATACATGTGTGAAAATGTGTTGCCATGTTAACAAGCTTCTGAATTAAGCGAAAGTTCCAAGAAACATTTGTACACCATACATCACTAACCTTGATAGCAAGGCATTGGAGCCACTGCTCGCTCCTCAAAAAAGAGACTACAAACTCTTAAGGCTATGTGGGAGGTGTCAAGGTGAAAAGTCTTTTGCATGTACAAATGAAGGGTATATATAGCCAAGGGTGAACTTGACCCTTATGACTCTTCCACTTCCCTCATGACTGTTTGACTTACATGACTCTTGGACTGACATGACTCTTCAACTTCATATGTGAGCCTCTTGTACTTCCACGTTGCATTACATTGATTACAGCAATATGGCCCACAGTAGTGATGTGGCCGAGATGACTCATGACAGTGTTGGTATGTTCATGCTGATGGTGGTGTCCATGTTGAGTTGTAGAGCTGCTGAATGGTGAGTGTGCTCTTGGTGTATCATAGCTTCACCTCCGCATGGCAAGGTGTGCGGAGTCTTCGATGGTCTTGGTGTTCACTTGATGTTGCATGTACATGTATCCCCTTCGTTGGTACTTGGCATGCTTCATGTGTTCATCTGTTCGCGAACAAGTCTCCTAGCATGCGCTCCTTGTTCATCATGTTCGTCATCACGCCATGTCTCATTCATGTACCTGTATCTACAATCACTCATGACGAGACGCCATCAAATCCAAAAATCCCCTAATGTACCATGATGCATCATCTTTCGTTTTCGGGCACAGGTGACTGGGAGAGAGGACAAGGCTCTGAAACTGCTAAAAGCACATTTCAGGACGGGACGCGGGGCTCCAGGCCACTGTCAAGAAGAATTGCGCAGAGATCACTGGGAGGCTAGGTTGAGCAGTCCGGAACAGCAATGACATTCTGCGGAATCTAGCTCAGCTAGGAGGCAAAATTGCGCAATTTTTTCCGGGAAGGAAATGCGGGCAACAAGGAGGATTGGCAATGAAAATAGCACAGATTCTCAGAGGAGGCTAGGAGTGGGCTACGGGAGCTTGCAGGCCAAAACTGCGCAAAACTGGAAGGCACTCTTGCAGGACATGTCTATGCAGTTTCCAGGTTGAGCGAGATGTCGAGCAGCTGGTGGACAGTCTAAGAAAACTACGCAATTTTTAGGAGTTGCAGCAAGCTGGGTAGCAGGGGGACTGATTGACAAAACTGCGCCATTTTTAAAGACAGTGTAGTGACAAGCAACAAGTGCCCGTCCCTCTTGTCTGCACAATTTCTTCAGTCAGCAGAGGCAGGCATGCTGACAGCTTCTAGGCAATTTTTTGGAGTGAAACTTGGGGTCACTGCCCAGTCAAACTCTCTGGTTGACCAACGGGAGGCTTGATGGATAGGCTTGCGATCAGCGTAGATTGGGATAGCTTCTTGGGCAACTTTTGCGTTGTTCTAGGTGACAGTCAGCTAGGTTGATTCTAGGATTGCGCAGTGTTGACTGCCTAGGAGGCAGCCTCAAGCTTTGTGCAATTTTGGGTAGCAGTACTTTGTCACTGAGGGTTGAGACTGCACAGTGCAGCTCAGCGGAGGTTCAGCTGATGGAGGGTGGTCCAGTGGACAAATCTTCAGCAAAATGGTCAAGTGTATGAGCGAGTGAACTCGTGTATGCATGACCTTGCGAACACACACTCAACATGACTTGACAACAAGACACCTTAAACCAACAAGACAACATGCTCAATGTGACTGACCAAAGGGTGTGAGCGACAAGTGCAACACTTGAGATAGATCGTTGAACAACCGCGACGACACTTGCGCGACATTGCATACAACTACGTGTGTGTTGCGACAGATGCTTACATAGAGAAAACAACTTGTACACATGAAGACAGACCTTCAACATAGCCAGAACATGACTGCAAGCATGACATTGCAACCAACATGCTAAAAGACGACCGATGAACGGTCAAGCGAGGAGGGTGTAAAGACTCGACACGAGCTCATGGGATGAGCCCGAGTGTTTGCAAACATCAAGGAAAAACCAAGGAAGGCTCCGAAATTGGATGCAAGCCAAAATTTTGGAGGGTGTTTCCGCCATTATAACAGATTGGCAGAGAAGGTTTCCAGTGAGCAGATTAGTTGATTCATAGCGCAAATCTAACACAGTAAATTTGCAACAAGAGTTTTGTGGTTGTTGATCAGCACATGCAAGAAGAGAAAACCACACCAAGAGAGAATTTCTAGTTTATCTCAGAGCGTTTCCAGTTTTCCAATTGCAGGAAAGGAGGTCGTGATTTCCAGCAACAGAAGGTCGTAGAAAACTTGTCAGTGCAACTAGTACGAGTTTCAGGGTTAGCAGTGCGTGTGCCAAATTTTAGAGGACTTCCAAGAGGTAGAGCAAGTTACCCTATAGAAGTAGCATGTAGTGCGAATTCTAGGAAGGACACCAAAGGCAAGTGTAGAAGCAGATCTGTGCATTGTAGAGGAAGTGTGTGTAGCAAAGAGAAGTTTGAGTGAGTTGCTAAAAGAAGGAGATTTCCAGCATATAATTTTCCAATTGATTTGAGTTTCACAGTTATGGTTGCAGCGAGACTCAGAGATCAAGACAGACTTGACAGAGCCTCAAACTTTGGCATCTAGAAGGCTAGCATGCAATTCCTATTGGATGAGCATGGTCTGAAGGAGTTTGTGACAATTGTAATTGCTAACTCGACAGATCCTATCTAGTTTCATGAGTACAATAAGGATATGGCCAAAACAAAGAGGATGGTCCTAGACGGAGTTCGGGATCACATTGTCCCGCATATTGCAAACAAGAATACAGCAAAGGACATGTGGGATGTCGTTGTGAAGTTGTACCAGGATCCATTTGAGAATCAGAAAACGATTTTCAAGTAGAAGTTGAGAACAACCAAGATGCAGAAGGGTGAGAGCGCAACTTCCTATCTCACCAGGATTCATGAAGTCAGAGATGAACTTGCAGCTATTGGAGAAAAATCGGCAGACATTGAACTGGTGCTAACATCTCTAAACGTCTTTACCAAGGAATGGAAAACCTTCATTCAATGAATCACTAGACAAAATAAGCTACCAGATTGGGAATGCCTGTGGACTGACTTCACTCAGGAGGAGCTAAGACTTTGTCTCGCAGATGGTGCTACTAGTAGCAGTAGCAAGGGACCGAAGATGGAGAAGGAAGAAGAAAACGTAGCACTTGCAGGAAAGGGAAAGGCGAAGAAGGATTTCAATCAGGGACAAAACTCAAAAGAAGGGTAGAAGAAGAAGAAAGACCGGTCAAAGGTCAAGTGCTTAGGACGTGGTGAATTTGGTCATACATCACCTAGCGTTTAAAGAGGAAGAACGACAAGAAGGGGCGGCAAACAACAGCTTTGGCAGAGATCGATGAGTTTCCATCCAGATTAGAGGAATTCGCATTGATCATATCAATACCTCCGGATTTGAGGAGGAGCATGATGCGTCAAATCACCAGGATGGGCAGGGACAATGTAAGAGCAGCAGGAAGCTTAGATCAGATCCAGTTATTGTATAGTCTTCACATGGATCATTACCCTTGCTACAAGAGCCCACAAGATAGAGTAGCAAGAGGGTCGAGATGTCAAAAAGGCGCAGTCAGATACTTGAGGGGCAGTGAAGAGCTAGTTGCAATCAGATACTTAAGAGGCAGTTGCAGAACCTGTTGGGCGCAGTCAGATGCTCAGTGGACAGTGTAGAGCTAGTTGTAGTCAGAGACTCAAGGGACAGTTGCAGAGCCAGTTGCAAGGGCACAGTGGATCAGTAGAGATTAAATTTCCTGGTGCAATTGCAAGAAATTTGTGTGATGAGGTGGTAGTGCGAATTGGCCAGTTATAGTAGCAAGCACAATTCCGACTAGAGAGAGACTCCATGAGAGAGTTTCCAACAAGGGGTGGCAATGAGAATTAGCAATTGCAGAGTGTAAGTGTAGTTCCGGCCAGGGAGAGACTCCATGAGAGGGTTTCCAGCCTAACAGAGATTTCCCCATTCTTGTTCAAAGGGAGATCAAGACTCACTATTGCAGTAGTTGTCGTGGCAGTGCAGTGATAGCAGCAGCGTAATGGCAGCGCGGGGACAACAACAGTATGAGTAGGGCAGTGATAGCACAGGCTGGTTCAGCTATGGTTGGTAGCAGGTGAATCAGAGTATGCGTAGTAGCATGATGTGAAAAATCGGTTACCCGATTCCTACTGCAGCAACTGATGTTAATTCTTCTAATTGTTAATTCGATTAAATAATTTACTTGTTGTGTGCTATGGCAAATATCGACTTAAATACAATGTAGCCTACACAAATAAAAACTGCGGAAACTTAATACAGCATAGGAGAGAAATAATCATCACACACATCTACAAAGTTATTTTTGGCCAAATTTCCCTAGAAAAACCCAGTGTGGGAAAACCAGTGCAGCAACTGAGGGTTTGTATTATTAAGCAGAAGTTTTCTAAATACAATCTTTGGATGCCTTGTTGGCTATCCAATACAGAGAATCTGACTAACAGAGATATTAATGAGAGATACCTCACACTATCACTGTTGATCCAAGACTAATCCAACCACTAGATGGCTAGCCCCTAGCATCGTCTACGCAATTTCTGCGCAATCACTGTGTTTTTCTGCATCACTGCTTTTGGGCTCTGCGTCGCTCCTTCTGGCTAATCGTTTTTCTTCTGGATCTTCAACTTCTACCCTCCCGGTCTCACAGCCCGGCTTCTGGCTTCAGAACTCGACTTCTCCAGCAAAATACAGATCTCCTCTCAGGTTCTACATTGCTTCTGCGTCAGCCTACGCTGCCCAGCATAGCCTCTATGTTGCCTCTTCCGGATCTCTCTCTGCCTCCTCTACAACGTATTCCCCAACCAGTCCAACAGTCAACGATCAAACTGTCCTCCAAGAGCTCAGTCAACAGTTAAAAGACTCAACCTTCAATGTTGGTCAAACCTCAATCAAATTAGCTCCAAAAATCATGGTCAAACCCCATTAACGGAGAGAGAAGGTTTGCGGTCAAACTTGCAATCCACTACAGTCAACATGCCTAGGAAACCTCGAACCCTGTGTCAATAAATGCAGCCTTCCAAAAAAGGTCAAAGTCTAGTCAAAGAAAGTCAAAAGAGCCCAAAACAAAGCTCATCAACACTGGTCAAAGTCACCCGATAGAAGTAGAATTCAACCAACAGAAAAGAAGACTTCCTCCTTCGCATGTGTGAAGAGAAACCTGCAATTTTCAAATGTACAAACCAATGAGAGAAGAGAGAGATGCTTGATGATGATGTATCCAAATGAGGTGCCTTAGCTTGTATTTATAGGCGTATGAGGAGGGCTAATTAGTCTGTTAGGTCGACCTTGACTTTTGTGCCATTGTGGGTTTTCTCTTAAAAAATTAAATTTTCCTTAACCAAATTAAATTCTTCCAAAGGCAATTTGAGGCTTCTCTGGATGAGGAAGATTGTCCAATGGAGGAAATTTGTCCCTGAACTGCCAAATTAACACTCCCTCTCAGTTAGGGAGAAATTTATGACTGCAACATGTGACCCAACTCAAATATCTCGTCATCGTCAAGTCATTTGTCATCTTAGGTTTTCTCTGCTCATATCTACTCATCTGTTGAACACTCTCGAATCTAAGAGAAGAAGAATTTGACATCATAGGGGAGCTCAAGCTACTGCCCTCTATCCAATGACAATAGGCGAGATCCACATACCAAGCAAGGATCGCAACCATCTTATTGTTTAATCAACAGGTGAGATACAACTTGCTATAGAAGGCAGTGATCACATCCATCCTAACGTCCAGTGATAATGGGCGAGATCCATCCACCAGCAAGGATCACATCCATCATGTTGTCTAATCAACAAGCGAGATACAATTTCCCATATAAGGTAGTGATCACATCCATCCCAATGTTTGTTGATCTTCCCATGTTGACCCTCAAGAGTCAAGTGGTAGAATACCCGCATCCTCAATACTTGAGCAAGATACCACTTGCTATGCAAGAATCACACAATCTCAATTTAGCTCAACCCATTGGTCATATGGGGAGGCAATCCCAACAAGCCCAGCTTGTGGGTAGGATGCATACTGGGGCATACTCTGTCAATCATGGTAGGGAGAGATACCCAACTTGTCATAAATTACAAGGATCACACACACCCTATGGTGACAATAGGCAAGATACTACTTACCACAGAGGGTAAAGATCACAACCATCTTATTGTCCATAGATCCCTCAACCCCAGGAGCTCTTAGGCTCAATTCCTCTCTGTGAGATCAAATAGGGGGGAAGAGCATAGCTCAATGTGCTCAATCAGTCGGGACCCTTAGCTGGGAGGGTCACATCCATCAATCCAAGTTGCTCTCTGAAGACCAAGAACTTCCCTTTATGCAAAGACTTGGAGAGAATGTTTATTATTTGCTCGTCAATCGAAATGTGATGGAGTCTTACGGCTTCTCTTTGCCATGTCTCGAATGTAGTGGTACCTGATCTCAATATGCATGGAGTTGTCATGAAATACAAGATTCTCTACCAATCGAAACCCACTCTTGTTGTTGCAATATATCACTGTAATATCCAAGACCTTCTCAAATAGCTCTCCAAAGAGCTTTCTCAACCAAACTACCTCACAGCTAGCCATGCTAGCAACAATGTATTCTGCCTTGGTCATGCTTAAAGCTACGGACTTATGTTTCCTGCTCATCCAAGATATCATCGCAAACCCCAAAAGAAAACAACATCCTGATGTACTCTTCTTGTAAATAATATTTCCATCCTAGTCAGCATCAATATATCCATGCAGATGTACATCTTCGGTAGTATATCTCAAACCAAGGTTAATCGTCCCATGCAAATATCTCAATATGTGTTTGGCAGCAACCTAGTGTGCATGAAGGGGCTCAGTGGACTCAAAGTGTTCACCATGAAGCATATGTCCGAAAGGGTGCTCACAAGGAACATCAATGCCCCAATCAACTGTCGATACTCAAAGGGGTTCGCCAACTCAGGTCCTATAGCATCTCCACACAACCTCTTGAAGTTCATCTCCATCGGGGTGGCCAAGGATTTGCATTTTTTCATTCCAAATCTTTCCAATAACTTCAAGACATATTTTCCTTGAGAAAGGAAAATCTCTTAGGGTCTTTATCAATCCTCTAATCCAAGGAAGTAATGCATCATACCAAGATCATTTTGAATTCAGAGGCTAGCTACCTCTTATACTCTAGCATCAGGGCATCACTACTTGTCAAGAATAGATCATCAATATATAAAACCAAAATCAAAGGCATACCTTGGACCACCTTGAAGTAGAGGTTAGCGTCAGCACTGCTTCTCGTGAATCCAAGCTTCACCGGGTGTAAATGCAGGCATACCAGGCTCTGGGGGCTTGCTTCAAGCCATATAATGCCTTCTTCAACCTGCAAACATGAGTCTTTGTATCCTTCACTTCAAATCCCTAAGGTTGCTCAACATATACTTCTTCTTGTAGTATGCTATAAAGAAATGTCGTCTTGACATCCATCTGGTGAAAAGTCCATCCTTGACTAGCAGCAAGGGCAACAATCGATCTAATGGTAGTGTAGCAGACAACGGGAGCAAATATATCATCATAGTCTTCTCCCTCTTTCTAGGAGAACCCTCGAGCCATGAACCTTACTTTATACTTCTCAATGCTTCCATCACCTCCATGCTTGATTTTGTATAACCATTTTGAAGTCACAATGGATTTTCCTTTGTGAAAATTCCTAGAATCGAAGGAACCCCTTATGCAGCAAATCTGAATCTACTTCACCTACTTGATTTTTAAATTACGTTCATCAAGTTATTCTTCTGAACACTGAAGCAAATTACTTCTGCAGCCTACACTAATTAAATATTTGACCTCATGAAACAGAAAACAGAGCAAAGAACAAGATACATAGGACAAACTTAATTTTGGACACAATAGTCCCCGGAAAAATCCAACGTGGGAAAACTGGTGCAGCAGTTCTGAGGGTTTATTATTATGAAGGAGAAATATCTAAATACAAATCTAGGATGTTTATCTAGCAATCCTTTACAGAGAAAATACTGGCAGAAAATCTGTGAGTTTTACCTCACCTCACTTGACAGAATTCCCGCTGATCTGGCACAAGACTGGCTAACCCCGGCTATTTCTACGTTCGCTCTGCGTCAGCCCTGCGTCACCTCTTCTGCCCTCTATGTCAACTATCCCAGCAGTTCCAGTTGTTCCGGCAGTTCTGGATTCTGCATGACAAGCAGCTTTTCTGCATCATCTCTCTCGGCTACTGCGCCACCTTTGCGACAGCTCTCCCGACTGTTCCGGCAGTTCCCGGCAATTTCGATTGTTCTGACAGTTCTGGATTCTACGTGACATGCATCTTTTCTACATCAGCTCTCCCGGCTACTGCGTTGCCTCTCTACAAGTTCTCTCCGCCTCTCTGTTTTGTACTTTTCCGAAAAGTCCTTCTCCCAGATTCTCTCTGCCCCTCAATTGCAAGATCTCCACAATCAATTTTCCTCCTGAGAACTTCTCACCTTAGAAAATCGACTTCCTCAATCTCTCTGTGTGTGTTTCCAAATGAACCCCAAGCCTCCATTTTATACTTTTCTTGTTAAGTCTTCAACGGCCGAGATTAAGTCTCTAATCAACGGCTAAGATTAAAACATGACTTGGTCTACCTTCTAGATCATTCTCACCCATATTTTGATTAATACCCATTAATATTTTAATTTCCTTAAGTTTAGACTTAGGAACTCCATTAAAAATATTAATTATTTTAATAAAATACAATCCAGGTGGAATTTCACCAAACGGTTTCTGGGTTATTTAGAACTCATGTGCGTTAGCCTCTCCACCAATTTTCAAGGCTAGATCACTTCCGATACTAACAAAAACTAACATCCTTTTGGTCTCGGAATGACATCCCATACATCATTTTTCATAATTGATTCATATTCTTCGGCCATCACATCCTTCCAAACTTGTTCTTTCACAGTTTCTTCAAAGGTAGGAGGCTTATCCTGAATGATATTGCTCATGGCTACAACATATCCCTAATACTGGCATGGCCTTTTTCTTTCTCTAAAAGTCCCTTTGGCATGATCTCCACCTTGCTGGAGGATCATCAGTGGGTAGACATCCCATCTGCCAAGATACAGCATACATGGACAAATAATAGAAGTGGAGAACATAGTTTGGCAAGAAGGCTGGATCGATACCTCAGAATGTCTCCTAAACTATGTTGCCAGGAAACGTGGGTGACGGGGGGGACAGGGACGGGGAAGGAATTTTTGGAAACAGGGTGCGTGGGTTTGTCGGGTAATATAATAATATTAAATTTTAATAATTATATTTTATAAATTATAAATTTATAATTAATAATATATATTAAATTTGAATTTGTATATTTTTTCAACTTTAAACAAGAAAACTTTAATGATAATCAAATAAACATGTTTAGTCTCTCCCATATAAAAACACAATTTTTTCATAGGAGATTCTTCTCAACCTGATAGTGGTCTAGACATTTCTTGATGTCTAATCATCCACCTGCCCCATGCATGGTGTGCTCTGTGGTAAAGCAATCCCAAAAAGTTAAAACAGTGGCAGCCTTACCCTTCCACAAAACACGCTTATTCTTTTAGGCATATTTTCCTAGTTTTAATCTTAACATTATGTTATCAGAATGCTATGAGAAATTGGCAGATTTTGATACTTAATTTAGCCATTTTCCAAAATAGCCCTTCGCCTTTTAACAGCATCAGCGGATTACAGCTTATGGCTGCTCTCAATCCTACTTTCTATTTGACTGAAAATGTATGAACCTGTATGTGTGAATTTACAGTTTATAATTTGATGGTTATTAACTTATTTGGCTCGGTAATGAATGTTTCATAAATTCATTCCAAATTGATTTACAAGAATCTGCAGGCTCGGATTATAGAGTAAGAGGTCTCTTTTCCAGTTCTGGTTTCGATGCCATATAATATTAAAGGCATTGAAGATCCACAAATACAGGAGATCCATAATTTACATTGAGACTCTAACAAACCTTGGGCATAAGTTTTGAAATTGTTTTTATAAATTTATAGCATAAGACTAATGGAGAGACTGATCGTAAGAGTCTCCTGCGGTAGGAAGGGACTCATGAATGTGCAAACAGCTACCCTTTTTTTCCAACTATGGTCATCACCTTGTTAAATATTTCCACAAAGCTACAGCCAATATGATATGATATTCTGCTTGTGGGATTGTACACCCATAATGTTCCTTTTATAATATTGAGATATCATAATCATTTATGATTTCAGAATACTATGTCGCTCATAAGTTTTGAAAAACTTTTCACTGTTGATAAATTTTTACAATGATTCATTACCCTTGAGCAGCACGTCATGCCCACAGAGCAATGCTAAGGCATGTGAACAAAGACAGTCTTTGGAAACTGTAATCTTTGGAAATGATGGCAGAAAATTTCCTTGAGAAACATTTAGAAGACCTTACAACCATCTCTGAAGGACAATCCAGACCAATGACCATCAATGACTCCAAAAATGATATCATTCGTTTATGGCATATATTCTATATTCTATGGCATATCATTCGTTTATGGCATATCATTTTTTAAATTTCAATAAAAAAAAATTATTTGAAAATTAAATTTTTAATATAGTTTTTTTATGAAGAACCCGAAGAACCCAAAGAACCCAACCCGAAGAACCCAAGAACCCAAGCACACGAAGAACCTGAAGAACCCAAGAACCCGTTAAAGGAAAAGAACCCAATGTTTTTTTGAAGAACCCGGTTCTTCATGGAAGAACTCGGTTCTCATGGAAGAACCCGGTTCTTCTGGGTTCGTCTGGGAAGAACCCGTACCCGAATCCGGTACTTGGGTGCGGGAACCCGGGACGGGTTCGAGAACCCCACCCCCTCGTGCGGGTACCCGTGCAACACAGCTCCTAACATCCTATAATGTATATTGAAGCCACAATGGTCTCTTCCTGGCAGGAGGATCACTTGGAGTTGGGCCAAAAGGATCCATGAGCTCCACGGGTTCATCAACAATGTCCTCAAATTCTAGCACATAAAGGCCTTCTAGTAGATCCATATCATCATTCTTATTTTCAAGAGGAGGAGGCAGAGGAAGGTCCCTTGCTTTTCCAAGGGAAACATCTTCATTGAATGTTACATCCCTGCTAAACTCGATATTCCCTTGACCAGATATAGATATTCTAAATGTTTTAGAATTTTCACAGTGTCCAACAAACGTACCTTTCTTTCGGTGGCTTCCAGTTTGTTCCTCTTGTACTTTGGCACATGGAAGTATACAGGGTAGCCAAATATCCTAAGATGTCCAATGTCGAGCTTCACACCTGTGAATACTTCTTCGAGAGTCTTGTTGTCCAAGGCTTGATGAGGAACTTTGTTTTGAACATATATTGTTGTATTTGTTGCTTCTCCCCAAAGGAACTATGGCAGCTTTTGATCATGCAGCATGGCTCGGGCAGCTTCCACAATGGCCCCGTTTTTTCTTTCAGCCACTCCATTTATAAGGCACAATAGCTTCCTTCTTGATTCCAGCTTGCTTGCAAAAGTCAACAAACTCATTTGACATATATTCTCCACCATTGTTAGACCTGAAGACCTTGATTTTCTTCCTTGTTTGATTTTCTATCAGCGCCTTGAAGTCCTTGAACATATCAAAAGCCTCATCCTTGTGCTTCAAGTAGTATATCCATGTCTTCCTCGAGAAATCATCAATAAAGGTTATGTAGTAGAGATGGCCATGAAGAGAATGCACAGGCATGGGTCCACATAGGTCAAAATGAATGAGTTGAAGAATATCATTGGTCTTGTTCTTACTGGAGGGGAATGGTCCCCTTGTCTTCTTTCCACTGGCACATCCCGGATATAGTCCATCATGACGAGCTTGAACATCAAGTATCCCAGAGACTAACTTCTTTAATTTTAGTAGGGCTTCATAATGTAGATGTGCCAACCTTTGATGCCATAGCTAACTTTGATGATTAGTTTCGTGGACCATTGCCATCAGGGGTATTCCAATGACTCTAAAGAGTCCTTCAACTCTAGATCCCAAGGTAAAAGCATCCTTCATTCCAGACTCCATAAGCCAAGTGAGGACTTTTCCTCTTATGAAGGCTACTCTCATCCCTTTGTCTTCCAAGGCATAAATAGATACCAAGTTCTTCTTTAGTCCCAAAACATACATTACTTCATGAAGAAGAATGGATTCCCCAAAGTCCAAATTAAATTTAACAAAACCAAAGCCCTTCACTGGATATGTAGATTTATCCCCAAGAATGATCTTCAAACTTGTCTCCCTCTCAACCAAATTTGAGAGGACTTCCTTATACCCGGAAAAGTGTCTAGAAGACCCACTATTTACTAGTCAACTATAGTATGAATCCGGAGGGGAAGAACTAGAAAGCGTAGAAATAAGAATATATTCAGATTGATTAGCAGCGACATTACTTTCATACCTAGAGTTCCTTGACTTCTTCTGAGGATGATGGCCTTCTTCACGATCATCTGGAGCATCTCTTCTTCTTCTATCACCTTCTCCTCTTCGATAATCTATTCTTCTATTATTGAAACTACTATTGTTGAAGCCATGGTTGTTGTTGTACCTTAACCTTGGGGCATTCCTCTTTTCCTGAAAATCTTGAGCATGGTGGCCAAACCTGTGACAATTATAGCATTCAATTTTGACATATCCTCGTCTCTTCTTGATAATCTATTGGAGTCCCTGGATGCTAGAGCAGACTTCCTTGAATTAGATGGACATCTTCTACCTTTCCTTTTCTTGTCTTGAGTGACAAATGCAGATGGATCTCCTTCTTGCTTTTGAATCCTCCCTTTAGAGATAATCCTAGATTCTTCTTGAGTGCATTTTCCAACCAGCTCATCAAATGTTGGAATTTGATTATCGTTGCTAATAGTAGTGATGAAGGTTTCCCAAATAGGAGGAAGACCATCACCAACTCTCTATCAGATATGGGCTCACCAACAGTTTGCAATTGATCCCTTAGTTGGGATACTCTCATGACATAGGATTGCACATGTTCCCCCTTGTTCATCTTCATTTCCTTGAGTTTATTCTTCAAGGAGAGGATGTGGTTCAAGTTGTTGACTTGATACATCCCAACCAGCTTATCATAAATGTCCTTGGACTTCTTCAAGTTACCAACATAAACAAGTAAATGATCTTGCAAACCATCAATAATAATTTTCTTAGCCTTGATCTCACCTTTCTTATACTTGGACTTGGTGGTAGCATGAGCATTCTCCAGAGGCTCAGGAACCTTTCCTTGCACATATTCCAAAACATCATTATCATCTAGTATAACTTCTAACCTGATCTTCCAAGCAACAAAGTTTGATGAATCACCTAGCTTCTCATTATCCTTGAAGAAAGAGGTAGTCATCTTGATCAATTAGATGGGCTCCTTTAGCTTCTTCTAAAGATGATTGCTTTAGTCTCTTGTCTTCACCTTGGCTCTAATGCCAGGTTAATTTTCCATTGTTCTGTCATTACAATTACTTTAGCCCAATCCTTAACTTCAATTAGCAATCAATTCAATCTTTTAGTAGTAAATAACAATTGTTGATAGAACAATAAATCCAATGTACAATAAAAGACAACCAATAGAAATAACAAGAGACACAGGAATTGGTCAAAGACCAGGGAAAAACCCCACAAGGGGGAGAACCCTTTCAAATTCTTCTTATTAGATTGTCATAAAATGTTCGACAGAGAGTACAAAGTTCCAAATTCATCAACCAAGAGTCAAAGTCAATGCTTTGACTATCCAACGAAGTCAACGTACCAATATCAAATGATGAGCCAATAGTCAGCTTTGTCCTGAGTCAAATCTGGTCAAAGTCAAAGTCTACAAATCTGTCAGTCAACAACAGTCAAATGTGCCGTAACCAAACAAGCAATCAATGGTCAAACTATCCTCCAATAGCTCAGTCAACAATGAAAAGACTCAACATTCAATGTTAGTCAAACCTCAGTCAAAACAACTCCAAAAATCATGGTCAAACTTGGTCAATGGAGAGAGAAGGTCTACGGTCAAAGCTTGAGATCCACTACAGTCAACATGCCCAAAAAACCTCAGTCCTTGTGCCAATAAATGCGCCCTTCCAAAACATGTCAAAATCTAGTCAAAGCAAGTCAAAGAGCCCAAAACAAAGTTGGTCAACGTTGGTGAAAGTCACCCAAATAGAAGTAGAATTCAATCAACAAAAAAGAATACTTCCTCCTTCGCACATGTGAAGATAACCCTGCAATTTTCAAATGTATGAACCAATGAGAGAAGATAGAGATGCTTGATAATGATGTCTCCAAATGAGGTGCCTTGACTTGTATTTATAGGCATTGGAGGAGGGCTAATTAGTCTCTTAGGCCGACCTTGACTTTTGTGCCATTGTGGGTTTTCTCTTTAAAAAATAATTTTTCCTTAACCAAATTAAATTCTTCCAAAGGCAATTTGAGGCTTCTTTGGATGAGGAAGATTGTCCAATGGAGAGAATTTGTCCCTAAGCTGCCAAATTAACATAAATGCTCCAGAGACCTCTTGTTGCTCCCTCAATCACTGTTGCCATAGCTCGAGCTCACTTCCTTGTTGAATCGTTGCACTGGATAGCTTGATTTTCCAACGATACTCACTCTCCCTCTTGCTCGATGTGTCTGTCTCCATCCCATCGAGTTGCTCTTATAATCTCTCATTGGAGCTTCAATAGCCATGATTAAATCATTATCAATGACTAATCTCATCTTAGACTCGACCTGTGTGAATCTTTCTCAATTAATTACTGTTAATTAATCAATTTTCCTAAGTTAGACTTATGCAATTTTTAATTATTGATCAATAAACTTAATTGAGTGGTCTCTAGGTGTTTTCTCCCCAAACCTTTTCTTCGTTTCGGAGATCTTGTGTTCTTCAACCTCTCTGACATAATTCCAGACTAGAACACTTGTTCAACGCTACAAAAATTAACATTTGTCACCTGCATCAGACATATGCTTCTCACCCATTCGACATGAGCACATAGATGAATGTGGGCTTCCGATCAAAAGGTACTTTATTCATTTTGAAATCGAATGCTTATGCTTGTTTGTATTTAGGCATTTGATATGGATTATGAGGTGACCTAGAAGAAGGAGGGGCTTTGACCATGATCCTGTTCTCTCACCTTAAATGGGCGGTTAATCTTCGATCCTAGTCCAGTGGGTCCTCCCCTAATGGCCAATTGGGTATAGGAGGGGCACGACTTGGGAAGCCCTGATCAAGATAGCATAGTTCCATCTATCCCTATTCCATATTTACCACTTTCCATCATACATTACAAGCCCTTATCTCACATCCATTCTTCGAGTTCAACTAACCATTGGTTCTCTGGGATTTGGCACCCATACGTCCTCATACCTGGGTAGGGCCCAAAATTTTGCCCTAGGAGTTTCATGCAACTAAAAGAAAATAAAAAGCATATCATGGCCACAAAAAAAATGAAAGGAAAGAATATCAAAATGCAAAAGATGGCCAAGACATACAAATTAGCACGTGGGCAAAAGCCTAGCATGAGCTCTACCTCACTCCTTATGGCCATCACTGGATTTGTAAGCACATGTTGCTCCATTACAGCATAAAAGGAACCCTTGCATGTTCTAAACCCGATGTGCAATGAAATGACGCATCCTTAAGGGGTAATACAACTGCCATATCATTCAAAGCAAGCTCTAACCCTATACAAAGAAAAATCAAGCAAAAGTAAAAGGTGCACAAGAGGGGTGGAAAAACAAAGCCCGAGTTGGTAACTCATGCATCCACGATTGCTCCCTCCTCACATCTATACACTCAGGATGTGGATTCTCGTTCATGCTAGTCCCTTTAACCATGGCACTTGGTCATGAAGTCTTCTCTCCTCCATACCATCACTATTATTCACTAACACATATCGATTGAATGGTGGACTAAGGAAATGTTACTTCCCCTTAGGGATTGGAAACACCTAATAGGGTTGTCCTTTTTCCACTCCTACCTAAGGAGGAAACACTATTGTCCTTTGTCCTTTAGCCACTCCTTTAGCGAGCTCAAAGCCCTGATTTTGGAAGGGAATCCCTATTTGAAGTATTAAATGGCCCATTACATTCAAGCTTAGTTCTCGTAGATGCAATAATGATTATTGTCCCTAATGACTGGTTGCTTTCACTAGACTTTATGTTGTGATTTCCAAGTGGTTCAACAACCCATGTTCTAGCCACCTTACCCATAAGTACCCAGGCCATTAGAGAAGTATATTGGCACCCACAAAGAAGCATTGAGAGCCTTGGGTTTCCGAGCAACATTAGCACATCACATATGACCCTGAGCACCTCCTACCCACAAGACGTTTTGCCACTTTGCACTACATTTGATGATTCTTCAGGATGATACACCTGGACCCAACATGCCCCCAAGTCAGCCTTAGCACCATATCAAGGATGGCAACTAATTCAAGTCTCGGATGAGGATGGTCTCACCTTTAGAGTCTTGGGAGGGCTAGTAGCACCTAGAAAGCCCTCAACATTGGAGTAGAGTTGGACAACTTTTCATAGTTGGAGGCCCAAGACACCACTTTGTGGTGCCCCGACTAGATTTTGGGGACCACAGAGAGCCATTGATGGAAATTTGAAGTCCAACCCTCAAATGATAATTTTTAGATGCTACTATGTCACACTTGGCACCTCGTAGCATCAACACTTGGCATTTGGAGCTTCCTTCATAGATGACATCAACCCTAGAGGCCCCGCGACTCACACGCGTGGGATTTTCTTAGCATTTATGTTGAGAGCTAGTGGGTTGGCTTGTAACCCAAGGCATTTTTATGATTTTATTTGTTATTAGGAGCTTGTAGGCTAATAATTAGAACTCTTCCTCCTCATGTAAATAGAGGAGAGGATCAATGTTATTCATCATAATCATTGGGACTATTCTGGCTTAGGAGAATTTCAACCTCTTGTATCTTGGCAAGATGTGATCTATGGAATACTTTGCATATTGGAGCCATTTTCTTGTCTTTGGAGAAATTACCTTGGATCATTGATGGATTATTCATGCATTTCATCTTGTAAGTAAGCATTTCTTTTTTTGAAAAAAAAAATCATTTAATGGTCCAATGTATGGAATGTAATGGTTATCTAGGGTTTTCCTATTGTGCCCTAATTTGTTGAAAATTAATTGCACGGAATCTAAATAGCCTCATTGTGTGCATTACTTATACATGGAATGTGAATGGCAGTCCCCTTGGTGAACTCTTGTTGTAGCTCTCCCAAGTGCCTTTGATCCCTCACAAAGATAATAGTTAGGGTTTTGTTGCTAGGGCATCAAAACATCCTTACTCCTTTCCAAGGACTAGCTAATCTTAAGCATCCATAGACTCCATCAACCCAAGGACTAGGCACTTGCCTTGTCTAGTTGGTGATCAAGTTAAATTTCACCCACAAACTAAATTTCGTTCTCTTTTCTCAAATTCAGCCTTCTTAAGGATAAGCGGCCCAATTAGGGCTTAGTGCAAAATTGCTTGGAAGAGGAATTTTCTTGGTTGGAGGGACTCAACATCAAGGATAGTAGTGGTTGCCTCAAAATCATTCCTCTTGGTGGCTAATCTTTTCATTTTCTCCATAATTTTTCTTGCCCTAGCTATTTTTCCCTAGGAGAAACCCTAGTTTGGTTAAGCATCAAGTTGAGGGCTTCTTGTAGGTTTAATGAACCATTGTCTTGCTAGAGTTTAATGTTGGAAATCTTTTCTTGGTACCTTGACTTTGGCTCATTTCGTTTTCCACGCTATTAATCAAACCCTAGGTCTAGCGTGCCCTAGTTTGGCCTCTCTAAGAGAAGCGAATTGTCTCTTCTTCATTGCTTCAGCCTTGCACCTGAGTTGTGTCTTTTACTTAGAAGCCTATCATGTCACCTTATACCTTTAAGCCTAGAATATCTCTTAGGTGACCTATATACCGGGACTCCTCCAATTGGTGAAAATTATTAAGAGTAGGGGGTAGTAGCTGTGGTGACAGTAGGCTGCTATCTTCTTGTTGTCGCTTGGGCTAGTGATTGCCTTGTAGGGTTCCGCCCTACAAGCCCTGCTAGATTTTGCGGGAACAACAGGGAATATTATGCTAACCATGAACAGCATTGGAATTATCTTCTAGGCAGACTTAAACAAAACAAAAAAATGGAAAAAGAAGCAGAACCTTCAAATTGCATAATATAGAGGCCTGCTGCATCAGACCTGGAACTGGTCCAAGACACATCAATGACTTCAAAGAAATTAAGACACTGTTCCTCGTTGAATGTCAGGTGGATCGGGTGGATTGAAAGAGCAAAATAACCAATATCACAAGACATCTTCACGGAGATACAGTTCTTTACAATATGATATCAAGAAAAAGAAGGAAAAAACAAATATGTATGATATTCACCGATTATGTTAGAAGGGATCATTACAATTACTAACTACAATTAGGTTGAATTTTTATCCAAGTTACACATAAGATTGTTTTCTAATGGACATTGTGGAGAAATATGTATGCTTCCTCTAGAATCTAGATGATATAAAAACTTGAATTGCGGTCGAAAAGAAATGACAGCTGAATATGAAATGAAGAAATAACATAGATTAGCATTACTGTTGTTTGGATCAATGATCATTGATAACCCTTCTTCCTGTGAAAGAACATGCATAATAGAATCTCATACATTTAAGTTTTTACCAGAAAATAAATTTTAGAATAGAAGGAAAATGCTATAGTCAGGGAAAGAAAAAGGAAGTGCCATTGCACTTCAATTTCTGCACGTTAAGCATAATCAACTTGATATTAAAGGTATCTGAGACATGCCTCTGATACAACATATTGCGCAGGATCTCCGTTGTCATGATTAAAATTCTAGCTTCTTTGTTTACCGCTGCATCTCCAGTGAGAAGACCCACATTCTTATCGCCAAATGTTTCCCTAGAACATTTAAAGGTTAAAATGATGAAAAAGGTGAGAAGATCTGCAAGCTTCTTCCTCAATGTCTCAGGAAAAAAGTAAAATAAGCTCATGGAGCCCTCATAATCTAACTGGTTCTTTCATCCTAGCTGTGACTCAAAATGCATTCAGTTTGAAAGACTTCATAATCTCAATGCTTGTTCTAAGAAAATATAATATATAATTTTACAAATGCCATAAAGACTAAGTTCTTAAAACAATTTTTTTACCGGAATTCACGAAATTTTTGATTTGAGAGAGCCTTTAAAGGTGTTGTATAAAACAGACGCTTTCCTCTGGCTACTATTGCAGCTGCTGCAGCTTCAGCTATTAAAGTCTTTCCACTGCTTGTTGGAGCACAGACAACTACAGAAGAACCTTTCAAAAAGGATTCAATGGCCAACCGCTGTAATCAGAACATCAAATGTGTGAGATAATCACTCCACAAGTAATTTTTCAAAAAAGTTAAAAATGCTTGCCTTCTGAAGTCACCATTGCTTGATTTAAGCAATAGAAATTTATCATTGTATCTAACAACTCATTTAAAATTGACTTTAACAAACATGGTAACCTGAAAAAATATTATCAAATTGAATAGAAAGTACAAGTTGAATGCATTCCAAAGAATTTGTTTCCATGTATTTCATTGTTAGATGGATATAACATTTGACTTATTCAAATATTGTGAGACACAAGTGTGAATCTCAGGGTTGGATAGTTGGTATGATATTAGCTTGTCGATGGGCTCTCGGAGAGGTTAGTACAGCTTGGTGAGATGCCTTGCTAGGCCTTCTTGTTGCTGATTAACATTTGCAGTAATTTTGGATGCCCTAGCTAGGGTTTGGGAAGCTTTAGAGAAATCATCACTTGGGATAAAGTGTGAGTACTCAATGTACGAGCTTTGGCAAAGCTGAGGTGTTGTATTGTACTTTCACATTGTGATAAAAATGAATTGTGTTGAGATTTGTAGCTTGGGAGGTACTCCCACAACCCTTGGGGTACTGGGTTTGTGAGGAGTTGACCCACAAAAACGATGTTTTGTAGGCAATGTACCCAAGTGATGGACTTTGGGCACAAGTTGGTGAGCTAAAGACCCAAAAGAATGGTTTGTTTATTCTAATTGGTGCAAGAGGGCATCTTGAATGAAGTCAAAAACCCCTTATGTCATTCAATTGGAGTGTATAAATAAGAGAGACTTAGAGTGGTCTCTTCACACAAATGCAATCAATCCATTAGAAACAAAGCAAGCCGCAGATCATTTAGAAGGTCGAGCTGGAGCAGAAGGACAAGTTTTTCTGGGCTAAACAAGCTAAGGAAGTTGGCAAGTAATCTTTGTTTTATCTTTGAGCCAGATTGAGTCTGAAAGGGAGGGCCAAGAGTTTATTGACCTGGAGAGAGGGGCGAAGCCCTGAGAAGGAGGCCGAGACCTCTGTTGTGCTAGACCAGGCCGAAAAAGGCCTCAGTCCTATGTACAGGAGGGCCGAAAGGGTCTCAGGTTAACACAGTAGGGCCGAACAAGCCACAGATCTAGGCAGAACTTGTTGAGGAGGGCGGAGACCCCTGTGTTGTCTTGAAGAGCAAAGAATGAAGTTGTGACAGAGGTTTATGCGGGTTATGTTCGTTGTTGGTTGATTGCTCAGGTTGTTCCAAGGTCTGTTCACCAAGAAGGGCTAAATAGTAGGGGTCTTAAAAGGTTGTTTGTTAAAATTGGCAACTAGAGCCAAATTCCACCTTGGGATAGCTCATTTGATGGAGATGATGATTGCATTAAATTTCTCTTTTCGAGAGGACCAAAATTGATATAAATTGAATTTATACCCACACATGTGCAAATTTTCAAGATCATCCACATCATCATGTAGGCTCAAAAAGCCCAATGGATGTGTCACTTCACCCTCAACGACTTGAATAAATACAAGTGACCTTTCACCTCATTTGACATCTTCATCACTCACATTCTCTCTCCTTCTCTCAATGGTTCGTACTACATTGGGCATTCTCTCTCTCACACGTGTGGATCAAGCAAAACGAATTTCAGAGCTAAATTGCAAGGTCGAAAATCTCAGAAAATTCTGAAATTCGACTAGCATTGACTTTGACCTTCCAAGGTGAGTTTGACTTCAATCTTTTGGGAGATTATATGTTTAGGCAGGCCGCATCTTTTGGCACAAGAACCGAGGTGATCTGAGCACTTTGACTGCAGACCAAATTGCAAGTTGATCGCATATTTCAGGAGAGTAGTTTGACCAAGTTTGACCGCTGACTTTGTCACTATTTTGGGCTGACTTTGACCAACTAATTAGGCCAAATTTGACTGGGGAAGACCAAGTTGTTCTGAGGTCATCCTATTGTTGCTTGACCATCTTTGACTTTCTGGTTAGGCATGATTTGACTGCAGTTGACTACAGATTTTGACAGGGTTGTTTTACTTTGAGTTTGGCAAGTCAATTTGACTTTTGTACTCCCTCTCTCTATTGAACATTTGATATAATAATAAGAAGATTTGATCAAAGGGTTTTCCCCATCTTGGGGTTTTTCCCTAGCATCCGCCAAACCTGGTGTTCTCTTGTCTTGGCTTGTCTTATGCATATTGTTTTATGTTTTATCTACTTTTATTGCCAATGTGATTAATGGTTAATGTGATTGCTATTGGAAATCTAAATTGGAAGTTGTCATTGGGCCATTAAAGGAACATTGAAGTAATTGTGCTAAGCATAGAACATACCATTGTTAACTAAAATTAACATGAAACCGGAGCACAGGTGAAGGCAAAGCCCAAGCAAGAGAGAGAAAAGCAATCACTAAGAGAGATATGTTTGATCTAGCTTCAATGGCTTCTACATCTTACTTCAAATCCGAGGATAAGCTCAAGGACAAATCTGACTATCATGCATGGAAAATGACTTTGGACTTGACTTTGGACGAGCATGATCCCATGGACTATGTAAAGGGAATGTGGTGGAGCCTCCTTCAAATGCCCCTGTTGCTACAAAGACGAAATACAAGAAAGGTGGAGTCAAAGCTAAAATAATCAGTATAGACTCTATTCAAAAGCATTTGGCTGCTTATATTTCTAATTTAGAAACATCTAAGGAGATGCATGATAAGTTGGTTGGGATGTTCAAAGTGAACAATGCAAATCAAATCCTTTTTCTCAAAAACAAGTTGAAGGACATCAAGATGGATTAAGGGGAGTGTTAAAATTGGCAACTAGGGCCAAATTCCACCTTAGGACAGCTCATATGATGGAGATGATTATTGCATTGGATTCCTCTTTTCGAGAGGTCCAATTTTGATATAAATATCATCTCATTCTGACAAGCAGAAATGGAATTTTGAATTTATTCTCTCTTATGCACAAATTGTCAAGGTCGGTCTCAGTCAAATGTAGGCTCATGAAGCCCAATAGATGTGTCTCCTCACCCTCAATGAAGTGTATAAATAGGAGTGACCTCTCTCCTCATTTGGATATCACTCATCTCATCACATATCTCTCTCTCTCCTCTCTTGATTGGTTTGTACAGCTTGGAGGCAGCTTCTCTCTACTTCACACGTGTGGCAGGAGGCCGAATTTCTAGATTTGTTTGCTGGCAGAATTTTAGGAAAACAGACTAGCGTTGACCAGCATTGACTTCGTTTTTGAGGGCCTAAATTCGATCTTTGAAGGCCGCATTTATTGGCACAAGAATTGAGGTGATTGTGACAGTTTGACCAGTGTTGACTTAAGATTTGACCACATAAATTACAGCAATGTTTTCTCTCTCCTTTGACTAGGTTGACCGAACTATTTTGGGTTGAATTTGACCCTCTTGGAAGGCCATTAATCTGCTGTTGACGGAGCTGCTTGGAGGACATTTTGGTGTTGCTTTGACCAGCATTGACTTTTTGGTTAGGGCTGCAATTGATTGTTGTTGACCGCTGATTTTGACAAGACTGTTTTGGGCAAGTTAATTTGACATTTGTACTTTCTCTCTCTCTCTCTGTTGAACTATTGAATAAAAATAAGAAGAATTGGTCAAAGGGTTTCCCCACATTGGGGTTTTTCATTGGCATCTGCCATATCTTGTGTCCTCTTGTCTTGGCTTGTCTTCTGCACATGTTTTTATGTTCTATATGCATTTATTATCAATGTGTTTAAGTTAAAGTGACTACGACTGGATATAATTGGAAATTGTCATTGGACTGATAAAGAACATAGAACATACCATTGTTATCTAATATTAACATGGTATCGGAGCTCAAGGGAAGACAAAGCCCAAACAAGAGTGAGGAAAAGCAATCACTAAGGAAAGTTGTTGGACAAGGACTTGGAGCCAATCTCAATGACGACTACATCTTATTTCAAATCCGACTATCATGCATGGAAGATGTCTCTAGATTTGACATTGGAAGAAAATGATGTCATGGTGTTAAAATTGGCAACTAGGGCCAAACTCCATGTGGGTCATCTTATTCATGGTTGATAATATTTTTATTAGATTCCTCTCGTCGAGAGGTGTAAGATTGATCATCCGATTCCGATAAGTATTTATGGAAATATGAATTTATTTTGATTATGGAATTATTATCAAGCCGACCTACAACTCATGTAGGCTCAAAAGCCCAACAGTCACTTCAAACATCAACAGTTGTGTATAAATACAGAAGGACTTCTCCTCATTTGCACTCACTCATCTCATCACATCTCTCTCTCTCTCCTGCACAGAAAAGAGGCTCTTCTCTACTGCGCAGAAAAGAGACTCTCTCTCACACATGTGGAAGGAAGTTGCTGAACCTGAAGCTGCAACTGCAGATCCAAAGTTTGACCAACGTTGACCATCAGATCTCCTCCTCTGAACTGTGTTGTAGGTCCATCTGGACCTCCTCTGAAGGCCGCATTTTTTGGTGGTGGAATCAAGCCGATCCGACGATCGGTTTGCGAGATATCGACTACCCTAGTTTTGATGATGAAGCCGCTAATGCTGATGTTGCTGATCTAGGGTTTGCTACTGCTGATATAAATCAGATATATTGTATTATTTCTCTTTGCTGAATTATTGAAGATAAAAGAAGATTTGATCAAAGGGTTTCCCCACACATTGTGGGGTTTGTCCCTAGCTAGCTGCCACATCTTGTGTCTCTTGTCTTGGCTTGTTTTCTGTTGATCGTTTAATGTTCTATTTGCACTTTACTTATGCACATGTTATTGCTAATCTATGAATAATAATAAGAAAGAAAAGTAAATTTCTCTAAGCATAGAACATACCATAACCGAACACATGGACTATGTCAAAGGAAGAGTAGTGGAGCCTCCTTCAAATGCATCCGCAGTTGCACAAACAAAGTACAAGAAAGGTGAGGTTAAAGCTAAGAAAATTATTGTTGATTCTATTAACAAGCCTTTGGTTGCCTATATTTTTGATTTGGAAACATCTAAAGAGATGTATGACAAGCTGGTCAAGATGTTCAAAGTAAATAATGCAAATCAAGTTCTCTTTATTAAGAACAAGTTGAAAGACATCAAGATGTATAGAGGAGAATTCATCCAATCCTACTTCATGACTATTACCGAGATCAAAAATGATCTCCTATCTATTGGAGAAGTCATTGGTGACAGGGAGCTCACTCTTATTGCACTTGGAGGCCTTACAAGAGAATGGGATGTGTTCAACACCACCATCCTCAACAATGACAGGATTCCGGGATTTGATGAATTATTGGCTAGATGCACTCAAGAAGAAATAAGGATGATGGAAAGAGACAAGCCCTCAAATGGAAACAATCCTACCGCCTTCTCTGCTCATACTAAAAGGAAGAACAATGCTGGTCCAAGAAATCAAGGTCAAGGGTTCAAGCCGGGATTCAAAGAAGGAAGAAAAGGAAGATGCTTCAATTGTAACAGGTTTGGCCACTTCGCTAGAGAGTGTCCTCACAAGAAGGATACTCCAAGAGATGATGACAACAATAACAACAACTACAAAGGCAATGGAAATCAAAGGAACAACAGGTTCAACAACAAAAGAAAGAAAAACACTCTCGATGCTCGAAATGGAAATGGTCGTCCTCCCAAGAAGTCAAGAAACTTCAGGTATGAAGAAGTTAATGTTGTAAAGCAAAAAGCATTTTATCTTATTTCTGCCCTTACCACTGCCTCTCCTCCAGATACATTGGATCATTGGTTGATTGATAGTGGTGCCTCAAGGCACTTCACTAAGTACAAAGATGCTCTCTCTAACTTAATTGAAAAGAAGACAAATATGGAGATGATACTTGGGGAAAATGCCACTTATCCCGTGAAAGGAATTGGGACTGTTCCTCTCCACTTAAATCAAGGTCAAACTCTTCATTTACAAGAAGTGTTATATGTACCTAGTCTGAAAAAGAATCTGGTGTCTATTTCTGCGATGGAAGATAAAGATTTTAAGATGACATTCATTGATGGGAAAGTTTGTATTTGGAAAAGGAAACCAAGAGATGCATTCACTCTTGGATTCAGGGTTGAAGGTCTCTATCAGGTTGGAGGAAGTCCATTGGTAGCAATGACTTGTGATACTTCTCTTCAATCTGAATTATGGCACCGGAGATTTGTTCACCTTCATTTCAAAGCCTTACCTGATGTAAAGAAGATGGTCACAGGTATGCCTGAATTCAACTTAGATCGTGAAGGTGGTTGCCAAGGTTGTGAAGCTGGAAAGCATACAAGGGGACCATTCCCCTCAAGTGAAACTCAAACCACCAATATTATTCAATTGGTCCATTATGATCTATCAGGTATGTTGCCTGTGACATCTTTGGGTGGATATTTGTACTATGTTATTTTTGTGGATGACTTCTCTTGCAAAACATGTACCTATTTCTTAAAGAAAAAGGATGAAGTGTTCAAATCGTTCCGCTTTTTCAAAGCCTTGGTCGATAATCAAACAGGGAAGAAGATCAAAATATTGAGGACCAATAATGCGACCGAATAT
This sequence comes from Pinus tabuliformis, assembly GCA_031772625.1. Classification (NCBI taxonomy): domain Eukaryota; kingdom Viridiplantae; phylum Streptophyta; class Pinopsida; order Pinales; family Pinaceae; genus Pinus; species Pinus tabuliformis. Next base: position 746,758,862 of record CM062816.1, on the reverse strand, counting down.
GAGTCAAATGAATTCAAAGACTATTGTAGAGAAATTGGCATTAAGAGGGAGACCACTACTGCATATACTCCTGAACAAAATGGTGTTGCCGAAAGGAAGAATCATACTATCATAGAAGCCACCCGTGCCATGCTTCATGATCAAGGTCTTCCGAACTTCTTATAGGGCAAAACTGCCAACACTGTTGTGTATGTTCAAAACAGATGCCCACATCAAGCTTTGGACTTCAAGACACCTGAAGAAGTTTTCACCGATAAGAAACCTGATGTCTCTCATTTTAGAATTTTTCGTTGTCCCGTATATTTTCAAGTGTTGAGAGAGAAAGGAACAAACTAGATGCATCTGGGAAGAAAGGAATGTTTGTGGGCTACAGTGAAACTTCGAAGGCATATAGCATCTATGTGCCTAGTCAAAGGGAAGTTGAATTAAGCCATGATGTCACTTTCGATGAAGATTTTTCCCTTAGGAAAGTCTAAGATCTTCCTATCCCTGGGAAGGAAAATGATGACGATGATGCAAGAAAGCAAGATGAACCTTCGTCTGATGAACCGATGCCCGATGGAGAAGGTCTAATGGATCCCATTGATCCACCTCCTAGTGAGCCCACTACTTCAAGAAAAAGACCCTTGTGGCTAAAGGATACTTTTGAAGATGTTGAGAAACATATCGCACCGAGGGGGACATTTCGTGAAAGCAAGAAGCCAAATAGGTACCTAGGGTACTTAGCTGCCATGAGTACCATTGTACAAGCTAAGCCTTGTACATTCGAAGAAGTCGTGAAACACCAAGTTTGGAAGGATGCGATGAACAAAGAGTATGAGTCGATCATGAGAAATGATGTATGGGATGTGGTTCCTAGACCCAAAGACAAGTCAATGGTCACTTCAAAATGGCTCTACAAGATCAAACATGGAGCTGATGGGAGTGTTGAAAAGCCTAAGGCCAGAATCGTTGCTCGAAGCTTCTCTCAAAAGGAAGGAGTAGACTATGATGAAATATTTGCATCAGTTGCCCGATATACCACCATCTGTTTGATCATAGCCCTTGCCGCTTCCCAAGGATGAAGCCTACACCAAATGGATGTCAAAACTGCCTTCTTGCATGGGTCGCTTAAAGAGGAAGTTTATGTGGAACAACCCGAGGGGTTCGAAGTTCAAGATCATAAGACACATGTATGCAGGTTGAAGTGTTGAAGTGTTGAAGTTTCTAAGTTTACTTAATTTAGAAACCCTTCATGCACTTTTCCTGATTTATTCCTACCTACTAATTTTTCTTTAACAAGTTATTTACAAAGTAAATACTGAAAATAAACGCCAATGCATGCTCAACAAATTACAGATCAGCAACTAAAAGAAACAATAACAAACACACCACATGACACCATTATTTTTGGACCAATGTCCCCGGGAAAACCCAATGAGAGAAAACTAGTGCAACTATCTGAGGGTTTTCTTATTAAGCAATATCATAGTACAATCTGGGTGCCATAACTGGCCTACCCAACAGAGAATTTCCTTAGCAACTATACCTCACAGTTTGAGAGAAATTTCCTGGCTGAAATCCCGGAAAACCCTTCTGGCAGCTCCTTAGCACAAAATTGCTCCTGCAACCCCAGCGTCTACCCAATCTGGACTACGTCAGCCCCTCTCTGTCTCACATTGGCCTTGCGTCAACCTTTCTTGGCCTGTGCTGCCCCAAGAGGCCCTGTGTTAACTCTGGAAGCCTCTGCGTCAACTACGCTGGCCCTTCTGGTGCTCTACTCAGCACTTGGTTGCCTCTGCGTGAGCCCTTGTTGGCTCTGCATCACCCTCCTTGGCTGCTGCGCTGCTCTCCCGGAACAATCTCTGCCTTCTCTATTGCTCTGTACTCCATGCCCCTCAGCTGCTCTCCCGCACAATCTCTGCCTTCTCTGTTCCTCTGTACTCAATGCCCCTCAACTACTCTCCCAGCACAATCTGTGCCTTCTTTGTTCCTCTATACTCAATGCCCCTCAGCTGCTCTCCCGATCACTGATTCTATCTCTCTTAGCAAACCCTGCTCTAGAGAATAGAATGGCTGATCATCTGTTGTGTTCTCCAAGTGACCCTCAAGCCTCCTCTTATACTTTTCCTGTTGACATCTCAACAGCTGAGATTAAGTCCCTAATCAACAGCTAAGATTAGATCTAGCTTGATCCATGTCTTTTGGACCACTCTAACACAGATTCATATTAATACACATTAATATTTTATTTTCCCTAAGTTTAGACCTAGGGACTCCATTAAAAATATTAATTATTTTAATATCTCCTTATCTGTTTAGAATTTGTCCAAACCCTTTCTGGGTAGTGTAGATCTCATGTGCCCCAACCTCTCCACCAAATTTTGTGGCTAGAGTACATCCGATGCTACCCCAAATCAACACTCCCTCTTAGCGAGGATTGTGCTCTAGCAATACTCCTCACTGAGTATTACTCTGATCATCTAGCATCGATACCTGTGTTGATGCTAGGCTTTCCTGCCCAACATCCTCTGCTCTGCTGCATCCTGTACTGTTGCCCATGGTTCTGCCACTGCCACTGCTACATCTGTACGACAACTCCCTCTGCATCCGTGCTGCTGTTGGTCCTTCCTCCCAACACTGCATCTGCACTGCACCTCCTCCCATCATGTTGCATCGTGTTGCCCACTGCTGCACTACAACTCAGTTACTGAGAAGTAAGTAACTGATCTCCCGACTGACCTCCCTATTGGGCTAGAAACATCCACTGATGTTGAAGCTCCCTCTGTCGCTGACAAGTGCTCTCTCTCACTAACCTCTGTGTTGCTGCAACAACTCCCTACATCGCGCACCGTTGCACACCTCGATGTGCCTTCCTGCACTGGTGCAACACTCCTGTGCCTCTCGCACTGCTATAGCCTACTAGCTCTGCACTGTCTCGGGACTCCTGCACTGTAGCTCTCTCCACCGCTCCATCCCAACCGTCTCTACCCATCTAGCCAATCCTGCTACTCCTCGTCGGAGCTCCCATCGCAAGGTCTAATCCAAGAGGCTGGGTACCTCAAGGATCCTGCTCCTCATCGCCTATAGTCCGCCTGACTACAGCTCGATGTCTCCCAACTTCTTCTCAAGTGGCGCATGTGCACTCATGGCACAGTAATCGTCTGTCAAAACTTCCTTCTTTGCCCATGTTGGGGTTGCCTTAGTCTCGGAAGACTCTCCCTTACTCTTCTTCCTTGGGCACTAGGTCGCATAGTGACCCATCTCCCCACAGTGGAAGCACTTGATCTTGGAGAGATCTTTCTTCTTCCGCCTCTCCTGCTTTCCCTCAGATGCTAGGGCCACATCCTACTCCTCCTGCTTGACCTTGATCCCTTTGCTGCTACTACCTATCTTTGACTGTTGTCTAATCTCTTCCTGGCGAAGAGTTGCCCACATCTTGTCCCAAGGTAGGAGAGTCCCTCTGCCCAAGATGCTCTGGACAAACACTTCCCACTCTTCTGAGACAGCATTCAAGGTTGTTCTCACCATAAGCTCCTGATTCGATGTTGCTCCTATAGCAGTCAACTGATCTCGGATCTCATTCAGTCCTCCGAAGAAGGAATCAATTGTTTGACCCTTCTTCATCTGATACGACCTCATCTGGTTCTCGAGCAACATTCTTCTCTGCACAGAAGTATGCTAGTACAGGTTCTTGAGAGCTTCCCACATCTCAACTGTCGTTTCCTTCTCGGCTATATGTGGTACCACATGATCCTTGACCCTATCAAGGATAATGCACTTGGCCCTCGCCATCGCCTCCTCGTACTTGTCATTATTATTGGGGCCGACTCGGATAGTTATAACCTTCAAGGCAAAGTTCTTGACACGATTCCTGTCAAGCACTAATAAGATTCTGGCCTTCCAGACTGCGAAGTTCGACGCTCCATCTAGTCTATCTTGGTCTCTTACCCCGTGTAGTGCCATGACACTCCTCTACTTCCCTCCTGGAAGTTCTCTGTTCGACTCCTCTGAGTCTCTACTTCCCATCTGGAAGTTTTCTTCTGGACTCCCTCTGAGTCCTAATTTCCCTCTTGTAAATCCTTTTGCCGCTTATCGAGATTCCCCCTACTCTGATCGTCTTGTGCAACTGCACTGCTGATCCAAGTTCCTCGGCTAGAAACCCTCGGTAACAACTCCTCTGGCCGTGCTCTGGCAGGTATTGTTTTGACTACAGTACCTCACCGCTCCACTCTGCAATATTCCTGCAGCCTTCTAGTCCCCAGCAACTGCCTCTCTGTGAACTGCGTCAACCCTTCTCTGCCTCACGCTAGCTCTACGTCACCCTGGATGGGTCTGCATCAGCGTTGGGATGCCCTGCGTCAGCCCTCTGGCCCTCTGCATCAGCAACACTGGCCTCTCTGAGGCTCTGTGCAGTTCCCGACTTCTTCTGCATGGCTCTGGCTAGCTCTACGTCACAGTTTAAGAGAAATATCCTCGATGAAACCCCGAAAAACCCTTTCGGCCTCTCCTCAGCACAAAACTGCTCCTGCAACCCCAGGGTCTGCCCAATCTGGACTGCGTCAGCCCCTCTCTGTCTCACGCTGGCCCTGCGTCAAGAGGCCCTATGTTAGCTGTAGGACCCTTTGCATCAGCTACGCTGGCCCTTCAGGTGCTTTGCGCAACACTTGGCTGCCTCTGCGTGGCCCTACGTGAACCCTTGCTAGCTCTGCATCACCCTCCTTGGTTGCTGCGCTGCTCTCCTAGCACAATCTTTGCCTTCTTTGTTCCTCTGTAACCAATGCCCCTCACCTGCTCTCTCAATCATTGATTCTATCTCTCTTAGCAAACCCCGCTCTAGAGAATAGAATGACTCATCATCTGTTGTGTTCTCCAAGTGACCCTCAAGCCTCCTCTTATACTTTTCGTGTTGACATCTCAACAGCCGAGATTAAGTCCCTAATCAACGGCTAAGATTAGATCTGGCTTGATCCTTGTCTATTGGACCACTCTAACACAGATTCATATTAATACACATTAATATTTTATTTTCCCTAAGTTTAGACTCAGGGACTCCATTAAAAATATTAATTATTTTAATATCTCCTGATCTGTTTAGAATCTGCCCAAACCCTTTCTGGGTATTGGAATCTCATGTGCCCCAACCTCTCCACCAAATTTCGTGGCTAGAGTACATCCCATGCTACCCCAAATCAACATGAAGAAATCCCTTTATAAGTTGAAGCAAGCCCCTAGGACTTGGTATGAGAGAATTGATAGCTACCTTATGAAGCTGAGATTTACAAGGAGCGATGCTAACCCGAACCTATACATCAAGGTTGAAAAGGACAAGCCCCTCATTCTGGTCCTTTATGTGGATGATATCTTTCTCATAGGTAATGACCCTCTCATTAATCAATGCAAGAGTAGTTGGCTTCTAAATTTGAGATGAAGGATCTAGGTATGATGCACTGTTTCCTAGGGCTAGAGGTCTGGCAAAAGCCAGGTGAGATTTTCCTTTCTCAAGGAAAATACATTGTGAAGCTACTTGAGAGATGTGGGGTGGAGGATTGCAAGTCCGTGACTACTCCGATGGAACTTAACTTCAATAAGCTATGTGGAAGTGTTGTTGGATCCGGAATAGCGAACCCTTCCAAGTAAGGTCAACTTGTGGGGGCCCTGATGTTCTTGGTCAACTCCAGTCCCGACATATGCTTCGTTGTGAACACGTTGAGTCAATTTATGGTCAAACCTCATCACATTCATTGGATTGCTGGTAAGAATCTCTTGAGATATCTCCAGGGCACATAATCCATTATGGACTGAGATACACTGCTAGGAACTTGAGGCTACATGGATATTCAGATGTTGATTGGGCTAGTAGTGTTGTGGATCGTAAGAGCACATCTGGGTGTTGCTTCTCTCTGGGGTCTGCTTCAATATCTTGTATGAGCCGAAAGCAGAAATCAATTACTTTAAGCACCGCCGAGGTCTAATACATTGTTGCGAGTATGGCCTGTTGTGAAGCAGTTTGGTTGAGGAAGCTCTTCAATGAACTATTTCAGTACGTGCTAGATGCCACCGTGATCTTTTGCGACACCCAGAGTGGGATTCACCTATCAGAGAATCCCATGTTCCACGATTGCTCCAAGCACATTGATATCAGGTACCACTTTATCTGGGATATGCTACAACGAGGAGCAATAAGGCTCCAACACATCAAGACAGACGAGTTGGTCGCAGACATTCTCACGAAGCCTTTAGGGAAGGTCAAATTCTTAACCTTCCGAGAGAGACTTGGAATTGTGGAACAAACCTCTTATGAGGGCCCCGTATGAGTTGGACACTGAGATCTGGGAGCTCCTGAGGGCTTGGGGTACTTCTTGGAGTTATGAGCAACCACAGGGTGAGTGGTTCTCCTTCCCCTAGTGGTGTGCTATGTACAGGGTGAGTGGTTCACCTTCCCCTATCAAGACACATGTATGTAGGGTGAGTGGTTCACCTTCCCCTACAATTGACATATGCATAGGATGAGTGGTTCACCTTCTCCTATGGCATATGAACAGGATGAGTGGTTCACCTTCTCCTGTTCGATGCCCCAGCACACATCCTACCCATAGAGTCTGGGACTCATGGGAAGTACCTTTCATCTAGCCAATGAGTTGGGAAAAGTTGGTTAGGGACCATAGCACTATCAATGGACGCATCGTGTACTGCCGTACTCCCTATAACTAGGATGCATGGTGTTCAACAACTTGATCTGAAATCAAGGACTGACTTTTGTCAATGGAGAGTGGTAAAGTCTTGTGACTCACTCTCGGTCACTTCTTCTTCGTTATTACTTCATGCTTCAGCAGAGCAGAGCAGAACAGAGCAGGGCAATGATGACAGGGATGGTACAGGATGACAGGATAGCATGATGACAGATGGATTGGCAAGTGGAATTCTCCCTAGTTGAGAGGGAGTGTTAAAATTTGCAACTAGGGCCAAATTCCACCTTAGGACAGCTCATATGATGGAGATGATTATTGCATTGGATTCCTCTTTTTGAGAGGTCCAATTTTGATATAAAGATCATCTCATTCTGACAAGAAAAAATGGAATTTTGAATTTATTCTCTCTCATGCACAAATTGTCAAGGTCGGCCTCAGTCAAATGTAGGCTCATGAAGCCCAATAGATCTGTATCCTCACCCTCAACAAAGTGTTTAAATAGGAGTGACGTCTCTCCTCATTTGGATATCACTCATCTCATCGCATATCTCTCTCTCATCTCTCCTAATTGGTTCGTACAGCTTGGAGGAAGCTTCTCTCTACTTCCCACGTGTGGCAGGAGGTCAAATTTCTGCATTTGTTTGCTGGTCGAATTTCAAGAAAACAGACCAGCGTTGACCAAGACCCTTTTGACCAGCGTTGACTTCATTTTTTAGGGCAGAAATTCGATGTTTGAAGGTCGTCTTTATTGGCACAAGAATCAAGGTGATTGGGACAGTTTGACCAGGGTTGACTTCAACGTTGACTTCAGATTTGACCGCAAAAATTATAGCAGTTTTTTCTCTCTCCTTTCACTGGGTTGACCAAACTGTTTTGGGTTGAATTTGACCCTCTTGGAAGGTCGAATTAATCTGTTGTTGACCGAGCTGCTTGGAGGACATTTTGGTGTTGCTTTGACCAATGTTGACTTTCTAGTTAGCGCTGCAATGGAGTGTTGTTGATTTTTTATTTTGACAAGACTGTTTTGGGAAAATTAATATGATATTTGTACTCTCTCTCTCTATCTGTTGAACTATTGAAGAATAATAACAAGATTTTATCAAAGGGTTTCCCCACATTGGGGTTTTTCCCTGGCATCTACCATATCTTGTGTCCTCTTGTCTTCTGCACATGTTTTTATGTTCTATCTGCATTTACTATCAATGTGTTTAAGTTAAAGTGATTGTTTTTGGATATAATTGGGAATTGTCATTGGGTTGATAAAGAAAATTGAAATAAATTGTGCTAAAGCATAGAACATATCATGGTTATCTAAAATTAGCAAGGAGTCTATCCAATCCTACTTCACGAGAATAACACAAATCAATAATGACCTACTATCTATTGGAGAAGTTATTGCTAACAGGGAGCTCACTCTCATTGCACTTGGAGGTCTTCCAAGATCATGGTATGTCTTTAACACCACCATTTTCAACAATGACAGGACAACTAGTTTCGATGAATTATTGGCTCGATGCACTCAAGAGGAGACGAGAATGATGGAGAGAGACAAGCCCTCAAATGGAAATGAACCTACTACTTTCTCCACTCATGCTAAGAGGAAGAACAATGTTGGTCCAAAGGGACAAGGTGAAGGATTCAAGCAAGGATTCAAAGAAGGAAGAAAAGGAAGGTGCTACAATTGCAACAAGTTTGGACATTATGCTAAGAGAGTGTCCTCACAAGAAGGATACTCCAAGGGATGATAACAACAACAATCACAACAATTTCAAAGGCAATGGCTATCAAAGGAACAAGAAGTTCAACAACAAAGGAAAGATGAATGCTCCCGCTGCTTGAAATGGAAATGGAAATGGTCGACCTCCCAAAAGAACAAGAAATACCACGTATGATGAAAGTAAAGTTGTAGAAAAACAAAATGAGTTTTATCTTATTTCTGCTCGATCTACTGCCTCTCCTTCGGTTACTTTGGATCATTGGTTGATTGATAGTGGAGCCTCAAGGCACTTCACTTGGTACAAAGAGGCCCTCTCAAATTTGATTGAAAAGAAGACTAACTTGGAAATCATACTTGGAGATAATGCCACCTATCCCCTGAAAGGAATAGGTATTGTCACTCTTCACTTGAATCGAGGTCAAACCATTCATCTACAAGATGTGTTGAATGTGCCCGATTTAAAGAAGAACCTGGTGTCTATTTCTGTGATGGAAGATAAAGGTTTCAAAGTAGCGTTCGTTGATGGAAAGGTACATATTTGGCAAAGAAACCCTAAATATGCATTTACGCTTGGATTTAGGGTTGATGTTCTCTATTAAGTTGGAGGAAGTCCATTGGGAGCTTTGGCGAGCGATACTTCTCTTCAATTTAAGCTATGGCACCAGAGGTTCGCCCACTTACATTATAAAGCATTACTTGGGGTAAGGAAGATGGTTGCAGGTATGCCCGAATTCAACATGAACCATGAAGGAGTTTGTCAGGGTTGTGCAACTGGGAAACTTACAAGGGGACCATTCCCTTCAAGTGAAAGTCAAACTATCGACATTCTTAAATTGGTCCATTTTGATCTATCTGGTATGTTGGCCGCAACATCATTAGAAGGATACTTATACTATGCAATTTTTGTGGATTACTTCACTCACAAAACATGGATCTACTTCTTGAAGAAAAAGGACGAAGTGTTCAAATGGTTTTGTTCTTTCAAAGCCTTGGTGAAAAATCAAACAAGGAAGAAGATCAAGATATAGGGGACTGACAATGGAACCGAATATGAATCACATTAATTCAATGACTTTCGCAGAGAGGTTGGCATTAGAAGGGAGACAAGTGACAACCATTCCACACACTCCTGAGCAAAATGGCGTTGTTGAAAGGAAGAATCGAATAATCATGGAAGCCACCTGCGCCATGCTCCATGATCAAAGTCTACTGAAGTTCTTATGGGGAGAAGCTGCCAACACTGTCGTGTATGTTCAAAATAGGAGTTTGCGTCAAGCACTGGATTTCAAGACACCCGAAGAAGTTTTCACTGGTAAGAAACCTGATGTTTCTCATTTTAGAATATTTGGTTGTCCCGTGTATTTTCATGTGCCTAAAGAGAAAAGAAACAAGTTGGAAGCATCTAGGAAGAAAAGTATATTTGTGGGCTACAGTGAAAATTCAAAGGCATATAGAATCTATGTGCCTGGACAAAGAGATGTGGAAGTTAGCCATGATGTCACCTTTGATGGAGATACTGCCCTTGGGAAGGTTCGAGATCTCCCCATTCCAAGGAATGATAATAATGATGATCCTACGGAAAAACAGGATGAACCTCCTTCAGATGAAACCTATGCTTGATGTTGAAGGCCCAATGGATCCCATTGATCCACCACCTAGTGATCCCTCTACCTCAAGGAAAAGATCGTTGTGGCTCAAAGATACTCTCAAAGATACTGACAAACATATTCCTCCAAGAGGGGCTTTCCATGAAAGCAAGAAGCCAAACATGTATCAAGGGTACTTAGTTTCTATGAGTACTATTGTTCAATCTGAGCCATGTACATTTGAAGAAGTCGTAAAGCACCAAGTCTGGAAGGATGCGATGAATGAGGAATATGAATCTATCATGAAGATTGATGTTTGGGACATGGTTCCTAGACCCAAGGACAAGTTTGTGGTTACTTCTGAATAGCTTTAAAAAATCAAACATGGAATTGATGGAAGTGCTGAAAAATATAAAGCCAGGTTCATTGCTCGAGGCTTCTCTTACAAGGAAGGAGTGGACTATGACGATATATTTGCACCGGTTGCCCGATATACCAATATCTGATCCATTATTGCTCTCGTTGCCTCTCAAGGATGGAGCCTACACCAGATGGACGTTAAGACTGCTTTCTTACATGGCTCGCTTAAGGAGGAAGTTTACGTAGAAAAACCTGAGGGGTTCGAAGTACAAAATTGAAGGACATGCTATCACCCAAACTCGCAAGGCTCCTAGAGGGGCACTTGCTAGGTCAAGAGCAACAATGAAGCTAAGGCCCACTGTCACCACAGCTAAAGCTTCCTACTCTTTACGGACTCTCACCAATGGGAGGAGACATGATATATAGAGAATCACTTATGAAGGATAGGTCGACTAAGATGGATGTGAAGTGATCTCGATGACCCTTTCCTAGAAGAGACTCAAAAGTGGGACTTGCTTGCTTCTTAAGCAAGGTGCAAGGTTCTCGAGGATAGGGGAATAGGGATTTGAGGGACTGGCTTAGAGAATGTGACTTGCAACGAAGCTTCATAAACCCTAAAATCCTAGTGGAACTCGGTTAAGTGGTTTTTGAAGAATTGATTTTGATAAGATATGGGACCACACACGACCAAGTGGACCCAGGTTTGGTCAAGAGGAGGAAGTTTAGCAACCAATAATGAGCTTGACCTAAGCAAGGAAGAGAAAGGGATCAAAGAAAGGATATTTACTTAAAGGAGCCTAAATGATCCCTATGAGGTACTAGCCTAGGGAAACCTAGAGAAAAAATCGGTCTCAAGCCTAGGGCTTGGGATAACTCGCAATCCCACCGTCGAAATTCTTTCAAATTTCGAGGAGACCTAGGAGACACACCAACACAGAAATGCCCAAGAGATCGAAGATTTTCCATGGGTAGTTTGTCAGGACAATGATGCCCTAAGATGCCCAATGTCGCTAGACCTAGAATAAAGAAGAAAAGGTGAAGAAAAATGGTTCTTAAAATGATCACCTTATGGTAGATCAGTGCTTAATCCTTTGGGGAGATTGGATTAAAGAAGAATAACGAGAATGGACTTCGTTTCTAGGTCAAGGAGGCTTCAAGGACTACTTCGCTTAGCATTAGGGCAAAAGAGAGTGACCTTAAAGCTTTATACTTCGTTTTGCAAGATGAGATGGCTTATCAAGATGAATTCAACCATAGAATTATCCCTAGGAAAATTCGTTCAACATACATGGCCCATACATAGAGAGATGCTATCTAGAAACAATAATTCCACAATTTCACAATAATGCATGCAGCAATTAGCCCTAGTATAGTGAAAATCTCATTATCAATGCATGTGACAAAGTAAAAGAAAGAATATCATTAAATTTGTACTTACATGTAAGAGAATATATCCAACCATCAACAAATTGCCAATCAAGAAGCTCCAAGACAAGAATAAATAATCCAAACATCAAAATTCATTCCATGCTCCAAGATTTCGTCAACCAAGAAGGAATAGCAAAAATCTCTAGAGAGCGAAAATCTCTAGAAAGATATAAGTCCAAACCAAGTGATGATGATGAAATGAATCCTCATCACTTCTATTTATACACTTCTAATGAGTTCGATTTAGCTACTTGAGCCTACATTAGCCCCTAAAATAAAAATAATGTGCAAAATAACTAACTTTTGGTGACAAGCCCACCAAACTAGCTCATAAACAAAAGAATAAGCCTCTCAAGAAATTGAATGATCAACAACACATCTCGTTGGGCCTTCTACGAATCCTGATGAAGTCCATAAGTGCCACAATGATGAATAGGACTCCCAAAAGTAGTGGACAAGGGATTGGCCCCTTGTTCTCCAAATGATAAACCTGTGGTGCTCCTAATGGGTGTGAGGGCACACAAGTAACCTCATCGGTCTCCAAGTAGGTCGAAGATGATTGTAGACCATCTGTAAGGGCTTAGATGATGGTGTAAGTGATGCCACATCAGCATACATGTCCTGGGTCATCTGCCAAGTGCATGGTACAACTGTGGGGCCAGCGAGACATGGTGAACCAGGTGCATCTTCCTCATCCAATAGGTGAATCTCGAGCAATCTTTGAACATCTTTGGGGATCCATGGAGTGTTGTCTATTTTTGTGGAGGACCATGGCTCTCAACACACACCCTACATGTGCCAATGTAGCCTTCTGGAGGGTTAGGAACCCGTATAGGGAGACCAAACCCAAAATGGAGACCATCTGCAATCCTGCATAAGATCTAATGCATCCCCTAGCCTTTCAGTACAACAAATCATCAATGGAAATCGAGTAAAAGAACTTACAACCATGGACAACAGGTGGGCACTTCATAATGGCATGCCCTTCCATAGTGGGCTTTGGCATGTGCTAATGTCTCTAAGCTCCAAATGGGGTTAACCAAGTATCCTATTAGGTGGTTTCTACTTTTAAAGGGGATAGTATGTCTAAGGTACATCCTTTAAAGGGTGGTGGCATGTGATAAAGAGATGAATAGAATAGGGAATGAAAAGGGCAGCCCTGGGCCACGTGCTGAGGTACAAAGGTAGCTAATAAAAGGGAAGCCCACACCTGGGTATATAATGTATAGGAGGGAGTAATCGTGGTGCATGAGGTGCCCCAGCCTTGATTTTTCCACCCTTCTTTATATGTCTTTTGCCTTTTATGATTTTTATTTAATTAACTTCTCGCGGCTCAATGGATAAGAGCATGATGTGTAAAATATAGCAGTGGATACCCCCTTTAAGGTAGGGTAGTTCATGGCCTACCTGGGGTTGGGACAATCATGGGTTATTGAATGATAAAAGAAGCTCATCTAGGACCTATAGGAACTAAGGTGATGGCCATGATGATGGGGTAGAGCTCATGTATTGGTTTTTGCCCACATGCTACATGTGTTTGTCCCGACCATCTTTTGCATTTTGTGGTACAATCTTCCTGTTGAATGTGGCCAATTATGCTTTCAGCTGCATCAACCTTTGGAGCATCATTCCAGGCCCGACCCAAGGTGTGGGCAAGGGGAAGGAGGAAGGCTAACCCTATGTGGACCCAAGTGGGAGAAATAATGAATGGGGTTATAATGAGTGGAAGGGGAGTGATATATGTGGATGACGGAGCGAGACCATGCAACTAAAATCAAGGTTTCCCATGTAGTACCATCCCTAAAGCCCAAAGGTCAGTAAAAGAGATCACAAGAGACTAGGATCCAAGGTTATCATCCAAAAGAGGTCCAGGGGACAAGAGCACAGACCTATTACCAAATGACAATGCATACCTTTAGGTTCGAGAGGCCCACCTTCAAACATACGCTCATGACAGATGGGTGATGGACCACATGGCTGGCTCAAGTGGCGAAGAAATGGCACAACGAGTTAGTTGGTGGTTGCAAGGGGGTTTTGGTTGTCGGCCGATGACCATCTTGGAGAAAAATTTTCTCCTAGGGATATCACCCACAAAATGGTGGGTAACATCTAGCTCCAATTGGGACGTGATCTCTCGGAAAAGTGGACGAAGACACTCGAACGGGACGTCACGAGAACTCCAGCAATCTCTTGGTTACCGTAGACCTATTATCTACACATATAATAGATGAAAAACACAGGGCAGCATGCTTTCACAACTTTTCATGATCGCACATGCTTGGATTAGTCCCATAAAATCAACTCATAGAAGTAATATTTCAAATGCAGATTTTAAATCTAAATGCAGCTAATATATCATGAGAAATACCATATGACATTAGTTCTATTACAAAATCAGCATGTAATGCATCCTACTCTACCATGCATATGGTACAATTTCAAGTCTCAAGGAAAGGGGTGATACAACTTAACTTGACTGGCTCGAGCCAAAGTTCGTCGTTGAGTCTAATAATGTAATAATAGTCTTCTCCAACTTTTCCATGAATCTTGACATGCATTGGGTCTCTATCAACCATGACCAAGTCCCTGACCTTATATTCCCTTTTAGGCTTCCACTTTTTGCTCGTCTTGTGATTTGGTCGTTTGAGAATGCGGACCTCTTGTGATGGGAGAATAGGAGAAGGCTTCTCGATTTCATGTGTTTCATAGTATGGGATTGGTCCAGGCTTGATCACATGAGAAAGGTAGGTAGGCTCTCTATAGAGGACAAAAGGGGTACCATCAATTTGTGGGATAGTAGCATATGACAAGTCCATTTGGAGATGGCCTCCAATTGTGGCTCCCCACTTCCTAGATAAGAGCATCCCCCATACATCAGGGACATCTATGACCACAACATCCATGAGAAGTGATATATCAGGGTTCTTAGCCAAAGAGACCTTTAGCTCTTTTACGAGGCCTTCCACCTCCACAGGATTAGAGTTAAAACCACATACCTTTTTGTATGGGTAAGTGATGTTGAGACCCAATTGCTTCATAAATTTTAAAGGCATGATGTTTGCAGAAGCCCCCGAGTCTAACATACAATTGTGTAAGAGGAGGTCATTGATAGCCAAAGTGAGCATAAATGGTTCATACCCAGGGTTTTGATCAGGAATATGAATGTTTTGTAAGTCTTCGGGTAATTCTTCTTCTTGAATACCTAGGGACTTTTTGATTTGTTGTTGTTGTTCGGGAAGTTTTGCAATCTCTTTCAAAGGAACAGGTATGGTTATTTTCCCTATGGAAGCCCCTACGTCAATGTCAAGCCTAGCCTCCTTTCGCTTCTATTTCTTCTTGATGTTTTCTTTCTTTGGAGGATCTTTTTTTGGATTGGCTTTGGTTGGGGGATCCGCTTTGGGAGGAATTTCAGAAAGAGACCCCTTGGGAGGGGCTTGCTTGGTCAATGAGTTTTCTCTAGGTGGATCCTTAGAGATTGTGGGGTCTTTTTTATTGTCCTTTCGTGAATATTGGACCCCTTTGAACCTTCCCTTGCTATCAGCATTAAGAATGGATTCTTCCTTTTCTTCCTTAAGGGTGACCTCACTAATGGGAGGGTGTGTGTACGAGCCTCCCAGCAAAATGTTGAAAATGTCAGATTCCACAAGGTTAGCTTGCTCATCTATTTCTTCATCATCACTTCCCCCTCTTCACTTCCCTCATCTTCGGAAGACGAGTCTTGCTCAACTGCGTTAGTTGGAGCCAAAGTGTTTGGGATTTGAGATGAGCTCGACTTATCCTCTTCATTTTGCTTTTTGGGAAAGGGTTTTCCTTTTGGAATATAACTAGATTTTTGGGCCCTTTCCAAGGCAGTGATTTTATTCATGATAACCCTGTCACGTGAGTTGACTTCTTCACTAAACTTCTCCATTTTCTTAAGGATGGCCAAGAGGGTTTCTTCGTGTTGATCTTTAGATTTCTCCTTCTTGACCTCGGTTTTAGCTCTAGGGTGGTCAGTGACATCCACTTTCGAGATTCGTAAGTTTTCCTCAACTTCAATTGCTATCTCTTTGGCTTCAGCCAATATGGAAGGTTTCTTGTCCCTTAATGCATATAGGTCAAGTGGCCACCCACAGCTTTTATGAATTGGTCAAAGACATTATCTTCGGAGGGTTTCAAATGATCGGAGATATCCTTGACTACCCTATCAAATTTTTGAATGAATTCCCGAATGTCTTCCCTTCCCCTAGTTATTTGATAGAATTTTTCAATGTTAAAGGTTCCTTGGGCATTGCATAACCATCTCTTCATGAACAGGTCCTCGAAGTCATCAAAGTCTTCTATGCATGTCGGGGGAAGACCAAGGTACCATTCTCTTGCTTGTCCTTCAAGTGATAGAGCAAAATTCATCATGAGCCTATCTTCATCTAAGATCATCCTAGGGGACATGTGTCAATAGAATTCTTCAACAAAGTCACGAACACTCCAAGTAGCATCCCCTTTGAACGTATTGGTTATACTTTTCAAGTAATGGTTTGGGATCATCACTCAATTTCAAAGGGGCAAAGACACTAACCAAGTGTCTTTCACTTTTGATCATCTTAGGTTGGTCTTGTTTTGGGTCAGCGTTAGAACTAGATGCCATCTTTGGGGAAGGGTCACTGACCTCTTCAAATTCAGGGAGAAGAGCGGTCCCAGCAGGCGATGGGGCTCTTTCCTTCTTCCTTTTTGTAGCAGCCCTAGTTTTGGGAGGAATGTTGTCACTTTCAAGTAAACTAGGGGTTTTAAGAATGAGTGGAGTCGCCAGAGGAATACTTGAATTTTCGTCAATGAATCAATTCCCCAATGATTCACTATGGAGGTAGACCTTCTTCCTCCCCGGCAACAGCACCAAAATATTACCGCTCAAACTAGTAGGGGTCCTAAAAGGGGCACTTGCTAGGTCAAGAGCAACAATGAAGCTAAGGCCCATTGTCACCACAGCTAAAGCTTCCTACTCTTTACGGACTTTCACCGATGGGAATCTTGTCGCATAAAGTGTCTAGGCAGCACGACAACGCTCAAAGTAAGGGTTGTCACTCGTAATCCTTACTCTGTTTAGACTCTTTCCTAGGCAAGTCAAGGGGGGTAGTCCCTAAGGTAAATGGATGAGAAAGCCTGTGGAACACGGGCTCTAAGAGATTTTAATGATGGACAACTTGATGAATCTAAAGCGATTCTCGGTCAATTGAGATAGATAGATTAAAATAAGACACGATCACAAGATAAAAATGACTACAGACCAGTGCCTTTAATTGGAATTAACCATAGACTAAATAATAACAAGTCATCCAGAAAAAAACGTATAGATGTAGCAAATTGACGATCATGAACAATTAATGTAAATGCCCAAAACTACAATATGCAAGAGATTCTAGATTTAAAATAAAATTTCACTTAATGGCCCAGATCTAGATTTAATTAACTTTCTCCAACAGTCAATATGATTTAAAACGTTTATCGCACTTGACAATAGAGAAATATCAAAAATGCATTTAATCACCAAATAACACTAAGGAACTTCAAATTTAAATTTTAATTATTCCTTAGGCAATAACTTCAATGTGATAAATAAATAAGTCAAGCTGAATCAAAGGGTTAAATTTTAAGATTTTAATGGGCCATAGGCCACATTAAAATATTTAATGTAAAAACGCAAATCACTTTAATTTAATTCCTTTGTTACGAAAGAAATTTTTTAGATTTTTTAAATGTTTTAGATTTTTTTGAACTTCTTAGATTTTTTAAAAATTTTAGAATTTTTAATTTTTATGATGTTTTTAGATTTCTTAATGAAAATAAATAAATTCAAAAAAAAAATCAAATCTAAAAATAAGTTGGAAATCAAAAACTCAAAACCAAAAAATCATAATTCTTTTTTTTACCAAATCAAAACAAAACAAAAAAAATCAAAATAAAACCACAATTCGAAAAATGAATTTGAAACAATAAAAATCAAAATTAAAACTTAACCAAAATAAAAAGATTAAATCTAAACACATTTCAAATGAAACTAAAATATATATACATTATAACCCTAACCATATACAAACCTAAAACTAAATTAAATAAAAAGTAAAACCTAACGTAACCAAACAACACACATAACAATAAAAAGAAAACGAATGTGTCTGTTGTTTGTTGTTTTAGGTCCGACGGCGGATGAGGAGAGCTCGAAGGCAGCGATGTGGGACGAGAGGAAAAGAAAGCCACGGGTTGCAGTAGAGGGCAGGAGATGGAGCTTGAGGGGGCGTGGATATGGCAATGGTGACTCGTGAGGAGGCTGCGATGGGGACCAAAGAGCTGGACTAAGCCGCAGGGAGATGGTGAGATATGCAGGAAGCTCAGGTGAGGAAAGATGCGTGGACAGCAGATTCCGCAGGGCAAGAGGGATGGAGATGTGCAGACAGGCAGCACGCAAAGAACGGAGCACTGCAGGTGGGCAAGTTTCTATGGCAGCAAGCTGACAGAGAATGCGGGTATATAAAGGTTTGCAGAAGGACGTGGGTTTATAGCAACCTCCATATTCTGAGCACACTTTACTACAACGGTGGCTACGTGATCAAAGTGTTTAATTTTCATGATTTCCATCTCCTTATCACGTTTTTCCAGCTAGGCATACAAAGTTCTCATATCCTTGGCATAATCAGCTATCAACTTTTCTTGACTAAGCTCCATATTTTTTACCAGCTGCATTTGACTGAACTGCATGTCTCTATCCAACTGCATGTCTGTATCCAACTTCTTTAGTTCTTCTATAAGATGCTTATCATTCTCCCTTTCATTGTCAACAATGACTTGATAACTTGTTCCTGCTTTTCCACTATCATGGATTCGTCTTGCAACGGTACAAGTAGATGGCACATTTTGATATGGAGAATTGTCTTGAAATCTTTCATGGACCGCTGGATCCTTTACAAGATCACTCTCATTAAAAAAAAATAAAAATAAAAATAAAAAATAAAAATTATTAATTCAGTCGACAAGTTTGTTATTCTAAAATGTTTTATCCTCATCACTATTTATTATTTCTCCGCTGTTCTTCTGTCATCATCATTCTCTCATCCTGAAGATGGATCCCATTTGGGATTTGAAACGTTGGTTCAAAAATGATAAAACTGTGGATTCTCCGGTCAATGATTCAAAAGATTCAAGCCACAGATCTCTGAAATCCAAGATCACTCTCATTCTGTTGCATAATGTTAGGGGCACAAGGCGAGCTACCTTGATCACCATATCTATCTGTAAAAGCATTGATGGTGTCTTGTAAAGAAGCGAAAGAATCTTCAAAGCATCACCCTCTAAAGAAAAGGCAAATAGATGCATTTTGACATCTTCATGTTTATATTGGGGAGAACTACAATATTTGATTATTGTATGAGTAACCCTGCATAGATTCTTTCTAACAGTGACTGAATCACCACCCGAGAACAAAGGCAATTTATGAATAGCTCTTTCGACATATCATGGAGAAAATCAGTAAAATGACACGGGGTAAACAAATTATCCATGATGACTTGCTTGAAGGGATAAGGAGGGACCAAATGGATGCTAGAGAGAGACCCCTACTCAAGAAAATCAAGAGATCCACAAGAGGCGAGCTTCTAGTAGAAATTCTTGTCTGAGACTTACTTGCTTCTTAAGCAAGGTGCAAGGGTCTCTAGGATAGGGGAATAGGGATTTGAGGGATTGGCTTAGGGAACGTGACTTGCAATGGAGCTTCCTAAACCCTAAAATCCTAGTGGAACTTGGTTTCCCAAGTGGTTTTTGAAGAGTTGATTTTGATAAGATATGGAACCACACGGGACCAAGTGAACCCAGGTTATGTCAAGAGGAGGGAGTTTAGCAACCAATGATGAGCTTGACCTAAGCAAGGAAGAGCACGTTAATTTTTCAGATTGTTCTATGTTGTATGAATTACTTTAGCCCAATTTACTTCTTCATTAACAATGCATCCAAACATTAGCAATGTAACCAATCATAAACTGTAACTAAAGATAGAACAATATATGTAATGACAAAGAAGACAATATCACAACCATAAGAGACAGCAAATTGGTCCAAGACCAAGGAAAGACCCCACAAGGGGGAAACCCTTTCAAATCTTCTTCTTTAATAGATTGTCATAAAAAGTTTTCAGCAGAGAGTACAATGATCCCAATACATAAATTTGCAGCGGAGATTTATAGATCTACAGAACAACAAAGAGAAACCTTTGATCCATCAGATCACTTAAGTCAACTGAAGACAACTGTCAAACCCTATATCAGAATCTAGGACGCTCTTAGAAGGACTGACTGCAAGCGTATGAAACTCCCTGGATGCTCCCTCAACCACTGTGTGAGGGCGTCTGTGTCTACTCGGACACTCTAAATTACTCAAATCCACTTCAAACCCTTAGACCTTCTCTTCTAGTTATTGTGTGTGCGTCTGGGACTGCTTGGACGCTCCCTTGTCCACTTTGTGCGAGTGTACGGGGACTAATACTGTATGATCTGCCTTTGAAACCCTGGAAACTCCCTTCAGGCCTCTGTGCGAGCATCTGGAACTACTCAGATGCACCCTAGACCACTTTATGTGTGTGTCCGAGGACCAACACCTTTACATATGCTTTTGAAACCTTGGATGCTCCCTTAGGCTTCTGTGCTAGCATCTAAGGCTTCCTGGACACTCTTAGAACCACTGTGTGCCAACATCCGGGGACGAAAATACCTAGTTACGTGCCAGCGTCCAAGAAACAGAAAACCCTAGATCCGTGCGAGCTTCAGCCCTGAGATTTCGGACTCTTGCACAAACTTCAATCATCAGACCTGTGAAAACCAAGACAAAAGATAACATTAGAAGATGGCTTGATCAATGTGTAGAAATGAGGTTGAGGTCGCTTCTATTTATAGGTTTTCATGAGGGTCCACTTGGGGTTGAGGCCAACCTAACCAATTTCACATGTGCTTAAGGCCGACCCATTCCATTATACATGAATGAATAAAATAATTCAAAAATCAACTTCTACTTGACCAAATAGGGTGATCTTTAGGTCGATTTTGGTCCTCTCAAAAAGAGGAATTTAATGCAATCATCATCTCGGTCATCTGAGCTGTCCAAGGTGGAATTTGACCCTAGTTGCAAAAATTAACACTCCCTCTCAACTAGGAAGAATTCCACCTGCCAATATCTGTCAGTTGATCATCACATCATCCTGTCATGTTGTCGTCATGCTTTGGTTGTCTCTGCTCAACTCTATCTGCTGAAACTTTCTCGGATCTAAAAGAAGAAGAATCGGGGAGAAATAGCTTCCACCCATACCGAGCAATAGGATAACTTAATCATACAAGGGAGCACATCTTTGACCCTAGGATCTCATCGGGGAGGTCATTCTCAACCTAGAATCTCAAAAGGGGAACAAGTCCCAACCCAATCCTATTGCCTATCGATCATCCCATCAATGACCCTCAGTAGTCATATGGTAGAAAACCTACATCATAATCGACTTGGGTTGTACACCCCAAGTACACTCTCAACTCGTTGACCAAACGAGGAACGGTATTCCCAACAAGCCCTACATGTGGATATGATGCCAACTGGGGTATACTCTGCAAAGACCAGACAAGGGAGCAGCATTCTCCAACCGTATGAAGATAGGGGAGTAGCATCTCTAACCCCATGGGTAACAAATAGGGGTCATACGCTATTGTCCAGAGTTCCCTCAACTCCAAGAGCCCTCTATCTCAATTCCTCACTGTGGGAGCTCAAGCAAGGTGGGAAGAGTTGGCTCAATGTCCTCGATCAATGCTGCCCCTTATCCGGAGGGGCTATGTCCATCAATCCAAGCTACTCTCTGAAGACCAAGAACTTTCCTTTCAGTAATGCCTTGGTGAGAATATATGCAATCTGCTCATCTGTTGAAATGTGATGGAGTCTAACAGCTCCTCTTTGCACCATGTCTCGAATAAAGTGATATTGAATCTCAATGTGCTTGGACTTGTCATGAAACACGGGATTCTCTGCCAGACGGATCCCACTCTTGTTGTCGCAATATATCACTGTAGTGTCTAGGACCTGCTCAAATAGCTCTCCAAAGAGCTTCCTCAACCAAACTGCTTCGCAGCTAGCAGCAATGTATTCTGCTTCGACGGTGCTCAATGCTACAGACTTTTGTTTCCTGCTCATCCAGGATATCATGGCATATCCAAGGCTAAAGCAACATCCAAATGTACTCTTTCTGTCGATAACATTTCCTGCCTAGTCAGCATCAGTGTATCCATGAAGTTGAACATCTCCAACAGAATATCTCAGACCAAGTGTGATCAACCCATGCAAATATCTCAATACGTGTTTGGCAGCGATCCAATGTGCATGGAGGGGCTCGGTCATGAATTGACTCAATGTGTTTACTGCATATCATATGTCTGGACGGGTGTTCACAAGGAACATTAGAGCCCCAATCAGTTGTCTATACTCGGATGGATTTGCCAAATCAGGTCCTGCAGCTTCTCCACATAACTTCTTGAAGTTCATTTCCATCAATGTAGCCATGGATTTGCATTCAGTCATTCCAAATCTTTCCAGCAGCTTCACAACGTATTTTCCCTGTGAAAGGAAAATCTCACCGGGCCTTTGCCATACCTCAAGACCTAGAAAATAGTGCATGAGTCCAAGGTATTTCATCTCGAATTCAGAGGCTAACTCCCTTTTACACTCAATCCTCAAAGGCTCACTACCTATCAAGAATAGGTCGTCAACATATAAAACCAAAATCAATGGCTGGACTACCTTGAAGTAGAGGTTGGGATCGACATTGCTTCTTGTGAATCCCAGCTTCATTAACTGTCAATGCGTGCATCCCAAGCTCGGGGAGATTGCTTCAAACCATACAATGCCTTCTTCAACCTGCAAACATGTGTTCTTCGATGTTCCACTTCAAATCCCTGTGGTTGTCCAACATATACTTCTTCCTGTAACATGCCATGAAGGAATGTGGTCAAACTTGGTCAAACTGCTGTCCTAAAATCTGAGGCCAACCTACAATTTGGTCTGCGGTCAAAGTGCTCAGATCACCTCGATTCTTGTGCCAAAAGATGCGGCATGCGCAAACATATAATCTCCCAAAAGATCGAAGTCAAACTCTCCTTGGAAGGTCAAACTGCATAATTTTCTGAGATTTTCCACCTTGCAATTTAGCTCTCAAATTCGTTCTCCTCGATCCACATGTGTCAGAGAGAGATAATGCCGAATGTAGTACGAACCAATGAGAGAAGGAGAGAGAATGTGTGAGTGATGAAGATGTCAATTGAGGTGAAAGGTCACTTGTATTTATACAAGTCGTTGAGGGTGAAGTGATGCATCCATTGGGCTTTCTGAGCCTACATGATGATGTGGCCGACCTTGACAATTTGCACATGTGTGGGCATAAATTCAAAATCACACTTCTGCTTGTCCAAATGAGATGATCTTTATATCAATTTTTGTCCTCTCGAAAAAGAGGAATTTAATGCAATCATCATCTCCATCAAATGAGCTGTCTTAAGGTGGAATTTGGCCCTAGTTGCCAATTTTAACACTCCCTCTCAACTAGGGAGAATTCCACCTGCCAATCATTGATCATCATGCCATCCTGTCGTCATGTACCATCTTTGTGTCTCATCTCATCTCCGCTCTGCTGAACACTTATATGAATAATGAAGAAGAATTGATCAAGAGTGAGTCACAAGACCTTACCACTCTCCATTGACAAATGTCAGTGTTGATCTTAGATCAAGTTGTTGAAAACCATGCATCAAGAGGTCAAAATCAGCCCAAAATCTGTCCTAAACTTTGTCACTGTTTTGGGCTGATTTTGACCTCTTGATCAAGCCGAATTTGACTATGGAAGACTAAGCTGTTTTGAGGACATCCTATTTCTGCTTTGACCATCTTTGACTTTCTGGTTAGGGCCGATTTAACTGCAGTTGACTGCAGATTTTGACAGGGTTGTATTTACTTTGAATTTGGCAAGTCAATTTGACTTTTGTACTCTCCCTCTCTGTTGAACATTTGATATAATATTAAGAAGACTTGATCAAAGGATTTTCCCCATCCTGGGGTTTTTCCCTGGCATCAGCCAAATCTGGTGTTCTCCTCTCTTAGCTTGTCTTCTGCATATTGTTTTATGTTCAATCTACTTTTACTGTCAATGTGATTAATCGTTAATGTGATTGCTATTAGAAATCTAAATTGGAAGTTGTCATTGGGCTGCTAAAGGAACATTGAAGTAATTGTGCTAAGCATAGAACATACCATTGTTAACTAAAATTAACACTGTTAGACAATGGTTTGGAAGGAGCCTACCCACTGTGAGTTGTTGGGTTTGTTGGGCTAATTATACAGTGGTTTGGAAGGGCTAAACCACTGTGAGAAGGCTGATTGGTTAGGGCTGTCATACAGTGATTTGAAGGAAGGAAAATCACTATGAGAAGGCTATTGGTTGAAGCTAATATATAGTGACTTGAAGAGGCATGATCACAGTGAAAAGTAGAGTATGTTGAGCTGATTGTGCAAGTGAATATGAAGGAAAGAGACCCTTGTGAGCAGCTGAGTGCAGAGACATTGGAGCAGCAAGATCTCTGTGAGAAAGGGTGGCAAAGGACCTGTAAGGTACACCAAGATCAAGAGGACAGAAAGCATTGTAAGTATTGGTCACCTACAACAAGTAAGTCATTGTATTTGTTCTTGTTGTGTGGGCAGATTGAGGATCATAAGTTGTTGACCTCAAGCCCTAGTTATTCCTTGTATCAGGGCTAATTGTAAGGGCCATGGTCCCTAGTATGGAAGCCCTATGTTTGTTGTATTAAAGTTGTAATAAACAAGTTTTGGGTCTGCGAAAATATTGTGTATTTTGTTGATTCATTGCTATTACATTTCCTTTGTGCAAAGTGCTTGAAGTTGTGAGTATCTTAGTGTGTTTGTGATCGTGATTAGACGTAGACCTCATTCTGAAGTACTAGGAAAATCCAACATGGTATCAAAGCTACTTTGAAGGGACAGTTGAATTAGAGTGTGCACAGCAAACAGTTCAAGAGGGAGTTGGTTGCCTTGTTGTTGAAGAACTAGTAGCATGGCGAAGTTGGTCACTAGTCTGAGGTATGAGGATAGGTTGGAAGGGTTCTCCAACTATAGTCCTTGGAAGGAAAGGATCAAGCTAGTCTTATTGGTGAACAAGATATGGGAGTTTGTCGACAAGGAGATTCAAAAACCAATAGATCCTAAGGAATTGGATGTGAAGGTGTTAGTTTTTTATGGATATGGTAGCATTGGACAGGGGTTCTAGTCTCTAAGGTGTCAGAGAGGCTAACAAACACGATATCTCCAAAACCCAAAAAAGATTTCGAGAGAACACTTAGAAACCTCTCAATTAAATTAATTGATCAATAATTTAAAAAGTTCCTAAGTCTAACTTAGGAAAATTGATTAATTAATGGGTATTAATTGAGAAATCAATTTTACCCTAGAGACTTCTAGAAAAGTGACTTGATGGAGTCTAAGATGATCTAAGTCATCGATCATGACTAGATCTTGGTCGTTGATGCTCCAACGACAGATTATAAGAGCAGATCAAAGGGATTCGAGAAGGGACAGTTTGTGAGCAAGGCAGTTTGAATTCCCCAGTTCGCAGTATTCAGTGAAAGTGCAATTCGAGCCAGGGAAGAGCATCACAGAGAAAGGGAGCAGAACAGATCTGAAGGTTATTTTCCTCAATTTTCCTGTGTCCCGAAAGCAGGAAAAGAGGAGACCAAATTGTCTACAGAGAAGGTTGATTTGCGCAGTGCGAGTCAGCCAAAAACCCTAGTACGAGTAGCCGGAAGAGGTTTGTTTCAGTCGTTGAAGGCAAGATCAGTATCCCAGAGGCAGAGAAAGTCATTTCCAAAGGCAGCGAGAGGCAATACTACTCGCCTGGAAGAGTTACAGGGGTTGTGCAAGTTTATCCAGAGACACCAGTGTGCATTCTAGGCAAAGGTGTGAATAGCCTAGAGGATGTGTGAGTGGCTAGAAAGAGACTAGTTTGATTGCAGAGGGAGACAAAGTGCATCCTGCATATTTTGTTGAGAAATCTAGGGGCAACGAGATTAGGCAATTTGTCTTACTTTGATAACTTCTTATGTTGTCCTTTTACTTAACTCGATTAGCTTCTTCTTCAATTCGATTATTATTGTGTTTTCTATCATCAAACAGCTACCAAACAATGAAGAACAGTGACACAAGAGGACACAAGATGTAGGCTATAAGCCAGGGCCAAAACCTCTCCTCTTGAGAGGAAAACCTGCAAGAACTCCTCTTCTTATAAAACTTCAAATGACGAATTCTAAGACCTAAGACCCTTGTCAAAGACCCCTCCAAGACCAAGTCAACCTTTCTTCTTGATGAGCTTTTCTTCCAGCAACTTCGACCCCAGTGGTTTCTTTTGCAACTTCGATCCGAGCAATTTCTTTTGCAACTTTCACTATTGGAGAAACCCTAGCCCTTGCACGTGTGAAAAGATGGTGATTTCTTCCTTCCTTCTCCTTCGCTTGACTTGGTTCTTTCTTATAGAATTTGGCTTGCAAAGTATACCTATTGATGCCCTAACTTGACTTCCCTTAGCAAGTCTACAATTCGGTCTAGTTGCTGCAATAGGTGCCCTAATTTTCTCGCATGTGTGAAGGATAATAGCCCAAAGACAGTCCAAAAACTTCGCTTTCTCTCTTCTTCTCTTCGTTAGGTGATGAGGCTTCTTTCTTGTCTTCTTATCTTCCTTGATCGAACTTCTTGTTGCTTGATTGGATGCCTTTCCAAATGAAGTTGAGCTCTCTTATATATAGTCTCTCTAGCAGGTCGAATAGCCCTTTCATGAGGCTGACTTGTCACCTTGTAAGCCGACTTGTTCTTTCTTGAAGGCCGACTTGTTGTTGCTTGTTTGACAAGGTCTTGGAGGGTCTTTGACACATTTTATGACTTACAATAATTTTCTTGACATGATACAATATGCCCAAAAGGGTCTTCCATACATGACAATGACTCAATTAACTTGTTGACTCAATGACAAGCCCTAGAAGCACTCAATGGGTGCTTGAACTATAAATAAATTTACCTTGAGCATGAAACCCATGCCTCAAGAATGACAATAATAAATTTCTTTTTCTCCTTACATCAAATACATAAAATCATGATTACATATGTCATTATGAAGACCGAACCTAGTTACATATTTCAACATATTTTGCCTGTAAATTGTCGAAGGTTTGCCAGTTGAGCAATTAGTTGCAATTATCTTCTCAAATTGTTGCATAATAATAAAACCCTCATCTGTTCCACTGGTTTTCCCTTCGTGGGTTTTCCGCAAAATTTTGTCCAAAAATAACGGTATCATTTTTATTGTGTGTGCATCTATTTCTCAATTCTGTAATTTTTATTTCCGCGGCATGTTTTTATTGGTGAAGAATTGCAATGTGAATTATTCGTTATTTGTCGTAATAATAATTACAGAAGACAAATAAATTGTTAAGTTAGGAGAAAAATATCCAGTTGTTGTAGTTCAAGGAATTTTCACATAAGGCTAAGCTCATCATCCTATATGGTGTCAAAGATCACTTGATACCTCATCGAACCAGGAAGAACATTGCATGAGAGATGTGGAAGGCTTTTCATGACTTGTTCCAGAATAAGAACAAGAATTGGTTATTGGTACTGAAAGAGAAGTTGAAGAGCACCAAGATGTTGGATGGCGAAGGTGTGGCTCCATATCTAACGAGACTTTCTCAAGTTCGTGAAGAGCTAGCTGCCATTGGAGATAACATTCCAGAGTCAGAGCTAGTGAGGACTACTTTGAAGGCATTCCCCAAGGAATGGAAGCCATTATTCAAAGGGTGTCTGTTAAAATTGGCAACTAGGGCCAAACTCCATTTGGGTCATCTTATTAATGCAAACTGATATTTTGTCTTAGATCTCTCTCATCGAGAGGTGTAGGATTGATCTAAAGATCATCTGATTCCGATAAGTATTCATGGAGATATGAATTTATTTGTGTTATGGGACAATTCATCAAGGTCGGCCAACAACCAAATAAACCCCACTTTTGCTCAACGTTTTAGTATAAATAGAGGTGGACTTCAAGTCATTTCAAGTTTCAACACACTTGGGATCTATTCCTCTCTACTTGTCTTTGGGTTTTAGTAGGAGGAGAGATCCTAAGAGATAACATTGCCCTAATCCAGAGGGAAGAAGCCAAAATTGTCGAGAACTGCCGAGAACTGCCGAGAAAAGCTGGAACTACCGAAACTGTTGGAATTGTCGGAACTGCCGAAATTGTCGAAACTGTCGGGAATAGTCGAAACTGTCGGGCATAGTCAGAACTGCCAAGAACTATCGGAACTGCCAGGAAAGTTGACGCAGAGGGCAGAAGCTGAAACTACCAGGAACTGCTGGAAATAGTCGGAATTGTTGGAACTGCCTAGAACTGCCGAGAAAATCCGGAACTGCCGAAATTGCCGGAATCGCCAGAACTGCCAGAACTGTCGGGAATAGCCAAAATTGCCAGAATTGCCAAAACTGCCAGAACAGGCGAGAAAGATAACACAGAGGGCAGGAGCTGAAATTGTCGAGAATAGCCGGAACTGCCGGAACTGCCAGGAACAGCTGGAATTGATGGAATTACCGAAATTGCGGAACTGCCGGAATTGTCGGGAAAAGCCGGAACTGTTGGAACTGCCAAGAATAGTCGGAACTGCCAAGAACTGTCGGAACAGCCGGGAAAGATGACGCAGAGGGCAAAAGCCGAAACTGCAGGGAATAGCCGGAATTGTCGGGAACTGCCGGAACTGTTGGGAAAAGCCGGAACTGCCAAAACTGTCGAGAATTGCTAGAATTGCCAGAACTGCGGGAACTGCCAGGAACTGTCGGAACTACCGGAAACTTCCAGAACTGCCGGAAACTGCTGGGAACTGCCGAAACTACCAAGAACTACCGAAATTGCCGAGAACTGCTAGAACTGTCGGGTGCAGCATGGTGCAGCGCGGCGACGTGTAGCAAGATGACGAAATGCGGCGCAACGATAGGTGAAGGAATCACCTTGGAGAATCAGTTGAAGCAAGATGTCTTCAACTGATCTCATGTATCATCTTCTTAGAGATGATCTATGTTCTTATCTAGATAAGTCAAAGTGTTGACTTCTGTTGTAAACGTACTATCTCTCTCTCTCTACTGAACGTACTATCAAGGGTTTCCCCACATTGGGGTTTGTCCCTAGCTAGCACCACATCTTGTGTCCTCTTGCCTTGACTTGTCTTCTGCGATCTATGTTTATGTTCTATCTGCAGTTTACTTTAATGCTAATGTGATTGCTAATCTGGAAAAGATACGGAGCTAACTGTGAAAATTGAAATAAATTGCTCTAAGCATAGAACATACCTAAAATTAACATGGTATCAGAGCAGAGGTGAAGACAATGCCCAAGCAAGAGTGAAAGAGCAATCACCGAAGACAGTGGGGAAAGGAAAAAAGGATCAGTGGATTCCTCATCCCTCTTCAAATTCACCAAGGGTGAAGTCGAAGCAGAGAATATTATCAAAATGGCGTAGTAAAAGTTTCAGATGGCCTACCTAAAGATCACTTCAATGGGAAGTCTGGATCTAAGGGTGGAAGGAAAGGCAGATGCCTTGGTTGTAATAAGTTCAGCCATTATGCGAAGGAGTGTCTGAGGTAGGGACACATCACTTGATGATGATAACAATCATTCCAGGGACATCTTCAATGATCAGAGGAATGACAGGTAATGCAGGTCATCAAGGAAACAACCGACTCTTCAGAGAAAGCAAGGAACCCCAGGTATGAAGAATCAAATGTTGTTTCTAATAAGATAAAGAAGCGTTATCTTGTATTGGCCCTCTCCTTCAAATTCTTTGGGGATTTGGCTTATTGATCGTAGTGCTTCAAGGCACCTCATTGGATAGAAGGGTGCTCTCTCGAATTTGGTAGAGACGGAAACAAATGTGGGATTATACTTGGAGTTGATGCCACCTATCCCGGAAAGGGTGTAGGGAATGTTACCCCTCAATTGAATGAGGGTAACTCTATTCATTTACAAGAATCTCTTTTATGTACCTAATCACAAGAAGAACCTGGTGTCCATCTTGGAAATGGAATTCAAAGGTTTTAGGGTGGCATTCATCGATGGAAAGGTACGTGTTAAAAAATAGAATTTTCAAAGATGCTTTTTCTCATGGGTTCAGGGTTGGCAATTTGTATCAAGTTGCAGGATGGTCCATTGGGAATCATGTCAATTGACATATCGCATCTATAACACCGGAGGTCTACCTTTAGGGCCCTACCTGATGTGAGTCAGATGGTGATAGGGATGCTTGAATTCAAGAAGAGCATGAAGGTACATGTCTGAGATGTACCGAAGGAAAATCTTATAAGAGGATCATTCCCCTCATGCAGCAGTTCCACAGGTTTGGAACAACCCGAGGAGTTTGAGATTCATGATTGGGAATCTCATGTATACAAGTGGAAGAAAGCCCTTTATGGCTTGAAGCAAAACACCCCGGGCGTAGTATGAGAGGATTGATAGTTTTCTGATGAAGCTGAGATTCACTAGAAGTGAAATCGATCCAAACCATTACCCGAAGGTTGTCGTCTGTGGATGATAGACTTCTCATACCGACATCTTACGAGGACGACCTATTTTTGACAAGTGCAGACCCTCTCATTTGCAGAAGTAAGAGGGAGCTGGATTTCGGATGTGGAA
This sequence comes from Pinus tabuliformis, assembly GCA_031772625.1. NCBI lineage: Eukaryota > Viridiplantae > Streptophyta > Pinopsida > Pinales > Pinaceae > Pinus > Pinus tabuliformis. The sequence continues at coordinate 746,728,328 of CM062816.1, read as the reverse complement.
TGATAAACTGCAAGCCTGTGAATACCTCGAGGATCTTAACTTTCAGAAGTTATATGGTAGTGATGTCGGACCAGATTTGGGAAATGCCTCTGAGTTTCATAAACTCATTTGTGTTGATGTTCTTGGTGAACTTCCGTCCAGACATATGTTTTGCAATTAGCATGGTGAGCTCATATTTGGTTGAGCCTCACTAGATTGGTGCCAAGAATCTTCTGAGATATCTTCAGGGCACAATCTCTCATGGATTGAGATACACTCTCGGAAATATGAAACTGCATGATTATTCGAATGTTGACCGGGGGGGCAGTGTGGAGGATCACTAGAGCACTTCAAAGTGTTGGTTCTCTTAAGATCCTGCTTCGATATCATGGATGAGCAGGAAGCAGAAGTCGGTTGCTATAAGCGCCGCCGAGACCGAATACATAGCTATGAATATGATCTCGTGTGAAGCTACATGATTGCAGAAGCTCTTAAGTGAGTTGTTTGTACACATGATGAATACCACTGTAATTCTCTATGACAACCAGAAGGGGGATTCGATTATTGAGGAATCCCGTATTTGATGATTGCTCCAACAGATAGACATCAGATACTACCTTATTTGGGATATGATAAGTTGATAAGCAAGGAGGCTCCATCGCATTGAGACTGATGTACAGGTCGCAGACATTTTGTCAAAGCCCCGAGGAAAGGTCAAATCTGTGACTTTCCCGAACGACTTGGAATCGTTGAGAGACCTTCTTATAAGGGTCCTGCATGTTGCATGCATTGAGCTCTGGGGGGGCTTGGGGTACTTACTGGAGCAACATACGACCACAAGGCGGCTCACCCTCCCCTGGTGGTGTGCTATGTACAAGATGACAGGTTCAACCTTCCCCTGTGATACTCCATGGCGACTGTGGAACAGGATGATTAGTCCTCCTATGGGCCAGGATGATTAGTTCTCCTGTGGCAACTGTGGAACGGGATGATTAGTTCTCCTGTGGGTCGGGATGATTAGTTCTCCCGTGGCAACTATGAAACAGGATGATTAGTTCTCCCGTGGCAACTGTGGAACAGGATGATTAGTTCTCCTATGGGCTAGGATGATTAGTTCTCCCGTGGCGACTATGGAACAAGATGATTAGTTCTCTTGTGGGCCAGGATGATTAGTTCTCTCATGGCAACTGTGGAACAGGATGATTAGCTCTCCTGTGGGCCTGGGTGATTAGTTCTCCCACGGCAACTGTGAAATAGGATGATTAGTTCTCCTATGGGCCGGGATGATTAGTTCTCCCGTGGCGACTGTGGGGCAGGATGATTCATCCTCCTGTGGACAAGATGATTAGTTCTCCTATCAAGGCATCCTACCCATGCAGTCTGGGACTCATGGGAAGTACCTCTCATCTTATCAATGAGCAGGGAAATGGGGTTAGGGACCATAGTAGTACTATCGATGGACGCATCGATGTATCTACCATACTCCCTATGCTAGGATGACCTCCATTGATCCGGGATTAGTATGAATGGTTTGAGACACTCTCTTGTGACATTGATTTGGGATCAATAAAACTGACTTCGGGCCAGTAAGAGTGATGTGACACACTCCCTTCAGATGAAACTAACTTCGGGTCAGTAAAGAATGGTATGAGACATTCTCGATCAATTCTTCTTCTTCATGGTTCAGTAGAGTAGGGCATAGCAGAGCGAAGCAGAGATCAGCAGAGCAGAGCAGTGCAGGGCACTAATGGCAGAGATAGTACAGTCGGACATATGGATCAGCGGATGGGGTTCTCCCTAGTTGAGAGGGAGTGTTAAAATTGGCAACTAGGGCCAAACTCCATGTGGGTCATCTTATTAATGCAAGCTGATATTTTTCTTGGATCCCTCTCATCGAGAGGTGTAGGATTGATCTAAAGATCATCCGATTCCGATAAGTATTCATGGAGATATGAATTTATTTGTGTTATGGGACAAGTCGTCAAGGTCGGCTAGCAACCAAATAAACCCCACTTGTGCTCAACGTTTTAGTATAAATAGAGGTGGACTTCAAGTCATTTCAACACACTTGGGATCTCTTCCTCTCTAATTGTCTTTGGGTTTTAGTAGGAGGAGAGATCCTAATGGATAACGCTGCCCTAATCCAGAGGGAAGAAGCCGGAACTGCCGGGAACTGTCGGAACTGCCGAGAAAAGCCAGAACTACCAGAACTGCTGGAATTGTCGAAACTGTTGGAATTGTCAGAACTGCCAGAATTGCCGAGAAAAGCCAAAACTGCCGGGAATAGCCAGAACTGCCAAGAACTGTCGAAACAGCCAGGAAAGTTGACGCAAAGGGCAGAAGCCGAAACTGTCGGGAACTGCCGAGAATAGCTGGAATTGTCGGAACTGCCGGGAACTGCTAGGAAAAGCCGAAACTGCTGAAACTACCTAAACTACCAAGAATCGTCGAAATTGTCGGAATTGCCGGAACTGCCAAAACTACCGAAACTGTCGGGAACAGCCGAAATTGTCGGAATTGTCAAAACTACCGGGAACTGTCGGAACAGGCAGGAAAGCTGACGCAGAGGATAGAAGCCGAAATTATTGGGAATAATCGGAATTGCCGAAACTGCCGGAACTGCCTATAACAGCTGGAATTGCCGAAATTGTCGAAATTGCCGGAACTATCGGAATTGCTGAGAAAAGCCGGAACTGTCGGGAATAGTCGGAACTCCCAAGAACTGTCGGAACAGCCAGGAAAGATGAAGCAGAGGGCAGAATCCAGAACTGCCGGGAATAGCCGAAATTGTCGGAACTATCGAGAATTGCCGGAACTGTCGAGAAAAGCCGAAACTGTCAAAACTATCGGGAATTGTCGGAATTGCTGGAATTGTCGGAACTGTCGGAACTACGGGAACTGCCGAAACTGCCAGAAACTGTCAGAACTATTGGGAACTGCCAAAACTGCCAGGAACTGCCAAAACTGCCGAAACTGCCGGGTGCAGCATGGTGCAGCGCGGTGAGGTGCAGCAGGATGACGAAATGCAGCGCAACGATAGGTGAAGGAGTCACCTTGGAGAATCAGTTGAAGCATCATGTCTTTAACTGATCTCATGTATCATCTTCTTAGAGATGATCTATGTTCTTATCTAGATAAGTCAAAGTGTTGACTTCTATTGTAAACGTACTATCTCTCTCTCTCTGCTGAACTATTGAAGAACATATAAGAAGAATTGATCAAGGGTTTCCCCACATTGGGGTTTGTCCCTGGCTAGAGCCACATCTTGTCTCCTCTTGTCTTGGCTTGTCTTCTGCGATTTATGTTTATGTTCTATCTGCAGTTTACTTGAATGTTGATGTGATTGCTAATCTGGAAAAGATATTGAGCTAACTGTGAAAATTGAAATAAATTGCTCTAAGCATAGAACATACCTAAAATTAACAGAGTCTTAGGTGAGTCCTATTGTATAGAGTCTATGTAAATTACCATACTAGATCATCTGTAAAGCGCCGCAAAATTTGGTTGTGTCTAGAGGTCAAATTTTTAATGTCAAAATTCCCCTTCTACATGGGATTTTTATGTAATATTTGATGTAAAGATGTAAAAAGTGTTGCCTCTAGAAGTTGTAGGGGGTATGAGTACTTAAATTACACCTCAACTCCTAAACTTTCTATCTAGACACACTTTGTGGGTAGAAATATATGTTTATAACCGTCTAAAGTCATTATTTTTATTGTCAAAGAAATGGCAAAATAATTAGCCAAAAATTGGTCAAAAAATTAAAATGAGAGAAAATAAAATTCTCTCAAAGTGGAAAAATAATTAAAAAGGGAATGTGCACTTTCTAAAAAAGTGATCAAGTTGAAAATTAAGAAAATTCCCATTTCCAAGACAGAAAAAGTCCCACAAAAAAATCAGTTGGGCCAGAAAAATAATTTCTCAAGGGAAAATTGAAGTTATTGGTCCAAGAAATTATTTTGAAGGAGAAAATTTCAAGAAAAATATTTTTGAAGATATTCTAGTGGTCCAAAAACACTCCAGAGTCAATAGATGGTCCATGCAGCTCAGCAGTCAAGGAAATTGAATTTTTCTATGGATCTGTGCAGTAGCATCAAGGGTTTGAAATTTTTCTGGAAGGATCAAGACACAAATCAAGTCAACTAGCCTTTTTTCCACCTGGAGGGGTATCATCCTCACATATTTTCTATATAAGGAATCTCTTGCTTCTCATTGTAGACATGAAAAAAATTGTAATTGAGCTTTGAGTCAATCTTAGTTGGTCTATAATATTTCTCCTGGAATAATAGAGAAGTCTTTGGGGTCAATTCATGGTGGTGTTCCTCTTCTATTTTCTATGGTAAATTCTTTCTTAATATTGTGCTTAATGCTCTATTGGGTTTGAATTCAGTAATTGTTATTTCACTAGCGAGTTGTGGATTATTCGCACAAGTATCTTGCATTAGTTCTTGGGCTAGAGAAATATTTAAATTTAATTGATCTAGCAAGTGTCTCTAGATATTTTGGTTTATTGTGTTATTTAACCCCTTGTGATCTAACAATTCAATTTTAAGTGTGTAGAGATCATCAGTGATTCAGATCTTGGGCGTTGGACCAGCCAACTCCCAAGACAGAGATTGAAGAGCCCGCTTTGTTTGGTTTAAAGGCTTATCTAACGATTTACTTTGCAGGATTTCTTGGCTATTGCTCATCTAAAATTATTTATCTCACTTATTTATCTCTATTTATTTGTGCCTTATATCGAATAGATCAGCTAGTGTAAAGCTTGTATTTTCATAGATTTGTAATTGTGAATATTTTGTGAAGATTTACTAACCCTTGTATAGATCTAACCCGAGTATCTATATTTTTGTATATTTTGTATGTCTTTTGGGCTTTCTTTAGCATTTGTTTTGCAGATCTAAAGAGAGGGACAAGGGTTCCATTTTGAATTTGTTTGCAGGTGGATTAGCACAACGAATCAAAGAGGAATAAAAAAAAAATAACACTATACCCTCACCTAACCTAGCAACTAGGGTTTCAGTGCAAAGAATCAATTTTTGAGAGTCATCTAAAGTTTAAACCCTCTCTCTTCAAAGTCGCGGGCATATAGTCCATATCTGAGCCTCACAAAAGGAAGAATTCGAATTTTTGTGGTGTGGAATTTCATTGCAAAAAAAATTAAGGCAACCACAAGGGTTTGAGACCCTTCCTCACACCATAATCGAATTTATTTGCAAGGGTTTCTATTCAAATCTTTTGTAAATAATTTTTGAATTGTTTTTTTCTCAAATTTTTCTCTTGCATTGACTTGGGTTCTAATTTTTGCACATCAGATATATAAATTTTGGGCTCAAGGATTTTATTTGTAATTGTTTTGGCTAGTCGCTGACCTTTTGGCTCATTTTTGGCATAGTCGCAAGCCCCTCAGGGCTTTATTTTGCTTCAAATATTAAAGTGACTAACCCTTGTATTTTTGCAGGAGGAAATCGTTATATTTTGAAGGGTTTTTCCATCAAACTTTTGGCTAGGGGTCAGCCTTTTGGGGCTGATCCTTTGAGACTATTTTTGGAGGAAAGTTGCAAGCCTTTTGGAGTCCTCTTTCTCCTAGCTGAGAGCTTGAGGAAGGCCACAAGCCTTCTCCAATCTGAAGTACGTTCATTGAAGGGTTATTGAAATTTTATGAGGTTAAAGGCTTAAAAAATTTGCAAATATTTCATATAAAGTTTATTTAAATTTCTAGCCTTTCTCCTTGCAAGGCCGTGAACTCTTGAGGACATATTCATCAAGGCCATGGATTTTAGAGGCTTTGAGCAAGTTATTTTCCATTGAAGTTTTCGTCATCTATTGACTTGTAACTTCTTCATTGACTCATTGGAGCTTGAGGAGGGATTGATTGTTGTAGAGATCTACTCATTTTCGTAAATCTCCTCGAGATTTGAAGAGCCCTTCTCACTGTTTAAAGGGTTTCTTCTTCATTGTAATAGTAAAAATAAAAGTGATATTGTTCTTGAAGGGAGCTTGGGATTCAATCTCTTGGTATCCCCCTCCTTATTTAAAAGGGAGGATCTCTCATCTTCTTAGCTTAGCTTCTCTTTGAATTTGTTTAACTAACCTCTTTCTTGCTCTCATTTGATAAATTAGAGTTTCATTGTAATCATAAATTAGATATAATCTTTTGAGTTGCATTTCTAATTGGTCTTGTCACTTAATTGACTATTTGATCTATTTGCAATTTGAGGAATCATATGTCTTAGACTCACTTAGAGTCTTTCTATTATCTTCTTGTTAGAAATCTCATTTGCTATCACTTCTTCTTTTATCACAAAATTCTCACTTGTTTTAAAACGTTCATAATACAATATAAGTGAAGAGCATCTTAATAAGCACTATAAACTAAAGGCATTTGAGCTATTGTTTCTAAACATCTAGATCTAATTATTGTTTCATTGAGTAATCTTGAATTTGCTTCATTGAATCATTGTTGTAAGCTAATAATCTTGTGCTTTAAGTGTTCATCATAAATCTTGATTATAAGTGGATTGGCATTTCCTTTATTGAAGCATCTTGTTACAATTGAATCTCATTGAAGCATTTGCATTTGCATCCTAGATTTAGACTTGCATTTTTAAAATTTACCTCCAAGCATAAGCTTGGTTGATAGAAAGTTTAGGACAACCTTCTTCATCATTCAATTTGAGAAGTTTGACCCTTAAACAACGGTTAAAATGAGTGACCTTATAGTTCTCTTATGGTCGAGTCCCTTGTAGGATCGGAGGTACTCGAATTGCTAAAAGCCCTGGGTAGATATCGTTAATGAGGATTTAGCCTCCTTCCCCAACACTTCTCCCAACAATCTTGTTCTAAGACAAGTTTTGATAATTGAGGAGAAGGCCTTCACCTTAGTTTAGGCATAAAACTTAAAATTAACCGAGATCTTGCACCTCACATAGATAGATCCTCATTTTGCATTTCAATTGATTATTGTGATTGGAATTGTGAGCTATTCTATTTCTTGCAAGTTCTAAATTGTTACACTTATCATTTTCAAGCTTATTGTCTCTTGAACATCATCTTTACTTGAAATACAAGTTTTATTTCTCTTGCAAGTTTATCTATAATTGCTCATATCTCTAATTGCTTGATCTCTTGTACTAACCTTGTCTTGCAGCATTGCCTATATTGTAGCTTGAGCCATCACTTTCTTTTGCAAGTATTGTAATTTCACTTGAGATTTGTTATTAAGGCACTAATATTTCACTTTTCATCTCATTAAGTGTTATATCGATTCAATTTGATCCATCATTGACATCAACATTGCTCAATAATAATCTTACTTGCTATCTAATCTAAATTCAAGATATAAAGAGGTAATTGCCTTGCCTTAGATCTCCTGGACTTGTTGTTTCAACAAGTTTTCCATCCATTAGGGACTACCCCCCATAGCTTTCCTAGGAGAGAGCATAAACGAAGCAAGTAGGGAATAGGTGACAACCCCTACTCTAAGCGTTGCGCCATAGAGACTATACCTTGTGGAGTTGGAAACTTTTCCCACATCTAGGTGTACATTTTAGGCGACAACAAGACCTATGAATTGGTCGGGGATATTGATCTCGAGTTCTCTCTCTTAGGTCATTTACCATGAGACTATATAGTTAGGGATTGAGATAGGGATTCCCCCCTTAGGTCATGGACAGTGAGACCTTGTATGTGGTCGAAGAGATGTACCCTGTGCATATGATTGGTCTGGCCTCATTAATTGCCATAGGATTGTGGCTTACGGGATGTGTTGGATGTTATGTATCTTTCCTTATGATGAGACTGGTGATCTCTCCCTTGAGTTGTAGGTCGTGAGACCTATGGATTGATCGGGGAGATTGATCTTCACAGAGAGAGAGACTTGTACTTGTGATCTCTCCCTTAGGTTGTGGGTCATGAGACCTATGGATTGGTCGGGAAGATTGATCTTGAGAGAGAATGAAAAGTACCTCCCTAGCTAAGAGGGAGTGTTGAAAATTTGGTAGCTATGGTCGGTATTTTCATTGGAAAATTGATGGAGAAAATTCATATTTTCAAGTTTGACCAAGTCGAACTAAAGTACATCAATTCGACCCCACATGTGGAAAAGCCACCTGTGACCTCCTAAACCACATATAAATATGACTTAGTTAGAGTTCATTTTGGCAGCATCGTCACACATAATTCGATCTGAAAATTGCAGGGGTACATCCACACATGCGAAGGAGTCAAAGGAGGCTTATGTTATGCATTGACAAACATATATTCTTCTGTTTGACTTGCATTGACTTGGGCTAGATTGCATCTGTTTGACCAAAGTTTTGACTGTCTTTGGAGGCCGAACATTGCAAAGGTTCATTGGCTTTATTTGACCGAAATTTTGTCCTGTTTCTTGCTTGTTGACTTGGGTTGACCGCAGGGTTTCACTAAGGCCTTTGACTAACATCTTGATTGGTTTGTTGCTTGTTATCTTGACTGAATTTCAGCCCTCTGTTCTGACCCACCACAGGCCGAAATTTGGCCCTCTTTTGCAGACAGTGTTTTTTACCAGCATTGACTTTTGTCTCTCTGCTTTGACTATATTTGACTTGCATTTATTGAGGTTAGAAAGTTTGGAGTCTTATTGGAATATTCTTATGTACTATTGATGAACATAATTTCTCCCTCATAAGGAAAGATTGGTTGGGTTTTCCCCTTGTGGGTTTGCCTTGGCTGTGAGACTATTTTTTGGTGTCTCTTGTTCTACTGTTTACTGTGATCTCTATTGCCCTGTTGAAGAAAGTGAATGGTTGAAGTTTTTCATGTATAGTTGCTTAATGATTGGAATGTTAAAAGAAGATTGATTGTATCATTAGAAATACTTATCAATTTTGAAAAACTATACTAGTCTTGATTGCACTAGAAAATCAACATCAATATGGGGGACAATAGATACCACAAATCCATATATCCACTGGTAACCCCAAGAGACTCCATGGGATTTGATATTGTGACCTCTATGCACTTTTATAGCATCTACAAATATGTTGGAATATGTTAATTGCTTCCTATTATCATGCGGTTTCTAGTAGAGTCTAAATTTAGGAACAATTAGAATACATGTATAAGCTAAAATTAGCATAGCCATCATTATCGTTTTAACTATCTTTCTACAGGATTCTCGATGAGTTTTTTGGTCTATTTAATTGTCTATCCTCGAGTAATTCAATGAATTCAAATTAGAAAACCGCAGCTCTATTGTTAGATTCTATTGTGTATTATTGCATGGTAATATTGTGAGTATTTAACTGCTGTAGCAGTCTGGTTTCCTACTCTGTCCTTCAAATGTAAGCTAACCCCTCATGCTAGAAGTTTACATAGTATCATACTATGATACTAGATAGTAGTGACGGTTATGTAGAAGATGTTTATGATACAAGATAGTCGAGAGAGTGACGAAAGTCATATTGACGCTCTTTTAGGCTTCTCGTTCATTGATAGTAATCTGAAATTTTTGTCTGTGTTTCTCAGCAGTATCCTATCATATCTGGCTTTTTCTAACGCCGTACGCATTTCCTCTTTCAGTACAACTTGCTGCAACATTGATATGACTAGTAGAAATAAAGGAATAGTGCTTCAAGTTTTAATTGCTGGTAAAAGCAGCCTTGAAGACCTCTAATGCCCTGCGGGTATGTTGGGCGGTATGTAATTTCCCTCTGTATGAAATTACATTTCTCTCTGTTACTTAAAAATTTCCCATTTATAAATAACTCTTTGCTAAAAGTCATAATTATAAAAGAGAACAACTTATGCTACCCAGCAATACAAGATTTACAAGTTTTTGAAGATTGCTGTTGTGTCTACGGCCACTGTTTCCGCCGTTGTGGTGCAATGATTAGTAACACGTGCATTCACAGTTACGCACATGATATGATATTCTTCCGTATTTTCAAAATATAAGGGAAACGCCTAATGAAAATATATTGCGAAGTCGTGAAAAAAATAAATGCGATTAGTACCTGAAATTTATCAAGAGGGAAGTCATAGAGCGAAGCCAAATGTCTGGCCGTAATGTTAAAGCTGCTATTCTCTCTGACTTTAGCACAGAGCTCTTCAACTCGTTCCCACCTTTCTTTCCCGACGTCTCGAGTTCGAACCTGGGGGTCTTCAAAATTATCACCTTCGGCACCGTTGATTTCCTTACCAGATAAATCATCCTCCTCAACATCGTCGTCGTCGTCGTCATAGAATGCTTCGACCTCCTCGTATTCTTCTGCAGCAAAATCATCGTCGTCTTCGTCATCGGCTGAATCTTGCTGATGTGAAATTAATCTGTCCGAGTTTTCCAGAACAGTGGAAGGAATCCCGCCGCTGTTCGTCCTTCCAGCTGTGGCGGCCTCTGAATCTTTGCTGTGCAGATTAAAGCCGAATTTGCCGTAGTGGATGAGAAACTTGTTGGCCTTGAATAAATTTGGGCAGATGGAAAGCTTATTTGGTCTGGGCCTGTGATGAAGATGATATAGAACTCCAAATGCAAGAGCTACCATTGCTATGGAGTGTTTTCGTGGAGGACTTTAGTTCGAGCGAGACCGGCGGATTTTGGCGGGTTTTATAAAGGTTGAAAATGAATTCACAGCCGCAAAAAATATATATATATTTGCATTATCCGACCTCTTTTTTTTTTGGAATAAAAAGGAAAATTCAAATTCCTATAATTTATTTATTATCTTATAATTAATAAGGAAAATTCAAATTCCTATAATTTATTTATTATCTTATAATTAATATTTAATAATGGTATATGTTATTATTTTAAAATTCATATTTAATAATGCTATATATTATTATTTTAAAATTGATATTTAATCATGGGGATAGTGTATATGTTATTATATTTGTGTTTCAATTAAATATGATTGGCATGAATAAATTAATTTTTTTATTATTTTGATATTTATTTTGTTTTTTATTAGTGAATGGTAAATTTTAATGAGATATTATTTTTAGAAAAGGAAAATTTTGATTTATTTTTTATTGTTGGATTATTATGTTTATTTTGTTATAAGATTTTAGATTTTTTACTAATAAAACCAGTTTAATGTTGAGGATAATCTTTTTTTAGGTTACAAGGAAATTTTAGTATAATGAAAAATAGAAATTTAAGAAATTAGTCCAAAAACACATGTAATGGAGAGGATTAACAATCTACTAAATAGAAGATTTGTTTGGAGGAAAATAGAAATTTAAGAAATTAGTCCAAAAACACAAGTAATCCAGAGGATTAACAATTTACTAAATAGAAGATTTGTTTGGAGGTTTGATGGCTGTAGATACTTTTGCCCTTTGTTTTTTAGTGGCCCCGAATATTTAGACTTGCAATTAACACAAATGGAAAACAACGAAATGAGAAGAATAAATGCTGACATGTATTTATAAAGTTAGTTCAATTGAATTTCAATGCATAAAATGAAAATTAACCATATCTAACAATGAAATAAGAATGAGAAGATGAGTTTTTTTATTATTTATAAGTAGCAATGATACATACACATATACTTGCTCCTTCCTACATGCACTATGGGGAACCATACTCTTGATTCCTCTTGTCTAGGCCACTGAAGGTCTCCTCCTCTAGTTTTTTGCTCTGAAAAGTGATAGAGGATCAATCACGATATAAGGGAGATATGAGGAAGACAAAGAAACTACAGTTCCCTAATGAAGGGAAAGGCTTAAAAGCACGAGGAGACAATTTTGGATCATAAGGAATTTTGCCAAAGTTGGGCTACCATAGAAAGCAATGGTTTTTCCTATACTAAAAACAATATTTTACCAAAAACTGGTTGTAGTGGTTATGACATGAGATGCAATAAGTTGCTTCTTGTTATGTAACCAATTCACAAAAAAAAGATAGATCAAAGACATGAAAATAAGACTTTTAAGGGGACAGCCTCCTTTACATAAAATAAATGAACAATTCTTGGATGATACAAATGGAAAAGACCCCCTTTATATATATAGGAGTCTAAAGGGTCACAATATAATGACTGCCTACATAACAATGTTAATGTAAGGGCACAACAATAACAATAATGGGCTTCTATGGGGCACAACAATAACAATAGTGGGTTTCTATGGGGTGGGCACAACAATAACAATAATGGGCTTCTATGGGGCACAACAATAACAACAATGGGTTTTTATGGGGCACAACAATAACAATATGGGGGCTACGCTATTATTATAGGGACCTAACATGCCCCTCTCCTTCAAAAAAGTGTTGTCCTCGACGCTTAAGTAGTTTAGGTTCTTTTGTATAAAATATTCATCCTCTCATGTGGAATATTTCGCAGGTAAGTTCTTCCGCTTAATGAGATATTCTAAAATTGATCAATTTTGTAGCTGTCGGATTCTTGTTTCCATGATTGCTTCAGGCTCTAATATGATTTTTCCTTCCTCATAAAGTTCTAGCAATATATTGTGAACTGAAAGCTTGTCACCTATAACGTTTTTCAAACATGAAATATGGAAAACCAGGTGTATTCATGAAGATACAGGTAACTCCAATTCATATGTCATAGTACCAATCTTTTGCAATACCTTATAAGGGCCATAATACTTGGGTGATAATTTATTATCCTTCTTAGCTTGGTTGAATGGCATTTGCTTGTATGGTTGTAGGCATAAAAATACCCAATCGCCCACGTCAAAACTTATTTCACTGCGATGTTGATTTGCTTGTTACTTCATTTGATTATGAGTTAGAGTCAGATTATCCTTTAAGGGTTGAAGAACTTGTTGTTGATGCTTGATGTGATCTTCCACTTCCTGTACGTTAGCACTGTCTCTTAGAGATGATGTGATGGATGGTGGATGATATATGTAAAGTGCCATAAATGGGGTAATTTTTGTTGTGATATGGAAGGAAGTGTTATACCACCATTCTGCGAGAGGTAACCACTTGACCCATTGTGTTTGTTTATCAGATATAAAGCAATGAAGATATCCTTCCAAACATTTGATCATTATCTCAGTTTGCCCATCAATTGAGGATGATAAAAAGAGCTATGAGTCAATTGAGTACCAAGACAAGAAAATAGCTTTGTCCAAAAATTTCCAATGAAAATGGTGTTGAAAATCCAGCAAGAAAATCTTAGTTTGACTTTGCCTTGGTCAAACTAGAGAAAAATCAAATTTCTATTTCAGCAGAAATCTTGGAGGTAGTTAATTGATGTGACATGGCACTTGTCACTTAGTTACCTCAGTTAATTCGAGTTGGGGAAGCTTGAGTTCAGTTCAGTATGTTTGATAGCTAATTTGTAGCAATCTATTTCAATTAATTTGAGTTATTGCCAATTTAACTAGTTTTAACTGTCAGAAGAATGAGTGGAGGTCAAATTGTGGAAGTGGAACTTCAACCACACCCAGTGATCAACCAATTAACTGATCAATCAACCCAAAATAATTGTTGCATGCAAAGAATTCGATTACCCAGTTGAGGTGGAAATTCCAAAACAGTGTACTATCAGTTGTAGCATATTCCAATGTGTACAGGTGGTGCATGCAATAAGAGGAAGGACCCTAGGGAATTGTATAATTCAATAATGGGGAATTCCTAAATAATAGGGGCCAATTTATCAAAGGAACAACGCGAGAAAATAGGAGCTTGGAGGGCTTGTAAATTGGCTAAGTGTTGGCCAGAGTTAGTCAGTCAAACAGAGAGGTGGAATATACACTTGCAGGGTGTGCTTAGGCTTGAGCAAGCATATGTATTCCATCTCTATCCTATGATTATGCAATATAGATAGTCAGGGGTTTTAAGCAGTTGCTTTCCCCTAGATAAATCTTTGTGCATGCGTGATATTTCCTTTTGCATGTCTGTGATTCTTTTTCTAGATGGTGAATTAACTTCCGCAAATTAGTCAAGTAGCTTCAAGTCTTGGGATTTAGTAAATTTCATGAGAAATATTGAATTTACACATTAATTTCTATAGATGGGATGTAACAACCCTGGTTAAAAATCCATGTAAAAATATATAAGACCAAGGTCATGGGGCACGTATTCCAAGTTGAATGGTGGGTAAGACATCCTAGTGGGGTGTCACTTCGATTGATCATGGCTAAAGAAATTGGCAACGGCTTTAAAAGGGGAGAGGGCATTTTTGGCACATTTATTTATGAAAACAAAGGAAAATAGCAAAAAAGGGAGGTGAAAGATCACAGGTTGCATGTGAGGAGGAAATTGAAAGAAAATAATGGAAATTGAAGAAAATACAGGCTTCATCAATAAAAAGGCTTATGAGGATCAATTGGCAACCTTGGTCAGTTCAGTTTTGGTGGAGCTCTCTTCTATTCTCTCTCTCATACTCTTGGATACTTAGAGTTTTCTTGGAGAACTCTTAGGGAAGTGTGGCATACTTAGAGTTTTGGATCAAAAAGGCAAAGGAAGAGAAGGAAAGCGCAAGAGGACATCGTGATCAACAATTACAATGGGTTTTTCTTGCAAGTACCAAGTTGCATGTATGTTTTCCTCACTAGTTTTGACATGCATGGCACATGCATGTGGTTTCTTGGTCGTGATCTATCATTGGCTGGGAGGATGGCCTGGATTGACAGTGGATTTGCCTAGCCATGGTGTTGTGGATTCATTTCTTTGTGTTTATGATTGGTTCTCATGTTTCCTTTATCTTGGGTTCAGTTACTAGTTCTTGGAAGCCCTGGTTGGACAAACGCTTTGGAAACCATGTAACATCTTGGGTTGAGTTACTATTCCTGGAAGCCTTGGTTGGAAAAACGCTCTGGAAGCCCTTGGTGGGTTGATTTACTAGTCCTGGAAGCCATGGTTGGACAAACGCTTTGGAAGCCCGACGACAGTTATGGGTTGAGTTAATAGTCCTAGAAGCCTTGGTTGGAACAAACGCTCTGGAAGGCTTAGGTAGAGACCAATCTGATGATGGTTTTGTGATGTCTGACCGTGAGGTGGAATCATTATTTGATGGGTTGAGGTGATTGGTTGAAGAGAGATTTGGCTCAACCATGTCTATGATCGAATGGAACGTGGTAGTCCCATACCGGGTTGGCTTTTGCATCATTAATATGAGGTTATTTCTCCTTGTTATATCATGAGTATTATATTGGTTTATATGTGGATTATATGGTTGTTGTTTCCTTGGTATTTCTGTTGTTATTGTGTTGGTTACAAATATGTATTATGACAGTGGCTATCTATGGCTCCCATCATGTTTGTACTTGTATATGAATGAATAATGTATCTATAGTCTGATGGATGAAACTGATGCTAAAGTGATAAGGAAACAATTCCTCATTGCGAATCTCAGATAAGTATGAGACCCCTATGCTTAGATTTGTTATTTAAACCTGTAGATTGCATTCATGCCAAGTGTTTGACAGAATGTCAATCTTGGTTGGGGATGGTCAGACCTAATCCTAGAGTTAGTTTTTGTTTTATTAGTATTGTCATCATGCGCTTAATGGATTCCAAAAGTTACAGCAAGTTTTGGGCAGTGGTCGGAATTATAGGCTCAAAAAGTGCCTTAAATTCCCTGGACTCTGGCACAGGTTTGCTGGAAATAGTCCCTCGATGCAGGCATGCTAGCTCGTGGGAGCGTTCAGACCACAAGTGTCCAGGCCTCTCTGGACGCTAGCAGGCCCATAGCATGGGAGCATCCAGAGGTTTAATAGTTTAAAGGCTCAATGGGACTCGGGGGCTGATTAGCAGAAAGGTTGGGATGGTTCCCAGGGGTCCTATTGCTGATGTTGAAGGTCTGTATGGTGTGTTTCAGCTAGTTCCACTTCCTTAACGTGAATTAGGAGGTCGAATCATATCATAGTAACTTCTCATCACATGTTTACCCCGGTTGGCCGGTTACTTGGGTAGATGTGGGAGGAGGGTGTTACATGGGATCTCTATCACTTACAATAATCTATGGATTTCCATGTAACTTTTGAACTATTTCGATAAATGCAATAGTGAATATACTAGCTTTGAGGATGAGACAAAGCACAAAAGTGTGCATACTTGGTAAATCTATCAACTACCACCGTGATGACACTCTTTTCTTCAAACTCGAGTAGACTTGTGATAAAATCCATTTAGACTTCCTCCCAACGGTTACTTGGAATGGCTAATGGTTGTAAATGACCTGGAGTTTTGATTGTCTTGACTTTATTTTGTTGGCAAACCAAACATTCAGCCACAAACTTCTAAACATCAAATTTAAGACCATCCCAAAAAAAATATTCTTGACTATGTGGTAAGTTTTTAAAAATCCTGAGTTCCCTCGTATAGGAGAGGTGTTCAATTCCAAAAGAACTTTTTTTTTTTGAGTTTGGAATTCTTACATAGATATAAGCGATCCTTGTGCCATAATGAATCATTTTTTCAAATAAAAGTATTAGATGCATTGATATCTTGTTGCAACATTTTAATGAGTGACCATAATTGTTTGTCATTCTTCTATTCATCCCTTGATTCATTTATCCAATCAGATTGGATAATAGAAATGGCACAAAGCAATGCCTGCACATCCTCATCATTTCTTGAGAGTACAACTGCAACAACATTTTGTTTCCCTTTCTTATAGATGATTTGAAAGTCATAGCCCAACATCTTTGTTACCCATTTTTGCTACTCTTCTAAAGATAATATTTTTTCCAAAAAGTATTTATGACTATCATGATATTTTTTTACCTTGGAATGTCTTCCAATTAGGTAAGGGTGTCATTATTTCAGGGCACATAGATCTCTAGCATTTCCTTCTAATAAATGGGTTTGTGTAAATTCTTTCCTTTTATTAGACGACTTTCAAAGGCAACAAGTCTTCCTTCTTGCATTAAAACAACACCAATTCCATTTCCTGAGCCATCACATTCCATAATAAAGGTTTTGTGAAGTCTGGTGTAGCTAAGAACAGAGCTCGGCACATTGCCTCCTTAAGATATTCAAAGGCCTTAGTTGCTTCTAGAGTCAAAGAAAATGCATATTTCTTTAGTAACATTGTTAGAGGTGCTACTACTTATCCATAATTTCTAACAAACTTGCAATAATACCGTGTAAACTTGATAAATACTCAAATATGCCTTAAATTTGTGGGGATTTTCCATTCCTTGATGACTTTAATTATATTAGGGTTTACCTTAACACCTTTGTGAGATACAATATGACCCAAATATTCCACCTCATGTACCCCAAAAAAACATTTGGAGGTTTTTGCATAGAATTGTTTCCCTTCCAATAGTTTAAGCACCTTGTCAACATGTTGAACATGATCATTCCACTTGTCGTAGATTAGTATATTATCAAAAAATACTAACACAATTTTTATAAGGGTGGGTTTTAAAAAGGTATTCATCAAGCCTTGAAATGTGGAAGGTGCATTAGTAAGGCCAAAAGGCATGACTAAAAATTCATAATGACCTTCATGAGTTTTGAATGTTGTTTTCAGAATGTCTTCAGCCTTCATTCTAATTTGATGATATCCTGAACAAAGATCCAACTTGGTGAAGTAAACTGGTCCATGTAATTCTTCAAATAATTAATCAATGACAAGAATGGGAAATTTATCTTTAATAGTGAGCTTATTAAGCTCCCTATAATCTAGACGCATATGTCGTGATCCATCCTTATTGTGTACCAATACTAATGGAGCAGAGAAAGAAATTTGGCTAGGTTGAATTTACCAGCCTCTAGCATTTTTGCAACCATAAGTTCAATTTCACTCTTATGGGCAGAGGGATATCTGTAAGGTCTAATGTTTGGAGGAACACTTCTTGGAATTAAGTGAATAACATGATCATGACCTCAAATAGGTGGGAGACCCTTGGGAGTCTCAAATACCTTGGAATGATTGTCAAGGACTCTTTGGAGATAGGAGAAATGGGGGACTTAGATGTTTGAACATATGCTGAGTATAATTGTGCATTTACACCTCGTTTTTGCTTCTTCAAAAAAAATATATATATCACATTAGAGTTGATTATCTTACCAGGTTTTGCTGAAAATGCAACAAGAAAATCCTAATTTAATTTTGTCCTTTAACTAAATTAGGAATAAAATTGTAATACCACATCACATGACAACTTGTATTAGTTAATTAAGTTAATTTGACTTAGTTGGCTCAGTTAATTCTACTTGAGGGTCTAACTTGAGTAATGTAAAGCGTATCCTACATTATAGGAGCCATGGTTGAGTTTATTTTGAGTTGTAATTAATTAATTCAGTTTAACTAAGTTAAAGTCAGTTAAACTAGTTCCAACTATTGGAGTAACTAGTGGGAGTTCTAGTAGTGTGGTGTGCCTACAGTGATCAACTAGTTAACTGATGATTCACTCATAAATAACTCGTGCATGTTAGATCTGAGAGTTACCCAATTGAGATTGGATTTTAGGGACAATGTACTATCAGTTGTATAATCATCTGAATTGCATAGGTGGTGCATGCAGTCAGAGGAAGGCCTATGATGGATTGTGTAATTCCTTTGAGTAATTTCCCTAAATAATAGGGGGCTAATTTCCAAGGAAACAACACAAGGAAATAGGGACTTGGGCAAGCGATAAGTTGGTTAAAGTATTGGCCTAGGCTTGTCTAGGAAGCATTGAGACAGACATAGATAGTGCAAAGGTTGCTCGGGCTTGAGGAAAGCATTGTAATATTCTCATATTTTTTGACTAATGGAATATATAGATAGCATGGGTTTTTAGTTGTGGATTTCCCCAGGAAATCAATGTGTAATGTGTTGATTGAATTATTTATCTTGTGTGCTTTGTGATTTCACGATCGTTTAATTGTTTCCACTGATGAGTAGAGTAGATTCAAGTCTAATGTTTTAGCAAATTACAATTATAAATTTGAAACTACAAGGAATTTCTACATGGTATCGAAGCAGAAATCACTTTAGAAGAGGAGAATACGAGTTTGTCTTTTGCATGTGAAATCAAATTTGCAGTATCATTCATCAGAGCCAGTAGGATGCCATTCTACAAATTGAGACTCGAATATGCCTTTGAGGGTAGTTCGAACTATATTGCTTGGAAGGACAGGATGGAAGCAGTGTTAGAAGACAATGAGCTTAAGGAATTCATAGACAAAGATATTCCTAAGCCTCTAGCAACTATTGTTCAAGATCTCGTAGAGTGGAGAAAATGCGTTGCAAAGGCGAGGAGGATTATCCTAGGATTTTGAGATCATATTGCCTTGAACCTCCAATGTAAGGATACTCCTTATGCAACTTGGAAGGCCTTAAAAAGCCTATTTCAAAAAAATTGTGACCACGAGAAGCTGGCACTAAAGGACAAGCTCATAAAAGTCAATATGGAGAAGGGCGACACAATACTAAAGTACTTGAACAAGTTCACCCAATGTCGAGATGAGCTTGGAAGTGTTGTTGTTACAGTTGCTAAAGGTGATCTTGTCAGCCTAGCACTTCTAGACCTTCCCAAGAGTTTGCATAACTACTAGGATTCGGTAAATGGGAGGGAGAAGCTACCAGAGTGGGAGTGTTTGTGCTTCGACTTGGTTCAAGAAGAGATTCAACGAAACACCAGAGATGGTTCATCATCTAAGCACGATGATGAGGAGAATTGTGCTTTAGCTAAAAAGGAAAAAAAAGGGAAAGGGAAGTCATCCCATTCCAAATCAGATTCTAGTCAGGGCGACAAGAAGAAGGACTTGTCGAAGATTAAATGTTTTCACTGTCATGAGATGGGACACTATGCCACGAAGTGTCCACACAAGAAGGCTGGCAAGAAGCCCTCAAGAGGAGCGACATGTGAAGCTCTTACTTCACAATTCGAGTTGGATTTCACCCTAATCACTTGCATGGTGACATCAGTGATGGGTAGTGTGTGGTATCTGGATTATGGATCCTCATTCCATATGACCGAAAACAAAGAATTCTTCAGTGATTTGGAGGAGAAGGACATGAAGATGCACATTGAAATGGGAGACAATGGAAGGTATAACATGACCGACATCGGTACTGTTACTTTTTAGAGGGAGTGTGGTTCTCCTCTCACATTAAAAGATTTCATGTATGTTTTTGGTTTGAAGAAGAATTTGGTTTCAGTTGCTATGACGGAGGACCGTGCATACGATATGATATTTATCAAAGGAAAGGATTTCCTTCATTGCATAGCCTCAGGACAAGTGAAGTGGATCGGGGTTCGAGTGAAGAACCTCTACAAATTAGATGTAGAATATTGAGTTTCTTTGAGTACAAAAGCAGAGAAAGTGCAAAGCCGAGACATCGATGAGTTGTGACATATAATATTGGGTCACTTGCACCACTTAGCTTTAATGATCATGCAACATATTTCTATATGATTTCCCAAGGGTACATTAGAGCAAAGAGATACATGCAAAGGGTGTATATTGGGGAAGTACACCAAAACCACCTTTCATGACAAGGACAGTTGAGTGCAAGTGATCCTTGAAAGGGTTCACTTAGATGTGTGTGGACCGTTCTCGACAACCTCCACGACCAAGCACAGGTATTATGTAATATTTGTAGATGATTTCTCATGTAAGTGTTGTATTTTCTTCATGCATAAGAAAGATTAAACGTTCTTTAAATTTTGTGAATTTAAAGCACTTGTTGAGAAAGACACTCGGAGGAAATTGAAGGCTTTGAAGAGCGATAATGGTGGAGAATATGTGTCGAATGAATTCAAGAAATTTTGTGCATCATAGGGCATTTGATGGGAATTAATATCACCCTATAACCCACAATAGAATGGGGTGTGTTAGTGTCAGTCTTTACAGCCTTCCTCCAGTGATCAAATGTGCTCTTACATAGTGATTTTGAAGTGTCAAGGTCAAATTTTGTCATTTCAGTGAGTCTTCAAGCAAAATTTGGTCACTAGGCATTAGGCCTAGGGTTTGCCCAAATGTCAGTCCATGTCATCATTCAGCTGAGCCTATCATCATTCAGAGGTTTGTCATCGTCATGTCAGTGTCTAATGGGTCATTTTACACCATGTTCATGCTTCAGTTGTGCCTAGGCAAGCTCATTTCCCTCTCCTAGGGTTTTGAAAGCCAATTTCTCTTGGGCGGCCAAATCATCGGCAAAACTTGTTTCCTAATGTTAATACACCTTCCCCTATCCTTCATGTACCTTATCAAACACTTCCCATCCCTTAGATCCGCCAAATTCCTCATTTTTGCACAAACCCTAGTTTCTAGCTACAACTTGGCAATTTTCTAGGTTTGGCCTGTGTTTTGCCCTTTTGGACCCCTTCCCCTCGCTCAATCTCTGAGATTCCACTTTCCCCTGCTTCCTAACATCCCTCCCTATTCCCAAAAATTTCCCCAAGAATTTAGAAGCCCTCTGTCCCCTTCATTCCGCTTCATTTCGACAAAATTCCTTGTTTCACACATCGGGACAAGTTTCACTCAAAAGCTGTTTCTGAGCAATCAAAGATGAATTTTTCAAAACTGAGAGAGGTTTTTGTCCACAACATGCCAAGGAAGAAAAACCTCCTTCATTTTTTACACAGGTGTCATGGTTTGAGAGAAATGTCAAGAATACCGTTGCCTCAGGAGAATCAAAGGCACCTCTGAAGTGACCTTGGGAAAATCACGTTTTCTTCTAGCTTGGTTGGCCAAATGACTTGCTTGATGGGTAAATTGATAACTAGACACGAAGAGCTTTCCAATGAGCTATCCTGCGCTCAATTTGGGGTTGAGGAAGGCATTCAAAAGTTGACTGCAACAGCACTCTTCCTTGAGGCAGCCTCATTGGACACTTTTTGACCAGTCTTGGGAGATTTGCTTTTTGACAGGTCAAATCAACTCCAAATTGAAAAATTCTGGTTGGGTTGGAAAGTAGACTCAAATACCTTTCCAACGAGCCATCCTGCGCCTGATTCCGATGCCGGGAAGGCCCTCAAACAAGGCTGTGAACGTGCGCGACCAAACGGAGGTGCGCGACCAAAAACAGGCCAACGCACTGTGTTAAATTACACAGGCGCGACCAAACGTAGGTGCGCGACCAAAAACTCTGTCTGCCCAGAAACTCACCCAAACTCCCGAATTTCACCAAATTTTGCTCGTGGGTTTGAAGGTATGCCTCCATCACATCGTTTTGAAATGTGTCATGATTTCAAAGGTGGATTATGGTCATAAAATTCATGCAAGAAGTCAATGTAAGAATAGGTTAAATTGGCTTGAGGTTTTTGCAAGCATATGCTTTGGTAGTTTTGTTTGTTATTCAAGGTGTTTTATTCCTTATTCCTTTCCATTCATTTTCCCATGATTAATCACAGGTGTTAAAATGTCATTATCATTAATCTCATTTGCAAACAATACTCAAACCCTACCCCCAATATTATACAAATCCTACCCCTAAATTATTTGCAAACCCTAGTCCTTTCAAACCCTATAAACCCTACCTTTTCCACATGTATAATGATCAAACCCTAAGCACTAGTAACACAGCAAAATGCCTATGTAAATGTACAACAAAAGAATGAAAAGAAACATTATAAAAAAAAAACAAATAAAAAAAGTGATGACAAGGCATGCACTCAAAAAATTGTAAAAACAGTGAAATTTGCCATTTTGCATAGCCTCAGAAAAAACAAAGGAAAAGGGTCATCTCATGTATATGTCAAAGACTTCAAAGCTCAATAAGGTCATGACAAAATTTCATTTGCATAGACATCAAAGAAATCAGACTTGCTGTGGTTAGGGTTTGCACTAACATGGTATCTTTTTCCCCTCCTCAAAACTCTGTTTTTTCCCCTACCTAATTCCCTATGTAAACCCTAATTCAATTGCTTGTCCCTTCAGTTAAACTCCCTAGGCAATTGAATATCCCTCCCTATGATCAAATCACACAGTGAAACCCTAATTACTCATGGCAAATGAAAAAATAAGGCTGCCTCTGTTTTAAATGAATTGCTGCTACAAAAATTGATTGGCAGCAGACTTTGTTGATGGGTTCCATTATCCCCCCTAAACCTAATCCCTAATATCCTCTATTTTCCCTAATTCCCTTGATACAGTCCCTTTCCCATTTCCTTTTCAAATTGTCATAAAAACCCTTCTCTTCCCTTTGTAATCAAAATAACAAAATCCCTGTTTCCCAAAAGCATCAATGACCATTTCAAAAGCTATAAAAAAACAGAGTATGCTCTTAATAGACATTCAAAGACAAAATGAAATGAGCAGCCTGTTAAATGTTGATAGTTGATGCTGCCTTATCCCCCTATGCCCATGACATCCTTCCCTCCATCATGATGAAAATCTATATTGTCCTTTCCCTTGGTGATCATAACACATATTTCCCTAATACAGTATTTATTTGCAAATGATGAAAGATAGAATGACATGTTTAACATTGTGTGATTGTTTCCTTCAAAATTCCCTGTTGTTTATATATATTTTTTCCCTTTCCTTATGTAAATTCCCCCCCTTAACATGTCCCTCATGATTTTTCCCCTTGAAAACAGCATACTTCACAGCGTTTTGCAGGCAGGGCAGCAGTCATCTTGACTTATTTATGCCACCTTGCTCAATAACACCATGTCAACCAATGAGACTAATGAGCAAGGTGATGACCGGTCTTCTTCTACAGAGGTTGAGACACAGCAGAGGCCTCGTAAGGGTGGCAAAGGTGGTCATCATAGTGGTTACATGTTTGCAAGGCGAGAATGAAAATTCTCCAAAGAGAGCTGTCAGAGGCCCGGAAGAAGAAGAAAAGGACAAATCCACTCCGCATCTTGGCTGAGGCATTCCTCACTCATCATGGTACTGATCAGCCTTGATCTAGCATCAAAATCTGAAAATTTTGAGAATTTTGGAGCATTTTGCAAATTTTTGGTAAAATTACAGGTTTTGCCCACGGTTTGGTCTCACCCCGGGTGAGACCATTTTGAAGGGCTGCTCGGAATTTTGCAAACTTGGCATTTTTGGAAAGGGTATGCAAAAAGAAAAATTACCAGTACTTGGGGGCAGCCTAATTTTGAGTTTTGAGCCTCCAAAAGCTCAAAATACACCTAAAAATTGACTTTCTGCCCACTTTTTGAGTTGCAGAAAGTGACCTTGGGAGAAATGGTTTTTGAGGGGTCAAATCTACACCAAATTCAGAAATTCCACTTGGGATGGAAAGTAGACAGGCCAAGCTTTCCAATGAGCCATCTTGCACCTGATTTGGATCAGTGGAACCCACTCAAAAGTAGCTGCAAAGGGGCGCGACCAGAACTTCCAGGGGCGCGACCAGAACTTCCAGATTTGCCAGTTTTTGACTAGTTCGGCCAGAAAAGCACTATTTTCACTTTGGTTGACTATTTGGGCATGTAAATGATGGATTATTGTGTAAATTTCATGGCATTAGATACTTTTACTCTTCTTTACCACTTCTAGAAGCTTCTTTGATGTAAATAGTGAATATTTAATGCATAGATAAGCTTCCTAAGTTTTAGAGGTAAGTTGTTGAGCTGGTCTATTATCTAGTGACTGATTTAGAATTAGTTACAACAGCTCCTAGGAAGCTGAACTCGACCCTAGAGGTGGGGAAAGAGGTTTGACCTTCTATATTATGCCTTCTCTTTCTCATTTTGATGGTTGGACTCTAGAGGGAGAAGTGCTATTGTATTTTTGACTTGTATTTTCTGCAATTTGAGGAAAAGGAAGGCCAGGGTTTTGCAGACTTCATTGTGGATTCTTGTGGATTATTATGTTGATGGTGTGTCTCCTACTGTTATTGTAAGTGTGTTTATGTGTTCTATTTCTTGATCTCTTGCTGCTATTTAAACAAAAGAAGTGATAAAGTTTGAATTCATGCATGCCATGCTCAGCTTTCAATTTTGTTTAAAATTTATGTTTTCCACTGTCTAGAGAGGATTCGAATTCATTGTTTGCCCTCTTTAGCCTCTTTTCTTTCTTCCCTGATCATCTCTTTCGGTTAAAGGCATCAGCATAGACTCCTACCTTGCCCCAAAGACCCACCTGCAAAAACTGAGCTCAATCCCCGCACCCTAAATTGCACTCCCTCCAATTGCCACCAAAAACCCAAAAAATCTTTAAATCAACCCCCCTTATCAATTTACTAGCCTAATATCTTTGATCCTAATTGGTCAGCTTATTATATTATAAGATCTATCAAATCTGACCCGAGAGAGCCTTCTCATACCTCGTAGGGCTAGCTACGAGGTGAAATGGTTTGATGTAGCCTTGAGAGTTTGTCTATCTCAGCCTAGGTGAATTCCAAGCGCTAACAGGGTGGATGAAAGGAAGAACATAAGTATTGTGGCAGCTACACGGGAAATGTTACATGATAAGGGCCTACCATTGCACTTGTGGGTTGAAGCATGCAACACAACTATATATGTGCATAACAGGTGTCCTCATTGGATCCTTAGGACGAGTACACCAGAAGAAGTTTTTTCAAGTAAGAAACTAGATGTGGCACACTTCACAATCTTTCGTTCATCAGTTTACTGGCATGTTACCAAGGATACAAGAAAAAATCTATAGCCAATAGCTGAGTTGGGCATATTTGTGGGGTACAATGATACACCTCGCAACTATCGAGTGTACCTTCCATCTCACAAGATGATAGTGGTTCGTAGAGATGTGAAGTTCAATGAAGAGAGCGCGATGAGATGTTCCCTTAAGAGGGAGGTTCAGTTACATGCAGATGAGGATCTTTTTAACTCCAAAGGAAGAACCTCGAGATGATGTGGAGCAATCACATGCAGAGGAGCAGATAGTGGAAGCGCCCACTCATGCAGAGACTTCAAGAGATGGAAGGAAGCATACCAGAGAGGCTGACAAATTGATCCATGATGTTAGAGAGAATGTGGGAGCACCCACATCACAACGCAGGCAAAGGAGGTCACTAGATTGGTCCATTGGCTACATGGCTCTAATGGGCGAGAGTGTAGAGATTGAACCATCCTCATTCTAGGAAGTAGTGCAACAACCAATATGGGTTGATGCCATGGTTGAGGAGTGTGACTCCATTATCAGAAACAGTGTTTGGGAAGTGGTCCCAAGACCAACATACAAGTAATTGGTGAGTTCCAGATGGCCTTACAAGGTAAAGCAAGTAGCAAATGGGAGTGTGGAGAAACAAAAGGCTAGACTTGTGACTAGAGGGTTCTCTCAGGTGGAGGGAATTAATTACGAGGAGACCTTTGCTCCAGTAGCAAGGTACTCTTCAATGAAATCTATTCAAGCAATTTCAGCGATATATGGATTGAAACAAACACCCCGTGCTTGGTACACCAAGATTGACAATTATTTCACTAGGTTGGGCTTCACCAAAAGTGAAGCAGATGCAAACCTTTACCATGTTGTGGTTGAAGGTAAATTGTTGATTATAGTATTATATGTCGATGATTGAATTCTAACAGGTGATGAGAAGTTGGTAAAATCTTGCAAAGAAGATCTTGCAAGAGGATTCGAGATGAAGGACACGGGGTTCATGCATTATTTCCTTGGTATGGAAGTATGGAAAGGAGATGAGGAATCAATATGCCAACAAGATATTGAAGAAGTTCCACATGGAGAGAAACAAACCCATGGAGACTCCTCTAGCATGGAATTGGAAGGAAGATGCTACTTCAGATGAAGTAGTGGAGGCTACTATTTACAGGCATCTTGTGGGTTCACTTATGTATTTGGTGAACACACGACCAAACATATGTTTTCAATTAACTAGCTTAATCAAGCAACAATTAAGTCAACCAAACCCTATTGGAAGGCAGCTAAACATGTGTTTAATTACCTCAGAGGCACCACTCAGTATGTATATGGTACAAATGGATAGAGGGAGTGAATCTTCAAGGCTTCACAGATGCAAATCCATCTGATAGGAAGAGAACATCAAGGGGAATCTTCAATATTGGGTATGCAACATTTTCTTGGTACAACAGGAAGCAAAGATTAACTGCACTCAATTCGGGAAAAGCAGAGTACATGGATGGTAGTCAAGCATCTTGTGAGGCTATCTACAAGAGGAAGATCCTTGTTGGGTTATTTGGTCAGCAGATGGATCCTACAGTGATTTACAGTGACAATTAGAGTTGTATCAAACTTTATGAGAATCCAGTTTTTCATGATTGGTCCAAGCATATCGACATTCGATATCACCATCTACGAGATTGTGTGCATAGGAGAATCATGTTGTTGGAGTGATGCAGACATCTGGAATAAGGCACTGTCAAGAGGCAAATTAGAGTTCCATAGAGGCAAGATCGGGGTAGCAGAAAATCCCTTTCTTGTTGAGAGGGAGTGTTGAAAATGCAACAAGAAAATATTAATTTAATTTTGTCCTTGAATTAAATTAGGAATAAAATTGTAATTGCACATCAATTGACAACTTGTATTAGTTAACTAAGTTAATATGACTTAGGTTGCTTAGTTAATTTGAGTTGGGGGTCTAACTTGAGTCATGTAGAGTGTCTCCTACATTATAGGAGCCCCGGTTGAGTTTATTTTGAGTTGTAATTAATTAATTTAGTTTAACTAAGTTAAAGTCAGTTAAGCTAGTTCCAACTGTTGCAGGAACTAGTGGAAGTTCTAGTAGTGTGGCGTGTCTGCAGTGATCAACTAATTAACTGATGATTCGCTCATAAGTAACTCATGCATGTCAGATCTAAGAGTTACCAAGTTGATATTGGAGTTTAGGGATAGTGTACTATCAATTGTATAATCATATGAATTGTATAGGTGGTGCATGCAGTCAGAGGAAGGCCTGTGATGGATTACGCAATTCCTTTAAGGAATTTCCCTAATTAATAGGGGCTAATTCCCAAGGAAATAACGCAATGAAATAGGGACTTGGACAAGCGAGAATTTGGTTAAGTATTGGCCTAGGCTTGTATAGGAAGTAGTGAGACAGATAGAGATAATGTAGAGGTTTCTCGGGGTTGAGCAAAGCATTGTAATCTTATCATATTTTCTTACTAATGTAATATACAGATAGCAGGGGTTTTTAGTTTTGGCTTTCCCCAGGAAATCATTGCGTAATGTGTTGATTGAATTCTTTTCTCTTATATGCTTCATGATTTTGTGATCGTTTAACTAAACGATACCCCTTAATTCAATTTCCCTTCCTTCGCAAAAAAAATAAAAATAAAATAAAAATAAAAATAAAAATAAAAATTCTTGAAAATTAAAAGTTATCATCCCCAAAGATTGTAACCATTGGACTCCTAATACAACATCAATACCACACATTGGAATGACAATCATTGACTATTTGATACATATTTCCCCATGGTTAGATTAATATTATTGCATTTCCCTAAGCAATTTATAGTTCCTTCATCTGCAATCGTCCCTTGAAACTTTGGTGTTGGATATAGAAAGTAATTCAAATCCTTCGCTATCTTACAATGAATAAAATTATGGGTACAACCCGAATCAATCAATGCTATTACCTTTTTCTTCTTGATATATCCTTTTATCTTAAGAGTTTGAGGAGTGGTAATTCTTGCTAATGCATTACAAGACGTGGTTGGATTCATTTCTTACTTTTCAACCCCTAGTGTTCCTAATGTATTTCTTCTTCTTTTTATGTTTCTTGTTCCTTTTGTTCCTCCTCTTAACAATCTATGTAAATAATTTATTCTCAACACATTTATGACCTTTAGTGTTACACAGTAATTTGTCACTGTCCTCATCTCAGTCATTCTGTTGTGTCATATGTCAAATAAACATGTTCATATCTTCCCACTGATGTAAGAAGATTAAGCAAATGCTCTCTGTTGCTACAAATTGACCCTCATTCCCTAAGTTTCTGCCTCGTCGCAAGTAAAACCTTAATATACGCGACGTTCCCATGTCCATAACAGTCTCATCGCGACTCCGTCGCAGGTGTACATCTGTTTCCCACGATGGTCGGATTTCTAGACCCGGCGCGAGGTTATGAGTTGTGTCTAGTGACAATGGGTCTGTGTGCATCGTCTCCTCGCGATGCCGTCGCGAAGAATTAGTTTACGACCCGTGACGATCCAGATTGGGTGAATTCGTTTCAACAGTCAGCCTTCTGGATGTCTCCAGACCTGGTTGTTGGCATAGTTTGGGTCGCCCTTCCCCTCCTGGTATGGTAGTTCCGTCATTTGTGCTACCTTCCTTGAGGATGAGCTCCTCCTTCCACATTTCATGGAGACTCCTTCTCCTATTAAAGCACTCACATTTTCTATGATCTGTTAGTTCCTTTGGTTGGGAAATGTTGTTAGTGCTTTTGAGTTTGATAGATAGCTGGTGTGGGTGTGACAAGTGTGGGATTGTTGATAGCTTGTGGAAGGTTGTGGAGTGCCCTTAACTTTGTGTTAAAGCTTATGAGTGAGAGAGAGACATTGTATGTTGGGAGATTCATCCTTGAAGAGTGAATGCTTGAGAAACATACTGGCTGGACCCTCTGAGAAGGCTTGCGACGTCAAGACTTGGTTGTAAGCTTGCTCTTGATTCATTATTAATACAATCAATGATGTTTTCCTATGTCTTGTATGTAATTTACTTGATAGCTCATGACTTCTTGACTTTATGAGTAAATAGATCATTGTTGTTTCCCGGTTACGTGCTTTGTTGTTTTTCCTTTGTATTGTTTCAGGTTAATCACTCATTGAGGAGAAGGAAGTGGAAGCTAGAGCAGTGCAACGGAACTTCATCGACCACCGGTTTGAGGTAGGCCTCCAACGATGATTGTTTAAGGAAATCAATTGTTGATCTGTCTTTGCTGTGACTAGACCCACTCTAGGGCTAGAGGGGTTGCCTCTGTCCACAGAGGGAACACTTTCCTGCATCACAAGTTGGCGACTCCACTGGGGAGTTCGTCCTATGTTTTTCTCTTGTTTGCTTTTTCTTGATTTTGAGTTAATGTCTTTTGGATTTTGGGATTGAACCATCAGTCTTTTGGGTTACCTAGGTCAATCTGGGAAATCCCTTTATTGCCTGTAAGGATAGACTAGTCTTTGTTTGGGAGTTTTCATTTACCTTTCATTGTTTTTAAGTTCGTCGCTGGAAAAAGCTAAACAGTCGTGCCGACATCGCGTTGTCTCTGTCTTGGAAGTCTGTGCGTCGCTGAATCCTGTCACACAGTCGCGACGATTCCTGAAATCGGTCCGTCGCGTGAAAGACGTGTACTTTCGTGACGACGTCGCTCTGTTGCTATAGCTAGTGACTGATTGGCACTAGTTGCTTGTGTTATGCCCGCGACGATTCCTGTAGAATTGTTTATTTCAATTCTGCCTCCTGAATTCATCAGTCTAGTTAACCCCTTGTTGTCTTTATCTTATCCCTTAGTTCGTTTTAATTGCTTTTAGTTAAGGTGCTTACTTTTCGATTTTGTTGAAGTGAATCATGTATTTTTTGGCTTTGTGACCTGGTTTGTCAAGTTTTGAATTATTTGGCTCAGTTACTTGCCTGTCCAAAAGATTCATCCACAACCCTCCTGGTGGTTTGCTTGAGGTTTTTCCATCATTTGTTCTTGCTGATTGATGTTTAGTGTTATTAATTGAACCAATTTCCACATTGATTCGATTGTTTCACTAGCAAACATAGATTACAATTGTTTGGAGCAATCGGTTTCACGCTTGCTTGTTTGTTTCTTTAGAATTCAAAGCTATCAAAATCAAAAGATTGCTTTCATTAGTATGCGAAAGTGAAAGTACATTTTGCATTCCAAGTTTTCATGTTTGAAAAATTAGAAGGCAAATTTTAAATCTCTCATTAGTAGTATCGATGCACTATATGGATTGATGTGTTTATACATTGTGTCTCTTGAGTGATTGCATTTGCTGATCTTGGTTTTGTCTTGGTTTGGGAATGATCTCTCTACCCTTCTGTAAGTAGGAGTTCATCGAAGTGAAAGATGCTTTATTTATTGTAGTTGCATCCTAGGTTTTGATATACATACAGTAAGGCCTGGAAATTGAAACATAATTCAAGATCAACTCTAAAATGAACTGAATAAACCTAACAACGCATTGGAACATAACACACATTATTTAGATGTCTAGGCTAGAGATGTGCTCCGACATTGTTAAACCTAGTCACTATTGCTTTCACTTAAGGTTGGGTGATTCCTCCTTCTGTGACCCAATAGCTGCTAGCACGGACTTGTGTTCCCAGTACCGTCGAGTATATGTTGGGATAACCCACTAGGTTATCATCCTATATCCTTAGGAAGCCATGTCTACTGCCTTGCAAACCGTAACGCACCGAACACAACATTCAGGAAGATTGACTGGCATACGGAAAGTCCTTGGTTTTCATATGATTGCTAAGGTGTATATGCGGTTTTACGGGTTCTTTGGTAAACCTTTTGCCTAGTTCTCCAGAGTAGTCACTTTTGTTCCTTTTCGGACTCCCTAAAAGAAAAGGTCCATCTGAGAACTTGTCCTTTCAGGCTCATTAAATATTCGAAGGTGACTAGAGTCAGCTTTTCATCCTTTTCTCGACTCTCTAAAGATGAAAAGGTAAAGTTTTGTTCCTGTGTCTTAAAATTTTTTCGGCCACGTTCACATTTACCTTATTAGATCTTGTTTTCATTTTAGTTTGCGTAGGGTTAATTTCCTTACTCGTTAGTTTTCCCTAGGGTTTTTGAGTTAAATCATCTTGGCGGAATCACCGATCCCGTTCCCCATTCCATGTGACCAAGGATCTCCATCTCCTGTCACTTCTGAGGTACCGGTTGGTAGTGATACTCTTCCTATTATTCCTAGTATCCAACCGCTTAACTCTCGTGCTCCAGAGGACGAGTCTTACGATATTCGTTGGAACCCTATTTGGGAGCCTTCCGAAGAAGACTTTCCCGTTACTCCTCCTGGTATTTTGGTCCCGATGTCTTCCTCCGACATGGATGAGACAACCCCCGTCTCCGGTGAAGAATCCTTTGTGGCAGAAGGTGAAATCCCTATGTCTACGAAAACTTCACCCTTCCGTGTCACTTCTCTTGGTATCTCGTTACCTTTATGCTATAATGCTTTGGTGGATATCATCGGTTCTAGATCTCCCCTTTCGAGTTCCATGTGGTCTCGTACGTCACTCCGACTTCAGAGCCTTTTACACCCTAGGTTCACAATGTGATTGTCACATCTGTTCCGACTATTCCAACCATTTGTGTGGCTTCTTCAACCCCTGTTGTAAGTGTTGTCACTGCATCTTTAGTGGTGACTACTATTGCTGGACCTTTAGCTGATCCTACAAATAGTGGTCCAACGACGTCCGCATCTGGAGTTGTTAATCCTACACTAAGTGCCCCACCCTCTTCTGGTTCCATTCCAGCAGGGGGGGCATATGATCAATATTTCCAGGCTCTTCAGAATCTGGATCTGCATAATCTATTTCATTATTATGATTCTCAAGGAAATCATATCTATCACTTTGGATCTATGCCATCTCAACCCACGGTTGAGGTCTCGGTTCTGTTATCTGTTGCTTGGGGCACCACCACTTATCATGGTGGATAAGCACAACCTTCGAATGTTCAAGGACCACCCTATCAAGGTCAGTCGTCTTACGGGCAGCCACCTCATGGAAAACCGTATTACAGACAACCTTATCTAGGGCAACCTGTTGGCCCACAAGGACAACCCTTCCAGGGGCAACCTTCGGCCTTCAGTGGTTCATCTTTTACCTACTTCGGGCAACCTTTTGGTAATCCAGGACAACCTTAAATACAGCAAGGCCAACCCGGTATCCAGCAAGGCCAACCCACTGTCCAGCCTAGTCAACCTTCTGGACAAATTGGTCACCCTCAGGTCCAACAAGGCCAACCGATTGTCTAGTCTGCTCAACCATCTAGTTAGTCAGGGCAACCCTCGGTTGTGCAAGGTCAACCTCAATCTCAACCAAGACCACCTTCTAGCCAGATGGCTCAGCCTCAACTCTCCCAAGGACATCCATATGGGACTGCTCAACCGAGCGCTCAAACACTCATTGTTTCTCAAGCTCCACCCAGTTTTCAGCCCCAGATTGGGCTCCAAACGCAATTCGGTCTTCAAACTCAAGCTGCGCCCCAAACCCAACCTGCTCATCAAGCGCAACTTGGCTCCCAGGCCTAGTTTGGCGCCCAACCGCCTTATGGTTTTCAACAACCCCAAGGGCAAACTCAATTTTCCCCATACCAAAATTATCAACAACCATAGGTTAACCCTTATCAGAATTTTCAGCAGCCATATGTTGCTCCTGTGGGTCAGGTTGGTAATCAGTGGAATGCAGGGGGTCAAATCCAGGGTCAACCATCCAGTTACAGCTATAACCCCTATGGACAAAATCCCTACGGGCCAAATCCGTCTGGACAAAATCAATGGGGGCAACAGGGAACTGGATGGAACTCTAGTGCTGTTTCTTATCTGCGGCCTCAGATGTCCTTCAACCCTCAATTACCCTTTTTGGCGACGTTGGAATTACCGGACGTGTCCAAACTGACCAATGATCCTATTCTTCATAATCTGTATTGGCCACCGGTTCCAACTAAGATTCCCGGTGATTGTCCCAAATTCGATGGTAAAGATGGAGAAGATCCCCAAGTTCATGTCATGACCTATCACCTATTGTGTTCGTCGAATTCATGGCTTGATGATTCGATCCGGTTTCGCCTATTTCAACGGACTCTCACTAGCTCTGCTACCAAATGGTACATTGAGTTGGCTCTCGGAACCTTGCAGGACTTTAACTCACTGGCTATGGCATTTTTAACTCATTTTCAGTTGCCGATTCGATATGAAATGGGCACACACCTCCTAACATCTTTGAAACAGAACACGGCTATGCATATCTCTGATCACATCCATGAATGGAGGCGGCGTCGTCGTTTAATTAAGTTCTGGATCCCCGACCAGCTTCTGACCGACTGGTTTACAACCTCGTTCGTCGGTCCGATAGCCCGGGACATTGCTATGGGGGCATGTGTAACTGAAGAGCAGGCCATTGCGCGTGCTCAGTACCTCGACTTGGTTTACTCCCAGTCTGGTACACTATATGATTATTTGTCGGATGCCCCACGACCCGAAACTTCCCAAGCCCCGTCAACACCATCCGTTGATGGTGTCATAAGTTTCTTTAATGCGTCCTCTCGAAAAGCTCCTGCCAACCCTACAAAGCAAAAATCTAATACTCCAAATGAAAATGCTTCCCAGGCTTCGTCTAATTCTGGTAAGACTTCCAAGGTTAACGTCATTCAGTCCACCTTGGCGAACAAAGCCTCGAAAGGTAAGAAGAAGGGAAAAGGAAAGAATAAAGCCGATCAACCTAAGCAGGATCCCCCTAAGCCTCCAGCCGAGGAAGGTACCAAGCGCAAACCTAAGTACCCTTGTCTTATTTGTGACGAGGATCACTATACTAAAGACTACCCAAGGCATTCTGAGGTTAGTCGTTTGTTAAAAGGTGCCCCTGGGACTCCTGTTGTGCTTAAAGAGCCTTTTCCCTCGCAGCAGACTCAAATGGTGGCTGATCCATCTCAATCCTCTTCCCCATTTGGCTCTCAAGTTTTTATGGCTGGGACAATTCCCGTCCATATTAGTACACGGTCAAAAGAGTATCCTCTGCCCGCCGGGAAGGAAACTAAGGTCCCCTCTAGTGTTCCTTCATCCAGTTCGAGTCCGCTCCATATCGAGCGACCTAGTACTGAGACGGTCATTTGACCTCCTCCTAAAGGAGTGCTCCGGAAGTCTTCTTACAACCCTAATGCTCGTGCTGCTTAGCATTATAACATCATTGAGGACTTAGTCCAAGCTCCTTTGGCTATGTCCGCATTAGAGGTCCTCCAGAGCTGTCCCTCCCAGACGAAGTCGTTGCTATCGACCATCCGTGGCATTGACCCGGCTGACTCGGAATTGATCACTTTTGACCTGGAAAGTCATGTACCAAGACTGCCTATCAAATAGCCTTTCTTATTCAAGTCATCATCAATTCTAAGACTATTCACTGTACTGTTATTGATGAAGGCGCTTCTACTTGCATTATTTCTATTGCTTGTTGGAAGGCTATTGGTTCTCCAACCTTGGGCCAGTCTCCCAATAGCTTGGAAGCCTTCGATGGAAGAGATTCTCACCCTTACGGTATCCTCCCACGTCTACCTATTACTCTGGAAGGGAATAAGGTTGAAGTTGTTGATGCCAATTCGACTTACTACCTCCTTTTAGGATGAAGCTGGACCTATGCCATGCGAGCTGTGGCCTCATCTATATTTCGTGTCCTTTGTTTTCCCCATCAAGGGAAGATTGTCACAGTAGACCAGTTGTCCTTCTTCACCTCCTCTTCTTCCAATGGCAACATGCCCTTCATGGAGCATACCTCTGTTCCATATGAGAGTGTGGGTGCTGGACTTTTTAAAGATCCTGCCCTCATGGGTGTTTTTTCACTCCCACCTCCAAACATCGCTCTCGTCAATATGATTTTTGTTCGTTCCGATCCGTGGGTTCTTCCTCCCGCTGATCGAATAGAATCTTGGGGTGATGTTATGCCGTTGAGTCCTGCCGAGCTCAACTATGTCGAAATTGTTTCTGCATCGGCTTCATTTTCTGAACCTACTCCTTCGAGTAGGGCTCTCGACTCATACGTCCAATCCCCTTGCCTCGAAGATCGCGCTTCTTCGGATCCCTTATAGGAAGTCTTTCCTTCAGATGAAGCGATTATTGAGACTATGTCATCTGAGGAACCCCCTTGGTCTGATCATCGTCATCGTTCCTTGTTTCTCCCTACCCATGGGGCTATGCTTACTTGTCTTGAGTGGTTTGCTTCCTGTTTCCCTTCCCAACCCCTTCAACACCTATACAAATCCATCAAGTTTTCTCTGAAGGAAATATGGGGAACATTACTCAAAATCAACCTATCGACATCTCTGTTAATCCAGGAGTTGTCGAGCATATTCACATCGGAGTAACCTGTACTCCGGAGGAGATTCAACTTTATGCTGATATTTTTCAAGAATTTCGAGATGTTTTTGCTTGGTCGTATGAATAGATGTGCGGCATCGATCCTAGCATCGTGGTGCATGAAATTCCTATGTATCCGGGTGCTAAACTTGTTCGACAACGTTTACGCCCCATGCACCCCCGAAAGGCTGCAGTTATCAAAGCGGAAGTTTTTTTTTTCTCGGTGAAAAACTAAACTATTATATTATGTACATGAGTCAAAAAAATACATCATGGTGTAACAAGAGAGAATCAGGCTCTGGGTATGTCACCCGAGAGCAGTTGAGACAGCCAGGAAACTAGCCCACGCAGGGGCGCCAGACACAAGAGCGAGAGTTTCCATAAGAGCACGCCCACGCAGGGGCACCAACCATTTCATCCCACGCAGGGGAGACTGACCTTACCCATATCATTGACAAAATTTCAGAAACAGAGACAACAAACCAGAAAACGAAAGAGACCAGAAGCATTGTTGCTATAACTGAGTCAAAACAAACAGCAAAAGAGACCAGAAGACCAAACAAAAAGCCATAGGAACCTTGTGCTCGGGCGTCATCAATCGTCCATTTGCACTTCCTCTACCCGGCACCAACCATAGGCTTCTCTTTCAGCAGCGGTGGGAAAGGTGTCTTCCTCCTCGCCGGTTCCCTTCCTCTGATCGTGCTTGCTTTGCTTTGCATTTTCCGGGTCTGAGGCCGGACCTTTAACCTCCTGCTCCTTATTAGCTTCAGGAACCTGTGCTTCATGCGTCTGATTATCAGTCGTCCTCTGCCCATGTTCCTCCAGGGAATCCTCATCTTCCCGGGCATTTTCGATGAACAAGACTGAGACATGCGCACTAATCCTCGGATTGTTCATGGCACTGCTAAAATTGAAGATAGCAGAGCCAAAGGCAGGCAGGGCATTCGAGCTCGAAGCCCCTGCATC
The DNA here is from genome assembly GCA_031772625.1 of Pinus tabuliformis. NCBI lineage: Eukaryota > Viridiplantae > Streptophyta > Pinopsida > Pinales > Pinaceae > Pinus > Pinus tabuliformis. The sequence goes on along the minus strand of CM062816.1, from coordinate 746,691,560 downwards.
CATGAATTGACTGGAATGGAGGGGATTAGCTCCAGTGGAGCGAGCAATGTTGCAGTGGCAGCAATGGACAACATTGTCCGCTTCATGACTGCGAGAGATTCCCCCTCTGGAAGAGCCTCGGCGGCTAAGCAGATGCTGTCGAGGTCTCACCATTCTCACAGGAGGCAAGGGAAAGAAATTCCAACAGACCACGAGATAATCCAGATCCCCTGCAACCAGAGCCAACTGAGGGATGAGCCAGACAGACGGAGAAGATATCCCGACAGAGACGGAGAGGCCAGGCAACTACATTGCCACCAACATTCTCTGATCATATACTGTGATATCCCTTATGACTTCACCTGCCCTGCGTTGGAGCTCACCCGCCATAACTGCTGCCGTCGCCTGAGCCGAATTACCTCGCTGAGCATTAACTAACCCCTGCCGCTTCACCTTATACCAGCTGCGTCCGATAGTTGCATTGTCTACGGCTGCCACGTGATGGCCATTGGCCGGCATGTGGCCATCCACCCACGCCTGTCCCATCTCAGTTAGCACCCGCATCTGGGGGAGCTGCGTCTTTCTGGACCAGTCGAGAGCATTCTTGAGCTTTGTCATGTGTTAAAATAGTATTCAGCTGCCCTGTGATTAGAGAGTGGTCAGTCTCCACTCCCACATTGGCCATGAAGTCTGCAACCCTGTTGCCCTCCCGTCTTGTGTGTGTGAAGGTGATTGCTCTGTTGCTATGGAGCTCACGTTCTATGGCCTCCAGTCTTGCTTCAAGCCTCCAGCTGGTGGCTATTTTCCTGGCCTGAGATCCATTTAGGATTTTTTTGGCCATATTTATGAGGATCTGAGAATCTCCTTCCACCTCCAGGGGGTGAAAGTTGTGTCCCCCAGCAAGTAGTAATCCCTGCCATAGACCCTCTAGCTCAGCTGAGTTGTTGGTGTCCCATCCAATGTTTCCGAAATACAGCATCAGGGGAACACCTTCATGATTCCTTATTATTCCTCCAAAGCCTGCGAGATCGGGGTTCCCTTTTGAGGTACCATCAAAGTTGAGTTTGAATGTATGCTTTGGTGGGGGCTTCCATGTGTCCTGATTTTTGTTGCTGGTTTTAGAGTGGTCCGGCTTGTGAGTTATCAAAGTGGAAGTTGAAAAGCTTCTTAAGGCTGGTTTTATTTACCCTATCCCGCTTACAGATTGGGTTTCTAATATTGTCCCTGTAACCAATAAACGGGGCAGTATTAGGGTATGTGTTGATTATAGAGGCATCAATCGTGCCTGTCCCAAAGATAATTTCCCCACACCTTTCATTGACCAACTCATTGATGAGTGTGCTGGGAGCGAGATTTATTCATTCATGGACGGCTTCTCTGGTTACAACCAGATCAATATATCGCCCGCAGATCAACACAAGACCGCCTTTATCTGTCCGTGGGGTACTTTCGCCTATAAGAAACTCCCTTTCGGTCTAAAAAATGTCGGTGCTACCTTCCAACGTGCAATGTCTTACGCGTTCCACGATATCCGACACATTGTATAGCCTTACCTGGATGACCTTCCGGCTCATTCAGCGAAGCGCCCAGACCATCCAAAACACCTTCGTGAAATCTTTCTTCATTGTCGACACTATCGTATTCGCCTTAATCCGCATAAATGTGTCTTCTGCATTGAATCCGGCAGACTTCTTGGGTTTTTCGTCTCCAAAGAGGGAATCTGCTTGGATCCTCTTAAGGTCAAAGCCATCTTGAATCTTCCTCCCCCTGCTTCTTTGCAGCAATTACAAAGTTTGCAGGGTAAAGCAATTTTTTTACGTCGTTTTATTCCAAACTATGCTGAAGTAGCCAAAGGCTATACGCGGTTATTAAAACGGGATACCCCTTTTGTCTGAGATGTCGTTGCATAAGAGTCATTCGAGCAGCTCAAGGCGCTCCTTGTTTCTGCTTCGTTATTACATCCGCCTAATTATCACCATGACTATACTCTTTATTTAGCCGCCGTTGATACCATTATCGGTGATCCAGGTGGATATTGGTGGCCACCTGCCAAGTCCACCTGGACCCCCACCATTGTCTTTCTCAACATTTTCAGTTTCCTTAATTGTAGCACAACTTACTATTTTTAGCAGTTTTTCGGGTCCTGAACTTCCGGAGCCGTTTTGAGGCCCTAAACGACGTTTTTTGGGGGATCCAGGGGCAACATGGGTCCATGGAATAGACCGATGTTGCTCATTCCAACAATGGTAGTACTCGGATAGATCTTTCTAACGAGCTATTGTATGCGTCAAACGGAGATCATATGCCAAAGTTACGACCCCAGGAAGTTGATGTACCAATTTACCCCAAATGGGGCCCACAGTTTGGCGTTTCATCTCCTAGGGTTAGGTTTTGGAATGTTAAGGGTTTTCCATTGTTTCTCAACAATAAATAGGCCTTCGAGCCTCATTGTAACAGAGTTGAGAGGCATGTAGCCATCACATCTCTTCTCAGAGATAAGCTACCATCGCCCTAGCTGGTTTATTTCCATTTCTGGTTGTAAGCATATTTCAGTATTTTCCATTAATGAAATGAAGTATTATTTCCGCTGCATCTTTGTGTATATGGTTATCTCTGTAATTTGTTGCGTTCCTATTTAAATCCGGATCAATCGGCATGGTTTTGGTCCGAGACAACGATGATGGTACTGAGTACGTTGTCTACTATCTTAGCCGCAATCTACTCGATACAGAAACTCGATATGCCTATGTCGAGAAGTTGGCCTTGGCTGCCATTCATGTCGTCCAACGTTTCCATCCCTATATATTGTTGCGCACCACGACGATGATTTGTGATTGCAACCCAATGACGTACATCTTGTCATGTCAGTTACTGGGGGGGCAAATACTCAAAATGGATTGTCATCCTTCAAGAGTTTGACTTGGAGTTCACTACAACCAAGTCTAAGAAATCCCTTGTTTTTACTGAGTTGCTCTGCTCCCTACCATCTGCAACTACGCCTTCTCGATAAGAGGACCATATTCCGGACGAGTCTCTATTTTTGATTAGCACCCTCGATCCGTGGTACGGGGATATTATTGTCTACCTTCAGACGTCCTCCTTTCGTTCTGATTTATCTAAGGATGCTCGACGACGTATTCGCCATCATTCTCAACCCTATCGCATTATTGGGGACACCCTGTACCAGGTCGGCACTGACTCTGTTCTCCGCCGTTGTTTGACATTCGAGGAGGCCGAATGAGTCTTGAATGACTGCCACTCCGGCGCTTGTGGAGGTCATATGTCCGGGTATGCTACTGCTCAAAAGATCCTCTGTGCTGGTTATTTTTGGCCGTCTATTTTTAAGGATTGCATTCTCGTTGTCTGCTCTTGTCATGTGTGCCAAATCTACCAATGGAAGATGCGTGCGCCCCCTGCTCCTTTGCACCCTGTCATTACCGTCGGCCCTTTTTCCAAATGGGGCATTGATTATATGACCTGTAAACCTTGCTCGACCAGGGGGCATGGGTATATCATTATTGTCGTTGATTATTTCACAAAATGGGCCGAAGCGATGCCTACACTATCTAATGACTATAAGATAGCGGTGCAATTTTTATTTAATCATGTCATTTCACGTTTTGGAGTCCCTCAGGCTATCGTCCCTGATCACGGTTCTCATTTCCGTAATCAGATGATGACTGAGTTAACAACCTAGCTGGGCTTGTGGCATGATAGTTCGACACCGTATTATCCTCAGGCCAATGGCTAGGTAGAAGTTGTCAACAAAGTGTTGGTCACGATGCTTCAACGCACCATTGGCATGCACAAGTCCAACTGGCATCTGATGTTGTTTTCTGCCTTATGGGCCTACCGAACTTCCACGAAAGATGCCACCGGGTTCACCCCGTTCCAATTAGTTTACGGTATGGAGGCCACTCTTCCAATTGAGTGTGAAATCCCTTCGCTTAAATTAGCCGTCGAATTGCTCCCGAACACTACTCCGGTAGAAGAACGTCTTCTTTACCTAGAATGGTTAGACGAGACCCGTCGACTAGCCTCTCTAGTCATTGAAGCGCAGAAGAAGAGAGTGAAAACTCACTTCGACCAAACTGTTCATCCTCGTTCTTTTGTTGAAGGAGATCTAGTCTTGCTCTATGATCAAGCGAATGATAAGCTGGGGGCAGGCAAATTCGAGCCTATGTGGCATGGGCCCTACATTGTGAAACGTGTTTTGCAAAAAGGGGCTTATGAGCTGATCGATTACGAAGGGAATCCTCTAGATAAGCCCCAAAACGGGCTTTATCTGAAAAAATATTATGCATGAATCCCGTGCATATGATTTGTACATACGTGTGTTTTCAGCATGTGTGTTTTCAGTGTGTGTTTACTTGTATGGCTTGGTGTGTAGGCGTAATCGCCACTTATTGTGTCTTTTTACTTCTTTTGCAGATGTCTGCTACACCTTACGTTGGTTTCGCTGATGGTGCCTGCCATAGTACCCGGAATCTTTCCTCTGCGGCATGGGTGATCTACGATCCTCACGGTGAGTTAGTAGACCTTCAAGGCGTTTGTCTGGGTTGCACCACAAACAATGTCGCTAAATACAACGCTGTTATTGAATTACTGACTGAGGCGGTTAACCTCGATATTCATGCATTGGTTGTGAATCTGGATTCTCAACTTGTCGTCCACCAACTTAACGGGCGTTATTCTGTTAGAGATCATCGGATTTTAAGGTTGTATTTACGTGTTAAATTATTGGAAAGAAGTTTTGAATCAACACATTCCAAGAAGATTAAACACATTAACTGATGCATTAACAAATCATGTATTAGACAGACATTTACGCAACATGTAATCAAACATTGTGTAGAAGCATTTAGACACAATAATGAACCATAAGATAGCATGTATATATATATATATATATATATATATATATATATATATATATATATATATATATATATGTCGTGTGGCGCACTGAGGCGCTCAAAAAATAAGTGTATATGTCAAAAAATAGAGTTTGTGTACATCCGAGACACATGTCTCTAAAAAAATCAGCAGAAAGTAAAACCTAGGCATCTACTGCGGTGGGTTATGCTCTCTGTAGCACACCACTGCTCGTGCGACTCGTCTCAAGAGTCTATGCACCCTAGGTATCACCCCTACTGTATGTATCTGATACTCTATGGGGACCTCTTCGATCCCCCTGTAATCTGGGATCCCCTCTGTTAGGCCCTCAAGATTACGGGCCACTGTCTCCACTGAACTGCCAGCTGGGGGAACCAAGGCCAGCTCTTTGATGCCTTGTGGATCCCTCCGTGCCTCCGGAGCTAGTCCCACAGGCCTCTCTGGTCCCACATCTGCAAGTAACATAAGATACATCATTAAGACATATGCATGAAAAAATCCAAAAAAAAAACATCATAAAAGACAAAATACAAAATAGTGTGATCAAGTGTTTTACCTCCATCGTCCCACTGCTCGCCAGCAGGCAGCATCATGTTAGGGTCCCCACGAAAATTCATACCTGCATATGGCCAATCCTCGACAAAGATCGTCTGGCGATCTAGCCACTCTCGGAATAGTGTCCCTCATGACATTGGTCAGTCGCCACCCCCTCGCGACATGACATGTGCTCAGCGAGTGATCTGGGTCTCCCGCGGTCTCGGTCTGTCTAAATCCATGTCCTGTAACTAAAGTGACGGCTCTAGCATGAGCAGGATCAGAATAGACCTGTAACCGGACTGCTTCGTTTCCCCGTAACGGCATTTGGTGAGCTGCCTCTTCGTGTTACTGGTCACTGCTTCAGCCCACTTGTACATGGTCAGGTTAAGGAAATCAAGAGTCAACTAAAGGTGGGTCTTTGTTGCCCTTGTTGGGCTTAGGAGCCCACTACTCTCGTCACCATGAATAGAACTGAGCGGAGAATCAGGTCTTCTATTGTTGGAATCACCAATTTCCCGCTAGAGTTTGATTTACGTGCCCCTGGGCACACCCGTGCTATCAACATGTCCAGTGATTCACCACCGACTCGTTGGCCCTCTAAAATCGGCCTCTCTCTGTGATGGGACAATCCAGTCAAGAAATATATATCCGTAGCATCGAACTCAATGTCTTTTCCCCGGAGAACGAACTCTCCATCCATTGGGTTCCAAGCACGAATTAGCAACTCTATCAAGTCAGGTTGGGCCCAGAGGTGCAGAGTGAGGAAGAATTTTAGTAATACACAAGAAAGTAAAGCTCTTCGGCACCTGGGATCATTGAACGCTTGTTCGTCATTGATATCTTGAGTTCTTTCTTACCATACAAATGCCATGTTGTCCTACATTAAAGGAAATATGAATTAGAACTCTTTTTATAAGTTTAAATCCATAAATTATAAATAATTTCAACTTTACAGTGCCATCACGACTGTTTTCCAAACAACGGCGACATCTCGAGCTCAATAGTTCATTTTTCCTGCGATCATCGCGAGAGTACATCAATCTATCGCGACAATCCCAAAGGTTGTACATGTTACCACGCTCGGTCGTCGCTAACCCGAGCGTATTTTTCCGCGACGATTGAGACGCGGACTAGTATTTGAAAATCCGCCTAAAACCGCCTATCTAACACCAAATTGCATGAAAAAACCACTAAAATGGAGCGCAAGGAGGAATGTAATTACTTGGAGAAAGTTTCAAGCGAAACCGTGGAGCGTTGATGCTGGAATCGACTTCGGAAGTCCGCTCAGGTTTGTGCTCCAAAATGCCAAAGGTAAAAATGCACAATGTAAATGTAAAAAATAGAATTACCACACCCCCTTTTATAGTGTTTTTTTGAAAAAATAGGAATTACACTTTAGGGTGTGGGTTTTTTTCATTTATATTGGATTTTTAATTAGGGTTTTTTTGGGTTTTTGACCTTATTTCCACATATATAATCTATTTATGTCGAATGGATCTTATGGTGCAATATTTTGTACAGAAATAGTGATGGTCGGCCCATATTACAGTCCGTATACACTTGGTCCGTATTTTCCGCAAAGTCCTTTTTAAGCTCTTTTCTGACTTAAAAGACGAAAAGATTGGCGATTTATTCTTTTTGACTCGTTAAACGAAATAAGAGGCGGTCCACTTTGAGCTATTTCTAGACCGTATAAACGTGAAAAGATTGCCGGAATTTTGTCGTTTCAAGTTCGATATTGGTTACGAAATGGCGTGTCTTTGATCGCTTTTCTACTCTTTCGGATCGAGGTCACTAATTACGAAAAGTACTCCTTGATCGTAATGGTGAAGCGGTTCTCTCGAGTATTATTTTATACTTTTTCGGGCTTGAGGGACACAAATCTACGAAAAAGGACCTCCCTGGAGTTTTATTTTTCGTGTTGTTTTCAAACTCTCTAAACATGAAAAAGACTCTGATTTTTACCTATGTCGAACTCGTTAAACCTTGACGACATTGGACTCGTTAGCATGACGAGACTCGAACTTCTCCTCCCTAGGGCTCGTTAAACTATCACTAGGTTGGATTCGACCGAAGGTAGAACTTGTATTATAAGCATATGCTATCGCCTTCAAGCTTGTTTTCAAAAATAATTGGGGTACTCGCCAGCAATGGTGGGGGAAAAATTTGGAAGTCATCATTGGTTACCTGCAGCAGCTAGTCACCCTTGAACATCGACACTTTTGCTTCTTGTCAGGTTGGGATATCCACACATCGTTAGTTGGCCTTCTGAGGTTCTGGGTAGCCATTTTGCCTCATTCCATCTTATTCGTGTTGTCTCCATCAAACCTCTGATCCCTTGGTACCAAAATGTTGCCTCATTCCGGTGTCGTGTCGCCGATATGTTCAAGAGTATAATCCTTCTGCAGTTTACACCCTTACCTCCTCCTCTGATACTCTGTTTCACCATCTACCACTTGTTCCTTATCTCGTGTCGTTGATGGGGGAAACATCATGGCCCTCCTGCGACGGATCATCTCCTGTCGACACCAGCTCCTTATCCAGGAGATTGATCTAGAGATCCCTTTCGGTACCTTGGAACTTGCATGCCTCAATGGCAAGTTCTTCGTGCTTGACAACAGACTTTCCTTATTGGTCTTCGATTGGGTGATTCCACAGGTGTTCAACTTCAACTCATTTTTCACACTTAGTGGATTGTACTGGACAGTACCTTGAGAGCCATTATCATTATTGATGGTTTCTCTCGCGCTTGTTAATGGTTTTCATCATTGACCGGTAATCAAGCGACTTTCTATCATGTTCGACTTCAGCACATCTGTTCACATGATAGGATTTGTACTCTGATCGGTTGGGTTTCAAGACCCCGAACTAAGATTACATATGTTCGGCCTGCGTGGATTGGTTCGTGATTACATATATGACTCTTTGATGGATGGTTGCGACCATGCTTAAGTCTTTATGGATGGTTGCGACCATACCTTTGTCATTATTATGGTCTTATCAATTGGGTGGCTGTGTCCATACCACAGACCAAGTTTCATATGTCTTATGGATGGCTGCGCCCATGCCTCGACTATATGTATTTCACTATCACAGATATCAGTTGTACTTGTGCCTGTAGGATCTTCAAGGTGGTTCCAGTTCAGACAGTTTCATAAAGCATTTCACCCCTCCCACTCTCTCGGGCTTCACGCTTTAGGGGGCATCTGTTACACAGTAATTTGTCACTGTCCTCATCTCAGTCCTTCTGCTGTGTCATGTGTCAAATAAACATGTTCATATCTTCCCACTGATGTAGGAAGATTAAGCAAATGCTATCTGCTACTGCAAATTGACCCTCATTCCCTAGGTTTCTGCCTCGTCGCAAGTAAAACCTTAATATACGCGACGTTCCCATGCCCATAACAGTATCATCACGACTCTGTCGCAAGTGTACATTTGTTTCCCGCGACGGTCGGATTTCTAGACCCGGCGCGAGGTTATGGGTTGTTTCTAGCGATGATGGGTCTGCGTGCATCGTCTCGTCGTGATGCCGTCGCAAATAATTAGTTTACGGCCCACGACAATCCAGATTGGGCAAATTCGTTTAACCAGTTAGCCTTCTGGATGTCTCCAGACCTGGTTGTTGGCATAGTTTGGGTCGCCCTTCCCCTCCTTGTATGGTAGTTCCGTCATTTGTGCTACCTTCCTTGAGGATGAGCTCCTCCTTCCACATTTCATGGAGACTCCTTCTCCTATTAAAGCACTCACCTTTGCTATGATCTGCTAGTTCCTTTGGTTGGGTAGTGTTGTTAGTGCTTTTGAGTTTGGTAGATAACCGGTGTGGGTGTGACAAGTGTGGGATTGTTGATAGCTTGTGGAAGGTTGTGGAGTGCCCTTAACTTTGTGTTAAAGCTTATGAGTGAGAGAGAGACATTGTATGTCGGGAGATTCATCCTTGAAGAATGAATGCTTGAGAAACATACTGGCTGGCCCCTCTGAGAAGGCTTGCGACGTCAAGACTTGGTTGTAAGCTTGCTTTTGATTCATTATCAATACAATCAATGATGTTTTCCTATGTCTTGTATGTAATTTACTTGATAGCTCATGAATTCTTGACTTTATGAGTAAATAGATCATTGTTGTTTCTTGGTTACGTGCTTTGTTGTTTTTCCTTCGTATTTTTTCAGGTTAATAACTCATTGAGAAGAAGGAAGCGGAAGCCGGAGTAGTGCAACGGAACTTCATTGACCACCGGTTTGAGGTAGGTCTCCAACGATGACTATTTAAGGAAATTAATTGTTGATCTGTCTTTGCTGTGACTAGACCCACTCTAGGGCTAAAGGGGTTGCCTTGTCCGCAAAGGGAACACTTTCCTGCATCACATTTAGTGTATTTTCTATCACAATAGTAACAAAGCCATTTTGCTCTTCTTTCCTCTAGTTGTTGTGGTGTCAACCTTGTAGGTTGTGGAAGGCTAGGAGCAACAACACTTTCATCTTTATTGTTGTGAGTAGTAGACCTCTTTGTTGCTAAAAAATTGCTTTCAAGTTTTCTTTTCACCCTAAATGAATTCTCTAATGAATTAGGTTCCCAAAGGCAAACCTCATGTTGGATATTATCCTTTAAAGTCCCTATGAAGGCATTAATCATATGCTCCTTAGGAATATCAATTACCTTGATATGCAATCTTTGGAAGTCATCAATGTGCTCCACCATTAGACCCTTTTGTTTTATATTTATCAAATGTGTAAAGAAGGTGTTGCTCTTTGTATCCTCGTAATGTGCTATCAATTCTTCTATAAAAATTGACCATGTTACAATTTATTTACAAGAACAAGATCATCGAAACCACACAAATTGATTAGGTTGTAAATATAAAGTTGCAATGCGTACCTTTTGTGTGTGTTGCAAATTTGGATTAAATAATTGCTCCATATGTAGCATCCCTGTCACCAGATCCTTACCATCAAATTTCCTCACGTCGATATTTGGAATGTGGTTATTCTTAAACCCAACATTGGATTCTCTAAAATGACAATTCATATTTCTTTTTCCTCATCATGATTTTCATGGATTGCCTTGTCATCCATAGCAAACCTTTCTTGCAACAAACTTGTCAATCCTTCAAACTTGACATTCATCGCATCCATGTCTACTTTAAAACTCCCATATCTGCTTTTAAACCATCCATCTTGGCATTCGTCATCGCTTCCAATTCATTTTTGGTTTCTCTTTGCAAGAGAGAAATTTGTTGCACTTAGTCTCGTAATTTTGAGATATCATGTTGCATTTCTTCCTCTTCTTCATGCGCCATAGTATAGATTTTAGGTTTCTTAGTGGGAGTATCCATTTTTTTGTTGCAAGGCATATTGGAATGAAATAATGATATATTCTTTACTATTCCCTTTTAATCACTTCAAACTTATTTTTCAAACAAAATTTATGCAAATTTAAAAAAATACGCACCTTTTTTCTTGTTTTTTGGATCTTGATATTGAAACTACTGTATCTCTATAATTTGGCCTCCCAAGGTCTGAATTTTTGTCCTTTGGTAGCCCTCCATTTCCTTTTTCCAACACTGTTGGTTAGATCGAGATTGGATTTTTCAAGGTAAAGTTAGGCCAAATCTCCCAAGATGACTTGCTTATGGACTAGTTCAGTAGAGCGAACTTGTATGGATTACCACGTGTCATTGTCTCATCCTTTGGCCCAAAAAATGGTATCCAAGAAACTACAGTCTGTGCATTTTTGGTAATTTTTTACAAAATTCAATTTGGATGGCCAAAACGAAAGTTGTGACAATTTTCCCTATGTCACATGTTTGAGACTGAATACACGAGCATGCAAAAACCCTAACCTCTTTGGACCATATCTCATAAATATAGTGAACCAAGATTTGAAATTTTTACATGAATTTAACCAATATTTTGGATCCACGTGGTCGAAATTCCAGCTTTTGAAGCCCTGTATAAAAAAAAAGTATAGCAAAAATTCCAAGATGGCCTGCTTGAAGCAGCGAAACCCTAGAATCCAAAGCTCTGATACCAAATTTATGCAACCAATTCGCAAAACAGAAGAAAAGATAGATTAACGACTTGAAAATAAGCTTCTTTGAGGGGGGAACCTCCTTTACATCAAATAAATGAATAATTCTTGGATGATACAAATGACAAGGCTTCCATTGTATGTAAAGTAGTTTAAAGGGTCACAATATAATTAGGGCCTAGATAACAATAATTATGTAAGGGAATAATAATAACAGTAGTGGGCTTCTACGGGGCACAACAATAACAATGTAAGGGCTACATGGATACAAAAATAAAAATAAGGGGGCTACACTAGTATTATTGGGACCTAAATCTTCTGGTTTAATATGTAAAACCCATCAAAAAATGCGCAAAAAATGTGTACATTTATATTTTTTGCTGCATTTTGTAGGCATACACGAGTTGTTTTTTGGGAAGCTTGTGTTATATGCAACTTGCTTTGATGATAGTCACAAACATACATAGGATGTTAGAATGAGAAGCGCTATTTTTAAAAAGTAATTTTTAATAAATTTGTAGGCAACATCAAGTTTGCCATTGGGAATAAGGGTAATAAAGAGGCCAATACTACATCTCAAAACAAGGTGTGAGAAAACATGTTATAATAGATGCCCCTTATTACAAGAGGTCAGAAGGGTGGTGGATGGTCAATATGCATTATACATAAACAGGAGGACATTGTAGGAGGAGGCAAAAGGAGTTCACCAACTAGTGGATTAGACAATACCTGTGAAAGAAAACAAGAAAGACAACTCATCTCCCAAGGTGGGGATACCCATGGTCAAAGAAATGGAAACATGGTTGCTAAGTAAAGTATATTATGGATCCACAAACATGTATATATGAAGAGAAAATCACGGCCACAAAGAAATAAATAGTGGAGCTGTGTCAAAAATATCATGACCATGAAAAGTACACAACAGAGTTGTGTCTCAATATATAAACTTGGAGGAAATCTAGAACATATTAAAGTGAATAATTGATCCTCCAAAGAAGTGCCCAAATCATGTATAGAGGAGTGCTACTACCCAACAACTCGAGACATAATGATCCATATTTATGTAGGAATGAAATGAAATACATATATAAAAATAAACACAAAGTTACAACAAAAACAAGACTTTAATTCATTAATAACAGAGCACTGAAAATTGATACATGCAAAATGGAAATAAACTAGTTTGGGCGATGGTAGTTTATCTCTGAGAAGAGATGTGGTGGCTACATGCCTTCTAAAACTGTGTTATAATGAGGCTTAGAGGCCTTTTTATTATTAAGAAATAATGGGAAACCCTAAACCTCCAAAAACCTAACCCTAGGACATGAAGCGCCAAAAGTTTGTGGGCCCTGTTGGGGTTAGTTGGAACGTCAAGTTCCCGGGGTCGTAACTTTGGTATACGATCTCTATTTTATTATCATAATATCTCCATTCAAATATTTCCAAGAGGAGGCCAGAAATAGATCAGTTATCTAGTTTTTTCTTTTTTCCCATCTTTCCATTTTCCCCCAAAAACATCTTTTAGGCCCTCAAAACGACTCTGAAAGTTTAGGGCCCGAAAAAATGCCGAAAATAGTAAGTTGTGCTACAATTAAGAAAAATGAAAGAAAATACATTAGGGTTCCAAGTGGAATAGGTGGGTGGCCACCAATATCCACTTGGATCAGTCCTCCCACCGTAGGAAGCAATGGTCCACATTACTTTGAGTGCCTCCATGAGATAGGGAAACTTCTGCTGAACTTGGTCCCTAGTGAACCACTTGCCTTTGTGAAAGAGCTAGATAGCTTTGACAACCCAATATAGTTGGATCTTTTGTTGGTGAGTTGTCTTGATCTGTGTGTCCATAATCTGATCAGTTGTGATATGCTCCATGCAGTCTGAGTTGATCTTTGTTGGTGTTAGTTGTTCTGCAATGTTTGATGTATCTAGCAATGGTGGAAAGTATGGCCAAAGGCAGTCCACATTGAACATTGGGTGCAATCCAAGGGATGGGGGAATGTTGAGTTCGAAAGCATTGTTACCCACAACCTTGGTGATGGTGTAAGGCCTATTTCAGAGTGGTCAGATCTTCCAATGGGTTCCAGCGAGGCGTTCTTTCTACACATGCAACCAAACTTTGCCGCCCACTTAAAACATATGTGGCACCTAATGTTGACTGTTTCGTTACTTGTACTTGGAATTGGAACTCTCCAAGCTGTCATGAACCTATTGGCAGATGTGCTAGATGCATTCAATAAACTTGGATGCTTTATCAACCTTAGATTGTACATGTGTGGATTTTGTCTATGTAGTCGCATGAGGCATGGAAACATCAATAAGACAAAATGGTTGAAATCCCAGACCCGCTTGAAAGGGATTGCAATAAGTCAAGCTATGAAGAGATCAGTTATACTTGCACTATACATAGGGAAGACTCTCATCCTAGGTTTGTGGATGCTTGGAGTTGTACATGTGGAGTATGTGAATTATCATCTTGTTGACAACCTCTGTCTGGCCATTAGTTTGGGGATGGAATGAAATTGACTTGGTGAGCTTGGTTTCCAATACTGTCCAGAGGCTCAACCAGAATGTGCTCAGGAACCTACTATCTTGATTTGATATAATGGTCTGCGGGATCCCAAAATGTACCCACTCTCTTTCAAAGAAGAGTTTGGTAGGGTCCTCTGTTGTGATACTCTGCTTGCAGGCTACCAATATAACCATCTTATAAAATTTGTCCAGAATGTCAAATACACAATAATTACCATGATTGGCAGAAGGAAGGCTAAATAGATAGTCTATGGAGATGGATTCCCAGGGCTGGCTCGGAGTAGGCAGAGAAGTGTATAAGCCTTTCTTCTCGATGGTTGGCTTGGCGATGGCATAGGCAGTGCAGGATTTGATATAGTTTCCAACATCGTGTCGAAGTTTTGGCTAATAAAAATATTTGTGTAATACAACCATATTTTTCTCCACACCAAAGTGTCCCGCAACCCGATTGTAGTGTGCCTCCCAAATCGGCTTCGCACGCTCACTTGAAGGGAAAAAAGGGTGTCCCAGGTATCATAATAATGCATCCTTGAGGTGGAAATCTGTAACTAGCTTGCCATCTAGTAGAATTTGGATCATTTTTGTACAGTTTCAACCATCTAGAGGTATCGTGGCCACAAGATTTGAGAACAACAATCGATGATGTAACTAGGGGTTCACTAAGGCAATCTGCAACATGATTGGTGCTACCCTTTTTGTATTTAACGTTCAAGTGGAATTGTTGTAGATATGTAGACCACTTTTGGTGGTAATCATTCTGCAACTTCCCTTTTGTTTGTATAAATTGAAGACGTTGGTGATCGATGTGGATGACCGTCTCCTTCCCCATAATGTAATGTTTCCATTGTCGGCAAGTCGGCATGATAAAATATATTTATTTATCATAGGTTGGGTACTTATGAATTGTATCAGAAGTTGTCTCACTATGATAGGCCACCAGATGCCCGTGTTGAGTGAGTACTGCACCAATAATATATTTGGAGGCATCGGTCTTAATTTCAAATGGTTGTTGTAGGTTTGACAATGTGAGTACGGGTGCAGAGTAGAGCCGGTGCTTTAGCTCAACAAATGCCTTATGTTGGGACTCATACCAATAAAATTTTCTTTCACTCTTCCCTTGGTAATCTGACTCAAAGGCAAAGTGATATGGGAGAATCCAAACATGAACCTTTGATAAAAAATTGCAAGGCCCAGAAAGTTGCGAAGCTCTGTTAGAGTAGCCAGGGTTGGCCAATCCCGAATGACTTGGATCTTAGTTGGATCCACATGCATGCCTTGCTCATATATGATGTAACCCAGATATTTGACCTGGCTCATGCCAAAGGTGCATTTCTCCAAGTTGGCACACAGTATGTGCTACCGCAGGGTTTAAAGGACTTGTCGAATGTTGCAAGTGCTCTTCGTAACTCTTGATGAAGATGAGGATGTCATCCAAATAAAAAACCAAGAATGAGTTGGTGAAGAGATGCAAGATGTCATCCACCAGCCTCATAAAAATAGCAGGGGAATTTGTCAACCTAAAGGGCATGTCCAACCATTCAAAAAGGCCTTCCTTGTATTTGAAGGAGATCTTCCATACATGTGTAGGCTCTATTGGAATTGGTGATAGCCAAACTTCAGATCGATCTTGCAGAAATACTTGCCCCCCTTAAGCTGGTCGTGAAGGTAATCAATCTATGGGATTGGATACCTATTCTTAATAGTGATTTTGTTTAATGCCCGATAATCAATGAAGAGCCTCCAGGTCCCATCCTTCTTTTGTACACATACAATCAGGCTCCCACAGGGTGATGGACTTGGTCGAATGTGCCTTTTTGTAGCAACTCTAGGATCTATTGATTGATCTCTTCAATTTCCGGAATGGAGCGATGATATATTTGTCCCATTGGTTATAGGTGCTCCAGGAGTCAAATCGATCGAATTCTTCTCTTGACAGCGCAAGAGTACCCTTGTGGGTGAGGAGAAGATGTCCTTGGATTCTTCCATGACCTTATCCACCTCCTTTTGTTGCGTGGATGAACCCTTCCCCGGGGCCATGGATGTGGCCAGGATCTTTCCCATACTTTGATAGCGAATCAGAAACAAAACAAACTTCCCCACCTAGGAGATGATCTTACTGCATTGCGTAACAGAGATCAAAGAGATGGTAGTAGGTGGGGCTAACTCCAGTATCATGTATAACTTATTTCCCAGAGTAATAATAGTGCTAAGCCTAGACTCATACACAACATGACGCTTCCAAAAGAATGGTTGGCCTAATAATACATCACAAACTTCAAGAGGAGCAAGATCACACAATACCTCATCTATGAGGGGTTTGATGTTGTAGGGAAGGTGGCACTGCTGGATGACGCGAAGTTCTCGTTCTTGGTGGAGCTACTTGATGGTGTATGGTTGTGAGTGTGGTGTGGTCAACAAGCCCAACCGCTTAACAAATTCTACTAAGATGAGGTTCTTTTGGATCCCACTTTCAACAATGAACTACAATGACGACCCCTTCACTCACATTTATGAGTGGAAGACACACTCTACTTCATCTGGGTCTTCAGGCTCAATCTTTTGGACCTTGGTGGTAGTAACTGTGGCCCTGCATCAATAATTTGTTTCCCTTTGTCATTCCCCTTGCCAGGGTCTATCTCTGCATTGGAACATGCATCTGACTCTCAAGCCTTCAACTCGACCACTAGTGACTTCTTAGCATGACACTCACTTGTGTTGTGATTGGGGCTCTTGTGGAACTCACACAACTTCCCTGTGTATTTCTTCATCTTCGTGGTGTTGCTTTTTGCTTGCAGCTCCGATGGGTTGTCCTAGGTCACCCCACCTTGGATCTGCCCTTTGTTTTGTGGTTTCGGGGCATCTATTCTCTACTTTATATTCATAGATCCAAAGTCACGCTTCTTCTATTTAAATTTTTTCTCAACCTTGGCAACATATTGGTATGTTTCACCATGCGAGGAGATGCCTAGGAACTCCATTTCCTCTTAAATGTATTTATGTGGGCAACCGCGGTACTTGAGCAGCAAATGCCGCTCAGGGTCTTTGATACCTAGCTTTGGGCATATAGTATGAAAAATATTTGTGAACTCACCCACACATTCGTCCCTTTGCTGCCGTAGTGTGGTCCATTGTATGTATTTCTCCACATAGCTACCCACGGGGTAATATTGATCCTTAACAATCTATCTGAAAGTGTTGCAAGTGGGTGCGACTGTGGAAAAAGAGGATTCCTCTACCCTTTTCTCATAGTAAGTTTCCCACCAGTTATTGACATGGGGAGTGGTCTTAAGTAGTGCAAAAGAAATCTTATCCCCATTGGAGAAACTATACACTGAAAAATAACCCTCCAACAAATTCAACCGTTTATATACAACATTTGTTTCTATTTGACCTTCGAATATAGAGATGTCAGAGTTCACTTGTACCTTGAAGGGGGCGGTGCCTCCAAGGTGACTGCTGGATGAAGATTTGTAGCTAGTTGGCATCCTATGAAGGATCTAGGCAAAAGTTGTCCATAATCTCATTCCTATGCCACTTGAGGGCTTCTTCTAGCAACATTTTGATAGGATCTCATGCTCCCTCATCTTTCTTTTCTTCTACATGGGAGGTTGTTTGTGTCAGCAGGGAAGGTCTTGCAAAGGTTCAACCAATTCAAGTCCCAACTCCTTATATCCTGACCTCGTTGGGGACATGCACAAAAAACAGAGAAAGAGCAAACCACTCTGATACCACTGTTATGGATTTATTTAGGAATGAAATGAAATACAAATATAAGCAGAAGTTGTTAGGTCCCTATAATATTAGTGATCCCCCCATTAATATTGTCATTGTATCCCTTATTGTTATTATTGTGTCCTTATTGTCCCCATATTTTTATTATTGTGCCCCATAGAATCCCTCTATTGTTATTTTTGTGCCTTTATATTATTATTGTTAGGTTGGCTTGGTTATATTGTGACCTTGTAGACTCCTATATATAGAAAGGAGGTTTTGTCATTTGAATGATTTAAGAATTGTTCATTTGTGTAATGTAAAGGAGGTTGTCCCCTCTAAGAGGCTTATTTCTAAGGCGTTGATCTATATTTTCTATCTTTTTGTGAGCTGGTTTCATAAAATTTGGTATCAGAGCTTTGGATTCTAGGGTTTTGCTGCTCCAAACAGGTCATCATTCCATTTTCGCTATAACTTTTTTTCTGCGACATTTCAGAAGCTAAAAAAAAAACCCATTTGGGCCAAAATAGTTCTGAACTTTGGGTCCAAATTTCATAGCTTTTCTCGCTATATTTGTGGAGATATGATCTGAGGAAGTTGGTGTTTTTGCAGACTCCTGAATTACATTCCAAACAGGTGACTTGGGGAAAATCGTCATAACTTTTGTTTTGAGCATCAGATTGAAATCTCGTAAGAAGTTTCAGAAAGAGGACAGCCTCTAGTTTTCTGTATATCAGTTTTAGGTACTAAGGTCGAAACAGTGACACGTGGCACATCGTACAAGTTCGCTCTACTGAACTAGTCTATAATCAGGTCACCGTGGGAGATTTGGCATAACTCTTCCTTGGAGAATCCAATTTTGATCAGACTGGTGGCATTGGAAAGAGGAAAAAGAGGGCTATTGTAGGTCATGATTTTAGAGCTGGGAGATCCAAAATTACAGACGTACATCAGATTCAATATCGAGCTCCTACAAGTGAAAAAAGGTGTGTATTTTTTAAATTTTTGCATAAGCTTGGTTTGAAAAATTAGCTTGAAGGAATTCAAAGGGTATAGTGAAGCATTATTATCGGTAATTGATGCCCCAAAGAAAGAAAATGGAAATATCTATTTAGCAACCTGAAAGCTCTAGCATGACTCATGAAGAAGAGGAAGAAATGCAACATGATATATCAATATTACGAAACCAAGTGCAACAAATTTCACTCGTACAAAAGGTAACAGAAAATAAGATGGATGGTTTAAAAAAGGACGTAGAAGCTAAGATGGATGGTTTAAGAAAGACGTAGAAGCTAATATGGATGGTTTAGAGAATGATGTAGAAGCTAATATGGATGACTTGGAAGCTAAGATGGACGGCGTGGAAACTAAGATGGACGGCGTGGAAGCTAAGATGGATGGCATGGACGCTAAGATGGAAGCTAAGATGAATGGCATAGACGATAAGATGGAAGAATTGAAGATAAATTTGAATAAGTTGCTACAAGAAATGGTCACTAATGGTGAAAGGGTAGTAAAGGAAACTCATGATGAGAACAAAATAAATGTTATTCATGATTTCATAGACTCTAATGTTGGATTGAAGACCCACCATGTTTCAAAAATCGATATGAGGAAGTTTGATGGCAAGGATCTTGAAACATGGATACTACAGATGGAGCATTTTTTCCATCTCCATTATGTGCAAAACACACAAAAGGTACGTATTGCAACTTTATATTTGGAACCAAATCAGTTTGTATGGTATCGATGGCTTTGCTCTCGTAAACAAATTGTCACTTGGGCAATTTTTATGGAAGAAATGATAGCACATTATGAGGATACAAAAATCAACACCTTTTTTAGCCAATTGATAGATCTCAAACAAAAGGGTTTAATGATGGAGCACATTGAGGACTTTCAAAAATTGAACATAAGGGTAAAAGATATTCCAGAGGAGCATAGGATTGATGTGTTCACAAGGACTTTAAAGGATAATATCCAACATGAGGTTCGCCTTTGGGAACCTGATTCATTGGAGAAGGCATTGAGGTTGGCAAGAAAAATGGAAAGAAAAATTATGGCAACCAGGAAGCCTATCACTCACAACTATAAAGATGGAAGTGTTGTTGCCCCTAGCCTTCCACAACCTACAAGGTTGACACCACAACAATTGGAAGAGAAAAGAGAAAAAGGGCTTTGTTACAGTTGTGATAGCAAATACAGTAGAGGTCATAAGTGTGCTGAGAAGAAATTATTCTACATAGATTGTGAAGAGGAGGAATAAAAGGAACAAGAAATGTCAAAAGAAGAGGATATACTCTAGGAACAAACCCTAGATAAAGAAGAAATGAATCCGACCATATCTTGTAATGCATTGTCTGGAATTACCACTCCTCAAACTATCAAGATAGAAGGACATATCAAGAAGAAAAAGTTAATAGTGTTGATTGATTTGGAAAGTACCCATAATTTTATTCATTATAAGATAACAAAGGAATTGAATTGCTTCCTATATCCAGCACCAGAGTGTCAAGTGATGGTTGCAAGTGGAGGAACCATAAATTGCTCTGGAAAGTGCCATAATATCAAGTTATCCATGGGAGAATATGTATTGAATAGCCCAATGCTTTCCATTCCAATGGGTGGTGCTGATGTTGTACTAGGAGTCCAGTGACTACAATCCTTGGGTACAATAGCTTTAAATTTTCAAGAAATTTTCATGAAATTTTCTGCGGAAGGAAAGGAAGTTGAATTAAGGTGTATTATAGGGAAACCGAGAAACATAATCAGCTCTAACGGTATGACAAAGCTTCTAAAGAAGGAACAACGAGGTGTAATTGCACAATTATGTTCGCTAGAGGTTCCCAAATCGAAATCATTTATTTCTCCAGATCTCCAAAAAGTCTTGGATAATCATTCAGAGGTATTTGAGACTCCCAAAGGTCTCCCACCTATTCATGATCATGATGATGCTATTCATTTGAATCTAGGAAGTGTTCCTCGAAACATCAGGCCATACAGATATCCCTATGCTCAAAAGAGTGAAATTGAATGTATGGTTGCAAAACTGCTAGAGGCTGGTATAATTTAACCTAGTCAAAGTTCTTTCTCTGCTCCAGTAGTATTAGTTCATAAGAAGGATGGATCATGGCGCATGTGTCAATATTATAGGGAGCTCAACAAGCTCACTATTAAAGATAAATTTCCCATTCCTGTCATTGAGGAATTATTGGATGAATTTCATGGATCAATTTACTTCACCAAGTTTGATCTTCGTTCAGGATATCATCAAATCAGAATGAAGACTGAAGACATTCCAAAAACAACATTTGGAACTCATGAGGGTCATTACAAATTTTTGCTCATGCCTTTTGGCCTTACTAATGCGGCTTCAACATTTCAAGGTTTGATGAATTCCATTTTCAAAGCCTTCCTTAGAAAATTTGTGTTAGTATTTTTTGATGATATACTAATCTACAACAAGTCTTGGAAGGATCATGTCCAACATGTTGACGTGGTGCTCAAACTATTGGAGGAGAAACAATTATATGCAAAAATCTCCAAATGTTTCTTTGGAGTACAAGAGGTGGAATATCTGGGTCATATTGTATCTCATGAAGGTGTTAAGGTAGACCCTAGCAAAATTAAAACCATTAAGGAATGGAAAATCCCCACATCCATAAAGCATATACGAGGATTTCTCGGGTCGACAGGGTATTATCGCAAGTTTGTTAAGAATTATGGGAGAATAGCAGCACCTCTAACAACATTATTGAAGAAAAATGCATTTTCATGGACTCCAGAAGTAATGAAGGCCTTTGAACATCTTAAAGAGGCAATGTGCCAAGCACCAGTCTTAGCTACACCGGACTTCACAAAAACCTTCATTGTGGAATGTGATGCCTCAGGAAATGGAATCAATGTTGTTTTAATGCAAGAAGAAAGACCCATTGCTTTCGAAAGTCGTCCAATCAAAGGAAAGTATTTACACAAAGCTATTTATGAGGAGGAAATGTTGGCAATACTACATGCACTTAAGAAATGGCGACCCTACCTAATGGGAAGACACTTCAAGATAAAAACAGATCATGATAGTCTTAAATACTTTTTAGAACAAAGATTATCTTCAGAAGAGCAGCAAAAATGGGTCACAAAGATGTTGGGTTATGACTTTGAAATCATCTACAAAAAGGGAAGCAAATGTTGTGGCATATGCACTCTCAAGAAAGGATGAGGATGTGGAAGCATTTCTTTCCGCCATTTCTATTATCCAACCAGATTGGATAAACGAAGCAAGGGATGAATGGAAGAATGACGAGGAAGTGTGGGCACTCATTCAAAAGATACAATAAGATCCTAGTACATCTGATACATTTATCTAGAAAAATGATTCATTATGGTAGAAGGATCGGGTATACCAATGTAAGAATTCCCAACGCAAACAAAAGATTCTTAGGGAATTGCACACCTCTCCCTTAGGAGGGCACTCAAGATTTCTAAAAACCAACCACAGAGTTAAGAAGGATTTTTTTTGGGATGGCCTTAAATTGGATATTCAAAATTTTGTGGCGGAATGTTTGGTTTGCCAACAAAATAAAGTTGAAACAATTAAGACTCCATGACTATTACAACCTTTATCCATTCCAAGCTAACGTTGGGAGGAGGTTTCAATGGATTTTATCACAGGTTTACCCAAATCTGAAGGAAAGAGTGTTATCATGGTGGTAGTGGACAGACTTACCAAGTATGCACACTTTTGTGTAATATCTCATCCATTTAAAGCATGTACAGTTTCTACTGCATTTATGGAAACAATTCAAATGCTACATGGAAACCCAAAGAAAGATTATTGTAAGTGACAGAGATCCCATTTTCACTGGAAATTTTTGGACATAATTATTTTTTTGTCTTGGTACTCAGTTAGCTCATAGCTCATCTTATCATCCTCAATCTGATGGGCAAACTGAGATAGTAAACAAATGTTTGGAAGGATATCTTCGTTGCTTTGTATCTGATAAACATACAGAATGGGTCAAATGGTTTCCTCTCGCTGAATGATGGTGTAACACTTCCTTCCATACTGCAACAAAAATGACCCCATTTATGGCACTTTATGGATATCATCCACCATCCATCACATCATATATAAGAGAAAATTCTAAGGTTCAAGCAGTGGAAGATCACATCGAGCATCAACAACAAGGTCTCCAACTCTTAAAGGATAACCTCACCTTGGCACAAAATTGAATGAAACAACAGGCAGATCAACATCGCAACAAAAGAAGTTTTGATGTAGGTGATTTGGTATTCCTACGGCTACAACCATATAAACAAATGTCTGTCAATGAAGCTAAGAAGGATAACAAATTATCACCATTATATGATGGTCCGTACAAGGTGTTGCAAAAGATAGGTACTATGGCATACAAATTGGAGCTTCCTGCAGCTTCTCGAGTGCACCCAGTTTTCCATGTTTCATGCTTAAAGAAGGTTATAGGTGACAAGATTCCAGTTCAGACAATATTGCCAGAACTTGATGAGGAAGGAAAATCATATTGGAACCTGAAGCAGTCAAAGAAGCAAGAACTCGACAGCTACGAAATAGATCAATTTCAGAGTATCTCATCAAGTGGAAGAACCTACCCGTTGAAGATTCCAGATGGGAGGATGAGAATTTTATACAGAAGCATCCATAACTATTCAAGCGTTGAGGACAACACTTTTTTGAAGGAGAGGGGCATGTGAGGTCCCTATAATATTAGTGATCCCCCCATTACTATTGTTGTTGTATCCCTTATTGTTATTATTGTGCCCCTATTGTCCCCATATTGTTATTATTGTGCCCCATAGAATCCCTATATTGTATTTTGTGCCTTTATATTATTATTGTTAGGTCGGCTTGGTTATATTGTGACCCTGTAGACTCCTATATATAGAAAGGAGGTTTTGTCATTTGAATCATCTAAGAATTGTTCATTTGTGTAATGTAAAGGAGGTTGCCCCCTTGGAGAGGCTTATTTCTAAGGCGTTGATCTATATTTTCTATCTTTTTGTGAGTTGGTTTCATAATAGAAGCACAAAGTTACAACAAAAACATAACTTTAATTCGTTAATCACAAAGTACTGAAAATTATTACATGTAGAATGGAAATAAACTAGTTTGGGCAATGGTAGCTTATCTCTAAGACGAGATGTGGTGGCTACATGCCTTCTGAACTGTGTTACAATGAGGTTCGGTGACTTTTTTATTATTAAAAAACAACGCGAAGCCCTAAACATCCAAAAACCTAACCCTATGAGATGAAGCGCCAAAAGCTTATGAGCCTCGTTTGGGTTAGTTGGAACGTTAACTTCACGGGGTCATAACTTTGGCATACGTTCTCTGTTTGATTGTCATAATTCCTCATTTCGAAGATATCTGATGATGATGGTTAACGTCCACTGAGACCAAATTGCTCTATCGGACATATAATTTTCTTTCTTAGTTTCTAATTGTCTGGCTCCTCGTCTTTCTTGGCGAGATTGGTGATGTAGCTTTTTTTTTTCTCTATGGTCTTCCAACTTTCTTTATCTTGCATCTCCTTCATCTCTTATGATTCTTGGGACATTGGTGTCTTAGCTTCACGATCTATTGTGTTCGTCCTTTTGAAGATAGTTGGAGAAGAAGTTTGGTCTAGGATATTTGCTTTGCTGTTAAATGAAGATTTATTTTGTGCGGTATTTGAACCCTCATAACTGTTGATGCTTGAGGGGTTGTTGTGTTCACTCTTTTGTTGTTGGGCAGTGGTTTCCCCCTGCTTGTCTTGAGAGTTGTTTCTTTCTTGCCTGATTTCTTGTGATTCAGAGTTTTCTCGAGAGTGTTCTTCTTTGATGACAATGTAGTGTTCCTTTTGTGCTCCTTCCCACCATGTAGATCTGTGGTGATTTTTTCTAGCATAATTTTTCTGGGAGGCTTTTGTGCAATTTTTGGCTAGGTGGTCTGTCTCAAAGCTGGATCGACATCTGAAGAGGACACTTTCATAATCGAGTTTCTGGTTCCATGCATAGTCTTTACTTGTTAGGTGTATTTCAGCTGGGAATCCGGCTTTGAAGTCCATTTCCACACAGATGCGTGCATAGGTGGTTCTGGCATATTCCTCTGTTTCTGGGCACCTACAGTAAAATTTCCCAATTGCATTTCCAAAGGCTTTTAGTGAAGAGAAATTCCAGAGATGCAAAGGTAGGTTTAGCAATCTCACCCAAACTGGTGCTGAAGTTATGACTATTGTTGAGGGATCGAATGATGGGTTCCATGGCCTCATGAATAGGCCTGATTTTTCCAAAAACCAAGGGTCAGAATCTAGAATACATTGTCTGCTTTCAGGGTTTTCAAAATCTACTATAAAGAAAACATTAGCACACCAAAAAAATAGTGGTAAATTGGTATTACAAATTTCCTATCTCTCTGTTTTCCCCAAAAATGTCTTTTAGGACCTCAAAGCGGCTTCAAAAGTTTAAGGTTTGAAAAATTTCCAAAAATAGTAAGTTGTTCCATAATTAAGGAATTTGAAAGAAACAACAGTGGCGGTCCAAGTGGAATAGGTGAGTGGCCACCAATATCCACCTGGATTTGTCCTCCCCCTTAGGAAGCAATGGTCCCCATTGCGTTGAGTGCCTACATGAGATGGGGAAACATATGCTGAACTTGGTCCCTGGTGAGAAACTTGCCTTGGTGCAGGAGGTGGCCAACTTTGACAACCTGATACAGTTGGATATTTTGTTGGCGAGTGGTATTGATCTGTGTGTTTGTAAAGTGATCAGTTGTGGCTTGTTGCAAGCAGTCTGGGTTGAGCTTTATTGGTGATAGTTGTTTTGCAATCTCTGATGTGTCTAGCAATGGTGGAAAGTATGGCTGAAAGCGGTCCACATTGAACACCGAGTGAAAACTAAGGAATCAGGGAATTTTGAGCTTAAATGTGTTGTCACCCATAGCCTTGGTGATGGTGTAGGGTTCGTATCAGAGAGGTCAAATCTTCTGATGGCCTCCAACAAGGCATTTTTTAGGGCATTATACAATGCCCTTGGCATTATACAATGCCAAGTATCTGTCAAGAAACAAACATCTTTTAGATTATCGTAGTAACTTGTTTTGAAGATCTCAAAGAGGACGCCAAAAAAATAAATAAAATTAAATCGGTCTTTCAAATTTCCAGTCTCTCCGTTTTCCCCAAAACATCTTTTATCTCCTCAAAAGAACTGTGAAAGTTTAAGACCCAAAAAATGCCCAAAATAGTAAGTTTTTCTACAAGTAAGGTTACTAAAAGAAACAATGGTGGGGGTCCAAGTGGAATAGGTGGGAGGCTACCACTATCCACCTAGATAAATCCTCCCCCCTTAGGAAGCAATGGTATCCATTGCGTTCAATGCCTCCATGAGATGGGGAAAAAATTGCTGAACTTGGTCCCTGATGAGCCACTTGCCTTGGTGTAAGAGTTGGTCAGCTTTGACAACCCGATACAGTTGAATCCTTTGTTGGTGAGAGGTCTTGATTTGTGTGTCCATAATCTTATCAGTTATGGAATGTTCCATGCAATCTGAGTTGAGCTCTATGGGTGTTATTTTTTTCTGCAATGTTTGATGTGTCCAACAATGGTGGAAGGTATGGTCGAAGTCAGTCCACATTGAACACTCGGTGTAGGCAAAGGAATGGAGGAATGTTTAACTTGAAATCATTGTCACCCACATCCTTGGTGATTATTTAAGGCCTGTATCAGAGTGGTCAGATCTTCCGATGGGCTCTGACAAGGCATTCTTTCTACAAATGGAACCAAATTTTGTCGCCCACCTGAAACTTATGTGGCGCCGGATGTTGATCATGTTGCTAGTTGTTCTTGGAATTGGACTTCTCCAAGATGTCGTGAACCTGTTAGAGGATATGTTAGATGGGCTCAATAAACTTTGTTTCTTTATAAACCTTAGATTGTACATGTGTGGATTATTTCTATGCAATTGTATGAGACATAACAACATCAATCAGACATAAAGGTGTAAATCCCAAACCCACTTGAAAGGGACTACGATTAGTGGAACTATGAAGAGCTTTGTTATAACTGTGTTACATGCAGGGAAAAATCTCATCCCAATTTTATGGATGCTTGGAGTTGTACATGAGGAGGATCTTCACTATCATCTTGTTGATGACCTCTGTCTAGCCATCAGTTTGGGGATGGAATGTAGTCGATTTGGTGAGCTTGGTGTCCAATAGAGTCCTAAGGCTCGACCATAATGTGACCAGAAATTTGCTATCCCTATCTGATATAATGGTTTTTGAGATCCAAAAATATACCCACGCTTGTTCAAAGAAGAGTTTGGTAGTGTCCTATGCTATGATACTCTTCTTGCACACAACTAATATAGGAATCTTAGGAAAAAATTCCACGACCACAAATACATAGTCATTACCATGCTTGATAGAAGGGAGGCTAGATAGATAGTCCATGGAGATGGATTCTCAAGGATGGATGGGAGTAGGAAGAGCAGTGTACATGCCTTGCTTCTTTATAATTGTCTTGGTGATGACACAGGCGGTGCAAGATCTGATATATTTTCCAACATCTTGTCGGAGTTTTGACCAATAAAAATATTTATGTGGTACAACCACATTTTTCTATACACCAAAGTGTCATGCGACCCGACTATAGTGCGCCTCCCAAATTATCTTGGCACACTAATTTGAAGGAACACAAAGGTGGCCCAGGTTGCATAATAATGTGTCCTTGAGGTGGAAATATGGAACTGGCTTGCCATCCACTAGCATCTGGTATGTGGTGGAAAACTATGGATCATTTTTGTACAGTTGTGGCCATCCAAAGGTCTCGTGGCCACAACAATTGAGAATAGTAATCAGTTCCTTAATTGGGGCCAACTAAGCCAATTTACAACATGATTAGTGATGCTTTGTAACAACCCTTGGTTGATATTCTATGTAAAAATAATAAAACCAAGGTCATGGGACACATATTCCAAGCTAAATTTTGGGCAAAACATAGTGATGGGTATCATTGGTGATTAATTAATGGATATGGAAATTAGCAATGGCAGAGAGGCATTAATTGACATTGTATTTATGAAAATATAGGAAAATGGGAGAAAAGGGAGATGAAAGGTCACCGATTTTCATGAGAGGGAAATTAGAAAAAAAATGAAGGAAAATGAAGAAAATAGAGGCCTCAATAATAAAAAAGCTTCTAAGGATAAAATCACAACCTTTTTCCAGTTCAATTTTGGAACTCTCTTCTATTTTTTCATTCTCTCATACTCTTGCACACTTAGAGCATTCTTGGAGCACTGTAGTATTCACTTGGATTAGGACAAAGAAAGAAAAGGAAAGCAAGAAAGCGCAAGGGAACAATTGGATGAACAACTACAACTCGACTTCTTTGTAGGTAATAGGTTGCATGTGTGTTTTCCTTGCTAATTTATGGATACATGGTGTATTCATGTGTTTTTTTGGTTATGTGTTATGATTGGCATGTAGGATTGCTTTGATTGTAGTGGTTTTAGCCTTGCCTTTCCATTTCCTAGATAACCATGGTGCATGGGTATTTCCACATGATTGTTTTCTTTTTTGTTTTTTTATTGGTGCTTATGTTCATTATGAATGTGGGTTGGAACAAACGCTCTAGAAGCCCTCAAACAACTTGAGTTTGGTTAATATTCCTAGAGCCTAGGTTGGGACAAATGATTTGGAGCCCTTTGTGGATTTAGTTACTAGTCCCTGGAGCTAGGGTGATGAACTTGGTTAGATTTTCCCTTTTTGAAACAACTCTTGGATCTACCACTTGATCTCTTTATTTTCCAGAATTGAGTGGCAGTATATCGACTCATTGGGTAGAGGTGCTCTGAGAGTCAAATCGATTGAATGCTTGACCTGACAGTGCAAGGTTACCATTGTGGGTGAGGATAAGATGTCCTTGTATTCCTCAACGACCTTATCCACTTGCTTCTGCTGCATGGAAGATCCCTTTCCTGGGGCCATGGATGTGACCATGATATTCCCCTTACTTTGAGAGTGAATAAGAAGGAAAATAAATTTCTTGTTCTAGGAGATGATCTTACTACATTTCTTAGCAGAGATCAAAGAGATGGCGGTAGGAGAGGCTACACCCAGTATCCTGTATAAGTTATTTCCCAAAGTAATAATAAGAGTGTGAGTCCTAAACTCATACACAACACAATGCTTCCACAAGTTTGGTTGGCCTAATAATACATCACAAACTTCAAGGGGTACAACATCACACAATAACTCTTTCGTGAAGGGTTTGATGTTGTAGGGAAGGTGACACTACTGGCTAATGCAGAGATCTCATCCTTGGTGGAGCCACCTGATGGTGTATGCCCACAGGTGTGATGTTCTTAGCGGGCTCAACTGCTTAAGGAATTCTACTGAGATGGAGTTCTTTTGGCTCCCGCTCTCGACAATGAACTGAAACAACGACCCCTTCACCCACATCTGTGAGTGGAAGAGATGCTCCCCTTCCTCTGGGTCTTTAGACTCAATCTCATGGACCTTGGTTGTGTAAACGATGGTGCTAGGCTCTGCATAATTAATTTTATTCCCTTTGTCATTCCCCTTTATGGAATCTAACTCTGAGTCTGAACATGTATTTCACTCTGATGCCTTTGGCTCGGCCACTAGTGACTCCTTGGCATGACACTCACCTGAGTTGTCAGTGGGGATCTTGTGGAACTCACACCACTTCCCTATGTCCTTCTTTATCTTTGTGGTGTTTTTCTTTGCTTGCGACTTCAATGGGTTGTCTTGAGGCACCCTGCCTTGGCTTTACCTTCTGTCTTGTGGTTTGGGGGTGCCTTTTCCCTACTTTGTGTTGGTAGATCCAAAGTCTTGCTTCTTCTATTTATTTATTTTCTCAATCTTGGCATCATATCGGTATGTTGCACCAAGTGAGGAGATTTCCAGGAACTCCGTTTCCTCTTGAATGTATTTGTGTAGACAATCACGGTATTTGAGCAACAAATGTCGCTAAGAGTCTTTGATAAACAACTTTCGATGTGTAGTGTGAAAAATGTTTGCGAATTCATGCACATCTTGGTCTCTTTGTTGCTGCAGTGTGGTACATTGTATGTATTTGTCGTCATAACTCCCCACGGGTTAATATTGTTCCTTAACAATGTCTCAGAAAGAGTTCCAATTAGGTGCGACTATGAACAAAGAGGGTTCCTCGATCCTTTTCTCACGATAAATTTCCCACCAGTCCTTGGGATGGGGAGCAACCATAAGAAGTGTAAAAGTAATCTCCCCCCTATTGGAGAAACTATGGACTAAAAAATAAACCTCCAACAGA
Organism: Pinus tabuliformis; assembly: GCA_031772625.1. NCBI lineage: Eukaryota > Viridiplantae > Streptophyta > Pinopsida > Pinales > Pinaceae > Pinus > Pinus tabuliformis. The sequence goes on along the minus strand of CM062816.1, from coordinate 746,661,555 downwards.
TTCAATCATTTATCCACAATATATGCATCTTGTTATCACAAAACCCAACCCTGATAGGCTACTAATCAGGAAGACTTTGAGTAACTATTTCAAACCAAACTTTTGGTTGAGGCTTAGCCTCCTCAACCTGATCTCTCACTAGGTTAAAGATTTTAGTTTAAAGATCAGATGGCTAACTCTATGGAAAAAAAATCAAACGAAAATGTATAAATGGTTGAAATACCAATCAACAAACATCTATTGGGCTATGGAGTCAGAGTATGTTTCAGTACAATAGCAAGATTAACTCAACATGGAAGTCAGGGCATAACGAGTCTTAATATATCAGCAGAACAGAGACATGATACCATAAACATAGTTTATAAACACATGAAGGAAGTTAGAGCATTCTCAATGAATTCTAAGTAACATATGTTCATACCATTGTAAGTGAGCAAATGAAGAAAGCCATGAGGAAATCAAACATTAAAACCCTCTCTGAATCTTGAGTAGTAAAGCCAAACTTCTGTATTAACATAAAACATACAATCTTCTACAATAACATAATATGCCTGTTTCTTTTGAAAATCCCCCCCCATGAGGTATTCCACCTCTTGTCTTTTATAAAGTTATCATTACATTCTTGGATTCTCTGATCCAACATGAGGGGAATTCGAATTTGCTTAACTTGATACCTATTCATACATAAAACAAACTATTAATTACAAGTGGCAGTAAACTAACAGTCTTAGAGTGCTAATACAATTAGGATTACAACTCCTTATTATGATAGTAACAACCTAGAATATGAATTAAATTTGATCTTTGACAACTGCTCCTCCTTATCTTCGACCTTGGTGATGTCCATAACCCTCATGCTGGCCTTCAATAACTTCTCCTTTGATTGTCCTGAAAACTAGGAAAATGTCCCCTGCAATGCAGCCTTGGTCTGTAATGGTGTTCCTCGAAACTCTTACTGGCCTAACTATCCCCTTTAATTATAAAACATATGTTGAACTAGCCATGGAACCCTGCTCTTACACTTGTGAAAAATTGGAACTCCTTGAAGTTGCATGAAAACAATTAATCTAGATGTGCTACAAAATGAACTGTTGTTTTTGTAGCGCAAAACTTTGTTCTAGCATATATTTTTCATTCTTTGAGTTTTTCCTTGACTTGGGCTTTAAACCTTCTCAAGTGACCTCCCCACATACTCTAGCAGCATCCTTCTCCAAAATAGCCCCTTCTTTCCTTTGAAGATTTGATCAAAAAGAACAAAACTGCACCTAGAGCAGTTTCGTAGCGCGCTACGAAACTGTTGTGTATTGCATGTCACCTACAACAGTTTTGTAGCGCGCTAGGAAACTGCTGTGTGAGTCAATTTACACAGTTTTTTCCAAAAAATTTCCTTTTTAGGATTCTTCACAGCTGTTTTATTATGCCAATATGCCATATATACTTGAAATCACCCATCCTTGAAACATCTTCAAAAAGGTAATGTCCTTGTTTCAAACAAAACTGTATTAGGGTTTCATCACTTACTTCCTTGTTCATTTGTGTTGAGGATGACTTCCAGATTTGCTCAGCTGAATTTTCAGGTCCTCAATTTGTCTTTTCATCACTCTAATATTAGTTCTAAGCATGCCATTGATCCATCTCACATACCTTTCTTCCTTGATGGCAGGGACAATCCAGGTGAAGTATTGGTCGTTTCTGCTTACTACTTCAGGTTTTGAAACTCTTTCATGTTCCCACAGAGCCTTCATTTTGTTGAAATTGGCTTTTTCAATTGCATGTTTCCTTGCCATTTTCTTAAGTTTGGCAATCTCAAGATTGGCCAGCTTCAATTTCTTCTTGACTTCCTCATAGTTATTTTCTTCTTCTTGAGTATCAACTGCTTTGTTTCTGTCATCTTCGTGCATGAGTGATGGTTGCACTTTTGGAACTACGAGCTCTCCATGGAATCATGATATCTCCCCTGTCTCACTTACCTCTGGCTCTGCCTCTTGTAACCTTTTGGACTGCCTAGTCACAAGCCTTCTGGGCTTAAAACAAATTCTGAAACCTAATCATCAAATTGTAGCTTTTTAGAGGATTTCATCCTTTTTGACTTTCCCTCACCTACTTCAATGAATTCTTGCTTGGACCAGTGGGGACTCTTCTATGTCAATAGCCTAAAGTAGATCATTCAAGTTGCCCTTTGAGACTAGGCTTTCATCAGTGCCCATTGTTTTACACTTTTCTTTGGCTATCTGACTTCTAGTTGCCCTTCTCTGGACTGTTTCACCAATGGACTGCTCTTGAGCTGCTTCCTTAATTTGAACTTTCTTCTTCTGTGACTACTGAGGAGTATCTTGAACAATCAATGGTGTCATTGGCTCCTTAACTTGCTTTCTAGCCTTTAGTTTAACAAACCTGCTTGACCTTGTTTCTGCATGGCGACTTGTTATTGGAGATGATATTTCCTTAGCCCTAGGGCTAAGTCCCATTTCAGCTCTAAAACCAGACATAAATAGAAATGTAGACCATTCTTTATCTACCTTCTGAAGTTCATGCAAGACAATTAATTTAACTAAGCCATGATGGAACAATGATGTTTCACATGCCTCTTTCTTCAATTGTTTTTTATCACACATCTTGCCTAAACTCCGAAATAGAAAGAAAGGTAGATCCAGAGATATTATCCCAGTGAAATGCAATAGGAGTTTGAAATGATAAGAATACACCTTGTGGTGTCTTCCTTCATAGGTGAAGTACCTTTGTATGCATGAGAGTAGGTTGGCATATGAATCTTTGACATAACCCCTTAGCACTGCTTTAGTTAAATTTGTGTCTACAAACTCTGGCATCAAGAATATCTTGCAGGGTGCCATTTCAAACTTGAAATTCTTAAACCACCTTTCCTGACCTCTAGGAATTTCTGTGACTAAAGATATAACTTCAGGAGAAATTGACAATTCTAACACTCCAATCTTTGTATGTAAACCTATGAAATTGAGAGAAAGTTCCTTGGTCACTTGGCTATGTCCTCCTCGTAGTTTCTCACAGAACCTCCAACAACCTACTTTTTTGAAGGCTTCTTCAACTGCTTTATCCTTTTTGAGAGCCTCTAAGCCTTCAGGCTCGGTTCTCAAACATCGGCCTGACCTGTGATTCTTTCTCTCTTCCGACATTTCTCCTTTGAAATCCCTGTAAAAAGAAGACCTGGAAGAAACTTCCTTGTTTAGTTGAGGAACTACCTCGCTTGAATTTGATGAAGAGCTGCCTCGCTTGAAGTCTGCAGAAGAATTCTGGTCTCTGCTCACTTTGGGCTTGTTTATTCAAACTAAGAAAAGCATGAAGTGTTCTCTTGCATGAATATGACCAAGATCAACACGAATATGACTAGGATAAACTAACCAACTCCTTCTTTTGAAATTTGAAATGACTGCGGACAAATGACCCCTAATGAATCTAATGATGGGTATGAATGGTCGCATGTGAGAGGTAAGGTTCATGGACTAACACTTGATGATGAAATTTTAACGGATTCTGGTGGATTTGACAACTAGACATGATCGTTTACGAATCCCCAATTTCGTAGCACATCCAATGTAAATTCGGGGTTTTGCACTACGAAAACTCCTAACTTCGAATCCCCAATTTTGTAGCGCATGAAGTGTAATTTCAAGACTTTGCGCTACGAAAACACTTAGATAGTTTCGTAGCGTGTTCAAATTTTGAAATGACCAGACACATCAAACTTTTGAAATGATATGGGATCCATAAGGGGTAAAACAAGGTTGTTGAACTTTATTTGATGATGGAAATGAGACTCTAACCCTATGACTTAGACTCTAAAAACATAAAAATGACTTGACCATGTCTAACACAAAAACTTTGGAACCATGCGGGTTGTCCAAAATTTAAAACTTTTACAGTGATAAAACATCTATTTGACCTTCGAATATAGGGATATTTAAGTTCCCTTGTACCTTTAAGGCGACGGTGCGTCCGAAGTTAATGTTGGATGAATATGGGTCCTTGGCGTGCATTCATCGAAGGATCTGGGAAAAGTTGTCCATGATCTCGTTCTTCTACTGCTTGAGGGATTCATTGAGCAACAACTTTATAAAATCTCCTGCTTCCTCATATTTCTTTTCTTCCTCTATGGGAGGTCGTCGGTGTTGGCAGTTACAGTGTTGCAAGGGTTCAACAAGTTCAAGTCCCAACCTCTTATACCCTGACCTCATTGGGGACATGCACATAAAAATAGAAAAAGAGCGGACCACTATGATACCAGTGATCCATATTTATGGAAGAATAAAATGAAATACAAATATAAACATAAACACAAAGTTACATCGAAAACAAAACTTTAATTCATTAATAACAAAGTACTGAAAACTTTTACATGCAAAATGGAAATAAACTAGTTCAAGCGATGGTAGCTTATCTTTGAGAAAAGATGTGGCAACTACATAACTTATGAGTTATGTTACAATGAGGCTCAAAGGCCTTTTTTTTATTAAGAAACAACAGGAAACCCTAGAAATCCAAAAACTTAACCCTAGGAGATGAAGAGACAAAAGTTTGCGGGGCGAGTTGGGGTTAGTTGGAAAGTCAAATTCTCGGGGAATCTCCATTTAATTATCATAATACCTCATTTCGAATATCTCCATGTGGAAGCAGAAAAAAGACTTGTAAATTAACTATGCACTTTTCTGGCCTCTCTGTTTTCCCCAAAAACGTCTTTTAGACCGTCAAAACAAATCTAGAAGTTTAGGACCTATCAACTACTAAAAATAGTAAGTTGTGCTACAATTAAGGACACTGAAAGAAATAACGGTGGGGGTCCAAGTGGAATAGGCGGCTGGACAACAATATACACCTAGATCAGTCCTCCCCCTTTAGGAAGAAATGGTCCCTATTGCATTGAGTTCCTCCATGAGATGGGGAACTTCTGCTGAACTTGGTCCCTGGTCATCCACTTTTCTTGGTGCAGGAGTTGGCCAACTTTGACAACCTGATACACTTGGATATTCTGTTGGTGATTTTAATGATTTGTGTGTCCATAATTCGATCAATTATGACCTTTTCCATGCAGTCTGGGTTGAGCTTTGTTGTTGTTAGTTGCTCTTCAATGTTTGATATGTCCAACAATGGTGGCAAGTATGACCAAAGGTGGTCCACATTAAACACTTGGTGCAGGCCAAGGAATGGGGGAATGTTGAGCTCAAAAAAATTATCACCCACAACCTTAATGATTATGTAAGGCCCGTATCAGAGTGGTTGGATCTTCCGATGGGTTGCAGTAAGGCATTCTTTTTACAAATGCAACAAAACTTCGTCGCCCACCTGAAACTTATGTGGCAGCCGATGTTGATCATGTAATTGATTTTACTTGGCATTGGACTTCTCCAAGATGTCATGAACCTATTGGTAGGTTCAATAATCTCATTTTCTTTAGCAACCTTGGATTGTACATGTGCGTATTTTGTCTATTTAGTCTCATGAGGCATGATAACATTAATAAGACACAATGCTTGAAATTCCAAACCCACTTGAAAGGGACTGTGACCAGTCAAGCTATGAAGAGCTCTGTTATAGTTGTGTTGCACATAGGGAAGACTCATCCCAGGTTCGTGGATGCTTGGAGTTGTACATGCAGAGTATGTGCACTATCATCCTGTTCATGACCTTTGTATGGCCATCATTATGGGCATGGAATGAAGTCGACTTGGTGAGCTTGGTGTCCAATAGTGTCTAGAGGCTCGACCATAATGTTCTCAGGAGCCTGCTATCCCAATCTGATATAATGGTCTACAAGATCCCAAAATGTACCCACACTCGTTCAAAGAAGAGTTTGGTGTTGAAAATAACAACAAGAAATGCTAAAAATAGAAATGTTAAATATAGCATTTCTATAGATAGCATTTCAGGATATATTCCAATTTTAATTTGTCCTTGAATTAAAATTGAGAATTAAAATTCAAATTTAGTCTCACCGGTTGTTTGAAAAATAATTAATTAATTCATCTTGAGTTAACTAGTTGAAGAAATTCAAACATGAAGTCTTTGTGATGACATGCAACAATTATCTCTTTGATTGAGGAAGTTATCCCTTAATTAAGGAGATAAGGATGAGTCGTATTTGAGTTGTAATTAGTTAGCTCAATTAACTGAGTTAAGTCCAGTTAAATTAGTTCCAAACAGTTTGAGGAACTAATTGTGAGTTCAGCCAGTTAATTTATGCATGCATGCAACTAGTGTTCTCCAGATAACTGAATATTCTCTCATAAATAACTCATGCATGTCAGTTCAGACAAAGACTCAGTTGAGATTAAAGACAGGGAAAATGTACTATCAGTTGCTATAATATTCCCATGTGAATATCTCTTGCATGCAAAAGGAATTCATTCCTTGAGGATTGCGCAGTTACTACAGTAGTCAGAGCAGTGTGTGAGGTGAGAATCACATAGGTGAAAGCTGGAGGACTTAAGAGAAACTACGCAAGGAAATATGAGGCTTGGAGGATTGAAGGAAGGCATATGTGTTGTCTATTCTATCTATGAGTAGCAAAGAGGGATTGTACTGAGAGCTGGATAGCTTGAGAGCTAAAGCTTTGTGTAATCCCAAATTATTTCCACTTGTATGATAATACAGATAGTGGGGTTTTTAGCTGAGGCTTTCCCCAGAGTATTCTTTTGTGTTTCATGTGTGATTGAATCTTCTTCTCTGTTATATGTGTTTTGTTTGATCTTGCTCAAAATCGATTAAGCTTCCGCAAGTTTGATTATAGAAGTAGATTAAGTATTTTGCTTTAGTACATTGCATAATAAGTTTAATCTACAGAGATAATTTCTACATAGTATCAGAGCAAAGGTGATCAAAGTGGAGAACAATATACAAAGAAGGGAGAAGTTCGAAGTTTGAAGTTATTGATTGTAGGTACAAAATCGATTTCTTATCACATCTCAAAGTTCACCAATGGTGTTCAATGACTTGAGACTCAAGTATGTCCTAGATGGCAGCTCAAATTACATAGCATGGAAGGATTGCATGGAAGCGGTATGAGAGGACAATGGTTTGAAGGAATTCATTGATCAAGAAGTCCCCAAGCCAACAGTAGCTAATGCCCAAGAATTGGCGGAATGTAAGAAATGTGTGGTGAGAGCGAGGAGGATTCTTCTAGAGGGAGTTTGAGACCATATTGTCTCGAGTCTCCATGGGAAGGGGACTCTGTTTTTAATGTGGAAGACATTGAAGGATCTATATTAGAACAACAACGACCAGAGGAAGCTGGCACTGAAGGACAAGCTTCGGAAAATCAAGTGTGAAAAGGGTGACACAATCTCTACATATCTGAACAAGCTCACCACCTGTAGAGATGAGCTTGGAAGTGTAGGAATCACGACAGCTGATGATGATATGGTGAGTCTTGCTCTCCTCGGTCTTCCTAAGAGCTGGCATAGCTACCAAGACTCAGTGAATGGAAGAGAGAAACTGCCAGATTGGGAATGACTGTGGTCGGATCTGATGCAGGAGGAGATCAGGAGAAGCACCAGAGATGGTTCTTCATCTAAGCATGATGATGAAGAAAATATAGCCTTAGCAAGTAAGGCGAGGAAAGGGAAAGGGAAGGCTTCCCATTCCAAATCGAGTTCTTCCCATGGTGGGAAGAAGATTGACAAATCTAAAGTGTGATGCTTTAATTGTCATGAGGTGGGCCATTATGCAACTAATTGTCCATTGAAGAAATCCAAGAAGGGATCCTCAAAAGGATCAGATGGTGAGGCACTAGCCTTACAGTTTGAATTGGATTTTACCCTCATCGCATGCATGTTTTCATCGATGGTGGGTTGTGTTTGGTACCTGGACATTGGAGCCTTCTTCCACATGACCGAAGATAAGAGTTTATTCAGTACCTTGGAGGAGAAATATCTCCAGATGCACATAGAGATGGGTGATGATGGAAAGTATCATGTTTTAGGTGAAGGTACAGTTGTGTTTCAGAGGGAGCATGGAGCTCCTCTCACCCTGACTGATGTAAAGTATGTGCCTGGACTGAAGAAAAACTTGGCATTAGTCATGATGTTGGAAGACAAAGGTTATGATGTAGTCTTCAGTAAAGGAAGGGCGTTCCTCAGACACATAGCCACGGATCAGACCAAGAGGATTGGGATTCGAGTGAAGAATCTCTACAAGCTGGAGGTAGATGACTATGCTACATTAAGTTAAAAAGTAGAATTGGTGCAAAGCCAAGACATTGGCGAGTTATGGCATAGAAGGTTGGGCCACTTGCATCATGGGGCCTTGAAGATAATGCAACAAATTTCTACTGGACTTCCCAAAGGTAAACTTAAGCAAGTGGACACATGCAAAGGTTGTACCTTGGGTAAGTATGGAAAATCTTCCTTTTAGGATCGAGACAGTTGAGCTGAAGCAATCTTGGAGCGAGTTCATACAGATGTGTGTGGACCATTCTCGACAACCTCCACTGCTAAACAAAGGTACTATGTTATTATCATTGATGATTTTTCTCGTAGATGCTGGATCTATTTCATGATGAAGAAGGACCAAACCTTCTCAAGGTTTTGTGAGTTCAAAGCCTTGGTTGAGAAAGAATAAGGAAAGAAGATCAGGGCCTTGCAAAGCGACAATGGTGGAGAGTATGTCTCTCAAGAGTTTAAGGACTTCTGTGTAGCATAAAGAATTAAAAGTGAGTTGACGGCACTTGATAACCCACAAAAGAATGGGGTGGCCGAGAGGAAGAACATAACGATTATGGGAACAACTCGGGCGTTGCTACATGAACAAGTCCTACCACTTCATTTGTGGGCTGAGGCATGCAACGCAGTGGTTTACTTGCAGAATAGAAGCCCACATCGCATACTTGGGATGAACACACCAGAGGAATCTCTCTCCAGGAAGAGACCAGATGTGGGTCACTTTAGGATCTTTGGCTCATCGATTTATTGCCATGTGACCAAGGATTCCCGGAAGAAGCTAGAGCTGACAACAGAGTTGGGGATACTTGTGGGGTACACTAATACTCCCCATAACTATCGGGTGTATTTGCCTACTAGTCAGAGGACAGTGGTTCGCATATATCTTACGTTCGATGAGCTGAAGGTCATGCGAGTTTCCCTTGAGAGGGAGCTCAAGATGCAAGCAGAGGAGGAACTCTTGGTTCATAAGGAGGAGGAGCCTCAGACTGATGCGAAGCAGCCGCATGCATAGGTTTTAGGAGTGGAGACATCCACTCATGCAGAGTCTTCCAGAGATGGGCGGAAGCACGCGAGGGAAGCTGACAGATTGTTTTCGGATGCAAGAGAGAATGTGGGAGAACCATCTTCTCAGCGCAGACGGAGGAGGTCACCTAAACGGTACACTGGTTACATGGCCCTTGTTGGCGAATGTGTAGAGACCAAACCATCTTCCTTTGAGGAAGCAGTGCAACAACCAGTTTGGGTTGATGCTATGGTGGAGGAGTATGAATCCATAGTTCGGAACAGTATTTGGGATGTGGTTCCAAGACTGGACAACAAGTTATTTGTGAGTTCCCATTGGCTCTACAAGGTAAAGCATGTTGCTGATGGTAGTGTGGAGAAACATAAGGCAAGGTTTGTTGCCCGTGGTTTCTCACAGGTCGAGGGGATCAACTATGATGAGACTTTTGCTCCTGGAGCAAGGTACTCATCTATCATATCGATGTTGGAACTATCAGCACAGATGGGTTGGAAGATCCATCAGATGGATGTGAAGACTGCATTCCTCAATGGCAAGATTGAGGAAGAGGTGTACATAGAGTAGCCGGAAGGATTTGAGACCTTTGATCGTGATTTGCATGTGTGCCGAATCAAGAGAGCTTTGTACGGGCTGAAGCAAGCACCTCGTGCTTGGTACACCAGGATAGACAACTACTTCATCAGGTTGGGCTTCGCAAAGAGTGAAGCGAATGCGAACTTGTACCATATCATGGTGGAAGGTAAGTAGTTGATCATTGTTATTTATGTTGATGATCTGATATTGATAGGTGATGATCAATTTATCATGTCTTGCAAGGAGGACCTTGCAAGAGAGTTCAAGATGAAAGACATGGGTCTCATGCACTACTTTCTAAGCATGGAAGTGTGGTAGAAGGATGGGGAAGTGTTTGTGTCTCAAGGCAAGTATGCCAATGAGATACTTAGGAGATTCCACATGGAGAAGTTCAAGCCCATGTAGATTCCTCTAGCAGGTAACTGGAGGAAGGAGGATGCTACTTCAGGTGAGGTAGTAGAGGCTACTGTGTATCGACAACTTGTGGGTTCATTGATGTATTTAGTGAACACACGACCAAATTTTTGCTTTGTGGTGAACCAACTGACTCAAGCTATGGTTCAACCTACCAAGCTATTTTGGAAGGCAACGAAGCATGTTTTGAGATACCTCAGAGGCACATCCCAGTATGGATTATGGTAGAGACGGTCAGAGGGAGTGAAGCTATAAGGATTCACAAATGCAGATTGGGTAGGGAGTCCATCAGATCGGAAGAGCACATCAGGAGGAATTTTCAACCTTGGTTCAGCTACAGTTTCTTGGTACAATAGGAAATAAAGGTCAGTTGCACTTAGTTTAGCAAGGGCTGAATACATGGCTGCAAGTCAGGCAGCATGTGAGGCCATTTGGATGCGGAAAATTCTAGTTGATTTGTTTGACAAAGGATGGATCCAACTGTGATCTATTGTGATAATCAGAGTTGTATCAAACTCTCTAAGAATCCAGTATTTCATGACAGGTCCAAGCATATAGACATTCGATGTCATCATCTCAGAGACTGTGTGGCGAGGAGGATCATGTTGTTGCAGTATATTTCGACTGAGGAGCAAGATGATGACATTTTGACTAAGGCATTGTCAAAGTGTAAATTTGAGTTCCACAGAGACAGGGTCGAGGTGGCAGATAATCTCTTTCTTGTTGAGAGGGAGCGTTGAAAATAACAACAAGAAATTGTAAAAATAGCATTTCTATAGATAACATTTCGGGACATATTCCAATTTTAATTTGTCCTTGAATTAAAATTCAAATTTAGTCTCACCAGCTATTTGAAAAATAATTAATTAATTCATCTTGAGTTAATTAGTTGAAGAAATTCAAACATGAAGTCTTTGTGAAGACATGCAACATTTATCCCTTTGATCGAGGAAGTTATCCCTTAATTAAGGAGATAAGGATGAGTTGTAATTATTTAGCTTAGTTAACTAAGTTAAGTCCAGTTAAATTAGTTCCAAACAATTTGAGGAACTAATTGTGAGTTCAGTCAGTTAATGCATGCATGCATGCAACTAGTGTTCTCCAGATAACTGAATATTCTCTCATAAATAACTCATGCATGTCAGTTCAGACAAAGACCCAGTTGAGATTAAAGGCAGGGACAATGTACTATTAGTTGCTAGAATATTCCCATGTGAATATCTCTTGCATGTAGAAGGAGTTCATTCCTTGAGGATTGCGCAGTTACTATAGAGGTCAGAGCAGTGTATGAGGTGAGAATCACACAAGTCACAGCTAGAGGACCCAGGAGAAATTGCACAAGGAAATAAGAGGCTTGGAGGACTGAAGGAAGGAATATGTGTTGTCTATTATGTCTATGAGAAACAGAGAGGGATTGTACTGAGAGCTGGATAGCTTGAGAGATAAAGCTTTGTGTAATCCTGAGATATTTCCACTTGTATGATAATACAGATAGCGGGGTTTTTAGCTGAGGCTTTCCCCAGAGTATTCTTCTGTGTTTCATGTGTGATTGGATCTTCTTCTCTGTTATATGTATTCTGTTTGATCTTGCTCAAAATTGATTAAGCTTCTGCAAGTTTGATTGTAGAAGTAGATTAACTATTTTGCTTTAGTACATTGCATAATCAGTTTAATCTACAGAGAAAATTTCTACATTTGGCAGTGTCCTTTGTTGTTATTCACTTCTTACAGTCTGCCAATATAGCCATCTTAAAAAATCTATCCATGACTATAAATATACAATCATTACCATGTGCGGTAGAAGGGAGGCCAAACATATAGTCCATGGATATTGATTCCTAAGGTTGGCTGGGAGTAGACATAGGGGTTAATAAGGATTGCTTCATGATGGTTGGCTTGGAGATGGCATAGGCAGTGCAAGATATGATATATTTTCCAACATCCTATCGGAGTTTTGGCCATTAAAAATACTTTTGTGGTACGACCATAATTTTATCCACACCAAAGTGTCATGCGATCCGACTATAGTGTGCCTCCCAAATCAGTTTTGCATGCTCACTTGAAGGAACACAAAGGTGGCTCAAGTAGCATAACTTCCCAATCTGGGAGATGATCTTACTGCATTGCTTAACAAATATCAAAGAGATGGCAATAGGTGGGCCTACCTCTGGTATACTGTATAACTTATTGACAAAAATAATAATAATAGTGTGAGGCCTAGACTCATACACAAGTGTGGTTTGCCTAATGACACATCACAAAATTCAAGAGGAACAACGTCACACAATAGCTTATCTTTGAAATAAACTAGTTAGGCATTGTTGGTCGACGCAAAGATCTCGTGCTTGGTGGAGTCACCCGATGGTGTATGGCTATAAATGTGGTGTGGTCGACAGGCCCAACCACTTAAACACTTCTACCAAGATGAGGTTCTCTTTGCTCCTATTGTCCGAAAAGAACTGTAACAATAACCCCTTCTCCCACATCTGTGAGTGGAAGAGACACTCCCCTTCCTTTGGGACTTCAGGCTCAATCTTCTAAAATTTGGTGGTGACAACGGTGGCGCTGAACTCTGCATCAATACTTTTCTTTCCTTTTACATTCCCCTTGTTGGGGTCTAACTTTGAGTCGGAATATGCATCTATCTTTAAAGCACTCATCTTGGCCAATATTGACTGCTTAGCACGACACTCACTTGTGTTGTGATTGGGGCTCTTGTGGAACTCACGCGACTTCCCATGTTTTTCTTCATTTCGTGGCATTGTCCTTTTCTTGTGGCTTAAATGGGTTATCCTGGGTCACCCCACCTTGGATTTTCCATTTTTTTATGTGGTTTGGGAGCGCCTTTTCCCTACTTTGGATTTGTATATCCAAAGTCTCGCTTATTCTATTTAAATTTTTGCTTAATCTTCACAACATAAAAATATGTTTCACCAAGAAAGGAGATGTCTAGGAACTCGATTTCCTCCTGAAGGTATTTGTGCAGACGACCGCGGTAGTTGAGCACCAAAATGTCACTTAGAGTATTTGATACCCGACTTTGTGTGTAGATTATGAAAAATATTTGTGAACTCATGCACATATTGGTCCCTTTGCTACCGTAGCGTGGTCGATTGTATGTATTTGTCCTCATAGCTCCCCACGAAGTAATACTGTTCCTTGACAGTGTCTCAGAAAGAGTTCCAAGTGGGCATGAATGTGAATAGAGAGGGTTCCTCGACCCTTTTCTCACTATACGTTTCCCATCAGTCCTTGACAATGGGGAGCGACCTTAAGAAGTGCAAAAGTAATCTTCTCCCTATTAGAGAAATTATGGACTGAAAAATAACCCTCCAACAAGTTCAACCATTCAACTACAATATTTGCATCTATTTGAACTTCAAATATAGGGATATCGGAGTTCACTTATACCTTGAATGGGGTGGCGCCTCTGAAATGACTGTTGGATGATAATGCGTCATTGGTGGGCATCCGCCGAAGGATCTGGGAAAAGTTTTCCATCATCTCGTTCCTTTGCCTCTCGAGGGCTTCCTCGAGCAACAATTTGATAGGATATCCTGCTCCCTCGTCTTTATTTTCTTCCGCCATGGGAGGTTGTCGCTATTAGTGGGGACGATTTTGCAAGTGTTCAACCAGTTCAATTCCCAACTCCTTATACCCTGACCTCGTCGGGGACATGCAAAAAAATATAGAGAAATAATAGACCGTTTTGATTCCACTAATCCATATTTATGCAAGAATGAAATGAAATACATATATAAATAGAAACTCAAAGTTATAGCGAAAACATAACTTTAATTCATTAATAACAAAGTACTAAAAACTATTACATGCAAAATGGAAATAAACTAGTTTGAGCGATGATAACTTATCTTTGAGAAGAGGTGTGGTGGAGACATGCCTTTTGAACTGTGTTACAATGAGGCTCGAAGGCCTTCTTATCATTAAGAAAAAATTGGAAACCCTAAACATCCAAAAACCTAACCCTAGGAGATGAAGCTCTAAAAGGTTGTGGGCCCCGTTGGGGTTAGTTGGAACGTCAACTTCCTGGGGTCGTAAGTTTGGAATACGATCTCCGTTTGATTATCATAATACCTCATTTCAAAGATACTTTTTGAGTGTCTCCATTTTCCCCAAATCATATTTTAAGCCCTCAAAACGGATCCAGAAGTTTAGGACCCGAAAAATGCCAATAATAGTAAGTTGTACTACAATTAAGGAAACTGAAGAAATAATGGTGGGGGTCCAAGTTGAATAGGAATGTGGCCACCAATCTCCACTTGGATCACATAAGATGCCACTAAACTAAGAAGTAACATATCAATAGTGATGTCACTATTAGGAACTGAAGTGATGCACAAATGAACAAGGATGTTGACACAACTTGAGGTCTTCAAAATCACTTGCAAAAGGTACATTTCAACACAATGGAAATAAATGAGTTGAAGTCGACGATGTGACAAATTGTTTGATTACCAATGATTAATGGATACTATCAACAACATGAGACTACCCACAAATAGTGATAATGGGCGTTAATGTACCTAGTACAAAGAAAGAAGTGTGAATAGAGGTGTTGAAGTTGAACACTTATAGGAATTGTTTAGTCAATTTAGTGTTTCTAAAATGATGTCATTAATTGTCAACCCGGGGCTCGTAAGCTGATGAAGTGAAGGTGTAATATATGTACTTAAGCAACCTCTTAGATCTTTTTGTCGTTTTGGGGGTGTTGTTTATGGTCAATTTATCTTCCTAAGATGGAATGGAGATTTTATAAACAGATGAGTGAGTGTGTGTTACAGGTGATTTCTAACTACCTTCTAAACTTGCAAAGAAAAAGCTTGAAATAAATAAATAACTTGAAATGAACTGAAAACAAAGAACCACTTTCTAATGGCACTAGACACTATTCATGCTGCTGCAAATAAAAAGGTAAGAAAACCACTTTAAAAACCAATGATAATGTTTATCTCTTCCTAACTCTCTGCTTCCAACATATGGTACTATGTAAAACACGATTAGGAAGTAGTTAGAGATGAGTTTAAAAAGTGATCAAAAATGAGAAAAATCTACTTTAAAGACTAGTTATAATGTTCAACTCTTCCTAACTCTCTGCTTTCAGCATATGGAATTATGTGAAGCACGATTAGAAAGTAGTTAAAGATTAGTCTAAAAAGTACTCAAAGCCCGCTGTAATTTATTAGTATTCTGATCTCTAAAAGATGAACAATTTATGATAAAGAGACCATCAATATGTTAACATACAACTTTGAGAAACTAAACTAGAAATCAGCTATGAAAATAAAGTAAAGGCAGCAACTTTGAACATGTCAACTGAAAATACCATCAGATATAAAGCAAATACACAAAGACAAAAACGATCCCGGGTTAAAAACCTGCAAAAGAACAATACTGATCAGTTTAAAATGAATGCTGAAAATAAAATGACATGAGATCAAATGGTACACTATGATACATGATGAAAGAAATAGAAATTGCTGAAAGCATGAAAATGAAATCAAACACTATGTACACGGGCTGTCATAGATGGGGGCCCTCCATCCACGCAACCAACTTAAAATATCAGCTACGAAAAGGTGAACAGAACAGTCTTCTTTTTATAAAACCAGCATGTCAAAATACAGTGAAAAGTGCTGTAGGAACAACTCAAACAGAGTTTTTATAACAGAATCAGCGCAGCAATTACAATACTCCAAAAAGCTAATCTATAAGCGTTGGCACACGCTTTATTTATAAGCACAGAGGCAACTACTCTCTGCATGAACTAAGCAACTACAGCCTAACTTATTAACTACGCAGCAACACGCAGTCTAGGCTAATTAACTTGTGCAGCAAACACGTAGGCAACTCCGTGCACTTTTGAGGGAAACGGTCATCATGGGAGACAAATATATGTTTGGATCCTGTCTTTAGCTGTCTTCGTGGCGTGGAGGAGGTGCTAGCTACGGTTCCGTGTCCCAACTGCTCACGGCTCTCATGCCACCGTTTAGAACTTGACTGTTTGACCGAGGGAATACCTGCGTTGACCAAGGGCATACGTGACTGGTTTGGCTCAACCAATAGCATACGATCCATGTGTACATCCAACCCAACATGCCCATGTGGCTCGTTCCTTGAGAAGACACGTGGAGCATATCAAACAACAAAAAGGCTGCGGAATCTCTAAACAGCTGCGGAATTGCTGAACAGCTTCGGAATTGCTGAACAGCTGCGGAAACTCTGTTTATATGTCAAAAATCTAAACCAACAGTAAAACATAAGCAAAGTTAACTAATTATGCTTAGAGACATCAAATGTAATGATCTGGGCGGAAAATAGAGCAAAAGAGAGGGATAAGTGAAGAAAAGCTGTAGGTAATGATGGATAATCAAGTGCAAGTTAGAGGCTCTACATACCCCCACTATGAGGGTGTTGCATGTCCTCATGCAACGAGAACATTGTTTAATCCACCTGCTGAGATGCCTCTGCTAAGACATCCAGTCTTCTCTTCTTCCTCTGTGTGGCCACATTGACTCTTGGTCTTTTCATCAAACATCTGAATTTTAAATTGATCAAAGCTCTGTTTAACTTCCTGCATTTCTTCTTGAGCTTTTTGTTTTCCTTTTGCCAAAGGCCCATATGAAGCATGGTATTATCTTGGACCATCTTGTCCACTTTGCTCTGTTCCTTCAGTTTTTCATTTTCTTGTTTGATGTGGCGATTTAGTACCTCTAGCTCAAATACTTCTTGCTTCAGTGATTGAACTTGCTGTTCAAGAGGTAGAACAGTGCTTGGACCAGCAACAGCTTGTTCTAATGTTTCCAAGTAATTATATACTCTTTGCTGGTCTGGGTCAATCTCTGGTGACCTCTTTGGACTAGGCTCATGCTCAAATTCAGGTTCATGTTCAAATTCAGGCTCATGCTCAAAAGGACTTTCCTCACGTGGAGGGCTAGTCTCAACCTGCTCAACATGTGGAGAGATTTTCTCAAAGTCAAGTCTTGTAGCAACCTTTGTAGGTGTGCTCAAGTCAATAAAGAATGACTCTTTGTTCCCCATTTTGCTTTGTAACCTGCTGCTCCTTCTCACGGTGGTGATGCTCTGTTTTTCTTTTTGTTGCTTCTGTTTTTGTTTTTGCATCTTCTTGGAAAGGGCAGCCTCATGAAGTTGGGCCAACCTATGTGCCAATGGCTGAGTGTCCTCTTCACTGGAATTCTCAGGAGTAAGGTAGGTTTCTTGGGCTATGGCTTTTCCTTTATCTTTCTTTTGTTTCTTCCTACTCTCCTTTTTCTTTTGAGCAGCTTCTTGTACAATTTCTTGCAGGGTTTCTGTAATGATTCCTTGGGCTGTTTGATCAATGTCTACAGCAGGTTCAGGGTCAATTTCATGTTCAGAATGATGGGCAACATTTTCTTCTTCAGCAAGGTCTTGGACAGTTTCTTCTTGGACATCAGTTTCTGGGGTAACCTCTTCTCTTTTTCTTCTACTCTTTCTAGGCACAGAGGCTTCTCCTGCCTCTTCGAAGTGGTTTCTCACCAGAAATTTTTCCCAGGTATCCCTTTTGGCCTTTAATTGTTCTTAAACTAGTATTTTGACAAGCCCATGATGGTATAAATGTGGCTCAATGTTTCTTGGGTTTCTTTGGACTATTGAGCACATTTTTCTAAGGCTTGAGAGTAAAAAGTATGGAAGGTTAATGTCATGCTCTCCTAAGAAATGCATCATAATTTTGGCATGATAAACATATAGAACTCCAAACCTTCCCTCACATGTAAAGAATTTCTGTACTAGTAGAAGCAGAGCTGTCCATTCTTCTTTGACAAGATTAACAGGGATTCCTTTTGTAAAGATGCTAGTGTCCATACCTGGATTCTTCAGAATTTGCTTCCATTGCTGGTCTTGTACTGATCGGTTTTTGAACCATCTCTCTCCAGTTTGTGGTAGTGAAGTGGCCTGTGCCAAACTATTCTCGGTGACTGTGAATTTCAGATCTCCTATCTCCACTTGGTTGTCTTTCTCTTTGAAAGAACGTGCAAAAGTCTTTGTGACCTCTCTATGATAACCCTTGAATTTTTGAATGCACTGGAGCCAATTTTCCTTTTGCAAAGGGTCTTTGACTTTGGGATATCCTTCCAGAAATTTGGAGCCCTCTGGCTCTGCCCTTAGAAGTTTACCCATCGATTCTCTGGCTCTGTTTTACAGCTCTGTTTTAATACTATTGAGGAAGGGTTATACGGTTTCAACAGTGGCTTTAACTCAACAGCTTTACGGCTTCAACAGTGGTTTCCACACAGTAGACTTACGGCTTCAACACAACAGCCGTAATACATTCACAACAGTGGTCAAAGTTTAGCAGAGGAGATAAACGAAACAGAGTATGGTTACGATGACAGAGTGGTGAATAAGGCAGAGCAGTGGAAAGCAAGGAAAATGCGGGAGTGAAACAACTACGTGAATGAGATAATACATGCGTAGGAGGGTTATGAATGATGGGAAGAAACGGTTAAGTCCTTAGACTTCGGTCATGAGTGTACATTTGGCTGCGGAATCATAACGCAGAGAGTCGTAGTACAATTGTCTACGTCACTTAGGTACAAAAATTTGAATGGAAACGCAGCCGTGTGTGGGCTTTTAAATCGTGATGAATGATGGCTGTTAAGGCTGAGAGATACGGGGATTTTGGTCGAGTAATGGAGAGAATTGGCAATCATTACATTGAATGGCAAAAAACACAACCCGTAAACTATGCAAAATGTTATAACTATAGGTTTAGAAATTAGATCATACCTTAGGTGTCCGCGTTTTGATTCTTTTTGCTGATCTGACATTAACCTTTCATTGTTTGTTGCTGCTACATGACCTTTCAATTTTTGCTGATGACCTTTGGACTGTAGATTCCTTCTTCAAACAGACTCTGTTTTTTTTATGCAGGTGCAGAAAGTGTATTGGCTGCGGAATTGGGATATTGGCTGCGGAATTGCTCCTCAGCTGCAGAAACTGCAGAAATACCCTTCTGACTGCACAAAACAATTTTAGCTGTGTAAAAATAAATCTGACAATGACTTTATTTGTGGAATGGAATGTAATGGATGGATGAATGGAAAGAAATGAGGTGGAGTGAGAGTGATTGAATGAATGAGATGGTGAATGAAGTGGATGAAATGGCGAAATGAGATGGAAGAGAGAGAGATTTTTTTTGGAAAACATGAGGTGTCAGGTGACCCTGATTTTCACCTCAGGTTTTCTGCATAAGCCTGCCAATCAGAGATTGGTTTTTAGGCTTATACATTTATTTATTTTTATTTTTATTATTATTATTATTGTTTTTTTTTTCTTTTTTCTTTTTTTTTTTCAAAAACCAAAGATTAGGCTGATGGAGGAGAAGAATCCTTCTCCACCAACCTGATTGCAGAATCTTCTTTAAACAACTTGACAAATTCCTCTTTTGAGAGTGGCCTCTGGTAGACTTTCAATCTATGGCCATTCACAATAAGAGGTGTTTGAAGCTCATCAATGGTCTTCACTCGAACTGCTCCATTACTAAAGACTTCATCAACCTCATATGGCCCAAGCCAATGAGTTTGAAATTTTCCTTTGAAGTCCTTAAATTTTGAATCAAACAATAGAGCCCAATCTCCTTTCTGGAACTTTCTTTCTTTGATATGACGATCATGCCATTTAGATCTTTGGTGCTGAACTAGATCGGTCCTTAGAATTGCATCTTGTCTTATTTCATCTAGCTCATTTAGCTGGTCCATTCTGTGTCTTTGGGCTTCTGTGAGGCTCATCCCCAATTGGACTGCCATCTTGAAGGTCTTGATTTGGAACTCAATGGGGAACAGGACTTCCTTCCCATAAACAAGTTCATAGGGAGAATGTCCTGTTGTGTTCCTCCATGTGGTTCGATAGGCCCATAAGGCTTCAGGAAGCCTTTCCGCCCAATCTCTTCTATGAAGATGAACAGTCTTGGTGATAATGCCTTCAAGAACTTTATTGGTAGATTCCACTTGGCCATTGGATTGTGGATGGTATGGAGTAGATGTTCTGTGCTTGATCTTATATTCCTCCATCAGCTTCTCCATCAATTTAGATGTAAATTGGTTGCCCTGATCCGTTACAATTTCCCTTGGGACACCAAAACGAGTGAAAATATCCTCAAAAAGAAATTGAACAACTGAATTTTCAGTGGCAGAAGGCAAAGCTTTTGCTTCTACCCACTTAGTAACATAATCAGTACAAACCAGTATATACTTCTTTTGCTTTGATGGCGGATTAATTGGTCCAACGAAATCTAGAGCCCATTTCTCAAAGGGTTCGATGCATACCTGAGGCTGTAGTGGCATTTCATTTGAAGGAGTTGGTCTCCCAACTCTTTGGCAGCTGTCACACCTTCTAACATACTGCTTTGCATCTTTAAAGAGAGAAGGCCAATAATATCCTAGAGAAAGGATTTTATAGGCTGTCCTCTTGTCAGCAAAGTGCCCGCCGCATGGTTCATCATGACATGCCTTAAGGATGTCAGGCATTTCATCTTCCCGAACACACCTTCTGATTATACAATCTGGCCCTGTTTTGAACAATTCATTAGAAATCCAAGAATAATGTGAACTCTCCTGAATGATTTTCCTTTTCTCATTAGGAAATAAGTGTAGAGGTAGCTTCCCTGTAACTAGATAATTAGCCATATCTGCATACCAAGGAGTCTTGGTAGTTACTGCAAACAAGTATTCATCTGGAAACTTATCTTCTACTGGAGAATCTTCATTAGTGTTTTGGATTCTAGACAAGAAATCAGCTACTGTGTTTTGTTTTCCAGGTCTATCTAACACAGTAATGTTAAATTCTTGTAAGAGTAAAAGCCATCTTGTAACTCTACCATTAGTAACAGGTTTGTTCATTAAATATCTTATGGCAGAGTGATCAGTATGGACAAAGGTTTTATAGCCGGTTATGTAATGTCTAAACTTATTGATCGCATGTACCACAGCTAAGAACTCTTTTTCTGTAACATTATAATTTAACTCAGTGGGAGTCAAATTATTACTTGTGTAATAAATGGCATAAGGGATCAAATCCTTTTGACCCAAAACAGCTCCTAGAGCTGTATCTGAAGCATCAGTAGAAATATGGAAAGGGAGTTTCCAATTTGGCCCCCTTAAGATGGGTGCTTCAGATATTCTAGTCTTTAAAGCTTCAAAGGCAGATTGACACTCAGGATCCCATTTGAACTCACAGTCTTTGGTAAGCAATTTGAAAAGAGGAGATGCTATCTTAGTGAAGTTTTCAATAAATCTTCTGTAATATCCAGTAAACCCAAGAAAACTTCTAACATCTTTCTGGCAATTTGGAACAGGTAACTTAGAGATGACTTCAACTTTGGATCTATCAACCTTAATCCCATCTCCTGAAATATGATGTCCTAAAACAATCCCTTCAGTAAACATCATAAAACACTTTTCATGACTTAAAGAAAGATTTGTTTCCTTACATCTTATCAGTACTTTTTCCAAATTTTCCAAAGCTTCTTCAAATGTATTACCATAAACTGTGAAATCGTCCATGTATACCTCTACACAATCATGAATCAGATCTGAAAAGATTCCTAGTACAGCCCTTTGAAATGTAGTGGGTGCATTGCACAATCCAAAAGGGAGTACTCGGTAGGCAAAAGTCCCCCAAGGACAAGTAAATGTGGTTTTGTCTTGATCTTCAGGTGCTACTTGAATTTGATTATACCCACTAAAACCGTCCAAGAATGAGAAATACTTTTTACCTGCTAAAGTGTCTAGTACCTGATCAATAAAAGGTAGAGGGAAATGATCCTTTAAGGTTGCCTTGTTCAATTCTCGATAATCAATGCAAACTCTCCATTTACCATTCTTTTTGGGAACTATAACCAAGGGAGAAACCCATTGGCCATCTGAAATGGGGTAAATGAAGTTTACCTTTAGCAATTTCTGGAGTTCTTCTTTCACGATTTCCCTAAGGTTTGGATTCATCCTTCTTTGTGGTTGCCTAATAGGTCTGCTGTTTTCTTCAATATAGATGTGATGAATACAAGTCTTAGGATCGATTCCTTTCATGTCAGTGTATTCCCATGCAAATGCAGTGGAATGTTTTTGCAAAAGTTTAGTTAATTCTTCTTGTTGTGGTCTTTCCAAGTTTTTGTTAATGTTCAATGTTTTTCCTGGAAGGATTTCAACTGTAGAACTACCAAACTCTTCCATTGAGAAGAGAGACATCTGTCTAGAGGAGAGATATTCAATGTCTGCATCTAACTGAAACTGTGCAGAGTCATATTCTAAAGGTATCTCAAAATTTTCTAATGTATTTAGAATTTGACTATCCTCACTGATCTCAGAGATGGTTAGAACAGGTTGAATAGTATCCTCGTCATCAACCCACTCATCTTCTCCTATTTATGTTATTGCCTTTGCTGGAGGATACAAGTTGAATTTCTTGGTGGAATTACCATATGATATATACATGTCCCCAGACCTACAACTGATAAAAGCATCAGCTGTTGCTAACCAAGGTCTTCCTAAGATAAGAGGATGTCCTCCTAGATTGTTCTTGGGAGTTAAAATAATAAAATCAACTGGATATTCCCAAGAGTCTAGGGAGACTGGAATGTCTTCCAATACACCATCCGGTTTAATGATTGATCTATCTGCAAGTTGCAGTAAAGTAGGTGTAAAGAGAAGGTTAGGAAGCTTTAACTGATCCATGGTCTGTCTACTCATGATGTTGATCGCGGCTCCTAAGTCAATCAAAGTATTTGGGATTTAAAACCCATTAATATGAGTCTTGACAATAGGGCTACCGGGATCCACATACTTTTGCATGGTAATCTTACCCATCATAATGTCTGCAATTTTTCCAACTAGATGTATCCTTTTGGTATCTCTGGTTCTCTTTCCTGTTTTCTTCAAACTAAACTCCTTTATTGTCTTTGCTAGAATGGGAATTTCCTTAATGGCTTGTAACAAGGGGATCTTGATACAGACATTCTTCAATTCATCTAGAAAACTATAGTCAGGCACCCATATTTGCTTTTCCACTCCTTTGTCAATTTGTAATCTTTCAGGAAAAGGAGGTGTAGCTAAAGGTGTAGGTTGCTCAACTATGGGAGTTGTAGAGGTTGATTCTTTTTCTTTTTCTTTTTGGATATTTTGGTTTTGAAGTGATACTTCAGAACCCTTATTGACTTTGAGAGATTCTTCCTCAGAAATGCTTGGTTGTTGAATACTTGTAGAAGGTTGATCTAAGATTCTACCTGATCTGAGTTGTACTTCATTGAGAGGAACAACCATATAGGTAGGGAATGGTTGACCTTCCATCATGTAAGCATTTTTAGGGTTCCTATTATTTGGATTTGGTAATGGCTGAGAGGGAAGTTGATTTGATTTCTGCTGGGATTGAAGCGAGAGTTGAGAATTTTGATTTTGTGGAGGAGGTTGTTGTTGTTGTTGAGGGTATGGCAATGATAGTTGTTGACCTTGATTTGGAAGTTTTGGAGCCTGCTGATTCTGAAATGATGGAGGATATTGATAGAATTGAGCAAATCTCCCATAAGGATTTTGCATGCTTTGCATCCATGCTTGAAAAGCATTTTGAGGTTGAGGCCAAGGTTGTTGCCAAGGATTCCAATTTAGTTGGGATTGAGAATTCATAGAGTTGTTAAACCCTTGATTCTGTTGCCCTTGCCAAGGTCTCCTTGCAATAAAACAGAGAGATTCAAGTGTACTTGGATCCTCTTGAAAGACTGCTTTGAGGCCAGGTATTGAAGGACAATCCTTAGTCTCATGAGTTTCTGAGCAAATTACACATGTTTCTACAACGTGTGTGTCCAAGGGACATTCCCTTAAAGCATGTTTCTTTCTACATTTCGGGCAAAAAATGGCCAAAGCCTCAACTTCTGCTTTTTGTTTATTGTGAATCTTAAGGGTATCTAGTTGTTCACTAAGAATCCCTAAGATGTCAGTTTTGAATTCATCAAGCATATTGCCGATTTCAGCCCTACTTACTGATCCTGTTGCAGATTTATTTGCTCTAAGGAGAGAAGGATCTCTAGGCCCTTTTTGAGTTTTTGATTTGCCTCTTGAGAGATGGATACAAAGTTCTGCTATATCATTGAGTGAAAGTTGAGAAATATCCCCTTTCCCCATCATGTTTAAGATATCTATCCATTCATCCCTAATGGCTTTTAATAAGAGGGCTTTTAAGGTCTCTTCATCCAAGCTACTCATTTTTGCTCTTTTCAAGTTATATTGAAATCTTTCAAGTAAATCTTCTAAGCTCTCATCTTCTCTTTGTATCATTTTAAAAACCTCGTCCTTGTGATTAGTAGGCATACAATAGTCCAAATACCTATCCAAAAATGTCTGTTTCATTTCATCCCAAGACCTAATGGATTGAGTGAGTAACCTCATGAACCATTTAGAGGCTTGATCCTTCAGTGTTGAAGGAAACAATTTGAGTTTCTGAGAGTCATCCAGGTAGTCATAAGTTCGACACACCACTTCAAACTCAAATAAAAATGTTTTAGGGTCCTCAGTCCTTAACCCATGGAAATTTGGGAGGATAGATGGTGATATGTTTTTCATAGTGGCTCGGGAATCCTCATTAACAATGGGAAACCCAAATGAATTATCCCCATCTCTATTTCCTCCTCCAAGGGGACCTCTACCTCCATTATTGTTGTTGTTGTTTCCTCCTCCTCCTCTACCTCTACCTCTACCTCTACCACTTCCTTCTTCTTCTGCCATGATGGTTCTCCTAGGGATTTCAAAATCTTCTGGTTCCTCTACAAAAGGTGAATGAGAAGAGATTTCTCCTTCTTCTTCAGATGATTCCACTTCCTCAATTACAATTGGTCTTTCTGTAGGAGAAAGAGAAGAGTCTCTTCCTGGTTCAAATTCAATAGAAGGTGTAGGAGAGTCAACTCTTGGCTCTTGAATTCCAGGAATTCTAGGACTAGGAGTGTCGGTTGGAGATAAGGGAGGTGTCTCTTGTATATCCCTTAAAGCAGATGGACTTGTAAAAATTGAACTTCGAGCTCTAGCTAAAAACCTTCCCCTAAAATCTCTAGCTCTATGCATGTCATTTTTTTTTTTTATTATTTTTCTTCAAGTCAAGTTAATAGTTCTTTTTCTGATCTTCCAGGTCACTCTAGGTGCAAGAGGAGAGCATACTCAAGAAACTACCAAATCAATAACTTTCTCTTTTCTGATCCTCCAGATCACCTTGAAGTGCAAGAGGAGAGCATACTTTGATAGGTTATCAACTTCTTTCCCTGAAATTTTTATGTTTTTTTTTCTAAGAATATGGCTACTTAATTTCACTTCCCCGGCAACGGTGCCAAAATGTTTAGTCAATTTAGTGTTTCTAAATTGATGTCATTAATTGTCAACCCGGGGCTCGTAAGCTGATGAAGTGAAGGTGTACTATATGTACTTAAGCAACCTCTTAGATCTTTTTGTCGTTTTGGGGGTGTTGTTTATGGTCAATTTATCTTCCTAAGATGGAATGGAGATTTTATAAACAGATGAGTGAGTGTGTGTGTAAGGTGATTTCTAAATGAGTGAGTGTGTGTTACAGGTGATTTCTAACTACGTTCTAAACTTGCAAAGAAAAATCTTGAAATAAATAAATAACTTGAAATGAACTGAAAGCAAAGAACCACTTTCTAATGGCACTAGACACTATTCATGCTGCTGCAAATAAAAAGGTAAGAAAACCACTTTAAAAACCAATGATAATGTTTATCTCTTCCTAACTCTCTGCTTCCAACATATGGTACTATGTAAAACACGATTAGGAAGTAGTTAGAGATGAGTTTAAAAAGTGATCAAAAATGAGAAAAATCTACTTTAAAGACTAGTTATAATGTTCAGCTCTTCCTAACTCTCTGCTTTCAGCATATGGAATTATGTGAAGCACGATTAGAAAGTAGTTAAAGATTAGTCTAAAAAGTACTCAAAGCCAGCTGTAATTTATTAGTATTCTGATCTCTAAAAGATGAACAATTTATGATAAAGAGACCATCAATATGTTAACATACAACTTTGAGAAACTAAACTAGAAATCAACTATGAAAATAAAGTAAAGGCAACAACTTTGAACATGTCAATTGAAAATACCATCAGATATAAAGCAAATACACAAAGACAAAAACAATCCCGGGTTAAAAACCTGCAAAAGAACAATACTAATCAGTTTAAAATGAATGCTGAAAATAAAATGACATGAGATCAAATGGTACACTATGATACATGATGAAAGAAATAGAAATTGCTGAAAGCATGAAAATGAAATCAAACACTATGTACACGGGCTGTCATAGATGGGGGCCCTCCATCCACGCAACCAACTTAAAAGATCAGCTACGAAAAGGTGAACAGAACAGTCTTCTTTTTATAAAACCAGCATGTCAAAATACAGTGAAAAGTGCTGTAGGAACAGCCTTCTCAAACAGAGTTTTTATAACAGAATCAGCGCAGCAATTACAATACTCCAAAAAGCTAATCTATAAGCGTTGGCACACGCTTTATTTATAAGCACAGAGGCAACTACTCTCTGCGTGAACTAAGCAACTATAGCCTAACTTATTAACTACGCAGCAACACGCAGTCTAGGCTAATTAACTTGTGCAGCAAACACGTAGGCAACTCCGTGCACTTTTGAGGGAAACGGTCATCATGGGAGACAAATCTATGTTTGGATCCTGTCTTTAGCTATCTTCATGGCATGGACGAGGTGCCAGCTACGGTTCCGTGTCCCAACTGCTCACGACTCTCATGCCACCGTTTAGAACTTGACCGTTTGACCGAGGGAATACCTGCGTTGACCAAGGGCATACGTGACTGGTTTGGCTCAACCAATAGCATACGATCCATGTGTACATCCAACCCAACATGCCCATGTGGCTCGTTCCTTGAGAAGACACGTGGAGCATATCAAACAACAAAAAGGCTGCGGAATCTCTGAACAGCTGCGGAATTGCTGAACAGCTGCGGAATTGCTGAACAGCTGCGGAAACTCTGTTTATATGTCAAAAATCTAAACCAACAGTAAAACATAAGCAAAGTTAACTAATTATGCTTAGAGACATCAAATGTAATGATCTGGGCGGAAAATAGAGCAAAAGAGAGGGATAAGTGAAGAAAAGCTGTAGGTAATGATGGATAATCAAGTGCAAGTTAGAGGCTCTACAGGAATCTATCAAGTAGTGGAAATTGGTGTATTCCCATTATTAATAGTGAGGGAATCTTCCACTGATCATTGAAAACCCCAAGGTACGAAGAAAATACTTTAAACCTTATTCCCAAAACAATGAGTTGGAGTTGATGGGGATAGATTTGATGAAAAGAAGGCATTGGGGAACACCCCATCAGTCAACATGAGTGTAACTAGGAGGGCCAATAATAGGAAGAACTCAAACAAAATAATGAGAAAAACACTTATGAGTATTTTTCTTGCATGTACCACACGGAATAGCGCAAGAAAATACTTTATGGATAAGAACCAATAATGAGACTTGCTAACAAAGGCAATGAATCTACCAATAGGGTCAAATGGGAATAAAGGTGTTGCATGAACCCCAATTTGTATTAATGTGAATTTACACCAAACACAAGGGTAACCACTCGCTCAAACATCGATGATGAAAATCAATGTTGAGCACAAGATCACTCATCAATGATAGAAACAAGGCCAAGGCACTACTCTAGGCCTACTCTCCTAGCAATTTTTCAAAGTTGATAAGAGAAAACTTGTCATCATTAAGTCAATGGGAACCTTCCATACTAACACGAGTGTATGACTAAGATCATGTTGATGCTACAAGTGACTTGGCAACCAAGAATGGTTTACAAAACGAGTCAAGAAAGAATGTATTATGGTTGGCATACAACTGACTTCCCTTGAATATAAGCATGACACATTTTGTGACAAATTTATAGACTCAACAATGAACAATGTATAAGTTTGAGACACAAGAGGCATCAATAGACTCTCCATATTATTGAAATATAAACCAACTGGAGGAGTAAAAAGATTAAAAAAAAAGGGTTTGACTCCCAAAAGGCCATACTAACCATCATGATGATGATAAGACTCGTAACTAGGTGTCCTTCTCAAGGGCGATATGTTTGACACTGCTCCATAATGGCCAAAATACATATGTCTTCCCTTTAATATAAGCATTAAAAATTCGTGACTTGGGAACTTAGACTCAAGAATGAACAATGTATAATTTTTTGGCACAAGAGACGTCAATATGATTTCCATATGACTAAAAGAGAAACCAACTAGATGAATAAAAATACTCAAAAAAAGGGTTTGATTCCCAAAAGGCCATTTTAACTATATTGATGATGATAAGACTCATAAGTAGGTTCCTTGTTTAAGGGCGATATTACTGACATTGTTGCCATATATAGACAAAGAAACTTTATTCTTGTCCCCTCTTTCTTTAATATTTGATTTGATTTATTTATTTTATCTTTTTTCATATCATATAAATCTTGAAAAAGAATATAAGAATGCTTTGATACAAAGGATGGAATGAGTGTCGCGAACAAACAAAGTAGCCCTAGTGCTTGGAACATTCTTATGCTCAACACAAGGGAATTGTGCAAGATATGGACACTCGAGGAATAAGGGTGTTAATCTGAAAAGGCAAAAGATGCAAGCCTTGAACTTTTAGAGAGAATGCATTGACGTGTCGCTCAAAAAAGAGAGCAAGATAGAGCTTGCATTAAGCTAAAAATGTGCAAGTGATAAATATGCAATGCATTAATACGAATTAACCATTTGGGAGACTCTAGGGTATAAATCAGAATAAGAGCGAGGAAGAAGTATCCAACTTCAATGCAAAGTCATGGCAGAACTAAAGATGACTCATGAGCCTAAGAAGAAAACTTCAACATGGGTGCCAAGTGAAAACAAGGCACTTTCTAGAACACCCATAACAAGGTAGGCTCTACCACACAATTTATGACACTTTTAAATACAAAGAAGGTTTGACATCACAATTTGGTGGGGTCAATCCTAAGGCCAAAATGGAATAGGAAATTGATAATGCATAATGCAACATGGTGAACCTAGCCTATATGCCGATTTTAAGATCCAATACTTGTCATAGTAGATAGACTAAGAAATGCCTAAAGAATATGTCTTTGAAGTCTTGTAAATATAATTAGCAACACTAAGCCAAAAGTTAATACATGTAATATGTAAACCTCAGATAAAATCTTGCGTTATAGAATATAAAACTTGAAAAAGCTTGCTCTATATGTACAATATGGTACAATAAGCAACCTAACCTTGTGGCTTGCCCATAATAGTTCTTAAGGCCAAGCCCCTTATGAGGCTTAGACCAAGGACTCTTTTGGTAGCCAAGGCCCTGTTGACTGTGTTGGAAATTCATCAACCAATGGGTTTCCCAAGTATGGAGTCCTAATTAGACCTCACACCGTTTGGAATAGGAGCCCCAACCAGGAAACAAGGATCGTTTCCATTATTCTTAGGAATTCGCCTTGGCTACAATTATCGACATAAGAGATTATATAAACAATCTTTGAAACAAGCAAGTTGACACCATGAGGCATACAATTACAATGTATATAAGGTGCTCTCACGACAAGGAAAGAGAGAGTGAACCCCTAGAATAAGAGTAATAGTACTATCCTAAAAGAGACACAAAATAGCATACAGAGAATTAATTAACCTATAAAGTAGTTCACAATATAACAATAATCATAAAAGAAAGTAACAACACACATTAAACAAGATGCATACCAAAGCCAACAAAATAGTTCATTTTCATGAGTATGTGTTAACATAAACATGCACTCCAAATAATGAAAGAATAGTCTCACAATCGTTCAACACATATGCATGAAAGTGCGTTGGCTCTGAGAGCTTCATATATGAAGTGAATTTCCAAAGATACACAATTACGACGTTGCCACAATAGGCCCTATAGTGGAACATTAAGTCACTATTTGCTGCTTCAAAGAAATATATTCTCTCTTATGCCAAGCTTTAGAAGCCAACGTGACAAGTCCAAGTCCATTTGTTTGATGCAGGAGGGTTTATTTATAACAAATGAGGTGAATTTCCACCTCCCATGAGACTCTTGACCTTCCTCATGAATCTCTAACTCCTACTATGACTATTCGAATTCCTATGTGACTTGCGAGATTTTACATGACCTCAAAACTTTTTTCTTCATCTTCACCCTCCAAAGGCTCTAGATGTGATGCCACCATTCTGTCATGGTCAAGGGTTTCTTTGTGTCATCATGATGGTTATTCCAGTGCTTCTTCTCTGTAGGCTCTTTCTTGTAAATCATACTTAACATATTCCTTGAGAATCATCTTGTCATGTGTAGATGGTTCACCTGCAAAACAAGTTCACTCATGACAAGGCAAGGTCAGTCCTAAAATTATCTAATATACCTCCTCTTTTCTCACGAAAGAGGTTGATTGTGAAGGACCTATACAAGGGATGAGAGGGAGAGGCTTTCTAGGAATTACGTAGTTGAGCTCAATAGTGACTAGGGGATGACCATGTGGTTCACTAAAACTATGTAATGCACAACAGGGACAAGCTCTTCTGGGTCCTGTGTAGTGTGATAGTCCAATAGACAAGGGTGGAATGGTTGTTGACTATGACTACACAATGCACAATTCTTAGGGAAGAGGAGGCATGGATTGCATAGTTGAGCTTCACAGGGAATAAGGAATGACCCCACTGTCCACTAGAAATGTGTAGTGCATAGTAGGAGGCCAAAAAAGGCAAGGGATTGTGCAATGAGGGTTTCAATGAGCAAGAGTGAAAGACTAGCCATTGTAACTATGAGATGCGCAGTGATCGAGGGATAAACTTAACAAATTGTGCAATTGAGGGTTGCAGTGACCCAGAGGTGACATACTTCACACTATAACTACTCAATGCAGAGTAGGAGGCTCCTTCTATGAAAATATTGCGCAGTTGGACAAGGTAAGTAGACAAGGAGGAAAGGTTGTTCAATGTAACTATACAATGCATAATAGTTGAAGGGGAGTCTTAGGTGACTATGAAATTGGGCATGATAGTGACATAGAGATGAACCCTATCTCTACTGAGGTTGCACAATGCACAGTAAGGGAAAAGTTGGCCAAGGCATTGTGTTGTTGAGCGAGTGAAAGAGGAATAAGTGATAGGTTTGGGTACTATGATTTCGTAGTGCGAAATTAAGCAAGGGAAGGGCCCAAGGATGACCTGAATGTCCACTTGAAATACGTGGTGTGAAACATTGGACAAGGTTGGTCAAGGACTACGCATTGAGAAAATGTAGTCAGCAGAATCGAGTGATTGAGCTTTTGAATTGTGCAATGCATAGTTGAGGAGGTTGTCCTCCATGATTGCGTATTGTGCAGTTCCAAGAGGTAAGGCTTCATCACTTTGGCTTGGGAATGCACAGTGTATAGTTAGAGGAGGCTAAGGGATCAATCATGAGTCATGAAAGTTGAGAGGACTAGGAAAAATCCAAAATTGACTAAGTGTGGAATCAATGAGACAAGAAAGTGATAGTAAGAAAATATGACAATTTGTTAACATGGCCACACACACTTATACAAACCAACACATGACCAAAAGACATTCAATAACTAAATTGAACATGTACATGGTGAAACGACAGTAAAGTGACACTTATTTCTAAGTGCGACAATTGAAACGTAACTTTATGACACTTAGAATACAAGTTACGACAGAAATGTTGACCTCAACCAGAATGTGTGCTAAGTTGTGGGAATGTGTTTAGTGTGTATTCTTATGAGATATAAGACCAACTAATGCAAAATAGTGTGCTAGAGATGCCTCTAGTGACTCGCCAAAGTGTAACACATGAAGGAGTGCAATCAGGTAAAAGTGAAACTTGTGACAGTAACTAAAAGTGAAACTGACACTTACAGAAGCTAAAGTAAGTGACAGTGATGCATGCTAAAGTGAAGAGAAAACAAAAGTGACACTTGTGAAAGTGAAAGAAAGCAAAAACAATAGTCATGAAAATGAAAGATACACTTGTGAATGCAAAAGGTGAACAAAAACGATAGTTTAGAATACTCGTTGGAATGATGATACAATTGCCTCTAAGAGTGAGAGAGACTATCATATAATGTTGCACACTGGCGATCAGTGTGGATTCCACATTGCAACTTTCCAAAGCACTGTCGGGAGGGGCTATGCAAGGGTTGTGAGTTGTGCAATACCTATTACCAAGGACTGTGCAATGCTTTTCTGTAGAGGTAAACATTGACTACTGAGCTTGCAAGAAAGAGGTGCACTTGAAAATGCATCAAATGCTAAGCATGTGTAAGCATGTGGTTTCAATAGTTAAAATATCATAAGAAGGCCTAAACACTCATAAGAAGGCTTAAACACTAAAAAAATTCAACCAATCATGAGGTCATTATGATAAACTTGGAACAACAAATCGTAAGATCACAAGGAGGCTCCAAAATTTGAGTGGAGGCAAAATTTTGGAGGGTGTTTATCGCAACGACAACACACCCATAATTTATAGTTATGTGAGAAAAGATGATTGATCAACCATAGTCATGGCTTCAAGGAAATCCTCCTGTGAAGGAAATTTAACATCTAATAAATCATGAGAACTAGAACAATCAAAAGGAGAAAGCAAGGGCACCCATGCCTCCATTGGAAAGATTACTTAATCAATTGTTGGGACAAAGTTGACAGAAGGAAAACATGATTTTAAAGGACCTATTCTTAAAAGAAATTGAACATTGAGGATATGATGTCGCATAATTCACTTGTGTCAAGGGAGATTGTACTTGAACACTAGGAACATATAAAGGGGTATTTAGAGCTAAGTTGAATTAGGATGGTGATTGCTAGACGCAAGTTGATCAATAGTGATAATTCTTTCATTGTGAGGAAAATACATCACTGATAGAGAATATACGCCATAACATTTATAACATAAACATTAACTTACCAAAGGAGCATATTAAATTCCAAAGGTCCATAAACTACAATGGGATTGACTAAGATAGCCTTCCCACCTAACGTGACATGAAATTGAGGAAGAATACCCAGAGATTTAGTTGTTCTATCATAAGCCAACAATTGAATTGTAGTTGTTACCAACTTTTGAGAGCCCAAAACTTTCCAAGTGAAGGAGGATAAAGTACTTATAGAGGATCCTTCATATACTATACATCGGTAGGTATTTTTGGAATAAAATCCAACCTTTATTTGGAAAGGTGTAGAATAAGGAAGATGAGGCTCAATAAGATGATCCTAATCAAAGGAAACATTGCTAAAATATGGACAAAGTACACTTAAAATGACTGGAATTCCCACTCGTTTAGAAGAACATGAACTAGAAATGAGGAAGGCGTGGTCAATATACACTTCAACCTCCAAAAGAGGAGGAGGATCAACTAAATATTGCATTGGTTTGTCCATTTCGTCAACCAATGGTTAAGTAGGTTGTTGAGAAATCATAAGAGGTTTGAACCTAGAAGAACCTTCAGACTCATACCATAATATTTGTACCATTGAAATCTCATGACATAAATAAATAAGGTGATTACCCTTACAAAGCCTACAAGGGAATATAAGTTTAAATATTCTTCGCATAGGTCTCTGAATAATGTCAATGCAACCATCATGACTCACAAAGGCTAATTTCTCATATCCAAAGTGACTTGCAATGGCCAAAATAATGCTCCCAACATAAAGGAATTCATAGATAAAGATATTCCTAAGCCTCCAACAACAAATGCTCAAGATCTGGAAAAGTGGAAGAAATGTGTTGCAAAGGCGAGAATGATCATACTAGAAGGAGTTCGAGATCATATTGTCTCAAACCTCCATGGGAAGGATACACCATATGCAATGTGGCAAGGCTTGGCCGACTTGTTTCATAATAGCAATGACCACAAGAAGCTGACACTGAAGGACAAGCTTCAAAAGATAAATATGGAGAAGGGCGACTTTCCAATACCACAATAATTTAGCAGGTTCACTCAATGTCGGGATGAGCTTGGGAGTGTCAGTATTACAATTGCTGAAAATGATCTGGTCAGCCTTGTTACACAACACTTTGTCACTGTCCATGTACTCCCCATTCCGTGATCCTGGAGGACCTCTACAGTGAACCCTACATGCTTTCCCTTCATGAAGAAACTCCCATTCTGTCCCTCTTCAAGAGCAGAACAATTCCCTTTTGCACCATTTACCCAAAAACTTCTATTTTTCCCAGTTTACAAGACCAACACTAATGGCCTTTGTCCTCCTCGCGCCGATATGCAGGGATCAACACTGTCCCTAGCGCCGACTGAAGCGACTGAGCTTTGTTCCAGTTGTGCCGATCCTCTTATGGAAAGTTTTTTAAATATAGCGCCGAATCTTCCAGCTCTAGAAGCTTCATAACAGAAGTATGGTAAATGGTTTGGCCAGATGGGGTCTGTTAGCGCTTGAATTTGGCCTCAGGCTGAAAAAGACAAAATCCAAGGCAACATCAAACCACTTAGCCTCGTAGCTAGCCCTACGGGGCAGGAGAGGGCTCTCTCTGGGTCTATCTCGACAAAAGATCTTCAAAGGGCGGAGATGACCAATAAGAACACTGATTTTAGGCTAGTAAACTGATTGAGAAGGTTTGATTTCAGATTTTTAGGGTTTTGGTGGAAAACAGGGGGAGAGTAATTTTGGGTGCGGGGATGGGACACAACTTTTGCAGAGGTCTTTTTGGGGCAAGGTAGGAGATTGTCTTGATGCCTTTAATTTAAGTGAATGGATAGGAATGACCGGTGAGGAGCTAAAGAGAGCAAGAAACCATCGAGAGTTCTCTTTAGACAAAGGAAAACATAGATATTAAGCAAACTTAAAGGCAGAGCATATAAATTATGAATTCTACCTTAACACTTCATTTACTTAATGTGCAGAAAAGAGAAATAGGAAATTGATACACATAAAAAATCTTACAAGTACATGAGAGAACACACCATCAACACAAATAACCACAGGAATCCCAAATAGTGCTGCAAAACCCTGGTCTTTCCTTTGCCAAAATTGCAGAGATACAAAGTGTAATACAATAGAAGCTAATCCCTCCAGAGTCCAACCTCTCCAACCATGAAAATGATTTAAAAAATACATAATATAGACCATGCCAACCCATTCCCTAGCCTCTAGGGGTTGAGCTCATCCTTCTAGGAGCTGTTTCAACCAATTCTAAACTGAGCACTAAAATCTAGGCAGTTAAAACAACTTGCCTCTATAAGTTAGGAAACCAATTCATTCATTAAATTTTTGACTTTTTATGAATGAATCTTCTAGAAGAGATAAATAAGTGCCATGACATCATAAAATTACATTAATTACATCAAGGAGGATGAAAAATCACTCCAAAAGGTCAAAACTAGTCAAATCTACGTTTTGCTGTGTTGTAGGTGAAAATCTGGCAAATTTCCCTGATGCGTAGCGCCCCAATTCTCAACGCGTAGCGCGCCTTTGAGCCAACTTTTGAGGCACTTCCCGACATCCAAATGAGGCAAAAGTAGGCTTGTTGGAAAGGTCTGGATGTCTACTTTCCAACCCAAGTGGAATTTCTCAATTTGGTGTCCATTTTCCCCTCCAGAATTGAAATCTCCCAAGACTGCTTCCTGTGTGTCCAAAAAGTGGCAGAAAGTCATTTTTTGCATGTTTTTTGACCTTCTGAGGTCTCAAAACCTGATGAAATGTCTTGGAAATTGCTGAGCAAGTGTAATTTGTCATGACAAATCCAAAAATACTGAGTTTTTGAGAAATGGACTTGCCCATCTTCAGGGTAGCGCGCGGCGCGCTACGCGTTGAGGGCAAAAACCTGTTTTTTGACCAAAAAAATTCAAAAATGACCAAAATTGCTCCAAATTCTCTGAAATTTGAGCTGAAGGTGTGTCATTTAGTGCCATGCTCCTTCAAGGAAGCCTCAGCCAAAATATGAAGGGGATCGAGCATTTTTCTCTGTTTTAGTGCCTTGGCCAACCGTCCTTTGAGTATCTTCATTCTTGCTTTGCACACATGCATGCGAGCCTAATAATGATGTTTCAAGTGATTGGACTTCGCCAACAACTTCTCTAAATGGATGTTGAACCTCTCAAGATTAGCTTCTCGATCCTTACTAACCTGTTCCTAATGAAATTGCTTCCGGTGTAAGAGTAACATTGACTCCAGCTAAGGTAACTTGGTCTCCATGTAAATGCAAGACAAAGAGACGAGCCAATTCATGATGAAACTGGACCTCCGTCACCTTTGTGATACCTCCTTGGCACACTTACCTCTGGTGTAGAATCACTATCAAAATCCTGCTCATAATCTGTTTCGGTTTCTGACATGGTTTTGGAGGCAAGTGACTGAAAAATAATGCTGACTGTGCATCCAATGAACTGCTGTTTTGACTTGTTTAGATGCTGTTACCAAGGGGAAAAATACACATGGGAAATGTTAGGGAAAAGGGAACATTGAGGGGATTAGGGAAAACAAATGTGAAAGGAAATTTCAGGAAAGGAACATGGAACATATACAATCATAATTTGTGGGATTTTAATGGGAGTGGGGTTTAGGAAATTTAAATAGGGTTTTAGGGATTAGTAGGGTTTAGGGATTTTAATGATTTTTAATAAGGAAATTATATGATTGCATGGAAAAATGTCAAGGAAAATGGTGATGAAAATATGGGGAAAGAGGAATGGAAAATGGGTAACCTTGGGCAGCAACTTTCAATGAAACCCTAGCACATTTGCATTTTTAAAATTT
Organism: Pinus tabuliformis; assembly: GCA_031772625.1. Classification (NCBI taxonomy): domain Eukaryota; kingdom Viridiplantae; phylum Streptophyta; class Pinopsida; order Pinales; family Pinaceae; genus Pinus; species Pinus tabuliformis. The sequence continues at coordinate 746,624,541 of CM062816.1, read as the reverse complement.
GATACAACAAGGTAGGGTTTTTACTTCATATTAGCATGGCATTTTTTTTTTGCATGTTCATTGCTCATTCATCTTAGCCAAACCAAAATCACCATGGATTAGAGGCCTACCTGAAAAGATTTTGAGAGAGAAGTAGTTTTGGTGGCTTGCTGGAGATTTCCTGAGCAAGAAACCCAACGCGTAGTACGCCCAGCCTGATGCGTAGCGCCCCTCTGATGCGTAGCGCACTTGTAATTTTTCACTGAGAAATGTGGCTTGATGCGTAGCACGCTCCTAATGCGTAGCGCGCCCTCCCTGATGCGTAGCGCGCCCTCAGCTACATAGTGAATTTTGCAGGAGGCTTTCGGAGGCCTTTCCGGTGTCGAAATCGGGCGCAGGATAGCTCGTTGGAAAGGTATTTGGGTATAATTTCCAACCCAACTGGAATTTTTAAATTTTTAGTTCATTTTCCTTGTCAAAAATCAAATCTCCCAAGACTGGTCAAAATGTTCCAAATGAGGCTGCCTCAAGGCAGAGTGCTGTTGAAGTCAACTTTTGAATGCCTTCCTCAACTCCAAATTGAGCTCATGATAGCTCATTAGAAATATATTTGTGTCTAGTTATCATTTGGCTCATCAAGAAAGTCATTTGGCCAACAAAGCTAGGAGAAAACTTGATTTTCCAAGGTCACTTCAGAGGTGCATTCGATTCTCCTGAGGCAACGGTATTTTTGACATTTCTCCAAAACCATGACACCTATATAAAAAGCGAAGAAGGTTTTTCTTCCTTGGAATGTTTTGGACAAAAACCTCTCTCATTTTTGAAAAATTCATCTTTGATTGCTCTGAAAAAGCTTTTGAGTGAAACTTATCCCGATGTGTGAAACAAGGAATTTTGTGGAAATGAAGCGAAATGAAGGGGATAAGGGGCTTCTAAATTCTTGGGGAAATTTTTGGAAGTGGGGAGGGATGTTAGGAAGCAAGGAAAAGTGGAATCTCAGAGATCAAGTGAGGGGAAGGGGTCCAAAAGGGAAAAACACAGGCCCAACCTAGAAAATTGTCAAGTTGTAGCAAGAAACTAGGGTTTGTGCAAAAATGAGGAATTTGGGGGATCTTAGTGATGGGAAGCATTTGATAAGGTACATTAAGGATAGGGGAAGGTGTACGGACATCAGGATACAATTTTTTCTAATGATTTGACCATCCAAGAGAAATTGCCTTCAAAACCCTAGGAGAGGGAAATGAACCTTGCCAAGGCACAACTGAAGCATGAACAAGGTGTAACATGACCCAATGGAACCTAATATGATGATGACAACCCTCTGAATGATGATACACTCAGCTGAATGATGACATGGACTGACATTTGGGCAACTTTGAAAGGAGTGAAAACAAACCCTAGACCTAATGCCTAGTGGCCAAATTTTGCTTGAAAACTCACTAAAATGACAAAATTTGACCTTGACACTTCAAAATCACTTTGTAAGAGCACGTTTGATCACTGGAGGAAGGCTGGAAAGACTGACACTAACATTGGCTCCAATGGGGATGGTAGCTCCTTGGAGGTGCCAAGAACGGCAGATCTTTGGGAGAGCAGACAGTGCCTTCATCCATTGGGCAATGGAGTCAAAACTCAAGCTGAAATGCATGACTGAAAAATGATGACTTGACAACACAAATTGACTGTCACTCAACTAAAAACTGACTCAATACTTAAACACAACCGACAAACTGGAAATGATGCTCAAAGTGGAGCTTATTCATCAAAACCTACTCTAACAGTTTCATTCATCACCTGATCAAGTGAAATGAAACAACCAATGCAACCAAGTAAGTATTCTGTTTGCTGTTTGAATTCTCCGCAAGTGCTCACTTATGAACAACAAGAGAGAACTAATGAATGGCAACTCCCATGATAACTTAGAAACAGAGCCGTTGAATGATATGAATTCTCTATCCGCCTCCAAAAACACTGCGTAAGGATCTTGAAATTCAAGCACACTGGGACTTAGCTCATCCAATGGATTACTTCTCTTCTCCTCATACCATGAATGCAAACTTTGATCTGAGCCTTGTGAGGAGACCTCTGCTAAAAATGACAAAGAAACCGACTGCCAGATCAAGTTCATGTCAGCACATGTTTCAAGCTCACATGTAGTCAATGGAGAAAGACTTTGACTGCAAACCTCATCCAAAACATCAGCTATTGGATCATGAAAAACTTGAAAAGACTGCTGTAATGTATCCATTGAAAATGTATGACATCCTTCTAGCTGTTCATCTTTTTCTTGAGAGATTTTACGAAGATTCTGCCTTATAAACTGAAATGTTTCGAAACAAAAGGGTATAGAATCTTCCTGCATCATCAAATCATGTATTTCATCTTCCACAGCTTCATCTGTAATCTGCCCTTCAATTTCATTTGGTGGCTGCAAATCTGATGCTACAGGCTGCTCAAGAAATTTGTTATCTATCTCATCCTCAACATTAACACTGAGAAATTGCTGATTTGTTATAGGCTGTTCATTTGAAGATTTACTATGCAATCTACCCTTCAAAAACTGAAATGATTCAAAACAGAATGGTAGGGAATCACCTTGAATCATTAAATCATGTGTGTGCACTTCCAAGTCTTCAGCTGCAACTTGACAATCAATGGCTTTCGGGGGTTGCAAATCTGAATATGAGAAGTCTTGAACAAAATTTTCATTGCTCTCAAGATGATTCAAATCAAGACTTGTTGACATTTGATTTCTGATTGCATGGTAGTTATCTTTGATGAACTGAAACAAATCAAAACAAAAAGGCAAAGATCCTTCACTTACTTCAAACTTTGATGCGCTTTCCTCATCATTGTCATAGCTGATATGCATCAGTTGATCACTGTATTTGAGCTGCTGTAAATGAACTTCCTCCTCCCAAAAACGAGCTGCTGGTTCGTCTGCAATAGTAGCTTCTGTTTGGAGAACATAATCATCATCATACTGATCAAAATGAGGCAAATCATCACTATAAAACACATCATCAAGCATACATGTCATATCAACAGATCTCTCTTCTCCAAGATGATCTATAAGACAATCATTATCAGATCTATGACAACTAGGATAAGAAAGAAGAGGTTTTGGATCAACAACTTGTTCTTCTTCAATCAACGCGCCATGAGCTTGAACATCATAATCATTTCTTGCGTTGACCTTCTGCATCATCTCTTCTACTGCACTTACCAAAATGTCAAGCTTTACCTCTAAAGATGTCGATTTTTCCAGATCTATGTTTTTCATCTCTTCTTCCTTCATCCTTGCCCTTCGGATCAGCAGATGAGCCTCTACATTTACTGCACTGTTTTGCATCTCGTGAAGTGTTGAAATATTCCTTTCTCTCAGCTGAAACTCCATCTCCGGATCAAAGGCACCCAGATAGTGCAAGAGAGCCGATCTAGGAGTAGGCCTTATATCAACTGGCATTGAATAATAAACTTGGTTAAATCTGGCCGTAAACTGTTGTACTGTCTCCCCTGGCAATCTTTTCAGCTGGTTATACTCTTCTACAATCAAGAAAAGGTTCTGCCCGATCTTCCACCTGTCGAGAAAAACTTTGACGAACTGTTGGAAATCTGAAATGCTTGCATCAGGCAGGGCTTTGAACCAACACTTGACTTTGGCTTGCAAAGAAAGAGCAAAAAGCCTTATACTAACATATTCGCTATCAACTTCAAAAAGGTCTAGAAAAGGCTCAAATTTCTGCACATGTTGCTCAGCGTTGACATTCTTACATTCACCATCAAACCTCGGCAAGTATAGATCATAATTTTTGGGGAAAGCATGGAGAACAGAAGGTAAAACAAGAGGTTTATACCGATCTGGAATTTTACAAGGTGTAGGGATATGTACAACAGGTATAGAATCAGTCTTGGTCTCTTGAGGCTCATCAATTTGAAGATGGTCATCACAAAATTCAGAAAAAGGATCCTGATCAAGCTCAAAGGCATGCAAATCTTTGGTATTCACAATCTTCAGAGGGAAAGAATCAACTGCATGCCTGGGATCTTTTCTCAAGCATAGTATACTTTGCAAAGAAGTTTTGACATTCTCGGGAAAAGAGAAGAAATAATTTATGACAAAGAACAAAATGTCTTGGATGAAATTCCAACTTGAATACCTGATCTGTCCATGTTGTCCTTTCATGTTTTTGCTGGTCGGGATCATCCTCATGTGGAGTCTTTGGATCTGATCTCGAAAAAGATTTAGAGTCACCAGGTGAATGATTTCAGCCTTGCCAGTGTCTGATCGTTGTCCACCATCAACAATCAGATCTGAACTTGATACATGTACTGGGGTAATTAACAAGTTAGATGTCACGATTACAAGCTAGACCGGAGATTGACTGAAGCAGCGTTTATCTACTTCCGCTAATGCAAAGCAAAAGCGTTTCTAAGGCTACCTGGCATAACTTCAGGCTCTGTCTGTAGCTTATAAAACAAATGACATCAACAAGCAAACCATTTTTTCTTCCCCAGTATGGTCGCCAATATGTTAGCGCTTGAATTTGGCCTCAGGCTGAAAAAGACAAAATCCAAGGCAACATCAAACCACTTAGCCTCGTAGCTAGCCCTACGGGGCAGGAGAGGGCTCTCTCCGGGTCTATCTCGACAAAAGATCTTCAAAGGGCGGAGATGACCAATAAGAACACTGATTTTAGGCTAGTAAAATGATTGAGAAGGTTTGATTTCAGATTTTTAGGGTTTTGGTGGAAAACAGGGGGAGAGCAATTTTGGGTGCGGGGATGGGACACAGCTTTTGCAGAGGTCTTTTTGGGGCAAGGTAGGAGATTGTCTTGATGCCTTTGATTTAAGTGAATGGATAGGAATGACCGGTGAGGAGCTAAAGAGAGCAAGAAATCATCGAGAGTTCTCTTTAGACAGAGGAAAACATAGATATTAAGCAAACTTAAAGGCAAAGCATATAAATTATGAATTCTACCTTAACACTTCATTTACTTAATGTGCAGAAAAGAGAAATAGGAAATTGATACACATAAAAAATCTTACAAGTACATGAGAGAACACACCATCAACACAAATAACCACAGGAATCCCAAATAGTGCTGCAAAACCCTGGTCTTTCCTTTGCCAAAATTGCAGAGATACAAAGTGTAATACAATAGAAGCTAATCCCTCCAGAGTCCAACCTCTCCAACCATGAAAATGATTTAGAAAATACATAATATAGACCATGCCAACCCATTCCCTAGCCTTTAGGGGTCGATCTCATCCTTCTAGGAGCTGTTTCAACCAATTCTAAACTGAGCACTAAAATCTAGGCAGTCAAAACAACTTGCCTCTATAAGCTAGGAAACCAATTCATTCATTAAATTTTTGACTTTTTATGAATGAATCTTCTAGAAGAGATAAATAAGTGCCATGACATCATAAAATTACATTAATTACATCAAGGAGGATGAAAAATCACTCCAAAAGGTCAAAACTAGTCAAATCTACGTTTTGCTGAGCTCTAGGTGAAAATCTGGCAAATTTCCCTGATGCGTAGCGCCCCAATTCTCAACGCGTAGCGCACCTTTGAGCCAACTTTTGAGGCACTTCCCGACATCCAAATGAGGCAAAAGTAGGCTTGTTGGAAAGTTCTGTATGTCTACTTTCCAACCCAAGTGGAATTTATCAATTTGGTGTCCATTTACCCCTCCAAAATTGCAATCTGCCAAGATTGCTTCCTTTGTGTCCAAAAAGTGGCAGAAAGTCATTTTTTGCATGTTTTTTGACCTTCTGAGGTTTCAAAACCTGATGAAATGTCTTGGCAATTGCTGAGCAAGTGTAATTTGTCATGACAAATCCAAAAATGCTGAGTTTTTGAGAAATGTACTTGCCCATCTTCAGGGTAGCGCGCGGCGCGCTACGCGTTGAGGGCAAAAACCTGTTTTTTGACCAAAAAAATTCAAAAATGACCAAAATTGCTCCAAATTCTCTGAAATTTGAGCTGAAGGTGTGTCATTTAGTGCCATGCTCCTTCAAGGAAGCCTCAGCCAAAATATGAAGGGGATCGGGCCTTTTTCTCCGTTTTAGTTCCTTGGCCAACCGTCCTTTGAGTGTCTTCATTCTTGCTTTGCACACATGCATGCGAGCCTAATAATGATGTTTCAAGTGATTGGCCTTCGCCAACAACTTCTCTAAATGGATGTTGACCCTCTCAAGATTAGCATCTCAATCCTTACTGACCTGTTGCTAATGAAACTGCTTCCGGTGTAAGAGTAACATTAACTCCAGCTAAGGTAACTTGGTCTCCATGTAAATGCAAGACAAAGAGACGAGCCAATTCATGATGAAACTGGACCTCCGTCACCTTTGTGATACCTCCTTGGCACACTTACCTCTGGTGTAGAATCACTGTCAAAATCCTGCTCATAATCTGTTTCGGTTTCTGACATGGTTTTGGAGGCAAGTGACTGAAAAATAATGCTGACTGTGCACCCAATGAACTGCTGTTTTGACTTGTTTGGATGCTGTTACCAAGGGGACAAACACACATGGGAAATGTTAGGGAAAAGGGAACATTGAGGGGATTAGGAAAACAAATGTGAAAGGAAATTTTAGGAAAGGAACATGGAACATATACAATCATAATTTGTGGGATTTTAATGGGAGTGGGGTTTAGGAAATTTACATAGGGTTTTAGGGATTAGTAGGGTTTAGGGATTTTAATGATTTTTAATAGGGAAATTATATGATTGCATGGAAAAATGTCAAGGAAAATGGTGATGAAAATATGGGGAAAGAGGAATGGAAAATGGGTAACCTTGGGCAGCAACTTTCAATGAAACCCTAGCACATTTGCATTTTTAAAATTTGATACAGCAAGGTAGGGTTTTTACTTCATATTAGCATGGAATTTTTTTTTGCATGTTCATTGCTCATTCATCTTAGCAAAACCAAAATCACCATGGATTAGAGGCCTACTTGAAAAGATTTTGAGAGAGAAGTAGTTTTGGTGGCTTGCTGGCGATTTCCTGAGCAAGAAACCCAACGCGTAGCGCGCCCAGCCTGATGCGTAGCGCCCCTCTGATGCGTAGCGCACTTGTAATTTTGCACTAAGAAATGTGGCCTGATGCGTAGCGCGCTCCTGATGCGTAGCGCGCCCTCCCTGATGCGTAGCGCGCCCTCAACTACATAGTGCATTTTGCAGGAGGCTTTTGGAGGCCTTCCCGGTGTCGAAATTGGGCGCAAGATAGCTCGTTGGAAAGGTCTTTGAGTATAATTTCCAACCCAACTGAAATTTTTTAATTTGGAGTTAGTTTTCCTTGTAAAAAATCAAATCTCCCAAGACTGGTCAAAATGTGCCAAATGAGGCTGCCTCAAGGTAGAGTGCTGTTTCAGTCAACTTTTGAATGCCTTCCTCAACTCCAAATTGAGCTCATGATAGCTCATTGGAAAAATATTTGTGTCTAGTTATCATTTGACTCATCAAGAAAGTCATTTGGCCAACCAAGAGAGGAGAAAACTTGATTTTCCCAAGGTCACTTTAGAGGTGCATTCGATTCTCCTGAGGCAACGGTATTTTTGACATTTCTCCAAAACCATGACACCTGTGTAAAAAGTGAAGGAGGTTTTCTTCCTTGGCATGTTTTGGACAAAAACGTCTCTCAGTTTTGCAATATTCATCTTTGATTGCTCTGAAACAACTTTTGAGTGAAACTTATCCCGATGTGTGAAACATGGAATTTTGTGGAAATGAAGGGAAATGAAGGGGATAAGGGGCTTCTAAATTCTTTGGGAAATTTTTGGAAGTAGGAAGGGATGTTAGGAAGCAAGGGAAAGTGGAATCTCAGAGATCAAGTGAGGGTAAGGGGTCCAAAAGGGAAAAATACAAGCCCAACCTAGAAAATTGCCAAGTTGTAGCAAGAAACTAGGGTTTGTGCAAAAATGAGGAATTTGGGGGATCTCAGTAATGGGAAGCATTTGATAAGGTACATTAAGGATAGGGGAAGGTGTACGAACATCAGGATACAAGTTTTTCTAATGATTTGACCATCCAAGAGAAATTTCCTTCAAAACCCTAGGAGAGGGAAATGAACCTTGCCAAGGCACAACTGAAGCATGAACAAGGTGTAACATGACCCAATGGAGCATAATATGATGATGACAACCCTCTGAATGATGATACAATCAGCTGAATGATGACATGGAATGACATTTGGGCAACTTTGAAACGAGTGAAAACAAACCCTAGACCTAATGCCTAGTGGCCAAATTTTGCTTGAAAACTCACTGAAATGACAAAATTTGACCTTGACACTTCAAAATCACTTTGTAAGAGCACGTTTGATCACTCGAGGAAGGCTGGAAAGACTGACACTAACAGGGTCGAGGATGTGAGTTTGGGTTCTTTCCCCTATAATGATGGGACTACCTCAAGAGATAAGACCTTCTCCCATGAGAAGATGATCCATCTCTCATCCATTCGTCCTATATAAACCTCCCTTTTTCCCAAGCACAAGCTAGTGTTAATGTGGGTGTGCTAGTGCTAATTATGTTTGGAGTAAACAACAAGCTATTCATAATTGTAGCTCTCTAGTTGTGTGGGGGATAAGTGTGAATTTGGTTTATTGTTGAAGCCTAAAGGGAAGAGCCTTAAAACTATTATTGTTGAGTCCATCATGTAATGCTAGCAGAAGTGTGTGGGAACTTGGTTTTGTCGGAGGAGAATGGAAACGTTGAGACAATGGTTGTAATCTCTTCTTGATTCAATATATATGCAACTATCGATTGGTCTCCTACATGATTTGTCATCTTACATGTTCATGGCTTAATGTTTCTTGACTTGTTAAGTAGGTTGAATTACAATTTGTCTATTATCACAGTGGTTGTTTGATGTTGTTTACTTGTTTCAGGTGTTTGAAGAAGGAAGTGAGAGATAGCTGAAGCGAGCAAGCAAGGACATCATCAAACGAGATAAGCGTACTAGGAGGTAGGCCCTCTTAATTGGTTATAACCTAAGGAAATCTTCCATAGAATGTATTAGTTGTGGCTAGACCCATTATCGAGTTAGAGGAATTTGTTTGTGTCCGCACTTATAATTTTACTTCACCACAAATTGGCGACTCTGCTGGGGAGCCATCCTTCTGTTTGTCTTGTCTTAGATTTCATGATTTCGTGTGAACTTTTATAGTTCCACTTTTTACCTTTAGTTCTATTTCTTTTCTCCTGCTTATTGGTCTGAGTTTGAAATTCATAGTAATAGATCCGGTCTCTGTTTCATTTTTTTTCTTGGCTCCCTCGTTGAGCGCGCTTAATCTGCTGACAGTTGCGCCAATCAATGCGATATGCTGAGGAACATTCACGCATACTAGCCTATGGTGCTTGTTGTCAGTCAGGCAGTCACACTGATGCCTGTAAGTGAAGATTAGGGTTTGTCCCCAATCTTGGCCAGTGTGTTTTGCTCTCATGATTTTGACCCTGTAATCCTTTTAGACTGTTTTCTCCCCGACTAGAAAGCTGCTTTTCATTTGGTTTTGTTTGCTTGTTGGCTTATCATATTTCTTCTTGATTTCTAGAGTCACTGGATGGTCAATGACACTAGGGCATATAGATCTTCATCCATTCAGCTGATTGTGAACTAAGTAAGTCAAGTTTTAGGTGTACTTACTCCTTGTATTTCCTTTGCAGTCCTTTTACGACTTTGACCTCCATTACACAAGTTTGAAAAGGTTTCGTTTGCTTGTCTAAACATTTCTTTTCAGGAATAGATTACATTGCTTGTCTTGTTGTTGGTAAAGTCAGTGCTTCATTAGTCTGAACGAGTCTCTCTTTTCATGTTTTCATTTGCTTGAAAAGCTGATTGTCTTGAAAAAAATTCATTGGAGTGTTGTATGCGAAAATTTCATTTCATTGTTTCATGAAAATAGTGAAATTCTAGTTTGTTGCATCATTGTGCTATGATAGCCTACACCATTAAAAACTAGGATTGCATTGGCATTTGAAAAGGAAAAAAACTCTTTTTCTTTCGAAAGGACTGTTAGAAATGTGCTTGTCAGGAAATTAGGAGTTGGAATGCATTTTTTATTAGTTTATTTTTTTTGAAAAGTGAAGTAGTGAAAGATCATTTTTGCTTTCAATTGCTTGGTTGTTTGCATTTGATTGTGTAGTTTCTATCCTCTCTAGTGTAGGCAATTCATCGAATTGAAAGGGCCTTGTATCATTTAGTTGCATTTAAGGTTTTTCGAGTCGCATCGCCAAGGCCTGAAAAACTGAAACATAATTCAAGATAAACTTTAAAATGAGCTCAATTAACCTAAGGCACATTTGACATTTAACGATCGTATCTAGAAGGTCCAGGCTAGAGACGTGTTATGGCATCTTTAAACCTTGTAGTTATCGTTAGCTTCAACATTAGACAACACTAGTACGGATTTGTGCTCCCCGTACCGTCGAGTATATAACAGGAGACCCCTTTAGGCTGCAATCCTTTATCCTTAGGAAGCTGATTTGGCTGCCTTGCAAATGTGATACACCGAACATAACATTCGAGGAGATTACCTGCCTGTACTTCTTGGTTCGCCGGGAGGTATTCTACAGTTCACAGTTGCCTGGTAATCCTGTTTACCTAGATCATCCAGAGTAGTCATTTGATCATTTTGACTCATTAAACTTAAAACATCATTCAAGCGCTTGTCCTTTTGAGCTCGTTTCCAATCAAAAGCGATAGAGTCATCTTTGTTTGTTTCTCGAATGTTAAAAAATGAAAGAGCACCAGTCCTTTTATGCATCTTAATAATTGATTACCCACGATCTGATAGCATCATATTAGTCTTTTCTAGACCAAATCGTGAGTTTCCCTTAAAGAACATTTTAAAGCCTTGAAGTTTATTTTTTTTCCAACTAAGACAAGGTCATCGTGGCTAAACCATCTGGTTCACCTAGTTCCTCTTCCTCTCCTTCATCTGAAATATTGCATGAGGAGTTTTTTCTTGAGTTACTAGAGTCACTCGAGGACCAAGGTGTTGAACTTGGAATTGTTTTGAGCATTCAACCTTTGTCATCTTATCCTCCACCTAGGTTAGATACTGGGTCATCTACTGAAAATGGCCCGGAATCTCTGGACAATCCCGTTCAAACTCCTGAGAGTTCACCGACCACTGACGGTCAGCTTGGACTGGTTATCTATCCTCTGAATCCTCTATTTAAACCTATTGTGATATCACCTCATCGTCCTTACATTCCGTACAACCAGCCAAGTGTTCCTTTGGAATTATCCCCTCATACTTCTTCAGACGTTCGTCGTTGTTTGTTCCCGGATATGAAACCCGAAGGCAATGCTCCAGTCACCTCTCTGGAAGAGTCAGAAGTTTCTACTCCACACATTGTCGAGGAAGAAGAAAAACCTTTTCCTCCTGAACGTTTCCCCTATACGCGGGGTATTCCCGCCAGTTTTCCGTCTAACTATGTCTTTGGCATAATTGGTTTCAGGTACACTTAGTGCCTCATCACTTTACCATAACCCTGTTTGGGCGTCGAGAGCCATGCCTACTTCAGGACCGTTCATTGTGAACACGACCTCCCAACAGGTTGTTACCTCAGTCCCGATGCAACCACCATTCAGAACCCCCTTGTATCGTTAGTCAAAGTCACCCATCTGGTCCAACCGACGGTTTTGAGGAATGTCTTTGTCAGTTCCTCCATCCCTCTAGTTAGTGGCCAAGCTGTGCCACCACCTGGGGGGGAAAACCTGAAAGTTTCTATGGTGTCAGGCGCCACCAATGTGAGTGGATCACAAGCTCACATGCTTGGTATGAACCAACATTTTTCTGGTGTTATTCACAACCCTGCTGATCCTACTGGATCAAGCAATGTCTAGTACCAACAGGTTCAAAATCCCGTTGGTCCGTCTCCGTCGAGTAATGTCCAATATCAGCCCCTATGAGGCTCAGGTCCAATACCAACTCCTTACGTTCCATATCATTCTCAAGGAATGGTTAATCAACCTTACACCCTTCAGTCTGGGCAGTACATTCAGCCTGACTTGTCCACTTTCTAGGGCGTCTATGGCCAGATTCAGTTTAGAAATTTTTCGTGCATTGTTCAAGTACCCTTGCCACAACAAGGACAACCTCTACAACAATAAGGGAAATCTTTGTTACCACAAGGGCAACCTTTGTTGCAGCAAGGGCTATCCACGCAATAGTAAGGGCAAATGATCCCGCAACAAGGTCAATTGCAACAACTGCAAGGCCAACCCTTGCAACAGTTGCAACAAGCCGTGCAGCAGCAGATGCAATATGCTCTGCAAACCTCCTAGCCCATGTCCTCGCAGGGCCAACCTATGCAGCCCTAGGGACAAATTTTGCAGCTGCAAGGTCAACCCTTGCAACAAAAAAACCAACTCGGGCAACAACAAACCTTGTATACATATCATCAGGGTCAACCCTTGCAAGGGAAAGCGCAATGTCAAGTCTTGCAGCAGCAGGCCCAAAATCCTAATGTCCTAGGTCAATGGGTTCAAAATCCTTCTTACCAAGGGCAGCAGGTGCAAAACCCTAATGCCCTAGGTCAACAGGTTCAAAGTCCTTTTGGTCAAGGGTAGCAGGTACAAAATCCCTATGTCCAAGGGCAACAAGTGTATCAAACGTATGCCCAAGGACACCAAGTCCAAAATCCTCTTGTTCAGGGACAACAGGTTCACCACCCGTATTTTCAGGGACAATAGGTACAATATCCATATGTCTAAGGTCAACAGGCTCAACAGCCTTTTAACCCATACGTTGCTTATCAACAACCTATGACTGGATAGTTCCAAGGTATTCAAGGTCAAAATCCTCCCTATGGTCAAGGTAACCGCAATGGGGGCAACATCAGATGCCATATGGCCAAAATCCTTATCAGCAGGGATGGGATCCTCCGTTCGGGCCCGCTTACCGGCCTCCTATGCCTTTTAATACTCAATTACCATTCTTGGCCACACTCGAGTTGCCAGATGTAACTCGCCTTATGAATGATCCAATTCTTCATTTGCCATACTGGCCTCCGGTGCCGTCCAAGATACCAAACGATTGTCCAAAGTTCGATGGGAAAGAAGAAGAAGATCCTCAAGCCCATGCGATGACATATCACCTATGGTGCTCTTCAAACTCTTACGTTGACGATTCCATTTGTCTTCGTCTTTTCCAACAGACCCTCACAGATGTTGCAGCCAAGTGGTACATCGAGCTTCCTCGAAGTACTTACCATGACTTTAACTCTTTAGCCATGGATTTCCTCACGCATTTTCAGCTGCTGGTTTGCTCTGAAACTAGTACCTATTTGCTCACATCACTTAAACAAGATACTGCGACACGCATCTCTGATCACATCCATGAATGGAGACGTAGACATCGTCTGATCAAATTCGAGATTGTTGATCAATTGCTCACTGAATGGTTCACTAAATCATTCATGGCCCCTATTTCTCACGATATAGTTATGGGTGGATGCGTTACTGCAGAGCAAGCCATTGCTCATGCCCACTACTTAGATCTAGTTTACTCTGAGTTTGGCACTTTGTATGATTTATTACCTAATGCTCCGCGACCATCATCCGATTCGATGACATCAAAGTCACAAGTTGTACCTCCTGTTGATGGAGTTATTCCTTCAGTATCCCAGACACCTGCTAAATCTTCTTCCAAACAGAAGTCAGTCTTGAATGTTGTTCCCAATAGTTCTTCCCAAAATCCTCCTGGCCCTGGTAAAACCTCATAGGTCCACCACAACGGACAAATCCTCGAAAGGTAAGAAGAAAGGCAAAGGCAAGGGTAAATCTGATGCCCCAACACAGGGTCCTCCCAAATCGTCTGCTGGGGAATCTTCACAATGAAAACCTAAGTATCTTGCCTCATTTGTGAGGAGGATCACTATACTAAGGATTGTCGTCGACGATCTGAAGTTAGTCGTATTCTAAAAGGGACCCCTGCTGTCCTCAAAGAGCCATTTCCGTCTCAACAGACCCAAATGGTAGACCAACCTCAATCATCTGCTTCCTCAAGATCTCAAGTGTTCATGATGAGTACGCCTATTAATGTGGCTACTAGATTGAAATATTACCAAACTCCTTCCTCGACAGCTGGGAAAGAGAAAGAAGCCACCCCTTCTTCTTTTTTCCCGAGTTCCGACCCTCTTCATATCAAGCACCCTAACCCTGATTCTGCTATACGACCACCCTCTCAAGGTGTGGTACAGAAATCATCATACAACTCTAATTCCCAAGCCGCTCAACACTATAATATTGTTGAGTATTTGGCTCAGGCACCGTCAGCTATGTCGGCCCTCGAGGTGCTCCAAAGTTGCCCATCGCAGTGGAAATCTTTGTTGTCAGTTATCGAGGGTATTGATCCCACTGATTCCAATTTGATATGTTGTGATCTAGAGAACCATGTTTCACGTCTCCTTCATCAGATTGCCTTTCTTATTCAGGTAATCATCAATGAGAAGGCCATCCACAGGTTTGTCATCGATAAAGGTGCATCCACCTTCATCATGTCAATTACATGCTGGAAGGCCATTAGTTCTCCTACTTTGAACCAATCTCCGAACGCTTTGGAATATTTTGATGGGCGCGACTCGTGATCCTTCGGTGTCTTACCTAACCTTGTCATTACTCTGGAAGGAAAGACTATGCAAGTTGAGGTAGAGATTGTTGATGCCAATCTCAATTACAACCTTCTACTTGACCTAGAGTTGGACCCATGCTATGCATGTTGTAGCCTCCTCCCTATTCCGCATGATTTGTTTTCCCCATCAAGGGAAGATTGTCACTGTCAACCAGTTGTCTTTCTTTGCCTCTTCCTCTTCGGATGGCAATGTTCCGTACGTCAAGCACACTAGTGCTCCCTATGAGGGTGTGGGGGCAGGTATTTTCAAAGACTTTGCCTTAATGGAGATTTTTCTGCTCCCACCTCCTCATGTTGCCTCTGTCAACATGGTCTTGGTCAGATTAGATCCTTGGGTCATACCTTCACCAAATCTTGTTGATACCTGGGGCGAGGTTATGCCTCTTAGTCTTGCCAAGATCAATTATGTGGAAATTGTTTCGGCTTTGAATTCCGCATCCTTTGATTCTTCTATTACGAAGACCTCTCTCGATACGTATTCTCAATCCCCATGGCTTGGCGCTTTGTAATCACCTAATCCCTTCGCCGAGACATTCCTTGCTGATGAAGGTATCATGGAAGTCATGTCTCTTAAGGAAGCCCCTTGGAATGATACTCATTCTTGTTCCTCGTTCTTGCCTATCCCAACAACCAAGTCTATGTGTTTTGAGTAGTTCTCTTCTCAGTTGCCTATTGATGTGTCAGTTTGTCCTGAAATGATTAAGATCTTTCAACTGAGGGCACCTTTAACCCTTCAAGGATTCAGGATTTTTCTCCCTCCCCGACTTTTTACTGCTCGCCCATTATTGCAATGGGGTTTTCATCTGACTTGTAAACCTCCCTTGCCTAGGGGGCATGGGGGCAAAGCCTTATATGAGTTCTACTCTATTATTTGGCCGAGTCAATGCTTACTCGTCATGACAACAGTAAAACTCTGGTGTTCATCTATGTTGATTGATTACCCGAGTCCCAGCATGGGTTCTCTCAAGAAGCACTATGCTTAGGTCATCTTGCATGGATACTTATGTACATTAGTGTGTCATTCATTTTTGTGCAGTGCGGTTTGGTGTGTTATTTTTCAAACAAATTTCCTTTTTACTATGTTTTCCTTGCTTTGCAGATGTCTGTGACTCCTCACATCGGTTTCGTTGACGGTTCTTGTCGTAGTACCCGAAACCTATCATCCGCGGAATGGGCTATTTCTGACCCTAACAGTGAGTTGATTGACCTTCAAGGTATCTTTTTAGGTCGTACAACTAACAACATTGCTGAATATAGTGCGGTCATTGAACTATTGTCAGAATCCATCGCTCTTGACATTCGAGAGTTGGTTGTCAACCTGGATTCACAACTTTTCATCTTTCAACTCAAAGGGCAATATTCCGTCAGAAACCATCAAATATTGAGAATGTATCTCCGTATTCGTCTACTGGAAATACATTTTTATTATATTACATATCATCATATTCCTAGACGCATGAATACATTGACAGATGCATTAGCAAATTGTGTGTTGGATAGACATTTATGAAACATGTGAAAAAACAAAACAAACCATTTGTACCATAGTAAGCAAGAAAATACAACAGATATATATATATATATATATATATATATATATATATATATATATATATATATATATATATATATATCTATCTATATATATATATATATGGTGATAACGTTTGATATCTGTGGCACACAGGTCTCAAAAAATGTAAGTGTTGGACATAGGAACTAATAAACATGGTGATCATGGTAGCAAGACACGGCTCACGCAACACGAGTCAGCAATCGGTGGATCTGACCCGACACTCCCATCGTGTGTCTCTAGTACTGGCGAGGAATGTCTCCCAGCTGAGCATACTCTAGGTTACCGCGAGTCAACCCCTCAAGGTACCTCACGATCTCCTCCTTGTTGTCACTCCCCTCCTGATATGGAGTGACAACATCAATTGGGCGGGCGACGCGCCTGGCTATTGGGGACATCCCAGCAGGGCGCTCTAGTCTAACGTCTGCGTTGACAAAAGAAATGTTATAAACACATATATGCCAAAAACAATTAAAAATCTCAAAATCTCAAAATTTATTTTTTATCTTCATCGTCAAAATCCTCTCCATCTGGTAAAGGCGTGTCCGATCTCCACGGAAATCGGTGCCACTGTGTGGCCAATCCTCCATGACGATTTTTTGTCGTCGTAGCCATGAAAAGAATGCAGGTATGTACGACATGTGCTAGCCCCCAATGATCCTGGGCATCAACGACTCTAGCGGGCCATCTACGGGTTGCATGGCATGGGAGGATCTATCTCAGTCAACTGGTACTGGAACAATGGCACCCGTTTGAAGAAAAAGGTCACTCGTACATATCTGAAGCAAAATTTCTTTAGATTCCATGCCTTAGCTTTGGTCAATTGGCGCTTTTTGTTGATCTTCATGGCCTCTACCTAGTTGAAGATCTTAGGTGTTGTGCAGTCGATAACATACAAGAACTTCGACTTTTTGGTCTCATGCACTGCTTGGGACCTCGCAACTTTGTTGATAGTCAACAATAGCACTCTTAGTGTCAGATCCTGAACAATGGAAATCTCAATATTCTCACTCTTGGATTTGAGGGCCTCAGGGCAATGTTCAACATGCAATGGGGATATGCTTGCTCCAATCGGTCGTGGCTCGTACAAGTTGACTGGTTCCCCTCTTCGGGACAGTCCTGTAACGAAATATATATCTGAAGTTTCTAACTCCATCTCCTGGTCACCAATGACAAATATTTCCCAATTTATGTCCCAAAGACTAATCAGGTATTGAAGCAAATCAGGTTGGGCTTGCATCCTTGGCGTGATAAAAAAATTGAGGAGCCCATAAGCCCTCAAAACTTCCAGGAAATTTGGATCATTCATTTCCTAGGTTTCCACCTCTTTATGTTCCCGTTCTTTCCAATCTACCATTTTCAGCGATTCTTTCCTGCAAAAGCCATTGATTTGAGTCAACAATCATGCTTGGCCCATAAAATTCAAGTTTTAACGGTGGTTTTGTGAGGAAATAGGGTTTTTCCCTATTCACGGCGCTGACGCGTCTGTTTTAAAAACAGTTGTGCCAATGACGGGATAGGCCTTGTTAATTACCCTCGACCGGCGTGATTCCGTGCTCGGAAGTCTCGCCAACCAAGGGTGAAAAACTTTTGACAAAACCCCTTCAAAAAACCTAAAAAGGGTTAAAAACAGGAATAAAAGACATGAAAATTAAGCTCAGGGCCTTGGTTCTTACCTGTAACTAGTGGTTCGGTGAATGACCTCCCGGATTCCTGCAATCTGCTCCGGAACAATTAGGGTAAAAGTGAGTAAAAAGTCTTCGTAGCAAGGCAAAATGGTAAATGGTAAAAATATATTTACTTTTCTCCTTTTTATTCAATTTTTCATGAAAATATTAGGTTTTTGTAAATAGTTTAACCTATTTTGCCTCAAGAACTAGATAATGCACTTTACCTTTTTGCGCAATGACAGGTGATGGATGTTCGACGATGATGACGAGTCACGTTTTAGCTCTTTTCTCGACTCATTAAACTTATATGAAAAGATTACCAATTATTTTTCCCTTTTGACTCGTAAAATATAATAAAATGGGGGATTCGCTTTCAAACTCTTTTTCGACTCTTTAAAAGAGAAAAGATAGCCGAGTCCTTGTCATTTCAAGCTCGTTAATGGATGTAAAACGTCGTGTGCCCAATATAAGTTTACTCCTTTTTTGGGCTGGGATGCACTATTTACGAAAAAGGTACTCCTTGACTAAAATGGTCAAGCGATTCTCTCAAGTATCGTTTTCTACATTTTCGGGCTCGAGAGACATAAACGTATGAATAAGGACCATGTGGAGTTTTCTTTTACATGTATTTTTCCAACTCTCTAAACATGAAAAAGATACCGAGTTACACCTTTGTTGGACTCATTAAACTATTAAATGAGATCGGATTCATCACATGATGAACATGAGCTTCTCCTTCCTAGGTCTCGTTAAACTTACTAGGTCGGATTTGTTCGAAGAATGAAGTTATAGTGCAAGCATATGCTATCCCCTTCTAGCTTGCGATAAAAGAAAAAAGAAAAGAAAAAAAAAAGAAAAAAAAAAAGGAAAAAACAAAAAAAAGAAAAGAAAAAAAGAAAAAAAGGAAAAAAGAAAAAAAGAAAAAAATTGGGGTACCTACTAGAAATGGTGGGGGAAAATCTGGAAATCTAATCAGTTGTGTCGCAGCTCACTCTTGAACATGACGCTTTCTGCTTCGTGTCGAGTTGGGATAGCCTCCTTTGTATCGTTGACCTTCCTGGGTTGGGCCATTCATTTTTTCCTTCCATTTGATCTCTACCACATCATCATGACCACCAATCCTATGGATCCAAAAGCTGCTAAATTTCCAGTCGTGTCGCCGATATGTTCAAGAGTTGTCTTTCTGCAGCTACATTTACCTTTGATTCTATGTATCATCCAAAATCATTTTGCATCCTCTTGTCTCACGTCGATGGTGTGGGATACATTACGACCCTCCTTCGACATGGTTGCTTCCTTTCGACTTCGACTCATTATCCGAGAATTTGATCGAGAGTCTTTCTTCCAGTACCTTAGAGCTTGCATGCCCTAATGGAAAGCTCTTCACACTCAATGACAAGTTCACATCATTGGCTTTCGATCGAGTGATTTCACGGGTGTTCGAATTTAGTTCCTCTATTCACATTCCATGGATTGTGCTGATATTACCTTGAGAACCATTGTCATTATTGGTGGTTTCTCTCGCACTTGTTAACAATTTACATCATTGACTGGTAATTAAGAGACTTTCTAGCATGTTCGACATCAACACATCTATTCGCATGTTAGAATTTGTACTTTGATCGGGTCATGTTGGAACGTAAGACCCTCGGCTCAGATCACAAAATTCCAGGTTGCGAAGTGATGTGACATGGTTATGTTGATATGCATGTCCCTTTTATATGGATGGTTGCAAACATACCATGAGTTATCATCTGTGATCCTTCTCATTATTGGATGGCTGTGACCATACCTTGGTTTCATTATGATCCTCTCTGCTAGATGGTTGCGCCCATACCTGGATCCATTTACATGATCATTCTTTGGATGGCTGTGTTTATGCCACGATTCATGTATCATTTGACAAAGTTCTTAGTTATGTATATGTATTTGTACTTTCTTGTAGGTTTTCTGACGGCAGACTACGGTTCCCTGCAATGATTCATAAAGCAGTTTGTCCCTCACTCTAATTCAACCTTCACGCTTTAGGGGCATCTGTTACATAGAATTTTGTCACTGTCCCTGTACTCCCTGTTCCGTGATCTTGGAGGACCTCTACAATGAACCCACATGCTTTCCCTTCATGAATAAACTCCCATTATGTCCCTCTTCATGAGCAGAATAATTCTCTTTTGCACCATTTCCCAAAAACCTCTGTTTAGCCCAGTTTACAAGATCGATGCTAATGTCCTTTGTCCTCCTCACGCTGATATGCAAGGGTTAACACTGTCCCTAGCGCCGACCGGAGTCACTAAGCTTTGTTCCAGTCGCTCCGGTCCTCTTATGGAAAGTTTTTTAAATATAGAGCTGAAACTTCCAACTCTAGAAGCTTCGTAAAGGAAGTCTGGTAAATGGTTTGGCCAGATGGGGTCGAGGATGTCAGTTTGGGCTCCTTTCCCCTATAATGATGGAACTACCTTAAGAGATAAGACCTTCTCCCATGAGAAGAGGATCCATCTCCCATCCATTCATCCTATATAAACCTCCCTTTTTACCAAGCACAAGCTAGTTTTAATGTGGGTGTGCTAGTGCTAATTAAGTTTTGAGTAAACAACAAGCTATTCATAATTGTAGCTCTCTAGTTGTGCGAGGGAGAATTGTGAATTTGGTTTAGTGCTGAAGCCTGAAGGGAAGAGCCTTAAAACTATTATTGTTGAGTCCACCATGGAATGCTAGCAGAAGTGTGTGGGAACCTGGTTTTGTCGGAGGGGAACGACAACGTCAAGACAATGGTTGTAATCTCTTCTTGATTCAATATATATGCAACTATCGATTTATTTCCTACATGATTTTCAATCTTACATGTTCATGGCTTAATGTTTCTTGACTTGTTAAGTAGGTTGAATTACAATTTGTCTATTATCACGGTTGTTGTTTGTTGTTGTTTACTTGTTTCAGGTGTTTGAAGAAGGAAGCGAGAGATAGCTGGAGCAAGCAAGCAAGGACATCATCAAACGGGATAATCTTACTAAGAGGTAGGCCCTCTTAATTGGTTCTAACCTAAGGAAATCTTCTGTATAATGTATCAGTTGTGGCTAGACCCATTATCAGGCTAGAGGAATTTGTTTGTGTCCGCACTTATAATTTTACTTCACCACAAGCCTAACATTTCTAGGCCTTCCCAAGAGTTGGCACAACTACTAGGATTTGGTAAATGGGAGGGAGCATATACAAAAGTGGGAGCGTTTGTGGTATGACTTGGTGCAAGAAGAGATAAGGTGGAGCATCAAATATGGAACCTCATCCAAGCATGATGATGAGGAAAATTGTGCCTTAGCTAGAAAGGTGAAGACAGGGAAAGGAAATAAATTCCAATCCAAAGGAGATTCCAGTCAGGGAAACAAGAAGAAGGACTTGTCGAAGATTAAATGCTTTCACTGTCATGAGTTGGGACATTATGCCACGAAGTTTTTGCACAAGAAGGCCGACAATAATCCCTTAGGAGGAGCGACAAGTGAATCACTTGCTTCACAATTCGAGATGGATTTCACCCTCATTACTTGCATGGTGACATCAGTGATGGGTAGTGTGTGGTATCTGAATAGTGAAGCCTCATTATATATGACGAGAAACAATGGAATTTTCAGTGAATTAGAGGAGAAGGAACTCCAACTGCACATCGAAATGGGAGATGATGGAAGGTATAGATCGAATGAAATCGATACTGTTACGTTTTAGAGGGAGTCTGGTTCTCCTCTCACATTAAAAGATTTCATCTATGTTTCGGGTCTGAAGAATAATTTAGTTTAAGTTTCTATGTTGGAGGACCATTGCTACGATGTGATATTTAGCAAAGGAAAGGATTTCCTTTGCCACATAGCCATAGGAAAAGTGAAGCGGATAAGGGTTCAGGTGAAGAACCTCTACAAATTGGATGTAAAAGATTGTGCAACATTGAGCAGAAAAGAAAATAAGGTGTAGGGCCGAGACATTAGTGAATTATGGCATAGAAGATTGGGCCACTTTCACCACATAGATTTGAATATCATGGACCATATTTCTACAGGACTTCCCAAAGGTACACTAAAGAAGAGAGATACATGTAAAGGGTGTACATTGGGGAAGTACACCAAAGCCACCTTTCATGATAAGGACTGTTGAGCGCAATTGATTCTTGAAGGAGTTCACTCAGATGTGTGTGGACCATTCTCGACAGCCTCCACGACCAAGCACAGGTATTATGTAATATTTGTAGATGATTTCTCACATAAGTGTTAGATTTTCTTGATGCAGAAGAAAGATCAGTCGTTCTCTAAATTTTTTGAATTTAAAGCACTTGTTGAGAAAGACAATGCCAGGAAAGTGAAGGCTTTGACGAGTGATAATGGTGGAGAAGATGTGTCGAATGAATTCAAGAACTTATGTGCATCATAAGGGATTCAATGGGAGTTAATAGCACCCCATAACCCATAAGAGAATCGGGTGGATTAATGGAAGAAAAAAAGTATTGTGGAAGTTTCACAGGCGATGTTACATGATCAGGGCCTATCGTTGCACTTGTGGGATGAAGCATGCGACACAACTGTATATGTTCAAAATACGAGTCCTCATCGATTCTTGGGATGATTACACCATAAGAAGATTTTTCAAGTAAGAAACCAGATGTGGCACACTTTAGGATCTTTGGTTCATAAATTTACTATCATGTTACCGAGGATGCAAGGAAAAATCTAGAGCCAATAACTGAGTTGGGAATATTTGTGGGGGTACACTGATACACCTCATAATTATCGGGTGTACCTGCCATCTCATAACATGATAGTGGTTTGTTGATATGTGAAGTTCGATGAAGAGAAGGCCATGAGATGTTCCCTTGAGAGGGAGCTTCAATTACATGCAGATGAGAAGCTTTTAGCTCCAAAGGAAGAACCTCAGGATGATGTGGAGCAACCACATGCAGAGGAGAAGATAGTGGAAGCACCCACTGATGTAGAGGCTTCTAGAGATGGAAGGAAGCACACTAGAGAAGCTGACATATTGATGCATGATACTAGAGAGAACGTGGGAGAACCCACATCACAGTGCAGGTAGAGAAGGTCACCAGATCGATACACTGTCTACAAGACTTTGATAAGTGAGAGTGTAGAGATTGAGGCATCCTAATTCAAGGAAGAAGTGTAGGAACCCATATGAGTTGATTCCATGGTAGAGGAGTATGAATCCATTATCATAAATAATGTTTGGGAAGTGGTCCCAAGACCAACAAACAAGTCAATAGTGATTTCCAGATGGATTTACAAGGTAAAGAAAGAAATATATGGGAGTGACGATAAAAACAAGGCTATATTTGT
The DNA here is from genome assembly GCA_031772625.1 of Pinus tabuliformis. Lineage (NCBI taxonomy): Eukaryota > Viridiplantae > Streptophyta > Pinopsida > Pinales > Pinaceae > Pinus > Pinus tabuliformis. The sequence continues at coordinate 746,601,338 of CM062816.1, read as the reverse complement.
GGCTAGAGGGTTCTCTCATGTGGAGGGAATTGATTACGAGGATACCTTTGCTCCAGTAGAAAGGTACTCTTTAATAAAATATATTATATAACTTTCAGCGCAGATGGGAAGGTAGATACATCAAATGGATGTAAAGGCAACATTCCTCAATGGAGTGATTGAGGAAGAGGTGTACATTGAGCATCCAGAAGGATTTAAGACCTTCAACAGAGAGTCGCATGTGTGCAATGTAAAAAACCTGGTGAAAATTCCATGTAATAAAAGTTAATAAAGGCAAAATAACAACCATGGTTTATGGGCATTTGTGTAGAAATTCTCGCTGTAGATTAAACTGATTATGCAATGTACTAAAGCAAAATACTTAATCTACTTCTACAATCAAACTTGCGGAAGCTTAATCGCTTTTGAGCAAGATCAACTAGAACACATATAACAGAGAAGAAGATTTAATCACACATGAAACACAGAAGAATACTCTAGGGAAAGCCTCAGCTAAAAACCCAACTATCTGTATTATTTTACAAGTGGAAATATCTCAGGATTACACAAAGCTTTAGCTCTCAAGCTATCCAGCTCTCAGTACAATCCCTCACTACTACTGATAGACATAATAGACAACACATATGCCTTTCTTCAGTCCTCCAAGCCTCCTATTTCCTTGCGCAGTTTCTCCTAGGTCCCCCAGCTGCAACCTGTGTGATTCTCACCTCACACACAACATTGACCTCTGAAATAACTGCACAATCCTGAAAGAGATAATTCCTTCTGCATGGATGAGTTTCATTTATAGGAAAATTCCTCCAACTGATAGTACACTGTCCCTTCCTTTAATCTCAATTGGGTCTTTCTCTGAACTGACATGCATGAGTTATTTATGAGAGAATATTCAGTTATCTGGAGAACACTAGTTGCATGCATGCATGCATTAACTGACTGAACTCACATTTAGTTCCTCCAGTTATTTGGAACTAATTTAACTAGACTTAACTCAGTTAACTGAGCTCACTAATTACAACTCAAATACAACTCATCCTTATCTCCTTAATTAAGGGATAACTTCCACAATCAAAGGGATAACTGTTGCATGTCTTCACAAAGACTTCATGTTTGATTTTATCCATCTAATTAACTGAAGATGAATTAATTAATTATTTTTCTAACAGATGTTGAGACCAAATTCGAATTTTAATTCTCAATTTTAATTCAGGGACTAATTAAAATTGGAATCTATCCTAAAAGGCTATTTATAGCAATGCTATTTTTATCATTTCTATTTTTTGCTATTTCCAACAGAGTTGGAGTATATCTTGAAATGCTATTTATAGCATTTCTTGTTGCTATTTTCAACACTCCCTCTCAACAAGAAAGGCATTCAACTAGAACCCGATCCTGAACCTTTGGAATGTTCTGCATGCAACACTTCTCTCAAGTATTGTTGCTCCAGCAACTCTAGGAACACAAAAAATATCCAACCTGAATCAGAATGATGCCTCTGTCATCAAAGTCTCTGACTGCTATTGCCTCTGTCGACTGAAAACTCTGCACCTCTGTGCTCTTCAGTGTCTGACTGCTCTAGCCTCTGTCACTTTGACCTCTGACTGCATCAATCACACTGATTCCTCCAGTTGCATCCATGTTGCTGCTTGTCCTGTCTCCCAGTACTGCATCTGCACTGCACCTCCTCTCATCATGTTGCATCGTGCTGCCCACTGCTGCATTGCAACTTAGTTACTGAGAAGTAAGTAACTGATCTCCCAACTGATCTCCCTGTTGGGCTAGAAACATGCTCTGATGCTGAAGCTCCCTCTGCTGCTGAACAAGTGCTCCCTCTCTGACCTCTGCACTGCTGCAACTCCCTGAATCTCGCACCGTTGCACACCTCTCTATGCCATCCTGCATTGGTGCAACACTCTTGTGCCTCCCACATTGCTGCAGCCTGCTTGCTCTGCACTGTCTTGGGACTCCTACATTGTAGCTCTCTCTGCTGCTTCATCAACTAGTCCTACTACTCCTTGTCAGGGCTCCTGTAGCAAGGTCTAATCAAAGAGGCTGGGTACCTCAAATATCCTACCCTTATTTCAGCCTTCTTGGGACTATCACTTCACATCACCCCACCTCACACCTGGAGGTATGGATGCATGTGATCCTTCTACCCACTTGGCTCGAAATTTCCCCCTACTGGAGGTCTCTGCATGAGTGGATGCCTCCACTCGGTCTCCTCTCGGCTTCTCCAGTTGTGGTTACAACACAACCTCCTGAAGATGCTTCACCAATTGTGGCTCCTCTACAATTGTCTGAGACTTCTTCTAGCACTACATGTTGAGAGGTAATGTACTCTCCCTCTCAACCACCAAGTCTCCAACATTTTAGCTTTTCATGCATCTTGAACCTCAAGAGCATACAGGGTCTTGGCTAGCACACCAATCTGTTTCATCTGTCCCACCGTCACGAAATTTTTGGGAAAAAGAGTTGATTTTAAATCACCAATATCTCCCTCATCCGAACTCCGATTCAAACGTTTTTTTTTTTTGAATTTGGGTCTTTTTTCCACAAGGAATCTAGATTTTCTATTTGTTTCTGAAAATTTTGCACAAAAATTTTCAGATCTGCTCTGAAAACTCGTGGCCCAAAACTCAAAACTTCGAAATCTCCACTAGTATATTGTTCACTGCTCCGATAAAATCAACTCCGATAAACGTGTAGAACTTTTTCTACAAAACCTCGCTCCGATACCATGTAGAAATTCTCACTGTAGATTAAACTGATTATGCAATGTACTAAAGAAAATACTTAATCTACTTCTACAATCAAACTTGCGGAAGCTTAATTGATTTTGAGCAAGATCAACTAGAACACATATAACAGAGAAGAAGATTTAATCACACATGAAACACAGAAGAATACTCTGGGGAAAGCCTCAGCTAAAAACCCCGCTATCTGTATTATCATACAAGTGAAAATATCTCAGGATTACAAAAAGCTTTAGCTCTCAAGCTATCCAACTATTAGTACAATCCCTCACTGTTGTTCATAGACAAAATAGACAACACATATGCCTTCCTTCAGTCCTCCAAGCCTCCTATTTCTTTGCGCAGTTTCTCCTGGGTCCTATAGCTGCAACTCGTGTGATTCTCACCTCACACACAACATTGACCTATGAAATAACTGCCAATCCTGAAGGAGATAATACCTTTTGCATGGATGAGTTTCCTTTATAGGAAAATTCCTCCAACTGATAGTACACTGTCCCTTCCTTTAATCTCAACTGGGTCTTTCTCTGAATTGACATGCATGAGTTATTTATAAGAGAATATTTAGTTATCTGCAGAACGCTAGTTGCATGCATGCATGAATTAACTGACTGAACTCACAATTAGTTCCTCCAACTGTTTGGAACTAATTTAACTGGACTTAACTCAGTTAACTGAGCTAACTTATTACAACTCAAATACAAATCACCTTTATCTCCTTAATTAAGGGATAACTTCCTTAATCAAAGGGATAACTGTTGCATGTCTTCACAAAGACTTCATGTCTGATTTTATCCAAGTAATTAACTCAAGATGAATTAATTAATTAATTTCCAAACAACTGTTGAGATCAAATTTGAATTTGAATTCTCAATTTTAATTCAAGGACTAATTAAAATTGGAATCTATCTTGAAATGCTATTTTTAGCATTTCTATTTTTTGCTATTTCCAACGGAGTTGGAGTATATCCTGAAATGCTATTTATAACAATTCTATTTTTAGCATTTCTTGTTGCTATTTTCAACAACTTATTCCAAACTAAATGTTGGGCAAGACATCCTAGTGTGGGTGTTGATTTGGTTTATTATGGATAATGAATTTGATAAAGGCAATGGTTAAGGCTTTGGAAAGGAAAAATGACGCATTTACTTATGAAAATAATGGAAAATATGAGAAAAGGAAGGTAAAAGGTCATAGGTTTCATGTGAGGAAGGAAATGAAGGAAAATAATGGAAAGTGAAGAAAATAGAGGCCTAATTGATAAAAAGGCTTCTGAGGATCAATGGGTACCTTTTTTTCAGTTCATTTTTGGAGCTCTCTCATTATTCTCTCTCACTCTCACTCACTCTTGGACACTTAGAGTTTTCTTAGAGCATTTTGGCATTAGATCAAGGAAGGGAAAGAAGGCAAGAGGAAGGAATGAGCAATCAAGGAAGAGCAGGATTAAGTAGCTACAACAAGATTCTTTGCATGTATCTATTTGCATGTGTGTTTTCCTTGTTAGATTTGGCATGCATGGTATTTCATGTGGTTCTTTTTTATTATGACATGGTTTTTTCCAGGTGTGACAATGTTTTTAGCCTAGCCTTTCCATTTCCGTATAGCCATGGTGTGATGGGGTTCTCATGTTTTGGTTGAGTTGAGTTGCCTGATGGATTCGAAGTTGAGTGAGGTGGATCTCTGAATAATATAACACATGGCCTAGTAACCCCTGAATCAGATTGTGGGTTGCGGTAAAGACAAATTTTGTGTTGTCTCGGTGGGCCTAGGAATCCTCGATCGGTTATTGGTGGGATATACAGTAAATACTAGAGGTGGTTGCCCTTTATTAGGCCTAGGAATCCTTGCTGGTGAATGGCAGGATATATAGTAAAACCTAGAGGGTGGTGTATCAGTTTAGGGCCTAGTGATCCATAGATCAGACTGTGGATTACAATAAAGCCAGGGAGACTAGGAGACATGAAAATTCCTCATTGTGTAGGTGCGGAATATAGTGGCATCTGTTAGCGCTTGAAATTTCACCTCAGGCTAAGAAAGGTAAACCCCAAGGCAACATCAAACCACTTAGCCTCGTAGCTAGCCCTACGGGGCAGGAGAGGGCTCTCTCCGGTCAATCTCAGTAAAGATCTTCAATGGGCGAGATGAACAATAGGAAAACACTGATTTTAGGCTAGTAAACTGATCAAGAGGTTTAAATTTGGGATTTTTTAAAGTTTTGGTGGAAAATTGGGGAATGGCAATTTCGGGTGCGGGGATTGGAAACAGTTTTCGCAGGGGGTTCTTTGGGGCGAGGTAGGAAACAATATTGATGCCTTTGATAGAGATGGATGGATGAGAATGACCGATGAGGAGTTAAGGAGAGCAAGCAATAACCTTTAATTCCCCTTAAACAGTTGAAAACATTGATATTAAGCAAACTTAAAAGCAGAGCATGACAATCATGAATTCTACTTTAACACTTCATTTGCCTAATTTGCAGAAGGAAAAGTAAGGAAATGATTCACATAACACACTTACAAGTACAAATAGAAACACACCATCAATACATGTGACCACAAGAATCCCAAAAAGGACTGCAAAACCCTGGTCTTCCTTTGCCAAAAATTGCAGAGATACAATGAATAATACAAATAAGAGCTTCTCCCTCAAGAGTCCAACCATGAAAATGAGCAAGAGAGTACATAATATAGATCATCTAACATCTTTCCCTGCCTCTAGGGGTCGAGCTCACTATCCTAGGAGCTGTTTCAACCAATTCTAAACTAAGCACTGAAAACTAGGCAGTCAAAACAACTTGCCTCTATAAGCTAGGAAACCAGTTCATTCATTTAATTTTCACCTATCTCATGAATGAATCTTCTAGAAGAGATACATAAGTGTAAAAGTGTCATAAAATTACATCATTTACAACATGGAGGATAAAGATCAACTCCAAAAAGTCAAACATAGTCAAAACTGCGTTTTGCTGAGCTGTAGGCTGAAATCCTGAGCAATTTACCTGATGGGTCGTGCGCCATTCTTGAATGGGTTGCGCGCCTTTGAGAGAACTTTTGGGGCACTTCTAGGTGTCCAAATGGGGCAAGAGTAGGCTTGTTGGAAAGGTTGGATGTCTACTTTCCAACCCAAGTGGAATATCTGAATTGGGTGGTCATTTACCCCTCCAAAATTGCAATCTCCCAAGACTGCTTTCTGTGTGTCAAAAAGTCATTTTTTGCTTGTTTTTTTGACTTTCTGGAGGCCCAAAACTTCATAAAATCTCTTGGAAATGGGTGAGCATGTGTAAATTTTCATGACAAATACAAAAATTCTGAGTTTTCCCGAAACGGAGTAGCCAAATGAAAGGGTCGCGCAGGGGGTGAGACCCGTTGAGGGGACAAAACCTGTTTTTTGCTTGAAAAAACCAAAATGACCCAAAATGCTCAAAATTTCTTGGAATTTGTGCTGGGGCTGAGCTATTTAGTGCCATGCTCCTTCAAGGAAGCCTCGGCCAAGATGTGGAGGGGGTCGGACCTTTTTCTTCGTTTTTGTGCTTTGGCCAACCGCCTTTGGAGCACTTTCATCTTCGCCTTGCAAACGTGCATCCGTGCCCAATAATGATTCTTCATGTTTCTACGCAATTTCTTATCTTGGTTGGTCTTGGTAAACAACCTCTCCAAATGAGAATTGAGCCGAATAAGCATAGACTCTCGCTCAACGGGTACTAAATCACCGGGTCTTCTTCGATTCAAGTTGCGGTCACTACGAATCCTCCACAACTCATCAAGAGTTTGCTCATCCTCCAACTGCTTGTTGCGCTGCTCTAAATAGGTGATCGTCCACTGTGCCATCTCTAACTTCTGCTGCAACAAGCGGTTCTCGGCCTCCTTTTGCTGAATGACCTCATAAAGCTCTGTGGTAGGAGAGCGGGTATCAAGATCAATGATATCAATGTCGGGATCACCGGTCATTCCCTCCTCGATCATGGGCTGCTTGCCCCTCTGTGCTGCCTGTGCTACTGAAGAAGGCGAGGCCCCTTCCACTTGATGTGGAGATAGCACTTGCTGAGCTGATGAAGAAGGCGAGACCCCTTCCACCTGCTGTGGAGAAAATACTCGCCGAGCTGCTGCAAATAAGGCCCTTTGGCCTCTCTGATAAGTGACCAATGGAGAAGAGCTGACATATCTAGTCACGGGGATGTCATGCTGCTGTGATGGTCCTCCCTCCTCGTGAACAACCTCAGGATGTGGTGGTGGTGCTGTGAAAAGCTCACGAGAGATAAACTCCTCCCATGGGATGCCCTTCTGAGCCAACTGATGTATGACCACAAGCTGAATCAAACCATAATGATAGAGGCTCCTATACTGCTGTGCTGGGCTCTTCCTCTACATCAAGGGCACCATCCTCTCAATGTTCCGGCACAAGAAAACAGGGATGTTCATCATCCGTTCCCGTGTGAAATGCATCAACTGGCGAATATGGTACGAATATACCTGTGAAAATCTGCCCTCACAGGTGAAATAGAGCATGATAAGCCTCATCATGGGGGCATACTCACTCCTCAGAAATCTGAAGGGAAATACACCCGTCAAGTGTCTCATGAATGCAGGTCTAATGAAAGGCTCATACTGAACACTATCCAACACCTTGCGCTTATTCCACACCTCTCCGACATTAGGTATCCCTGTGGCTTGAGCAATCATCTCGGGTGTCAATGTAAAATCCACCCGGCAAGGTTCACATGTCCATCATGCAAATGCAAAACAAATAAGCGATCCAACTCCCTGTGATGCTAAATCCGAGAGATCCTCTCGCAAAACTCATAGAAAGACATATAACGGAAGCATGATACTGCCATTGGACAAGCCTGCAAATCGTTCAAAGAGGTGGGCTCCTCTCTCCTATGATGACCGCCCTTTCCACCCTTGTGAGGCCTCCTCTGTACCTCAAACTTTGAAGCTGAAGCATGGTCATCACTTTGCTCATAATTGGTTTCGGTTTCTGACATTGTTTTAGGAGGAAAGTGGCTGAAATATACTGCTGTTTCTTCTTTGTAAACTGCTGATTAGAATGCTGTTTCAAGGGGACAAGGAGCACGAGGGAAATGTTAGGGGAGGGATACTTGAAAGGGAAAACGAGAATAATAATAAAACAGGGAGTTTAGGGGAAGAATTATTGCATATACATCATTATACAATTTGATTTACAAGGATATTATGAGAGGTAGGGTTAGGGTGTAATTTTTTGATTTCTTGGGAAGAGGGGTAGGGTTTAGGGCTTTTCACATATTTGGAAGGGAAATTTACATAGAATGATAAGGAATATGAAATGGGAGATGGAAAAAAAATGAGAACAATGGGATACCTCAAAACAGCATATAAAACCATAGCAATTTGACAACTTCAAACCAAAATCACAATGGAGACTATCACTTGCAAATGGAGACTTTTACAAATACAATCATGACCTTCTTGAACTGTAGCAAGCAATAATTTTTTTATGATGGAGGGCCTACCTTGCAAAATTTGGCAATTTGTGGTTCCTTGGCAAATTTGCTGGCGGTTTTGGCAGAGAGAGCGCTGATGGGTCGCGCGCCTCACCCAACGGGTCGTGCGCGTTATAACTTAACACTGGCACAGGGCGCCTGACGGGTCGCGCGCCTCCAACGGGTCGCGCGCCTGGTTCAACGGGTCGCGCGCCTTTCCAACTCACACAATTCGCTCAAACTCTCTTGGAAACAATTGCTCTATCACTTGAATGCACAATGAGGCTTGATGGAGAGAGATTAGGGCTTTTATAGCCTTTGTTTGAATTAATTTCATGTCATAACCCACTTTATAATGTTTTTCCATGACACTTTATAAACTTGACTTTTTGGTTTCCTTTTGTCCTGAAATTGATTGATTTGATGCTTTTATTTGATAATTTTTGCAGGGATAGCATCTGAGGGATCTTGACAAGGTAGCCAGAGTTACATGCTGTCCTTTGAATCATTTTGAATTTGTACAATTTTTACAAAATTTTGAGAAATGACCTTTGGCGAATTTTGAGAAATGACCTTGGCTTTAAAAACAAGGTTTTTAAATCCAAGGTGAAAATTAACTGTACAAGATGAAATTTTTTGAAGAAACATTTTGAAAATCATCCCTTAGGCTTGCTGGGCACTGATTGATCTTCAGAGACATGACCTTGAAGATAAATTTGACCTAAACCCTAGACCTAGAAATTTTGACCTCAAGACAAGACAAATAACCTTGAAAAAGTTTAATGACTAAAACAACTTGATCCAGCAGTGCCAAGAGGGGAATAAAGACACCAGCTCCTCCATCAGGGTTATGGCATGCCTAATGGAATGCAAGACATTGATGAGACACCTACTTATGCAAATGCAAAGAGCTTTGATCGCTGATGGAGGGCTACTAGACCGACTCTAACAACATCCATGCTTGTGTTGGCCTAGTGATCTGGGATGGATTACGGTAAAGCTTGGGTTTTATTGATTGAGGGTGAGGTGGTTTAACCTTAAGGTGCACTAGTTGGTTCTTTTGGTTTGAGTCCCACATTCAATCTTGGAATATGGCACACCAGTGAATGGTTGAAGAGAGAATTGGCTCATCCATTCTACGATCGGGTGGAATGTGGTAGTCCCATCTTGAGTTTGATTTTGCATTCAATAGTAAGAGGTTCTTTCCTTAATATCTTATGTGTAAATGTATTGGTTTATATGTGGATTCTATGGCTGATGTGTCCTTGGCATTTATGTTGTTATTATGCTGGTTATAAGCAAGTATTATGGCAGTGTTGATGTATGGATCTCCTAATGTTTTAATTTGTAAATGAATGAACAATGTATCTATGAACTTGTTAGCGCTTGAAATTTCACCTCACGCTGAGAAAGGTAAACCTCAAGGCAACATCAAACCATTTAGCCTCGTAGCTAGCCCTACGGGGCATGAGAAGGCTCTCTCCGGTCTATCTCGGTAGATCTTCAATGGGATGAGATGACCAACAAGGTAACACTGATATTAGGCTAGTAAACTGATTAAAAAGGTTGATTTGGGGTTTTTAGGGTTTTTGGTGGCAAATTGAGGAATTGCAATTTTGGGTGCGGGGATTGGACACAGTTTCTGCAGGGGGTTCCTTGGGGCGAGGTAGGAAACAGTATTGATGCCTTAACTTGAGATGGATGATCAGGAATGAAATATGAGGAGCTAAAGAGAGCAAACAATGACTTTGAATTCCCTTTAGACAGTAGAAAACATGGAAATTAAACAAATTTAAAAGCAGAGCATGGCTAGCATGAATTCCTACTTTAACACTTCATTTGTTTAATGTGTAGCAGTAAAGAAAGGAAATGAATCACATAACAAAGCTTACAAGAACATTGAGAAACACACCATCAACACATGAGTCCACAAGAATCCCAAAGATGACTGCAAAACCCTGGTCTTTCTTAGCCAAAAATTGCAGAGATACAGTGAAAATATACAATGATAGCTTCTCCCTCAAGAGTCCAACCTTCCAACCTCTGAAAATGATTAAGAAAATACATAATATAGGCAAGCCAACCTCTTCCCTTGCCTCTAAGGGTCGAGATCATCCTTCTAGGAGCTGTTTCAACTAATTCTAAACTGAGCACTAAAATCTAGGCAGTCAAAACAACTTGCCTCTATAAGCTAGGAAACCAATCCATTCATTAAATATTTACCCTTGACATGAATGAATCTTCTAGAAGTGTTACAAAAGAGTAAAAGTGTCTTAGAGTTACAAAAATTACATCAAAGATAATCATCTCCAACCCCAAAAAGTCAAACCAAGTCAAACTGTGCTTTTCCGAGCTATACAGTGAAATCTGGCAAAGTTTGCTCAACGGGTCGCGCCCCCCTGCTCAACGGGTCGCGCACATTGGGAGCTCTGTTTGAGGCACTTGCAGGTGTCAGAATTGGGTGCAGAATAGCTCGTTGGAAAGGTCTGTGAGTCTACTTTCCAAACCAACTGAAATTTTTGAATTTGGAGGTTATTTTCCCAGTCAAAACGCAATTCTCCCAAGACTGCTTTCTGCAACTCAAAAAAGGGGCAGAAAGTCAAATTTTGCATGTATTTTGACCTTCTGGAGGCCCAAAACCCCATAAAAACTCAAGTCCATCCATGGGCATATGTAAATTTGCATAAAAAATCAGGAAATGCTGAGTTTTTGTGAAAAGGAGTTGCCATGACAAAGGGTCTCACCGGGGGTGAGACCCGTTGAGGAGCCAAAACCTGTAAATTTCCAAAAAATGCCAAAATTACCCAAAATTCTCAAAATTTTTTGGGATTTGTGCTGTGGCTGAGCTAGTGAGTGCCATGATCTTTGAGGGATGCCTCAGCCAAGATACGGAGTGGATTGGTCTTCTTCCTCCGCCTAAGAACCTCAGACAACCTCCTTTGGAACATTTTCATTTTGGCCTTGCATACATGCATCCTTGCCCAATAGTGATTCTTCATGTTTCTCAGCAGCTTTTTCTCTTGGTTTGCCTTAGCCAATAGCCTCTCCAAGTGGGCATTCTCCTGAATGAGCATAGACTCTCGGTCAGCAGGCAATGGATCACCGGGTCTTCTACGGTTCAAGACTCGGTCGCTACGAATCCTCCATAGCTCATCAAGTGCTTTCTCCTCCAATTGTTTGTTCCGCTGCTCCAGGTAAGTGATAGTCCATTGGGCACCCTCAAGTCTCCTCTGCAAAACATCATTTTCAGCCCTGAGATGCTGAATGATCTCCTTCGCCTCTTGGCTAGGAGAAGTGGCCTCAAGATCAATCACCGTACCCTCATGAATCATGGGCTCTTTGCCCCTCTGTAGTACCTGTGCTGGTGAAGAAAGCGAGGCCCCTTCCACCTGATGTGGAGATAACACTCGCTGAGTTGAAGATGAAGGCGAGACCCCTTCCACCTGCTGTGGAGATAATACTCGCCTAGCTGCTGCAAATAAGGCCCTCAGGCCTTTCTGATATGTGAGATGAGGTGAAGAAACAACATGTCTAGTGACCAGAATATCAAGCTACTGAGACGGTCCACCCTCCTCATGAATGACCTCGGGATGTGGCTGGGGTGGTGCTGTGAAAAACTCACGGGAGATGAACTCCTCCCATGAGATGCCCTGCTGAGTCAACTGATGTAAGACTATGAGCTGAATCAAACCATAATGACATAAGCTCCTGTACTGCTGGGCCGGGGTCTTCTTCTGCAACATGGGCACCATCCTCTGAATGTTATGTAAGAAGAAGACCGGGATGTTCATCATCCTTACTCGGGTGAAATGCATCAAAAGGCGAATGTGATATGAGTACACCTGTGAAAATTTGCCCTCACAGGTAAAATAATGCATAATAAGCCTCATGATGGGAGCATACTCGCTCCGGAGAAATCTGAATGGAAAAACACCCGCCAAATGTCTCACGAATGGTGGCCGGACTTAGGGCTCAAAGTGAACAAAATCTAGCAACCTGCGCTTAGGCCACACCTCACCCACATTCGGTATCCCTGTAGCCTGTGAGATCACCTCGGGTGTCAATGTAAAGTTCACCCCTGCCAGAGTGACATGTCCATCATGGAGGTGTAAAACAAATAAGCGGGCCAACTCTCTATGGTGCTGAATCCGAGAAATCCTCTCACAGAACTCATAACAAGACATGTACCGAAAACAAGTGACTGCCATAGGACAGGCCTGTAATTCTGCCAAAGAGGTGGGCTCCTCTCGCTTATGATGTCCACCCTTACCACCCTTACGAGGCCTCCTCTGTACCTCAGCCTCTGTAGATGATGAATGGTCATCACTTTGCTCATAAGTTTCAGTTTCTGACATGGTTTAGGAGCAAAGTGGACAAACTGAACTGCTGTCTCTGCCTGCAAAAAGTGCTGAACTCTATGCTGTTTCAAGGGGAAAAAGACATGAGGGAAATGTTAGGGGAGGGATCTTTTAACAAGGAATGGGAATATATAAATATTACAAGGAATTTTTAAGGGAAATTTTGCAAATCATTATGCATATAGGAACACATATTTGTAATTGGGAAATCATTTGCAAAGGTCATTACATATGGGAAAAAACATGTATGAAAGTGAACATGGGAATATGCATACATGTATTAATAGGGGAAATAGGGAAACCATACACAAAACCTACTGATATATTCATCAACATTTTCTTTTGTTTTCACATGAATTTTTCCTTTGTTTACACATGTATATGGTAGAGGGAAATTAGGGTTTTGTATGCTTTGGGAAAGGGGTAGGGTTTACATTTTTAGTCATTAGGGATGGGGAAAGATTTGCATTTCATTTGTAAAATAATATGGGAAAGGAGATGAACATATAAGGGTGAGTGAAAGGGAAAGGAGGGAAACAAACCAAAGGGAAAAATAGCTTGAAACAACATAAACCCTAGCACAGTTTGCTCATTAACATTGCAGCCATATAATGTCTTTTCACTTGAATGATTTGATCATTCAAACATTTTCAAGACATCCACCATTCATAACCAACAAGCTTTTTTAATATTAGACCACCTACCTCGAACAAATTTGTGGCTTGGAGAAAGATTGGGTAATTTTGTTTGAAGTTTGCAGCAAAACAGTTCAACGGGTCGCGCCCCTCCCAACGGGTCGCGCACGTTGCTTTTCTGAACTGCGGAAGAGCTCTCAACGGGTCGCGCACCACCCAATGGGTCGCGCACCTAGTTCGACGGGTTGCGCCCCTCTCTGCTGCCCGAAATTGCTCCTCTTTCGCTCCTTTCTCTCAATCACTCTCTCTATCTCTCTTGCAAGCGTTAGAATGCACAATGAGAGTGAAAGGAGGGAATTTGGGCTTTTATAAGTCTCATTTGAAAAAATTTCATTTACAAACCCACTTTCTAATGTTTTTCTTTTGACACTTTATAACACTGATTTTTGGTTTCCTTTATCCTGAATTTGACTCATTGAGTGCTTTGACTTGATTCTTTTTGTAGGTAGATCATCTGAGGGACTTTGGCAAGGGGACCAGGGTTACTGCTGCCCTTTTGAAGACTTTTTGGAATTTCATTCTTTTTACAAAATTTAACATGACCTTGGCTTTAAAAACAGAGTTTTTAAATCCAAGGTTAGAAATGAACTGTACATGATGAAAATATCAAAGAAACATGTTTACAATCCTCCCTGTGGCTTGCTGGGCACTCAAGGACTTTCAAAGACATGACCTTGCAGAGATAAATGACCAAAACCCTAGACCTAGGACCTTTGACCTCAAGACAAAACAAGACAAGCTTGAAAGAGCTTAATGACTGATATGACCTGATCCAGCAAAACCAAGAGGGGTATAAATCAACCAGCTCCTCCATCAGGGTTATGGCATGCCTAACGGGATGCAAAACTTAACACTGATGAGACACCTACCTATGCAAATGCAAAGAGCTTTGATCACTGATGGAGGGCTTCAAGACCGACACTAACAGAACTAATAGATGATAATGCAACTAATGATATAAGGGAATAATGCTTCTTAGCAATTCTCAGATAAGTATGAGATCCATATGCTCAGATCTATTGTTTACACTTGTAGATTACATACTTGTGACATGTTTGATGAAATTCCTATCATGGCTAGTAGGGGTCCAATCAATCTCTTATTTAAGTATTTACATTTGTATCATTATTCCATTTTTATCTTTTTGTTCTGAAGGTTTCATTGAGTTCTAGGCAGTGACCTGGGCTCTAAGCATGAAAAAGTGGCTCAAATCCCGGGACGCAGGCACAACACTAGGCAGAAAAGTCCCTAGATGTAGGCATACCATGTTGTGAGAGCATGCAAAGCCTTTTGGATGCATGCATGCCCATATCATGGGAGAATCCGAGAGTTTAATGGTCTAAAACTTCAGTTGGTCTCGGGGGTTGATTACTTTAGTGGTTGGGATGGCTCTTGTGAGTTTTGTTGTTGATGTGAAAGTTTTGTATGATCTATTTCTATCGATTCCACTTCCTTAAGGTAGCCAAGGAGGTTGAATCCCATCATGATCCGAATTGGATCCATGAAAATTATCAAAGTGCTATGAATGTATCAAATCAGGATAGACTTAAAATATTTATGAGGAAAGAGCTATTAGGAAGACCTCTAGACAGTGGCAGCTTGTAGTCAGCAAGGAATGATGAGGACCTCGGCCAAAGCGCACTGACTGAGGCCCATGGAGACCGCTTAGGACACAAACTGGTAGTTAGAAAGTCTGGATCAGAAAACAGAGGCCGTTTCTGATGCACGACGCTAATTGTGCATTGTTGGGAAAAACCCCTCGAGAAGAAAAGGCCCTGAGTGCTTGGTCGCATGGGAAGCCGGGAAACCGTAAGGAAAAATTGCTAAAGTGAAAGGCGGGTCCCGCGCTCCGAAACCGGTGGAATATCGGAGGCATTTTGGGCGGTAAGCGGATTTTTCATAGAACGAGCGATTCCATACATTGCACGACGCATGTCCGGTGGATGAGAGAGAAAACCGCCTCTCATCGCAGGCTAACGGTCGAGCAAGTCAAAAACGTGATAATAGAAAACACCATAGGATCTGGGGGCACCAGATCTAACGGCGGAGATTGCGCCCAATGAGAAATTGGATCTGGAAGGAGAATTAAGCCACGACATATAGAAGTCTAAAGTTCGATTTGACTACTGAGTTGGCGGATGAATCATTACATAGCGTAACCGAAATACCAAACCGTTGAGGAAGAGCTGGCACAGTTCGTGAGAGGACAAGTGGCCACCTCCCTATGAGATGTTGACGATGACGCAGAGGCAGGGAACTCCAAGCGAACAACAACAGGCGTTTCGAAGGGGCAGAAGAGGAAGCGAACAGTCAAGGAAAGATTGGATTTAAGCCATGAATAGATAGAGAATAGAACAGGAAGAACCAGAGAAGGGAACAATGAAAAAAAGAAGACGAAAGAGACAGTGAAGTAAGAAGCAGAAAAACAGAGAGCCGAGCTGACCCACAGCGTAAGGCAGCATCGAGCAAACAGAAGGCTTGAGAGGTTCAAGTAATCCCTGTGAGCATATCTGTCGGGAATTGAGTACCACATTGGACTCCTCCCATTAAAGACCAGAGAGGTCAATAATTGGTAAGGAAAGAGTCTGTGCACTCTAGTGGCTTGGGGAATCCAAGAACCACCCTACCAAGCATTATCTGTTCAGGAGACTCAAATTGAGCTCCTCACTGTAAAAACTATGCTTTAAAGACACAATAAAAGAAGGCCACCATAGAAAAGCTGGACCGGAGACGTAGCTGAGGAGGATTGGGTGAACTCCTTATTAATTTGTTGTGTTCTTGTATTTTCTTACTGTGTTTCTCTTACTGTTTTCCATTTTCCAGTGTCTATGTATTTTGCAATCTTATTGATCCGTTGCCTAAGATAACATAGACACACACCAGCACATGAGTCTGTAATACCTTCATTCATTAATTATTTAACTGAGATCACTCACGAGTGATTTTCAGATCAAGTGGTATCAGAGCTTTAGGCTGTTAAGGTTAGACAAGCTTGTGTTGGATTTAGCTGTTGAATGCTAACTAGATCAAAGCTCAAATTAGGAGAAGGAGAGTTGGTCGAAACTAATCCTGAAATTGGGAGAGTCTATCCTCGGAAGACAATGTCAGAGGAAGGTTCTATGGGGCCAGACCCTCAATTCATAGATAGTTTCCTAGCCATAAAGTCCATGGTAGAGGAAATGTATAGGGACTTTAGAAAACACAAGGATGAAGATTCATCAGGCTCCAAACAAGACAAAGGAGAAGATGAGTCTCACTTCCATGACCACTCAAAAGGCAAAGGGAAAGAAGAAAGCTTTCTCACACCTCCTAATAGCCCTGAACACAAAAAGAAAGCATCTTTGATCAAACTAGATGTCAAATTTGATTTACCTATATATGATGGAGAGTTGAATGCATAAAAGCTGGACAATTGGATTAGACAAATTGATGTTTATTGCAGAGTACAGAATATTGAATCAGAAAAGAGCAAGATTCAGCCAGAAAGCCTACGCCTTGGAGGCACTGCCATGGTTTGGTGGGAAGACAAGACCCAAGCTGACATAAAGAGACATGGTAAGATTATCTCTGTCTGGAGTGAATTTGTTTCTGCAATCAAAAAGCAGTTCTGTCCATTGGCCTACATGCAGCAAGCCATGATGAGCTGGCAAACTCTTCGATAGTTGAAAGGGCAAAGTGTGCAAGGGTATACTCAAGAATTTAGAAAGAGAGCATTGATTCTAGGAATCTCATTAGACTCACCTGAGACTCTTTTGAAGTACATTGGTGGTCTACGCAGCTACATGAGGCACACTATCCTCATGTTTAATCCCACTCGTAGAGATGAGGTATCTGTACAAGCTACTCATCTAAAAGCTAGAGGAAAGAATGGAAGTCCAGAAGTTGGGGGATCATCCCAACCCACTGCAAGCAAGAATAAGGAGAAAAGAAAGCATAACTGGAAATCAAGGAAGGCTAACACTGCACAAAAAAACAAGGCTTCATGCACTCACTGTAAAAAGGATGGGCATGATGATGAGCACTGTTGGATTCTGCATCCGAAGCTGAGACCTAAGAAGTTCGAGGGCAAGAAGAAGAAGACTGCTGCAGCTATTCAGAAAGATTTGGGGTTAGACTTAGGAGATGAAACAACCATTGTAGCCACAGGTATAAAAGGTTGTCTGCTTTAGAGAATGCAGAAATCAAGAAGCAGGTGCAGGAGTTGCTCGAGAAGGGGTTCCTCAAACCTAGCACATCGCCATGTGGGTCACCAATCATTTTGGTGAGAAAGAAAGATGGATGGTGGAGAATGTGCATTGATTACCGAGCACTGAATAAGATAACAATAAAAAATCGTTATCCCCTTCCTCGCATAAATGATCTTTTAGATCAATTGAAAGAAGATGTTTATTTCTCCAAGTTAGACTTGCATAGTGGATACCATCAGGTCAGAGTTGCAGAACAAGATGCATGGAAGACTGCTTTCAAAACAAAGTAGGGATTGTGTGAGTGGCTGGTTATGCCTTTTGGCTTAACTAATGCTCCTGCTACTTTCATGAGATTAATGAATGATGTACTCAGACCTTTTCTTGATGCTTTTGTTATTGTGTATCTGGATGACATTCTGATATTTAGCAAAATGTGGGAAGAACACTTAAAGCATGTTAAGCATACTCTAGATGTTTTGAAAAGAGAAAAACTTTATGTTATAATCTCAAAATGTGAATTTGGTAAAACATTTCTGAATTATTTGGGTCATATAGTAGGGGGTGGTGAATTAAAGATAGATCCCTCTAAGGTGGAAGTCATTGTAAACTGGCCTAAACCCAAATCTGCTACATAAGTTAGAAGCTTCTTAGGGGCAGCACAATATTGGAGGAAGTTCATTTCTAACTTTTCCTTAATTGCAGCTCCCTTACATGCTTTAATAGGATTGAACAAGGTGTTTCAGCGGGGAGGCAAACAACAGAAAGCCTTCGACACCTTGAAAGAAAAGATTAGTACAACACCTGTACTAGCACTGCCCAATCTTCAAAGACCATTTGAGATCCAAATGGATGCCAATGACTATGCCATGGGAGCAGTGTTGAAACAGCACGGTAAGCCCATATGGTATCATTTTGAGACATTTAATTCTGCAGTGGTTAACTATCCTACATATGATAAAGAATTATATGCATTAGTACAGAGTGTGGAAAAGTGGAAACATTACTTAATGGGCAAAGAGACAGTAATACACACTGATCATCAACCACTTCAATATCTACACTCCTAAACTAAGTTGCATCAATCAAGGCACTATAGATGGATGGCTTTTCTACAACATTTTCATTTAGTCATCAGATATAAAAAGGGCATACACAATAAAGTTGCAGATATGTTATCTAGACCCATTATAAATGCATCTACCATACTTAAGCATAATTCTATGTTACATGAGAGCTACATTGAACAATATGCTCAAGATATAGACTTTAAAGATGTATATGCAACTTTAAGTCAAGGAAAATCAGTGGAAGAATTGGATTATCATGTAAAGGATCGACTCTTATACCATTGTGGGAAGTTATGCATTCCACAAACTGAAAGAGTAAATATAATTCAAGAAGCACACACTTCTCTAATATCACGTCACTTTGGGGTAAGTAAAACAGTTGCACAGCTGCAAAGATTTTGTTATTGGCTAAAAATGAACGAGACAGTTTCTAGATATGTAAGAGAGTGTACTATGTGTGCTAAAAGCAAGCCCAGCAATAGAAAACTAGGCTTGTACACTCCATTACCAGTTCCTTCTCACCCTTGGGAAAGTGTTTCCATGGATTTTGTTGGAGGACTGCCTAAATCTAGGAAAGGTCATGATTATCTGTATGTTGTTGTGGATAGGTTCAGCAAAATGTGTATTTTGATACCTTGTAATAAACAGATTATAGTTGAACAAACTGCAAAACTGTTTTTTGAACATGTATGGGTTCATTTTGGATTACCCACTTCCATTGTATCTGATCGAGACACCCGATTTGTGGGGAAGTTTTGGTCAAGTCTGTGGGAACTGATGGACACCAAACTAAAGAAAAGCACAACTTTTCATCCACAAACTGATGGCCAGACATAAGTAGTTAACAGGACAGTGATCTAGTTACTCAAGGGATATTGCAACAAGCATCCTAAGCTTTGGGATGAACATTTGTGTTATGTGCAACATGCTTACAACAGAGAAAAACATTCTTCTACAAAGAGATCTCCTTTTGAGACCGTTTTGGTTTCACCCAAGGTCTCCTTTGGATTTTGTCTTTGGTAAAGACACCACAGTTAACGAACACAGTGATGTGGACAGGGCAACTAGGTTCACTGAACAAATCCAAGAGATCCACCAGGCAGTACAAGAATAGCTGGAAAAGAGCCAAGACAAATACAAGGCAAGGCATGACAATCATCGAATGGAGCATAGTTTCCAAGTTGGTGACCAAGTCTGGTTGTATATCAGCAAGGACAAGATGCAAGGTGAACATAGAAAGCTAAAGCCTATCAGGTATGGACCTTTCAAGATACTTGAGAAAATTGGTGAGAATGCTTTTCACCTTGATCTACCAGCTTACATGCCCATCTACTCAGTTGTGAATGTAGATTACTTGAGGCTGTTTGAACCTTCACTAATTGAGGACCCCAAAGAGCAGAGTCAATTACCTTCTATTGATGACCTGTTACCTAAATATCTTAATGAACTGCAGGAAGGAACAGTTCTGGGCAGGAAGGTGAGGACGACGCGCAGGGGAAATGTTGAGTACCTCAGAGTTGGGCTCAACGGTTCAAAGCCGAGCAATGCAAAGTGGATAGAGATTGGACAAGTGAGACAATTATACCCTCACTTAGTCAATGCTTGAAAATCAAATTTTGGTGGTCCAAAAGCTTTTTTAGTGGGAAGGTCATGATCTGAATTGGATCCATGAAAATTATCAAAGTGCTATGACTGTATCAAATCGGGACAAACTTCAAAAATTAATGAACAAAGAGCTATCAGGAAGACCTCTGGACAGTGGCACTTTGTAGCCAGCAAGGAACGACAAGGACCTTGGCCAAAGCGCGCTGACTAAGGCCGATGGAGACCGCGCAGGATGCAAACTGGCAGCTAGGAAGTCCGGATCGAAAAACGGAGGCCGTTTCTGATGCGCGAATAGCAGCATCACTGGGCAAAACCCCTCGAGAAGGAAAGGCCCTGAGCGCTCGGTCGCATGGGAAGCCGGGAAACTGTAAGGAAAAAGCGCTAAAGAGAAAGGCGGGTCTCGTGCTCCAAAACCAGCTGAATATCGGAGGCATTTTGGGCGGTAAGCGGATTTGGCAGAGGACAAGCGATTCTATACATTGCACGATGCGTTTCCAGCGAATGAGAGAAAAAATCGCCTCTCATCGCGGGCTAACGATCGAGCAAGTCAACCGCGCGATAAGAGCGAACACCATAGGATCTGGGGGCACCTGATCTAATGGCGGAGATTACGCCCGATGAGAAACCGGATCTGGAGGGAGAATTAAGCTGCGTCATATAAAAGTCTGAAGTCCGATTTGACCACTGAGTTGGTGGATGAATCATTACATAGCGTAATTGAAATACCGAACCGTTGAGGAAGAGCTGGCGCAGTTCGTGAGAGGACAAGTGGCCACTTCCCTGTGAAATGTTGGCAATGACACAGAGGCAGGGAACTCCAAGCAAACAACAACATGCGATCCGAAGGGGTATATTAGGAAGTGAATAGTCAAGGACAGATTGGCTTTAAACCATGAACAGACACAGAACGAAACAAGAAGAACCAGAGAAGGGAATAGTGAAAAAAAATACGAAAGAGACAATGAAGTAAGAGGCAAAAAAACAGAGAGCCGAGCTGACCTGCAGCGTAAGGCAGCATCGAGTAGACAGAAGGTTTGAGAGGTTCAAGTAATCCCTATGAGGATATCTGTCAGGAATTGAGTACCACATTGGACTCCTCCCAGAAAGACTAGAGAGGTCAAGGCTTGGTAAGGAAAGAGTCTGTGCACTCTAGTGGCTTGGGGAATCGAAGAACCACCCTACCAAGCATTATCTGTTTCAGGAGACTCAAATTGAG
This sequence comes from Pinus tabuliformis, assembly GCA_031772625.1. Lineage (NCBI taxonomy): Eukaryota > Viridiplantae > Streptophyta > Pinopsida > Pinales > Pinaceae > Pinus > Pinus tabuliformis. The sequence continues at coordinate 746,579,998 of CM062816.1, read as the reverse complement.
TTCCTCACTGTAAAAACTCTGCTTTAAAGACACAAGAAAAGAAGGCCTTATTAATTTATTATGTTCTTGTATTTGCTCACTGTGTTTCTCTTACTATTTTCCATTTTCCAGTGTCTGTAAATTTGCAATCTGATCGATCCGTTGCCTAAGATAACGTAGACACACACTAGCACATGAGTCTGTAATACCTTCATTCATTAATTATTTAACCGAGATCACTCACGGGTGATTTTCAGATCACATCATAGTGGGCTCTTGTCACATGTTCACACTGGTTGGTTGATTGCTTGGGTAGATGTGGGATGAGGGTGTTACATGCAAACACAAGTGAGCACTGTATGGATTGAAACAAGCACCCTGCGCTTGGTACACTAGGATCGACAACTATTTCACCAGGTTGGGCTTCACCAAAAGTGAAGAAGATGTAAACCTTACCATATTGTGGTTGAAGGTAAATGATTCCTTATAGTGTTATATGTTGATGATTTAATTCTATGAGGTGATGAGAAGCTATTCAAATCTTGCAAGAGAATTTTGGGTTCATGCATTATTTCCTTGGTATGGAAGTATGGAAAGGAGATGAGGAATTGTTTGTCTCTCAAGGAAAGTATGCGAATGAGATACTTAATAAGTTCCACATGGAGAGAAAGAAACCCATGGAGACTCCTCTAGCAGGAAATTGGAGGAAGGAATATGTTACTTGAGGTGAAGTAGTGGAGGCTGTTGAGCCCTGAAACTACATCTCTTCTACACACTTTTCTAGACTTTTTCCCCTCACCAGTGCCTCACAAGCTATCAAAGATCATTACATATTGATTCTGAGAGTGCATTTAACTGGTTTTCTAACTATGTTTTTGTGTTTGCTATTTGACTTAGATTTTTCTCATCAGCTGCGGAATGCAGCCACTTTCCGCAGCTGACTTGAGATTCCGCTGCTGTTTTTGTTGATCTCTAGGTTGCAAGTGTCAGCAAGCAAAACAAGGCATGTGGGCAGGTCAGAAATGATCTGGACATGGACCAGATCCTATTGATTTAGCCAGATTCGTAGAGGAAAGCCTTGGTCAAACAAGGAGTTCTATGGCAAACAGGTCTCTGTTTCAACACGTAAAGGGTCCGAGACCGTTCCTAGATTCATGGATTCATTTTGACAGCTGTAGACTGCCTCCATGACGCAAATCCAACAACCACCTTTTGGTAGATTGAATGATAATGGAAACCAACACGCTAAGCTCACGGGTGCTGTCTTTTTACGTGTCTTCTGCTGAAGGAGTTCCATAGGAAAAATAGTTATGTAATTTCCTTTATAAATAACGCGTTTTCAAACGCATGTAGCTAGTTTTTTTTTTGATGTAATCTTGCTATTAGTTCATGTACTGTGCTGTGACATTGGTCCTGCTGTTGTAACAAGAGGATCCTTCCTCTGTTTTGCAATATAACAAGACTCTATTTTATATGACTGTGTGAGCGTAATTTCGGATTGACAACGTGTTAACCAAGGCCGTGCAGAGGGCCCCTGCTGGCTAAGGTTTTGTTTCTTTATTTCTGTAAAGTTTTCATATGCTGTTGTCTTATTTCCATTGTAGATATTTCGTAGTTTGTTCACCTGTGTATATTTCATATTTCAGTTATGGTGTTAATGTTTCATTCCTATACATGATTTTCCAAGCATTGTATATTTGTGCTAACACTGATCAGTGTGTTTCAGGATAGGCTAGGCTCGGGCATTTTCATACAATTTTTGCAATAAATAGTGACATGAGATTGGTCTCTCTGCTGACTTTGTTTTCTTAGCTTTCAATTTTAGTTATGCTTTGATTTCAGTCTTATTCATTTGCTGTTGATAGTTAGTTTAGATATCAAATTCTTCATGTCATTTAACGTTATCTCTAGAGCCATGGCTTAACCCCGAAAAGCTACTTGGCGAGCTATCGGATTATGAGTGAGGTGATTTGATTTTACTTTCATTTCTGCAATTAGATATCAGGTTCTTCATGTTATTGACGTTATCTCCAGAGCCATGGCTTAACCTGGAAAAGCTACTTGGCGAGCTATCGGACTATAAGTGAAGAGACTTGATTTTATTTTCATTTGCAAGTAGATAATTTAGATATCAATTCCTGATGTTATTGACGTTATCTCCAGAGCCATGGCTTAACCCCGAAAAGCTACTTGGCGAGCTATCGGACTATAAGTGAAGTGAATTGGTTTTAATTTCATTTGCAAGTAGATAATTTAGATATCAATTCCTCATGTTATTGACGTTATCTCCAGAGCCATGGCTTAATCCCGAAAAGCTACTTGGCAAGCTATCGGACTATAAATGAAGTGAATTGGTTTTACTTTTATTAGTTTGTAGTTTTTGATTTGTTTGAGCGCAATAGCTTAACTTTTATTTCTGTATTTAGATGAGCAGCAGAGATAGTGATTTCATGATCATTAGTTTATCATTTGTTTGATTTGAATAGCTGCACATTTACATTCTTGTTCAAGTACTAATTTCATCACTAGTATGTTTTGAGATCCTCTGAAGTGTTAAGCTCTGGAAGTCATCATAAAGGACATAATTGCCTTAAAATCTATCTCCATACTTGCCTTCTAAAGTATTCTTAAAACTTAGGAATAGGGTTTCCATTCACATTAGGAGACAAACCAAGATAAAAACCCCAAAAACAAAATAAAATTGAAAACAATAAAAAGTAAGAAAGAGGTTGTCTTGCACATATAGTGCACCACACTTCATCAGTTTACGACTCCTAGTGATAATTAATGTAGCAATTTAGGACATACTAAATTGACTAAACAAAGGCTATGATTTACATGCATCTTATGGGTTCACTTATGTATTTGGTGAACACACAACCAAACATATGTTTTGAAATTAACCAACTCAGTCAAGCAACGGTCAAGCCAACGAAACTATATTAGAAGACAACTAAACATGTGTTAAGATACCTCAGAGGCACCACTCAGTCTAGTGTTTGGTACAAAAAGATAGAGGGAGTGAAGCTTCGAGGCTTCACAAATGAAAATTGGGCAGGGAGTCCATTTGACAGGAAGAGCACATCAGGGGGAATCTTTAGTATTGGGTCAGAAATGATTTCTTGGTACAACAGGAAGCAAAGATCAGTTGCACTCAGTTTGATAGAAGCAGTTTACATGGCTGCTAGTCAAGCGACCTATGAGGATATCTGGATGAGGAAGATCCTTGTTGGGTTATTTGGTCAGCATATGGATCCTAGAGTGATTTACTGTGACAACCAGAGTTGTATCAAACTCTCTCAAAATCCAGTTTTTCATGATCGTTCCAAGTATATCGACATCCGGTATCACCATCTACGTGTAGATTTTTTTACTGTAGATTCAAAAACTTATGTGATATGATAAAACACAGGCAATAATCTACTCTACTCTTCAGCGGAAACCAAAAGTAGAAAAGGAAGAGTATCACTCTCACATAACACAATATTTCTCTTGGGAAAGAAACTGCTCAAAACCCCGACTATCTATATTATATTAACCAGAAGATCTGAGAAGAAATACAATGCTTGTTCAACTCGAACAATTCCTGCACAAGTATAATCTATCTCTCTGCCTCACAAGCCAACTCAAGCTAACACCTATCCAATTTTGTGACCTTCCAAGCCCCTAATTCCTTGCACAATTCCTGAGAGAATTAGCCCGTATTTAATTGGGAAATTCACTCTCCATAACTGCACAATCCATCCATAGGCCCTCAACTGATTGCATGCACCATCTGTACAACTCAGAAAATTATACAACTGATAGTACACTGTCCCTGAAGTCTAATCTCAACTGGGTCTTCCTATGAACTGACATGCATGGGTTATTTATGAGTGAATATTCAATTAACTAGTGTGGTACTGAGGATTCACTGGCGCCCATCCCCACTGCTAGACCTCATACTAGTTCCTCCAACAGTTAGAAATAGTTTCACTAACTATAACTCAGTTAGACTGAGTTAATTAATTACAACACAAAATAACTCAACCCGGGCCCCTAAAATTTAGGGATCACTCTACATGACTCTAGATAGACTTCCAACTCTAATTTCCTAAGCCAATTAATTCAATTTAACTTAATTAACTATTAGAAGTTGCTATGATAATAACATTTCAATTTAATCCACAATTTAAATCAAGGACAAATTAAATTGGAATTTCTTGTTGCTATTTTTAACACTCCCTCTCAACAATAAAGGGATTATCTACTACCCCGATCCTACCTCTGTGGAACTTGAATTTTTATCTTGACAAATCCTTTGTCAAAATATCTGCATCCCACTCCTCTATGGGAATGTACTCCAACAACATAATTCTCCTCTGCACAAAATCTTAAAGATGATGATATCGAATATCAATATGCTTGGACCGATCATGAAAAACTAGATTCTCAGAGAGTTTGATACAACTCTGATTGTCACGGTAAATCAAAGTTGGATCAATCTACTGACCAAACAAACCAAAAAGAATATTCCTCATCCAGATAGCCTCACAAACTACTTGACTAGCAACCATGTACTCTTCTTTTGCTGAATTGAGTGCAAATGATATCTGTTTCATGTTCTACCAAGAAACAACTACTGACCCAATACTTAAGATCCCACCTAATTTTCTCTTCTTGTCAGATGGAATCCCTGCCCAATTTGCATCTGTGAAGCCATGAAGCTTCACTCCCTTTACTCGCCTATACCATAAACCATACTAAGTAGTGCCTCTGAGGTATCTCAACACATGTTTGGCTGCCTTCCAATACAACTTGGTCGTCTTAACCATAGCTTGACTAAGTTAGTTAACTACATAACACATGTTTGGTAGTTTGTTCACCAAATACATGATTGAACCAACAAGATGCCTATAAATAGTAGCCTCCACTACTTCACCAGAAGTAGCATCCCTCCTTCCTCCAGTTAGTTGCTAGAGGAGTCTCCATGGGTTTACTACTCTCCATGTGGAACCTTTTGAGTATCTCATTGGCATACTTGTCCCATGAGACAAAAAGTTCCTCATCACCTTGCCATACTTCCATACCCAGAAAGTAGTGCATGAGCCCCAAGTCCTTCATTTCGAACTCTCCAGCAAGATCCTCTTTGCAAGACTTGATCAACTTATCATTACCTTTCATGATCAAATCATCGACATATAAAACAATACTACACAATTTACCTTCAACCATAATATGGTTGGCATCTGCTTCACTTTTGGTGAAGTACAACCCAATGAAATAACTATCCATCCTGGTGTGGTACTGAGGATGCACTGGTGTGCGTCCCCACTACTAGACCTCATACTAGTTCCTCCAATAGTTAGAACTAGTTTCACTAACTATAACTCAGTTAGACTGAGTTAATTAATTACAACACAAAATAAATCAACCTGGGCCACTAAAATTTAGGGATCACTCTACGTGACTCTAGATAGACTTCCAACTCTAATTTCCTACTCCATGAAGTCAGTTTAACTTAATTAACTATTACAAGTTGCTATGATAATAACATTTCGATTTAAGCCACAATTTAATTCAAGGACAAATTAAATTAGAATTTCTTGTTGCTATTTTTAACACACTCTCTCAACAATAAAGGGATTATCCATACAAAGCTCGCTTGAGTCGGCACACATGCAACTCTCTATTGAAGGTCTCAAATTCTTTAGGCTCCTTAATATACACCTCTTCCTCAATCATGTCATTGATGAAGGCTGTCTTTACATCCATATGATGTATCTTCCATCCCATCTGTGCTGACAATGCTAGAATTGATATGATTAATGAGTAATTTTCAACAAGAGAAAAAATCTCATCGTAATCAATCCCCTCCACCTCATAAAAACCTCTGGACACAAACCTAGCGTTGTGTTTCTCCACACTACCATCCGCTACTTGCTTTACCTTGTAAATCCATCGGGATGTCACCACTGACTTGTCTGCTAGTCTTGGGACCACATCCCAAACACTGTTCCTGACAAAGGAGTCATACTCCTCAACCATGGCATCAATCCAAACTGGTTGCTGCACTGCTTCCTCAAAAGAGGATGGCTCAATCTCTACACATCTGCTCACTAGAGCGATGTAGCCAGTGTACCTCTCCGGTGACCTCCTCTGACTATGTTGTGATGTGGTGCTCCGACATTCTCTCTAGCATCATGAAATAACCCGTCAGCCTATCTGTTGTGCTTTCTACCATCTCTGGAAGACTCTGCATGAGTGAGTGTCTCCACTCCCTGATCCTTTGCATGTGGCTACTCCACATCATCATGAGGTTCCTCCTTAGGAGCAAGAAGCTCCTCAACCACTGTCATCCTGCAAACCACTGTCATCTTGTTAGTTGGAAGGTACACCCAATAGTTGTGAGGTGTATCATTGTACCCAAAAAATATCCCCAACTCTATTGTTGGCTCAATATTTTTCTATGCATCTTTGGTTACATGGAAGTAGACTGATGAACCAAAAATTCTGAAGTGTCCCACATCTGGTTTCTTTCCTGAAAAATTCTCTTCCGGTGTACTCATCCCAAGAATTAGATAAGGGCTTCTGTTTTGCAAATAAAATGTTGTGTTGCATTCCTCAACCCACAAGTGTGTGGTAGGCCATGATCATGCAACATCGCCCGTGCCGCTCCTACAATGCTTCTATTCTTCCTTTTAGCCACCACAATATGCTATGGGTTATGAGGTGCTATCAACTCTTGTCGAATGCCTTCTGATGCACAAACGTTTTTGAACTCATTCGACACATACTCTCCACTGTTATCACTCCTCAGAGCTTTAACTTTCCTGCCAGTATCTTTCTCGACTAGTGCTTTATATTCACAAAAATTTGCAAAAGTTTGATCTTTCTTCTGCATGAAGAAGATCCAACACTTACGAGAAAAATCATCAACAAATATAGCATAATACCTGTGCTTGGTCGTGGATGCTGTTGAGAACGGTCCACACACATATGAGTGAACATGATCGAGGATTACCTGTGCTCAACTTTATTTGTCATGAAAGGAAGATTTGGTGTATTTTCCTAATGTACACCCTTTGCATGTGTCTACCTGCTCTAGTGTAACTTTGGGAAAGCCAGTAGAAATTCGTTGCATGATCTTCAAAGCGCCATGGTGCAAGTGACCCAACCTCCAGTGCCACAACTCACCAATGCCTCAACTATGCACCTTCTCTACTTTTGTGCTCAAGGCAACACAATCTTCTACCTCCAATTTGTAGAGATTCTTCACTCGAACCCCTATCCTCTTCACCTGTCTTGTGGCTATATGACAAAGGAACACCTTTCCTTTACTAAATATCACATCATATCCCCCTATCCTCCAACATGGAAACATATACGAAGTTCTTCTTCAAACCAGGAACATACATAACATCTCAAAAAATGAGGGGAGAACCTGAACCCCTCTGAAAGGTAACCGTATCGAGACCGGTAGCGCTATACCTCCCATCATCACCCATCTCGATATGCATATGGAGATCCTTCTCCTCCAAGTTACTGAATAGCTCTTTGTTACAGGTCATGTGGAAAGAAGCTCCACTGTCCAAGTACCATACACTACCCATCATCGATAACACCATACAAGCGATGAGGGTAAAGTCTAGTTCGAATTGTGAGGTAAGAGCCTCATCTGCCTTTCCTCCTGAGTGATTCTTACCAACCTTCTTGAGTGGACACTTTGTGGAAAAATGTCCCAGCTCGTGACAGTGAAAACACTTGACTTCCCCCTAACAAGATTATGATATTGAATGGGATGACTTCCCCTTCCCTTTCTTTGCCTTACCTGCTAAGGCACAATTCTCTGCATCATCATGCTTTTATGAGGATCTGCCACTGGTGTTCCACAGAATCTCTTCTTGTATCAAGTTAGACCACAACCACTCCCAATCTGGTAGCTTCTCCCTCCCATTAACTGATTCCTGGTAACTCTACCAACTCTTGGGAAGTCCTAGAAGTGCTAGGCTCACCATATCATCTTCGGCAACAGTAATCCTGACACTTCCAAGCTCATCCTGATAATGGGTGAACTTGGTCAAGTACTTTGGAATTGAGTTTCCCTTCTCCATCTTTATCTTTCTGAGTTTGTCCTTCAGTCCCAACTTCCTATGGTCACTGTTATTTTGAAACAGGTCTGTCAATGCCTTCCACATTTCATATGGAGTGCCCTTACCATGGAGACTCGAGACAATGTGATCTTGAACTCCTTCCAGGATAATCATTCTTGCTTTTTCCACACACTATCTCCATTCATCCATATCTTTAACGTCAGATGTTGGAGGCTTAGGAATGCCATGATCTATGAATTCCTTAAGGCCATTATCTTTTAGCACTCCCTCCATCCCGTCCTTCCAAGCTATGTAATTCGAGCTACCCTCCAGGGCATACTCAAGTCTCATGCCGTAGAATGACATATTGCTGACGCTGAAGTTTGAAATTACAAATTCGATTTCACCTAGACAACAAAATCGAATTATCCTCTTCTATATTTCCTTTAGCACCGATACCATGTAGATTTTTTACTGTAGATTCAACAACTTATGTGATATATTAAAACACAAGAGAAGAATCTACTCTACTCTTCAGCAGAAACCAAAATTGATCGATGAAAACAATAAGAAGGAAAGGAAGAATATCAATCGCACATAACACAATATTTCTCTGGGGAAAGCAACTGCTCAAAACCCTGACTATCTATATTGCATTAACCAGAAGATCTAAGAAGAAAATACAATACTTGTTCAACCCAAACAATTCCAGCACAAGTACAATCTATCTCTCTGCCTCCCAAGCTAGCTCAAGCCAACACTTAACCAATTTCGTTTCCTGCGAAGCCCCTACTTCCTTGCGCAATTCCCGAGAGAATTAGCCTGTATTAATTGGGAAATCCACTCTCCATAATTGCACAATCCATCCTTAAGCCCTCAACTAATTGCATGCACCATCTGTACAGCTTGGAAAATTGTACAAGGGATAGTACAATGTCCTTGAACTCTAATCTCAACTGGGTTTTCCTCTGAACTAACATGCATGAGTTATTTATGAGTGAATATGCAGTTAACTATTGTGGTATTGAGGATGCACTAGTGCCCGTCCCCACTACTAGACCTCTTACTAGTTCCTCCAACAATTAGAACTAGTTTAAATGACTATAACTCAATTAGTCTGAGTTAATTAATTACAACACAAAAGAACTCAACCTCGGCCCCTAAAATTTAGGCATCACTCTACATGACTCTAGATAGACTTCCAACTCGAATTTCCTAAGCCAATTGAGTCAATTTAACTTAATTAACTATTACAAGTTGCTATGAGAATAGAATTTCGATTTAATTCAGAATTTAATTCAAGGACAAATTAAATTGGAATTTCTTGTTGTTATTTTTAACACTATGTGATTGTGTGTAGAGGAGAATCATGTTGTTGGAGTACATTCCTACAGAGGAGCGGGATGAAGACATCTTGAATAAGGCACTATCAAGAGGCAAATTTGAGTTCCATAGAGGCAGGATTGGGTTTTAAGAGAATCCCTTGCTTGTTGATAGCGAGTTTTGAAAATGCAACAAGAAAATCCTGATTTAATTCTATCCTTGAATTAAATTAGGAATAGAATTGTAATTCCACATCGCAAGAAATCTTGTACGAGTTGACTAAGTTAACTTGACTTAGTTGGCTCAGTTATTTTGAGTTGAGGGTCTAACTTGAGTCATGTAGAGTGTCTCCTAATTTATAGTAGCCTTGGTTGAGTTTATTTTGAGTTGTAATTAATTAATTCAGTTTAACTGAATTAAAGTTAGTTAAACTAGTTCCAAATGATGGAGGAATTAGTATGAGCTCAGACAATGGGGTATTGTTTCATGTGTAACCAACTAACTGATGATTCAATCATAAATAACTCATGCATGTCAGATCTAAGAGTTACCCATTTGAGATTGGAATTCAAGGGAAATGTACTATCTGTTATATAATCAACCAAATTGTACAAGTGGTTCATGTAGTCAGAGGAAGGCCTTTGAGGATTCCACAATTCCAATTGAGGAATTTCCCTAGTTAATAGGGGGCTAATTCCCAAGGAAACAATGCAACGAAATAGAGACTTGGGCAAGCAGAAAATTGGTTAAGTATTAACCTAGGCTTGCCTAGGAAGCCGTGAGACAGATAGAGATAGTGCAGAGGTTGCTAGGGCTTGAGCAAAACATTGTAATCTTCTCATATTTTCTGACTAATGCAATATACAAATAATAGGGGTTTTTAGTTGTGGCTTTCTCCAAGAAATCATTGTGTAATGTGTTGATTGAATTCTTTTTGTTGTATTCTTTGTGATTTCTCGATCGATTAATTGTTCTTGATGATGAGTAGAGTAGATTCAAGTCTATTGTTTTAGTAAATTACAATTAGTAGCTTGAATCTACAAGGAATTTCTACATTCCCAGGACTCATTGAGACTTTCCAGAATTATAAATAACATCAGGACAAAAAAAATTCCATACCAAACTTGATTAAAGATTTGACCTAACCAAGCCTAACCATGGTAGTCATTTCGTTAAACATATGGAGAACATGTGATCTACAAGTCATGAATGCATATCTGAACATAGGGGTCTAAAACTTATCTAAGAATCATCAAGAAGGTCTAATTCCCTCTCGTAATAGCCGCAATAAAATTTGTTAGCTCATGCATTCAATAAACATTAATCAACTAATCAAAACATGTCAAGAGCCATAGCTAGAACCTCTGATGGAATTATCCTTATAACCAACATATATCTAGAATAATAACCATGATAGAACAACCATCAAAGACACATAATAACAAGTACAAGTACTCATAGAATATAATAGGAAAATAGATCTTATTATCATATGAAAAAGCCAACCAAGTTAGGGACTTCCATGTACCACCCAACCATAGATTGGGTTGAACCAAATCTCTCTTTCAACCAATCACCCTCGCGCTATATTCCAAGCGTGAATGTGGGATCTCATGGAATTTAAACCAAACAAAACCACACCAGGGCTTCGAGAGGCCAAACCACCTCAACCCTCAACCAATGATTCCACCTAAAAATTGAGCATCACTAACACAAACCAAATCAGTCTCTACCCAAGCTTTCCAGGGCTCCAAGAACTAGTAAATCAACCCATAACCTTCCAAGGCTCCATAAAATTTGTCTAAACTAGCTCCAGGACTAGTAACTCAACTCACCAAGGGCTCCATAGTGTTTGTCCAACCTACGCTCCAAGACTAGTAACTCAACCCACCAAGGGCTCCATAGTGTTTGTCCAACCTAGGCTCCAGGACTAGTAACTCAACCTAAGATGTTTCATGGCTTCCAGAGTGCTTGTTCCAACCCACAACCATAAGGAATTATGAGCACCAACTAGAAAACAATCAAGTGGAAAAACCAACAACACCATAGTTATTTAGGAAATGACAAGGCAAGGCTAAAATCACTGTCAATCTAGGAAATCCTCCATGTTGATGACAAAACATATCCAAAAAACCACATGCATATACCATGCATTAAGGAAATCATACATGCAAGCTCTTACCTGCAAAGAAATCTAGCTATAGATACTGATCCACTTGTTCCCTTGCACTTTCCTGCTTTCCTTTGCCTTCTTTCTCCAAATCCAAGGTATGCCCGAGTGCTCCAAGAAAACTCTAAGTGTGCAAGAGTATGAGAGAACAAGAGAATATAGAGAGCTGCAAAGCTAAACTAGAAAAAGGTTATGAACTGATCCTCATAAGCCTTTTTGTCATTGAGGCCTCTATTTTCTTTATTTTTCTCTATTTTCCTTCAATTTTCCTCGCATGCAAATATGTGACCCTTCATCTCCCTTTTCTCCTATTTTCCTTTATTTCATAAATAAAATGCCAATCAATGTCCCTTTGCCTTTGCCAATTTCCATAGCCATTAATTAATCAAAAGCGATCCATATCACTATGTTTTTCCCAACATTCAAATTGAAATACGTGTCCCATGACCTTGGTTATTATTCTTTTTTACATAGAAAATCAACTAGGGTTGTTACAAATCCATCCTCCTTGGGTTAACACCATCTTCAGTGTTAAATGACACTTATAAACCAACAAAACACATGCCGCCCATGGAGGTTTATAACTTAGCTCGATGCAACAATTACATCATATAATACTGTTGAATATATAACCAACATATCATGAACACCAGACTGGTCATTGGAGATTTATAACATAGCTCGTTGCAATATTTACATATATACGCATAAAAAAACATAACAAGAACACAACATCAAAACATATATAAAAATGTATCCGCTCAACCAGTGAATAGAGAAGGATACATATCTTACATTCGATCATCCATCTCCCATGTAGCTTCATGGGCCCAAAGTGCTTCCACTAGACTTTAACTTGGTCGATTGCTTGATTCTGGAGCATGATCATCTTTCACTGCAAAATGCACTGAGGTTCCGACTGGAATTCTCCTTCCTGATTCGCTTGCAATATAGACCAGTCAATCACATGATCAACATCTTTCACATACTTCTTAAGCAATGAAACATGGAAAAATCATGGACTTTTACCACTAGAGGCAGTGCAAATTGGCAGGCTAATGGTCCAACCCTATCTAGGATCTCGAAAGGCCCACAATATCAAGGTGATAACTTGGCACATGATCCAATCCTCCAGAAGATCCTCTTGGGCTTAATGCGCAAGTACACATGCTCCCCAACCTGAAACCCATTAAATAACCTATGCTGATTTGGATAACTCTTATGTCTATCATGTGCCGCCTTTAGATTCTTCTTGATAATATGCATTTCCTGTTCCATCTCTACCAACATGCCTGGCCCAAACAATACCTTGTTCACTAGATCACTCAAACTGATGGGAGTACTACAACTCTGCCCATAAAGTGCCTCAAATGGACTCATCCCTAATGACTGATGTTACCCATTATTGTAAGCAAACTCAACCAATGGAAGGTACTCCTTCGACATCCTCTTCTGGTGCATGCCATACATTCTCAACGTGTCCTCCAGAATCCTGTTGACTCACTTTGTATGTCCATCTGTCGACGAATGATAAGTTATACTAAAGGCCAACTCTGTCCCCAGAACTGCAAATAACTCTTTCCAAAACCTAGAAGTTAACTTGGCATCTATGTCTAACACAATCTTCCTAGGAATACCATGTAACCTCACTATCTCCCTGATGAAGACCTAGGGTACCTCACTAGCTGAATTAGTAGAATTCATTGGAATGAAGTGAGCTACCTTAGTCAACCTGTCCACCACAACCATAATAGAATCATGTTGTCTAGATGTCCTCGACAAACCTATAATGAAGTCCATGAAAATGACCTCCCATTTCCACTCTGGAATCAAAATCGGCTACAATAAATCACATGGATGCTGCACTCTGCTTTTACCTATTGATATTATAATCACCTCGTTATAAACTCAACCTCCTCTTTCTTCAAATTCGACTAATGGTAGAACTTCTTAATTGTTGTTAATGTCTTCTGATATCCCAGGTGACTTGAATATGACTTAATATTGAAATTCCCGCAAGATAAGCTTCTTGAGCTCACTTTTTTCCAACACATAGATCCTGTCCCTAAATTTGACCAAGCCATTTTCCATGAGATGATAATCCACATCCTGTTCACCTGTACCCTACCGTTATAACTAGTGCTTAAGCCATTGGTACCTGTCATCATGTTGTCCTGCCTGCAAGATCCTATCCTATAAATATGTCCCATATGAACTCATAGTTGTTATTTTATTTATCTGTACTCTTCTGTTAAGAGCATCTGCAACCCTATTCTCTTTACCCTTAATGTACATCATCTCAAAGTTAAACTCACTGAGTGTGGCCAACCACCTAGCTTGCCTAACATTCAGATTTGGTTGGTCAAATAAGTACCTTAGCCCACTGTGATCACTCATTAAAATTAATCTCCTTCCAAGAAGATAGTGTCTCCACATCTTCAATGCATGAGTGATCGCTTCCAACTCAAGATCATGTGTCACATAGTTTTGCTCATGCTCATTCAGTTTCCTTGACTCATAGCATACCACTTGTCCTTCCCACATAAGGACTTCACCAAGTCTTATGTTGTAATCATTTGTACACACCAAAAACTCTTTATCTAGATTTGCAGTCTTCAATACTAGAGCATTTGTAAGCAAGGCTTCAACTGCTCAAAACTAGCTACACATTCCTATGTCCATTCAAAATTCTCCCCTTTTCATTGCAAGGATGTAATATGATAGGAAATCCATGAGAATTTCTTGATGAAATACCTGTAATAACCTACTATCCCCATGAATGATTTGACCTCATCCACATTCCTAGGAGTTTCCCACTCCATGATAACAATGATATTTTCTAGGTCCAGTGCTATACCTTCCTTGGAAACCACATGCCCCAAGTAATGAACTTCCATATAAAAGAAACTACATTTACTAAGTTTGGGAGACAATCGATGCTCTCTCAACAATCTTAACACTACTGCCAGATGTTCTGCATGCTCTTCCTCATTAGAATATATCAATATGCCATCAATGAATACTATCATAAACTTTTCCTTATAATGATGCAACACACTAATAATAAAACACATGAAAGTAGATAGAGCATTAGTCAAACCAAAAGGAACTTCAACAAATCATAATGCCCATACCTAGTCTGGAAATCAGTCGTGTCAATGTCCTCTTCTTTGATGTGTACCTGATGATATCATGATCTCAAATCAATCTTTGAGAACACTGTTGCTCCATTTAGCTGATCAAACAAGTCATCAATTTGTAACAAAGGGTACCTGTTCTTAATGGCCACCTTGTTTAGTTGCTTGTAATAAATACATAACCTAAGAGTACTATCCTTCTTCTTAAAAAATAATACTGGTGCACCCCAAGGTGACACACTTAGCCTAATTTATCCCTTGTTAAGCATTTTCTTCAACTGCAACTTTAGTTCCACCAACTCTGGAGTGTTCATCATGTAAGGTGCCTTCGATGTTGGTGTTTCTCCCAACATCAACTCACTAGAAAAGTCAACTTGCTTATGAGGTGATAACTCTGAAATCTTTGCTGGAAATACATCATGAAACTGTTGCAAAATCGGGTACCTCTTCAAGACCTCATTATCCTCAACATCCTTCCCTCTATGACTAGAAATATGAACTGCAAACAATACACATATTTTCCTACTACTGCACTTGGCTTGCAAAATTGTAACCATTCTCATCAATGTAAGCTTCTTCTTACCCTGCAAGATTCTCTTCTCTCCATCATCACCCAAGCATTAAATAACCTTATCATAACAATTCACCTTAGACCTATAAATGTATAACCAATCCATACCCAACAACGTACTGCATGATCCCAATGGAAGCACATTTAGATGCGTTTATGTAGACATACCATTCAACTCAAATGCACAAGATCTTACCCAATGATGAACTCTTTTCTTAGTACCTGTAGCCAACTTCACCAACCAAGACTCTACATGCACTTCTTTATTCAAGCCACACTTATCCACCAAGTCAAGATTGATATAGCTATAGTTAGATCCAGGGTCAATCAAAATAGAAACAACTTTATCACAAATCTTACCTTCCATCTTGATAATAGATGCCTGATGATCAACCTGCCTATTATCTAATGTTGCATAAATTCGAGGAATACTCTGTCCAACATCCCCAACTGTTTGTGCCTCCTAAGCACTGTAAATATAGGGTTTTCCACCATGATGCTGTGGACAATCTCTCCCGCGATGATCCTTGCCACAAGTTCAACATTGCAAAATCTTCCCGCCATCACCCTTGCTCTTCTCCTATGACTGAAATCTTTATCCTTTGTAAACTACATTAAACTTATTGTACAGTGTCACATTCTCCTTGTCATATGTATCCTGAGGTTTTCCTCTCTTCGTAGCCCACTTTCCTTTATTCTTACAATTACCTTTGTAATCTAGCTTATACTTAGTCTTGCACTTTGATTTCTAATAATAGTGCTTCATCTTTCTGATGGCTTCCTCTAGTGATCTAGGCTCATCAAACTCAATCCTGTCCTTGAATGATACCAACATCCCACAGATGAATCTCTGAACATTTTCCTTCTCCTCCTTAATATAAGGCAAATAAATTAACAACTCCAAGAATCTGCTAATATAATCCTCATCATTCATACATCCAATCATTAACTCATAGAACTCCTTTTCCCTATCATTGTAGTATATTTTAGATATATACTTCTTCCTGAAAATTCTCTTGAACTCACTCCAAGTCAACTCCCCTTCTAGGATTCCTTTGACATTCTTCACATCTTCCCACCAAATGTATGATTTTCCTTTAAGACTGAAAGTAGCTATGTTGGCTTTCATATTCTTTGAGTAGTCATAAAATATGAAGAACTTATTCATCCCAGGCAACCAAGATTCCGCATATTGTGAATTCTTCACTTCTCCATCAAATTTAGGAGGTTTTTCTTTCTTGAACTCCTCTAGAAAGCACTGCTTTTCACTCCTACTATATGGATGGTGACGATGATGACAATGTTGTCTCTCTAAACCAAAACTAGAGTGGAACACCTGATCATTATCCCTCCTGTTAGGTGTATCCAACAACCTACCATCTCCGATTGTGTCATCCATGTCAAACCTATATCTTGACTGAGACCTGCTACCATATGTCCCATTGGTCCTTTTCTCCTATCCATGACTGATCCTAAGCAGTCCTTGTCTCTGCAAATTTGAAAAACTCTGAAGGATCACTGCATTAACCTCTACTTGCTTTTCCTGTACCCTAGAATGTCTTTCCTGTGACTGCATGATCATATCATTATCGGCCTTTTAACTTCTGATCTTTGCTTTCAAACTCCTCAATGCGTCTACTATGACAGGGGAGTACTCATAACCATGTTGTTCATCTAATCTGTAGGGAGGATAATGTGAATTGTAGTCCACCACTTTTCTTTTCATCCTTATCCTCTACTTCCTGCATACATACCATGTCATATAAACCAAATATAAACACAATCAACATACCTTAGTGAAGTTCAAGGAAGGCTATATATATATATATATATATATATATATATATATATATAATGAAATTCACATATCAATCGAATCAACATCAACATCATCAACCTCTACATGATGACACAACTAAAACAATGGCCATCACAATGCTTGCATAACATACATACATCGAACTGACATGCATGCATGACAAACAAATTTTGTCCATCTAGTCCAAGTGTTGAACCTAGGAGTTTTGATACCAATCTGTAACCACCCCTCCCACATTTATCCAGTTTCACTGGCCTACGGGGGTAAACATGAGAGGAAGAGCTACTATGACCTTACTTGACTCCCTAGATCTAATTAAGGAAGTGGGGCTGACTAATGATGACAAATTAATTACTCAAAACATCCCAAAGGGGCTACATGTCACTCATAGGATGAACAACCACCCTAGGTGTCCAAACCCTGAGTTGGACCTCTTTTTCTTTGCCTTGGGCCCAAAAATGAACCCACAAGAAGGCCTTTGCATCCATGTTTTTTGAATAATCCAACTGCATGCACAACATTGCATCCATGCAGTTGTAGCCCAAATTATCCAGTTTAGAGGTTGTGGTCCCAAATTTTGAGCCACCATTTCATACTAGCTTTCAAATCACCGCCCAAAACTCAGTGAGACTTTCCATAATGATAAATAACAACAAGAAAAAACTATCCATACCAAACTTGATCAAACTTGACCTAACCAGGCCTAACCATGGTAGTCATTTCATCAAACATATGGCGAACATGTGATCTACACGTCATGAATGCATATATGAACATATGGGTCTAAAAATTATCTGCGAATCATCAAGAAGGTATAATTCCCATTCATAATAGCTGCAATAACATTTGTTGGATCATGCACTCAATAACCATTCATCAAATAATCAAAAAATGTCAAGAGCCATAAATAGAACCTCTTATGGAACTATGCTTATAACCAACATATAACCAGAATAATAACCATGATAGAACAACCATCAAAGCCACATAATAACAAGTACAAGTATTCACATAATACAATAGGAAAAGAGCTCTTATTATCATATGCAAAATCCAACCAAGTTAGGGAATTTTACATACCACCCAACCATAAATTGGGCTGAACCAAATATCCCTTTCAACCAATCGCCCCTGCGCCATATTCCAAATGTGAGTGTGGGATCTCCTAGAATAAACCAAACAAAACAAAACCAGGGCTTCGAGAGGGCAAACCACCTTAAACCTCAACCAATGATTCCATGTCACGATCAAACATCACTAACACCAACCAGATCGGTCTCTATCCAAGCTGTCTAGGGCTCCGGGAACTAATAACTCAACCCACAACCTTCCAGGGCTCCAGAGAGTTTGTCCAACTGATTCGGATTTAGACAGGAACGCAACAAATTACAGAGATAACCATAAACACAGATATGCAGCGGAAATAATACTTCATTTCATTACTGTAAAATACTGAAATATGCTTAGAACCAGAAATGGAAATAAACCAGCTAGGGTGATGGTAGCTTACCTCTGAGAAGCGATGTGGTGGCTACATGCCTCTGAATTGTGTTACAATGAGGCTCAAAGGCCTATTTATTGTTGAGAAATAATGGAAAACCTTTCACATCCCGAAACCTAACCCTAGAAGATGAAACGCAAAATTGTGGGCCCCGTTTGGGTAAATTGGTACATCAATTTCCCGGGGTCATAACTTTGGCATACGATCTCCGTTTGACACGTGCAATAGCTTGTTAGAAAGATCTAGCTGCCCAGATTTCCCAAAAAACGTCGTTTAGGGCCTCAAAATGGCTCCGGAAGCTCAGGACCTGAAAAACTGCTAAAAATAGTAAACTGTGCTACAATTTAGGAAACTGAAAAAGCTGAAAGAGACAGTTGGGGGGGTCCAAATGGGATAGGTGGGTAGCCACCAACATCCACCTGGATCATTCCTCCCCCCTTAGGAAGCAATGGTCCCCATTGCATTGAGTTCCTCCCTGAGATGAGGAAGCTTCTGCTGAGCTGGGTCTCTGGTGAGCTGTTCTGTAATCTCTGATGTGACCAGAAATGGTGGGAAGCATGGTCGACGATGGTCCACATTGAACACTCGGTGCAAGCGAAGAAATGGAGGAATGCTGTGCTTCAAAGCATTATTGCCCGTAGCCTTGGTACTGGTGTAAGGACCATGTCGGAGTGGTCAGAGCTTCTGACGGGCTCTTGTAAGGCGTTCTTTCTGCAGATGTAACCAAACTTTGTCGCCCACCTGAAACTTGTGTGGTACCCCGGTGGGTGAGGAGAAGTTGTTCTTGTGTTCTATCATGAACGTATCCCTTTGCTGCTGCTACTGCGTGGAGGAACCCTTTGTGGGGGTCATGGATGTAGCAACGATCTTCCCCTTACTTTGGGAGTGAGCCAGACAGATGAATTTCCTGGTCTGGGAGATGAGCTTGCTGCCTTTCTTAGCAGTGATCAAAGAGGTGGCGGTAAGTAGGGCTACCTCCGGTATCCTGTATAATGAATCACCCAAAGAAATAATGACAGCGCGAGGCCTTGACTCATACACAACATGTCTCCTCCACAAGTATGGTTGGCCTAATAGTACATCGCAAACATCCAGAGGTGTAACATCACACAATACCTCATCTATGAAGGGCTTGATGCTGTAGGGAAGGCGGCACTGCTAGCGAACTTTGAGATCTCGTCCTTCATGAAGCCACCGATACTGTACGGTTGCGGGTGTGGTGTAGTCGGTAGGCCCAACCGCTTCATGACCTCTGCTGAAACAAGGTTCTTTTGGCTGCCACTGTCAACAATGAATTGCAGTGGCGAACCCTTCACCCACATCTGTGAGTGGAAAAGACGCTCCCCTTCGTTTGGATTTTCGAACTCATTTTTCTGGATCTTGGCGGTGGCAACAATGGCGCTGGGATCCGCATCAATGACCTGCTTCCCTTTGCCATTCCCCTTGTCGGGTTCTGGCTCAGGGTCGAAACATGTATCTGATTTGGAAGCCTTCAACTCGGCCACTAGCGACTGCTTGGTCCGGCACTCACTTGTGTTATGAGTGGGACTCTTGTGGAACTCACACCACTTTACTGTGTCCTTCTTCAGCTTCATGATGTTGTTCTTTTCTTGCGGCTTCGATGGGTTGTCTTGGGTCACCCCGCCTTGGCTTTGTCCTTTGGGCTTCGGATTGGCAGATCCAAAGTCTTGCTTCTTCTGTTTGAACTTTTGCTCAATTTTGACAGCATATCGGTACGCTGTGCCGAGTGAGGGGATGTTCAATAACTCCATCTCTTCCTGGATGTATCTGTGTAGGTAGCCGCGGTATTTGAGTACCAGAAGCAGCTCAGAATATTTGATACCCAACTGTGTGCGAAGGGTATGAAAAATGTTTGTGAACTCCAGCACATCTTGGTCTCGTCCCTGCCGCAGTGTGGTCCATTTGATGTATTTGCCCTCATAGCTTTTGACAGGTTAGTACTGCTCCTTGATGGCATCCTGGAAGTCATTCCAAGTGGGTGTGGCTGAAAAGAGTGAGCCTGTACTTTCATCCTTCTGCTCGCAGTAGGTTTCCTACCAGTCCTTGACGTGGGGGGCTGCTTTGAGAAGAGTGAAAACAATATTTTCCCGACTTGAAAATTCATGAATAGAAAAATAACCCTCTAGCAGATTTAACCATTTATCTATGGCATGTGCGTTTATTTGACCCTCGAATATTGGGATTTCAAAATTAACTTGTACCTTAAATGGCGTGGCGTTTCCAGAGTAGCTGCTAGAAGCTGTTGCGTTGCCTCTGGATAGCCGCTGAAGAATCTGGGCAAAGTTGTCCATCATTGCGTTCCGTTGTCGCTCGAGGGCTTCTTCGAGCAAGATTTTGATAGGATCTCCTGCCCCCTCGTCTTTCTTCTCATCCGCCATGGGAGGCCGTCGAGATTTGCGAGGCTGGTGTTGCAAAGGTTCGACCAGTTCAAGCCCTAACTCCTTATATCCCGACCTCGTTGGGGACATGCAAAGAAAAACAGAGAAAAAGCAGACCGCTATGATACCACTGATCCAGATTTAGATAGGAACACAACAAATTACAGAGATAACCATAAACACAAATATGCAGCGGAAATAATACTTCATTTCATTACTGTAAAATACTAAAATATGCTTACAACCAGAAATGGAAATAAACCAGCTAGGGCGATGGTAGCTTATCTCTGAGAAGAGATGTGGCGGCTACATGCCTCTAAACTATGTTACAATGAGTCTCGAAGGCCTATTTATTGTTGAGAAACAATGGAAAACCTTTCACATCCCGAAACCTAACCCTAGAAGATGAAACACCAAATTGTGGGCCCCGTTTGGGTAAATTGGTACATCAATTTCCCGGGGTCGTAACTTTGGCATACGATCTCCATTTGATGCATACAATAGCTCGTTAGAAAGATCTATCTGAGCACTACCATGGACCCATGTTGCCTCAGATTTCCCAAAAAACGTCGTTTAGGGCCTCAAAACGGCTTCGGAAGTTCAGGACCCGAAAAAATGCTAAAAATAGTAAACTGTGCTACAATTTAGGAAACTGAAAAAGCTGAAAGAGACAGTTGTGGGGTTCCAAATGGGATAGGTGGGTGGCTACCAACATCCACCTGGATCACCAACCCAGCTCCAAGACTAGTAACTCAACCCACTAATGGCTTTAGAGCATTTGTCCAACCTAGGCTCTAGGACAAGTAACTTAACCCAAGTTGTTCCAGGGCTTCCAGAGCATTTTTTCCAACCCAAAACCATAAGGAATTATGAGCACAAAATAGAAAACAATCAAGTTGAAAAACCCACAACACGATGGCTATCTAGGAAATGACAATGCAAGGCTAAAACCACTATTAATCTAGGAAATCCTCCATGCCAATGACATAACATAACCAGAAAACCACGTGCATATACCATGTGTTAGACTCCGTCTCATGTCAGAGATTGATTCTTCTTCAAAACCCTGTTTTGAAGAAGAAATCATTAATGTGTGGTTTTAGATTATGTAATTCATGCTTCAGCTCCAGCTCTTCAAAAGGCAGTGATTTCAAGCTCCTATCCCTGCACAAGCACAATTCAAAACATCATCAGCAGCAATCAGAGGCAAAGCAAGTTACAAGCAGGTGATGATGGATGGCAAGGAATAATGAGTGTAAGGGTTTTTTGAATTTGATGGTATGTTCGATCATCCAAGCTTGCCTATGGCTGGAGACACCTGTCAGTTATTAGAAATACAATGTCATTCAAAGCTTGCTGCTCATCGTATTCAACGCCCCAAAAATGGTAGTAAAGGTGATGGGTCAGGTGATAATGGAGACTCACGAATGGGATTAGAATCTCCATTGCTGTGGTTGCGGGCAGATCCTGAGATGGCGTATTTGGCACAGATACAACTCCATCAAACTGTGTAGATGTGGATAAGTCAATTGGAAAAGGACAAGGATGTTGTTGCACAACTACAAGCAATTGCAACGTTGTGTAGTTTTCCACGATTGTCAGCTTTGAACAACAGCCTTATTGATTCAAAAGTGTTCTGGAGAGTGAGGATTGAGTCAGCATTTGCTTTAGCAAAAACAGCTACAGAGGAAACTGACTGGGCTGGCCTCATGCATTTAATTAAGTTCTACAAAAGTCGGCGCTTTGATCCAGATATTGAACTTCCAAGGCCAAACGACTATCATGATTTTTCTGAGTACTTTGTTCTTGAGGTAATGATGTAAGGCAGTTCCAAGTGCAATTGCTATTGTGAGGGGCAGAGATGGAAAAAGTCCACCAGAAGCAATTGATTTTATTTTGCAGTTGTTAAAGTATAACGACAATAGTGGAAATTCATACTCAGATGTATATTGGCTGGCAGCACTTGTGGACTCGATAGGCAAGATCGAATTTGGGCAACAGAGTATTCAAGCGTTACTGCCACTCTTAAAGCGAATAAACTCTCTCTTGCAATTTGACAGATTGATGCCAAGCCACAATGGAGTCTTAACCATCAGTTGCATTCGTACTTTGACACAAATTGCATTGAAATTGTCGCACTTTGTACCCATGGGACGCTTGGAAGAACTTATAAAACCATTCCAAGACGTTCAAAGCACGCCATGGCAAATTCGTTTGAAAACGATTAAAGCACTGATTGATCTTGAGGCACATAAAAATGGCCTTAATGGTGCTCTCTCTTCAGCCGTGAAATTTATAGTAGACGAATCATCCTTGCAAATACAAATGAAAGCATTGTCTACACCTATGTCAAATGCAACGGAAGTTGGGAAACAGGACCAACAGTTCTGCATTTTCAGATTTGCTTCATCTGCTTGAAAGCTGCAAAGCTTTTGTAAATGTTAATCTGCGGCATCATGTTTTCTGTGTTTTGCAGACCCTTGCAGGCCGACCTGCGACTCTTTTTGGTGTCGCAAAACCGAAGAGGCTTATCATCTCAGAAAAAGCCATGATGTTGAAAGAACAGAAGGCAAAGTCGGGTTCAATGAAGATACGGTTTCAAAATGTCAAGAAGCTAATGCTGACCAAGTTCGTGTGAGTTCTGAGGCATTAAAATTCTTTAGAGTGCTGCTCATATGAGCGGCTAGAATTATTGGGCGATTTGGTTTTGAAACATGCCATTAGTTGCCATCTATTCTTGAAATATGAAAAGAAGCATGAAGGTCAATTATCAGAACGACGAGCTTGGTGGATTTCAAATGCGACACTTCATCGTTTAGCAATGACTCACAATTTGCCGGAATATATTCGGGATGAGCCATTTGATGCACGTCAATGGGTTGCCCCTGGAACGCTTTACCGAAGACTTATTCCCTGTTGCTGCAATATTAAAAATCTCAGTGACAATACAAATTGTTTTATCTGCAAGGAAGATAAGGTGGTTAAATTTGGGAGAGTTTGTGTTGCCAGACCAGGTGGATGTGCTGTCCTCGTATCTAAGCTCTGACCCCCGATACATTGTGCCTGCAATGTCATTGAAATGTCTCAACAAATTCTCTGCTAAAATTGGTCAAAAAGCTATGCCGCACTTTCGCTATTAGTGGATCTATCATTGAGAGACTGCGAAAAGGGGTGTGGAATGAGATACCTAGACATCAGTCAGCAGCAGATGTGCTTCCAGAGGATTCATGTAGGAATACAAATGCAGCTAGAAAAGAATATTGTCTGATGGACCTTCCAGTACGAGCAACTTTTCTGATTTTTGATCAATTAGTTTTAGCATTCAAGTGCCCAATAGAAAGAGCTTTCGGTATGGAAGGAACATTTGCAAGTATTGAAGTTATCCAACAAGCGGTCGGTTTGCGAGGATATGCTCAGCGAGATCCCTTCATAGAGTACAAGCTTGAACTCTGTTTTTTACCTACAGTTATTGGCGCACCAATATTTTGGCATTGCTGCAATATAAAACACAATTGTATCTTGTAAATGTTGTGACGCTGAGTAGGGAGCTTATGTATCAGCAGGCTGTGCGACGATTTGCTCATTTTAATGCTATATAATTTAGTAATCCTGCTTCTGTTTTTGAATTGCTTATGATTGCCCTCGATGAAAAGGAGCAAGCAGGATTGTGGCAGAAACAGGATGGGCCCAGAGGGAATGGACAATACAACATGTTCTATCCTTGAAATTGTTTTTGAAGCCTCCAAATCATATGGCCAATGATGGTACATTTGTACAGGTGGCATGTTTGAGAAACTTTTTAAGATATTCGAGAAATGTTGATATTATATTTTTTATGGTGAAGAATGGATTGCACGGATGACAGTTGTCTTGTAAAAAATCATGTTGATTGTGTTCCCTGGAGTATAAATGGCTTTAAAAAAATCGAAGTTGGTCGAGTGGTTCTCTGCTGCCTGCGATTTAATGATTTAAAGATGGTAGCTTTTGTCGTTATCATGACACAGTGCAGGTGAAAGATATTTTGACAGTCTATTGCGATTCCTTCAAAGAATAGGTTCCGGCTCGTAAATATTTCTACAAGTCCAACAAACTTGTTGCTATAAGTTGAGAACAAGTACATATTCTCATGAAGGTGGTGACTTGATGGATCAGCACGTGGAATTAGATTGTCGCATGCTGGATTGGATTGTGGGTCTTGATACTGAAATGAATGAGCTTGTTAAAGGAAGCCATCTGTACAAGTCAAAGGTGTCGATGGAGCAGGTAGTGCTCCCAGATGAGTAAAAAGAAATGCTATGTGGACTGCAGATAATTTTGGCAGATTTAAACAATACAGAAAGAATGCTGGTCTTGAAGATGTGATAACTTATGGAACAGGACTTATTATACTTCTCTGCGGGCCATCAGGAGCTGGAAAGACAATGATAGTCAATGCTGTTGCTCATCATCTTCTTCACTTGAAACGTGTTCTTGGTCCTCATTCACGCCACCGCAACAGAAAAATAGAAACGAATTTCCTATTTCAAGACCACCGAAATCAAAAAGATATGCGCTCCAGTTTTGCCTCATAATTAGCCAAATCATCAACAGAATGTTAGTTTAAAGTTTGTTTTATTAAAATAGCCAACGCATTTCCAGATTTGGGGAGCAGTTGCAAACTGGCATTCAGGATTCGATTGCCTGTAGCTTCAGCAAATGGGATTGACACCTGCCCTTCACTTTAGTCACCAGAAGACACCTGTTACCAGATGCATAAAATTCGTTTTCTTATCTATAACCTCAGTTAAGCAGCGCTCCAAAGATTTCAAAATAAACAAATTCGCCTATTTTCATCCTCAATTATGATTTCATGGGATTTTTGCTCCGGATTTATCTCTCAGCTGGCCAATTATCATAAGATTTACAGAACGCTGTTCTATGTTTAGGAAACGCCCTTTCCTACTTTTTGTAATGATAGTTAAAACAACGCCCCTGTTTTTGGGCAGCAGTTTGATTTTATTATTGTATTAAAGAAAAAAATTCATTTAGTAGTGAAGGGGAGAGTCGGGGAGGAAAGTTTTCTGAGTGCTGAGTGCTGGAACAGAGCTTTTCATTGTACAGTTTTTGGCAGAGAATTTAATGGAATTTCACAGCTCTGTTTGCTGAGATTCATGTGGTATGTCAATTTAACATTAGTTTTTCCTTTGTTACATATGTAAACCGTTATGTTTCAATTCATTTCATGATCATTTCTAGTTGAGCAAATGAAGTGTTTAGGAAGGAATTCATAGTATTGTATGCTCCTCCTATAAATTTGCTCACGTTCAATGTTTTCTTCTGTTTAAGGAGGATTCAAAGTATTATTTTCCCTCCTTAGCTCCTCACCAGTCTTGCCATCCCATTTAAAAATCTAGATTTGGTGTTAAATTGCTTGCCTACCTTGCCTCAGTTAATAATCTATGTAGTCATTATATTTCTCTGTTCGAACTGTGATTTTGCCCATGCAGCCCAGAAAAAAACCCGTCATTAAAAACCCCCAAAAACTTCAAATCAACCTTCCTAATCAGTTTACTAGCCTAATATCTTTGATCCTAATTGGTCAGCTTATCCTATTGAAAGATCTACCGAATCTGACCCGAGAGAGCCTTCTCATACCTCGTAGGGCTAGCTACGAGGTGAAATGGTTTGATGTAGCCTTGAGAGTTTGTCTATCTCAGCCTAGGTGAATTCCAAGCGCTAACACCATGCATCAATGAAATTATACATGCAAGCTACTAACTGCAAATCAATCCAGTTGTAGCTATTGATCCACCTATTCCCTCGCGCTTTCCTTCTTTCCTTTGCCTTGTTTCTCCAAATCCAAGGTATGCTGATGTGCTCCAAGAAAACTCTAAGTGTGCAAGAGTATGAGAGAATAGTTGGAGATCCAATGCTAGACTGAAAAAAGGTTGTGAACTGATCCTCAAAAACCTTTTTATCTTTGAGGCCTCTATTTTCTCCATTTTCTTGTATTTTCCTTTAATTTTCCTCACATGCAAATTTGTGACCCTTCATCTCCCTTTTCTCCTATTTTCCATTATTTAATAAATAAAATTCCAATTAATGTCTCTTTCCTTTTGCCAATTTCCATAGCCATTAATTAATAAGAAGTGATCCCCATCACTACTTTTCCTCAACATTCAACTTGGAATACGTGTCCCATGAACTTGGTTATTATTTTTATTTACATAGAAAATCAACTAAGGGCTGTTACAGTTAGTTTGTCCTTATTATTGACTAGAATAATTAGATGTATCTCTGTTGAATTGAATAATTTCTCTAAGAAAAAAGGTTGTTGGGTTTTCCCCCATGTGGGTTTTCCTAGGGTAAATTCTTGTGTCTCTTGTCTGGCTGTCTCTTTATGATCTTACTAGCATATTATTTCTATTGTTGAGATCTTCTATGAAATTTCTTTATGATGAATTTGAATGCAAGAAAGGATTAACATAAGAAGTAATTTTTATTTAGAAGAACCTATGAAAAATCAACGTGGTATCAAAGCTATGTTGTAAGAGTAGCCAAAAGATAAAGATGGTTTTGAAGACTATTCATTGAAATATTTGGTTTGTGTATTAAAAGAGGGTTGTGTCCTCTCTTTATGACCTAATTCCATAATTGGAAGCATAAAGAAGGAGCCACAGAACCTCACAAACAAGCCACACCTAGAATAAAGGAAAATTTCATGATTTGATCTAAGATAAGAAGAGGGTCGAGTCTGATAAGAAGCTAGGAAAAAAAGAATGGATAATCTGTGCCCCAAAAAGGGCTTTGTATAAGCTAAAATAAGGAGTTGGAACCACTGAAATTCTATCTAAAAGAGCGAGTTTTGTTCTATGTAAAGGAAGGAGGACATATCCTTGAAAAGAAGTCTAACAAGCCTAAGATTCAACCTACTATCGAAGGTCGAAAATGCCTCATATGGTTCACTAGAATTTTATGATAAGGCCAAAGTCCGTAATATTTCCATGTAAAAGCCAAGAAGGTGTTTATTGTGCTTAAAACCTACTAAAATTTGTTTTCAAAATGAGTAGGCACTATACTTTTTGATCTCATAAAGGACCCTCTCTCAAAATGTTTGATTAGCATTGGCATTTCATAATTGATAATATTAAAGTGTTTCAACAAGACATATTTCTTGGCTCCTAACTTGATATAGTTTCCATACTACAATGTTGGGATGTTTAGTATGAAGTTTGATGCCTCCTTGAATCCTTGGAATGTGAGGTATGTATCATCACAATATTTTTGTTTGAAGTTCTCTTAGACCTTAATGATCTCTTATCAACATAAAGGAGCTATGTCAATAAAGACCAAGTATAGGTATGTTTGAAAAGTCTATATTGATTTCTAGTAAGGGTTGATCTATGTATATCCCGAAGGATGATAATTCATTTGTACAAAAATGTGTCATGAAAATTGTGGAATAATTCTTAAAAGTATGTATATTTGTAGCATGTACGCCACCTTGGTGTTGGAAGAAGCAATACCATCAACATAAAGCTTGAATTTGGACAATGGACCAAGTGTGCTTGATGTTAATTTTGGAAACTTCTGTCAAATTCCCCCTTGGATAGATCAAATGATAGACATGATGATTGCATTAGATTCCTCTTTTCGAGTGGACCAAAATCGACCTAAATATCACCCAATTTGGTCAAGCGGAAGTTGAGTTATGAATTATTTTATTCATACATGTATTATGAGATGGGTCGACCCTAACCACATGGGTAACTCCTTAGGTCGGCCTTAACCCCAAATGGACCCTCATGAAAGCTTATAAATAAAAGAGACCTCAAGCTCATTTGGACATATTCGATCAAGATATCTTCTCTTCTCTTTTGTCTTGGTTCACATAGGTTTGGTGGAAGGATTTCGCGCAAGGGTCTGAAATCACAGGCGCGAGGTTCGCTCTGATTTACAGTTTTTTGGTTTCTGGACGCTGGTATAGAACAAGGCATTTTAGTCCCTGGACGTTGACACAAAGTGGTCATGAAAATGTCCAAAGATCCTTGGACACTAGAACAGAGGCTTATGGGAGCATCTAGGGTTTCAGAGGCAAATTTGGAGGTGTCGGTCCCAGACACTCTAGCAGAGTGGTCCTTAGGGCGTCCAGGTTGTCCTAGATGCATGCACAGTAAATACATGGGGGTGTCCAAGGGTTATTTGGGTAGATATGGTAAGTTGGTCCTTGAATGCATGCTCAAAATGACTTGGGAGCGTCCGGGCTGCCATAGATGCTTGCAAAAATCCTCCTCCCTGCGTCTGAGACTCCAAGATGAGATTTTTGTATTTAAAAGTTTTCGCTCAATGATAGTAGTATTCAACAGTGTTCGACACTGTGAAAACAATATATAACAATTGACTTCAGTTTGTGACAACAAATTACAACCATCAGTGTGCGGGTTTTTATTTCACGCATTATTAGATCTGTTTCATGGATATCATAATTGTTTTGTTACATAGATAAAAATATGTATCATTTTACTCTCTTTTTCTTAATCATTTGATGACGATCTAAGAAGAATAATATTTGCAAGGGCTTTCCCCATAGCATTTTTTCCCTTGTTTCATATCAATCCGAGTGTCTCTATGTGTGTGCATGATTTTCTTTTACTATTCCTTTATGTTCCGCTGCATTGATGATGATGATGATGATGTTCTTTTGGTATAATTTCATATGCTGATGAATAGTGTTGTAGATATGAATAATTTAATGATGATATGGGGTGAACTTAATGTATTAATGATGAAATGCAATTATCAATGCAAAGAACAATGTAGCCTTATGCAAAATCAACATGGTTTCAGAGCTAGGTTAAAGAAAATCCATGGAGATCACCTCGAGGATGACACCTTTGATGGATGAAAGAAGAGGACGGTGGAGACCTAAAATAATTCTAGGGTTTGAAGAAAACCTTTGGCAACTTGATTATTAGGGTTTGATGGATTTTATGAAGTTAGGGTTTGAGAGAAACCTTGGATTATGGAACAATATGAGATATGAAACGTAGTTGGTCAATGTAAGGATGCTCAAGCACTCGTGGGAGACTTGATGAAGTCCTAGATGGGATAATCCCTAATAGACCTAGTTGGACAACTGAAGGAAACATTGGTATATGGACCATGGATATTGATTTCCCTTGAAGAGTGGTTCAAGAGGGAGAGGATCACCTCTCATTGATGATAAGTATTTCTTGAATTGTGATGCCTCTTACTTTCGTTTAGATTCTTGGTTCTGATTATTATGATTATTGTTTGTACTTCCTGCCTATGTAGTTGAACATGTGGATGTGACTAACCTCCTTGATGAGCTATGATGAGTATATATTTCTTGAGGATCATTTGGAGATGTAGATTTGGAAAGAGATAAAGAGGTACTTGATGAAAATATGAAAAAGTGCTTCAAGTGGCCTATAAGAAGGTGCACATGTATTTGAATACCACAAGGTATTCTTCGTCTGTTGTGTTTTAGCTATTGGCTTGGTAATCCCTAAGGTATGATAAGATTATCTCTTTCTTTGATGGCTCATACATGCATATGAAAGCGACTTGGATCTATGTTTTCTATGATGAAATGATGCACCTAGTGTTGAACATTTTGATCTTCTTGAATTATATGAGGCTATATAAGGTTGATACATTGATGTACTTGATGTTTGGCTAACATCTATCTGTTGGATATCTTGATCCTATAAAAGGCTAGCACATTGACTCTAGTAAATGATACTCTTAATACTTGTTATGATGGATTTCATAAAGAAGGATAACTCATTGAATCTTATACATGATATTTCTAGTGATTCTTGTGATAAGCATGACGAAATCATATTGAAAGAGAGATTGACACTCTTGTTGTTTTGGTAAAGTTTTATTGAGTGACCTAACTTGATATTATTGGTCACGAAGAGCATGGTAACTTTAATGTGAGAAGTGTAAGTGTAAGATTGATAAGTATACCTCTTACTAACTATGGTCATGTCTTGACAACATATGGTTAAACTAAATGTCCTAACTTGATAGAAAGTGCTATTGTGTTCATAACCTTTGAGATATGATGCTGCATCTACTTACTGCTTTGAGTCTAACTTTTTATGAAAAAAAGGATTTTAGAATGCTGATAGCCATGATAGATATATGTTTATAATCTAATAGATCTATTATTGCTTGGCTCTAGTAGAGACAAGCTAATGACATGAATGAAGATGAATGAAGTAGATCCCCAGTGAGAGGAAGAATCTCTTCTTAAGACTCTTAATCATATTACTATTTGCCTATGTGCTGCTGAAGTATGATTTATGTGCACCTGACAGTATTGATTTGCAACAAATTATCACATTTGAAGCTCATACAAAAATTAGGGTTTTTTCTCTACATGTAGTCACATATTTGGGAGATCTCATCCCTAGACACTCTCATGCTAAGGCCCAGAGAGCATCCAGGCAACTAACTACGCTCCCATGCTAACCTGAAGGGAGCATCCAAAGGTTTGAATACAGTTGACCATGATATGTAGCTTTCTGAAGCTGTTTGAATTATGAATCAAGATGTTTTTGACATATCCTGTCACTGTAATATGATTTATGAAGTTGTTGGGTTAAATTTTTGATCACGTTAAAATAAAGTAATAAGCATCAGATGGTCACCTAGAATATGTCAGTTCCACATGTGTTGCAAGTAGTAAGATCTGCAAGCAAGAAAAGCTTGAATATTTGCCATAATATGAACATTCAGACTGAACTTGTGTTTGCAGGTGACCGGGACATACATATAGATATGTCACTATATTTGTGCTATAAGAGATGGCATGATTTGGTTTATTGATATAGATGAGTAGTCTTTAGTGTTATTTCATGATATTTGATAATAACTTGGAATTTTGAATAATTGAATGATATATGCTTTGACTATAGATTTCTCTTCGATATCAAATTTGAACTTGACCTGATGACTAATGATTTGATTTGACGATTATTGATTTTCCCTGATATCTATGCTGTGTCAGAATAATGACTTATGTGAATATTCAGAAAAATGATTTTGTATTGGCTTCCTTATTCCTAACACAATGGTTGAAGTAATGCCAATTGTGATTCAACATGAAAATGAAACCTGCATGACTCATCCTTGGTGTATGCCTTTGCATATAGTGACAAAAATGTCTTATGTTATGATTATGAGAATGAATTGATCAAGTTCGAATTGATAATGCATGGTTGATGACAACTTGTTGGCATGACGAAGTCATGATTTGATATGAGCTCCACCTGTCTCCTGGTTGAAAGAATTGATACTATGATATTGATGACTTTGATAAGCTGACTTTGTTATTGTGATGGTACAACATTGATTTATGTAAGGCTTATTATGATGTCTTAGCAAAGCATTATGCTTAGAGCATTGCAATCCAAATATGTCTATATTTGACAATTATTTGATGAAGTCAGGATGATGAGTTCCAAGGTATGGCTTTGATATTGATTATGGTTTTGATTTTATATCATGATGATCTACTTGCGATAGGTGATCAACCTCTGATGATATAAATAAGAGGGAGATGGATTTTGAAGTCTGAAATCATGTATCATGGCATGATGAATCGATTTCTGTAATTTGGGAAAAAAATTTCATATTGAAAATCTACTTGAAAATGTTTTTGTATAATGAAAATGCAAATCCTTGGATACTCTGATTTGAAGTTCAAGATGTTGTTGAACTTGACATGGCATCCGATGGTTGATTGAAGCATTGATGCTCTATTTTGAACATCCATATATATATATATATATATATATATGATGTACATAGAAACCGAATAAAATCATGGCTGAGTTGCTTCATTCACAAAGAGTTGCCACTGAGCATGCTTTGGAATATCTACATGTGGTGTTCTATTTTTGGGAATGATATATTTCTCCTATGGTATGTGTCTTCATAGATGTATTGCTGATATTTGAGATTATTGTTGGTAAGCACATTTATATGTTTCTTTAGATCTTCCATGATATCTTGCATGAGAGGTCCATAATATGATTGAGGATGAGTACGATGTTGCCAACATGACTAGATGTGAGGCAGGATGAAGAAGCTCCTTAGAGAGTTGTTTGATCATGATCTAGATATGGCATAGAGTGAGATATGATTGGCTAGAAGTCCCATATTTATAGTTGGGACCGAGACACTCTCATACATTGAGACAGTGCATCTGTTTGAAACAATCTCAGGCTTGTGGTTGGCACCTCCTTGAGAGGGAGGATGCTTATGGTATCCTCTTGTGATTTATATGATTATATATGATTTGACATGATATTTGATTTGATGTTCTGTATGAACAGGAAACAAATGTTATTGAGACAAGCTGATACCATATTTGAGTATGATAAGAGAAATGATGATAGAGGACACTGAGCCAACTCTTCCCCCTTGTTTGAGCTCCCAGGGTGGGGAATTGAGGGACAAGGACTCCTAGGGTTGAGGGAACTCTGGACAATAGGTCATGACCCCTATATTTTACCCATAGGGTTGAGGGTGCTAGTCCCTTGTCTGGTCTTGGCAAAGTATACACTGTTGGCATCATAGCCACAAGAAGGGCTTGTTGCGAATACCGCTCCTCGTTTGGACAATGAGTTGGGAGTGTACCTAGGGATGTACAACCTAAGGTGATTATGATGCAGGTGTTCTACCACATGACTAATGAGAGTCATTGTTGGGAAGATCGGTAGGCAATAGGATTCTGGGTTAGGGTAAACTCCTCAATGAAATTTCGGGTTGAGGGTAAGCCCCCCAATGAGATTCTAGGGTATAGGGTGTACTCCCCCATATGATGAAGTTATCCTATTGCTCAGTGGGTGGAAGGTATTGCTCCATGATGTGGTTCCAGGTTGGGATGTGATACTCTTCGAAGAAAATTGATGATGATATTTTGGGTAGTAGCCTGCTGAAAAAGATTCCAGGTAGCATCCTCATAGATAAAGAGTGGAAGCTTAAGCTCCCTGCTGGTAACAAATTCTTCTTCTTCTAGATCCGAGAATGTTCAGCATATGAGCAGGAACAATCAAGAGATAAGCAACAATAAGCAAAGGATAGATTGAGATGTACAATGATGATTTGTGATGATGTGACACTTGATATGGGCATGGCATGATGATTACATGACAAAGATGATCTGTGATGATATGTGATGACACTTGAAGATTCTAGAATGGAATATTAATCGATGGACAAATATTGGCAGGCGGAATTCTCCCTAGTTGAGAGGGAGTGTAAATTTTTTCAACTGCGGTCAAATTCCACCATAGACAAATCAAATGACCGAAATGATGATTGCATTAGATTCATTTTTTTGAGATGACCAAAATCGACCTAAAGATCACCCAATTTGGTCAAGCAGAAGTTGAGTTATGAATTATTTTATTCATACATGTATTATGGGATGGGTCGGCCCTAACCACATGGGTAACTACTTAGTTCGACCTTAACCCCAAGTAGACCCTCATGAAAGCCTATAAATAGAAGATACCTCAAGCTCATTTGATACATTCTATTAAACTATATTCTCTTCTCTTTTGTCTTGGTTCGCATAGGTTCGATAGAAGGAGTTCGTGCAAGGGTCCGAAATCACAGGCGTGAGGTTCACTTTGAGTTAGGGTTTTTTGATTTCTGGACGTTGACACAGAACAAGGAATTTATACCCTGAACAATGGAACACAATGGTCATGACAACTTCCATAGAGCCTTGGACGTTGGCATAGAGGCTTATGGGAGCGTCCAAGGCTTCAGAGGTAGATCTGGAGCTGTCAGTCCCCGGACACTCGCACAGAGTGGCCTTGAGGGCATCCGGGTTGTCCTGGACACATGCACAATAACTACATGGGAACGTCCAAGGGTAATTTGGGAAGATTTGGTAAGTTAGTCCTTAGATGCATGCTGAGAATGTTCTGGGAGCATCTGGGATGCATAGATGCTCGCACATCTTCTCCTATCTACATCTAAGACTCCAAGATTAGATTTCTGTATTCTGAAGTTTCCGATTGGTGATAACAGTATTCAACAATGTTCAACGCAGTGACAGAAATATATCACAATTGAATTTAGTTTGTGACAACTAATTACAACCATCAATATGAGGGTTTTTATCAAGCATTGTTAGATCTGTTTCATGGATATCATAGTTGTTTGTTACATAGATAAAGATATTGATCATTGTACTCTCTTTTATTGAATCATTTGATGATGATCTAAGAAGAAGAAGATTTGCAAGGGTTTTCCCCATAGTGGGTTTTGCCTTGGTCTCCAACCAATCCTCGTGTCTCTATGTGTGTGCATTCTTTTCTTCTACGGTTCCTTTATGTTCCGCTGCATTGATGATGATTATGATGTTGTTCTTTCTATATAATTGCATACACTGATGAATAATGTTGTAGATATGAATAATGTAATGATGATATGGGGTGAACTTACTATATTAATGATGAAATGCAATTATCAAAGCAAAGAAAAATGTATCCCTATGAAAAATCAACATTTGATTAACTAAAATATGATATAAGTTTAATTTAGTAACCTATGCAAGACAAATCCTTTGAGTTCAATGCTGTTCTGAAGTTGAAAGTATCTAATGCCACATACTATGTACTACAATAAGTCATCTTGCATTGCACCACTATGATTATGACTGTGTTGAATGAGATGTGGTTAAGAACTTTAGAAATATGGTAATCTTGATTTAATCTCTAACTAATTTACCAAGGAATTTCCTCTCTAAGTCAAATGAATTTAAGAAAGGACATTGGAATGAACATAGGGTAGCTTGAGCCAAGAAAACAAATTGTCATGATAATCATTAGAATAAATTATTCAATCTTTGAAGAAGATCCTTTTAAGGTCACTTGTTGAGACATATTAACTATTTAATACATTTGGCTTAAGCGTCTTAAGTTCACGGGCATCAAAATGCAAGAGGTAGAGTACCTCATTAGTCTTGGAGATTGTATTTCTCTTAAAGAACGAAGGCAATTTGTTACTACTATTATATTGATTTGAAGAAGCCAAAGTACTTGAAGCTTTGTGTCATTTATATAATTGAATATTTTCCTTACTATAATTGTTTCAAAGATACTGAAATACTTAGTTTAAAAGAGGTTGAGAGCTATCATCTCTGTGAACAAATCTCGTGTATAGAATTTTTCCATGAAGTTTGGACCTTTCTCACACCACTCGAATATTGTTTGACTTCTAAGAAGAAGATAACATCCTTATTTTATTATGGTTTGGATCATCTATTACATCTACAATATTCGATGACCTGACATGTGTGTATTGAAATGCTCAAGTATTGTAGGAAAATGCTGCAAGATCATGAAGACACAATAACATGCAAGTCGTCTTTGAAGAAGGATACTTTTGAGTATACGTTGAAGGAGAAAATATCTAAAATAGCTAGAATAATAATACCATATATATTGTATTACTATGTAAATACATGAGAAATAATTTTTGTCAAAATATTCCTTGGTTTAGATATGTCGTTGACACCAGAATTCCATTAGCTATTTAGAATATGGAAAATTTTTGATCAATGTAAGAAGAAGCTGAAAAGAAGAGTCATAATTCTTGTGTTTTCAAACCTTATTGAAAGAAATCATATTCCTAAGGCTTTTAAACCCTAGGCAATCATTAAAAGTTATGATTTAGAAAGACCTAGGGTTTGTGGACAAAATCCTAGACCCAAAACATTAAAAGATGACAATTTTACTAGAAGAAGAAACCCTAACTCACGCAATGAAGGAATAACATCATGTTGATGATAAGGAAAAGGTTGATAAATTTACAAGATGGATGGAAGAAGCCCAAGATCAAGAGGGAGATGATATTTCCCTGTGATCCTCGAAAGATAAGTAACT
This sequence comes from Pinus tabuliformis, assembly GCA_031772625.1. Classification (NCBI taxonomy): domain Eukaryota; kingdom Viridiplantae; phylum Streptophyta; class Pinopsida; order Pinales; family Pinaceae; genus Pinus; species Pinus tabuliformis. The sequence continues at coordinate 746,543,110 of CM062816.1, read as the reverse complement.
TATATCTTGCTTCTTTGATTATTATTATTGTTTTACTATTAGTTAGCATCTTGTCTTTGTATCTTTTGTTGGGTTGCAATTGTTCTTTCATGGCTTCCCAGTGAGGATTGTAAGTACATAGTGAAGGCTTCCAAGGATCGGGTAGGAGACAAAAGTATTGGAAGAATGAAACAAAGCTTGTGACAAGAGGACTCTTCTATAATCAATGATTTGTGTTGAGAGATTTTGTGCTAGATGAGATTTGAGCTTAGTGGGAGCACGTAATTCAACAAGTTTGAAGTATATTATGCTGAAGGGAAGCCAATGGTGACTTCAAAATGTATCTACAAGATCTAGCATACGATAGATGACAACATAGACAAGTACACAGAGAGACTGAAGACTAGAAGGTTCTTCCAGTAAGAGGGAGAGGATCATGAAAATATATTTTCTCTAATTTCTAGGTACACTTCTATTAGAGATTGTTATTTCTAGTATGAAATTACATCATATGGATGTAGAGGTTGTTTTTCTCAATGAATAAATTGAGGAAGAAGTGTACATGAAACCACCTCAAGGATTTGAATATCATGAAGGAATCTCGTGCTTACAAATAGAAGATTGCACCTCAGACCTGCACTGATGGATCAAGGTTAATCCTATTTGATTTGTTTATGATGGGAGAACTCATGGAGTAGTTGTGGCAGAAATATTTTCTTTTGTAGTGGAAAGAGCAGTCATGGAACCTTTCTTTAGGTTCAGAGGGAGTTGACCTCTGAGTATGAGATGGAATTACTTGATTTGATGCATTACCTCCTTGAAGCATACTATTGAAATCCCTCAGGGATTTTTGGGATGATGGATTGTGATTAAGATTGTCAGGATAGATAGTTGACATGCTATAATAACTAGAAGGTTGTAGTGATAGAAGGAGCAAGTAGGATTTCCACAACAATATTTGTATCAGAAAGAGAACCCAATTAGGGTAACCAAAAACTAGTCGATCAATTTATGGTTGAGCCAAGGCTTGTAGCTCAACATGTTTTGAAGTACAATCATGATACAATTGGTTATGGGACAACTACATATGGTTTGAGATATGTCTCAAGCAATGAAGCACAACTGCAGAGATAAATAAATTCAGATTGGGAGGAGAGTGCATAAGAAGTTTATCAGAATATCGCTTCAGTTTGGGTTCCATTATGATTTCTTGGAAAAGCAAGAAGAAAACATTTGTCACACTCGGTACTATTGAGACCGACTATATTGCAACTTGGTTGGTGACTCATGAAGAAGTATGGCTTCATAAAATACTTTTAGGACTGTTTGATTAAGTGTAGATGACAACCATGATAATAGGTCAAAAAACAGTGAGATCTAGTACCAAGACATAGTGCAGAAGGAAGCAATATGGCTCTAGTACTATAGTCAAGTAGATTGTTTTCAAAGTCTCTGTCTTAGGATGAAGCATGTATACTTTAGGGACAGGATCACATTTTTTTAGAATTCCTTCCTAAGTGAGAGGGAGTATTGATGTGATAGCATTAGGGACAAACATTCTCCTTAGGTCAAGTATGTTGACCAAGATTAGGGAAAATGGCATGGCAAAGGACATACATTCTTCCTGAGTCAAGTATGTTGACAAGGATTAAGAAGAATGGTCCCAGAGGCCAAAAAATATGTAACCATAGAATTGAATAGGTGCCTTTTAGCACCAGGCTTAGTCTACTCTCTATATAGGTTGAGTGGGCTCATTTAGCATCATGGCCTAGAGTGAGGCCTTTGGATTTGGGACCAGAGTACTCAAATAGATTGAGCATTTCCTTCGGGTTTCACCATGAGTCAAAGAGATTAACCAGGATGACGCTGAACGAGGACTATTCAGTATACCATGAGTCAGAGGCGTGGACCAAAATCATAGTGACTAGTTGGTGCTAATTATGTACCATGTGTCAGGAGTACCAGCTAGTATTATGGTGATGATGCACCATAGGTCAGAAGTACAAACCAGAATTATGGTACCTAGTTGATGCTACATATTTTACCATAGGTCAAAGATTGTGACCAAGATTTTGGTAATTGGATGATGCTAATGTCGACAATAAATGATCAACCTTAGAGAAACTTGTCAACATGAGAACATTTGATAGTATTTATGAATACCTCCCTAGCTAAGAGGAAATGTTGAATTTTGTAGCTATGGTTAGTCTTCATAATTAATATTTTAGCCCTTGAAATATATATAGTGAAAAATGTAAGAAATGTTCTTCATGACAGTTTATTCCTTGAAATGATTGGTATAAGACATGTTCTTCATGTTGGTTTCATAAGAGAAATTTTGAATTTCAAATTTAAATTTTTGGCTCCAAATAAGGTCAAGTCAACCCCAGGTAGAGAGACACCCATTCGGCCAGCCAAAATCACTATATATACACCATTTGACCTCCTCCTCTTAAGAATTTGGATCACGTAAGATAAAAGACATTTTATGGGCATCAAATGAAGAAGAAGACAAGGAGGATGAAGAAGAAGGCAAAATATATCTCATGTGTTTTATCTCTTGTTTAACCTCGCACATGTGAATTTCTGATAGTTTTCTGGGAAGTAGTTATTGGGTAGAGGCCTGAGTTTCTGAGCAACAACATGACTGATTTTCCGAGCAATTCTGGGAGGTTGAAATTCAACATAGGTAGATCAAGCATGGTTGAGTTGATTGGGAAACTTTGTGACTTGACCTGAGGGAAATTTGATTAGGTTTTACCATAGTGATAGTACTGGTTAGTTTGACCTTGTTATTGGCTATAAGAATTAGATGTATCTCTATTGCATCAAGTAATTTCTCTGAGGAAAAAGGTTGTTAGGATTTTCCCCCATGTGTGTTTTCCCAAGGTAAATTCTTATGTCTCTTCTTTGCCTATCTATTAATGATCTTATTGGAAATTTGTTTCTAATGTTGAGATATTTTGTGTGATTGCTTTTTGATGAATTTAAATGCAATAAAAGATTAATGTAAGAAATCATAAGAAGTAATTATTAGTTAGAAGATCATATGAAAAATCAAGAAGAAAACACCTAAAAGATGACCTACATACTTGTAAGCAAAGTAAAATATTATAAGATGCACAAACAAAAGAAAATATGTTAAAATCTTTTTTAATGAAATATGAATGTAAAGAAGCAAAGAAAGGAAGAAAAATACCTATTGAATTAAATTACTTTTTTTTTTTTGAATTTTTTCCAAGAAAGAGAAATAACCCTTGTGCAAAACAAGATGGAGACATAATGAAATGGCCACTAGTTTGTTTTTGTTTATTGTTTCCTTTAATTAAAATTCAATGAACTAAATATAAAAAAGAACTACAAACAACAAGCAATACAATTTTTTTCCTTTTTTTGTTTTGTTTTCAAGTTGTAGACAAATCATCAACAAAGGAAAATTCAAAAAAGACAAGTTAAGCCAATAGCTAGGTAAATAAGGGAAAATACATGAACTCTCACGAAGAGGCCAATTAACTAAAAATAGAGGCACAAATGACTACAAACATAGGAAAAGCCACTAACAATCAATCAAGAAATCCAATGAAATAAATAGAACCCTAAAGGAAAGTACAAGCCAAAAACCTAGGTTGATACCAAAGCCACTTGTATAAGCAATTGCAAAATACCAAATGGTTGACTTTACAGAATAGAAAGAAATAATTCACATAGAATAAGAATTAATCAAAGGTAATACTTTCTCAGGAAACCCTTGAACAAACAAGAAAGTGAATATTTTTTACATCTTCAAGACGAATACATGACTATTGTCAAAGCAAAGCACATGCATACACAACTATTATTGGAACAAAGCACATATATACACCACCATTTCTAAAGGAAGTTGTCTATACCTACTGTAAAAGGAGAAAATAGAAAGAGAAAGCCTCGATCCAAAAGATTAGGTTGTGCCAAAGTCTAAATTGAAATGTAAATGATTAAAAAATAAAAAAGAAAACTTTGGCAAAACCATAAGACTGTTAAAAATCCATAAGAGAAAAACTATAAGGAGTTTCTCCCTAGAGGAATGTCGAGTTATGTTGAGGGAAATATTCTCCTAAGTTTAGGGTTGGAAACCTCAGCAAAGTGGAAAATATAAATACAAGAAACCAACCCAAAAATGCATGTAATCAAGGAAATTAGCATTCTACTAGATAAAGGACTTACTTGGAGGTTTGACGGTTGTCATAGATCCCTTTTCCCTTTCCTCTTCCACTACTCCTAATTTTCAGTCATGCAATCAACACAGATTAAAAACAACCAAAGAAAGAAGAATCAAAGTAGACATGTGTTCATAATGTTAGTTCATTCAAATCTCAATGTATAAAATGAAAAGTAACCACATATAACAATGAAAATGAATTATGAGATGAGTTTCGTTATTATTTATAATAAACACATATACCTACTTCTTATCACATGAATCACACAAAACTGTCCACTGAATTCCTCATGTACGGGTCACTAAAGGCCTCCTCATATAGTCTTCCACTCTGAAAAGTGATGAAGGATCACTCACGATATAAGGGAGATATGAGGAAGACAAGGAAACTAGGGTTTCTTAATAAGGGGAAAGACTTAAAAGCATAAGGAGATGGATCACGAGATTTTGCTAGAGTCAGGTTGCTATGTAAACCAATGGATTTTATCATATTAGAGGCATCATTTTATACAATCAAAAATTTGTTGAGGTGGTCATGACATGGTATGACACAAGTGGATTTTGATCTAATTCATAAACCCTAGCCAAACACACGATAAAATGTGCAAATTTATAATTTTTGGTGCATTTGAGGAAAATCATGTATATACACAACTTACTTTGATGAAAGTCACAAACATACACAAGATCCCACATTAAGAACATACACGAGATCCCATATTAAGAAGTGTGAATGGATTAAAAAAAATATTTTTTATTAATTTTTTAGGGAATGCCATTTTTGCCATAGGGGATAAGGGTGATAAATAGGCCAATAATTCATCTCAAAGCAAGATGTAACAAAAGATGCTATAAGACCTAATCATGTAAGTTAAATGGTTGATGAACGTTAATAGGCATAAAACATCAATGCAATCAAGAAAGACAAATGTGGTAAAAGGGTTGGTAAGAATTTAACTATGAGGATTGGAAGTCAACTACATGGCTAAAAAAACTTTTTAATAATGCAACTTAATAATTTAATCACAACCAAACCTGGCAATGATTTTTTTTTTTGTTCAATCTTGAACATACACATAATATTTGGAATAAAAACACTCTAAATTTTTACACATCCTTTCTAATATAGACATGCCTATCCAAATAATAATACCAAAAAATCAAATTTTAATATATCACAAAATGAAAAAAATTATTTACATGTTTTTTACATTAACAAATAAATAGATATTTAATTATTTATTATTATTATTATTATTATTTATTTTTTTAGCATCGAGAGGCACTCTACGACCCATTACGGGGTAGATCTCATGTAAAAATGTGTATGGGGTAGATCTCATGTAAAAATGTAAACACTTAAACATATAAACGTAAATGTAAACATAAACATAAACGTAATGTTTAACATTTAACATCTTTAATCTAATGTCGACCCAATTTAAAAATCAATCTAATTATTATTATGTATAAACACAATATAAATTTAAAATATAAAGAGGTTTATGAACACTAAAAAAAGAGGTATGGTAAATAAATAAAAATATAAATAAACCAGAGGTATGGTAAATAATTTTTTTTTTTTTTTTTTTACTAGTGAAGTATGGTAAATAAATAAAACCTCTTTTTATATTTACTCCATAAACCTCTTTATATTTAAGAAAACTCAAAAAAGAGGTTTTATTTAGGTGAAGGTATGGGCCAAATACTATATTTATAGAAGAGGTATGGTAAATAACTAGATATAAAATAAGTATAAAGAGGTATGGTAAATAAGTAAAACCTCTTTGATATTTACTCCATAAACCTATTTATACTTACTAACACTAAAAAAGAGGTTTTATTTAGGTGAAGCCTATGAGTCAAATATCATAGGCCAAATTATTATTAATACCATGAAAAAAAACATTATTAACCCTAATATTAATATTATTAAATTTAATAACTTTGGATTAATACAATATTAAATTTGTTATATTATACTATACCATGATATATATTAACTCTAGATATATATTGGAGGGAAGAACAAAGACATAGAGTGATAGAGGTGGAGACATAGGGGGAGTGACAAGGGAGAGATGGAGATAAATTGAAGGAGAGGGGAGAGGAGGAATGAAGAGAGAGAGAGGGAGAGGAGTGAGAGAAGTAGAGAAGGGTAAGATAGGGAGAGGGAGACACAAATATGGAGGGGGGAGAGAGAGGAAGTATGAGAGAGAGGACTTCCGAGAGAGGACGATAGAGGGAGGGATAGAGAGATGGAGTTGGAGGGGGAGAGAGGGAGGGAATAAGAAAGACATAGAGAGTGAGAGGGAGTGACAAGGGAGAGATGGAGAGAGAGAGTGTATGTTTAGGGGTGAGATAAAAGACAAATAATGAGAGATCGAGAGAAGGGGGGAGAGAAGGAGAGATGGAGGGATATAATACCATAGTTGGAGAGAGAGAGAGAGAGTGATGGGGAAGAAAGAGGATTGGAGGGAAGAGAGAGGGAGAGAGAGAGAGAGATGGGGGAAGAGAGAGGGAGTTAGGAGAGAAAGGAAGAGAGAGGAATAATGAGAGATAAAACTTGAGAGAGAGGAGGAGAGTGATGGGGGAAGAGAGGGGATTGTAGGGAAAAGTCAAAGAGAGAGAGAGAGAGAGAGAGATGGGGGAAGAGAGAGGGAGGTAGGAGAAAAAGGGAGAGAGAGGAAGAACAAGAGATAGAACTTGAGAGAGAGGAGGAGAGTGATGGGGAAAGAGAGAGGATTGTAAGGAAAATAGAGAGAGAGAGAGAGAGAGTGATGGGGGGAATAGAGAGGGAGGTAGCAGAGAAAGGGAGAGAGAGGAAGAACGAGATATAGAACTTGAGAGAGAGGAAGAGAGTGATGGGGGAAGAGAGAGGATTGTATGGCAAAGAGAGAGAGAGAGAGAGTAATGGGGGAAGAGAGAGGGAGGTAGGAGAGAATGGGAGAGAGAGGAAATACGAGAGAGTGAACTTGAGAGAAAGGGATGGAGAGATGAGGAGAGAGGGAGGGATAGGGAGACGGACTAGGAGGGGGAGAGAGGGAGGGAAGAAGAAATACATAGAGAGTGAGAAGTGGAGAGAGAGAGAGACCAACAAGGGAGATATGGAAAGAGAGTGTGTATGTTTGGGGGTAAGATAAAGAGAAAAAGAAGGAGAGATGGAGAGAATGGGGGACATAAGGAGAGAGCAAAGAGGGAGGGATATAATAATAGAGTTGAGAGAGAGAGAGAGAGAGAGGAGAGAGAGAGAGAGAGAGGATGCAAGAGAGTGGAGAGATGGAGGGAAAGAGAGATAGAGTTGGAGGGTGACAGAGAGGGAGGTAAGAAGAAAGAAGTAGAGAGAGAGAGATATATATTGGATAAAGAGAGTGTATGTTTTTGGGGTGATATAGAAAGACAAAAGGAGATATAGATATAGATGGAAAGTGAAGAGAGGGAAGAAGAGAGATATGGAGAGAGGGAGGGAGTGACAAAGAGATTGATATATATGGAGTGAGATATCCTGTGTGTTTGGGGGATTGAGATAGAGAGAAAAAGAAGGAGAGATGGAGGGAGTTATAGATATAGATGGAGGGCGGAGAGAGGGAAGAAGATTTCTTGCACTATATGCATTGATTTAAGAGTAAATGGTGATTTCTAATCCTATTTGATTGCTTGCACTAGATGCATTGATTTTAATGTAGATGTTGATTTCTAATGATATTTTATTGCTTGCACTAGATGCATTGATTTCAATGTACATGATTTCTAATCCTATTTGATTGCTTACACTAAGTGCAACATTGATTTCACTGTAGATGGTGATTTCTAATCCTATTTGATTGTTTTCATTAGATGCATTGATTTCAATGTAGATGTTGATGTATAATAATATTTGATTGCTTGCACTAGATGGATTGATTTCAACATAGATTATTTCTAATCCTATTGGACCGTTTGCACTAAATGCATTGATTTCAATGTAGGTGGTGATTTTTAATCCTATTTGATTGCTTGCATTAGATGCATTGTTTTTAATGTAGATGGAAATTTCTAATACTATTTGATTGCTTGCACTAGATGCATTGATTTCAGTGTAGATGTTGGTTTATAATCCTATTTGCTTACTTGCAGTAGATGCATTGATTTCAATGTAGATGTTGGTTTATAATCTTATTTGCTTACTTGCACTAGATGCATTGATTTGAGTGTAAATGTTGTTTTCTAATCTTATTTGATTGCTTGCAACAGATGCATTGATTTCAGTGTAGACATTGGTGTCTGATTTGATGTAATTGGATGTATGATGGTACATTAATTTTAAAGTGATTGGATTAACATTATGCATTGATTTCACTGCAAGCACAAAAAATTATTGACAATGTACATTGATTTTTGTGTTATATTAATTCAACATATTAATATTGTAGAGAAAGAGAGATAAGGTATGCTGTTTACTACAATAGCTCAAGTTAAATATTTAAATGGTTTATTATTTAACCCGTCCTTTTCATATAATCGATATGAAAAGATGACTAAAGTAACAAGGGTGACAATAAGAATATTAGAAGGAAATAGTTTGAGATTAATCACAATGAAGACTATTTATAATTGACTATATTCTTATTATTCACTTTTTCTATCATTCAACACTATTACATTGTCACTTTACATTCAAAGTTTTTATTTCATCATTTTTTCATCATTAAAGTTATTAACAATATTTATCATCTCAATATAAGAAAACTTACAATTAAAATTACTAGATTAATGTGAGACATATTTAGCATATTTAAAATGATTATATTAATATTAGATGAATTTACATAGCATTGATAAGATTAATCATATGTTCGTTAGATTTTCTTTGGCAGCTAGATCCATCTTAACTCCAGATCTATCAAGTGTTGAGAGGGATCAAATCTCTCCAAGTGCAAACCTTTCCCGAATTTTTTCACTTGAAAAAGAGGTTTGCACCTCGAGAGATTTGATCCCTCTTGGCGCTTGATAGATCTAGAGTTAAGATGGATATAGACTGGTGTATTTCCAATTCAATTATCATTATTCAAACATCATCCTATTTTTAAAAAGTAAGTTTTCCATAAAATCTTTGTTCTAAAATAATATTTATAATTATGTAAATTTGATTATTATTATTACTATTTTTTAAAATAATATTTATAATTATATAAATTTTATTATTATTTTTAAAAATATTATTAGCGAAAAATACAAACCTCTACTTTGGAAATAGGATCCTCTGGCGGCTCAAAACACCTTTGATATTATGCTTAACTTTATTTGAATAAATGGCCATTAACGAAGAACAAAAAATTATGAACATGTTTAAAGATCATGGACAAGAGGAATTTCCTTTACTTCAATCTCCAAGGCGGTATCTCCCTTAACCTTTATCTGGTATCTTCCTTAACCTTTTTGTGATGCTGCTTGTAAACTAGGTTAAATTCCTATGTAATCACTATGAAGTTGTCAAAGGTCCCTCCTAATCTATAGGAGCTCTCCTTGCTTTTTTTTTTTTTCTTTGCATAGGAGCCTTCGTTATTTTTATTTTCATCGACCTTGGTTACTCAAATGTCAACCCCAAAACACGTCTTACATACAACTTCAAACTTTCCTTCAAAATTCAAAATACTATGCCCAAAGTCCTATAGCTCTCATTTAATAATAACTTGCATTCTAATTTAAATAATATTTACAATTATAATATATTGTATTTTATTTTAAAATATTGTAATATGATGATTAAAGTGAGAGAAGAAAGGAAACAAGTTAATAGTTCAATATTTAAAAATATTTGATAAAATAGAAAATTTATATTTTATAATATTTCAATTAATTATTTTATTTAAGTAATGATGTTTTTTAATAATAATAATAAATCTGATTTATTAACGACACTAAAAAAAATAATAATATTATCATTCAATTAAGATATATTTTAATATTTAAAAAAAATATATATATAATAATTATAGAGAATCCCAAATCAAAAAATAATTATATATCTATATGAAATATTAAAGTAACAAATAAAGATAGCTAACAAAAGAAAGAGAATAAAATAAAGTAAAATATGATTTATACACTTATACTTGGTTGATAGTAAGTATTAAATTTTTATGGGGAGTGTTGAATCAACGACAGATTTGGCGCAAAAATCCTTGTTTGTTGACTTGATCCCACAACCTTTGTGTTGAAAATTGATTTGATGATTTGCTATGTTGCTGTCATTTCCCGCTCTTTGGGGGAAGAAGGCGTGGTGCAGATGATCGCAAGGGAAGAAAGAAGAAGAAGCCCTCGTGGGATTTGTTTTTCGATATTCTATGAGAGCTAGAGCCATCCGCTCTCAATGCTTCTTCTCCTTTGTCTTCAATGTTTGTTGAAGCTGAAGCTGAAACACGAAATGTTGTAAACTCCAACCTTATCCCTGTGGTGAGGAGAAGAAGCAGAGTAGGATCTGTGGCAGTGAAGGCATGACTGTTGCTGAAGGAGCTTCAACCAATAGAGAGATTTCATGACATCATATGAGAATGGACATGACAAGACTACTTTGAAGTGGTAGAAGAGGATCTGATGACCGTGCCTAACACAATATCAGTTTCCGTGGCTATCCAGTTTGTGATTAATCCATGGACTATGTATGGAATGGTTATGAACCTCCAAATTCCCAAGGGCAAGTATATTTTGCCAACAATGACCAGATTTGTGTTTGAAAGGAAATAAAGAATACCTAAAAAACCCCCTATTCTCATAGATCTGAGCTGGATTGAGGGTTGGAAGAGATGGATGGGGGGGGTTATTTTTATTTTTTATTAAAACCCTAAATGGGAAGTCTCTCCTTTTTTGGGTCTCGGTCACGAATTATGTTGTGAATCTCAATTAGAATATAGAGATCTTATTGGGTTTACTTGTAGACATACAACATCTTCTCCATGAAGGGAATCACCTTCAGGATCAATCTCAGTTACAAGATTAGAACATTTCAAGAAATTCCAACATTATCTTGAACTCAAGACTATGTGGGAGTGCTTATGGACCTAGGAATCTAGGAGGTTCAATTTCCTAGAAGGATGTGGTGCTAGGTAAAGGATCTAATCCATCAGATCTAACTTCATACAATCTCGAGCTGTATATTTCCAAACAACAACAATAAACTCCCACCATGGAGGTAAACCTAACAAAGGTAAACCAACTTTTTTTCTATTCTTCAATCCAAGGCAACAATTTGCAGATTCAATGAGATTTGGTCCAGGTTCGATACTTTGCATCATTGGTTTTTTACAACCTAAACAAACAACTATGATACATACCTATGATCCAAAGATTTTTTCACTGTGTAGTTCAATACCTAAGTAGATGTGGAGAGAGTTTTGAAATAAGGGCCATGGTTTTGAGGACATGAAGGGTTTTTCGTCAACCCTTGTTTCACATATTTTGACTCCACAATAATGGTGGTATCAACAATGGTAGTATGGGTGATGATGCCAAATTTACCCCTTCCTTTTTGGCATCATAAGGTCCTCGAGGATATTGAAAACACTTTGGAGTCATTTAAAAAGTAGGACCCTGAAAGAATCGAGAAAGGGTTATTTAATTTTGCCATAATCAACATAGAAATAGACCTAACTTAAGGAATACCTAATCACATTTAGTTGAAACATAAACTTTCTAATGGACCCAATTTATAGATTATGAAAATACGAGATTTAGGTGTTGCTCTTGTTACCAAATAGGACATTTATAGGACACATGGCCCTAGGAAAAAATTCACCCAAAAATGAAGAAGGGCCGAGAATGCAAAGCAAAAGGATGGAAACCTTTTGAACCCTTAATTGTAGAGGAGGAAGAAGGGGAAATAATGGAGAATCCATCAAACCAAGAAGAATGGAGAACTTAGATACATGGTGGAAATTCAAACCACAAACATAATGGTACCGAATCAGAAGCAATCCACGAATCAAATCAGTATAAAAACGTGGCACAAAAGGAGGGAGGGACGATGGGCACAAAGAGAGCTCACGCTTCAGAAAATTCTGATTTAGACAAAGAAACCCCACCAGAGACAACTATGAATGATTTGGTAATGGTTCTTGTGGATCCTTTTGCGGGTGGATGGAAAAAGGTCTAGATAAATGATTTTTATATCACTTAATATTCCCCCATGTATTGTTTTTTCTATTTTAGTTTTTCTCTGCTTCTGAGCGGTAAGGCTGCTCATACTGAATGCTTTTAGCCTATGCAAAATATATTTTCCCTTTTTACAAAATTTGAAATGAAAGTACGAGGTTTTTCCCTTTGTTAAAAAAATATCTATAGGCTTATACTCTATACTATGTCTTTTTGTTTATTTATACTATGTTACTTGAAAGGAAAGAAAGGAGATCTTAAAAGGACAATATGCATTAAACTTTATTAACCAAATCAACATCAAGCTACTTTGCATTAAAAAAAAAAGATTTTAAAAGAGAGTGGTACAATTAATTTAACCCTTAAGTTGATGGCTAATACACATTTAACTAATTAACCTAATTTACTATGGCAGGAGAGGCCTTGGGGTTTATTCACTTTATTTGGATTGTAACAACTATTGGGTATGAAGTGTCAAAGGATCTTAGCTCTAGTGGTTTGGTGAACAATTTTTTTCTTTGATTGTGTGGGTTCAAGTCTCCAAGAGACATGTTGTAACATGTCTGTTAATGGCATTTATGAATAGTTGTATCTGGTGTAATAGTGGCAGTTGATTTATTGAGGTTACCAATTCTCCAAAAGTTATCATTACTGTGAAAAAAATATCCTTTGGGTATGAAGTGAAATTAAATAACTAACTAAATAATTGTCACATAGAAATTTAGTCCCCATCGTAAAAGTTAAGAAAGATATAGTGAATAATCAAACTAAAAATGACTATTTTCATAAGTAAGAAGCACACTTTGTTAAAAGATAACTATCACATTAATAAAGTGGTTGATATTCATTAATCAACATTTTTTTAAATTAATAACATCAATCAAATATATAAACTACTTTATTAATGTGGTTGTACTAGTTGATGGGCAACGCATGTGGGATAGATTAGTAGACAATGGTTGACTATGATTGGTTGTGCTAGTTGATGGCCAATGTGTGTGGTGTAGATTACTAAATTATGGATGACTATGATTGACATTATATAACTATGGCTAAAAATTGTTCAAAAGGGTTGACTATGGTTGACAATGGTTCCTTAGGGTTGTGTTTAAAATGGTTGTTATTGATGTCAAAGGCTGACTACAAATGGAAGAGAAAGTTACATAGTCAAATAACATATTTTGAGACCTTTCCAAAGATATACGACACAATTATTTTTTGGATTTTATTTATGCATTCCGCTAGTTGCACAAGTCAACCCAACCATTGAACAACTCGACCTAGCCAATGGACAAGTCGATCCTACCTTGGGCTCTAAATGTAGTATAAATAGATACGAGAAGGAGCATTTCTAGCCACCACTCAAACAAGTTTGGTTATGTATTAACAACTAGGATGAGTAAATATGAGGTTCATACCTCATGAACCATTAAGTGAATTGAAGCCAAGTCGGAGACATCTTTTGGGAAGTATTTTCTAAGTTGTGGAAAGGTTTTTTATTTCCCTACTTTTTGAAGATTTTTTGCCTATTTTAATTATGGTTTAAAGGAGTCAATTTCTATTTAAAAATAGGTTGAGTTCAACTTTGTTGAGAGGTTGAGGTCTATTCTAGAGGTTGAATTTATTGAACCCAAGCTCTATTCCAAGAGGCTAAAATATGTTCTTTTGAGAGGCCAAGTTCTGAAGGAGGCCAAGCCTTGGGTGAGTTATGTGTGCTGGTTTAGAGAAGGTTGACCCTAATTCATCAACGCTACCTAAACATAAGTGACAATATATTTTTCGAGATTAAGTACAAGTCATTAGATTGGAGCTTGAAAATTTGTAGATTGATGCTTACTGATTATTGGTGTCCTCATCTTCTTGATAGGTTGAAGCCTGTAATTTTTATAAGTTGGTGCTTATAGAGGATTGGTGTCCTCACAAGTGGTTGTAATAAATTGAAGATTATTTGAAAAACATTCAAGCATTTCTTCTTCAAGTGTTAGGTCCCTATAGTACTAGTGTAGCCCCTTTATTGTATTGTTAGTGTAGCCTCCTATTGTTATTGTTGTGCCCAAATAGCCCCCATATTGTTATTGTTGTACCCCATAGAAGCCCACTATTGTTATTTTTGTGCCCTTACATTATTATTGTTATGTAGGCTCTAATTGTATTGTGACCCCTTAGACTCATATATATACCAAGGAGGTATTGTCTCAAAGGGCTATTTCTCAAGTCATTGATCTATCTTTTATTTTATTTTGTAAGCTGGTTGCATAACATTTGGTATTAGAGCTTTGGATTCTAGGGTTTTGCTGCTTCAAACAGGTCATCTTGGTATTGTCACTATAATTTTTTTTCTACGATGCTTCAAAAGATGAAATTTCAATCATGTGGAGCTGAAATCTTGGTGAATTTCCTGTAAAAATTTTAGATCTTGGTTCACTATATTTTTGAGATATAGTGTGAAGAAGTTAGGGTTTTTGCAGGCTCCAGAATTCAATCTCAAATAGGTGACCTAGGGAAAATCGTTATAACTTTCCCTTTGAGCATCGGATTTGAATTTCCTAATAAGTGACTAAAAGTGAACGAATTTTAGTTTTTTGTCTATCATTTTCAGGACCAAAGGTGAAAATAGTGGCACATGACACTCCGTACAAGTTCGCTCTACTGAACTAGTCTATAGTCAATTCATTGTGGGATATTAGGCATGGTTTTTTCTTGAAGAATCCAATATTGGTAGAATTGTGACGTTGCAAAGAAGACTCATAGGACTATAAAATGATGAATTTTTAGATCTTGGAGATCCTAAAGTACAGAGATAAAACATTTTCAATATCTAGCTCAAAAAAAAGCAAAAAGGTGTGTATATTTTTTTAATTTGCAACTCTTTTGTTTAAAAAATTAGTTTGAAGTGATTAAAAGGGCATAGAGAAGCATAGATATCATTATTTCATTCCAATATGCCTCGAAAAAAAAATGGACACACCCAGTAAGCAACCATAAAGCTCTAATATGACGCATGAAGAAGAGGAAGAAATGCAACATGATATATCAAAATTATGAGACCAAGTGCAACAAATTTCGCTCTCACAAAGAGTAACAAAAAATGAATTGGAAGTGATGATGAATGTTAAGATCGATGGTTTAAAAGGGAACATGGATGGTTTAGAATAAAAAATAAAAAGAGAAATGGAAGGTTTGAAGGATGGTTTAAAAGCAAAAATGGAAGGTTTGACAAAGTTGCTACAAGAAATGCTTCCTAGTGGTGACAAGGTACTCCATGAAACTCATGATGAAAACAAAAGGAATGTTAATAATGATTTTAGAGACTCTAACTTTGGATTGAAAACTAACCACATTCCAAATATCGATATGAGGAAGTTTGATGGCAAGGATCCGGTAACATGGATACTACAGATGGAGCAATTATTTGATCTACATGATGTGTCGAACACACAAAAGGTACACATTGCATCTTTATATTTAGAACAAAATCAGTTTGTGTGGTATCAATGGATTTGTTCTTGTAAATCAATTGTCACTTGGAAAATATTTGCAGAAGAATTTGTGGCAAATTATGAGGATATAAAGAGAAATACTTTCTTTAGCCAATTGATAAATCTCAAACAAAAGGGTTCGATGACGAAACACGTTGAGGAATTCCAAATATTGAATATCAAGGTAATGATATTATAGAGGATCATAAGATTAATATTTTCATAGGGACTTTAAAGGATAACATACAACATGAGGTTTTCCTTTGGGAACTTGATTCATTAGTGAAGGAATTCAAGGTGGAAATAAAATTTGAAAGAAAAATTATGGCAACAAGGAAGTCTACCACTCACAACTATAAAGATGGAAGTGTTTTTGCTACTAGCCTTCCACAACCAACAAGGTTGACACCACAACAATTGGAGGAAGAAAGAGCAAAATGACTTTGTTATAGTTGTGATAGAAAATACAATAAAGGTCATAAGTGTGATGAGAAGAAACTATTTCACATAGATTGTGAAGAAGAGGAAGAAAAGGAACAAGAAGCATCAAAAGAAGAGGATATACACCAGGAACCAACCCCAGAAAAAGAAGAAATTAATTCGATAATATCTTGTAATACATTGGAAAGAATTACCACACCTCAAACTCTCAATATAGAAGGATATATCAAGAATAAAAAAGTAATAATGTTGATTGTTTCAGGTAGTACCCATAATTTTATTCATTGTAAGATAGCCAAAGAATTTAATTGCTTTCTATATCCATCACCAAAGTGTCAAGTGATGGTTGCAAATGGAGGAACTATAAATTGCTTTGGAAAGTGCCATAATATCTAGCTAACAATGGGAGAATATGTATTAAATAGTCCAATGCTTTCCATTCCAATGGGTGGTGCTGATATTGTACTAGGAGTCCAATGGTTACAATCTTTGGGGACGATAACTTTTAATTTTCAAGGACTTTTCTTGATTTTTTTAGTTTTTTTTGGAAGGAAAGGAAATTGAATTAAGGGGTATTACAAGGAAAAATGGGAAGATAATAAGCTCTAGTGGCATGACAAATTTGAAGAAGGAACAATGAGGGGTAATTGCACAATTACGTTCACTAGATGTTCAAACATATAAGTCATCCATTTCTCTAGATCTCCAAAATTTCTTGGACAATCATTCCAAGGCGTTTGAGACTCCCAATGGCCTCCCACCAATTCGTGATTATGATCATGCTATTCACTTGATTCCCAAAAGTGTTCCTCCAAACATTAGGCCTTACAGATGTCTCTATGCCTAAAAGAATGAAATTAAACGTATGGTTGTATAAATGCTAGAGGCTCGTATAATTCAACCTAAACATAGTTACCGAAATTAAACGTATGGTTGTATAAATGCTAGAGGCTCGTATAATTCAACCTAAACATAGTTACCGATCAAACGGGAATATTACCTCAAAGCGGGTACTCGAGCCCAAAAATCCCAAAAAAACATGAGAAAACAACTCAAAAATAAAAAGTGATGATTCTACATCACCATTTTTTTTTCCAGAGAATTTTCAATATCTTTAAAAAATAATAGTAAAAAACAATAAAAGTCATTTTGTTTGGTGCAAAAAACACCTTGAAATCGAAAAGGGTTGATGTCAGAATAACGCTTGTTTCTTTTTCTGTTTTGTTTTTGTTTTTTGTTTTTTGTTTTTTTTTGTTTTTGTTTTTAGTTTTTGTTTTAGGGTACATTTTCAACATTTTTTAATAATGACGTTAAGAACAAAATATCGTGACTCTGAAAAAACTTTAAATTTCTAATGATTTCAAGCATGACATTAATGATAAAATATCATGTCTTTGAAAACCCTTAAAATTCCAATGATTTTTAAGCATGACATTAAATTTAAAACATCACTTATTTGAAAAACCTTAAAATTCCAACAATTTTCAAGCATGGCGCTAAGAAAAAATATTTATAATTGTTTTCAACCATAACATTAAAGATAAAATATCACGACTTAGAAAAACATTAAAATCTTCACAATTTTTCAACCATGGAATTAAAACAAAAAATTATGACTACAAAACAATCTTAGATTTTCAAAATATTTCAAGCATGACATTACATAAATTTTTTATGACTAAAAAAACTTTAAAAATAAACACCTGAATGAAAGAGTTATTATACTAAGAGTTTTTTTTTTTTAAATGCTAAATGTATAACGATTTTGAAATCTTAGCATAAGACAACTTGATACATTGCAAAAAAAAAAATTAAAAATCAACTATCAAATTGACACGGAGTGTAGGTAAGCTCAACCCATTGTAATGAAAACTTAAAGACGAACCATGAAATTAACACATTGCGGGGCAGACTCGATTCATTATAACGAAAAATTTAAAATCAACCATCAAATTGCACATAATGGGATCGGGTTGTTAGACAAGCATAGATAAAGACCTTATATATACATATATATAAGAAAGAAAGATACATACGAAGACAAAAATTCAAATATTGAAAAAATTTTAAAAAATAATAACAAGTAATAAAACATAAAAAACATGACAAAAAAATCAAACATAAAAAATATATAGAAATGCAACAATTCAAATATTGAAAAAAAACTATAAAAAAAACACAAAAATTCAAAAGAAAACAAAAATTCAAATATTGAAAAAAATAAAAATAAAAATAATAAATAAGAACAAGTAATAAAACATGACAAAAAACATGACAAAAAAAATCAAATATAAAAAATATATAGCAATGACATAAAAAAAAACTATAAAATGTAAAAAAAATTAACCATACCATATAAAATTAAAAAAAAAAAGAAAAAAAAGAAAAAAAAAGGAGTTAAAAAAAAAATAGAAAATAAAAAAAAAATTACAAAAATAAAATTCAACATTAAAAAAATAAAAAATATCCCCGACGACCCCAAGGCCTAACCTGCAGGGGTGGCAAGGGAACGATTCATGACAAAAAATAAATTAAATTTCATAAAATATATAAAAATATTTAAAAAAAACCATAAAAATGTAAAAATAAATAAGTAAGAATTAACTTGTAAAAATGAAAATTTGAATTAAAAAATAAAAACAAAAGAAAAAATAAATAAAAAAATATAAAAAATAAACAAAAAAAACTTAAAAATATATATAATATAAGAAAAAATAAATAAAAATAAAAAAAAGACCATTTTTAAGTTAAAAATAAAAAATAAAAAATAAAAAATAAAAATAAAAAATAAAAAATAAAAAATAAAAAATAAAAAATAAAAACATCATTTAAAGAAAGTTAGATAATTACCAAAAAAATAAAATAAAATAAAATAAAATAAAAAAATAAAAAAAATTAAAAAAGATTCAAAACAATTAAAAAAATAAATTTAAATTTAAAAAAAATAAAAATATTATTTTTTAATTAAAAAATATTATATTAAAAAATTTAAATTATAAAAAAATTAAAATAAAAAATAATTAAATTTAAAAATTAAAAAAATTAAATAAAAAAAAATTCAAAACAAAAAAAGAAAATTAAAAAATACCCCGCACCCCTCCCAACCTCTCCCTCACCCCCTCGAACCTCCCCTCTTCCTCCCCTCCCCCACACGACACCCGTCCCCCTCTCCCCTCCCCACCATCGGCCTTGCCCTCTCGCCTCCCCCTCCTTGCCCTCCTTACCCCCACGCATACCCCTCTCCTCCCCACCCGGGCTCCCAGCGAGCGACCAAATTTAAATTATAAAAAAATAAAAATAAAAAATAATTAAATTTAAAAATTTAAAAATTTAAAAACAAAATAAAAATAAAATAAAATTTCAAAACAAATAAAAAAAACAATATATTTAAAAAAAATATCCTGCCTCCTTCCCGACTCCTCCCCTCACCCCCCTCGCCTCCCCATCCTTGGTCCTCCCCTCTCCCTCCCCCTTCCTCCCGACACCTGCCCCCCCCCCCCCCCCTCTCTCCACCCTCAGCCCTCCCCTTTGCCCTCCCCCTCCCTCCCCCCCTTACCCTCGCGCACCGTCCTCCCCTCCCTCCCCCCCTTACCCTAGCACACCACCATCCCCTCCCCACCCGGGCTCCCAGATAGCGGCGAAGAGGTCGCAGACCGATTCTGGGAATCGACCTTCGACCTCTTAGCCGCTGGTTGGGGGCTCGGATGGGTAGGGGAGGGGGGTGTGCGGGGGGTGGAGGGGAGGGGGGGGGTGTGCGGGGGGTGGGGGGGAGGGGAGGGGAGAGGGGAGGGACGAGTGTGGGAGGGGAGGGGAGAGGAGGGGTCGGTGGGGGGAGGGGAGAGGGGAGGGACGAGGGTGGGGAGTGGAGAGGAGGGGAGGGTGGAGGGGAGAGGGGAAGGGTCGGGGAGGGGAGGTAGGAGGAGGAGGAGGGGGGTTGGAGTAGGGGTGGGATGGGAGAGAGGAAGGGGAGGAGAGGGCCGACGGTGCAGAGGGAAGGGTGGTGTCCGGTTAATTGTTTTATTTTTTAATTTGTTTTGATTTTTTTTATATATATATATATATATATATATATATATATATATATATATTTTTTTTAATGTGTGTGTGTGTGTGTTTTTTTTTTTTAAATTTAATTTTTAATTTTTTGTTATTTTTTTAATGTAATTTCTTTATTTTTATAATTTTGATTTTAAAAAAATAATTCTTAATTTTTTTATTTAATTTTCAATTTTGTTTATTTAAATTATTTAATATATATATATATATATATATATTTTATTTTTTTTTAACTTTTTAATTTTAATTATTTTTTTCTCTTAATTTTTTTTTTGGTAATTATTATTATTATAATTGTTTTTAGATTTTTTTTTTGAAAAAAAAATCATTTATTTATTTATTTTTTGTTTGTTTGTTTTTTTTTTTTTTTTTTTTTACATTTTTATAGGT
The DNA here is from genome assembly GCA_031772625.1 of Pinus tabuliformis. Taxonomy (NCBI): domain Eukaryota; kingdom Viridiplantae; phylum Streptophyta; class Pinopsida; order Pinales; family Pinaceae; genus Pinus; species Pinus tabuliformis. The sequence goes on along the minus strand of CM062816.1, from coordinate 746,522,437 downwards.
TTTTTTGTTTTGTTTTTGTTTTTTTATTTGATTTTTTTGTCATGTTTTTTATTTTTTTATTTTTATTTTTATTTTTAATTTTTTATGTTTTATTGATGATGATGATGGTTAACGTCCATTGAGACCAAACTTTGGTCTATCGGACCTGAAGAAACAAATTATTTAGTTTGATTTAAGATTTTATTCCTATGCTCAAAAAGCTTGGAGAGAAGCCTCCCGAGCTCACTATAATTTTGACATCATCAAAGGCTAGGAAGGTCAGTATTGCAACAAAGACTATGAAATTGAGATCTAATGTGGTTGTACACGTGGCACTCTAAGAGGAAGTGATTTTCATCCTCGATGTTCATATTCTCATTGAGATGGCAGATCCTTTCCATCGATGGTGTTTTAGGAACTTCCCAACGACCCATTTCACTATGGAGCTCATGAGAGTTCGTTCTAATCTTAGCTATCTTAATTTTCTTCTTTGAGCTAGTTAAAACAGAGAGATACTTTTGATCTTCTAGGGTGGGGTTGATGACCTCCTTAATATCTTAATTTTCTTTTAGTTGCTAAATCTTCTCACACCACATTTTTTCTTTGAACTTAGAAGTAACAATATTTTTAATGTTATTAATGTTTTGCAATGCAACATTCTTGTCGATCTCCCAATGGTTTAACCAGGCCCTAGTGTCTTTATACCAACCTCGTTTGAGCCTTAGGTGGTTTTGGCTGGAATTTAAAGCTAGCTTAGGAAGTCTATGGTCTCCTATGTTATTGAGTCTGTGCATACAACAGAAGCCTAGTCATAGCTAGGCTCTCGATAGGGGAAAGAACCACTTCTATAAGGAGAATAAGATAGGGTGTATTGCTTTTAATTTTGAGGTTATACGTTATAAAACGCTTCTGGATTTGCTCAGTCGTTCTCTAGGATTCTCTAGAGATGTTGCAACCCCAAACCTCACATCCATATAAGATAACAAGAGTGACTAAAGTTTCAAAGAGGAACTTCTTTCTATCCCACATTACGAGGTTTGCCGTTTTACAATTATTTTCAAGACTGAAATAAGCTTTCCACCCCCCATTAATCCTTTTCTCAATGTTATAGTTCTAGTTGAGCTTGTGATAAATATCCATTCCTAGGTACTTGTAAGAAGATACTTCCTCCAAGTTACTATTGTCATACATAAAATTAACATAAGTGTCCTTCTTGGATTTGATAATCATGGCTTTTGTTTTGTCAGTGTTAACAGTCATGCCCATAGTAGAGCAGAAATCCTTAAGAAGTCTAAGTTGCTTATCAAGATCCGATGGGCACCTTGCAAGAAGAACACTATCATCAGCATAGAGAAAAAGGATGATGACTATCCCTGCTAAGATCATTCCAGCACAACCTGCTTCCTCTAAACAACCTTCTAGCTTGTCGATGTAAATTCCAAATAGGGTAGGGGATAGGGGGTAACCTTGTTTAACTCCGATATTACACTTAATATATTTCAACCACCCCCCATTTTTCTTTAACTTGGCAATTACATTCTTGTATAACTTTAGAAAGGAACCTTTAGCTCTTCTAATCTATTCCATAGGTTGTTTCTAGGAACCGTATCAAAATCCTTTCTAAAGTCCACAAAGCAACAAAAGAGATTGGATTTATCATTGCGGCATTCCTCCAAAATGATCCTAAGCATAACGAGGCGGTCCGTTGTTGAGTGATGCCTTCTAAAACCCGCTTGGCCTTTAGCCCGCTTACCTTCGCTTTCAAGCCATATGCTCAACTTATTTTCCAAAATAATACCATATAACTTGGCTAAGAGAGGGATGATCATAATTGTCCGATAATTAGAGGGGTTATTTGTATCCCCACTTTTAAAAATAGGGATAATGAGGCTCTGTATCCCCACATTACTAACATGTATTTTTTTTTTGTCATGTTTTATGTTTATTTTTACATTTTTATAGGATTTTTGTTTTTTTTTTGTTCTTTTTTTATATATATATTTTTGGATTTGATTTTTCTTTGTCATGTTTTTTTTATTTTTATGTTTTATTACTAAAATGAAAATCACCAACGTTTAAAAAAAATTATCCACACTTAATTGATTAGAAAATTTAAAGTGTAAAAACTATGTTCTTTAAACAAAAGGGGTTGATGCTCATGAGAACTTTTCAAAATCAAGATGAAAATCACTAACAAAAAAAAATGTTCACACTTGATACGTAAAAAAATTTAAAGTGTCAAAAATAAGCCCTCTAAAAAAATGTGTTGATGCTGCATCAACACTTTTCAAAATCAACATGAAAATCACTAACATTTAAAAAAATTGTTCACACTTGATAGATAAAAAATTTAAAGTGGCAAAAATATGCTAAAAAAAGGTGTATTCTGAATCACCATTTTTCAAAATCGAATGATTTTTTGCTATGTCAAAAAAAGGGGTACTAGGTCATTTTCTTGTTTGATCGGTAACTATGTTCCTAGTCAAAGTTATTTCTCTGCACCAATAGTATTGGTGCACAAGAAGGATGGATCGTGGCGTACGTGTTGAAATTATAGGGTGCTCAACAAGCTCACTATTAAAGATAAATTTCCCATTCCTGTAATTGATGAATTGTTGGATGAATTACATGGAACTATTTACTTCACCAAGTTATATCTTCGTACATGATATCATCAAATTAAAATGAAGACTGGAGACATTCAAAAAACAACATTTAGAACTCATGAAGGTCATTATGAATTTTTGGTCATGCCTTTTGGCCTTACTATTTTACTTTCCACTTTTCAAGGTTTGATGAATTCCATTTTCAAACCTTTCCATAGAAATTTTGTGTTAGTATTTTTTTTATGATATACTAATCTACAACAACTCTTGGAAGGATCATGTTCAACATGTTGACAGGGTGCTCAAACTCTTGGAGGAGAAACAATTATATGCAAAATCCTCCAAATGTTTCTTTGTAGAATAGGAGGCGAAATATTTGGGTCATATTGTATTTAATAAGGGTGTTAAGGTAAACTCGAACAAAATTAAAGCCATTAAGGAATGGAAAATCCCCACAACCCTAAAAGATCTTCGAGGATTTCTTGGGTTGACAGGGTATTATCACAAGTTCGATAAGAATTATGGGAGAATAAGAAAACCTCTAACAACATTACTGAATAAAGATGCATTTTCGCGGACTCCAGAAGCAACTAAGTCTTTTGAACGTCTTAAAGAGGCAATGTGCCAAGCACCAGTCTTAGCTACACCAAAATTCACAAAAACCTTTATTGTGGAATGTGATGCCTTAGGAATGGATTTGGTGTTGTTTTGATGCAATAAGGAAGACCCATTGCTTTTGAAAGTCATATAATAAAGGGAAAGTATTTACACAAACTTATTAATGAGAACGAAATGTTAGAAATACTATATGCACTGAAGCAATGGCGATCTTACCTAATAGGAAGTCACTTCAAGTTAATTTTTTTAATGATAGTCTTAAATACTTTTTGGAACAAATATTATCTTCATAAGAGCAACATAAATGGGTCATAAAGATGTTGGGTTATGAATTTGAAATCATCTACAAAAAGGGAAGCAAAATGTTGTTGCAGATGCACTCTCAAGATATGATGAGGATGTGGAAGCATTACTATGTGCCATTTCTATTATCCAACCTGATTGGATAACTAAAACAAGGGATGAACGGAAGAATGATGAAGAGGTGTGGACACTATTCAAAAGTTGTAGCAAGATCCTAGTACATCATATACATTTATGTAGAAAATTGATTCATTATGGTAAAAAAATTGCTTATATCTTGGTAATAATGCTCAACTCAAACAAAAGATTCATTTGCAATTGCACACCTCCCCCTTAGGAGGGAACTCAGGATTTTTAAAAACTTATCGTAGGGTCAAGAAGGAATTTTTTTGGGATGACCTTAAATATGATATTCAAAAGTATGTGGCAGAATGTTTGGTTTTCCAACAAAATAAAGTAGAGAAAATTAAGACCCCGGGTCTGTTACAACCTTTATCCTTTCCAAGTCAGCGTTGGGAGGAGGTCTCAATGGATTTTATCATAGGTTTACCCAAGTTTGAAGGAAAGAGTGTCATCATGGTGGTAGTTGATAAACTTACCAAGTATTCACACTTTTATGCATTATCTCATCGTTTTAAAGCTAATACAGTTGCTACTGCATTTATGGAAACAATTCAAAAGATACATGGGAACCCAAAGACTATTGTAAGTGACAAAGATCCCATTTTCAATGGAATTTTTTCGATGAAATTATTTTCTTGTCTTGGTACTCAATTAGCTCATATCTCATCTTATCATCCTCAATCTGATGGAAAAACTGAGATAATGAACACATTTTTAGAAATATATCTTCGTTGCCTTGTATCTGATAAACAAACACAATGAGTTAAGTGGTTACCTTTGGCTAAATGGTGGTATAACACTTCCTTCCATATTGCAGCAAAAATGATGCCATTTATGGAACTTTATGGATATCATCCACCAACCATCACATCATATTTAAGAGAAAATTCTATGGTTAAAGCAGTGGGAGATCACATCGAGCATCAACAATAAGTTCTCCAACTCTTAAATAAAAACCTCACTCTGACACATAATCAAATGAAACAACAGGCATATCAACATCGTAGTGAAAGAAGTTTTGATGCTGGAGACTAGGTATTTTTACAGACTCAACCATACAAAAAAATGTCCCTCAAGCAAGCTAAGAAGGATAATAAATTATCAACCAAGTACTATGGTCCTTATAAGGTGTTGTAAAAGATTAGTATTGTTGCATACAAATTGGAGCTTCCTGCATCTTTCCAAATACACTCAGTTTTCTATGTTTCATGGTTAAATAAGGTTATCAGTGACAATCTCCCTATTCAAACAATATTGCCAGAACTTGACGCAGAAGGAAAAATCATATTGGATTTTGAAGCAGCCACAGAAATAAGAACCCAACAACTACGGAATCGATCAATTTCAGTGTATCTCATTAAGTGGAAGAACTTACCCACTGAAGATTCCACATGGGAGGACGATAATTTTATACATGAGCATCCATAACTACTCAAGAGTTGAGGACAACACTTTTTTCGAAGGAGAGGGGCATGTTAGGTCCCTATAATACTAGTGCAGCCCCCTTATTTTTATTGTTAGTGTAGCCTCCTATTATTATTGTTGCACCCATGTAGCCCCCATATTGTTATTGTTGTGCCCCATAGAAGCCCATTATTGTTATTTTTGTGCCATTACATTATTATTATTATGTAGGCTCTAATTATATTGTGACCCCTTAAACTCCTATATATCCCAAGGAGGTCTTGTCATTTGTATCATCTAAGAATTGTTCATTTATGTTATGTAAAGGAGTTTTCTCCCTCGAAGAGACTATTTCTAAAGTCGTTGATCTACCTTTTATTCTATTTTGTGAGTTGGTTTCATAACATGAAGTTTGAATTTCCACTTTAATCTTGATGTTTATGCATTGTGTTGATGATTGATTATGTGATGAGATTTTAATTTTAATTTTATTTATTTATTTATCCTGATGAAAGAAATCAACCTCCCTCTCAGCTTGAGGCCTAGAGTGAGGTTGTTGGTACTAGGCCAACCCACAAGTATACTCACTTAAGATTTCACAAGGCACAGAGCCAATACAACAATATCCATAGGCACAAGGGCATTAAATAATGCTCATCATGTTGCTAGCATGGATTTGAACCTAGGTGGGGAAGATAAAAACCATTTTTCCCAACCAACCGAGGTAAACTTAATTGAATTTATTTTTAAGATCAATAAAGTGTAAGGAATTTAAATCTATGCGATACTAATTGACACCCACTCTTAGTATCACTATGTATCTCCAATGTGTTAGAAAATAAAAAAGGCACAAAGATTCTCTTACATTGATAATTACTTCTGATATTATTGTAGTATATTATCTTATCTTTATTATATTATTTATCTTTGTTTCATCAAGCAATCATTAAAAAAATACATGAAGATCAACGAAACCAGATGTAGGCACTCAGCCAGGGCTAAAACCCCTCTATAGGGGAAAACCTAGTCAAACTCTTCCACCTGTAAATCAAATTGAGATAAACCAAGACTTTAGACCCAAAATACCTCCCTCCTCCACCAAGTCAACCTTCCAATATGATTAAGGAAAATCCAATAGCCTCTTCTTGTCTAACAACTTCAACCCAACAACAATCCAGAATGTTGATCCCCGACTACTTCAGAATTTTAGCCTAGCTACAATGATGCTATTTCAGTCCTTCTAGCAACCCAACAACTTTGCACATGTGAGACAACGAGAGAAAAAATTCAATTTATTTTACTTGACAAATACTTCATTCTCCTTCAATATTCTTTCCTCCTTCTTCCTTGAATTTCACACCCTTTTTCTTCTCCAACAATTGCAGATTGAACTTGTTGTGATTGTGTTCCAAATGAGGTCAAGTTGTTTCCTTTATATAGTGAATTTGTGAGGTCAAATTCACTTGATGAGGCTAACTTGTCCTTCTTGAGGTCGAATTGGTGGAGGAGACCTAAAAGACCTATTTTACATTAATATAAGTTTCTTTCTTGATCGATGAAGCCCAAGAAGGGTCTTTTACATTATGAAATGGACAAGGACACTTGACATAAACCCTAAAAGCCTACAATGGAGGCTTTGACCTAAAAAATTTGACCCAAGCATGAAACCCATGCTTTAATAAGTCAATTTATTTTATAATAAAATTCATTTTTCTTTATTTTACAAATACATTACATCATGGCTCATATATAATTATGAAGAGCGATACTAGTTACATTTTTCAAAACTCCCTGTTAACCAGGGTGGTATTCATAATTACATATATACATAGGTACATGGAAGATCAAAGTGATATACTCTATGAAGAGTTACAACATACACAATGCTACATACTAGATACCTAACCAAGACACTCTAATTGGGTGGGACTAAGGTGTACTCAAGATCTAGCCACTCTAGGTACCATCAGGATTTTAAGCTCTAACACCAACCTAGGGATCTAGGTGCGTATCCAAGTCCGGAGCTCCATGACGAATGCCACCCTCCCTACTTCGGTATATAGACATCAACATATAGGCCAACCAGATGTCCTCCCAAGCATCTTGTTGCCACAAGATGCTTCACCTCTCCCTATCAACTAAATTAGATATATATCCACCACTCCAAGTGATGGGACCTAGAATTTTCCATTTAATTAGGTCCATTTGATTATTTATAGACACTTAAAACATTTATTTCACCCCCTTACTTGCACATCATAGAGTTAATTTATAGTATTAATGGGTCCTTAGGAATTTGGTTTATCCTTGCTTATTATGTGCCTAATATTATTTATTTTTGTAGAATATTGAGTAAATTCCAAATGAGATAATATAGGGACTTGCTCCCTGCTAAAGGATGGACCAAGATTTGATAATAAATGAACAAGATATTAAGAAATTGTTGAACAAATTCTAGAGCTCTAGTAACTAAGAAAATCTAGGAATATGTTCCCTGTCATTTAATGCAAATTCCTAGTGTTAGATCCACTTTTTGAGGGATTTTGGAGGGGAACGATGCGTCCTTTCAAGTATAATTCTTCCTCATCACTTTATATAAGTGCCAATTCGAATTTTCCTTTATAGGAATGTATTTATTAGTGTTCTTGTGGAGAAAACTTGTTATTTAGAAACTCCACTTTAATTTCTAGCAGGGATGTACTTGGATTGATTCAAATGATAAAGTTAGGTGCCATTTTTAACCTCTAAAGCTTGGTTTCCTCCATATAACTATGATTTTCCTTGGGCTTGGCCATCCCAGGAGCCTCAGATCCATCTTGTAGAATTTCTTTATTTCCTTCGAATGTCTTTTTCACTTACACCTCTTATTTATGCATTTATTATTCATGCTTCTTTTGTTGTAGGTCATATTGGTTAAATGATTGAAGTGAGTTATTTTGAGGATTATTTACAGATTCAAAAGCATGATGCATCCTTAGAACAAATTTTAAAGTCATATTCATCATTGAGCTACTTGGATTTGTTTACTAGTTCACAAAATTAGAATTTCTAGAAGTCCCTTTTAGCAAAATAGTAGTAATTTTATGCTATTGTTTAGAACGTGTTAATGAGTTTCATTTGAGTTTATTCCAATTGTAATGGGTCATAAAAACATTCAAGTTAATAACATAATCCACCCCATATCATGTGCACTTGATTAGGTTAGTCATTTGGTAGGTTAACTAGCTCACTAGTTCTTGAATTTCCAGTTTTTAGAGTAGTAATTCTGCTATTTTTTAGCACATGTTAATAGGGATATTTTGGAGTGATTCCATTTGGAACGGAGTCCTAGGAAATCCTACATAACATTTTTTTTTTTACCATCTCATTTTCATTTGATTTACTTAGGAATTTGGCAAGTTATCTCACTCCTGTAACAAAACAGGGCCTCCTGTAGCACGTGTAAACTTGAACAGATTTGCTCCAAAAGCTTGTTTTTTGTCCCTTAGGATTGAATAATGACCTCTAGGCTTTGAACCATGATTGAGTAAGACCAAAATACCTCTTAAGTCTTGCCTCTTCTCCATTGTAATTCACCTCTGTAGTTATGGTTAGTGGACAAATTCATGACTTGAAGAGCATAATGATGATTTTCATGATTATTTGATCTATTTTGAATGTAGTGATTGAAGAATGATTTCATGATTAGGTTTTGTTTCATACATATTAAGCTAGGGTTTCCATTTCCAACATTGTTATTTCTATTGCATAGACTAGGTTTCCTTTTGATGCAACAATTACATTTGAAAATAGAATAACATTTACATTCATGCAAGTAGGTTAACCTTTACATTTATGAAAAGTAGAGTAACATTTCCATTCCTGCAAATAGATAAGAATTTCCATTTCTGCAATTAGTTTAGGCTTGATTCCATGATATTCACTTCATTGCATCAGATCAACGAAAGAAGGACACATTTCATGCTGCACATATAGTTTTGACACCTCTTAAGTTTGTACGAACCCCAGGTTGATAATTTAAGTTGGTAGCCTTGGGAGTTGCAACATTCTTGTTGCAATACCTAGGCTCCTCACCGAGCATGCTTCAAACGTTCAATTTTTTTACGGAGAGAACCCGCACAATCACAACCCCAATAAGTAATAAACCTTCACATTTATATACAAGTAAACAAAAACCTTTGGGGTCCTTAATCATTATGATGCTACTTATATCATCATCAATTTATCCAGATACAACTTGTTGGAAGCTTTCTTCATCTTTAATTTCTTCAGTAACATCAAATACAACCTCAATACTTCTCTAGTCTTTTGTTTGTAATCCATTTGTATTACTTTCATTCATTCTCCAGTTACATTCTTTCTCATGGTACCAAGGCCACCTTGATCATCATTATTCTTATAGCTTCCTTCATCATGCTCACAATTATAATATTCAATTATGAATATCTTCAAAATATTGAATATTATGTACCTGCAAAACTTTAATAGCAAGTGCAACCAAATATAAATATATAGAAGCATGAAATTATCTATATCAAAATCATGTCATTATAATGGAAGCATCAAAACATTCAATATTTATACATCAAATACCTAAACTTAGTTAGGTCCATTTTCAAGAAGGGTCACATATTTTATATATATTAGACTGCAACATATTGTTAGGAATTCACAATAAACCCTAGACTCCATTTTCAAGACATAAAGCCTTAGATATCAACAACTCAATCAAAGTTTTAACACTGTGCCTTTTATAGTTGCAAACCCTAGATATCATCATCAAAACTTAAAATAACTCAATCAAGATATCAGTCCAATCATAACACTATACATCTAGGGCTTCAATATTATTTCTCAGAATTCATAACATATTCTACTAGGGTTTTGTTACAAACCCTAGATTTTATTATGTTAGGTCCCTATACTACTAGTGTAACCCCTTATTGTTATTAGTAAAACCCCCTTATTATATTTTTGTGCCCATGTAGTCCCCATATTGTTATTATTGTGCCCTTACATTATTATTGTTATGTCGGCTTTGATTATATTATGACCCCTTAGATTCTTATATATATAGAAAGGAGGTCTTGTCATTTGTATCATCGAAGAATTGTTAATTTGTGTAATGTAAAGGAGGTTTCCTCTCAAAGAGGATGATTTCTAAGGTGTTGATCTTTCTTTTCTATCTTTCTGTGAGCTGGTTTCATAACATTTAGTATCAGAGCTTTGGATTCTAGGGTTTCGCTTCTCCAAACAGGTCATCGTGGCATTTTTGCTATAGAGTTTTTTATACGACGTTTCAGAAGCTAAAAATAAAAATCAATTTGAGAAGACAACTCTCTAAACCTCGGGTCCGAATTTCAGATCTTGTCTCCATATAGTTTCAGAGATATGATATGAGGAAGTTAGGGTCTTTGTAAGCTCCAGAATTCCATCTCAAACAGGTAATCGTGAAATTTTAGCTATAATTGTTTTTCTACAAATTTTCAGACTCTGAAATTAAAACCCATTTGAGCCTAAATCTGGGTGAAGCTCGGGTCCAAATTTCAGATCTTGTTTTGTTATATTTTCGGAGATACATTCCAAGACATTTGGGGTTTTCGCAGGCTCCCGAATTACATCCCAAATAGGCGACCTTGGGAAAATCGTCCTAACTTTCTCTTTGAGCATCAGATTGAAATTTTGTAAGAATTTATAAAAAGAGGAAAGACTATAGTTTTCTGTGTACCGGTTTCAGGTCCTAAAGTTGAAACATTGACACGTGGAATTTCGTATAAGGTCACTCTACTGAACCAGTCTATAATCAGGTCATCGTGGGAGATTTGACATAACTATTCCTTGCATAAACCAATCTTGATCAGACTTGTGGGGTTAGAAATAAGACTCAGAAGGCTATTGCAGGATGTAGTTTCAGAACCTGGAGATCTGGAATTATAGAGTTACAGTCGTTTCAAGATCGAGCTCCTAAAATCAAGAAAAGGCGATATGAGGATGTTTGATGGCAAGGATCCGTTAAATTGGATACTACAGATGGAGCAATATTTCGATCTACATGACGTGCAACTATTACAAAAGGTACGTAATGCATCTTTATATTTAGAACCAAATCAATTTTTATGGTATGAAGGGCTTTGTTCTCGTAAAGCACTTGTCACACGGTCAATTTTCATGGAGGAAATGATAGCACATTATGAGGATACAAAGAGAAACACCTTCTTTAGCCAATTGATAAATCTCAAACAAAAGGGTTCAATGGAAGAGCACATTGAGGACTTTCAAAAATTGAATATAAGGGTAAATGATATTCTAGAGAAGCAAAGGATTGATGTCTTCATAGGGACTTTAAAGGATAGCATTCAACATGAGGTTCGTCTTTGGGCACCTGAGTCATTGGAGAAGGCATTCAGGTTGGCAAGAAAAATCGAAAGTGAAATTATGGAAACAAGGAATCACACCACTCATGACTATAACTATGGAAGTATTTTTTCTCCTAGCCTTCCACAACCTACAAGGTTTACACCACAACAATTGGAAGAAAAAAGAGAAAAAGGGCTTTGTTACAATTGTGATAGCAAATACACTAAAGGTCATAAGTGTGCCGAGAAGAAATTATTTTACATAGATTATGAAGAGGAGGAAGAAAATGATCAAGAAACATCAAAAGAAAAGGATATACACCAGGAACCAACCCCAGAGAAACAAGAAATGAATCCGACAATATCTTGTAAAGAATTGGCAAGAATTACCACTCCTCAAACTCTCAAGATAGAAGGACATATCAAGAAGAAAAAGGTTCAAGAAGTGAAAGATCACATTGAGAAATAAGAAATGAATTTGACCATATCTTGTAATGCATTGGCCAGAATTACCACTCCTCAAACTATCAAGATAGAAGGACATATCAAGAAGAAAAATGTTCAAGAAGTGAAAGGTCACATCGAGCATCAAGAAATGAATCCAACCATATCTTGTAATGCATTGGAAGAAATTACCACTCCTCAAACTCTCAAGATAGAAGGACATATAAAGAAGAAAAATATTCAAGCAGTGAAAGATCACATCTGGCATCAACAACAAGTTCTCCAAGTTTTAAAGGATAACGCCACTTTGGTGCAAAATCGAATGAAACAATAGGTAGATCAACATCGCAGTGAAAGAAGTTTTGATGTAAGCGATTGGGTATTTTTATGACTACATCTCAAGCAAGCTATTTATGAGAAGGAAATGTTGGAAATACTACATGCACTTAAGAAATGACGACCTTACCTAATGGGAAGACACTTTAAGGTAAAAATGGATCATGATAGTCTTAAATACTTTTTAGAACAAATATTATCTTTAGAAGAACAAAAAAATTAGGTCACAAATATGTTGGGTTATGACTTTGAAATCATCTACAAAAAAGGGAAGCAAAATGTTGTTGCAGATGCACTCTCAAAAAAGGATGAGGATGTGGAAGCATTGTTTTGTGCGATTTCTATTATCCAACCAGATTGGATAAATGAAGCAAGGGATGAATGGAAGAAGGATGAAGAAGTGTGGCCACTCATTCAAAAATTGCAGAAGATCCCAGTTCAGACAATATTGCCAGAACTTGACAAGGAAGGAAAAATCATATTGGAACCTGGAGCAGTCACAAAAACAAGAACTCGACAGTGACGAAATCGATCAATTTCAGAGTATCTCATCAAGTGGAAGAACTTACCCGCTAAAGATTCCACATGGGAGGACAAGAATTTTATATAGAAGCATCAAGAACTACTCAAGCGTTGAGGACAACACTCTTTGAAGGAGAGGGGCATGTTAGGTCCCTATACTACTAGTGTAACCCCTTATTGTTATTAGTACAACCCCCTTATTATATTGTTGTGCTCCATAGAAGCCCACTATTGTTATTATTGTTATGTCGGCTCTTATTATATTATGACCCCTTAGACTCCTATATATAGAAATGAGGTCTTGTCATTTGTATCATTGAAGAATTGTTCATTTGTGTAATGTAAAGGAGGTTGCCCCCTTGAAGAGACTGATTTCTAAGGTGTTGATATTTCTTTTCTGTTTTTTTGTGAGCTAGTTTCATAACACATTAATCAATAATCAGGTTAGTGTACCTGCATAGACATATCTAGGATTTCATTACCATGCACTAGAATCTCATAACAATATCTATTAGATAAACCCAAGAGACATATCAATACATTGAAGTTATATATACAAAAATTTTGATCAGGCTAGGGTTTTGATCATACAGATAAATATACACTTAGGGTTTCATTCCTAGAATCTTACTTTAGTTATTACAAGGATTTTATTTATAGACCCTAATTCACCAGACCGTAAGAATGTAGGGTTTCATTATAAAACCTAGACATTAATAGTAAACCTAAAAGGTTAGGGTTTTACCACAACTTACCAAAACCCTAAACTTCAAAAGAATAATATTTCATCATATGTTATAGACTTGATCAACAACCCTAAGAAGACTAGGGTTTGAATATCTGATTTAAGGCCATCCCAAAAAAATTCCTTCTTAACCCTGTGGTAAGTTTTTAAAAATCCTGAGTGCCCTCCTAAGGGAGAAGTGTGCAATTCCATAAGAATATTTTGTTTTAGCTGGGAATTCTTACAGAGGTATAAGCGATCTTTGTACCATAACGAATCATTTTGCCAGCTAAATGTATCAGAAGTACTGGAATCATGTTGTAGCTTTTGAATAAGTGCCCACACTTCTTCGTCATTCTTCCATTCCTCCCTTGCTTCGTTTATCCAATCTGGTTGGATAATAGAAATGGCACACAACAATGCTTCCACATCCTCATCCTTTCTTGAGAGTGCATCTGCCACCACATTTTGATTCCCTTTTTTGTAGATGATTTCAAAGTCATAACCCAACATCTTTGTGACCCACTTTTGTTGCTCTTCAGAGGATAATCTTTGTTCTAAAAAGTATTTAAGGCTATCATGATCCGTTTTTACCTTGAAGTGTCTTCCCATTAGGTAGGGTCGCCATTTCTTAAGTGCATGGAGTATTGCCAACATTTCCTTCTCATAAATAGCTTTGTTTAAAAACTTTCCCTTGATTGGACGACTTTCAAAAGCAATGGGTCTTTCATCTTGCATTAGAACAACACCAATTCCATTTCCTGAAGCATCACATTCCACAATAAAGGTTTTTGTGAAGTCCGGCGTAGCTAAGACCGGTGCTTGGCACATTGCCTCTTTAAGATGTTCAAAGGCCTTTGTTTCTTCCGAAGTCCATGAAAATGAATCTGTTAGCGCTTGAGATTTCACCCTAGGCTGAGGAAGGTAAACCTTCAAGGAAACATCAAACCATTTCACCTCGTAGCTAGCCCTACGGGGTATGAGAAGGCTCTCTCCGGTCAATCTCAGTAAAATATTCAATGGACAGAGATGACCAATACAGTGACACTGATATTAGGCTAGTAAACCGATTAAAAGGTTGATTTGGGGGTTTTTGGGGTTTTTTTGGTGGCAAATAGAGGATCTGCAATTTTAGGGTGCAGGGATTTGACACAGTTTCTGCAGGTGGGTCTTTGGGGCAAGGTAGGAGTTTGTGCTGATGCCTTTAGCTGAGATGGATGATCAAGGAAGAATGATAAGAAGGCTAAAGAGGGCAAACAATGACTTTGAATCCTCTCTAGACAGTGGAAAACATAAACATTAAACAAATTTGAAAGCTGAGCATGGCAAGCATGAATTCAAACTTTATCACTTCATTTGTTTAATAAGCTGCAGTAAAGAAAGAGATGGAACACATAAACACACTTACAATTACAATAAGAGAACACACCATCAACACAAGAGTCCACAAGAATCCCAATGATGTCTGCAAAACCCTGGTCTTCCTTTTCCTCAAATTGCAGAGATACAAGTAAAATATACAATAGGAGCTTCTCCCTCAAGAGTCCAACCATGAAAATGAGCAAGAGAAGGCATAATATAGATGATCTAACTCCTTTCCCCACCTCTAGGGGTCGAGCTCAGCTTCCTAGGAGCTGTTTCAACTAATTCTAAACTGAGCACTAGATAATAGGCAGTCAAAACAACTTGCCTCTAAAACTTAGGAAACCTATCCATGCATTAAATATTTACCATTTACATCAAAGAATCTTCTAGAAGTGTTCAAGGAGAGTAAAAACATCTAAATTCCATGAAAATTACACAAAAATCCATCATTTACATGCCTCAAAAGTCAACCAAGATGAAAACAGTGTTTTGCTGGCCGAACTAGTCAAAACAGGCAAATTTCCCTGACTGGTCGCGCACATTCACATCTCTTTTTGAGGGCCTTCCCGGTGTCCAAATTAGGTGAAAGATAGCTCGTTGGAAAGGTATGCGAGTCTAATTTCCAACCCCACTAGAATTTATGAATTTGGAGTTAATTTGACCCCTCAAAAGTCATTTCTCCCAAGACAGCTTTTTGCAACTCAAAATAGGGGCAGAAAGTCAAAAATTGCATGTATTTTGAGCTTTTGGAAGCCCAAATCTCCATAAAATCTGAAACCCATCCATAGGCAAGTGTATTTTTGCATGAAAATTCCAAAAATGCAAAGTTTTCCCCGTTCTGAGTTTCCCCCATGACTGGTCGCGCGCGGGGTGAGACCAGTCAAATGGCCAAAACCTGTAAAATTCCCAAAAATGCCAAAACTGCCCCAAAACTCTCAAAATTTCTTGGGTTTGCTGCTAGGAGGATGCTAATGAGTATCATGGTGAGTGAAAGAGGCCTCAGCCAATATACGGAGTGGGTTGGTCTTCTTCTTCCTCTTGCGGGCCTCGGATAACCTCCTTTGGAAAATCTTCATTTTTTCCTTGCAAACAGGCATCCTCGCCCAATAATGATTCTTCATGTTCCGTAGCAGCCTCTTGTCCTGGTTGGCCTTCTCCAACAGCCTCTCCAAGCGAGAATTCTCCTGAATGAGCAAAGACTCCCGGTCAGCAGGCAATGGGTCACCGGGCCTCCTACGGTTCAAAGTTCGATCACTGCGGATCCTCCATAGCTCATCAAGTTCTTTTTCCTCTTCTAATTGTTTGGTGCACTGTTCTAGATAAGTGATGGTCCATTGAGCCATTTGGAGCTTTTGCTGCAACAAGCGGTTTTCCGCCTCCCTCTGTCGGATGATCTCATGCAAATCTGAAGTGGGGGAGCGAGCATCAAGATCAATGATGTCAACCTGTGTGTCACCGGCTCTCTCCTCCTCTGTCATGGGCTATTTTCCCTCCCGTACTGCTGATGGAGAACGCGAGGCCCCTTCCACCTGGTGTGGAGATAACACTCACTGACCTGTAGATGATGATGGCGAGACCCCTTCCACCTGCTGTGGAGAAAGTACTCGTCGAGCTGCTGCAAACAAGGTCCTGTGACCTCTCTGGTAGGTGACCTGAGGTGAGGAAGCAACCTGTCTCGGAACAATGATCTCGGGCTGGTGAGATGGACCTCCCTCCTCATAAATGACCTCTGGCTCTGGGTGTGGCTGTGGTGGCACTGTAAATAACTCATGAGAAATGAAGTCTGCCCATGGAATGCCCTGCTGACTCAACTCGATCAATTTAGCAAGCAAGAGGGAGATTTGAGAAAATTTGAAGTGGTTCTGTGAGTGACAGGCTGACTAGTCACGCACGGGTTTTGATTGGTCGCGCACAGCCTGACTGGTCGCGCCCGTTAGGAATTAACACTGCGGAGGAGCTGCTGACTGGTCGCGCACTGCCCAACTGGTCGCGCACAGCTCCTGAGTGGTCGCGCACCTGAAAATGACCCAAATTCTCTGCAATTCGCCTCCTTTCGCCTTCTTTGCCCTCTCACTCTTCTTTGCAAGCTCTTGGATGCACAATGAGGGTGTTTTATAGGGAATTTAACTCTTTATAAGCCCAATTTGAAAAAATTTACTTACCAAACCCACTTTCTAATGTTTTGTTTTGACATTCTCTTTAACACTGTTTTGAGTTTGCTTTGTCCTGAATTTGACTTTTTGGGTGCTTTAACTCTGTTCTTTTTGCAGGTTGACCATCTGATGGACTCTAGTGAGGAGACCAGGGTTATTGCCGGCATTTTGAAGAATTTTGAAAATTTCCTTATTTTTTGCAAAATTGACATGACCTTGGCTTTAAAAACATGGTTTTTAAATCCAAGGTATAAATGAGCTGTACCTGATGAAAATATCCATGAAACATATTTACATACCTCCTTCCGGCTTGCTGGGGACCCATGGACCTCTGACTCATGATCTTGCAATGAAATTTGACTGAAACCCTAGACCTAAGACTTTGGACTTCAAGACAAAACAAAACAAGCGTGACACAAGTTCATTAACTGATATGACCTGATCCAGCAAAGCCAAGAAGGGAACAAGGACCAACTCCTCCATCAGTTTTATGGCATGCCTAATGGAATGCAAAACTGACATTGATGAGACACCTACCAATGCAAATGCAAAGAGCTTTGATCATCGATGGAGGGCATCATGACCGACACTAACATTGGCTCCAATGGGGATGGTAGCTCCTTGGAGGTGCCAAGAACCTCAGACCTATGGGAGAGCAGACCAGTGCTTGCAATCATTGGGCGATGGAGTCAAAAACTCAAGCTGAAATGCATGACTGAAAACCGACTCAAACTAACTTAACAACAAGACTGAAAATGGACTAACAAAGGACTCATGACTGACTTGACTAAAACAAGAACTTAAAAAGCTTGTGGAAGGGCAGCAGTCCATCAAGATTTGAAATCATGATGACAACCACCTGTGTTTCTTACAAGACTATATACATCAAACTATATCAAAATGCCAATGCAACCGATCAAGCAGATGCCTTCTTGATTGATTCTGTTGATTAGATCTTCTGGTCAACAATACAAACCTATAACTGAGCATCCGAAAACATAGCTGACCATGATCTCCTTCATCACTGAACACTGCAATAAACACTATCACTGCTGGCTGCAACAAACTTGCTAGAGGATCGTGAAAAACATGAGGATTTGCCATTGCCACCTCCTGCTGAAAGAACAAGGTTTCCTTTGCTTCAAATTCTGATCTACCTTCATCATGTGCTTCAGTAAAAGTATGCTCATGGGCTTCAAAAATCTCTGAACAAATGGACGAGCAGATCTCTTCTTGGAAAAACATTTCAGCACATGAAACATATGAAGAATCTGAATGGAAATCCTGAATGCTATAATCTTCTATGGTGTGAATGTGCTGTAGGTCATCTTCATATGACATGGCAATCAAACTATCCAAATTATGATTGAAAGAAGAGTTTTCACTTACTTGAACAAAGATCTCATCTTGATGTTCATGAGCTGGCTGAATTACCTCCTCATGCAGGCTTTGTTTTGATGGCATAAGGACATTTGGATCAAGAACTTTGTCCATGATCTCAACAACAAAACTCTCCTTTTCAGGAGTCGGCACAAGGTATGCTTGGTCATCATGATCTGAATATTGATCTGAAATAGCTGTCGTGTCTTCTTCAATCTGCCTGCTGTCTTCTTCTATGGGAAAATCTGAAATAAGATTTTCTCTTTCATCACTTTCAGCCATATGGCCATCTTCAACCTGCTGATCTACGTTAACTTGAGCCGGAACAAGACCTCTCAAAAGTAGATCTATCTCATCTTCAGATAGAGGAGATAATACCTTTTGTTTTCTTTTGTTCAAACAGTGATTGTCTTCATTGATTTCAAGTGAAGGAGTATACAGATTTTCCTCATACTGCTGATCCATTTCATGCAATTCCTGTTGACTGTCAAGATGCAAAATTGTTTCATTTCCCACCGTACTAAGATCTTGGTCCTGCTGCAAATTTTCATGATCATCTCTATGGGAATCTTCTAGGTTCTTTTCATGTTGCTGAAATGGATTCTCGTACAGAGCCTCCATGATCTCTTCATCCATGAAATTATCATCTTCATAAAACTTCTCAAGGCTTTCAATAAAACTATAGGCATGCTTGCAACAGTCTTGAACTAAATTTAGTGATGGATAAGAGTCCTTATATCGTTCAATGAACATAGCATGAAAATCCTTTAAGCAGTAAATACAAGCAGGTGGCAAACTTTCATACCATGATTGGGCTTTACCTTCTAGAGTGGCCAAGAATATCTTCATCAAGCAATCTTCAGGAAAATCGACCTTGAATTTGCGAATATGCATGTGAAATCTAACTAGATGTAAAGCAGCATCCTTCTTACCATCATCATTAAATGTAGGCAAATTCCTTAACCAATCTACCTTGGGAATCTTATTCGGAAAACCTGGAATGTGATCTCGGCTCATGGGAGCATATCTTCTTGCGATCCGATCCATCTTGAAAAGCTCAAAGCTACTAATCTCTCTGCAGTGAAGTCACCATGAAACACTGATCGCTGGATTCTTCAGTGAAAGGAGTCACCAGTGAATGATTTCAGCCTTTCAAGTGTTTGATCGTTGTTCACCATCAACAATCAGATCTAAACTTGATACATGTACTAGGGTAAAATGCAAATGAAGTGTTGTTTTCACAAGCTCACGAAGATTGACTGAAGCAGCGTTTATCTACTAACGCTGATGTAAAACAAGAGCGTTTTCGAAGGCTACCTGGCGTAACTTCAGGCTCCGTCTAAGACTTATGAAACAAACACATCAATCCACAGACAAGTTTGTTCTCCCCAGTATGGTCGCCACTATGTTAGCGCTTGAGATTTCACCCTAGGCTGAGGAAGGTAAACCTTCAAGGCAACATCAAACCATTTCACCTCGTAGCTAGCCCTACGGGGTATGAGAAGGCTCTCTCCGGTCTATCTCGACAAATTTTCAATGGGGTGAGATGACCAACGAGTTAACACTGATATTAGGCTAGTAAACTGATTAGGAAGGTTGATTTAAAGTTTTTGGGGTTTTTGGTGGCAATTGGAGGGAGTGCAATTCAGGGTGTGGGGATTGAGCTCAGTTTTTGCAGGTAGCCTAGGGTGAGATTTCACCCTAGGCTGAGGAAGGTAAACCTTCAAGGCAACATCAAACCATTTCACCTCATAGCTAGCCCTACGGGGTATGAGAAGGCTCTCTCCGGTCAATCTCAGTAAAATATTCAATGGACAGAGATGACCAATACAGTGACACTGATATTAGGCTAGTAAACCGATTAAAAGGTTGATTTGGGGGTTTTTGGGGTTTTTTTGGTGGCAAATAGAGGATCTGCAATTTTAGGGTGCGGGGATTTGACACAGTTTCTGCAGGTGGGTCTTTGGGGCAAGGTAGGAGTTTGTGCTGATGCCTTTAGCTGAGATGGATGATCAAGGAAGAATGATAAGAAGGCTAAAGAGGGCAAACAATGACTTTGAATCCTCTCTAGACAGTGGAAAACATAAACATTAAACAAATTTGAAAGCTGAGCATGGCAAGCATGAATTCAAACTTTATCACTTCATTTGTTTAATAAGCTGCAGTAAAGAAAGAGATGGAACACATAAACACACTTACAATTACAATAAGAGAACACACCATCAACACAAGAGTCCACAAGAATCCCAATGATGTCTGCAAAACCCTGGTCTTCCTTTTCCTCAAATTGCAGAGATACAAGTAAAATATACAATAGGAGCTTCTCCCTCAAGAGTCCAACCATGAAAATGAGCAAGAGAAGGCATAATATAGATGATCTAACTCCTTTCCCCACCTCTAGGGGTCGAGCTCAGCTTCCTAGGAGCTGTTTCAACTAATTCTAAACTGAGCACTAGATAATAGGCAGTCAAAACAACTTGCCTCTAAAACTTAGGAAACCTATCCATGCATTAAATATTTACCATTTACATCAAAGAATCTTCTAGAAGTGTTCAAGGAGAGTAAAAGCATCTAAATGCCATGAAAATTACACAAAAATCCATCATTTACATGCCTCAAAAGTCAACCAAGATGAAAACAGTGTTTTGCTGGCCGAACTGGTCAAAACAGGCAAATTTCCCTGACTGGTCGCGCACATCACTCTCACTGGTCGCGCACATTCACAGCTCTGTTTAAGGGCCTTCCCGGTGTCCAAATCAGGTGCAAGATAGCTCGTTGGAAAGGTCTGCGAGTCTACTTTCCAACCCCACTGGAATATCTAAATTTGGAGTTAATTTGACCCCTCAAAAGTCATTTCTCCCAAGACAGCTTTCTGCAACTCAAAATAGGGGCAGAAAGTAAAAAATTGCATGTATTTTGAGCTTTTGGAAGCCCAAATCTCCATAAAATCTGAAACCCATCCATAGGCAAGTGTATTTTTGCATGAAAATTCCAAAAATGCAAAGTTTTCCCCGTTCTGAGTTGCCCCCATGACTGGTCACGCGCGGGGTGAGACCAGTCAAATGGCCAAAACTTGTAAAATTCCCAAAAATGCCAAAACTGCCTCAAAACTCTCAAAATTTCTTGGGTTTGCTGCTAGGAGGATGCTAATGAGTATCATGGTGAGTGAGAGAGGCCTCAGCCAAGATACGGAGTGGGTTGGTCTTCTTCTTCCTCTTGCGGGCCTCAGATAACCTCCTTTGGAAAATCTTCATTTTTGCCTTGCAAACATGCATCCTCGCCCAATAATGATTCTTCATGTTCCGTAGCATCCTCTTGTCCTGGTTGGCCTTCTCCAACAGCCTCTCCAAGCGAGCATTCTCCTGAATGAGCAAAGACTCCCGGTCAGCAGGCAATGGGTCACCGGGCCTCCTACGGTTCAAAGTTCGATCACTGCGGATCCTCCATAGCTCATCAAGTTCTTTTTCCTCTTCTAATTGTTTGGTGCGCTGTTCTAGATAAGTGATGGTCCATTGAGCCATTTGGAGCTTTTGCTGCAACAAGCGGTTTTCCGCCTCTCTCTGTCGGATGATCTCATGCAAATCTGAAGTGGGGGAGCGAGCATCAAGATCAATGATGTCAACCTGTGTGTCACCGACTCTCTCCTCCTCTGTCATGGGCTGTTTGCCCTCCCGTACTGCTGATGGAGAACGCGAGGCCCCTTACACCTGGTGTGGAGATAACACTCGCTGACCTGTAGATGATGATGGCGAGACCCCTTCCACCTGCTGTGGAGAAAGTACTCGTCGAGCTGCTGCAAACAAGGTCCTGTGACCTCTCTGGTAGGTGACCTGAGGTGAGGAAGCAACCTGTCTTGGAACAATGATCTCGAGCTGGTGAGATGGACCTCCCTCCTCATAAATGACCTCTGGCTCTGGGTGTGGCTGTGGTGGCACTGTAAAGAACTCATGAGAAATGAAGTCTGCCCATGGAATGCCCTATTGACTCAACTCGATCAATTTAGCAAGCAAGAGGGCGATTTGAGAAAATTTGAAGTGGTTCTGTGAGTGACAGGCTGACTAGTCGCGCACGGGCTTTGACTGGTCGCGCACAGCCTGACTGGTCGTGCCCGTTAGGAATTAACACTGCGGAGGAGCTGCTGACTGGTCGCGCACTGCCCAATTGGTCACGCACAGCTCCTGAGTGGTCGCGCACCTGAAAATGACCCAAATTCTCTGCAATTCGCCTCCTTTCGCCTTCTTTTCCCTCTCACTCTTCTTTGCAAGCTCTTGGATGCACAATGAGGGTGTTTTAGAGGGAATTTAACTCTTTATAAGCCCAATTTGAAAAAATTTACTTACCAAACCCACTTTCTAATGTTTTGTTTTAACATTCTCTTTAACACTGTTTTGAGTTTGCTTTGTCCTGAATTTGACTTTTTGGGTGCTTTAACTCCGTTCTTTTTGCAGGTTGACCATTGATGGACTCTAGTGAGGAGACCAGGGTTATTGCCGGCATTTTGAAGAATTTTGAAAATTTCCTTATTTTTTGCAAAACTGACATGACCTTGGCTTTAAAAACATGGTTTTTAAATCCAAGGTATAAATGAGCTGTACCTGATGAAAATATCCATGAAACATATTTACATACCTCCTTCCGGCTTGCTGGGGACCCATGGACCTCTGTCTCATGATCTTGCAATGACATTTGACTGAAACCCTAGACCTAAGACTTTGGACTTCAAGACAAAACAAAACAAGCGTGACACAAGTTCATTAACTGATATGACCTGATCCAGCAAAGCCAAGAAGGGAACAAGGACCAGCTCCTCCATCAGTTTTCTGGCATGCCTAATGGAATGCAAAACTGACATTGATGAGACACCTACCAATGCAAATGCAAAGAGCTTTGATCACCGATGGAGGGCATCATGACCGACACTAACAGAATCTTTCTTCAATAATGTTGTTAGAGGTGCTGCTATTCTCCCATAATTCTTAACAAACTTGCGATAATACCCTGTCAGCCCAAGAAATCCTCGCAGATGCTTTATGGATGTGGGGATTTTCCATTCCTTAATGGCTTTAATTTTGCTAGGGTCTACCTTAACTCCTTCATGAGATACAATATGACCCAAATATTCCACCTCCTGGACTCCAAAGAAACATTTGGATCGTTTTGCATATAATTGTTTCTCCTCCAATAGTTGTAACACCCTGTCAACATGTTCAACATGATCCTTCCAAGACTTGCTGTAGATTAGTATATCATCAAAAAATACTAACACAAATTTTCTAAGGAATGGTTTGAAAATTGAATTCATCAAACCTTGAAATGTTGAAGGTGCATTGGTAAGGCCAAAAGCATGACCAAAAATTCATAATGACCCTCATGAGTTCTAAATGCTGTTTTCGGAATGTCTTCAATCTTCATTCTAATTTGATGATATCCCGAACGAAGATCCAACTTGGGGAAGTAAATTGATCCATGCAATTCATCCAGTAATTCATCAATAACAGGAATGGGGAACTTATCTTTAATAGTGAGCTTGTTGAGCTCCCTATAATCTGGACACATGCGCCATGATCCATCCTTCTTGTGCACCAATACTACTGGAGCTGAGAAAGAACTTTGACTCGGTTGAATTATACCAGCCTCTAGCATTTCTGCAACC
Source organism: Pinus tabuliformis (assembly GCA_031772625.1). Classification (NCBI taxonomy): domain Eukaryota; kingdom Viridiplantae; phylum Streptophyta; class Pinopsida; order Pinales; family Pinaceae; genus Pinus; species Pinus tabuliformis. The sequence goes on along the minus strand of CM062816.1, from coordinate 746,498,471 downwards.
ATACGTTCAATTTCACTTTTTTGGACATATGGATATTTGTACGGCCTGATGTTTGGAGGAACACTTCCTGGAATCAGATGAATAACATGATCATGATCACGCATAGGTGGGAGACCTTTGGGAGTCTCAAATACCTTGGAATGATTGTCCAGGACTTTTTGGAGATCTGGAGAAATAGATGATTCCAATGTGGAAACATCTGGCGAACATAATTGTGCAATTACACCTCTTTGCTCCTTTTTTAGAAGCTTTGTCATGCCATTAGAGCTGATTATCTTTCCTGGTTTCCCTGCAATACCCCTTAATTCAACTTCCTTTCCTTCCATAGAAAATTTCATGAAAAGTTCTTGAAAATTAAAAGCTATTGTACCCAAGGATTGTAGCCATTGGACTCCTAGTACAACATCAGCACCTCCCATTGGAATGGAAAGCATTGGGCTAGTCAATACATATTCTCCCATGGATAGCTTGATATTATGGCACTTTCCAGAACAATTTATTGTTCCTCCATTTGCAATCATCACTTGACACTCTGGTGCTGGATATAGGAAGCAATTCAATTCTTTTGCTACCCTACAATGAATAAAATTGTGGGTGCTTCCTGAATCAATCAACACTATTACCTTTTTCTTCTTGATTTGTCCTTCTATCTTGATGGTTTGAGGAGTGGTAATTCACGCCAATGCATTACAATATATGGTCGGATTTATTTGTTCTTCATCTAGGCTTTGTTCCTGGAATATATCCTCTTCTTTTGACATTTCTTGCTCCTTTTCTTCTTCCTCTTCACAATCTATGTAGAATAATTTCTTCTCAGCACACTTATGACCTTTTGTGTATTTGCTATCACAATTGTAACAAAGCCCTTTTGCTCTTTTTTCTTCCAATTGTTGTGGTGTCAACCTTGTAGGTTGTGGAAGACTATGGGCAACAACACTTCCGTCTTTATAGTTGTGAACGCTATGCTTCCTAGTTGCCATAATTTTGCTTTCCATTTTTCTTGCTAACCTGAATGCCTTCTCTAATGAATCAGGTTCCCAAAGGCGCACATCATGTTGGATATTATCCTTTAAAGACCCTATGAACACATCAATCCTATGCTCCTCTGGAATATCTTTTACCCTTATGTTCAATTTTTGGAACTCCTCAATGTGCTCCATTATTGAACCCTTTTGTTTGAGACTTATCAATTGGCTAAAAAAAGTGTTGCTTTTTGTATCCTCATAATGTGCTATCAATTCTTCCGTAAAAATTGCCCAAGTGATAAATTGTTTACGAGAACAAAGCCATTGATACCATACAAACTGATTTGGTTCCAAATATAAAGTTGCCATACGTACCTTTTGTGTGTTTTGCACATTATTGAGATCGAAGAATTGCTCCATCTGTAATATCCATGTGGCGGGATCCTTGCCATCAAACTTCCTCATATCGATTTTTGGAACATGGTGAGTCTTCGATCCAACATTAGAGTCTATGGAATCATGATTAACATTTCTTTTATTCTCATCATGAGTTTCCTTTACTACCTTTTCACCATTAGTGACCCTTTCTTGTAGCAACTTCTTCAATTCATCCATCTTATCATCCATGCCATCAATTTTAGCGTCCATGCCATTCAACTTAGCTTCCATGCCATCCATATTAGCTTCCATGCCCTTTATCTTAGATTCCATGCCATTTACCTTAGATTCCACGCCATTTATCTTAGCTTCTGTTAGCTTTTGTGAGCGTGACATTTGTTGCACTTGTTCTTGTAATTTTGATATATCATGTAGCATTTCTTCCTCTTCTTCATGAGTCATGCTAGAGCTTTCAAGTTCCTTACTAGGTGTTTGCATTTTCTTTCCTCGGGGCATCAGTTACCGATAATAATTTTTTACTATGCCCTTTGAATTCCGTTAAACCAAACTTACACAAAAATTAAAAAAAAACTACACACCTTTTTTCACTTTATAGAAGCCTGATATTGAATCTGATGTATCTCTGTAATTTCGGATCCTCCAATTCTGAAATTACTACCTGTAGTAGCCTTCTGCGTCCTCTTTCCAATGACACAAGTCTGAGCCAAATTGGATTCTCCAAGGAAGAGTTATGTGAAATCTCCCACAGTGACTTGCTTTTAGACTGGTTCAATAGAGCGAACTTGTACGACGTTCCACGAGTCCCTGTTTCAACCTTTGAATCTGAAACACACATACAAAAAACTAGAGTCCATCCTCTTTCTGTACCTTCTTACGAAATTTCAATCCGATCCCCAGAGAGAAAGTTATGACGATTTTCCCCAGGTCACCTGTTTTGAATGTAATTCAGGAGTCTGCAAAAAGACCAACTTCCTCAGATCATATCTCCGCAAATATCGCGCGAAACGCTCTGAAATTTGGACTCAAGGTTCAACGCGATTTCTTCTCAAATGGGTTTTTTTGAAACTTCTGAAACGTCACAGAAAAAAAGTTATAGCGAAAATGCCACGATGACCTGTTTGGAGCAGCGAAACCCTAGAATTCAAAGCTCTGATACCAAATGTTATGAAACCAGCTCACAAAAAGATAGAAAAGAGAGATCCACGCCTTAGAATTTAGCCTCTTCGAGGGGGCAACCTCCTTTACATTACATAAATGAACAATTCTTGGATGATACAAATTACAAAACCTCCTTTCTATATATAGGAGTCTAAGGAGTCACAATATAATCCAGGCGACCTAACAATAATAATATAAAGCCACAAAAATAACAATAGAGGGATTCTATGGGGCACAAAAATAACAATAGAGGGATTCTATGGGGCACAAAAATAACAATATGGGGGTAATAGGGGCACAACAATATAAATAGGGGGTATAACTACAATAGTAATGGGGTAATCACTAGTATTATAGGGACCCAACACATAGCCAACATTTTTGTACCCTTAGCATCAAGAGGCTAGGGTCTTAGAGTGAACCCTAAAAGTTAGAGTTTCATAGAATTGATCAAATAACAAGAGATAGTATAACAAGGGTAGATTCAATCTAATGATTAATCATCCTAAGAAGAATCTCTATTATTCAAAACCTTAGACATAAATATGCTAGTAATGTAAAGGAACTTTCAAAAGAGAATGAACATACCTTTTCTATGAATAAAACTTGTAGTTTAAGACATACCTTGAGTTGTTCTTTAACAAACCTTGTAGGACATCAATTATTGAAGGCTTGCAACAAAGCTTCTTCCATGCTTCAAGTCTATTCTTTGAAGTTTCCTCCATAACTTTTGTGTGTTCTTCAATATTTCCTATTGAGGAAAATATAAAGAAAATATTATTAGTATATAATACAAGCAAATCTCAATATGAGGAAACCAATCACGAAAGATAAAGCAAAGAACAATATACTTATATTTTTTGTAAAATGGTGAAGGATCCCTCTTAATCCAGTGTTTTTGAGGGATACCTACAACTTAAACAATCCAAATTTTTTCTAACAATATATATTAGATCTACAAACTCTATAAATCAAAACATAAAAAAGATTACAAAACTTAAAATAACAGACTAAGAAGGACATGTAAGAGGAGACTTATAATATAAGTCTTTGACCTCAGATTCTCTAGTTTTGTTCTTCTTAGGTGGAGCTTCATCGGTAACAATTGCATGTTCTCTTTCTCTCTTATTATTCCTTGGATTCCCAGGACATTGAACCTTGCAGTGTCTTATCTTGTGAAAATTGTAGCATTCAATATTTGATAGATCAACTTTCTTCTTTGGTCCTTTGAAATTCTTGTATGTTCTCTTCTTCTTGTGGTGAGAAGTGTAGGCATTTGAAGTATTGAATTCTTCATCCTCCTTATTATTATTTACTAATGATATGCATGCTTCTTCTTAACTGCATGCATTCCACATTTTTTCAAAGGTTGGTGTATCCTTCCAACTTCTAATTCCTGATGCAAAAGAGCTCCAGGATTTTAGTAGACCTAACAGTGCAACAATCACAAGTTATTTCTCTGGTACAACTTCATCTATAGCTTGGAGTTTATCTCTTATTCTATAGAACCTTATAAAATATGATGAAAAAATATCATCTTTTGTCATCTTTATTGTTCTTAGTTCATTCTTGAGACTAACTATCTAACCAATGTCCTTGACGGTGAACAACTTGGAGAGGGATTCATACACTTCTTGAGAAAAATCTCTATTGGATATGTATCAGATTAGATTTCCCTTCAATCCATATACTATCATATTCATGCACGAGATTTCAGTTTCCCTGTACTTTTTCTTTCCTGCATCATTTGTAGGTTCCTTAAATTTTCCTTGAACAAAATCCAAAACTTTATGCTTAGGAAGAATAAGATCTATCCTCTTCTTCCATGCCCTATAGTTGGAGGCTTCTTGCTTAATTTAAGACTTCATTGTCATGTCTTATTTTCTTGATATAGTAGGCCTTCCTATTTTTATATGATCCTTTCATTTGACCCTTTCAGTAGATCTTCAAGCTGCCTTTTTCCTTTCCTCCTCCACCTTAGCTCTGAAACCATGTTATAAATTAGAAAGGCAAAAAGGTTGTCTTATATTGATAATTGCTTGTGATATTATTGTAGTCTTATTATATTCTCTTTATGTTATTGTTTATCTTTGTTTCATCAAGAAATCATAAAAACAAAACATGAAGATAAACGACACCAGATGTAGGCACTCAGCCAGGGCTAAAACCCCTCTATAGGGGAAAATCCTGTCAAACTCTTCCACTAGTAAATCAAATTGAGATAGACCAAGACTTTAGACCCAAAATACCTTTCTCCTCCACAAGTCATCCTTCTAGGATGATTCAAAAAACTCTAGTAGTCTCTTCTTGAACATCAACTTCAACCCAACAACAATCTAGAATTTCGACTCGCAACTACTTCAGAATTTCGGCCCAGCTATAGTACTGAAATTTCGGTCCTTCCAGTAACCAAAAAATTCGTATGTGTGAGATAAAAAGAGACAAAATTTTATTTCTTTTAATTAATAAAGATATCCTTCTCCTTCGCTATTATTTCCTACTTCTTCCTTTATTTTCACACCCTTTTTCTTCTCCAGTAACAACATATTGAACTTGTTGTGAGTGTGTTCCAAATGAGGTTGAGTTGCTGCCTTTATATAGTGAATTTGTGAGGTTGAATTCACTTGATGAGGATAAATTGTCCTTCTTGATGCTGATTTGGTGGAGGAGACCTAAAAGACCTATTTTAAATTAAAATAAATTTCTTTCGTGATAGATTAAGCCCAAGGTGAGCCCAAGAAGGGTCTTTTACATTATGACATGGACAAGGACAATTCACATAGACCCTAAAATCCTACAATGGAGGCTTTGACCTAAAAAAATTAACCCAAGCCATGCTTTAATAAGTCAATTTCTTTTATAATAAGATTCCTTTTTCTTTCTTTTGACAAATACATTACATCATGAGTCAAATTATGAATATTGATACTAGTTACATTTTTCAACACAACGATTGGTACAAGTGAAAGCTTCTTCATGAACAATCTAATAACTAGAAGAAGATATTATAGGGGCCATGAATATTAGAGAATGATCAATCAAAATTCCTTTGTTTGATGGAATAAAATTTTTCTTTTGGAGGATAAGAATGAAAATTCATTTGATGCTTATTGGTGCTAAAGTTTGGTAGTCTGTTTTATATGGATATAAGGTTCCATATTCTCCTCTAGTGTATCAAGATGGGAAAAAGGCTTATGTATCCAATTCAAAATCTATAAATTGTTAGAAAATTATATATTAATGAGCAATGGAACACATAAAATATTGCAGAAATATAAACACAGAAAACGCATAAAACAAGAGAGAAATAGATATATGTGGTTCACCCAGTTTGGGGTATGTCCACGGAGAAACAACCAGTCATTCTTTTATTATATTATCCAGCAAACTCAAGAGATACAACCTATAACAGATCTACTGTAACACCCTCTTCGCTCTCAATCTCCTCTCTCTTCCTCACTCAGAATACAGATATACATAGACGAAATACAATTCCCTCATATATAGTGAAGGGGTTGCCTTCTAGGGCAAAAAACCCTAAATTAAACATAACTTCTACCGTCAGATTATCCGCCTAATGAATGGCCCAAATTGACTAGAAATTACTAGACTTTTACAAGGCAATTTTACATCTATTTTTAGCTTTGGGGGCGCTGCCCCCGAAACCACCGCCGGGGGACCGTTGGCCCCCGAAACCCCCAGCCGGGGGGGATTGGCCCCCCCAAACCCCCTCTAGGGGACAAGTCCCCCTCGCACCCCCCGCATGGAGGGGTGTACAGTCTTCCTGGGGTATACATCCGGCTGAGACCTTTGAATACAGAAGATAATCAGGCTCCACACCCAACATGAACTCCATCTTAAATTGCTTGTCAGATTTATAATTTGTTAAAGATATGTAGTGTGAATAAAATAAATATACGCATGACAAACTTGTAGCCAAATATGGAGGAGATGACGAAGTCAAAAAAGGCAAATCTTTAGACCTTCAAAAGACAATTTGAAAGCCTGAAAATGAATGATGAACAAGATATTACTACTTATTTTCTTTGAGTAGCTGAAGAGTTTAATTCTTTGAAAGCAATTGGCGAAAAAGTTGAAGAAACAACAACTGTTAAAAAAAAATTGAGGTCTCTTCCTCTATCTTTTGATGCCAAAGTCTCTACCATAGAAGAATTAAAGGATTTGGAGAATATACAAATATGCGAGCTTCAAAAAATTCTCACTACATATGAAATGAGGACGAAAAACTCATCACATAAGGAAGCAACGCTTAAATCATCTAATAAGTCAAGAAAATGCAAGACTTGTGACTATTGCAATGATGAATCTGATACACAAATGGCTCAACTAGTCAGAAAACTAAAGAAATGATCCAGATCCAAAGGTAAGTTACCTCTCAATTTTTTTTTAATAATTTTGGTAAGACATGACGTTTTGTTAATAAGTGTACTTTTAGAGAAGATAGTGGTGATGAATAAGAACCAAGAAAAATGGTCTTCAAAGAAAAATATTCAAAATATAAAAATCTCTACTTCAAAGAGGATACTAATTTCTCTGAAGATGAAATAAATGATTCCAATGACGATGGAAGAGAGATCTTGTTTTTAGCATGAATTAAGAATACAAGATAGAAAAATCAAATGAGAAAAAAGAAAAGGCAAAAGAAGGTGTTGAAGGCATATTGGATCTTGAATTAAAACTCATCAATGCATTAGGAGATATTAATAACCTTAGGAATAAGAATAAAATACTATCCATGGAAATCATCTTCACCAAGAATGATAAAGAGGAATAAAAGATAGTGGAAGAAGTGTTGAACAATCAACTAAAAGTAAAGGAATAAAATTGTGAGAAGCTTGAAGAAGGAATTACCACATCAAGGAAAGAGCCAAATAAACTAAAAAAAAACACAAAAAACTCTCAAACCATAGATGTTATTCTCAACTATTAAAGACCACCATATTACAAGTCCAATCTTGGTTATATGGGTGAGACTTAATACAAAGAAGATGTAAATCCCAAGACAGTAGGAAAGGATATTGAAGAAAATAATGAAAGATCTAATCTTAGCAAGAGCAAGGAAAAAAGTCAGGAATGGTCTGAAAACAAAAATACACCAAAAATCCACATTGATGCTCTCAAGAAGTCCATTCACAATGAAAGCAACAATACGATAAGGGACAAGTACCAACATTATTCTCCAAGGCAGACCAACTCTAGAAGAATTGTTCCATTAAGGCAATCATACACAACCATGTATCAAACTACTTTTCTTGGTCACTATTTTTTATGCAAAAGTTTTGCACATCAAGAAAGAGATTGTAAGTGATATAATATTTATGAAAACCTCTAGGAATAAACTTGTAGACAACAGAATCATAGATACAAATGGCTTCAATAACAAAAATCACAATTCATTTACTCCATTATCCAAGTATAATGTAAAGTGTTATCGATGCAACAATTTTGGACATATAACACAAGACTGTCCTACAAAATATAGAGGGGCTGTGGAAGAAAAAATAGGAAGAACCACAAACAAAAAAATGCAGACTAGTTATGTATGCTTGAAACAATGAAATTCAATAGTTAGTTGATAGCAGGTGCTCTAGAAACATGATTGAAGATCAAAATAATTTTATTACTCTAAAGGAAGAGAAAGATGGAAATGTTAATTTTCGAGACAATGGATCTACAAAAATCATTGGAAGAGGTACCATAAGCCTTGAAAAGGGTAGGGATAAAGCATAAAAATGTTTTGTACATTGAATGAATCAAACATAACCTTTTAAGTGTCAACCAAATGTGCAATCAAGATTATGATATAACTTTTCATGCTAAAGATTGTAAAATAAGGAAGACAAATTTAGGAAGATTAGTGAGAAGAATGATAAGGACTCCAGGCAATGTACATATTCTTGATGAAAATAAAGGAAAATAAATACCACATTGGACAAAGATATGAGAGTCGGTTATGGCATAAAATTCTAGGACACTTAAGCTTTGAAAATTTGGTAAAAATTAATGGAACACAAGTAGTGAGAGATATGCCCAAAATATCGAAACCAACAAGCATAATTTGTGATTCTTACCAACATGGGAAATAGACAAGAGTTACCTTCAAATCAAGAGAGTGCTCGACAAGAAGACCACTAGATCTTGTTCACACCGATCAATTCCGATCAACAAGAACATCGTCCCTGCAAGGTAAGGGGTAACTTATGTTGTTTATTAATTATTTTACTAGAACAATATGGGTTGTATTTCTTAAAGCAATTTCAGAAGCACTAGATGCTTTCAATTCATTAAAGGCCTTAAGCGAAAATGGAACTTATATTAGAATCAAATGTTTAAGAAAAAACATAGGAGGTAAATTTACCTCAAGTGACTTTAATGAATTTTTTGACAAATGTAGAATTGATAGACAACTTTCTATCACAAGAACTCCACAACATAATGGATTCGTAGGAAGAAAGAACATATTATTGTAAGAATTAATGAGAACAATATTTCTAAAAGCCAAATTACAAGATGATCTTTGGAAATAAGCACTTGTTGCAACGATTTACATCATGAACATAGCACAACTCCGAGTTAATGATGATGAGATGACATATGAGCTATGGAAAGGCAAGCAAAATTCAGTTAAATATGTTAGAATTTTTGAAAGCAAATGTTACAAGAAGATAAATGATGATAAATTGGGCAAATTTTATTCTAGATAAAATGAGGGAATTTCCCATGGATACTCAACAAGAAGTAAACTTATAAATGTACAACAAAAGAATGCAAAAAGATGAGGAAAGCATTGATGTAAGTATAGGCAAAGCATGGCCAAGGAAAGAAGCATAAAAAACAAATGATATTTTAGAAGATACCATATGTATATCAAGAATATATTTCTACCAAAGAACAAGCAGAAAATTAATAATAGTCTCAATCCAAGACAAATTTTAGGTTTGTGCAAAAACATCACCTAGAGAACCAAATTATTGGAGATGTGGATGTAGGTATACAAACCCGAAGAAGAATGAACAATTCACCAAGAAAAGTTAATTTTACTTTGCTATCCAAAATAGAGCTAAAGGAATTTGCACGAGCCAGTGAGGACCAACTTTGGGTGAATGTTATGGAAGAATAATTAAATCAAATTGAGAAAAATGGAACCTAGAAACTTGTGCCATGATAATTTAAAACAAAATAAAAAAATTGAAGGTTGATTTCGAAGAAACCTTTGCTCCATTTTCTAGATTAGAAGAAATATGAGTGTTTCTGGAATATGTGTGTACTAAGGGCTTCAAAGTTTATCAAACAAATGTTAAATCAACCTTTATAAATGGAGATTTAAATGAAAAAGTATACACTAAACAATTAGAAGGTTTTGGTTTGTCCAAAATAAAGAGTATGTGTCCAAATTGAAGAAATATCTTTATGATTTAAATCAAGCTTCGAGAGATTGGTATGCCAGACTAAATCACTATCACCAATAAGAAGGTTTCAAAAGAGGGGTTATTGAACAATCTCTACATTAAGATGGAAAAAAGCAACTTATTCATTACACTTGTATATGTAGACGATCTCATTTTTTGAAGCAATAACAATGATATGAGTCATGGATTTTCTCAGGAATTGTTAAATAAATTTGAAATGTAAATGGTTGGAGAATTAACCTTCTTCCTTGGACTATATGTTTCTTAAACCGATGAAGGGATATTCATTGCCCAAGCCAAATACCCCAAGGAAATTCTCAAGCGATAATTTGGAATAGAATCCCGTGCACTAGTTACTACCTGAATGATTACCCAATGCAAGTTAAGTAAGGATAATGAATCTCCTTATGTCAATTCAACTCTTTACATGTATATGATTTGGATTTATGTAGGCAATAGGAATGGTTGCAAGATTTCTATCAGCACCAAAGGAATCACATATGCAAGCGGTAAATAGGATATTTCGATACTTGAAGGGCACACTCGATTTTGGATTTTGTATCCTAAGAGTATAGCTTTCACATTAACAACATACAAAAATGATGATTGTTTAGGTAACATTGATGACAAACAAGGCACTAGGCACTAGTGGGAGCACATTTTTCCTAGGATATTTCCTTGTGTCTTGGTAAAGAAAAATTCAATCATCAGTTTCTCTTTCTACAACTGAAGCTAAATAGATAACAACAAAGAAACATATGCCCAAAGAAATCTTTGAATATCTCACATAGAAGTTGGCAGTGACGTCTCCTTTATCTTAGTAAAGAAAGCACAATCTTGGGGGAAAATGTTGTCTATATGGAAGAGAAAGTTGCATATTCAAATAACATATTTCAAGACCTTTCCAATTATATATAGCATGCCTTCTAAATCCGCATGGTTGAGGATTTTCTTTTTTGAATATTCATTATACATTATGCCAGTTGCACAAGTTGGTTGAGCTAGTGAACAAGTTGGTTGAGCTAAGTGGACAAGTCGACCCTACCCTAGACCCCATATGCACTATAAATAGGCATGAGAAGGAGCAGTTCTAGCCACCACCCAAGAAAGTTTGACTCTATTTTAGCAATGAACAGGAGTAGATCATAGATTCACGCCCCATGAACCATTAAGTGAAGTGAATATGAGTTAGACAAGTCTTTTGTGAAGTATTTTTTGAGTTGTGGAAAGGTTTTTTTGTTGGTACACCTTTTGAAGGTTTTTCTATCTATTTTGGTTCTAGTTTAAAGGAGGTCATGTTTTTATATGAAGGAGGCCAAGTTCTATTTCAGAAGACATTGAGTTCATCCCTGTTGAGAGGTCAAGGTCCGTTCTAGAGGCCAAATTATGTTGAACTCAAGGTCTATTCCAAGAGGTAGAAATTTGTTCAATTAAGAGGCCAAGGTCTATTTAGATGTTAAGTTTTGCAGGAGGCAAATCCCTAGCTAAGTTTTGTGTGCTGGTTTAGAGGAGGCCGACCCTAATTCATCAAGGTTTCTTAAACAAAAGTGATAATAAATTTTTCAAGGTTAAGAACAAGCATGTATATTAGAGCTTGCAGTTTTGTAAGATGGTGCTTACAAAAGATTGGTGTCCTCATCTTCTTGCCTTTGAAGAAAACTTTGCTCCAATTTCTAGATTAGAAGCAATAGGAATGTTTTTGGAATCTGTGTGTATTAAAGGCTTCAAAATTTATCACATGGAGTTAAATTATCCATTCTAAAAGGATATTTAAATGAATAAGTATAAATCAAACAACCAAAAGGTTTTGGCTTGTCCAAAAATTAATATTTTGTGTCCAAATTGAGGAAAACTCTTTATGGGTTAAAAAAATATCTGAGAGATTGGTATGCGAGGTTGGACCACTATATTCAACAACAAGGTTTAAAAAAATGGGTTGTTGAACAATATCTACATTAAGATGGAAAAAAACAACTTATTAATTACACTTGTATATGTAGATGATCTAATTTTTGGAAGAAATAATGATGATGTGTATCATGGATTTTCTCAGGAATTATCAAGAAAATTTGAAATGTCAATTATTGGAGAATCACCCTTCTTTCTTGGACTATATGTTTCTAAACCAGTGAAGGGATATTCATTTCCCAAACCAAATACCCCAAGGATATGATAAAGCAGTTTGGAATGGAAGAATGTGCACCAGTTGCTACCCCGATGATTACCATATGTAAGTTAAGTAAGGATAATGAATCTCATGAGGTCAATTCAACTCTTTACAAGTCTATGATTGGGAGTCTACTATACTTGAAAACTTCAATACCATATACTATACAGGTAATAGGAATGGTTGCAAGATTTCAATCAACACCAAAGGAGTCACATATGAAACAACAAAGAGGATATTTCGATACTTGAAGGGCACACTCGATTTTGGATTTGACACCCTAGGAGTATAAATTGCACATTAACAACATACATAGATGTTTATTGGGTAGGTAGCAATGATGACAAAAAAATCACCAACGAAAGCTCATTTTTCCTAGGAGATTACCTTTTGTCTTGGTAAAGCAAAATTCAATCATCAATTTCTCTTTCTACAACTAAAGATGAATACATAACAACAATAGACCATTGTACCCAATATATTTGGATGAAACAAACTTTGTAGAACATCAAAGTGGAATATGATTAGCCAATTTTCATTTTTTGCGACAACACTAGTGTTGAGAGGAATCTTATCATGCACTAAAAAACAAAGCACATTCTAATCAAGTAACATTTCCCTAGAGAACAAGTGTTCAAAGAAAATGTTGAGATGGAATATATTAGCACAAAATATTATATTTCCAACATATTTACCAAACCTATGCCCAAAGAAACCTTTGAATATCTCAAGTAGAAGTTGGGAGTGATCTCTAATTTATCTTAGTAAAGAAACCATAAACTTAGGGGGAGCACCCTTTACTATTAACGTCAAAGGGGGAGTGAATGAAGATAGGGGAAGAAATTGATAAGAAGTATGGAGAGAATACAATTAGGGGGAGAAGTTATCGAAAGAAGAAGATATCAAACATTTCCATCAATTAAAAATGGGGAGATTGTTGAAAATGGTTGTTATTGATTTCAAAGGTTGTTTAGATGGAAGAGAAATTTGCATAGTCAAATAACATATTTCAAGACCTTTCCAATTCTATATGGCATACCTTATTAATACTCATGGTTGACAAGAAATTATTTTCAAAATATTCATTATACATTATGCTAGTTACACAAGTCGACCCTACCCTAGATGCCAAATGTAATATAACTAAGCATGAGAAGGAGATTGACCTTGGAGATTGGGTCGAGACACCTTGCAACCCTAATCAAGCATCAGGGGTTGCGTATGTTACTATTAAGATGTATGACATATTGACATTTGATGTCCATGTCACATCAACCTCAACAGTTACCTAACCAACATGTCGACACCAATTCACCCTCTGATCTACATAATCCTGCCACATGGACATTGCATGCGAGTATGCCACACCATCAAGGACTTATTTCATGCTACATCACTTGCCTCCTGTACATGCCACGTCACCACTACTTTATTAGGCATCATCCATATTAGGAGGAAATCCCAATAGTTGGGAATCTATATCCAAACACCCATCCTTTAACAACTCAATACCCTGATATCTAATACTCAACACTCAATGCTATCAATTGATGGATCTCAGACTTCTCATTAATTGATAGTTAACGCGGTTTTTTTTGCATCTAGGACTTTTCCTAGTAGTAACCATTACATTATCTTGAAATCCAATAAGTGAAAGTTTGATAACCAATAGCTCCTTTCATATAGGCTCCCAATCATAATTGCTGTAAGGCCATGTGTATAGGGGATAATGATAAAGGACTTCAACTTCCAATAATTTCCAATTCCTCCATTATAAATTCTCGAAGGTTAAAGGGTCAAACATCAAATTCCAATACTTCTATACTAATTACCAAAAAATTGGTATCTAATGACCAATACATAGTTGATTGACAAAAATGTTACATTAACTATTGGAAAATGGTTTATTCGTGTTGGTGAGCTTATGACTAATACTTTTTTGTAACACCCAACACCTAAAGCCCAAAATCATGATACTCCAGTATTATTCTTTCTCAAGGCTTAGCCCCCCTTCCAAATAAGATTTGGGTGAAAAATCCTATTAAGGTGGGTGACCAGGGTTAAGACCAAGGTTTTTGACCACAAAATTATAAAACTTATGATAGAGTATTCCAAGCCTGTTCCAAAGATATTAACTAACTTTGATAGAAAATAATTACCCATAAAATTTTTGAATACTCATAAGTATTCAAAAACCTCTGGGGACAATCCAAAACACTGCCTCCAACCAGCAAACTCCTTGGAAGGAAACATGAGAGTAGTTAATAACCCAATCTTTCCAACCTTATTAAGAAGACAAGGATATGGCCATGGTCCAAATTCATAACTTCTCCCAACAAAATTAACTTCACCCATTCCCTTAGAACTGAAACTTCACTTGTCATATTTCTAACATTTATAAAACTAAGAAGCTATTATAAATGCTTATTTCCAAAGGGACAAGGTACTCTTAGGATAAGAAGAGCTTTCAAGCCTTATTATTCAGAACAATGAGATAGTGACAAATGCTTTTGCCCCATAACTGGCTTGAGAAGGGTCATTTGCACTAGTAGAATACAAGAAGAGCCTTAGGTTTATATCCACATATACATTCCACTTCACACCTCATGCATCTCACAACCATAAAGGACAATTGACTTCAAAAAATACCTTTGCATACAAAAAACATCATCAAGAAGTACATGATATTAACTAAGCACAATTATACATTACTTCTAGTTCTTCACTCATACATATTCAACAAATTCTCAAAACATCTTTTAGTTCATCATTACAAACATTCATAGTAATCAACATAACAATATTCATAAAGAATTAAACAACAATATCATTTTATTATCTAAGGCAAACTAAAACAACAAAATATGGCCCTCCAAGGCTTGGATAGCATAAAATGGAGCCATTCCTGATGATAACAATCCCTTGAAACTCCTTTCTCTTAGTGCCTTACATGCCTTAGTTAGATAAATTATTCAAAATTCCTTCTAGGCCCTTGTTTCTTAGTTGTAAGGCTTCCTGATTGATTCCTTGTCCATTCCGATTAAGATTTCACTTCCACGCAAATTTAGTGTGATTCGGAAGGATTTCATTTCTCTTCTTTCTAGAGACACATTTTCAGTGCCGATGTGTGGATCAATTTTAGTTCACATAAATCACAGGTTTACTAATTATCATTCTCTAGTTCTCTCAAACTTCTCTTATTCTACTATTAATTCCGACATTTCTTTGTTCAATTCTATCATCTCTCTTTAGATGGTTTACTTTGTTCTTTTCCATCTTCCATGCACATTTCCCTAAACATGACTTGGGATGTAAAGTCAACAAAAACCTATAGATGGTACAAAGCCATGCTCTGAGGCAATTTGGTATGCTCTCTCCCATTTTCTTATATGTTTTGTTAGCTTGGGTAGTTCAATAATCACATTAGGGTCTATTTAATTTAATTAAGGTAGATAGGAAACTTCCACATTTCCCTTACAATTTTCCCTTCAATCAAGCTTCCCTCCCAAGCATTGGGATTACGGTTGGTTTCCGTCTCCTTTATTATTTTTATATAGACACACACACACAACAACAACAACAACAACAACAACAACAACAACAACAATAATAATATATTTACATAAATTAGATTATAGAAAAAATGTGCATTATGAGTATTAATTATATTTTACAAAATTTGGGGATTTAAGAAAGGATGTTACAATTCACTTCCCCTTAAAGGAACACATTCCTTGATGTTTTACTATTTGTAGAACTGGTTCTATGGGGAAAAAAAAAGGTATGCCCCTTTCGTG
Organism: Pinus tabuliformis; assembly: GCA_031772625.1. Classification (NCBI taxonomy): domain Eukaryota; kingdom Viridiplantae; phylum Streptophyta; class Pinopsida; order Pinales; family Pinaceae; genus Pinus; species Pinus tabuliformis. The sequence continues at coordinate 746,482,555 of CM062816.1, read as the reverse complement.
GCATCTTCCAGTTCCACATTTCAACACCTACTCGAAAGTGCTTACATTGCATCTTGACCTGCATGATGGTACAATTTTGAAGGATGGTCCCCTTCCTGTTGAGTATGCATTGAGGTTCTAGGTGGAACTCTCCTTTCGGTTCCCCTTGTATCACAACCTAATCAATAATATGATCCAAAACATGTATATATTTATTAAGCAAGGATACATGGAATACATCATGTGATTTTATGGTAGGAGGTAGGGAAAGATGGTATGCTACTGCCCCTACTCTCTCTAATATCCCAAAGGGTTCGTAATATTATGGTGCCCACATGGCACATGAACAAATTTTCAAGGAACTTGTTAGACCAGGTAGTAACTCCTCAAAATCAATTTGTTATATTCATTCAAGTTGGTCTTTATTATATACATGAGGGAGAGAATGTTCATTTAATCTCTTGGTGACTCTTCATATTTTCCATTATTTATTTACATCAGTTACACTTGTTCACCCAATCCTGATGATTAGGCGTCAACATTCCCCCCCTTAATCTGAAGGGATGTTGGTGAGTCCAAGCATCATTCTGAATCTTTCAAGCTTTTCTCTTCCAAGCGCTTTGGTGAAGATGTTTGCAATTTGCTCATTAGTGGAACAATGGCGGATATGGATTGTTTTGGCCTCAACATGATGTCGAATAAGATGATATTTAGTATTGATGGGTTTCGTTCGATCCTGGAACTTTGGGTTCTTGGCCAACTTTATTGCTGAGGTATTGTCAATCATGAGTGAAGTCGATTGTACTTGTTTTACCTACAAATCTTCAAGAATTTTCCTGAGCCACACAATTTCTTTTGTTGCCTCAACTACTGCCACATATTCTGCTTCTGTTGTGGAATGTGCTGGAACTGATTGTTTGCGTGATCTCCAGGAGAGAGCTCCTGATCCAAGACTCATAACATAACCTGAAGTAGATACCCCAGTCTCTTTGTCTCCATCGAAGTCTAAATCAGAGTATCCAATCAAGCTGAAGTCGTCCACCTGTTTATACTTGATTCCAAAGTCTTGAGTTCCCTTCAAGTACCTTAGAACTCTTTTTGCAGCAGACCAATGTCCCTCACAAGGCTTTTTCATAAACCTAGAGAGGATTCCAACAACAAACGAAATGTCTGGTCTGGTAGTAGTTAGGTAGTTGAGACTTCCTACAAGCTGTCTATACTTTGTTGCATCCTCAAATTCTTTTCCTTCAATGGATGTGAACTTTAAGTTCAAATGTTCCATTAGAGTAGTAAGAGGATTGCATTCTATCATGCCAAACCTGTTCAACAGATCTCCAATGTACTTCTTTTGAGAAAGAAATATGGACTTCGGATGTTGAGTTACTTCAATACCAAGATAGTAATGAACATAGCCCAAATCATTCATGTCAAAACCTTTCGTCAATTCCTTCTTTATGGATGCAATTTAGCTTTCATTGTTCCCTGTCATCAAAAGATCATCTACATATACCACAAGATATACAACTGTTTTTCCAACTTTCTTGACAAATAAAGTTGCATCATCAAGATCATAATGTTTGAAATTGAGTTTCAGAAGATTCTCAGTTAGTTTTTCATACCAGGCTCGCGGTGCTTGTTTGAGGCCATACAAGGATTTCACAAGTTTGCATACTTTATGTTCATGTCCTTTCACAGCAAATCCTTCAGGCTGGGACATAAAAACATTCTATTTTAGATATCCATTCAAGAAAGCAGTTTTTACATCCATTTGATGGAATTTCCAACCGTTCTGAGTTGCTAGGGAAAATAGCATGCGGATGGTAGCCCATTTTGCTGTGGGGGAAAATGTCTCCTCATAATCGACCCCTTCTTTCTGTGCAAAACCTCTTGCCACAAGTCTGGCTTTGTGCTTGTCAAGTGAGCCATCTGCTTTATACTTGTTCTTGTAGACCCACTTGCAGCCAATTGGTTTGGTTCCTAATGGAGGATCAACCAGCTTCCAAGTGCCATTCTTTATCAGGGCATCATACTCCTTTTGCATTGATTCTTTCCATTCATCATGAGAAGCAACTTCTTTGAAGGAATTTGGTTCGAAATGTGTAGACAAATTCAATTCACAATCATAAGAAACATCCATATCAACAGGTGAATTAGAGTCATCTACATCACCTCCATTTTGCCGGTTTGAATTTCTAGTTCTTGTATTTCCAACCTCATCAGGATGAACGTTTTCAAGTGTCTTTGTTAGCCACTTTGGGGGACCTTTCTCAGATGGTCCAGGCTGCTCCTTTGATTGAGTTGGGACTAAGTCAAGATTGAGTCTCCGAATTTTATCAATCACATCACTTAAAGTATCATCCGTTGTTGGAGTTTCATGCAGGGGAGAGAGTTTTTCAGAAGAAGATTCCACATGTTGATCTAGTAAAGGAATCCCCCCTTCAATATGTGGAATCTGATTATCAAATTCTTGAAATGATTTTGCATTTGCAAATCTATCCAAGCAATCAAGTTTCCGCTCAACAACATTGTCAGTTTTGGATGATTCAAGAAAGATTACATCTCTAGATACAACAAACTTTTTATTGAATTCATCATAGAGACAATATGCTTTGGAGGTGTTTGAATACCCCAGGAAGATACACTTACGACTTCTTGCACCAAGTTTGTTTCTATGTACCTTTGGTATCAAAGCATAACAGGTGGAACCAAAGACCCTGAGATGCTTTACCGAAGGAATGTGCCCATACCACATTTCGTAGGGAGTCTTGTTTCTGATAACATTAGATGGAAATCTATTTTTTATATATACAACACATAGAATTGCATCGGCCCAAAACATCAATTTTACATTTTTGAACAACGTCATGGAGAGCACCATATTTAAGATTGTCCTATTCATTCTTTCAGTTACACCGTTCTGTTGGGGATTATAAGGCACAATTGTTTGATGTTTGATCCCATGTTGGCGAAGATAGTTTTCAAATTCATTTGAAGTATATTCTTTTCCATTATCAGTGCGAATAGATCCAATATGAGATTGTGCATCATTTTCAATCCATGTATGAAAGTTCTTGAATGTTTGAAAAGCATTAGATTTGTTCTTCAATAAATAAACCCAACACATTATGGTGTAGTCATCAATAAATGTCATCATATATTTATTTCCATTTGCAGAAGGAATAGGTATTGGACCACATAAATATGAATGAATGAGTTCAATTTTTCTATGTGCTATTGAATGTGAATCATGAAAAGACTGTTTGCTATGCTTTCCTAGAATGCAAGCATCACATTGCTTAAGTTTCCTAGGAATTGTAGGCAAACCAATAACACCATTTTTCTTCAACAAGCGGAGGCTGTCATAGTTCAAATGTCCAAATCTAGCATGCCATAATAAACTTGATGAAGTGTACCTTCGTCATAATGAGAATTGTATGAGAAATGTTGTGCACGAGGAGAGTGTGAGTCATAGAGTTCTTTCAACTTTTGTAAGGCTTCGAAAGTAGTTGAAAATGATGAAATATGGCGACTCACCTCTTCACTTACAGATGCTGCAATTAATGCATAGGCTTTGCTGTTCTTATTTTCCCAAATGGCGAACTCTTTGTCTGAGGTAGGCTGTTCTGGCTCTTTGTCTCCGTCTCCAACACACACTCCTTTCCACAACTCATTGAAAATGAGGGTGTGTTTTATCATCTGGGACCACTCAGGATAGTTCTCCTTGCCAGTGAGAACTATTCCCACAATAGATATGATTGAATGCATTGTAAAATCTGTGTACTGTAAAAAAAATACTTTTGGCAATATACTATAAAAAATTGTACTTCTGGTGGCAAACTCTGTTTAACTTTGAAAAAAAATAATGAGGGATAATTAAAATAGTAGTGTATTAAAACTAGCAGTCTTAAATCCACCATATGAAGTTTCATCACCAAGGAAATACATAATATGCTGGTTCATTTAGAATGTATTGCGACCAGAAATCAGGGTTGCATAACTCACATAACAAATCAATACATATTCAAAGTAGCAGTCTAATAAGTACACAGGAGGAAATTATATATCAAAAAATGGTGATCTTAAATGGTGCACATATTTCAGAGAACGAAAGCTTAAGCCCTTTCACCATCCATCAATAACCGATTGCCAAGAAGTCGATGCATTCAGATTATAAGCTCCTCTTCCTCAGGTGAAATGTTTCCACGCTTGATATCGGGGCGAAGATGATTCATCCACTGTAATCTACAGCTCTTACCAGAGCTCTCCAGACCTGCTCGCTTGGGAAGAGAACTCCAACGACCTGCTCTATGGGCATTTAGACAGTTGATCTCTGCTGCGTTTTGAGCGGTAATATTGTGATGGCGTCGTTGAAATTCATGAAGGCTTCATCAGCTTCCACATTCTCGGAGGTGAGCACCAGCTCCGCAACTACCACTTGGTGACCATTGAACGCATAATATCATACCTGAGCAACATCACCAATGGCACGCAGAGATATGGTGGTATGGCGTTACAGTATACCAACTGAGCAGAGATATGGTGGTATCGCGTTACAATATACCAACTGAGCAGAGATATGGTGGTATGGTTGCTCAAAGATACGACCAAGCAGAGATATGGTGGTATGGCGTGCAGAGATATGGTGGTATGGTGTTACAGTATACCAACCGAGCAGAGATATGGTGGTATGGTGCGCAAAGATATGGTGGTATGGTGGTATGTGGTGTTATAGTATACCAACAGAGCCGCGACAACTGAGCCGTGGGTGGAGGCATAGCGAAGGGGATTTAGAAAATGGCCTGCGTGTTGGCTACAACGTGCAGGATGGAATTGGCAAAGTGGAGGTATGCGGATTCAAAACAATGTAAAACCACAATGTATACCACAACAGATTCAAGACAATGTAAAAACACATCGTTTTCCAGCAGCCACACCATTCGACATAGCCAAAATTGCCTCAATGCAACGAATCGATTCTTCAATAGTAGAATAAAATGCACAGAAGATGATGGCAGAGATGAGCAGATGACTGACCATAGCAGTGAAGACCGTTACCCTAAATCACAGGTATGAGAGAGGAGCGCTATTAGATTGTCAGAACCAGGAGGAGTAACGCTTTTATGAAAGGAAACACATAGGTAGAATAGGGAGTTACAAAGGAGAGGGAAGCCAAAAATGGCGCTGGCTCTGATACCATGTCAGACCAGGTATTAACTCCTCAAAATCAATTTGTTATATTCATTTAGGTTGGTCTTTATTATATACATGAGGGAGAGACTATTCATTTCATCTCCTGGTGACTCTTCATATTTTCCATTATTTATTTACATCAGTTACACTTATTCACCCAATCCTGATGATTAGGTGTCAACAGAACTTCACTTGGTTTTGTTTCAAAGATACACACGCTCTTTTACTATAAACTCCTTATGGGTTTCGCTCTAGTCTGCGTATCGTTTCTGTCGATCTCGAGCCACTTGAATTTTATCTGGTATTTGTCACTTCATGTTCCATTTATTTTAATAATTTTGTCCCAAGTGTGATTCAATCCACCATATTATCCAAGATGATTGTAATATTGGATTTCCAGCCATAAAATTCTTCAAAGGGACTCATATTTAATGACTCTTGATGGTCATTGTTGTAGCAAACTCCACTAGAGGTAATTCTTTTCCCTATTTCATAGGTTGATGCACCATATACATTCTTAACATGTCCTCCAACACTTAGTTTACCCTTTTTTTTTTCCCATCTGTCTGAGGATGGTATGCTGTGATAAATGTCATTTGGGTCCCAGAACCTGCAAATAAATACTTCCAAAATTTTGAGGTAAATTTAGCATCCCAATTAGGTATGATCTTCTTGGGAATGCCATGAAACCAAAAAAATTCTTTCATGAAGTCTAGGAAATATTAATTTCTTTGTGTAGAATATATAGGAATAAAATGAGTTTCCTTAATCAAATCATCCACTACCACCTTGATTGCATCATTATACTTTTGGGTCTTTGGTCAATGAGTAATGAAGTCCATAGATATGACTTCCCACTCCCATTTCAGAATTGGCATTGGTTGCAACAATTGTGTCGGATTCTCATGTCTCACCTTTACTTGTTGACATTCTAAACATCTAGCAATATATATATGATTACTATCTTCATTATGGGCCAATAATACAACTTTTTCATAGCTGTTACCATCTTTTGGTATCATGGGTAGCTAGAATAATGTCTCTTATGGAGTTAATCCATTACGAGTCTTCTCAAGTTTTCTACATTTGATATGTATAATTTACCCTTATACATCAATAAACCATCTTATGTTAACTAATATTATTCTCCCATTGTCCCATTATGTTGTTGCTTCAACCATTAACTCACATACTATAAGTGTTCATCTCCTTATAGTGCTTCTCTGATTATTTATTTTATATTTGACTCACAGACATTTATTTTCGCCATATGTATTGTTTGCATACTCTTGTTGAGCACCTTCCTACATGGTTTTCTTTGCCTTTGATATGCGTGATCTCAAAATTAAACTCACTAATAAGGGGCATTCACCTCTCTTGCTTGGAATTCAATCAGGGTTGATCAAATAGGTACTTCAACACATTATTATCTATCATTAATTTGAATTTCCTCCCAAGTAAGTAGTGTTTCCACATTTGCATGCATAATGGCTATAATATCTAAATCATGCGGTACATTATTCTTATGCTTATTTAACTTCTTGGAATAATATTTGATCACATGTCTCTCTTGCATGAGAACTCCCTCGAGTCCTTACCTACAAGCATCTCTACAAAATGATAAACCTTATGTGGATCTACAACCTTCAGGATGGGAGAATTTGTTATAAGATGTTTCAACTATTCAAAACTCATTGCACACTATGATGTTCAATTATACTTTATCCTTTTCTTTTGTAGAGAAGTGATTAGGTGTCCAATCCTTGAAAAGCCTTGAATAAACCATCAGTAAAATCTTGTCAATCCCATAGAGTATCTTAATTCTACTACATTTTGAGGGATAATCTATTCCATGATGGCATTTATCTTCTTAGGATCTAATGCCACCCATTTTTTTGAAATGATATGACACAGATACTCATGTTTGGAAGAAGTTACATTTACCAAGCTTGGCATAAACTTGGTGCTCCCTTGGCATTTTAAATAATATCTTGAGGAGATCTTCATCCTCGGTATTTGAATACTTTAGGATATTATTAATGAAAACCAACATGTTATCCAAGTACTTATAATGATACTATTCATTAGGCACATAAAGGTAATTGGTGCATTTATTAGTTTAAATTGCATGGCTACAAACTCATAATGTCCATACTTGGTCCTAAATGTAGTTTTGTAGATTTCCTCATCCATGATGTGGAATTGGTGATATGATGATATTAAATCTATTGTTGAGAAAAATATCACTTCTCTTAGCTGATCAAAGAGGTCATCAATCTTCGGAAACCAATACTTGTTCTTGATGAACATCTTGTTCATTTATCTATAATTGATGTGAAATATAAGAGCATCATCCATGTCAACAAATAATATTGGAACCCCCCATGGAGACACAATAGGTCTGATGTATCCCTTGTCCAACATTTCCTTCAACTATATCTTCAACTCTACCAGTTCAGTGGTGCTTATTCTATATTACACCCTAGACACAAACATAGCTCTTGCTGTCAGTTTTATTGAAAAATCAATGTCTCTTATGGGAGGTGATTTGAGTATCTCCTTGGGAAATACATCCTCATATTCTCATATAATCAAATGGTATTCAACTTTTGAATTGTTGTGTTAGTTTGATTTTGTCACAATGCATGGCATACAATGGACATTCTTTTCTACAACATTTCTTCATTTGCAAAACTAAAATCTGTTTTATGGACACAAGCTTTCGTACTCCCTAAAGTACCCTCTGTTTTCCTTCATCACCTATGAATTCCAAAGTTTTATTGTAGCAATCCAATTTTTCTTTATGTGATGCTATACAATCCATGCCAATTAGCATGCCATACGACCTTAGAGGCAATATGTTCAAGGTGGCTCATGTAAGAAAGTTGCTCATCTTGATATAACATGATTCAACAACATTGATTGCTTTCCTATTGGTCCTTGTAACTAGCTAAACCAACCATGGCTTTATATGGTGTTTTCTCTACAAAACAAATGCTTTAACAATTTGTGGTGTAATATAACTGAGGTTGGAACAAGGGTTAGTTAGAATTGAAATATGATAGTTGGAAAGTATACATTTCTTATCCACCACTAAAGTTTGGGGGTCGACTTACCTATTCTCCAACACTACATAAATCTAGGGTATACTCCTGGACTTGTCATTGATAGTAGTGGCCTAGTGGAGATTGTATGCCCTTATGTTTCCTTATTATTTGTGTGGAGAAACTCTAAATGGGTACTCTTCTCTACTCCCCCAACACTTCAATATATTTTTCTTTGGCTCTTCAACTTTTTCTCCCATTATTATGACAAATATATCCACACTTGGAGTAAACAGATTCTGATCAAAATTACTTTTGGCTAGTACATTGAACTCAATGCTCTTTCTAGACCACTTTTAGCATGGGAATTTTGACCCTTTCTTCCCCACTCTATTTGGGATTCTTTATTTTGCTTCGACTAGTCCTAATAACACTTCATTTTTTAGATAATGTCTTCTATCATATTTGGCTCATCAAACTCAATTTTGTCTTGATAGGACTATGGAAATATACTGAGAAAATAATGTATTTTTACATTCCCATATTTAATGTAAGGTACATACCTTAAAATATCTATAAATATGTTGGCACATGCCTCCATATAGAGCTACCTTTTTCATTTTTCAAGTTGTCTATGATCTTCCAGGCTTGACTTGTGGCTTGACGAGCTGCGACCCAGGGGCATCTAATCTATCAATTTCACCTAGGGATCGCACCCGACCTAGGCGACACTAGATCTAAGACAACTAGAATTTTTAGGGTGTCTCTTCCCTGTAGCACAGGGCACAACCACCCCCTGTGAGGTTTGATCCTAGGTCACCTTGCTAACGAGGCCCATCCTCAACCAGTTGTGCTAGTGGGAATTGACCATATAGAGATACCTTTATTTGTGTTCATTAAAACTATTTTTTTCATCGAATACCTTTCTCAATTACATTTCTCCCTAAATTATTCCTCAAGATTACTCCATTTCAATTTATTTTATTCAATTACCATGATATTCTTAAGGTATTCTCACCATATAACAACCTTTCCTCTTAGATTTAATATCGCTTCCCATTCCTACATATTCTTGAAGTAATCATCTAGGATGAAGTAATTTTTTAGGCCCAAAAGCCATGCTTTAATTTCTTAATTCTTCTCAACTTCTCCACTGAAGGTAGGAGGATTTGCCTTCTTGAACTATTTAGGTAATAAGCTTGTTACAACCTTCTTTTTCTTTTTCTCATGCAACCTTGATTTACTTCTTATACTAGACAATTTGTCAGAACTATCATTTCCATCTCCAGAGGGGTTTGTTAAACTGTCCTCACTCATGTGCCTCTTCCTTGAACTATTTGCATCTACCTTGCTAGTTATTGGTCTATATTTTTGAATTTTAATTGGAATAGGGACCTATTTGGACTCGTACTTTTCCATGTTACTAGCAGGTGGTTCACGTTGTCTCCACATCTATGAATTTGATAGACTTTGCAACACTACTACATTTACTACTTCTTAATTTTCTTTAGATTTAGTTATTCTTTCAATGTTTGCCTTGAAGATTTGAACATCAACTCTCAAATTCCTAAGAGCTTTTATCCAATCAGGAAGGGTCTATACTGCATTTTTGTCATTTTATTCATCTTCTCTATGATGCAAATTTCTTTCTAGGCTATATTTTACCATTATTCTAAACATTTCCTTTCTTTTCTACTATTGGAAAGTATTCTCACTATGCTAAAACAACACACAATTGATAGTTTGAAGAAAATAATAGAATTTTGAATATATTTCTTTTCTTTTGTGACACTTACAATGGTGTTCAGCAGTTTTTGCACATCATACCCAAATATGGGTTAGATAAGTAATCAAAATTTAACTTCATCAAATCTTTAACAATAACAAGATTCAAATAAAACCTTATCTTACGAGCACATTAAATCTAAGTGTTGAACCTTATCTCTAATATATTCATCTCTGTGGTGTATCTTAGATCGTCAAAGCCTAGAATTTGAACCACATCTTTGATACCATCTATAACACACCCAACCCTAATGATTCATTAGGGCTGCAAGGTGTCATGACCAAAACTCCAAATTGAAATTTTGGAGATGGGGTTATGAAAATCCTCTTTCTTCAACTACCTTAAAGCTCATTTCTATGATCACTATCATCTTCTACCCATTGAGAGATTTCAAACAATATCAATTTAATAAAAATCTATGTTTTATAAACAAATTTATGACCATTTGAAGATTTTCCTCGAAATGTCATGTAACATTTGTACCACTTCTATGTGGCAGACATGTGGTATCCCTGTCCCACATGTCACCATCCTAGAATGTGACATCACATGTGGCACCCTTCACCATGTCATCATCCAATGTCATGCCATATTGCACTCCTTATCAAGATTCGATAATTTCAATAGGAAACCTCAATAGCCTTGTTTCAACCTCCTGACGGTAATGCCTCAAAAATCCCTTCTCCATCATAACACTTTCACATAACATGAAGACATGTTTTTGGCAACCGACAAGGTTTCAGGATTTGTTAATATCAAGGGGCAATCCCAATACAAAGGTTCTTTTCTCTCGATAGCTCGACACTCGACAATTGACTGACAATCTGTCTATTGTCTCAATTACACTTCTCTCGTTAATGGACCCTCTATCTTCCTGTCCATACCACCAACCCATTGGAAATACACTGGAGAATCTTTTCACAACACTTTCTTCAACCCTATTGACAGACTTCAATTGATGGAGATATTCTTGTTGATTGGAAGACTTGTCGGGATCTCTTAATGTTAGAGAACTCTATAGGATAATATAACTCGACACCTGATTCCCAACATCCTAACATTTGGTGTCCATGCCATCTCCTGCTCGATAGTAACCTAATGCCACATGAGTGACATTGTCCTTATGAGCCATATCATTCTACCAAATCATCTTGCAAGTTGGACATGCCATGTCAACACTATGTTTGCATGCCAAATCATCAAGGACTTTCTTCATGCCACATCACCATGACACAACATGTGACACATGGAAATGGCACATCACTAATAGTTTATTGAGCATCATTAATATGAGGAGGAAATCTTGATAGGTGGGTATCAATCCCCTAACATCCAGTCTCCAAAAACAAAATACCTTGATACTCGATACTTAACACCTAGTCCTATCAATTAACGACTCTCAAACTTCATATTAATTGATAAATAATGCAGGTTTTACTTACATCAAGGAATTTTCCAAGTAGCAGCCATTACATTCTCTTGAAAGTTGATAGTAAAAGGTTGATATCTGATAGCCCCTTCCGATAAGGCTATCGTCAAGACATGTGACCAGGGCCTAAGGTTAAAGGAATCCAACTTCCAAAAATTCCTAACTCTTCCATTATATAAATTCTCCAAAGCTAAAGGGTCGAACCTAAAATTTCAAGACTATCACACCAACTATCGAGAAGCCAATATGTAACAACTGATACACATCCCATTGATGGAAAAGATTTTGTTAACTACTAGCAGATTGGGCTCATTAGTGTTGGGGAACTCATGATTGATATTTATTTCTAATTGTCGACACCCATGGCTTGATGGCACGATACTCTAATATTATACTCTCCTAGGGATCAACTCCCATTTTGATTAAGCTCTGCGTCACAACTCCTATAGGACTAGTTGACCAAGGGTAACACTGTGGCTTCCAACCCAAAAATTCTAAAAGTTTTTGTAGAGTATTCCAAGCTTGTTCCAAATTTTTTGAACTTACTCAGATGGGTAATAATTTTCCTAAAAAACTTTTGAATACTCATAAGTCTTTAATATCCTCTAAGGGAAATCCAAGAGACTACCCCTGATCAAGTAATTCCTTAGAAGAAAACATAGGAATGGCTAACAACTTGATCTTTCTAAGCTTTATGAGTAGACAAAGAGATGGCCATAGTCAAAGTTCATAAATTCTCCCAATAGAATGATCCTCTTCCATTCCCTTGGGAATGTAGCTTCACTCTTAATATTTATAACATTTATAAAATAAAGAGGCTAATATATTAATTGATCTCCGAAAGGAAAAATGTAATTCTCCCTCCCACCTGCTTGCATTAATCCTAGTTGAATGGGAGGTGTTACATTTAATTAATCCAACCTCCATTATCTCATCATGGAAATGGAGTTGCAAAATTTCTCCCTTCTCCATAGTTAGCATAAATAATTTGAGGAATTCATTTTTCTCATCGAGAGCTTTCTGGTGATATAAAATTTTCCCTAATCTAATACTCAGATCAAAAGTTATACCCAATTAAAATTGAGGCCCCTTAACCTTGCCACATCAACAAGGATCAACCATGTGGAACAACCACCTCATGTGAGTCCAATGTGGCACCTGCCACATCAAGGTGCCACAATCCCACTGCACCATCATGGTACTCTCTAAGAAGGTTTTAGTCTAAAGCATAACATCACAACAAACTTGTTCCCACCATTCGATGGAGAGATTCTTGTTCAAGTGCTCCCATCAAACTACACCCCTATCTCTCAGCATACTCCGTCCTGACCTCTATAACACCATAAATGTATTTTCTAGGTAACATGGATACTATTTGTCCCACACCTTCTGTCTATCTCACGGGTTATGTTAACTCCGTGGTTTTCCATGAAATGCACTACATATTTCCTCTACGGTTCTGAGCTCCGTGATGATGTGGCACCCTTCCATGTGTTCCACCATGTCAATACCATATGGAAACTCCAATCCATGTGGCATCCAAACCATTTCCATATGTCACCTAGGTTCAATGTCAATCTAACCTCCATGTGACCTACTCCAACTGCATCTTGCTGATGTCAGCTTACCATGTGGCATTCCTCAAGGGTGCAATGTGTCACCTAAAAACCAACCACTTGGCCCTCTAAAGGGCCATATCCGAATGCCACATGTCATGCTGTTAGTGTGCCACGTTAGAAATATTTCCACATCGTAATTACATGTCATCCATATCCCATGTCGCACCCACCACCTTAGCTCAGGTCAAGGGTCCCACTAGGTCCCTAACTTCCATGCAAAACAATTCTTTCCCATTCAATGTTGGAGATGGTTTTCTAGTGCACCCTCCATCATCAACACTAATACGCTAAATTTAGAAGAAACCACTATCACACCTCCATGGCATGAAAACTATTGAATGGTGTTGTCATTGATGCCAACATCTGTTAATGAACAATCTTAATATTTGTCTAGATTGCATCAGTTGGATGCCCCAATTGAAGGATGGTTAGAAACCCTAGTAGCCCTATATTCGTTGTGGTTTTTGAAGATGAAGAGCAGTGAAATTGACCTCAATATCATTATCATTAGATTCTCCTCGTTGAGTTGTTTCAGGTGGTATGGGGCATGCCACAAGAAGCCTCACAATTTGTGAGTTATGTCTGTTTGAAGATAAAAAACCCAATTTTGGGGAAAAACCCCAATGGATGGTGATGTGGCACCTCTACATTGGACAGTCCATTATTCAAAGCAATATAGAAGGGTTTTCTTCAAGGTTGTGGTTAAAATTTCTTGTAGAGGATGTCAAATATTATTTAAAATTTACAAGGGGATTGGACCTTATCAAAGAACTCAAATTCTCATCCTCAAATGGGTAGACGACCTATATTTGGGATCAAATTTTAATAAAATTAAAATTTCTAAACAAATTATTTCCTCCTTAAATCCCTCCAATGGCTCATCTCTTAAAGCCCCTCCCAAGTCTATAAAAAAGGCACTTGATCTATCATCTATGTATGAACAAAATGAACTTAATGTATATCTCTTAAGTTCTCTTGCTATGAAATTTGATTATTGAGGAATATTATTAGATCAGAAGAAAGGTTGTTTGGGAGTTTTTTGTTTGCATTTAGAGTTTGGGATTAGTTGGGTATTGTAGTGCAGGTATATCTCTTATGGATTCAGCCGTGTTCCCTTAGCAACTGCGACTAGCTTAGGTTGCAAACAACAGAAGGAAGTTTTTGGTCCTCTTGAAATAAAATGCATCATCTCTAAGATGGTGAAAGAGTGGTTGGGTTTCCTTTCTGTAGCAACGAAAATTGATGAAGCCCTAAATGTGCCTATATTTCTATGGCTTGATTAGTACAGGATCATTGAAGACCTATAACCTTCATTAGGGCATAATTAGAAAATTTTTGATTGAGAAGCAACATGGATTTGTGGCAAAGGAAAGTGAGTTATTCTCTAGACCTACAGATTTATTTATGAGAATAGTCTAGCCTTGAACTTGTTAGACAAATCTTGTTACAAGAAGGGTTTTTCTGGTAGCTTGTTTAGAAGGAATAAACACATCTGATCTTCATGCTCTATGCTTATGAAAAGTTTGCGGATGGTGAGCAGTAATTTTGAATCAAAATCTTACTAACCTTATGCGAAATTGTGACTAGGACAGGGACCGAATATTAACCTTGACACAATGATTTATTTATCTACATTTGAAACTTGAATATGCATAAAACATCAACATCTTATGAATGGCAGTTTGTATGATGGTTTGTAAACCAACAACAAAAGTATGCAACTGAATATCTGTGGTTTCCTTTTTTCCTCATTAGTAAAAGTAGATATATAATTATGGATTTGCCTATGGTTCCTTCAAGAAGATAAGCTGACCTAGTATAAACAAAATATCATTGTACTTGAAATTTTATGAGTGAAAGAACAAAGGTACTACATACAGTGAAAATAAGCTTCAAGGGAATTTAAGGGTTCATGCTCTAAATTATGTTTGAGTAGAATCTAAAGGAAAATATAGTTGGAAAACAATAGAAGGAATTCAAGGAGTAAGACAAAATTGTCATTCACGGGCCTCCATTGTTGTAGAGGTGTGAACAAGGCTCCTTATAGTAGAATAATCCATCATTCCTAGTCAAAGATATCCTTGAAGAAGTCTAGAAGGTCAAATAGCAGGGATTCATTGACACATGCATTGTTAGATGGTCAAAATGATGCAATCACACTCATCTCATGTTGGAAGTCTGTGATAGATGGAGCTCATACTATGTTGATTATAGCTCATGTTATGTACACTTGAATATGAAAAATGTGCATGTAAAGATATTGCTCCTATATACTTTGTATACTGATGTTGAGCAGACTTATTGATAATGACTGCAAAATAGTTATGGAATTCAAATGATAAAGATTTGTGGCATGACTTGGAATTGATAGGGTGTCTACATGTGAAGCCAAGGCGGATTATGAGTCTTCACTATGCTGAAGACTGTTTGAAGTCATCTACAATAGTGGTGAAGCCAAGAGTGCTTGTGAGATTGTTCCAGCATATAAGAGTTTCTGGATTGACAATAACAGTGGTGTTTAATCGTGATCCTTGATGTAACAATGAGATTGACACAATGACAATATGCGAGTAGTATTGTGCTAGTTATGTTGTGACAATATTTCCATAGAAGTGAAATATTGATGATAGTAAACCTTGAAGTAACTTCAGTGACCTAATTGCACAATGGTGACCTATGACATATGTACTGACAATGATCTTCATGTGAATAGTATTGACAATTCTCTTGGTACTTAAAATTTTTCCTACATAACAATAGTATATGTTACCATTAGATTATATGTTGTATGATTTGATATATTGTTGGTACAATATATGGCATAACTAGGGCTTAAAGTGGCACACTAAGAAGGGTCATCTAATGTATGGATAATTGATGAACATGAGAGTTTACAATGTTTGTTGATGGATACAAGTTGATTTGGTTTGA
Source organism: Pinus tabuliformis (assembly GCA_031772625.1). Taxonomy (NCBI): domain Eukaryota; kingdom Viridiplantae; phylum Streptophyta; class Pinopsida; order Pinales; family Pinaceae; genus Pinus; species Pinus tabuliformis. The sequence goes on along the minus strand of CM062816.1, from coordinate 746,466,577 downwards.
TGAGAAAACTAGGTAGAGGCATAATTGTTCATGCTATTTTGTGTTAACAACCTGGGTTTGAGGTACAATTTGATGCAGAGGAAAATTGACAAAGTTTGTGTTGAATTTCTTTTGTATTGCAATTTCCTTGTATTTTGAGCACAGGTTGATCTAGTCTGAAAATTGTGAAACATGGTCCGTCGGTGGGAGTTGAAGGTTGGAGTCTTTAGGGAAAGTGGAGGATTGTTTAACATGGTGGTTTTTGGGCCTTAAATATTCCCATGTTTTCATCATACAATACCACCATTCATAACCTATATTCATGTACTTTTAACCCATTTCATACCATAATTCCATAACTTGCCACCAAATACATATATTACACTCTATGGTTGGTTATCATTAGTTTTCTTGACTCTTCTATGATTAAATATGAATTTTCCATTATTTTCTAATGACGGTTTTTCTAAGTTCCTTTGTCGCAGGGTTCCATTGTCGAAATTCTTCACAAGTCAGTTAAACTAGTTACTACAAAGTTGAGTACGGAATGAAATTGTTGTAGGTGAAAATATGAATTTTGTGATCAAATGGTGAATAATATAGACATTATGAGACTTCCATCATGCTTAAAAGACCCTCTTTCATATAACCCAGAAATCGTTTGGCAAAATTCATCACCAAAAGGAAGTTAAGGTCAAAACAATTCTTAAGTACAAAATTGTTGAACGTGAACGGTTTCGGTTCTGAATGGTTTTGGTTCTGAACGGGTCAGCCATGTGGAGGACCATGATTTGAATAAATCACTTCATGCTCAAACAAGGAACAATTTTGTTACAAGACAATGCAACTCAACCTAATTTAATTTAGGATCCTTCATGAAGATGCATAGCCGATTCGAAGTAATTCGAAATGCCCAGATTGGTTACAATTGTTGAAGTTGCCATAGTTAGAAATATGTCGATTAAATATGCATTTGATAGTTGCCTTTAAAAGGCTGATGTAATTGAACTCAGGGAGGGGGATGTAATGTTCTGTTGTTATTAATGTTACAGACTCTGTTTCGAAGGATTTAAGATGATGTATGACTATTCTTAAGCTCTAAATCAAATCGATTTCGACATATCTTACTGTGAGTCATAACGTTTATGTTTCGATCTCCATTTTACTGTAGTAGATTAGTTTTCTCCAGGAGTGGGAGGGCCCGCCACCTCCAAAAATAGGCTTGATTAATACGTAGGATAATTAGGTGTGTGCGATTTCATAGTATAAGCTTTCGTTGAGTTATAGTTGCAAACATTAATGTTTCTTGTGTGATTTCGTAGTATGTGTGGTTCAATTTTCAAGCATTTAGTTATCGTTGCATTACAAATCAAATGATTGAAGGATTGTTTTCTTGAGTTTGCAGATTTCCAATTCATTACATAGTCCGTGCTCATGTTTTAATACAGAGTCATACTCTGTTCCTTTTATTAAAGTCGAGTATATTCACATTTGTAATTGGAGCATTCACGATATAGGAACATAAATGATTTCTGAGTTTATATGGAATGATTTATGTATGCTTATGTATATCAACTATGATGTATGGCATGGGTTTGAATATGGATTTCCTCCTATGTGTTCAAGTGACTGATTTATGATTTGGAGATTAGTTGAGTGAATGATTTATGGTTTGAAGGGTATTGACTGCAGTTGCAAACAAATTCGTGCCTAGTAACAATAGGTACTGTGTTCTTCGTTTTCGCAATTTGAATTGTGTGATTTAATTCCAACAATGTGATTTCATTCAAGCATTCCTAGTGTGATTTAATTCAAGCTGTGAGATTTATTTCAAAGCATTGGGATTTAATTCAAGTTGTGTGATTTATTTCAAGCAATGTTATTTAGTTCAAGCAGTGATTGTTTAGTTCAAGCTGTGTGATTGATTTCAAGCATTGTGATTTAATTCAAGCAATGTGATTTAATTCAGAGCATTTCCAGTATGATTTGATTCAAGTTATAAAATAGCATCGATTTGAGTCATTTAGATACCACATGATAATTTATTTTTATTCTAGGATGATAGGATAAGTTGAATTTCCATTTCAAGTACAATAGCATAGGGATTGATTTCATAGCAGTGTGACAACAATTCAATTTCGTTTATAAACTGAGATAATTTCGTTTTCCTTTAAGCATCAATAGATCGATTTAAGTTGATTTCATAGTTAACATGTCAGTGTGGTTTCATTGTAGTTAAATTTTACTTGCATTGAAATTAAGTTCGATTGAATTAGATTGAGATTAAAATTGTTTATTTTCATTCTGTACTTAATTCAGAAATAGGAATTTGATATTAATTTAGGTTAGATGCTTTGATCCTGCGTTACCTGCACTTGTGCCTCGAAGATTACAAGTCCCAGATTGATAATTTAATGTTGGAATTATTACACATATAATTTCCATAACAATGGTGTAAGGTGGAGCCTCCTTCAGGTCGGAGCCTGAGAACACTTCAGTGTGCAAGGGTGGTGCTAGGGTAGGTTGTAGCCTGTACAGGGCATTGGAGTGTACTTCTGATTGCAACTGGTAAACAAGGTGTATGAGCGTCCTACAGGTTGGAGCTGAAAAATTGATGTAAATATTTTAAAGACAAATATTAAGAAGCGTTCGATGGTTTTGTCCCGGAGGGGTCGCCACCTAAAATCTCTTTGTCTACTGTCTTTATTAATGTTCATTGCTGAATGGTGTTGATGATGTTTACATTTTTCTGATGCTAATAACAATTAATTCTATGAGAATGTAAAAATATGATAATTGATAAAAAAATATTGATTCACCCTCCTCTGAGTACTTCCAACAACAACTTCAATATAAAGTGACAAACATTCTCCCATCCCACACCTTATGTTAATCATGCCCCATTTCACAAATGCCTCTTGGAAACCCTGACGTGGTATGATTTGGAATTCCTTATTAAATAATAGGAATTTTCCCACCTAGAGTCTTCGTTATCCCCACTCCTTTGTTTCTTTAAAAATCATCGTTGATAAGATATTAAGGATTATGTATCCCAAATATAGGCCCATCACTTTGTAGTCTCAAGCACAAAAACTCAAAGAATTCAATGACCTTCCATAACCATTCCCGACACATATAATACAATATTTTAGTATTATATAGTAACCAAAAGAAAAAGGAAACAACCCATCATACACAACAGAAACCTGCATAGTGTCTCAACATGCCATAGGAAACATTTTGACAGTAGAGCTCATTAGCTCCAAAGCACAAAGATTAAATCTCCACTATAGCTTCCAACTTGTGGATTTGCACACACCACATCATTTCAATGGGATTTATTAAAAAAATATTCACAACATTAACCACATGCCTTCAACAAACTTTACACAACATCTGTTCATGATATTCACAAATAACATATAATTCAAATCACACACATCCATAGTCAACTAGTCATATCCAAAATCAAACATAAGCATGTAAGTAACATTTCCATTCAGGAGTATATCGAAATCACAAGGATCTGCAAGTCCTTTACTACCATGTGATTCATTCACAACCATCACACTGCAACACATAAGAGCACTTATTACTCTTTGATAGTGCTAATAGACCCTTTATCATGTAATAATATTATTCATCCTTTATATTGCATCAACATGTACAAGATACAAGTAAGAAACTTATCTTAGTAGCTAGATGACTGGAAACTAAGGGACTTCCACTCTCCTCCCAATTGTAGGCCAACACCACAATTGTCCTTTCTTATAGTTAACCACCCCTGAGCTAGATTCAGAGCCAGGGGAGTGAAGTTCTCAACAAAAATTCACACTAGTCAAGTTACAAAAAAATAGGAATCTAGAGCACATAGTGCCTCCACTTGCATTATGAAAGGACTCCAGAGAGCATAATGTCTCCACCCAGGAAATCACTTTAGGGAATCCAGAGCATGCATTTCTCCACCCAACAATCACTTACAGGAATCCAGAGCCCAAGATGTCTCCACTCGATTCAAACTATAGGAATCCAACAATACAACAAGAATCCATAGAACACCACACCTCAATCTTATATCTTTCACTTGAATCTAGAGTCCAGCTTCAAGGTCTCCAACTGTGAAAACAACAAGAGAAGTCACATAGTAACCATGTCTCTACCTACTAATTAGGAGTCTAGAGTTGATTTGCTTTACATTCTCACACGCAACTTAGCCTTCCTTCAATATCCCTCAACTAGCTCTCAAGCTTGAGCTTACCCTGACCTTCTTCCAGTGTTATCCATGCATTTATAATGTGTAGTCTCTCTTCGCTACAGTGCACCCACTATGCCTTGGTATTTTCATGTGCTCCTTAGTTTGTTTGCTCTACTATTACCACATTATATCTCTTCTCTTTTCACTTATTTGAATCATCCCCTCGCAAGAGTGTATCCTCCCTTCTAAATGTCTTCCCTAATTTCCTCTTGCATGTTGACCTGTTCCCCCTGCCATCCCATATGATTGGATCTTCCTTTTCTCAAGCACCCATACTTAGTTTTTAATGCTTGTACAACTTTTGTTTGATGCAACATGGATATAGGTGGATATTAATTGCAACATTCAAAGTTTTCCTATTTCCTCAAGCCATTCCCAAGCAACTTCTCCTCACAAGTTTTGAATCTGTGTCCGCTCTCTTTTGTCTATACATTTTCATATTATCACAATTATTTATAATTATGTATGAAAGTATTTACATGAGGGGGAAATAAAAAATGGCTATCACAAACCCCACCCCCTTACAAGAACATTTTCCTTAGTATTCTATACTCGAACACAAAATTCACGAGCCTTATATACAAAAAACCCTCTTTACATTTGCTTACATAACAAAAAAAACTTGGTATGATACCCTCATTTTCTCAACCATTTCACAATGGTTTCATCTGGTCCAAAGTGCTTCCACTGCACCTTAACCTATTTAATTTCTTGATTTTTGAGCATAATCTTATTCCCATCCAGAATGCACATTGGTTCTAGTTGGAATTCTCCCTCGAATTCCACTTGTATCACAAACCAATAAAACATGATTAGCATAATGTACATACCTTTTAAGAAAATATATATGGAAAATTTGTAGATGACTAGCCCCACTCTTTCAATGATCTAAAATGGTGCACAAAACATGGGTTCTAGCTTTGCACAAGACCCAATTTTTAGTGGACTTTTTCTTGGTCTGATGTAGAGGTAAAAATATTCCCCCACTTGGAACTATTTATGCATCATTTATTGATTTGCATAGCTCTTATGCCTATCTTCAACTATTTTCAGTTTTTTCTTAATAACAATTACCTCCTGTTCTATTTCCCTTAGCATATCAGGTTCGATGTGCACCCTCTTCATTAGATCATTCGATTTAATAGGCGCATTTAACTTTTTTCCATAAAGAGCCTTAAATGGACTCATATTTAATGATTATTGGTAACCATTGTTGTAGGAAAATTCTACCAAAGGAAGAAACTCTTCCAATCTCTTAGGCTGATGCATGACATACATTCGAGCATGTATTCCAACACTTTGTTAAGTCTTTCAACCTACCTATTTGTTTGAGGATGGTACATTGTGCTGAAGGCTAAATCTGTCCCAAAACCATAAAACAACACCTTCCAAAAGTTTGAGGTGAACTTAACATCCATACTTGAGATGATCTTCTTGGGTAGATTGCGCAACCTAACTATTCATTTTATGAAAATCTGGGAAATGTCACTTGCATGGTGAGAGGACTTAACTGGAACAAAATGGGCTACCGTACTCAACTTATCTACCTCCACAATTATGGCATCATGTTTCCTAGTTTTCCTTGTTATTTTGATGATGAATTCCATGGAGATGACTTGCCACATCCATTTAGGAATGAGGATTGGTTGTAGCAATCCCACTGGATGTCTACATTCCACTTTTACTTGCTAACACCCCAAGCACTTGGAAATGTACTGCAACACATACTTATTCATGATTGATGAACAATACATATTTTTCATAGCTTTTATAATTTTCTAATAATCTGGATGACCAAAACATGGTATTTTATGAAACTCATAAAAAATGAGCTTCTTCTGGTTTCCCATATAAGGTATATACCACCTTCCTTTGACCTTTAACAATCCATCCTCCATGAGGGAGTAGTTCTTACTCAATGGCCCTCCTAGCTCTTGTTGCAAGTGTTCTTTCACTTGCTAGTAGTTTTCATCCACATGAATTTCCTCTTTAATATTCCCCTTAAAGTTAATTTCACATGTGCTAATAGCTACCACATGAGCTACTTGAAACTTTTACTAAGTGCATTAGCCACTTTGTTTTCCTTTCCTTTGATATATTTGATTTCAAAATTAAATTCACTAATCAAGGCTAACCATCTCTTCTATCTTGCATTTATCTAGGATTGATAAAATAGATACCTTATCCCTCCATGATATGACATCAAAACAAATTTCCTTCCAAGGAGGTAATGCCTTCACATTTTTAATGCATGCACTATCGCTGCTAACTCCAAGTTATGAGTGACATAGTTTTGCTCATACTCATTCAAATTCCTAGATTCATGACAAGACTTTAGTACTTCTTGCATTGAGACTCCAATGATCCCTTCCTTGCAGACATCTGTGCACACAACAAACTCCTTTTATAGGTCTATCATCCTCAATATTGATGCATGTGTGAGCAAATATTTCAATTTCTCAAATCCAGGTTCACATTTTGATGTCCACTAGAATTTAATTACTTTTATTTGCAACACTATGATTGGATTCCCAATCTTTGAGAAATGGCAGATGAACCTCTAGTAATAACTGACCAATCCCATGAAGGATTTTACTTTTGTCACATTTTGAGGAGTAGGCCACTCCATAAATTACTTTGATATTCTCTGGGTCCATTGCCACTCCTTCTTTGGAGACATTATGTCCAAAATACTAAACCTGTGGCTGTAAGAATTCACGCTTGCCAAGTTTGGAAAATATCGTGTGTTCTCTCAATAATTGTAACACAAGCACTAAATGTTATTCATGCTTCTCCTTGATGTTTGAGTAAACCAAGATGTCATCGAAAAAAATTAGAATAAAAAAATATGGATTGAGAACAATATTCATTAAACACATGCATTTTGATGGTGCATTTGTAAGTCCAAAAGTCATAATCACAAATTTGTAGTACCCATACCTAGTTATAAATGAAATCTTGTGAATATCCTCATCTTTGATTCATACTTGATGATACCCATATCTCAAATTGATCTTTGATAACAACTTAACTCCTCTCAACTGGTCAAAAAAATCATCAATACTTGGTAGAGGATATCTTTAGTGCCCACTTTGGTTGACATACCCTGATATGACATTAGCCTTGATACATTATTCTTTGAGGACCTCAGGTTGAGGGTCTGAATATTTCACACTTACTATGAATGGATGTGATAATAATTATGATAGACATGTTTTACAACTATCTAATTTTATGATGGTTTCATTATGTGTCTGTTTACATTAGTTCTTGATCACAGTTACAAAGATGTTGATGATTATGTCATGATGATGATTTAGCATACAAAATTATATTGGTGACTAATATTATGAATCAAATATTATTGATGATCATTGAGTGTGGTAGGAGACCACCCAAATGCACTTGCATGTGATGAGTCAACAACCTCTAGTTTGGTTTGAATTACATACTATTATCTCAATAAATTTTTAAAGTTCAATTTAAAATTTTGCTATGAATTCTAATGACATGATAGTGGTTGCATGAACAGGTTAGTTGCTTGGCCGAATGACTCAAACATGGGTGACGGGGCTATACAGTGATCAAAATCTGGATTAGGGGGCAAAAATTTGCTAAAAATTAAAAGTGCTTAGAATTGCTCAAAACTTGAACGACCACGTACGTCTTGGAAATACGATCCCAATGCATATTGTTTCACTCAAAATGGAGCTCATATGAGAAAGATATCGCGTTCTGATCGTTTTGTCAAACATGTAAAATTTTGGGTACATGCTGATTGGGATGATGACTAGGAATCCGTACATCCCAGTCAGCAAAAAGAATATTCCAAGGAACATTCCTATAATATTCCAACATATGGCTGAATCAGATTTTGACAAGTGTCGGCACATTATTTGGTCAAGGGTATTGAGGTGGACCAATGAGAGGTTGAAACGTGGCAAGCCTGGAGGCCACCACGTGCCCTCTCAAAGGTTGGGTAAAATGTTTTTGTAGGCCGGGGAATCGAACTTGCAACCTCACCCACACAAGCTCCACGCCTTATCACTAGGCCACAACCACAAGACTTAACCACAAAGTATTTTGTTAATATTTAAATGTTAACCTCCGAGAGTTTGGAGGTAAGGGTTTAGCCCCGGTTCCATGAGCACCATACGACCAACGCTAAACACGGAGGGTTCTAGTGGCAATTGGTGGTAGTTTGGTAGGTCCAACAAATCCAGCACAACTCCAAATTTGGCAGGGTTAATTGGAGTTTCTCCAGATTTGGTGGAGTTTTCCTAAGGAAAATTGAAGAGACCATAAATTCTTCAATTTTAGACCAATTTTGGCTCAAAATGAGTCATTACTAGATGATTTGGATGCTTTGAACACAATGTAATAGGTTGTAGAGGCAGAAATGAATTCTTGTACGTGATTTTTCTACGTTTAAGTTTAAGGAAGCTTAGGGCCACCAGGAAAGGAGGTCAAGCCTAGATCAGCTGAAGTCAAATTGCAGGGCTTGGAAAGTCATGGAGTAGGTTGAAAAGCTGTTGGAGCACTGCAGGTGCATGTAATCATAGAATTTACTTTTAATCCAAAGAGGTCCTGGCCATTGAAGTAGGTCCAAGGAGATGTAGCCCAGGAGGGGTGGACTCCTTTATCAACTTTGTGTTATGAGTTTGCTATGTTTTATTTCTCTTCAATTTACTTACTATATATGTGTTTTAAACAAATAATTAATCTCATGAATTTCTCATAAAAGACACTCAACACTTGACACATAATTCCTCACATTTTGGTTAATTTGAGATGATCCTAAACACAATTATTTTTAATGCTGATGAGGCAGCTTGCATTGAATTAACAAGTTTTCCCAACATTCAGATCAAGTTGGTATCAGAGCACTGTTAGCTCATTTTAACCCTCAGATGTTTTCCCAAGGTTAGATAGAAAATTAGTTATTGGTTTTGTATTTGTGCAAGGATAATTTAACTGTGTGCAAGTTTATGTGTGTAAGTTGAAGATGGTCTGAGATGCTTCTTTGTTGAGAAACTTTTTGAAGCTTTGTGAATATTTTTGATGCATTACAAGTGTGATGGCAACTTCAACAAGTGATGTTTCTAATCCATCTTCCTTAGCAAGACTCTTTGATAAAGAGATGTTGCAAGAGCTTATCATCATGAGAGATATGGTGCAAGAGATGAATGAAGATAGGAATGAGAACACTATACTTCAAGAGGAGTTGATGGCCATGAAGGAGGAGAAGAAAGAGCTTCTTGAAAAGATGCATGAGATGGATATTCAACTCCATGATTCCAAGGAAACCTTAGCCAAGTATGTGCATGAAAATGAGGTATGCAATTCAAGTTTATCTTCAATTTCCTCTCAAAATGAATGTTTTGGTGTTTTTGAAAGACACACTAGAGGAATAGGATCCAAATTATTGATGAAGATGGGCTATGAAGGTAAAGGGTTAGGAAAACATGCACAAGGCATAGTTGAGCCAATTTTTGTTGAGGAAAGGCCTAGGTATTTTGGTCTTGGTTATGGAAAACATGATGGAGAATGCTCCAAAGCCAAGGAGGCACATGAAGGTGTTCTAATAAGGACTTTCATTAAATGTTAATTCTGAATAATGGAAGAGGAAAGGCTCAGGATGTACTATTTGTAGATGGTCTGAAACATAATTTGTTGAGTGTAAGTTAGATGTGTGATAGAGGTTTTGATGTTCTCTAGGTAGAGCTTAGGATTTTTAAATCAAGTTAACAACAATTGGGAAAGTTTTTGCTAGAGGAGTTATAACAAAAAATAATGTATATATATCTTGAAGGAAGAAAACGAAGAGTGTTACATTAGTAAACAAGACGAGTCTTGGTTATGAAACAAAAGATTGGGGCATCTCAATTTCGATCACATCATCAGGATTAGTAAAAAGAGATTAGTGAGAGATCTACCAAATATAAAGAAACCTAAAAACCCTATTAGAAAATCATGTAAATTATGTAAACAGGATCAAACTTCATTAAAGGTCAAGGATAAATTGTCAAGCAGTAAGCCCTTAAAATTAGTACATATGGATTTGTGTGGTCCTTCCAGAACATAAGCACCAGGAGGAGAAAAATATTCCATGTTGCTAGTTGATGATTATTCTAGATTGACACAGGTAACATTCTTAAGAAATAAGTCAGAAGCATTTGAAAAATTTAAATTATTCAGTGAATTAGCGGAAAATCAAACTAGGTGCAAGATAAAATGTATAAGATCAGATAGATGAGGTGAATTTACTTTAAATGATTTTTCAGACTTTTGTGATAAATTTGGTATAAAAAGAAAATATATTGCTGCAGACACTCCCCATCAAAATGGAATTACAGAGAGACATAATAGATCTATTCAACAAATGTCCAGAGCCATGATGTGAGAGAGAAAAATTCCTCAAACCTATTAGGAAAAAGTAGTACACACAACATTTCATATTCTTAATAATGCACATCTCAGACTGAATTGTGACAAGACACCATATGAATTGTGGCATGGTAAGCCAACTTCAATCAAACAATTTAAGGTGTTCGTAAGTAAATTCTACATAAAAAACAATGATGAAAAATTAGGAAAGTTTGATGCTCGATCAGATAAAGGAATATTTTGGGATACTCATCAAAAAGTAAGGGATACAAGTGTTAAAGTAAATGACCGCATATGATTGTGGCTTGTATAGATGTAAATTTTGATGAAGACCTGCCTAATAAGAATAAGAACGTAGGTTTTATCAATCCTTCATATCACCGCCATGAAAATGAAGAAAATGAAGTACAAGATGAAGAATTAGAAAAGACAGAGACACATTCAAGGGTTACCTCAAGGAATGTACAAAATAATCACCTTGATAGTCAAATTATTGGAGATAAAAGTGAAGGAGTTCAAAAAAGAAGCAAATGGTAGAGAAAATAGACCATAATCATATTGCTATTCTTCACAAATTGAACCAACTAATTTGGATGAAGAGAGTAAAGAAAAACATTAGATAGATGTTATGAACAAGAAGTTAGATAAAATTGAAAATAACAAGACTTGGGAACTAACACCAAGACTAGATGGAAATAATGTCATAGGTATAAAATGGGTATTAAAAAACAAGATGAATGAATAGGGACAAATTGTTAGAAACAAAGCCGAACTAGTATGTAGGGTTACTCACGGGTAGAAGATCTTGAGTATGAACAACTTTTGCACCAATGGAAATATTGGAGGAAATCATGATGTTTTTTTTGCTTTTTTTTGTTTTTTTTTTAAAGATTTAAAAGTGTACCAAATGAATGTGAAGTTTGCTATTTAGAATGGAGAACTTGAGGAAGAAGTCTATATGGAACAACCTGAGGGATTTTTATTATTAGATAATCTTAATTATGTATGTAGGTTGAAGAAGGAATTGTATGGTCTTGAACAAGCACTATAGGCATGACATTCTAGGTTAAATAAGTATATACAAAAGCAAGGTTTCAAGAGAGGTGCGACTGATAGTAACCTATACATAAAGGCAAATAAAGATGAACTTGTATTTGTGGTTGTGTATGTGGACAATATTATGTTGGAAGCAACAAATATCATCTAGTAAAATGGATTGTTGAAGAGATGAAGTCTTAGTTCGAGATGTCAATGATTGGAGAGCTTAACTTCTACCTAGGGCTACAAATCCTACAAAGGGCAGAAGGCATATTCATTTCTCAAGAGAAAGACTTAAAATATATGTTGAAAAAGTTCCAAATGGAAGATTGTAAACTTGTGTCAACCCCTATGGAAATTGGATGAAAGTTATGTGTACATGATGAATCACTTGATGTTGATAAGAAGATTTACAAATTTATGATAGGAAATTTTCTATATCTAACAACCTCTAGCCCATATATAATTGTTTGTGAGGTTTTATCACTCCTAAAGTAACTAAACCATAATCATTAATTACCAATCAGGGTAAGTATTTTTATTTATAAGACGTCTACATTATTTGTGTTGATACATGTAACAACCAGGGAAAACAAAAAGATGTCGTTGAACACACTTAGAGTTATTAAATAATTCTTACAGAATGGAAATACATGCTTGTAGGAATTAAAAGGTACACTGCAGGAATGAAACACACTCGACAAGGAAACAATCCAAACCTCATAAGAACTTTAGAATAAAGATAGGTGCACCATACACTATCAGCTAAAGATATAACAACAATTAAGTAGTATGGAATTGATTAACCTGTGTAACAACAGACAATAAATCTAAAAGGAGAAGTGTATCTATCCCACAATGAAACATGTACAACAGTAAGAAGAAATCCACACTAACACATAACAAAATATATCTTATTAACACTCTATCCCTGCTAAAGAGGAGGGCCCTTCATCCCTAGTAGGGTGCAAGAGTAAAACAAAAACTAGTTAAGAATTCAACACATAAATTGTAGTAACATCACCAGATATATGCTTGTATTAAAATAGTTGAAGAGTACAAGATCAAAATGTGGGTATTATCTCTATTCCGGCGTTGTCCCCTTCTCATGAGACTAAGCTCTTTCATAAAGTCTTTACAGAGCCCCAAAATTTATGGAAACAAATTAGTCATGAGAATCTTTGTGATTCTCATGCTGGTTAAGCTAACATAAATAGTAGAAAGATAGAAATTGTTACAAACTGCTTTTAATAAGGATTTGATATGGTTACACCACTTTTGTTTATACGCAATTGTAACTGCTCAGATCTTCTTAACTGTCTACATGGAATTACTTCATGCATCCCTTGACAATTATCTTTGAAAATGGTGGCTATAGTCTTGACAATTCACAGTGTAACAACAACTTCGTGGTGTAACAACAAGAAATGGAAAACCCAGGGTGTAACAACAAGTAGCAACAACTCACACTGTGTAACAACAAATAACAACAACAATTGTTCACCCATGGCTATCAGTAGTTATGGCAACACTTGAAAGAAAAACATTCAAAATAACTCTTCCAAAGATACCCTGGTTAGTCATCCTAATCAAAGCATTGTTTCATTCAATACTTAGCAGAAATAGCATAATAATATGTCAAAGAAAAAGGTTGCTTCTTTATTAGAGGGAGTGACATTGTACTAGGGAAATTGTAGGTTCAATGAGGGAAAATGGCCAAAAATGGGGAAAAGGATGCTTGAAATATCCTCAAATATTGCACCCAACATCTCCTCCCAACTAAAGCCACTGCATGTCCTCATGAAAATTCTTCAGAATGTTCAGGGTCCTCATCTATTATGACACTGGCATGTTGCTGATGTAGTTTTGTGAAATCATAGGTGCCAGTAGTGTCTTCATCATCTTTCCTATACCCCTGGGTAGACATGAGTTGATGTGTCCAGGAACGTTCATCACACTTGATCAGGTGGAAGTGAGGTTGGGTTTACTCAACCAAGAGCCAAATCAGAGGAAACTTGAATTTGATCCCCATCCAGAAAGCTCCCATCATTTTTACAATTTGTACATATTCAGGGACTTGAGTAACAACTATCATGAAATTGGGGTACCCAAAGGGATCCCCTGCTCTTAGTGTTTCACTACAAAATTCCCATCGCTTCAAGCTTCTAACTAATGCTTTAATTTTCAATTGTTCATAAATATTAAGGAAAAATCCAACAATATTTCTCCTATAGAGGGACAATTGTTCTACCATGTCAGGTTTACTGAGAAACTTGTTGAATTCACACCTCATATCAACGACCATACTAGGTTCTGGTCTTATCTTCAGGGTTTCCTTTTCTTCATTCATAGCAGATGATTTTATGGCAAGGTGCTAATCAATTTTATTTCTCATGAAAGATAAAAAATCCCATAGATGCAAATATTTAACATAGGGGGAAAGGTTTGCATCCATCTTCAGACTAGAATGATCAATAAATATATCATGCAAGAAGAGTTTGCATAACAAACTCTGCTCATAGAAATCACATGAGTGAAATACATCCAGAAAATATTTAGTGGAAATACTTCTGTAGGGTTTTTTCTCATGGATGGCTCTCAAGTGGAAAATATAAAATTTATCCCACAAGAAGATCAGGTAGGACGAAGATGGCGTCCTGCAACCTAATAGGTTTAGGGCTAACTCATACATTTTACCTTTCTGTTCAGTCGACTTCTTGACCTCTTTTTGTAGTTGTTGTCTCTGTTCTTCCTTTTCCATCTCATCTTTCCTCGTTTCCCACTTTATTAGCTCTTCCGTCAGCAATTCTTCGACCCATTGATCCTTAAGGGTATGAATAGCCTTCTAATGTTCTTCCAAATAAATCACTCCCTTTTTTAAGGGAAAGTGCCATTTTCTTCCAATTCTCCAATTCTGATATCAATAGAAGTCTTTCTAAATCCCACCCTGCTTCAGGGTCATGTGTTGTTTTATGTGCAATAGCAGTAGAGGGTGTAATAACATCTTGTGTTTTGAGCTACTCTGCCTCAGTTGTTAGTTCTTGTGTATCAGTAACTTCGTTGACAGGTTCTTATGGAACAAATCTCAATTCTTCTTCCATAAAAACCTCTGTCTCAACTAATTGTTCTTGCGTATCAATATCATCGTACACAGGTTCTTGTGTATTGGTTTCTAGGTTAAAATCCATGGGGTGCTCCATTTAAACTATTGTTTCTTATGTGTCAGCAACATTGTCAACAGGTTCTTGTGTGTCAACCTCCCATGGTTCTCTTTGAGTTTCTTCTGAGATGGTGTCTACAATGAAAATCATGTATCATGTTGTTGCCAAACCCTCAGCACATGCTATACACAAGGGCCCCTATGTGGTTTTTGATCCTAACTTATCAACAACCTCAACCAATGTATCAAGACTCGAAACCTTTTCTTTCATTTTTATACCTCCTAATTTCCGTTTTAATTCCTTATTTTCTGCTTCTAGATTCTTAATTTTAAGAAACAAAGTTCAGGTTTTTTTCTTACTTGATGAAGAAGTTTGGGTTTCGTTCTAGCGATGGTTCTGGTTGAGTACCAAACTTAACCCTTTCCTTTGGTATTTTTCCACACACAAGTTTCTCAAGTGGCCTCTTCTTAACTCTAATTCATGAAGGCTATCCCTTCTCCTTAGTTGTATCAGCTTCCCCCAGGGAATATGTAGGAGTTTCAACTTGTCTTTGTCGTGGGGTTTCTGTTCCTTCATTGATAAAATCTTCCCAATTTCTTCCTTTCTGCTCCAAAGCTTCCATTGCGATCAGTTTTATGGTGCCATCATTGCTAATGCAACTCTTTGGATGCGAGCCTACCTTTGTCAAGGAAGCCATGTGTTTCAAAATTTCCAATAGAAAATGGGGAAGATTAACTAATTTCCCATGTCGAAGATGGATGAGCAACAAAAAATGATAGTTGAAAACTATTTTCAAGTGCTCCTCACATGTAATGTACTTGATAATGAACAGGTCAACATAATTCCATGGATGAGGAAGGGAAAGGTGGTCAATTCTTCTTCCCTTCTCGACCAATTGTTCTTCTCCTGCAAGAATTCAGCTTTAAGGGAGGGGTCATTAATTTTTCGATTGAACCACCTCTTCCCTTTGGGTCGAAGTGTTGTTAATCTGAAAATCACTTCCTCCATAATCTCCATTCTTAGGCCTTTGACCTCTGTTCGGTTCCTATTCAGATTTCGAGCAAATTCCAAAGAAACACTCTCATTTGATCCCCTGAGTCTCTCAAAAAACTTGATCCACCCTGCTTGTTTGAAAATTTGATATGATTCCAGGCATTTTTCCAAAACCACGGTGGAATCTAGATCATGCATTACTACTGCTTCTCCCATCCTTCACTGTTATAGACCCTTCACTAATTGTTGCAACAATCACTATGAACTTTCGCCTGCTTGCCGTCACAATTCTTGAAAAATCTGTGCAATGAGGGTGTAGAGCTACGTCTAGGCAGATATCAGGGTGATAGGAAAGGGTGTTAAGTCATAAAATTTTGCAACATGTGTTATTGTTTCATCATTAATTCAAAGGTGTGAAAATATGACTTGGATATGTTTCGAATTAATGATATGATTAGTCATGAAAGGTGTTAATGAGTAACACTTCAAATCGGGTTATGTCACGAATCACAAAATGATTCATTCCAACCCCCCCCCAACTTAAATGCAAAGGCCGTCCTCGACCATCAAAATGAAATGATGTATTCATTGCCATAATATCTAAATAAAGGAAAAAACAATATTCTTTTTTGAATGACTTACCGAAGGGTGATTTCATTGATACCAATAGTGGAGTGTTAGTGATGGTGATTATTAAAGTGGACAACTACAACTAGTTCCATGCTATAGTTGTCTCCATCGGATCGACTGCTACAAATGTAACAACAAAACAATTTCTCCATGATGGTTGAATAAATTTGTAGCAGTACTTTATTACAATAATGTATTCCTTTGAGGGAATTACAATTTGTGCGTACAAAAGAATTATGAGAATAATACAATGAAATGAATAAAAACGGGCTTGTAACAAGCATGTTATTACCCATATGTCACAAATGTCATGTTGTTACATAATTTATTAAAATGAAAATGTGTATCAACTTCCACAAAGTGGTTTTCAGCTGGTACAACTATTTAGCCACTCCCCACAAGAGGTTTTCACAAGCATATTTATTTTTTATTATATATATATATATATATATTTATATTTTTAATTATTTTTCCTATTTTTTTGTGTCAACTGCCAACAAAAATTGGTTTTCAGCTACTACACTTTTGGAATTTAAAAATTTGACAGCATAGGAGAATTTTCCCCTGCCCTACTAACTTGAAGATCAGATCCTGAGACAATGTTGATAAATGAATCCTGTGAGGTTGGTTTATGATATAACTAAAGACGATGCTCATTGGAAAGAAATGGTACTTTGGCACAATCTATGGTAATTAATCTCATGGTCCCATTGTCAAAGATTATATCTATCTCATAAGGACCTATCCATATGGTGCAGAGCTTCCCCTTAAAGTCTTTAAATCATGAATCATACAATAGAGCCCAATCCCCTTTCCGAAACACCTTATTTTTGATAAACTTGTCATGCCACTTAGCCCTCTGTCACTGGATGATGTTTGTTTGCTGGATGGCAGCCAAACTCTTCTCATCTAGTTCATTTAATTGGTTCAACTGATGTTTCTAAGCTATATTCAAATCCAGGTTGACTTATAATTGTTGTTCTGATTATTTTTATTCCGAAATCAATGGGAAATAATGGGTTTTTACCATACACCAATTCATGTGGTGAAAATCTGGTAGTATTTCTGCATGTAGTTCCATATGCCCACAATGCTTCTGGAAGTTTATCAACCTAGTTCCTCTGGTGGCTGGCTACAATCTTAATGAGAATTCCTCCAATAACCTTATTAGTGCTCTCCACTTCACCATTTTCCCGTGGATGATATGGTGAGGTAATTCTGTGACAAATCTTGAATTTCTCAATTAAACTCTAGATCAAATGAGATGTGAATTGTGGTCCTCCATCTGTCACTATTTCTTGAAGCACTCCAAAACGAACAAAAATGTCTTCAAATAAGAAATCTGAAACAACTTGTTCAGTTTCCCTAGTTAGTGCCTTTGCTTCAACCCATTTTGTGACATAATATGTACAGACTAGAATGTAGGACTTCTATTGAGATGAAGGATTAATTGGTCCTACAAAGTCTAAGGCCCATTTATCAAATGGTTCCAAGTCTATTTGAGGTTGTAACAACATTTCATCTGAACAGAGTGGTTGACCCATTCTATGACAATTGTCAAATCCCTTCACAAATTTCATTGCATCCTGGAATATGGTAGGCCAATAATATCATGTTGAAAGCACTTTATTCCCTGTCCTCTTGTCAGCAAAGTGTCCTCCGCAAGGTTCCTCATGGCAGGCTCTGAGGATGTCAAAAATCTCATCCTCTCTCACACAATGCCTGATCTGATGATCTGGCCCTATGTAGTAGAGGTATCCTTCTACCCAAGAGTGTCTTGCAATCTTCTGAATTTTTTTTTTTTTTTTTTTTTTTGAGGACATATATTTTGGAAATATCCCTGAAACAAGGTAGTTAGCTATGTCTGCATACTAAGGTGAGTGATTTGAAATAGCAAAAAGATATTCATCTAGAAAGAATCCTCAACAAGCATGCAATCACTATTAACAATTAGCCTAGAAATAAAATCAGCCACTACATTATCTTTTCTAGGTTTATCTAAGATTGTTATATCAAATTCTTGTAACATTAGCAACCAATGTTTAACCCTGCCATTGGTAACAGGTTTATTCATTAAGAGACGAATGACAGAGTGGTCAGTGTGCACAAATATTTGATATCATGTAATGTAGTGTCTAAATTTATTAATGGCATGCACTACTACAAGAAACTCTTTTTTTGTAACTATATAATTTAACTCTAGTGGATTCATAGTCTTGTTGATGTAGTAGATGGCATATGGCTTCTTGTCTTCTAGTTGACTTAACAAAACTCCTATAACAATATCAGGTGCATCTGTTTCTATGTGAAACAACGGATTCCAATTCGGTCCTCGCAAAAAAGGGGTTGTTGATACACACTGGTTTAACTCTATAAAGGCACGTTCACATTTCCATGTCCAAAAAAATTACACATATTTAGTAAGTATAGGAAATAATGGGGATGCATTTTTAAAAAAAATCTATAAACCTCCTGTAATAACTCTGCATGTCCCAAAAAACTACGTACCTTCTTCTGTTTTTTGAGAGCTGGAATTTTCAGAATTACTTCTATCTTAGGAGGGTCTACTTTTATTCCTGCAATAGAAATATAATTCCCAAGCAAAATTCCTTCATTCATCATCATGTGACATTTTTCAATGCTTAAAACAACATTAATTTTCTCACATCGTTTTAACACTTTTTTAGATTGGTTAATATTGTTTCAAAACCGTCACCATAAGGTGTAAAGTCATCCATGAATACTTCTAAACAATCATTTAGAAAATATGAAAATATCCCCAATATTTCCCTCTGGAAGGTTGCTGGCGCATTACAGAGTCCAAAAGGGAGAAATATGTATGCAAAAGTCCCCCAAGGGCAAGTAAAGGTGGTTTTATCTTGATCCTCTGGGGCAATCTGTATCTGATTATAACCACTAAACCCATCTAGAAATGAAAAGAATTTTTTTCCAAATAAGGTGTCAAGGACCTGATCTATAAATGGCAAAGGAAAATGGTCCTTTTGAGTGGCTTTGTTAAGTTCTCTGTAATCTACACAAATCCTCCACTTTCCATTCTTTTTAGGAACAATAACAAGTGGAGATACCCATTGGCTGTCAGAGATGGGATAAATGAAGTTGGCATTTAGAAGCTTTTGTAATTCTTCTTTTACTACTTCTTTAAGTGTTGGGTTCATGCGTCATTGTGGCTGCCTAACTAGATTGCAATCTCCTTTCAAGTAGATGTGGTGGGTACACATGATGGGGTGAATTCCTTGCATGTCTGTGTTATCCCATGCGAATGCCTTTTTATGTCTCTATAAAAACATCCTGTTTTGTTCGGGAGTCAAATTAGGATTAATATTTAGGTTTTTTCCTAGCTCTATTTCAACTAAGCTACTCTTGAGATTAGGGGAATTTTTCATATGTTCTAGACCCAAGTCTTCCATGGTATCTTCTACACCTAAACAATCAATAGAAGTAACAACAAGGGAATTACTGATAAATCCATTGATAATGTCATCCTCTATTTCATTCTTAAAATAATGGGTTTTTCCAAGAGTGAGGAGTGGATGGGAATGATCTAATTCAGGTTCAAATTCATCCCATAAGGGATTTTCCAAACCCTTACTTGGTTTTACAGGAGGATAAAGGGTGAGGTTCTTTGTGGATTTTCCATTTGAAATTGTCATGAAGCCTTACCTACAACCTACGAATGCATCCACAGTGGCCAACCAAGGCCTTCCTAATATCAAGGGATGTCCCCCCATATTTGATTTTCTTTGTAAAATAAGAAAGTATGTTGGGTACCTCCGGGGATCTACTATGATAACTACGTCCTCTACCACTCCTTCAAGTTTAACACACAATCTATCTGCTAGTTCTAGCACTGTAGGTGTTTTTCTCAGCTCGTGTTGTCCTAACGTGGTAAATATTTCCTTAGTCATTTCATTGATTGCTGCCCCTAAATTAATCAATGTGTTTGGAATGGGCTTATCATAAATATAAAAAGTGATTGTAGGATTCCCTGGGTCATTTTGTTTAGCCAAAAGAGGTTGACCAGTCATTAGTTCCGACAATTTTCCCATCACATGGATGGTAAAAGGATCTTTGGGCTTCCTTCGAGGTTTCTTATCACATCGGTCTCTTACTATTTTTGCATAGATGGGGACATTGTTAATGTCTTACAGAAAGGGAATCCTTATGTGCAAATTCTTTAATTCCCTGAGAAAATCATATTCGGGTTGTGGAATCATCTTAGTTTCAACTAATCTTTGTGTATATGGGGGGTCCTTAGTCACAATAGAAGTTGGATTGGCTATTACAGATGTGTCAACATCATTTTAATTAGTTGTTACAGGTGTAGCAGTTCTATCAAAATACATAGGATCATCCCTAGGTGCTTCACATTCCTCTTCAGTAATGACAGGGGAGGTTTTTGAGTTTACTACTTTTTTTTTTTATCAAAGGTGGATCTCATTGCATTCAATAGGGGTAATGTAGTAAGTTTGGAAAGAAGTGGGGGCTTCTATATTCTGAGCTGCCTTATTATTTGGGTTAGGGTTAGACTGTACAGGTAATTGGGGACGTATGGGAGGAGTGGTAGTAGATGATGAGAGAGGTGGAAGTTGCAATTGTTGTTGCACTGGTAACGAAGGAGGGACTGGGCCTAAAGAGTTTCCCCTCCAATTCTGAGGCCAAGAGTATGACTGAGATGGAGGATACTAAAAAGGTGGAGAAGGAGACCATTGATTCCATGGTGAAGGAAATTGAGCTGGAGGGGGAGTGGGATACTGCCATGAAATTTTGAGTATTATATACATTATTCCACAGATTGAAAGAAAAATCTTGAGACATACCTGGTGGTCGTGGTTGCCAAGGCTTCCTAGACCCAATAAAGTAAGAAGACTGAGCCTCCTCACCTGATTCCTTGAGTGTTTCCTTTAGTCTTGGGAGCTCTGGACAATAGCCTGTAGAATGCTCCAGGTCACAAATATTGCATAAGTTAATGCTATTGACTCTGCATTCCTTTAGGGAATGTTTCTCTTTACATTTTAGGCAGAACAAGGCAAAGGTCTTATCAACTTCATCATGTGTCTTTTTCACTTGTGATGTCATCAATTGGGTAGATAAGGTATTGAGAAGATCGGTCTTGAGATTCTCAAATAGGTTTCCAATCTCAGCTCTGGTCACACCTCCATTTGCGGATTTCTATATTTTAATAGAGGCATCTCGTGCCATGCTTCTCCCTCGTGATGATCCTCGTGAACACCTTAAGCAAATTTTTATTATATCATCGTATGGCTCCTGAGATATATCTCCTTTTCCTAACACTTTCAACATGTCAAGGCAATCATCTCTCATCCCTTGAATCAATATTATTTTCAAAATCTCTGGATCCATATTGCTATGTTTGGACCTTTGTAGATTATAATGGAACCATTCCACATAATATTCCAAGTTCTCTTCTTCCTTCTGTGTCATTTTGAATATCTCCTCTCTTAAATCTCTAGTTCGACAATAGTCTTGGTATTTTTCCAGAAACATAGTCTTCATATCTCCCCATGTTCAAATAGTGGCAGAACCTAGTCCCATAAACCATCTTAATGTTGCTCCTTTTAGAGTGGCAAGAAATAGTTTTAGCTTCTAAGCATCTGAATTGTAGTCATAACTCCTGCACAAAACATCAAACTCAAATAGAAAAGTATCAGGATCTTCTACAGTCAATCCCTGGAAAGATGGAAGGGCTGATAGAGGGATATTTTCATGGGGGCTTCTCCCCTTATATCACTTATTGGAAATTCAAAAGTGGTAATAATGGCATATGTCCTGTTATTGTTGTTGTTATCCCCCATTGGAAATTATCCTGATTCTTGTTCTGGTAAGTATCCTTCTAAATATTTCTCAGACGAATGTTCTATAGATAGGGATTCTTGTGATAATTGCTTGGATTGTTTTAGGGTTGGTTGTTTTACTGCATTGCTTGAGTCTGGGTATTGGAAAGTGAAAGAATGTTCTTCCGATTCTGGTCCTTGATATTTCCCACTGGTTTCCCCTTGTCCTTCTAATCCAAAATCCTGGCCACTAGTTTCTCCTTGTTGTTCCTGAGTTGATTTTACAGATTTGGGAGTTTGTAGGCTAGTTTGAGGAAAATGGGGTCCTAAAACAGAGGAACCAGATACTCTTGATTTTATGTAGAAGCAACAAATTTCTGTGGGCCTATTTTTCTCACGTCCCTATGTGGTGTTGACTACTCTCTTTCTACTTTTGAGATCAATTCTTGGATAAATGTTACTCTCCCTTGATCAATATTTTTTTTGTTCTTTTTTTGACCCCTTTTGTCCATAGGTTTATTAGGTTTCCTACTTTTTGCTTATTCTTCACTCATATATTCTACACATGGACCCAATGTGTAATTATTTGCACAACCTAAGTGTCCTAATTGTTATAGTGGTGAGCCCGCTCAAGTATTTTAGAGAGATGCGTAGGTTCTTACCTCTCGGCCCTACTGCCCAACACCTGTAAAATTAGAGACACTATCAAAAGAAAATTAAAAAGAAAGTGTTGGTTGACTGCATCCTAAGCGTCCTAATTATTACAACGGTGAGCCCGCTCAGGTATGTTAGAGAAATGTGTAGGTTCTTACCTCTCATCTTACAGCCCAATTCCTATAAAATTAGAGACACTTTATCAAAAGTGAATTCAAAAGAAAGCGTTGGTTGACTGTATTGTTGACAGCCTTCCCCGAAAACAACACCAAAATGTTTGTGAGGTTTTATCACTCCTAAAGTAACTAAACCACAATCATTAATTATCAACCATGGTTAGATATTTTTATTTCAAATATGCCTACACTAGTTGTGCCGATACATGTAACAACCAGGTAAAACAGAACATATGTCGTTGAAAATACTTACAGAAATTAAAGCACTCTTGCAGAATGGAAATACATGTTTGTAGGATTTAAAAGGCACACTGCAGGAATGAAACACACTTGGCAAGGAAATATCCACACTTCATAATAACTTCAAAATAAGTACACAAAATAATTCTGAAAGTAGAAGTGTATATATCCCATAATGAAACGTGTGAAACATTGATAAGAAATCCACACTAACACATAAAAAACAAATATCCTATTAACACTGCTATCCATGCTAAATAGGAGGGCCTTCCTCCCTAGTAGGGTACAAGAGTAAAACGAAAACTAGTTAAGAATGCAACACAGAAATTGCAGTAACATCACCAGATATATGCTTGTATTAAAATAGTTGAAGAGTACAAGATCAAAATTTCAGTATTATCTTTATTCCGACATCATCCCCTTCTCATGAGACTAACATCTTTTATAAATTCTTTACAGAGCCCCAAAATTTAGGGAAACAAATCAATCATGAGAATCTTTGCGATTCTCATGCTAATTAAGCTAACATAGTAAAAAGATAGAAATTGTTACAAAATGATTTTAATAAATATTTGTTTGGTTACACCACTCATATTTAGATGCAATTATAACTGCTCAGATATTCTTAACTATCTACATGGAATTACTTCATGTGGCCCTTGACAACTGTCTTTGAAAATGGCGGCTATAGTCTTAACAATTTGCAGTGTAACAACAGCTTCGTGTTGTAACAACAGGAAATGGAAAATCCAGGGTGCAACAACAAGTAACAACAACTCACACCGTGTAACAAAAAATAACAACAATAGTTGTTCACCCATGGCTATCAGTAGTTATGGAAACACCTGAAAGAAAAACATTCAAAAGAACTCTTCCAAAGATACCCTGGTTAGTCATCCCAAAGAAAGCATTTTTTTGTTCAATACTTAGTAAAAAATAGCATAATAATATGTCAAAAAAAAGTTTTGCTTCTTTGTCAAAGGGAGTGACATTATACTAGGGAAATTGTAGGTTCAATGAGGGAAAATGGCCAAAAATGGGGAAAAGGATGCCTGAAATATCCTCAAATATTGCACCCAACAATAATGTTGGCAGTCGTATTGATGACAAGATATCAATCAAAACCTAAACAAATTCATCTACTAGAACCAAAAATGATATTCATATACTTGAAAGGGACTAAAAACTATGGACTATGGTACCCAAAAGGGAAGAGCTTTACATTGAAAACATACGCATATTAGGCTAGTTGTGTAGATGACATGAAAAGTACAAGTGATGGTGCATTATACTTAGGAGAATCACTAGTTTCATGGTTAAACAAAAATAAATCATTATTATCCCTACATACAACAGAAGTTGAATACATAACAGTTTCTTCTTGTTGCACACAGGTGTTGTGGATGAAGCAAACTCTACAGGATATGAAGGTAACTTTCAACAAACCTATATTTATTAAATACGACAATACTAGTGCAATAAGCATTTCAAAGAATCTAGTGATTCATTCAAAGACTAAACATATACCTATAAAGTATCACTTTCTCAGAGAAGGTGTTTGGGAAAATAGTGAAGATGGAATACATATCAACAAAAGAGAAAATAATAGACATATTTACAAAGCCACTAGCAAAAGAAACATTTGAATATCTAAGGAATAAATAAGGGATAGTCCCTGCACATTCTTCTCACTAGTTTGACTTCAAAAGAAGAGCATCAAATATCGTAGAGAATATGAAAAGGAATGCACTATCTAAGGGGGAGACTCTACAAGAGCAGCAAGGATTAAAAAATAGCAACAAGAATCATATGATAGTGTCAAGAATAAAAGTTGAATGAAAAACAACAATAATCATGTGTCAAGACTATGAAGCAGTCAAGAAGGAGCAGGAATAAAGGACCAACCTACAATTACAGTATCAAGCCATCTTCTTTATGAAAATACAACATCAATAAAGTTTAAACATTAGTTAAACATCTGCATATCTAGTCAAAACATGCTAAACATGAGCATAGCTCAATGTACATTTGTATCATTAGAATTTCTCAAAATTATTTAGCCTCTGAAAAATTTAACTATGTATGTCCTATACATTGTTTTACCTTCCTCATCCTCCCTTTTATCTTTCATATAGCAGAGGATATTTGTTCTTGTATGCGGGGAGGGATTGAAAAATCTAGGAAAGAAAAATGGGATTAAAAAGAAAAGCAAGGCCAAGGCATATTCAAGGGGGTATTTGAAGAAGAGATCAGGAAGACTGGTGAAAATAATAACAAATTTTGAAGACATTTTTATGGTAGAAGATGAGATCAAAGGCCACACCGGACTCATTCAGCCATAAATTTCTCTGGATGATATTTCTAGTTGTATGCAAAAGTTTGAAATGACCTCCTGGATCATGAGATAGATCCAGTCAAAGATGGTGACCACAAGTCAAAGATTGCAAAACTAAAAGGTGTTTGGGTGAGCCTTTGGTGTGTAGCTAAAGTAGGCTTGAGTGTCAAATTCAGCGGCAAGGTTGGAATAACCTCTACACAAAGCTCTGGGTAGATGCCACTAAGACATTAAAAATGGAAAATAATTCTATTGGTCACAGTTGGAACCCACCCGGTGGTCTTGCCTTGCCGAAATGTTAAATGGGAACAAATTTAAGCACCGAGAGAGGAGGATTGGGATGAAAGCATTCCGACAATGGTACCCCGAAGGTTTCACCTTGAAGATTTCAATAACGATGGTAAAGTTGTAGCATCAGGATGGAACAAAGTGGGTGGATCCCACCGGGCTGTGACAACCCAAAATAAAAATAAAGAGGCATCACAATAGTGGGGATCTTTCCTAGAGGATTTTAGCAGAAAAATAAAGAAAAAGGATGGTTATGCCAAAAGAGAATTAAGAAAGGAAAATTTAGCAAATCAGGCCTCAAAGGACCCTTTCTCTCTCCTCCAATAAAAGGTAGGTGGTGGCTCGTGATTGGCCCAACAATAAATGACTATGTTGTAAGCACCAACTAATAGGAGGAGTACACATGGCATGAAAATATGGTTTTTTTGGGCCCGAAACATTAGCAATATGACACAAAGGGGATGTGTCGGGTTAAAGGGGGCTCCAACCTTTGCACCAGGTATGGGTTCCAGTTGTGACCAATGGCGTAGATCCATTAAAAAAATAAAATGGCTCGTGTAGGGCTTAAAAAGGCTAAGTGCCCAATAGCTTAGGTCGTGGTCACGAAGACCAGTCTTATGGCAGAAAATAGGTAAAGGATAAGTAGAAGGGGTCCACCCTTCATTAAATGATGTTGGGTCCTTCATTTTGAGGGTTAAATTTTGTCATGTTTCATCATTGACTACATTTTGATGAAAGGTGACTATTGGGAAGTCACAAAGAAGACAACCAAAAATTGGTAATTGAGGAAGATTACTATTTCCATGTGAGTTATCCTGACGCTTAGTTCCAACCCCTTATCTTAGTAAGGTCGTGGCATGCCTCGGGTGAGACACCTTCTTCTTCCTGAGTAGGATGAAAATGTTGGCACTACTCTAGACTACGACGAAACTTTTGTTGGCCCCCGTGCTTGAACCCAGGGTCTCAACTTGTTCATCAATTTTCTGCCAAAAAATTGTTCCATTGTCGGGACCTGAAACTTCCCAAATGGGTCTGAAATATGGTGTTGAAGATATTTAAGAAGGATCTACAAGAGTGCTGGCATGAACAAGTAGAGCGATTTATTTCCCAACATGCTCAACTCCATCGCTGAAGTGGAGAGTGGTTAAAGGAATAAATTTTGTACACGGAATTTGCAAGCAATCAGTATGAGATCTTTTGGTGCAAGTTCCCAGAGGAACTCTACAATTGGTTGTGGAGGCTGTGGATCAAGGAAAGGGCTGGTGGCCTGAGCATAACTCCTCGTTCCTAGAATCAACCCGATCTTATTAAATTACATCGACTTGACAAGGATCTGATGCGAGTTGTCGACTTCTGGGTGCAGATCACCATAGAGGGGTATATTATCAAGTTTGCTACGGCGGGCCACTAGTCATTTACTAAAGCTGAGACCATGTTCAAATCAAGGTTGCGATGGAGGCTGCTGAAGGAAATCTCATTGTGGATTAAAGTTCTAATGGTAAAAGAAAACCTATTGGTGTTCCAAAAGCCACATATGGAAGCTTAAAGTCCTGGTACATGGGGAAAGAGCTAAAGGGGGGGAATGCTACCTGGCTGGGAGCTATGAAACTATTAGAGAAATGGATGCGAATTATTTTTGGAAGGCTAGAGATATGAGAGCTCAAAGGATGGCACATATAGATGAAGAATGGCAGAAGAAAGCTTTACCAGAGATTCATAGACGGCAAAAGGAACTACACCAAGTAGGAGCAGTGTTGAGAAGTCTAAGGGTGAAAGAATGAGAAAGGATCCAGTTAAAGTTTCAGAGTGATGGGGTTTGTTCTAGAGTGAAACCTATCCAAAGTTGAGACCTTGCGATGATCGAGGTTCAAAGAAGTAGTAGAGAATTTTCCTTGGTAGTAGCGATGGGAATGCTAGATAGATCGGGCCATATCGGACCTAAGGAAAGCCCATATGATGACATTCACTGCACTATGAGAATATTATTTTTCAAGAATGATGCATCACCCGTCAATAGAAATTTTTTTCCCAACAGCTCAGGTAGTACCTCCCCCACCCTTCCCCTGGTACTTTATAACAACCTTGGTCAATTTTTATCTAAGCTAGTCAAAGTTATCAAGGTCCACAGTGTAAACATAGCCTACAAGGTTGTTATCTCTATTGTTAGAAATAGTAGTTGCATTTTAGGTCCCCAAGGATCATCACAATCGGGTTCCCAAGGATTTTTACTCATTCTATCAGTTCAATCATGTATGGCTGGCAAGATGGCGGGATCCTTTACTAGATGTCTTGAATTCTCCAGGAAATGGAATGAAGACATAGAACAACATTGGTATCTGTGCAAGGCCATATGGAGAGACTTCTAGACTCCAGGTGCCACAAATCTTATTGAATTCCAAACCACTCTTCAAGACAAAGCACTGAGATGGTTCATTAAGTGGTCTGCACTACAACAAAATTTGACGCTAGATGAGGTCCAGTGGGAGTTTGTCTAAGAGTTTAAGCTTCCTCAGACTAACCAGTAAGGGCTATCAGAACTATGGGAAATTAAGCAGAGGGAGGGTAAAACCATCTGGGAGATGATGCAAATATTTAAGGATGCCATCAACAAGCTAAGTTACCCTATTGACCCTAATCATCAACGTGCTTGGTTTATTAAGGCGTTATTGCCACTAACTCGCTCACCATTGACTCAACAAAAGATTGATACTCTATAAGATTCCCTAGAACAAGTAACAATAATCGAGGCCATGGAAGGATACCCAAATGAACACCGAGGAGGAATGGTCTCCCATGATCCCACTCTCATAGGTCTGCCACATCAGATCGCTGATCTGATAGAGAATTTAAGGGATATGCAGCCGGTGCGACTGTTACGGTTGCACATATGGTGTACCAACTTCCACATCAAGGGACCATGCTATAGAGAGCCCATGACTGAGATGGACGAGCACTCCCTTGTATTGGCGGGACCCTCTACACCTTTACCTGTCATTGGATTTACATAGGTTGGTATGAAATGGTTATATACAAACTGCATTCAGTTCCTTGCCTTTCATAATTAGCAAACTGCAGTCCAAACCGAGTATTGTGAAATTTTCAGGACTTATGGGAATCTCCCTCACCTTTGTCCACTTTTACAGAAGTATTCAAATGTCCCAAATAATGTCTTTAGTGAGTTTTTTGGATTGCCTATCCACCACACTGATCAATGTAGGGAATTGGATGCCTTAGTTGACTGGATGTATCGTTCTACTTGCAGGATTAATGAAGCTTCTTGAGGTCAAGGAGATGGCAGAAGAAGGGGGGAGGGAGAATAGGAGGTAGAGGTCTGATACATTGTTACAATTGTGACCAAGAAGGCCATGTTGCAAGAGATTGTTCGTTGCACAGAAGACCCTCATGCTCTGAGTGTAGGTTCAATGCACATGCAACGAAAGACTGTCCCGAGCTAATTTCCAGATGGGAAGAGCACAACTGACAAAGGGGAGCGAATTTAATTAATGTTGAACCAAGGGAACCAAAGGTCGCTCTCCTTTAAAATATTAATATAGTCACCTATGGAGGGAAAAATACAGGGGCTAATTTGGGAGCCATGAAACAACTAGGAATTATAAAGTCGGCCTCACCAAAGTGCTTGTATGATCCTAAATTAGCCCTGGTAGTGGACATTTTTAAAAAATTGACTCAAAATGTCGGACCCCAATGAGAAAAGTCAGAACCTTCAAAATCCAGGAGTCCAAAACTCTTGCAAAACAATTCCCAACCTATAGTTGAATGGTTCGGGTTGTTCTTGCAGATTGTGAATGACGAGAAAATGCTTGGACAGTTGTAGGAAAATCTTAAAGTTGTTGTGAAAGATGGATTGGTTGAGGAAGAACTTATTTCTTCCAATCTACCTAAAAGACACTCCAGACGGGTACACAAGAACAAGAAGAGAACAAGGAGGGAGTCTCATACTGATGCGCATATTGCAGGCTTCCAAAACAAAGATACAATGCTAGACTTGGGCTCATATGTGAATATCCTATCGAGGAAAACTTGGGAAGTCGTGGGAAGGCCTAAGCTAGCGTTCTCCCTAATACAACTGCGCATATAAAACCAATATTGTATCCTTCTCGTGGGACACATGGAGGATGTAGAGGTCGACATAGCAAGGGAAAATACATATGCTGACTTTGAAGTAATATATATTATGGGAGATAAATATCCATATCCAACATTTCTAGGAATAAACTGGGCCTTTGTAAACTACACAATTATTGATCTGAAGAAGGGGACGATGACCTTCAAAGTGGAGGGAGTTAGAGCAATCTAGCCACTGGATCCATATCAAGGGTCGAGGTTCACAGAGCCAACAGATGATAGAGAAGACCCTGCTCGAAATACTGAGAGGGGGGTGAATCAGTATTTCTTTTCAATTGTTATTATTACCATTTTAGATTCTTTACAATTTTAATCAAAGAAATTATTTTTTAAATATAGAAAAAGATTGAATACAATATCTGATGAGTTTTTCCAAGCACCAACTTGGACTTTGATGAGGC
Organism: Pinus tabuliformis; assembly: GCA_031772625.1. Lineage (NCBI taxonomy): Eukaryota > Viridiplantae > Streptophyta > Pinopsida > Pinales > Pinaceae > Pinus > Pinus tabuliformis. The sequence goes on along the minus strand of CM062816.1, from coordinate 746,436,081 downwards.
TCCAACCTCTAGGTCTCCGACCCTATCTCACCAAGGCACCAACCTTGAATTTAGGAGCACCAACTCCAAGGACACCAATCCTTCCAATTATGAGGCACCAACCCCAAGGGCTCCGACCCTATAGATTTATTCTGTCAAGCAATGTTTGATTGTAATATACTACTTCCAAGGAATTCTTTACAAAGTCCTGTCCTTCTAGTCTTTGCAACAGGTCGCTTGTTTGCGCTATGGATTCACTTTGGGTCTGAACCTTCTAAGATGAATCAATTCAAAATATTCTCCTCCCGCTCTATCTTCTTCTTCCTTCTTCGTTCAGCCTTCGGCTTCTACTGCACCTTCATCATCTGTTAGACCTTTGGCTTCTCGACCTTCAGCTTCCTCTGTCTCTTCAAGTTCACGAGTTGTGAACTTCTTTAATTATTCTCTATGCTGATGCACGATCAATCCTTAAGGTGAGGTTTTATAACTTGTATTTATACGGGATTCCCCAATACTCAAAAGACACGTTCATTTGAAAGGAGAGGCCAACTTATGGATATTCATATAATTACTCATAAGCCTATTTTATAGGAGAGACCGTACTCAAAGAGGTCCCACATCCACGTCATCAATCGCAATTGCAACTTTCGGAGGTCTCGCAATCAAAAATCTTAACATCACTGATGTAACATGGTTGATATTCACACTGCTGATGAAACAAACATGATATAATATTAAACCATCTCCAATAAATCCATCGGGTCCACAACTAATATCGCAATTGGCAGTTGGGTTCACAAGACTTATCGCAATCGGTGGTCGGGTTCACAGGTCTTATTGCAATTGACAGTCCAGCGATGACAACCCTTATGATTTGCGTAACTTCCCCGATACCTGGATGTGATATTACATAAAGGTATATTCTATGGAGCTATCGGGTTCATGTATTATATCGCAATTGACATTTTGACATCCCTTTGAAACTTGCGATTATTGCGGATGCCAAAATTCATTAATTCATGCTATAGTGGTGCAACGGGTCCACAATGTTATCGCAATAAGAGGATTTGGATATACATCCCTTATGAATTGCAATATGATCATTCTGATAAGCGGACGCGATATTTCATTAAGGTGAATTATAATGGTCCCACGGGTCCGCAATATTATCATAATTAGAGGATTTACGTGGCATTACTTTGTGATACATAACTTTTGATGAGGATGCGATATTCCATTAAGGTATAATATAATGGTTCAGCGGGTCCACATATTATATCGCAATCGAAAGATTTGTATGTGACAAGGTTTTAAGGTTAGCGATATGGCAGATGTGATATTTTTTAGGGTGTGTTGTAATGGGACCATCGGGTCCGTAACTCATATCGAAATCGGGGGTTTGAGCAGTGTTTACATAACTTAATATAATAAAACCACCGATAATATTTTTGCTGATATTATATATTGTCGAAAGGGTTCCCATGGTTTATTACTTCCTCCGATATGGCTCTTACTCTTGGCATATGCGATAGATCTGCATTGTCTTGGCTCGTCGCTCCTGTGGTTTCTCTTTACTCCTATGACTTCTGATACACTGCTCTGATAGCTCTTCTTCCAATTAGCTCTTCTATGCTCCAATAGCTCTTCTTTCGATAACTCTTCTTTGATGGCTTCCGATGAAATCTTCCTGCTCTTTTTGCTTCATAGATATTCTCTACTTGGCTTCACATCATTATTTACTATCTAGAATATTTCCATATTGACATCAATGACAATCTAGATAAACAAAACCTAAGTTGATAGACCAACTATACAGGCTAACAACCAGAAGAAGGGAATATTATATTAATCCCACAAGAGGAGGTATGATCAATTGGAGGAGAGTTCAGAGCTCTTAAGTAGGATATGAGGTTGCATGGGATGACTGGAAACAAGGTGGATATGAGATTAAATCCAGGTGTTGTGCCACGGTCCATCGTATTAATTGGATTGGTACTAAGGTACGATAATTTCCTATTTTTAATGGCACAAATTATGTTACTGATTTTATTAACAAAGTTGATGCAACCATCTCTAAAATACACAATGTACCCTTATTGGACGTCACCTTACAAGTGACACTAGCAAGGTGGTGGGGATCTCACCACAACCATCTCAAAGAATAGCATGAGGTTAAGACAACACTTGTGGCTAGTTTTAGTTATTCAGAGGACTCCCCACCTGAATTTATTAAGTATCAAGGGAGCACTGACCTTAGCAACACTTGCGAGACTGCAAGGTCATATCGATCAAAGATGGACTTCCATAAAATTTGTGGGTGCACAAATTTTTCCACACCCTAGGGACATTTCCAAAAGCCTGGTATGTACATGAGGAGATAAGAAGACAGACCAGTGAATGGGATAGTATGAAAGCTCATTTCGTTAGTGATTTTTCCTTCACTTATGATGATGATAGGATAATAGCTGCTTTACAAGAGGTTAGAAGAATTTTGTTCTCAACGGGAAATTGATCGAAGGCTGCATAGACCAAAACACCTTGAAACACATATACGAATCTAGATTCCATGAATATGTCGCTTGTAGAAAGATAGATTGCAAGCCTAATGGAGATAATTTGGTGGAATTAAGGCATTTGAAATTCAAGGTGAAGGGGAGCGGAGAATCTAAGATGGGCCTATAACCAATGGTCCGAACATATTACCTCTGAAGCTAAAAAACCAAAATATTGGCACTCAAGAGAAGCCAAAATTAACCTCGATTGGGGATTACTGGGATGAGTAGAGTACCAAGGAAATCTTTGATCTCCTATGAGAATATGAACATATGTTCCTGTCATCTGTTGTGGAGCTTAAAGGGATAAAGGGGGAGCTAGGTGAGATGAAGATTGTGCTCAAACCTGATGTAAAGCCAGTAAATCATCGACCGTATAGACTGAACCCGAGAGTTAAAGAGAAGGTGAAGAAGGAAATAGACAAAATGTTGGAAGCAAGCCTTATCTTCCCAGTTGACGAGGCTGAATGGGTTATTCCAATTGTTATATAGAACAAAAATGACTATGAAGAAATTAGGGTCTGCATGGACTACCAAAGTCTGAAGAATGCTTGTGTCCATGACCCTTTCCCCGCCCCTTTTAGTGATGAGGTTCTAGATAATGTGGCAGGAAATGATGCTTACTCTTTTACATACAGATTTTATGGTTACCACCAAGTCCGTATTGTGGAAGAAGATAAGAAGAAAACCACATTCACCACTGAATGGGGGTCCCATGCTTACCATGTCATGCCTTTTGGACTCAAGAATGCACTAGCGGTATTCTCGAGGAATGTGATAGCATCCTTCCATGATTATTTTCACAGGTTTATGGAGGTTTACATGGATGATTGGACTATCTATAGTTTGTTAAAAATACATTCCAGTTTGCTACGAGTGATGTTTGACTGTTTTAGACAGTTGCAGATCTCCTTAAATTTGAAAAAGTGCATATTCGTCGTCCCTTTCGGAACTCTTCTAGGACATGTAGTTTATAAAGAGGGAGTATGTATTGATCCTGCTAAATTCGCAGTAATATTGAATATGGCCTCGTCGATGACTATTAAGCAGTTGAGATCCACTCTTGGCCATACGGGGTATTACTGGAGGTTCATCCGCAACTATGCATCAATCACTGCGCCATTGGAGAAGTTACTAAATAAATCCAAAAGGTTTGCAACATCCGATGAATGTGAAGCTGTAACAACCCTAGTGAAAATTCCATGTAAAAATATATAAATACCATGGATGATGGGACACGTATTCCAAGCTAGATGGTGGGCAGGAAATCCTAGTGTGTGTTCATTTGGTTTTTTATGGCTAAGGAAATTGGCAAAGGCAATGGCTAAGGAATTAAAGAGGCAAAAAATTATTTTGGCACATTTAATTATGAAAATAATGGAAATTAGGAGAAAAAGGAGGTGAAAGGTCACAAGTTGCATGTGAGGAGGAAAATGAAGGAAAATAATGGAAAATGAAGAAAATAGAGGCCTCATTAATAAAAAGGCTTCTGAGGATCAGTGTGAAAGCTTCTTCCTTTCAGTGTGAACCCTTTGTTAGTTTATCTTTGGAGCTCTCTCATTATTCTCTCTCTCTCATACTCTTGGACACTTAGAGTTTTCTTGGAGCACTTTGGCATTGGACCAAGAAAGGCAAAGAAGGCAAGAGGAAGAAAAGATCAAGCAGCTACAACAGGCTTCATTGCAGGTATTAAATTGCATGTGTATTTTCCTTACTAGATTTGGCATGCATGGGATTGCATGTGTTTATTTTCTAACATGGCATGGGTTTTTCTAGGTGTGACAATATTTTCAGCCTAGCCTTTCCATTTCCTGATAGCTTTGATGAGATGGGTTCTCTCATGCATTTTGTGGGGGATGGCTGGATTGGATTCGAAGCTGAGTGGGGTGGATCTCCGAATTGATAAACACATGGTGGTAGTGGTCCCTAAACCTGACTGAGGATGCATGAAGCCACTGGCATAGTAGCCCCTGAACCAGACTGTGGGTTGCGTAAAGCTAGATTGTGTGACTCGGTGGGCCTAGGAATCCTTTCCGGTGAATGGCGGGATATACGATAAATCCAAGAGGTGGATTTTCTCTCCGTTGGGCCTAGTGATTCCGGGATGGAATGCAAGTAAAATCCTGGAGAGTATGTCTCGGTGTAGGGCCTAGTGATCCTTGGATTAGATTGTGGATGCACGGTAAAGCCTGAGAGACTAGGAGGCACCTAAATTCCTCACGGTGTAGGCAGAGAACTCTGATGGAATCCACATTGATTGGTGTTTTTGATGTGTTCTATGAGTCCCACATTCATGCTTGGAATATGGAACGAGGGTGATTTGATGAAGAGAGACTTGGCTCAACCAATCTATGGTCAGGTGGAATGTGGTAGTCCCATAACCAATTGGTTCATTGCATTTATTAATGAGAAATTCATTCCCTTGATTTTCATGTGCAAATGTACTGATATATATATATATATATATATATATATATATATATATATGGATTTTGATGGTTGATATGTCCATTGTATTTCTGTTCCTATTATGCGGGTTATATGTACATTTTATGGCATCGGCTATGTTTGGATCTTAGCATGTTTTTACTTGTGTTTGAATGGATATTTTATTTATGACCTAATAAGTGATAAGGCAATAAAAGACATGAGGAAACAATGATTCATAGTGATTCTCAGATAAGTATGAGATCCCTACTCTTAATTCTGTTACTTACACCTGTAGGTTACATATTGATGATATGTTTGACAAAATGCTTGTCATGTCTAGTAGGGGTTTGGTTATGATCTTGTTCATCTTATTGCTTTTGCATCCTTGTTTCCTAGTATCCTTACCAGTTCTAAATGATCATTCCATTCTGGGCAGTGTCCCGGGCTTTGGGCTGAAAAAGGTGGCTAAAATCCCAGAATGCTAGCATTAGTTCTGAGACTAACTCGCTTGGGCAGTGTCTGGGGAGCGTTAGTCCTGAAACTAACTCGCCTGGGCAATGTCTAGGGAGTGTTACCCTGCCCTAAGTTTTCTCAAATAGAAGTAGGACCCATGGATAGGCAGTGTGAGTGGATCCCCTATCTTATGAAGGTTATGTGGATGATTTTGGATGGTTGTATGTGATGTTCCTTCGATTCCATTTCCTTAAAGTCACCAAGGAGTTTGAATCTTATCATAGTGACCTCTCGTTGCATGTTTACCCCAGCTGGCCGGTTGCTTGGGTAGATGTGGGAGGAGGGTGTTACAGAGTGGTATCAGAGCATGGTTCAACTCTTGGACTGGATGGGTTGAAGGTGTTGGTCATGCATGCATGTCAGTTGCATGTGTGTCTCTTACACTTGAATTTCATGTGCTTGTTGCATTGGCTTGATGATTGATTATGGTCGTAGTATGGTTGTCATGGAGAATTTGATGTTGATTTCGTTAAATGTGTTGGTAATGAGTATGTGAATGGTTGTGTATGGATTATATGTCTCTTACATGTTGAATTCATGTCACCTACTTAAATCCTTATATGTTAGGTTACATTTTTTTTGAATATTTTGATTACATGCCTCAGTCTTGTAGGTTGATTACAAGAACTGATCGATTATGTTCGACTACATGCAATTATACATATTGGTAGTTGGTTTGGCATTGCTTATGCATACTGATAGGTTACATATGGAAATGTGTACAATGGAGTAATGGTTGTTGTCATGCATGAGGTCATGGTTTGTGCAGTTGATATGGTCATGCATTGATGACTGGAATCTAGCTAGAATGATGTGTATTTGGTTTGGTACTCATTTTGTATGTGTGTATATGCAGTTGTTATGTGTGTATGGTCTTGGTTATGATTATGAATGTATAGTACTTGTGAAGTCATTGTATGAAATTTAGGTCATAGTGATGCCATTGGTTGTTATGATGCTAATGAGCTATTTGAGATAGAGCAAGGGATGCAGATAATCATAATGAGGTTGCATCAATAGACTTTGGGATAAGAGAAAATCGTCATACAGGTAGTGTATGTTCTGCATGCAGGTATGTAAGTTAAGGATCACTATATGCATTAGGGTTATATACATTAGGATTATGAACATGTATTTGATGTCATGGTTACATTCATGATAGATGTTAGATGATTAGTGTGGTTATATGCACATGTGTTAGATAGCCATTAGTTGTATGCATTACTATTGATTGTTTTATATTAGATAACCTTATGATTATGTTGTATGTTGTTGATGAGTATGATATATAGCTTATTATTGTTATATGCTATTAACTTGATGATTAGAGTTATTTCATTGAGAACTTGATGTTGTTATTTGGATTGGTCATATGTGTGATGGTTATGTTCAGTGCATTGAAGATCTTGATGTTATATGTATTGCGTTAAACTGGTTTGACCTATGCAGATGGTTATGGTTGCAATATTCAGGTATGAGCTGACATATTTTGATATGGTGTCGTACTAATCTATACTGATCATACATATGTGATTGTTATGCATGAACGAAAAATTCTTATGAGCTTACGTGTGAACATATTAGTTAGTTACTATTATGGATATCATGATTTATGTTTGAATTGATGTGTTGTGAAGTTATATCGTGCTAAATAGATTGATTATGCAGACAAGACAACCTCCCCTGAGGTACACTAAGATACGAGTTTGCTTATGTATTATACTTGGCGTTTCATAGTTGATCATGTCGTATATTTGATATTTGAGTGTTTGGTGCCTATTATGTTGTCTAATTGATTTATTTAACATGGTATGTTTACGAGTTGGTTAAATGTTTGATGAATTGCATAATATGAGTATATCTTCCAATGATCTTGTTTTAAGATTATTGTACTAAAATATATGTATTGATAAAGTTGATATGTACTTGAGTATAGTAGGTGATAGTTGTAGTATTATGATTGATGACTATGAGTTGACTATGGATTATGACATGATTGTTAGTCTTGGTAACGGTTGATTTCAAATTAATAGATATGATTGTCTTAATAATTTGAACATGTGGTTGAAGGGTAACATTCTTGGTATTTGCATGACAAGGTAATAGTTGATGTGTCTATATAACTAATAGTTGGGTGGTGTGACAACACATAGTAAGCCTTGATTCCAACAAGGTAAAAAGGTAAAAGAAAGGAACTGGGCAAGAATTCCTTTGGCTATGTTTGGAAACCCTAATTTCGAAGGAATGAGTGCTTTGCACACAGGAAGTATTCGTAACCTTGATTTTGTATGACATTATGTGGATATGTGATATATTCATGAACATGTACTTGACATGTATTTTAGCTACAGGTGGATCTGTTAAAGGATTGGAGTCCCTTGAGAGATGGCGTGGATGTGTTCAATTGCAAGCAACGTTCTTGGCACAAAAAGATGAGGTAACTGGTGTATTGTTATGTTTATTTATGCATTAAAAATTATGTGTTAATGAAAGCATGATGCAGGGAGTTTCATGGAAAGAGAGGTTGTCGTGAAATATTGAAGAAGGATTGGGTTGAGCTTTCCCTTGGATGCACTAGGAACCATGGGGATTGAGCCATGGTGTTTATTGTTAGTCTTGTGCTTTTGGTCTTTTGTGATTTTCTAGCACTTGATTTGTAGATTTTCTTATGTCTAGAGTATGGCCATACCACTTTGTTTATGGAGTCATGTTGTTATTGGTTTTCATGGTTTTCTTCTTTTGTTTCTTGGCTTGCCTTTTATTGTTTTGAGTCTTGGGAATTGGTTGGCAAAGAGGAAACTTAATGTAGCTCGAGGAGAGATGTGAGGTACTCAAAAGGTAATGTAAGATTTAGATGAATCTTTGTGCATGAGTAAGTGCAACGGAAGGTAAGGCTATGACAGTCGGTTGGAATGGTTGGGTCCATTGTGGTAAATGGATGGTAGAAGTATAGTCATGAAAAGGTAACAAGAAAAGGTCAAGTAAATGGATTTGAGGCATCATATGCCTTCGATATGTTGGGAATTTTTTTCTCAATGTTGCGCATGTGTTGCATAAATAAGGAAGTTCTCTTAACCTAGACCTTATGTTATCTGGTAATTATGTTATGATCATGATTTTGTGATGTTTATATATATATATATATATATATATATATATATATATATATATATATATATATATATATATATATATATATATATATATATATATATATATATATATATATATATATATATATATGAATTTCATTGTCTCACATGACCATGATTGTTTTATGCTAATGATTATATATGCATGTATGTATGATGTTGCCTGACAAGATCATGATTGTTTTATGCTAAGGTTTTTATATGTATATATGTATCCATGTATCTATGTTACTATCTAACAGGGTTGTCAGGGAGGAATGTTTTCTTATGCATGAGAACGACATGAAGAGGTTCCTGGTCTATGAGGAATCAATTGGGAAGAGTAGTCATGAAAAATATACGAGGTCAATATCATGTGGATATGATTTGGTATTGTATACTTGTAGTATGCCTATGTTTATGTTATGACAGGTAATGTTGAATGATATATCAGCCAAGTGAAAGCAATGTGGTCTGCGACATGCTAGAATAAGCATGGATGAGATACCAGAAGCAAGGTTTCTTGGTAAGGATAGTGTGGTTTTGGATGTGTGGTACTAGTGTTGTGCATAAGTTGTATGTGTTGTACATGTTGCATCTATGATGTGTGCACTTGTGGTGTTGTGTATACACAACATGTGTACATGTTATTTATGCAATGTTATGAACATGATGGTACAAATAGGGTTGTGCGAATATTGCATATGGGGTGTTGTATACGTATTGTACTGTCTTCATGATGTATATGCAACGTGTGTGCATATGGTGCTCTGTGCATGTTGGATATGTAATGTTGTGTACATATGATGTTATGTACATGTTGGATATGCAGTGCTATGTACACGTGGTGTTGCATGCTTGTTTTACATGTGGTGCTATGTACATATGGTGTTGCGTGCATGATTGTACAAGTGGTGTTGTGATCATGTGGTGCCATGTACATGTTGTACATAGGGCACTATGAGCATGCGGTGTTGTGTACATGTCATGCATGTGATCCTATGTACATATGGCATCATGTACACATCGTGCGTGTGGTACTATGTACATGTGGTATTGTGTACATGTTGTACAATGGTGTAGTGTACATGTGGAATTGTGTACACGTTGTGCAGGTGGTGCCATGTACATGTGATGTTGTGCAGGTGGTGCAGTGTACATGTGGTACTATGTACATGTTGTACATATGGTACTGGTGCATGTGTGGTATTGTGTGCATGTCATGCATGCTGTTTTGAGGGCATGCGGTATTATGTATGTGCATCATGTAGCCATGGTATTGTGTCATGTGTACTCGTTGTGTGGTACTCTATGTAGGTACATGTATTGGGTGGTATTTCACATTGAGTATAGATGGATGCATTGTATTGTATACACTGGGTGTAGGTGTATGCGTTGTATGTCAGGTGTAGATATATGTATTTCATTGTGTGGTATGTCGTGTGGTTGTATGTGTGTTATGCACACTATGTATCTATAGACATGGTTGAGGAGAAGGAACTGGGTGTTTGTCGGGTGTAGCAACTGATCCAGAGTGCGTATGGAATAAAGACAAAGGTAGAAGCTAAGGATTGATGGAAGGATAAGTATCATCATTTTATTTCAGTTTCATTATGCATGTGATTTATGATTCTGGTATATGATGATTATATGTGAATTATGATTCTGGCATATGATGATTATATGTGAATTATGGTTCTGGTATATGATGATTATATGTGAATTAAGATTATGGTTTATGATCTATGATTTTGATTTATGTTCTATGATTATGGTTTATGATCTATGATTCTGGTTTATGGTGGTTACATCTGATTTATGATTTTGATCCATGATGGTTGTGTTTGAGCTAACCTGATGTGATATCTTTATATATACTGATTTGGTCAAATATGCTAGTTTTACTTGTTGTGATAGGAAGCAAACAGGATTGCAAATGTATCTTATTGACTAGTTACCAATGAGGTACGATGAGAATTTATTTCAATTTATTTTGAATCTAATGGAAGTTATGTTCTTAGTACAGGAAGCATGAACATGCCCAGTTGGGTGGTTGAAATCGACTATAAGAATTAGCAGCAACAGTGAAAGAAACTAGAAATGCAACAGTATGTTGGTGAAGCACTTCAAGAACAAGGCCATTGTGGGACATTGGTACCCAATAATGTCCATTGATTGCCATGAGCATGCTATGACTGGTATGATGGTTTTAAGGCAGGGATATGCCTTGGTCTTTGTATCTTTCTATGCGAGGAAGCCTTTCCAAGGGATGGATTGCCCAGGATGGGGGTGCCAGCGGAACTTGGAGGTGAGTGACTGCACAAAAGAGGTGACTGGATTCCCGAGGGACTGTGTAGTAGAGAAGGGATGGTCATGGATGGATTTGGTTTGGTCATTAGCATTGCTATATGGAATCAGATGCACATTAGGAGTGTGCCCTGGAACAATGAGCCGATAACTATTCACTAGGAGGACAAGTGGCACGGGATTATAGCACTGGACATTCAATGTAGATTTGACTTTGCAGTGGATTATGGACTTCTTGGGAAAGAGGTGGATCCTAGTATTACTTTTAGGGTAGAGGTGTGAGCCTATGGATTCCCTTGTTACGGATATGGGCATCATATTCTCTTATTTGATGGTTTAGCAGATGTGCATATGTGTATATGTGGTTGTTGTAAATACCATAATGAGTTGTGTTATAAAGCTTCAACATGCGGTATGGTTGTTATCTGGTCATGTTGTCATGATGTTTTGCTTTTGAGCGGGTCATTCATTGTAAATACTCCAACGAGATGTGTTATAAATCTCCATGGGTAGTATGTTTTGTTTTCAGCAGTCATGTTGGTTATAGGTGTTATTTACATTGAGGACGGTGTTTCCCCGAGGGGGAGGGTTCTATAAAAACCCTAGTGAAAATTCCATGTAAAAATGTATAAATACCATGGATGATGGAACACGTATTCCAAGCTGGATGGTGGGCAGGAAATCCTAGTGTGTGTTCATTTGGTTGTTTATGGCTAAGGAAATTGGCAAAGGCAATGGCTAAGGCATTAAAGAGGAAGAAATGTATTTTGGCACATTTAATTATGAAAATAATGGAAATTAGGAGAAAAAGGAGGTGAAAGGTCATTGGTTGCATATGAGGAGGAAAATGAAGAAAATAGAAGCCTCATTAATAAAAAGGCTTTTGAGGATCAGTGGGAAAGCTTCTTCCTTTCAGTGTGAACCTTTTGTTAGTTTAGCATTTGAGCCCTCTCATTATTCTATCTCTCTCTCATACTCTTGGACACTTAGATTTTTCTTGGAGCACTTTGGCATTGGAGCAAGAAAGGCAAAGAAGGAAAGAGGAAGCAAATATCAAGAATCTACAACAGGCTTCATTGCATGTATCAACTTGCATGTGTATTTTCCTTGATAGATTTGGCCTGCATGGGATTGCATGTGTTTCTTTTCTACCATGGCATGGGTTTTGCCAGGTGTGACGGTATTTTCAGCCTACCCTTGTCATTTCCTAATAGCTTTGATGAGATGGGTTCTCTCATGTGTTTTGTGGGGGATGACTGAATTGGATCCGAAGCTGAGTGGGGTGGATATCCGAATTGAAAAACACATGGTGGTAGTGGTCCATGAACCAGATTGAGGATGCACGAAGCCACTAGCCTAGTAAACCCTTAACCAGACTGTGGGTTGCAGTAAATCCAAATTGTGTGCCTCGATGGGCCTAGGAATCCTTGCTGGTGAATGGCGAATATACGGTAAAGCCAAGAGGTGGATTTTCTCTCTGTTGGGTCTAGTTATTTCGGGATGGAATGCATAGTAAAGCCTAGAGAGTATGTCTTGATGTAGGGCCTAGTGGTCCCTGGATCAGACTGCGGATGCACGGTAAAGCCTGAGACACTAGGAGGCACTCAAATTCCTAACGGTGTAGGTGGAGAAATCTGACGGCATCGACATTGATTGGTGTTTTTGATGTGTTCTATGAGTCCCACATTCATGCTTGGAATATGGCATGAGGGTGATTGGCCAAAGAGAGACTTGGCTCAGCTAATCTATGGTCGGGTGGAATGTGGCAATCCCATCACCGGTTGGTTCATTGCATTTATTAATGAGAAATTCATTCCCTTGATTTTCATGTGCAAATGCACTGATATATATATATATATATATATATATATATATATATATATATATATATATATGGATTTTGATGGTTGATATGTCCATTGTATTTTTGTTCCTATTATGCTGGTTATATGTACATTTTATGGCATCAACTATGTTTGGCTCTCAGCATGTTTTTACTTGTGTTTGAATGGATATTGTATTTATGACCTAATAAGTGATAAGGCAGAAAAAGACATGAGGAAATAATGGTTCATAACAATTCTCAGATAAGTATGAGATCCCTACTCTTAATTCTATTATTTACACTTGTAGGTTACATGTTGATGATATGTTTGACAAAATTCCTGTCATGGCTAGTAGGGGTCTGGTTATGATCTTGTTCATCTTATTGCTTTTTCATCCTTGTTTCCTTGTATCCTTACCAATTCTAAATGATCATTCCATTCTGGGCAGTGTCTCGGGCTCTGGGCCGAAAAAGGTGGCTCAAATCCCAGAATGTTAGCATTAGTTCTAAGACTAACTTGCCTGGGCAATGTCCGGGGTGCGTTATAAAGCACCTTGCCAATGTCTGAGGAGAGTTAGTCTTGAAACTAACTCGCCTGGGCAGTGTCTAGGGAGCGTTACCCTGACCTAAGTTTTCTCAAACAATAGTAGGACCCAGGGACATGCAGTTTGAGTGGCTGCCCTGTCTTCTAAAGGTTATGTGGATGATGTTGGATGATTGTATGTGATGTTTCGTTGATTCCATTTCCTTAAAGTCACCAAGGAGGTTGAATCTTATCATAGTGACCTCTCGTCGCATGTTTACCCCAACTAGCCAGTTGCTTGGGTAGATGTGGAGGAGGGTGTTATAGAAGCTACTTTCAATGTGTTGAAGGAAAAGTTGGAGAGTGCACCAATCCTAGTTTATCTAGATTGGAACAAGGAATTTCATTTCCATATTGACGCATCAGGAATTGCCTTGGGAGTTGCTTTGGCTCAACCCGGAGACTCGGGAAACCTTGATCATCCGATCTACTTGCTAGTGGAAAATTGCTCATGGCATAAAAGAATTATAACACAACAGAGCACGAATCACTTGTAATGGTGTACTCATTACAAGAATTCTGGCACTATCTTCTGGGAGGCTCATTCAATTTCTTTACTAATCATTTGACTCTGAAGTATATAGTGAACAACATTATACTTCAATGGAGGAATTGTAGATGGATTTTGATGTTCTAGGAGTTCAATTTTGAGGTAATTTTCAAACCTGGAATACTAAACAAAGGACCCAACAAGTGAAAATAGGTAACAAACAAGAAAATAACGGGTGGATCACCATCAACTCTAAGGCCGCCAGGTCCCGAAGACACTTCGTGGGTAAACTAGTGCGGAAAATAAGCTAACACTATCCCCTGACAAGTCAAAGTCAGCAACTAGAAATAGATGATCAACTGCTATGATTGATTTCGAGGGGGGGGGGTCAGGCCTCACCCCCAACCTCGTTCATTCACCCCGTCGGAGTAGGGGGCCCAAACCTGCCAACAATGTGCCAACACAACAGTGACATCAGCAAGGGAGTGTGATTGTTGCGGGGCCAAGGGCCTTCTCCCATCCACTTCCTATCCAATCAAGTGTTTCCATGTGTCTTTCCCAAAACTCCCCACATCATCATCCCATCCATGCGTCACTCCACCACTCTCCCTACCTATAAAACCTTCCCACGCTAGTCGTTGTTGTTTCAAATTTGTTTCTTGCCAACGGTTTCCCTTTGTCATTCCTCCTATGTTCGACCCCATTCAACCATCATCCAGTACAAAGGACCTATTGTGCCATTATGCCCAATTACTTCTGGCCCAATAGGTAATCTGTAATCCCCTATCAGGAAATCATTTTCCTTACGATTAAAATGAAAAAGCCAGCGCCCAAAACCCCAAAATCCCGGGAGACGAAACCCTCTGGTCGTACCGAACCTTTATGGACACAGAGGTGGAAATCCGTGATCCATTCCACTATGGAAAAAGTGTGATCAAGTTGTTAATCCACCTCCACTTCAAATCATTGATCTGGGATCCCTTCCAAACGTACAAACATGGCAACAATGAAGATATTTTTTTTATGTCGATCATGACATCTCATGTCATTTTGATATTATTGTAAATATCTCATTTCAAGAATGGAATCAAATTTGTTATATGATAATTAGGACAATTGTGCTAGTAGCACACTTGAACATTTTAGCTGGTAGGAAGTTATGATAAGATCAATAAGGAATATTTTGTAGGGTACTCGTCTATGAGACCCTATAAAAGTGCTTAATAGAATCAGAAAAGGGGTTTTGAATTTTGGTTCCAGAGGTAACTATAAACTGTGAATTTTTCAAGTGTTTGAAGAATTGCAGATGAATGCTCTTTTGAGGATTAATAAAGAATTTATGGTTATTGCAAATGCATGAAATGTGTAGTATGTGATATTTCCTTGTTTCCATATGTGTTTATTTCTTCTCATATGGTACATAATTGTAGCTGTTAGATTTAATCTTAGAGTTATGAATTCATCCATGTAAAATTTTAACGAAGGATGCTTGTGATGTATGAGGTCTAATGTCCTTAATATGCGCTTTGTGCCCTCTATACTTTCATTTTCATTGTTTGCTTCATATTTTTTATGCTTAAGTTTGATGCACAAGATTATGAATACCAACTCTCTGTGTTAAACTTCTCTCTTTTTTGTTCTTATTTCAGTTGTACTACAACAACCAATTTAATGACATGTTTTTGCAAGCAGTCTACGAGATATGAATATTAAGTCTTGTAGAGGGAATTCAATGTGTGCTTGTGATTGAATCTACCTTTTGAAGAGATATACGAACCAATTCTAATTCACAGTAAGTTTCAAATCCTAGATACTAATGATCACTCCTTCAAACACTCTAAGATGTCCTAGGCATGGGCCTCTCTCAACTTGGAGGTTGTCTCTAGGAGCCACAACATCTTCTGGCGTTGTTGCTAAGGAGCGAATTTGAGTATATTTCCCATGGTATATATTTTGTACATTCCTTTTTTTGGGTGAGCAAAGGAAGTGCGGGTTGAGATATCTCATCTAAAGGGGTTTTCAAAATGGCTCTTCCTGCATTCTTGGCCAACATATTTGTCCCATTAGATTTTTCTTCCATTCTTGGTTACCCTCATCATGTTCCTCCATTTCAAGAATGGTATGCGTATTTGCCTAGATTTAGTGGAAGCGCAGATGGAAGCCCAACTCAACACCTTAAGGACTTTCATGAATTCATGGAGCCATAGGGTATTTTTCATGAAGATGTGAAAATGAAATTTTTCATGTATTCTTTGGAAAACGACGCTAGGGTTTGGTACAAAACCCTACCTAATGGCAGCGTATCTTATTTGAAGAGCTTTCACATAGCATTTAGTTATTTTTGCAAAATATTATATCCACAAGGTTCTCTGTTTGAATATTGTTGTGAACATTTTAATATTGAAAATATTTCTAAGACTAATGTTGTTGTGGAAGATACTTGTGGAGACTAGCTCCAAGAAAACATAAACTCACATCAAGAAACATTGCTCGGCAATCAAGAAAAGGAAGAAGGATTCATTGTTACGTTGCAAATAAACCCTCAAAGATCTTATTTTTTTGAATTTGATGGTTCTCCTTTATATGATTTGTATGACTCATATGGAGAGTTGGGTGCTCCAAAACTACAACAGTCTTAGTCATGGGAATCTACATGAAAGGAGGACGCTAACAATGGGGTTGAAAAATAAGCTCCAGTTTATGAATTACATCCTTTAGATGGAGAAAAAGGTATGAGCATATACCAAAGACCACAAGAAGAAAACAATTTCCAACAAATAAAGGAAACTTCTTCTTTTGGGTATATATTAGCAGCTGTCGATTAGTTTTATTTTCCCATGTTTATACCTATCTTTGTTTTTGAAGTTCAACAAGATGGTAATAAAGTTGATGAAGATTCTCTAATTTATGATTCATATGATTCAAAGGAGGACGAGATCGTTGCATATTTTCAAAAGGAATTTCTTACAAGCAAGTGGGGAGAATATTATGAGTAACAATTTTTTCAAGAAGAGCCCAAAGTTGAAGAGCCAAGTAGTGTATTTGGTTGCCTTTTGTAGAAATATTCTGGTCTGGAAAATGATCAAGAAAGGGAGCTAGCTATAAATTTTTCTCATCAGGTCTATGATCTAGTAGCTGACTATATGGCATCCTTCTTTGGTAAAAAATAAGTCTCAATTATGGGGTATGTATTAAATGTTTTACCTAAAAATTTCACATGGTGCTTGCCTGTTTTGATTTTTGAATTCTAGCATAACAAAGGCATAAGGTCCAGCACCTAGATGTTGGGTTGGTATCATTTCCAAAGGCTGAATTCACTTGAATGAATTGAGCCCTAAACATAAGTAGGAATTGTACATAAATAAGCTCACTAGGTAAGCATTTAATTTCCAGTTTTTAGAATTTATAATTCTGCATTTCAGTTTTTATGAGAGGACTCCCAACAAATAAAGTTCCTGAAATATTTTTTTGTTTTACAAATTCAATATATTTTTTACTCCATGCCCAATGGTGAAGGCTACTAGTCTACAAGTTCTTAGCACCTTGCCTACAAGGCAATGTCCCTAGTTGGAGCCGACGTTGTACCTTCCTCATCCTCCATTTTATTCTTTCATATAACAGATGAAATTTGTTCTTTTATATAGGGATGGATTGAAAACTCTAGGAAAATAAAATGGGATTAAAAATCAAAACAAGGTCGAGGCATATTCAAGGAGGAATTTGTAGAAGAGATCAGGAGGTATGGTGCAAATAATAACAGAGTTTGAAGCCATTTTTCTAGTTAAAGATGAGATCAAATACCACATTGGCCTCATTCAGCTAGAAAGTGCTCTGGAAGAGCTTTCCATTGGTATCCATAAGTTTGAAAATGGCCTCTTGGATTGTGAGATAAAGCCAGTCAAAGTTGGTGACCACAAGTCGAAGATTGCATAACTAAAAGGCGTTTGGGTGAGCCTTTCGCGAGTAGAAAAAGTAGGCTTAAGTGCCAAATTTGGTGGAAAAGCTGGCAGAGCAACTACACAAAGCTATGGGCAGATGTGACTGACACGTTAAAAATGGAAAACAATTCTATTGGTCACAGGGGGAACCCACCCCGTGGGCTTACCCTGACGAAATTTTAAATGGGAATAAAGTTAAGTTCCAGGAGAGGAGGACCATGATGACATCATCTCGACGATGGTACCCTAGAGGTTTCACCCCAGAGATTTTAATAACAGGGTGAGAGTTGTATTGTCAGGATGGAATAGAGCGGGTGGAGCCCACTCGACTGTGATAGCCCGAAAGGAAAATAAAGAGGTAGTGCAATAGAGGGGAAAGGACCCAAATGATTTTGGTAGAAAAACAAAGAAAAAGGCTTGTTATGCAAAAAGTGAATTAAAAAGGGAAAAGGTAGCAAAGCAGGCCTCAAATGACCCTTTCTCTCTCCTCCAATAGAAGGCAGGTGGCGACTCATGATTGGCCTAGACAACAAAGGACTGTAACGTCAACAAAAACTAATAGGAGGTAGACACATGGCATGCAAATATGGAATTTTTGGGCACCCAAGTGGCCCTTTTTTGAATGACAAGTGTAACCACTCAGAGGTCAACATGTGGTAGGAGCGACGTCATGGTGACGTCATCCTGGAGGGATTGACCTGGATAATTCAATTAGCAGCGATGCCAGGTTGTAGAGTGTCGGGACATGGTGGCAATGGACATAGTGACAAACAATAAACAGAGGGTCAGGTAGACCCTACCAGTCAGCTCATCTTGATAGGTGGAGCTCGAAAGATCAGAAATACGGTGCAAAGGGGATGCGCCAAGTTAAAGGGGGCTCCAGCCTTAGCACCAGGTATAGGTTATAGTGGAATAGTTGTGACCAATGACACCGATCTGTTAAGATAAGAAAAGAGCCCACCTAGGGCTCAAAAGGGCTAAGCGCCCAATAGCTTAGGCTGTGGTCGTGGAGACCGGTCCTATGATGGAAAATAGGTAAAGGCTAAGAAGAAGGGGTCTACCTTGACATTAAGTGAAAACATTTAATAGATGAGTAAATAGTGGGTGGATCACCATCATCTCTAAGTCCGCCAGGTCCCGGAAGACACTTTGGGGGTAAACTAGTGCAATAGACAATCTAATGTTATCCCTTGGAGAGTCAAAGTCAACAAATAGAAATAGTTGAACAATGGTCAAGATTGATTCTATGGGGTTCAGGCCTCAACCCCTACCTTATTCATTCACCCTACAATAGTAGGGGGACCACACCCGCCACCAACGCGCCAAGGGCATTCTCCCATACAATCAAGTGTTTCCACGTGTCTTTCCCAAAAATCCCCACGCCATAATCCCATCCACGCATCACTTCACCGCTCTCCCTGCCTGTAAAACCTTCCCACGTTAGTCGTTGTAATTTCAAATTTGTTTCTCGCCAACGATTTCCCTCTGTGATTCCTCCTGTGTTCGATCCCGTTCAACTATCAGCCAGTATAGAGCACCTCATGTTCCACTACACCCGATTAATTACGGCCCACCAGGTAATTTGTAATCCTCTACCATGCAATCATTTTCCTTATGATTAAAATGAAAAATCCAGTGCCCAAAACCCCCAAATCCCGGGAGATGAAACCCTCTTGTCATATTGAACCTTTATGGACATAGAGGTGGAAATATGTGACCCATTCCACTATGGAAAAAGTGTGATCAAGTTGTTAATCCACTTCCACTTCGAATCATTGATCTAGGATCCCTTCCAAAGGAACCAGTAGGCCAACAATGAAGATAATTTTTCTATGTCGATCATGACGTCTCATGTCATTTTGATATTTTTATAAATATCTCATTTCAAGAATGGAATCAAAGTTATTATATGATAATTAGGACAATTGTGCTAATAGCACACTCGAATAGTTAAGCTGGTAGGAAGTTACGACAAGATCAAGAAGGAATATTTTGTAAGGGGTACTCGTCTATGAGACCTTATAAAGGTCTTTAACAAACTCAGAAAAGGGGTTCTCAATTTTGGTTCTAGAGGCAACTCTAAACTATGAAGTTTTCAATTGTTTGAAGAACTACAGATGAATGCTCTTTTGGGGATTAATAAAGAAGTTATGGTGATTCCAAATGCATGAAATGTGCAGTATGTGATATTTCCTTGTTTCCATATGTGTTTATTTCTTCTCAGATGGTACATAATTGTAGCTGCTAGATTTAATATCAGAGTTATGGATTCATCCATGTCAAATTTTGATGAAGGATGTCTGTGATGTATGAGGTCTAATGTCCTTAATATGCACTATGTTACCTTTGTACTTTCATTTACATTGTCTTCTTCATAGGTTTTTTGCTTAAGTTTGATGCATAGGATTTTGAAGACTGACCCTCTCAGTTAAACTTCTCTCCTTTTTGTTCTTCTTTCACCTGTACTACAACAACCAATTTAGCTACATGTTTCTGCAAGCAAGCCACCATATCTGAATGTTAAGTCCTATAGAGGGCATTCAATGTGTGCTTGTGATTGAATCCACCTTTGGAAGAGATATCTGAACCAATTTTAATTCAAAATATGTTTCAGATCTTGGATGCTAATGTTAAATCCTTCAAACACTCTAAGATGTCCTAAGAACTAACCTCTCTCAACTAGGAGGTTGTAACTAGGAACCACAACATAAATCAAAGTATATTATGTAATCATGTATTCAATTGGTATTCTCTGGTCTATGAAGAAAGCAAATCCAAAGATTTCTTCAAATATGCGTAGTGAAAGCAATGGTGCTGACACGAAGCCAAGATGGGTAGATTTTATACATAAACAAGTATCATGTATGGTATATTGAAGCCTTCATCATGAAGTACCATGTGATTGACATTTGAACCATATTATTTGCAAATTCCAAATGAAGACACATATATGCAGGAGTTGTATTTATATGAAGACATCTAGTTTTTGTCCAACATCTAAACTACCATAGAGAAATCAATAAAAGTTAAAGATAAAGCCAAAACATAATGCTAAGTTGACTCCTATCATAAATAAAACCATTGAATTGGTTCTATGATTAGAAGGCCAACATTTGATCAAACTATATTGTTGCACTGATCAAAACTTGTGCAAGAATGTTGAATTTTCTTTGCTATCAAATGAAGAAGACACTTGAAGCTATTCAACAATATGCTTGAACAAAATGAAATTTATCATAAATATTTTGGTCATAAAATGAAAATCCATAGCCTCACAAAGAGCAAGCAAGCATCCAAGCAAACAAAGAGGCCTATTTCTGATGCAAAAATCTTATGTTACAATTTGGTCGCCAAAATCAATTATGAACAGAGAGTATTAATAGTGGCATAACCCATTGGTCATCTAAAATACTTGGCGCATATGTCAGTAAATAAGTAATTTCAATGGAGTAATTTTGTTTCCAAGTAATTTTGGAAGTCCAAAATTCTGGAAGTCTAACACAAGCAAAAACTTAGTCACACAAAAGGGCCACAACGTCATGGAGAGGAAAATGCAATGTTTAATATTTTGTGACTTAGTATTTGAATCTAATTCAAAAGAAACTCAAATTAAAAACCAAAAGAATGCAATGCTCAAAATAGAGAAATGCATTTATTTTTCATTATTTTCAGCATTATGCTAAATGAGAAAATAAAGTTGTTGATTCATTCATCCATGTGCCTTCAACATAGGCCAAGCGCTTTAATATAGGCCCAAAGCCTTTTAAATCAAGATTGTCAACCCGCTTAGGGCCAGGGCAATTTATAGATAAAAACATGCATAAAACCATATGCAGGCCCATAGCTCTTTAAGCCATAAGGGATTTATTTTATAATGCAAATTCTTTGTGCCCTTGGTCTTTACGCCGCATAAAACCAAGTCATGGTCCTTAATCTTTAGCCCCACCTTAATTCCTTTTGAGATCACGTGTCAAGCGGGTCTGCCTGCTTCACTTGCGCTCCTTTCTCATTGGTCGTTGTGCTTTGCTATGTACCCCATCATGTCCCAAAGATTTATTCACCCAAAGTTTCTTCCCTATGCTACCTTGAATTCTTTTTGGGTGACACCTCTAGGATTACATGTCCAAAGCTCTCTCTGATTGATTCTCACCTCTTCCATCTGATACCACATTTCCTGACACTCTATCAGCTCAAAACTACATGTTGTGCTCGCTTGAAAGTCTTCTGGGGTCCAAGGACCGAGATGAGGTATCCCTATGTCCCTATGGGCACTACTACTAGAGTTGTGAACCAATAAACGGAAAGTCAGGCTTAACTATTATTGACAACTACCACGTGTGTCCAATGCCTAGTCAACCTTGTGATACCTACCTATGGACCTTTCAAACCTTCTGGGCAAGCCCTTCTGAGATGACGTTAGCACCACCATGTGGTGCCATCTGAGCAGTGACACATGTCACTCAAATTTGGCCCACTAGGCCACCCAAAAACACTGAATTTTCCTACCACATGTCCCCTGTACCAGCTTCATTATTGTCCAATAAAATGTTTCCACTAGCCCGTAAAAAAGGAGAGATAAAAGTGTCTAGGCATTTGTGTTTTGTGATCATTTCCTTTGTTAAATTTTAAAACAAAAAAACCATCGGATTCAAGCATTTTAAACTGCCATGCTAGCATGGTTGCCTTTCTATTTGTCTATGTGCATTGTTGCTCTTCGCCACGCTAGCCCGAAACCTCCCTCTGTGCATTTCTTTAAGTCCTTATGGGCAAGCCTTCACAGGCTTACTATCAAGTGGGGGCCTCCTGCTTTAAAAATTCACCAATCAACTGCACCTGCACCTTCTAACTTCCTGAAGTTACATCATCGAGGGCATTCCTTTATGTGCCCTTTTAATTGCTTCTAAGCTACTCCCATCAAGATGAGATGTAAAGGAGGATCCACCAACAAACAATAACCACTTCTCTGCCAGGCGATGCGTGCCAAACTCTTTGGTTTAGCCGCTCTGCCATGTTTTTCCAAACCACCAAGCTTGACTTGCTCTAAATGGTCCTCCAAACCTGTAGCTATGCAAGTTTTACTTTTTGGGTTACCATAATTTGACTAGCAATAAATTCCAATCCAGGAGGTCATTTTTGAACTTCTTCATACCATGAGAAAGATATTTTAGAGCTCTATCCATCTAATCATGTTCCAACTACATTTGAAGTGATCTTCTCAATTGAAAATGGATTCAAATTATATACATCATTTCCACCCTTTCCTTTTACATGCTTTGCAATGATCTCTACTTTGCCTTCATCCTCATCACCTTTGCCATCAATGGAAACATTTTTCTAACACAACTACCACCAAAGAAATCCAACAAACAAGGATCAACACCTACAAGTCCTCAAATTCAACAATAAGCATGTGTTACAAAATCTCTCCATGGTAGCATGATTGCTTTCCTTAGTGTTTGCAAAACCTAACCATATTGCCTCACACAAGTACATGGAAAAGAAATTCTAGTGCTAACCTCCCAATCTACACGTACATCCTAGGGTTTGAATTCTCAAACCCTATATCTTCCAATCTCACATCATCACAAGCATCAAGACCTCGATGGATCATTAAGAATACTAGAACTCCATGATCTTTCCTTAGCCTTACATCACACCAAAGCAAAGTTTCAAAAGCTAATAAAAATGGCAATGTTTGTAATAACAAAAATAAAACCCACTGGTCAGCTCTACGAAAGAGAGTCTGAACCAGGATAGTCTAGCTCTGCAGAATGCTCTACATTGTTCATCAACATTACACATTAAATAGAATACATGGTTTTAGGGAAGTTAGAACAACATCCTAAGAAATAGAAACTAATTCCTATCTTGAGGCTACATGAACCAACTCTACCTATTCTAGGATATTCTCCATTATCTTCAACACTCCCCCTTAATGGAGAATGGGTTCACATATATGCCTAACATCTCCCTAAACATTTGAAATTTTACTTTTCCAAGGGGCTTGGTGAAAATGTCCACAACATTATCACATGTATTACAATATTCCAGAAGAATTTCTTTAGATTGCACTTTCTCCCTTACAAAATGGAATTGAGTATCAATATGTTTCGTGTTTTTGTGAAACACCGGATTGTTGGCCAGCTTGATTGAACTTTGATTATTGCATCTGATTGTTGTTGCTACTATCTGTTCTTCCCCAACATCCTAGAGAAGTCTCCGCAACCAAACCGCCTTGCACGTTGTTGTACACATGGCTTGATACTCTGCTTATGCTGAGGACAAGGAGACTGTGCTCTACTTCTTGCTGCTCCAAGTGATCACCCTGGATCCAAGATTGAATGCATAACTTGTTATAGATCTGCGATCATCTACATTTACTGCCCAATCTGAATTTGCAAATGCTGCCAGTCGAACATCAGAAGAGTCAGTGTAAATAATTCCATAATCTACAGTACCTTGTAGATACCTCAAAACATTATTCGCTGCATTCCAGTGGCTTTCAAGTGGCTTAGACATAAATTAGCTTAACACGCTGACTGCATAAGCCAAATTAGGTCTAGTGGTGGTTAGGTAGATTAAACTCCCAACCAGTTGTCTGTAAAGTGTTGCATCTGGTGCTTTTGAGCCATCCTCACACTGCAATTTGATGTTCTGCTGCAATGGTACTGGTGTAGACTTGCACTGATCCATTCTAAACTTCTCTAATAGGCCTTTGACATACTTTGCTTGAGACAAAAATGTTTGACCTGAATCTCTCCAGATCTCGAGACCTAAACAGTATCCGATTTCACCGAGATGCTTCATCTCAAACATCTGTGACATCTACTGCTTGATTTCATCAATTAGATATATAGCATCACCTGTAATTATCAAATCATCTACATATAATGAAATCAACACTACGCACCCTTGTTCATCTTTCATGGTGTAAAGATTAGGGTCATTCTTACTTCCATGATAGCCATCTTGTAGAAAAAATGAATCAATTTTCTCATACCACGACCTGGGAGCTTGTTTTAGTCCCTAGAGTGCTTTCTTCAACCTATAGACTAAATGTTCTTTTCCCTTCTGGAAAAACCCTTCCAGTTGCTCTAAACAAACCTCTTCTTTCAGTTCTCCATTCAGAAATGCAGACTTTACATATAGTTGGTGCATTATCCAATGTTTCTTAGTAGCTAAAGAAATTAGCATTCTAATGGTGTTCAATTTAGCTACAGGGGCGAAGGTTTCTTCATAATCTATCCCTTCTTTTTGTGTGTACCCCTTTGCAACCAACCTAGCTTTTAGTTTTTCTATAGTTCCATCTGCATTAATTTTCGGTTTATATAACCATTTGCAACCTATGACCTGTTTTCCTCTAGGGAATTCTACCAATTCCCAAGTGTTGTTTCTGATTATTGAATCATATTCATGTTCCATGCCTATTTTCCATTCATTACTTTCATTTGCTTCTTTATAACTAAACGGTTCAACAACATTCGTCATACTAGTTATAAATGCATTTTCCCTATATCTTGCAGGCATTTGAGCTTTCCTACCTGATCTCCTAAGTGGTGGGGTGGTGGTTTCAAACCTTATTTCTTCCTACTGTTGCTGCTGTCGCTGTTGTTGTTGTTGATGTTGTTGTTGTTGCTATTGTTCATCCTCTACCTTTGTTTTCTATTGATCTTGATTGTTCTTTGCATCTTCTTCTTCAAAGTATGGAATGTCCCATCCTCATGGTGCTCATTAGTTTCTTCACTATCCTACTCATGGAATTTAACATCTCTACTAACAAAGATCTTGAGAGTAGAGGGACTAAATAATCTGTATGCTTTATGTGATGAACAATACCCTATAAAAGTGCACCTAATGGCTTTTGAGTCTAATTTCTTTCTATCTTCCTTGGGTATGTGGGCAAATGCTTTACATCCAAATATTATTAAGTGTTTTACTGCAGGTTTATATCCATACAAAGCTTCAAAAGGAGTTTTAAACTCAATACTTCTTGTAGGACTCCTATTTTTTAAATAAACCGCAACATTCACTGCTTCAACCCAAAAACCATTTGAAAGATTCTTACCTTTCAGCATACTTCTCGCACATTCCACCAGAGTTCCATTCTTCCTTTCTGTTACTCCATTTTGATGTGGAGTATGGGGTATTGTAAACTGCTGCAAAATTCCATGATCTTTAAAATATCTGATCAGCGCATCTTTCCTATATTCTCCCCCTTGATCAGAACAAAGAATTTTTATCTGTTTCCCTGTTTGTCTTTCAATCATATTTTTAAACTGCTTAAAGTATTCAAATGTATGACTCTTCTTACTTAAGAAATACACCCAAGAAAACTTCGTACAATCATCAA
Source organism: Pinus tabuliformis (assembly GCA_031772625.1). Classification (NCBI taxonomy): domain Eukaryota; kingdom Viridiplantae; phylum Streptophyta; class Pinopsida; order Pinales; family Pinaceae; genus Pinus; species Pinus tabuliformis. The sequence continues at coordinate 746,409,983 of CM062816.1, read as the reverse complement.
TAAATAGTAGGAAATACACTGCACCTCCTAATGATTTTGTCTGCATGGGACCACAAAGGTCTGTGTGCACTAACTCCAGTATATCCCTCTATTTCTTTTCTACTCTAACAGGGAATTCTTCTCTATGCATTTTTCCTAAAGTACAAGCATCACAATCATTATGTACTTGCTTTAGCATAGGAAGATCTCTTACCATTTCTTTCCTCTGTAGTAACAACAAATCATTGTAATTGATGTGGCCGAATCTCTGGTGCCAAAGCTCTTCTGTAGTCAGGCTCGTTGCTGTCAATGCTCGAACCGGTGCAGGTCTCACATCCAACTTGTACAGTCCTCCTGTTCGGATTCCTGTAGCAATTGTCTTCATTCCATCTAGCAGATCCTTAATGTAACAGTGAGATTTTAAAAATTCAACTTTCAAATCTTGATCTGTAATCATAGATACAGAAATCAATTTCTTTGTTATGCCAGGCACATACATCACATTATAAATTTGTTTGATATTACCATCACGTAGAATGACAGAAACTTTCCCACATCCTTTGATTTGATGACTTCTGTTATCACCTAGGTAAATCTGTGCACCTTCGTTGATCTCTTTAAAATCCTCCAGCTAGTGCTTATTCACTGTCATGTGTGTTGACGCTCCCGAATCTACATGCCAAATGTCTGCATCAACATTTTCATCATGATCTACCAAGAAAAACCTCAAATTCTACTCCTGATCATTGTTCGCGAGATGACCTGCATGTCTCTTTGGCTTCTACTGTTCTTCATGATACTTCTTTTTCCTACATTCCCTAGCAACATGACCCAATTTTCCGCAATAAAAACATTTAGTTTCATAGTAGTTTTTATTCGGGTGCATACCTTAGGTCAGATTTGGTCATTTCTGTGAACTTGCTCCGTTTTTTTGTTGTGGACCTCCTTTCCCTTTGTAGAAGTTTTTCCTCGCCACCAATGCAAGATCGACACTCTGGGGCTTTAGAGTCGATCTCCTCTCTTCTTCCTGCATCAGTATACCTGTCAGCTCTTCAAAATGCGGGATCTTTTCTCTGGCATTGATTCCAGTGATGAACATCTGATAATCATCAGTGACACCATTCATTGTAATGGTTGCAAGATCTGTATCATCCATTGTATGACCAATAGCTGATAATTTGGTTTTCAGATCCTTGATCCTTGCTATGAATGAAGCAATCATTTCATTCTCCTCCATCTTCATGGATAGGATCTTACTTTTGAGGAGCAGAAGATGATTTGAATTTCTGATCTCATACAGTTCCTTCAAAATTCCCCAGATATCGTTAGCTGACTTACCTTCTCTGATGTGCGGTATAATGCAGTCTTTCACTGACATCTTTAACATTGTCCTTGCTTTGCTTTCTCATTTCTCCCGATTTGGGGCTGATGCTGATCCAGCCGCGGGCCTCAGCTCATCCCCATTCACAATCGCCTAAGCACTCTTCGCTTCTAGCAGAGTCTGCATCTTAGACTCCCAATTTTCATAATTGGAACCATCGAGATTGTTATGCTCGTTCATGCATGCTTCAAATATATTGTTATTCATCTTGGCGATTTAGAAAAAAAAATTGACAGGTAAAATATGTTAAATTTACCCCAGATCTGTGACAGAGACAGATCACTGTTGTTTGATCTCGCAGCACATGCGCAGATCACCATGGCTTTCTTCTCAGCCTCCAGACAACCTCCTGTTGTCAGCTACAACCTTGTTCTTGGCTTCCCCACTCAGCTTCTCTGACAGCTACAGCCTTGTTCTTGGCTCCCTCATGCAGTTTCTTTGATTTACACGATCGTCGCGGCTATCCACTCAAAACCTGCGACGATCTTGGTTCGAAGAACCACCCACCAGCCAGCGTACATGTTCCTCAGCCCTGATGCTCTGATACCATGATTAAAATGGCAATGTTTGTATTAATGAAAATAAAACCCACTGGTCAGCTCTACGAAAGAGAGTTTGAACCAGGAGAGTCTGGCTCTGAAGAATGCTCTGATACCATGATAAAAATGGCAATGTTTGTATTAATGAAAATAAAACCCACTAGTCAGCTCTACGAAAGAGAGTTTGAACCAGGAGAGTCTAGCTCTGCAGAACGCTCTGATACCATGATAAAAATGGTAATGTTTGTATTAATGAAAATAAAACCCATTGGTCAGCTCTACGAAAGAGAGTCTGAACCAGAAGACTTTGGCTCTGCAGAACGCTCTACATTGTTCATTAACATTACATATTAAATAGAATACATGGTTTTAGGGAAGTTAGAATAGCATCCTAAGAAATAGAAACTAATTCCTATCCTGAGGCTACGTGAACCAACTCTAACTATTCTAGGATATTCTCCATTATCTTCAACAAAAGCATGAAAAGTGTTAGCTCCACTCTATCATGCCTTCTACTAGGGTAGAAACTCTAATTATAACAAGCGTTAAGAGAATTTTTTAGGTAAACAATGGGTCTCAAAACAAAAATGTACAACAAAAATCAACTTTATAAGAAACCAATAGGATTCAATATGATGATGTAAACCACGGGGGATGATTCACCATTTTTGGAGTAAAAAGGTAAAAACAAATAAAATAAAAACTATTTGTTCAACTCGTATGTTCAACTTATCTCCCCATGATTTTACTCAACTTTTGAGTTAGAATAGTCTCTAGATGCAGAATTTAATTTTTCATCCAGGGAGTACCCATGTTGCATACTTTCGATGGACTCCACTACACAAAAAATGTGAAATTCATGACAAAACGTGAATCACATTTTTCGTGTAGTAGGGTCCATCGAAAGTATGCAACATGGGTACTCCCTAGATGAAAAAAATAAATTCTGCATCCAACGAGTGCTCCATCTCAAAATTTGAGTAAAATTGTAGGGAGATAAGTTGAAAATATGTGTTGAAAAAATAGTTTTTTATTTCTTCCCTCCAAAACTTAATGAGGTAATCTAATCTTATTTTATTATTTCCACTCTTATTTGATAATATTCCTTAGGAGACCCATTTTAGAAATCAAACGCGTCGACAAATGATCAATTATGTGATTTCGCCAAAAAGTCTCTAAACAAACGTTATGGATCACAGAAGTCTAAATTCCTTGAACTCAAAATTTATCTAGTGAATGTTATGAATAAAATATATAAAAAATAATATAAATATTGTAAACAATTAAAGCACTAAATAATGATTATATAGCTAGTAATTAGTTAATGAAGAGGTATGTCCTTAAGGACATGACTTTCCATGAAGAGGCACCTGCCTAGGGTATATAAGCAGGCCCTCACTCTTATTTGTATCATACTCTCATTCATATATTTTAATAAATATTCTTGTATCCTCAATGGAGATATTTATATTCCAAGTCTTTTGGAATATTTAACTTCTAAGTATACGAAGCTTCTTCGTTACATTGGTATCAAAACATTTCTCTGAGTATACGAACTTTGTTCATTACATTGGTATCATAGTGTTTGATCCTTTAGCCACTCAATCGATGCACAAAGCCAGTTTGATCTAGTCTTTAACCATCAATTTTGTCAACATTGTTGTCATTCAAGTGTTTCGCTACACAAGTTTATGGGGGTTCTCCATACTATCGTCAAGCCTTTGGCCATTATATATATAAAAGAGAAGAAACAAAATTATATAAAAGAAAAATATTTAAAAAAAAAAAAACTCCAAAAAAATATTAAAAAAATAAAAATAACAAAATCCAAAAAGAAATATTAAAAAATACATAAAAAAATAACAAAAATAATATAGTCCCTGCAGCCATAGTCGCTGCCACAGCAAAGGCCAGATCGACGAACTGTCGACCAAGTAAATAGTCGCGTGCAGCTTGTCATTCGCAGCCACCATTACTTTCAATGACAATCAGAATTGTTTCACGATATATCTTTTCAACCACACAGTGCCATGAAGGCCCTCCGTACATAGTTTTCTGACTATTTCTTGTTTTTCCACCATCGCTCACACATTTCCCGTCAACGCTTGAAGTCTAATCATTTGGTCTGCATTAGTACCAGTAGTGCACCCTATAGTTGCCTCATAGTCGATCATGGAATTGTAAACTCCACCTTATTGTTGGAGCCCCGCATTGCCACGAACACCAACCTATTGTGTCCAAATAGCAAATGGACGTTCACAGTCTAACAGCTAACTTGTAGCCGCTTTCTGAGTCGCCTCAGCCGCCATCGCGACTGCACAACTAAATGCCATTAATGTTAAAAGCGCTTGACAAAATTGAAAACCGCCAGTGTTATTTTTGTCTATCAATTCAATTGCATATGTATGGATGAAATTGTAAAAGTTTGAAGTTCATAAAGTTTTTCGAGGGATGTGAACAAAGGAACAAACACTATTATATTATATTAAATTTTGGAACGAGATTTAGGAGAAGGAAGAGTTTACATATGAATGGTTACAATTAAGGAATATTTATAAAGTGAACATATTATTTGAAGGTATAATTTAAAAAAGAAAAGGGGGCAAAGTGTTATACTATTTAAAAAAAGGGTCACTTTTAATAAAATATATATATTAGAAAAGAAGGTTGTAAAGTTGAAAAAGAGGGTCTATTCTAGTGAAAGGACTAAAGAATTATTTTATAAAATGAAATTATAAACTAGTTCCAAGCCCATTTAAAAAATATATATATATTTATGGATACTTTTTAAGGTTCAAGTTGATTAAAAAGTCCAAGATATATTATTAAGGAAGGTACAACGTCGGCTCCAACTAGGGACATTTCCTTGTAGGCAAAGTGCTAAGAACCTGTAGACTAGTAGCCTTCACCATTGGACATGGAGTATCACCAAGGAACTTACAAATATCACTCTCATTTTCAAGGCGAAAACATTGTTGCAGTAACCCCTAAAGGTAACACTATACCATAGTTATTTTGATCACAAGAGAAGCAATATAAATAGGAAGGTTGTTTTCAAGAAGTAAATAAACTAATCAACTTATTCAAATGAATAGAAATGTTGTTTTGAAGTAAATAAATTATTCAACTTATACAAGTCATTGTTGCGATCAATAGTAATATTTGAAATTTTTTTGAACCCATTGTTGATATATTTCAAGAAATATCTATCAAGTCAATCTTCAAATTTGTACCCATTCTAACATTAGAGAAATTTTGAGGTCAAAAATGGGTCTCAAAACAAAATTGTACAACAAAAATAAACTTTATAAGAACCAATAGGATTCAATATGATGATGTCAACTGCGGGAGAATGATTCATCATTTTTTGAGTATAAAAAAAAAAACTAATTTTTCAACTCATATTTTCAAGTTATCTCCCTATGATTTTACTCAAATTTCAAGCATGAGCATTTGTTGAATACATAATTTAATTTTGCATCCAAGGAGTACCCATGTTGTATACTTTCGATGGACTCTACCAAACAAAAAATGTGAAATACATGAAAAATGTTATTGCAATCACATTTTTTCATGTATTTCACATTTTTGTGTAGTAGGGTCCATAGAAAGTATGCAACATGGGTACTCCTTGGATGCAAAACTATATTTTGCATCCAACGAGTGCTTCTGCTCGAAACTTGAGTGAAATCGTAGGAAGATGAATAAAAAATGAGTTGAAAAAAGTAGTTTTTTTTCTTTTTTCCCTCCAAAACTTGATAAGTTAATCTAATCTTATTTTATTATTTCCAATATTATCTTATAATTTCCTTAGGATACCCATTTTAGACCTCAAAATTTCTCTAATATAAGAATGGTAAGTCAAAAAAAAAAAAATTAATGGGTGATAACATTACATCATGCATTGAACAACTATTATGCAACATCTTGCTTTACAATTCAAATAAAGGTTACTTGCAAGGTACATATATTTTGAATTCTCGATTACCATTGTGTTGACAAGTAAGAAGCTCACTAACATTTAGTTATAGTAGAGAAAATGACATCAACAGAAAAATCTTTTATTTCTTACAAAAATGAAGGGATCAAGTTCTGAAAAATTATATCAAAAACAAAAGGGATGGAAATGTATCAATTGAGTTGTGTTAAAGTAGTAAATCAAGTTTTTTTTAAAGGAGACTTGGGTTCAATCCCTAAAAATTTATCATGTTATTGCATCCAATTTGCAAATGAAGCCAAGAGAAAGTCCCTACTAAATTCGACAAGATAAATACTCGTCAATTGCAAAATTGTAACCAAATTTTATCATATTGAAATGTTGATGTTGAGAAAGAAGTTTGACCCTCTTATAAATAAAACGGGATTCATGTAAAAACAAAGGAATGTAAAGTATGTAGGAGTATGTTAAAGTGGTTAAATGAGTTTTTTTTAGACTTGGGTTCAATCCCCCAAAAATTCATCATGTTATTGTATCCAAATTGCAAATGAAAACCAAGGAAAGTCCCTACTAAATTTGACAACATAAATATCCCTCAATTGCAAAATTGTAACCAAATATCATGATGTTGAAATGTTGATATTGTAAGAGAAGTTTGACCCTCTTATAGATAAAAAGAATTCACATGAAAACAAATGAATATATAACAGAGAAATCTTGCCAATTAAAACTCAACTAAATGTAGCATACAATCAATCTAACCAATTGAAATTCATTAATTTTCACTATTTATTACGTTTTCAATAAATAATTCCCATCAAAATATGAAAATATCATGTTTGACCACTTGGGCAAGTATTTTATGGATAAGCCCATGCCATATCCAAAAGAGATTAGATTAAATTTTTAATTTCCTCTGAATGCTTGTGATCCATATTCTTACCACAAACACTATGAGGTGAGAATCGAAAAAGACTCAAAATAATAATTAATTATTAAAACATGTCCCAAAGGACATGACTATCTGTGAAAGGGCACCTTTCCTAGTATATAAGTAGGTCCCTCATTTGTAACCACACACACACACACACACACACACACACACACACATATATATATATATATATTCTTCATTCATACATTTACATGATATATTCTTTATTCTTAAAATAGATTTTATAATTGTATTCTAGATATCTTGGATTGTTTGATGTGTGTAACCGAACTTTGTTGATTACATTGGTATGAGAGCTATTCGACTATCTGGTCGTTCAACCAATATGATTTCAGCCTTTGGCATCAACTCTTCATCAAGTTTATTATTGCTGCAATTGAGGCTTTAGCCACACAAAGTTTTCTTGAAAGTTCTCCTTTCTTGTATACACTTGAGCTTATGGCCATTTAAAAGGAAAATAGAAAACACACACACACACACACATATATATAATATTGACGACTATTCAACACAATGTCGCTGACAAATAGCCATTTGGTGGCGCCGACCAAACTTCCATGGCACACAACTGCAACGACCACCACAAGCGATTACCGCAACAAAAATTGTGACAACCACCTCGTCAGGAGCAACCCAACAATTCCATAGCCATAATCATAACTACCACATCGATCTTGTTGTTGAGCATTAACCACACCCCGTGCCTCGATACAACTTCCAACCATTGTGTCGATGCCACATTCTGCACGGAAAAATCAAAGGAGATTAAAAAAAAACAACTGCACATTCACTAACATAGTCGACCACTATTGCCACATCCCTTCCCATGTGACGTAGCAACACCCTGCCAATCACTGTTGCCAATATAAAAATGTGTTATCATGTTTTTCTTTATCAACAGTAACCTAATTAGTGTAACATACACAACTCTACACAACTAGTAGAGCTACATGTCCAGTCTTTATTTCCATATCACCCATACAACAAATATTTTGTGTTTGTACACAATCGTTGCCTAAATAAATCCAGTGTTCCATGGGGACGCGTCCTCCAGGGTCGGGTGCACGCACCCTTCGCACCCCGCGCACCCGAAACGGGGGGGGGGGGGCGTCTAGGGAAACGTTTCCCCACGTCCCCCTTTTGGGGAGACGCGAGGAGACACACGGGGGACGTGACTCCCCACACGGGGGATGCCTGGGCGCCCCCCCTCAAAATGGGCTATGCATCCCCCCTTAAATTTTCTTGTAAACAATTATTTATGACAGGGAAAACCTAGTATTTGACAATATTTCCCTACTAATGCTATGCAATTCATGGTGATGTTAAATTCTTAAAGTAAAAGTGACATTCTCCTTTATCTTTCATTTTCATCATTTTACTTAAATTTTTAACATTACCATGAAATGACTCAGGATGTTTGAGAGTGGTTCTGACCTCATTGGATTTCATATGGAGAAAGTAGAATTTTAGATCTCACCCAAAAACCAGCAAACTTAACAGTTTTTCAGGAATTCAAGATTCAATGGATTGTGATGTTTCCATTACATTTTGTCATGTACAAGGGTATGGAATTAATATTTAATCAAGAGCACCAAGCCCTCTGTGTACTTTAGAGTGACTTTTAGACTCATCACTCCATTGTTTTTGAGTTTTAGTTATATCAATTTACTATTCCAGTCTTCAGATTTCAATGTCTATCATAGTCTATTTTGCTTAGTACTAATTAGATTCTAGAATGATAAATGATGAATTTTAATTCTAAATCAATTTAGAATCTAGAATGATGAATGAATAATGATGAATTTAATTTTTAAATCAATGTAGATTCTAGAATGGTGAATAATGAATAATGAATATGGACCAGAGTATTTCATTATTGAATCTTATGGTTTATGGATGAATCATGTATGTATCAATAAGGATGATGAGTATGGATCAATGTATTTCATTATTTAATTCAATTATGTATTTATCATTCTATTTATGCTTTCATTATTGAATATGAGTTTGAAAATATATATATATATATATAGATTAAAAAAGAAAAAAATTTATATACCCCGACGTCCCCCTGTCCCCCTAAATTTCCTTAAAATTTGAAGGTATTCCTACACATTCCTCTTGTGCGTTTCCCCGCACCCGCGTCTCCCCATCCTGGAGTCTTGGTAGAACATTAAATAAATCCTAATCTAAATTTTGAATGGTTTATTGGTGATGACATTTATCGCTTTTTTGAAACTCATACCACTTGCCTATCATTTGGCTCGATCATTCTATGACTTAGTTTCACTGAGTGGGTACGGTGCCACCCTTGTTATGGGTGCAACCCTTCATAACGAATAACAAACAATTATAACTCATACATTAAATTAATCCAAAGATTCAAGGGAAGTTATATTAAAAGGATTATAAAGAAATTATATAAGCATTTAAAAGTTTTATAAAAGGCCAATTTGAATCAAGAAGAATGGTTATAAAATTAAAAAGTACTATTATTAAAAAGATTAAAATTAAAAGGAATATACGTCGTTAAGGTATAAAAAGAAAAAATACATAGAACAATAAAAAGGTACCAAAGGTTTTAGGAGATTTTTTTTATCGTATTATTATTAAGGTTACAAAAATATTTAATTATCCAAAAATATCACAAAAGGTATTAAAGTTTTAATAAAGAATGGAAAAAAGTTTATAGTTCTTTTCAAATTTGTGAAGTAATCACCAAATACGAAGAAATAATTCGAAAATGAACAAATGATATGGATTTCATATATAATTTTATGTTTCAGTTTAGAGCACAATATTTTGTTGAATTTGTTCGAAATTATTTACTGTGGAAGAATATCAAGATAATGCTCAGACACAAATTAAAAGATTAAAAAAAGGATTTGCAAAATTTTAGCAAAAAAACAAGGCGTCAAAAAAGAAATATAAAAATTTCAAAGATTTGTTTTACCAAGAATCAACAAAAAAATAATGAAGAATTTTTGCATCTAAGGGACCATAGTAAAAAATTACTTACGAAAGTCAAGAAGTCCAACACTACAAAGAAAAAAGTATAAGAAGAAAATGAGTCTCTAGAAGAATTCAACAAGAATCTATCAAAAAAGGAAGAAGAAAAATTGTGCTTAAAAAACCTTAATCAAAAGTTATTAGAACAAATCAGACATTTAATAAATGGGAGGATTGAGTGGCAAAAAATTAGTTGAACCAAAAGCTGAAATAATTTCATGTTAAAAAAATCATAATCAAAATTTGCTTACTCAAATTAAGAAACTTAAAAATCATAAGAAATCATTGAAAAGCAAATGGGAAGAACTTATCACGAAAGAAGAATTGGAATTTTTAGATGTATCAATCCAAGTTTAGGAAAAATGAACGAATATCGATCCAATCAATATCACAATTCAGAAAGATGACAAACCAATTGAAGTAAAAAACATATTAGATGTTGTAGTTCAACAACTAAAATTTCAAGTGAAGATCTAACAATTAGCCAGGTAACTTTTGTACGTGGAAGAAACCAAATACTTCAAGTAAGAAATTGTGACAAACAGGATAAGGGGAAGTCACATCACAAGAACTTTTTATCGACACCCAAATCATAAAAACAAACGTCTCAACCAGTCTGCAAATCCATATCACTTGGACCAGAAGCAAGTGACTTATGTTCCCAAGAATAGCGATGCCACCATAATCCAATCTTATGATAACAATTCATCCCAAGTTTCCAGTGTCACAAAATTCCATAGAAGACTAATCTGGGATGGCTAGATCACTTCTCGCTTCAACAATTTTGTTTATCAATGGAAGGATCTTTTCATTTTCTATTATCAAAGATGACGACTCAAAAAATTCAAAAAAATGCAAACATATTACAAGACAAAGAAACATCTGACACACCTTGTTGGCAATACGCTTTGAGAACAAAACTTTTATGAAAAGGATGACAATAATATAAATATTATAAATAACATAATGATTAATAAAATAATAATTAGTTATTGAAGAGACATGTCCCAAAGGACGTGACCATCTATGAAAGGGAAACTTGCCTTGTCTATAACTAGGGCCCTCATTTGTAACCAGATATATAGATTCTCCATATTCTTCATTCATACATTCATGCAATGTCTTATTTTCAAGCTTCTTAATCTATGTAATATTTTTTCACTATGTTCCTTAAGCCAATTTTTTTTTTTCATTTTTATCAGCTTTCTTTTTTATATTCTATACTGACTTGATTTTTTAAAATTTGCTTTTGAGATATCTTGTATGTCTTTTGGTGTTGAATTTGACTTCAATGTAACATCCTATAGTGTTATTTTTTCTTCATGTAGAAAAATGTCAGAAGCTTTTTCTTTCTATTCATGATGAAGAACCCTAGTGGTTGCATCTACAATGAACCTCGAATAATTCACCTTGACCGCTCTGTAAGGATTGAATAGATAATAGCAATATAAATGTATGATCATCAATGTTTAGTTGTAAATAAGATATATCATATTGTTTTTTCTCAAAGGTTTAATTTTTCGAATACATTTGACTCAAGAATAAACAATTGGTTAACAAGTTTAAGGTTTATATGATTTTCATCCTCAATAGTTGAGATAGAAATAATGACATTTTCTTATTAGAACCCCTTTAATTATAAATAGCATTGAAACATAGTTATTTGAAAATTTTGAAAATATTCTTTTTTCCTCAATTATAAATTGTATCCATTTTTCATCAATGTTTAACTTCATTTCATATTCGTCAAATGATACTTTGTTTATAAAGCTCATATTTTTCATTTGAATAACCCACTTATTTACTTCTTCAAAATATAATGAGATCCATTCTAATTTGATAGACTTTGAACACTTTATGGATTCCTTTTTTTATAAACCTTGAAAATATAATAATTTATCTTTTTTATTATATATATAACTCTCTCAAAATTATTTTCGTCTTACTTTTTCTCTCCTCAATAAAAGTCTAAGCTAGAATAGTTGTAGAAAGAAAAGAACTTTGGGGTTGGAAAGCATTTTATGCTTTTCAAAATAGGTGCAAAAAGACAGAGTTATGGGACTCTAAAACCACTCAAACTCTTTTTGGACTTCTAGTGATCTCTATGGTTGTGAATATGGGCCAGCAATACATCCGACATGCAGTGCAGACAAATTTAGAAAATTCAGAAGTGTTTGATTACAATCAAATTTAAGATTAAAAATGCAGTTCCTTATGATATCTTGTTAAGTGAAACAGGGACTGCTCCTATTGAAGGAATTGCTATGGTGCGAGTCATAAGGTATTTAAAAAAAAAAGTGAGCAAATGAAAGAGGGTAGATGGCCTAAGATTGTCTTTAACGATAGATTATGCAAGAGCAAAAAAAATTGGATGCAACAAAATAACATATGATTTAGTAAATGTCCGCATGGGGTAGCTCAACTGGCGATGGTCGTGGAATGAGATCTCATCGAACTGGAGATCTTGGGTTCGAATTTTGTACTACCCTCCCCCCGTCGCGAGGTGAATAATGGACATGTAAAATCGAAAATGAGAGTCCTACCAAGCTTAACAAAAGAAAACATATGGTTTAGTAAATGGGGTATTTGTTTGAACGCATGTCCCATAAAAAATTCCACAAGCATACTTGAGATAAGGAGCTAGGAAGAAAGAACAATTATTATATTTAAGTGTTTAATCCCACTCATAGTCATTAACCAAAAGCATACATAGATGCCAATATCTTTTGGAGAGCCAAAATTCTTATTGCTCAATTAAGGACTAATTCTCATCAACTCCATTGTGAAACAAAGTGCTGGAAAAGGCCAAAGGAACTCTAGAAGGAAAGAGTATGCATTTTTTGTTTTTCTGGAAAGGAAGAAAATAACATGGAAAGTTATGCAGATGTGCTGATAGCTAGCTCTTGGGATAACTATTTAACGAGGGGTTTGTCAAAAAGCTAAGAGCACTTATTTTGAAGCTTCATAGAAAAAGAGCCGAATACATTAAGCAAATGAAGAAGCAATATGTCCCATAAACTATCTTTAACCAACCAAGTGAACGTTAAAATAATTTCTTTCTTTTTCTATCTAATAAATAGTTTAATTTTTATTTTTCCCTTGAACTACGCTAACTTAATTATTTTTTTGCAACCGAACAGCGCTAACTTGATTATTTTTTTGCAACCGAACAGCGATTTTTTTTGGGTGTGCTTTCAAACTAAATGGTTCAAATGAAAAAATTATGCACCGGAATATATTCTCTAATTAATTCGACGGTAGAGATGATGACGACGCTGCCTGGAAATTTGAAATCATCCAAGCAACTGCAACAACAAACAGTTTGTTTTTTTATTTCACCTTTTCCATTTGTGCTTTGTTGTTTTTTGATTTCACCTTTTCCATTTGTGCAACTCCCTTTTAGCTCTACACAACTTTAGCGGTGGATCTATTCCTGTTGGCAATCCTCTGTGACATAACCATATAACCATAGATTTTTTTTAGGGAAAAACGCTTGTTTTATATTAAATATAAAATCCAGTACATTTATCGGAATACACCAAGATACTTCCTACAAAAATGGAGGCGTGAATATAGAGTCTTCTTCCCCATGAAAGCAAATACAGATTGTGTATATGGTCCCACCTACACCATTTTTAACTTCATATTGCAGAAATTAAACAAAATTTCAAAACAGTCTGAAATGTTAATACAATAATAACTAAGATGCAAGATTAAAAGAGAGGCAAACACCCCTCCTCCCACGTAATACCATCCACAAAATAACTATATCGAAGGACGACGCCCAGAGCTGCACGAAGTCCCTCTTTAGATAGACCACTTTAGATAGACCATCCGCCACAGTGTTCGAATTCTGAAAGATATGTTGGAAAGCAATGGCCTGGAATGACTCATAAAGTTGCATAAACTATAACCATAGTTATAAGACTCACAAAGTTGTTTTAGTAATGGAAGTCACTTGGATTGATTTAAAAATAAATCGTGTTTAATTGGATGTAAATATTCGGTCAACACTGCTCAAACAGATCAATACTCGCTAGTTTAACCAAATTTGTCAGGTAATATACGAGTTTACCAAATTTGATAGACAGACTCGGCGAGTGACAAAAAACTGAAAAGCGGTGGAAAGAACCTCATTCTTGAGTCATTTTGCTGCCAGATTCAGATTACTTTAACTGACAAGGGCAAAACATTGGATAGTAGACTTTTAAGTGCCTTTATTTTGGTGTAAAGAGGATTTGTTATGCAATGAAAAATCTAAACTCGTTCCGAATTTATTCAGTGTTTTATGCCAAAAAATATTTCCAAGTATTTTCCTAGTCCTAGTTATACTATTACCAATGTTTTAAAATTCTGACTCCGACTCTGCCGAGGGTCGACTCCGACTCTGACTCGGTATCGACTCGGCCGGCTTGATTTCAATGACTCGGTCATTGTAAAAAATACATTAAATATTTATTTTTTTATAAAAACACATAATTTTAAAGATTTTCATTCATGTTTCCAAACACATAGCATTAGAATATAGATAGAAGACAACATATGATCAAAGTAGGCTCATGAATATATCCATTATATCAAAATGGCACCCAGTGCATGGTCCAATACATACACGATGATGATATAGATATCAAAACAAAAACACATAACCAAGGAGGCTATAAATGGCCTCTACAACAAAAGTCTGTGACCAATACTACTGGCGATTGCTAGAGTTGCCAACATCCTCTGGCTCAGTGTTACTTGGGAGCGGGAGCGAAAGTGGGGAGCGAGAGCGAAAACGGGAGCGGGAGCGACATTTTCAGAAGCTCCCAGTTTGGGAGTGAATCCTAGAGGAGTTCGACAACCAATGTCACTAACATCAAGGTACATAGAGGGATTGGTGCTCTTGATTAAATACGAGTTCCATACTCTAATATATGACAAAATTCAATGGAAACATTGTAATCCCCCAATCCTGAAACCCTGAAAAACAGATAAGTCTACTAGATTTTGAATGAAATCTAAAATTCTACTTTTTCCATATGAAATCCAATGAGGCCGGAACCACTCTCAAACATCTTGAGTCATTTCATGGTAATGTTAAAAATTTAAGTAAAAGGATGAAAATGAAGATTAAGGAGAATGTCACTTTTAACATTACCATGAAATTTGAATAACATATCATTACTAGGAGAGGGGAATGGACCCCAAAGACCAAAAAACCAATTAATAAAACCATTTGGAGTCCCCCACACTCAGAAAAAACATTAAAAAATCAAAAAAATTGCATCTTTGGGGGTTCACTCGCCGTTTTCCTAGACCCGGCCGGGTTGATACGGACTTCGCCGAGCCGGCTCGGTATTAACTCGGTCGGCCGAACCGGTTCAACCACCGAGTTGAATTTTTTTTCGCCGAGTCGGTTCCGAGCTGGCGAGGTTTAAAAACACTGACTATTACTCGTCACCTTGTCTAGTTGTTCCCATGTCCAAGACATGTAACTTTGAATGGAAAAGTTAAGAGATTTCGTAGACTGCAACCCTAGGTCTGGACTATGCAATTCAGCTGCAATTTTAAGAAAGCATCATCAAATACAAGCTTGTGAATAGATTCCAAGTGCTATTAGAGATGCAATATTTGTCCACTATATTTGCAAGGTTATCAAAGAGGATAAAAATATTTTACATCTAAAATGTTTCAGTAATTGTATGAATGAAGATGCAGACCAGAAAATACGTGTTCTAACTTGTTTATTAGAAAATGTGAATTTCAATCTCCAAAAATGTGGAAGACGAATAGGCAAAAACAGGTATGGCATGTGTTGTTCCATGGATGCTTCCTTTAGACTTTACTGTGTTGAGCATCCAGCATCTATCAAGAGGTGGGATGCTGTTTTGCACTTAATGGAATGTGACCTTTGGCCCAATTTCACAGCCAAAATGGATTCCTTTATTTCAAACTTAACTAGACCCCTTGCAGGGGCACACTACCCCACGAGGGGTAAATATGTCACTTGGGAAAGCAAACCCTTGTTAAGTCGAGAGGCTCATTCTACAATCCAATATGAGGGTGATGAGTAATTCTGTCCTTGCTCAACTTGGAGTTGCCCGGATGTCCCTTAAAAAAATACTTTACATGAAAAAACATTGTCAGCTATAATAAAAACATAAATCATTATACATGGTTAAAAAGCATAGGGTGATGAGTAATTCTGTCCTTGCTCAACTTGGAGTTGCCCAGATGTCCCTTAAAAAAATACTTTAAATGAAAAAACATTGTCAGCTATAATAAAAACATAAATCATTATACATAATTTGTTAAAAAGCATTATAAAACATTTATAATCACATTCTCATTGTGTTCACTTAAGTCGTTGATACTTCATTTAACTCTTTGAGTAATAAATAAATTAATTGGATGTCTATGTCAAACAATATAATTTCATATAACTTTATAGAGATAAAGTAATTAAAATTTAAAGAAAACTTGTATTTCTCTTATAAATATTTCAATATACAAAAATATCTATATTAATAATAATTAAAGGTAAAATAATTTTATCTACAACTCATTTAATTTTTAATATAAATTATTAATAATAATAAATTGTTCAAAAATACAATTTTAACAATGAAAAATTACACATAGTCTATAATAGAGAGACAGAAAACTGATTTATCAAGCACTAAAGGGATTAAATCTGTAAATCTTTTTCAATTTGTATTCTAAAAAGAGGTTTGCATATAATGAGATTTGATCTAGTAGATCCATAGTTAAGATGGATCTATACTGGTGTGCTAAATGACGGTGCCTCACTTTCTCCAACCTGACAAGCCCCTTTTGAAAATTATCACATGTATAGAATCATAAATTGCTCGTATATACATTTATGAAAAAATAGTATCCTTATAACTGAAATCAAAAGAAATTTTGAAATTTCATGGTCACCTGCCAAGGAAAGGATAAGGATTCAAAGTATTACTGTTCAATAACGAGGTAAATATTTGGTTGCAGTTGAACAGAGGGAAAAAGTACATGGAAAGTGTTAAACTGTCAAATTGAAAGCTCTCCTCCAGCTAAACTCCTAAACCAATGAGTACTACTAGACCATTTGGAAAGAAACAACACACTAAAGAGCTCTTGACAAACAATGAACTTGTCAAAGGTTTTCCTCATTCTTTGATTACAAAGGAAGTGATGACTCCCTCAGATACTTGGAATTTACACCCGACTCACGAACTAATGCAACTCGTCCTGTCCGTGCCAGCTATAGAAAAACAAGCAACCAACATCCAACTCTGTTAGAACATGTAAGAAGGCAGGACCAGCTGATCCTATTATTCTGTTACAAAATATATTTTCCAATTCCAACACTAACCATAGAACATACACCACCAACTAGACAAGAAATGCACATATTTCTCAAGTAGATTGACCCTTATGAACAAATGAAAAAATGAGCTTTATACTACTGGTTTATCTCAACGAATAGAAACACAAGTTTAGCTACATATAGACTAAGAAGTGCTAATCAGGATATATTATATAAATTAGAGGATCCAGAAGATCTACTAACTTCACATATGCCATATGGCTCAAATAACCGCTGTAACGCAGCCATCTTCTCCAAGTCTCCTGTAAGCTGAGCCAATATATATGATTTCAGTCATTCTTGTCTTGTCAAGATTTTGAAATAATTACAGCTGAAATCGATTAGGTCCTGAAATGAATGGTCCTAAAGCATAAACTTCTTAGAAATGGGTTATTTGCAAAAGAGAAAACACTTTGGCAAACAGTTGTGTCTTCCAGATTCACATGCATTACAGCGACCACTGCATATGTATTTACTATTTATTGATAAAATGTTCTTACATAATATGATATATTAAACTCCAATAAATTTCCTAAAGAATTCATAGAATGGATAGAATAGGATGTTAACAGGGAAAACCTCTAGGGTAACAGTATGAGCTGATACATCCACAGGCTTTGCTCGAAAGATGCTTGCAATGTCTAGTATATCTCTTCGAACACTAGGGTTTGCAGCAATCTTGATAAGCATTAATTCTCTTTCAGCAAACGGCAAATGAGTTAGATCTTCAACCTGCAAATTTTAAAATTGAGACAAGCAGTGGCAAAATAAGCAATGAATTTAGCAGATCATCATGAATCCCATTTTCCTATCATCCATAGTTTCTTATTTCCCAATCCCCTCTTATATGTGTGTGACATGCTGTTGCTACTGCTCAGCAATTTTTGCCCGCGAACCAGGCATCCACCTAATCTTAAGGCAGTTCTGTGAACTGCAAATTAGTTGATGGAACAAAAAAATGAAAACACAAACAAACTGTTCTTGCAAAAGTACAAGCAAAAAATCTGGAAGAAATGAGATATTATTTGTACTAACCTTAAGAACATCAATAATCTTATAAAGCTGCTGCAGCAGCTTCATAATGGACTCATCCGTTCCAGGAACTACAGTAGTTATGCGTGACGTTCCTTCCTCCTCTGCTGGCCCCACAGCAAGGCTCTGTAAAAATTACAGCCAATCCTTTGTTCTGTGATGATCACGACAATCTGTTTTTCAAAATTTCAAGCTCTAAGAGAAAATTGATTGCCTCAACTCTTCGCATTGGAATGTTCAACATTGAACAAGATTCCAGAGATTGCCACACCTGAATATTATAACCTCTACGAGCAAAAACACCAGTTACTATATTTAGCACTCCAGGAGCATCATTCACCAGCAGAGACAATGTGTGAGAGCAGAGTCCGCTGGACTGGAACAAAATCATTAGAAAACAAGTGTAAGATGTTTCAGCATTCCTCAAATGACAAAGGCAGGAACCAGAACCAGCCATATAACTAAAAATTGTTGACTTGCAGAGGAATAGAATATATCTAGAACTACGAATCTAATCAACAAGAATCAAGACCACTGACACAGTACAGAACAAAATGAAAGTACCTTTCCAACCATATAGATATGAACAATATATAAGACATCCAAAAGAAACAGCTGTTAGTAAGCATTTGAACTTTGGGTTCAGTAACAAAGCAACTCTCTGGACACTATCTCTGATGAAGTGATATCTAATCTCAATATGCTTGGACCTATCATGAAACATAGGACTTTCAAAGAGTTTAATGCAACTCTGATTATCACAATGAATAATTGTTGGCCCCATGTCCAGACCAAATAATCTTGTATTCATCCTGTGAAGCCACATTGCCTCACAACTCCCCATACTTGCTGCCATGTACTCTACCTCTGCTGAACTAAGTGCCACTGACTACTGTGTCTTGCTGTACCATGAGATCATGGCTGATCCCAAGCTGAAACAACATCCAGACGTGGACTCATAGCTGATCGGAACTTAGCACTTTGGATCATGTTTGGACTCATAACATATATGAGATACTTATTCATTCATGATATTTTGGACATCTATTGATATTATGCATTGTTTGGACATGGCTTTATTGAATATCAATGAAAAATGTTTTTTCTTAATTCAATATATGTGTATATTTTTATTTATTGAATTCACCTATTTTTCCTCGATCTGATTAAAACTCTTCTCTCTTTTTCCTCGTCGATTTATTGTTGATTCTAAGTCTAGTAACAAACACACACATATAGAATTGCATTCATATTCCAAAAAACATCCAGAATGCCAAACTAGATATAGAATATATCAAAGCATGCATATTGTAAACAAATCAAGATAGAAATGGCATCCATAGTACATTAATGATTAATTATTTGAGCATCAATCATCTAGAATCTAGATTCTCCTCCTCTTGTCTAGCCTTTGTCTCTGCCTTGATTCTCTAGGGATTTTAGTCACCTTTGCGCAATTTTGATCAAACAGCCTAATCCAAGCCTTATAATATTATAGAAAAATCTTAACATGCTTGATCAATGATTTTGACTTGAGTGAAGGGTACATCCTTGCTAAGGCTATGACAAAGGAGTTCAACAATCAACACCACCAACATTGGGGTACATGTAGGGCTTGGTTGTTGATTAAATGCCAATCACATACATGATATAATCTAATGAAATGTCGCAATCCCATTGATCTAGAAATCCTGAAAACTGTTAAGTATGCTGAATTTTGAATGGGATATTAAATTCTATTTTCTCCATATCAATTCCATTGAGGTTGGAACCACTCTCAAACACCCTGAGTCATTTCATTGTAATGTTAAAAATTTAAGTAAAAGGATGAAAATAAAAGATAAAGGAGAATGTCACTTTTACTTGAAGAATTTACTTACCATTAGGAAGCATCAAGGGAGCATCAAGGGAGCACCTTGGGAGTGTTTGGGAAGCACGGTTCCTCACATAGCGATTTCAAATTACAAAGAAAAAAGTGTCTCACAAAACCATGCGAGTGTTATCTATAACAACGTGTGAAACATGTCGGAACCTCGAACGAAACCGTCATGGTTCCCATAGGTCTAGGAACTGTGATTTTCAAAGCAAAGCACGGTTCCAAACTTCTAGTGCACAGTTTCGTCTGCGGTTTGCTAACAGATCCCCACGATTTGCAGTTATGGCTTCTAATCTATAGGGAAGGAGCATAGGCAACTCCTGCAACACTGTTACTACTCATAAGATATTCATTATGTTCCATTTCCACTTTATTCTAATTGCCATTAGAAAAATAAAGCTTGATGATATGCCCATTCACCAACAACTGCAATATTTCTCCCTTTTTTTGTCCCACATCAAGACCAAATAGCCCTTTTTGAGTATATTTTACCAAGTTTTTTGGTCAAGTATTCATTTAATCTTCTCTTCTTCCTTTGTTAATTGATCAAATGCCTTTCATCAATTCTCTGCACGTTCCACCAGGTGGTTCACTCTTACCTGACTTGCTCCTTGATCTAATGTGAAATGTTGCAATAATTGGCACACTAGAATTTTCAAGTGAAAAGGCAATGTTGTCGCTCAAATTATACAGGCTAGATGCGACAACGATCAGGGCAGGGGTTGTCACACTGATCCCCACCCTCTCTGTTCTAGTTGTCTCCCTACAGCAAGCTATGGGAGGTAGTCACTATGAAATGTGAAGATGGGGAGACTCGTCAGCAACCAACAAGTCCACAAGACAAAACTGAATGGCCTAGCAACTTGGTTAATTTTGTTGAGAATTCAATAGGGCAATGATTATGATTAATTCTCTTTACTTGATAATTGCTTGTGATTCCTTTTTACTTATTAGCTTTGTTCCTTATTATTATATGTTGGAAGCATCAAACATCTACCAAAAACACGAAGAATAATGACACAGTATATAGGTTGCAAGCTAGGGCCAAAACCTGTCCTCTTGAGAGGAAAACCCTTAAATCTCTTCTCTTTCTTATAGATTCTTCAATTGACGAATTCTGTGACCTTAAGACTAAGACCAATCCTCTTCAAGACCGAGACCAACCTCTTTGGATGATGTGCCAACTTCGATCTAGTCAAACCCAGACAAATCTCTTCCAATAGCACCTTTTCGACTTCCTGCTGCAAGATTTTTCGACCTTCTACAGCAGATCTGAAATTTCGGCCTCCCAGCAACTGCTGCTACCACACCTGTGAACTTTGATCTTCTTCTAGAACCCTCCTTTGACCTTCGCTTGCCTTTCCTTGACTTCTGGAGCTTGAGAGTGACCCTTGGTGACCTCTTTGCCTCCTTTTCTCCAAGATCGAACTTGAATATGGATGCCTTTGATCTTGGAAACCTTTACCCAAGATCTCAAAATTATTGCATCGTACCTCACAGGTTTAGGGATTTCATCTTGTTATTTCCAGGTAGACTCGCAAGGTTACAAGCAGTGTTACTTGGGAGCAGGAGCGAAAGCGGGGAACAAGAGCGAAAACGGGTACGGGAGCGACATTTTCAAAAGCTCCCGGTTTGGGAGCAAGTCCTGGAGCAATTTTTATATATAATATATATTTTTTATATTTTTTATATTTTGATACATATATGTCAACAAAAACATGTAGAATGATGAATTAGATATAAAAAACATAAAAAAACATAGATTGATCATTGAACCATATAACATCAATCATCTATAAGTTATAATCTTCATCAACCACGTCCACAAGTTAGTAACATACAACATATTGAGTCTCATGAATCATGATTCATCAATCTTAAAGTTTCGACTTCAAGCTTTCAAAATTGAAAATTCAATATATAACAATTATCATCATTGATCACCAAAGTTGTACTCGTAAGCTAAGTTTAACCATTATAAGAAATAATATCTAACATGAAATGAAATGTTATAAAATGAATTATGAAATGAATTGAAACAACTTTCACGAAGCATCATATTCATAATTCATAACCATTACCAATGAGTTATAATTGCCAACTTCAAACTTAAATTGTCATAATCATATATTGTTTACAAAAAATATCATTATGATATGAAAGAGTTAAGACTCAACAATTATGAAAACTAATAGAAACCAGAAAAGACACATAAACTGTAAATCTATTATCTACTACTTCATGTGGCCCTTGCCACGAGAAGTGTTTGATGTTGAGTAGGTCGTAGTGGTCTTCTAGGAGTCTCCTCCCGCACAGACCAACGACCAGAACCAGAAGGCACATGCCCTGCACGTGAGGGTGTAGATGGAGGCGACGACAGCAAAGGAACAAGACTCAGAACTCAAGCACTGCTACTGGATGGTGGAGGTGGCATGGTTATTGCTTCATCTTCCTCTCTCATAAGTTTCGTTTCCAGTTCTTCAAGATGTATAGTGTCATCCTTCAAATTATCATCCTCTGGGTGGTTGTCCCAAATTTTATATGTTGGATCCTCATAAGCCCAATCACAGTAATGACTCAACAACCTCAAGTTGTAGTGCACATAAACCAAGCTTTCTGCCCGGTTTTCATTGAGTCTGCTTCTTTTCACATTATGTATGAAGTTGTAGGTGCTCCAACACCTCTTTGCAAAAGAAGTATTTACAACCTGTGAGAGAACTTTTTTTGCCGAATTTGGCAAAAGTCCCTAGCCGCCATATTATTCCCACCATGTGAGAGCATCAAATCTGTCTCTATCTTCCATTGCATGAAAGGTACCAAACAAACCAGTGCAACTGAAGTATCTGCCTAATTCAAGACGCACACTAGCACATTCCTCCCTGTCAGGTATCAACTTTTCTAATGCTTGCAAATATCCTGTAGATACCTCTTCATCTATATGGTGTTTGACCCTAACCCCACCCCCTGGTGCAGGTTGGCCCAACCAAGATGTAGAGTAGTATTTTGGCGTAAGGATATACGCCAAGCAATGTAGTGGAACATTAAGTTTATCCGACTGTATACACACACAATTCTGAATCAGTTTATACAAGTGATCATTGTTATGAAAAATATCTTTTATTTGCCCCAACATGCTATCCATCTGCTCATACACCTCGCCAATCACTGGTTTATCTGTATCTGCAAACCAAATCATGTGATAAACGGGCTTGGTGAAATCCAATACTTGCCTCACACATGCCCAAAACATACCATCAAGAACGGCCTCCTCCACCTATTCAAAACCTTGCCTGTCAGCTGCATTTGTAGCCCTTTCCTTTAATTCCTTCCAGTGTGGACTTGATACCATGCTAGCCAATGACTCTCTTACCTTCAAAAGGCGTCTGAAGGTGAGGTAATAGCTATCAAATCTAGTCCTTGCAAACTTCAACAACTTCAATCTTGAGTGACTGCAAAAAAGGCCATGGGAATTGCTATGATTTGCAATATCTTTTATCATTTCTTTGCCTCTCTTGTACAAATCACCAATCCATTTGTATTGTTCGTTTTTGTTCTTAACAATACCATGCATCAAAAGGTTCATTGTGTGAACCAAACACCCAGACCAAAATATGTTGGGGTATTTATCCTCAATAATTGCTCTCGTTGCCTTACAATTAGGAGCATTATCAGTGACGACTCGGATGACATTGTATGGCCCAATACGCTCAATTGTTTCAAGTAATGGTTATGCAATGTTGATGACGGTCTTGAACTTGTCTGAGTAATCATATGCTGAAAGAAAGATGGAACCACTAATAGACACAACAAGAACATTTATCAATGGTTTGCCTTTTACATTTGTCCATCCATCAGATACAATGGACACCCCATGGTCAGTCCAAGAACTTGTCATTCTATTCAAAGAATGTGATATTTTTGCTTTTTCATAATCAAGTCCAACGGTTCTTGCCTTGTCATACCCAGAGCTCTTGTATCCTTTAGGGGCATCATTTATGGCAGAAACCATTTCATGCAAATAAGGTGAGCGAAGAACATTGAATGGTATCCCACATACATAGAGAAACCTGTAAACTTTTGAATCCACATCATTTCTGCACCCTTCATCAAGGAAATCTGATATGTTTCTATGCCTTAAACTTGGTGACCCTGTGCCTCCATACCCACTGCCTTGGGAGGATGCTGAAGGAGTTCTTTGTGCATGTGATTGTGAGCTTGGTTCAAAGAAACCCTTTGATTTTTTAGATTTATATCGGACTTCCTCCTCCTCCCTTATGTATTTGGCTATATCTGTTGCTGACACACCTGTACAAGTTTTGATTCCTATTTGTTTATTTCCATCCCATGGCCTTTTCCCGCAGAGGTGCTTTCTGGCACGGGTGTATGAACCTGTGTAATTATTGTTGTAATGGGAGCAATGAAATATAGTGGTTCCACCCCCTTTCCCTGCTTCATGCCTATTAACATATTTCTAGAATGGGGTTTGGTTTTGTTTAGTTTTTTGAGCTGACTCATGTTCACTCTCCTCTAGCTCCTCCTCATCAGAGTTTTCATCAAATCTACTATGACCCCCTTCTTCATTTTCAACCCTCCTTTTTCTACTCTCCAACACCATAATAACCAAAAAAGGAACCAAGAAAAAGAAAATGCCAAGAAATATAACCATGATGTTTGAAATTTGAAGTTTTGAATCTGCAAAATTTAAAGAAATGGAATGGGAAATAGAGAAAAAAATGTATTTATTTATTTAAGAATTAACATTAAAAAAAATTGCTAAACACTCTATTCAATATTGTAGAGCCTACCTCTTTGGCGTCCAATCTCCTCTTGCAAGCTCTTCAATCTCCCCTTGCTCCTTGCTTTATCTTGTTGTCTCACTCATTTGCTCCTTGCTCTCTCTTGCTCTCTCCTTGCTCCTCACTCTCTTGCTCTCACTCTCACTCTCACTCTCACTCTCAAACAATGATGAAATGAATGAGGGAGGATCTATTTATATTCTTTGCCTCTCTCCCTCCCTCACTTTATTTCCACACAAATCGTGTTTTTTCCGGGTATCGCTCACCGCCGCCGGGAGCGGTTGGGAGCGATCGCTCCCCGACCACTCCCGGGTTATAGAAATCGCTCCTGGAGCGACGGGAGCGACACTCCCTATGTCGATTTGAAAAAAACCAGGGAGCGGAAATTTTTTTTAGGGAGCGCGCTCCCGAGTCGCTCCCACCCGGAGCGCGGATTGGGAGCGGGTTTGAGAGGGGGGGATGCTCCCCTGCAACACTGGTTACAAGAATTACAATGGTTTGCCTCCGAATCTCTAAAGAGTCTTGCTACTTCCTTAGATGAGTAATTCCTTATGGCCAGAATAAGAAAACAAAGATTAAAAAGGTACAAAGACTTTGTTGCTTCCTCAGATGGATGACTCTTGTACCAGAACAAGGAAGAGTGACTAGGTAGGGTGGGATCACCTCCACCGAAACTAGTCCAAAAGAGAAAATGAGGTCTTAAACCCTTAGAGCCTCAGGCTCAACAAAACAGAGATGAAATAAACCAATTCAAGTCATGCCTCAAGTACTTTTAGGCCTTCCTTTAATTAATTGAGTGATATTCACACCAAGCCCCAACTTTGGGATTTTTTCCCCAGATGGTCCAAAACCTGCCCAACATTGAGTATTGTAGGAGTTTCCCTTTTATCGAGGACTACAACCCACGAGGATCCATAGGCTACTTCATCCATTGGGTTAATTAATCCCTCTTGGACATTACATAAACGGAAACGAGTTCCTTCGAAGTGTATTATCCTCCATTATCTGATCTCAGAATCTTGATTTTCTTTCCTGTCAAGTTATCCACTTAAGCCTTGAATTCTTGAAATTTGTTGAAGACTTTATTCTTGGTCTTCATAAAGTAAATCCACGTCTTCCGAGAGAAGTCATCAATAAAGGTCAAGAGATTTTACTGCCATTGGACCTTATACATCAAGATTCAGAATGAACTAGATCCAAGATTTTCATGGACCTCATTTTGTTGCTTCGAAAAGACTTATTGACATTCTTTCCAAACACACAACCTTTACATACTCCTTCATGCTCCATCTGCAATTTTGAAACACTTCAATCCATCTGGTTTAAAGTAGGCAAAGCTCTAAAGTGGAGGTGAGCATATCTTTTATGCCATAGTTCACATGGATTGATGTCATTATGCACTAATGCTTGAGCTAGTTTTTTTCAGAAGTCTATATAACCTTCTTTCACAAACTCCAATTACTCTAGTAGAGTCTGTATTTCAGCCCTTGGGCCATACAAGGACATTACCATCAACAATTGCTACTCCATATCCTTTATCTTCCAAACATGAAATGGAAACCAAATTCTTTTTCAAACCTGGTACATATAGTATGTTGCTAAGATGAACGTTTTCACCTGATTCCAACTCAATAGATGTTTCCCAAACGCCTTTGACCACATAATTGTTGTTGTCCATAGTCTCCTTTTCATTAGACTTGCAAGATTGTCACAATCTCTTGTCATGTGTCTTGAGGCACCAATATCTACTAGCCACAAATCATCGCTATCTACAACAAAACTTGTAAGAGAAAAAAAATAGAAGAAACCTTTGTCACCTGAATCTTCATTCTTAGGTTTCTTTGGATGTTCATCAATCTCTGATGTGGTAGTGTGTTGCTTTCCCTTTCTCTTTTTTATCATTCAATCCTTCAGGACATTGGTTTTTAAAATGACCATATTTGTGACAACGATAACATTGAATTTTCAATATATCTTTCTTTCCTTGAGAAGCAGGGCTTCATTTCTTCTTTGGAAGCCAAACTTCTTTCTTCCTCCAATCTTCATGAAATGTGTTACATATGCTTGAGAGTCACCTTCTTCACATCTTTGAATCTTTCCTTGAGTATATGCAGTCCATGGTTCTTCAAACTTTGGAGTTTCCTTTCTGTAACATATACTAGATGCAAATGAGTCCCATGTGTCCAGTAAACCATTAAGTGTTCTAGTCACAAGTTCCCTTTCAAAAATGATTTCATCAATTGCTTGAAGTTGATCTCTTAACTAAGAGATCCTCATGAAATATGAAGCCATAGTATCATTCTTTGACAATTTAACATCACAAAGATCATTCTTCAGACTCATTGCTTAACCAACTAGGGCATCATACATCTTTGAAGTGTCAAGATTTGCGACATATGGAATCAAATGATCTCTGATAGAATCCACAATGATACCTCTGGCTACGATGTCATATTTCTCATATTTTATTTTTTCTTCACTATCTAAAGGTTTAGTGACCTTTGCCTTTCACAATATACAAGAGATCATTCTTTGCAAGAATGAGGCCAATCCTTGTCTTCCAAGCCTTGAAATTTGAAGCTCCTTCTAGCTTTTCTCTGACTTCAAAGAGGAACCCATAATGAAATGATATTTTAACGTCCACGAGACTAAAAATAATCTATGGGACCATCAGTTCCCTGTTTTCTGCCTTTTGCAATCCAATCCTTTTCTTATTCAAATTGATGATGAGTTAGCCCAACCTTCCAACAATCCCCTCGCTGAAAAGACAATGCAAAGAAACCGATGTTGACATATTCCCATAACTTTCTTTGATGTCTTTGAACGCATCACATTCCAAAATGAAATGCTTTTCCGATTCCTCTGCCCCAGACGTACAAAATGTACACACCCATTCTTCCTAAGCTTCTTTAGGCCTTTTCCACCGTCATGTTTCACATTGAAGTTGATGCGAGTTGGTTCTTAGCTGAGCAATACGAACCTTTGCCCTCCACGAAATGTTAGCTCCAATGTACTCTTTTTGTTGTAGATCACACATAAGGTTGAATTCCTCAATGTAGTACTTCTTCTTTCTACCCAACTCTTTTCCCCATACCCGTTTACGAAACTTCTCCATAACAAAATTCTTTAGCTCCTTGCTATTTGTGGGACAGGTACTGAAGTAGATCTTCGATTTTTGCATCCATGCGTAGTTTTGTCTCATCCATGTTTTCTTTCTTTCACTCATGCCTTCGTTGAAGATAACATTAAGCCATCTACCTACTCCCATTTGCTCAATTCTTTTTTAGATATCTTATGAGCCGCAACATAGCAATTGCTTTAATGGGAGTTGCTCCTGTTTCACTAAACATTATCTCATAAGGTACCGAACTTTTTATTTTGAACTTGCTCATGATCAAGTGCTTTTTGGATTTTCTCAATTTGTTTCCATTTTGAGAAAGGGGTGTTGCTAGCCCACAATTCACTCCCATATAGCATCACTAGAAAAACTAGGAGTCCAAAAAACACTTTAATCATTTTCCAATCCCACAACTCTGCGTCTATACATATGTTTTGAAGAGCATATAATGCTTTCCACCCTCCTAAAATTCTCTTCTTTCTGCAGTCCTCCCAATTAAGTTTATTGTTGAAATCAATCTCGAGGTACTTGCACTCATTTACTTCTTCAAGAATGTTGCCTTCAAAGAAGAGTGTATGTTGGCTCTGCTTCCTTTTATTAGAGAAAATCCTTATTTTGGTCTTGCTAGTATTGACTTGCATCCCCACTGCTCTAAAAAAATGCTCAAGAGCATATAGGTGCATCTTCAATCCATGGGCCAATTTAGAAATCAATACAAGAACATCAGCATATAAAAGAAGCTTTATCACAAACTCCCCCAACCGAACACTATCTCCACCCTGCAGATTTAGCCACTCTTCCAATTTATCAATATATACACCAAAAAGGGTAGGAGATAGAGGGCAACCTTGCTTGACTCCAATGTCACTTCTAATGCTTTCTGAAATACCCGTTGAGGTTCTAATTTTCATTTTTACCTCTTCATAAAGTTTATGGACAGCGGCTCTATAATGCAAAGGAATTTCAAGTTCTTCCATTCTACGCCACAACTTATCTCTACAGACTGTGTCAAATGCCCTTTTGAAGTCAACAAAGCAGTGGAATACTTCTTTGTCCCCCCAAACCATTTCAATAATGTGTCTCAACGTGATACCATGATCCACTGTAGAATGCTTCGGCCAAAAACGCGCTTGTCCTTTTGCCCTGTTTTATTTTACTTCCACCCACTTACTGATTCTATTTTTTACCATGCTGCCAAAAAGTTTTGCAAACAATGGATTGACCATAATGGTTCTATAATTGGAAGGATTATTAAGCTAGTTGTCCAGTCTCTTGGGAATCCTTTCTAAATGATGTTGTTGAATATTTCCATGATGTGCGGTGTAAGAGTGTTCATTCCCCATTTTAGATACTCTGCTTGAAGTTCAACCAAGTCCTTTGCCTTTCCTGTTTTCAGCTTCTTAATTCCAATCTCCACCTCCTGTAATGTGAAAAGATTTGTAGTTGTGTTGATCCTGGGGGGAGGCTCAACCTTTGATTCTTTCTCATAGAGTTGTCTTGCATATTCAAACCATTGATTGGTTGTAATATTATTTTCGATTTGCTTCTTCCTTGGTTGAAGTTTCTGCCAGAAAAGCTTTGGGTTATTCTTGCCTAGATATATTAATTCTTCTCACCGCCTTTGCATGAACTCATATTTTTTCCTTTTAAGTATCTGCTTATATAACTTTACATTCATCTTCTCCTTGCCTGCCTTTTACAAGGTTCTCCTTGCCATTTTGCATTCTTCATCGAACCATGCATTTATAGCAAAACAATTTAATTCTGATTTCCTATTTTTTGCTCTTTTGCACTTCACAAGTGCACTTTGAATTATATTTGTTAACTCATGACTGTTGAAGCTGTTGAAGAATCTAGGGAAAAGTAGTGTAATGTGATTCTTCGTTAATTGATAACAATTTGAGGAGTAATTTTACTTTTCCTTATTAGCTTATTCTTCTTCTTCTTATTATTAGTGCATATGTGTGTACTTTATCAAACTACTACCAAAACATAAAAAACAAGAACACAAGATGTTGGCTCTTTGCCAGGGCCAAAACCTCTCTTCTTTTGAAGAGGAAAAGCCTTTCGTGAGTTTCTCTTATTGAAGCTTCTATTGATCAATACCAAACCCTAGACCCCTGATAAAGAGATCCTCCAAGAACAAGCCAAGCCCTTTCTCCTTTCTGCACTTTGTTCCCCAACACTTCCTTCTTCCGGCACTTGGTTCCCCAACACTTCGTCCTCCTCCTTCCAGCACTTCGTTTTTATTTCAACTTGTTAGTAAACCTTGTTGCACTTGCTCTAGAGAAGAGACCTTTGATGAGACCCTTTTCCTATGATGGTCCATTTCTTCTCTTCACCAATCAACTAACTTGGATGACTGTAATGGGAGGGTTGTTATGACAGGAGAGTCAGCCTCCTTTTCTCTCGCATGTGTGACTGTAATGGGCCTTTGAACAGCCCTCTTACCTTCGCTTTTCCTCCTTGATCTTTTGCTTGAGAGAGTGGTCTTGTAGGCTTGGATTGAGCCCTGAACAATGAGATATGGTGAGTTGTTAGTGACTGTTGTCATAACCGCAGGCAGCCTTCCTTAACCTCACATGTGTGGCTATAGCTGCCCCATAAATGATCTCCTTAACTTCGGTTATATATCCTTCTTCCTCGCTGCCCTTGGAGATCCTATAGGCTTCCCTTTCACTTCCTTTTCTTCACTTGTCTCTTTTCTAATTTCAGAGCTTGAATGAATGCGTTATAGAGGAGTGGACAACCTCTATATATAGAGGTCTGTCCCTCCATTTAGGCTGACTTGTCAACTGTATGTAGGCCGACTTGTCAACTGATTGTAGGCCGACTTGAGGACTTCTCTTATGCTTTGGATTTCTTCTTTCAGGGATGTCATAGCTTGGAGGATGCTTGTGACTTTGCTTGGAGGTATTCTCTTGACCATAATACATATACATACAAGGTATAACATGCCCTTAAGGTCTTCAACTTATTCTTTTGACTATTTGACTCACCTATAGCACTTTAAATAGTGCTAGACCTATTTCAATGAGCAAGAAACTCATTGACATATATTATAAAAATAATATTTCTTTTCTTGATTAAATACAAATATCAAAAGTACATTTATGAAGACCGAACCTAGTTACATTTCCTTCAACACTCCCTCTTAACTAGGGAGGTATTCATACAACATTACAAGGTGTTTGGCTATTATCAATCTTGAAGAATTCACATAAGAGAAACTGGATTAGCAATCCATCTGTTATAGCATCATATCCATCAGCATTGTCATAGTGCAAGGCCTTGACGAACAGCTCCATCTCTTTATGAGACCATGAGCTACAATGTTGGCGAGACCAATGATTTATAGACACCTCTGAGTGTTCTCTGAGTATGACCTTCTAGGACTATTCTTATCTTGGGTTCTGTTTAGTCAATTTAGTGTTCCTAAATTGATGTCATTAATTGTCAACCTGGGGCTCGTAAGCTGATGAAGTGAAGGTGTACTATATGTACTTAAGCAACCTCTTAGAGCTTTTGTCGTTTGGGGTGTTGTTTATGGTTAACTTATCTTCCTAAGATGGAGTGATGATTATAGACAGATGAGTGCAAGTGTGTGAAAAGTGAGTTCTAGATGAGTGAAAGTGTGTGATTGGTGATTTCTAATTACTTGCTGAATTTGTAAAGGAAAAGAACTTGAAAGAAATGAATAACTTGAAATGACTTGAAAGCAAATGACCACGTTCTAATGGCATTAGTCTCTACTCATATTGTTGCAAATAAAAGAAACAAGAAAATCACTTCAAGGACTGATGATAATGGTTATCTCTTCCTAACTCCCTGCTTCTACCACATAGTACTGTGTAAAACACGATTAGGAAGTAGCTGAAGACAAATCCAAGAATTGATAAAAACTCTAAATGACAAATTATAACACTACTAAGCCTTTTCCATCATACTGCTTCCTACATATGTGATTATGTGTAACAAGTGGAAAAAGTATTAGTGCCACAAGCCAAGACTACTTAAAAACAAGCTGCAATTAATTAGTGTTCTGTTCTCTGAAAGATAAACCATTCATGATAAAGAGAGCATAAATTAGTTAGCATCCAACTTGTAAAACTAAGCTAAAAACTAATCTAGAAAACAGAGTAAAAAGGGCAGCATTACGAATAAGACAACTGCAACTACCATTAGATATTAAAGCAAATACAACACACTCAATCCCGGGTTAAAACCTGCAAAGAAGCAAATCTGATCAGTGAAAATAAAGGCTGCAGCAATGAAAAGAAATCAAGCTGTACATAACTCAAGAAAAGGAAATGCTGTATGTGAAATAAAGAAATTGCAGAAGTATAAACATGAAATACTTATACAAGGGCAGTCATGAACGGGGGCCCTCCATCCATACAACCCACAGAAAACTCAGATGCTTTAAAACTTCAAAACAGCATTGTTTCCATTACTTCATATGCAGAAATACATAGTCAAAAGTGCTGGAACAGCTCTATAAAAACAGAGTTCAGAAAGGTGCTAAAATTCTCACAAGTTCATAAACTACAGCAGCTAAAAAGTTAACATAAGCGTACGCAGACGCAAGTATTTATAGGCATCTGCAAGATGGCCTAATGCGTAAAGCATAAAACAGAAAAT
This sequence comes from Pinus tabuliformis, assembly GCA_031772625.1. NCBI lineage: Eukaryota > Viridiplantae > Streptophyta > Pinopsida > Pinales > Pinaceae > Pinus > Pinus tabuliformis. The sequence continues at coordinate 746,377,369 of CM062816.1, read as the reverse complement.
AAACTGAATATCATGCGTATTAAAGGTGCAGTGAACACGTCATATGCTTCATGGTCGAGCTGGAGGTCCTGGTCGTTATGGGCAATGAATCCAGCGTTGGATCATGTTCCCCACGGCTTACAAAACACGGACAAGTCATCTTTTCCACCGACGTGACCAAACAGCTTACGCATCAACGTTAAGCTGCCTTTATTTGACCGTAACTTGACCCCCTTTAACCGGAGGTACAGATGACGTGGCTGGTTGAACTGATGGCACAGGAACCTCGAGCACATATATTCCAACATGCCCATGTGGCTCGTTCTGCAAAATAGCACGTGGAACCTTGAGATCAACAAAATGGCTGCGGAATCATCAGATGGCTGCGGAATCGCTGAATGGCTGCAGAATTGCCAGACAGCTGCGGAATCTCTGCAAATATGTCAAAAACTAAACAAAACAGTCACCCATTAGCAAAGCTCACTTGATCATGTTTAATGACAACTAATGTAATGATCTGGGTGGAAAATGAGGCAAAAGAGAGAGGAAAGTGATGAAAACAGTAGGTAATGATGGATGATAAAGTGTAAAGTAGAGGCTCTACATACCCCCACTACGAGGGCATTGCATGTCCTCATGCAAAAACACTGATTAATCAACCTGTTGTGATGCCTCTGCCAAGACATCCAATCTCCTCTTCTTTCTCTGTGTAGACACATTGACCCTTGGCTTCTTTACTAAGCATCTGAACTTTAGGTTGATCAAGGCTCTGCTTAGCCTTTTGCATTTTTTCCTTAACTTTTTGTTACTTCTTTGCCACAGGCCCAAATGTAACATGGTGTTATCATGAATCATCTTATCCAATTTGGCTTGCTCTTTCAACTTTTCATTTTCTTGCATGATATGTCGATTTAGAACCTCAATCTCAAAAATTTCCTGTTTTAAGGAGTGGACTTGTTGCTCTAAAGGTTGAACATTGCTTGGGCCAGCAGCTGCTTGCTCCAATGTCTCCAGATAATTATACACCATCTGCTGATCCGGGTCAACCTCAGGTGACTTTTTGGGACTTGGTTCATAATCAAATTCAGATCCGTGTTCATGCTCAAGTTCATGTTCAAAAGGACTTTCCTCACGTGGAGGACTAGTCTCAATATGCTCAGCGTGTGGAGGACTTGTAGCCACCTTTTCAGGTGTGCTCAAGTCAATGATAAGTGACTTTTTAACTTTTGTGGCCCCTGCTCTATCTTGTATTCTCCTGCTCCTCCTCACTGTGGTAGTACTCTGTTTTTCTTTTTGCACTTTTTGCTTCTGTTTTTCCACCTTTTTAGAGAGGGCAATTTCATGGAGTTTGGCCATTCTTTGAGCTAAGGGCTGAGTGTCTTCCTCACTAGAATTCTCAGGAGTGAGGTAAGTTTCTTGGACTACAGATTTACCTTTTATCTTGCTTTTGTTTCTTCCTCCCTTCTTTTCTTTTCTGAGCAATTTCTTGAGCAAGTTCTGAAAGAGTTTCAGTGATAATTCCTTGGGCTGCTTGGTTATCATCTTCAGTAAATCCAGGATCAATTTCCTGTTCAGGATGCTGTATATCAGTTTCCTCATCAAACTGTTCTTGAACAGTTTCCTCTTGGGCAGTTGTTTCAGGAATAGTGGTATCAGGAACAATAGTTTCTGTTTGGGCAATAGTTTCTTGGTTAACCCCCTCTCCTCTTTTTCTTCTACTTCTTTTTGGTACTTGAGGGGACCCTCTAGAAGTTTCTCCTAATTCTTGAAAATGATTTCTTATGAGAAACCTCTCCCATGTGTCTCTTTTTTATTTCAATTGTTCCTCAACTAGCAATTTCACAAGACCGTGATGATATAAATGTGCTTCAATATTTCTGGGGTTCCTTTGGACAATTGCACACATTTTCTTAAGACTTGAAAGTAGAAAGTATGGGAGGTTAATATCATCTCCTAGAAAATGCATCATAACCTTTGCATGGTAAACATATAAGACCCCAAATCTTCCCTCACAAGTGAAAAATTTTTGCACTAATAAGAGTAAAGTTGTCCATTCCTCCTTAACATAAGAAACAGGAATCCCTTTTGTAAAGATGCTGGTATCCATACCTGGGTTTTTTAAGATTTGTTTCCACTGCTGATCTTGAACTGACCGGTTCTTAAACCACCTTTCTCCAGTCTGTGGAAGTGAGGTAGCTTGTGCTATGCTGCTCTCAGTGACTGTGAATTGTAAATCCCCTATCTCCACGTGATTATCTTTTTCTCTGAAGGACCGTGCAAAGGCCTTCGTAACCTCCTTATGGTAGCCTTTGAACTTCTGGATGCATTGTAACCAGTTTGCCTTTTGCAATGCCTCTTTAACCTGAGGATAACCCTCCAGAAACTTTGAACCCTCCGGTTCTGCCCTTAAGAGCTTCCCCATTGGCTCTTACGGCTCTGTTCTATTTAAGACACGGCTTCAAAACGGCCTTACACAGTCAATTCACGGCTTTGTTCTAGAACACGGCTTCAAAACGGCCTTACACAGTGGATTATGGTTTTAGCTCTGGATACGGCCGTAACAGACCTCCACTGGTGATTAGAATTAGCGGAGAGGAAAAACAGAGTATGGTGAATGGTAGCAGCGTAGTGAGCACAGCGTAAATGGAATGAAACAGTGTGAGTGGAAATGAAACAGCGGAAGTGAAATGATATGAGCGTAAGAGGGTAGAAGGGTTATGGAATAATGAATGGAAACGGCTATGTCCTTAGGTTTCGGTTTCAGAGTTACACTTGGCTGCGTGAGTTAATGTCATATAGAGACGTAGTACATTAGGCTACGTCACTTAGGTACGAGATCTTAATGGAAGAAGCAGCCGCAAGTGAAATTCAAAATCGTGGTAATCAAGGACTGATAGACTTGGGAGATACGTGGGTATATGGTCGCATGACTGGTAATCATTACATTTAGTGGCAAGAAACATAACCTAGAAAACTTTGCATAATGAAATAACTGTAAGTTTAGATTTAAACCATACCTCAGATTCCCGCTTAGATTTGCCTTTGATGACTTGCCACTAACCCTTCACTGATTTATGGCTGTTGCATGACTATTTTCCATTTATTATTGATGACTACTGAGCTGTAAAGAAATTTCAAACAGACTGTGTTTTTTTTATGCAGGTGCAGAGGGCTGCGGAATGGCTGAATGGCTGCAGAATCGTCAAACAGCTGCGGAATCTGCAGTAGTAACCTCCGACTGCACAAAAACAACTTTAACTATCTAAAAATGACTTTATTAATGGAATGGAATGTAGTGAGTGGATGGATGAATGAAAAAAAAATGAGGTGGAGTGAAAATGAATGAAATGGTGGATGAAATGGTGGTGATGATGAAATGAGATGAAATAAGGAGAGAAAGAGATTTTTTTATTTTTTTTTTTAAGAAAATATGAGGTGTCAGGTGGCCCTGATTTTCACCTCAAATTTTTTGTATAGGACTGCCAATCAGAGACTGGTTTTCAGGCCTATACATTTATTTTTTCTTTTCTTTTTTTTTCTTCTTTTTTTTTTCAAAACCAAAGCTTTAGGCTGATGGAGGAGAAGAATCCTTCTCCACCAGCCTGATTGCAGAATCTTCTTTGAACAATCTGACAAACTCTTCTTTTGAAAATGGCTTTTGATAGATCTTCAAGCGATGGCCATTTACAATAAGAGGAGTATGGAATTCATCAATAGTTTTCACCCGAACTGCTCCATTGCTGAAGACTTCATCAATCTCATATGGCCCAAGCCAATGAGTTTGAAACTTTCCTTTGAAGTCTTTGAACTTTGAATCAAACAATAGAGCCCAATCTCCTTTCTGAAACTTTCTTTCCTTGATATGACGATCATGCCACTTAGATCTTTGGTGCTGAACTAGATCGGTCCTTAAAATTGCATCTTGTCTCATTTCATCTAGCTCATTCAGTTGGTCCATTCTGTGCTTTTGGGCTTCTGAGAGGCTCATTCCCAATTGGACTGCCATCTTGAAGGTCTTGATTTGGAACTCAATAGGAAGCAGGACTTCCTTCCCATAAACAAGTTCATAGGGAGAATGTCCTGTTGTGTTCTTCCATGTGGTTCTATAGGCCCATAAGGCTTCAGGGAGCCTTTCCGCCCAATCTCTTCTATGAAGATGAACAGTCTTGGTGATGATGCCTTCAAGAACTTTATTGGTAGATTCCACTTGACCATTTGATTGTGGATGGTATGGAGTAGATGTTCTGTGCTTGATCTTATATTCCTCCATCAGTTTCTCCATCAATTTAGATGTAAACTGGCTGCCTTGATCTGTCACAATTTCCCTTGGGACACCAAAACGAGTGAAAATATCCTCAAAAAGAAATTGAACAACTGAATTTTCAGTGGCAGAAGGTAATGCTTTTGCTTCTACCCACTTAGTAACATAATCAGTACAAACCAGTATATACTTCTTTTGCTTTGATGGTGGATTAATTGGTCCAACGAAATCTAGAGCCCATTTCTCAAAGGGTTCGATGCATACCTGAGGCTGTAGAGGCATTTCATTTGAAGGAGTTGGTTTCCCAACTCTTTGGCAGCTGTCACACCTTTTAACATACTGCTTTGCATCTTTAAAGAGAGAAGGCCAATAATATCCTAGAGAAAGGATTTTATAGGCTGTCCTCTTGTCCGCAAAGTGCCCGCCGCATGGTTCATCATGACATGCCTTAAGGATGTCAGGCATTTCATCTTCCCGAACACACCTTCTGATTATACAATCTGGCCCTGTTTTGAACAATTCATTAGAAATCCAAGAATAATGTGAACTCTCCCGAATGATTTTCCTTTTCTCATTAGGAAATAAGTGTAGAGGTAGCTTCCCTGTAACTAGATAATTAGCTATATCTGCATACCAAGGAGTCTTGGTAGTCACTGCAAACAAGTATTCATCTGGAAACTTATCTTCTACTGGAGAATCTTCATTAGTGTTTTGGATTCTAGACAAGAAATCAGCTACTGTGTTTTGCTTTCCAGGTCTATCTAACACAGTAATGTTAAATTCTTGCAAAAGTAAAAGCCATCTTGTAACTCTACCATTAGTGACAGGTTTGTTCATTAAATATCTTATGGCAGAGTGATCAGTATGGACAAAGGTTTCATAGCCGGTTATGTAATGTCTAAACTTGTTGATTGCATGTACCACAGCTAAGAACTCTTTTTCTGTAACAGTATAATTTAACTCAGTAGGAGTCAAATTCTTACTTGTGTAATAAATGGCATAAGGGATCAAATCCTTTTGTCCCAAAACAGCTCCTAGAGCTGTATCTGAAGCATCAGTAGAGATGTGGAAAGGGAGTTTCCAATTTGGTCCCCTTAAGATGGGTGCTTCAGATATTCTAGACTTTAAAGCTTCAAAGGCAGATTGACACTCAGGATCCCATTTAAACTCACAGTCTTTGGTAAGCAATTTGAAAAGAGGAGATGCTATCCTAGTGAAGTTTTCAATAAATCTTCTGTAATACCCAGTAAACCCAAGAAAACTTCTAACATCCTTCTGGCAATTTGGAACAGGTAACTTAGAGATGACTTCAACTTTGGATTTATCAACCTTAATTCCATCTCCTGAAATATGATGTCCTAAAACAATCCCTTCAGTAAACATCATAAAACACTTTTCATGACTTAAAGAAAGATTTGTTTCCTTACATCTTACCAGTACTTTTTCCAAATTTTCCAAAGCTTCTTCAAATGTATTACCATAAACTGTGAAATCGTCCATGTATACCTCTACACAATCATGAATCAGATCTGAAAAGATTCCTAATACAGCCCTTTGAAATGTAGCAGGTGCATTGCACAATCCAAAAGGGAGTACTCGGTAGGCAAAAGTTCCCCAAGGACAAGTAAATGTGGTTTTGTCTTGATCTTCAGGTGCTACCTGAATTTGATTGTACCCACTAAAACCATCCAAGAATGAGAAATACTTTTTACCTGCTAAAGTGTCTAGTACCTGATCAATAAAAGGTAGAGGAAAATGATCCTTTAAGGTTGCCTTGTTCAATTCTCGGTAATCAATGCAAACTCTCCATTTACCATTCTTTTTGGGCACTATAACCAAGGGAGAAACCCATTGGCTATCTGAAATGGGGTAAATGAAGTTTACCTTGAGCAATTTCTGGAGTTCTTCTTTCACGATTTCCCTAAGGTTTGGATTCATCCTTCTTTGTGGTTGCCTAATAGGTCTGCTATTCTCTTCAATTCTGATGAATACAAGTCTTAGGATCGATTCCTTTCATGTCAGTGTATTCCCATGCAAAGGCAGTGGAATGTTTTTGCAATAGTTTAGTTAATTCTTCTTGTTGTGGTCTTCCCAAGTTTTTGTTAATGTTTAATGTTTTTCCTGGGAGGATTTCAACTGTAGAACTACCAAACTCTTCCATTGAGAAGAGAGACATTTGTCTAGAGGAGAGATATTCAATGTCTGCATCTATCTGAAAATGTTCAGAGTCATATTCTAAAGGTACTTCAAAATTTTCTAATGTATTTAGAATTTGACTATCCTCACTGATCTCAGAGATGGTTATAACTGGTTGTATAGTATCTTCATCCTCTACCCATTCATCTTCTCCTATTTCTGTTATAGCCTTTGTTGGAGGATACAAGTTGAATTTCTTGGTGGAATTACCATCTGATATATACATGTCTCCAGACCTACAACTGATGAAAGCATCAGCTGTTGCTAGCCAAGGTCTTCCTAAGATAAGAGGATGTCCTCCTAGATTGTTCTTGGGAGTTAAAATCATAAAATCAACGGGATATTCCCAAGAATCTAGAGAGACTGGAATATCTTCCAATACACCATCAGGTTTAATGATTGATCTATCTGCAAGTTGCAGCAAAGTAGGTGTAAAGAGAAGGTTAGGAAGCTTTAACTGATCCATGGTCTGTCTACTCATGATGTTGATAGCGGCTCCTAAGTCAATTAAAGTATTTGGGATTTCAACCCCATTAATATAAGTTTTGACAATAGGACTACCGGGATCCACATACTTTTGCATGGTAATTTTGCCCATCATAATGTCTGCAATTTTTCCAACTAGGTGTATCATTTTGGTATCTCTGGTTCTTTTTACTGTTTTCTTCAAACTCAACTCCTTTATTGTCTTTGCTAGAATGGGAATTTCCTTAATGGCTTGTAACAAGGGAATCTTGATACAGACATTCTTCAGTTCATCTAGAAAACTATAGTCAGGCAACCAAATTTGCTTTTCCACTCCTTTGTCAATTTGTAGTCTTTCAGGAAAAGGAGTAGCTAAAGATGTAGGTTGCTCAACTATGGGAGTTGTAGAGGTTGATTCTTTTTCTTTTTGGATATTTTGGGTTTGAAGTGATACTTCAGAACCTTTATTGACTTTGAGAGATTCTTCCTCAGAAATGCTTGGTTGTTGAACACTTGTGGAAGGTTGATCTAGGATTCTACCTGATCTGAGTTGTACTTCATTGAGAGGAACAACCATATAGGTAGGGAATGGTTGACCTTCCATCATGTAAGCATTTTGAGGGTTCCTATTATTTGGATTTGGTAATGGCTGAGAGGGAAGTTGATTTGACTTCTGCTGGGATTGAAGCGAGAGTTGAGAATTTTGATTTTGTGGAGGAGGTTGTTGTTGTTGAGGGTATGGCAACGATAATTGTTGACCTTGATTTGGAAGTTGTGGGGCTTGCTGATTCTGAAATGATGGAGGATATTGATAGAATTGAGCAAATCTCCCATAAGGATTTTGCATGCTTTGCATCCATGCTTGGAAAGCATTTTGAGGTTGAGGCCAAGGTTGTTGCCAAGGATTCCAATTTGGTTGGGATTGAGAATTCATAGAGTTGTTAAACCCTTGATTCTGTTGTCCTTGCCAAGGTCTCCTTGCAATAAAACAGAGAGATTCAAGTGTATCTGGATCCTCTTGAAAGACTGCTTTGAGGCCAGGAATTGAAGGACAATCCTTGGTCTCATGAGTTTCTGAGCAAATTACACATGTTTCTACAACGTGTGCATCTAAGGGACATTCCCTTAAAGCATGTTTCTTTCTACATTTCGGGCAAAAGATAGCCAAAGCCTCAGCTTCTGCTTTTTGTTTATTGTGAATCTTAAGGGTATCAAGTTGTTCACTAAGACTCCCTAAGATGTCAGTTTTAAATTCATCAAGCATACTGCCGATTTCAACCCTACTCACGGATCCTGTTGCAGATTTATTTGCCCTAAGGAGAGAAGGATCTCTAGGCCCTTTTTGAGTTTTTGATTTGCCCCTTGAGAGATGGATACAAAGTTCTGCTATGTCATTGAGAGAAAGTTGAGAAATATCCCCTTTTCCCATCATGTTTAAGATGTCTATCCATTCATCCCTAATGGCTTTTAATAAGAGGGCTTTTAAGGTCTCTTCATCCAAGGTATTCATTTTTGCTCTTTTCAAGTTATATTGAAATCTTTCAAGTAAATCTTCTAGACTCTCATCTTCTTTTTGTATCATTTTAAAAACCTCGTCTTTGTGATTAGTAGGCATGCAATAGTCTAAATACCTATCCAAAAATGTCTGTTTCATCTCATCCCAAGTCCTAATGGATTGAGTGAGTAACCCCATGAACCATTTCAAGGCTTGATCCTTCAGTGTTGAAGGGAACAACTTGAGTTTCTGAGAGTCATCCAGGTAGTCATAAGTTCGACACACCACTTCAAACTCAAATAAGAATGTTTCAGGGTCCTCAGTCCTTAACCCATGGAAGTTAGGGAGGACAGATGGTGATATGTTTTTCATAGTGGCTCGGGAATCCTCATTAACAATGGGAAACCCAAATGAATTATCCCCATTTCTATTTCCTCCTCCAATGGGACCTCTACCTCCATTATTGTTATTGTTATTTCCTCCTCCTCTACCTCTACCTCTACCTCCTCCTTCTTCCTCTGCCATGATGATTCTCCTAGGGATTTCAAAATCTTTTGGTTCCTCTACAAAAGGTGAATGAGAAGAGATTTCTCCTTCTTCTTCAGATGATTCCAATTCCTCAATTACAATTGGTCTTCCTGTAGGAGAAAGAGAAGAGTCTCTTCCTGGTTCAAACTCAATAGAAGGTGTAGGAGAGTCAACTCTTGGCTCTTGAATTCCAGGAATTCTAGGACTAGGAGTTTCGGTTGGAGATAAGGGGGGTGTCTCTTGTCTATCCCTTGAAGCAGATGGACTTGTAAAAATTGAACTTCGAGCTCTAGCTAAAAACCTTCCTCTAGAATCTCTAGCTCTATGCATGTCATTTTTTTATTTTTTCTTCAAGTCAAGTTAATAGTTCTTTTTCTGATCTTCCAGGTCACTCTAGGTGCAAGAAGAGAGCATACTCAAGAAACTACTAAATCAATAACTTTCTCCTTTCTGATCCTCCAGATCACTTTGAAGTGCAAGAGGAGAGCATACTTGGATAGGTTATTAACCTCTTTCCTTGAAATTTTTATGTTTTTTTTTCTCTAAGTATGGCTACTTAATTTCACTTCCCCGGCAACGGCGCCAAAATGTTTAGTCAATTTAGTGTTCCTAAATTGATGTCATTAATTGTCAACCCGGGGCTCGTAAGCTGATGAAGTGAAGGTGTACTATATGTACTTAAGCAACCTCTTAGAGCTTTTGTCGTTTGGGGTGTTGTTTATGGTTAACTTATCTTCCTAAGATGGAGTGATGATTATAGACAGATGAGTGCAAGTGTGTGAAAAGTGAGTTCTAGATGAGTGAAAGTGTGTGATTGGTGATTTCTAATTACTTGCTGAATTTGTAAAGGAAAAGAACTTGAAAGAAATGAATAACTTGAAATGACTTGAAAGCAAATGACCACGTTCTAATGGCATTAGTCTCTACTCATATTGCTGCAAATAAAAGAAACAAGAAAATCACTTCAAGGACTGATGATAATGGTTATCTCTTCCTAACTCCCTGCTTCTACCACATAGTACTGTGTAAAACACGATTAGGAAGTAGCTGAAGACAAATCCAAGAATTGATAAAAACTCTAAATGACAAATTATAACACTACTAAGCCTTTTCCATCATACTGCTTCCTACATATGTGATTATGTGTAACAAGTGGAAAAAGTATTAGTGCCACAAGCCAAGACTACTTAAAAACAAGCTGCAATTAATTAGTGTTCTGTTCTCTGAAAGATAAACCATTCATGATAAAGAGAGCATAAATTAGTTAGCATCCAACTTGTAAAACTAAGCTAAAAACTAATCTAGAAAACAGAGTAAAAAGGCAGCATTACGAATAAGACAACTGCAACTACCATTAGATATTAAAGCAAATACAACACACTCAATCCCGGGTTAAAACCTGCAAAGAAGCAAATCTGATCAGTGAAAATAAAGGCTGCAGCAATGAAAAGAAATCAAGTTGTACATAACTCAAGAAAAGGAAATGTTGTATGTGAAATAAAGAAATTGCAGAAGTATAAACATGAAATACTTATACAAGGGCAGTCATGAACGGGGGCCCTCCATCCATACAACCCACAGAAAACTCAGATGCTTTAAAACTTCAAAACAGCATTGTTTCCATTACTTCATATGCAGAAATACATAGTCAAAAGTGCTGGAACAGCTCTATAAAAACAGAGTTCAGAAAGGTGCTAAAATTCTCACAAGTTCATAAACTACAGCAGCTAAAAGGTTAACATAAGCGTACGCAGACGCAAGTATTTATAGGCATCTGCAAGATGGCCTAATGCGTAAAGCATAAAACAGAAAATAAACTGAATATCATGCGTATTAAAGGTGCAGTGAACACGTCATATGCTTCATGGTCGAGCTGGAGGTCCTGGTCGTTATGGGCAATGAATCCAGCGTTGGATCATGTTCCCCACGGCTTACAAAACACGGACAAGTCATCTTTTCCACCGACGTGACCAAACAGCTTACGCATCAACGTTAAGCTGCCTTTATTTGACCGTAACTTGACCCCCTTTGACCGGAGGTACAGATGACGTGGCTGGCTGAACTGATGGCACAGGAACCTCGAGCACATATATTCCAACATGCCCATGTGGCTCGTTCTGCAAAATAGCACGTGGAACCTTGAGATCAACAAAATGGCTGCGGAATCATCAGATGGCTGCGGAATCGCTGAATGGCTGTGGAATTGCCAGACAGCTGCGGAATCTCTGCAAATATGTCAAAAACTAAACAAAACAGTCACCCATTAGCAAAGCTCACTTGATCATGTTTAATGACAACTAATGTAATGATCTGGGTGGAAAATGAGGCAAAAGAAAGAGGAAAGTGATGAAAACAGTAGGTAATGATGGATGATAAAGTGTAAAGTAGAGGCTCTACAGGTTCCCAGCCCTCAGAATATCAATCATCTTGCCTATTCTTGTCTTGGATTCCCTACACATCCTCAAAGAGTATCGGATGCCAGATGACTACCTAATCCTCCCATTCTTTCTTCCCAAGTGAAGACAAGAATGTTGTGTCTATCTTGTGTCTACATTTCCATTCATGGCCTTCATCTAGACTTACGATTGTTAGTCCTGGTCTAGTGCATGACCCATGAAATGGAAAACACAATTGTCACTCCTTTGTACTCAGGGGTGATCCAAAACTCCCTCCTGATCAGGGACCTGTCAAAGCTCCCTCTTAACTAGGGACTCTTTCATTCATCAGAAACTTCTTCTCTGGGTGTCCTTCAACTGCTTGATCTTTCCTCCTTTCTTAGATGTCGTGAAGTCTTGTTCGAACTTCTTCTAGGTAGGGCACCATCCATCGATCACTTTCCTTCCTGGTTTGTCATGTCATTGTTTCCTTCGTGAAAAGTGGCTTTTTTGTCATCTTGGCTACTCCTTTGTCATCTTGTCCATGCTTCGGAATACTCTTCTCATGGATGCTTCGTTGTACTTGCTTGTTTACATGCTTTGACCTAGTAGCCCATCATGACTTCATCCTAATATTGCTTCAACATTGCTTTTTGCTGGATGGTTTCTTCATCACGACATCTTCGTAGAGTAGAATTAGTTATCTGCATCTTTTATATCTCCAAGGCCTTCATAGGTGTCAAGGGTCCTTCCTTTGTCAGAGTGGTCCTACCTTCTTTTCGGGAGATATCTTCAAAGTATCTTGTCAGATAGTGATTCTCGGTGATCATGGTGTTCTTCCACATGCTTGATCTCTTTCTTCATTTGCTTCTTCTTAGATAGATAGGTCAACCATCTTATGCTTCTTGTGAGAGCATTTCTTCATTGCATTGTAGTACATACCTTCGAGCATGTTTTGGTGAAAGAGATTCTTTCATGCTTGATCATGTTATAGAACTATACCCATGACTCAATAATATACAAATGATAACATGACTAAAATTTGACGCATACATACCTCATCTTGATTATCCTTTGATCATCATAGCTTCATTTGGTTTTCTTTGGTGTGGCCCTTCTTGCTTCATCTTAGCTTGCTTGCATATCATCCTTTTCTTGAATCCCATGAATGGGATTCCCAATGAGACATCTGCTTTGGTCCATGAACCTTCTTTTGAAGATTTCATCATAGGATCTTAAAGATCCTTGCCTTGCAAATGTTTCTTTTCTTTTGATGATGGAGGTCTTCTAAGATTCCTTTTTATGATCAATTTTCTTTAATCATGGATGAGGTCCTATACTAGGTATGCTTCTTCTACATGAATATCTTGAGCTATATCTTCCATGCTCCTATATTCTAGAAGATATTTCTACTCATGCATTTTTGTTCTTATCATAAATGCTACATCTTCATGAGTATCTAGAACTCTATGTACATCATGCTGCTAGATTCTATAGGATGTTTCTAGCCATGCAATTTTAATTTATTCCTACATGATCCTATCCCACTCAAAACTTTGAAAGAAATCTAGAAGTAAAGAGATTGACCTAGTCATAGTAGAGATCTGGAGGATCTTCCTTCTTTTGCTTCTTTCCTTCTTTCATTTCTTGAGTTATGTGGGCTTCTTCCCACTTTCTTTTGTTGTTGTTGTCCTTCTTAAGCTTAGGACAATTCCTTTTGTAGTGCCTTTGTTGTTTGTTCTCTGTGGACCAAATTTGCCAAATTTACCCTTTCTCTTGGCCATGGTAGCAAATGCTTGCTCCTTCGATCCCACATCTTCTTTTGCCTTAAGTCTGATTTCCTATGTCCTGCATAGAGACCACATTTCACTGAGAGTGGTTGCTTCCTTCTTGGCATATATGCTTGGTGTGAAGTTTCCCCACTCCTCGAGTAGAGCATTGAGTACTACAATTGTCATCTCTCTGTCAGAAATGACTTCCCCAAGCTCTTGAAGTTGATCTCTCATTTCAAAGATTTTCATGAAGTAGGGAGCTATTCCTTCAATTGTTATCTTCATCTTGTACAATTCATTCCTCGGAGATATTACTTCTCCGGTCGTGGATACCGAGAATAGCTCTACTAGCTTATCATAAATTTCTTTCGATGTCTCAAATTTAGAGACATAGGGAATCAGAGAGTCTTTGATTGATTCTATCAGAATCCTTTGAGCTCTTGTCTCATCCTTATTGTACTTGGATAAGGCCTGAGTTTGTTCCTTAGCAGGGATAGTGATATTCCCTTTGACATGTTCTAGGAGTTCATTCTCCTTGAGAAGTAGATTAGTCCTCTTCTTCCATGCAAGAAAGTTATTGGTACCTACCAATTTATTGTTTTCCTTGCAAAAAGACATTGATGTATATTTAGAAGGGGACATCTACTTACTTGATAGATTTTGACATGTAATGGATTTGCTTCCTTCCTCCTTGAAGACTTGATGGCTTGCCTTCCCTGAATCTTGATGTTCTTCAAATTGCTTTCTCCAAGTGGACTTGCTAGATGATGAGATTTGTAGCTTGATGTAGGTCCTGCTTCAATATGCTCTTCTTTGTAGGTGCCTTTATGTAAGGTTCTTCTTCTAGCTTTGTAGACCTCCGTGATGAATGATGTATTGTAGAACCTTCTTGTCCTTGAAGTGATTGAGATGTCTAGGCTTGATGCTTCTCCTTGATGAGTGTTCTTGAGTTTCCCTTTCCTTTGTTGATTTGGGGTAGCATCGGATGTGCTCTAGCCATGAAAATTGGTGGAGAGGCTAAAGCACACGAGATCTCCAAGACCTAGAAATGGTTTGGACAGATTGTACCCAGTTTGGGAGATATTAAAATAATTAATATTTTTAATGGAATTCCTAAGTCTAAACTTAGAAAAGATAAAATATTAATGGGTACTAATATAAAACTGGGTTAGAAGGTTCCAAAAGCTAATTTGCAGGAAACATGGGCAGAGGGTCCGTTTCTGTACAGAAACGAAATGGAAACGAGGAAACCCGTACGGTACGGCCCAGAAACGCGTATCCGGCTGTACTGGCCCGTTTCTCAAGGAGGAAATGTGGCCAGTACAGCTAGAAACGCGTTTCTGGGCCATACGTCGGAGTTTCCTCTTATAACTTGACTTTTTCTTGTATTTTTTTTATTTTTTCGCTTCTAATTTTTTATTGGGCGACTCAAATATCCTCTAGATGTCTCTCAAGTTATAAAAAATGAGTTTTTTGAGTGGGGCAGCCCAATGTTCAAGCTTATGGCCCTAGTGTTGATATGCAATTCATGGTAATGTTAAATTCTTAAAGTAAAAGTGATATTCTTAAATTTTTAACATTACCATGAAATGACTCAGGATGTTTGAGAGTGGTTTCGCCCTCATTGGATTTCATATGGAGAAAGTATAATTTTAGATCTCACTCAAAATCCATCAGACTTATCTGTTTTTCAAGATTTCAGGATTGGGTGGATTGCAATGTTTCCATTGGATTTTATCCATACAATCAAGAGAACCAAGCCCTCTATGCAGGGGAGACTCCCAATAATCAAGAGCATGTAGGGTACTAGTGTATGAAACTTGTATTTAATCAAGAGCACTAAGGTCGTTCGGCTATGTAGGAGGAGACTCCCAATCAAGCACAAGACAAGAGATTAGAAATTTCTCGTGGCTGATTTTGGATATTTCTATTTTCATTATGTGATCATTCATGAGTAAATGTGATGTAAATTTAGAGACTTATAGTTTATGCATTGACAATTGACAATTTTATCATAAAGTAATAAATTAGAATGTATCGTATATGCTTTATGATTGCACATATTTCTTAAATGTTCTATATATATATATATATATATATATATATATATTCGCGTTTCCCCGTTTCCAAAATTTGGGGGGGTCACATTTCGTACCCGTGCCCGTTTCGGAAACTCGTACCCGTTTCCCCGTTTCATGCAACTTAGTCCAAAAGTCATGGATCAAGCCAATCTAATCTTAGTCGTTGATTAGAGATTTAATCTCGATCATTGAAGGACCAACGAGAAAAGTATAAGAAGAGGCTTGAAGGTTAGTTGGAAAACACACCAGAGTGATCAGGCATTCATTTTGCTAGAGCGGGGTTGCTAAGCAAAAGTGAATCAGTGACCAGCAGCAAGGAGCAGTGAGTACTGGACAGAGAGGCAGAGACAGTACTGAGAGACCAGCGTAGAAGCAGGGAGAGTCGAGAGCAGCAGCCAGCTCAAGCCATGCAGAGCCCACTAGAGACAGCGCAGAGGCCAGAGGGCTTGCGTCATCCACGCAGAGGCTGCTGGAGTGACGCAAAGGGTCCCAAAGACTGCGCAATGCCTCAGAGGGCTGATGCAGAAGGTCCTGGGGCTGACGCAGGTCAGCAGGATGCTGACACAGTGGCCAAAAGGGCCAGCGCTGAGCTTCAATTACGCCGGAGAGGGTTTCATGGGACAAGTTTTCTGAATACATGTTTTCGAATAAAGAGGTATTGCTGCCGTGTATTTTTTTTCTCTGTCGGGTGAGTCGGTTAGGCACCTAGTTGTACTAAAGGAAATACTGCATAATAATATACCCTCAGAATAGCTGCACCGGCTTTCCCGCATTAGGTTTCTCTGGGGAGATTTGTCCAAAACTAACGGTGTTAGTTGTGTGCTTGTTTTCTTTCAGTTGATAATCTGTAGATGTTGTGACTGTATTGTGTTTATTTTGGTATTTAAATGTTTTAAATAACTTGTTCAGAATTTACAAGTAGAAGAAATAAACTAGCGAAATACAGATTAATTTTCTAACAACTAGACTTAGAAAATTCAACATGGTATCAGAGCGTGGTTGCAGATCACAGGAGAGCTGAAGGCATCAGCTAAGCAGAGCATTTGCAGCAGAATCAGTTATCCCGAGTGAGAGTAGCTAATCCTTGCAGAAGCAACAGAGGAAGGGTTAACGCAGAGGGACTACGTCATCAGTCCGGGCCAGAGAGAGGCCAGCACAGAGGCTGAGGAGGGTAGACAGAGGCTCAGGCAGAGACCAGGACAGTTGACACAGTGGTTGAGGGAGTTATTTTTGTTATAGCCTAGAAGCTCAGTCCTTCAGTTGTTGGGGCGAAGGAAGCTGTAGGCAGTTTGCGAGAGCGAAGCTAGTGGGGTACTGTGGTCAGAGCAGTACCTAACAGGGCAAGACCAAGGTGGAGGAAGTTGTTGCCGAGGCGCATTTCTAACCAAGGAATCCGGATCAATGTTGCAGTTGCACAGACAATTAGAGAGCGGAAACTTGATGGTTGGCAGAAGGATTTCCAGGACGAAAATCGGGACTCAGAGGGAGCCCAGAAGAGAACTTCTAGACGGGAAGTAGAGAGACTCGGAGGAGTCGAACCGAGAACTTCCAGACGAGAAGTAGAGAGACTCAGCAAGAGTCGAACTGAGAACTTCCAGACAAGAAATAGAGAGACTCAGCAAGAGTCGAATCGAGAACTTCTAGGCGGGAAGTAGAGAGACTCGGAGGAGTCAATAGAGAAGCGCAGGTTGATGATCATGAATGGGTTGAGAGATCAGGATAGGCTGGACGAAGCGTCCAAATTTGTGGTCTGGAAGGCCAGGATCCTGTCCATTCTAGACAGAAATCATATCAAGGGCTTCGCCTTGAGAGTAATGGCTATCCCAGTTGACCCAGTAGCTAACGAAAGGTACGAAGAGGCAATGGCTAAGGCAAAGTGCATCATCCTTGATGGGGTCAAGGATCATGTGGTCCAACATATTGTCGAGAAGGAAACGACAAAGGAGATGTGGGACACTTTGAAGACATTGTACCAGCATACTTCCATGTAGAGCAAGATGCTCCTAGAGAATCAACTAAGGTCATACCAGATGCAGAAGGGAGAGCAAATAGATCTCTTCCTCGGTCGATTGAAGGATATCCGTGACCAACTGACTTCCATAGGGACCACGCCGAATCAGGAGTTGATGGTGAGGACCGCACTTAACGCAGTCTCCGTGGAGTGGGAGACATTTGTCCAGAGCATACTGCGAAGGGTGAATCTTCCAGATTGGGAAGAACTATGGGCGGCTCTTCGTCAAGAAGAGATCAGATGGCTGACCAAGACGAGAAGTAGCAGCAAAGGGGTCAGGATCAAGAAGGAAGAGGAAGAGGATGCAGCTCTGGCATTTGCGGGAAAGCAGGAGAAGAGGAAAAAGAAGGACCTCTCCAAGGTCAAATGCTTCCATTGTGGGGAACTAGGTCACTATGCAAACCAGTGTCCGAGGAAGAAGAGCAAGGGAGAGGCTTTTGACTCTAAGGCAGCGCTAGTGAAGGCGGAGAAAGAAGTCGAAGAGGATGACGATTGTGCCATGAGTTCTCATGTCCCACTTGAAAAGTGGGGAGACATCGAGCTGTAGTCAGGAGGACTACAGGCGATGAGGGGCAGGATCCTTGAGGTACCCAACCTCTTGGATTATACTTTGCTACCAGAGCCTCGAAGAGAGAGTAGAAAGACTGGCGGATGTCGGTAGAAACGGATGCAGATGAAGGGGCAGAGAGTGATACAGTGTGGGAGTCCTCGGGCAACGCTAGACTAGCAGGCTGCAACAACGTGAGAGGCATCGGAGTGTTGCACCAGTGCAAGATGGCACAGAGAGGTGTGCAATGGTGCGAGATGTAGAGAGTTGTTGCAGCAGTCCAGAGGTCAGTAAAGGGAGCACTTGTTAGCAACAGAGAGAGCTTCAGCATCGGGAGTGTTTCTAGCCTGACAAGGATGTCAGAAGTTGGGTGGATCAATTACTTACTTCTCAGTAACTGAGTTGCAGTGCAGTAGCAGTAGCACGATGCATCATGAAGAGAGGGGGATGTAGTGCAAATGCAGTGTTGGGAGGATGGACCAGTAGCAGATGGATGCAGAGGGAGTTGTCGTACAGATGCAGCGATGGCAGTGGTAGTGGTAGTGGCAAGGCCATGGGTAGCAATACAGGATGCAGCAATGCAGAGGATGTTAGGCGGGGAGGCATAGCATCAGCACAAGGACCGGTGCCAGATAATCAAGGTGATGCTCAGTCTAGAGTATTACTAGAGCACAGTCCTTGCTAGGAGGGAGTATTGATTTGGGGTAGCATCGGATGTGCTCTAGCCATGAAAATTGGTGGAGAGGCTAAAGCACATGAGATCTCCAAGACGCAAAAATGGTTTGGACAGATTGTATCTGGTTGGGGAGATATTAAAATAATTAATATTTTTAATGGAGTTCCTAAGTCTAAACTTAGGAAAAATAAAATATTAATGGGTATTAATATAAAACTAGGTTAAAAGGTTCCAAAAGTCATGGATCAAGCCAAACCTAATCTTAGTCATTGATTAGAGATTTAATCTCGGGCGTTGAAGGACCAACGAGAAAAGTATAAGAGGCTTGAGGGTCAATTAGAGAACACGCCAGAGTGATTAGTCATTCATTTTGCTAGAGTGGGGTTGCTAAGCAAAAGTGAAACAATGATCAACAGCAAGGTGCAGTGAGTACTGGATAGAGAGGTAGAGACAATACTGAGAGTCCAGCACAGAAGCAGGGAGAGGGAGAGCAGCAACCAGTTCAGGCCACACAGAGCCCAGCAAAGAGCGCAAAGGCCAAAGGGTGCGTCATCCACGCAGAGGTTGTTGGAGTGACACAGAGGGTCCCAGAGGTTGCGCAATGCCTCAGAGGGCTGACACAGAAGGTCCTGGGGCTGACGCAAAGGCCAGAAGCCAACGCTAAGCTTCAAGTGTGCTGGAGAGGGTTTCGTGTGACATGTTTTCTGAATACCTGTTTCCAAATATAGAGGTATTTCTGTTGTGTATTTTTTTCTCTATCAGGTGAGCCAGTTAGGCACCTACTTGTACTCAAGGAAATACTGCATAATAATATACCCTCAAAATAGTTGCACCGATTTTCCCACATTAGGTTTTTCTGGGGACATTTGTCCAAAAATAACAGCGTCTCTTGTGTGCTTGTTTTCTTTCAGTTGATGATTTATAGATGTTGTGACTATATTGTGTTTATTTTGGTATTTAAATGTTTTAAATAACTTGTTCAGAATTTAGAAGTAGAAGAAATAAACCAGCGAAATACAGATTAATTTTCTAACAGCTAGACTTAGAAAATTCAACATCCTTGATGTGTTAACCTCGTTGTAATACCATGTTGAAGAATCTAGGGTAAAGTAGTGTAGTGTGATTCTTCGTTACTTGATAACAATTTGAGGAGTATTTTTACTTTTCCTTATTAGCTTCTTCTTCTTCTTCTTATTAGTGCATATGTGTGTACTTCATCAAACTGCTACCAAAACATAGAACACAAGATGTTGGCTCTTTGTCAAGGCCAAAACCTCTCTTCTCTTGAGAGGAAAATCCTTTCGTGAATTTCTCTTATTGAAGCTTCTATTGATCAATACCAAACCCTAGACCCCTGACAAAGAGATCCTCCGAGCACAAGTCAAGCCCTTTCTCCTTTCTCCACTTTGTTCCCCGGCACTTCCTTCTTCCGGCACTTGGTTCCCCGACACTTCATCCTCCTTTCGGCACTTCGTTTTTCTTTCAAATTGTTAGTAAAACTTATTGCACTTGCTCTAGAGAAGAGACATTTGATGAGACCCTTTTCCTATGATGGTTCCTTTCTTCTCTTCACAATCAACTAACTTGGACAACTGTAATGGGAGGGTTGTTATGATAGCAGAGGCAGCCTCCTTTTTCCCTCGCACGTGTCACTGTAATGTGCCTTAGAACAGCCCTCTTACCTTCGCTTTTCCGCCTTGATCCTTCGCTTGAGAGAGTGGTCTTGTAGGCTTGGATTGAGCCTTGAACAATTAGATATGGTGAGCTGTTAGCGACAGCGGTCATAACCGCAGGCAGCCTTCCTTAACCTCGCACGTGTGGTTGTAGCTGCCCCAAAAATGATCTCCTTAACTTCGGTTCTATATCCTTCTTCCTCGCTGCCCTTGGAGATCCTATAGACTTCCCTTTCACTTCCTTTTCTTCGCTTGTCTCTTTTTTAATTTCAAATGAATGCGCAATAGAGGAGTGGACAACCTCTATATATAGAGATTTGTCCCTCCACTTAGGCTGACTTGAGGCCTGCTCTTATGCTTCAAATTTCTTCTTTCACGGATGTCGTAGCTTGGAGGATGCTTGTGACTTTTCTTGGAGGTATTCTCTTGACCATAATACATATAGATACAAGGTATAACATGCCCTTAAGGTCTTCAACTTATTCTTTGACTATTTGACTCATCTATAGCACTTTAAATAGTGTTAGACCTATTTCAATGAGCAAGAAACTCATTGACATATATTATAAAAATAATATTGTTTTTCTTGATTAAATACAAATATCAAAAGTACATTTCTGAAGACTGAACCTAGTTACATTTCCTTCAATAGAAGCTCTGGAAACTAGTTTTCTCCTTCTAAATTAATCTCTCTAGCATTGTCTTGAAGATAGTACAATTTTATTGTGTTAGAAGAATTTTCCCCCTTGATAGTGATTGCCAAGAGCATTGGGTTTTCCTCCTATGTTGCCTTTTATTCTAACCATGATAACATTATATAAATTGGGTTATGGTCTAATTTTAAGTCCCAAATATGCTCTCCAATCTTAACATCGTCTATCTTTTCTATCAAGCTTTGTGAACAAATAACATAATCAACGACACTTGCCCCATTGTATGTGTTGCAAGGGAAGGTTCCCATAACTTTTCCATCTATCTAGACCATTGCAAATAATTAAGTTGAAAGCACCACACAGTGTAAGCAACTCCTCTCCAAAATGATGGCTAACTTTGTCATCTTCTGAACATCTCACCCATTGGGGATTCTCTTCTTCAGTGAGCCAAATAGGATTGTGATCCTCTTTGCAACAAGAATACTAGCTTGCTGATTTGTTGTTCTAGCATTAAAATCTCCCACTAAAAGAACTTCTCTCTGCTGAGAGTACGCAGAAATATCTTGCTTTAAAGTTGCATACGATCCTTGTTGTCTATTCCATTATTTTTGTAAGTTTTCGAGACTTGAGGGGCAAAATAGCATGTTGCAATTCTTATGTGATTCTCATTCTCTAATATTTTGAACGATAAATATTGTTTATTTGCATCTTCTTTCATTAATTGAATGTGATGACCTTCTTTTTCTTTCACTAGCACTAGACATAGACAAACAATCAAAAGCGATCATCAAAGCCCTTTTCCTTGACCAAAGTTCTTCAAGTGTGATCTCAATGTCCTTTCCTTCACCGAAGCTCTAATACCATGTTGATTTTTCAAGTGCAATAGATACAAGCAGTAATTTCTTAAATATTGATAATTATTTCTAATGATGTAGATATTCTTTTAGCACTTAAGCAACTACACTTCAGAAATTAAACCATAAATGTACAAGGACAGTAGAGATCACAATGCGTAAAGAGAACACAAGATTTACCCTAGCAAAACCCACTTAAGGGAAAACCCAACAACCTTTTCCTAAAATAGATTCTTCATCTCAACAAAAGATACACCTAATTTTGCTAGTCAATATGATGGTCAAACTAACCTCTACAATGATATGATCAAACATGGTCAAACATGTTGAATTTTGTAGCTATGGTTAGTCTTCATAATTAATATTTTTGGCCCTTGATGTATTTGTAATAAGAAACATAAAATATGTTCTTCATGATTCTATAAAAACATAAAACTTATGATATGTTCTTCATGTTAGTTCTAAAAAAGAAAATTTGTGAAATTTAAATTTGAATTTTGGCTCCAGAAATGACTTGGTCGGCCCTCTCCTACAAGACAAGTTGGCCGAGCTTCTATAGGCACCTATTTGGCTTGTCAAGACACTATATATAGACACCATTTCGTCCTCCTCCAAAGCAAGCAATTCGATCTATCTGAGGTCACCAAAGAAAGAATATAAGGCAAGAAAAAGAGGTCGAGTCTGAGGCTAGTAAAGAGGACGAGTTTGAGTCAAGTATAGAAGACGAATCTAAGGCCAACAAGGAGGTTTGTTTAAAGCCAACGAAGAGCTCTATTTGAGGCCAGCAAGAAAGTTCGTTTAAAGTTAGCGAAGAGCTCTATCTGAGACCAGTGAGGAGATCTCTTTGAGGGTAGCAAAAGGGTCTATTTGTGTAAAAGCGCTGGTGAAAATTCCATGTAATAAAAGTTAATGAAGGCAAAATAATAACCACGGTTGATGGGACACTTATTCCAAGCTTAATGTTGGGCAAGACATCTTAGTGTGGGTGTTCACTTGGTTATTAATGGCTAAGAAATTGGCAAAGGCAATGGCTAAGGCTTTGGAAAGGCAAAATGGCATTTTGGCACATTTATTTATGAAAATAATGGAAATTAGGAGAAAAGGGAAGTGAAAGGTCACAAGTTGCATGTGAAGAGGAAAATGAAGGAAAATAATGTCAATTTAAGAAAGTAGAGGCCTCGTTCATAAAAATGCTTCTGAGGATCAATTGGTAACCTTTTGTTAGTTCAGTTTTGGAGCTCTCTCATTATTCTCTCTCTCTCATACTCTTGGACACTCCAGAGTTTTCTTGGAGCACTCTTGGAGGGTGTGGCATACTTGGATTTTTGGAGCAAGAAGGCAAAGGAAGAGCAAAAAAGTGCAAGAGGACATCGAGATTAGTAGCTACAGCAGATTTTGCTTGCAGATACCGAGTTGCATATATTTTTTCTTCACTAGTTTTTGGCATGCATGGCATATGCATGTGGTTTGTTCGTTGTGATCTGTCGTGGGCATGGAGGATGGTCAGGATTGATAGTGGATTGCATAACCTTGTTATTTCCTGGATAGCCATGGTGATTGTGGATTTGTTTTCCTTGTTTTGTTTTGGTTGGTTCTCATGTTTCCTTAGCTTTGGTTGAGTTACTAGTCTTGGAAACCCTAGTTGGACAAACGCTCTAGAAGCCTGGTAAAATTTGTGGGTTGAGTTACTAGTCCTAGAAGCCTTGGTTGGACAAATGCTCTGAAAGCCCGGGAAGGGTTGGATAGAGACCAATCTGATGATGGTTTTGTGTGATGTTCGACTATGAGGTGGAATCACTATTTGATGAGTTGAGGTGGATGGCCTCTGGAAGCCCTAGATGGTTTTTGGATTGATGTGTTCTATGAAATCCCACATTCATGCTTGGAATATGGCACACGGGTGAATGGCTGAAGAGAGATTTGGCTCAACCATTCTACAGTCAAATGGAATGTGGAAGTCCTATCACAGGTTTGGATTTTGCATCATAAAAATGAGGTTATTTCTCCTTGTATTTCTATGAATATTATACTAGATTATATGTGGTTTATATGGGTGTGATTTCATTGGTATTTTTGTTGCTATTATGTTGGTTATATATGTGTTTTATGACGGTAGCTATGTATCGCTTTCATCATGTTTTTACTTGTAAATGAATAATCAATGTATCTATGACCTAATGGATGAAATCGCAGTTAATATGTTGAGGCATCAATGTCTCTTACTAATTCTCAGCGAAGTATGAGACCCCTATGCTCAGATTTGTTATTTACACCTGTAGATTACATATTCGTGATATGTTTGACGAAACGTCTGTCATGGCTAGTAGGGGTATAGTCAAGGTCTCAATCAAGTGATTGCATTTATACTGCCATTTCCTTGTTATTTTACTGTTCTAAATATGTGATTCAATTTTGGGCAGTGACCTGGGATCTGGGCCTAAAAAAGTGGCTCAAATCCCAGGGACATTGCCACAGCGCTATGCAAAAGAGTCCCTAGACGTTGGCTTGCAGGCCTGTGAGAGCGTTCAAAGGTCCCTGGACGCTGGCATGCCCATAGCATGAGAGCGACCAACAGTCAAGTGGTCCAAAAGCTCAGTGGGACCCAAGGGCTAGTTGGCAAAAAGGTTGGATTGGTTCCTAATGGTCCTAATGCTGATGTTGAATGTTTGCAGGGTGTGTTCTCATCGGTTCCATTTCCTTAACATGACTTAAGAGGTTGAATCATATCATAGTGGCCTCTCATTGCATGTTTACCCCGGTTGGCCGGTTGCTTGCGTAGATGTGAGAGGAAGGTGTTAGAATTTGAGACAAGCGAATTTTTGATGAGCAGAATTGAGTCTTTCATGAAGAAGTTGGTTGAAGTTCAAATCAAACTAGACTGACTTTGATTACCAACAGATTGACTTGTCTTGTGGGCAGCTTGACCAAGTGTGGCCAAGGCTGTTAGTTTGACTTTATGATGTATCTCTGTTGACTTGAACAATTTCTCTAAGAACAAGTTTGCTAGGATATTCACCCATGTGGGTTTTCCCGGGGTAAATGTTTGTGTTACTGTGTTGCTATCACTTTACGATCTTACTAACATTTTTGTTCTACTATTAATATCCTCTATGTAATTGCTTTATGATGAATAAGAATGCATGAAAGAAATAACCTAAGAAGAAATCATATGAAGTAATTATCAGTTTAGAGGATGCCTGATAAATCAACATGGTATCAGGGCTATGGTTGGAGAGCAGCCTTGAAGGTGTAAGATCAAAATGAAGCCAACCCAAGTTTAGGAAAAGATCCCACCAAAGTACCATGTAACCCATGCCCTAACAAGGATCTGTACATGCAATAAAAGGGAGCAAAAATATCGATCCTTGTTCATTCTATGTATAAGAGAGGGATGTCGAGCTTTCAAGCCTAAAAAATTGTGACAACAGACCAAGAAGGCCTCGGGATTTATTAAAAATGTGAAGCCTCAGACAATTGTTTCAGTAGGCTGAAAGAATCTCGGGATATGTTGCAGTTAGGCCGAAGATATACCAAAGATACACCAGAGATACGTCTATTCCTTTTAATCAAGGTTATGAAGAAGGTTGAAACCCTATACCTCAGTCTTATTACAAGAAGACCAAAAAAGATACCTCAAATTTTGTTGCAAGAAGGTTGAAAGCCTCTGGGCTAATGAATGTTAAGGAGATTCACAAATGACTTCAGAAAATCTGAAATGTCACAATTTGTTTTGGTGTGAAATTTGGTTACTTGACCAATGTTTCAAAAGACAAATGTCGAGCCAGAATCATTGGGACATTCCTTGTTTACAAAAAGAAGTTTTGAGCATAAAAGTGAAAGTCAACAAGCTATATACCACATTAAAATTTTCTATGCAAAATTTTAAAGAAGATCAAATTGTTAGAAGGTCGAATTAAAGAAGTTGAGTCGAGCAAGTGTCTATGTGGAAGAAGCAACCAAAAGAAGTTTAAAAGGATCTTAGTCTGAAGACAAGCAATTATGTTCAAAACGAGTATGAGGACTAAGATCATAAAAGCAATAAAGTTTGTGTTTTTGAAAGGTATGTATCATCACTAAATTTACTAATAGTGATTTTGGATCAAACTCCTTTGGGAACATTACTAAAGACTATGCTTGTCAACATAACTGTTAAAAGTTTGTAGCAAGCCCTATATCAAAGTTTCTCCTTGAAACTATTGATCTCTAATTCAATAAAGTAATGCTAAAACTCAGTGTATCTTAAATATTGAAAACTCAATGAGAACTAGTCATGGGACTGTAAAGTATTATTGGAGAAAGAACATCTATGAATGTCGAAGAATATGTGACCTTTACTCATGTACTGAAAGGTCAAAGTTATGCTCTTCTTTGAAGATATTACAAAGTATGGCTGAAAGTCATTTTTAGGATGTTTTTGAAAAACCCTTAATGTGGCAAGAAATGTTGGCTTTAAAGTTGTTGGAGATTGACAACTTCGTTGCATCTGATGACCAAGATAGAAATATGCATCTCAGATTGAGATTCACTGATTGTCTCTAATGTTATGACTAAGTAGAAACTTCCAAGTATTGAACTATAAGATTTTTGGTGCCATCACTTGAAAGGTAGAATGTTAGAAAGATGGTTATCACTGAGAAAGATCCTCTCTGAGCCAGAGGGAGTTAAAAGGAGGCATTGGAATATTCATGCACAAGAAGTTTTGTAATGTTGCCTAAACCTAGATGACAAAGCATTGCCATGATAATCCTTATTCAAATTTGAGAAGTTTGGTCACAACCATGAAGAATTCTTGTTGAAATGTGTTGGAAATGTAACTAGTTTCGGTCTTCATAATTGTTGTTGTACTCATTTCCATATGTATATTCTATGTAACAAACAAAAGAAGAAAGAAAGTTTATTATTTTAAAGCATTGATTTCATGATTATTATTGATCGTCTTTTAGGTAAAAGTATGTTCTTCATGTTTCTAGGGTTTGTTAGGTCATAGGGATTTATTGTAACGAATCAAGAGAGTCAACATCGTATTTATAAGGCCACTCCGTGCAAGATGTAATCTTATGAATATAATTCATAACAAGTAAATAAATAAAATAAATGTAAATAATAAATAATTAAATATTGATTATGTTAAATAGTCATTAAGTTAAGTGAAAAGACATGTCTAAAAGATGTGCCTAGTCACGAAAGGACACCTGCTTAGGTATATATATGTGGGTCCTCATTGTAACATTCATCACTATATATATATATATATATATATATATATATATATATATATATAAAATTATTATTACAAATACCTCTTGGTTACATTCAAGTCTACACGCTATCAGTTTTTATGCTTCAGTGGTATCAGAGCCATGGCGCACAATATAATCATGCGGGTCTTTGAACGTTGTTCGCCGCACAATATGCCATTACGTTCACGTCTTGATTGCATTGAGCAGTTTAGTAAAATTCAAGAAGCATTTCAGCGTTTAGAAAAATCATATGCAGAAGTTAAAGAATGTCGAAAGGAAATCGATAATAAGGAAGATGATAATAACAATGAAGAAATTAAAAAAGATCAAGATGATGATTCAGATGAAGTTGATGTTGAAAGTAAAGGAGAAGGAGTAGATACCGAGCTAGTTAGAGAACTAAGTGATCAAGGTGATGATCACCATGTAACTCGTTCAACAGTAGATATGCATGATGTTTTTTGTTATTCTGGCAAGGAAGAACAACCCGAATATGCTTCTCAGCATGGTCCAAAGAAAAGCATTGGTAGGGTTATTTCAGAGGAGGGAAGAAGTGAGCAAAGGGGATTACATCAAGATGATATAATACATGATGAAGTGGATCAATATGAATCAGAAGAAGAACAACAATATGAGCAAAGGAAAAAGGAGAAACTAGTAGTCCCTCCCTTAGAGTTGGAGTTTCCATTACGCGCACCTCCAGGTCAGCCAGAACCAATGGATATTCCGGATGAGGAGAAAGAGAAGGCGACTCAGAAAGAAAAGGCACAGAAAGAAAAGAAAGATTTGGGACAACAGGAAGATTTTGATCCAAAGTTGGCAGATGAAAGAGCGCTTGAAGTGGAGAAAGAAAACCTTGACAATGTGTCAAAATCACTAAAGAACCTTGAACTTCAAATCAAGGATAAAAAAGAGCAAGTTGCATATCTCAAGGAGGTCTTGCTTTATGAAAAGAAGACAGCAAGGAAAAAAGCTAAACTTGATAAGCAACCAAAACTCCTCGAGCTAAAAGAAGCAATCTCTCGGATCACACAAAAAATTAAGAGCAGCAGGAAAGAATTGGAGAAAAAGAAAGAAGATCAGGTCACCTTCACCAACAACAACCATGAAGATCAGATTCACAAAGAGAAGTTACCAAAAATACACAATTTTGCAGACAAAATGGGTGCCAAAAACCTTAAAGTGTTTGACATTGACTTTGGGTTAAAAAATAACGTGCATACATGGAGGGTTGGAGCCTATCGAAGAATATTACAGTTACAACTAGTTCTATATGGCCTTGGAGGGCTGGAGCCTATCGAAGAATATTACGTGAGAGAGTATGAGGACAGTGTAGTTGCATGCAGTTGGCTTTTGCCATTTTAATGAGGGAGAAATTTGAATGGATTAATGATATCGTTGTGTATGATCCGCTTCTGTCTTCATTTGACGAAATTGCCATAAATGCCCTCGGCTGTACTTGTCTCTCTGTCAACGAAAATTGTAAATGGACAGTGGATAGACCAACGCTATTTTTCATGCCTACTAGCAAATTTATTCAGCCTAAACAATCTTTGCAAATAGAATCTGCAAAGTCTAAGAATGAACCAGAGTTAACCCTAAATGCTAGATCGGATACTAAAGAAAACGAGAGCCACACGAACTGGCCAATTCTGTTGTTGTGCATGGAGCATGTCTTCAAGGAGCAGAACACATGGGAGGCTTATTTTCTCATTGAAGGTTTTTTCTATCTTGTGACTGAAAGAATCATCGCCATTGAAAAGCAAAAGACATGCCCTAATGTTTTGAAAGAAGCCATAGCAAGTTTAATTTTTGTTGCACCGAAGTGTGTAGACTTGCCAGAGCTTCAAGAAGTTAATTCAAATTTCTCTGCAAAGTATGGTCCTAAGTTCACTACGACTATAGTTGAGCTGCGTCCTGACAGTGGGGTTAACAGGCAGATCATTGAGAAATTATCAACCAGAGCGCCTAGCACAGAGATGAAAAAACGTCTTTCATCTTTGATCTCAACGAGGCAGATGTCGTTTATATACCCTATTACATCGGCTTGCATGCCCTGCGTTATCTTTACAGGAGCGAACGGGACCAGGCCTCGGATCACGGGGCAAAGCTGGTTGCTTGTTGGTGCCGTGAGGCCCCTCATTCGGGTGCTCCATCGTCCCTGTCAGATCCACTGGTATGATACCTACGATGTTTAAGCGTTGTTTGGTCAAACAGCGTGACCACCCATAGCATTGTTGACCACGCTCATACGCTGTGAATAGCACGATGTGAAAAGCATGAAACTGGTAACCCAGTCAACAATTCCACCATCGGCATTGTGTGTAGCCCTCCAAATCCGTCACACCTTTGCACACTGTGAAAAGCATGAAACCGGTAACCTAGTCAACAATTCCACCGTCAGCATTGTGTGTAGCCCTCCAAATCCGTCGCACCTTTTTCGAACCGTGACGTTGGTTTATAAATGGGTAACATGGTTTGTTTAATTATAAACTTAAATAATTATAAATTAGAACCATAGAATTTATAATTATTTATTAAATAATTTATAACCATAAATCATAATTTAAATATATTATATAGTTAATATAAAAAATTTAAAAATAAAAATAAAGACAGTAAAATAAATAATGAAGTGTAAGAAAAAAAAGGATTAGAGTTATAAAAAAATAGATCAAAAAAAAAAATCCAAGGGAATATTACTGATGACTCATGAGCTACATGACGAGAGAATGGCCAAATTATATACATCGAGACAACAGACACTAAGTGAAGAAAATCCACAACATTAAAGCTTTGAGGACAAAGCTTCCGAAGGAAGGGGCTATGTTATGAATATAATTCATAACAAGTAAATAAATAAAATAAATGTAAATATTAAATAATTAAATATTGATTATGTTAAATAGTCATTAAGTTAAGTGAAAAGGCATGTCTAAGAGACATGCCTAGTCACGAAAGGACACCTGCTTAGGTATATATATATATATATATATATGCGGGTCCTCATTGTAACATTCATTACTTATACATTTATATATATTATATAAAATAAATTATTATTAAAAAAACCTCTTGTGTATTTTTACATTCAAGTCTACAAGCTATCAGTTTTTATGCTTCATGTAACTTGTAAAAGAATTTACTTTGAGTCTAGAAGGTCCTAGAAACATCCAAAGTACTCACTCACAAGTTCGATCTATCAAGAAAAAGTTTGATCTAAAGCTAGGAAGGGCAAGAAAGGAAGAGTGAAGGTCTAGAGAGTAGAAGACAAAGAGAATCCAAGAATAAGGAAGAAAGTTTGTTTTTGGGCTCTATCTTTCTCACACATACAAAATCTAGGGTTTTTGCAACTTCCAGGAAGGCTAAAATTGTAGGTCTGAATTGCAGGAGATCAAGTTGCAGTATCAAGTTGCTAGAAGGAAGAATACTCTATTTTTTACCTTGTTGACCTTGGGAAGATTTGTCTTGCTCAAAGGAGGACCCCTTGAAGAACTATCTTGCACCAGAATTAGGGTTTTTGCAGTAGTTGCAGGACAAAGTTGCAAGGTCAAAGTTGTGGTCGAAGTTGCAGCTAGAAGTTGGATGATGTAGGATTAACCCCTGTTGATCTGATCCTATTTGAACGTCTGCTTGAAGGCTAACTTGGTACTTGGAGGAGGACTTGTTTTAGTGTTTGGGTCTTTGTTGTCTCATTTGAAGCAGAATCTATAAGAAGAGAAGAGATTTTCTGAGTTTTCCCCTTGGAGGGGTTTTGCCATGGCTTGGCGCCTGACTTTTGTGTCCTTGTTTTTACTATTTTGCTCTTGATA
Organism: Pinus tabuliformis; assembly: GCA_031772625.1. Taxonomy (NCBI): domain Eukaryota; kingdom Viridiplantae; phylum Streptophyta; class Pinopsida; order Pinales; family Pinaceae; genus Pinus; species Pinus tabuliformis. The sequence goes on along the minus strand of CM062816.1, from coordinate 746,346,751 downwards.
ATTGTTTGATAAAGAACTAATAAAGAAAAAATAAGAAGATAAATAAAGTTCACAAGCAATTATTAAGGTTAAGGAAAATCGGTATTAATAGTTGTCATATTACATTGTCCAACAAAATGCACATTGAATGAAAGGAATTGAAGTAAAAATCCTTTAGAGTCCAAATTGTTGAGAAGTGTATCTAGGTTCGATCTTCACAATGACATGTAATTGTGACTTTTGTAAATGATAGAAAATAAAATTATTATTGTAAGCCTTGCTTCATGGGTTTCATGAGCAAGTGATATTATTTTAGATGGCTCCCATTAAGAGCAACAGGATTTGTCATTAAGGTCAAAGAATTAATGTCATGTATGAAGAGCTCTCCTTGAGCATGTGTAAAATGTATATGAGTCAATTAAATGTCTAGAAATCCCTCCAAAGACAAGCACAACTCTCTTATCTTGATGTTGGCCTATAAAATGAAGGAATAACTCATGTCGACCCACCCAAAGTGACACACCCATTCAGATGCTAAACTCTACTTAAATATATGGTCAAATCACTATATATAGGAGTCTAGGCTCCTCGCATTTCTATAGTCCAAAACTTCGCATCTCTGAAATTTCGATGAACTGAGACAACAGAGGAATTCAGATCATCTATGTTTCGATAGCGGCTACAGTTGGAAAGTTACAAGACTACAATTCTATGGAGAATGGAATTCAAATCCCTCTTAAATGTAGATCACAGTGACAGGAAAGATTGGTCTTTTTATAGACCACAATTCGATACTCTTGAAACAGTCACAAGTTTAGATTCTTCTATGGAGTATGGTCAACAGATTTCAGATATCCTCTCTGAGTTTTCGATGATGATGAATAGTGAAACATCTCTATGATTAGGATGTGAGAACAAAACTCAGTCCAAAAGGCAGACAAAAGAGTTTTGGTGTCTAAGGGAATTCAGATCCCTCTACAGTTCGTATTTCAGTGGCAGCGAAGAAGATGAGACAGTTCGTAGTGCACCACAGTCATACATTTCAGTACTATGAAGGTCATGACAACGAGAAGAAGATCTTGAAGACAGTGATGAGAAGGTCTTGATAAGACAGTGATGTGAAGACAATGTCTTGATGCAAAGAAGGTCGAAGCGAAGGAAGAATCAAGAAGAAGAAAAGACAATCAAGAGAAGCAGTGTCTTGGTCTTGGAGTGGCTAATAGGTCAAGAGTCTTGGTATTCGCTAATTGGAATCTCTAGAAGAAGAATTTGTGTAGGTTTTCCTCTCAAAGAGTGAGAGGTTTTGGCCCTGACTGTTAAACCAGCTCAAGAAAAGATAGAAAAGATAGATCAATGCTTTAGAAATCAGCCTCTTCGAGGAGGCAACCTCCTTTACATTACATAAATGAACAATTCTTTGATGATTCAGATGACAAAACCTCCTTTCTATATATAGGAGTCTAAGGAGTCACAATATAATCCAGCCGACCTAACAATAATAATATAAAGCCACAAAAATAACAATAGAGGGATTCTATGGGGCATAGTAATAACAATATGGGGGAAATAGGGGCACAACAATATTAATAAGGGGTATAACTACAATAGTAATGGGGTAATCACTAGTATTAAAGGGACCCAACACTGACTCATAGCCTACATACTGGGTCTCTTGTCTATTTATGTTCATGCATTGGTCATTGTTCGATGAAGAAGAACACTAATAATCTAATAAGAAGAAGATCCTAATCTAAAGATGTAAAAAGCATTCACAAGCAGTCACTAATAAAAGAGAAATCACCTAATGATAATGCCCTAGATTTCTCAACATAAAGTTCTCTTGATAAGGTCAAGTCATGTGCAGATTTGAAGTGTTCCTATAAGAGAGTCAAAATCAATATTTAGCCAAAAATATATGGCCACTAAAAATTGTTGAGGCAGTAACCTAGTATTCCATGAGTATGTCTCCTAATCTGGAATGGAATATTCTTGATTGTTTGAAGCATTGGAACTCTATGACAATTGGACATTTCTATATGAAAAGAGAATTTGTACATAACCAAGTCTTCAAGGACAAGTTATTGCTACTTTAACAATGATTGTAAGGAAGCCGAAGAGATCAAGGATAATCGTTCGATGAAAAATACTTGATTGATTGATGGCAATGATTTAGTTCATCTCATATGTAAAAAGCATATTGTTTCTTTGAGATCTATGGTTTGAAAACCCTAGCTGGCTAAAAGAAGCTTTCAATAAGAAAGATTTAGGGTTTATGAACAAAACCCTAGAACTAAAACTTATGCTTACAACTAGAGGCTCTTGGATTGAAAAAGGTCAAGATCATTATTTATTTGAAAGGGTAGTAATGCTAAAGCAACAAAAAAGTTCGTGTGAAAGGAGTATTGCATAATTAGGGTGTGTAACCCTAGATTAATTTGAAGAATAATAAAACCCTAGGGTTTGTGGAGAAAACCCTAGAGTTGGACCTAGATAGACGTTTCGCTAAAAGAAGAAACCCTAACCTATGCAAGGAAGGAATGACATCAAGCTAATGATGAGGACAAGGATGATAAAGTCACAAGATGGATGCAAGGAAGCTAAGATCAAGAGGGAGCTGACATTCCCTATAATCCTCGAATGATTAGTATTTTATATCTCTCTTCTTTGATTATGACTATTGTTGTTGTTATTAGTTATTCTCTTGTCTTTGTATCCCTTTGCTTGGTTGTAATTATTCTACCATGGCCTCCTAGTGAGGATTGTACGTACATATTAAAGTTTCCAAGGCTCTAGCAAGCAGAGGGAAGAAGTGGAAGAACGAAGCGAAGCAAGAGGACTTTCCCAAAATCATGATTTGTGTTGAGAGATATTGTACTAAATGAAATCTGAGCTCAGAGTGAGCTAGTAGATCAGCAAGTTTGAAGTATGCCTTCATTGTGCCGAAAGAGAAGTCAATAATGACTTCCAAAATAGATCTACAAGATCTAGCATGTCACGGATGGCAACATAGAAGTAAGATTTGAGATTATTCTCCCAAAAAAAGGGAGAGGATCATCAAAAGACGTTTTCGCCCCAGTTGTGAGGTACACTTATATTGTCATTGTTTTGAAAATTGCGCCAGGTTGATGCAGAGATTAATTTCCTCAATGAAGTAATTGAGGAGGAAGAAGTGTACATAAAGCTACCTCAAGTTTTTTTGAACTGCATGAGAAGAAGTCTCATTATTGAAGAATACTTTGTATGATCGCAAGAAAACACGTTGGACTTGGTATTTTTGGGTTGATGGATTAAGGGAAGCAGAAGGACTCATGTGTCGGAGGGAGTAGTTGTGGAAAAAGTAATTGTCTCTGTAACAAAGGGAGCAATCAAAGAGCCTTGTTTTAGCTTCAGAGGGAGTTGACCTCTGAGTTCGAGATGATGGACTATCATTGACATTGCCAGACTAAGATAGTTCATATGTTGGAAGACAAAAATGGCAGAGAGTGCAGTGTAAATTAACATAGTAGCAAATGTTTGAGTGTGAGAGGGAGCACCTAGTCAGGGTAACAAGAAAGTCATTGTGGTAATGGATTCAGTGAAAGGAAGTTGATTAGTCTTATGAGCCAAGGCATGTTTCTCACTATGGGTTGGAGTACCAACATGGTACATTTGGTCAAGGCAAAGTCAATTATGATTTAAAATTTGTCTCAAACAGTGAAGTACAGTTGCAAATTCATATTGGGCAGAGAGTGCTCAAGATAGGAAGAATTCATCAAGATATTGCTTCAATTTGTGCCCTGTTATAATTTCTTGGATGAGCATGAAGCGAACATTTGTCGCACTCAGTTTTGCAGAAGTCGAGTATATTGCAGTTCGATTGGCAAGTTGAGAAGCAATATCGCTTCAGAGGCTACTTGCACGACTGTCTTGATTAGGCGTTGACGACAACCATGATGACAAGTTGAAGCACAATAACATCTAGTATGAAGATATGGTGTAGAAGGAAGCAATATAGATCTAGTATTATTCTACAGTATAGCAGATTTTTGGTAGGTGAAGTCTATATATATACTTCAGGGACAAGCTTGAAGCTTGGAGTGTTGATGAGATAGCATCATGGACTGACATTTTCTCTAAGTCAAGTATATTGACCTAAATTAGGAAGATTTGCCCGGTAAAGGACTAATATTCTCTCTGTGCCAAGTATACTGACCTGAAGTGGAGAGAACAGTACGGCAGAGGACAATTATTCTTCCTATGTCTAGTATGTTGACCCGATGAGGAAGAATGGTCCTAGAGCATCAGGTTCATTTAGCATCGGGCCCCAGATTACGCAATTAGAGTATGGCCTTTGGAGATTCACCATGTGTCATTGACCTAAAAAGAGTGAACCAGGACTACTCTAACCATGTGCCAGGTATTTTCCCCGAATTGTGGTGACTAGTTGATGCTAATTGTGCCATGTGTCTGAAGCACTGACCCAAATTATGGTAATTAGTTGATGTTGTTGATCTACCATGAGTCTGAAGCACTAACCCGAACTATAGTAAGAATATACCATAGGTCTAAAGGCCTGACCCGCTTATGGTAATTGGTTGATGTTATTGATGTACCATATGTCACAATTGTTGCCCAGATTATGGTAACTTAATTCTAGCATGTGTCACAATTGTTGACCTGCTTATGGTACTTGGATTCGTTATAACCTTTTCTTAGGGAAATTTGTCAACATAAGAACATCTAGATAGTCATTATGAATACCTCCCTAGCTAAGAGGGAGCAATCAATTTTGTAGCTATGGTCGACTTTCATAATTAATATTTGGCCCTTGATGTATTTGTAATAAGAAATATAAAACATGTTCATCATGCTACTATCAAAAGATAAAATTGATGACACGTTCTTCATGTCAGTTCTAAAAGAGAAAAATTGTGAAATTTAAATTTGAATTTTGGCTCCAAAAATAACCTGGTCGGCCCTCCTACAAGACAAGTCAGCACAGCTTCTAGAGGCACCTATTCGGCCTCTCAAGAAACTATATATAGATATCATTTCATCCTCTTCCAAGGCAAGCAATTAAAACTGTCTGAGATCAGCAAATGAGGAGTCTGAGGCAAGAAAAAGAGGTTGAGTCTGAGGCTAGTAAAGAGGACGAGTCTGAAGCAAGTATAGAAGATGAATCAGAGGCCAGCAAGGAGATCTGTTTGAATCCAGCAAAGAGGTCTATCTGAGGCCAACAAGGAGATCCCTCTAAGGCTAGCAAAAGGGTCTATCTGAGACAAGTGAATTTCTGAGGAGCAGAATTGAGTCTTTCATGAAGAAGCTACCACAGTTTAGAGCAGACTAGACCGACTTTGATGAATAGCAGATTGACTTGTCTTGTGGGAAGTTTGACCAGGTGTGGCCAAGGCTGTTAGTTTGACTTTATGATGTATCTCTGTTGACTTGAACAATTTCTCTAACAAAAAGGTTGTTGGGATTTTCCCCCATGTAGGTTTTCCGAAGTTAAATGCTTGTGTTATTGTGTGGTTGTCTCTTTATGATCTTACTAGCATTTTTGTTCTGCTATTGATATCCTTTATGTAATTGTTTTATGATGAATAAGAACGCATGAAATAATTAACCTAAGAAGAAATCATATGAAGTAATTATCAATTTAGAGGATACTTTAAAAATCGACAAAACAACCCTCTTGTCAAGTCAATCTTCTTCCAACAAACTCGGCCCTCTCTAATCTGCCTAGGCCGAAATCTGGCCTCTCAGAATCTGCCCAGAAACTCAACCCTGTTGCCCAGATGTTCGACCATTTGCCCAAAATATGCCTAGAAAGTCACACGTGTGAAGTCAAGAAGAGAGAAAAATGCTAGAGATAAATTCGTCCTTCTTCTTCTTAACTTGGGTGCCCAGAAAATCCCTTGTTGTGTGAGATATTGAATGGTGCTTTGTGGAGGAGGTCGAAAGACTTATTTATAGTGTTCTGCCTCCTGTCCGAATGGGTGTCTCTTCACTGGGATCGACTTGACAAGTTTTGAGCTAAAAATTCAAAATTTTCTGTTGAAAACCGACATGAAGAAGATGTCTTGTATCAATCATTCCAAGGGCTAATCAAATAAAATGACATGAAGAACATGTCTTACATTTTCATTATATATTTCAAGGGCTAAAATATGAATTATGAACACTGACCATAGCTACAAAATTCAACAAGTGTTATTGTGGTTGTTATATGCACCCTTGCTACATACACGAAAAACTTTGCATATTTGTGTATAAAGTATGGATGCACATGAATGTATATGTTTTTTTTTCCAAAGTTTGAATATCTTATGTATTTTTGGTCAAGCGCTTTTTTCGTCCAATTTTTTTCTGGTTCACATTTTTGGGGTTGACCGGTATAGTTCTGATAACATTGCTTGAAACTCAAACGAATTTCTCTTATTCATTTTGAGCAAAGGCTACAAATGCAAATTTGTGAAAGATTTGATGCCTTAGAATCTTCTTCACAACTAAAGTGAGTGAAAATATCGTTGACCTTCATTTGGAAGAGCATTTGGAGAACATCCTAGGATTTTCTCGTATCAGGACATTTCTTTTCATTTACTTCATAGAGCTACTTACCATTTCTGATCCACACTAGACACAATTTTTTGTAGACTTTGCTTTAGGTCAGAGATCTGCCATTCATAGCTGTTTTAAGCAAGAAATAAAGTAGTAAATTTTAACTGCAACAATTGGATTTTCACACATGGATATGAAATTTTCTAGGGTTTTATCTTGGAAATGGAAGGTAGAAAAAAGAACAGTAAGCATATAGGTGGAATAACTTGATGTAATTATCAAATTTGTGCAAAAGAAATCAATCCACCTCAAAATTATGAAATTATGGCATGCTCTTGGATCTGCCATCTGCAATTTCGTGGTTACATGTGTCATGAAGTCAGTCAGGCACGAACTAAATGTTTAGTCCGTAGCTTCTTAAAATATATGTGGAAAGTGGTACCTCTTCCAAGAATCTTCAAGTCTCCAAATTAAAAAAAAAAAGGTCATCAAGTTGACAACAAAACAAGTACATGAAAGGAAACACTTTCTGCTGCTACAATTTGGCTAAATTATATATTTATAACAGAAGATTTTAAGATGTGCATCTTGTTTTTGTTAAATTAGAAATAGAAGAATGACACAATAAAAGGTCCAATATTCAACACTATAGACCCTTACAACAGGAAAAAAGTATCTTAGTTTTACTTCAACCGCCAAACTTAAAGTGCCAGAACAGACATAACATAAAACAAACTCAGTCATAAATTGTTTTGTACAGGATTTCTCAAGTTGCTTTTATACTGCTACTTGGAGATCACAGTTTAAAAATAATTTCTAAAGTTGTTATGCTTGGCTTACATCCTCATCTTCTAAAACACCCCAGTGGGGATCAAGAACTTGATTCTGCCAAATGCCATCGTCATAAGGCTCCACTGGATAAACATCACCCTGTGCAATGAAACATTATGATGGAAAATATTTTTCAAAAACTAGCTATCTGGAAGATGCTTCCAAAAGAAGAAAATAAATTGGAGGAAAGAAACAAAGATAGTTCAGCACATACTCCTGGTGACAAATTCGCATTGTTTGATGGAAATCTGAGACTCTTCTCTCTAAAACTTTGATGCTCTAGCTTTTCACCTTCAGTATCTGAAGAAGATATTTCTGATAGTTTACAGAAAGGAGCTTTTGCGCCCATCTTCTCCCGCTTCAAAGCAATCTACAGAAATGAACATGAATATCAACCAGCCTCTCTAATACATCAAATATATCTCTATTCATAATGGAAAGTCTCATATGACTAACCTTTCCAGTTCTTGCAAGCTCTATAATCCCAAATTTGCTCAAAGTTCTTTGGACTGCAACAATCTTCCCAGGGTCACCAGTTACCTGAAATTATTTGCCATGTAGCATCAAAAAATGAATATCCATACAGCATCACAATGCAATCTATGGGATAAGGATGAAAGCTTTTGTTTCCATGACGGAAACTAATAAATAACTTCCAGAAAAAAAATTAGAAATGAAAAGGGCATGGAATACCTCAATAGTTAATAGATTTTCAGATACATCAATCACTCGGCCTCTGAAGATATCCACCAGTCCTAACACCTAGGTAAGATGCAACTAAACATTAGTTTAGCAAACATAGCTGTGACAACACCCTTCAGAAAACTCAAGGAAAGCAACATTTAGTCCATGATTGGGATTGGAACATTTCTGAATATAAATTATTTACCCTACCTAACTGAACAACAGGGGAAACTAAATCATGAAATCCAGACAGACAACAAAAGCAACTTGAAACATTGTATATATGAACAGGAGCAACGTTAGTGTTTTATTTCATAGAAAAAATGAATTGTATAAAAATTGCGCCTTCTCAATTTCTGGGCCAGATGAAGAAGATAAGTTTTGGTCCTTGCTTATCTTTAAAGAGTACAAAGCTTGTGGGCAATTATCTCCACATAAAATCTAAATTCTTTTAAAAAAATAAATCTAGAAAATTAAATATATCAACGAGTTAATAAGGCAAAGGAACTGGAAACAGAAAAATTGAAAAATGCTTAGGAAACTTAGAACAATAACAAGTTCACCCCTTATTGAATAAGCCAAAGGTGCAAAGTAAAGTCTGAAGCCGACATAAACCAACTTTCCTTGACCAGAATTGTAGGGATGATGTGGATGCAAAAAGTGTTCAGGTTTGTCTATCCATGTGGCATACTATTCAATGTTCTTCGCTCACCCTATTGGCACAATATGGTTAATGCCAACAACAGTGACCCTAAAGGATATAGGAACCCAGGAGTGGGAAAGCCAAAACCATGAGATTTGACAAGGAAAAAGCCAAAATTCTGTGGGACAATTTACAAATGATGGACTGAATATCGCATATCCATTGTATCCGACACTTGGACAAATGTTAAAGACTGGCCTTTGATAAATTTTCTTGGTGTGTCTACTGTTAGCTTTCATAGTTAATCCAAATTGTTTATACAATGTTTTGGGGTGCATCAAGAGAATTGGGGTACATGATTTATGATCGCCCCACTGATGGTCGGTGACAGATTTGCACCTTGAAGATGATGCATGATGGAATTGCACATTGGAGATGGCTTACTCAATGGATGCTTGACCTCATTTGAGTGCTTCCATGACAATATTCGCTAGGGTGTTGGGGATTTTCAGACAGCTTGGTGACATTCTACATGCTGGCCACTTGGAGGAGGTTGCTTATTTGCATTGTTTGAGTATTTGCATCCTAGAGGACAGCATGCTGCCCTAGACAACATGGGATAGCCTGGGCCCTGGATGCTTGCATGGAGTCTTGGAGTTGACATGGGGATGTCTAGGTTGCAACAATGCTTATGCAGCACAAGTGCAACTAGTGGATTGTATGGCTTAGCAAATTCATTGTAATCACTAGAGGCTTGTAGGAGTAGCATTGGACACACCTCATGGAGCACACTTGCATTTGGAGCCTTTCTTTTGGACAACTGTTAGGCAACCAGCTCACAGAATAGAAGAAAGAGATAGATCAACGACTTAAAACGTAGCCTCTTTGAGGGGGCAACCTCCTTTACATTATACAAATGAATAATTCTTGAATGATACAAATGACAAGCCCTCCTTTCTATATATAGGAGTCTAAGTGGTCACAATATAATCAGAGTCAACATAACAATAATAATGTAAGGGCACAACAATAACAATAGTGGGCTTCTATGGGGCACAATAATAATAGTATGGGTACAACATGGGCACAACAATAACAATAAGGGGCTACAATGACAATAATAATAAGGGAATACACTAGTATTATAGGGACCTAACAACAACATCATTTGGAGTGTAGCACTAAAAATGTGTGAGGTTACATGTTTCTTTGTAGGTTACTTGTAAGAGCATAAGCCCACATATGTATGTTTGGCCTCCCTTACCTTTCATATAAATAGAGAAAGGAGAGAATCCTTTCTTTTATCATCATTGTATTCTTTCTTTGTACTTATTTTCTTGGACCGAGTCAATAGGGCTCATGAGAAAGCCCTAGGAGTAGCTATGAAAGAGAAAGAGTGTGTTTCTTGATTTTTGAGAACTTGCTTTTGGGAGACACTCAGTGATACTCTTGTGAAGAAGATGTTGGAAATCATATTCATCCATTCTAGTTCATCTTATGTTAGAGATGTGACTAGGAGGGCCAAACTTCACTCTCTCTCTCTCTCTTGACACTTGTACTTTATCTCTCATGTCTTGGAGTCTCTATGGTTTCTTGTAGCTGCTTGGAGCATCTTGAATTCTAGGTTTCAGGTTTCATCCCTATTGAGAAATCAATGGTATTATAGATTAGGGTTTGATTCCTCTTACTTGATAACTACTCGTGAGATTTGTTGGCGTTTAATTATTTTGTTTTATCTTCTTCATCAAGCAATTACCAAAACCATAAAGTACAAGAAGATCACAAGAACAAAAAGGAACACAAGATATAGGCTTCAAGCCAGGGCAAAAGCCCTCCAAGGGGAAAACCCAAAAAATATTTTCTTCTTATAGAATCAATTCAAAGTGAGACATTCAAGACCCAAAGACCAAGATCAAGACCTCCTCAAGCACCAAGTCAACCCTCCAAAGAAACCTTTCTCAAACAAGTCAAAGTTCACAAGATCAATAGCTTCAAAACTTGCCCAACTTCGGAATTTCGGCCCAACTTTACAAATTTTCGGCCCTGCAGCATCATAGAAATTTCGGCCCTGCAACTTGTAAAGATGCCCCAAAACTTCGCATGTGTGAACAAAAGATGACAAAAACAGAAAGATCTTCTTCTTGCTTGCCCTTCTCTTCTTCTTCTTGACCTTCACACTTGATTTTGCTTCTCTTGCTTGGAGATCGAACTTGTGAGTGAATGTGTCGAAATGAAATCGAAGTCTCTTCCTTATATGCCTTTCATGTGGTCAAATTAGGCCTCCTTTAGGTTGACTTCTCTTTGGTAGGGCCAACTTGGTCTTGGGGTCAAATAGACTCTTCTAGACTCAAAAATAATATTTTCTTTTGATTACAAATTGCCCGAAAGGGACTTTGACTCATGACAAAATTTCTTATTGACTCAAGAAACCCTAGAAGCATGAAGAACATGCTTATCTAGAAAAATAATAATAATAATTATTTTTCTCTTTTCTTTTCTTTTTCATAAAATTTACATTGATACAAGTACAAATACAATTATGAAGACCGAACCTAGTTACATTTTCTAACACTCCCTCTTAACTAGGGAGGTATTCATAATTTCACAACAAGGTACATGAATTCTCAAATTGAAAAGTTCTTATAAGAAGAGTCAGATTGATAAGACATCCTTTTAAGCTTCAATATCAAGACCAACACTATCAAATACCTATTACCAACATAGTGAGGCCTTTGGATTATCAAACTCTAACTTTTCACAAGATTAGAGCACAATGCTAGGAGGCACACACATATGGACACCTTAGCCTCTCAAGGCACATACCCCATCCAGATGTTCACAAGGTATGTCCTTCCAGGACTTATTCTTATCTTGGATTTTCAATCCTCAAAGAATATTAGTCCTCTTCGACTACTCTTCTCTTGAATGCCCTACCACATTGTCAAAGAGTATCGGTCCACAGGACTACTTCCTTTCTTGGATTCCCAATCCTCAAGGGGTACCGGTCCCAGAGCTTATCAATCCTCCATTCTCCCTCCTAGTGTGATATGTTGTCGCGCGGATTGGCACGACAACGCTCGGACCGGGGCTGTCACTCTGATCCCCGATCCCTCCGTTTAAGCCCGTCTCCCGCGGCTAAGGGGGGTAGACCCTGCGAGATAGTGAAGACCAACTGCCAAACAATTGGGTGGGAGACACGATACACGATATGATAAGCACTAGATGGATTTAGAGATTTAATAGACCAGTGCCTTAAAAGATTGTTATTAAAATGATTACTTGTTAAATGATATAAAAAATATGGACCATGAACAGCAATCATCTATCGTCAGCTAAATCACATGACCAAAACGATATCTGAGATCTAAAATTTTCAAGTCGAGATGCGAAGTATGATATCTGGCTAATGTTTTATGACTCTTGGTGATTTTAAGCATTTATTTTTCTCGAAAATTTCAGTTAAAAATGTTGTCGCGCGGATTGGCACGACAACGCTCGGACCGGGGGCTGTCACTCTGATCCCCGATCCCTCCGTTTAAGCCCGTCTCCCGCGGCTAAGGGGGGTAGACCCTGCGAGATAGTGAAGACCAACTGCCAAACAATTGGGTGGGAGACACGATACACGATATGATAAGCACTAGATGGATTTAGAGATTTAATAGACCAGTGCCTTAAAAGATTGTTATTAAAATGATTACTTGTTAAATGATATAAAAAATATGGACCATGAACAGCAATCATCTATCGTCAGCTAAATCACATGACCAAAACGATATCCGGCAACTGAAATTTTCGAGAAAAATAAATGCTTAAAATCACCAAGAGTCATAAAACATTAGCCAGATATCATACTTCGCATCTCGACTTGAAACTTTTAGATCTCAGTATGAAAGATAATAACATGAAAACCACTGAGACTTGGCAAAATAAAATTTCCGCAAAATTTTTTTTTTTTTTTTTTTTTTTTTTTTTTAAATCTTTTTTCAATTTTTATTTTTTAATGTTATGGAAATTAAAAATAAATCCTAAAAAAAGAATTAAAATTCTAAAACTAATCTAATTTTAAAACTAAACTAAACAAAACAAAAACATTTTTATTTTTTATATTATAAAAATAAATAAAAAAGAAAAAATCTAAAAAAAAAAAAAAAAAACTAAATTCTAACCATTAAAAATAAAACTAAAAATATATTTTTTCATTTTTTATTATTTCTATTCAAAAAAAAATTTAAATCTAATTAAAGTTAAATCCCTAAAATCTAAAATCTATAAAATCAAGAAACAATTAACTAATATCTAAATATAACTTAACTAAAATCTAAAACGATAAAATTTAAAATCTAAAATTATATACAAAATCTAAGAGTGAAATCGCATTTTTTATGTTTTTGCTTGTTCATAAAATCTAAATATGACAAAATATCCTAAATCTAAAGTCTAAATATTAAACTTAACTATAAGAAATCATAAAACAAATCTTAAATCCTAAAACTCAGAAACAAAATTACGCTAACCTATGCCATGAAACAAAATCAAAACGCATCAAAAGTCAAAGGTGGGAACGAATGTTACGGTGAAACCCTAGCAGAATAGACATCACTGCGCAGAATGACCAGAACCGTAGACGCAAACCGCACAACGATTATCTCTCAGCAGAATTCGAATAACGATTCACGTTTTTACCTGAGGGTCTTCGACGGCAGAATAAGCGTTTAACTGTGAAGGAGTTTCAGTTCAACGTGCCTGCGTGAAATACGACTATGACTAATCTGAGCGTCGATCATCTGCGTGAAGAAGGGAATGCGTTCTTGCTGCGGGCGGACAGAAAAGATTTGAAATCGTTTTTTGAGACCACGCTTTTGCTGAACGCTTGTAAATGGAACAGTCAGATCTGGGCTCTCAACTACATTCAGTTTGCTGGCGTTTAAACAATATGAACCCTGATTGAATCCACGCAAGTTTGTTTTTTACGCAGGTTGGCCGGTTGTGGAAAATGGAGCAGTGAACGGTGAGGAGCCAAGCAAATCTGAGCGATTCTGATGTCCACGTGTATAACACGTCCTGAGAATTTCCCAATATCTCACCACAGGAAATGCGAATTACGAACTTCAAAACGCTGTCTTTCATATACAGTCGCCTCCCAGCAAAAAATGAAAACCAAAATGTTAGGATCTTCTCTGTAATGTGCTTTTCCTTTAATGCATTCAGCAGTTTCGTTTGACGGCAGATGGAAATGATTCCTTGTGTATACACAGAGAGAAACTTTTTCTTGCAGCCTCTGCAAAACCCCTGCTACCGAAGAGCTAACCCTGTATCTGCAATTTCAAGGCAACAAAACCCTAATGAACACTGAATAAAACAAACGTTTAAAACCCTAGGCAGCTGATTAATGTACAGATTTTGGCCCCTACACAGCCAGATTTAACAGTAAGAGCAGAAATATTTTCAATATATGAGAAATTTTGAACTTCACTGTGAACAGAAAGAGAATCTCTCAACGTAAAACAAGAAAGAAACTTTGAATGATTAACCCAGGGAACAATCAGCTAGGCTCTGCACAGAAGAGCCTGTGGGAGTCGGCTGGTTCAGCCTAGAACTTCCCCAAACGCCCACCTGTTTCCTTCAAAAAAATGTTTTCCTGCACATCTCAAGCAACCATCAGCAAAGAGAGAGAGAAAGCTGCTAGATCTCAGGAAATAATGGAGATACCTGCCATTATTTCAGAAACCCTAGCAGCCCTCAAACCCTAGCAGGTGAACAAGATACCTGTGCTCACACTACTCTAAAAACAAGCTATGATTAATGGCTGAAAACTGAAATATGCAGAAAATTAAAACAATCATCTCACAGCAATTCCGGAGAGTAACACCAGCAAGATATGGACCCCAAAGTCTTTTTATTAGTCAGAAATCAGTTTACAAGAGAGCTTTTTCAGTACAGACTCACAGATCAGATGATCTGAAATGACCCCCTAAGACCCTATATAAAGGAAATGATCCCAACGGCTAGTTTTGGGTGATCCATGTAGAACTGATCTCGACCGTCAAGACATCTCTTGATCTCATCCGTCGATTTATTAACTTAAAATATTATTATTTTATTAGTTAGGGTTTTTGCTTCATTTTTTAATTTTTTATTATTTTTTTATTATTTTATTATTTTTATTCATTTTTAATTTTTTAATTCATTTTAAGATGGATCATCAAACTAAGCCGTTGGAAACATCACCTAGGACCTAGGACCTAGGACTCATGAGGGGATTTACAACATTTCTCGACCCTCAGGATACATTACATCATGACTTTTACAAAATTACATCTTTAAGGGACAAACCCATTTAATACAGACCCTCACAAAACACCCAGCTCTGCGACACAACGATAATCTAGCAGATCAACACACTAGGATTCTCCTAAAGTTCTAATGACAAAATCAATCCCGGCTTTGGGGTCAGGTTTGAAGGAAAACTCTGCCGATCCGTGGATCGGTGAGACAAAAAACCTTCCGGGACGTAGATTATCATCAGAAAGTTAGGTCCACCTAGGCAAATTACATACATGACTTCATGTCTGCTAAGATTATTTACAGTTAATACATGCAGACTGGGTTTACAATCAGAAAGATCAAACTGCTGATGATGGCAGGATGGCACGGACATGCTGATCAGGTGCTGCTTCTTCTTGTCAAGAAAAGACGGGGTGCACTGCATGGGTAGTTGACCAGTAGGGGTCAACATCTGACTCTACTTGGGGACACGTTGCTGCTTGCAGGAATGTGAGAATCCAGAATCTGCATCCATACAACACAAAAATAAGTAGCGTCCATCCCAAAAAATCAGCATATTCCTTAAGCACAGGAAAGACAAAAGCTCTTCATTTATTAACTATCTAAGGCAAAAATAAAAATGCGGAAAAACAAGGAGTAGGGTTAGGAATACGATACAAAGGATGCCCTGGGGCATCAGATGTGTTCAATATAGTGCATACTGAGCATTTGCCTGCTTTCAGGCAAATCTGTCGGCTGCTTGTCGGATGTACCATGTCCCATTTTGCATATGGTAGGACTCCTTCCTATCCGAAAATCAAGCTGCTCACGGCCGTCTGATGCATCAAATCTTCGTCTAATCTTCTTCCTCTTGCGCTTCTTCTTTCTGGCAGGATGAATTACTGATGATCTGGAACTTTCTGTTTCAAAACTATCAGATGAAGTATGCATGATATGTCTTTCTTTAGCCCGCATCTGATCTTTATCATTCTTAAGTCTGTCCGGATCACCTTCAATTAACCATCTTTCAATCGAATCAACAACCTCCCAATAATAAGATGAATCTTGTTGCAGCAAATGAGAAGGCTCCTGATCTATTGATGTCACCTGGTTTCTTTCATCTTCCAATTGCTGAAACCTTTGAACCTCTATTCTAAATGCATCTATCTGACTAGAGTGTTCAACCTTTACAACACTAATTTGTCTGGCATGGTGCTCTTGCATGTCTTTTATTACTTTATCATTCACTTCCTTTATGTCCATCAAGCAATGCTGCATAAAATCTATTTCTTCTTTATGATTTGCTTGTATGTCAGCGACTTGATTATTATGATTGAAAGTCGTGATGGTCATTTCCTCATCCATGGTTAAAAGCTTATTTTGCATAGAGTCAATTTCCCTATCATGATCAGTTTTCATGGTTACCATATTTTCCTCTAAGACTGACATCTTGCTATGCATGATTCTAATTTCTGTTTCATAATTAGTTTTTATGGCCTCAATTTCCTTAGCATGCTGATTTTGTGTGACCTCCAACTCCCTATTACGTTTTTCTAGGTGGGTGCATAAAGTTTTGACATCATTGATAAGACTAGTTTGATTGCTTTCCATATTTCTTACCAGCATCATTAGATCTTGTATAATTTGCTTTTGTTCTTCCCTTTCACTATTATTATTTATCCCTGATTTTTCACTATCCTGAACTTGATCTGACATATTCTGATCTTGAACTCTTCCTTCAACAGCTGAATTACTTTCTTTCTGTTCAACAATTTTAGAAGTAGAAGGCAAGCTGTTTGGACTATCATATCTATCTTTAAAAGCATTGAGAATGTCTTGTAAAGAAGTGAAAAAATCATTAGGAAAATTATTAAACCAATTCAAGGCATCACCCTCTAAAGAACGGACAAATAGACGCATCTTGAAATCTTCATTATTATATTGAGGAAATCTACAGTATAAGATCATTACACAAGTAAACATGTTTAAATGCCTTTTAATAGCGACCGAATCATCACCCGAGAACTTAAGTAATTTACCAATGGCCTCTTTCGGAAGATCATGGAGATTATCAGTAAAATGACATGGTTTAAATGAATAATCCATGATGAAAAATAAGGGATCAGATGGATGATAGAACTAGCTCTTTGCTCAAGAAAATCAAAAGATGAAAGAAGTGGAGTCGCCACTTGAACAATAAAACTGATTCTAAGATCCAAGAAGTAACCAACAAACAGATATGCGGGAGGCTTCTTGTCTGGGAAAGAATAAAAAATGGAGTCGCCACCCAAACAAGAAACACACCGAAGAGATGCTGCTGATATATGATGAAAAGACGCCAGAATATTGAATCTGCCAGCTCAAATGAGAGGTGAGAAGATGAGAAGCTGAATGTCGATGAAACCCCAAGAACAGAAAAACTCTGTCCCCGGCAACGGCGCCAAAAATGTTGGCGTTGCCGGCTCAAACGAATGATAGACAGATGCACGATGAATGATAAAAAGTCGTTGAAACACCAAGGACAGAAAAACTCTATCCCCGGCAACGGCGCCAAAAATGTTGTCGCGCGGATTGGCACGACAACGCTCGGACCGGGGGCTGTCACTCTGATCCCCGATCCCTCCGTTTAAGCCCGTCTCCCGCGGCTAAGGGGGGTAGACCCTGCGAGATAGTGAAGACCAACTGCCAAACAATTGGGTGGGAGACACGATACACGATATGATAAGCACTAGATGGATTTAGAGATTTAATAGACCAGTGCCTTAAAAGATTGTTATTAAAATGATTACTTGTTAAATGATATAAAAAATATGGACCATGAACAGCAATCATCTATCGTCAGCTAAATCACATGACCAAAACGATATCCGGCAACTGAAATTTTTGAGAAAAATAAATGCTTAAAATCACCAAGAGTCATAAAACATTAGCCAGATATCATACTTCGCATCTCGACTTGAAAATTTTAGATCTCAGTATGAAAGATAATAACATGAAAACCACTGAGACTTGGCAAAATAAAATTTCAACAAAATTTTTATTTTTTCAATTTTTTTTTTTTTTTTTTTTTTTTTTTTTTTTTTTAAATCTTTTTTCAATTTTTATTTTTTAATGTTATGGAAATTAAAAATAAATCCTAAAAAAAGAATTAAAATTCTAAAACTAATCTAATTTTAAAACTAAACTAAACAAAACAAAAACATTTTTATTTTTTATATTATAAAAATAAAAAATAAAAAGAAAAAATCT
This sequence comes from Pinus tabuliformis, assembly GCA_031772625.1. Classification (NCBI taxonomy): domain Eukaryota; kingdom Viridiplantae; phylum Streptophyta; class Pinopsida; order Pinales; family Pinaceae; genus Pinus; species Pinus tabuliformis. Next base: position 746,328,564 of record CM062816.1, on the reverse strand, counting down.
AAAAAAAAAAAAAAAAAAAAAAACTAAATTCTAACCATTAAAAATAAAACTAAAAATATATTTTTTCATTTTTTATTATTTCTATTCAAAAAAAAAATTAAATCTAATTAAAGTTAAATCCCTAAAATCTAAAATCTATAAAATCAAGAAACAATTAACTAATATCTAAATATAACTTAACTAAAATCTAAAACGATAAAATTTAAAATCTAAAATTATATACAAAATCTAAGAGTGAAATCGCATTTTTTATGTTTTTGCTTGTTCATAAAATCTAAATATGACAAAATATCCTAAATCTAAAGTCTAAATATTAAACTTAACTATAAGAAATTCATAAAACAAATCTTAAATCCTAAAACTCAGAAACAAAATTACGCTAACCTATGCCATGAAACAAAATCAAAACGCATCAAAAGTCAAAGGTGGGAACGAATGTTACGGTGAAACCCTAGCAGAATAGACATCACTGCGCAGAATGACCAGAACCGTAGACGCAAACCGCACAACGATTATCTCTCAGCAGAATTCGAATAACGATTCACGTTTTTACCTGAGGCTCTTCGACGGCAGAATAAACGTTTAAACCTGAGGAGTTTCAGTCAACGTGCCTGCGTGAAATACAATCTGAGCATCGATCATCTGCGTGAAGAAGGGAATGCGTTCTTGCTGCGGGCGAACAGAAAAGATTTGAAATCGTTTTTTGAGACCACGCTTTTGCTGAACGCTTGTAAATGGAACAGTCAGATCTGGGCTCTCAACTACATTCAGTTTGCTGGCGTTTAAACAATATGAACCCTATTTGAATCCACGCAAGTTTGTTTTTTTATGCAGGTTGGCCGGTTGTGGAAAATGGAGTAGTGAACGGTGAGGAGCCAAGCAAATCTGAGCGATTCTGATGTCCACGTGTATAACACGTCCTGAGAATTTCCCAATATCTCACCACAGGAAATGCGAATTACAAACTTCAAAATGTTGTCTTTCATATACAGTCGCCTCCCAGCAAAAATGAAACCAAAATGTTAGGATCTTCTCTGTAATGTGCTTTTCCTTTAACGCATTCAGCAGCCTCGTTTGACGGCAGATGGAAATGATTCCTTGTGTATACACAGAGAGAAACTTTTTCTTGCAGCCTCTGCAAAACCCCTGCTACCGAAGAGCTAACCCCGTATCTGCAATTTCAAGGCAACAAAACCCTGATGAACACTAAATAAAACAAACATTTAAAACCCTAGGCAGCTGATTAATGTACAGATTTTGGCCCCTACACAGCCAGATTTAACAGTAAGAGCAGAAATATTTTCAATATATGAGAAATTTTGAACTTCACTGTGAACAGAAAGAGAATCTCTCAACGTAAAACAGGAAAAAAACTTTGAATGATTAACCCAGGGAACAATCAGCTAGGCTCTGCACAGAAGAGCCTGTGGGAGTCGGCTGGTTCAACCTAGAACTTCCCCAAACGCCCACCTGTTTCCTTCAAAAAATGTTTTCCTGCACATCTCAAGCAACCATCAGCAAAGAGAGAGAGAAAGCTGCTAGATCTCAGGAAATAATGGAGATACCTGCCATTATTTCATAAACCCTAGCAGCCCTCAAACCCTAGCAGGTGAACAAGATACCTGTGCTCACACTACTCTAAAAACAAGCTATGATTAATGGCTGAAAACTGAAATATGCAGAAAATTAAAACAATCATCTCACAGCAATTCCGGAGAGTAACACCAGCCAGTTTGAACCCCAAAGTCTTTTTATTAGTCAGAAATCAGTTTACAAGAGAGCTTTTTCAGTACAGACTCACAGATCAGATGATCTGAAATGACCCCCTAAGACCCTATATAAAGGAAATGATCCCAACGGCTAGTTTTGGGTGATCCATGTAGAACTGATCTCGACCGTCAAGACATCTCTTGATCTCATCCGTCGATTTATTAACTTAAAATATTATTATTTTATTAGTTAGGGTTTTTGCTTCATTTTTTAATTTTTTATTATTTTTTTATTATTTTATTATTTTTATTCATTTTTAATTTTTTAATTCATTTTAAGATGGATCATCAAACTAAGCCGTTGGAAACATCACCTAGGACCTAGGACCTAGGACTCATGAGGGGATTTACAACATTTCTCGACCCTCAGGATACATTACATCATGACTTTTACAAAATTACATCTTTAAGGGACAAACCCATTTAATACAGACCCTCACAAAACACCCAGCTCTGCGACACAACGATAATCTAGCAGATCAACACACTAGGATTCTCCTAAAGTTCTAATGACAAAATCAATCCCGGCTTTGGGGTCAGGTTTGAAGGAAAACTCTGCCGATCCGTGGATCGGTGAGACAAAAAACCTTCCGGGACGTAGATTATCATCAGAAAGTTAGGTCCACCTAGGCAAATTACATACATGACTTCATGTCTGCTAAGATTATTTACAGTTAATACATGCAGACTGGGTTTACAATCAGAAAGATCAAACTGCTGATGATGGCAGGATGGCACGGACATGCTGATCAGGTGCTGCTTCTTCTTGTCAAGAAAAGACGGGGTGCACTGCATGGGTAGTTGACCAGTAGGGGTCAACAGTGATACACTAGACATACGACAGATAGTCCAAGCCTAGTACATGACATCTATAGAGAATATAGTGTCCCATATCACTCCCTCTCAATCAGAGAGGAGATGTCAACAAGTCCAAGCTTGTTTCTTAAGTATTCAAGATTCTTACTCAGAAGAGACTTCGTCAAAATATCAACAATGTGTTCATCAGTGTAGATGTAGTGTAGTTTCACGACCCCATCTTGTTCCAAGCTTCAAATGTAATGATATGTATTACTGATATGCTTTGTCCTGGAATGAAATATTGTGTCCTCAGTTAATCTTATACTACTCCGGTTGTCACAACATATGATGGTAGGGTCCAACAGTTCTTCAAACAAATCTGATAACAGCTTTCTTAACCAAACAGTGTCCCTTCCATCTTCACATGCTACAATGTATTCTGCTTCAGCACTACTTAATGCAACTGGATCTTGTTTCCTGCTCATCCATGAGATCATAGAGGATCCCAAACTAAGATTACTTGGGAGCGGGAAGGAAAGCAGGGAGTAAGAGCGGGAAAGAGAGCAGGGAGCGACATTTTCAAAAGCTCCCAATTCAATCCTGGTGAGCGACATTTTCAAAAGCTCCCGATTCAGGAGCGAATTTTTATATAATATATATTTTTATATATTTTGATGCCTATATGTTAACAAAAGCATATAGAATGATGAATTAGATATAAAAACATGGATTGAACCATATAACATCAATCATCTAGAAGTTATAATCTTCATCAACCATGTCCACAAGTTAGTAACATACAACATATCGAGTCTCATGATTCAACAATCTTAAAGTTTCAAGCTTTCAAAATTCAATATATAACATTTATCATCATTGATCACCAAAGTTGTACTTGTAACCATTACAACAAAGAATATCTAACATGAAATGAAATGTTTCAACTTTCAACTTTCACAAAGCATCACATTCATAATTCATTACCAATGAGTTATAATTGCCAACTTCAAACCTCAAACTTAAATTGTCATATATTGTTAACAAAAAATATCATAATAAATATGAAAGAGTCAACAGTTATAAAAACTACAAGAAACTAGAAAAGACAAGTAAATCTATTATCTATTGTTAATTCTTAGGCCTCTTGCCACGAGAAATGTCTAATTTTTTAGAAGGTCGTGGTGGTCTTCTAGAAGTCCCTCCCGCATAGTCGCACGACCAGAACCAAAAGGCACATGCCCTCCATGTGAGATTGTAGATGTAGGTGGCGGCAGCAAAGGAACAATTGTTGGAACTCGAGCACAGCTACTGGATGGTGGGCGTGGCATGGTTGTTGTTGCTTCATCATCATCTTTCAAAAGTTATGCTTCCAATTCTTCTAGATGTATAGTGCCATCCTTCAAATTATTGTCCTATGGGTTGTTGTCCCAAGTTTTATATGATGTATCCTCATAAACCCGATCACAATAATGACTCAACAGCCTCAAATTGTAGTGCACATAAACCAAGCTTTCTGCTCGGTTTTCATTGAGTCGGTTTCTTCTCACATTATGGATGAAGTTGTAGGTGCCCCAACACCTCTCTATGGAAGAAGTATTTACAACTTGTGAGAGAACTTTTTTTTGCCAATTTTGGCAAAAGTCCCTGACCGCCATATGATTCCCACCATGTGATAGCATCAATTTTGTCCCTATCTTCCATTGCATGCAAAGAACCAAACATTCCAGTGCAACTGAAGTATCTACCTAATTCAAGACAGACTAGCACACTCGTCCTTGTTAGGGACCAACTTGTCTAACGCTTTCATATATCCATCTTGTACCTCTGGATTTGTATGGGGTTTGATCCTAACCCCACCCCTAGGTGCAGGTTGGCCCAACCAAGATGGAGAGTAATATTTTGGCATAAGTATATATTCCAAGTCATGTAGTGGAACATTAAGTTTATTCTACTGTGCACACACACAATTGTGAATCATTGTATACAAGTTGGGATCTTTTTCCTGAATAATATCTTTTATTTGCCCCAACATGTTATCCATCTGCTCGTACACCTCCCTAATCATTGGTTTATCTATCTCTACAAATGAATCATGCTATAAATGGGCTTGGTGAATTACAAAACTTCCCTCAAACGTGCTCAAAACAGACCATCAAGAGCAGTCTTCTCCACCTATTCAAAACCATGCCTATCAACTGCGGCTGGAGCGTTGTCCTTTAATACCTACTAGTGTTGACTTGATACCATGCTATCCAATCACTGTCTTACCTTCAAAAGGCACATGAAGGTGAGGTAATAGCTAGCAAATCTAGTCTTCGCAATCTTCAACAACTCCAAACTTGAGTGACTATGTAAAAGCCCATGGGTATTGCTGTGATTGGTAATAAATTTTATCATTCTCTTGCCTCTCTTGTACAAATCACCAATCCATCTGTATTGAGGTTGTTTGTTTTTACTAATATCATGCATCAAAAGGTTCATTGTGTGAACCAAACACCCAGCCCAAAATATGTTGGAGTATCTACCCTCAATAATTGCTCTCGTTGCCTTACAATTAGAAGCATTATCAGTGATGACTTGGATGACATTGTAAGGCCCAATACGTTTAATTGTTTCAAGTAATGGTTCTACAATGTTGATGATGATCTTGAAATTTTCTGAGTACTCATATGTTGAAAGGAAGCTTGCACCATTAGTAGACCCAGCAAGAACACTTATCAATGGCTTGTCTTTTATATTTTTCCATCCATCACATACAATGGATACCCCATGCTCATTCCAAGAATTTATCATTTTACCAAAGAATATGCTATTTTTGCTTTTTCATGATCAGGTCCCACGGTTCTAGCCTTGTCAACCCAGGGCTCTTGTATCCTTTGGGGGCATCATTAATGGCAAAAACCATTTCATTCCATTAAGGTGAGAGAACTACATTGAATGGTATCTCACATGCATAGAGAAACCGGTAAATTTTTGAATCCACATCATTCCTACACCCTTCGTTAAGGAGATCTGATATGGTCCTACGCCTTAAAGGGATGTTTGTTCCTATGCCTCCATATCCACTGCCATGGGAAAATGTTGATGGAGTTCTTTGTGCAAGTGATTGTGGGCCATCATGTTCAAAGACACCCTTTGATCTTTTAGATCGGTATTGGGCTTCCTCCTCTTCCCTTATGTATTTAGCTCTTTATGGTGCTGACACACTTCAACAAGTTCTAATTCCTATTTGTGTATCTCCATCCCATGGCCTTTTCCCACAGAAGTTCCTTCTAGCATGGGTGTATGAACCTGTGTAAGTGTTTTTGCAATGGAGGCATTTAAATTTAGAGGATCCATCCCCTTTCCCTTTTTCAAGCCTAGAAACATATTTCTACAATGAGGTTTGGTCTGGTTTTGTTTTTTTGCCCTCATCATCTCCACTCTCCTCTTCCTCCTCACCAAGGTACTCCTCCTCTCCAAGGTTTTCATCAAATCGACTAAAACCCACTTCTTCATCCTCTTCATCATGATCAACCCTCCTTCTTCTACTCTCCAACACTATAATAACAAAAAAACGAACCAACATCAAGAGAATGTCAAGCCATATAGGCATGATGTTTGAAGTTTTGATTCTTTGAACTTTGGTGGAGTTATAGTTTCTTAGTTGCAATAAAATGGAGGAATGGGAAAGAGAGAAGAGAACATTTTCATTTAGCAATGAAGATATAAAAAATACAAATGCTAGATTAGAATTTGGCCTCCAATCCCAAGCTCCAATCTCCCTTGCAAACTCCTGAAGCTCCCAAGCAATCCTCTCAATCTCTCTCTCAATCTTACTTCTCAACTCAAGCTCCAATTCCAAAAGCCCTCTCTTGCTCTCTCAATGTACAAATTGTGAATAATGGGAAGGGAGGAGGGCCTTTTATCTTCTTTTTCCCTCCCCTTCCTTGCTCGTCAATTGCACACCTTCTTCTCCCACGAGGGCGATTTTTTTAAGGCGGAAGTGTTTGAGGAGCGAACGCTCCCGCCTTAAAAAAATCGCTCCAGGAGCGTTCAGGGGGCGAACGCTCCCAACTGCTCCCTCATTCGCTCCCTAAAAACCATGGATCGCAAATTTTTTTAGGGAGCATGCTCCCAAGGTCGCTCTAAGGCAGAGCGCGCTCCAGGAACGGATTCGGGGTGGGGATCGCTCCCACGCAACCCTATCACAAACTAAAGCATCCACCATTAGAGCTTCTTCCATCTGTCTCACTGCCACCCCAGTCAGAGTTTGTATAGCCTATTAGTTGTATTTCCTTACCAGCATATCCTAAGCAGTGATGTATTTTTCCACAAAGATACCTCAAAATATGTTTAGTTGTTATCCAATGATCATGTCTTGCCTCCATCTGAAATTGACTAAGAACATTTACTGCAAAGCATATATCGGGTCAAGTGTTCACGAAATACAACAAGGATCCAATTAACTGTCGATAGCATATAGGATCAATAGGACTTGGTTATGAACTCCTTAACTTCTTCAAATTGGTAATCATTGAGGTTGTCATCGATTCATTGCCCATCATGCCAAACTTTTATAATATCTTAATCACATGTTTTCCTTGACTAATCTAGATTTCACTTGGTTTCCGCCATACCTCCAATCCCAAGTAGTAATGCATAAGCCCAAGATCCTTCATGTCAAATTCGGTTTCCAACTACTTCTTTCATTCTTGAATGCAATGCTCCACACCTATAACAAGTAAGCCATCCACATATAATAGTATGATCACAGGTTCATTCTTGACCACCTTGATGTAGAGGTTTGGATATACAAAACTCTTGACAAAGTCAAGTCTTAGAAGATATGCATCCATTCTTGTGTACCAAGCTCTAGGAGCTTGCTTCAAACCATATAGAGCTTTCTTTAATCTGCAGACATGTGATTCCCTATTATGGACTTCGAATTCCTAGGGTTGTTCAATGTAGACTTCCTCATCTATTGTTCCATTCAGAAAAGTTGTTTTAACATCCATCTGGTGAATGTTCCATCCCATAGTGGCAGCCAAAGAGATTAATGATCTTATGGTTGTATATCTAGCTATAGGAGCAAAGGTTTCTTCATAATCGACACTGTGTTCTCCATGTGTCACGTAATATGGTCAGGACTAAGAGTCGTAAACCTAGTGCATGAACACTGGTAGGGATAATGGTGGATTGGATAAGCATCAGGGTACATTCTTGAGTCATGTATTATGGTTGACTAGGATTAACATCCTAAGTTGGATACATGGACTTGATAAAGGATGGTCTAGAGGATGTACATTTTCTTGGATTGGGAAATGGTCCTGTGAGGTCATACCTTGGGAACACCAGAGTGGGATGTGTGCCTTGAGAGAGTGGTGTTCAAATTTATGCCTCCCATCATTATGCTCTAATCTAGTGGAAAGATAGAGTGTACTTGTCAAGGCCTTGGCATTTTGACAATGTTGGTTATGATGATATAAATCATCATTCATACTTATCGATTTGGATCCTTTCTTATAGAATTTCTCAACTTGAGAATCTCATGATAAGTCATTATGAATACCTCCCTAGTTTAAGAGGGAATGTTGGAATTGTAACTAGGTTCGGCCTTCATAATTATCATTGTTCTTGTGTCAAATATGTATTTTATATAAAAACAAAAAAAAAGTATTACTATTATTTTTATTATCAAGCATGTTCATGCTTTATTTTAGTCAAAAGAAAAAGTCAAGGGCATCTTCTTCATGACCCTATGAAAAGAAGTAAGGTTTGAACCTTTGTAAGTGTCATTTGCTTATACAAGTTGCCAAGTCATCCCTCCATATGGGCAAGTCAGCTAGCCCATAGGATGTGTCCCTTCATATGGTCGAACAACTATATATTGGCACCTATACTCCACATTTTGGCAAGCAATTTAGGGTCTTCTGTGGAAAGAAAACTTTGGGTCTATAACATGAAATTTCAGACAAAAAAAAGTGAATCTTCTGTGATGTATCTCTTTGTACTGCAAGCTTCTGTGACAAACAATTCTCTATGTGATGTGAAGTTTCCACGGCACAAATAATGTGAGTTTCTGTGATGGATGATGGAAGTTTTTGGGACATATTTCTCTATAAAGATGTGACTTCCTATGGATGTATTCCTTTGTACTAATGTGAGTGCTTGTGGCATCTTTCCTATGTTGAAGCAGACTATCAATGGCACCTATATATCTGGGATGTAGCAGGCATCAATAGGCAAATTGATTGATCATCTTCTAGATAGAAACATGGCAGAATTTGGAGGGCTACCTTGGCACTTGGAACCCTAGTTAGTTTGGCTTGGATTTCTCTTGTTGATAAAAAATCTAGATTAACCCGAGGGCCACACCCTTTTATGAGTTGAACTAACTTGTCTTCTTGGGCCGACATGGTGCCCAAAAATATTTTTTTATTTTTTCTTAGGCTGACTTGGAGACCTCTTTGGCATGCGGAAATACCTCCCTGTCACTCCCTATAATACTAGTGTGGCCCCTATATTATTATTGTTGTGCCCCATAGAAGGCCATTATTATTATTGTTGTGCCCTTACATTATTTTTTATATGTAGACCCTAACTATATTTTGACCCTTTAACCTCCTATTTATACCAAGGAGGTCTCGTCATTTGAATCATCCAAGAATTGTTCATTTATGTGATGTAAAAGGAGGTTTCCCCCTCGAAGTGGCTTATTATCAAGGCATTGATCTATTTCTTCTTATGTTTTTGTGTTATTTCAATCTAGGTACATAACCTTTGGCATCAAAGCTCTACATCCTAGGTTTTTGCTACTACAAATAGGTCATCTTGGCATTTTCGCTATAACTTTTTCCAGGGTTGCGAGGGAGTGCCCCCCTCGAATCTACACCTCAAGCGCGCTCCAAGCAGGAGATAGTTGGGAGTGACTCGGGAACGCATTCCCGCAAAAAAAAATCTCTCCCTGGCTTTTTCACAAAGAAAAATTCAAAGAAACAAGAGTTTTTGAGTAGGCATGCCTAATATTCAAACCTATGGCCCTAGTATGGTAATGTTAAATTCTTAAAGTAAAAGTGACATTCTCCATTATCTTTGATTTTCATTATTTTATTTAAATTTTTAACATGACCATGAAATGACTCTGGATGTTTGAGAGTGGTTTCGAATTCATTGGATTTCATATGGAGAGTAGAATTTCAGATCACTCAAAATCCAGTAGACTTGTCAGTTTTTCAGGATTTCATGATTGGGAGATTACAATGTTTCCATTCGATTTTGTCATGTACTAGGGACCAAGGTATGGAACTCGTATTTAATCAAGAGCACCAAGCCCTCTATATACCTTGATGTTAGTGACATTGGTTGTCGAACTCCTCTATCATGACCCTACTGAAAATGTACCCATCACTCAAACAAAATCTTGACTTGACATGCTACGTTTTTTCTATCTTATGTTCATTGCTTAGAGGGTGATATTAATGACAGATCCCATGATAGGCAATGATTTTGATGATATGTAGGTATTTGTTGCAGCATGACTTTTTTTTATGTTAGAGGCCATTTAGAGCCTATTTGTTGATGTATTTTCTATTCAAAAAAGGATTGCACTCGATGCTATTTTGGTTATGTGCACCCTTAAATTCTACATAAATGAGAACTTGTAACTTGTAGACATGTGGTTTATGAAGATTATAACTTCTAGATGATTGACGTTATATAGTTTAATCCATGTTTTTATGCTTTTTATATCTAATTACTCATTCTACATGCTTTTGTTGACATATATGCATCAAAATATACAAAAATATATATTATATGAAAATTCGCTCTCAACTCGCTCCCGACCCGGGAGCTTTTGAAAATGTCGCTCCCTGCTCCCGCTTCCACTCCCACTCCCACTCCCACTCCCAAGCAACCTTGTTTTTCTCTGCCAGGCTTCAAAAGTTGAAATTGCAACCATGTGGAGTAGGAATCTTGATGAACATCGTGTAGAAATTTCAGATCTTTGTTTGTTATACTTTTTGGAGAAATGGTCCAAGGAATTTAGGGTTTCAAAAAGTTCTTAAATTTTGTCTTAAATAAGTGTCCCATGCAAAATCATCATAACTTTCACTTTGAGCATCAAATTTGAATATCGCAAAAAGTGATTTAAAAAGCACAGACTATAGTTTTTCAGGTATGAGCTTCAAGGCCGAAGGTTTAAACACTGACACGTGGTAACGTGTACAAGTTTGCTATACTAAACTAGCGCATAATCAGGTAATTGTGGGAGATTTGGCATAACTTTATCTTGAAGAATCCAATCAGTCTCACTTGTTGGGTTGGAAAAAAGACACAGGGCACCACCTCGGGACAAAATTTTAGACCTTGGGAGGCCGATATTAAAGAGATACAACAATTTCAAGGTGGACCGGATCAAAAAGCTCAAAAATCAAGCTCTTAAAAACGAACCAAGAAGGAAAAGAACAAAACAAATTAAAAATAAATAAAATAAAATGTGTATTTTAAAATTGCATAACTTATGTTTGAAAAATCGGTTTGAAGTGATTCAAAGGGCATAGTGAAGCATAGATGTCATTATTTGATTCCAAAATGACTCACAAACAAACAGAAAAATGAAACACCCATTAAGCCCCCAGAAAGCTCTATTATGATGTATGTATCTATGTAAGTAACTATAGATACATCTTTCACGAACTCTTCTTTCACTTTTCTTCACATATTTCTTTCTCAGGATCATCTATATACAGTTCCTTCATCATAGGAATCATAGTTGCCAAACACATCATATTCTTCATGAGGTCAGATCATGTTGATTTCATCTTGTCAATATGTAGAAGAGTTCAAGGTACATTGTATTCATACCTTCAAATATCATTTATAAGGAAGAGTCCCTTCTTCTTCAATCATTTCATGACATAGAACATTCAATCATTCTATCTATAACTATATGATGACATGACTTTATCTATCAAATATATACATACCTCTTCCTTCTTTTGGTCATCTAGACTTCCTTTTAGTAGCTTCCTTTCCTTGTTTGAAGACAAAGTACTTCAACCAACTTGACATGTTGCACATCTTTGTCATCATATCATCATCCTTCTAAACGGTGGTCCCACACAAGGTGGAATGTAGATTAACTATGTGACACTTGCTTCTTCTAAGTAGAGGTGAATCTTCTAACAAAGATTCCAATGGAGAATCTTGATGATCCTCATTCTGCAAATGTTTCTTTCCTAATGATGAGGTGTGACAAACTCTTATCTTTTTATCTTGCTAGATGACTTGCTCCAATCATCTAAACTACCTACTTCGGTTGTCCTTCCTCCAATGAGGATGCCATGAGCTATGTTGTGAATATAATTATGTAAAAGTAATAAATATAGATAATAAATAATAATCACAATAATATGTAATTAAAATAATAATTAGTTAAACAAAGAGGCATGTCTTCTTCAGACATGACCGTTCGTGAAAGGGTACTTACCTGGCTATATATACAGGACCCTCACTCTCAATTGTATTATCATTCTGATTCATACATTTTAATATATATTCTTGTATCTCAATGGAGATGTACATATTTCAAATTTTTTGGAGTATTTAACTTGAAGAACGAACTTTGTTCGCTCCATTTGGTATCAGAGCAGTTCGATCCTTTGGCTGCTTAATTGCTGCACATATTCGTGTTCTCCAATCTAGGTCTTTGACCGTCAAATTTGTCAACATTGTTGCCGTTGAAGCATTTCGCTACAAGAATTTTGAGTTTCTCCTATCGCCATTTAGGCCTTTGGCCATTAAAAAAAAGAGTCAAAGAAAAAAAAAATTAATAATAAAAAAAAAAAAACAAAACAACTTACTTGGTCGGTCGTCGATCTGCTGCTCCCCGCAATCAAACTGTAGCCCAATTCTCGACCAATGTTCACCGTCGTCGTCCGATTGTTGCTGAACAGGTAGCTAACAACATCAACAACGTGCTTTTTTGTACCGCACTGCACCCTTCTTCACCCACCTTTACTCCTCGTCCACACCACGACCAACAGGCACCGGAGCATCAACATGTTGTGTTGAAGTTGCTAGTCACTCCTTCATTGCCATTGTCCAAGCGTTTCTATCCGCTTGTTTCCCGTCATCGTTCCCTATTGTATTCCAGCCCGTTCCAGTCAGTCGAACCACATCCCTCATTGTTGCACCAATGTTTTTAAAACCGGAACCGGTGACCGGACCGGTCCACCTAATGAACCGGTTTACCGACCGGAACCGGTCTAACCGGGACTGGTTTGGTCTAAACGAACCGGTTTTAAAAAAATACATTAAATAATTAATTTTTAATGAAACAAAACTATTTTTAAGATGTAAAACCATGATTCCAAGCCAATAGAGACAAAATATGCAAAGTTTGCTCATTTATATACCATGCAAAGGTGAATATATCAAAATGGCACCGAGTGCAATACATATCATCGACAAAATAGCAAAATACATAATAAATGAGGCTCTAAATGGCCTATAAAGTCCAAAAACAATGTTGCAAGCTATGAGGCCATTGGCCTACTACAAGTCTACAGTGTACACATGATCAATCATCAAGTCCATCACCACTACTAGACACAGGATCATCATCAGGAGCTACATAGACATCATCTGGTTCAGAGTCTGAGGATGCCTCAGCCTGATCTGCAACATCAGTATCAATGCCACCAATGACAATAGAAGTGGACCTAATGGAAGCACAAGTTTGTCGACCTGCACGACTAGTGCCTTCCATTGGTTCCTTGCCTTTCCTTGATGCCGCTACTGATCATGGTTCTGATGCCGCCACATAATCTGCCTCATCCCCCGCTAAAGCCATGTCGATATCAAAATCAGCCTCAAACACAGGATCTTCAGTCTCCTCCACCCATTCTGATGTTGGATCAATATCGTCCAACACAATGGGATCTAGATCAGGTGATTTGCTCATCATTTGGTTCCTCCTCAGTCGAAGGTTGTATTGCACAAAAACAAGATCATTTAACCGTTTTTGTTCCAAACGGTTTCTCTTCTTCGTGTGTATGCGCTCAAAAACAGACCAATTGCGCTCACAACCTGAAGCACTGCAAGTTTCACTGAGGACTCTAATTGCAAACCTTTGCAATTGAGGACACTGGCCACCAAATGACTCCCACCAATGTGCTGCAAAGAAAAAAACAATAATTAGTAACTTAGTTTATAATTTGAATTGTAAAGAACGTAAACAATTTTAACTTGAAATGAAAAACAAAATGGAAATTGGAATTGCTTACCTGGTTGGTCCACATCTCTTGCCATCTTTGCCAAGTTTTTGCCAAAAGTACCACTTGCCATATTGAAAATAGTAAGTTGTCTATGTATTTCCAACTGGTCTACATGGTTAGGGACCATGCGCTCCAAGCAATCAATCAATCCAGCTCTGACCTCCCCATCATGCTGATCTCCTAGCCAATTTTTATAGTGATACCTTGGGTTCAAAAAATACCCGACTGCATGTATAGGACGATGGAGTTGATTGTTCCATCTGTTATCAATGATCTCCCATATACGGCCATATTTAGCTAACCTGTCCTTGTAAGCTGCCCGTATCTGCTCCTTTGCCTGATCCATAGCTTCATAAATGTAGCCCATGGCCAATCTTTCCCCATCCACCAACCTTAGCACCTTAACAAGGGGCTCGGTAATTTTCACAAGCTCTACAGACCTTTTCCAAAAATAAGTGTCTAACACTTTCTTTTTGGTGTCTTTTCCATCTGGTCTATGAGCCCACCGAGATTCAGACCATTCTTCAGAGGAAAACATTTTCTGCAAGTTTTTATGTTGACCATTGAGACATTGCAACGTGAGGAAGTGAGTTGCAAATCTCGTAATTGCAGGCCTAACAAGCTCTTTGCCTCCAGTGCGTTTCCTCATTAGGTTCAATACCCATGAGTGGTTGTAAATGTATTTTGTAATGCACTTGGCATGCTCTACAGTGTTTTTTACCTACTCCACTTTGCCTATATCCTCAAGCATGAGGTCTATGCAATGTGCAGCGCATGGAGTCCAAAATATGGTCTTATATTTGACCTCAAGCATCTTTCCAGCAAGAACATAGTTTGAGGCATTATCAGTGATGACCGGCACAACATGCTGCTCCCCAACTTCCTGAATAACGTTATCCAAAATCTCAAATAGAAGGATTGCATCCTTTACCTTATCAGATGCATCAACTGATTTCAAAAACATGGTTCCTTGAGGGCAAGAAACAAGGAAATTAATGATAGTGCGGTTCTTTCCATCGGTCCATCCATCTGACATAATGGAACAACCTGTTTTGAGCCATGACTCTTTAAACTCAACCAAATACTCATCAATGGAAGATATCTCTTTTTGCAAAAGAGCTCCCCTCAAGTCATGCATACTAGGGCCTTTGAAGCCCTTTCTGCAGCTATAACAGAGTCCCACATAGCTTGGTAATAAAGTGAGCGAGCAGCATTAAATGGGATATCTGAATCATACCACCATCTAGCAATGTATTGGTGAGAAGTTTCTTTGCATTGTTTTTTCCAATGTTGATCCAAAGTGGGTTGAGAACTTGGCTGGGAGGAAGTGGGATTAGATTTAGAAGAGGCAATATTGGCAGAAGATGAGAAATAACTTTGGATGTTTGCTCTCTTTGTTCCTTTTGATGGTTGGCCAAGTCCAACAGAAGGATGAACATAGTGAAAGGGGTCATTGGTGGAAGGGATAGAAGTGGAGTCTTGAATCTCATAATCATCATACCCACTCTCTTTCATGGCTTCTAATAATTCCCTCTTCCTTGCAATTTCATCTTGGATGGCCTTCTCCCTAGCCTTATCCTCATAAAAATTTTCAAGCTTGGCAATGTATTCTGCCCTAATAGGACCTAATAGTGCATTTGGTGCATCACATGGCTTTACTTGGCCTCTTATCCCAGCCAAGTGTTGTTTCAACCTAAGAATACCCCCACCTCCAATAGATTTATGGCATAATTTGCATATCATTTTTCCATCAATTACATCACAATGAGCCCATGCACTGTCCTTTCCTTTTGGAGCCATGTTTGCTTGAAATAATAACAATTTGCAAAGAAATCTGCCATTTAAAAAAAAATTGCAGCTAAGCAAAATGGAAAACCAAAGATAAATGTAGGAAAACAAATGCACATGCAAGGCTCAAGCTACAAAATTTGATAGCATAGAGCTAGAGAGTTTATAGCATACATGATAGATCATAGAAGTGAGAAGTTTATAAGTATAAAACATTAAAAAAAAATTCATGGACAGCAGACTCAAATGAGGAATTATCAAGTGCAAATCCTTACCTGGAAATGCAAACTAGCTCCCTTAGCCTCCTCTTGAAGATGGCAACTCCACTGACAGCTACACACTATCTCCAAAATAGCTCCAACTCCAACTCCAAGATGACTACTTCAGCAAAAACTCCACACTCTCCAAGCTCACAAACAAACTCACAAACACTCCAAATCAGTTGTGTGAGACAAATGAGAGTGAGAGGGGTCCCTTATAGCTTGGAGAGGGTGTTTTTGGAGGGAAAATACCTTTACCTCCCCCCCAAAACCCCTAAACCACAAACCACCAACGCCTTTTTCCAAGATTCGGTGGGCATGCCATAAACCGGACGGTTCCGTCCTAAATCGGCTGGTTTTCACCGGTTAGGGCCAAAAATCGGGCAAATGAAGGGTCTGACCGGGTTTTTAGGCCGGTTCGGACTGGCCAGCTAGCTAACCGGCCGGTTTGACCGGTTACCGGTTTTTCTGAGCGGTTTTTAAAACTATGTGTTGCACCTCCATTGTGCCTACAATGACAGCCACCCCTACTCGCTCTTCCTTAGCACGCCCGTGCCGTCTGTGACTAACACCATTTCTATAGACATCTACCACCATACACCGTCCACCACCACCACTTGAACTCGCAACCACCACAATCGTGCCACCTGCGGCCTACCAATCCACCCTCCTGCCGAATCACCCCATATTTTCTCTTGTCGCATCTAAAAGTGCCACCGTCCTCCTGCATAGTCATTTCTCCATTGCATTCGACCCTTATCACCAACTCTACCATCCTCTCCGTCACAAACTCCTGTTCCTCCATCACCAACTCTACCATCCTATCCGTGAGCAAAAAACCACATACCTATTCGTAGAAACCGGACCATACACATCGGAATTAATTCAGTTTGTACGGTAAGTTGTATCCGTACAATATTCCATATCATTACACATTGAATTAATTGATAACAAAAAAAAAGGGACAAAGCTAAATAATTTCATAAAGTGAGTTAAGCAAAAATAATATATATATATATATAAAGTAGTGGGGTTTAAAAAAAGGAAAAAAATATATATATATTTAATAAAAAAATTCATTGATATTAATTATATTAAAAAAAAAAGTGGGAGAATTATAAATAAAGTGATCAACTGATTAAAGTGATCGAAAAATATTATAATTTTGACAAAAAGAAAATATTGAGTCAACCATTGAAGAGAAAAAAATGGAGTCTAATTCAGAAATGAAAGACGGAAGATTTCCTAAAACATTAGTATATGTGTTGGTGCGCTATTTAAAATCAAAGGATCACTTGCGGGAAATGATGTTATCATCTCTATTGATCCTACTCAAAATAATAACTATGTTAGTACTAAATGTGCTAACCAATTAGTGATTCCTGCATCAAACATAGTTGAAACAAATTTTGTTGACACAAGTGACAAATAATACGACATAAGCAATCTACAACTAAGTATTGGAGACTACACTTTTGTCTCGCAATTTACTGTTAAAACTTTATTTTGTGACAATAGTGATAGAGTTTTGGGTTCGCCTTGGATGGAATCAGTAGGTTCATTCATCTTAAATACAAAGAAGAAGTTTTTGACATTTTCTTACAAAAAGGAAAAAAAATAATACTACAAGATGTCACAATGAAGCCAAATTCAGTAACACCAAAAGACATTGGATTTTTCATAAGTAATTTATCAAGAAGGTAAAAAATTTCTACAAAATATGCAAAGAGAAGTTGACAAGATCACTGCTAAAAAAAATGACGAAGTTTCTCGGCTTAAAGACCACAGTGAAAAATTATTGACACAAATTAAGAAGCTTAAGAAGGACAAGAAGTCATTGGAAAACAAGGTACAACTATTTATCGAGAAGGAAGCATCGAATGTAGAAGTCCAAGTTGAAGAGAAGGAACAGATATTGATCTAGTGGATATCACAACTCAAGAAGAAGACACGTCAGTTAAAGAAAAAACACACTCAGATGTTGAGACGAAGGAAATTCCAAGTGAAGATTTTGTAACCAACTAGACAACATCGGACCCTGAAGTAAATTAGAATCTTGCCACACACATGATAAGGGAAAGATAAACCAAAAGAACTCTTTATCTACATTTGAATCACAAGAACAGACATCTCAATCAATCTAAGAATCAGTATCACTCGGAACATAAACAAAAAACTTATGTTCCGAAGAACACTGAAGTGCACACAACTCAGTCCAGTGATAATAGATCATCACAAGTTTCCAATAATCGAAAGATTCCACAAAAGATTAATTAAGGATGGTCAGATCCCTCCTCCGTGCAACAATTTTATATATCACTCCAAGGATCATATCAACTTGTATTGACAAAGATGATTGTCCCGAGACGAGAAAACATCCGTAGCAGAAAAAGAGATCAAGCCCTTTCATCAACAAGCTTTGAGGACAAAGTTTTTTGAACAGAAAGGCAATGTTGTGAATATAATTATGTAAAAGTAATAAATATAGATCTCAAAATAATAATAACAATAATATGTAATTAAAATAATAATTAGTTAAACAAAGAGGCATGTCTTCTACAGACATGACCGTTCGTGAAAGGGTACTTACCTAGCTATATATACACGACCCTCACTCTCAATTGTACCATTATTCTCATTCATACATTTTAATATATATTCTTGTATCTCAATCGAGATCTCCATATTCCAAGCCTTCTGAGGTATTTAACTTGAAGAACGAACTTTGTTCATTCCAAGCTACTTCCTTTCTCTCATGTACTATGACTGCTTCAACTATATAAACTTGTATTTCGACAATCCCTCCATGCCTCTATGATGATGTCATTTCAATCTCTACTATAATGCATCTTATCATGATTGTAATGCTTTTTACTTGCCAATTTGTTAAAATTGGCAACTAGGGCCAAATTCCACCTTGGGATAGCTCATATGATGGAGATGGATATTGCATTGGATTCCTCTTTTCGAGAGGGCCAAATTTGATATAAAGATCTGTTAAAATTGGCAACTAGGGTCAACTTCCATCTTATGACAGCTCATATAATGGAGATGATTAATGCAATGGATTCCTCTTTTCGAGAGATACAATTTTGACAAGCAGAAATGGAATTTCCAATTTATTCTCTCATGGAAGCCCAATAGATGTGTCTCCTCACCCTCAACGAAGTGTATAAATAGGAGTGACCTCTCTCCTCATTTGAACATCATCTCAACACATCACATCATCTCTCTCCTCTCTTGATTGGTTCGTACAGCTCAAGAACAATCTCTCTCTCTTCTTCACACGTGGTAGGAGGCCGAATTTCTGCACTGTTTTGGAGGCCAAAAATTTCAGGGACAAGGCAGCGTTGACTTGGACTATTTGACCATGCATTGACTTCGGTTTTGTGGGCAAAAATTCGTTTTCTGAAGGTCGCATTGATTGGCAAGGTTTTCAAGGTGTTTGGGGATAGTTTGACCGAGTTGACTTCAACATTGACATTTTGATTTGACCACAGAAATTACAATAGGGTTTGATTGGGTTGACCAAGCAGTTTTTGGGTTGACTTTGACTCCCTCGGCACGCTGAATTCTTCTGTTATTGACTAAGTTGCTTGGAGGGAATTTTGGGGCAGCTTTGACCATCATTGACTTTCTGGTTAGGGTTGCATTGACTATTGTTGACTGTTGATTTGGCATCACTGTTTTGGGCATGTAATTCTAATATTTGTACTCTCTCTGTTGAACTATTGAAGAATAATAAGAAGATTTGATCAAAGGGTTTCCCCACATTGGGGTTTGTCCCTGGCATCTGCCATATCTTGTGTCCTCTTGTCTTAGCTTGTCTTCTGCACTTGTTTTTATGTTCTATCTGCATTTACTATCAATGTGTTTAAGTTAATGTGATTGCTACTGGATATAATTGGAAATTGTCATTAGGTTGTTCAAGGAACATTGAAGTAAATTGTGCTAAAGCATAGAACATACCATTGTTATCTAAAATTAACATGGTATCAGAGGTTACGTGAAGACAAAGCCCAAGCAAGAGTGAAGCAAAGCAATCACTAAGGGAAGTTGTTGGACAAGGACTTGGACCTAGTCCCAATGACGACTACATCTTTCTTCAAATCCGAGGACAAGCTTAAGGAAAAATCTAACTATCATGCATGGAAGATGACTCTAGATTTGACATTGGAAGAAAATGATGCTATGGACTATGTCAAAGGAAGAATAGTAGAGCCTCCTTCAAATGCATCCGCAGCTACACAAACAAAGTACAAGAAAGGTGAGATTAAAGCTAATAAGATTATTGTTGATTCTATTCTCAAGCCTTTGGTTACCTATATTTCTGATTTGGAAACATCTAAGGAGATGTATGACAAGCTGGTTGGGATGTTCAAAGTAAATAATGAAAATCAAGTTCTCTTTCTCAAGAACAAGTTGAAAGACATCAAGATGGATAGAGGAGAATCCATCCAATCCTACTTCATGAGGATTACCGAGATCAAGAATGATCTCCTATCTATTGGAGAAGTCATTGGTGACAAGGAGCTCACTCTTATTGCACTTGGAGGCCTTACAAGAGAATGGGATGTGTTCAACACTACCATCCTCAACAATGACAGGATTCCGAGATTTCATGAATTATTGGCCAGATGCACTCAAGAAGAAATAAGGATGATGAAAAGAGACAAACCCTCAAATGGAAACAACCCTACTACCTTCTCCACTCATTCTAAGAGGAGAACAATGTTGGTCCATAGAATCAAGGACAAGGGTTCAAGTTGAGATCCAGAGAAGGAAGATACTTCAATTGTAACAAGCTTGGCCACTTCGCTAGAGAGTGTCCTCACAAAAAGGATACTCCAAGTGATGATGACAACAATAACAACAACTTTAAAGGCAATGGCTATCAAAGGAACAACGGGTTCAACAACAAAGGAAAGAGGAATGCTCCCTCTGCTCAAAATGGAAATGGTCATCCTCCCAAGAAGTTAAGAAACTCTAGGTATGAAGAAGTTAATGTTGTAAAGCAAAAATAATTGGATCACTGGTTGATTGATGGTGGTGCCTCAAGGCACTTCACTAGGTACAAAGAAGCTCTCTCTAACTTGATTGAAAAGAAGACTAATATGGAGATTATACTTGGGGATAATGCCACTTATCCCGTGAAAGGAATTGGGACTGTTACTCTTCACTTAAATCAAGGTCAAACCCTCCACTTACAAGAAGTGTTATATGTACCTGATCTGAAAAAGAACTTGGTCTCTATTTCTGTAATGGAAGACAAAGGTTTCAAGGTGACATTCATTGGCAGGAAAGTTCGTCTTTGGCACAGGAACCCAAGAGATGCATTCACTCTTGGATTCAAGGTTGAAGGTCTTTACCAGGTTGGAGGAAGTTCGTTGGGAGCTATGACTTGTGGTACTTCTCTTCAATCCGAATTATGGCACTTGAGATTTGCTCACCTTCATTTCAAAGCCTTACCTGATGTAAGGAAGATGGTCATAGGTATGCTAAAATTCAACTTGAATCATGAAGGTGTTATCAAGGATTTGAAGCTGGAAAACATACAAGGGGACCATTCCCCTCAAGTGAAACTCAAACCACCGATATTATTCAATTGGTCCATTCTAATCTATCAGGTATGCTGCCCGTGACATCTTTGGGTGGAAATTTGTACTATGCTATTTTTGTGGATGACTTCTCTCACAAAACATGGATCTATTTCTTAAAGAAGAAGGATGAAATGTTCAAATGGTTCCGCACTTCCAAAGCATTGGTCAAAAATCAAATAGGGAAGAAAATCAAAATATTGAGGACCAATAATGGGACCGAATATGAATCAAATGAATTCATAGACTATTGTAGAGAAGCTCGCATTAAGAGGGAGACCACCACTGCATATACTCCTGAGCAAAATGGTGTTGTCGAAAGGAAGAATCGAACTATCATAGAAGCCCCATGTGCCATGCTTCATGACCAAGGTCTACCGAAGTTCTTATGGGGAGAAGTTGCCAACACTGTTGTGTATGTTCAAAATAGATGCCCGCATCAAGCATTGGGCTTCAAGACACCCGAAGAAGTTTTCACCAGTAAGAAACCTGATGTTTCTCATTTTAGAATTTTTGGTTGTCCCGCATATTTTCATGTGTCGGAAGAGAAAAGAAACAAGCTAGATGCATCTGGGAAGAAAGCAACTTTTGTGGGCTATAGTAAAACTTCAAAGGCATATAGAATCTATGTGTCTCGTCAAAGAAAAGTGGAAATAGGTCAAGATGTCACTTTCAATGAAGATTTTGCCCTTAGTAAAGTCTGAGATCTTCCTATCCCTAGGAAGGACAATGATGATGATGCAGAAAAGCAGGATGAATCTTCGAGAGATGATCTAATACCCGATGTTGAAGGTTCAATGGATCCCATTGATCCACCTCCTAGTGAGCCCTCTACTTCAAGAAAAAGACCTTTGTGGCTCAAAGATACTCTTGAAGATGTCGAGAGACATGTTGCACCAAGAGGAACATTTCGTGAAAGAAAGTCGAACAGGTACCAAGGGTACTTAGCTGCCATGAGTACCATTGTAAAATTTGAGCCATGTACATTCGATGAAGCCGTGAAGCACCAAATATGGAAGGATGCGATGAATGAAGAATATGAATCGATCATGAAGAATGATGTTTGGGATGTGGTTCCTAGACCCAAGGACAAGTCAGTGGTCACTTCAAAATGGTTTTACACAATCAAACATGGAGATGATGGGAGTTGAAAAGTTCAAGGCCAAGTTCGTTGTTCGAGGCTTCTCTCAAAAGGAAGGAGTAGACTATGATGAGATATTTGCACTAGTTGCCCGATATACCACCATATGTTCAATCATAGCCCTTGTTGCCTTGCAAGGATGGGGCCTACACCAAATGGATGTCAAAAATGCCTTCTTGCATGGCTCGCTTAAGGAGGAATTCTATGTAGAGCAACCCGAGGGGTTCAAAGTTCAATATCGTAAGACACATGTATGCAGGTTGAAGAAAGCCCTTTATGGGTTGAAGCAAGCCCCCAGGGCTTGGTATGAGAGGATAGATAGCTATCTTATGAAGCCGAGATTTACAAGGAGTGAAGTTGACCCGAACCTATACTTCAAGGTTGAAAAGGACTGGCCTCTCATTCTGGTCCTTTATGTGGATGATCTCTTACTGACAAGTGATGACCCTCTCATTCATCATTGCAAGAGGAAGTTGGCTTCCATATTCGAGATGAAGGACCTAGGACTGATGCACTATTTCCTAGGGCTGGAGGTTTGGCAAAAGTCGGGTGATATTTTCCATTCTCATGGAAAATACATTGTGAAGCTACTTGAGATATGTGGGATGGTGGATTGCAAGTCTGTATCTACTCCTATAGAAGTCAACTTCAAGAGCTATGTGGAAGTGTTGTTGGGTCCAGATTAGCAAAACCTTCTGAGTATCGTCAACTTGTGTGGGCCCTGATGTTCTTAGTAAGCTCTCGTCCTAACATATGCTTCGTTGTGAACACATTGAGTCAATTTATGGTCGAGCCTCTTCACATTCATTGGATTGTTGCTAAGAATCTCTTGAGATATCTCTGGGGCACAATCCACTATGGACTGAGATACATCGCAAGGAATTTGAGGCTACATGGATATACAGATATTGATTGAGCTGGCACTGTGGTGGATCATAAGAGCACGTTTGGGTGTTGCTTCTCTTTGGGTTCTGCTTCAATATCTTGGATGAGCAGGAAGTAGAAATCGGTTGCTTTAAGTGTTGGAAAATGTAACTAGGTTCGGTCTTCATTAAATGTATTTGAGTCCCCTTATAATGTACTTGTCAAAAGGATAAAGAAAAGAATTATTATTATGACTTATTAAAGCATGGGTTTCATGCTTGGGTCATCATGTTTTAGGTCAAAGTCCCCATTGAGGACTTCTGGGATTATTCTAAGTCAATCGAGTCATTGTACTTTTAAAGAGACCCTTCATGGGCTTTTGAAACATGTAAAAAGGTCCAGTATTGAGTCAAATATGAATTATGTTGCCTCCACACCAAGTCGGCCTTAAGAGGGCTATTTAACCTCACCAAAGGACTATAAATGAAGTAGTTCGAATTCCATTTGAAGCACTCACTCAACAAGCTAGTTCGATATCTCCTGAAGCTAGAAAAGGTGCGAAATAGAGGAAGGAAGAAAAGGAAGTGCGAGTTTGGTCTAGGATAAGGAAAGAGGGGAGATCGAAATTTTGGTGCATCTATCTCTCTCTCGTGCCTTGGTTTGGAAGATCAAAGTTCTCTTGTTGATGTCGTAGCCAGCTGTCGCATGTTGTTGTTGCCAGATCAAAGTATAGGTCGAAGTTGTTGGTGTTGGGTGATGCTACCTCAGGAAGTTGTATTAGGCCAAGATCAAAGTTCCTATCTGAAGATCGAAGTCTCCAAAGCAAGGTCGAAGTTGTTGGGCTGAAGGAAGTGTTGCTATTGTTGTTGCTGCTAGGTCAAGTAGGATCATTTGCAAGAGAAGAGGAAGGTTGACTTGGTGTGGAGGAAAGTTTGTGTCAAGGTCTAGAGTCTTGGAATATCTCCAAAAAACTATTGAAGGAAGAATTATTGATTGGGTTTTCCCCTAGATAGGGGTTTTCCCTGGCTATGATCCTATATCTGGTGTCCATTGTTTTATGTGTTATTGTTTTGGTAATTGCTTGATGAACTAAAAGAAAGAAGATATAAAGAAACCTAATAAGAGGTCAAGAACATCACAAGTAATTATCGAGTATCAGAAAATCTTTCTGCTTTTCTAATTTTCTAACATGGCATCGGAGCTTTAGTGAAGAAAGAAGAAAAAGGCAGTTTCAAGCACTTGATCAAGAACTCATTCAAAAGGACTATTCAAGGGAAGAAGTCTACTATCTTCAAAGACAATGTCTAACACAATCAAGGGAGAGAACAAACTTGAAGGAGCCTCTAACTACAGGTCTTGGAAGAAGAGGATTGACCTCATCCTTGAAAAGAACAAGGTTCTAGACTTGGTCAAAGGAAAAGTAAAGAAGCCTACAAATGACTCCAGTGATGTTGATAAAGTGAAGTTTAGAGAATTAGAATTAGTGGCCATGACCCTAATGGTAGAAGGAATAAAGGACAACCTTGTCCCGTTTATAGCCAACATTAATCATGCTCAAGAAATGTATGAGGCCCTGTCAAAGTTATTCACTATTAAGAACATTGGTCAAGTAGCAAGCTTGAAGAATGAACTAAGGACCACAAAGATGACTAAAGAAGACACAATGGCCTCCTTCTTTGTGAAGATAGCAAGAATCAGAGATGATCTTTTGGCCATTGATGAAATTGTTCCAGACAAAGAACTCGTGATCACTGCTCTATTAGGATTGCCACCTACTTGGGGTGCATTTGCTGCAGGACTTAACAATTGGAAGGAAGCTCCCACTTTTGAAGAACTATGGACTGCCTGTTGTCAAGAAGAATTAAGGATCTGACTAGTTGCCTATCTTGAAGGAGTTTCAAATGCCTACACTGCTCAACACAAAGGAAAGAAATCAAAAGGACCAAGGAAGTAAGTAGACATGTCCAAGGTAGAATGCTATCAATGTCGTAAAAAATGTCACTACAAGTGTGATTGTCCTGACAATCCAAAGAATAAGAAGAGAGATAGAGATCATGCTAACATTGTTGAAGAAGAAGATCCAAAGAAAGCCAAACCCGAAGTATCTAACATAAGGGACTTACACTACTACATCCTTTTCTTGTAGTCTTAGATATCCTATTTTGTATTTTTGATGTTATAGAATTTATAGGTTTTTAACATGTTTTGGAAGAGACATTTTTCTTTTCTTTCTATAAGTTTATAGGTATCCCTCAAGCTTTGGAGGGAGCCCCCAACATCTCCCAAAGATAAGTATCTCATTTACTTTCAGTTTTTGTTTTCATGTACTTATTTAAGTTCTAATTATATTAAATAATAATCACCATTCTCCCTCTATTGTCTTGATTAGGAAAACATCTGCTATATCTTCAAGGAGTATGGAAGAGAGCCACCCAAGACAAGGTTTGTCAAGAAACAAAGGTATGTCCTAAACTACAAAACATTGATTTCTTTATAATAAATGTTTATTCATTTGACAATTTATTACTAACATTGTTATGTATAGCTATATTGAATCATAATGATTCTTTTTTTGGGTAATTCATCACTTGATAAATCTACCCCCCTCATATTATTAGCTAATTTTATAGAACCCTAGACAGGTTCTCTAGAAAACCCTAACCTAAGGGTATGCTAATATTAATGTCCGAAACCCTAAATTGCTTAAAGGGTTATTGAGAAATGTTATTTGAAGTTTTATTGATGATGCCATGTTTGGGATTTTGGTATGATCAAGAAAACCTAACTTGTTAGGGTTGAATGATAAAGTCTAAAATCCCGAACCTTTTAGTTATTGGTAATTTTAGGTTTGCTATGTTTTTATATTGAAACCCTAACTCATTAGGGTTTGGTCGAATGTATAAGCAAGACCCTTATAATTTCTTAGAAAGATTTCCTTGAAATATGTCTTTGTCTGATCAAACCCTAGTATAATCAAGTTTGTTATATGTCTAACTCTTATTGATATTTGTGAAGTTGGGTTTGACTAACACGTGATATGAAATGCTTATGCGTGATGATGAAGTCCTAGATGTTTGAGTTGACCTATTTATCAGTAATCGTGAATCCTAGGGTTTGGAACTAAGCCCTAGTCAAAGTTTGTTTCTCTCGGACGATAGCATTTGTGAAATTCTAGGGTTTTGGAATCAAACCTTAGCAGAAGTGAAAATATCTGATGTATGATGACAATGTGATAATTTGAGATTTGTGTGAGATTGATGAAATCTGAGTTTTAGTTGTGATTGATGTTTGATTGAAAAATCTAGGGTTTGCAACTAACCCTAGTGGAAGCTGGTCATGTTGATGACTAAGTTGTGATTGGTTTTGATTGATTAATTCTCATGTATGAAATCTAGGATTTGTATGAAACCCTAGTGGGAAGTCTAACATATGAATTCTGAAAGTTGTTAGATGCTTTGTAGATCTATATTTGTTTGAATTGTTTCTAGGGTTTGCTATATGTTGTAGTACGGTATGTCATACCTTTGGAAGAAACATTGAAACCCTAGATGTAATGGAAGTTCTTGTGAAGTAGTCTAGAGCTTATGACAAAGTCCCTAGCGAGATGTTGAAGAGTATGTGTCTCTGGTTTGTAATTAAGTTTGGGTATTTAATATATGTAAGTTTGAAATGCTTCTGTAACTCTGATATGGCTAACTTCATGCTTCTCTTTAGTTAAATTATTATAGTGTTCTTCTTCATCAAACAGTTACTAAAGCATACACAATAAAGAGACAAGAAAAACAGAATGTAGGTTGTCAGCGCTGGCCAAAACCTCTCCCACTTGAAAGGAAAACCCAAACGAATTCTTCTTCTTATAGAGCCTTCAATTGACGAATACCAAGACCAAGACCCTTGACCTATTTGCTACTCCAAGACCAAGACACAAAGCTTCCTCCTCTTCCTTAACTCAACGATAGTCAAACTGCTAGCTACTTCTTTGGCTATCCTTTTGACTTCGGTCCCTAGGTTTAGCACTATACTTCTTGGCCCTATTTTAGAAACCCTAGCACATGAGATTGATCAGCTTCTGAACCTTGATTTTCTTTGCTTGGATGGTATGACTTCTTGTTGCAATTTGGCTTATAATCTTGCCTAATTTTTCTACTTGACTCAGCCTCATGAACAGCTGCAAGACCTTCGACCCCTTCTGCAGTAGATAATACTTCCTTCGCACGTGTGGAGATAGTAGCCCTAAAACTGACCCAAAACAACTCGGCTTGTATTTCTTCCTCTTCGCTTGGATAGGGGCTCTTCTTATGTGACTTTCGCACTTCTTTTCTCACTTCAGACCTTGACCGAAATTCTGCGATACAAATGGAGGCCGAGTTGCCTATTTATAGTGTTTTTCCCATCAAATAAGCCGACTTGAGTTGTGGGTTAGCCTACATCTTGATGTAAGTTCATCACTTCATCTTGAGGCCGACTTGTTGGAGGTCCTTTTGCTTGGTCGCGGAGGGCCTTTTTACTCTTTTAATAACTTATACAAACATGTAACATGCCCAAGAAGGGTCCTTCATACATGAAATTAACTCCCTTTGACTTTTATGACTTCATGACACAACCTAAAGGTTCACAATGGGAACCTTAACTAAAATAAAATTCCTTGATCATGAAACACATGATTCAAGTATTACAAAAATCATTTTATTTTCTTCTTTACATCAATTACATAAAATCACAATTAGACATGTCATTATGAAGACCGGACCTAGTTACACTTTTCAACATCATTGTCATATATGAAAAGCCCCATTGGGCATTTTATAACAAGTCAAAAGAATTTTTGTCAGTCAAAAAGTGTCAAAAGACTCCCTCCAAGACAAGTCGGCCTTCTAGAAGACAAGTCAACCTCATTAGGGTTGTTCGACCCTCATGAAAGCCGATATATAAGTGTGCCATCGACCACATTTAAAGAACATTGATTCCAACAAACAGAAAGTTCGATCACCAAGGAAAGAAGTCAAATGGCCAACAAGAAGAGGAGGAACAAAGGAAGGGAAAAGCAAAGTGTTCTTAGGGCTACATCTTCTCACACATGCGAGGAAATGAGGGCATACGGTTGTTGCAGCAACACTGAAAGGTGCAGTCAAAGTTTGGGCTCAAAACAATCATACTTGAAGGTCGAGTTGCTAAGGAGAAAGGAGATCCCCAAGCGAAGGAGAAAAGAGACCTATTCTACCATATTCCAACCACACGTGCGAGCTAGGGTTTCTACAGGAAGGCCGAGAATTACAATCAAAGATTGCAAGTCTGAAATTGTGGTCAAAGGAGAAGTTGTAGCTTTTGTGAAGCAAGTTTGACTTAGGTTGACTTTGTGAGAAGCAAGTTCATCAAGGAGTTTGACTTGGTCTTGGAGGGGTCTTTGTCAAGGATCTTGGGTCTTGGAATTGATAATTTGAAGATTCTATAAGAAGAGAAGAATTCTTGTGGGTTTTCCTCTCAAGATGAGAGGTTTGGGCCCTAACTAACAGCGTACATTTTGTGTCCTCTTGTCTCATTGATCTTCATAGTTTGGTAGTTGTTTGATGATAAGAACACAATAATAATCAAGTGAAAGTAGTTAATTACAAGTACATAAAGTTAAGTAACAGAAGATCACAAACAGTTATCAAAGTAAGAGAAATCACCCTAATTCAGTTGTCCTTGATTTCTCAACATGGTATCAGAGCTAAGGTGACATCAACAAGGAAAGGCAGCTTGAAGATCATCCAATTGAAGAAGGATACATAAGGGCTAAGCACAAGGAGAGCATCAAGGAAGCCAAATCATCAAGGAAAGCAAAGAGCATCAAGAAGGATTAGTCTACACATCATCTTGAAGGAAATAACTCTTTTAAGGAGAAGAAAACAGCAAATACCTTGCTTCTCAAGGAAAGGACTTAACACATTTGAAGCATCTTGAGAAGTCTCCACATTCTACATCCAAGAAAGCAAGAAGAGCTTTTTATCATCAAAAGAAATCAAAGTAATCTCCCTCACATTGATGAAAGATCACATCTCAAACATCCTTGAAGAAGATCATCTCTCCTCATCTTGAAGAAGAAGCATTGTCTTTTGAAGAAAGAAGATCATCAAGAAAGCAATCATCATCAAGGAGGCACCTTCAATTATCAACAACAAAGGAGTAGTGAAAGTCAACATCATTAAGAAGGCATCTAGTTGAAGATATCATCATCAAAGGAGCATCTTCACTTAACAAGTATTCTATATTTTATGTCTCAATCTACAATGACTTCTTTATTCAAGGAGAACAACAAACTTGTTGGGACATTGAATTACATTGCATGGAAGAAGAGAATAGATTTGATCCTCTTAGAAAATGAAGTGAATATGTCACGGGATCAATCACCAAACCTTCTCAAGAGCAATCTCAAGCACTAACAAAGTATATGAAAGGAGAAATAAGGGCTCAAAGAATCCTCATAGAGTCAATCAAGGATACTCTCATCCCTTATGTACCAAAGTTGAAGACATCTAAAGAGATTTACGATAAATTGGTGGAGTTGTTTTCTGTAAGCAGCGTAGGAGAAATCATATCTTCAAGGACCAAACTATACAAGATGAAAGCCTCGAGGGAAGAACAGGTAGCTTCATATTTTATGAAGGTATCTCAAATTAAAGATCAACTACAAGAACTTGGAGAAACAATGTTTGATCCAAAGATGACCATCCTAATACTCAATGCATTACCAAATGAATGGGGCAACTTTGTGTCAATCATCTATAGGAAGAAGGAAACCACTACATTCAATGATCTGTGGTCATTATGCAAAATTGAAGAAACAAGATTAAAGGCAAAAAGCAATGTTGGATCAAATGAACAAACACAAGCATATGCTGCTATGGCAAAGAGGAAAGGAAAATTCAAAAAGTTTGAGCCTCGAAAAAAGTTTCAAAAGAAAATTGACATGTCTAAGATTCAATGCTATGAATGTAATGAATATGGGCACTTCAAAAGGAATTGTCCTAAACTCAAGGAGGACAACAAGAAGAGAAAGGAAAGAAATGAAGCCCATGTCATCAAAGAAGTAGAAGAACATGAAAAGAAGTCAAAGAAGGAAGAAGTGATAGACCTACACTATTAGAAGATCTCTCACACACTTAATCTATTTTCAAGTGCATTAAAATTGGCAAGTCAAAAGCATCACAATCATGATAAGATGCATTATAGCAGAGATTGAAATGACATCATCATAGAGGCATGGAAGGATAGTCAAAATAGAAGTTTATATAATTGAAGCAGTCATAGTACATGATAGAAAGGAAGTACCTCATGGCATCCTCATTGGAAGAAGGACAACCTAAGTAGGCAGTTTATATGATTGGAGCATGTCATCTAGCAAGATAAAAAGATATGAGTTTGGCACACCTCATCATTAGGAAAGAAACATTTGCAGAATGAGGATCATCAAGATTCTCCATTGGAATCTTTGTTAGAAGATTCACCTCTACTTAGAAGAAGCAAGTGTCACATAAGTAATCTACGTTCCACCTTGTGTGGGATCCATACTTTAGAAGGATGATGATGTGATGACAAAGATGTGTTGCATGTCAAGTTGGTTGAAGTACTTTCATCTTCAAACAAGGAAAGGAAGCTGCTAGAAGGAAGTCTAGATGACCAAAAGAAGGAAGAGGTATGTATATATTTGATAGATAAAGTCATGTCATCATACATTTACAGATAGAATGGTTGAATGTTCTATGTCATGAGCATGATTGAAGAAGAAAAAACTCTTCCTTATAAATGATACATGAAGGTATGAATACAATGTACCTTGAACTCTTCTACATATTGACAAGATGAAATCAACATGATATGACCTCATGAAGAATACGAGGTGGTTGGTAACTATGGTTCCTATGATGAAGGAATTGTGTATAGACGATCTTGAGAAAGCAATATGTGAAGAAAAGAGAAAGAAGAGTTCGTGAAAGATGTATCTATAGTCACGTAAGATAAGATAAGTGATCAGCATCAAATAACAAGAAGGATTAGCTCTGACCAATGTTGCACGAAGCGGGGACGAAACGAGGATGTTTTTTGGAAGCGGGAATGCAGAAGCGTCATTT
This sequence comes from Pinus tabuliformis, assembly GCA_031772625.1. Taxonomy (NCBI): domain Eukaryota; kingdom Viridiplantae; phylum Streptophyta; class Pinopsida; order Pinales; family Pinaceae; genus Pinus; species Pinus tabuliformis. The sequence goes on along the minus strand of CM062816.1, from coordinate 746,296,975 downwards.
TCCAAAAATCTAGGAAGCGAAGCGTCTGCTATATATATATATATATATATATATATATATATATATATCTTTGCATTTATACTCAAAACAAACATCCCAAATACCAAATTAGTTGTAGAAGACATGAAAACATGCATATTTTTGCATAAATCAAGATAGATATAGCATCCATTGTACATTAATGATTAATTATTCAAGCATCAACCATTTAGATGCATCAACCATCTAAAATCTAGATTCTTCTCCTCTTGTCTAGCCTTTGCCTCTACCTCAATTGTCTAGGGATATTAGTCAACATTGCCCAATTTTGATCAAACTACCTAATCCAAGACTTAAAATATGGTAGAAAAAGCTTAACATGCTTGATCGATGATTTTGACTTTGATTGAAAGGTAATTTTTTGCTAAGGGCGTGACAAAGGAGTTCAACAATTAACACCACCAACACTAGGGTACATATAGGGCTTGGTGCTCTTGATTAAATGCTAATCGCATACCTTCATACTTGATATAATCTAATGAAATGCCACAATCCCATTGATCCTGAATTCCTGAAAACTGTTAAGTCTACTGAATTTTGAATAGGATATGAAATTCTATTTTCTCCATATGAAGTCCAATGAGGCTGAAACCACTCTCAAACATCCTGAGTCATTTCATGGTAATGTTAAAAATTTAAGTAAAAGGATGAAAATGAAAAATAAAGGAGAATGTCACTTTTACTTTAAGAATTTATCATTACCATGAGGGAGCATATGCTATATTTATATTTTTTTGCTTTCATTCCTCACCCTAACCCAAGGTGGACCCACCCCCAACAAGCAAACTCACCAAAAAAAAAACGGATTTTTTTAGGCCATGTGGCGTACTTTTCCGAAGCGCGTACGGAATCGTACAGAAACCGTACGATTCGATCTCCAAAGCGCCATACGAAACGCGTTTTGAAGGGACGCTTCCGGAATTTCCTGGAAGCGTCATTATCAGTCCAAAACGCATTTTGGAATTTCGGAAGCGCATTTCGGGAGGCGCTTCTTGCGCTTCGGGGTTAGATCTGGGGGGGGAACATTTCCTGCAACATTGGCTATGACATCTCCATGGAGAAGGTATGAAGACCCTAATATGTTGGAGAAGGAAGACCTTGGCAATGAATGTCTTGGAGATGGATACATACATGTGTAGGATGTTGATGTTGCAAGAAGTTGATATCATGACGAAAGGTCATCATAAAGAGGTAACTAAGATTGGATGGAAGATCCTAAAAGAATCATGACTTGGAAAAGGTAGTAGTATGAATGATAACCAGGTGATGACAAGAAGATCACTTTCCGATGAAGAGAAGGATGACATGACGATTGGTTCAATACTATGTTTTGTTCAAGGGAAGTGATGGAGAAAATGGTCGAAGCCCTACAAAGAAGTTCTGGAAGAAGAAGGCTCCATGATGAATAAGATGAATTTCATCCATGACATGATAATACAGAAAGGAGGAGCCCTACAAGCAGTTGATAGTACCATGATCTCCACCAAAGAGTAGATAGTTGTTGTTGAAAACAAGTCCCTAGTTAAGAGGGAGCTTGGTCAAGTCCCTAGGTAAGAGGGAGCTTGGGTATTTCCTTTTATAGGAATGAGCAGATCCTCCTTAGTTGAGGAGAGATAGACACATCATTCTTGTCTTCTTTATGAAGAAAAGATGGAGGATTGGGTAAGCATTTGAATTCCTATACTCTTTGAGGATGAGGTAGGGCCTCCAATACGTAAGAGTAGTCGAAGAGGAAATTCCATGAGGATGTGTAAATCCAAGATGGAATGCTCCTAGAAGGACATACCTTGTAAACATTCGGATGGGGTATGTGCCTTGAGAGACAATGATGAAGGTGTTTATAAGTCATTTGTCTCCCCAACATTCTGCTCTAATCTAGTGGAGAGATAGAGTTGCTAGTCAAGGCCTTACTATATGACAATCTTGGTCAATATGATGAGATGCACAAATATAAACTGAAAAGATAGCTTATGAGAGATGGCTAACCACTCTGACTCTTATGAGAATTCTTCAATATGAGAATGTCCAAGTACTTTGTTTGTATTATGAATACCTCCCTAGTTAAGAGGAAGTGTTGAAATAGGTAAGCAAGTTCAATCTTCATAAATATAAAATGTACTCTTGATTATTGCATATTGTAAAAAGAAAGGAAAATTATTATTATTATTTTTGTAGCATGGGTTTCATGCTCAAGGTCAATTTATTTGTAGGTCAAGCACCCATTGAGTGCTTCTAGGGTTTGTCATAGACTCAAGAAGTCAATAGAGTCATTGTCATATATGAAAGACACCATTGGGCATTTTATAACAAGTCAAAAGGATTTTTGTAAGTCAAAAAGTGTCAAAAGACTCCCTCCAAGATAAGTTGGCCTTCCAGAAGGCAAGTCCGCCTAGCAGTGGCAAATTTGCCTCATTAGAGTTGTTTGAACCACATGAAAGCCTATATATAAGTGTGTCATCGACCTCATTTGAAGAACATTGATTCAAGCAAAAAGCAAGTTCGATCACCAAGGAAAGAAGTCGAATAGCCAGCAAAAAGAGGATAAGCAAAGGAAGAGAAAAGCGAAGTGTTTTTTGGGCTCAATCTTCTCACATGTGCGAAGAAATTAGGGCATCCTTTTGCTGCAGCAAGACCAAAAGGTGCAGTCAAAGTTTGGGTTCAAAACAATTATATTTGAACGTCGATTTGCTAAGGAGAAAGGAGATCCCTAAGCGATGGAGAAAAGAGACCTATTCTACCATATTCCAACACTTGTGAGAACTAGGGTTTTTGCAGGAATGTTGAGAATTCCAATCAAAAATTGTAGGTCCGAAATTGTGGTCAAAGGAAAAGTTGCAGTTGTTGTGATTCGTGAAGCAATTTTGACTTGGGTTGACTTTGTGAGAAGCAAGTTCATCAAAGAGGAGTTTGACTTGGTCTTGGCGGGGTCTTTGTCAAGGATCTTAGGTCTTGGAATTCGTCATTTGAAGATTCTATAAGAAGAGAAGAATTCTTGTAAGGTTTCTTCTCAAGTGGAGAGGTTTTGGCCTTGGCTAGCAGCCTACATTTTGTGTCCTCTTGTCTCATTGATCTTCATAGTTTGGTAGTTGTTTGATGATAAGAACACAATAATAATCAAGTGAAAGAATAAGCTAATTACAAGTACATAAAGTTAAGTAAAAGAACATCACAAGCAGTTATCAAAGTAAGAGAAATCACCCTAATTCAGCGACCCTTGATTTCTCAACATCTTACACTCTCATTATTGGCATGGCATATTCCTCTTACACTCTCATTAATGCTCTTACATTCTCTTACACTCAATAAAAGCATGTCATAAAAGATTCCTCTTACGCGCTCTTTAATGCATATGTTACACTCTCTTAAAAGCATAAGTTACAAAGGCTTGCATACCTCCTTAATGGCATGAATTACATTTCCTAAATGAGCATATGTTACTCTCCCTCTTAGCATGTGAGTTACTCCTCCTTCATGGCATGGATCCACTGCTCCTATATATGTGCCTCATTCTTTCTCGCCTCACTACTTGTGTATTGTGAATGAAGAATTCGAACTTAAGAGAGAGTTGGAGAGAGTTGAAGAAGAATGTGATAGAGAGACTTGGAGAGTAAGAGCAGAACTTGGTAAGCCATGGTTGATTCAGTGCTTCAGTGTTTTAGTGTTGATTCAGTTGAAGGGAAGGTTGATTCAATGTGTGCATCTGTTACTGCTACCAGTGATCTTCATGCTACAACTTGTTCAGATTTGGGTGAACTTACTCATTCTCTTGATCTCTCATTGTACTTTGTATCTCCGCTAAACAATTGATTTCTAATAGAAGAAGAATTTGGTTGGGTTTTTCCCTTGTCGATTTCGCCTTGGTCATTGGACCTAAATTCTTTGTGTCTCATTGTATTATTGGTTGTCTTCTATTGTGCATTTGATTTATGTTCTATCTACAATTGCTTATCTAATATTGTAGCATAAATAAGTTTTATAATAAGTGATTGTTACGGCATAGAACATCAGAAACTCAACATGGTATCAAAGGTTTGGTGAAGACAAGCTCCATTTGCGGCTCTCTTTCTGCTAAAATATCTCGTCATCCACTCCATTTGCAGCTCTCTTTCTGCTGAAATATCTCTTGTTGTCCGCTCCATTTGCAGCTCTCTTTCTACAAAAATATAGGTTGTTGTCCGCTCTATTTACAACTCTCTTTCTGCTGAAATATCTCGTTGTCGGCTCCATTTGCAACCCATTTTCTATTGAAATACCACTTGTTGTTCCTTCTACTTGCTGCTCATTTTCTACTTGAATTTTACTAATGAAATTTTCCTGCTGAAATTTTATTACTATCGTTCTTCCAAGATTTTAAGGAACCCAAGATATGATAGTAATTAAACTGTTGTATGTGTTTAATAGTTGTGGTTTTGGTACTTGTTGATGCATGCAAAAGTAAAGAGTAGTTTTACTTTTGTTTATGCATTTGCAAGAAAGTGTTGTCTTGAAAAGAAGTATAATGCGTAGAAGATTATGAAAGAATCACTGATAGAAATTGAATGTTGAAGATAGGGAGATACTTTCACTAGGTATACTTTCATTATGTTTATTTACTTTGCTACTATTTCTCTTGCTCTAGGATCAACGGGTACATTTGATGAATGTGAGAACCAAGTCCTTTGTATCAAGATTGAGGAAGATATCGAATCATCCCATGACTTGAGTGGACATGAAGTGGACAAGAGCTCAAGACTTCTGCAAGGAATCTAAAATCAAGAAAGAGACCACCGTACCATGTAACCCAGAACAAAATGGGCAATTAAGGATCTTTGACTGCTCTGTCTACTTTCATGTGCCAAAGGGAAAGAGTACCAAGTTGGCAGCTTCAGGTAAGAAAGGTATAATTGTTGGTTATTGTGAAAATTCTAAAGCTTACAGAATATATGTGCCTGGAAAAAGAACTATAGAGCTTAGCAAAGATATAACATTTGATGAAGAAGCAGCGCTTTGAAAAGCCATAGACACTCCTCCTCTTGCTAATGTTGAAAGACAAGATGATACCTTGGATGCACAAGATCCCGAGCCTAAGCCTGATCTTTTTTATGAACCTGTTAGCGATTGAAATTTCACCTCAGGCTGAGAAAGGTAAACCTCAAGGCAACATCAAACCACTTAGCCTCGTAGCTAGCCCTACGGGGCAGGAGAGGGCTCTCTCCGGTCTATCTCGATAAAGATCTTCAATGGGCGAGATAACCAATAGGGTAACACTGATTTTAGGCTAGTAAACTGATCAAAAGGGTTGATTTGGGATTTTTTAGGGTTTTTGGTGGAAAATTGGGGAAATGGCAATTTTAGGTGCAGGGATTGGACACAGTTTTCGCAGAGGGTTCTTTGGGGCGAGGTAGGAAACAGTATTGATGCCTTTAATAGAAATGGATGGATGAGAATGACCGGTGAGGAGTTAAAGAGAGCAAGCAATAACCTTGAATTCCCTTTAAACAGTCGAAAACATTGATATTAAGCAAACTTAAAAGCAGAGCATGACAGTCATGAGTTCTACTTTAACACTTCATTTGCCTAATGTGCAGAAGGAAAAGTAAGGAAATGATTCACATAACACACTTACAAGTACAAAGAGAAACACACCATCAATACATGTGACCACAAGAATCCCAAAAATGACTGCAAAACCCTGGTCTTCCTTTGCCAAAAATTGCAGAGATACAGTGAGTAATACAATAAGAGCTTCTCCCTCAAGAGTCCAACTCTCCAACCCCTGAAAATGATTGAGAAAATACATAATATAGGCAAGCTAACACCTTTCCTTGCCTCTAGGGGTCGAGCTCATCCTTCTAGAAGCTGTTTCAACCAATTCTAAACTGAGCACTAAAATCTAGGCAGTCAAAACAACTTGCCTCTATAAGCTAGGAAACCAATTCATTCATTTAATTTTCACCTATCTCATGAATGAATCTTCTAGAAGAGATACATAAGTGTAAAAGTGTCATAAAATTACATCATTTACAACCAGGAGGATAAAAATCAACTCCAAAAAGTCAAACATAGTCAAAACTGCGTTTTGCTGAGCTGTAGGCTGAAATCCTGAGCGATTTCCCTGATGGGTCGCGCGCCATTCCTGAACGGGTCGCGCGCCTTTGAGAGCACTTTTGGGGCACTTCCAGGTGTCCAAATGGGGCAAGAGTAGGCTTATTGGAAAGGTCTGGATGTCTACTTTCCAACCCAAGTGGAATTTCTGAATTTGGTGGTCATTTACCCCTCCAAAATTGCAATCTCCCAACACTGCTTTCTGTGTGTCAAAAATGTGGCAGAAAGTCATTTTTTGCTTTTTTTTTACTTTCTGGAGGCCCAAAACTTCATAAAATCTCTTGGCAATGGGTGAGAATGTGTAACTTTTCATGACAAATCCAGAAATGCTGAGTTTTCCCAGAACGGAGTAGCCAAATGAAAGGGTCGCATGGGGGGTGAGACCCGTTGAGGGGACAAAACCTGTTTTTTGCCTGAAAAAACCAAAAATGACCCAAAATGCTCAAAATTTCTTGGAATTTGTGCTGGGGCTGAGCTATTTAGTGCCATGCTCCTTCAAGGAAGCCTCGGCCAAGATGTGGAGGGGGTCGGACCTTTTTCTTTGTTTCTGTGCTTTGGCCAACCGCCTTTGGAGCACTTTCATCTTCGCCTTGCACACGTGCATCCGTGCCCAATAATGATTCTTCATGTTTCTAAGCAATTTCTTATCTTGGTTAGCCTTGGCCAACAGCCTCTCCAAATGAGCATTGAGCCGGATAAGCATAGACTCTCGCTCAACGGGTACTAAATCACCGGGTCTTCTTCGATTCAAGTTGCGGTCACTACGAATCCTCCACAACTCATCAAGAGTTTGCTCATCCTCCAACTGCTTGTTGCGCTGCTCTAAATAGGTGATCGTCCACTGTGCCATCTCTAACTTCTGCTGTAACAAGCGGTTCTCGGCCTCCTTTTGCTGAATGACCTCATGAAGCTCCATGGTAGGAGAGCGGGTATCAAGATCAATGATATCAATGTCGGGATCACCGGTCATTCCCTCCTCGATCATGGGTTGCTTGCTCCTCTGTGCTGCCTGTGCTGCTGAAGAAGGCGAGGCCCCTTCCACCCTTGTGAGGCCTCCTCTGTACCTCAAACTCTGAAGCTGACGCATGGTCATCACTTTGCTCATAATTGGTTTCGGTTTCTGACATTGTTTTAGGAGCAAAGTGGATGAAATATACTGTTGTTTTTGCTTTGTAAACTGCTGATTAGAATGCTTGCAAAATTTGGCAATTTGTGATTCCTTGGCAAGTTTGCTGGCGGTTTTGGCAGAGAGAGTGTTGATGGGTCGCGCGCCTCACCCAACGGGTCGCGCGCGTTATAACTTAACACTGGCACAGGGCGCCTGACGGGTCGCGCGCCTGGTTCGACGGGTCGCGCGCCTTCCCAACTCACAAACTTCACTCAAACTCTCTTACAATCAGTTGCTCTATCACTTGGATGCATAATGAGGCTTGATAGATGGAGATTAGAGCTTTTATAGCCTTGTTTGAATTAATTTCATGTCATAACCCACTTTATAATGTTTTTCCATGACACTTTATAAACTTGACTTTTTTGGTTTCCTTTTGTCCTGAAATTGATTGATTTGATGCTTTTCTTTGATAATTTTTGCAGGGATAGCATCTGAGGGATCTTGACAAGGGAGCCAGGGTTACATGCTGTCCTTTGAATCATTTTGAATTTTTACAATTTTTACAAAATTTTGAGAAATGACCTTGGCTTTAAAAACAGGGTTTTTAAATCCAAGGTGAAAATTAACTGTACAAGATGAAATTTTTCGAAGAAACATTTTGAAAATCATCCCTCTGGCTTGCTGGGCACTTATTGACCTTCAGAGACATGACCTTGAAGACCAATTTGACCTCAACCCTAGACCTAAAAATTTTGACCTAAAGACAAAGACAAGTAACCTTGAACAGTTTAATGACTGAAACAACTTGATCCAGTAGTGCCAAGAGGGGGACAAAGACACCAGCTCCTCCATCATGGTTATGGCATGCCTAACGGAATGCAAAGAATGACACTAATGAGACACCTATTTATGCAAATGCAAAGAGCTTTGATCGCTGATGGAGGGCTACTAGACCGACTCTAACAGAACCCATGGATCCCATGGACTCCTTGGATCCTTCTCCATGTGCTAGAAAGAGATGATTATGGCTTCGTGACACTTTATAGCATGTTGATAAAGATGTTGCTCCCCAAGGAACGTTTAGAGAAAGCAAGAAACCGTGTCGGTTCCAGGGATATGTTGTAGCCATGAGCAACATTATTCAAGCTGAACCATGCACTTTTGAACAAGTTGTGAAGACTCACATGTGGAAAGATGCAATGGCTGAAGAATATGAGCCCATCATTCATAACGATGTATGGGAAGTGGTTCCAAGACCCCAAGGTAAATTTGTTGTCTTCTAAATGGTTGTATAAAATTGAACATGGTGTTGATGACAGTATTGAAAAATATAAAGCTAGATTTGTGGCCAGAGGGTTCTCTTAGAAAGAGGGAATAGACTATGACAAAATCTTTGCACCTGTGACCCGTTATACAACCATCTCATCTATTGTGGCTCTAGTCGCTAGACAAGGATGGTCCCTTCACCAAATGGATGTGAAGATTGCTCTTTTGCATGGCTTCCTCAAGGAAGAAGTATTTGTGGAGCAACCACAAGGCTTTGAAGTACATTACCGGAAAACTCATGTGTGTAGACCAAAGAAATCCCTCTATGGTTTGAAGAAAGATCCAAGAGCTTGGTATGCTTGCATTGATAACTTCTAGAAGAAGCTTGGTTTTATTAGAAGTAATGTTGATCCAAATCTTTACTTCAAGACAGTCCAAGGTATGCCTTTGATTTTAATATTATATGTTGATGATTTCTGACTGATAGTGAACCTCTTATCCTCCAGTGTAAGAGGGAGTTAGCTTTTGAATTTGAAATGAAAGATCTTCACTTAATGCACTAATTTCTGGGTCTTGAAGTATGGCAAAAACCCAATCCTAGCTTGGAAAATCTTTCTAAGTATCGACAATTGATTAGGGCACTGATGTTCTTAGTGAACACTAGACCAAACATATGTTTTGCAGTCAATACTCTGAGCCAATATATGATTAAACTATCTCATGCACACTAGATTGTTGCAAAGCATGTGATGAGATACCAGCATGGGACCATCAATATTGGATTGAAATATACTGTCGGAGATGAAAGACTACATGGGTACTCTAATGCTAATTACGCTGGAAACTCTGCTGATAGAAAAAGCACATTTGGATGTTTCTTTACCTTGGGATATACCATTGGATGAGCAAAAAACAGAAGTTTGTATCCTTTAGCACAGCTGAAGTTGAGTACATTATTGCTAGCATGGCTAGTTGTGAGGCAATATAGTTGAGGAAGCTCTCTTTGGAGAGTTGTTTGAGCATGTGCTAGATACGACAATAATTTACTGCAACAATAAGAGTAGGATTTCACTTACAGAAAATCCTATGTTCCATGACAAGTCCAAGCATATTGAAATCAAATATCACTTTATCTGGGATATTGTGCGAAAAGGAGTAGTAAGACAATGTTGATAATATCGTCGAAATATCAGCGATATTAGGAAATATCGGCGATATTTGGAAATATCGCGATATTTTCAGCTAGTCGAAATATCGCCGAGAAAATATCGCAATATTTACTTACCTGAAAATATCGCGATATTTTGGTTTCCAAAATATCGCGCCTACTACCTTAAAAATCACCGGGCGGGCTAGGCCACAGTTAGAAAAGCGATTTTCGTCATTTCATTTGCTCATTTTAGTTTTTGATTCTTGGAGAAGGAAGGGGAAGAGCTTTGTGGTGGTTTTCAAGGAGGGATCGAGGATCAAACAGCCATTATCACCACCAACTAAGAATTTTTTGTGGATCAAAGATTGAAGAACAGTGAGACAAACTTCATTTCCTCCATTAACGAGTATGTTTTTTAAAACCCCTATGTTAATGATTTTTTTCATAGATTTAGGGTTATGCTTGCCTTCCTCTTTGCCTACCAACATTTTGCTTCTTTGTTTTTTTTCCATCTGCTATGATTTTCATGCACATGAGCCAATGCAAGGGTTTTCTCCATATTTGAACAAGAAGCTTCATTTTTTTTAACTTTCTTATGCACTCTCTTATTGCCATTTTTCATTCACATTGCAAATAATGTAGTAAAAAATATATATTTTTTAAAATGAGGTGGTTATTACTTTTTTTTTTGTGTATGGGTGTTTTTTTAATGCCAATTTTTGGTATTTTGGTGCCCTATGTTTGAATTAGTTCACTACAAACATGCCAAAAGCCTTGGACCCATTTTAGGAGTATGGGGAGCCTAATGGTGGAACAAATCGGGCATATCTATCATGCAAATTCTGTGGGACCAAGATGACAAGAGGGGTTACGCGATTGAAATACCATCTGGCTAGACTTCCTGGACATGTTGTTGGGCTTTGTACAGTTTCTAGTGCGGAGCTTATACAAAAAGCTCTTGAAGCAATTGATGAAAAAGACAAAAAGAAGGAAGAGGAAGAAAGAAACAAGGTTGAATGTGCATGTAGATCTTTCGTTATATCTTCTTCTAATTTTGAGGCTGAAGGTAGTGGGAGGGGCTCCAAAGCGTCACCTGGTAGTGCTAATGTTACTAGGAGTGGGATGTGATCATTTTTTGTTCCACGAATAGGGCATGGAGCACAACCAATAAAATCAGTTGTTAACAAAAAAGGAGAAGCAAGAAGCAGATAGAGTTATGGAGAGGTGTCTTTTCTGGAGCGACTTACCTCTCGGCATCACCAAAACCAATCCATTTTGGCAGCCAATGTGTGATGTTATTGTTGTTGTGGGCCCAGGGTACAAAAATGCTACATATGAGGAGTTGCGGGGGCCAATCCTTCAAGCAGAAAAGCAGGACATCAACTCTAGATTGGCCGAGTTGAAACAAACATGGGAAGTGTCTCGATGCATAGTGATGTATGATGGTTGGACAGATAGGAAGGGTAGGACCTTTCTAAATTTTGTGGTACATTGTCCTAAAGGTACCATGTTTATTAAATCAACGGATGCATCAGCAGATATAAAAGATGCATCAATGATACGTGAGTTGTTACATGTGTTCATCCGGGAGATTGGTGTGCAAAATGTGGTGCAAGTCATAACAGATAATGCAGCTAATTATGTGTTTGTTGTTGGGATGCTCGTGGAGACGCACCGCACATTGTTCTGGATTCCATGTGCAGCACATTGTATCACTTTGTTACTTGAGGATATGGCGAAACTCTCCTTCATCAACGAGGTGATTGATATGGCTAGGAGCGTCCCTAAGTTTATATATAACCATGCTTTTATTCTTAGCCGCATGAGTAGATACACTAGAAACAAGGAGTTGAGACGTCTCGCAATCACACATTTTGCCACCAACTTTATTACTCTTCAATCTTTGCTTCGATGCCAATTTGAGTTGAAGCAAATGCTTGTTTCTGATGAGTGGCATGAATGTAGATATAATAGGAGACAGAACGAGAGAGCCATTGCAAAAAAGGTGTACACTGACACATTTTGGCAGGGAGTAGAAGAAGTGTGCTCAATTAGTGAACCTATAGTAAAGGTTCTGAGATTAGTAGATAGGTACAAGCCTGCAATGGCTTATTTGTATGAGGCCATGGATAGGGCCAAGGAGGCCATTCGTTCTCATTATGCAGACAAGGGTTATGCTAGGCTTGATAGACACATGATGTTATGGGATGTGATTGATAGTCGATGGACATGGATGCTTCATCGAACCATTCATGCAGCACCACTCTTCCTCATGTTGAGAAATCCAAAGAGTGGCAGTTACACAATTTCTCTTATTATGGCATTATCTTGTGATGTTTTCCATTATTATTATTTGTTCTTTCAAATTATCTTTTACTTATCATCGAGATTAATGCCAAGCAACAAATAGAAGAGAACACAAGATGTAGGCACATTGTCAGGGCAAAACCCCACTCTAGGGGAAAACCCGATAAAAATTCTTCCTTTAGTATATTCAAGATGAGAGGACCAAGACCCTTACAACTTAGACTCGAGACTACCTCCATCTATCAAGTCAACCTTGTCATGTCAAACTTTAGTTCTATGGTAGTATATTCTTTGCTCCTGAACCAGACAACCTTCTTCACACTTGTATCTTTAAAGAGATCATCTCTGCAACCAATTCGAGCTCCTTCATCCACTGTGAAAGCACCATTGTAATAGCATTGAATCATTGTGATAGCATCATTGTAATAGCACTGACTCAGTGTGATAGCATCACTGTAATAGACTATGCTATGCACCGAGACCTTCTGACTATGGTAGCACCGAACCCATTTGTTGTGGTAGCACTAAGATATCTCCCTTGAAATAGCATTGAACCATACCCTGTGACATATTACCGAAACGATGTCTTTAATCTCCACTATAATCCGCACTTGCTTCAGAGATCTCACAAAATTGTGTCTGAAATTAATCAGAGTTTGTTGACTGTGTTTATGTGAAGTCCTCACACTTGTATATATAGTTGTTTCCATATGAAAATAGGTCGACATAGGATCATGAATAGTTGTGCCATTGTATTAGGTCGACATGGATCTTTTAAACAATTGTCTTCATAAGGTTACGCCGACTTGAGTTTACTTATGGAAGCCAACTTGATGATGAGTCCATCGACAGCAAGGAGACTTTGATGGATGGAGGAGTCTTCAACAAAATTGACTTTGACAATCCTAAAGCCTACAATGGAGGCTTGACCTATAACATTTGAACCAAGCATGAAACCCATGCCTTAACAAGTCAATTAAAATAATAATAAAATTATTTTTGCTTTCTTTTGACAAATATATTATATTTTGACTTCAAGTATAATTAAGAAGACCAAACCTAGTTACATTCTTCAACACTCCCTCTTAACTAGGGAGGTATTCATATTTACATATAACCATAGAGGTACAAGGAAGATCTCAAAACACATCATCTATGAAGAAGTTTAGGCACCGCAATGCCATGGACCAAATTCTTGACTAGGGCAATCTATCTAATGGTCTCTCAACAAATTAGGCACCGCAATGCCACAGACTAGATTCTTGACCAGGGAAATCTATCCAGGAGGGACTAAGATGGACTCAAGCTTTCAGCCTCTCTAGGTACCATCAATCTTACTTGCTAACCATCAACCAAGGGATCCAGGTGTGTATCTGAGGTCAGAACTCTATGACCAACACCACCTTTCCAACTTCGGGACCTAGACATCAACACAAAGGGCCAGCCAAATGTCCTCCCAATCAATGCTTCACTCACAAAGCCTAAACACTCCTTGATCTAGTAGATCAAGGACAACAAATCTCTCCCGATCAAACTGATCGGTAACCAGCATGCTATCAAAACTTCGAGAGATTTACCTGCACAAACACAACCTCAATCAATAATATACTTTCATATGTTCATAAACAAATACAAACCTTCGGGGTCGTTCTAGATGTTACCTCTCAACTCAGTAGGACTATCATCTGAATCTTTGACAAAAGATTCCTCAATCAAACATTTTCCTTTCCTACTTCACATGCAGCAACATATTCTTCAATCGGATCATGCTTTCTTTATTTCAGCAGCACCTCAAAATGCATTCTCCAATTTCCTTCTCTCACTCATGGCCTTCACTAAAACTTACAGTTGTTAATCCTGGTCTAGTGCATGACACATGAAGTAGAGAACCATATCTGTCACTCCCTCTTAATCAGAGGGGATCTATTCTTGTACAAGGAATATTCTTAACCATCCTCTTATCCTAGGGAGATTCCTTTCATTCAAGTTCCCTCTTATCCTAGGGAGATTTCATCCAGGCTCACTCTTGGCTTGAGGAGTTCTACTTCTTTTTTACAACATCGAAGAATCTTTCGTGGCTTCCATCCTTCACATCATGCTTATCACATTAACTTTTCTTTCAATCATCTTCACCATCTTGAAGATGATGTACCTACACAACTTTAGATAGCAAGTACAACCATATCTATAGGAGCATGAAGTTAGCCATAACAAAATATTATAATAACAAAAGCATTAGATTTTACAAACATAATCAGCAAGAGACTATACTTCAATACTTCAACTTCTTGCCCAGGTTTTGTTACAAACCCTAAATCACATCCACAACTAATCAAGATATCAAACTCATTATGTCTAGGGTTTCAATATTCTTTCAATGACAAGTTCTTTCATATAGCAAACCCTAGAAACAATTCAGATCAATGCATCTAACAACTTTCAAAATTCATATGTTAGACTACCTACTAGGATTTTATACAAACCCTAGATTTTATACATGAGCTTCAATAACCATTCATAGCTTATTAACATGACTAGCTTCTACTAGGGTTCGATGTAAACCCTAGATTTTTCATCTACAAATTCTCAGCAATCACTATATAGATTCATAAATTCTAGATGGTTATGTATACTAGAGCATTTAACTATTACTAGGATTTAGCTACAAAACCCTATATTTTTCGAGCAACATCATCCTACAACTTCAAACTTTGACTAGGGCTTGTTTCTAAACCCTAGGACTTATGACCATTAATAATTAGGTCAACACATATATCTAGGAATTCATCATCAATCATAAGCATAGCATACATCAGGTGATATTAGACATATACCGACCTAGACCAAGCTTGGGTTTCAACCAAATGAACACATACCTAGGGTTTCATTTCTAGGACTTTAACTACATAACAAGGGTTTTTCTTATAGACCCAACTAAACCCTAAGGATCTAGGGTTTCACTTCATAACATAGAAAACTCTACTTTACTAGAACTTCAAAGGTTCAAGATTTCAGACAACGCCATTTCAACCCTAACAATTTAGGGTTTCATGATCATACCAAAACCCCAAACATGACATCATCAATATATAAAACATAACAGCAATTTCTTTAGACTCCAATAATAACCCCAAGTAGATTAGGGTTTCATTCATTTTCAACGTACTCTTAAGTTAGGGTTTTCCAGAGAACCTGTCTAGGGTTCTATAAGAGCAATCAAGGATGTAGATTTATCAAGTGATGAGTCACCCTAAATAAGAATCTTTATGATTCAAGACAGTTAGACATAACGATGTTAGTAATGTAATACAAACTTCAAAAATGAGATGATCATACTTTTAAGAGAATCTTGTAAGGTGTATAGTTTAAGACATACCTGGAGATGTTCCTTGGCAAACCTTGTAAGTATTCCTTGAAGTGTTCTCTTTGTACTAAGCCATCATCTTCTATTCCTGTTGTACATACTTACAAGCACAACACGTAATACCAAGAACATGATTTAATTTCTCAAGTTAGATATTCTACATAATCATGGAGAATGGAATCTTATGATAAGTTGTTCATTCTTTTAATCAACAGTGGGACTTTTTACTTGACATCCTAGATTATTTGTAAACTCTAGAAAACAAGTATTAAGGTTCTAATATGAGGTTTTCGTATGATATCTAGGGAGTACTATCTTTATTCTAGTCTAGCTATAAACAAGGATCATATGAACCATTTAAGATTAAATACTTTAAGAATTTATGAACATACGTATCTTGAGTTTACACACGTTTGATTTCATTAGACTTGTTGCAAGTGTATTTTATTTACGTGACAATACTTATTTGATTTCCTTGAGCTAGTACCTTGTGCTTCTCATAGGACAGACTTTGGGTTCCCTTTAAACTGAATACTTCTTGTAGTCATAGATACCTCAGATCATTGGTAGATTTCCATAAGCAACTATTTTGAGATGCTTTTCCTCAACGAGTTGTAGACTGAATGTACTACTTCACTATATATACATATCACTGCTTCAACTATAAACATATCAATGAGCCCAAATGAATATGATTGTGACTTCACCCAATCTGAAGATGGTCCAAATTTATCTTCCTCTAAAGTTTCTCTTCGCTATTATATCGAACCGACTACTAAAATTTTTCAACTCACTCAATCACCCAATCTTCGAAATGAACCAAAATGTATCACTGTACTTCCTTCTGAGATTATACAAATTAGTCTCTCTGAAATTTATCGAGCTTCTTGACTGTGATTTTACCGACCCTCACTCTCTGAATTAGGTCTGAATTTGTCACCTTGAGGTATACTAAAATCTTCCTTCTTGAGCTGACTTGATCTTCAATACACACAGAACCTTTCTCTGAGAATACTTCAAAGATTGTATAAGTGGTCTTCAAACTGCCTTTGACCATGACCATAGCTCTGATACCATGTTGAGAAATCCAAAGAGTGGCAATTACACAATTTCTCTTATTATGACATTATCTTGTGATGTTTTCCATTATTATTATTTGTTCTTTCAAATTATCTTTTACTTATCATCAAGATTAATTCCAAGCAACAAATAGAAGAGAACACAAGATGTAGGCACATTGCCAGGGCAAAACCCCACTCTAGGGGAAAACCCGGACAAAATTCTTCCTCAGTAGATTCAATATGAGACGACCAAGACCCTTACAACTTAGACTCGAGACTACCTCCATCTATCAAGTCAACCTTATCACGTCAAACTTCAATTCTATGGTAGTGTATTATTTGCTCCTATAGCAAACAACATTCTTCACACTAGTGTCTTTGAAGAGATCATCTTTGCAACCAATCCAAGCTCCTTCATCCACTGTGATACTAAGACTTGTCCATTGTGAAAGCACCACTGCAATAGCACCAAGTCACTGTGATAGCATCATTGTAATAGCACCGAGTCATTGTGATAGCATCATTGTAATAGACTATGCTATTGTTGGAATTTCTAAGTCTAACCGTTAGAAATTCTTCCTATACTATCTGATTTATTTCTTGCTACTTGTTCAGTTACTTAACAAGTTATTTAGCATGTAAATACTGAAAATAAATACAAGTACAGTATCAACACATACAGATCATCAACTGAAAGAAACAAGCACACAAGTGACATCGTTGTTTTTTGATTAATGTCCCCCGAAAAACCCAATACGGGAAAATCGGTGCAGCTATTCAGAGGGTTTTATTATTATGTAGTTTCAAAATACAACCTGGGTGCCAAAATGGCTCATCCAACAGAGAATGCCCTCGATAGTAATACCTCTCAGTCGGAGATAGATATTCTGGCTAAATCACTGAATGAACGATCCCACAACAACAATGCAGCTTCTGTTGGTCTACGTCACCCTATCTAGCTCTCCAGCTCCAATCTGTCCCACAGAAATCTCCCAGCGCTGCCTCTAGGGCATGCGTCAGCCTCTCTGGCCCAACATCAACCTATCTAACCCATTTTATATTAATTCACATTAATATTTTATTTTTCTTAAGTTTAGACTTAGAAACTCCATTAAAAATATTAACTATTTTAATATCTCTCAAACCGGTTAGAGTCTGCCCAAACCATTTCTGCGGCTTGGAGATCTCATGTGCTTTAGCCTCTCCACCAATTTTCGTGGCTAGAGCACATCCGATGCTACCCCAAATCAACACTCCCTCTTAGCAGAGACTGTGCTCTAGTAATACTCCTCATTGAGTATCACCCTGATCACCCAGCATCGGTCCCTGTGCGGACGCTAGGCCTCCCCGCCCGACATCCTCTGCACTACTGCATCCTGTACTGCTACGCATGGCACTACCACTGCCACTGCTACATCTGTACGGCAGCTCCCTCTGCATCTGCGTCGCTGTCGATGGCCCTGCCACTGCCACTGCTGCATCTGCACTGCATCCCCTCTCATCACGCTGCATCGTGTTGCCCATAGCACTGCCACTGCTAACCGCTGCCCTGCAACTCAGTTACTGAAAAGTAACTAATCCTCCCAACTCTGACATCTCTGTCAGGCTAGAAACACCCCTGATACTGAAGCTCCCTCTATCGCTGACAAGTGCTCCCTCTACTGACCTCTGCGTTGCTGCAACAACTCCATGCATCTCGCACTATTGCCTCACACTGTCCCGGGACTCCTACATTGTAGCACCCTCTGTCACTCCATCCACATCTGTCTCTACCAACATCCGCCAATCCTGCTACTTTTCTTCGGGGCTCCCGTAGCAAGGTATAATCTAAGAGGTTGGCTACCTCAAGGATCCTGCCCCTCATCGTCTGTAGTCCATCTGACTACAGCTCGATGTCTCCCCACTTCCTCTCAAGTGGTGCATGAGCACTCATGGCACAGTCGTCATCTATCTCCACTTCTTTCTCCGCCCTCGTTGGCGCTGCCTTGATCTCAGAAGCCTCTCCCTTGCTCTTCTTCCTTGGACACTGATTTGCATAGTGACCCAGTTCCCCACAATGGAAGCATTTGACCTTGGAGAGGTCCTCCTTTCTCTTCTCCTGCTTTCCCGCAGATGCCAGAGCCGCATCTTCTTCTTCCTCCTCCTTGATTCTGACCCCTTTTCTGCTACTCCCCGCCTTAGTCAGTTGTCAGATCTCTTCTTGACAAAGAGTCGCCCACAATTCCTCCCAATTTGGAAGGCTCAACCTGCCCAGTATGCTCTGGACAAATACCTCCCAATCCTCTAAGACTGTGTTCAATACGGTCCTCACCATCAGTTCTTGATCCAGCATGGCCCCTATGGAAGTTAGCTGATCACGGATCTCCTTCAATCCACCGAGGAAGACATCTATCTGCTCTCCCTTCTGCATCTAGTATGACGCAACTGATTTTCAAGTAACATCTTCCTCTGCACGGAAGTATGCAGGTACAATTTCTTCAGGGCCTCCCACATCTCATTTGTCGTGTCCTTCTCGACAATATGCGGCACCACATGATCCTTGACCCAATCAAGGATGATGCACTTTGCCCTGGCCATTGCCTCCTCATACTTCTCATTTTCAGTTGGGTCAACTCGGATCGTTATCGTTTTCAAGGCGAAGTGCTTGATGTGATACCTATCTAGAATGGACAAGATCCTGGCCTTCCAGACTACGAAGTTCGAAGCTCCGTCCAGTCTATCCTGATCTCTTAGCCCATTCACTGCCATTTCGCTACTCCTCTTTCGACTCTTTCGAGTCTCTCCATTTCCCTCTTGGAAATCCTCTGATCGACTCATGTTGAGTCTCTCAACTTCCCGTCTGGAAGTTCTCAGGTTGACTCCCTCTAAGCCTCGATTTCCCTTCTGGAAATCCCTCTGCCAATGTCGAGATGCCCCACTCCGATCGTTTGTGCAGTTGCACCACTGATCCGGATTTCTTGGCTAGAAATCCTCGGCAGCAACTCCCTCCTCCTTGGTCTTGCCCTGTTAGGTACTGTTCTGACCATAGTACCCCACCAACTTCGCTCTGCAACTTACCCACAACCTCCTATGCCCCAACAGTCTGAAGGTTAGAGCCTCTAGGCTCTACGCAATCCCGACACCGGCACAATCTGCACCTCCTGGCCACAGCGTCGATCCTTCCTGACTAAGAAAGATGACCGGGCATTGCGTAGGTCAGGTTTGCTCCTCTCTGCCTCAGCGTTGATCCTCCTCCTGGCTCGAACTAATGACACAGTTTCTCTGCATCACCCCTTCCTTGCTGCTTTCTGCTAGGAACACGTTCTGTCGCTCGGGACCGCTGTTTCTATTGCTGCTGCTCTGCTCAGTTGATGCCTTCAGTTGTCCTGTGATATGCAACCACGCTCTGATACCATGTTGGAATTTCTAAGTCTAACTATTTGAAATTCTCCATGTATTATCTGATTTATTTCTTCCTACTTGTTCAATTACTTAACAAGTTATTTACCATGTAAATACTGAAAATAAATACAAGCACAGTGTCAACACATACAGATCATCAACTAAAAGAAAGAAGCATACAAGTGACACGTTGTTTCTAGACTAACGTCCCCGGAAAAACCCAATGCGGGAAAACCAGTGCATCTATTCAGAGGGTTTTATTATTATGTAGTTTCATAATACAACCTAGGTGCCAAATGGCTCACCCAACAGAGAATGCCCTCGGCAATAGTACCTCTCAGTTAGAGAGGGATATTCCATCTAAATCACCATATGAATGATCCCACAACAACAATGCAACTTTTGCTAGTCTGCGTCACCCTAATAGGGACTGCATCACCCTATCCAACTCTCTGGCTCCAATCTGTCCCACGAAAATCTCCCGGCGCTGCCTCTAGGGCCTAAGTCAGCCTCTCTGACCCATCATCAGCCTATCTGGCCTAACGTTAGCGTCTTGGGACTCTGCGTCAGCCTCTGCATCTCACACACTAGCCCTCTCTGGCTCTTCGCAGCTCATGGCTGCCTCTGCGTGCCCTCTCGCTGGCTCTGCGTCAACCTCTCCCGACTTTTGCGTTGATCCTCCCAGTACTAACTCTGCCTCTCTGCTATGTATTCACTGCCCCTCAATGGCAACTCAGATCACTTCACTCTATTTCCTTAGCAAACCCTGCCCCAGAAAATCGAGTTCTTGATCTCTCTTAGTGTGTTCTCCAACTAACCCTCAAGCCTCCTCTTATACTTTTCTCGTTGGTCCATCAACGATCGAGATTAAATCTCTAATCAACGGCTAAAATTAGATTTGGCTTGATCCATGACTTTTGGACCATTCTAACCCAGTTTTATATTAATTCACATTAATATTTTATTTTTCCTAAGTTTAGACTTAGGAACTCCATTAAAAATATTAATTATTTTAATATCTCCCAAACCGATTAGAGTCTGCCCAAACCATTGTTGGGTCTTGGAGATCTCATGTGCTTTAGCCTCTCCACCAATTTTCGTGACTAGAGCACATTTGATGCTACCCCAAATCAACAGCTATGCACCGAGACCTTGAACCCATTTCTTGTGGTAGCATCGAGATATCTCCCTTGAAATAGCATTGAACCATACCCTATGACATATTACCGAAACTTTGTCTTTAATCTCCACTATAATCCACACTTGCTTCAGAGATCTCACGAAATTGCGTCTAAAATTAATCCGAGTTCGTTGATTGTATTTATGCTAAGTCCTCACACTTGTATATATAGTTCTTGCCATATGAAAATAGACCAACATATGATCATGAAGAGTTGTGTCACTGTAGTAGGCCAACATGAATCTTTTGAACAGTTGTGTCTTCATAATGTTAGGTCAACTTGAGTTTACTTATGGAAGTCGACTTGAGGATGAGTCCTTCGACATCAAGGAGACTTTGATGGATGGACGCGTCTTCAAACAAAATTGACTTTGACAATCCTAAAGCCTACAATGGAGGCTTGACCTATTACAATTGACCCAAGCATGAAACTCATGCTTTCACAAGCCTATTAAAATAATAATAATTCTTTTTGCTTTCTTTTGACAAATATATTACATTTTGACTTCAAGTATAATTATGAAGACCGAACCTAGTTACATTCTTCAATACCTCAACCCCGCATTTTCATACAAATGCGCCTCTGATTTTGATGGCGAGGTGATGGAAGGGCTCCATTCCTGTATTCAGAGGATGGTACCTGATCCTGTGCTTCATAGCAAAATCACAATCACGAGATACAGTTTTATCGGGATTGTCTTGGCCTATTTGGCTTTGATGATGCTATTAGGGAAAGGAACCTCTTCATGCCACATAAGTGACAAGTCATCACTCATTATAATTTTCAATTTAGAATTTACTTATTTATAATTCTAGATGTTTAAAATTCAATTATGTAACTTTTATTTGAAAGTTTAATTATGTTTTAAGCTTCTAACCTTTTTATTTCTTTATTTTGTTGTAGATATTTGGTGGCAAAGCTATGGTGCAAGGGCACCAAATTTGCAGAAATTGGCCATAAGAATCCTGAGTGAGCGCAATTGGAGTGTCTTTGAGAAAATACACTCAAAAAAATGCAACAAGTGCAACTTTGAGCTTCAGCCTTCAGTTGAGCAATTACATTTATTGTAATTTTAATTTATGACCCTCAAGTGTCAAGAGACAAGACTCAGTTTTTTTGACACTCTTACGGGTTGGAGTTCTCATGTCTCAATGATTTAGTGTATGTGCATTACAATATCTGACTTCGAGTGAAGCAAATAGAAACACCAATGGATCTAGATGCCATTTCCTTAGACAATATTGATGTATTGTCTCAATGGAGGGTGGAGTCTGAGGTGCCCATCTTGGAGGAGTCACCTACATGGTTAGAGCCAGAGGAACCATTAGAACAAGGGCAGCAAAAGGAGGAGGACTCAGGGGAGGAGCAGCACGAGGAGGAGCACGAGGAGGAGGAGGAGGAGACTATGGGAGCATCAGCATCAACACCATCTGCTATAGATATAGGAGAGCACAGCTCCATACCCAACAGTCATTATTTGACATTAGGTGCAAGGGCAGGGCCTTCTACTTCTAGGGGCAGGCCTGGCAAACAACCCATCATGTTTTCTCGTAAAAGGGAGAGAGGGCACTGATTTCATATAAATAGCTACTAGTTTTATTTGTTTTGCTATATATAACTCATGATGATGAGATACTTTTATATATGTGATGTTATTTTGTATTGGTTCTCCACATTTGAGACCTTGATTGGACAATTATCAAGGATCAGCAAGATTTGGTATCGCCTTTGATGTATCATTTTTATTTTACATCCACTACATCAATATCAGTGCTTTCTTCATATTTATGTGCCAATGTGTTTATTTCATGTTGTTATTGCCTTATATGTTTAAAAATCTGAAGAAGAAAAAAATGAATATATTATGCATGTTTTATGTTTGTCGATATTTTCGCTGATATTGCCGATAAAATGTTTTGTGAACCCTCGTTGATATTTTGTCGATACCAATATAGCGACTAATGACCAGATTGCAGACATTCTTATCAAGCCTTTGCCAAAAGGAAAGTTCTTGGTTTTAAGAGAACAACTTGGACAGACGAATGTGGCCCTTCCTAGAGAGGGTGGTCGTGGATGATGAGCCTTGGATGTGCGAGATCCTTATCATGTGACGACAAGTGGATTCACCCCAAGTAGTGATGAGCCTTGGATGTGCGAGATCCTTGTCAAGTGTTGACAAGTGGATCCCCCCAAGCAGAGATGAGACTTGAATGTGTGAGATCATTATCATGTGTTGACAAGTGGATACCCCAAGCAGAGATGAGCTTTGGATGTGCGAGATCCTTGTCATGTGTTGACAAGTGGATCCCCCCAAGCAGAGATGAGACTTGGATGTGCGAGATCCTTTTCATGTGTTGACAAGTGGATCCCCCCAAGCAGAGATGAGACTTGGATGTGTGAGATCCTTATCATGTTTGACAAGTGGATCCCCCCAAGAAGAGATGTGACTTGGTTGTGCAAGATCCTTGTCATATGTTGGCAAGTAGCAGTCCCCCCAAGTGAATATAGGGTGATGGATGAATCTCCCCTATGATGATTCTTCTTCATTAGAGTGAGACATCATTGTTCTAGATGATATAGAGCGGAGATGAACAGATATGAGCAGAGAAAGCAAAGATCTTTTGTTGCAGAAAGAAATTCCTCCCTAACTGAGAGGGAGTGTTGAAAATTTGGCAGCTCAGGGATGAATTTCTAAAAATAGAAAGTCTCAAGTATGACTTTCCAAAAATAGTAAATCACCTTGCATCAATTGGTAATCAAGTATTGTTGATGGAAAATCCCTTCTGATCATCAATCAATCCTAATAGTTCAATTTCGACTTAATCATCAATATTATCATTAATATTATATTATTATTCTTATGATATTATTATATTATTATACAAGTCACTCAATCATGCCTCTCAATAGTGTTCTCTTACACTCATTATTGGCATGCCATATTCCTCTTACATTCTCATTAATGCTCTTACACTCTCTTACACTCAATATAAGCATGTCATAAAAGATTCCTCTTACGCACTCTTTAATGCATATGTTACACTCTCTTAAAAGCATAAGTTACAAAGGCATGTGTACCTCCTTAATGGTATGAGTTACATTTCCTAAATGAGCATATGCTCCTCTCCCTCTTGGCATGTGAGTTACTCCTCCTTTATGGCATGGATTCATTGCTCCTCCTATATATATATGTTCCTCATTCTTTCTCCTCTCACTACTTGTGTATTGTGAAAGAAGAATTCGAACTTGAGAGAAAGTTGGAGAGAGTTGAAGAAGATTGTGAGAGAGAGACTTGGAGAGTAAGAGCAGAACTTGGTGAATCGAGGTTGATTCAGTGCTTCAGTGTTTTAATGTTGATTCAGTTGTAGGGAAGGTTGATTCAATTTGTGTATCTACTACTGTTACTAGTGATATTCATGTTATAGCTTGTTCAGATTTGGGTGAACTTACTCATTCTCTTGATCTCTCATTGTACTCTATACCTCTGTTGAACAATTGATTTCTAATAGAAGAAGAATCTAGTTAGGTTTTTCCCTTGTAGGTTTTTCCCTGGTCATTGGACCTAAATTCTCTATGTCTCATTGTATTCTTGGTTGTCTTCTATTTGTTGAGAAATCAATGCTTATAGGAATTAGGGTTTGAATCCTCTTTCTTGATAATTACTTGTGAATTATGTTGGCTTCTTTTACTTCTTTATTAATTTATCTTTCATCAAGCAATTACCAAATTGTGTGTATATAAAGACCACAAGATCAAGAGACACAAGATGTAGGCACTCAACCAAAACAAAACCCCTCCAAGGGAAAAATTCAGTGCAACTCTTCCACTAGTAGATTCAAATCACGATGAGATAATCCAAGACTCTTTAGACCTAGACAAAGACCTCCTCCAATCACCCTTCCACTAATAGATTCAAATCAAGATGAGACAATCCAAGACTCTTTAAACCTAGACAAAGGCCTCCTCCAATCACCAAGCCAACCCCTTCCAATAGATGATCCCTGTCAAAGTCTCCAAGTGACAACTTCCCAGTAGCAGCTACAATCTAGAATTTCGACCCCCAACAACAAATTTTCGGCCCCCAACTACTGAATTTCAAACCTGCATTAGATTCAAAATTTCGACCCCAGAAACTTCGCATGTGTGAGAGATAGATAGAGCCCAAGAACTCGTTTTAGGTCTTCCCAGCTTCTTTCTTCCTTCTCCAACTACTTCACTCTCTTTTTATAGATTAAACCTAATGAGTGAGTGTGCCAAATAGGTCGAGCTGCCTCTTTATATATAGCCTTTCTGCAGGGTCGAATTGCCCTAATGTAGGTCAACTTCATGGGGACAGGGCCAACTTGGTGTGGAGGTGACAAGTAACCTTTTTTACTCAAAAATAATTCTTTTTACATGATACAAAAGCCCAATAAGGGTCTAATAAAAATGATAATGACTCTATTAACTCAAGACAAAACCTAGAAGTCTTCAATGGAGGTTTTGACCTAGAAAACATTAACCTAAGCATGAAACACATGTTTTAATGAGTCATTTTTAATTTATTTTGACAAGTACAATTATGAAGACCGACACTAGTTACATTCTTCAGCACTCCCTCTTATACATGCATATAAAGGTACATGGAAGATCTCAAAATGATATGAACTACGAAGAGTTCTAGCACACGCAGTGCTACAGATTAGATACCTAACCAAGGTACTCTAATCAAGTGGGACTAAGGTGAATTCAAGCTTTAGCCTCTCTAGCTACCATCAGGCTTTTAAGCTCTATCACCAACAAAGGGATTTAGGTGTGTATCCAAGGTCGGAGCTCCATGACCAATGCCACCCTCCTTACTTCGAGATCTAGACATCAACACATAGGTCAGCCAAATGTCCTCCCAAGCATGTTGTTGCCACAAGATGCTTTATCCCTATCAACTATATCTGTAACATCAACCAATCCAAGCATGCTTCTAAAATATTCAAACTTCTTATTCGAAAGACATTTTGTCAACACATCCACTGCCTGTTCATCCGTCGGAATGTATTGTAGCTTCACGACCCCAACTTGTACCAAACTCCTAATGTAATGGTACTGGTCATTGATATGCTTCGTCCTTGCATGGAATACGTGGTCTTCAGACATCTTGATGTTGCTTTGATTATCGCAATTGGTCACTGTAGGATCTAGAGGCCTTACAAACAAATTTGACAAGAGTTTTCTTAACCAAACAGCTTCTTTTCCTACTTCACATGCAACAACATATTCTGCTTCAGCACTACTTAACGCAACCAGATCTTGGTTTCTACTCGTCCATGAAATCATTGCAGATCCCAAACTGAAACAGCCACAGGTAGTGCTTCTTCCATTAGTCTCACTGCGACCCCAATCAGAACTAGTGAAACCTGTTAACTTAACTTCCTTTCTATCACACTTCAAGCAATGATGAATTGTGCCATGTAAGTATCTCAAGATATGCTTGGCAGTTATCCAATGATCATGACGAGGCTCCAACTGAAATTGACTAACAACATTTACAGCAAAGCATATATCAGGTCTCGTATTCACCATGTACACCAGAGAGCCCACCAACTTATGATAGCTTGTAAGATCAACGAGACTAGACTCAAAGCTTCTCAACTTCCTGAGATTTGGGATCATGGGAGTAGTCATAGGCTTGGAATCCATCATACCAAACTTTTGTAACATCTTGATTATGTACTTACCTTGACCAAGATATATCTCACTGGGTTTTTGCCAAAGTTACAAGCCTCAAGTGCATGAGTCCCAGATCTTTCATTTCAAATTTTACTGACAACATTTTCTTGCATTCTAAAATTCTACGTTCCACGCCTGTAATAAACAAATCATCCACATATAGTAGTATAATGACTGGTTCATTCTTCACTATCTTGATGTAAAGGTTTGCATCGGCAAAACTTTTAACAAACCCAATCCTTAAGAGACATGCATCCATTCTTGCATACCAAGCCCTAGGAGCTTGCTTCAAGCCATATAGAGCTTTCTTGAGTCTGCAAACATGTGTATCCCTGCTATTTATCTCAAAGCCTTCTGGTTGTTCAATATATACTTCTTCATCAATGGTTTCATTTAGAAATGTTGTTTTGATATCAATTTGATGGATATTCCATCCCATAGTAGCAGCTAGTGAAACCAAAGATCTAATAGCAGTATACATGGCAATAGGAGCAAGGTTTCTTCATAATCTATTCCTTCTTTTCGTGAGAAACCCTTTGCAACAAATC
The DNA here is from genome assembly GCA_031772625.1 of Pinus tabuliformis. Taxonomy (NCBI): domain Eukaryota; kingdom Viridiplantae; phylum Streptophyta; class Pinopsida; order Pinales; family Pinaceae; genus Pinus; species Pinus tabuliformis. The sequence goes on along the minus strand of CM062816.1, from coordinate 746,269,780 downwards.
AAGTTGTATTTGTCTATGCTTCCATCAATGGCATGTTTGAATTTGTAAATCCATTTGGAGGGGACAATCGATTTATCACTTGGTCTAGGAACGATTTCCCAAACCCCATTCTTCATGATGGATTGATATTCCTCCTGCGTCGCCTTCTTCCATTCTTCTTGATGAGCAGCTTCTTCAAAGGTAGTTAGTTCTACTTCCATTAAATTCATCATATATGTTGCATATCCTGAATATCTCTTCGGTCTTTTGCTTTCTCTAAAAGATCCTTTAGTTGCTCCATGTCCTTCGACATCTTCAAGTGTAGCTTTTAACCAATTTGGCCTCTTCTTTGTTTCAGGAATGATTATAGGTTGAATAGGCTCACTTGTCCTTCTTCTTCTTCTTCTTGGTTTGTAGGTGTCTTCTCATGATGCTCTTGTTCTTCAAATGGCGGTACATCTTCCTCAGCCGATTCAATTGTTATATCCTTGGATCTCTTATAGGCATGGTTTTCATCAAATATAACATCCCTACTAACTTCGATTTGTCTTCCTTCCTTGATGTAGATTCTATAAGCCTTTGATGAAAGGCTATAGCTAACGAAGATACCTTTTATATTTGTAGAGTCCAGCTTCTTTCGATTTTCTTTTGACACATGGATGTATGTCAAACACCCAAAGATTCAGAGATGGTCTACACATGGCTTCTTCCTCATGGCTTCTTCCCTATGAATGCTTTTTCTGGTGTTATAAGGATTCTATGAGGACTTCTATTTTGTATATATATAGTTGTCATGACTACTCCCCGTAGAAATTTTGGTAGATCTTGATCAAATATCATAGTCCTTATGCATTATTCAATGGTTATATTCTTTCTTTCTACTACTCAATTTTGCTCGGGGTTGTAGGGAACAATGAGCTCCCTCTTAATACCCGCTTCTTAACAATATGCAGTTAGTTCATTTGAAGTGTATTCCCATCCATTGTCGGACCTCAAAATCTTTATCTTTCTTTCAGTTAAGGTCTCAACTTCAGATCTAAATTCCTTGAACTTTTCAAGTACTTCGTCCTTCATCTTGAGAAAATAGATCCATGTCTTTCTATAGTGATCATCAATGAAGGTCGCATAGTAAAGATGACCTCCAAGAGATTTATTAGACATTAGTCCACACACATCGGAATGAATGAGGTCTAATATCTCCTTAGACCTTGTATCACTGCTTGTAAAAGGTTTCCTAGTATTCTTTCCCAAAGCAAATCCCTTGCATACTCCTTCATGATCTTCCTTGATGTTGGGGATGCCTTTTACCACTTGACTAAGAGAAGGTATTATCTTGTAATAAATATGACCATATCTTCTATCCCAAAGTTCGATAGGGTTGATCTCCATGTGAACTAGGGCTTGAGGAAATGGTGTTATAACTCTATATAGCCTTCCTTCACGAACTCCAATAACCTTTGCCTTTTCAATACTTGAATCATTTCCCCAAACCAAAACTTTACCATCTACAAAAGCAACCCTATCTCCTTTATCTTCTAAACAAGAAATGGAAAGTAAATTCTTTTTCAAACCTGGAACATAGAGGATGTTGTTGAGGTGTAGCTTTGCTCCACTTTCCAACTTCAATGATGTAGATCTAAGGCCCTTGACTGCATAATTGTTGTTGTCTGCTAGCTCCACTATGATGGTTCCCTTGATAAAGTATGAAGTTGTCCACTTTCTCCTATCATATGTCTTGAAGCTCCACTATCAATGATCCATGTGTTATCATCATCAAGTATACCTCTAAGTGCAACCAAGAATCCTTCACTCTTGACTCTCCTAGAAAGATTGTAGATGATCCTTCCAATCCAGTTTCCTGTAGTTTTCATGATATTGAGACCCATCTTCAAATAACTTGCCATTGAGGAAGTAACCTTTCCTTCCAAGACAGCGTTTCCCTTCTTTAGATGATGGCCAACAAAGTGATCTTCAACCTTCTCCGACCTTAACTCTGATACCATGTTGAGAAATCAATGCTTATAGGAATTAGGGTTTGATTCCTCTTTCTTCATTATTACTTGTGAATTATGTTGGCTTCTTTTACTTCTTTATTAGTTTGTCTTTCATCAAGTAATTACCAAATTATGTGTATATGAAAACCACAAGAACAAGAGACACAAGATGTAGGCCCTCAGCCAGGGTAAAAACCCTCCAAGGAGAAAACCCAGTCCAACTCTTCCACTAGTAAATTCAAATCACGATGAGACAATCCAAGACTCTTTAGACCTAGACAAAGACCTCCTCCACTTGCCAAGTCAGCGTTTCCTTCCAATAGATGATCATTGTCAAAGTCTCCAAGTGACAGCTTCCAAGTAGCAACTACAATCCTGAATTTCGAGCCCTAGCAACAGATTTTCGGCCCCCAGCTAGAGAATTTTGGACCTGTAGTAGATTCAGAATTTTGACCCTACAAACTTCGCATGTGTGAGAGATAGATAGCCCAAGAACTCAATTTAGGTCTTCCCAACTTCTTTCTTCCTTCTCTAGCTACTTCGCTCTCTTTTTCTGCTTCTCTTTTTTGTAGATCAAACTTCATGAGTGACGGTGCCAAATAGGTCGAGCTGCCTCTCTATATATAGCCTTTCTGCTCGGCTGAATTGCCCTAATGTAGGCCGACTTCGTGGGGACAAGGCCGACTTGGCGTGGAGGTGACAAGTAACCTTTTTGAATCAAAAATAATTATTTTTACATGATACAAAAGCCCAAGAAGGGTCTAATAAAAATCGCAATGACTCTATTGACTCAAGACAAAGCCTAAAAACCTTCAATGGAGGCTTTGACCTAGAAAACATTGACCCAAGCATGAAACCCATGTTTTAATAAGTCATTTTCTTTAATAATAAAATTTCTTTTAACACATACAATTATGAAGATCAACACTAGTTACATTCTTCAACACTATTGTGCATTTGATTTATGTTTTATCTACAATTGCTTACTAATATTGCAGCATAAATAAGTTTTGTAATAAGTGATTATTATAGCATAAAACATCAGAATTTCAACAAGATAAAGGAAATGTCATTTTTACTTTAAAAATTTAACATTACCATTGATTGCCAACAATGCTAGGGTTGAGTTAGGTTTTTTGTTTAGGTTTAGGATTTAGGAGGGGGAGCATTTTTTTTATGGCCAAGGGGGTTGTTTTGGAAGAAAACAACATCGGGTTTCCTCCATAACCACCTGAAAAGCCACCATCGATGATCCTGGACTCCCCCACAAATGTGAGAGCTAATCAGACCGATTAGGTTGGAACCGACTGGTTAGGAACGTGTGTTGTACCAGTTAGGTACCAAACCGGCTCTCCAACTGAGTTTTTCTACCGGTTTGTTACCTAGGCCTATCTGACCAACCGGTTTGATCAATTTCCAATTTTGATAGACCGGTTTTTAAAACTATGGTTCTTATTGTCATACTTTGGTAATTCCTTTTTAATTTTTTTATAATCTCTATCTGGAACTTTTATGTGATACCTACAACCTGGAAAACTATTTATGATGTTTCATGTCCCTAATCATTCATATTTTGTGTTTCTCGACTCAGTGTTTGTTTTCGATAGGCTAACGGTTCTGCAAATAATGTGTCTACACTTTTGGTTGGTCAATTCTTTCATCATGGTAGTTAAGTATCCTTGTTTTTTTCCTTGACATCATTTCTCATTCTTAATGTGGTTTGCCAATGATACTTTGATCCTGCTATCAAATTATCAATTTGTCTTCTTTTTCTATTAATTTATTGCTTTTATCTATTAACATTTTTTGTCCATCTCCCAACTCTTTTTTACCTTCTCCTAATTCCTTTTATCCTTCTCCTAACTCTCTTTGTTTCTTCTCAACCTTATTGAGACAATGTCTTATGCTATTGGCCTCGTCTCTATTAGTTTTTGTAGCATCGGGTGTGTTCTAGCCACAAAATTTGGTGGAGAGGCAAGAATACATGAGATCTCCAAAACCCAGAAATCGTTTCTGGAAATTCCGCATAAAAATGACTTAATTAGATTATTAACCAGATTTTAAATATTTCTTAAGTCTAAACTTAGGGAATATGGTTAATTAATCAGTATTAATTAAGTCAAGGCGAGATCCTGAAATGATCCTAGCCATTGATTAAGTTTTAATCTTGGTCATTGGTGCTCCAACGGAGAATTATAAGAGGAGATCAAGGTGGTGATGGAGAAATCACTTGAGACATTTGAGCAGTTCGATTACTTGGCAGATCGACTTCTAGAGTAGTACCAGTTAATTGCTGGAGAAAGCCAGAGATCGAAGCAGTGAGTGAGGGGCAGGGACAGTGATCTGAAGGAAGTTTTTCCAGATCCGGAGAGGCAGCAGCAAGAGGGTCGAGTTATCCCAGTGAGGCAACGCAGAGCTTTGCGCAGTAGCTTCAGAGAGGGTCGTTTGATAGCTGGAGAGAAAATCGTTCTCAGTTCCAGAGGCCAAGCAGAGGTTCCAGAAGGTCGGAGAGAGGATTTCCTCAATAGGTGAAGGCAGAACGACTTCATCAGAGACTAGTTGGAGGCTTAACGTCAAGCAGACTGCGCGGTGCAGCGCAGAGGCTGACACAAAGGGCCAGAGGGCCAAGTTTTCTGAAGGTAGGTTGTGTCGGGATTGCTTGCAGAGGAAGGGTAAATTCCCTTTAATAATTTTGCCGAAATTTTCTCGTTGTGGATTGTTAGTTTCAGGCATCCAGGTTGTACTCAGAATTTCACTTTTGCATAATAATAAAAACCCTTATTGCTGCACCGGTTTTCCCAAGTTGGGTTTTTCCAGGGACTTTTGTCCAAAATGATTGTGTTAATTTTATGTGCGCTAGCATTTCTCAGTTTCCAGCGCATTACTTTTCCACAGCTTTATTTGCAAACGTTGTAGTGTATTTATTTCGATATTTGTTGTAGAAGATAAATTGTTAATTACTCAACAATTAGGAGAAATAATATCAGTTGCTACAATAGGATTCTGATATAGGAATTTTCACAATCTCTATATCAGTGACCTTCTGCAAGTACTTATTTGTTCTTTTTCTTACTACATTCCTTTTTTTGTTTTAATTATTTATTTTTTTAATAAGTGACTTTATAATAAATAAATAAATATCTATTTGTTCAGGTGACTTTTTTTAATAAATAAATAATTAACATAAGGTGAATTTTAATAATTATAAGGTGATATATTAAAACTAAATTTGTATGGACTTGCACAGTTGTGCCTGTACAAATTGGCACCCATGATTTATTTTACTTGACAGCATAGTGTCAACGATTTTGCATGGACGGCAATGGTGATGGCACTATGATTAGAATTCGATATCAATGCATAATGTTACATAGGAAAACATGGTACATTACTAGGTATCGTAACACTCACTTGGTTTCACGCAACAATTAACTTTTTTGTAGTGGGAAATGAGGTTCTGCGCGGCGGAGCTTGGCGCCCATGGATGAGCCACAAGAACAGGGAGCTGCAGGTCAGAAGTTTCTGGGAGTTGCAGGTCAGATCTTTTTACTATTAATACAACGCGTTGAATGGATTCTAGTCGGTGTGAAGAGCGGGAGAGGTTTCACGAATGCGAGTCAGTGGACATAGAACCAGCGCTAGAAGACCTTCTCGCCTGCTGGGGACATGATGTGTCCGAGAAAAATCTGCTCCATTTCTTTCCGAATAGCGCAGTGAAGTCAGGTTTCCTTGACGAGGCAGTGGAAGAAGGAGGTTTGAAAAAAGGCGCTCAGGAAAGGATCCCTGCAAAAAACCTGATGTTGAAAGGAATGCTCCCCAGCCTGTCGAGGTCTACGTCCAATGAAGAGGCAGGAGGGGAGCCGAAAGGATCCAGAGAAGAGGGACAAGTGCGAAGTCTGGCCTCAGCCTCTGCTGTTGGGGTAAAAAGGATGGTTGTGGAGGCGGATGAAGACAACAGTGACCCTGTTGGAAGGCGAACTGAGTTGTTTGAGGCAGCAGAGATAGTTGCTCTTGCTAACCAGAATCCAGGAGAGGGAGAAGCCAAGATGGAGGTAGTGGGTGGGAAGAGGAAGAAGACCAAACTTATCAGAAAAAAGGAGGAGAGGCCTAGCTGCGTTTTTGGAGTGGATATTCGTATAGATCAGGCGATGGAAGCCTCGGAAACCTTCTTAGTTGGCAGAGTTCGTGGAAGAAAGTTCTCGGTAGCTTTCATCAAGGATTGGGCTCAGTCAGAATGGAAAGATGCACCGGGTCAGCCAGAAGAGATCAAGAATCTGGACAGAGGTTGGTTTTGCATTCGGTTTGGGCAAAAGGAGCATGTCGAATGGGTGTTGGAAAAGCACTGGAGTTTCGGGAAGAGGCCAATCTTATTCAGAAAATGGACGCCCCTGTTTGATGCCCAGAAAGAAAAAACGGCGGAGTCTCCAGTCTGGGTCAAATTACCGGGTCTCCCTATGCAATTCTGGACCGACTCGGCCTTCTCTTCAATTGGTAATACGCTGGGGAAGTTTCTCGACACTGACAGATCATATTTACGCACTCATGACTGGAGTGTTGCCCGTCTCCTGGTAAGTTTAAACCCCAGAGAAGGTTTGGCAGATGCTATGATCCTGAAGTATCGAGGTCTAGAGTTTATTCAGACCCTGGACTATGAAAACCTCCCTTTCAGATGTCATCGCTGCCATAATTATGGACATCTGGCCCGGGAGTGCCCTCTTGGACATCGTCGACGCCGAAGGCAAAGGAAAAGTGGGAAAAATCTAGAGAAAAATCAGGAGGTGTTCACTCAGGAAGAAGGGGCTCAGATCAAGGAGAACGATCTTAAGGCAAACGCTTAGGAGTTGGGTCCGGAGCATGCGGAGGAAGATGAACAGGAACAGCCTGGGTTTGCAGCAAGTGAGTCTATCTCAACCCCGATGTCTTTCCTGGGAATCTCAGCAGTCTCTGTAATGGCAGGGACGACTCAGGCGAGTTCACTTCTATCCCCTTCCTCCTCCTTTTGCTCTTCTATTGCTTTTCCTCAATCATGTTGTGATGAGTCTGGTCCTTTCAGGCAGCTCTTGAATGATCTGCCGGACCTGAAGAAGGGACTAGCCTCATTAGACAGTGTTATAATGGCCATTCCATCTTCTCCTAAGCTGTCTTCTTTTCCCATGGATGCTGCCTCATCTATCCCTCCTAGTGTTTGGGGCCCTGAACCCCCCTACAATCTTAGACCTTTGGCCATCAGAAAGGGGAAAGGGCCGGTTGTAGGAGGTCTGGAGCTGGACATGGTGTCAGCAGGTCCGAGGAAGCTAAGAGGAAGGAAAACAAATCTGTCGAAGGCACAGTTGAAGGTTGTCATTGATATTGCTGGAGGGAAGCAGATGTCTCTACCAGGGGTGCTTAGAGCAAAGTAGTCACCCCCTGAGATTTCTCGATGATCATCTTATCCTACAATTGCAGGGGTCTAGCTAGTCTACCCAAAAAGCTAGCTCTGAAGGAACTGGTCAGGACCAACAAACCTGATATTATCCTTCTCCAAGAAACTCTGGGGAAGGGGGAAGAAGTTACAGGATGTCTCTTCAAGCTACTTCCGGGATGGAGCTTCCATGCCATCGATGCTAATGGACATTCGGGAGGGGTGGTTCTGGGCTTTAACGCGAAGGTGTTACGAGAGATCTCCTCTTGGGGATCGGAAAATGTCTTGGCTGTGGAACTATTCTCCAATGAACTATGCATCCCTTTTCTTTTTCTTAATGTCTATGGACCTGTTTTGGATCGGGAGAGGTTCTGGAACTCTTTCTTCGCAAAGTCTTTTTTGTCACACCCAAACCTTATAATCGGAGGAGATCTTAATTTTTCTTTGGGGATGACAGAATCTTGGGGGGTCAGAGCCAGAGCAGATCCCCTTTCTGATTTCTTTCAAAATAAACTGGCCTCTTCTCTCCTGGTGGATGTCTCCCCGCTCAAGTTGCGCCCGACGTGGAGGAATCGAAGAATAGGAGAAGATTGGATCGGGAAGAAACTTGATCGATTCCTGATCTGTGAATCGCTGGCAGAAAATTTACAGGCTTTTAGACATTGGGTTGGGGAAGGTGGTCTTTCGGATCATTTCCCTGTCTTCCTGGAAGTGAAGGGAGATTTCACTAAACCGGGTACTCCCTTTAAATTTAATGCTTCTTGGCTCTCGGATGCTTCTTATATTAGCCTCTTCCATAACACTTGGAAGAAAGATGTTCTCAATGAAGAAGAGAGCCGCAGCCAGGTTTTTATGGACAATTTAAAAAGGATGAAGGTCGTCTCAAAGCATTGGGCCCTCCAAAAGAAACTGACGGAAGAGGAAACACTGAAAATTGTTAACTCTGAGCTTGCCCTCCTTGAAGACCCAAACGGTAATGGCTATGGAACAGTAGAGTCTCGGGCTAGACTTCAAGAGTTGGAGATGGAAAGAAGGAGAATCCTCCAGCTCAGAGAGGAAAGTTGGCGCTTAAAAAGTAGAGCGATCTGGTTGCAGGCAGGGGAAGAAAACACCAAGTTTTTTCAGAATTATGCCAAAGGGAGGAAAAACTCTAACACAATCTGGGAAATGAAGAAAGCCAATGGTGAACTGGCTCGTTCTTTTGAAGATTTGGCCTCATTAGGGGTCAATTATTTCAAGAATCTCTTCAAAGCGCCAGAGGAAGTTTCTATTGCAGAAGTTATTAGAGTCGCCCAGATCTTTCCAAGGTTCATAGAGGAGGAAGGAAATGACTCCATCATGGCACCTGTTTCTAAGGAGGAGGTTGAAGTCATTCTCAAATCCATGCAAAAGGACAAAAATCCCGAACCGGATGGCTGGACTGCCGAATTTTTCCAGCATTTCTTTGATTTCATTGGAGATGAGTTAGTGGCAGTTGTGGAAGATTCCAGGCGTACAGGATCAATCTATCATCCCTTCAATGCCACATTTCTAGCCCTCATACCCAAATCTGATCTCCCGGGTTCTTTTGACGATTTCAGGCCCATTTCCCTGTGTACTTGTGTTTACAAAATTATTGCAAAAATTATTGCCTCCAGGCTAAAACCTTTCCTCTCTAGAAACATTTCCCCTGAGCAATTTGGCTTTCTAAACGGCAGACAAATTCATGAAGCTGTAGGAGTTGCTCAAGAAACGCTTCATAGTCTAAAAATTGGGAAAAAAAAGGAGTCGTTGTGAAAATCGATTTGTCAAAGGCTTATGACAGAATCAGCTGGCTGTACCTTAGGCTTATGTTAACTCACCTGGGTTTCAGGTATGATTTTGTGAGATGGGTTATGAGTTGTGTTTCTTCTTCTTCCATAGCTGTCCTGATCAACGGAGCGGCCTCCAGTTTTTTTAGTCCTGAACGTGGCCTGCGTCAAGGTTGCCCACTCTCTCCCCTTTTGTTTTTGCTGGCAGCAGATGGCATCAGTCTTTTGATCCATGACGCAAAAAGACAGGGGACTCTCAAAGGAATTGAAGTAGCACAAAATTTCTGGGTCACTCACCTCCTCTTCGTGGATGACATAATTCTGTTCAGCAATGGTAGTCTCGAGGACTGTAGGACGCTCAAGAGGATCTTGGACCTTTTCCTGAAGGCTACTGGTCTCTGCATAAACGAGAGAAAATCCACACTCACATGCACAGGTTTGTCCAGAGAGTTGATGCGCAGAGTGGAATTGGTCCTGAATTTTGAAGTCAAAGCGTTGGAGGATTCTTTTAAATACCTGGGGTTCTTTCTAAAGCCTGACAATTACAAGATCAAAGATTGGAATTGGATCCTTGCAAAAATTGAATCCAAACTGAAACATTGGAGTTACAAGTGGCTTTCCAGGGCAAGTAGGCTTGTGTTAATTAAATCTGTTCTGATGGCAGTTCCAGTCTACTGGGCTAGTCTGACATGGGTTCCCAAAGGAATCTTATCCTCAATTGATAAATCGCTATGGAAGTTAAAAGGGCCAGCTAAAACAAGACTGTTCTTCTGGTGTGTCCTGCTTCAGAAAGTTCCTACCTGGGATTTTCTTCAAAAAAGGGGTAGGATTGTTCCTGGCCGGTGCCCCCTTTGTAAAGACAGCGTCGAATCAGTTCAGCAGCTGTTCCTTTTTTGCCCTTTTAATTCCAGCCTATGGGCCGAAATGTTAACGCTGTTAAAAGTTCCTTTTAGGTGGAAAGGGTAAGGGCTCTTGGAAGCTTGGCAGAGGTGGTGGAATGAAACTACCAATGACAGAGAGAGAACCATTCCGTTACTCATCACCTGGGGGACATGGCTTGCTAGGAATCAAGTCATCTTTAAGGATTCTGTCTTCCCTATTGGAAGACTTGCCGCAGAAGGAGTTGCTATTTATGAAAGTATTCCTGTTCCTCAAGCTCTTCCTACTTCCAGAGCTGTTCGTCAAGAATCTATTAGATATTCAATGCCATGGGCTTATTTTGACGGGGCCTCTGACATCAATGGACGCTGCGGGGCTGGCTTGATTATTCATTTATCAAAGGAAAAGGTTGTTAAAGCTTCAGTTGGTCTTGGCCAGGGCTCCAATAACTTTGCAGAATTGAAAGCCTTACATCTCCTTCTCTGTTGGCTTATCCTTAGGAATGTGAGAGAAGTCCAGATTTTTGGGGATTCAATGAATACTGTGAAATGGTTTAATGGGTCTCAACACTGCAGAAATTTCATTCTGCTTCCTCTGCTTAAAGAAGCTTCACGCCTCAAATGTCAGTTCAAGGAGATCTCTCTCTGCCATATCTTCAAGGAAAGGAATTTTGAAGCTGATCGCCTTTCTAAAGCGGGTGTTGAACTTGATATGGGGTCGTGGACTGTTTCGGAGGAAGAAAATGGGGTGGTTCGATCAGTCGAACAGCCCATTTTTGCTTAAGATTTGTTTCATCAGAAAACTGTTTTTGTTTTTGTACATATTTTGATACGGTTCTTTTTGTTTTTGCTACTATTTTCTTTTGTAGAACTTCTTCAGGGCTTCTGGGCTGTTTTCCTTTATAAAGGAGGCCCGGGAAGCTGTGTTTTCTCAACGCTTCTTTTCTGCTTTCCGAGAATCCTTCTAGTGCTTACTGTGGATTCTCTGAGGACGCTGTTTGCCTCTCGTTTCTCTTGTACTCTCAGCTTCTGCCTTAATCCATACCTCTTCTGCGTGAATTGGATCCCGGGAGGTGTGTGTGGTCAGGAGTAGACGCTTTTCATGTTTTGGCTTGGTAAGGCTGGTGCGTTTATACATCTCAGGCATGTATTGACAGCCGGCTGAGACTTTTCTTTCTCCATATATGGCGAAAAGTCTTTCCGCAATGCTCTGCATCTTCTCTGTAACTCTCTATTTAATAGATGGTTCGATATTTTTCCTGTGGAAAAAAAAATGGTGATGGCACTATGCCGGCAACAGTGCACAACGACGTCTCGGCATTGGGGCATGAATGTTTATGGATTGTTTTACAAACATTGGTATGGCTACCAGCACCGAAACAATGGTGATACGGCAAACTACAAGTAGCGGAAAAAGTAGTGACGATTGTACGGTCCTATACACTTTCCTTGCTCTGATACAACTGTAACAGAAAAATACCACGAGTATAATTTGTTCAGGTAATACGAGGATATATATATATATAATGAATGAATAAATGAGTGTATACATTGCTCTCATGACGTATACCTTTAGAGGCATAAATATTCATGAGTGTGAATAGGTGTGACCTATAACTTTACATTAAATGTTGATTAGTTTATTAGTTATTGATCATTAATATTTATTATATTTGTAGCATGCAATAATATCTCGCTTTTGTATGGTAAAAAGTACATTTTCTCTAGCTTAAAGAGTGAAATCATTGTGTTGATTTATATTTCTATTGTAGCATATCATATAACGAATTTCAGCGCTTATTGATTAGCTCATAACTCTCGTTAGTGGGTGCCCATTGATGCCCTAACTCTTCATTGAATAATTTTAAGGTATTTTATCACTTTATTGGCACTGGTCTATCTAACAACATGTTGAGGTGTTTGTTGGTGAAGTGGATTGTTTAGTGCTTACAATAATATACTTTAAAAGTTCGTTTTACAGTTTGGGTTGTTAGAAATTCATATACAGTGCTGTACAGGTAATAATTTACTTGTTTTTCTCAACTTCAAATAATTATTTGACAACTATACTTCAACAATAGTAAGGAGAAAGCAGAAATCGTGAAGCACAATAAAAGACACCAGTAATTAGGTCCACGACAAGGGGAAAACCCAACCAATTCCTTTCTTAGAGAGTTCCTTCAAAATACATCAATACAAAGGCTATACTGATCCAGGAAGGCTACCACAAGTGCAAAGTCTGAATGTTAGACATCCAACAAAATTCACAAAGGAAAGGTTGAACAAGACTGGAACGTACCCTTTCTTAAGATCCAACCCGTAAAAGGGAAACAATTCAGATCTGTGACCACTGGACTAGAATCAATATCATAGAACTCAGATCTGATATCACAGAGATCAGATCTACCACCACAGAGTCCGGATCTGACACAGTGCTTGGATCTATGTTACAGAATTTGGATCAGCTACTACAGAGCTAGGATATACCAACACAAAACATAGAATAATGTCATAGAACACGAATACGATGCCACAGAGCTAGGATCTGCTACCAAGAACTCAGATCTATGTAACAGAATTTAGATCTGACACCAGAAAGTTTGAATCTGCCAATAAGGAACTCGATCTAGATCAAAAAGTTTAGATCTGTCACGACAAATCTTTGATCTGCCAACAAGGAAATCAGATCTATTGTTAAAGAATTCAGATCTGAGATAAACATAACATTGGCTTGTCTAATCATTGATGATCTCGAACATACATATAGATGCTACAGAATTTGAATCAGGCCTTCTTGGAACTATATGTCAGACTTTGAATAGGTGCTCGGATAGATACCACAGAGATAACAATATGATGTAGACTTCAACGACAATGGAGAGAAGATATTGCTCCTTCAGAATCAAATGAATATGCTTGAGAGGTGAATTGCATACCAAGGAGAGCGAGTAGCCTCTTTTTATATTCATCAAGATGATCCTTCGTAACTTGTGGAGCCTTCGTAAAATACAAATATGATTTTCTTCCTTTAAATGCCATTTTATTATTGACCATGTAGAACATGCTAGAAGGCAATAATAATTTATTTTTCATGTTACAATAAAAATAAATATTACATGAAGACCGACCATAGCTACATTTTCAACACGGGTTACCTGTCATGGCTTCAAGGAGCTAGCCTAAAGTGAAGGGGAGATTGTGCTAAAGTGATAGTGGTACATTTCCTGAGTGTGCTTACCCTCATAACACCATTGTCAGATGCTTTCACAAAGGGGTGCTAATTTCAGCGGTAACAGAGTGAAATAGGGCAGCCTTTACAAGTTACTTATTAATCCAGTGGCACTTGTACATTCCAGTGAGAGGCTAGATGAGCCTTATAGTTTTGTGAAGGCCTAAGAGATGAAGGAATGGCACAAAGCCATGACAGAGGAGTATAACTATATTGTTCACTATAAATTACAATTGTTTGGTCATGATATTTTGTTCCATTTCACGGCTAATATTATATGTCATAGTTTGTTGATTATAAACGCTGGTTAGTGGAATTTGAAACTTGAAGGTTTATGTTATTGTTGATCATTTTATGAGAATGTCATAATGTATGACTAGCAGTGGTTGATGTTAGTTGCGTACTAACTAGTTGATGCTTTAATGATCATCATTAGTCTATTAGCTAAATCTGTGTTTTCATATTTTCTAAAATTAATTCCACATTATGGATGCTTTTAGCCTTTTTCTTAATGTGTGGATCAAAATATATTAAGATATATATTATATAAAAAGTTAAAACATTCCAAGTATGATTCATTAGTGTAGTATTGAAAAATGGCACTCTACACTCCCAACATTGACATAAACATTATTTTGAAAATAAAATGGCAAATACAGATATTGGTCATGGTTGTATTTGGACCCACCACATAGTTCACGTTGTTTGCATCGTTTCTATCAGCACTAAGGTGAAATTTTCACATTTTTAATTCCACGATAACATCCTTTTCATCAACCAATATACTCTGGAGTTGTTCTCATGTCAAAAATGATGCCCTATTGTTATTCATGTTCCTATAAACTATTCTTGCCCTACCATGTAGGAATTCTTAAACATAAATATGTTGAGTAGCCCTAGCAGTGACTAGATCCATTTATGATAATTAGCATTGCATAATTTTCAAGCAATTACAATAGTCACTTTTGCACAGATTTTGTGCCATGCTAAGGTTTTAGTTTCTGTAGTGAACATAGACTATATGAAATAATTGAATCCCAAAATGAGAGAAACAAAAATATAAAATATAATGTGCAACAACAATAAAGCTGTCATTGGGATGTGCCCAAACATCCTTTAATGCCAGTCCAAAAAGAATAAAGAAATTTCTACAATGCTGCAGTTAATTAGCCATTTCTTTAAAAAATAAAAAAACTTCAAACTCTGGATAGATAACAGCTTAACCTTACCACTACAAGATTTAACCAAATATAGCAATTTTTCCTAATCCAAAATCAAGAACCAAATGAGAAATAGACGAAAAGGTTACCTCAGCACGTTGGGTGGCATTTACATTGAGTTTCGCAAGCATTAGTTCTCGCTGTACTTGTGGCTCCTTTGAAAGATCCTCTACCTATAATACAAGAGGCATGATAAGGCACTGTTTAGGGTTATTGTTGGAATGTCAAACATGAAAATTCTGAAGTACTTGAGGTTGCTTCAAATTGAAAAACGTTCACAATCAACCATCACAAAAGCACTTTTACAGAAGTTGATTCACAATGTTTGAAACAAGTATGCTAAGTTTAGCCATGAAATTTACGTGTTAAATCATGCCATCTTTGCATTGCATAAAGCATAAAATATTCCATGTTGCTTATATCAGGATTACAAGAAAAAAATAGTTGGATTCCACTTACAACCAAAAGCGATAAGTGAAGGCACAACACTTCTCATGGCAATATCCAAAACTATAAATAAAACACTAAGCAAAATGTACTGCAGATGTGAAGCAAAAGGTGGTATCATATAGCTGTCAATAATAAAATACTCTCTTTATGCACCATTGTGAAGTACGTAAGGATGTTACCTAATTAAATGTTTGTAATAATAAAGATGTCTTGAAAATTTGTAGCTGGTTAAGTAGTGTATCTCAAACAGCAAGAAACGCCTTTCTAAACCACTCAAGGTTTAATCTGTATACCAAAGAAATGAAACATATGAAATATAGCCTCTAATAGCTACACTATTGTCTATCGGAAAGGTATGCTTCCGCTTAAGACTATAACAGGCTAACTTCACATGCAACTATGGTTTGTTCAAGATGTTAAACTTTAATACCAGGTCTATTTTATTTCTCTCCACAATTGTTTTATAACCAGAAAAATATTTATGCTGAAATAAATGCTGAAATTGCTGGAAAATACATACATTAGTATTTAATACTTCACAATAAAGTTAAGAAACAAAAATTAATAGGAAAATCAACCACAAGGCAGCAGGAATTTTCTTCCCAACAAATCTCCCTTCACTTTTATTAATCTGGAAAATTAGGGCACTGACCCACAGAGAATTATACAGAAATTACAGCAATAAACTGAACCTACGGCCCTCTGGATTTTTGGCCTAAGAGAAACTCAACCTCTGGAAATCAGCTGCTCTGGAAGATAAATCGGTCCTGAAAAATCTCAGCCTCCACCTGCAAATTTCTTCCCTCCTGGCTGTATGGCCTGCACACTGAAGTCTTGGCCCCTCTAGCAAAACTTGACCTCGAAGCCTCGAATCTCCTTTGTTTGAGAAAACTAGGGCATCAAGACTAGGTGATTTCTCTTCTAATGATAACTGCTTGTGAATGCTTTTTACTTCTTTAGATTAGGATCTTCCCTTTTGCTTAGATTATTATTGTGTTCTTCTTCAACAAACAGTTACCGATGCATAAACAATAACGAGACAAGAGACACAGAATTTAGGTGATCAGCCAGGGCCAAAACCTCTCCAACTTGAGAGGAAAACCCAAACGAATTTTTCTTCTTATAAAGACTTCAATTGACGAATACCAAGACCCTTGACCTATTTGCCACTCCAATACCAAGTCAGAAACCCTTCTTTCCAGCGTCTTCTTCTTGACCAAGTCAACACCAGTCAAACTGCCTTCCTTTATTGCTGATCTCGGCTACTCTGAATTTTCTGCTCCTTTCCACAGACCTGCAATCTTCAACCTGCTTGTACCTCTGCAATTTCACACGTGTGAGCTGGTAGAGGGAGATTTGAGATGCTTTCTTCCTTCGCTTAAGCTTGGGGGCTTCTTCTTAAGGCTTTGGCCAGTAAGAATGGTGATAGGCGACTTCCTAAGTAGTTTCTCTAGGAATTGTTATAGCCCTACTGCAAAAACCCTAATTTCTGCCACACGTGTGAAGAGAAAATACCCAAAAACAATGCTAGACTTCTTCGCTCTTCTTTCCTTTCACTTCGCTGGTTGTGAGGCTGCTCCTTGTGATCTTCTCTCTCCTTCCTATTGCAGATTGCTTGACCAAATTTCTTGTCTTCAAGTGGAAGTCAAGCTGTGTCCTATTTATAGTGTTCTGCCCATGTAAATAAACCCACTTGATTTGGAGACTAGGCCGACATGCCTTTTGAAGATCATCTTGTCCTCTTTTTGTAAGCCGACTTTAAGGGATGTTTGTGCTTGGTCTTGGAGGGTCTTTTGACTCTTTCAATGACTCACATATATCTGTAGCATGCCCAAGAAGGGTCCTTCAACATGACAATGACTCAATTTGACTTAATGACCAATCCTAAGGGCTCACAATGGGAGCCTTAACTAAAAATAAAATTCCTTGCTCATGAAACCCATTAGACAAGCATTACAAAAATAATTTTATTTTTCTTCTTTGCATTGATTACATAAAATCACAATTACACACGTCATTATGAAGACCGAACCTAGTTACACTTTTCAACACTCCCTCTTAGCTAGGGAGGTATTCATAATCCATACAAGGTACTTGGACATTCTCAATCTGAAGAATTCTCATAAGAAGAGTCGGATTGGTAATCCATTTGTATAGCATCATATCAACCAGCATTGTCACATAGCAAGGCCTTGACTAACCGCTGTATCTCTCCACAAGATCTGAGCTCAATGTTGGCGAGACCAATGATGTATAGACACCCTCATCATTGTCTCTCTCAGAACATACCCCACTCGGGTTCTCTTAGAGTATGTTCCACCAGGACTATTCTTATCTTGGATTCTCAGTCCTCAAAGAATATCGGTCCTCGACCACCACTCTTATCTTGGACGTAGAGCCTCCAGTTCAACAGGATCAGTCACTGATTCTCCCAATGACAGGGTGAGATCATTTCACCATTCTTTTGTCCAGTATTCTCTCTGTATCGGATTGCTAGTTGAGCATCCTAGAATGGTACTCAGGTTTTCTCCTGCATAATAATAAAACCCTCAGAGTTGCTGCACCGGTTTTCCCGCATTGGGCTTTTCCGAGGACATTTGTCCAAAAATAACGGTGTCTTATGTGTTTGTATTTCCTTGCTCAGTTTTTATGTTTCACAATCATATTTAATTTGGTGTAGGTTGTTTCAGTGATTTACTTCAATGTTTCAAGAAGAAATCTGAAATAAGTTTGTAATGTAATTTACAATCTAGGTGAAGTAGATTCAGCTGGTTGCAGTAGGATTCCAGAGATTGTTAGATCTGGGAATTTTCACATGGTATCAGAGTTGTTGATGTGAAACAGGGGAAGAGTAGATCTAGCTCTGAAGCAAGGGCCAACTTGCTACAGCACGCAGCAGTTCGAATCCCCTTAGGGATTTGCACAATTCTAGCTAGGAGGGCTATAATTTCGTGGGTGTCTCTCTTTGAGTGAGCCAACAGAGAGGTAAGACTGCCAGATCAAGAATTTGCCGAGACAGAAGGAGCCACGCAGAGATAGAGGGACGCAATTTTCTGTAAGCTAAGTGTTGGGCATAAAAGTCGTCAGAAGGAGAAAGCAGATCACATAGTGAGGGAATACTTCCTCAGTGATTTCTTGTTGAGGAAATTAGTATTTCTCTGTTACTAGGCAGCAGAGGAGCAGCAGACTTACCAACTCCATCAGGTAGTGCGTAAGCCAGCCTCGAAGCTACGCAGTAGGGAGAAACAGGGATTTGTTCGACCGTTTTCAAAGGATATGGTGACCAATGGTTTGAGGGATCGGGACAGGTTGGAAGAAGCTTCCAACTATGTCATCTAGAAGGCTAGAATGTCTTTCCTTTTAGATGAGCATGCCCTCAAGACATATGTTGATAGTGTGGTAGTTGTCCCTACAGATGCAGATCCACTGAAGAAGTACAGAGCTGAGATGGCGAAGGCGAAGAGGATGAACCTGGATGGAGTCAAGTATCATGTGGTATGTCATGTTGCTAGCAGAGGGACTGCTAAGGAGATGTGGGATGCCTTGGCCACATTATATCAGGGATCTTCCAAGCAGCGGAAGATGTACTTAGAACAGAAGTTGAGATCTACGCAAATGCAGAAGGGAGAATGTGTGGATCCATTCCAAACAAAACTGAAGGAGACCCGTGATGAGTAGTCGGTTACGGGGCACACACCTTAGGATTCGGAGTTAGTGAGACTAGCTCTAAATTTCGTCTCGGATGAATGGCATGTCTTTGTCCAGAGTATCCTAGGTAGAGCAGCATTGCCAAATTGGGACGAGATGTGGGCAGCTCTAAAACAACAAGAGCTGAGGAGAGACTTGGTCAAGGTCAAACTTGAGGAAAGTAGCAGCAACAGTGGGTCGAAGCCCAAAGTAGAGGAAGAAGATAACACAACCCTTGCATCGAAGGGGCAACAGGGGCAACAGAGACGAAAGAAGGATGTCTCCAAGGTGAAATGTTTCAGATGTGGTGATATGGGCCACTATGCATCCCATTGTCCTTTAAAGAAAAAGGACAAGGATGAGAAGCATGATCCTAAGGTTGCAGCCGGAGGAGTTCGCCATGACAGCCAAGATACCTCCAGGAGGGAGGTGGGCTGATATAGAACTATAGTTCAATAGAGCTACAAATGGGCAAGATCCTTAAGGATCCCACCTCTTGGATCGTCACCTCGCTATCGGAGCCCATGATCAGTGGTAGCGGGATGGAGGAGTTTTCAATTGGTGATATGGACTATTGATTCGATAGATGCAGTAGTTAGTAGCGCCAGAACGTGAGTACCACAGAGCAGAAAGGCAGCAATGCGTGGAGGCACAGTGCAGAGCTTCAACGACGCAGTGGCTTCAGAAGACAGCGTGGGACTTGCAGCAATCAAGCTTTCAGCACCGAGGTGTATCCACTGGATACTTGTCCAGTCTTGGGTGTTTTCAGTTGCTTCTCTCAGCAACTGAGTTGCAGTACGGATGCAGTGTTAGCAGTGGCAGTGCTAGCAGCATAGCAGATGCAACATTTGAGAGGGAGTTGCAGTACAGATGTAGCATTGGCAGTGTCAAAGGCAGCAGTACAATAGCAGCAGCAGCGCAGTAGTTGGTGGACAGCATGTTAGACATTAGCATCACAATAGTTGGTGGACAGCATGTTAGACATCAACAGCGCAGAGGACGATGCTTCAAAGTCAGAGCAGTATGTAGTAGCAGTATATTGCTAGAGGACATTCCTCGCTAAGAGGGAATGTTGATTTGGGATAGCATCGAATGTGCTCTAGGCCTAAAATTTTGCATGGAGGCTTGGGCACATGCATTCCAAAGATCCCAGAAACCATTTTGGGAAATTCTACCCAAAAACGATTATATTAAATAATTAATATTTTTAATGGCGTTCCTTTCTAAACTTAAGAAAATTAAAATAATAATGGGTATTAATCTAATTGTGGGTGAATGATTAGATAAAGACAGAGATCAAATCAAAACGATCTGAGTCTTTGATTAGGAGTTAATCTAGGTCGTTGGTTGTCCAACAGGAAGATATAAGAAGGGTCTCGAGGGTCATTTGGAAAATACACCAAGAGAGATCAAGAAATCGATTTTCTGAAGTGAGAAGTTCTCAGGAGGAAAAATCGATTGAGGAGATTTCTTGCAGCAAAGGGGCAGTGAGAATCTGAAAGAAGGAATTCCTGGAGAGTACGAGGCAGAGGTAGAGGCAGGACAGAAAAACATCCAAAGGAAGATTGACACTGGCCCACGCAGTGCTGACTCAAAGGCAGCGTCGTCCTTGAGGGGAAGTCGAGTTTCCTGCTAAGGGAAGTCGAGTTTCAGTTGTCGGAAGCCGGGGTGTGATTCCGGGAGGCAGAAGATCGATTTTCTCAGCCAGCAGAGGATCCAGAAGAGGGGCAGTGTAATACCCAGCAGGGGTGACGTAGAAACTGTTGAGAGTGACGAAATTCTGCGCAGAAGGTGATGCAGAGCATCCACTTCAGCAGGATCAGTCACTGATTCTCCCAATGACAAGGTGAGATCATTTCACCATTCTTTTGTCCAGTATTCTCTCTATATCAGATTGCTAGTTGAGCATCCTAAAATTGTACTCAGATTTTCTCCTACATAATAATAAAACCCTCAGAGTTGTTGCACTTTTTTCCCGCATTAGGTTTTTCTGGGGACACTTGTCCAAAAATAATGGTGTCCAATGTGTTTGTATTTCCTTGCTCAATTTCTATGTTTCAAAATCATATTTAATTTGGTGTAGATTGCTTCAATAATTTACTTCAATGTTTCAAGAAGAAATCTGAAATAATTTTGTAATGTAATTTACGATCTAGGTGAAGTAGATAAGGCTTACTGCAGTGGGATCCCAAAGATTGTTAGATCTAGGAATTTTCACACATAGAACCTATAGGAACCAGGGTGATAGCCATGATGATGGGGTAGAGCTCATGTCTTGGTTTTTGCCCACATGCTAAATGAGTTTCTCCCGGCCATCTTTTGCATTTTGTGGTACATTTTTCTGTTGAATGTGGCCAAATATGCTTTGACCTTTCTTTTTAGCTGCATCAACCTTTGGGCATCATTCCAGGCCATGACCCAAGGTGTGGGCAAGGGGAAGGGGAAAGCTAACCCTATGTGGACCCAGGTGGGAGAAATGATCAATGGGGTAGCAATGAGTGGAAAGAGGGTAGTATAAGCAGATAAGGGAGCGGGACAATGCAACCAAAATCGGGGTTTCCCATGAAATACCATCCCTAAAGCCAAATGGTCAGTAAAAGACATCCCACAGGAGCATGCCACATCATCCTACAAATCCTGCATCAAGTGCCAAGAGCATGATACATTTGTGGGGCCAGCTGGGCAAAAATGAACCAGGTGCATGTTCCTCGTCCAATGGGAGCGTCTCGAGCATCTCTGACCATCCTCGAGGATCCATGGAGTGTTGTCTACTATTGTGGAGGCCCATGGCTCTCGACACACACTCTACATGTGTCAATGTAACCCTCAAAAGGATTCGGGAGACCAAACCCAAGATGGAGACCATTTGCAATCCTGCATAAGATCCAATGTGTCTCCTAGCCTTTTAGTACAACATGTCATTGGAGAAATCGACTAAATGAACTTACCAATCATGGACCACAGGTGGGGACTTCATAATGGCCTGCCCTTCCATAATGGGCAATCTCTCCAACATTCCAAATTGGGTTAACCAAGTACCCTATTAGGTGGTTTCTACTTCTAAAGGGGATAATATATTCAAGGTACATCCTTCAAAAGGTGGTGGCATGTTACAGATAGGTGAATGAAGTAGGGGATGAGAAGGGGCAACCCTAGGTCACATGCTGATGTACAAGGGTAGCTAATAAAAGGGAAACCCACACTTGGCTTTATAATATATAGAAGGGAGCAATCGTGGTACATGAGGTGTCCTAGCCTTGATATTTCAACCCTTCTTTTTATGTCTTTTTCCTTTTTATGATTTTCTTTGATTGACTGCTCAGGGCTCAAGGGGTAAGAGCATGATGCATAAGATATAGCAATGAATACCCAATTTTAAGCTAGGGCGGTTCATTGCCCACCAGGGTTTGGGACAATCATGGGTTCCTATATGATAAAGGAGGTGCATAGAACCTGTAGGAACCAGGGTGATAGCCATGATGATAGGGTAGAGATCATGTATTGGCTTTTGCCCACAAGCTAAATGAGTTTCTCCCGACCATCTTTTGCATTTTGTGATACATTTTCATGTTGAATGTGGCAAAATATGCTTTTACCTTTCTTTTAAGCTGCATCAACCTTTGGGCATCATTCCAAGCCATGAACCAAGTTGTGGGCAAGGGGAAGGGGCAAGCTAACCCTATGTGAACCCAGTGGAAGAATGTGAACCCATGTGGGAGAAATGATGAATGGGGTAACAATGAGTGGAAAGAGGGTAGTATAAGCAGATAAGGGAGCGGTACCATGCAACCAAAATAGGGGTTTCCCATGAAATACCATCCCTAAAGCCAAACGGTCAGTAAAAGAGATCCCACGAGAGCATGCCACATCATCCTACAAATCCTGTGTAGGGTGCCAAGTGCATGATACATTTGTGGGGCCAATTGGGCAAAAATGAACCAGCCGTTCATGGAGACCATCTACAATCTTGCATAAGATCCAATGTGTCCCCTAGCCTTCCAGTAAAACATGTCATTAGAGAAATAGAGTAAATGAGCTTATCGATCATGGACCACGGGTGGGGACTTCATAATGGCCTACCCTTCCATAATGGGCTTTGGGATGTGCCAATCTCTCCTAAATTCCAAATGGGGTTAACCAAGTACCCTATTAGGTGGTTTCTACTTCTAAAGAGGATAATATATTTAAGGTACATCCTTCAAAAGGTGGTGGCATGTGACACATAGGTGAATGGAGTAGAGGATGAGAGGGGGCAGCCCTGGGTCACACGCTGGGGTACAAAGGTAGCTAATAAAAGGGAAACCCACACTTGTGTTTATAACGTATAAGAGGGAGCAATTGTGATACATGAGGTGCCCTGGCCTTGATTTTTCCACCCTTCTTTTTATGCCTTTTTCCTTTTTATGAATTTTTTTATTAACTGCTCAGGTCTCAAGGGGTGAAAGCATGACGCATAAGATATAGCAATGAATACCCAATTTTAAAGAAGGGTGGTTCATTGCCCACTAGGGGTTGGGACAATCATGGGTTCCTATATGATAAAAGGGATTCATAGAATCTGTAGGAACTAGGGCGATAGCCATGATGATGGGGTAGAAGTCATGTATTGGCTTTTGCCCACGTGCTAAATGAGTTTCTCCCGGGTATCTTTTGCATTTTTTGGGTACATTTTCCTGTTGAATGTGGCCAAATATGCTTTTACCTTTCTTTTTCGCTGCATCAACCTTTGGGCATCATTCCAGGCCATGACCCAACGTGTGGGCAAGGGGAAGAGGCAAGTTAACCCTATGTGGACCCAATGGAGAAATGTGGACCCATGTGGGAGAAATGATGAATGGAGTACCAATGAGTGGAAAGAGGGTAGTATAAGCGGATAAGGGAGCAGGACCACGCCAAAATCGAAGTTTCCCATGAAATACCATCCCTAAAGCCAAATGGTCAGTAAAAGAGATCCCACGGAGAATGCCACATCATCCTACAAATCCTGCAACAGGTGCCAAGTGCATGATACATTTATGAGGCCAACTGGGAAAAAATGAACCAGGTGCATCTTCCTCGTCCAATGGGAGCATCTCTGACCATCCTCGGGGATCCATGGAGTGTTGTCTACTATTGTGGAGGCCTATGGCTCTCAACACACGCCCTACATGTGTCAATGTAGCCCTCTGAAGAATTAGGACCCTATATATGGAGACCATGTGCAATCCTGCATAAGATCCAGTGTGTCCCCTAGCCTTCCAGTACAACATGTCATTAGAGAAATCGAGTAAATGAGCTTACCGATCATGGACCACAGGTGGTGACTTCATAATGGCCTGCCCTTCCATAATGGGCTTTCGGATGTGCCAATCTCTCCCAAATTCCAAATCGGGTTAAGCAAATACCCAATTAGGTGGTTTCTACTTCTAAAGGGGATAATATATTCAAGGTACATCTTTCAAAAGGTGGTGGCGTGTGACAAATAGGTGAATGAAGTAGGGGATGAGAAGGAGCAACCCTGGGTCACATGTTGGTGTACAAGGGTAGCTAATAAAAGGGAAACCCACACTTGGCTTTATAATGTATAGGAGGGAGCAATCGTGGTACATGAGGTGCCCTGGCCTTGATTTTTCCACCCTTCTTTTTATGCCTTTTTCCTTTTTATGATTTTCTTTGATTAACTATTCGAAGCTCAAAGGATTAAGAGCATGATGCATAAGATATAGCAGTGAATACCCAATTTTAAGGTAGGGCGATTCATTGCCCACAAGGGTTTGGGATAATCCTGGGTTCCTATATGATAAAGGGGGTCCATAGAACCTGCAGGAACTAGGGTGATAGCCATGATGATGGGGTAGAGGTCATGTATTGGCTTTTGCCCACGTG
Organism: Pinus tabuliformis; assembly: GCA_031772625.1. Lineage (NCBI taxonomy): Eukaryota > Viridiplantae > Streptophyta > Pinopsida > Pinales > Pinaceae > Pinus > Pinus tabuliformis. The sequence continues at coordinate 746,245,287 of CM062816.1, read as the reverse complement.
CTAAATGAGTTTCTCCCGGCCATCTTTTGCATTTTGTGGTACATTTTCCTGTTGAATGTAGCCAAATATGCTTTTACCTTTCTTTTTAGTTGCATCAACCTTTGGGCATCATTCCAGGCCATGACCCAAGGTGTGGGGAAGGGGAAGGGGCAAGCTAACCCAATGTGGACCCAATGGAGGAATGTGGACCCATGTGGGCGAAATGATGAATGGGGTAACAATGAGCGGAAAGAGGGTAGTATAAGCGGATAAGGGAGCGGGACCATGCAACCAAAATCGGGGATTCCCATGAAATAACATCCCTAAAGCCAAATGGTCAGTAAAAGAGATCCCACAAGACTAGAATACAAGGTTAATAACCAAAAAGGGGTCTAGGGGGCAAGGGCACAAACATAACCCATTATTTCCATAGAATCCCCCCATTAATCTGTGCCCAAAAGTGTCGATGATAAGCAAAATACAATACTCAATTACCAAATGACAAGGCATACCTTTACGTTCCAGAGGCCCACCTTCAAACATACAATCATGGCAGATGGGCAAGGGACCACATGGCTAGCTCAAGTGGCGGAGAAATGACATAATGAGCTAGCTGGTGGCTACAAGGGGTTGTTGGCTATCGATTGAGGACCATCTTGGAGAAAAAAAAAATCTCCTAGGGATATCACCCACAAAACGGTGGGTAACATCTAGCTCCAACTGGGACGTGATCTCTCGAAGCAGTGGGTGAAGCTACTCGAACAGGAAGTCACAAGAATTCTAGCAATCTCTTGGTTACCATAGACCTATCACTTGCACATATAATAGTTAGAAAAACACGGGGCAACAACATGCTTTCACGACGTCTCATGATTGCACATGCTATAAGTTAGGCCATAAAATCAACAAAAAATAAAACATGCAGATATGCATCTATCTACCATGAGAAATATCATATGATGTTATTTCTAAATGCAAAAATCAACGTGCGATGCATCCTACTCTAACATGCATAACATACAATGTCAAGTGCTAGGCAGAATCATATACCCAATGCAACCGACATGACAATTGATCAATACAAGAATGCATGCTTCCATGATTATTTTTGCAGCGGACCTGACAATACAAATGGGAACAATGATATGAAGGGCGTTGCAAGGGAGGGAGGTAGGAAAAGAAGAGACCCGCATGCCATAGAAAGGAACCTTGGAAGAAGGAAAAGACACCAGTCGAGAGGATTGGATTTGATCCTCCAACCAGGAGATGCAAATGTCAATGACCAATCTTTGATGAAGAACAATCCCAGGCCTATCATCCTTAGGGTAAGGAGTGAAAGACTAACATGTTTAGTATGATACTATTTTGGTAATTGGGAAAACAAGAAGTGGACCCCTCATCGTATTTGGGGAAGAACCATAATTCTTGGTCCTTCATAGGGCAAAGCAACTCTTCATCAAGACTATGGGAATGAACATCATCACAAACATCTATTTCCAGGGCAGGGGAGGAACGCCCAAACCTGAAGAGAAACCCTTTATCGATGGCGTGGCCTAGGGAAGCATATTCCTCAATTTCTTCTATATTAGAGTCATCAGAATTTCCCACAAATTTGGAAGGCTCTTCTTTGATTGAATCATCTTGGAACGTAAAGAAGAGACCTTTCCAACCATTGGGAAGGGCTTCATAAGGACCAACATTGCTATTCAGGAGGGGCGAAGCATTTTCTTCTTCCCTGAGCTCATTCTTATGGACTTGAGTAACCATGGGGTCTTCATTTCTATAATCATACCCCATTCCCCAATCAACAACCCTATTGTTACTCATAAATTCTGCATTTGTTTGACTATCATGATCTTCCTCAAAATCCTCCCATTCTTCACTCTATATTTGGCATTGGTTAGGATGCCATTCATTCTCTTCATTAGACAGGGAGGACATTTCCTCCTTCATCCGTTCTCGAAGAATGATCTCCAAGGTATTTACTACATGATTTTGATAAAATGCCTCAAGAAGAAGGTCATCGGTAGGACTCTCTTTATATTCACTCTTTTTGTTACAGAGCCTTTCCGATCGCTTACAATGGTGGGAGAAAATATCTTGGGAGTTATATGTGGCCATCAGTTTCCTACAAGACTTTTCATATTCCATCATCCATTCTTGCAATGTCTGAAGGCTCTCGAGGTTGAGATCTTCCTCATTATCCTTAGAAGACAAGATTTCTAATTCATGAGTCTCTCCTTTGGCACCATCATTTAAGTATGCATCAATAAGAGGCTCTTCCTCAAGCATAAAATCATATTCAATAACTTCCTCCTCTCGAAAGGCCATATTTAACATTTGGGATATGTCTTTGTGAGATTGGAAACTCGGCCCTTCATGCAACAAGAAGTGCGTAGTCAACATCGGAAGAGAAGGAATGCTTTTATGTTTACATGACTGAAGTCAATCCGTACTTGGGGCAATGGATAAGACAAACAATTCCATTTGGTCACAAGGTTGAGTAATATTTTGCTTTGAAAGGTAACTTATGAATCTTACCACGTGGTTGGCTACAGAATGTGGATCCCCATCGAACATTGGCATATTCTTCATGGATTTCGATGAAGGATATCTTGGGGTCCTTGTCATATCTATGGCGGGAATATATGTGGTCAACATGTTGTTGGGTCACTAATGACATGGGAGTCGTCAGGGTGAATGAAATTGCCTTAACAAATGCTTGCTTCACCTTACAAGCATTGACTTTGAGGTTCAATGGAGAACCAGGGCTTCGTTCTTCCAGTGGAGTCGCCAATAATGATATGTCAACATGTCATATAGGGAACAAAACACACATTTCATGTCCCTCGCAATGGCGCCAAAATCTTACCACTCAAACTAGCAGGGGACCTAAGAGGTATCCCTAAAGGGCAAATGTTAGATCAAGGGCAACAAATGGAGACTTAGCCCACTGTTACCTCAGCTAAGGCTCCCCTCTATTTACGGACTTTCACCAGGCGGAGAAGACCCGGTATATTATGGAGTCACCAATGAAGGATAAATCAATGAATGGATATGGACTTGGAGTGACCCAAATAATTCCCTTTCCATAAGAGGTTGAAGGATAGAGCTTGCTTGCTTTTCAAGCACAGTACAATGACTTCTAGGAGAGGGATGAGAGGATTTGAGGGTTAAGTTTAGGGGATATTATTTGTGAACGAACTTCCCAATCCCTAAAATCCTTATTGAAATTGGTATCCCGAATGGTTCTTGAAGAATTGTCTTTTTAATGAACGGGACTAGACGGGACCAAGTGGACCCAATCTAGGTCAAGAGGAAGGAGTTTAGCAACCAATGATGTCCTTAGCCTAGACAAGGTAAGGGAAAGGATCAAAGAAGGAATATTCACTTAAAGGTGTTGAATTGTTCTAGTAAGGTCCTAGCCTTTGGGGATGCTAGGGAAAAGTTTGATCACGGAGCCACGGGTTGGCTTTTCTCACAACTCCACCGTAGGAATGGCCTCAAATTTGGAGGTCTTGAGGAAACACCAGTGCAATAGGGGCTACAAAATCGAACTTTTTGGAGGGCTAGTTCACCAGGAAAATATGCCCTAGGTGACCCAATTTGGCTAGACCCAGGAAAAGGCTAAATAAGTTGATTTAAGGTGACCACCTTTTCGTAGATCAGTGCCTTAATCTTGGAAGACTGGAGTCTATGATGAATATGAGTGAGGACCTTTGGTTCTTGGTTAAAGAGGCCTCAAGACCACTTCGCTATCCCTCTAGGTCAAAGAAAAGCAATCTTGCAACTTTTATACTTCGAGGTGCGAAAGGAGATGGCTTAACAAGGTCAATTCATTGATAGAATTACCCCTAGGAGATTTCGTTCACATTACATGGTCCATACATTGAGAGATGCTATAATAGAGACAAAACTCTACAATTTAAACAGTAAATGCATACATAAATTAGCCCTAAGAATAGCAAAAATCCTAGTCCAATGTATATGATAGAGTAAAACAAGAATAACATTAAAAGCATGTACTTACATGTAATAGAATATATCCAACCATCCACAATTTGACAAGAGAGAAGCTCCAAGATAAGATAGACCAATATCCACACATCAAAATTCATCCACTAAGAAAAAGTGTGAAATTCTCAAGAGAGAGAAGAGATCCAATCCAAAGTGATGATGAGATAATGAACTCATCTCACTTGTATTTATACACTAATGACGAGTTCGAATTAGCCTCCTTGGCCTACATAAGCCCCAAAAATAAAATAATCTTCTAATAATCTAACTTTTAGTGCAAGCCCACCAAACTAGATCATAAATGAAAGAATAAGCCTCTCAAGAGGTCAAATAATAATCTATGCATATCGTAGGGCCCTCTAAGAGGCCTAAGAAGGTCCATGGGTGCCATAATAAAGAGTAGGACCTTCAAAAGTGATGGACAAGGGGTTGTCCCCTTCTTTTCTAAACAATAAACCTATGGTGCTCCCAATTGGTGCGGGGGCACAACAATAACATCATCGGTCTCCAACTGAGTCGAAGATGCCTATAGGTCATCTACAAGGCCTCTGATGATGGTGTGGTGATGCCACATCATCCTACAAGTCCTAGGTTAGCTGCCAATTGAATGATACATCTGTGGGGCCAGCTTGGCAAAAATAAACCAGGTGCATCTTCCTCGTCTAATGGGAGCATTTCGAGCATCTTTGACCATCCTCGGGGATCCATGGAATGTTTTCTACTGTTGTGGAGGCCCATGGCTCTCAACACACACCCTACATGTGCCAATGTAGCCCTCTAAAGGATTAGGACCCCGTATAGGGAGACCAAACCTAAGATGGAGACCATCTGCAATCCTGCATAAGATCTGATGCGTTCCCTAGCCTTCCAGTACAACAAGTCATTATAGAAATTGAGTAAATGAGCTTACCAATCATGGACCACATGGTGGGACTTCATAATGGCCTGCCCTTCCATAATGGGTTTTAGGATATGCCAATGTCTCCTATATTCCAAATGGGGTTAACCAAGTACCCTATTAGGTGGTTTTTACTTCTAAAAGGGATAATATGTTCAAGGTACATCCTTCAAAAGGTGGTGGTATGTGACAGATAGGTGAATGAAGTAGGGGATGAGAAGGGGCAGCCCTAAGTCACATGTTGGGGTACAAGGGTAGCTAATAAAATCAAAACCCACACTTGGGTTTATAATGTATAAGAGGGAGCAATCGTGGTAAATGAGGTGCCCTGGCCTTGATTTTTCCACCCTTCTTTATATGCCTTTTGTCTTTTTATGATTTTTTTTATTAACTGCTCGGGGCTCAAGGAGTAAGAGCATGATGCATAAGATATAGCAGTGAATACCCCCTTTTAAGGTAGGGCGGTTCATTGTCCACCAAGGGTTGGGACGATCATGGGTTCCTATATGATAAAGGAGGTTCATAGAACCTGTAGGAACCAGGGTGATGGCCATGATGACGGGTTAGAGCTCATGTATTGGCTTTTGCATACATGCTAAATGTGTTTCTCTTGGCCATCTTTTGTATTTTGTGGTACATTTTCCTATTGAATGTGGCCAGATATGCTTTTATCTTTCTTTTTAGCTGCATCAACCTCCAGGCATCATTCCAAGCCATGACCCCAGGTGTGGGCAAGGGGAAGGGGCAAGCTAACCCTATGTGGATCCAATGGAGGAATGTGGACCCAAGTGGGAGAAATGATAAATAGGGTAGCAATGAGTGGAAAGAGGGTAGTATAAGCAGATAAGGGAGTGCGACCACGCAACCAAAATCGGGGTTTCCCATGAAATACCATTCCTAAAGCCAAATGGTTGGTAAAAGAAATCCCACGGGACTAGAATACAAGGTTAATATCCAAAAAAGGGTCTATGGGACAAGGGCACAAACCTAACCCATTCTTTCTGCCAAATCCCCCCATTAATCCATGCCCAGAATTGTCCATGATAAGCAAACTACAATAATCAATTACCAAATGGCAAGGCATACTTAGGTTCAGGAGGCCCACCTTCAAACATACGATCATGGGAGATGGGCGAGGGACCACATGGCTTAGGTGGCGAAGAAATGGCACAATGAGCTAGTTGGTGGCTGCAAGGCATTGATGGTTGCCAGTTGAGGACCATCTTGGAGAAAAAAAAATCTCCTAGGGATATCACCCACAAAATGGTGGATAAAATCTGGCTACAACTGGGACGTCATCTCTCGAAGAAGTGGGCGAAGCTACTCAAACGAGAGGTCACGAGAACTCCAACAATCTCTTGGTTACCGTAGACATGTCACATGCACATATAATAGATAGAAAAACACGGACCAGCATGCTTTCACGGCGTCTCATGATCGCACATGCTATATGTTAGGCCATAAAATCAACAGAAAATAAAACACGCAGATATACATCTATCTACCATGAGAAATATCATATGATGTTATTTCTAAATGCAAAAATCAACATGTGATGCATCCTACTTTGACATGCATAACATACAATGTCAAGTGTTAGGTATAATCATAGACCCAATGCAACCAACATGTCAATTAATCAATACAAGAATGCATGCTTCCATGATTATTTTTGCAACGGACCTGACAATACAAATGGGAACAATGATATGAGGGGTTGCAAGGGAGGGAGGTAGGAAAAGAAGAGACCCGCATGCCATAGAAAGGAACCTTGAAAGAAGGAAAAGACACCAGTCGAGAGGATTGGATTTGATCCTCCAACTAGTAGATCGAAATGTCAATGACCAAGTATATGAATCTTTGATGAAGAACTACCCTGGGCCTATCATCCTTAGGATAAGAAGGAGTGAAAGACTCAAACATGTTTAGGATGATACTATTTTGGTCATTGGGAAAACAAGAAGTGGACCCATCATCATATTTGGGAAGAACCATGATTCTTGGTCCTTCATAAGGGAAGCATATCTTCATCAAGACTATGGGAATGAACATCATCACAAACATCTATTTCCAGGACAGGGGAGGAACGCCCAAACATGAAGAAAAGCCCTTTATCGGTGGCATGTCCTACGGAAGCATCTTCCTCAATTTCTTCTATATTAGAGTCATCAGAATTTCCCACACTCGTGGAAGGCTTTCTTTGATTAAATCATCTTGGAACATAAAGAAGATACCTTTCCAACCACTAGGAAGGGCTTCATGAGGACCAACATTGCTATTCAGGAGGGGCGAAGCATTTTCTTCTTCCCGGAGCTCATTCTTATGGACTTGAGAAACCATGGGGTCTTCATTTCTATAATCATACCCAATTCCCTAATCAACAACCCAAAAGTCATTCATAGATTCTGCATTTGTTTGACTATCATGATCTTCCTCGGAATCCTCCCATTCTTCACTATATATTTGGTGTTGGTTAGGATGCCATTCATTCTCTTCTTTAGACAGGGAGGACTTTTCTTCCTTCATCTGTTCCCAAAGAATGATCTCCAAGGTATTTACTACATGATTTTGATAAAATGCCTCTAGAAGAAGGTCATCGGTAGGACTCTCTTTATATTCACTCTTCGTGTTACAGAGCCTTTTCAATTGCTCACAATAGTGGGAGAAAATCTCCTTGGAGTTATATGTGGCCATCAGTTTTCTGCAAGACTTTTCATATTCCATCATCCATTCTTGCAATGTCTGAGGGCTCTCTGAGTTGAGATCTTCCTCATTATCCTTAGAGGACATGCTTTCTAATTCATGGGTCTCTCCTTTGGCACCATCATTGAAGTATGCATCAATAAGAGGCTCTTCCTCAAGCATAAAACCATAGTCAATAACTTCCTCCTCTCGAAGGGCCATTTTAACATTTGGGATATGTCTTCATGAGATTGGAAACTTGACCCTTCATGCAACAAGAAGTTCGCAGCCAACATCGGAAGAGAAGGAATGCTTTTACATTTACATGACTCAATTCAATCGGTACTTGGGGCAATGGATAGGACAAACAATTCCATTTGGTCACAAGGTTGAGTTATATTTTGCTTTGAAAGGTACCTAATGAATCTTACGACGTGGTTGGCTGCAGAATGTGGAGCCCCATCGAACATTGGCATATTCTCATGGATTTCGATGAAGGATATCTTGGGGTCCCTGTCGAATCTATGGCAGGAATATATGTGGTCAACATGTTGTTGGGTCCTTAATGACATGGGAGTTGCCAAGGTGAATGAAATTGCCTTAACAAATGCTTGCTTCAACCTATAAGCATTGAATTGAAGTTTGATGGAGAACCAAGGCTTCATTCTTCCAATGGAGTCACCAATAATGATATGTCAATATGTCGTACAGGGAACAAAACACACGTTTCGTATCCCCAACAACAGCGCCAAAATGTTACCACTCAAACTAGCAGGGGACCTAAGGTGGATCCCTAAGGGGCAAATGCTAGATCAAGGGCAACAAAGGGAGACTTAGCCAATAAAAGGGAAACCCACACTTGGGTTTATAATGTATAGGAGGGAACAATCATGGTACATGAGATGCCCTAGCCTTGATTTTTCTACCCTTCTTTATATGCCTTTTTATGATTTACTTTGACTAACTGCTCGAACTCAAGGGGTAAGAGCATGATGCATAAGATAAAGCAGGGGTTGGGACAATCATGGGTTCCTATATGATACGGGAGGTTCATAGAACCTGTAGGAACCAGGGTGATAGCCATGATGATGGGGTAGAGCTCATGTATTGGCTTTTGCCCACGTGCTAAATGTGTTTGTCCCAGCCATTTTTTGCATTTTGTGGTACATTTTCCTGTTGAATGTGACCAAATACGCTTTTATCTTTCTTTTTAGCTGCATCATTCCAGGCCATGACCCAAGGTGTGGGCAAGGAGAAGGGGCAAGCTAACCCAATGTGAACCCAGTGGAGGAATGTGGACCCAGGTGGGAGAAATGATGAATGGGGTAACAATGAGTGGAAATAGGATAGTATAAGCGAATAAGGGAGCATGACCACGCAACCAAAATCGGGGTTTCCCATGAAATATGATCCCTAAAGTCAAATGGTCAGCAAAAGAGATCCCACGAGACTAGAATACAAGCTTAATATCCAAAAGGGGGTCTACGGGACAAGGGCACTTTCTTTCCATTGAATCCCCCCATTAATCCATGCAAAGAAGTGTCCATGATAAGCAAACTACAATACTCAATTACCAAATGACAAGGCATACCTTTAGGTTCAGGAGGCCCACCTTCAAACATACGATCATGGCAGATGGGTGTGGGTCCAGGGACCACATGGCTCGCTCAGGTGGCGGAGAAATTGCACAATGAGCTAGCTGGTGGTTGCAAGGGGTTGTTAGCTGTCGGTTGAGGACCATCTTAGAGAAAATATATATATATATATATATCCTAGGGATACCACCCAAAAAATGGTGGGTAACAGGGCACAGACTATCCATCACTTTCATCCATGAATTAGTCATGTCATTATTCCTTTCATCGAAAAGTGATTCATCGGTTCATATTTGGCCTTCCTTCATGCCATACTGCCTTCTTCATGCCATGTTTCCTTAAGGATCTTTCATCCTACTACATGGACATCATGGGTGGAAGATATCTATAGATCTTCCCTTGGCAGCCCTACATATACCCATCCAGATATCATTCAAAAATAAAGGAATGAACATTTAAATCAAAATCACCTTTGTGATGGTATTTCATCATGACATCTTCTAGTTTGCATCAGCATCCTGCATACACATTGACACATCTCCAAAAGATACATACTATCAAGGGTCTCTTTCTTTTTCAGACTTCATCAAAGTCTTCATATCTTACACAGAGATATCCTAGTCAAATCTCTTAGTCCTCGGAAGTTGATTGTCTTTTCCATAGTTGCATATTTTATGATCTCTTCCTTTCTTTCTTCACACATTTCCTTCCTAGGAACTTTCAATTAGAGTTCCTCCAATTATTGTTATTGTCAATCATATGAGAACACATTATGTTGATTTCATCTAGACCATGAGTGACTCATGCCTTCCTGCATCCTTTCAAAGGAGGAGATCCTTTTCTTTTGATCATGCTCTCGAGATAGGCCATTTATCCATGTTACCTGCAACCATATGACATGACTCTACAATATCGAATACACGCAGACATACCTCATTTTCCTTATCATCCAAACTTCCTTCAGCAGCTTCCTAGATTGAAAGAGCTTCAATCCCTTGATTTGCTTTACCTCTTTTATCATCATACTATCATCCCATGAATTCCACAAGTTGGAATTCTTGATGAAACCCGTGCTTCCTTTTGATTAGTGAACCTTCCAATGAAGATTCCAATAGAGGATCTTGAGTATCATCATCCAGCAAATGTTTCCTTTTCACTGATGATGAGCTTTGTACCATATGACTTTTTCTTCCTTTTCCCATAAGTACCACTTATGTTACTAATGAGGTTTCTAAGAGCTATATCCTTCCATGGGTCACTGCCATAGACTCAGCTATCTTTCATGCTTCTCTATGATGATATCATGAGCTCTTGCTTTTATGATGCCATGATGCATCTTATCATTTTCCTTAGTGATTCATGATAGCCATATCTTACAACAGAGAACTTGAAAACAGGAACTTGAAAAGAATTAGGTGAGAAAGACTATCTCAATCATAGTAGAGATCTCTTACTTCCTCTTTCTTGGACTTCTTCTTTTCAGCTTCCTCCACTTCTTCGGTGATATGGGCTTCTTCTCTACCTCTTTTGATATTATCTTTCTTGAGCTTTGGACAATCTCTTTTGTAATGCCCATATTATTGACATCCATAGCATTGAACCTTAGCCAAGTTCTTCTTCTTTTTCTGAGGACCAAATTTTCCAAACTTTCCTCTTCTCTTTGTCATAGTAGCATATGCTTGATTTTGCTCACTTGATCCCATATTAGTTTTAGCTTTCAGCCTAGTTTCTTCAATCTTGCATAGTGACCATAGATCCTGGAATGGAGTAGCTTCTTTCTTCCCATAAATGCTTGAAGTAAAGTTATCCAATTCCTCTAGTAGTGCATTTAGTACTACAGTGGTCATCTCCTTGTCAGACATTACTTTCTCCTAGATCTTGAAGTTGATCCCTTCGCTCAGATATCCTCATAAAGTATGAGGCTATTTCATTTTATTTCGATATCCTTAGCTTGTAGAGTTCTTGCCTTAGAGAGATAACTTCTCCTGCAGTGCTTATAGAAAACAACTCTACCAATTTGTCATATATTTCTTTTGAGGTGTCGAGTTTAGATACATATGGAATGAGGGGATCCTTGATGGATTCTATGAGAATCCTTTGAGCCCTCACTTCCCCTTTCATAAACTTTGCAAGTGCTTGAGCATCTTCTTTTGTTGGTTTGGTGATAGATCCTTTGACATGATCCATAACCTCATTTTCAATGAGATTCAGATCTATCCTCTTCTTCCATGCAAGATAGTTTGAAGCCCCAACCAATTTGTTTCTTTCCTTGCAAAAAGACATTTTGACAGATTCAGACATAAATATACTTACTTGTGAAGATGCTTCTTCCACTCGTTGCCTCCTTGAATTTGATGATAATATAGATGATAGAGAACTTCTCCTTGATGAAGATAGATCTCTTCAAGAGTGATCCTTGACTTCACAAAGAAGGAGATCACTTTAGATCCTTTGATGGAGATATCATTGTTAATGATGATCAATGATGACTTCTTGATGCTTCTTGGATGATCTTCTATAATGGTAAGGTTTGTGCTTCAATAAGAGGAAATTTCCTTAGAACTTCTGAAGACGATGACAACATCCTTGATCGATCTTCTCTAGTAAGAAACTTGATGTATAAGTCCTTCAACTTGAGCAAGGTCTTTGTGGTCTTTTGAGATGACTTGAGGATTCCAAGACTTCTTGTTGGTGTAGACTTTCTTCTTCGATCTAGGGTTTTGATACTTCTCTTTGATATCCTTTGAGATTTGATCCTTGATTGCTTGTGTGACTCTTGATTGATGCCCTTCCTTGATTTTGTCACCTTAGCTCTGATACCATGTTGAAAAATCTAGGGTACCAAGATTAGGTGATTTCTCTTCTAATGATAACTGCTTGTGAATGCTTTTTACTTCTTTAGATTAGGATCTTCTCTTTTGCTTAGATTATTATTGTGTTCTTCATCAAGCAGTTACCAATGCATAAACAATAAAGAGACAAGAGACACGGAATGTAGGCGATCAGCCAAGGCCAAAACCTCTCCAACTTGAGAGGAAAACCCAAATGAATTCTTCTTCTTATAGAGACTTCAATTGACGAATACCAAGACCAAGACCCTTGACCTATTTGCCTCTCCAAGACCAAGTCACAAACCCTTCTTTCCAACTTCTTCTTCTTGACCAAGTCAACACTAGTCAAACTACCCTCCTTTACTATTGATCTCGGCTACTCTAAATTTTCGGCTCCTTTCTTGGCCTGCTTGTACCTATGCAATTTCGCACGTGTGCACTAGTAGAGGGAGATTTGAGATGCTTTCTTCTTTCGCTTAGCTTAGCGGCTTCTTCTTAAGGCTTTGGCCAGCAAGAATGATGATAGGTGACTTCCTTAGTAGTTTCCCTAGGGACTGTTATAGTCCTACTGCAAAAACCCTAATTTCTGCCACACTTGTGAAGAGAAAATACCCAAAAACAATGCTAGACTTCTTCGCTCTTCTTTCCTTTCACTTCGCTAGTTGTGAGACTGCTCCTTGTGATCTTCGCTCTCCTTCCTATTGCAGATTGCTTGACCGAATTTCTTGTCTTCAAGTGGAAGTCAAGCTACCTTATTTATAGTGTTCTACCCATGTAAATAAGCCAACATGCCTTTTGAAGATCATCTTGTCCTTTTTTTGTAAGTCGACTTTAAGGGGTGTTTGTGCTTGGTCTAGGAGGGTCTTTTGACTCTTTCAATGACTCACCATACATATGTAGCATGCCCAAGAAGGGTCCTTCATACATGACATTGACTCAATTTGACTTTATGACCAATCCTAAGGGCTCACAATGGGAGCCTTAACTAAAAATAAAATTCCTGGCTCATGAAACCCATGAGACAAGCATTACAAAAATAATTTTATTTTTCTTCTTTACATCGATTACATAAAATCACACGTCATTATGAAGATCAAACTTAGTTACACTTTTCAACATCCTCTAGCACAAGCTTTGGTTCACACTGAAATTAGCCCATGTGAATTATGGCATAGAAGATTAGGTCATCTTCATTTCAAAGTCCTTCCAACTCTAAGCTCCATAGTATATGGAATCCCTTAATTGAAAGATCACGAAGGAGTATGTAAGGGATGTGCATTGGGTAAGAATACGAAGAGACCATTTGGAAGAAGTGCTTCAACGTCAAAAGAAATCTTGGATCTCATTCACTCCAATGTATGTGGCCCTATGACTCCTAAATCACTTGGAGGTCATCTATATTATGTCACATTTATAGATGATCATTCAAGAAAGACCTAGGTTTACTCAATGAAAACCAAGGATAGAGTACTTGTAAAATTTCAAGAATTCAAAGCTGAAGTAGAGAATCTTGCAGAAAAAAGAATCAACATACGAAGATCTGATAATGGAGGAGAGTATACATCCAACGAAATTATAGCCTTCTGTAAGGAATCTGGGATTAAGAGAGAGTTGATAGTCCCATATAATCCCGAACAAAATGGAGTTGCAGAATGAAAGAAATGATCCATTGAATAAAGTGTAAAGGCAATGTTACATGATTAAGATCTACCAAAATTCTTGTGGGGTGAAGCCACGAAGACAGTAATATATATTCAAAATCGAAGTCCCCACAGGTCACTGGACAACAAGACTCCCAAAGAAGTATTCACTGGGAAGAAACCAACTGTAGAACATCTCCGTATCTTTGGGTGTCCCATATATATTCATATACCAAAGGACAAAAGAAAGAAGCTAGATCCATCAAGCATGAGAGGAACATTTGTTGGCTACAGCAACTCCTCTAAGGCTTATAGGATCTACATAAAGGAAGGACACCATATAGAAGTAAGTCGAGATGTCATATTTGACGAGAGTATTGCATTCAAGAAATCTAAGGAACTTCCCATGGACTCTGATGACGAAGAACTTCCAGTATTTGAAGAAGAAGTTAACAAGGAAGAAGAAGAGTCTCATCATGAAGACGAGAATCCCAGTGAACCCATTCAACCTGTGGTCCTCACTGAATCGAGAAAGAGACCTAACTGGTTGAAATCTACACTAGTTGATGCAAAAGGTCATGTTGCAGCGAAAGGCTCATTTAGAGAAAGCAAGAAACCCAAGGGATATTTTGGGGGTATGTTGCATACATGACAAAACTAATAGAAGCAGAGCCATCCACTTTGGAAGAGGTTGTCAATCATCATGAATGGAAGGATGCCATGAATGAAGAATATGAATCTATGAATAATGGAGTTTGGGAGATCGTACCTAGGCCCAAAGACAAATCTGTGGTAACTTCCAAGTGGATATATAAGACCAAACATGTGGCAAATTGAAGTATAGATAAGTATAAGGCAAGATTTGTGGCTAGGGGTTTCTCTCAACAAGAAGGCGTCGACTACGAAGAGATATTTGCTCCAATAGCAAGATATACAATGATTTGTTCATTGGTCTCTCTGGCAGCATCGATGGGATGGAACATCCACCAAATGGATGTCAAGATTGCATTTCTGAATGGCACAATAGATGAGGAATTCTATATAGAGCAACCCTTGGGATTTGAAGTTAAAGACAAGAAGGCATATGTTTGCAAATTGAAGAAAGCATTATATGGCCTCAAGCAAGCACCAAGGGCATGGTATGCTAGAATGGATGCATACTTACAAAGAATAGGCTCTTTATATCAAGGTTGTAGATGGAGAACCTGTAATCATTCTTCTGTATGTAGATGATCTTCTCTTGACAGGTGTAGAAGGTCAAATTGAAGAATGTAAGAAGCAACTAGCAGCAGAATTTGACATGAAGGATCTAGGGTTGATGCATTACTATTTGGGACTAGAAGTCTGGCAAGGACTTGATGAAGTTTATTTGGGTCAAGGAAAGTACGTGATCAAGATGTTGAAGAGGTTTGACATGATGGACTGCAAACCTATGACCACTCCAATGATCACAAACTTGAAGAGACTAAGGAGTTCTAAATCGAGCCTTGTGGATCCTTCCAAGTATAGACAACTGATTGGCTCATTGATGTACTTGGTTAATACTCATTGATGTACTTGGTGAATACTTGACCAAACATAGATTTTGCAATAAACATTCTCAGTCAATTCCGTGTGGATCCAAAGCATGACCATTGGATAGCAGCAAAACATATATTGAGATATTTGTGAGGAACTCTCCACTACTATCTTAAATATGATAGGAGGAATGATGCCCACCTGATTGGATATACAAATTCCGACTAGGGAGGTAGCGAGCAGATAGAAGAAGCACTACGGGAGGATGTTTCAGTTTGGGATCCTCTATGATCTCATGGATGAGCAGAAAGCAAGACACAGTTGCTTTGAGTAGTGTTGAGGCTGAGTATGTTGCAGCCTGTGAAGTAAGCAGAGAAGCAGTTTGGTTAAGGAAGCTGCTATCCGACCTATTCGAAGGAACGATGGACCCTACAGTGATACATTGTGACAACACCAGTTGTATATGATTGTCTAAAGACCCAGTATTTCATGGAAAGACAAAGCATATAAACAACAAGTATCACTATATTCGGGAGCTAGTACAAAATGGTGTGTTGCAGCTACAGTATATCTCCACTGATGAGTAGGTAGCTGACATATTAACGAAATCTCTTCCTAACAAGAAGCTTGTATACTTGAGAGACAAGCTTGGCTTGGTTGATATATCCTCCCTAGTTGAGAGGGAGAGATAGGCACATCATTCTTGTCTTCACTTGGGAAGATAGAATGGAGGATTGGGTAACCATTTGGCATTCAATACTCTTTGAGGATGAGGTAGGGCATCCAAGATAAGAGTAGTCGTGGACCGATATTCTTTGAGGACTAGCTATCCAAGACAAGAATAGTCCAAAGAAGGTCATACTCAGTGAACACCTGGGTAGAGTATGCACCTTGAGAGACAATGATGATGGTGTCTATAAATCATTGGTCTCGCCAACATTGTGCTGTAATCTTCTAAAGAGATAGAGATGTTAGTCAAGGCCTTGTTATGTGACAATGTTGGTTGATATGATGCTAGACAGATGGGTTACCAATCCGATCTCTTCAAATTAAGAATTGTTGTTTTTTCATGACCTTGGGTCTAGGATAGAATCTTAGAATCTCTGGCGCTACCAAACCAAGAATCACAACGATACTACTTTGCACAGCGGAATGTAAACAATAGTAAATCTACTAGTGCACAAAATATGGACAACTTTTACAGTTTTCAACCCAACTTCGTTATATTAATCAACATATAATACAACAATCTAGGGCTCCCGTACTAGGGATAATGGCCCTCATACATCCACTGATACAAGATACAAAATTGGGGCTTGGTGTCAGTCCATCGACAACCAATCTACCCTCAACAAGATACTCTGACCATCTGGCTGATGTAGTTGACTTCACAGCTCCCCTTGGTCGTACCATGTACCTGCCCAGTCCTTTGGCTCCCGATCTGCAGCACAGCCTCTATCAACGATCCAAGTCCATCTGGCCACTGAACCTCGGCTATCCAATCTGCTCACTAGTTGTGCCTTAGTCCATTAAGGGCACAACACATCGAGACTCCTATCGAGTTGTTCACAGCTCCACTTGTGAACAACTCTCAACTACTCAGGGACTTCAACCCACTATGGTCTTCCTGCGCTGCTTCGATGAAGACCAACATAGGACACGAAGGGCTGCCACCTATCACTGTAAGATGTCTATCTCTCACAATGAACACAGGCTAGGAGGACTACCCATCATCTGTTGTAGAAGTCCTTCTCCACACACAAGTCTAGGGCTACTCCGCTATTTCGTCAACCCTTGAGCTCAAAAACTGCCACTCTAGCAACCATCTAGGTCCATGAAGATGGTGCACATCAGGCTCCAACTTGGGCACTATCACGATGTCCTCCAGCAGACCATAAATGCCCAATCACTACCCACATTTGGTCCACTCTCACACTGCCCTCCAACAGTCCACGAGTGACCAAGTCTGTTGTAGCATCTGCTCCTAGTTAGGGTATCCAACACCTAGGAAACCCTTTCACATCGCTACTAACAGACTCCATCAATTAGTCCTCTCCTAGGACACCCATCCACCTAGTATCCAACCATCAACCAAGGTGACATATGCAACTTCTCGTTGTTGCTACCTTGCCTTTGGGATATGTGGAATCTGAAGTTTGGTTAGGGCACACCAGTCACCCTAAACCACTCTTCCAAACCTATGTATCCTCCTCCAAAAAATCGGCTCTCTTTGTTGTCCAAACCAGGCTTCTTGTGCATTGTTTTTGGGCCTTGGAAAAGCTTCACAAGACACCCTACAGCACCCTACAGCAAGCTTATTACTCTAGCGACTTAAGTCTGCCCCAAAAACAAGGAAGAAGGTTCAATTTAGGCTACAGCCTCTTTGAGATGACTGCGGCTCGGTGAGGAGACCTTCTTAAGGGCTCACGTCCGTCAAAACATGCCACCCTACACGCTATTGTAGCATCCCTTTTCCAGCGGCCCAAACAGAGATAACCACACACCAAAATAAGCACAAAATTGCACCCAAACTTACCTCTGCTCCTGCAGCCTAATCTGGCAAGGGAGACACATCCAAACACAAGAGAAAAGCACGTTAGTAGTCCACTAATCATGCACGCAAGCTGCTTCAAAGTTGTGGCTTTCTCTCTCAACGAAAAGCACCCTAAAATAGAGAATATATTGTTCAAAAACTCGTTCTCCTTGCCATAGCCTCCTTGCCTCAGATCCGTTGTTCAAATCAGAGCCCAAACTTGACATTTGATGCACATGTGATATGCCAAATAGCCTCAACAAGCCCTCTTATTTATACACTTCTCAAGGGCTCCAATGAATTTTTCAAGAGGGCTTAAACTAGACCTAGCCAACATGCTTCCCTTGACAAATTAGGCCCCACATAACTTCAAAAATCAATAACTCTTCAACGACAACTCGGAATTGGACGATTCTCGATGCGTTGGATTTGTCTCGTCGTCTACTATCATCCTCATCCATCACATGTCGTAATCTCGTTACGATTTTGGCCCAAACAGCGATGTGTGCAAAAGCCCAACCTTGGGTTTAAAGCCCACAAGGCCACTTGTGGAGCTCCTTCCTCCAAACCCTCGATCCTCAAGGCTTGGAGTACCTCCCAAGCTACAAAAATAAGCAAGGATGTCCATGTACCATGTATGAATACCTCCCTAGTTAAGAGGGAGTGTCGAAAAATGTGTAACTAGGTTCAGTCTTCATATAGATGAAATGTACTTTTGATTCTTGTAAAGTGTAAAATGAAAGAAAAATTATTATTATTATTTTTGGAGCATGGATTTCATGCTTAAGGTATTTTATTTTATAGGTCAAGCACCAATTGAGTGCTTCTAGGGTTTGTCCTAGGTCAAGAAATCAAAAGAGACATTGTCACAAGTTGAAGACCCCATCAGGCACATTGTAACTTGTAAAGAAAATTATTTTTGTCTTAAAAAGTGTCTAGAAACCCTCCAAGACCAAGTCGACCTGGCAGCTAGCAAGTCGGCCTAAAGGAAGAGCCAAGTCCACCCTTGAAGAGCTTATAAATAGAAGAGAACTTGTCCTAAATGAAGGACATTCAATAACCACTCATTCTAGCGAAGCAAGAGGAAGAAGAAGACAGCGAAGGAAAGGAGGACAAAGGAGATTTGTGTTTGGGCTAATTTTCTCTCACATGTGCTAAGGAGAACTAGGGTTTCTACAACAAGACCTAGGGTTTCTATCTTCAAGTTCGATCTTGGAGAAAAGGAGACAAGCAGGTCAAGCGAAGGTCACCAAGGGTAATCCTCATGCTCTTAAAGTGATGGAAGGTCAAGCGAAGGTCAGAGGAGGGCTTAGAAGGCAAATCGAAGCTCACACATGTGGCAGCAGCAATTGCTGGGGAGGCAAATTTCATATCTGCAGTGGACGCCAAAATTTCTACAACTGGAGGTCAAAGAAGTGCTACTAGAAGAGATTTGACTAGGTTTGACAAGATCAGGGTTAACACATCATCCGGAGAGGTTGGTCTTCGTCTTGGAGGGTTCTAAAGTCGGTCTTAAGGTCTTGGAATTCGTCAATTGAAGAATCTATAAGAAAGAGAAGAGATTTGCGAATTTTCCTCTCAAGTGGAGAGCTTTTGGCCCTGGCTTGCAGCCTATATTATGTGTTCTTGTTCTTCTTGTTTTGGTAGTTGTTTGATGATTCACACATATAATAATAAGTAACATGTTGAGAAATCTAGGGCATAGTAATTAAGTGATTTCTCTTCTATTAGTAATTGCTTGTGAGTGCATTTTACTTCTTTAGATTATGAACTTCTTTTATTTAGGTTATTAGTGTTATTCTTCATCAAACAACTACCAATGCATAAACCATAAAGAGACAAGAGACACAGAATATAGGCTATCAGCTAGGGCCAAAACCTCTCACTCTTTGAGAGGAAAACCCGAACAAACTCCTCTTATAATAGAGATTCCAATTGACGAATACCAAGACCAAACGCTTGACCTATTTGCCACTCCAAGACCAAGTCACAAATCTTCCTTGATGGGATCCTTCTTGCTTGAGTCGAACCTCTGCTTCTCCTTCGCGACTACCCTTTAGAATTCAATTTCATCTTCACTACTTCAGACCTGTACCTTACTTCGGCTTCCTAGGGAACCTTAGATGCAACATGCATGAGATATCTTATGGCAATCCAACCCCTTAATCTCCTTCGTTGATTTGAATGATCTATTCTTCTAACTCGGCTTCTTCAGCAGACCTCGCTCTTTTCTGCAATAATAACAGTCCTCTTCTTTCACATGTGTGAGAGGAGTTCTGCCCAAAAACAGTCCCAAAATAAGTATGTCGACTTCGTTGTTCCTTTCCTTCACTTCGCTGGTTCTAGGGCTTCTATTATGACCTTCACACTTCCGACTTCAGATTTCACTTCACTGAAATTATGTGTCTAGAATGGAATGCAAGCTACCTATTTATAGTTGTCTCCCAAGGTAATAAGTCGACTTGAATAGTGTGAGCCGACATCACTGTTTGAAGGAATTAATTAATTTCATTTGAAGCCGACTTGAAGAGGGATGCCTTGTGCTTGTCTTGGAGGGATACTTGACATTTCTATTGACTCTTACATAACTGTAATATGTCCAAGAAAGGTCTTTTATACATGACATAGACTCAAATTGATTTTATGACCAATCCTAAGGACTCACAATGGGAGTCATACTAAAATCAAATTTCTTGCTCATGAAACCCATGAGATAAGTATTAGAATAATAATTTTATTTTTATTCTTTTCATTAATTACATAAAAACATAATTACACGTCATTATGAAGACAGAACCTAGTTATTTTTCAACACTCCCTCTTAACTAGGGAGGTATTCATAATGGTACTTGGTCATTCTCAATCTGAAGAATTTCTCATAAGAAGAGTCGAATTGGTAACCCATTTTTATAGCATCATATCAACTAACATTATCACATAGAAAGGCCTTGACTAACAGCTCTATCTCTCCACGAGATCCGAGCACAATGCTGGCAAGACCAATGATATATAGACACCCTCATCATTGTCTCTCTCGGAACATACCCCACCCAGGTTCTCAAGGTGTGTTCCACCAGGACTATTCTTATCTTGGATTCCTGGTCCTCAAAGAATATCGGTCCTCAACGACTACTCTCATCTTGGATGCCCTAATACATCCTCAAAGAGCATCGAATGCCAGATGCTTACCCAATCCTCCATTCTATCTTCCCAAGTGAAGACAAGAATGATGTGTCCAGCTCTCCCTCTTAATTAGGGAGGACATAACTATTCCAATAAAGGAATGCACTCATTCCTACGTAAGGAATGTACCTAAGCTCCCTCTTGGCTTAGGAATTTCCAAGTTTCTTCCAAGTAAGAAACGTGTTTCCAGGCTCCCTCTTAATTAGGGACCTACAGCAACTCCTTGGTGGAGATAATGGGACAACCAACTGCTTGAAGAACTCCTCCTCACGATGTCATGAACTTTCTTTTCATCATTCAGGAGTCTTCATATTTTGGGACTTCTTCTTAGGGCATAGACCATCCATCACTTTCATTCATGAGTTAGTCATGTCATCATCAGAAAGTAATCCATCAGTCCATATCTAGCCTTCCGTCATGCCATGTTGTTTTCTTCATTGCATGTTTACTTAAGGAGTTTTCATCCTACTGCATGTGCATCGGTGGTGGAAGACATCCATAGATCTTCCCTTGGCAACCCTGCATAAACCCATCCAGATATTTAATCAAAAATAAAGGAATGAACATTAAAATCAACATTACCTCTATGATGGTCACTTATGGTAGCATCTTTTAGTTTGCATCAGCATCCTGCATACATATCAACACATCTCCCAAAGATATATATTGTCAAGGGTCTCTTTCTTTTTTAGATTCCGTCAGTCTTCATATCTTCCATGGTGATATCCTAGTCAAATCTTCTTGGTCTTTCAGATGTTGATAGCCTTTACCATGGTTGCATATTCCATGATCTCTTCCTTCCTTTCGTCACACATCTCATTCCTAGGAGATTCCAATCAAAGTTCCTCAATTTTTGTCAACTACATCATACTTCATATAAGGTCATATTATGTTGATTTCATCTAGTGAATGTATGACTCATGCATTCTTGCATTTCTTCGAGGGAGGAGATCCTTCCTTTTGATTATGCTCTCAAGATAGAGCATTGATCCATGTTACCTGCAACCATATGACATGACTTCCACAATATCAAATGTAAGCATACATACCTCATTTTTCCTTTGGGTCGTCCAGACTTCCTGCAGCAGCTTCCTTGATTGAAAGAGTTTCAATCCCTTGATTTGCTTTACTTTTATGTCATCATACCATCATCCCATGAATTCCACAAGTTTGGAATTCTTGATGAAACACTTGCTTCCTCTCTTGATCAATGAACCTTTCAATGAAGATTCCATCAGAGAATCTTGAGGATCTATAGTATCCCCATCAGCAGATGTTTCCTTTTGACAGATGTATGATAAACCTTGTACTAGATGACCTTGCCACTTATGTTGCAATGAGATTCCCAAGAGCTATATCCTTGACTTCCATAGATTCTAACCATCTTTCATGCTTCTCTATGATGATTTCTCGAGCTCGTGCTTCCAATGCTCCTATGATGCCTTGATGCATCCCATTTAGTGAATAATGATAGCCATATCTTACAATAGAAGACTTAGGAACTTGAGAAGAACTTAGGTGAGGAAGACTATCTCAGTAATAAATATCTCTTACTTCCTTTTCGTTGGACTTCTTCTTTTCAGCTTCCTCTACTTCTTGACCTTAGGACAATCTCTTTTGTAGTGTCCATATTCTTGACACCCATAGCATTGAATTTTAGACATGTCCCTTTTCTTTTTCCAAGAACCAGACTTTCCAAATTTTCCCTTTCTTCTTGTCATTGCAGCATAAGCTTGATTTTGCTCACCTGCTCCCACATCAGATTTGGCCTTTAGTCTAGATTCTTCAATCTTGCATAGTGACCATAGATCCTGGAATGGAGTAGCTTCTTTCTTCCCATAAATACTTGAAGTGAAGTTACCCCACTCCTCCAGTAGTGCATTTAATACAACTGTAGTCATTTCTATATCAGACATGACTTCTCCCAAATCTTGTAGTTGTTCTCAAATCTCAAATATCCTCATAAAGTATGAGGCCATTCCATCTTCCCTTGACATCTTTAGCTTGCAAAGTTCTTGCCTTAATGAGATGACTTCTCCCGCAGTGCTTACGGAATATAACTCTACCAATTTGTCATAGATTTCTTTTGAAGTTTCGAGTTTAGATACATATGGGATGAGCAGATCCTTGATGGATTCTATGAGAATACTTTGAGCCCTAACTTCCCCTTTCATATACTTGGCAAGAGCTTGAGCATCTTCCTCTCTTGGTTTAGTGATAGAACCTTTGACATGTTCCATAACCTCATTTTCAATGAGATTCAAATCTATCATTTTCTTCCATGCAAGATAGTTTGAAGCCCCAACCAATTTGTTGCTTTCCTTGCAAAAAGACATTTTGACATATTCAGATGTGGACATAAATATACTTACTTGATAGGATGCTCCTTCTTCTTGTTGCTTTCTTGATGTTGATGGTGATATAGAGGATAGAAAACTTCTCATTGATGAAGGTAATTTTCTTCAAGAATGGTCCTTAATCCCACAGAGAGTGAGATGATACCGCCTTTTGATCTAGCTTCCTTTGGATGAATAGTCTTCAAAACACTTTGACTTGAGTAGATGTAGGGTTTTGGCCTTCTTCCTCTTGATGATGATCCCAATACTTCTCTGTAGACTTCCTTGATCTAGGGTTATGATGCTTCCTTTGACTTCAAGATGATCTTCGCTTTGATGCCTTCCTTGAGATTTGAGACTTGAGTGTCTCTTGATAAGATGCCCTTCCTTGACTTAGTCACCTTAGCTCTAAAACCATGTTGACAAATCTAGACCATAACAATTAAGTGATTTATCTTCTATTAGTAACTACTTGTGAGTGATTTTTACTTCTTTAGATTAGGATCTTCTTTTATTTAGGTTACTAGTATTCTTCTTCATCAAACAACTACCAATGCATAAACCATAAAGAGACAAGAGGCACAGAATATAGGCTATCATTCAGGGCCAAAACCTCTCACTCTTTGAGAGGAAAACCCGAACAAATTCTTCTTCTTATAGAGATTCCAATTGACGAATACCAAGACCAAACCCTTGACCTATTTGCCACTCCAAGACCAAGTCACAAATCTTCCTTGATGGGATCCTTCTTGCTTGAGTCAAACCTTTGCTTCTCCTTCTCGGGTACACTTTAGAATTTGGTTTCCATTTCACTACTTCAGACCTGTACCTTACTTCAGCTTCCTAGGGAACCTTAGATGCAACACACATGAGATATTTTATGGCAATCCAACCCCTTAATCTCCTTCACTGATCTGAATGATCTCTTCTTCTAACTCGGCTTCTTCTGCAGACTTCACTCTTTTCTACAGTAATATCAGTCCCCTTTTTCCACACGTGTGAGAGGAGTTATGCCCAAAAACAGTCCCAAAATAAGTTTGTTGACTTCGTTGCTCCTTTACTTCACTTCACTGGTTTTAGGGCTTCTGTTATGACCTTCGCACTTCAGACTTCACTTCATCGAAATTTTGTGTCTAGAATGGAATGTGAGTTGCCTATTTATAGTCATCTCCCAAGGTAATAAGCAGACTTGAATAGTGTGAGCCGAATGACTGTTTGGAGCGATTAATTAATTTCATTTGAAGCTGACTTGAAGAGGGATGCCTTGTGCTTGTCTTGGAGGGCTACTTGACATTTCTATTGACTCTTAAATAAGTGTAATATGCCCAAGAAGACCCGAGTCTTTCATACATGACATAGACTCAAATTGATTTTATGACCAATCCTAAGGACTCAAAATGGGAGTCATACTAAAAATCAAATTCCTTGCTCGTGAAACCCATAAGACAAGTATTATAATAATTATTATATTTTTCTTATTTTCGTTAACTACATAAAAACATAATTACACGTGTCATTATGAAGACCGAACCTAGTTACTTTTCAAAAATTCAATATAACAAAGCTAATAAGTAAAAGGACATCACAAGCAATTATCAAGTAAAGAGAAATCTATATAAACATTGCCCTTTTGATTTCTCAACACACCTCCTCCTCAATAACCCATTGAGAAACGTTGTCTTCACATCCATCTAATGTATCCTCCACCCCATTTCTGAAGCAATAATATATCATGGCCCTGATAGAAGCGCAACTTGCGACTAGAGCAAATGTCTCCTCATAGTCCACTCCCTCCCTCTAGGAGAACCCTCTCACCACAAGACTACCCTTGTACTTTTCAATACTGTCATCTGCAACATGTTTGATCTTATAGATCCACTCAAAATTGACCATCGATTTCCCCTCTGGTCTGGAAACAATGTCCCACAGATCATTCTTCAAGTTGGAGGCATACTTCTCCATAATGGCATCTCTCCAAACTTGTTGGCCTACTACCTCATCATAACTACTAAGATTAGAGTCAATGTTGTCACTCATGAGCATCATGTAACTAGGAAACAATCTCGCTGGTTTGCTCTCCCTAAAAATCCATCCTAGGAGCTTCCATATGTTCCTCAACATCCCTAAGAGTCTGCTCCAACCATCTTGGCCTCCTCCTAGTGGAAATAGAAGGTGCTCCTGCTCCTCCTCCTGATCTGATGGCTGAGTACCCATTGTTGATATTGTTGCCCTCTCCTCAACCTTCGGAACCTCTCACTCTCGATCAACTGCCACCACTAGTACTGAATCATGTGACTTCCTGGAGGCCCTTTGCTCCTCGAACCTCATGTCCCTGCTTACCACAACCTTCCCTTGTGATGGGATATACACCTCATATCCCTTGGAAGTCTCAGTCTGCCCTACAAAAATGCCATTCTGTCTCGAAGGCTCCAACTTGGTCCCTCTTCTGATGGCATATGGATGTACACTAGACATCTGAAGATGTAGAAATGCCCCACCTCCGGTTTCATTCCTGTCAACACCTCCTCCGAAGTCTTGTCCTCCAATATATCGAATAAAGCTCCATGTGCTCATTAAACATTAAGCTTATATGATAAAAATTAAAATCAAATGCCAACATTGAACATACCATATCTTGTTCAAAATTTAAAAACATGTCAGTTATCCACAGTGGAAGCTTAGTGTTCAAAATGGAACTTGAAATCCTACCTGAAGTTAGATATTCGGCTTGAAGTTCAGCCAGGGTTGAAGGTTCGGTGAATTTCAAATTTCAAGCTTTCACTGAACATGACGACTAAGCTGTAATGAAGAGCTGCAAAATAGCAGTTGGGACCTGTGCCAAAGAATGACGATGCTCAGTCTCCGCCTGCCAATCGGTGACCTCTCGCACCTTTAGCGCGTTATGCTTAATGCAGTTTATTGGCAAGGTTTTGGTATCCTGTATAGTTTGGGATTAATGTTGTTATAATGGTGCCTTGAACTCGGTAATAGTTTGCATTGTTTACCCTTTGATTTCGGGGGGCTGCGACACTCGAGTTTTATTCTTTTTCCTCCTTTTTTTTGGTTGGTTCTGGAGAATTGGTTGATTCTTGATGGAGTGCCACGTTTTTCCTTTGGGAATCTCTATACTATATTGTTTATTGAGCGAATATTGAAGCATAACTTTTTTTAATGATAATACTGATAAAACAGCCCACGAGATTTTATTGTGGGAAAAGGAATGAAGACTGACCTTCCAGACATTGACAAGCTTATAGAGCTGCTGGGTGACCTGCTGCAACACTCTGTCAGTACCAGAAACAACAATGGTGAAGAGGGCTTTGTCTTTGTTAAGCCCAACTGCCAATGACTCAATGTTGTATCCTCTTCTCGCAAACACGCCTGCAATGCGGTTTATCATCCCACTTTCATCCCCGACAAATACAGAAATTGTGTGGCGTTTGACCCTGTCAGTTGCATCCAATTTCAATCAGCCCCTACCCAGTTCACAAACTTCTCTAGCAATAGTCATAGCATGCATTATCAGGCCTGGGGCGTAAACTATGCATACCCTTCTGTACAAAGCCAATACAGAGCAAAAAGAATGCACATTACCAGACCTTTTTCAGAGACCATAATCACAAAAATGCCACTAAACATACTTGGATATAGTTCTTGAGGGAGCTGTATCAGGTACTGCCACTTGCGTGGTTGCTCTGCAATGAAGGGAAGCACCCTTACAATGAAGGTCGTTACCCTTGTTGTTTAGGGTCAGAACAGAGATTTGCCTTGTTGGAGCTAATTGTGCCCATAATCCACTGTAAGAAATGGGTATTCTGGAATCCGATGAATATGTGCCTTCCAAGAGTTTCGCATTGAGCACAGGAGTGCTCATGGTTCGGGAAACAGCGCTTGAAGCAACTATGGCGGCGGCCATTGGCACACGTAAATAAATTCCCCACCTCGAGCTTCTGTGAAATTTAACTTGAATAGCCCTCTAAAGGCTTATCAAGGTCTTAAATGTCAAGAAGTAGAAGGCAAATCATACACGTTCACCCTTGATTGGACTGTGTGCTATTCAAAAACCCATGAGCGTGAAGACCAGCTTGGACTCGTGCGAGATCAGATTTTCTTTACAGGGATATAAATTATTTCAATACATGAACTACGGCTTCTTCCGACGAGTCTGAACGAGATTTTAACGGGTTAGTGAGTTCATTGAGAAAATCAAATCTTTTGGTTTAAGATAAAGACTTATTTATTTAGATTTATTTTAAATTTGTATGTCAACTGAATTCATTGGTAAAAGTTGTATAAAAAGGCAGATTTTTTTAATATATTTCAAAATTTTGATTTTTTCAAATACAAAATTAAATTAAGTAAAGTTTTTTTCGCTAGAAATTATATAAGATAATTTTTTGGCCGACGTGTTTTGAACCAACAAGTGTGGTTTATCATGATCCTCATGATAAACCACACTTGTTGGTTCGAAACACGTCGGCCAAAAAATTATCTTATGTGATTTCTACCTAAAGACTTTGCTTAATTCATTATAGATCATAGAACCTTGAATACAGAAAATTAAATTAAATTATTATAAATAATATAATTATATATAGAGAAAGAGATATATATATATATATAATATTAAATGGCTAGAAATAATATAATAAAGGTTGGAGAGTATCTCAAAGTAAATATGTCTTTCAAAACTACTAGGATCATGAAGGTAGCTCAGACCTCGGTTAAGTTGATCCATGGGAAGGGTCGTTTGAAGACCTAAATTTCACATTTCATGGGCACAACCACATTCAACAGCTTGATTATGAGGAATTGCTTTTTCGTTGTTGACAATGTCATAAGCAAGGCCATTTGGTAAGAGATTGCCCCCTTGGTTTCAGAGAAAAACGGAGGCAGGGCCCTGGGTCGAAATTTGTGGGCGAACATGTGCGGTTTAGGGAAGGTCGTATCTCACCGAGGGGCAATGTGAGGTAGGTGCGGTCATAGGTGGAGCATATGGATCCTGATCCTAATTAGGGCAAGGAGGTAGATTAGAATGTGGTCTTGGAGGGTGAGAGTGAGGACTAGTCGGTTGCGCAAGTGGCAAGCCTTAGGGAAGACTAGCCTTCTCTTCCTGCAAGTACTTTATTTTCTACTCCCTCTTGTCATGCATCCCAAATGTTTACTATTATGTCGTCAAACTTTGGGCATGGTCCTTCCAGGCCAGTTTCTTCTTCTTCAGTTAATCATCACATGAAGCAACATCTTGATACTCTCGGTAGCATTATAACCACTACTATCCTTGTAACATCTTCATTTGAACACATGTCTGAGTTGACTTTGTTTCCCTTGGTGAACCCTCATTATAATCTTCAGTCTAGGATGCCTTGACTAGGTCGGGGGTCTTGGGGTATTGATACCTAAGGTTGGCCCTGGTAAGTCCAGAGGAAGGAAATCAAGTCTCTCCAAGGCTCAACTGAAGGCCCATTTAGCTATTGTCGATGGTAAACTATAATCCCTTAATGGGGCGCTTAGAGCAGCGCAGGCATTTGATTCGTTTCCATCATGATTGCTAATTCTTTTTTATCCAAATTCTCTTTGCTACCAAAATTAACCAAGATCTTTTACTTCTATGATGTTAGCAGAATTGCATGTGAAAGAGTATGAAAAACCACATGTGCATACTTTAGAGAAGAGGAAACATAATGACAGCCATCAAATCAAAGAACACAAACAAGTTGATAACAGAGTTCACCTAGTGTGAGTTACGCCTCTGGGCCCGGTGTCAAGAGTGGGGAGGCCGCTTCATTAAATGTTGCAAGATGGTGATGATTACATGGTGTATTCTTGGTCATTACAATGATAAACTTCCTCAACTAGAGTGGCATGTCCCTCCACGTGACATCTCCTATAGGAACTCTCACTCATCTAAGGTCTCCTCTAGCATGACAACATAGCAAATTCTCACATGAAGTGGCTTATAAGTATCCTCCAACAAAATAGTAAACAAGGATCTCAACATCAAAATCATCATCTCAGCGAATCAAAAGAAAGACACGGCATCACTACATCATATACCTCCACTTTCGGGGATGGCTTGAAAATGCATAGCTCTACTAAAGAAACAGACTGCACCGTTGAATTTGTGGCACAAAATCGTGTCAAATAATTGTAAACTCGACCCATTTCTAACACTATCGAAATTTGGACCCTCAAGAATATCAAAGATTCCCCAAAGATTCCTCCTCACTAGTGGACTGGAATTTTGTTGCTTAGATGAAAAATCTGACTTCACCATTGCGCTCCTTGTGAAAAACTGAGTAAAATGAGTATAAAGTCGGGTTGGTTATGAATTGTCAAAGTTTGGCCCCCAGGGAATCTTTTAGATTCCTCATGATTCCAAAAAGATTCCTCTTTGCAAGTTGACTAAAGATTTGCTACTCAGATTTGAAAACCGATCATGTCATCAGACTCGGCGAAATTATGGTTCGTTTGAGTATAAAGTTGGCATGATTATGTCACTGTGGAAATTTGGCATCAAGGGAATCTTTTAGATTCCTCATGATTCCACAAAGATTCCTCTGTGCAAGTTCACTGAAGGTTTACTGCTCAAATCCAAAAACTGATCATGCCATCAAACTCCTAGCAGAATTCTGGTTCATTTAAGTATAAAGTTGGCGTGATTTTGTCACTATCAAAATCAGCCTCAAAGGGAATCTCAAGATTCCTCAAGCATCAAATAACATTTCTACAGAGATTCCTTGAGAATCTGTCTTGAAATTTGTGTCAGCAGAGTTCCACCCTGGTCGTGGTTCCCACACGTCAGGTTTCTGCACCTTGGCCCTTGCACTCATTTTTTCATTCGGCATCTGTTCCCCCCTCGATGAATGGAAAAATGGTGGTTTAATATCATTTGTGTGGCCGTTAATAACAAAGTCATGCTCATTAAGCACTTGGTTAGACTATGGATGGGTTGTTGACCTCAATGGAGGTCATGGGTTCAAAACTCGTCCACACCCACATATGGCATATCATTTTAAATTTGGTGTGGCATTTAGGGTTCCATTGTTTTTTATGGTTGGCAGAGGGCATTGGTTTATGGAGGTGACATATAGTAGGGCTGCCCGTGGGGTGAGTCAGCCGTCACCACTGGGCAAGTTTGATCCCCGCCAACCCCTCAATATAATATGGCCATGTGGTCGTCGATTGAACGAGGTCCTGGCCACCCGCGGCCTTGATCCATTAACTTTGTTATTTTTTTTATATATAATAAAGGGTTGGGGCTCGGTTCGCTGGACTTGACCGTCGGTCAACCGACTCTCTTTTTAATATTTTTTTTGTTATTAAAAAAATGACAAAAGAATTTGACCCGATTTTTGGGTTTATCAAACAAATTAAAGAGGCGACAAATTCGACCATTCAAGTCACATCGCTAATAAGTGTCAAATTATTGCCTCATTAGTGACAGCCAAATTTAGTCGAACCCCCAACTTTAGCAGACTTCCAAATTTAGTTGGCACCCCTGCCAAATTTAGCAAATGGGCCTAGTTTGACCAAAATTTTAGTTGTCCATAACTTTCACATACAAACTCAGATTGAGGTATCCTTTGCACCGTCGAAAAGGTTGCGATGAGCTCTTCGATCTAACCCTAGTTTCATTGCAATACAATAACTTTTACTTTTGAGCTTTTCCTAAGTCCTCTTTGATTTCTAAGTGTTTTTGGAGCCACCTGGATCATTCGTCCCCACTGAGGATCTTTTGGTCCTCCAAAAGCATGAACATAATATGCAATCTACTTTACTCCCTTGTCTGCACAACAAGTGCCCTGATAGGCCACACTTCCTTCTCCTTCACCTTTGTTCTTCAGAGCCATAAGTGATGAACCGATACCTGTATCTCCTGCAAACCTGTAGTACAATATTTGCAAACTACATGTTCAATTACATGACCAATCATGACCCAAGCATCCCTATACTTTCGAAGAGTTTATAAGACACACTCTTTGGTCAAGTGTACATCACAATATAAACCAATACCCCAACTAATAAAAAGAGGCCAAAACATCATCATGTTGCTTCCCTAAGTGATGGAAATCACATCATCACTTTACAACCATTTCGCAACATATGATTTACAATAATATGCCCATGACAAGATGTTATACCTAATAAAAACATTTCTCACTCATCAAAGTGAATGGGTCATCGTCCTGGGGTTGATTCGCTTATTGAATAACTTTTTCAACTGGTTCCTGCACGAGCGCTTTGTCCTTGAGACGTTGCTCTGGATGGAGCCTCTAACATGTGGCTCTTTGTTGTCCATCTCTGTTACAGTGACTCTTTCTCCTCCAAACCTGCTTAACCTTCTTCTTTCCTTGATGTGGAGAAGGCCTTTCACGTTTTGTCCTCCTTCTTGATGTCATTTTCTTCTAGCACTTGGCAACCTCATGGTTATATAAGCCACAAAAAATATATGGTTTCTTATGTTACAAATTATGTTCATCCTTAACAATGTGCTTGTAATCAAAATGAACATTAGCATAATGAGATTTTTTATAGCTTTCTTTGGCTTTCTCTTTGGAATGCTCACTCCCATTTGGAAATGGCCTGCAATCATGATCATTGGAGGCTTGTGAGCTACTCTCAACATCCTTCATTGTCTTGGATTTGTCACATGAAGATTCTCTTGTCTCTTCTTTTTTGACATAGCCCAATTCTGCATGTCGTCGTAATTCCACCACTTGGATGGGATTCACAATACCTTGTCCATTAGATCCTAGGCCCTTGCCTTCGTATCCCATCTTTTTCAATAATCTTAAACCAATGCATGTAGTGTGTCTTTCAAAATCACCCAAATCATCATCATCATGTGAAAATGAAACTGAAGAACTACCAACACTGTTTACCTCAGTTGTCGATTTTGAAGCAGGTGATGATGGCTTCGTTAAACCTTCGTTGTGCTTCAATTTTTCCAAGGCCTCTTCTGTGGCTCGTAATTGAAGCTACAATCTCTGCTTCTCCTATTTTTCTTCTTGTAGAAGTCTCCTCAATTCAACATTCTCTGCTTGAAGGCTCTAATTTATCTCCTCATTTGAATGATGAGAAGATGATGAAGAAGAAGAATGTTCACTCGAGGAGGTAGACGAAGCATCATCCTCCACTCTTTATTTCTCTTGTTCCTCTCTTGCCATTTTCTTCTCATAATTTTCATACATTACATCTAACATGTTGGCCATCCTGTAGAAGGCATCATAGAGATCTTTGTTGTTCTCCATTTTGCTGCACATTCAATCTTTGGTTATCATTCACACTCACAATTCACATCAGTGAGAAGACTGCTCTGATACCAAAACTTGATCCAGATTCTCTACATTACCGGAATTAGCCAATATCTTTTACTTCAGTGATGTTAGCATAATTGCATGTGAAAGAGTATGAAAAAAACCACATGTGCATACTTTATAGAAGAGAAAACATAATATCAACCATCAAATCAAAGAACGCAAACAAGTTGATAACGGATTTCACCTAATGTGGGTTACGTCTTTGGGCCCAGTGTCAAGAGTACAGAGGTTGCTTCATTAAATGATGCAAGATGATGATGAGTACATGGTGTATTCTTGGTCATTGCAAGGATAAACTCCCTCAACTAGAGTGGCATGTCCCTCCATGGGATGTTCTCTTATAGGAACTCTCACCCATATAAGTTCTCCTCTAGCATGACAACATAGTGAATTCTCACATGAAGTGGCTTATGGTGGTGGTTTAATATAATTTTTGTGGGCGAATGGAAAAGTTGTGGTTTAATATATTTTTTGTGGGTGTTAATAACAATGTCGTGCTCGTTGGACACTTGGTTGTTAGACTATGGATGGGTTGTTGACCTCAACGAAGGTCACGGGTTCAAAACTCGTCCTCACCCACATATGACATATCATTTTAAAATTGGCACGCATTTAGGGTTCCATTGTTTTTTATTAGGCAAAGGGCGTTGGTTTATGGAGGTGACATATAGTGGGAATGCTTGTGGGGCAGTTTGACGGTCACAACCTGGTTGGTTATATCCTCGTATGTCCCTCAATATAATATGGTCATGTGGGTGTCGATTGGGTGGGGTTCGGGTCACCCGCGACCCTGACCCATTAACTTTGTTTTTTATATTTATATATAATATAATATGGGGGTTGGAGCTCGGTTAACCGGACTTGACTGTTGTTCAACTGACCCTTTTTTTAATATTTCTTTGGTTAAAAAATAAAAAATAAAAATAAAAATAAAAATTGGACAAAAGAATTTGACCATATTTTTAGGTTTACCGGACAAATTAAAGAGGTGATAAATTCGTTCGTTCCGGTTGCCGGAATCTATCGCCGATAAGTGCCAAATTGTGGCCTCGTTAGTGGCCACCAAATTTATTCGGAACCCCAATTTTAGCGAACTTCCAAATTTAGTTGCCGCTCCTACAAAATTTAGCCAATGGGCCTAGTTTGACCAAAACTTTAACTGCCCATAACTTTCACATACGAACCCGGATTGAGGTATCATTTTCGTCGTCAAAAAGTTTGCGACGAGCTCTTTGATCTTACCCTAGTTGAATTGCAATCCAAAATCCTTGATTATTGAGTTTTCCTTAGTCCTCTTTGATTTCAGAGTGTTTTTGGAGCCACCTAGATCACTTTTAATTGCAAGGGTTTCATTAGTTTTCGAACAAAAAAAACAACTCTCAAGAGATTGATCCTTTATTCATGCCCTGACATCATTCTTCTCCAAGAAACCCTAGGCCCTAGGGATTTGATCTTTGAATCTCTAGACAATTTTTTTTCCGTGGGTGGTTTTTCTTTGCATCAGATGCAAGACGGTGTTCTCGGGGTTTAGCCAAAGGTTTTTATTTAAGGAATTTTAGAGTCATCAGCACTTGGGGCTCTAAGATGATTTTAGGGGCGGTAGTCTTCTCCTCATAAATAAGTATGGAGATTTCAGTAATAAACATCTACAATCCATGCCATGGTTAAGCCCCTGGAATAATTTAATGGAAAATTCCTTTATGAAGGTTAATAATATGGTGGTCGATGGGGATCTAAATTTCTCCTTGGGGGCCTCAAAGGTTTGGGGTCCCCAAACTCAAGAAGACCTGTTGACAGATATTTTACAAGGAAATTGATTGACTGCCATCTCATTGATGTCAATTGATCAAGTATAAACCATCATGGAGGAATAGATGTAATGGGAATGCAATGGTGGCAAAGAGGTTAGAAAAATTCCTTGTGGCAGAAGAATTGGTAGGGAGAATCCCTATGTTCCGCTAGCGGATTGGTTTTGGAGGTGATTCTGATCATCACCTTGTATTTTTGGAATTAAAAGGTGGATGTAAAAAGTCTATGTTGAAAAATGGCAACAAGAAATTCGAGTTTATTTTGTCCTTGAATTAAACTGTGAATTTTTGAATTCTATTCTCATAGCAACTTAAAATAGCTAAATTAAATTTATTAAACTTAACTTAGGCAATTCGAGTTGGAATTCTTTTGGAAGTCATGTATATGTTCTCCCTACTTTGTAGGAATCCAATGTGAGTTAATTATGAGTTGTAAAATAGAAGACTTAGTTTCATGAGTCTGTTCAATTAAATTAGTTCTCAAACTGATTGAGGGAACTAATAGTGAGTTAACAGTCAGTGGTGACACTGATGAACTCCACTAGTGCTACTCTAATTAACTGAATATTTACTCATCAGAAACTCATGCATGTCGATTACGAGAAAGACCCAATTGAGACTAGAGTGCAGGGACAATGTACTATTTGTTTTAGATTTTTTTGAGTTGCATTGATAGTGCATGCATTCAGGAACTGATCCTTGAGGGATTGCGCTATTTTTAGAGGCTTTATTTCCCTTTAAATACAAGCTATCCTTCATAGGAATTACACATTGGAATAGAGACTTGGAGAGCTTGTGAATTGGCTAAGCTTTGGCCTTGAGCTTGCTTATGAGTTGGAGATTGAATTTGTTGAGTGTTGGGATTGTTCTAAAGAGAACAAGCATTGTAATTTCATCTTGATTTTTTGGATTAATACAAAACAAATAGTGGGGTTTTGAGTTGTGGATTTCCCCAAATATTTATTGTGTTATGTGCCTTTGATTCTCTTCCTCTATTTCTTATTGTTTGCTCGATGTTTATAGGCTTCCACTGAAACGAGTAGAAGTAGATTCTTGTCTAAATTGAATTGGCTTGTGAATCTACAGTATTTTCTACAGTCCGACAACCCTTTTAAGTTCAACCCATTGTGCTTGAATGAAGAAAGTTATATCCAACTAATCAAAGATATTTGGACTCCCTATAATCAAGACTTTGAACTATCCATAGCCCAGCAATTCGTGGAAATTTTAAAAAGGGAATAAAGACTTAGAGAGCTTGTGAATTGGTTAAGTTTTGGCCTTGAGCTTGCTTATGAGTTGGATATTGAATTTGTTGAGTGCTAGGATTGTTCTAGAGAGAACAAGCATTGTAATTTCATCTTGATTTTTCGGATTAATACAAACAGATACTGGGGTTTTGAGTTGTGGCTTTCCCCAGATATTTATTGTGTTATGTGCTTTGATTCTCTTCCTCTATTGATTATTTTTTGCTCAATGTTTATGGGCTTCCGTTGTAAAGAGTAAAAGTATATTTTTGTCTCTTGCTTTAGCGAATTGCATTAGTTTGTGAATCTACAAGATTTTCTACAGGGTATCAGAGCAATATTATTTTTTGGGCCAAGAGTTTGCAGAGAATATCTGAAAATTCATGTGCCAAATTTTCAGAAACAAATATCATATTTGGATTCTTTGGGAAAATATACCCAAATTCAAACAGGAAAAAAAATCGGCCGAATCGGAGTTTGGATGAGGGAGATATCGTTGATTTAAAATCATCTCTCTAGAGGAGATTTCGAAGTTTTGAGTTTCTGGGTTACAGGTGAAAGTCAAATTTGCAATACATACTTCAGGATCGGCAGATGACGTTCCATGGGTTGAGGCTTGAGTATGCCTTGGAAGGAAGCTTGAATTTCA
The DNA here is from genome assembly GCA_031772625.1 of Pinus tabuliformis. Taxonomy (NCBI): domain Eukaryota; kingdom Viridiplantae; phylum Streptophyta; class Pinopsida; order Pinales; family Pinaceae; genus Pinus; species Pinus tabuliformis. The sequence goes on along the minus strand of CM062816.1, from coordinate 746,209,051 downwards.
TAGCCTGGAGGGATAGGATGGAGGTTGTGTTAGAGGACAATGACTTGAAGGAATTTGTTGAACAAGCAATTCCTAAGCCAACAGCTATTGATGCACAGAACTTGGCCGAGTGGAAGAAGTGTGTGGCAAAGGCAAGGCGGATAATCCTTGAGGGAGTTTGAGATCATATTGTCTTGAGTCTCCATGGAAAGGAAACCTCGCATGCTATGTGGAAAACATTGACAAACTTGTATCAGAATAGCAGTGATCAAAGGAAGTTGGCACTGAAGGATAAACTTCGTAAAATCAAGATGGAGAAAGGCGAGACAATTCCAAAGTACTTGACCAAGTTCACTCAATGTTGGGATGAATTTGGAAGTGTTGGAATCACGGTTGGTGAGGAGTATATGGTGAGCCTTTCTCTTATTGGACTCCCAAAGAGTTGGCATAGTTATCAGGACTCTATCAATGGTCAGGAGAAGCTGCCAGATTGGGAACGACTATGGTTGGATTTAATGCAGGATGAGCTTAGGAGGAACACCAGGGATGGCACTTCATCAAAGATTGATGATGAAGAGAACTATGGCTTAGTGATTAAGGTGAGGAAGGGGAAAGGTAAAATTTCCCATTCCAAATCAGATTCTTATCATGGAGGTAAGAAGAAGGACATGACAAAAGTTAAATGCTTTCATTGTCACAAGATGAGTCACTTTGCTACAAATTGTCCATTGAAGAAGTCTAAGGAGAAGTCCTCAGGAGGAGCGACAGGTGAGGCTTTGGCTTCCCAATTTGAATAGGACTTTTCCCTCATTACATGCATGGTGTCTTCAATGATGGGAAGTGTCTTGTACTTAGATAGTGGAGCTTCTTTCCACATGACTAGTGACAAAGAGTTATTTAGTGAACTGGATGAGAAAGATCTCAAGATGCATATCAAGATGGGTGATGACGGTAAGTATAGTGTTACTGGTGTGGGCACTATTACTTTTTAGAGGGAGCATGTGGCTCCACTCACCTTGAAGAATGTTATGCATATACCCAGATTGACGAAGAACTTGGTATCCGTTGCCATGCTTGAGGATAGAGACTATGATGTGATCTTTTCGAAAGGAAAGGCATTCCTTCGACACATAGCCACGGGTCAAGTAAAGAAGATAGGATTCGAGTTCAGAATCTCTATAAGATAGAGGTAGAGGATTGTGCTGCTTTGAGTTCAAAAACAGAAAAAGATGTTGAGTCGAGACATCAACGAGTTGTGGCACAGGCGATTGGGCCACTTGCATGATGGGGCTTTGAAGTTATTGCGGCAAATCTCTATCGGTGTTCCCAAAGGTATGCTTAAGCAAGTTGATACATGCAAGGGTTGTACTTTGGGAAAATATACCAAGTCTTCCTTTGGAGACAGAGATAGTCGAGCAGAGTCTATTCTAGAGAGAGTCCATTCAGATGTGTGTGGACCATTCTTGACAGCATCCATGGCCAAATAGAAGTATTATGTTATATTTGTTTATGACTATTCTAGTAAACACTGGGTATTTTTTATGTAGAAAAAGGATCAAACTTTCACAAAGTTTTATGAGTTCAAAGCATTGGTAGAAAAAGAGTCTGGAAATAAGGTTAAAGCTCTATGGGGTGATAACGGTGGTGAGAATGTCTCCAATGAGTTTAATAACTTTTGTGCAGCGGAAGGGATTAAACAAGAGTTGATGACACCCCATAACCCTCAACAGAATGGGGTTGCTGAGAGGAAGAAGAGGATCATAGTAGGGGCAGTAAGGGCGATGTTGCATGATCAGGGCCTACCACTACACTTGTGGGCCGAGGCATGCAACACATCGGTTTATTTTCAGAACCGTAGCCCACATCGAATACTTGAGATGAAGACACCAAAGGAGGCTTATTCCGGTAAGAGGCCAGATGTTGGTCACTTCAGGATTTTTGGGCCATTGGTTTATTTCCATGTGACCAAAGATGCACGGAAGAAGCTTGAGCTAACAACAGAGTTGGGGATCTTTGTGGGGTACACTGATACACCCCACAACTATCGGGTGTACATGCCAACCAGTCCAATGACAATGGTTTGCAGGAATCTCAGGTTTGATGAGGAGAAGGCCATGCAAGTATCCCTTGAGAGGGAGCTTGAGCTACATGCAGATGAGGAGCTTTTAGCTCTTAAGGTTGAGGGGCCTTAGATTGATGTAGAGCAACCACATGCATAGGTTCAAAGAGTGGGGACATCCACTCAGGCAGAGTCTTTTAGAGAGGGAAGAAAGCGCACTAGAGAGGCTAACATATTGTTGGATGATGCATGGGAGAATGTGGGAGAACCCTCTTCTCAACACAGAAAGAGGAGGTCACCAGAGAGGTACACTAGATACATAGCACTTATGGGTGCATGTGTTGTGACAAAGCCATCTTCCTTTCAGGAAGAAATGCAACAGCCGATTTGGGTTGATGCGATGGTGGAGGAGTATGACTCCATAGTTTGAAACAGTGTTTTGGATGTGGTCCCGAGACCAGAGGACAAGTCAGTTGTGAGCTCATGTTGGCTTTATAAGGTAAATCAAGGTGTAGATGGTAGTGTGGACAAGCATAAGGCCAGATTTATGGCTTGTGGCTTTTCACAGGTAGAGGGGATTGACTATGATGAGACCTTTGCTCTTGTTTCAAGGTACTCATCGATCAAATCTATTGTCACACTATCAGCATAAATGGGTTGGAAGATCCATCATATGGATGTGAAGATTGCTTTCCTCAATGACATGGTTGAGAAAGAGGTGTACATAGAGCAACCTAAAGGTTTTGAAACCTTGGACCTTGAGTCGCATGTGTGTCGACTCAAGAGAGCGTTGTATGGGTTGAAGCAAGCACCCTGTGCTTGGTACATCAGGATAGATAGCTACTTCATTGGGTTGGGCTTCACAAAGAGTAAAGTGGATGTGAACCTGTATCACATAGTGGTGGAAGGTAGGTTGCTGATCATTGTACTTTGTGTAGATGATCTTATACTGATAGTTGATGAGAAGCTCATAAAATCTTGTAAGGAGGACCTTGCAAGAGAGTTTGAGATGAGGGCATGGGGCTCATGCATTACTTTCTTTGCATGGAGGTATGTCACGGAGATGGGGAGTTGTTTGTATCTCAGGGCAAGTATGCCATTGAGATACTCAGGAGATTCTTCATGGAGAGCAGTAAACCCATGGGGACTCCTCTAGTTGGTAACTGGAGGAAGGAGGATGCTACTTCATGGGAAGTAGTGGAAGCTACTATTTACAGGCAGCTTGTGGGTTCACTCATGTACTTGGTGAACACACGACTGAATATGTGTTATCCAGTTAACCAACTTGGTAAAGCGATGGTTAGGCCTACCAAGTTGTATTGGAAGGCGGCAAAGCATGTATTGAGATACCTCAAAGGCACTACTCAGTTTAGGTTATGGTATAGATGGACAGAGGGAGTGAAGATTCAAGGCTTCACCAATGTAGATTGGGCAGGGAGTCCATCTGACAGGAAGAGCACATCAGGAGGGATCTTTAATATTGGGTTAGCGATAGTTTCTTGGTACATCAGGAAACAGAGATCGGTTGCACTCAGTTCGGCAGAGGCAGAGTACATGGCTGCAAGTCAGGCAACATGTGAGGCTATCTAAATGAGGAAGATCATGGTTGGTTTGTTTGGTCAACAGATGGATTTGATAGTGATTTATTGTGATAATCAGAGTTGTATCAAACTCTCTAAAAATCCAGTATTTCATGATAGGTCCAAGCATATTGATATCCGGTATCATCATCTCATAGATTGTGTATTGAGTCAGATCATGTTGTTAGTTTACATTCCCATGGAGGTGGAAAGATGCTGAAATCTTGACAAAGGCATTGTCAAGATGTAAATTTGAGTTTCACAGAGACATGATTGGGGTATTTAATAATACCTTTCTTTTTGAGAGGGAGTGTTGAGAAATGACAACAAGAAACTCCAATTTAATTTGCCCTTGAATTAAACTATGAATTAAATTCGAATTCTATTCTCATAGAAACTTAAAATAGTTAAATTAAGTCTATTAAACTTAACTTAGGAAATTCAAGTTGGAAGTCTTGTATATGTTCTCCCTACTTTGTAGGAGTCCAATGTGAGTTAATTATGAGTTGTAAAATAGAAGACTCAGTTTCATGAGTCAGTTCAGTTAAATTAGTTCTCAAACTGATTGAGAAAACTAATAGTGAGTTAACAGTCAGTGGTGACACTAATGAACTTCACTAGTGCTACTCTAGTTAATTGAATATTTACTCATTAGAAACTCATGCATGTCGATTATGAGAAAGACCCAATTGAGACTAGAATGCAGGGACAATGTACTATTTGTTTTAGATTTTTCTGAGTTGCACTGATAGTGCATGCATTCAGGAACTGATCCTTGAGGTATTGCGCTATTTTTAGAGGCTTTATTTCCCTTTAAATACAAGCTATCCTTCATAGGAATTACACATTGGAATAGAGACTTGGAGAGCTTGTGAATTGGCTAAGCTTTGGCCTTGAGCTTGCTTATGAGTTGGAGATTGAATTTGTTGAGTGTTGGGATTGTTCTAAAGAGAACAAGCATTGTAATTTCATCTTGATTTTTCGGATTAATACAAAACAAATAATTGGGTTTTGAGTTGTGGATTTCCCCAAATATTTATTGTGTTATGTGCCTTTGATTCTCTTCCTCTATTTCTTATTGTTTGCTCGATGTTTATGGGCTTCCACTGTAACGAGTAGAAGTAGATTCTTGTCTAAATTGAATTGGATTGTGAATCTACAGGATTTTCTACAGTCCGACAACCCTTTTAAGTTCAACCCATTGTGCTTGAATGAAGAAAGTTATATCCAACTAATCAAAGATATTTGGACTCCCTATAATCAAGACTTTGAACTATCCATAGCCCAACAATTCGTGGAAATTTTAAAAATGGAAAAAGAGACTTCCATTCAATGGGCTCTCCATAAAAGGCTAGAGATGAGGCTGATATTAAATCAACAGAGGAAGATCTAGAGAGATTGGAATCATTTGAGGGTACATGATATGAATCTAAGGAGTCAAAATGCAGGATTATGCAGCTAGAAACCTCAAAAAGAAATATTTTAACAGATAAGGAGGAACAATGGAGACTCAAGAGGTGGGTGGTCTGATTAAAAAGCGGCGACGAAAACTCTAAGTTCTTCCAAAATTATGCCAAATGACGGAAAAAAATAAGCATAATTTGAGAAATGAAAAAGGAGGATGGAAGTACAGCAAATGCATTTTAAGAGCTTGTGACTATGGGAAAGGATTTCTTCAAAAAAAATCTGAAAGGCCCCGAAGAAGGTCACTATAGCAGAAATTATTTGTCTGGCTCAATTCTTCCCAAGGTTCTCAAAGGATGAGGATAATCAAAGTATGATGCAACTATCCAAAGGTGAACTGGAAGTTGTTCTAAAGGGCATGCATAAGGACAAAAGTCCAGGCCCAGATGGATGGACTATGGAATTCTATTTGGGTTTTTTTGAATTACTAGGGGATGGTCTTCTACGAGTGGTTGAAAACTCTCAGCCGAATGGTAATATATATGACCCTTTCAATTCAACCTTTTTGGCTTTGATCCCATAATTGGATGACCCTTAGTCCTTTGAAGATTATAGGTTGATATCTCTATGTATTTGCATATACAATATCATAGCTAAGATTATAGTTGTCTCACTTTGACCTATATTATCCAAGAATGTTCCTAGAGAACAATTTTGATTTCTTGAGGGACGCCAAATCCATGAAGCTATTTGGGTTGCACAAGAGGGTATGCATAACATTAAAACCAAGAATATGAAGGGCATCATTGCAAAGATTGACCTATCCAAAGCTTACGATAGATTTAATTGGGTATATATTCGTATGATTCTTACACACTTGGGATTTCAAATTCCTTTATCAATTGGGTTATGGGTTGTATTTCTAATGTTTCATTTTTTGTCTTAATCGAAAGATCTACTTCACCTTTTTTTAATTTTCAGAGAGGATTGTGACAAGGTTTCCCTCTGTCTCCTCTTCTCTTCTTATTAGCAACTGAAGGGTTGAGCCTACTACTTTTGGTAGCCAAGTATAGAGGGGATCTTCAGGGTATTGAAGTTGCTTCAGATTTGTTTATTACTCGTCTACTTTTTGTCCTAATTTGTAGCAATGGATCGAAGCAAGACTTGGAGATCATTAAAGAAACTATCTCTCTCTCTTTCAAAAAGGAATAAGAATGCTCCTTAATGCTTGTAAATTGATGTTGGCACATGAAGGTTTGTCTCAAAGGGAGATTTGTAGATCACATAATTTATTTCCATTTGAAGCAAACCCTCTTAACATAAGTTTTAAATACTTGGGTTTTCATTTAAAACCCAATGCTTTATAAGGAGATAGATTGGATGTGGCTTCTGGAAGAGGTGGAGAAGCAAATAAAGCATTGGTACTTCAAATGGCTTTCGAGAGTTGTAATATTGGTGGTAATCATATCGGTGCTCAAAGCAATCCCTATATATTGGATTTCCCTTACATGGGTTCCAAAAGGAATTCTACAGTCCATTAGAAAGCTTTGTGGAAGGTTTCTTTGGGTTTCCTGGGTCAATTGGGATCAAATTGCTCTACCAAAGTCTTGGGGGAGATGGGGCTTAAAGGATTAGCTTTCTTTGGCCAAAGCTTTGTTAGCAAAACCCAGTTGGCGACTCCTCTCTGCTAAAAATCTTTGGACAACAGTAGTATCAAGAAAATATATTTTCCCCTCACTCTGGATAAATGGATTAGGAAGACAAATAAGAGGGATCTGATTTCATCTGTTACGTGGAAAGACACAATTGATTATTTCAATATAATAGGAGAGGGGCTTGCATGGCATGTCGGAAATGGGGCAAAATTCATAATTGCTATTGGCTCGTGGGTAGGTTGTCTTAAGATATTTAGGCTTCCTCTAGAGTTGGTGACTTCCCTAAATGATCTAGGAATTATCTTCTTAAACCAAGTAGTGGATGAAGGGAGATCTACTTTCTGGTCTCAAGGATGGAAGAAAGCGGACCAACTCAACTTGCATGGTGATTTTGTTGTTACATGGCAAGAGTATATTTTAGCAATCAAAAGATCACACATCATAATTAGAGACATAAAATGCTCTCTTAGCTGGGTTCGGTCACCCTCAGGTAACTACACTCCTAAATTTGGGTCTAGTTTTCATATTGCGTACCGTATGAGAATCGAGCCTGTGTGGTGGTGGAAGAAGATCTAGAAGCTTGCATATCTAGCCAAATCTCGATTTCTCCTATGGTGCCTAATCATAAGTAAAATTCTTACATGGTATAATCTCCAAAAAAAGGCAAAAGGAGGGCCCAGGCTGGTGTATATGCGTAAAAATGTGAAGGAATTTGTTTCCCATATGTTTATCACCTGCCCTTTTACATTGAGTATTTTTTAGAAAGCTAAATAACTTTTGGGGTGTAATATGGAATGGAGAGTCAATGACTTCGGGGAGGCTTTTAAAGCAAGGTGGGAGAAGATAAATGATGAAAATCACAGGAACATACGTCCTCTTATTTGCTAGGGTGCCTCGCTTGCTACAAATAAATCCATTTTTAAATATCTCATCTTAGCTCCAACCTTCATTGCGTCTGAAATTGCTACTATATATGGCCTTATGCCAACAAAGGACACATCTTATATTCCTTGATCTATTGTTGCTGAAGAAATAAATTGCCAACTCCTTTGGTCTTATTTTGATGGGGCCTCAAATGAGATCGGTGTTGGCGGTGGAGGTTAATTATGCATCTCAATAGTCATCACTTTTTGAAATAAAAAATTGGCATGGGTAGAGGGACAAATCATTTTGCAGAGCTTCTCTCCTTAAAAATGCTTTTATGTTGGGCATTGGAAAAAGATTGTTGCTCTCTTCAAGTGTTTGGATATTCGTTAAATGTCATCAATTGGTTCAATGTTGTTCAGAGATGTCACAACCACACATTGATTCCTGTTTTAGAAGAGATCCATCAGTTAAAACAAGATTTTGGCTTTATTTCTTGCTGCCATATATACAGGGAGAGGAACTCAGAAGCAAACCTCCTATCTAAAGAAGGTGTTAGACAAGATTTTGGAGTATGGTAGATTACTGAGCATCTAGAGGGGTCAGTTCATAATTATCTGCATCAACCTCTCACATAACTATAAAGATTCTATCATGATCTATTTACTCTTCTTAGTAGCCAATCAACACATGCTTTTGCTGGACTTTTTACTTTATCGCTATAGATTTATCTTTCATATGTATTTTGTTTAAACAATGTGGCAAAGGCCTCTTATAGACTACCTTGTACTTTATAGTCTTATGATAAATTTTGACAAATTATTCTTGTAGGTGTTGGCCTTTCCGGAGGGCTGGCTAGTTTGCATATATGTGATATTAAGGTTGGATTTGTCCTTTGTATGAGCACGGTTTTTTATTTTTGGGGTTGGTATTTCACTAGATTGGTAGGCAGAATGCTTTATACATGTACTAATGTAACTTTTTAAAAAAATTACGAATTTGCTGCAGAACAAAATAATATAATAAAATAAATATAGTCTCAAGGATTAGCTTAATTGTTTGAATTCTCATTGTTAAAGCATATTGTTGATCAGAGTTCACGGGGTCAATTCTCCTCAATGTTCTCGGGCTTAGGCTTTGCTAATGAACCGACGAGAAGTGATCTGTTTGGGTGGATTTTCCTGGATAGTTTTTGTGACCATAGTGACCACCTATCTTCAATGTCCATAAACCACACATAAAATAAAAATAAAAATAACAAATATATTAATTATTTTTAATTATATTCTTATTGAAAAGTTACATAAAAAATATTTTTATCTTTTATTGTTTATTTATCTTCATTTTAAAATATTATTTTTAATATAAATGTAACAACCCTTGGTTGATTATCATGTAAATAAAATAAGACCAAGGTCATGGGACACATATTCCAATCTAAATGTTGGGAAAAACAGTATAGTGGGTATCACTTGTGGATTAATAGTGACTATGGAAATTGACAAAGGCAAAGAGACAATAAATGGCATTTAATGATGAAAATAAAGGAAAATAGGAGAAAAGGAAGGTGAAGGGACACAAATTTGCATGCAAGGGAAATTAGAGGAAAAATGAAGGAAAATGAAGAAAATAGAGGTCTCAATGATAAAAAGGCTTCAAAGAATTAGTTCACAGCTGTTGTCAGTTCAATTTTTTGGCTCACTCATACTCTTCTACACTTAGAGCATTTTGGAGCTTGCTTGGAGCACTCTAATATTCACTTGGATTGAAGAAAGAAAACAAATGAAAGCAAGGGAGTGCAAGGGAACAATTAGATCAACAACTACAACAGAGATACTTTGCAAGTAACAAGTTGCATGTGTGATTTCCTTGTTGATTTTTGGATGCATGGTATATGCATTCCTTGGTTATGTGTTGTCATTAGCATGGATATTTTCCTGGATTGACAGTCGTTTCAACCTTGCCTTACCATTTCATGGATATCCATGGTGTTGTGGGTTTCCCACTCATTCTTTTGAATGGTGCTTAGGTTCCTTGTGGATGTGGGTTGGAACAAATGCTCTGGAAAGCGTGGAACAATTTGGGCTGAGTTAATAGTTCCTGACGTCGTAGGTTGGGACAAACACTCTGGAGCCCTTGGTGGGTTGAATTACTAGTTCTTAGAGCCATGGTTGGAACAAATGCTCTGGAGCCCTAGAAGGTTGTGGGTTGAGTTACTAGTTCCTAAAGCCCTGGACAACTTAGGTAGAGACCTATCTGGTTGATGTTAGTGATTTCTGGATCATAGAGGTTGAATCAATGTGGTTAAAGGTTGAGGTGGTTTGGCCTCTGGAAGCCTTGGTTTTGTTTTGTTTTGGTTTAACCCATGAGATCCCACATTCATGCTTAGAATATGGCATGGGGATGATTGGTTGAAAGAGAGATTTGGTTTAGCCTAATCTATGGTTGAGTGATACGTGGAAGTCTCTGACTTGGTTGGCATTTTCATATGCTAGTAAGAGTTATTTTCCTATTGTGATCTATGTGCACTTGTATTGGTTATCATGTTGACATTATGGCTCATTTGCCATGGTTTCTATCATGGTTATTTGTTGGTTATATGCTAGTTGTATGAGGTATTCTATATATGGTTCTTGACATGTTTTGATAAGTTATTGAATGGTTGATGAATGCATGGGCTAATAAGTGTTATTGCAGCTAGCTAGAGAGGGATTGGAGACTTCTTGGTGATTCTTGGATGAAAATCATAAGTTTATGATTAGATATGCATTTTATGACTTGCAAGTTACACGTTTATCATATGTTTGATAAAATGTATGACATATACTAGGCAGTCTAGGGGAAGTTGCTTCAAGTTTGAATGTTTAGCATTGTTGTCATGCTAATTATGATTTTGGAAAGTTACAAGCAGTTTTGGGTAGTGTGTTGGAGACTAGCCCGGAAAAGTGGCTCAAATATTAGAACCGATGGCACTAAATTGGAAATTTAGGTCATGACTGCATGGGAGCAGGCTTATGAGTGCGGTTATAGCCTCATAACCACATGCATGTTGTGTTGTGGGTGCAGTTGGGGGTTAGGCTTGTGAAAAAGAAATTCCAACTCAAGATCTTGTCATTAGAGGTGGACTAACTTTTGGGTGATCTAGTGCTCTTGAGGGATGGTTGTAATTTGTCGGTGTGTCAGCCCCACTTCCATAAGTAGAACTTGGAGGTTGGGTCATGTCATAGTGACACTCGTCTCATGTTTACGATGGCGAGCTTATGAATTTGGGTAAATGTGGGAGGAGGCATTTACAGGGTGGTATTAGAGCTATAGGTTCAAACACTTGGACTGGGCTAGATGTGATTGTTATGCATGCATGTTAGTCATATGCATGCATTGTAGTAGTTATGGTTATCATGTATGTAGTCATCGTTATAGTTGTGTTATTATGCATGATGTGAGATGTTGATAAACTGATGTCACACACACACACACACACATATATATTGTGCTAATCTGGACTAATTTGTGCAAACGAGATAACCTTCCCTAAACGTCAAAGAGGTATGATTTTGATTATGTCTATATTTGGTTTATTTAACATGGCATGTTGGCAGGACATAGAAGGCTAGAGATGACGATCAAAATGGTGGATTATAGTTCACGCGACTCTCCTTACTGATAAGCTGAGTAGCAACAAGATGTGTATTCTCCAGATTTAGTAAATACATTAAGAAGTCTGAAGGCAAAAATCAGAAGTTGCAAGGTAGATAATGACAAGATAATTGAGTCATAGGAAAGACTTTCCAGAGCTCAGAAAAAACAAGCATAGGTCAATGCAGTGATCCTTTAGAGCTTATCAAATTTGTAAAGATAGGGACAACCACGAATCAATTACGAATAAGAGGAAAGGACTAGTGGAAGGTAGGTTTTTTTAACGAGTTGTTTCCGTTATGATTGATCCTGGATATAACTATAGTTATGTTAATCCCGACCTGGTGGATAAGTGTGGCTTGAATGAAGAAGTGCATGCAGATTCTTGGTTGGTGCAGTTGACCAAGAAAAGAGCTCATCATTGGGTGATATCTTGTGCATTTGAGTTGAATGATATGCCTGCATCAACACACCTAAAAGTGTTTTGTTTGGGATCATATAGTATGCTTTTGGGCATGGATTGGTAGTTCATTCACAGGACTAAGGTAAATTTCTATGAGAAGGCTATTGAGTGCCTGGATTATGATGGAGAAAATAGAATCTTGCAAGGATAGAAGAAGCCTACATCAATGAGAATGGTTACAACTATGCAGGCAAAGCGTGGTTGCAAGAAAGGATGTGTATTGTTTGCAGTGCGTATTTCCAGTAACAAAGGGAATGATGTTGAGGATGATGAAGTCCTGAAGAGGTATCTTGTTTTACAACAGTTTCAAGATGTGTTACTAGCAGAGATTTCATAGTTACTGCCTCAAAGTGGAAGTGGATTTCTCTATTGATTTGGAACTAGGAGCAACACCAAAATCAAAGGCATCGTACATAATGAGCACTCCAGAGTTTGTGGAATTGAAGTTGCAACTTAAGGAAATGCTTTACAAAGGATACATAAGGCCAAATGTGTCGCCTTGGGGTGGACCAATGTTTTTTGTAAAGAATAATGATGATACTCTCAGATTGTGCTTTGATTACAAGCAACTGAACAAGGTGACCATCAAGAATAAGTATCTATTATCGAGGATTGATGATTTGTTTGATCGGCTGAAGGGAGAAGCAATGTTTCAAAGATTGATTTGAGACCAGGGTATCAGTAGGTGCACATAAAATAATAAGACATTTACAAGACTGCATTATGTATTAGGGTATGGGCATCATGATTTTGTGGTGGTTCCTTTTGGTCTTACTAATGCTCCAACTACTTTCTTGTGTTTGATGAACAATGTGTTGAGTCCTTACCTAGACAAGTTTGTGATAGTGTTTATTGATGATATATTAATATATTCTAAGAATGAGGAAGACCATGTAGAACACCTAGCAACAATGTAGATATTGTTAAGAGAGAATCAGTTGTATGCCAAGCTTAGTAAGTGTAATTTCTTTCAGAATCATATTCATTACTTGGGGCATGTTGTTTCCAAGGAAGGTATAACAGTGGACCCATAAAATATTATAATTATCATGGAATTTCTAGATCCTAGGAATGTGGATGAGGTTATATCATTCATGGGACTAGCAGGCTACTACAGGAGGTTCATCAGGAACTTCTCACATATTTCCTATCCTATTACATCCTTGTAGAGAAAAGGGAAAAAGTTTGATTGGACTAAAGAACGTGCAACTAATTTTGAGCAGTTGAAGCATTTTCTTGCAAATGCTCTAGTTTTGAAGATTGCATGTCCTAATAAAGAGTTTGTGGTATGTACAGATGCTTGCAAGAGAGGACTAGGTGGATTCCTAATGCAGGAAGGATAGGCTTTATGTTATGAGTCAAGGAATTTGAATGAGAACGAGCATAACTATGTGACTCACGATCTTGAGTCGACAACTATCATTCATGCATTGAGACATTATCTTCTTGGAAAAAGGTTCACGTGGAGACATTATATTCTTGGCAAAAGGTTCACGTGGAGGCATTATATTCTTGGCAAAAGGTTCCTCTTGTTGAGCGATCATAGTGGGTTGAGGTACTTGTTTGACCAACCTAATCTGAATGCCAGACAAGCTATATAGTTGGCTACCCTCAGTCAGTTTGACTTTGAGATTAGATACATCAAGGGCAAGGAGAACAGAGTTGCAGATGCTCTCAATAGAAGAGTGCAGGGGAATCACATTTCAAGTGTGAGCTCTTACGGGATAGATTTATAGGAGCTAATCTTGCAGGAAGGGAAACATGATGACAAGTGCCAATAGTTGAATCATAGGTTACAATAACATGGTGAAGGTGATAGAGATGAGGAGTATCACCTCATAATAAATGGCTTGGTTAGATTCAAGAACAAGATTTATGTGTCAGATAACAATGAGCTGAAGAAGCTTATCTTGAGGGAGTTTCATGTCAAGTCGTATTTAGGTCATCCAAGATATCAGAAGACATTAACAACAGTCAAGAAGTTCTATCATTAGCTGAACTTAAAGAAAGAGGTTGGTGAGTTTGTTGCTAGATGTTTGGACTGTCAGTAGGTGAAAGCAAAGTGTAAGCATCAAGATGGTCTACTACAACCTATTCCAATTCCAGAATGGAAATGGGAGGTCATTTCCATGGACTTCATTACATGATTTCCAAGGACATCAAAGTAGCATGATTCCATCATGGTTGTGGTTGACAGGTTATGCGAGGTATATCACTTCATTGTAATGAAGTCTACAAATTCAGCTAGTGAGGTAGCTAATATCTTCATCAGGGAGGTAGTGATATTGCATGATGTTCCCAAGAAGATCATATTAGATAGAGATGCCAAGTTCACTTCCAAGTTTTGGAAGGAGTTGTTTGTAGGCTTGGGGACAAAGTTAGCCTTTAATACAACTTATCATTTGCAGATAGATGGATAGATAGAGAGGGTTAACATGATTCTTGAAGACATGTTAAGGATGTATGTCATGCATCAGAAATGGAAGTCAAAGGAGTATCTTCCACTGGTGAAGTTTGCATATAACAATGGGTATTGGGAATATTTGAGGATGAGTCCATTTGAAGTTCTATATGGGTGGAGTTGTAATAGTCCTATTAGCTGGAGTGATCTAGTGAATAGGGTGTTGATTGAACCATATATGTTGACTGAGATGGAGCAAGAAATGCAAGGTATTAATCGGAATTTAAAGGCAACACATGACAAGTAGAAGAGTTATGTAGATCAACATAGAGCATTCAAGGACTTTGAGTTTGGGGGGCATGTGTACTTGTAAATCAAGCCTAAGAGAATTTCCTTGAGGATTGGATCATGTGCCAAACTGGCACCTCGTTATTGTGGGCCTTTTGAGATCCTCGAGAGGATTGGACCAACGACCTATCGACTTACCTTGCCACCAACAATGAAAATCTATGATGTTTTCCATTTTTCATTGCTTAATAGATATGTCTAGGATGTTGATCATGTGATTGATTGGTTTTTATTACAGGTGGAACAAGAGGGATAATTCCATCTAGAACCACAGTGCATATTGTAGTGGAAACAACTCATGCTTCGGAACAAAGCAATCAAGCAAGATAAAGTGCAGTGGAAGCACTTTGGGCCCGATGAAGCTACATGGGAGATGGTTGAATAGATGTGGGTTATGTATCCTTCCTTATTTGTTGGTTGAGTAGATTTTTTTGGTGTATGTGTTTTGGTTTATGTTTGTATAAGAAGTTGTTGTAAATACTACATCGAGTTGTGCTATAAATATCTAATAAGTAGTATGGTGGTCATGGTTTCTACAGTTTGGTATGATGTAAATGTTGCATTGAACTATGTTATAAAGCTCCATGGGTAGCATGTTTTGCTGGTTATAAGCATCATTGAACACCGAGCACAGTGTTCCCCCAAGGGGGAGGGGTTTGTAACAACTCCTGCTTGATTTCCATGTAAATAAAATAAGACCAAGGTCATGGGACACATATTCCAAGCTGAATGTTGGGAAAATCATTATAGTGGGCATCACTTGTGGATTAATAGTGGCTATGGAAATTGACAAAGGCATTGGTAAAGGCGAAGAGACAATAAATGACATTTAATTATGAAAATAAAGGAAAATAAGAGAAAAAGATGGTGAAGGGACACAAATTTGCATGCAAGGGAAATTAGAGGGAAAATGAAGGAAAATGAAGAGAATAGAGGTCTCAATGATAAAAATACTTCAAAGAATCAGTTCACAGCTTTGGTCAGTTCAGTTTTTTGGCTCTCTCATTTCATTCTCTCATTCTCTTATACTCTTTCACACTTAGAGCATTTTGGAGCATGCTTTGAGCACTCTAATATTCACTTGGATTGGAGAAAGAAAACAGAGGAAAGCAAGGGAGCGCAAGGGAACAGTTGGATCAACAACTACAACAAGGATACTTTGTAGTTAACAGGTTGCATGTGTGGTTTCCTTGCTGATTTTTGGATGCATGGTATATGCATGCGATTCTTTGGTTATGTATTGTCATTAGCATGGAGATGTGCCTGGATTGACAGTGGTTTTAGCCTTGCTTTTCCATTTTCTAGATAGCCATGGTGTTGTGGGTTTCCCACTTGTTCTTCTGACTAGTTCTCGTGTTCTCTATGAATGTAGGTTGGAACAAACGCTCTTTAAGCCTTGGAATAGTTTGGGTTGAGTTACTAGTTCCTAGAGCCGTAGGTTGGGACAAACGCTCTAGAACCCTTGGTGGATTGAGTTACTATTTCCTGGAGTCGCAGTTGGAACAAACATTCTAGAGCCCTAGAAGGTTGTCGGTTGAGTTACTAGTTCATGGAGCTCTAGACAACTTGGGTTAGAGACCAATCTGGTTGATGTTAGTGATTTTCGGACCATAGAGGTGGAATCACTATGGTTGAGGTGGTTTGGTTTTATTTTGGTTTAACCCATGAGATTCCACATTCATGCTTGGAATATGGTGCGGGGTTGATTGGATGAAAGAGAGATTTGGTTTAGCCCAATCTATGGTTGAGTGATACAGAGAAGTCCTTGACTTGGTTGGCAATTTCATATGTTAATAAGGGTTATTTTCCTATTGTGGTATATGATCTCTTGTACTGGTTATCATGTTGAGATTATGGATGATTAGCCATGGTTTCTATTCTGGTTATTTGTTCGTTATATGAGGTATTATATCTATGGCTCTTGACATGTTTTGATAAGTTATTGAATGGTTGATGAATGCATGAGCTAACAAGTGGTATTTTAGCTAGCTAGAGAGGGCTTGGAGGATTCTTGGTGATTCTTGGATGAAAATCATAAGTTTATGATCATATATGCATTTCATGACCTGTAGTTTACATGTTTACCATATGTCTGACGAAATGTTTGATGTGTACTAGGAAGTCTAGGGCAAGTTTTTTCTTCAAGTTTAAATGTTTGATATTGTTGCCATGTTAATTATGATTCTAGAAAGTTACAGGTAGTTATGGGCAGTGGACTGGAGACTAGCTTGGAAAAATGGCTCAGATCTCGAAACCGTTGGCACTGAACTGGGAAATTTAGGTCATAACCGCATGGAAGCAGGCTTATGAGTGCGGTTATAGCCTCATAACTGCATGCATGTTGTGTTGTGGGTGCGGTTGGGGGTTAAGCTTGTGAAAAAGCAGTTCCAGCTCAGGATCTGGTCATCATAGGTTGTGGAATGACTTCTGGGTGATCTAGTGCTCTTAAGGGATGTCTGTAAGTTGTCAGTGTGTTGGCCCCACTTCCATAACTAGAACTTGGAGGTTGGGTCATGTCATAGTGACACTCATCTCATGTTTACCGTGGCGAGTTTTTGAATTTGGGTAAATGTGGGAGGAGGCATTTGTAACAAATATAAATGATATAAATATTATACTTTTTTTTAATGTATTATTACTTACGTTATATTAATTTTTTAGAGAAATAAGTTTGTTGGGTACCCTAAGTATAGTGATATATATATATATATATATATATATATAATGAACCATGAAAATACTTAGATAGAGAGAGAGAGAGAGAGCAATGAATGGATTTTATTAAAATTATAAAAACATAGAAAATTTATAGTTATTAAGATTTTACTATGTGAGAGTTTTAACATATTTTGAAATTCCTTTGCAACTAGTAAACATATGGTGAAAATAAATATAATTACGTTGTAAGGCATTCCCCTTTGAGAAGAACTCCATCAGCTGCTACTCTGCACCCATCTGCACCATCAGATCTATTGTTAGACAATTGGGAGTTCTTTTCACCATTAGATCCCACCGTTTTAACTATTAACCGACTCTTGATTGTGCAACCATTCAAAGGTCAAACAAAGAAAGGAGCCCTCTTCTTTTAGCCTAGGTTTGAGGAGTTTTAAGGAGGGTTTGACTTTATAGAAGGAAAGAGAATGATTAGTAGTAATTCATCAAGGAGTAGAACTAGGTCCCAGATATAAAAAGGTCCTATGTTTTTGTATTGGGCCGCTGTAATTGATAAGGGAGCAGAACCAGGTCCCTCTGCAATAATTTCAATGTAAATTTGACTTCAATCAACATTTTGTCATTCCTTTTACAAATTCTTATTCTTAGGCATAACTTTCAGGGTTCGAATTGCAATTCTTTGATGTAATTTATTAATTCCACCCTTTGTTAATGTCAACTTGACACTTCATTTAAAAATTAAGGCAGACATGTAATATTTGAAATATGCTTTCCAAATTGCTTAGTCTCATTAATTAGATAATACCAGTTAAAGAAAATCGATGAAGTTATGGGTCAACACTGAACCAAAAAAACCAAATCTTTTCGACCAAAATGAGTCAAGGATTATGAATTAATGGATAAAACCTTTTCTCACTTTTTATACGGTTGATTATTTGCGTGTTTAATTAAATTAGTGACTCTAAACAAGCCTAAATTGCATTGTAGGAGACCGATCTTTCTAATTCTCGGCACCTAATTGCATGTCTAGTGAAGCTTCACAATATTTTCACTGCAAAGATATTTTGAATCTTTAATTTCATCTCTTCTCAGAGCCACTGGTTTTCTTGCGGTCAATAATGCACAAATATTGTCATTGAAAGCACAAATTTGAGTCCAGTCTTTCTAATTCACAACTCCTAATTGCGTGTATAGTGAAACCACACACTATTTTCACTGCAACGATTTATTTAATCTTTAATTTCATCACTTCTCAAAGCCATCGGTTTTCTTGCAATTGATAATGCGCAGATATTGTCATTGAAAGAAAAATTCTAGAGTATTTTTGTTGCCTTCTAAAGTTTGCATCACAATTCATGGAGGAGGAATGTCGACGGTAACAGTTGCACGAAATTGCCCCACCCCAAGCCAGGATTTCCATGAGATCCAGAAGGCCCTAAAAGGTGTTTTTGTCTCTGTAAGCTTCTTTCTCTAGGCTCGTACTCTAAACAAGTTTGACCTTAAAGTAATCATATCTATTCAATCATTACGTTTGATTGTGTTATACCTAAATTTTTGCAATTTCTATGATTTGAATGAGGCTTGAAACCGCAAAAAAAGGCTAGAACACCTAATCTTAACCCATTCATATGTAGCAATCTCTATTATTTTGGAGTCTCAGTATGAAATGCTTTGCGTGAATGGTCGTCTTGTATAACGACAGATAAATACATGCTCATAAGTAGGGGAGTCGATGGAGAACGCTTGGTAAAGATTTTAGCTCATAGATCTGCCTTCCATCGGAAAGGAATAAGAGAGACTTGTCAAAGAATGTACAAGGAGGATCTTGTTAAGTTTATAGATTCTAAGCTTTACGGTAAGTTGCAGGTACAAACTGTATTTTTCATTGTGGGTTAATACATATTACTTCTCGATGTCATGAATTAGTGAATACAAAGTGCTTTGTAATTTTGGACAAATGAAATAATCATATCCAGTTTACCTTGGAGCTTTCCAAGCTTTGTATAACGATGTATTTTCCATTTGCCTACTAAAACATGCAGTTTTCTATAACGAGACTTTTTGAAAGCCTTTCCGGCGGGTTTTTCCGGTCGAAATCCGACAGGAATTTATTGGAATCGCAAGTTTGATAGCTAGTTTCTGCACAATGAAAGCGTCCCAGGGGTTTTTCAGGGTGCTGAATCCAAATATGCAGTTAAAAAACCATTTTAACTGCAACAAATCAAGATTTAACCTCAATTTCTTCCGCTGGATTCCGTCACCGGAATCTCCAAAAAGTCGCATTATAGACAACTCCCTAAAACATTAGTTTACAGAAAGAATCAAAATAGGGTTGCTAGCAAAAATATTAGTACATTAACATAGTAATTAAACTTATAATGTAAGTTATCTCTTATTTGAAACAAGATGCAATGATTCTCTGGATGCTTGATAGTCCAGAACGAGATGCGTTGATTGTACACAGAGCCTTGAAGAGTTGGTGCAAAGACTATAATGCTCTTACAAAGGTTATTTACACTCGAACTATAAGAGAGGTAGCTACTATTGCAGAAGCATATCGACCTAGATATAATAAGGATCTAAAGGAAGATATTGCGTCAGAAAATAACGGTATGATCACCAAGGTACTTTGGTGTATTTTATGTTATTTTTTAAAGCTAATAAATTAGAAATTTGCTATAAAGACATTTGACTTTACTCTTAACCATAATTTTTTAAAATATTCCAAAATTTATAAACGGAAGCTCCACCCTCACCAGATGGTGATTTCTTGATATTGACGTTTGCAGCTACTGTTGGTATTGTTATGGTCATCTTTCTCTTCTATATTCAATGTTAATTTGGAACCGTTCAAATCCGATGCAAGATCACTTTATGAAGCTGGAATGACAGGGTCTATCACTAATGAAAGAACCATTTCTAGTACATTCAATATGAAGAGCATAGAACATCTCCAAGTTACATTGGAACGTTATCAACAGATCTTCAAGTAAGATCTTAAAAATGTTAGTATTGCAAATTTCCTATTTGTGAATGTTTTGGTGTATCCTTTATCCTTTTTTCCATTTTCTGAGTACTCTGTGAGAGGAAAATAATGTCCATCATCAAAAACTTTTCCAAAACTATACATATATTTTCTTCTTGTCTATGACTCTCTCTAGTGTCTTTACCCAAATAAGCTTCATGTCATTAATAACGTTCAGATCAATCCTCCTTCACTGGTCGAGAGCCTTCGACAGATTTCCACTCGTTCCTCACCACGAAGTGTTATTCTATAATTAATATGACGTTTATATAATGGTTGATTTCTATATGGAAATATATCATATAAGCACATAACTTATTAACTCGTGCACATAAGAATATATTATTTTTTACTATATTATTCCCTATTCTATTCACCTTTTTTCTTTCTTTCTTTTTTTACAAGAGAAAAACAAACCATCTTTTATTCAAAAGCAAAAGTTAGTTACATATTCATTCATGTTCCCAATAGTCTTAGTACAACAAAAGCCTCTCTCTCAGAAGGGGAAAACTATGATTCTAGAGTACACATTCGTCACTGATCGTCTATCTAACTATTTAGAACCAAAAACATTTAATTGCATTTCTAATCACTTACACATAAATATTATAAAGACTTATTTTACTATATCTTTTTATTATTATTTAATATTAAATAAAGTGAAATAAAAAGATTAAGGATGTGGAGAAATATGTGGTTATATATTATTGCAAAATCATCATAGTTAATATGATGTAATTTTACATTCATTTTTTGTGATATATCATATTTTTAATTTACATATTAAATTTTAATTATGTTAATTATTATTTTTAAAAAATAATATTATTTTAATGTAATAAAAATATAAAACTGGTTGATTACTATTATATATATAAAATAATAATATTAAACTATTTTAAAATAATAATTAAAAAATAGTTATAATTTTTTTCATTTTAGTGTAATGACAAGTATATGTAATATTAAATATTACTTTATTTAACCAAAAGATATTGTATATTTTTATTATATACCACATAAATGATTTATGATACTAGTGATTCTTTATAATAAAGGAAGACAAAGAAATTCTATAATGATAATATAAATCATTTAGAATAATATATGTATTTATTTATAATAAAAGAAGATATACATAAAATCTTTTTAGATAATATTTTGTTTACCTAAAGAGATATTATTAATAAACATAATTTAAGATGAGATGAGTGAATTTTTATTATACATATTTTTTTTAGATAATACTTTATTTATTCAAAAAAAAATGTTACCCATAACCTATGATGATGATGTTATGATTTTTTATAATAAAGGAATATTTAAAAAGTTCCTTAAAACCTAACATTTTAGAAAGGACATAATTATTTTTCCTTATTCAAATTTGAGTTAATATCAATAAAATAGTTTTAGTAGTGGTAAATGATGTTATGATTCTTTATAATAAAGGAATATTTAAAAAGTTCCTTAAAACCTAACATTTTAGAAAGGACATAATTATTTTTCCTTATTCAAATTTGAGTTAATATCAATAAAATAGTTTTAGTAGTGGTAAATGATGTTTTAAAAGATATAAATATTATTTTTTAATTAATCTAGTTAACATTAATTAAGTAGTTTGAATAGTAAGATATAAAAGGGTAAAAAGACCTATTTTTTCTTTCTTTATTGATTAATGGTTAGTTAATATCAATTAATTAATTTGAGTAGTGATTTACACTTTGACTAAATTTTATATAACATAATTTCTTTGAAGATTAACAAAATTCAGAACTTTTTTATGTTGTTAAAATTATTTTATAATGAATTTCACAATGGTAATATTTATAAAAATAATTAAAATTAATGGAAGATACATCAGTTTTAAATTGGGTGTAAGTTGTGACTAGGGCCCAACATCCATTCCTCTTACCCATAAATTTTGTGGGCACCCTTTTAAAACATATGGTATGCCATTTGCATCTAAAAAAATTAAATTAGTTTTCCCTATGTAAGATGTGTTTAGATTCATTGTGTTTTTTTAGGATGTGTTTACATCCATTTTTTATTTTTTTTTGGCAATTATAAATGTTTTTGTGAAATGACCTAAGTATGTTTTTTTTTTTTCGATAAAGACTAATTCTATTAGGTGAAATATAGTACAATCAGGATAAGCAAAAAACCGGCAGACCGGAAATGATGGATCCATCAACCTCGGTTCCGGAGGAGAGATTCAAACTCATGGCTACATCAGATGACTAGAAATCACAGACTGCCTAAATCCCCATAGGGGCAGAAACTACAACACATTGTTTTTTCCCTTTCTTTTTGTTGACTTTTGTCCAGCCACCCTGGGGGAATGAGCTAAGACAACTTGAAGACTGGAATTCTCTTTCATCGGGAATTCCCTTTCTGATTCCGAGGAGGTCTCATGGACGCGTTTCTGGGCTATAGCTGAGTCATGGGTGTGCCCCACGGTGTTCATGGGTGAATCCGTCGGCTGGGGTGCCTAGTCTGGTTCTGAATCGCTTTCCCCGTCCTCCAAACTTGGGGAGTTGGAGCTTCGAGCTGGCTGCGGAGTACAGGGAGCCCAACGCTTGGGTTTGGTTTTTGCGAAGATTCCCTTTTTTTCTCTTGCTGTCAGCGATGGGCATGAGGTCTGTAGATGCCCTGTTAGATGACAATGGCGGCATCGGAAGGCAATATTTTCGTAATCTAGAAACTGGGTCCAAACAGAGTCATTGATCTTGAGATTGATTTGCTCTGGCAGACCCTTGCTTAGATCTAGCTCTACACAAATTCTGGCGTATGTGTAGAGGCCTTGCCGTTCCCTCTGATAATCTCCCATTAGAAAGCAGCCCAAAGCGTTGCCTATCTGCCTGTATACTTCTGTGTTCCACAGATATATTGGAAGATTTGGAAGCCTGATCCATATAGGGGCTTTTGTGATAACTGCAGAAGCTGGGTCAAAGTCAAGGAACCATGGTGTTAGGAAGAGGCCTGCCGTACCCATGAACCAAGGGCCTTCCTCTAAGGCCTTTTCGTAGTGCTCAAGATTGTCGAACAACACTATAAAATAGCCTTTTGCACAGAAGTAGATCTTGCAACTGTGTGTCCAGTTGTCATAGATCCAGTCCAAAAGATCTTTTGAGCGTGGCCAGAGCCCATTGAATCTGCATATGATGGCCCTTTCTGCGAATTTTTGGGTGTCGTCTGCCATGCTATAGTAGGAGATCTCAACAGAGGGAACCTCCTCCACTTTGTCCACCAAAAAAGGCTTGGGTAAAGCCTGAACTGGTGGAGCTGTCTTGTCAGGCTTCTTGGCATGGACTGCATCTTTATATGAAAATGTTTTGGCTGAGGATGGCTCTCCAACAGCTCCTCCTCTCAAACGAAGGGTTAAAATAATAGATGCATCTTTATTAATGCCGTAGAAAGAAATAGGGTAGAGATCCTCAAGTTGTTTACCTTCGTGGAGAAGCCGTTGTGCTGCAGATGGGATCCCCAGTTTGATGTTCAGTGTCTGCTTGAGATGTTGTACTAGATCCGTCTGGCTTACCCATAGTAGCATAGTTTTGCCTGTTATAAGCTTGATTTGTATCTGGAATGATGAGCAGGGCTCCGAACGCTTCCTTCCCCTGCAGATCTGTGGAGAGGGCCGACATATGCATTGATTGATTTTCGCTTCCTGGATTTGCCTCATGGGCAGTAGAGGCGTACAACCATTCGGTGCAAGCCCTGCCTTCCCGAAAGCCACAGTCAGAGGATAAGAGGCTAGGGGATCTGCATGATCCTCCTTGACCGCTGCTCCGTCATTCTGAAGAGGGCTGTATAAACGCGTCGAGGAAGCAGGGGATCGGGACCATGCAACCTCTGAGTTCTCTGCCACGAGATCTGCAAGCGCTTTTGAGTCTGCGGCGCCAGCTTTCCTGGTGTGGCCATCTTGTAAACCTGCAGCGGAACGAAAGACCCTTGATCTTCGTCTAGATCTCTCGAATCCCTTCGCGGCCAGAGCGAACAGAGACCTGCCGGCGGCCGAGGGAATGGAGGCGGCAGAACTAGGGTTCATCCTCGGAGCTCTCTACAAAATCAATCGACCTAAGTATGTTTTTATCAAACTCTAATGAGAGAAATAGA
Source organism: Pinus tabuliformis (assembly GCA_031772625.1). Classification (NCBI taxonomy): domain Eukaryota; kingdom Viridiplantae; phylum Streptophyta; class Pinopsida; order Pinales; family Pinaceae; genus Pinus; species Pinus tabuliformis. The sequence goes on along the minus strand of CM062816.1, from coordinate 746,184,848 downwards.
TGAGAGATTGATTAATGCAATGCTTCCATATCCATAATGTCCTATTGTACTTCATTTGAGTCTTTTATGCTTTAATGCTTCAATGGACGAGTTTGAATGGAGAGGGAAATATCACATCCTAAAACATGGAATTTGATTATAAAATAACATGATATGTGTTCACGTCTTTAAAGTAATTGCATGTGACCTATGAACATAAACTTAGAATATATAGCTCCTTCACTCAAGAAAATATGGTTCTTGAAGGATTTATTCACAAAATCGGGTGTTCTTGGTAGCATTTTAAATAGATACATAAATTATAGTGTTGTGTATTGAATTAGTTACCAAAGGGAGGAACATTTATTAACACTTTACAAGTCCAAGATCTAAAACCCATCAACTCACCCTTTAAGTGTTTAGAAACTTGTTGTAGTTCCTTATGTTATCTCATTTTTTTGTGGGTGAATGATATTGGGTAAAGGGACATGGGGCATCCATCCCTGTTGGGTATTGAAAATCTTTTCCTAACCTCGCAACTCTTAGAACCCATAGGACTGTTACATGCACACATGGAGGATAGACAATAACACGCACCATTGATATGAACTAGTTAAAAACATACATGTAAAGAGTTGTTTTAGGGTCCATGCTAGTACAATAGCGTCATCTCAACATCATCAAGTCCAATAATAGAGTGTCTTGTGTCATCACCTACGCCATGCACATCAACATGATGATATCATTAAGACCTATCCATTAGGTGCATGTCATACCTAACTAAGTAATTATTTAATCTTTCTTTTTGGTTAAAACTTTCAACATTAACAATCTATTTATATTTCTTGTTCCTTTCAAGATAGTGTATGTTTTCAACATGATTGTAGTCTATCCTAACAAATAACCAAAATAAACCCATGGTTTCAATGCACCATATGAATTATGATAGAAATTAAGAACATTAATTATTTCAACCTCATGTTTTTGCCTTGTAGCCTTCCATAGAATTAACTTTTGGATTTAATAAATTAGTGGATAATCTCTCTTTCCTCATAATCACATAACAACCATACAACTAGATATGCATGAAACTAAACACCATTTAGATTCAAGATAAATATCTCAGTTCCTTTTCAATTTTAACAATGCAATGAATTAATACAAAAAAATAAATAAATAAATTAGTATCTCAATTAATAAAAGGAGATTAGGAGCACAAAAGACATTGTTAATTTCCCATAAAGAATATCTCTTGTTCCTACTCCTACAACATCTAAATGAGAACTATCATTAACAAAATTACATTGGGTTATACAATCATTAAGACTAGAGAAAAACAATTCTATTAAAGCCATATGATATATGATGACAGACCCCAAAGTCTAAAATCCACTCATGATTAGGTTGACATGCTAGTGAAAAATGAATATGAGGTTTATAAGAAGTAGAAGAAGAGGAAGAATCTAAACAAATAGTATGTTTCTTCATGACCAATTTGCAAAAGCATTGTTAATCTAGTTTTTTCAAGAATCAATGTTTTTCCTAAACTAGTTTGAAGCGACGTGAGAAAAATCACATGGTCATAGGATCAATGAAAAATAACAAACACACAAATTGACATAGGATATATGTGGTAAAACCCTCAAAAGAGAAACATACATAAAGCAAATGAGCAACACTCTTAATAATTTCTTCTCAATTTTCATCTTGTACAATGAAGACACGATTATTTTATTTATAGAGCATACACTTGCATGCAAACTATTCTTTAGTTTCTAGTTCATTCACCCAATAATTAAAAGATTCTTCAAGTTTATTTAAACTTGGGATCTATCCATGCAATGGATAATTACAAGTTATTTATTGAATATGAATAATTTAATTGCATCTTTGTAACTTGTGTGTACATAATTATGCAACAACAAACATCACAATTTACACTCATGATTGAATAATAAACTGGATAAATAAGAAAAATAAGAGAAAAGAGAATAAAATTTAATAAGGATGCGTGTTATAGCAGAAGCGAGAATGTGAGAGTCAACAAACGATTTACTGAGGAACTAGAACATATTTACTTGTATATGTACTCTTCTTAGGGAAAACTATATTTTCTCTAATGTATGTAGAATAACCTATGTTGTAGTTTGGTTAGTATTTATGTAGTTTATTTTGTATTCTAGTTAGTGTTCATCTGCGTTAGTGCATTGTCCAAGTCTTTCATATGTAAGCCATCACATTTCAATGAAATTAGAAAGTTCAACAAGTTAACTAAATATTTTATAATCAATGTAGACTCATATTAACTCTAGATTTATCATGTGCCAAGGGAGATCAAATTCCTTGAGGTGGAAACTTCCTTTTAGAGTGCAAAATTTGAGGAAAGGTTTGTACCTTGAGGAACTTTATCCTTCTTTACACATGAAAGATATGGAGTTAATATGGATCTATTGGTTCTGATCATGGGTAACGATGTGAATTTTTTAGATGATCATCATTATGTATATGTAGACTTCATAGAGACTTTTCAAAACCATGCTTACATGCATCTTCCATGCACCAATGTCCTTCTTTGATTCAACTCCAACTAGACGCATCTTGAATCGGGTTAGTACATGTTTGTATTCAACGAGCTTGAAAAATGTTTCACAAGAAAAACATAACATAGGAAAAATTAGTTTGCTTGTGATGCCTTTGTATTTTTTATTTAAACAACAATTATGAGTGCAAACTATAAACATCAACATCAATTTAGAATTGATATATATTACAGATTTTTAAGTTCTTAGATTAATCACACTTTAAGGCAATAACCGAGATTGGTAGAATAATTGATGTGAAACAATAGCATGTAAAAATGATTGTTCCTACTGAATGAAATTTCCCTTCTCTATCCACAGGCATCGACGGATCAGAGTACAATGGACACAGAAATTCCTTACGGATTGGGAGGGTTAGCATTTGTAGTTATTCAACTTTTAGGAGTTGCAACAATAACCTCTCTGGTTTCTTGGCAGGTGTTAATTGTCATTATACCAATCACTGCAATTTCCCTTTGGTATTAAGTCAGTAACTCTACTCCATGAAAACCTGCAAATCATAGCTGTATTTTCTTTTAAACCTTTTATTTTTCATGCCATCTTCCTCACGTATCATTTCAACATTTCTTTGACAACTTTTACTTTTCAAGGGGATAACCCTCTTTTGATATTTAATTACAATGATATTGTTTATGTGTTACTACTCTGCAACATTATTACATCTCATCTGCTAGGGAGCTGGCTAGATTGGCGGGCATTAGAAAGGCTCCTGTCATACACCATTTTGCGGAGTCTCATATAGGAGCTGCCATAATAATAAGTTTCAATCAAGAAAATCGCTTCTTGAACACAAATCTTTGCTTGACTGATTATTACTCAAAACTCTCCTTTCACAAAAATACAACAATGGAGTGGCTCTGTCTTCGACTAAATTTTCTGTCCAATCTTGTATTTCTCATTATATTCCTATAGGTTTGTAATATATGGTTGTGCCATCGTTCCCTATGAGAATAACTCCACTCCCATGCCACCTGTGGCATCTTCCACCATTAATTTTGGTGTTAGACGATTGAAATATTACCATAGGATTGAAAACCAGTATTAGTCAGTTAGAATGTGTAACAAGATTTTGCCATATAATATTACATTGCAACGCCTTCTCCCCCTTCATAGATTTTGTGACCCATGGTACATGCAAAATTTCAAGAGCCTCCCAGTTCCTCATATGCGTTACAACCATTCTTCCCTTCCTTCGTTGACTATTTGAACAATTTCCTTTCAGCTCATGCATTCTCCATGATGGGATTGCAAGGGATTTCTATTTTCGTTAAAAAAATATCGCTATAATTTATTAAATCTAATTTTATTTAATTCGTAAGGAAGGTATCGAAAATAATGATTAATGTACTTATTTATTACATATATTTTGAAACGAGATTTACTCCATCTTCATCTACTTTTATCTACTTTTAATATTGTATTTAAAAATCTAAAAAAGAACAATGCTTCCTTAGGTTAATAAAGCAAAAAAGAAAAAACTCAATAACTACTATTACACTCCATGTTTCAACATTATTTATATATAATTCAAATTATAGTAAATAATTATAAATAATAATAAAATATTATAATTCTATTATCATTACAAGTTGTTTGGAAAACTATGGTAACACGTAATTGTAAACCACAATAAAAGAATTTTTTTTTTTTCTATTATTAAATAAACCATTTTTTTCCTATATATCTAATTTATTGAAAACAAAATATTATTATTATTATTATCATTAATAGTCATTATATTTATTATTGATAAAAAATATAAAAATCCAAAGGTCCAACAGAGTTGAAACCTCGCTCTAATACCATATGTAACAACCCCAAAATTAAAACATGCAACTAATTAGATCAATTATGCAATTTTTAATCAACACACAATTTATCAATGATTTAACATCGAATTTCAGAAATATGAGTAGAGACAACTTACTTGTGGCGATGATATTCCTTACTTGTGATTTTGAGGTTGAATGCTATTTGAATTTCGCTAATTGCAACAAAGTTTTGGGGACGACTCTCCACCCAACCGTAGGCTCTGTTGCACAAAATCTTGCTACAACTGGCCACCCCCGAGCCCTCAATCAACATACTACTACCAAGGAAGCCTTTGTCTCACAACACTTTTCTCCCAAGAGAATGGATGATAGAATCATGGAATGATCTTTCATGTTCCTCACCGTCTATTAAATAGAGCAAACATTGTAAGGAGAATCGCATGCACACACTCCATGTGTCAACATGCAACTTTTATTTCTTTATTTTAAGTTTAACTTAATTTAGTAATTCTCTTAATATAATTCTTTCTTATTTTATTCCTTTTTACTTTTTGATAACTTTACTTATTTTTATAGTTTATTTTTGTTTATATTTATTTAGAACTCTAGTATTGTTATTTACTATTGTTATTTATTTATTTATTATTATATTTTCTTCATTATTTATTATTTATTTACAATTATTATCTTTTCTTTATTGTTTATCATTTATTTTCTTATATTTTAATATTATATTATATTATCTTATTTATTATTTATTATTTTTATTATTATTAGGGGACATTACAATTTTGCCATATAATATTACGTTGCAACGCCTTCTCCCCCTTCATAGATTCAGTGACCCATGGTACATGCAAAATTTCAAGAGTGTCCCAGTTCCTCGTATGTTAATGCTCTTTATTTACCCGTCTGAAGCAGCAATAGGAAGTTGAGATTTGTTGGGTCAACCAGATGTAGGTAATTGAGGCAACTATCAATTTCAGAAATCATGACCCCCCTTTGGTGAAAATCAATAAAATAATGAAATCAGACGAGAATGTGAGGATGATATTTACAGAGGCTCCAGTTGTGTTTTCCAAGGCACGCGAGATGTTGATCAATGAACTTACTCTCAGGGCCTAGAATCACACTTAAGAAACCAAGATATAGACCCCGCAGAAAAATGATATAGCTGCGGTAATTACAAGAACTTCTTTTTTTTAATTATATCTTTTTTATTGAGGTTAGGTAGGAGTTAGTGTTTGGAAAATAAATTCTTATATATTTGTTAGGTTTGATTGAATTTGAAATAATTTTAGTCACAACAACTCATTGATATATAGTTCTTCCATTCCAACATTAAAATTGATTCCAACGCTCTTCTAAATACACTACAATGCTATAATAAATTTGCACTTTAGTTTTTCTTTTACTGTAAATTTTTATTCACAAAACCTCATGTCCTCGGTTTCATTAATCATAGTAGTCACACTTTAAGATATCATTGACTGCCTTAGACTCCTATATATAGAAAGGAGGTCTTTTCATTTGTATCATCCAAGAATTGTTCATTTATGTAATGTAAGGGAGGTTGCCCCCTCTAAGAGGCTGAATTCTAAGACATTGATCTATCTTTTCTATCTTTTCTTGAGCTGGTTTCATAACATTTGGTATCAGAGCTTTGGATTCTAGGGTTTCGTTGCTCCAAACAGGTCATCATGGCATTTTCGCTATAACTTTTTTCTGCGACATTTCAGAAGCTAAAAAAAAACCCATTTGAGAAGAAATTGCGTTGAATCTCGGGTCCGAATTTCAGAGCTTTTTGCGCTATATTTGCTGAGATATGATCTGAGGAAGTTGGTCTTTTTGCAGACTCTTGAATTACATTCCAAACAGGGGACCTGGGGAAAATCGTCATCACTCTCTCTTTGGGCATCGGATTGAAATTTCATAAGAAGTTACAGAAAGAGGACAGACTGTAGTTTCTTGTATATATTTTTCAGAGCCAAAGGTCAAAACAGTGACTCATGGCACGTCGTACAAGTTCGCTCTTCTGGAAAGGTCTATAATCAGGTCATCTTGGGAGATTGTGCATAACTCTTTCTTGGACAATCCAATTTAGATCAGACTAGTGGCATTGGAAAGAGGACACGGAGGGCTACTACAGGTCGTAATTTCAGAACTTAAAGATATGAAAGTACAGAGTTATAGTCGTTTCAAGATCGAGCTCCTAAAATCAAGAAAAAACAAGATGAGGAAGTTTGATGGCAAGGATCCGGTAAATTGGATACTTCAGATGGAGCAATATTTTGATCTACATGGTGTACCACTGTTACAAAAGGTATGTATTGCATCTTCTTATTTAGAACTGGATCATTTTTTATGGTATGAAGGGCTTTGTTCTCGTAAACAACTTGTTACGTGGTCAATTTTCGCAGAGGAAATGATAGCACATTATGAGGATACAAAGAGCAACACCTTCTTTAGAGCATCACCATAACAATTGGAAAGAGTAAAAGGGCTTTGTGACATAGTGGAAAGCAAAATTATGGCAACTAGGAAGCATACCACTCACAACTATAAAGATGGAGATGTTGTTGCCCCTAGTCTTCCACAAACTACAAGGGTTACACCACAATAATTGGAAGAAAAAAGAGAAAAAGGGCTTTGTTACAATTGTGATAGCAAATGCACTAAAGGTCATAAGTGTGCTGAGAATAAATTATTTTACATAGAATATGAAGAGGAGGAAGAAAAGGATCAAGAAACATCAAAAGAAGAAGATATACGCCAGGACCCCACCCTAGAGAAAGAAGAAATGAATCCAACCATATCTTGTAATTCATTGGTCGAAATTACCACTCCTCAAACTATCAATATGGAAGGACATATCAAGAAGAAAAATGTTCAAGAAGTGAAAGATCACATCGAGCATCAAGAAATGAATCCGATCGTATCTTGTAAAGGATTGGAAGAAATTACCACTCCTCAACCTCTAGAGATAGAAGGACATATCAAGAAGAAAAAGGTTCAAGCAGTGAAAGATCACATCGAGCATCAACAACAAGTTCTCCAAATTTTAGAGGATAACGCTACTTCGGTGCAAAATCAAACGAAACAACAGGTAGATCAACATCGTAGTGAAAAATGTTTTGATGTAGGTGATTGGGTATTTTTACTGCTACCTCTCAAGCAAGCTATTTATGAGAAGGAAATGTTGGCAATACTACATGCACTTAAAAAATTGTGACCTTACTGAATGGGAAGACTCTTCAAGGATGAGGATGTGGAAGCATTGTTTTGTGCTATTTCTATTATCCAACCAGATTAGATAAACGAAGCAAGGGATGAATGGAATAAGGACGAAGAAGTATGGCCACTTATTCAAAAGTTGCAAAAGATCCCAATTCAAACAATATTGCCTGAAATTAAGAGGAAGGAAAAATCATATTGGAACCTGGAGAAGTCACAGAAACAAGAACCTGACAACTATGAAATCGATCAATTTCAGAGTATCTCATCAAGTGGAAGAACTTACTCGCTAAAGATTCCACATGGGAGGACAAGAATTTTATACAGAAGCATCAAGAACTACTCAAGCGTTGAGGACAACGCTTTTTGAAGGAGAGGGGCATGTTAGGCCCCTATACTACTAGTGTAACCCCTGATTGTTATTAGTACAACCCACTTATTATATTGATGTACCCATGTAGTGCCCATATTGTTACTATTGTGCCCCATAGAAGCCCACTATTGTTATTATTGCGCCCTTACATTATTATTGTTATGTCGGCTCTGATTATGTTATGACCCCTTAGACTCCTATATATAGAAAGGAGGTCTTTTCATTTGTATCATCCAAGAATTGTTCATTTATGTAATGTAAGGGAGGTTGCCCCCTCGAAGAGGCTGAATTCTAAGACGTTGATCTATCTTTTCTTGAGCTGGTTTCATAACAATCACAATACTGATTCTTGTACTCATTCTTTAAGATATCTTTGAATGCTTAGCAATTTATTTTGTTCATAAAACTTTTAATCAACCTTTAAAATCCAAGTGTTTTCTCCTACTGTCGTTCCTCCCATTGACAACATTCTTTTCTTCAGTTCCCTTTCAAACTTTTCCTCCCATTAACAACATTCTTTTCTTTAGTTCCCTTTCAAACTTTTCCTCCCATAGATAACATTCATTTCTTTAGATCTCTTTGAAATTTAAATACTCAAATCAATATGGTCTCAAATTAACTATTTTTCCAATTCTTAATATAAGTGTTTCCTCCTTCCTTTTTTTAATTTTTTTTTTATTAATATTATTTTCTTTCACACTTTTATCATCCTTGATAATGAACGGACATTTCAACATTGAAATTTTTTTTGACATTAACCACAATTTAATTAACTATATTAAAAACAAATAATATTAAATTTTTACTATTATTAATTTTTAATATATCTATATATATTAATTTATTTAGTACTTATTGACCTATCATATCTTTTATATTCAAATGGATTGATATATTGGAGAACAATGAACTTTTTATAAATAAATTTGTGATAAAAATGAATTCAAATACTCCAAATAATGTTTAACTTTATAGAACATCTTTGTGGGAGTATTAACGTATGTGAAAAAAAATACTTTGAAAAAATAGAAATGTATTTATTTGTTATATTGGTAATCTAAAAAAATTAATTTAATTATTATAAAAGTATAAATATTAAAATATTAAATATTTTAGATTTTATTATAAAAATATAATTTAAAAACTTTGGAGGAAATGATAATACACAATGAAGCTTTTTTTAAATAAATCTGTGGTAAAAATGAGTTCAAATAATCGAGGAAATGTTTAACTTTATCGAACATTTTTGTGGGAGTATTGCTGGCCGAACACTCATACATTGATCGTGAATTTAATAATTAACTTATTTGAAGAAAATATTTAAAAAAAAGGCTGTGATGTATGAGTTAAATTTAATTGTTATAAAAATATAAATACCAAAATATTCAATAAATTATTAATTTTTTTTAAATTATATTATATATACATATTTAAAGAAATATAATATTTTTATATTATTAATATATAAGGATGTTTAGTTTTGACTGGATTATTTGCAAATAAAAAAAAAGTCATCTTACAAAATTATGATAATATTAAGAATGTTATTACTTCTAAATTTAACGAGAAATTATGGGTAAATAAAAAGTTTGAGAGCCAATTAAAACTACAATATTATAAGAATGTGATCAAACATAATCTCAAAAAATAAAATTATCTCATTGGATTCACTAGCCTTAAGAAGGAAATGAACATTGCTAATATTAAAACCAATTTTTATGAGATTCATAGTAAAACATGCATTGTTCAACTCCCATAAGGCCATGGGATGAAAGAGTTTGTCACTTGTAGGATCCTAAGAAGGTTGAGGTTGAAGATGAAAAACACTTTCTCTTAAACTTTTCATCATCTAATTTTCTTAATTTGTTACACTACCAACTTTCTTGACATTTTGACTCAACTAAATTATAATGATTTGAGAATGTTCCTCTCACTTCTCTTGAAACTTAAAAATAAAATATTAACTAATTTTGACTATAATTTACTAAACGCTAACCACCATCATAATATCTAATTAAAAAATATAAATATATAATATTACTTATTAAAAGTTATATCTTAATAAAAAAATATAAATATATAATATTACTTATTAAAAATTATATCTTAATAAAAATAAAAATATATAATATTACTTAATTTAAAAAAAAATTGAGTTGATGGGTTGCCTTTTTAACTTTTGAAATACTTTTCTGATAATATATATATATATATTATTATTATTATAATAATATATATATTTATAGTAATAAATGTATAATTTTTTTTGAGGAAATAGTACAAATAACCCTGAGTTAATTAAGCTTTTCTAGATGTGAGCGAAATGATTAATAATTTCGTGAATTTTTTTTTCCAAATGTTATATATTTTTTTTTTTTTTTAATTCTGATATAATTTTGTGATTTTTTTCCCAATGGTATATGATTATTATTTATTATTTTTTTATAAATAAATTTTCAATTTTAATGAAAAATTAATTATTTATTATTTTTTTATAAGTAAATTTTCAATTTTAATGAAAAATTAATTTAAATTTGTTTAAAGGAATGTTGGATAAATATTCTTAAAAGCCCAAGGTGCATAGCATGAGCATAAATTTAAATTTTGAGATAAACTTATTTGCCGTTGAGTTTATTTTTCTTACTTTGAAATAGTTATGCATATGAATAAATTACAAATTTTTAAAGTTAATGTGGATTATAAATATGTTTCAAATAATTTTGAAGTATTTTTATTATTGGATGTTATTATTAATTATTTTTAAATTTAAATAGTTATTTTATATATATTAAATTAGACTAATTTTATTAATGTAACAAAAATAGTATAAAGAGGCACCGACTTCTGTAGAGCAAGTCCCAAATTATGCCATGTTTAACAACAAAATATTAGAAAGAGACTACTTGCACCGGGGAAACTAGTGCAAAACTATAAGAGTTTGCTGCCCACGCAAGGGTAACAGCCTGTAGTGCAAGAGTGGAACAGTTTTTTGAACAATCATCAAAATCATCAACATTGCATAAAAAAAACCACTAGAATAGACCCATAGTATTGGGAGCTAGGAACCCAGAACCTGAAAAACATTGACCAGCTAGGTGTCGTTAGGAGGAGGAGGTTCTTCCACTATCACACACTTGTACGCCTCCATGTTATCTTTTGCATCCTGTTTGTCTCTCGGAATTTCTTCTATGTTCTTGAAGCGACCTGGATTGGTGCGTCCCTGAGCTGCTTCTGTGCATCCCTGAGCTGCTTCTGTGTGTCCCTGAGCTGCTTCCAGGGGCTTTTCTCTTGCTGGTGGTGTTCCGCGCCTGAGTATTGCGGGCTGGGTCTTCAGAGTTTTGTGGCTCCTCTCTAAATGCCACCGAGATAGTTGCTATTATGTAGGGACGTTCCAGCGTGCAGCGAAATTGAAATTGTGTAGAATGACTGGGTTGCAGAGATGATACAGAGGCAGCAGGAGGCTGGGGAGCAACATTAACAGGCCGAGGACCTGCAGTAGCAGATGAAGGGACAAGGAGGGGGGGCAATCTTCCTCTGCTACTGCCCCTCCTACAGCGCATTCGATGACGCAGACGAGGCATGCTCACCTGGGAAAAATTGAGCGGACGAGGACGAGAAGGAGCAGTGCCAAAGAATGAGTGGTCAATGGGAACAGAAGGACCTGTAATTAGTGGTTCAGAGCAGAGATTCAAGACCGAAGAACCAGTCCATAGGCAGCATAGAAGACTCTACGAGAAATGTGCACCATCCACCATCTCAATGCAGCATAGAACTTGGTAGCGTCTCCCCGTTGTCGTGTGCGAGCTCGGCTCTGCAGCAACAGGGAGACAATTGCAGTTTAGAAGATGCGGAGCAGGAGGAAGACGGTCTGAAGAGGTCATCTTAAAAACCAAATTGATGAAACCTCGATTCGCGCGGTTCATTAATGTGCCATTAATATCGGCAGTGGCTTTTTTTATATGCTTCTAAGTGGAAACGTGGGTGGCTAGGTGGCCTCGCCACTTGCTAACCCAAGGTCGATGCATAGTACCTGTGTCCCTAAACACCCACATCCGAGATTTTTTATTATATTATATTAATGTTAATTATTATTTTTTTAATTGAGATAATAATATAAAATTTATTTTTAAAAGTTTCATTAATCCATATTTTCAAGGAAAAATTGCTTTATAATTTAATTTGTAAAAATTACTTTTTTATTTCACAAAACACCACTCACACACAAATATATATAAAATACTATATGCTAAAGTGCTTAAAATCAATAGTTCTTTCCCTTAACTAAGTACCAACACTATTTAAAGAAATATATAAACATACTAACTTAAAAATTAATACATAATATCTTATAACAATTATATCACCCTAAAACTTGCTACAACCAACTAGATATTAAAATATATAAAAATTAACTTAAAAATCATATAAATAGTATAGATCCATCTTAAGCATAAATTTAACATGCCTGGATAAGGGTTAAATGCCTTGTCCCCCCTTGCTAATTTTGTGACCCTTGGTACATGCAAAATTTTAGTAGCCTCATAATTCCCTGTATGTTAGCACTTGCTTTATCTTTATTTGCCCATCTCAAGTAATAGTAGGAAGTTGACATTTGTTGGGCCAACCAGATGAAGGGATTCGAGCCAACTAAAAATTTTAGAAATCACGGCCTCCCTCTAGCGAGAATCAAGAAAATAATGAAGTCAAATGAGAATGTGAGGATGATATTTGTAGAGGCTCTAGTTGTGTTTGCCAACGCATGCGAGATGTTGATCAACGAAATTACTCTTAGGGCCTAGAATCACACTAAAGCAACTAAGATATAGACCCTATAAACAATGATATAGCTGCAACAATTACCAGAACTGATATATTCGATTTTTTGATCGATATTCTGCCTAGGGACATTTTGAAGGAGGATCGAGTTATTAATATTGGAACCCCTAAGCCTTCTCTCTCAATTGGAAGCAACAATTATAAAAGCGACATTGTTAATTCTTTCCACCATTATTATTCACCCAAACTGCACTCTATGCCTTATCCTTCCCTAAGTGAATTAGACCAACAATTAGTAGGTTTAAAAGTAGAACCTAAACCAACTTGGTAAATCTACAACATTTAACTGGGACATCCTATGTTGGCAGTTCAAGCAACATTTAGTGTTGAAAGTTGTTTCCAACCCAGCCATTTCCGTTATTTCACTAAGCAAACAAATACAAGTTGATTTTGACCTATTTCGGTTGTCATTTTTATGCTATGTCGTGAATGAATTGAATTAAGGGTTTGGTCTCGTGATTACGACATCCTAAGTATGGTTTATGGACTTCTGGTTCAAAACTTTGTTGTGTTTATCGAGCAAATGCCGATTGTAGACAATTTAGTTCATTATTGGTATATACATTTTTTGTTTCTGTATGTATTTCTATGCCCAAATTGAAGAATATGTAAAACTAAATCAAACTTAATGTATCCCTATATAAATACAAGATTTTACACTCTAATGTTCCAAAAAAAAACATCATATTAGCTTTGTTGTCACGAACATGAAGCAAGTAGCAAGGTACCTTTATCTTAGGGCCACCTTGCATTGTATGTTGCCCCAAATGAAGCATTTTATAGAATACGATCAATTATAATCCATTAGAATAATTTTAGAGGTATCGAAGATCTATAAAATTCAATCACAACTTTATTATATTTTTGTTTTTGTTTTGGGGTATGCTTAATAAAATTATTTGGGGAAAACCTCCTATCGCATTGGTGGATGGAATCCCCAATGAAACTTGAGTAAGCTGGTGTGCTCCTGGTAGAGATCCAGGGGAATTCACTGCCCGTTAGTGAATTGAGGAATTTCTAGTGACATTGACAACTGGTTTAGCTGGCATTGACGACAACAACAACAACTGGTTGAGCTAACCCCTTGTTATAACTCTGGCGAACTTGTGATTGACACACAAATTAATGGATGAAATTGCAAGTTAGTTCATTTTTTAAATGCATGTAAATTGCCTTTATACATTGATTCATCTCATTCTTATTATGAACCACATATATCCTGATTATGACTTCAACTACTTCATATAAGAAGGTGACCTAGACGAATGGAGTCTGCAAGATCGTTGCGGGTAACCATGGAGGCCTCAGGGGCCATAACCTTAGGGTTTGAAGGCCATTGCTCATGCACCAGACTAGCCTGATCTTACCATTTACCTCCCTTCCTTCCTGGTTACACTCTCACTCAGCGTGCAGTTCATTGCAATAGAGACTCACCGCGAAGCACATCTGGTTCCCTTCAACCTGTTTTTGCTGCCTCCTCGACAACTATAGCTCCGCTGACTGTGACTGTCAGTTTCGATGGAGCTAGACGACGTAGACTACGAGGCGGACCCCCACCCCGACCAGGTTATCTAGGCACACCACCAAACCGTGATGGGCTCTGGCCCCTTTGCTGCCACTCTATGACCGCTGACAGCTGCTCAGACCGTTTTGTTTCGTCCGAGTCCATATGATAAACATCCACCGCCCTTAGTCGACATTGATGAAGCACCTGGTTTGGACTGTCCCCCACTCTCTCCAGCGACCTTGAACCGGATAGGTACCTGTCTTTAGCCCTCTCCTATGTTCTATGCTTCCCTGGTACACTCATCTCAGACCTCTATGCCCTATTGTGCCCCCTCTACCTCCCGCTTTCCCCCATCTGGACACCCTCCCCTCATTATCCCTGCCTCCACCAGTTCTACCCTAGCTCCTAGAGTTTCAAACACTAACACCCTTATTCGCTCTGGCTACTTCATCTCCCCGATCCCTAACCCTAAATTGACCTCGTCTAGTCCCCAAACTGTCAACAAGGGTTGCTGGGGTCTACTTGTTAGGGTCCAACCCTAACCCCCTTATTTATGTAATAGGGCCGCGTCATAGTTATAGTAGTTATAGTTAAGTAAAGAGTCAATAAAGCCCATATTAATAATTGTAAGTGGTTGACCTGCATTTAAAGAAGGGACCACAATTAGTTGCAAATGGGCCATGGTATTAGATAGATGGTATTAATAAGAACCACGGTATTGCATGTATGAATCCTATATAAAAGATAGAGACTCCCGTCGAGGAGCATCATGTCTTATTTTGTACTTGAGCCCAACTCTATTGGAGGTTGGCCCCTCGAAGAGGCTAGTGAACATTGCTTTCCTTTCTGAATAATAAAATACTTGCTATTCTTTCTTATTGTTCTGTGTTCTGGGTATATTTTGTTGAAAAGTGTGCAACAAGAAATGCTTGTTGAGAATGCAACAAGATGATGGAGCTTAGTGAAAAGAGTCGCCTTCACTAAGTGGGCCCGCAGGCAAATTATGGCGCAAGTCCTATTTTTGGATCCCAGCAGGGATGATCACAGCAAGAGTGACCACAGCAGGAGTGACCACAGCAGGGATGATCACAACAGGAGTGACCACAGCATGAGTGATTACAGCAGGAGTGATCACAGCAGGAGTGATCAAAGTCTATTTTTAGACTGGCTATCAAAAATAGAAAAGTCAAATATTATTGTCTCATAATAATATTTGGACTATAAATTTGATCTTATTCTCTTGGAGCACTTCAGTTTGAGCTACAGATGTGGCACATGCAGTTATCAGAAGGAAGTACACTTTCTTTGTGGGTCAGTTGAGTTGTTGCATGCATGACTTCAGTTAGAACTCAATCAGTTGAGTTTGGTGGAGTTGATTGTAGAGTTGATGGAGTTGTGTTCAGTTTGACTTGGTTAAACTAGTTGTAATTAGTCTAACTGCAAATAGACTAATGATGAGTTGTTAAACTAATTAGTAACTCATAATGCAACTATAGAATACATCAGTTAACTCAGTTGCATGTCAGTTCATGTTTAGTTCAGGAGGGACAGGTGTTAGAGGATCAGATTGCTATCAGTTGTGACTATAGTTGTGCATGATGATTTGCACAATCAAAGGGATTGAGTATGCCAATGAATTGGCCAATACCACGTATTATAGCCTCTGCTCACGTCTTTCCCAGTGTGAGTGATTCTTTGGAGGTTAAATACGAGTTTGGTAAACCATTCTCATTCATTCTTGAGCAGGTATTGAGCTGTGGAGGCAGTGAAGCAGCGGGGGAGATTTGGAGATCAGATCTGAGCTGTATTGTGTGTAGCATGTGGAGATAGTACTGAGTACTTGTGAGGAGTATTGTACTATGTATTGTTACATGATTCAATCACTATAATATACAAATAGTTGGGGTTTTTAGCGAGATGCTTTCCCCGGGAAAACTCTGTGTTGATATGTGTGATTGATGCTTCTATGTACGCCTGTGAATTTTTCTGCTTCTATAAATTGATGATCAACGTAGAGGAGCTTATGTATTGTGTATGTATTCCGCAATAGTACATGATCAGGATAATCTCCATTGAATATGTGTTTATTATTCAAAATTTCTACATATTTCTTCGCATGTTTGGTATTCTAGTATCTTCTCGTAGGTCAAGAGCATAACAAGTGGTATCAGAGCGCTTTCTAGGGCCGGTGGGATCTCCATTTTTAGAAAAAAAAAATTGGCTAGAGACGTGTTCCGGCGTCTTTAAACCACGGGATCTATCGTTGAGCGCATAAACCTACGAAATTGGGGAGGCATGTGTTTGGTCAATTTAGTGTGTCCTAAATTGCTATTTAAAATGTCAATCTGGGATTCGTAAACTGATGAAGTGAAGTGCACTGTATTTGCAAGATAACCTTTTCTTAGTCTTTTGTCGTTTTTGAGTTTTTTTTAGTTTGGGTTTATCTTCTGTGGATTCCCTAGTGTGAAATGGCGAAATTGAAAGTTAAGTATGGATGGTAATGGTGATTTCTACAATGATTTTCCAAACTTAAAAGTTCTCAAAAAGAAGGTTTCAAACTGACTGTAATGAAATCAATTCTCAAAAGGAAGTAAATGTACCAAAACAGTGAATTAGTGACAATGGCCCAGTATCCTTGCTGCTGTATAAAAAAAGAATATAAAAACTGAACTTAAAGCAACTCAAAGACTGAAAGCAAAGCAAACTAAATCACACTACTTCAACCCGCATTCTGACCCTTCAACTTTCGACTCGCTCCGGCTATAGGAAGTAATCATAAACAAGTTGAGTAATATGATATCTAAATTGCAGGAAATTAAATTGCATAAAAGGAAACTACGATTTAACTACTCATTCATATTTCAACTCTTGAAAATGACGTAAGTAATTCAATCTCTAACTTGCAGGAAAGCAAACTAAATCATACTACAACAAGTAATATTCTGATTCCTTACTAATTGAGTCGCTTAGCTATAGAAAGGAAATCATAAACAGATGAGTAATATGATGTTTAAGTAGCAGAAAAGTAAATAAGCAAAACAAAACTTGAAAGAAATGACAATGCTGGAATTAAACTCAGGAAATGAAAATCAGCAGAAAGGACAAGATGATCTCATGTCAGTAGTTATCAAAAATATGTAAATTTGCCCGGGCTGCCTACAAAAACCTGTAAAAAAAGCACTGATCAACTAACAGTTATAAAAAAACATAAAGGAAATATGGACAGCAATGAACATCAGAACAACGCAATATATATACAAGCAATGATTATAAAAATAGTAAATGAAAGCAAGTAAGAAACTATACAAAGATTTGGTGTACAGGGGCCCTCTGCAACCTCGGCCAGTCAATCACTTAGTCATAAATCGAATTCAGGAATGTTGTCTTCTCATATATTTAAAGTGCAGTAATAAAACAAAGTAAAGCACAGTACAGTGGGCTGATAACAACAGTCAAAATTACATCTCAAAAGCTAGCTATCCAGCGTATATCAACGCGTTATTTATAAGTGAAAATGTTGCAACTAATTCCTAGATTTTATGTTGCCAAGAGACACGTAAATCTCCTCGGCCTGAGATCTAGCGTTATGGTCATCATGACAGTTGAATCCATGGAGTGGTGGCTGCTCAATTCAGTTCACGGGCTGATCTACATGTGTGCCAGTACCTCCGGAAACTAAGGATCGTGCCACACAAACCTTCATGTGGGCAAAATAGAGCCGTGCCACCGCAAAACTCCTCGTTTGGCCCTTCCTTTGACCGTCATTGACCACGACCGTTTATGAGTGATTTGGCTGAACTGAGGGGACACACTCCATGTACACGTCACTTGCAGCTTGCCCATGTGGCCGGTTTCTCCATTGGACACCTGTAACATAGCCTTTAACAAAATGGTTGCGGAAACTTGGGTTGGCTGTGGAAAGTGACAAGTTTCCGCAGTTGTTTGAACAAAAATCTAAATCAAAC
This sequence comes from Pinus tabuliformis, assembly GCA_031772625.1. Taxonomy (NCBI): domain Eukaryota; kingdom Viridiplantae; phylum Streptophyta; class Pinopsida; order Pinales; family Pinaceae; genus Pinus; species Pinus tabuliformis. The sequence continues at coordinate 746,166,582 of CM062816.1, read as the reverse complement.
AACAGTCATAAACATAGTTAGGAAACCATTTCATAAGCTCTTTTTAGACTAATATGCAATGATTTGACAGCTTGGTGGATGAAGTAAATGGAAAAAGAAGGCTGAAAGGGTATATAGGGAAGTGCAGGTTTGGGACTCAACATACCCCCACTGTGAAGGTGTTGCATGTCCTCATGCAACCAAAATTTAGTCATTCCCCTCTAATCCATATGTTCTGATGCTTCTGCTAGGACATCTAGCCCTCTTTTCTTCTTCTTTGGTGCTACCACCATCCTTGGTTTCCTTATTAGACATCTGAATTTGAGACTGATCAATGCTCTGCTCAACTTTTTGCACTTTTTCTGCAGTTTCTTGTTTTTCTTTTGCCATAGTCCCAAATGGAGCATAGTGTTATCATGAATAATTTTATCTACTTTGCTTTGCTCCTTGAGTGCTTCATTTTCCTGCTTGATATGCCTGTTTAGGACCTCTAATTCAAATACCTCCTGCTTTAAGCACTGAACTTGTGCATCTAGTGGCAGAGTGGTACTCGGACCTGCAGCTGATTTTTCTAATGATTCCAAGTAGTCATATACCTCCTGTTGATTGGGATCTACTTCAGGTGTCTTTCTTGGACTGAGTTCAAAATCTGGTGGAAGAGGAGGACTGCTCTCTAGCTCTGGCCGAGAAGGGCTTTCATCATGTGGAGGACTAGTTTCAATGCTTGGCCGAGGACGAGGTGGACTACGACCAGCTGGAGTTTTCTCAGGTGTCTCTCCACCCAAGTCGATGAAGTGGGGCCATTTTATTTGTGTTTTAATCCCCTTTCCTCTTAGCCTGGTGCTTCTCCTTAAGTATGGTGGACTAGTACTCTTTTCTTGTATACCCTGTTTCCCTTTTTCCTTTTTCTTTGCTATAGCAGCCTGAAGATGTACTAATCTTTCTGACAGTGGTTGATAATCCTCCTCTATGGATGGCTCAGGTGATTGGTAGACTTCTTGGATGGTCCTTTTGCCTTTCTCTTTCCTCTGTTTCTTGTCTTTAGTTCTGTTTTCTTCTTCTTTTTGACCAACTTCTTGAGTTTCTGTAGTAGGGGAGTCTTGGACTATGGTGCTCTTTTCTCTTCTCCTACTTTTTCTTGGTGTCTTTGGTGTACTACTTTCAGAGGCCTCAGATGGCTCTTGGAAGTAGTTTCTTATCAAGAATTGTTCCCAGGTATCTTTGTTTTTCTTTAGTTGGTCTTCAATAAGAATTTTTATAAGTCCATGATGATATAGATGAGGTTCTATATTGCCTATGTGTTTTTGGACTGTAATACTCATCTTCTTCAAACTCAACAGTAAGAAATAAGGCAAATTAAGAGTCTGATTCTCTAAGATATTCATCAACAGTCTAGCATGGTACATGTACAGCGAACCAAAGCGTCCTTCACAAGTGACAAATTTTTGGATAACTAACAGCAGATTGGCCCATTCTTCCTTCAATGCATGAACATGAATTCCTTTAGTAAACACAGTGGTGTCCATACTTGGGTTTCTTTGCATAATTCTCCATGCCTATTCATCCACGCTTTTGTTTTTGAACCATCGCTCACCTTCCTGGGGTAAGCCTGTGGCAGCTGCTACTGTTGTTTCGGTCACCGTGAGCTTCAAATATCCAATCTCCACCATTTGACCATCGAAAGACCGTGCAAAAGCCTTGGTTACCTCTTTGTTATAGCCTTTAAACTTTTGGATGAAGCGTAACCATTTGGCTTTCTTCAGCAAATCCTTTGCTTGAGGGTAACCTTCTAGATATTGCGGTCCTTCTAGCTCTACCCTTAGTAGTTTTCCCATTCCTTTCTCTGTTTTGAATTTCAACTGAGGATGCAATTGCATATGAGGATTTAGCAGAGGGAAGGTAGCTCGGTTGCAGGGTTTATGTTAAAATGCAGTGGTTGCAATCGGTAGCAGGTAACGGGAATGCTTCAGATTACAGGCGGAACAGAGGATAAGCAGTCGCAAATAAGTTCACAAATTGAAATGCGTGTGTATGAAAAGGAAGATCTTTAATGAAATGGTAAGTGAACGGAGTGGAGGCGAGATCCTTTTTGAATTAACGGCTGCGTACGGGAGATCACACGTTTTGATAGATGGCTGCGGGAAATGCGGTGGAGAGGAGCCGTAAAGGGATTGGTCACATCTCATGAGCGCAGATGGCAAATGAAAGTGCAGTCAACTTGAGTTTAAACCCGAAAATCCATCATGAGACTGTTAAGAAATGAATGCATGGTGTATGGAGTAATATCGTGGAATAGGAGTGGGTAATGGAGCTACCATATCGAATCATTGCACATAGTAGAACTTTTTATGGTTTGATAACTATGCATAATCATGACTTTAATTGTTATTTGATAAAAAAAATTGCTCATACCTTTGGAAACTTTGTCATTTCTTGCTCATAGCTTTTAACCAACTGTTCTTTCTTGATGTCTTGGAGATGTTCCATGTCTTCATGGCATTTGCTCAATTACACCTGCATTTTCATGATTATTGCACTAACATTTTGACTGTGAATTTGAAAAACAGAGTGGTGGTAGCTGCGGAAACTGGGACAGCACCCACTTAGCTGAACAAAGATAGTTAGAAAAGAACTAACTGAGTGAAAATAGTCCTGAAAGGAACTTTTATTGATGAAATGAAAATGAAATGAGTGGAATGGAGTGAAAATGAAGCGGAGTGAAGTGAAGCGAAAATGTGAATGAGATGGAGATGGAGTGAAATGGAAAATGAGGTGGAGTGAAGATGGAAAAAGAAGAAGAGGAGATTTTTTTGGAAAATATAGAGTGTCAGGTGTCCTTGATTTTCACTCTATATTTTCTGTATAAGACTGCCAATCTATGATTGGTTTTCAGGCTTATACAATTTTTTTATTTTTTATTTTTTTTTAACTGAAAGAAACAAAGGCTAGGTTGGTGGGGAAGAAGGATTCTTCTCCACCAGCCTTATTGTAGAATTTTCTTTGAACATCTTGACAAATTCCTCTTTTGAGAGTGGCTTATGATAAATTTTCAATCGGTGGCCATTCACAATAAGAGGAATCTGAAATTCATCAATGGTCTTGATTCTTACCGCTCCATTGTTAAAGACTTTGTCAATTTCATATGGCCCAAGCCAATGGGTCTGAAATTTACCTTTGAAGTATTTGAACTTAGAATCAAACAGTAGCGCCCAATCTCCTTCTTGAAACTTTCTCTCTTTAATGTATCTGTCATGCCACTTAGCTCTTTGATGTTGAACTAGATCAGTCCTTAAAATTGCTTCTTGTCTGATCTCATCTAGCTCATTCAGCTGCTCCATTCTGTGCTTTTGGGCTTCTGATAGATTTATCCCCAACTGGACTGCCATCTTGAAAGTCTTGACTTGAAACTCAATGGGGAGCAGGACTTCTTTCCCATAAACAAGTTCATAGGGAGAATGTCTTGTTGTATTCCTCCATGTAGTTCTGTAGGCCCATAAGGCTTCAGGAAGCCTTTCTGCCCAATCTCTTCTGTGTAGATGAACAATTTTGGTGATGATGCTCTCAAGAACTTTGTTTGTAGACTCCACTTGTCCATTTGCTTGAGGATGGTAAGGAGTAGATTTTCTGTGCTTGATTTTGTATTCTTCCATCAGCTTCTCCATCAAGTTAGATGTAAATTGACTTCCCTGATCTGTCACAATTTCTCTTGGGACACCAAAACGAGTAAAAATATCCTCAAAAAGAAATTGAACAACTGAATTTTCAGTGGCAGAAGGCAATGCTTTGGCTTCTACCCATTTAGTGACATAATCAGTGCATACCAATATATACTTTTTCTGTTTATATGGTGGATTAATGGGTCCAATGAAATCTAAAGCCCATTTTTCAAAGGGTTCGATGAGTACCTGTGGTTGTAATGGCATTTCATTTGAAAGAGTCACCCTCCCAACTCTTTGGCAGCTGTCACACCTTCTGACATATTGTTTTGCATCTTTGAAAAGGGAAGGCCAATAATATCATAAAGAAAGGATTTTATAGGCCGTCCTTTTGTTAGCAAAGTGTCCACCGCATGGTTCATCATGACATGCCTTGAGGATGTCAGGCATTTCATCTTCCCGAACACATCTTTTGATCACACAATCTAGCCCTGTTTTAAACAATTCATTAGAAATCCATGAATAATTTGAACTCTCCTGAATAATTCTTCTTTTTTCACTAGGAAATAAATGTGGAGGTAGCTTTCCTGTAACCAAATAGTTAGCAATATCTGCATACTAAGGAGTCTTAGTAGTTACTGCAAATAAATACTCATCTGGAAACTTATCCTCTACAGGAGAATCTTCATTAGTATTTTGGATTCTAGACAAGAAATCAGCTACTGTATTTTGTTTCCCTGGTCTATCCAACACAGTAATATTGAATTCTTGTAAGAGTAAGAGTCATCTTGTAACTCTGCCATTAGTAACAGGTTTGTTCATTAGATATCTAATTGCAGAATGATCAGTATGGACAAAAGTTTCATAGCCTGTTATATAATGTCTAAACTTATTGATTGCATGAACAACAACTAAGAACTCTTTTTCAGTCACAGCATAGTTTAACTCGGTGGGAGTCAAATTTTTACTGGTGTAGTAAATGGCATAAGGAACTAAATCCTTTTGACCCAACACAGCTCCTAGAGCTGTATCTGAAGCATCTATGGAAATATGGAAAGGAAGTTTCCAATTTGGCCCTCTCAAAATGGGTGCTTCAGATATTCTTGTTTTCAAAGTTTCAAATGCAGATTGACAATCAGGATCCCATTTGAATTCACAGTCTTTTGTAAGTAATTTGAAGAGTGGAGATGCTATTTTGGTGAAGTTTTCAATAAATCTTCTATAGTATCCAGTAAATCCAAGAAAACTTCTAACATCTTTTTGACAATTTGGAATAGGAAACTTGGAGATGACTTCAACTTTTGATCTATCAACTTTAATCCCATCCCCTGAAATATGATGTCCTAAAACAATCCCTTTAGTAAACATCATAAAGCATTTTTCGTGACTCAATGATAGGTTTGTTTCTTTACACCTTATAAGGACTTTTTCCAAATTCTCTAATGCCTCTTCAAACGAATTACCATAAACTGTAAAATCATCCATATAAACCTCTACACAATCATGGATTAGATCAGAAAAGATTCCTAGTACTGCCCTTTGAAATGTTGCGGGTGCATTACATAATCCAAAAGGAAGTACTCGGTAAGCAAAAGTTCCCCATGGACAGGTAAATGTGGTCTTATCCTGATCTTCAGGTGCTACCTGAACCTGATTATAGCCACTGAAACCATCCAAAAATGAAAAATACTTTTTGCCTGCTAAAGTATCTAATACCTGATCGATAAAGGGCAAAGGAAAGTGATCCTTCAAAGTTGCTTTGTTCAATTCCCTATAATCAATGCATACCCTCCATTTACCATTCTTTTTAGGCACTATAACCAAAGGAGAAACCCATCGGCTATCTGAAATTGGATAAATGAAGTTTACATTGAGTAGTTTTTGGAGCTCTTCTTTCACTATCTCCCTAAGGTTTGGATTCATCCTTCTCTGAGGTTGTCTGATTGGTCTACTATTTTCCTCGATGTAGATGTGATGAATGCAAGTCTTAGGGTCAATACCTTTCATATCAGTATACTCCCATGCAAATGCAGTAGAATGTTTTTGCAAGATTTTGGTTAGATCTCCCTGTTGTGATCTTTCCAAGTTTTTATTGATATTCAATGTTTTACCTGGAAAGATCTCAATGGCGGAACTACCAAACTCTTCCATAGAGAAAAGAGACATTTGTCTAGATGATAGATACTCAATGTCAGAATCTAACTGAAATTGTGTGTGGTCATATTCTGAAGATGTTTCAAAGTTTTCTATTGTGTTCAGAATTTGACTATCTTCACTGACTTCAGAAATGGTAAAGACAGGTTGTATAGTATCCTCATCATCAACCCACTCATTATCTCCTATTTCTGTAATTGCTTTTGCTGGAGGATACAGATTGAATTTCTTTGTCGAATTACCATCAGAAATATACATATCCCCAGACCTACAACTGATAAAAGCATCAGCTGTGGCTAGCCAAGGTCTTCCTAAGATGAGAGGGTGTCCTCCTAAATTACTCTTGGGAGTTAAAATCATGAAATCTACTGGATATTCCCAAGAGTCTAAGGAGACCGAAATGTCTTCTAATACACCATCTGGTTTGATAATTGATCGATCTGCAAGTTGCAGTAAAGTAGGTGTAAAAAGAAGATTAGGAAGTTTCAGCTATTCCATAGTCTGTCTACTCATAATGTTGATATCAGCCCCTAAATCAATCAAAGTATTTGGAATTTCTACCCCATTGATATGTGTTTTGACAATTGGAATACCGGGATCTACATACTTTTGCATAGTAATTTCTCCCATCATGATATCTGCAATTTTTCCTACCAGGTGGATTCTTCTTGTATCTCTAGGTTTCCTTCCTGGTCTTTTAAGACTCAACTCCTTTATTGTTTTTGCTAGAATAGGAATCTCTCTAATGGCATGTAACAAGGGAATCTTGATACATACATTCTTCAATTCATCTAGAAAATCATAGTCAGGCAACAAGATTTGTTTTTCCACTCCTTTTTCAATTTGTAATCTTTCAGGAAAAGGAGGTGTGGATGAAGATGCAGGTTGCTCAACTATAGGAGTTGTGGGGGTTAACTCTTTTTCTTTTTCTTTCTGAGTGCTTGGGTTTTGAAGAGATGCTTCAGAACCTTTATTGGCTTCAAGAGAATCTTCCTCATAATTGATTTGCTTTTGGGCATCTATAGAAGGTTTATCTAAAACTCTACCAGATCTGAGTTGTACATCATTGAGAGGAACAATCATATAGGTAGGAAATTGTTGACCTTCTACCATGTAAGCATTTTGAGGATTTTTATTGTTGGGGTTTGGCAATGGCTGGGAAGGAAGTTGATTTGACTTCTGTTGGAATGGAAGCAAGAGTTGAGAATTTGGATTCTGTTGAGAAGGTTGTTGTTGTTGTGGAAATGGCAATTATAGTTGTGGATTTTGATTTGGAATTTGTGGAGCTTGTTGGTTTTGAAAAGATGGAGGATATTGATAAAATTGAGCAAATCTCCCATAAGGATTTTGCATGCCTTGTACCCATGATTGAAAAGGATTTTCAAGTTGGGACCAAGGTTGTTGCCAAGGATTCCAATTTAGTGGGGTTTGAAAGTTCATAGAGTTGTTAAACCCTTGGTTTTGTTGCCCCTGCCAAGGTCTCCTTGCAACAAAACAAAGAGACTCAATTGTATTTGGATCTTCTTGAAAGACAGTTTTGAGCCCAGGAATTGAAGGACAATCCTTAGTCTCATGATTCTCTGAACAAATCACACATGTTTCTACAACTTTTGCATCCAAGGGACATTCCCTTAGAGCATGTTTCTTTCTACATTTTGGGAAAAAGATGGCCAAAGCTTCAGCTTCTGCTTTCTGCTTATTGTGTATCTTAAGAGTGTCTAGTTGCTCACTAAGACTCCCTAAGATATCAGTTTTGAATTCATCAAGCATATTGTCAATCTCAGCCCTACTTACTGATCCAGTTGCAGATTTGTTTGCTCTGATGAGAGAAGGATCTCTAGGCCCTTTTCCAGTTTTAGATTTTCCCCTTGAGAGATGGACACATAGCTCTGCTATAGCATGAAGTGGAAGTTGAGATATATCTCCTTTTCCCATCATGTTCAATATATCTACCCATTCATCTCTAATGGCTTTTAATAGAAGGGCTTTCAAGGTTTCCTCATCTAAGTTACTCATTTTTTCTCTTTTCAGGTTGTATTGGAATCTTTCAAGTAAATCCTCCAAGTTTTCATCTTCTCTTTGCACCATTTTGAATACTTCATCCTTGTGATTGGTGAGCATACAATAGTCCAGGTATCTATCCAAAAATGTTTGTTTCATATGATTCCAAGTCCTAATGGATTGAGTGAGTAATCCCATGAACCATTTCAAAGCAGCTCCTTTCAATGTTGAAGGAAACAATTTTAGTTTTTGAGAGTCTTTCAGATAATCATAAGTTCGACACACGACCTCAAACTCAAATAGAAATGTTTCAGGATCCTCATTTCTTAACCCATGAAAGTTTGGGAGGACAGATGGTGAAATATTTTTCATTGTTGCTCGAGAATCCTCATTGACTATAGGAAATCCGAATGAGTTATCTCCATCCCTATTTCCCCCATTGTTACCTCTACCTCCTCCATTGTTTCCTCCTCCCCCTCCTCTACCTCTACCTCTACCAAATCCGTTAACTACCTCCTCTGTCATGATAGCTTCCTCAGAGATTTCAGAGTCCTCTGGTTCCTCTACTAATGGCGAACGAGGAGGAATTTCTCCCTCTTCTTCCTCAGGTGATTCTACTTCTTCAATTACAATGTGTCTCCCTGTAGAAGGAAAGAAAGGATCTTTTCCTAATTCAGATTCGATGGATGGTGTGGGAGAGTATCTTAATTCAACTACTGCCTCTTGAATTCCAGGAATCCTAAGGCTAGGAGTGTGGGTTGGAGATGATGGAGGTGTCTCTTGTCTATTCTTTGAAGTAGATGGAGTTGTGAAAATCGAACTCTTGGCTCTAGCTAAAAACCTTCCCCTAGAATCTCTTGCTCTATGCATGTCATTTTTTATTTTTCTTCAAGTCGGGCTAATAATTCTCTTTCTGATCTTCCAGGTCACTCTAGGTGCAAGAAGAGAGCATACTCAAGAAATTATTAAACCAATAACTTTCTCTTTTCTGATCCTCCAGGTCACACTAAGTGCAAGAGGAGAGCATACTCTGAGAGGTTATCAATTTTCCTTGAATTTTTTTTTTTTTTTTTTAAGAAATTGGCTACCTCGTTTCACTTCCCCGGAAACTGCGCCAAAATGTTTGGTCAATTTAGTGTGTCCTAAATTTCTATTTAAAATGTCAATCTGGGATTCGTAAACTGATGAAGTGAAGTGCACTGTATGTGCAAGATAACCGTTTTCTTAGTCTTTTTTCGTTTTTGAGTTTTTTTTAGTTTGTTTTTGGGTTTATCTTCTGTGGATTCCCTAGTGTGAGATGGCAAAATTGAAAGTTAAGTATGGATGGTAATGGTGATTTCTATAATGATTTTCCAAACTTAAAAGTTCTCAAAAAGAAGGTTTCAAACTGACTGTAATGAAATCAATTCTCAAAAGGAAGTAAATGTACCAAAATAGTGAACTAGTGACAAGGCCCAATATCCTTACTGCTGTATAAAAAAAGAAAATAAAAACTGAACTTAAAGCAACTCAAAGACTGAAAGCAAAGCAAACTAAATCACACTACTTCAACCCACATTCTGACCCTTCACCTTTCGACTCGCTCCGACTATAGGAAGTAATCATAAACAAGCTGAGTAATATGATATCTAAATTGCGGGAAATTAAATTGCATAAAAGGAAACTACGATTTAACTACTCATTCATATTTCAACTCTTGAAAATGACATAAGTAATTCAATCTCTAACTTGTAGGAAAGCAAACTAAATCATACTACAACAAGTAATATTCTGATTCCTTACTAATTGAGTCGCTTGGCTATAGAAAGGAAATCATAAACAGATGAGTAATATGATGTCTAAGTAGCATAAAAGTAAATAAGCAAAACAAAACTTGAAAGAAATGACAATGCTGGAATTAAACTCAGGAAATGAAAATCAGCAGAAAGGACAAGATGATCTCATGTCAGTAGTTATCAAAAATATGTAAATTTGCCCGGGCTGCCTACAAAAACCTGTAAAAGAAGCACTGATCAGCTAACAGTTATAAAAAAAACATAAAGGAAATATGGACAACAATGAACATCAGAACAACGCAATATATATACAAGCAATGATTATAAAAACAGTAAATGAAAGCAAGTAAGAAACTATACAAAGCTTTGGTGTACAGGGGCCCTCTGCAACCTCGGCCAGTCAATCACTTAGTCACAAATCGAATTCAGGAATGTTGTCTTCTCATATATTTAAAGTGCAGTAATAAAACAAAGTAAAGCACAATACAATGGGCTGATAACAACAGTCAAAATTACATCTCAAAAGCTAGCTATCTAGTGTATATCAACGCGTTATTTATAAGTGAAAATGCTGCAACTAATTCCTAGATTTTATGCTGCCAAGAGACACGTAAATCTCCTCGGCCTGAGATCTAGCGTTATGGTCATCATGACAGTTGAATCCATGGAGTGGTGGCTGCTCGATTCATTTCACGGGCTGATCTACAGGTGTGTCAGTACCTCCGGAAACTAAGGATCGTGTCACGCAAACCTTCACGTGGGCAAAACAGAGCCGTGCCACCACAAAACTCCTCGTTTGGCCCTTCCTTTGACCATCGTTGACCATGACCGTTTATGAGTGATTTGGCTGAACTGAGGGGACACACTCCATGTACACGTCACTTGCAGCTTGCCCATGTGGCCGATTTCTCCATTGGACACCTGTAACATAGCCTTTAACAAAATGGCTGCGGAAACTTGGGCTGGCTGCAGAAAGTGACAAGTACCGCAGCTGTTTGAACAAAAGTCTAAATCAAACAACAGTCATAAACATAGTTAGGAAACCATTTCATAAGCTCTTTTTAGACTAATATGCAATGATTTGACAGCTTGGTAGATGAAGTAAATGGAAAAAGAAGGCTGAAAGGGTATATAGGGAAGTACAGGTTTGGGACTCAACATCATGCACACAAGAAATACAAGAGGTGGTCATGCTTGTTGGATTCCCTTGTAACCCCTGTGGGCACCCCTTCGAGTAGTAGTGCGTTAGACAGAACCGCGCAAGGACTATCTTCCAAGTACCCTCTGGGTATATCGGAAGCCCCCTAGGCTCTTTTGAAACCTCGCCATAGATAAACCGTCGGTCGTCTTGCTGCTATAGTACACCGAGAACAACACTCGCGGAGATTACTCGGGCGTACGATAGGGTAGTCGGGTTGTACGGCTAAGGGTACGGTTGATCCTCCTTGGTTAGTGCCTTGAAAGATTGGGCCGAGTACTACTACCAGACCCTTATGTATATTGCGATCTATAGCACCTGACACTCCTTGAGACCATAATTCCATTGTCTCTCTCTAGATCACACATCCTCTTTTCCAGATCCGATCTAGCAGGTGGAGTTTTGCCGCAACCGCAACAATCAGTTCTGCCATTCAGATCTACCAGCAGGGGTTCGATCACGGCCACATTCCTACTCATACTCTGCAGTTGAGGGTTAGCCAACAGATCAGACTATTTGTGTGGGCTCCTATACCTGGCGTGATTCTCGCAGGACATTGGGCATAATTGAATTTTCTGGGATTCAGCGACTGTAGTGTTCCTAAGCGAGGAGTAAAACCCCTTTCGGAGTTAAAAAAAAAAAAAAGGTCTGAGAGCCTCCTGGGACGCTTATAAGAGACTTAGCCCATAAGAATCAGGTCGACGAGCTGAGCAAGGTGGTACCATTCAATTGTTAGCGTCAAAAATTTCGGGTGGTCCCAAATTTTAAGTGCTCCGGATCAGTGCATGGTACAAACCAAAGCTCAAGCTATGGCCAATGAGAAGATCGATACCCTTGAACAAAAGTTGGATGTAGTACTGTCGTCGCTCAAGACCTTCGTTGACACACTCACAAAGGGCAGGTCGGAGGAACACTCAGAGGCATATGCTTTCAATGAAAACATTAAGGGTGAGTGTAGCCATTCTCTTCACCTCTTTGGCAACCACCAATAGTCCCAGACGCGACCACCCAAGCTGGACATGTATAAATTTGATGGCTCTCATCCAACCACATGGCTAGCACAAATGGAGCAATATTTCACACTGAATCACATCAGAGATGATGTGACTCAGCTTAGTGTGGGTTGCACGTACTTGGATAATTAAAGATGGCAATGGTGGCAGTGGCATCAACGTTGCTATGGAAGGCCCGTGACTTGGCAGACATTCGCAAAAGCTCTTACGAATCGCTTTGAGCATGAATCTAACTTTCTCGGTCGTCTTACTAAGCTCCGACAGATAAGAACAGTGAACGAATATATTACAGCCTTTGAAGCCTTAGCCTTCCGCACAGGAGGTCTACATGATCAGTTCTACTTGGAATGTTTTGTCAGTGGCCTCAAAGAATCCATACAAGCCCACATCCGACTGCAACACCCAACCTCATGGCTGGATGCTTGCAGGATAGCTCGTGAAGTAGAACGTGCGTTAGCAGTTCAGTCCAATCGTCCAAATTTCATAGCCAAGGGTCGCCCCACCCAGGTTCAATGCACTACCCAAACACTCAAGGTTACAAAGGTGTCACCAGCAGAAATGGAGGAAAGAAGAAATCAAGGTTTGTGTTACTACTATGATGAGAAATACTACCCCGGGCATAAATGCAAGGACCCCAAATTCTTTCAAATTGATGCTACTGATCACAGTTCATCGGAGGAAGCCCCACCACTTGAGGAACCAGACAAGGAAGATGAGGACAACCAATCGAACAATGTACCTGAAGGACAAGTTATCTCGCTTCATGCTTTGGTAAGGATTTCTTCTCCCCAACTCTCAAAATCAGATGCTTTATTAAGCATCACCCTATAGTAGTCTTGATTGATAGTGGCAGTACACATAACTTTATCCATCAAAGAGTCATTGAAGCAGTGCATTGTTTTTTCAGAGAAGTCTCTAGTTTCCAAGTCCAAATTGTTGATGGGGGGAAAATGAAATGTGAAGCCCGTTGTGAAAATGTCAAACTTCAAATGGGGGATTATCAGTTAAAGACCCACATGTTTTCCATACACATGGGAGGGTGTGACATTATCTTGGGTGTTGAATGGCTCCGCACACTCGGCCCAATCACAATGGATTTCCAGGAGTTATATATGAGCTTTAAGCATAACAACCACACACATACCCTCCATGGACTCTAGGCAGGTGCTCCCTCTATCATCAGCTCGCATAGATGGAAAAATTGTTAAAAAGGGCCACAATGGAGTTATAGCCCAATTTAATGCCATCCAGGCCTTCGAACCCACTTCTCTTCATATTCATCCTGAGATGCAACAGATCTTAAACAACCATCTGCCGGTCTTTGACAAGCCTCATGAGCTTCCACCCTCGAGAGGGGAACATGATCATAGCATTACTTTGGTCCCAGGGGCCCAACCACCAAATGTGCGCCCATATAGATATCCGTTCGCCCAAAATAATGAAATTGAAAAAATCATCAAGGAACTCCTAGAAGTAGGCATCATTCGTCCTAGCATTAGTCCTTATTCATTGCCTGTGGTCATGGTGCTCAAGAAAGATGGGGAATGGCATATGTGTCCAGACTTTAGGGCCCTCAACAAGTTGACAGTCAAAGATAAATTTCCCATCTCGGTTGTCGATGATTTGCTGGATGAACTAAACGGGGCTCAATTCTTTACTAAGCTCGACCTTCACTCGGGCTATCACCAAATTTGCATGAAAGAGGTAGACATTCCAAAGACTGCTTTCCAAACTCATGAAGGCCATTATGAGTTCCTGGTCATGCCATTTGGTCTTTGTAATGCCCCATCCACTTTTCAGAGCCTCATGAACCACCTGCTCAAACCATATCTCAGAAAATTTGCCCTTGTTTTCTTTGACGACATCCTCATCTACAGCCACACCTGGGCCACACATCTTCAGCATGTAGATCTGCTCTTGCAACTGCTCCGGAAGCATAAATTATTTGTCAAGATGTCCAAGTGCTCTTTTGGCATGGAAGAAGTTAAGTATTTGGGCCACATTGTGGGGCGTGAAGGTGTCAGGTTGGACCCTAGAAAGATCCAGGCAATGCAGGATTGGCCTCAACTAAAGACCTTGAAGAGCTTGAGAGGATTTTTAGGTCTCACAGGCTACTATCGCAAATTTGTCCACAATTATGGTCGCATTGCTAGATCCCTCACTCACCTTCTCAAGAAAAATTCATTTCTCTGGAATGATGAAGTGCAACAGGCATTTGTAGCTCTTAAACATGCCATGTGTTCCACTCTCGTATTAGCATTACCCAACTTCACCAAATCTTTTGTGATTGAATGTGATGCTTCAGGTACGGGTATTGGGGCGGTCTTAATGCAGGAAGGTTGACCCTTGGCCTTCACTAGCCAACAACTAAGTGGGACAAATATGGGACAATCTACCTATGAGAAGGAGATGATGGCCATCTTACATGCAGTCGATACCTGGTGACCATACTTATTGGGACGACGTGTCCAAATCCGCACAGACCATCAAAGCCTTAAATATTTTTTGGAGCAACGCCTATGCCTTGCCATGACAAAATAAATGGCTTGCCAAAATTTTGGGATATGATTATGCGATAATTTACAAGAAAGGGCACAAAAATGTCATAGCAGATGCGTTATCACGCCAATTTGAGGAGGAAAGCACCCTGCTCGCAATGTCCCTTCCCATTCTGAAATGGATTGTAGAGGCTCGCAAGGAATGCTTTTCACATCCTTTGCTCTCCCAACTCATTAATAAATTGCAGGCGGATCCAAATTCCACAACAGGCTACTCTTGGCAGGATGAGATTCTTCGCTACAAGGACAGAGTCGTGATATCACCAACATCCACCCTCAAAAGTCACATTTTGGTGGAGTTGCATTCATCTCCCACTGCAGGCCATTCAGGCTTTCAGAAGACTTATGCTCGCACTCAACGTTCATTCTTTTAGACAGGCATGAAAAAGGACATTCTTACTTTTGTAGCTGAGTGCGATGTATGTCAGTGCCACAAAGGAGAAACAGACAAATCCCCAGGCACATTACAGCCATTGCCCATCCCGGCCTCAATCTGGACGAAGGTTTCTATGGACTTCATTACGGGTCTTCCGAAGTCAGACAACAAGTTAGTCATCATGGTGGTTGTGGACAGACTTTCTAAGTATGCTCATTTTTGCGCCCTACCCCACCCTTTTACACTGACTTTGGTAGCTCAATCTTTCATGGAACAGATCTTCAAATTGCATGGCATGCCCACTTCCATTGTGTTTGATCGTGACCCGATCTTCACCAGTAACTTTTGGCAGGAACTCTTCAGGCTACAAGGTACCCAACTACAGCTCAGTACTTCCTATCATCCCCAAACTAATGGTCAAATTGAAGCAGTCAACAAATGTCTGGAGACCTACCTTAGTTGTTTCACTTCAGAAAAGCAACATCTATGGGTACAGTGGTTACCTCTAGCCGAATGGTGGTATAACACTAACTATCATGCCACCACCAAAATGACTCCCTATGAAGTAGTTTATGGTCAACTCCCTCCTTCCCCTACTTCTTATATCAAGGGATGCTCGAAGGTACAAGCAGTGGATCAACTCCTATAGAACCGCACAACCATGCTGGCCCACCTCAGAGAGAATCTCCATTAGCTCAAAACCGCATGAAGCAACAGGCAGATCAACATCATTTAGAGCGCCAATTTCAAGAAGGGGATCAAGTATTTTTGAGGCTGCTGTAGAAATTTTGAATAATATGACACATATTCAATGGAGATTATCCTGATCATGTACTATTGCGGAAAACATACACAATACATAAGCTCCTCTACGTTGATCAACAATATAGCAGCATCAATAACAATAAAACATCAAGAGCATTCACACATTAACATAGTATGTATCCCGGGGAAAGCATCGCGCTAAAAACCCCAACTATCTGTATATTAATGATTGAGTCATGTAACATTACACAGCATAATACTTCTCACAAGTATCTCCACCTCTGTTACACACAATACAGCTCAGATCTGATCTCCAAATCTCTTCCACTGCTTGCCTGCCTCCACTGCTCAATACCTGCTCAAGAACTGATGAGAATAGCTTCCCAAACTCGTTTTTCACCTGCAAAATAGTCACTCACTCTTTGTGGACGTGAGCAAAGGCTAAAATGTGGGCCAAATACGCGAGCAAACTCATTGGCATACTCAATCCCTTGATTGTGCAAGATCTGATGCACAACTATAGTCACAACTGATAGCAATCTGATTCTCTACCACTTGTCCCTGTTGAACTGAACATGCACTGACATGCAACTGAGTTAACTGATGTATTATTTAGTTGTATTATGAGTTAATAATTAGTTTAACAACTCATCATTAGTCTATCTGCAGTTAGACTAACTACAACTAGTTTAACTAAGTCAAACTGAACACAACTCCATCAACTGTACCTCCAGTCCACTAAACTCAACTCACTTGAGTTCTAACTGAAGTCATGCATGCAACAACTCAACTGACTCATAAGAAAAGCGTATTTCCTTCTGACAGCTGCATGTGCCAACTCTGTAGCTCAAACTGAAGTGCTCCAAGAGAATAAGATCAAGTTTATAGTCCAAATATTATTGTGAGATAATAATATTTGACTTTTCTATTTTTGACAGCCAGTCTAAAAATAGACTTTGATCACTCACACTTTCATCAAAAATAGAAGTCCATCTATTTTTCCCAACTTGATCAATCATCCATAAACATAGACATGATCCATATGTCTAAAAATAGACATAGTCTAAAAATAGACTTGCGCCAAAAATAGCCTGCGGGCCCACTTAGTGAAGCGACTCTTTTCACTAAGCTCCATCATCTTGTTGCAATCTCAACAAGAATTTCTTGTTGCACACTTTTCAACAGCTGCAACCATATAAGCAAACATCACTCAAAGACAAGGGTTGTCATAAATTATCTCCAAAATTCTACGGACCGTATCAAGTACTTTAGCGCATCAGAGAAGTCGCCTACAAGCTAGCTTTGCCACCCACTGCAAAAATCCATCCAGTCTTCCATGTCTCATGCCTCAAGAAAGTGATTGGGAACCATTACTGAATTCAAACCAGTCTACCAGAATTGGATGAAGAAGGTTCAATCTGGCTCCAACCTGAACAGGTTCTTGACACGTGAGAACGACACCTGCGCGGCCACACGATCAAGGAAGTCCTCGTCAAGTGGAAAGACACCTCTCCGGAAGATGTGACCTGGGAACCAACCACTGTCATTCAACAGTTTCCGTAGCTTCAGCCTTGAGGACAAGGCTGTTCTTATGGGGGAGGGCATGTTAGGGTCCAACCCTAACCCCCTTATTTATGTAATAGGGTCGAGTCATAGTTATAGTAGTTATAGTTAAGTAAAGAGTCAATAAAGCCCATATTAATAATTGTAAGTGGTTGACCCGCATTTAAAGAAGGGACTACAGTTAGTTGCAAATGGGCCATGATATTAGATAGATGGTATTAATAAGAACCATGGTATTGACCCATGGTGTTGCATGTATGAATCCTATATAAAGGATAGACACTCCCCTCGAGGAGCATCATGTCTTATTTTGTACTTGAGCCCAGCTCTATTGGAGGTTTCCCCCTCGAAGAGGCAAGTGAACATTGCTTTCCTTTCTAAATAATAAAATACTTGCTGTTCTTTCTTATTTTTCTGTGTTTTGGGTGTATTTCTTCGCATGTTTGGTATTCTGGTATCTTCTCGCAGTTCAAGAG
The DNA here is from genome assembly GCA_031772625.1 of Pinus tabuliformis. NCBI lineage: Eukaryota > Viridiplantae > Streptophyta > Pinopsida > Pinales > Pinaceae > Pinus > Pinus tabuliformis. The sequence continues at coordinate 746,149,068 of CM062816.1, read as the reverse complement.
CATAACACTACTTAAGGAGCATCTGACTGCCCGGTGCACAAATAAACCCAAGAAAGGCAGGTGCTTAAAAGCGGTGGACAAGGACATCAATCTAACCCTTGACGAGGACATACCGATGGGATAAGTCGTAGATACGGCAAAGAAGGTTCTGGTGGGTCGAGTAAGGGGCAGAAACTACTCAGTGGATCGTCTTTGCCCCTGGACCTCGGAGATTTGGGGTTCCCTACTCAAAGAATTACCCATTATCAGGGTCTTGGTTCGTGGGTGGTTTGCCCTTCGCTTCCATAGGGAAGAATAAACTGATTGGATTCTATCCCGCTTCTAGCATATTGAGCTTGCACCAGTACTGCTAAAAAGATGGGACCCATTATTTGATCCAGAGTGTGAACAGTTGGGTGCTGGGCCGATCTGGGTCCGATTGTCGGGCCTTCCCATGCAGTTCTGGACCCCTGTTGTGGTCAAGCGCATTGGAGATGCTCTGGGTACCTACTTAGAACATGATCAATCTTTTGAAAAGTCTGGGATTATGACAATGGCACGAATCTTGGTTCATCCGGATACCAGGGAGGGGCTGGAGGAAAAGATAACCCTCCATTGGAGGCACTTCTCACACCATCAAAATCTGGATTACGAAGGAGTGCCCTTTCAGTGTCGAAGATGCCATAAGGTTGACCATCTATACAAGGATTGCCCGCTGCTCACTACTTCTGCATAAGAGGCCACAAGGGGTGTGAAACATCGATTGTCTGAAGACCCGATTGTGGATGAGCAGCCCTCAGGTCAGGATCACTCAAAGGATGTGGAGGGAGTCACTTCTCAGCAATCCAGTGCTCCAAGGATACCTCGTACATCCCCTCCACTGATTCGATCCCGGTCTACGGTGTAAGCTGCTCCTACATTGGGTAATGCTCCTACTTCTAGTTCCTCTGCTCTACTTTTCAATCATTTAAATGCATCTTTACATTTTCCTATGTCTCACTCTGCACCCCTATCGTGTACTCAACCCTCCATTAACTGTGGTATTGAGCCCCCCTCCCCCATATTCTCTACAAGCACTAAACCCTCTCCTTCAACCCCCTCCCTCCCCCTCTGCATTAGGCTCACACTCCTACAACCTCTGATATTGTCCATTGAACTGTACCCCCCTGCTTGGTCTGGGCATCCCCCTCCAACCTGCCGAGATTAAACCCTCCAGAGGCATGCCTTCAAAGATTGCCAAAGCCATCAAATCTGCGATGGCAGATGTGGCGCAGGGTCGATAGACCACCATTGAAAGGACAATTAGAGCATTTGAACCCCTTGATTCTATTCCCAAATGATTTGGCTCTCTTTTAATTGTAGGGGATTGGCTAGCCCAAAGAAAAAACTGGCTCTCAAGCGTCTTTTAACCCATTCCCCCTGTGACATGTTACTTATTCAGGACACCCTAGGGCCGTCTGATCAGATCACTAAGATCCTACAAGTTCTTCTACCTGGATGGTACTTTTAAGGCCTGGATGTTGTGGGCAGATGTGGGGGTTTAGCCATTGGTATTAATCCAAAAACTATTAAGGTGATATCCTCTTGGGGAGGCCTAGGGTTCTTGGGCATGGACATTCTCTCTGCAGATTTAGGCAAACATATCCGCATCATCAATATCTATGCCCCCAACCAAAACAGACTTGCCTTCTGACAATCCCTACTAGATAACCCCCTGATTAATAGCTCCACCATTATAAGGGGAGACATGAACTTCTCCATTGGAAATGAGGAATCCTAGGGACATCACTTGCAGTTTGACCCTCTCTCTGACCATCTGAGCTCCCTTCTGGATCAAAATGGGCTTATAGATGTTCCCATGAACAAGAAGATGCCCACATGGCATAATAGGTGTACTGACGAAGCTACTCTTGGAAGAAGGCTGGACAGATGTCTCATACATGAAGAGCTACTCAGAACTCTTGCCCTATACAAACAATGGGTTGGTTTGGGGGGAATCTCGGATCACTCCCCCATCTTCTTGGAAGTGGCCGGCCCATTCAGGAAACCAAGGGCCTCTTTCAAATTTAATTCATCTTGTTTAAAAGATCTGGACTATGTTAAGATGGTCTCGGACTTTTGGCAAGCCCAACCACCCCTCAGAGATCAGAGAAAGGCTGCGGACTTCTGTAGGAACCTGAATCAGCTCAAGATATTAACCACTGACTGGTCTAAAAGGAAAAAAGAAAGGGATGACCAATCCCTTGTGGATATCGAAGAACAATTAGCCTCCTTAACAGATGCTAGTGGGCTTGGCTACTTATCCAATGAATCAAAGCTTCACCTAGTGGACTTGGAATCACAGAGATCCAAGATCCTTCTAGATCGGGAAGAATTATGGAGACTTAGAAGCAGAGCAATTTGGCTGCAAGCAGGGGATGGCAACACAAAATTTTTCCACAATTTTGCCAATGGAAGGAAAGCCAACAATACTATTTGGCCAGATGCCCTCGAAACAGGATCGGTTGGCCACCACTTACTCTCACCTCGCCCATCTTGGTATCTCCCACTTCAAGCAGCTATTCAAAGCCCCCTCTGCCCCCTCTCTACCTGAAATCATTAATCTTGTTGGCCACTTCCCTGAGTACTTGGAACCAGATGGCATTGATGACCTTATAAAACCTGTCTCTATGGGGGAACTTGAAAGCACTCTCAAATGGTTCAAGAAAGACAAAAGCCCAGGCCTGAATGGCTGGCCAGTGGAATTTTATATTGCTTTCTTTGATATTATTGGATCGGACCTGCTAGGAGTGATAGAAGAAAGTCGGACTCTTGGCCACAGATATGCCTGCTTAAATTCCACTCTCATTGCCCTCATTCCAAAGACTGACTCCCCCTGATCCTTCCATGACTTCCGCAATATATCACTCTGCAATTGTCTCTACAAAATTATCACCAAGATTATATCCAATCGAATTAAGCCTATCCTCTCAGAACACATTTCTCAAGAGCAATTCGCCTTCCTCCATAATAGACATATTCATGAAGCCATTGGCTCTGCCCAAGAGGCCCTCCACTCCATTAAATTGAGAAAGCTCAAAGGGATGGCTCTCAAAATTGACCTATCAAAAGCTTTTGATAAAGTAAGTTGGTTGAATCTAAGAATGATTCTGACTCACATGGGTTTCCCTCTGGAGCTCACTAGATGGATAATGGGATGTATAACCTCAGTATCCTTTGTAATCCTTATAAATGGGTCAACCTCCCATCCCTTTCAGGCGGATAGGGAAATCCGTTAGGGATGCTCCTTATCCCCCCTGTTGTTCCTTCTAGTCATGGAAGGCCCAAGTAGATTGTTAGCTTCGGAGAAGCGAGCTGGGAGACTCAGGGGACTAAATATTATTGATCACTTCCTATTGACCCATCTTCTTTTTGTTGATGACATCCTCATCTTTCTCAATGGGGGCATACAGGATATTATTACTCTTAAGGAGTCATTAAAACTCTTCAGTGCTGCTACAGGAATGGAAATCAATAGGGAAAAGTCCACTGTATCTTTCTCTGAATGCTCCCAACAAGAAATTCACCTCACCCTACAAAATTTTCCCTATCAAGTATTGGATCTACAGGATGGACTGAAGTATCTGGGCTTTAGGATAAAAGTGGATGGCTACAAAATAACAGATTGGACTTGGTTGATCACAAAAGTGGAGAAAAGAATAAATATCTGGTGTCATCGCTTCCTATCCAGGGCAGGAAGACTGGTACTCATTAAAGCAGTAATAGAAGCAACCCCAGTCTTTTGGATGTCTTTGGCTTGGATTCCCTTGGGGATTCTACATAGGATCCAACAAATTTGTAGCCATTTCCTGTGGAAGGGACAAAAGGATGGAAAACCTTATGTATGGGTCAAATGGAGCAGAATTGCAACCCCCCAAAAATGGGGAGGATGGGGTTTAAAGCATCTCTCGACTTTTGCACAAGCACTGGCTGCAAAGCAAGGTTGGTTACTCCTGAACCATAAGAGTCTCTGGTTGGAGGTGGTCACCCATAAATAGATTTGGCCCAACTCTATCCTTGATTGGATAAGGTGGTCTACATGGAATATAAAAGGAATTTTAGTCATTTGGAGGGAAATACTAAACACCTTTCCCATCATCAAAAGAGGACTTATCTGGAAGATTGGAAACGGGGCATCAGTGCGTATCGGGATTGATCCTTGGACTGGTAGTGGGAATGTATATCAACTACCATAGGACTTGATCACACACCTCAACCACATCGGTGTCTTGTACATATCACAACTAGGAGACCATCGAAATACAACTTTTCTTCAGCAAGCTTGGCACACAGGTGAGGAATAGAATATCCCAATACAATGGGAAAGACAATGGAGATTTTTCTTGTAAGCTATAACAGAATCCCATGTCTGCTTCAATGATGAAGAGGATGAACTAATTTGGGGTCTATCTAAAAATGGTCATTACTCCTCCAAGCAAGGGTACGATCTCATATAAGTTGAGCACAAACCGAACAGATTGTTGAGCTGGTGGAGTCAAATTTGGAAGTTAAAATCTCCCCCGCGCACAAAATTATTAATGTGGAATATCATTAAGGATAAAACCCCCACAGGAGCTAATCTTAGAAAAAGATCTTTCACAGGACCAACTTGGTGTGTTCTTTTCCATGAGGAGGAGGAATCAAACCAACACTTATTTCTCATGTGCTCTACGTCCAAACTGCTATGGACATAAGTTCTACATTCCCTTAATATTAATCAAACATGGAATGGTGTGGATATCCCAAGTGCCTGGGACAGTTGGTGGGGAGCTGCAATTGAACCAAAAATTAGAAATATACTGCTACTGGTCTCTTGGCATATATGGATGGGTCGCAACAATATCATCTTCCGTGACCAGATCATAAACTGGGCCCTGATACCACCAAAAATCTGCTCGGGCTATGAGGAACTCCCAGCTGAGGATTTTGTCAACAGATCCCAGATCATCACACAGGAACAGATTGACAAAACCCGCCCCTGGGCTTATTTTGATGGGGTTGCACAAGCTCAGGGATGTGGGGGAGGCATAATCTTTCATCTATCAGACACCCATTTTTTTCACATATGCATGGGTCTGGGAGAGGGTACAAATAATTATGCAGAGCTGATTACTCTTCGACATTTGTTACATTTTACCATCCTCAAACAATGCAGATACATACAAATATTTGGGGACTCCAAAATAGTCATAAATTGGTTTAACAACACAGCTTTATGCCATGCATATACTCTAAGAACTATTATGGATGATATTGTTTTTCTTAAAACACATTTTGATCACATTTCATGCACTCACATCTATAGGGAGCGTAATGAAAGTGCGGACAAGCTATCGAAAGAGGCAATGCATCGTCCTCGAGGAGAATGGCTGATCACAGAGCATACACCGGAGAGGACCTACCAGTACTTCCACAGGCCATACATAGATTAGGAACTTCGGAGGGCTGATAGCCCCTAATATCAGCAACATATATTTTGTCTCTTTATTACAACTATTTTATTATCTTGTAATTAGCAACTTTGGGCTACTGAGCAACGATCACCCACTGGTGATTTTTTGAATATGTAATTTCTTATATATGTACAGCACACCCAACTGGGTCTACCTATTACACAATTTTGGAACTATAACAGCTGACTACGGTCACAGTATTTGCATATGCCTATGGGCATCTACAGCATGTAATTTTCAACAGTTAATGGAAATTACGAATTTTCTCCCCGGGAAAAAAAAAACTACTATCATATATATATATATATATATATATATAATGTTTGAATTCTTGTATTTTACAAGGGTTATTAAGTAGGAAAGGATAATTGGGTAATGCCAATGTAAGCCTGTTGGGATAGCTGGAAACTTGTGTATATATCCTTTTCTTGGAGATTGGAAGTGGTGTCAAAGGTTGACAGACGATTTAGAAAACCATTGCTCTTTAAGGAGTCGAGAGTTCGAGTCTCTCCATTTCCTATCAAATTAAGACTCTTTTGATTAACACTATTGGGATTTGAAAGAGAGGCTACCTCATCAGTCTTGGATGGCAAATTGTGGTCTTGAAAGTGTTCAAGGTTCAAATTTCTAACTTTTAGAGTGTTGCAAAATAGAGGTTCCATGTATATTCACTTTTTTTCTTTGTTCCTTTTAATTTGTTGCCCCCATGCAACATGGTACAAGCTCATAACTTTTCCAAAAAATGTGGATTGAACAATGTGAAGCAAAAAATTGAAAATTATTTGCTTGAAGCAAGTATTAAAGATTTAAGGAAGCCTTCACATCATGTATATTTTAATTGTAATGCCATAAAAAGCATGTTTCCATGGAATTTTTTATTATGAAATATTCTATATATATATATTTTGGAAACAATGTAATTTCCATTAAGTGAGAAAACTACATGTTGTATATGCATGATGCATATGCTATAAGAGGGGAATTGCCTGTCAGAAAAAAATAAGTTCTCCAGTACAGATCTAAAATTGATGCCTTATGTCCACGCAGGGAGGAATCATTCTCAGTTGTATTCAGCATAATATTTTATCGAAAAAAAACTCTAGTCATGAAGAGTGTCCGCACTGTTCTTGTTTGAAAGAAGAACACATATGAATATTTACAAATGAAAACTAATAAGCAAAAATAAAAACATGTAGCGAGGCTCCCTGTGGACCTGCTACACAACTATGTCCATAAGAGGCCGATGGTAGTATTGATAATGGGCTCCTTCCCTGTGTCCCTGAATCATCCAAGTGCCGAAAGGTTTGTTTGCAACTTCTTTGGATAATCTGTCAACATCTGCATTTCGTTCCCCGAAAATGTGATGGCATGAAAAAGAGTCAAAAGATGTAATAAGTCGAAGAGCCTCATCTAGAATATGCCTCAAAGTATATGCAGAACATCTAGTTGTTTTTTTTAACCAGTCATAGATAACTTTTGAGTCCCCAAAGAGTTGTAGATCTCTATAGTGGTTTTCCAATGCAAATTGAATGAGGAATTTTGCAGTGGATAGTTCGATGAAGTTATTCGTGCCCCATCCTATTCACATTTGAATATAGTAATAATTGGAATCGGTGAGATACAAGATGGCCCCTCCACCACACCCTCTCTCTTATGTGGAACCATAAAAAAGGCCCAAGGCTTCAAATGATTAATGGTTTTAGGGACAATGAATTGTGGCCGAGCGGTCTCATCGTCATCAAGGATGATAAAGTAATCAGTCAGAATATGGGTAGCAATGGAATGCCAGTGCAGAGTGGTGTTCTGGAAAATGAGCTTGTTGCGGGCGATCCAAAGGCCCCAACTGATGAGAAGCGGGAGGTTCCGGAGCTTTGTTGGAACAACGCTTGACCACCATGTTGACTAGGCCTCCTTTACAGTAATACCTTGCCACCTGGTCAGAGATGGAACCATTGTTAAGATCGATTGCCAGAGTTCTTGTGCAGCCTGACACTCGATAAATAGGCGTGTGACAGTTTCGTTATCGCATTTGCAAAGACGACACCAAAATGGGCCGTGCTGTGCTCGTTTGAGAAGGTTATCTCCTGTGGGAATTTTGTTTTTCAATATGGTCCACATGAGAAGTTTGTTCCTGGGGGGTGCCTTGAGCTTCCACAAGTGCTTCCACCAAGACTCGATGGCTTGTGGTCGACGAGCTTCGGCTATCACAAGGTAGCCTTCCTTTGGAGTATATTTTCCAGCTTTCGAGAGCGCCCATATTACCTCATCTTCACCTTCACCAATCCGGATGTGAGCTTCAGTAAGAGCCCCAATATATGCATTCCAATGCTATGTCCATTGTTGTGGAATGTTCATTCTCTGGGCCGATTTCCATGCTTGCTGAAATAAAGTGGTGTGCTCGGGGTCTGCTATGTGGCTGATATGGGTAATGTTGACATCTCTGAGAAAGTTCCTGAGCTCATCTAGCAGCCTGTGGGCATTCCCGTAGCCAATCCATGGGTCCTGTCCAATCCTCATAGCCATTCCAGATTGAATTTTCCAAGTAATGCCAGCTCTGATGATGTCCAGAGATTTAATTACAACCTTCCATATGATTGATATCCCTATGTGGCATCTTTGTGGCTGTCTTAGCCAGTCCATCAAGTTAAGAGGGGCAATGTATTTTGATACAACCACCCTTGTCCATAGGCTATTTGATGTAATGAGCTGCCATCCAAGTTTGGCTGCCAGAGCAGAGGAGAAATCCTCTAACTTCTTAATGCCCCATCCTCCCCATTTCTTTGGCAGATTGAGTGCCTCCCACTTGACCCATGAAAATATTCTGCCTGTCTGTTTGCCCTTCCAAAGGAATCTGCAGCATAAGGCCTGAATCCTGGAGAGTATACCCCAAGGAATCCATGCCAATGACATCCAATAGACCAAAGTAGCCTCCAGAACAACTTTAATGAGGATGATTCTTCCTGCCCTAGATAGGTATTTCTAATACCAAATATTGAGTCTTTTCTCCATCTTGGAAATAAGCCATATCCAATCCTCAATTTTATACCCCAGAGGCTTCAACTTGTAACCTAAATATTGAAGGCCATCCTCCAATCTTAGTAAGGTGAACTGGAATCTTTGTAGCGCAGAATGAATTTCATATTGGGAACATCCAGCCGCTGATAAGGTGGACTTGTTGCAGTTTACAATCATGTTGGTGGCCGATTGGAACAAAGAGAATGTGTTCTTCATATTGGTCAAATCCCTAATGCTTCCATTGAGAAATATCAAAACATCATCCACAAATAGCAAATGAGTCAATATGCATCCTTCTGTGATTTTTATACCCTACAATCTGCCCCTTCTAAACTCTTCTTTAACAAGCCTACTGAGCCCTTCCATGATTAGGAGAAAAAGTAGTGGAGATAGGGGGTAGCCCTAATGGAGGCCTCTTTAAGAATGAAAGAAGGGTGAAGCCGCCCCATTAATCAGAACACTAAATGGTATGTTAGTGATGCAGCTCATAATCCATTTAATGAAATCATATGGAAACCTAAGGTGGGTTAGAAGCATTCTTATATACAACCAGTTATCTCTGTCAAAAGCCTTAGAGAGATTGACATTTAGAATCATACCTTTCATTTTCTTGGAGTGTAATGAGTGCAAGACCTCTTGTGATGTTCCCACCGCCTCATGGATCTGTCGATCTTGAGGTGAATTTATCCTGAGATATATAGGTGGTTAGAATGGCCTCATTAAATTGGCTATGATTTTAGCCATGATCTTATAGATGCAGTTGTATAATGAGATAGGTCTATAGTTGTCAAAGGTGGACGGGTTGTCAGACTTTGGAATGAGGGCGATGAATGTAGAGTTGAAGGGTTCATACATCTTGCCATTTATTATGGATTCTTCAATTACCTTGAGTAGGTTAGCACCTAGAGTCTCAAAAAAAGCTAGGTAGAACTCAACCGACCATCCATCTGGCCCTGGACTCTTGTCCTTCTTGAACCATTTGAGAGTGGCTTCCAATTCTCCTAGGGTGACTTCCTTAGTCAGTTCCCTGCCATCCTCCTGTTCCACAAATCATGGGAAAAGTTGAGCCACTTGTATGATTTCAGCAAGATTTACATTGGGGGGAGGCCTGTAGATCTGCTTGAAGTGCGAGGATGTCATTGATGCCAGATGAGGGAAAGTGTTTACAGTGAGACCTTGCTCATTCGAGAGCTGCCAGATGGTATTAATAGCTTTCTGGCCGTTTGCATAATTATGATAGAATTTTGTATTATCATCTCCCTCATGCAGCCAGATCGCCCTACTTCTCAGCCTCCATGCTTCTTCACAGTCCTTTAGAATTTTTCCTCTAATGGCATATAAGGAAGTGAGTTTGTCCTTGTGTTCATTTGATCTGTAAACCCCTCCCGAGTTATTTTCAAAATCAACAATTTCTATTTCTGCATCCCTTAGGGTTTGATCGTCCTGTATTCTCTTGTTATGTGCCCATAATTTGGAGAGTCTCTTCATCTCTATTAGATTGTGAGCAAAACCCTCAGCTATGTTTCCTCCAGCAGCTGGGGGATGCGCCTTCCAAAAGTCCGTGATCATACGAACATAGGTAGGGTCCTTTAACCATGAAGAGCTGAACTTAAAGGGACCCTTGGGTTTCCTAGACCCCCCACAGATTTCCAAGTATATTGGCAGGTGATCAGAGATGCCTCCCAATCCCACCCAATGTCTATGATTTAGTCCCAGATTAATAAGGCCTTCCTTGATTAGGAAACGATCAATTCTTCAAGCTAGACTGTCTTCCCCAACTCTATTGTTCCTCCAGGTGGGCTGCAATTTAGCTCAGGGGATATCCATTAGATTATGGGATTCCAATATATTCTCAAAGTAGGCAGATAGGGGGTCCATTTGAGCTCGGTGTCCCCAGGATTCAGAGTGACCTATGGAGAAATTTAAATCCCCTCCCATGATTAGGAAATCCTTTTGCAATAAATCAGTACTTAGGAAATGATCCCAAAATGCAGGCCTGTGTTGGCACGACCCATATACATTGATGGTCCGCACCTCCATACCCAGATCAACTGAAAAAAGGTCTGCCCCAATATACCCTGAGCCTCCCCAACAGTTACGAAGATTGATGGAATGCTTGTTGTAACCCAATGCAATACCCCCTGATCATCCATTAGCATCAAGGCCAAGAAAGGTCCAGCCAGGGAACATTGATTCAAGGAGTTGAGAAATGGCTTCAGATGTTCCTAAGGTTTACTGTAGGAAGATAACATCGACTGGTGCAGAAGAGATCAGTCTTCGAAGGGCTAGTTTTTTATCAGGCCTAGCTAGCCCTCTACAATTGAAAGAGACAATCTTCATGAGGGGGGATCAGATAGGGGGTTCAATGCTCTAAGTGCCCTGTGGATGGTTGATTGTTTGCTAGAAGCAATCTCATCTCCGACCTAGATTTGTGCTTTTGAGAGGGAGGTGGGTCGGCCCCGAGGAAGCTTAGGAGGGATGGGGGTCAAAATAAGGTCTAATCCAATATGATCAGAGACCTTTATTTTATGTTTTGCCTTAGATCAAGTCTGATAACGCAGGGAGGGAGGCCCTGCCTTAGGTATAGGGGTATTAAGGGGGGGAGATCCGGGAGTGATGGGGGGATGATAGAGAAAGTGGAAGAGGGGGAGCGAAGGGAACATGCCAGAGAGATGGGGGGCAGTGAATTATCAACAGATCCATTACCTTTACCAGCTGAAGATAGTGCATTAAACTCATCACGAGAAAACAAATGAGGAGGGCTAGAGGAGGAGGAAATCATACCCGAAGATAACACAGCCCCGATAGCCACCCTTGCCCTGGTGAGAGGAGGAGAGGGAGGTCGAAGAGGAGGTCTGCCACGTTTCTTTGAGGCCTCCTGAGAGGGGGCCTTATCTGTAGGAGCTGGTTCTACTTGTATCCCAACGTCTCCACTGGGGGGTTGCTCCCCCTGTTCTTGTACAGTCTTTGGATGAATTGCCCTTCCTACATCCCCTGTTGTTTTCTTACTGTTGAGAGGGCAATCCATATAGAGATGCCCAACCTTGTGGCATCTTCTGCATCTGAAGGGAACCCCTTCATAGTCCAAATTCTGCCTCCGAGAGAAATTCCGCCATTGAATTGTGATGTACTCCTGTAATTCGTCACTGGTATCTAAGTGTACCAATACTCTTGCATATGCCATCCTGCCTGTCGTGAGATAGGATTTATCGTGCTCCAGGTAAGTACCCAAGGCATTCCCTATGCGTCTGAAGATATCTTTAGACCAAAACTGTAATGGTAGGCCAGGTAGTCGGACCCAAAGAGGGCCTGCTCCAAGTTGTTCCTATTTTGGATCGAAGAGGGGAGTCCACTTGCGAAGGAGCACTGGTGCCTGTTCCAGATGCCAAACCATTGAGAGTGTATGCTTAGCCCTGGCGAAGCAAAGCGCTAACCATCCCCTAACAAAGGTTTGGACAAATGGTGGTTCAACCAGATGATGACCCCAGACCTCTGTCGCCCATTGCTTCACCGTTGTAGCACTATAGGACCGACCCTTGACTCTTCCTACCAATAACTGGTCAGCAGTGTCCATGGCGTCACTCCACTGAAAGTCCTTGCCTAAATGCAGAAAGACCTCGATAGCCTTTGATTTCAAACACTTCTGTTTTTTTCCTTTTCGGGTCATTTCATCAAGTAAGGAAGGCTGGGAGTCACTCAGAGGAGGGTTTGTCACAGGATTTGGGGAGACCAAATGAGGCCTAGATGAGAAAACGCTAGAAATGGGGGGGATCTCGGTAAAATGTCCTGATGGGGGGGCCATGAAGGGCGGCGCTGAATGATGCCCATGTGTAGTGGCGATAGGCTCGCTGGATTGAGCAGCCGAGGGGACATGAGAGTTGGTGGAAGGCGAAAAAGAAGTGAGACCCACCGAGGAGGTTACAAAACTAGGTTCCAAGGTTTGATTCACCAAATTGAGGGTGGAAGGCGACAATGGCTGAGCAGTGAGGTCCGACACTAAAATTTGTTATTAACTAAATAATTGATAAAAATTTATCTGTTTTATTTTTTATCCTAGCCAACTCACAACAAGGAAATCTAGAGCACAATCACCCATTTCAAAAAGAAATATGGAGGAATTGTACCAAAACAACCTATGATGGACTCACTAAGTTAGTCCGAAACGTTGGTTTCAGAAAACTGTTCATAGGGTTTTCCACAAATATTAAAAAACCTATGATTTCGAAGGTAGCAAACCACGATCTATTTCTTTATTTAAGAGGCATTCATGTTGGCATAGTTGGACAAGGTCTTTAACTTGAACATAGATCTCATGATTTGTAAGGCTCAAGGAAGTAGCAGTAAGATTTTGTTGTAGCATGGTCCCTACCTTTTGTTTATATTTTCATGTGTTTCAATAATTTCCTTTGCAACATATGATGCAATTGCTAGTTAAGAATTCATGTAAAATTAGAAAATTTAAAATGAGAAGGCAATAACCTGAAATAGAAAAAAGCAAACAAAAAATTTTATGACTAAAGAAAAAGCAAGCAAAAAGACTTATGACTAAAGAAAAAGCAAGCAAAAAGACTTGTGACTAAAGAAAAAGCGAAAATAAAATTCAATGATTTTTTTCTATTTGAAATTTCTAATCTTGCGAATATTTTTTGCATAAAAATGGTGGGGAGCTATCCGCATGGCATCATGTTGTGCGAAGTTATGACACTTGGCGAATAAAAACTCTTTTTTGATTTTTTTTTTCTCATTATTCAAGCCACATTAAAATAGCAATCAACCAATTAAAAAAAAAAATCTACATTTTGAAAATTATTATTTTTTCAAAATATTCAGTGTAATATTTTTTTTTTGAAAACTTTAATAAACTTCATAGAATCTATTTAAAAATTTCAAAACTAATTCAAACTCAAAGTTTTTTTTTACCATTAAAATAATAAAATTTTAAAAACAAAAAATATATATAACAATAAATAATAATAATAGTAATAATAAATATATAAATTACTTTTTTAATGATTTTGTTACGAGTTATATAAAAATATAAATGATAATTATCGTCCACTGAGAACAATGCAGTAGATTTCTTATTTATCTTTAATTAAAATAATATATATTTTTAATATAAATATTTTTTGTTGTTGTTAAGCTTGGCAGTACTATTTCATTTTCTATTCAAACATCGGGAAATTTACACCACATAGATTGGCTAGGTGGCCTCAACTTGCCCAGGAGGGAAACCAAGTCTATTGGCCACCTATCTGCATTGTAAGCCATCGCAAAACAATAGAGTTTTAATCTCTCTAACCAAGCTATATATATCTTTATTTCGTGTCCAAACTCTAGATTTCTATCTATACATATACTTGCATGACGAAAATTAAAAGCTATCCGCATATAAAACAAAAGTAAATATAGGAAAGTAACTAGCCCTTCTGCTCCTTCGAGGCCGATTCCACAGGTGCCGGGTCCTTGATTGTTGACCCAGGCATCTCAGACAATTCTAGGATGCATGGAATGTGTCTTTCAATTCTGTCCAACCTGATGTCTTGCTTATGGAGGTGGAATTTTATTTTCTGCAGGTCTTGCTTGTAGCTCGACATACCTTGGAGTGAAACCACCATGCTTACTGAGATTTGTTCCATAGCTTTGCCCAACAGACTCTGTTGGGTCCCTATAATACTAGTTATTACCCCATTACTATTGTAGTTATACCCCTTATTTATATTGTTGTGCCCCTATTACCCCCATATTGTTATTTCTGTGCCCCATAGAATCCCTCTATTGTTATTTTTGTGGCTTTATATTATTATTGTTAGGTCGGCTGGATTATATTGTGACTCCTTAGACTCCTATATATAGAAAGGAGGTTTTGTCATTTGTATCATCGAAGAATTGTTCATTTATGTAATGTAAAGGAGGTTGCCCCCTCGAAGAGGCTGAATTCTAAGGCGTTGATCTATCTTTTCTATCTTTTCTTGAGCTGGTTTCATAACATTTGGTATCAGAGCTTTGGATTCTAGGGTTTCGCTGCTCCAAACAGGTCATCGTGGAATTTTCGCTATAACTTTTTTTCTGTGATGTTTCAGAAGTCGCAAAAAAAACCCATTTGAGAAGAAATCGCGCTGAACCTTGGGTCCGAATTTCAGAGCTTTTCGCGTGATATTTGCGGAGGTATGATCTGAGGAAGTTGGTCTTTTTGCAGACTCCTGAATTACATTCAAAACAGGTGACCTGGGGAAAATCGTCATAACTTTCTCTCTGGGGATCGGATTGAAATTTCGTAAGAATGTACAGAAAGATGACGGACAGTAGTTTCTTGTGTGTGTGTTTCAGATTCAAAGGTTGAAACAGTGACTCGTGGCACGTCGTACAAGTTCGCTCTACTGAACCAGTCTAAAAGCAAGTCACTGTGGAAGATTTCACATAACTCTTCCTTGGAGAATCCAATTTGGCTCAGACTTGTGGTATTGGAAAGAGGACGCAGAAGGCTACTACACGTAGCAATTTCAGAACTGGATGATCCGAAATTACAGAGATACATCAGATTCAATATCAGGCTTCTATAAAGTGAAAAAAGGTGTGTAGTTTTTTTTTTTTATTTTTGTGTAAGCTTGGTTTAACGGAATTCAAAGGGCATAGTAAAGCATTATTATCGGTAACTGATGCCCCGAGGAAAGAAAATGCAAACACCTAGTAAGGAACCTGAAAGCTCTAGCATGACTCATGAAGAAGAGGAAGAAATGCTACATGATATATCAAAATTACAAGAACAAGTGCAACAAATGTCACGCTCACAAAAGCTAACAGAAGCTAAGATAAGTGGCGTGGAATCTAAGATAAATGGCGTGGAATCTAAGATAAAGGGCATGGAAGCTAAGATGGAGGATTCGATGGCAGATTTGAAGATAGATACAGAAGAATTGAAGAAGTTGCTACAAGAAAGGGTCACTAATGGTGAAAAGGTAGTAAAGGAAACTCATGATGAGAACAAAAGAAATGTTAATCATGATTCCATAGATACTAATGTTGGATCGAAGAATCACCATATTCCAAAAATCGATATGAGGAAGTTTGATGGCAAGGATCCCGCCACATGGATATTACAAATGGAGCAATTCTTCGATCTCAATAATGTGCAAAACGCACAAAAGGTACGTATGGCAACTGTATATTTGGAACCAAATCAGTTTGTATGGTATCAATGGCTTTGCTCTCGTAAACAATTTATCACTTGGGCAATTTTTACGGAAGAATTGATAGCACATTATGAAGATAAAAAAAGCAACATTTTTTTTAGCCAATTGATAAGTCTCAAACAAAAGGGTTCAGTAATGGAGCACATTGAGGAGTTCCAAAAATTGAACATAAGGGTAAAAGATATTCCAGAGGAGCATAGGATTGATGTGTTCATAGGGTCTTTAAAGGATAATATCCAACATGATGTTCGCCTTTGGGAACCTGATTCATTAGAGAAGGCATTCAGGTTAGCAAGAAAAATGGAAAGCAAAATTATGGCAACCAGGAAGCATACCACTCACAACTATAAAGACGGAAGTGTTGTTGCCCCTAGTCTTCCACAACCTATAAGGTTGACACCACAACAATTGGAAGAAAAAAGAGCAAAAGGGCTTTGTTACAGTTGTGATAGCAAATACACTAAAGGTCATAAGTGTGCTGAGAAGAAATTATTCTACATAGATTGTGAAGAGGAAGAAGAAAAGAAGCAAGAAAGGTCAAAAGAAGAAGATATACTCCAGGAACAAAGCCTAGATGAAGAACAAATAAATCCGACCATATCTTGTAATGCATTGGCGGGAATTACCACTCCTCAAACCATCAAGATAAAAGGACAAATCAAGAAGAAAAAGGTAATAGTGTTGATTGATTCAGGAAGCACCCACAATTTTATTCATTGTAGGGTAGCAAAAGAATTGAATTGCTTCCTATATCCAGCACCAGAGTGTCAAGTGATGATTGCAAATGGAGGAACAATAAATTGCTCTGGAAAGTGCCATAATATCAAGCTATCCATGGGAGAATATGTATTGACTAGCCCAATGCTTTCCATTCCAATGGGAGGTGCGGATGTTGTACTAGGAGTCCAATGGCTACAATCCTTGGGTACAATAGCTTTTAATTTTCAAGAACTTTTCATCAAATTTTCTATGGAAGAAAAGGAAGTTGAATTAAGGGGTATTGCAGGGAAACCAAGAAAGATAATCAGCTCTAATGGCATGACTAAGCTTTTTAAAAAGGAGAAAAGAGGTGTAATTGCACAATTATGTTCGCTAGATGTTTCCACATTGGAATCATCTATTTCTCCAGATCTCCAAAATGTCCTGGACAATCATTCCAAGGTATTTGAGACTCCCAAAGGTCTCCCACCTATGCGTGATCATGATCATGCTATTCATTTGATTCCAGGAAGTGTTCCTCCAAACATCAGGCCGTACAGATATCCCTATGCCCAAAAAAGTGAAATTGAACGTATGGTTGCAGAAATGCTAGAGGCTGGTATAATTCAACCAAGTCAAAGTTCTTTCTCAGCTCCAGTAGTATTGGTGCACAAGAAGGATGGATCATGGCGCATGTGTCCAGATTATAGGGAGCTCAACAAGCTCACTATTAAAGATAAGTTCCCCATTCCTGTTATTGATGAATTATTAGATGAATTGCATGGATCAATTTACTTCACCAAGTTGGATCTTCGTTCGGGATATCATCAAATCAGAATGAAGATTGAAGACATTCTGAAAACTGCATTTAGAACTCATGAGGGTCATTATGAATTTTTGGTCATGCCTTTTGGCCTTACCAATGCACCTTCAACATTTCAAGGTTTGATGAATTCAATTTTCAAACCATTCCTTAGAAAATTTGTGTTAGTATTTTTTGATGATATACTAATCTACAGCAAGTCTTGGAAAGATCATGTTGAACATGTTGACAGGGTGCTACAACTATTGGAGGAGAAACAATTATATGCAAAAAGATCCAAATGTTTCTTTGGAGTCCAGGAGGTGGAATATTTGGGTCATATTGTATCTCATGAAGGAGTTAAGGTAGACCCTAGCAAAATTAAAGCCATTAAGGAATGGAAAATCCCCACATCCATAAAGCATCTGCGAGGATTTCTTGGGTTGACAGGGTATTATCGCAAGTTTGTTAAGAATTATGGGAGAATAGCAGCACCTCTAACAACATTATTGAAGAAAGATTCATTTTCATGGACTCCGGAAGCAAAAAAGGCCTTTGAACATCTTAAAGAGGCAATGTGCCAAGCACCGGTCTTAGCTACGCCGGACTTCACAAAAACCTTTATTGTGGAATGTGATGCTTCAGGAAATGGAATTGGTGCTGTTCTAATGCAAGATGAAAGACCCATTGCTTTTGAAAGTCGTCCAATCAAGGGAAAGTTTTTAAGCAAAGCTATTTATGAGAAGGAAATGTTGGCAATACTCCATGCACTTAAGAAATGGCGACCCTACCTAATGGGAAGACACTTCAAGGTAAAAACGGATCATGATAGCCTTAAATACTTTTTAGAACAAAGATTATCCTCTGAAGAGCAACAAAAGTGGGTCACAAAGATGTTGGGTTATGACTTTGAAATCATCTACAAAAAAGGGAAGCAAAATGTGGTGGCAGATGCACTCTCAAGAAAGAATGAGGATGTGGAAGCATTGTTGTGTGCCATTTCTATTATCCAACCAGATTGGATAAACGAAGCAAGGGAGGAATGGAAGAACGACGAAGAAGTGTGGGCACTTATTCGGAAGCTACAACAAGATTCCAGTACTTCTGAAACATTTAGCTGGCAAAATGATTCGTTATGGTACAAAGATCGCTTGTACCTCTGTAAGAATTCCCAGCTAAAACAAAAGATTCTTATGGAATTGCACACTTCTCCCTTAGGAGGGCACTCAGGATTTTTATAAACTTACCACAGGGTTAAGAAGGAATTTTTTTGGGATGGCCTTAAATCAGATATTCAAAAGTTTGTGGCAGAATGTTTGGTTTGCCAGCAAAATAAAGTTGAAACAATTAAGACACCAGGTCTATTACAACCTTTATCCATTCCAAGCCAACGTTGGGAGGAGGTTTCAATGGATTTTATCACAGGTTTACCCAAGTCTGAGGGAAAGAGTGTCATCATGGTGGTAGTTGACAGATTTACCAAGTATGCACACTTTTGTGCATTATCACATCCAATTAAAGCCAGTACAGTTTCTACTGCATTTATGGAAACAGTTCAAAAGCTACATGGAAACCCAAAGATTATTGTAAGTGACAGAGATCCCATTTTCACTGGAAATTTTTGGACAGAATTATTTTCTTGTCTTGGTACTCAGTTAGCTCATAGCTCATCTTATCATCCTCAATCTGATGGGCAAACTGAGATAGTAAACAAATGTTTGGAAGGATATCTTCGTTGCTTTGTATCTGATAAACAGACACAATGGGTCAAATGGTTGCCTCTGGCTGAATGGTGGTATAACACTTCCTTCCATACAGCAACAAAAATGACCCCATTTATGGCACTTTATGGGTATCAACCACCATCCATCACATCATATTTAAGAGAAAATTCTAAGGTTGAGGCAGTGGAACATCACATCGAACATCAACAACAATTCCTCCAACTCTTAAAGGATAACCTCATGTTGGCACAAAATAGAATGAAACAACAGGCAGATCAACATCGCAGTGAAAGAAGCTTTGATGTAGGTGATTGGGTATTCCTACGGCTACAACCATATAAGCAAATGTCCCTAAAGCAAGCTAAGAAGGATAATAAATTATCACCAAAGTATTATGGTCTGTACAAGGTGTTGCAAAAGATTGGTACTTGTCAGGCGGAAAGAGTCGATTGTGCGGACACAACCAACCTCCCTAGGAGCCTAAGACTCTCTAGTGACAAACAAGACAAACAAGAGCAATCCTTCTCTAAACATGCATTTACTATATGGGAAATCAAGTGTTTAGATCCTACCTGTAGTCCAACGCTGTTGTAGCAGTCCAGCTCCGCTGATCCGGATGAACTCCTCCTTCACTTTGAAACCTGCATACACTAACAATCCAACGATTAAATAGCACTTGATAATCTCGTAGAATAAAACATATTTAACACATAGACCAAGGAGTACATGAAACAACTCATAAATAACAAGTTATTGAGAAGAATGGACTCATTTGCATTAATAGGTAACAAAAGGAACAATTACAACCTGAGCCTTGGTGTTGTGCAAGTCCCTCCCAGGGTCCATCAAGAGTTCTCCTTTACTTTGACAAAGCTCACCCACTTCCAAATAGAACAAGCAAAGATGGCAATCTCTCCTCACAAGCTTCTAAATGGGAGTCCTAATTCCTGCAGCATCTACCCTTAGAAATGTTTAGCTTTCAACCTCTTCTCCTTCTGGCCCAATGCCTGTATTTATAGTGCTCAAGAGGAAGTTAATCAGGTCCACCATCAATGGGATAATCCCCTCTTTGGATGGGATAGCTCCCTTATTGATGGGATAAGTTCCTCTTTGGTAGGGGTGCATGAACCATCTGGAGGCGCTCAATACACGTCGAACAACCTTCTAGAATGCTCTAGAAATGACCACAAGTAACTTTTTAAAGATGAAACTTGCGCATTTTGACCTTTATAGGGGGACACACCTGCCCCTTTACATACAGAGCATCCAAAGATGCAGCTTTTGTGAACATTGGGTGCGTACCCGCAGGTAAGGTTGAGAGAACCTGCGTACCCAGAGATAAATACATCTATAAAGACTTTCTCTCTTTTTGGAGTTTGACATGGAGAGCAGAGGCATAAGACTTGCCTAAGAGGATAGCATGACTGTTGATAGAGCCATACTAACTGTAAATAGCCATGGTGACATTTTTTAGTGTAACAGTACTATGGCATACAAATTGGAGCTTCCTGCAGCTTCTCGATTGCACCCAGTTTTCCATGTTTCATGTTTAAAGAAGGTTATAGGTGACAAGCTCCCAATTTGAACAATATTGCCAGAACTTGACGAGGAAGGAAAAATTATATTGGAACCGGAAGCAGTCACAGAAACAAGAACTCGACAGCTACGAAATCGATCAATTTCAGAGTATCTTATCAAGTGGAAGAACTTATCCACTGAAGATTCCACATGGGAGGATGAGAATTTTATGCAGAAGTATCCAGAACTACTCAAGCGTTGAGGACAACACTTTTTTGAAGGAGAGGGGCATGTTGGTTCCCTATAATACTAGTTATTACCCCATTACTATTGTAGTTATACCCCTTATTTATATTGTTGTGCCCCTATTACCCCCATATTGTTATTTCTGTGCCCCATAGAATCCCTCTATTGTTATTTTTGTGGCTTTATATTATTATTGTTAGGTCGATTGGATTATATTGTGACTCTTTAGACTCCTATATATAGAAAGGAGGTTTTGTCATTTGTATCATCGAAGAATTGTTCATTTATGTAATGTAAAGGAGGTTGCGCCCTCGAAGAGGTTGAATTCTAAGGCGTTGATCTATCTTTTCTATCTTTTCTTGAGCTGGTTTCATAACAGACTCTTCATCAACCAATAGAGATATAAGGTCTGTTTGAACTGCGTAATTCTTCCTCTGGTGTTGCCCGGGTCCGAGACTAAGGTCCTCCAATTTTCCATATCCTCCTCTGTCTCACTGCCCTGCTTTATTTCCTCTTCCCACTCTTCTAACAACTTCTGAATTCCCTCATCAGTACCCTCACGGTAAGCCTCAACAGCTTCAGTGATAAGGTGTTCTACCGACTTTCTTCCCCTGTAGGGCTCTGACGTACTCGACTCCTTATCCTTCCTGGGGGCTTGTCCCTACCTTCCTCATCCTCGACCTCTCACAGGCCAAGCCATATCAGAAATTCCTGAGACCTGTTCACAACGAAAATTTGTTAATCTAAAATAATTTGATATAATTTGGTTCCTTCCCTTAATTGCATTGCTGGTGAGGTAAGCCATGCCATGCTCCTCCTCTATCCTTTCACTATCGGAGTGAGAGATAGGATGGTCGGAGAACTAGTCCCCATAGAGGGTTTGCCTCCAACATCCCTCTATTAATTCCCTCCTCCATACCCAATACCTTCTAGTCACAGTCAAGTAAGCTGCCCCTTGCCAAAGCCAAACGCGTGAGCCCACCCTCAATCCAACAGATTTCCAAGCAATAATTGGTAACCCTTCCCCCTCTGCCCATAAAATTTTAGCGTTGCCACTCTCTTTTTCATACTCAGCTTTCCACTCTAAGTCCCTGGAATTTCCATATTCCGAGTGGGGATTCCCGTTAGCCCAGCAAGTGCTTTGGCTGCGGTAGTATGGCCTGCCTACTATGCACCATGTTGAATGCTCCCCACTTCCCCCAGCATCCATCTCATTTCTACCACCCAAATGCCTTCTACAGCCAGCCCCGCACCAACTTCGATTTACAGTACTCGGGTTCTCCAAACTAGATGGCACAAGGTCGACACAACAGAGGCCATAGGCAATACCTAGAAGGCGCAAGATATAGCCGTAGAACCAAGAAATTGCAACCAATTGCTTACCCCATTGCCACCAACAATTTTCAACCCCCAAATTGATCTTCTTACTCCCCACCCTCTCCCAACAACAAAACCCCAAATAGGACATCATTGCAATGGAGGAGAGAAGCCGAAAAACATACCTGTATACAGTTGCAGGTCATCTCCAAGCTTGGAGCTGAAGAAGTCCTCGCCTTCACATTCCTTTGCAGCACCTCGTTCTTCCATAAGCCGAAACTCCAACTTTTCCCTCTTGCATACCGTGCTCTCCTTTACATCCTACCTCGCCACCTTCCCTGCCACCTTTCCCACCACCCTTGCATGCACTCATGCCAAGGGTCACTGCACCCATCGCCTTGAGCATGTGGGGGACGACAATACATGTCTCAGAGGTATGTATCATTACTATACCCAGGTTGTCCCAACCACCGGCTCGCACCCCGATTGAGGTCTTTTTAATATAAATATAAATGCCATAAATATAATGATTATATTTTTTAATATATTATTTACATTATATTAAAGTTATATAGAAATAGGGTAGTGATCAGGTGCTCTAGTTTATGCTCTAAAATAAAAGTGTCAGAATTTTGTTAAACTCGGCTTCAGATCGAAGAGTTCATCATTCTGAATCTAATGGTGTGAACGACACTCAAATCCAAGCTTGTATGCAAAAGTTAGAGCAAGTCAAAGTTCAAGTTTGACTTGTCTACATGGCAGGATTAGTTGACATGGAAAAGCCCTTCAGTGAATGAGGAGGCCCCAAGTGGCAGTCCACCATTTGCCCCTGCATATCACAAATCACAAGTCATAGGCATAAATGTGTTAAGAATCGGCCCCGGCACAGACACGTTGCGATGCGATCTATTCACAATCGCATATTGTAGATGGATAAGAATCGACCCCCAGTGAAGCCCGGTTGCAATGCAATTTATCGCATATCACATGAAATGGTTGTGTATTGATAATGGTTCGACAGTAATCACCGATTGCGAAAAAGTGATAAGTCCCGGACGTGAGATGTTATGAGAAATAGTTTAATATACCATCGGGTCCGTGGTGGGCTCCAGTATTGTAGCAATAATGCTACAACTCCTGGAGCTTCCTTTTTTAGTTTTATCAACCCGGTAGTTCGTAACAAACTTGGAAGCGACGGTGCTGTATGCACAAGTACTAGCTCTTGTCGCAGCTGGCACAAGTCCGCTAGGGGCTCAAGCCAACTTCTATGAGCTCTTAGAAGAAGCTTTTGAACTGATGGGCGAAAGCTAATATCAAAAGAAGCTAATCTATTTGCAAAAAGGAACTGAAAGCCAACAAGAAACGCAAACCCTAGCAAACCCTAATTCTACCAGCTAGTATTACTGATGCAGAGATGGGGGTGCAAACTACTGAAAGCGATGCCATTACTTCTATGAAGGTGAAATGCAGGTGTTTAGACTACCTCTATCTGAAGAAAACACTTTTTGTATTTTTGTTTCAATTATTAGAATTATCATGCATGTGCTTTTAACTAGTTTTTTTTACTGTGCAGAGGTGGCTCAAGGAAGAGGAAGGCTTGAAAAAGGTTGGGAAAGTTCAGAGAGGGTCTAAGGGGTCCCTAACACCTTCCAGAGAGTCTCACAAAGTTTGGCTTCCAAGAAACCGTGTTTATGAGCTTCTACAGGAAGTCTGCAGGGGTTCTACAGGATGTTTCAGAATTTCTACAGGATGTTCAGTAATTCCTACAGGATGTTCTACAATCGGACCTTGGGTGATGGGTGAGTGGAAGAGGCTGCATGGGTGGATAGGGAGGTAGGAGAGGGGTTTGTAATGCCTTAGTGACAGAGAGATGAGATGATGAGGGGGTGTGCTAAGCTGGTTTGTCTAAAGGAGGGTAGAGGGAATGGAAGGCCGAAAAGGTGGGATAACGTGGGTGGTAGAGTAGCTGAGGGACAAGGGGTCTAATTGGAAGATGAGTAGTTGGCCTGGGCACGGCTTAGAAGGATGAGAGAGTGAGGGAGTAGCACTGCACAGTGCAAACTGAATCAAATTCTTCCACGTTCTACATATAATCAAAACATTCCTAACTGTTTAATGGAACCAATGAACAACAACGTTATTCTTAAGGAAAACCATGTATAGTACTGAAGCAAGGAAATATTCCAAGAGGTCTAAACGCATGGACAACTTCTACAAACAAAAATATTGCACCACAAATTGCATGTACTCGTAAACCAATGTTTTTGGTGGGTAGCACTGTCTGCAATTCCAGCCCCTAGAAAGAGGTGAAAATGAGTGTGCAAGCAACCCTTTTCTGGAACTTTTATCAACTCCAATCTCTTCAATTTATTCTAAACAGCTAAAGCAACTCTATCTTCTACCAATGACCTACTTAACCACACCAAGAAATCTGATTCAACAAACTGTGTTTCGAATGCATGTAAATAAAAACCATAATGCTGAAAGAAAAGATAACAATACAAAGGAAGGAGGCCTTAGGCTCTCAGGTTGGGCCCAACCCCGAGAGGCCTTAGGCTCTCAGGTTGGGCCCAACCCCAAGAGCTATGGCTCCTTTAAAAGCTCAGAACTGAGATCAAATCCGACTGCTTTCCATTAAAAAATAATAATCATAAGTCAAATAGCATGCCAATAATGGCTACAAAAGAGCAAAACTAAGCTAGCAGCTCGTAGTGTAGGATGTGCAACAATGTTTCAAAAGTCCTTTTCGAAGGCTAAAGCCTTAGCATTTATACATCACGAGGCCCCAAGCTGGCCTCCTAAATTAGTGGGACTCGGCTGACCAAACTAGAAGTGAACTGCTGCTTCCTCAAAATCCGTTTGGCTGTCTTTAAATCCGGTTGTGGTGGCTGTTGGAGCTCGGAGTTGGGGGTGAAGATCCCGAGGAAGGCCATTTAATGCTGTGGACAACCCTCCTACGAATCCTCAACCCCATCTTGGCTGTCTCCTGGTCCTTTTCTGCTCATTTTTGTTCCAATCATGTGTCAAAAAACCTGAAATGAGCACGTGTTAGCCACCTAGGAATAGTGACTGCCCTTATTCGTACAAATGACATAAACATACTAAAAAATGATGCATAAGTTATGAAAAATGAAGGATTGAGCAAAGGTAGTTAGGCCAAATGAGCCCAAAATGTTACCAAATTTGGGGCTCATCATCACCCCCCAGCTAAAATGATTGCTCATCCCTGAGCAACTAATCCAGCTCCTCGTCCTTCATTGCTTTCACCGCCATCCTCACATCCCAGGCTTCTGAAGTGGTCTCTTCCTCACTGGCATGGAACCCAACCTTCCTTTCCACCTCTTCCCACTGCTTATGCTCTTCTTTCTCTGTGCTGCCTTCCATCAATCCTAACAGCAGAGGTGGGCTTAGTTTGAGGCCAATCCAGCTGGCTTGCAGGTTCTGTATGGACTTTTTGTAGAGGGGCACCCGTGCTAGAGCTTCCCTCATTCGAGTTGGAGTATGGTATTCTCTGATTTTAAGGCTGTGGGACAATGTGTTCCATCGGCGGGTGCAAGCATGAACACAGTTGTCCCCTAACAGTCGCTCCATATCCTCGAAATGTGCTATGGCCTGTGCCTGCTGATCCATGTATTTCAATAAAGTTTGAGGGTTGGTGGCTAAGTGTTGGTGGGCCGATATCAATGCAGTGGGATCCCCTGGCTCTGCTCTGATCAGCAGTGGCTCATGTAATTCTTGGTCCATGACCTCCTTGACTTCTGCTGCCCTCTTTTCTTCATGGTTCAACCATGAGGCAAATGCCATCAATTGCATATCCCCTACAACTGTGTTGGGATCCCATGTAGTCACGTTAGGAAGGGCCAAATTATGGAGATAGAACTCCGAGAGTTTGGCCTTATCCTTTGATGAACTGCTATTACATAACGCTGTGAACTGCTGGGGGTCTTGGAGTTGGGAGATACCCCTCCGTGCCAATGCATTTATCTGAAATTGCAGCCACTGGTCTCGTAGGTACAGGCCATAGGATTTGGCCGGCTGTCTGCATTGTAGAGCATCCATGGCCCAACTGGCCATGCAAGCCAGTTGTGCCTCTTTTTGCTGCAACTGCTGTTTGAGAGCTTGTATCTCGATTTGTGCTTGCAGTTTTCCTTCCTGTAGATGCGGGGTTGGCTCCCCAAGACCAACTTGCAGTCCTTCTCTGCCTTGATGTTCTGTTGTAGTGTCCCCTGAGGATGTGCCCTTTTCCTTCTTCAGCTCCTGTAGCTGCAGTCTAAGTTTCTCGTTTTCTTCCTGTAGGAACACCCGCTGGCAGTTTGCCACGTGTTTAGCCATAGCTAATTCCTTTCTTGCCTCCTTGAGTTGTTCCTCCAAGGGGCCTATATCTGCCACACCTTTTGATTTAGCTATTTTCATCCACGTGTGGGTTCTCACCCTTTCTTCCTCCAACGCAAAGAAAAGTGGCACGGTGAATTTTTGTGGAATAATTTTCCCAGCCTCCAAAAAGTTATAATACGAGCTCAAGCTTGGCTGGGGACTTGGTTCCGGAATATGCTCCTTCTCTTCTTCCCTTGGTGGCTCTACTTCGTCTCCCCTAAGTGGTGATGAGGGTGCCTCTCCCTCCATCCTCTCTGTCTCCTTAAGCCGGGCTAGTGTTTCCTATAGAGCGGCCTCAGCATCCTGTAGCCGGGCTTTTGAAGCCAACCGGTCCATCCTCTCCTTCCAAGTAGTTGTCTTCGGGCTCCCCCGCTCATAAGTGACCGATATTTTTGAGGGGGACCTCTCCCTTGGTGAGGTAGGGGTATCTTCTATAGTAATTGGGCTGCTGGATGGAGGTTGGGGCTTGCCCGTTTTGATTCTCACACTTCTCCTGGCTTTGAAATATAGAGGGGCCTCCCTCTTTCGCTTTTCCTTCGGCTTAGGAGGTGTACTGAGGGTGGCCAGCACGGCTGCTGCCTCCCTTGCAAGAATTTCGGCTCTCTTTTCCTTTGGTTTTCCTTTCTCAGGGCTTCCTGTAGAAGGCCCTGTATCAGCTGATTTCTGGCTTCCTGTAGAAGCCGTTTTTGGTTTTCCTGTAGAAACAGGTGGCACCGTTTTACCTTGTTTGACTGAGGGTGCTTTGCCTTTTGACTTGGTTGAGGCTACTTTCGAGGTGCCCTTACTGACGTGGACGGGTTTAGTTCTTTCCATCCTACTCTGTAGCCTTTTCTCTCTCGGTGTCAATGTGGATTTGTCACCCTCCTTTTCGGCAACCTGGGGTTTCTCTTGCCTCCCCTTTTGTTCTTTCTTCGGTGCTTTGGCCGCGGGTTCTTGGCCTTTCCCTTTCTTCTCTGTGTGTACTGGCTCCTTCTCCTCGCTGCTGGAGGTGGTGAGCTCCTCGGTCAACATCTTGATATCGCCATCCTTAGTCAGATTTCGGAAGGCTTCCCACGAGAGCGGGACTGTGTAGGTGTGGAGTGCATCCTCCATGAGGAGCTTAATGAGCCCATGATGGGCTACCTGGTCTGGCGTGCCCTCTTTTAACTTGGTGGCACATTCAGTCATAGACTGCAGGAGGAAGTAAGGAATACTTGGTTTGTTTTTTGAAGGTAGGTCCATTTGGTGTCTCAATTCAGTGAGTAGCCGGAAATGGTACCCATATACAATGCTGAACCGTCCTTCGCATGTGATGTATTTCATAATTTGGAGGCTAACCTCACTCCAAAGTGGCTGTAAGCTAGCTCTGCGAACCCCGTTCTTATCCTCTGAGAATTGCTCCTTCGGAGGGAAGAACTCCTTTTTAGCCTTCTGGCCTAATTTCCTTTCCTCCTTGTCCCATGGGACCCCCATTGGGAGGTCAGTGACCCTACTGATGAATTGTGGGGTGAGTCTGAGATTCAAAGCCCTGAATTAAATAATGGCCAGCGTTTTTGATTTGGGTTTCAACGCTCACAGGAACTCCTCTGCCACCTCATCATCATAGCCTTGAAGTTTGTCGCAGAACGACATCCATCGCGCCCGAGTGAACAATTCTACCACCTCCGGGTTCTCCCGTAGTTTCTTGGAGTCTGTCGGTTCTTTTCTGATGAATCCGCTCGGCATGGTGAAAGACTGCTATGTTAGCCGGAGGTGGCAGGTGCGTATCAAAAGATGGTCTTTCTGATTTCTTTGGGACAGAGCGTAGAACTATGCCTCTGTCACGCACACAATTCGTGAATTCTGGGCTAGTTACAGATGAGCCTTGACAGGGGCTCGATTACACACCACATCCTGTAGAAAACCCCGCATATGCTTCGACGACAACTTTCATGCAAAAGGAAGACTGTAGTTTTACATTTTTGAGGACGTCGACTTCGCCACCCTTTAAACCAATTGCATGGGAGGAACAGGTTCAGGCTTACCTTTTCCAATTCGCCACCTTTGACGTGAATAGACTAACTTTCCTTCGTAGCGGCGAGCTTCCTGTAGCGCAGCTTCCTGTAGAAGTTGCGCACAGGTTCCGGAGAGCACGTCAGTGGTTCTGCTCTTTCTGTGCCACCACAAGACGTCTGAACGAGCCGAGGACTTGGAGTAACGAGCTTCAGAGAAATTCGGACGCTACTCGACTGCAAAACGGCTGGTGATAAATGAGTGGAGTGACGATCTAGGCGGTGGATTTGAATCCCGGCCGAACTCGTGGCGCGGGGGTGAGCTGTCCCTGTCGGACCGTTGGACGACGTCACCTACTCATTTCACTGCAAATCTCCCTGACTGCCGCATCATTCCCCGCAGATCTGCCCGCCGTTTCCGTTAAATCGCGCTTCTCCCCGACTGGACGCTTCTCACGTGTCCATTACCTGTTTTGCTTGCCACGACCACCACTTTCCAAATCTGACTAGACCATCTGACTGGTCATGGTGGCCAGTTGAATGGCTACCCGACTGCTCAACCCGTTCATTTCCACACTTGCAAACATTCTAGAGTATTATTCATGTAATTTGACGAAAGAAAGGGCGAGGCACTTACCTGTGCGGCCGCGACGTTGTTTCCAGGTTTCGGGACGAGGGTGATTGGATTTGCTTGTTGCTGCTATTTGCACAGGCCCAGGGGTCCTTCCTTGCAGACTGCTGCTGATGACGAAGCTTGTGACTCGGCTGCGGGTGGTGCATGTGCCCACTCTATGTGTTGCAGGCGCTTTGATGGTGTACACTCTAGCTGGATGAACTGCTACGGGATTCCTGTAGGATGTCCTGTAGCAGTTTTTCCTCCTCGAGTGCACGCTGAGACAGTGGAGACGGTGGCATCCCAGTCACGATCGCAGGGCCCTCAGATGGCTTTTATAAGTAGTGCATGGTGTCTCTGCAACTTTTTTCATTTGAGAATTGCTTCCTCTGATAATTCAATGTTCTGTTTTGACTGTGCAGGTATTTTTATTGCATGGCAACTGGGGTGGTATAAGGAGGTGATAGCAGTGCGTGATGGAGAAAATATTAGCTTGCATGCCTCCGTGTCGGACCTCGGGCATTAGATCTCCCCACACAGTTAGTTCTGGGCCGTCCAAAACTTCTACAGGAAGTTTCCTGTAGAAATATAGAACTTCCTGTAGAAAGTCCTGTAGCTTCCTGGTAGCATAGTAGGGACCCTTGTCTTTGAGTTGAGGGGCCTCTTTCCCTTCATAGAATACCTGCAACCTGCATGCATTTCCACATTGTGAACTTGCTTTCGCTGTTTTTTTGTTTGTTTGTTTTTTTTTTTTTTTTTTGAAAGACAGCAGGGGCGCCTCCATGAGGTTTTCACCCTTGCCATCTGCCTTGAGCGCCTCAAAGAGGTTTTCACTCCAGGGTCTTTTTCAAACATTTTCAGAAAGATAGTAGGGACGCCTCAATGAGGTTTTCACCCCTACCATCTGCCTTGGGAGCCTCAGAAAGGTTTTCACCCAAGGATCTTTATTTATTTATTTTTTAAGATCTTCAAGGTATGCCCAAAACAGAGGCAGAACCCTGATCTATGACCAGCACTGATTTTTCCATAGTTTTGATGAATTCTTGTCTTGAGAGAGGTTTCCTGTAGATCTTTAGTCGATGCCCATTGACAAGCATAGGGATGGCCTCCTCATCAATGATCCGAATGAGAACAGATCCATTGTCATTACATTTTTCCACTGCATATGGTCCCAACCATCTGGTTCTCAGCTTCCCCTTGAAATACTTATGCCTGGAATCATACAACAACGCCCAATCTCCCGGCTGAAATTGCTTGTCATTGAGGTGTTGGTCATGCCACACCTTCCTCTGAAGTTGAACCACTTCTGAGTGGAGAAGGGCCTACATTCGGTGCTCGTCCAATCCATTCAGTTGCAATAATCTTTCTTGTTGGGCATGGCTGAGATCTAGGTCCAGCTGAGCTGCCATCCTCAAGGTGTTGTATTTAAACTCAATTGACAGCAAAGCTTTCTTCCCATATACCAGCTCATAAGGTGTGAAGCCGGTTGTGGTCTTCCAAGTGGTGTTGTAAGCCCATGTGGCCTCAACCAGGCGATCTGCCCAATCTTTCCTGCTGCTGCTCACCACCTTAGTCAACATCCCTTCTAATGCTCTATTGGTGACTTCCACTTGCCCATTTGCTTGAGGATGATAGGGGGTGGAAGTCCTATGCTTGATTTTGTGATGAGCGAGTAGGTCTTCAATTAAGTTGGAGGTGAACTGGCTTCTTTGATCGGTGACTAACTCTCTTGGGTAGCCAAATTTGTAGAAGATGTTCTCTCTTAAGAACTCGGCCACCTTTTCTTCTGTCGCTGCTTTGATTGCCTTGGTTTCTGCCCACTTTGTCAGGTAGTCTGTGCACACAATGATGTAAGACCTTTGCCTCGAAGGAGGATTGATCAGACCCACAAAATCCATACCCCACTTCTCAAATGGCTCAAGAGTCACTTGAGGTTGGAGAGGCATTTCATCCCTTGGAGTCGGTTTCCCCATCCTTTGGCATCGGTCACATTGGCTGATATATCTTCTGACATCTTGATGAAGCGTGGGCCAATAGTAGCCTGCCTGCAAGATTTTGAAGGCGGTCCTCTTGGCTGCAAAATGTCCTCCACAAGGCCCATCATGACAGGTTAGGAGGATATCACAGACTTCCTCCTCCCTTACACAACGCCTTAAGATCTGATCAGGGCCAAGCTTGAACAGGTTGCCCCCGATCCAAGTGAATGAGGCACTCTTCCGTATGATCCTGCTCTTCTCTCTTGAGGATAGGTGCAGAGGAAACTGTGCTGAGACAAGGTAGTTTGCTATATCAGCAAACCATGGAGAGAGTATTGAGATAGCAAACAGATGTTCATCTGGCATCTGGTCATCCACTGTTCCATCCTCTCCTGTAGGTAAATCCAATCTAGACAAAAAGTCAGCAACAACATTTTCTTTACCTGGCTTGTCAACAATAGTCAAATCAAACTGCTGTAACAAAAGTAACCATCTAATAATACGAGCATTCACATCCGGTTTATTCATTAAATATCTAATTGCAGCATGATCAGTATGTACAAATGTTTGATATCCAGTGATATAATGTCGAAATTTGTTCAGTGCATGGACCACGACCAAGAATTCTTTCTCAGTTACAGTGTAATTCAGTTTTGCCTTGGATAAGTTTTTGCTGACAAAGTAGATGGCATATGGAAGTTTTTGTTCAACTTTTCCTAAGGCTGCCCCTATGGCTTTGTTCGAGGCATCAGTGTGGATGTGGAAAGGTAGGGCCCAGTTTGGACCTCTCAAGATTGGGGCATACACCAACTTGTCCTTTAATTCATTCAGAGCCTTCTGACAATCGTCAGTCCATTTAAACTCAACATATTTTTCCAAGAGGCCAAACAATGGCGAGGCTAGCTTGCTGAAGTCTTTAATGAATCTCCTATAATATCCTGCTAATCCTAAGAAACTTCGAACATCTCTTACCTTTGAGGAGGTGGAACCTTCTTGATGAGAGCAATTTTGTTAGGATCCACCTGTAATCCTTGACAAGAAATGGTATGGCCTAGCACGGTCCCTTCAGTCATCAAGAATTCACACTTTTCAGGACTAAGGGACAGGTTCATCTCAATGCACTTGGTTAGGAATTTTCCCAGATTGGACAATGCTTCCTGGAAGTTGGACCCATAAGGAGTGAAGTCATCCATATAGATTTCCACCGAATCATGGACCAGCTCAGAAAAGATGCTCAAGACGGCTGTCTGGAAGGTGGCAGGAGCATTGCATAGTCCAAAGGGAAGAACTCGGTAAGCAAAGGTACCCCAAGGACAAGTGAAGGTGGTCTTATCTTGGTCTTCCGGGCTGATTTGGATCTGGTTATACCCGCTAAACCCATCCAGGAAAGAGAAAAACTTCTTTCCTGCCAGTCCATCCAACACTTGGTCTATGAAGGGTAGAGGAAAATGGTCTTTCTTGGTGGCCTTGTTCAGTTCTCGGTAGTCCACACGGATTCTCCACTTCCCGTTTTTCTTGGGAACCAACACCAAAGGGGACACCCATTCGCTATCCGAGATGGGGTAAATGAATCCGGCATCCAACAGTTTTTGTAATTCCTCCTTGACGATGTCCTTAAGGGCTGGATTCATTCTCCTTTGGGGTTGCCTAACCGGTTTACAGTCTTCTTTGATGTAGATGTGATGGGTACAGACCGAAGGATGAACTCCTTTCATCTCCTTATAGTTCCAAGCAAAAGCATCTAGATGACTGGCCAACAGACTACACAGCTCCTTTTCCTGGGAAGGAGATAGGGAGGAGCTGATCTTTAACGTTCTCTCAGGACCGAACTCCACATTTTTGACTCTGGGAGTGACAGGGTCGGTCACACAAAGGTCCACTAAGGTGCTGGCTTGGGCATCCTCCACCAATTCCTCTAAGGACAATGCACTGGGAGGTGGAGTCTAGATCAAGGTCTCAATCAAATCATCCTCTGTTGGGAGGCCTCCCCTAGTGGTGTCTAGGGTGCACAAAGGTGCTGAGTACACCTCATCCTCTTCTCCTTCCTCCAACCAAAGTGGTAAGTCATGCTCTAATAAGGGTTGGGCAGGAGGGTACAGAACTAGCTTCTTGGACATAGGACCATTTTTGATGGTCATGTTTCCTGCACGACAACTTATGTAAGCATCTGCAGTGGCTAACCAAGGCCTTCTCAAAATAAGAGGGTATCCAGTAAGCTTTGCCTTTGGTTGCAGAACCAAGAAGTCTGCAGGGTACTCCCAAGAGTCAACAGCGACCAAGACATCCTCTACAATCCCTTCGGGAGTCACAGTGGAGCGATCTGCTAGTTGTAGGACTGTCGAGGTCTTTCTCAGGGAACCCTGAAGGTTGAGTTTGAGCATGGTATCTCTGGTCATCACATTAATGGCAGCCCCCAGATCAATCAATGTGTGAGGTATGATGGTGCCATTGATGTGGACATCCACTACAGGACTCCCAGGATCCAAATACTTTGGGCAGATGGCCTGCCCCAACATAAGATCAGACAGTTGTCCCATGACATTGATGGTTGAAGCATCTCTTTTTCGCCTGCCTGGGTGTCTGAAACACTTTTCCTTAACCAGTTTGTTGTATATCGGTACATCTTTGATGGCTTGGAGAAGTGGTATCCTCACACACAACTGTTTGAGTTCTCCTAGAAGCTCATCCTCCTCTAGGTTGGGTTGCGTGGTGGCCGTTAGTCTCTCAGGAAAGGGTGGAATGGCCTTTGGTTCACTCTCCTGTTTATCTTCCTCGTCCTCTGGGGGAGGAGGTTGGCGATCTGGAAGAGTCTTTCCAGATCGCAGATTGATCTCCGGGATCTCCACAACATAGGTAGGGCATGATGTTTCCCCTGTATATACCTGCTGGGCCTGTCTGTTGTTGGGGTTTGGGTTCGGTTGAGCATGCATTTGGGGTTGCCTTGGAGGAGCAGGAGGTAATGGTTGTGGTTGAGCCGGTGGTGGAGGCAAAATGACAGGAGGAGTATTGTACTGGGGCCTCCACCCCGGTTGAGGTGCATTCCACTGAGGCTGTGGCTGGGCATGTGAGTGAAAGGAAGGAGTAGTGGGCTGAGTATGGTACTGAGGTGGGTAAGACCATGGAGGAGGTATAGACCAGGAAGGATGAACAGGGGGTCCCCAGGAAGGCATAGGAGCAGATTGGTTGGGGCTGTAATAGGTTTGGGGTGTCCCTTGCATCCCCTGTTGGTAAGGTCTAGGTCCATGTGGCCTTCTTTGGTTGAGGAAATAGAGAGGTTCAATGGGCGCTTCTGTCCCTTGATACATGGCTTTAAGCCCAGGTAAAGTTGGACATTGGTTTGTGGGGTGGTCCTCTTCACAGACAAAACATACCTCCACTAAATGTAATGGGCACTCATTCTTAGGGTGTTTCCTTGTACACCTAGGGCAGAAGATAGCCAAAGCCCTCTCAGCTTCCTCCTTCTTCTGCTGGATTCGGAATGTATCAAGTTGCATGGCGATGGTCTGTCTCACCTCACTCTTGAGGTCCTCTAATTGATTTGAAAACTCATGTTTGGAGAAAGGAATACCAGCTGAGAGGAGGTTTCCTCTACCTCTTTTCCGGGCTGCCCTAGAGTGGTTTCTAAACACAGTCTTTATGTCCTCATAAGGTAGTTGGTAAATATCCCCTCCAGCTAGCATGTGAAGGGTATCTAAGAGGTCTTCAGGGACTCCTTGGAGCAGGACCAACTTGAGGGATTCAGGGTCAAGTGTGCACCTAGCCCGTTTATAGCTGAGTTGGAACCTTTCCTCGTAATCTTCTAAAGACTCATCATTCCCCATGGTCATCCGAAAGATTTCTCCCTTGGTTTCCTTGGACCTACAGTAGTCCCGGTATTTGGTATTGAAAGCTTGCTGCATCTGGGCCCAAGTGGTGATATTGTTCCCAGGTAAGCCCATGAACCAGCGTAGTGTTGCATCCTTAAGGGTAGAGGGGAAGATTTTCAGTTTTTGCTCATCCTCGGTATAGTCATAGGTTCGACAAAGGACGACAAACTCAAACAGGAAGGTATCAGGGTCTTTAGTAGTCAGTCCATGGAAGTGAGGTAAAGCGGAGGGGCTGATGTTCTTCATTTTCATGTCTCCATTGGTCTCTCGGATGGGGAAGGCACCTTCAATTCTCTCATCTTCTCCCCTATTGTCAGCCATAGCTTCAGATGGAGTGGTCTCTAACTCTTCTTCTGCTATAGGATCTTCGTATATCTCAGGAGGTTCACCTATAGGTTCTTCTGGATCACTGTCACCAAAGAAGAGAGAAGGGTGACTCAGTGATGTGGTGGGGGTGTTGGGTAAGAATTTGCCTGTCTTATCTCGATTTCTACGAGGCATGAAATGAAAAGACTTCTGATTGCTTTTGTTTTTTCTGGTACCTGCAAAACAAAAACAGATTGAACTGCAACTAACTATCTTGCTAAAATGGAAATGCGGAGTTGAAATGAAAGCATGAAAGAACTAATCTATTTTGCTCAAATGAAATTGCAGAAATGAAATGCTAAGCTACGCTTGCGGAATTGAAATGCTAATATACGCTTGCAGAAATGAAATTGCGGAATTGAAATGTTAATCTATGAAAGCAGGAAATGTCTATACTACTTTTGCAGAAAGGAAATTGCAGAATGGAAATGAAATACTACTTAGCAGAAGGCGAGAGTAGGAAAGTAGAAGAAAAGCAACAATCACTAATACTCTGACGCTTCCCTGGCAACGGCGCCAAAAAGATGGTGGGCTCCAGTATTGTAGCAATAATGCTACAACTCCTGGAGCTTCCTTCTTTAGTTTTATCAACCCGGTAATTCGTAACAAACTTGGAAGCGACGGTGCTGTATGCACAAGTACTAGCTCTTGTCGCAGCTGTCACTTGGTCAGCTGGCACAAGTCCGCTAGGGGCTCAAGCCAACTTCTATGAGCTCTTAGAAGAAGCTTTTGAACTAATGGGCGAAAGCTAATATCAAAAGAAGCTAATCTATTTGCAAAAAGGAACTGAAAGCCAACAAGAAACGCAAACCCTAGCAAACCCTCATTCTACCAGCTAGTCTTACTGATGCAGAGATGGGGGTGCAAACTACTGAAACCGATGCCATTACTTCTATGAAGGTGAAATGCAGGTGTTTAGACTACCTCTATCTGAAGAAAACACTTTTTGTATTTTTGTTTCAATTATTAGAATTATCATGCATGTGCTTTTAACTAGTTTTTTTTACTGTGCAGAGGTGGCTCAAGGAAGAGGAAGGCTTGAAAAAGGTTGGGAAAGTTCAGAGAGGGTCTAAGGGGTCCCTAACACCCTTCCAGAGAGTCTCACAAAGTTTGGCTCCCAAGAAACCGTGTTTATGAGCTTCTACAGGAAGTCTGCAGGGGTTCTACAGGATGACTCAGAATTTCTACAGGATGTTCAGTAATTCCTACAGGATGTTCTACAATCGGACCTTGGGTGATGGGTGAGTGGAAGAGGCTGCATGGGTGGATAGGGAGGTAGGAGAGGGGTTTGTAATGCCTTAGTGACAGAGAGATGAGATGATGAGGGGGTGTGCTAAGATGGTTTGCCTAAAGGAGGGTAGAGGGAATGGAAGGTTGAAAAGGTGGGATAACGTGGGTGGTAGAATAGCTAAGGGACAAGGGGTCTAATTGGAAGATGAGTAGTTGGCCTGGGCACGGCTTAGAAGGATGAGAGAGTGAGGGAGTAGCACTGCACAGTGCAAACTGAATCAAATTTCTTCCACGTTCTGCATATAATCAAAACATTCCTAACTGTTTAATGGAACCAATGAACATCAATGTTATTCTTAAGGAAAACCATGTATAGTACTGAAGCAAGGAAATATTCCAAGAGGTCTGAACGCATGGACAACTTCTACAAACAAAAATATTGCACCACAAATTGCATGTACTCGTAAACCAATGTTTTTGGTGGGTAGCACTGTCTGCAATTCCAGCCCCTAGAAAGAGGTGAAAATGAGTGTGCAAGAAACCCTTTTCTGGAACTTTTATAAACTCCAATCTCTTCAATTTATTCTAAACAGCTAAAGCAACTCTATCTTCTACCAATGACCTACTTAACCACACCAAGAAATCTGATTCAACAAACTGTGTTTCAAATGCATGTAAATAAAAACCATAATGCTGAAAGAAAAGATAACAATACAAAGGAAGGAGGCCTTAGGCTCTCAGGTTGGGCCCAACCCCGAGAGCTATGGCTCCTTTAAAAGCTCAGAACTGAGATCAAATTCGACTGCTTTCCATTAAAAAATAATAATCATAAGTCAAATAGCATGCCAATAATGGCTACAAAAGAGCAAAACTAAGCTAGCAGCTCGTAGTGCAGGATGTGCAACAATGTTTCAAAAGTCCTTTTCTAAGGCTAAAGCCTTAGCATTTATACATCACGAGGCCCCAAGCTGGCCTCCTAAATTAGTGGGACTCGGCTGACCAAACTAGAAGTGAACTGCTGCGTCCTCAAAATCTGTTTGGCTGTCTTTAAATCCGGTTATGGTGGCTGCTGGAGCTCGGAGTTGGGAGTGAAGATCCCGAGGAAGGCCATTTAATGCTGTGGACAACCCTCCTACGAATCCTCAACCCCATCTTGGCTGTCTCCTGGTCCTTTTCTGCTCAGTTTTGTTCCAATCATGTGTCAAAAAACCTGAAATGAGCACGTGTTAGCCACCTAGGAATAGTGACTGCCCTTATTCGTACAAATGACATAAACATACTAAAAAATGATGCATAAGTTATGAAAAATGAAGGATTGAGCAAAGGTAGTTAGGCCAAATGAGCCCAAAATGTTACCAAATTTGGGTCTCATCAGTCCGCGATATCGCAATCGCAACATTGCTGCCATGTTAACACGACCTTCAACCTGCCAAATTTCACCAATTGTGATTTGTGATATGGCCGACAGGTTATGGCCCGCAATGTGGTGAAATATTCACATGGTTAGTGGATTTTGGAGCGAAAATGGGGGTTTCTGCAAATTCTGGAGCATTTTGTGGAACAAATAGTGGGGAAACTAGGAGAAGTCATACTTCTTTAGTTTTTAACCTAATTGGTTGCAAAAAGAGGATGGATAGATTTTGAAGTCATTGAGACAGGTTTCAGAGGCATTTGAGCATTATAAACACACTTTTGTTGTAATTTTGAGAATAATAGAGAGCCCTAAGCATTGGAAGCGGGACCAAGGAGATGTAGCCCAGGAGGGGTGAACTCCTTATCAAATATCTGTGTTGTGTGTTGTATTTTGATGTTCTTTGTTGTTATTTTGTTGTTGTTCAGTATATGTTTTATGTTGAATTGTTTATAGCATTTACATAAGAAACTCTCATGGGAATCAGTTAATTAAGAAAAAATAGTGAATCCTTAAGCACTTGATAAGAAAATGATAAGCATCTTGGGTTTTATTTTGAAAGGGGAATTAGCACAACATTACTAATCTGCTCCATTTCAGATCAAGTTTGTATCAGAGCATTCATTTTTGCTTACTAGATTTTCTTTGTGAAAGAAGGATTATATTGTTTTCTATTTTTGTGTCATGTTAACAAGGTTAAAACTCAAAAGAGGTGAAGGAAAGTTGGTTGGATATCTTGAAGTTGGGTGAAGGGGAAGAAGAGAAAGGTTGCCACAATCTTCAACACCAGTTCAGCCTCAAGTTGTAGTCGAGACTCCAAAGATCATGTTTCATGAAAGAGAATCTACAAACATGACATAAGATGAGAAGACCTTAAAAAAGGCTTTCTTTGATATGACATAGATGGTGAAGGTCCTCTATGAAGAGAGGAATAGCAGGTTTCAAGGAGAAAGTTCCAAACCTCCCAAAGGAGAAGGCTATTTAGGAGGAGGTAATGGAAAAGGAGGTAATGGGAATGGAGAAAAAACTCCACCCTCTCCACCATCTTCTTCATCCTCTTCTTCATAAGCATCTTCACACTCTTGCACTAATACAACTTGAACTCATACTCATCATCATTTTTCAAAAGGAGATGGAAAATCACCTCTACTTAAACTTGATGTTTACTTCGTGTTTCCCATGTATAATGGTGAAGTGAATGTAGAGAAGTTGGATAACTGGATTGATCAGTTGGAGGTGTATTATAGAATTCATAACCTTCAAGAGGATGATATCAAAATTCAGTTGGATTCATTGAGAATGGAGGGTGCAACACTCATATGGTGGGAATCAACTACTCAAGACGAGATCAAAAAACATGGTACTATCTCTATTACTTGGTCTAATTTCATTGCTGCTCTAAAAACACAATTCTACCCTTTAGCTCATATGCAAAAAGGTATCATGAATTGACAAAATTTAAGATAGTCAAAAGGTAAAAATGTGCAAGAGTATACTCAAGAGTTTAGGAGAATAGCTCTTATGCTAGGAGTAGACTTACAATGACAAGATACTTTGTTAAAATACATAGGAGGTTTTCATAGCTATCTTTGACACACCATTATTATGTGTAATCTCACGAATCTTGATGAGGTCTGTGTTCAAGCTACACACCTCAAAGCAAGAGGGAAAAACACCCTAGAAGAAGGTAGTAAAAATATATTTGAGGGTAAAGAGAAAGGAAAGGGTTTCAAGGGGAAGAACAATGCACCCATTAAAAATGAAGGAGATAAAATAATTTGTAAACATTTTTCCAGAGAGGGTCACGATGAAGCTCACTGTTGGAAGCTTCATCCTGAAATGAAACCAAATAAATTCAACAACAAAGGAAAGGAAAAGACATCTGCAATCACTCGAGAAGAGGATTTGGGATCCGAATCGGGTGATGTAATGAAAATCACAGCCATGGGTTTCCAAGGAAAGGAATCCATTTCCAACACTAGTTCTCGAGGCTCACAACATGAAACTCTGAATGAGAAGAGGAGAATAGAACTGTTTCACATAAGGGTAATATCAAAACACCACAAGATTGGTAGGTTGTTTGATAACAGTTCTCAAACCAATATATTTCTTTGAGAAAATTGTTAAGAGCTTAAATTTGGAAACTGTTCCACATCATAAACTGTATCTGCTTGGATGGGTATGTGATAATGTGCAGTTGTAGGTTACGAGAAAGTGTAAGCTAAAATTCACAATTACTGCAAATTTTAGAGATGAAGTGGAGCTTGACATTGTGCCGTTAGAGATCTGTGGAGTCCACCATTCACTATTTTATTCAACTGTCGCCTCACGTGGAGTCCACCATTCACTTTATGAACTTTAAGTCCCCACCGTCGATCTACCTTGTCTGATCCGACGGTTGTCGCTTCACCCGATCACCAACTAGCTTGGCTGATCTCTGTCGTTGATCAGCCCCACCTGATCCAATGACTATCGCGCCATATCATGTCGATTTATGTTCGACCGTTATCCACCTAAGAGCACGCGAAATGGGTGGTTTTCCTGTGCTACGTGTCGCCCGAGGAGGCTAATTGCGTAAAATTTGAGAAAACCACTTACAGCTTTGAGGGCGCGCGATAAATAGCTTACCGCCCTCTAAACCTGCTCCACCATTTCTGCACGTTCTTTTTCCCATGATCTAATCTCCGCCATCCATCTGCCGACGAACCTCATCCATCCATCTCTTGCCTCCAACAGTGCGATAATATCTCAGCCATTCATCTACTTTTCTCCCTTGTTCACCCATCTACCTACGTAACCCTCTGCTATCAAATCTTCGTCATTCATTTCCTTTCACCCAATTGATCCAACGGTTCTCGTGCGATGTTGCTCCCTCACTCCTTCCTTTCACTAATTTCAACTTCCGATCACTTTTTCCGCTTGAAACCCGACTTAGCCTAATTTTCTTTGTTACTCCTTGATCCAGGTGGCTCTAGAGACACACACAGGACAAAAAGGGGTTATGAAAGCTCAAAAATCAAAGCGTTTGTATTATGCTTGAACTAGGTTCATGTTAAATATCTTGTCCTCGTGATCATGGTAGTGCAAACGGTTCGTCAATCCGAGTCCGGATGAGGAAGTTAGAAGCAGTCAAAGTTCGGTTGACTTTTGCTCACTGAGCAGGTTAAGGGAGACACAATTTGGAATTTTTCCAGTGGACGGAATCTGACCAACTCCAGCTAGATTCCAGGTGAAATTTTCACCCCGTTAAAATCACTCCTTTGTTCGAAAATCCGAATTTTAAAAAAGCCCTCATTATGTTATGAAAACAAAATAAAAAATAATACATATGTTTTGGGTGGCGGGCCACCAACCCCGCCACCCCCTCAACACCCCACCATACACTAACTGTATGCCTTCAATAGTAATTCAGGGCCGATGGGGATTGAACTTGCCCGGCCCACATGGGTCGGCCCCCACCGGGAGGCCCCATAAGAACAACGGTCACACACTCCCCCATACACCATGTACGTTAAACCAACTAACCCCATTTAATATTTAAAACAAACCTCTGCCACAATTAAACAACGTGCCAATATTAAAGTAGTTATTAAAAAATCATATGCCAAAATATATTTGATATGCTCGCCTAATTTGAGAGGGTTGGGATTTGATCCCCCGACCTCTCTCCAACCAAACACCAAATTTACCAACGTGCCAAATGACTTTTTGATAAACTTTGCCCAAAAAAATTATATAAACCCAGTTTTCTCAGTGCACGGGGGCAGATGGAGGAACCAGGAGCGGGCACGGATTTCTAGACAAAGGAGGTAGAATCTTGACACACATTTCGAGGCAGAATATTCTTTGATGCCCAAAGATTCTCCGAGGAGGTAAAAATTATTTTTGTCATAATATAACCAAGTTTATTGTCAATTTTCTCATATTTTCGTAGAGAACACTATGGCAAGGTTGGATTTGCCTTTTGAGCAGCAAATTTGTAGATTCCCAATGGAGGAGAATCTTTGAGGGATCTTGAGGGAATCTTCTAGATTCCTTAAAGGCTCAAATTCGTTAGAGTCAGAATGCAGCCAACTTCATACTCATTTTTCTCAGAATTCTGCAAGGAACCCGATGGCGTAGTTAGTTTTCTGATCTGAGCAACCGATTTTTAGAGGACCCGGAGGATGGAATCTTTAAGGAATCTGGGGGAATCTAAAAGATTCCTTGAGCCCCAGATTCTCAATTTCTTAGAATTCAAAAATTTGATAGTCGATTTTGCACTATTCGACGCCACAAATCTGATGGTGCGTTTAGATTTTTCATTTTCTCATTTTATTTTCCAGCCACTTTTCTAAGTGGAATGCAGGTGTCAACTTTCATGTGCGAGCAGCCATTTTCGTGCGATTCAATGCCGTGAGATCGATGGCACAAACAGCTTCAGCAGTTTGACATCCGCTTCTTCAGATGGCCCCTGGTTGTGAGGTATATGCAGTGTGTTCATGTCCTTATTTTGTTATGCATTGTGCTGAATAGATCCCTGTTTGATGTTGATGATGGATCTTGTTTATTACTTGTTTTCATGATTCCTGCTTGATATGATGTGGAATCATCTATGTGATGTGCTTGTTGTCATGATTCGTCATGTTATGTTTTGAGATCCTTTTGTTGTATGTTGATGGGATACTCATGTTGTCGTCATGTATGTTTTCATTGAGATCCCTTTCATGCCATGTTGGCGGGATGCTCATCATGCATGAGTTTGTGTCATACTGATAGGAGTCCTTTTGACTGAGAGTTCCTGTAGCGAAACATCTCTTGGAGCCACTCCTGCGTGTGGGCATTTTCCTTGTATGATATCAACCTCACCTCTTATGTACATCATCACTATTGACGGCGCTTAATGCAGCGGCCTACACCATCTTGACACTGGGGCCTAGAGACGTAGTCCCTCCTGGACGAACTCCGTTATCAACGTCTTATGTTTTCATGTACTGATGCTTTTCATGTTCCTCTTCTTTACAACATGCACATGTATTCATTTATGTTCTTTTAAAAATGAAATTTAACACATCACGAAAGTAAAAGGTCTTGGAAGGGTCCTTTGTCACACCCAGACCTGGATCACTCCTTAGTCTAGTTTTTATGTTTTTACTTCTATAAACATAGATAATTAGCCCTAGGTTAATGTTAAATTAGAAATTCTGCTTATCATAGCTGTTTGGTTGATTAAGTTAGGTTATGATGCAAGTTTAGCCCTTCATGCTATTTTCTTCATTACTGCAATAGAAGTAGCTCTATCTTAGAATAAGGTTTGCTCTCCTTCCATTAAAGAATTAAAGTTTCTTCTGACTCTATAAATAGTGACAACAGGCAGGACCTTCACTTCTACTTGTTTATATAGCTATGTCACCTCCAAGTTTGTACGAACCCCGAGTTGATAAGTAAAGCTGGTAGCCCTTGGAGTTGTAGCATTATTGTTGCAATACCTAGGCTCATCACTTTTTAGCGCCGTTTCCGCGGAGGTGTCTAAGTAGAAGTAATACTTCTTTTCTTCTATTTCTAGTCTCATACTTTATTTTCTTCTACTTCTAGTCTTCAAACTTTCTTCCACTAGTTTATTTCTGCAAAAGTAATCTAGTTTCCTTCTTTCTTTCTGTTATCATTAGCTGCTTTCCTTTCCATTCTACAAGTACTTTCTAGCTTTAAAGAA
Source organism: Pinus tabuliformis (assembly GCA_031772625.1). NCBI lineage: Eukaryota > Viridiplantae > Streptophyta > Pinopsida > Pinales > Pinaceae > Pinus > Pinus tabuliformis. Next base: position 746,105,585 of record CM062816.1, on the reverse strand, counting down.
AAACCTATGAAAACCAATCCAAAAACATTTCCTTTCATGCCTCGTAGGATAAGGGATAATTTAGGAAAATTCTTGTCAAATACCCCCACTGCATCCAACATGCAACCTTCTCTTTTCTTCAGTGATAGTGAATTGGAAGACCCTTTAGGTGAGCAAACTTACCTATTTGGGGAACCTACAGAAGAAGAAGAAGAGGAAGAACCCATTCCTACTAAACCAATGGCTGGAAACCAAAATGACAGGAGAGATAGAGAGAGAATTGAGAGTGCCTTCACCACTAGGGAAACCAATAGGGACACTAAGATGAAGAATATAATCCCCTCTACTCTACCTCATTTCCATGGCCTGACCACAGAGGACTCTGTCACTTTCCTATTGAATTTGCTATTATATGCCGAACCTATGACTATACAATTGATGAGCAAAAGTTAAAATTATTCCCATCTACCCTCAAGGATGTGGCATTGTGTTGGTTCATGGGTTTACCTGGAGATAGCATCACAACTTGGGCTCAGATGTAGCAAAATTTTAATGACAAATATAGGGACTACTATAGGTCAAAGGATACTAAAGAAGAGATTTTTAGGATAACCATAGGCCAAGATGAATCCCTAGAAGACTATGAAGAAAGATTCCAGCTTAGTTACAAAAGGGTCAGGTGCACACTTGACCCTGAGTCACTAAAGATGGTCTTGCTTAGAGGAGTAAGGGAAGATCTTCTGGATACCTTAGATATGATAGTAGGAGGAGATGTCTACCAATTACCCGATGAGGATATTAAGATTGTCTTTAGAAACCATTCTAGGGTAGCCAGGAAAAAGGGTAGGGGTAGTCAACCTATGGCCAGTACACCATCCTCCAACTTATCCATCAAGGGTGAAATTGGTAATATGCTGGAAGATTTCAAGAGTGACATGATGCAAACCCTTGCCTTGCAATTGGACACCATGAGCATCAAAAGAAAGCAAGAGGAAGCAAAGAGAGCCTTGGCTAGTTTTTGTCCTAGATGCACTAGGAGGCATCCTAGGAATGAATGTCCATTAAATTGTATTCAGATTTCCTCAGTCTGTGAAGAAAACCACTCCACAAACAAGTGTCCTTCTTTACTTGGACTCAAAGCTGTATATCAAGGAGCTGAAGGGGTCACTAAGTAGCTTTGCTACATCAACCAAAGGAGACCTCTTGGGCCTAGACCATACTAGCAGGGTATGCAAGGGCCATCCCATGCATACTACAACCCAAACCAAGCCACCGCTATACCTTCTTGGGGACCCCCTCCTTATCCTTCCTGGTCTACACGCCCTCCTTGGTCCTATACATCTCAGTATCAATCTCAGCTAGCTAGCCAGTCATTCCAACCTTATGGTCATCCACAACATCAATGGAATGCCCCACCCCAGAGGTGGAGGCCCCAATTCAACAACGTTCCAGCCCTATTGCCTCCACCACCTACAAAACCACAACTCATGCACTCTGCTCCACCCAAGAATACCCAGATGCCTGCCCAACCAAATCCGAACCCAAACAATAGGCAGGCTCAACAAGCATACAATGGAGAGACATCATACCCAACTTATGCTGTAGAATATGGGATATTAACCTAAGATATGGGAGAATTCTCCCTGATAACCAACCTCCCTCTCCACATAGGCAGGTTGGGGAAGAAAGAGAGGAAAGCAACCTGAAAGTAAATCCACCCTTTCCTCAAAGATCACCCAACCACTCCAGCCTACCCCAGAAGAAAATGAACTTCTGGGAGAATTGAAGAATTTATGTGTAAATATACCCCTTCTCCAAGCAATCAAAGATGTGCCTATTTATAATAGATTGATTAAGGAGAAGTGATTCAAGCATCTAGGAAGAAGAAAAAGGGATGCCCCTACTATTAATGTGATTGGGCAGTTGTCTGAATTAATGTTGGGGCAGGTAATATGTCCAAAATATTTGGACCCTGGAAGCCCTGTAGTAGATGTACACATCAATGGCAGCATTGTCCCACACGCTCTCATTGATCTTGGGACTGCCATTAATGTGATGACTAAGGACACCATGCTCAAACTTAACCTCCAAGGGTCATTGAGAAAGACCACAACAGTGCTGCAACTTGCAGACCGTTCCACAATCACCCCTGAGGGAATTGTGGAGGTTGTGATGGTCTCCATTGATTCCTGGGAATACCTTGCAGTTTTCCTAGTTCTCCAGCCTAAGGCTAAGCTTATTGGTTACCCTCTCATCCTTGGGAGGCCATGGCTAGCCACAACTGATGCTTACATTAGCTGTAGAGCTGGGAATATGACCATCAAGAATGGGCATATGTCCAAACAATTAGTCCTATACCCCCCTGCTCAACCTTCTCTAGAACATGATTTACCTTTATGGTTAGAGGAGGAGGAAGAAGATGATCTTTATTCTGCACAAATTTATGCTATGGAAGCAATCATAGGAGGAGGACAACAAGAGGAGGATGACTTAATTGAACACCTGCTCCAAAGTCCAACTCCTAGTTTATTACCCTTAGAAGAAGAAGGAAAGGAAACACTGAACAATCATCAAATTGACTTATGTTTGGCCGATTCCAACCCACTCCGAGTCAAAACCATAGAATTTGGCCCAGAGAAAACCTTGAAGATGAATCCATCTCTTTCTACTTTAGAAGAGGAACAACTATGAAAATTGTTTTAAGAGAACCTATAAGCCTTTGCTTGGAGCTATAAGGAAATGAAGGGAGTACACCCCTCAGTGTGTACTCACCACATATACATCAAGGAAGGTTGCAAGCCAGTCAAGCAACCACAAAGGAGAATGAATCCAACCCTTAAAGACATCGTCAAAGAAGAACTGCAAAAATTGTTAGATGTAGGGTTCATTTACCCTATCTTTGACAATGAGTGGGTCTCCCTTTTAGTGTTAGTTCCCAAGAAGAATGGTAAGTGGAGGATTTGTGTTGATTATAGGGAGTTAAACAAAGCCACAAAGAAGGATCATTTTCCCCTACCCTTCATTGACCAAGTGCTAGATGGCTTGGCAGGGAAGAAGTTATTTTCTTTCCTAGATGGATTCAGTGGGTACAACCAAATCCAAATCTGCCCAGAAGACCAGGATAAAACCACATTCACCTGTCCTTGGGGTACTTTTTCCTATAGGGTCCTTCCTTTTGGCTTATGCAATGAACCTGCCACTTTCTAGAGAGCAGTCTTGAGTATTTTTGCTGAGTTAGTAAATGATGCTATAGAGATCTATATGGATGATTTTACACCTTATGGCTGTGATTTTCAAGAGGCCCTAACTAACCTAGGCAAATTATTACGCAAGTGCATTGAATGAACTTGTCTCTCAGTCCAGAAAGATGTGAATTCTTAATGACTAAAGGGATTGTGCTAGGTCATTCCATATCTCAGCAAGGATTGCAGGTGGACCCAAACAAAATAGCCATCATCCAAAGGGTCCCACCTCCACAAAAGTAGAGAGATGTTAGGAGTTTCTTAGGGTTAGCTGGATACTATAGAAGGTTCATAAAGGACTTCAACAAATTGGCCTCTCCTTTGTTCAAATTATTGGCCAAAGATTCTGAATTTATATGGTCAGAAAGCTGTCAAGAGGCCCTAAACATTCCAAAGGGTAAATTAATCATTGCACCAATCCTGAGAGGCCAAAAATGGGCCCTCCCTTTTCATATCCATGTTGATGCCTCACATTAAGCCATAGGAGCAGCCTTAGGTCAGGTAGAGGAGAAATTACCTTATGCCATCTATTTTACTAGTAAAAACTTGTCAAAGGCTGAATTAAATTATACTATGACTGAGAAAGAACACCTCACTATTGTGCATTCACTGAACAAGTTTAGGCATTATATTACAGGTATCAAACATTTGTGCATACTGATCATGCTGCAATTAAATATTTAATGAACAAACCAGATGTAGATGCTAGAATCATAAGATGGTTACTTTTATTGCAGCATTTTGATATAACTATTGTTGATAAGCCTGGTAAGGAGAATGTTGTTGCTGACTTTCTATCTAGGATGAATCCACCTGCAGGTGAAGAAGGAATGGTGGATGGTCAGTTACCAGACAAGCATTTGTTTGCTATCTCAGTACTCTCCCCATGGTTTGCTGATATAGCAAACTATTTGGTATCAGCATAGTTCCCACCAAACCTGCCCTCCAGAGAAAAGAGCAAGATAATCAGGAAAAGTGCCCCCTTCACCTAGATTGGGGGCAATCTGTTCAAACTTGGCCCAGATCAAATCTTGAGAAGATGTGTAAGGGAAGAAGAAGTCTTTGACATCAATCTGACCTGTCATGACGGGCCTTATGGAGGTCACTTTGCAGCAAAGAGGACAACTTTCAAGGTGTTGCATGCAAGCTATTATTGGCCTACTCTTCATTAGGATGTGAGGAATTACAGTAGTTAGTGTGATTGGTGCTAGAGGATGGGAAAGTCTACTCCAAGAGATGAAATTACCCTACAACCTCAAGTGACTTTTGAGCCATTTGACAAGTGGGGCATGGACTTCATTGGGTCTATTAATCCTCCTTCAAAGCAAAAAACAACACATTATTGTGTGCACTGATTACTTGACTAAGTGGGATGAAACCAAGGTAATTAAGGCAATGACAAAAAAGAAGGTGGCTGGTTTCCTAAGGGAGAATATATTCTACAAATTTGGGTACCCTAGAGAGCTAGTCACAGACCAAGGCAACCGGTTTACCTCCAATATGATTGAAGAACTGCTCGAGCATCACAAAATCAAGCATATGACCTCCACTTCTTATCATCCACAAGCTAATGGGCAGGTGGAGGTGACCAACAAAGCACTGGAGAACATCCTAACCAAGGTAGTGAACAACATCAGAAAGGATTGGGTATAAAGACTAGTTGAGGCCACTTGGGGCTATAATACAACATGGAAGACCACCACTGGATTTACACCCTATGAGCTGGTCTATGGTAAAAAGGCTATGCTGTCCATTGAATTTGAATATAACACATTGAGGATGGCAGCCCAACTAGATTTAGATCTCAGTCATGCACAGAAAGAAAGGTTGTTGCATTTGAATGGCTTGGATGAATTCAGAATGCAGGCCCTCCTACATACAGAGATAGTTCAGCTTCAGAGGAAGGTCTAGCATGACATGCACATCAAAGAGAAGCAGTTTCAAAAAGGAGACTGGGCATTGTTATATGATTCCAGATTTAAATATTTTAAGGGCAAGTTAAGAACAAGATGGCTTGGACCTTATGTGGTGGAAAGATGCCATGACAATGGTTCAATGCAAATCAAGACTATTGATGAAGAAGCCATTCCATTGCTAGTTAATGGACACAGACTGAAAATGTACAAGAGGCCTTTATCAAGACAAGAGTTCATTGACAAAATTAATAAGGTAGTGATGATGGTGGAGCAAGTTCTAGCTCCTCCCTCATCCGGTCACTGAGAAAGAAAGAGGAATAAGGATTCAGGTGAAAACCTCTATGAGGCGCTTGAGTCCCATCTTTGGGTTGAAAACCTCATGAGGAAGCCCAAGGATGAGAAAAATGAAAAGAATAAGAAGATCCCTGGGTGAAAACCTTCTTGAGGCGTCCAGGGCAGATATCTAGGGTGAAAACCTCTTTGAGGAAGCCTAGGTGTTTTGTTTATATATATATATATATATATATATATATATATATATATATATATATATATATATATATATATATATATATAAGAAAAAGAAAAAAACATAATTGTTATGTGCAGGTGGGTGAGAAAGACAACTAAGGAGCAAAGAGAAGATCCAAAGGGAACCCTGCCTCACATATATTTCATCTCCTCCACTCCTTACCAATGCATCCATCCATTAATTCTATTGTTTTTCACTTCATTTCTTCCATTCAGGTGATGATTGTGTTTTCTAATAGAATCACCTCAACTATTACCATCATCCCTGCATCCACATACATTCCTACTCGCTCTGTCCATTCATTACAACACCCTCACAACACCATCCAACAACATGATCAAGAATTCTAAGGAAGACACCAAACATTGCCAAGTGTTTATCCAGGAGCTCCACAACAGCAGCAACATCAAATCCAGGAGCTCCATAGCAGAAGAAACATCAAATCCAAGAGCTCCACAACAACAACAACATCAAATCCAAGAGCTCCACAACAACAAAAACAACATCAGAGCTTCAGTCACAGACACCTGTAAAAGCTAATAAACCATCAGCAGATAGCAGAGGAGGAAGAAGAATGACCATCAGCAACACCTCTGATCTTTGACAACTACAACATGGCATTAAAATCACATGTAAGTATCCTACTCACTCACTCATATGCATCATTTGATCAAAAGTTGTAAAGGTTAAGAGGTAGTTGGTTTATAAGTGAAAAGGTGGCAAAAAGGAAGTTCTTTAATAAGATAAAAGAGAATGCAAGAGTCCATAGATACAATATTGTTATGGCAACCATTTGAGAATGTTTGAAGAATTAAGATTTGGGGTAGAAACACCAGTTCACCAAAGACTTAGCATACCCTATTTCTTGATGCAATCACTCATAGACTCCAACAACAAAGTAAAGGAAGGGAATTCCCAACAGTTGTCTCACCATGATTTGATTAGAATCCTCATTGAGGATGCCCTCCAAACCTCTTGATCCCTATGAAATGGTCAATCTTCGGAGACTTACCAGTAGAGGATTACATCAAAACCCTCATCTATGATATTAGTCCTTCTGTCAGTGAAGAGGAGGAAAAAATAGAAGATGATACAAATCTAGATGGGATGAGATGAATAAAGAAGAAACTAATACAGAGGACCATGTTGAAACACAAGGAGGATGATGCTGAAACATAGGAAGAAACTGATGGAGATGAGAAAGAACAAAAAAAGGAAGAAGATAAGAAAAACAGAGAGGACAGTTGCAGGAAAAGGAAAACCAACTAGCATGTATGGATAACTATGCTCTTTACCTCAGAGAGATATGGCTGCAAATTCAGATTAAAACACTAGCACAAAGGAGCACCATGCCATTTCTGGACTGCATACAATTTATTGATCTTTGTGATCAAGGTGCACTAAAATATGGGGCCAAAATCACTGAGTTTTACTTGCATAACATGACCCTCACAGACATGAATAATTGGGATCCTAATGGAGAGCTAGGAGATCTACAATTAAGTGCTTTGGCATCATGTCTAAACCATGAGAAGTCAAGGGCTGCAGAGGTGAAAGAATATTCAAAATGAACCTCTTTTCATCAGAGCTAAACAATCAAATCCCATGGCCCTACTCAGCACCCATAATATGATTGCAAATGATCCTTAGCTGGCACTTAGATATATTATTGCCCAAGGGCAAGAAATTTCACATTTTGAGGATATATTTAAGCTGCTAAGAGATGAAAATATACATGCCTACTAAATAGAACACATTGCCACACAGTTTGAAGATCAGAGAAAAGAAGAAGAGGAAAAGGGGCAGTGGGAAGAAGCAGAAAGGGAAGCAGGCTTCTATGAACAAGAAGAAGAGACCACAACAGAAGCGTGGGATGTCAGAGAGGCTACCAGAGCCACTAAGTTGCTCAGAGGATGAGAAACTCTTTTATTAGGGGGGTGATGATGAGCCTCATTATTAAGTAATTATATGGGCCTTAATTGGCCTTAATTCACCTCCTAGCTTAGTCAAACCAACTATTCTCACAACTTATTGCATACTTTTGATTATATTTTGTTTATAAAATGAGTTAGAGATGGATATTTGGCTTTGTGGTCTAATGTGCATATAATGCAGGAAGAAAGGACAAAAGCAAGGAGAAATGCAGGTATAAAGGATAAAAACAAAGAACTATAGCAAAGACCTTGGTTAAGACTCGAATGGGACAAGGTAGAGGAATTATAGGAGTTTAATCCTCCTCATCTGCTACCCCTCCATTCGAATATTCCTCCACCAACTCAGAGTGAAAACAACCACATCATGAGGACTAAAAGACAACCAAGCAAGTGAAAATGACAGAAAACAGTTTATTTTGAGTTGGGAGCCAAACCACCATAATTTGAGAGGAAGTCGTTAGAGATTTTAAAATGTAGAAATAGAGAGGTTTAGGACCTCACTAGGATTCAGACTTCATTTTTAAAACTCTGTTTTATTTCTGAAATGCAAATACTTGTGAACTTGCTCTGTAATCCATGGTTTCTGTAATAAAGATGATTTCTGTTTAAGCCAGCTTCGAGTTAAACTTCGAGGGTTGAAGCTCTTGGGTTAGGGCCCGACCCAAGCAACCACAACTCCTCTTTATTGTTCTGTTATTCTAGCATAGAATTATGTTCTGTTTAATTGTTAAGTAGTTTCATGGTTTGCTGATGCATTTGCTCAAGAAGTTTTGGCTCTGATTCATTTGGTTAAGCAACTTTCTGGTTTTGTTCATTTATTTGAATAGCTTCATGTTTCTATTCATCTGTTTCAGTAGTTGCATTTGCTGTAGTTTACTGTCATATGTGGTTTTTTAATTCACATGTCAGATTAGAGGAAAGTATTACTGTCAGGTTGTGCACAGGTGTCTCGGCCTCATCTCCTTCCTCTGGGACCATGACTTGAGGCAGAGACCTGCCAGCAACCCCCAAAACACAGTTTCTGGTTCTCCAATAGGCTATGGAGTTCGTTGTTTGAATTTAGTTCAATGTATACCCTAACTGGTTTTCTCTATTATTTTCCTTTGAAGCTTCCTCCAGCACGTTCTCCCTCCATCACTTCCTCGTCGTCCAATCACCAACAAATGTTCACAATCACTGCCCGATTCACTATTTTCTTCAATTGCCGCCTCGCATGGAGTCCACCATTCACTTTATGAACTTTAAGTCCCCATCGTCAATCTGCCTTGTTTGATTTGACGGCTGTCGCTTCACCCGATTTCCAACTAGCTTGGCCGATCTCCACCGTTGATCAACCCCGCCTGATCCAACGGCTATCACGCCATATCACGTGGATTTTTGTCTGATCATTATCCCCCTGAGAGCACGCGAAATGGGTGGTTTCCCCGTGGTACGTGTTGCCCAGGGAGGCTAATCACGTAAAATTTGAGAAAACCAATTACAACTTTGAGGGTGCACGATAAACAACTTATCACCCTCTAAACCTGCTCCACCATTTCCGCACGTTCTTTTGCCTGCGATCTAATCTCCGCTGTCCATCTTCCGACTAACCTCATCCATCCATTTCTTGCCTTCACCCGCGCGATAAGATCTCAACCATTCATCTACTTTGCTCCCTTGTTCACCCATCTACCTACGTAACCCTCCGCAATCAAATCTCCATTGTTCATTTCCTTTCACTCGACTGATCCAACGGTTCTCATGCGTTGTTGCTCCCTCACGCTCTCCTTTCACTAATTTCGACCTCTGATCGCTTTTTCTACCTGAAACCCGACTTAGCCTAAGTTTCTTTTTTACTCCTTAGTCTAGTTTTAATGTTTTTACTTCTGTAAACATAGTTAATTAGCCTTATGTTAATGTTAAATTAGCAATTCTGCTTAGCATAGTTGTTTGGTTGATTAAGTTAGGTTATGATGCAATTTTGGCCCTTCACGCTATTTTCTTCATTACTGCAATAGAAGTAGCTCTCTCTTAGAATAAGGTTTGCTCTCCTTCCATCAAAGAATTAAAGTTTCTTCTGACTCTATAAACAGTGACAACAGGTAGGACCTTCACTTCTACTTGTGCATATAGCACTGTCACCTCCAAGTTTGTACGAACCCCGGGTTGATAAGTAAAGTTGGTAGCCCTGGGAGTTGTAGCATTATTGTTGCAATACCTAGGCTCATCACATGCTCTTAGTTAATTTCTTATGGTGACGACTCCCGTGCAAGTTGATAATTGTGAAGGATTGCATGAGTCTGTTTTGGTACAGGGTCTACTATACACTATACAATTTTTTTGAATTTGCTATACAATTTCCACTCCTTTAGAGGATGGCTCTACTCTCGATGGCCTCATGGAAGCAACAATTATAACATAACCTCTCCCTTATGCATTCTCATAATCTGTAGGCTTATTCTTCTTCTCATTTCTAGAGTCTGTCAACTCCAATCTGGAAAATCCCCTAAAGTTGCTTGCAACCAAAGCAATGTCATGCAAACATAGTTGTGGAGAGACCTTAATCTTTAAGCAGGATCATAGGGAAATAATGGAAGGAATGGAGATAAACTCACTTGGTTTCAATTTGGACAGGTTATTAGCACAGATGGATTCCATATTAGAAATAATGTTCGACCAAAGAAATCAAATGTGGGAGCTTCATAAGGATGTTAGCAGGGTGAATTCATAGCTAGAATTAGTCCAAGTTGCACACCAAGGAGGAGACCAAGTTTCCCAAGTTCAAGTTTCAACTGCAAACTTAGTTGAATCATTTGCTCCAAGAATACTTGATCTAAGTAGGGCAACTCCTACTAACAAGATAATAATCGTTGATGTAGTTCTCGTGTTTTATTTCCAAGTTTTGATTATGCCAACCAAATGCTATAAGTTTTAAAGTATTTTCTACAAGCAATGTACATATAGAATTCATTGGATGTATGTAATAGACTTATAATACAAAAGGGAAAATATATTTAGGATCTTAATGAATTATTTAGGTGAAATCCATGATTTAATTTTTGGATGTAATACTCTATACGTGGTGCACAATCCTTTGTTAATATAAATCTTACAGTTACCGTTTCAAAATATGTTACAAAGAAATATGTTCATTAGGGGCAACTTGAGTGGTTTGGACTTACAATGTTAATGTCACCCACCTCAATCTTGGCTAATCTAGTTAGTAGATTTGTAAGATATTGTATTGAGCCAAAGAGTCATAATGGTAGTAGTGTGATACGGTGATAGTGTGTTTTAGTTACAAAGTCCTCGTTGTCCAAAAAGAAGAAAGCTACAAAGAATACAACTTTACACTTATCATTTATCTTCCCTTTAAATTGCCTCTTCTAATATAATAAAGTTGTAATTTTGAAAAAAGGAATCATAAATGTGATAATTGAACTACATTACCATGATATTGTTATTTTTAAAGAGAAAGCATGATTGTGATGTTAAAATAAAATTGTTGATTTGTTGGGAACTCTTAACTTATGGTTATGATGTGGAGGTTCAAGGAATTTTTTTATCTAAGTTAAAAATATTTTTGTCGAGATAATTTTTTTTGGGGTTAATTGTGTAGAGTAAGTCATTAATTTATGACCATATCCATGAGTATTAGTCATATTTAACCAATTTCTCATAATTTTAAACAATCCACTTAACACTTGTTGCATCAAGTGATGCTTGTAGGTAGGAAGATGTGAAAATGAAACTAGTGAAATGAATTGCATAACATCTATCATCACCTTTGGGGCTAACATCAAATAACCAAAACTTCCCAAACAATCACCCATCCCAAGACTCCTCTAGCTCAAGCATGCTTGATTGTGGAGTTTTCACTACAATCAAGCCCACTCAACATGCTACCCCGTTTGCAAAACCTTAACAAGTATTGTGCCTTGTGATTAATTTAGCTAGAGCTCCCTTCACTCTTTTTATTTAAGCAGAGGGGTTTCCATGGTCCAATATATGAGATATAATTTTTGATACTAACTGTGTGGAGTAATTCATTAAACTTGACCTTATCCACAAGTATTAGTTACAATTGATCAATTTCTCATGATTTTGAATAATCCAATTAGCACTCATTATGTCATGTGATGCTCATCTAGTTAGTAGATTTGTAAGATATTGTATTGAGCCAAAGAGTCATAATGGTAGTAGTGTGATACGGTGATAGTGTGTTTTAGTTACAAAGTCCTCGTTGTCCAAAAAGAAGAAAGCTACAAAGAATACAACTTTACACTTATCATTTATCTTCCCTTTAAATTGCCTCTTCTAATATAATAAAGTTGTAATTTTGAAAAAAAGAATCATAAATGTGATAATTGAACTACATTACCATGATATTGTTATTTTTAAAGAGAAAGCATGATTGTGATGTTATAAATTGTTGATTTGTTGGGAACTCTTAACTTATGGTTATGATGTGGAGGTTCAAGGAATTTTTTTATCTAAGTTAAAAATATTTTTGTCGAGATAATTTTTTTTGGGGTTAATTGTGTAGAGTAAGTCATTAATTTATGACCATATCCATGAGTATTAGTCATATTTAACCAATTTCTCATAATTTTAAACAATCCACTTAACACTTGTTGCATCAAGTGATGCTTGTAGGTAGGAAGATGTGGGAATGAAACTAGTGAAATGAATTGCATAACATCTATCATCACCTTTGGGGCTAACATCAAATAACCAAAACTTCCCAAACAATCACCCATCCCAAGACTCCTCTAGCTCAAGCATGCTTGATTGTGGAGTTTTCGCTACAATCAAGCCCACTCAACATGCTACCCCGTTTGCAAAACCTTAACAAGTATTGTGCCTTGTGATTTATTTAGCTAGAGCTCCCTTCACTCTTTTTATTTAAGCAGAGGGGTTTCCATGGTCCAATATATGAGATATAATTTTTGATACTAACTGTGTGGAGTAATTCATTAAACTTGACCTTATCCACAAGTATTAGTTACAATTGATCAATTTCTCATGATTTTGAATAATCCAATTAGCACTCATTATGTCATGTGATGCTCATAGGGATGAAGAAAGTGGGATAGAAACTGGAAAAATGAATTGTGTTCTATTAGTCATCATGTTTGAGGCTTGCACCTAGTAACCAGGATTTCTCAAACGCCACCCATCCCAAGACTCCTCTAGCTTAAGTATGCTTAAATTTGGAGTTTTTTCCACAATCAAACCCACTTAGCTTGCTACCCCATTTGAAAAAACTTTGCAAGTATTGTGCCTTTTGGCCTATTCAACTAGAGCTCCCTCACAATTTTTTCAAGCATTAAGGGGTTATTGCAATCCAATAGATGAGATATAGTTTTTTAGATAAACTGCTAGAGTAAGTCATTAAACCAAAACCATATCCACAACTACCAGTTGCAACCAACCATTTTTTCATGATTTTGAATAGTCCACTTATCACTTTTTGCATTAGGTGATGCTCACAAGAGTGACGATGGTTATCGAGCGCAAGCCTAGAAGTTATGACTGATTTTATGCAACTCATTTCATTGGTTTCAATCCCACTCCTCAACCACTATGAGCATCACCAAATTCAATGAGTGCTAAGGAGATTGTTTAAATTCATGAGAAATTGGTTAGATGCAACTAATATTACTGGATATGGTCATAGATTAGTGACTTACTTTATGTAATTAATCCTAGAAATTATATCTCATATTTTGGATTGTGGAAGCCTCTCAATTCTTAAATAAAAAGAATGAAGGGATCTCTAGATGAATAGTTCATAGGCACAATACTTGTTAAGGTTTTGTAAATGGGATAGCAAGCTAAGTGGGATTAATTATGATGAAAACTTTACAATTAAGCATGCTTGAGCCAGAGAAGTCCTAATATGGGTGACCATTTGAGAACCACTAGTTACTAGATGCAAGCCTCAAAGTGATTATTGATGTTGTGTGATTTATTTCATTAGTTTCAATCCCACTTTTTCATCCATGTGAACATAACCAAATGTAATAAGTGTTGCGCGAGCTATTTGAAATCATGAGAAAATGGTCAATTGTGACTAATACTCATGGATATGGTTATAGATTAATGACACATTTGACATTAATCCCATTAATTATATCTCCTATTTTGGAGTGTGAAAACCTTGTGATGCTTAAGTAAAACAAGTGAGGGGAGAACTAGTTAAATAGTTCATCAGGCACAACACTTGCTAATATTTTCAAATAGGATAGCAAGCTAAGTGGGCTTCATTGTGGGGAAAACTCCATAATTAAGCATGTTCAAGCTAGAGGAGTATTGGGATGGATGACCATCCAAGAAGTATTGGCTTTGGTGTGCAAGCCTTAAAGTCAATGATTGATGCTATACAATTCATTTTGTGAGTTTCAATCTCACTTATTCACCCCTATTAGCATCACCTGATGCAATAATTGCTATATGGACTATTAAAAGTCATGAGAAATTGGTTTGTTGTAACTAATACACATGGATATGGTCTTAGGTTAATGGCTTACTCTACTATCGACATATTATTGTGTTCCACCACTATCACTCTATATTATATGCCTTATCCCAAGGGTCTTGTACGTAGTCATTTTTTCTACATACACCATGTGCAGAAACATCCCATTTCTCTGCACTCTGCACATCTCCACTCTCTAGAACTTGCACCCTCCCATACTTAGTCATTTCTATGTGTGTGGAAAAAATATCCTACCCAATCTCCACACACCTCTCGTCCCGCACATCCATTTATTCAACACAACTCATCCTCCACACAGATAAACTTTTGGCACATCCATTTCACTGCACAAGCAATCTCTCGTACATATCAAATCTTTGTACATGATACTCCATAAATTCCATTTTGTCACCTTGTTCCATACTTAGTGGATATCAATTATTTTCTCCTTTTGAGGTTAATTTAAAGCCCATTTAAGAAAGTTTGATGCTCGAGGTAAAAAGAGATTACCCACTAGCACACTTCTTAAAGACTTGCTGCAAGTTATTAACTTCCCATTATCATTCTCGCAAGGCCAGATGAAGCTTGTATGTCAATAAGTAACATCCTACTAAATGCTACCTTAAAACAAGGATTTAACAACCAAGAATTCCAACAAAGCCTCAGTTATCTATCACATATTCTTAAGTACATTGAAGAAATAAGCAAGATAATAATGAAAAGAACGAAGCTAATTTGTGGGGATACAACTAACTCCCTAGCTTGTCGGGATAAGAATTTCCACTGGTAAGATGCATATCAATGGTATTTAGATTGGCCCTAGAAGAGAAGCAAAATAAGAAAATTTGGAGTGCAAGATTGGTAAATGCTACATGCATCCTAAAAGTCTTCGACTTCGGATAAACTGTTAACTGATGTGCCTGTCAATTTGACACTAAGACCAGAAATATCAAGTTCAACCTAAAGAAGAACCAAATTGTATTAACTCCTAGAGTATTCAATAAAATATTGAAGTTTCCAGAGGCCACCAAGCAGCTAAATCTATCTAAATCTGATGTTTTTGTATACTCCTAGGGGGCAAAATGAATAGCATTTAGGAATTCACATTGCAATTTGCAAAACTCCCATCCAACCTATCCTTCATGGATATCTCTATACTCACTAAGCCTTATATATAGTTTTCTTAGTTATTTCCCTGGGTCGTGAAGCAAGAAACTACTGCTAATAAACCCAAGTCAATTAAAACATAATTTATTTTTCTTTTGAAAAGGATGATGTATTTGACCGGGCTAAAGTCATTTCAAATGATATTTTTTCCATCTAATTAATTACTTCAAGACCCAACAACTATTTATGATGACCTATATGGTAATGGCCATTGTGGAATACCCAATGCAATTATGGCATTCCATCTTGTGGATACATAAAGCCCCCTTCCATTGTATCAAGTATAATACTTGTTTATCAAATAATTCGACCACGTGAAGTTATAGCAAGCACACCTGGCATACCCCACAGCTAAATGGTATTAGATCATATGTTGTAATGAACATAAATAAGTACATGAAATTATTGAAGAAGCATGGGAGGTTTCTCTCCATTGGAAAAGCTTCTCTCAAAGAATTTTCTCATTCTGTTGACACCTAATCATTGGGACTGGGTGAACACCTCTAAATAATGTAAATAGTAAATAATGGAAAATAAAGAGTCCTCGGGAAGTGAAGCCCAAGAGTCACTTCCTCATGTATATAACCATGAGTAATCTTAATAAATAAACATAATTCATTTGAGGAGTTACCTCCTGGCCTAACATGGTATCTCCCTAATTTTAGTTGTTTTTCTGCTTTATAACTCTTATTTTCTCTCCCTATGTCCCAAATTTCTGCTCTACATTCTCTCTCTTCCCTGACTACGTTACAATTTTTTTGAACCCTGTGTGGCTCGAGCTCTGGTGCGATGCAGTACAGTGTGCGGTGAGCACCTTGTCATTAGGGCCAGGGCCTCCCCAAAAGATCTTGGTCGACACCACCATTGGCATAGACCTCATCATTTCCAAAGAAATTAACCCCATAGTCCCTGCAACATTGCAGTGAGCCTTTGGCTTCCTTGACATCAAGTTGGTTTCCAGGCTCGTGTTCTTGTATTTGCATTGTATTAGTGACAATGACTATGTATATTCCCAGAGTTGCGTTCAATTGTGGTAATATTCCAAGCGCTTCAGTAGAGTGGGTGCTTCCATGTAGGAACGAAGTGCAACAAAACATTAATCATCTCTGGTGCAACGTGATGTGGATTGAGGTCGTTGAATGTCTACGTCGTTGAATATCTGCATTGAATGATATTCGCCTCTATACACAACCGACTCCTTCCATACGCTGCTCCCTCCCACTCGGCCCCTCATCCATACGCCGTCAACTACTCTGCACAGTTAATAACGCTCCACCTCCATTGAATACATTGTAATATCGGTTTATTTATGTAGTCCCACTAATATATGTGATTTATTATGTGCGTTCTGTTTTTTATAAATACTGTGTTTTTGAATACTTCGACCCTCCACTGGCCTCCATATCACGGTGTCAACGCTCACTACCTCCCCCAAATACTTCCCCTATGCGCTGTCTACGCTCTCTCCATATCCGCTGTATTTGGTTCACACTGTTTCCAGGCCCAAAATAATATCGAGTTGTTTTTTTTAATACATGCATTTTTGATATAACGCAGGCTTGACATTTCATTTTATATATATTATTGTGTGGCCTGAATCCGCCTCCCTCATATAATCCCTTCCCCATATAATACCCTCCCCTCATACCAACTCCCCTCAGTAATAACTCCCTAAATTATTACCTTTGACCCAGTAATAACTCCCTAAAATATTACCTTTGACCTTTGTCCTACATATGAGAGTGATTTTGTTTTTACAATTTTACCCTAGAACTTTTTTTTAACCACTAGGAGTGAAAATTTTATTTTTTATTTTTTATCAATTTTTTTATCAGTACACAAATTTAAAAATGCACTCATTGATATCTATTATGGGAGTGGTTCTCACTGAGAAGGAGAACTATCTTGAGTGGTCTCGGAAGATCAATCACACTCTCATTTTCAATGAGTTGTGGAAAGGAGTTTGTGTAGGAGAAGGAAACAATGAATTGACAAAGCCTACCTCAGACAAGGAATTCACCATTTGGGAAAACAAGAACAATAAGGCCTATGCCTTGATTGTAGCATCTGTAAATGAAGAGGTGAGTCGCCATATTTCACCATTTTCAAAAGCTTTTGAAGCCTTACAAAAACTGAAGGAACTCTATGAATCACACTTTGTGCTTGAAGTTGTCCAATTGATGATTAAATTGTTCAACTTTGAATTACAAAATGATGATCCTCTTGCTCTTGCATCAGAAGTAAAATCTGTTATGCATGATATCAAAGTCACTAATGTTGAACTAGACATTCCTCTGATAGCTTTTGTCAAGGCACTTTATCCCAGTTATTCAAATTATCTTGAGTCATTGCAAGCAAATTGAAACCTCAAAGAAATTACCTTTGAATCCCTTGTAAATAAATTTGCTGAGAGAGGGAAATATTTTGGGAAGAAGACAATTCCTCAGTCTTTTGAAGAAGCTATGTGTCTTGCACATAGAGAGAAGAATCATGCTCAAGATTCTTCCAGAGGAAGAGGTGGTCGAAGAGGAAGAGGAAGAATAAATTTCAGACGCAGAGGGGCAGACACTCTCAAGGAGAAAAGTCTAATCTTCATTGCATACATTACAATAGAGATGGATCACATGATGCATCTACATGCAAGTTGCCTTGCAATAGAATTGAGCAAGAAAGAAATCAACCCAAAGGTAAAACCAATGACAAAGAGAAAGGTAAAGCACCTGAATCTGCTCACTATGTTGTGGCACATTGTAATATTGGAGTAAATGAAGACTTGTTTAATGCTTCACTTTCTTCTTGGAAAAATGATTGGTTGCTTGATTCAGGTGAAACTTGCCACATGACTTTTAGAAGAGATTTTTTTGAATAATTTACTGACAATGTTGATGGAGTAGTATACTTTGTAGACAAATAAAAACTCAAGCCATAATGGCTTGGCACAATCAGGCTCAAATTTCCTGGTCTTCCAGACTTTCTTTTGCATGATGTTTTATATCTCCGACAACTGAGGAGAAACTTGCTATCCTTGGTCCACATCCGCCAGCAAGGACACTCCATTCATATGTTTGATGGCAAGGTTGAAGTGAGAAAAGCATCATATCACTCACTTGTCATGACGGGGATAGAAGACTAAAGATTTCTCAAGCTGCAAGGTACCTCTTCTCGTGCACAAAATTTCTCATACAGTTCTTATTATGATGAAGGTACAATTTCATCAAGTCTTTTATGGCATGCTATATTTGGACACTTCAACTATGACATCCTTCGCTTGTTGAAGAAAAATGGTGTTACTGGTTTGCCTACAATTCCTAGGAAACTTAAGCAATGTGATGTTTGTATTCTAGGAAAGCATAGAAAACAATCTTTTCATGATTCACATTCCAGAGCACAGAGAAAACTTGAACTCATTCATTCAGATTTATGTGGTCCAATGCATGTTCCTTCTGCAAATGGCAATAAATATATTATGACATTTATTGATGACTACACCAGAATGTGTTGGGTTTATTTATTCAAGAACAAGTCGTATGCTTTTCAAACATTCAAGAACTTTCATACATCGATTGAAAATGATGCACAATTTCATATTGGCTCTATTCACACTGATAATGGAAAAGAATACACTTCAAATGAATTTGAAAACAATCTTTGCCAGCATGGGATCAAACATCAAACAATTGTGCCTTATAATCGCCAACATAACGGAGTAGCTGAAAGAATGAATATGACAATTTTAAATATGGTACGTTCCATGATGTTTTTCAATAATGTAAATATGTGCTATATATGTAAAGAATAGATTTCCATCTAATGCTATTAGAAACAAGACTCCTTATGAAATGTGATATGGCCACATTCCTTCGGTAAGGCATCTCAGGGTCTTTGGTTCCACCTGTTATGCCTTGATACCAAAGGTACATAGAAACAAACTTGGTGCAAGGAGTCGTAAGCGTATCTTCTTGGGGTATTCAAATACCTCCAACGCATATTGTCTCTATGATGAAGTTAATAAAAAGTTTGTTGTATCTAAAGATATAATCTTTCTTGAATCTTCCAAATATGACAATGTTGTTGAGCGACAACTTGATCACTTGGGTAGATTCGGACATGAAAAATCATTTCAAGAATTTGATAATCAGATTCCACATCTTGATGGGGGGATTCCTATACTGTATCAATCTGTGGAAACTTCTTCCGAAGCACTCTCTCCCCCACATGAAACTCCAACAACTGATGATACTTTGAGTGATGTGATTGATAGAATTGAGAGACTCAATCTTGATTTAGTCCCAACTCAATCAGCTGAGTAGCTTGGACCATCTCAGGAAGGTCCCCTAAAGTGGCTGACAAAGACACTTGAAAGTGTTCATTCTGATGAGGTTGGAAAAATAGGAACAAGAAATTCAACTAGGCAAAATGGTGGTGATGTAGATGATTTTGATTCACTTGTTGATATGGATGTTTCTTATGATTGTCAACTGAAATTGTCCACAGATTTTGAACCAAATTCCTTCAAAGAAGTCGCTTATCATGATGAATGGAAAGAAGCGATGCAAAAGGAGTATGATGCCTTGATAAAGAATGGCACTTGGAAGCTGGTCGATCCTCCATTGGGAACCAAACCAATTCGCTGCAAGTGGGTCTACAAGAACAAGTATAACATTGATGGCTCACTTGACAAGCACAAAGGTAGGCTTGTGGCAAAAAGTTTTTCACAGAAGGAAGGGGTCGATTATGAGGAGACCTTTTCCCCCACAACAAAATGGGCTACCATCCAGACACTCTTTTACCTAACAGCTCAAAATGGTTGGAAAGTCCATCAAATGGATGTAAAAAATGTTTTCTTGAATGGAGATCTGAAAGAGAATGTTTTTATGTTCCAGCTTGAAGGATTTTTTGTGAAGGGACATGAACATAAAGTATGAAAACTTGTGAAATCCTTGTATGGCCTCAAGCAAGCACCGTGAGCCTGGTATGAAAAGTTAACTGAGCATCTTCTGAAAGTCAACTTCAAACATTATGATCTTGATGATGCAACTTTGTTTGTTAAGAAAGTTGGAAAAAAAATTGTATATCTTGTGGTATATGTAGATGATCTTTTGATTACAGGGAACAATGGGAGCTACATTGCATCCATAAAGAAGGAATTGAGGAAAGGTTTTGAAATGAATGACTTGGGCTATGTTCACTACTATCTTGGTATTGAAGTAACTCAACATTTGAAGTCTATATTCATCTCCCAAAAGAAGTACATTGGAGATATGGTGAACAATTTTGGCATGGATGAGTGAAATCCTCTGACTACTCCAATGTAACAAAACTTAAAGCTTACATCCATTGAAGGAAAATAATTTGAGAATGCAAAAAAGTATAGACAACTTGTAGGAAGTCTCAACTACTTGATTACTACTAGACCAGACATTTCATTTGCTATTGGAATCCTCTCTAGGTTTATGCAAAAGCCTTGTGAGGGACATTGGGCTACTGCAAAAAGAGTTCTAAAGTACTTGAAGGGAACCCAAGAATTTAGACTCAAGTATACACATGTGGGCAACTTCAGCTTGATTGGATACTCCTATATAGACTTTGATGGAGACAAAGAAACTAGGGTATCTACTTTAGGTTATGTTATGAGTCTTGGATAAGGAGTTGTCTCCTGGAGATCACACAAATAATCAATTCCAAGAGATTCCACAATAGAGGTAGAATATGTTGCAGCAGTTGAGGCAACAAAATAAATTGTGTGGCTTGGGAAAATTCTAGAAGTTTTGATGGTAAAACAAGTACATTCAACTCCACTCATGATTGACAACACCTCCGCAATAAAGTTGTCCAAGAACCCAAAGTTCCATGATCGAACAAAGCACGTCAATAAAAAATACCATCTGTTTCGACATCATGTTGAGGCCAAGGTAATCCATTTATGCCATTGTTCCACTAATGAGTAGATTGCAGACATCTTCACCAAAGCGCTTGGAAGATAAAAGCTTGAAAGATTCAGAATGATGCTTGGACTCACCAACATCCCTTCAGATTAAGGGGGGGGGGGAATCTTAACACCTAATCATTGGGATTGGGTGAACACTTGTAAATAATGTAAATAGTAAATAATTGAAAATGAAGAGTCATCGGGAGGTGAAGCCCAAGATTCACTCCCTCATGTACATAACCATGAGTAATCTTAATGAATAAACATAATTCATTTGAGGAGTTACCTCCTGGCTTGACACATTCATTATATATTTAAAAAAATATCTCGAGCACTATCATCAACTTGCTAGTAATTATTTATTGAACTTCAATAATAAAATCAATATTTTGACTGATTTCCAAAGGAACCAGCAAGGCCTCCATGGAGGGAAAAATATTAAATAAAGCAAGTTAGGATAGTTTATAAGAATAAAACTATTACAAGTTTCTCTCATGGAATGTTCGAGTATAAACGATCGTAAGAGTAACACCTTCCTTAAAGCCATCAAAGTTGCCAAAGACTCATGAGACTCACAAATGATTAGGAACTCTATGTTGATACTTAAAGAGTATTGAAAGAATAATTGGATGCTATTAAAGTCTCATTAGGTGCAAACTTTGACAGGTTAGCCGAGTTTTGTGAAGCAAAAATCAAGGAATGGTTATTCACATTCATTAATGACAACGAGGACCGATTAGCTACTACGGTGCAATTATAGTAAGATATGTAGGACTTGGAGGAAGAAATATTTGTGTTAAGGGTTAAAAAAGATGTAACAATCCTGTTAATGAAGGAATACATTGAAGAGTGGCTTAGAAAGTCCCTCAACAAAATTGTTAATCCTAAATAATTGCCTAAATGGTTAGATTAAAGATCTTCTGACAACCACATATATACATGCTTCTACAACAACCACAAGGATCATCATTAGCTCATTCCACATTTCATCCATTTGCAATTTTGTGAATGTTCTTTATTTATTTTGAAGCAATGTTTCATTGTCTTCCTAGTCTTTGATCACCAAGCTTTATGAATTGTCTTGCATGTTTGTAGAGTTGATCCCTAATTTCAACTTCTTTTCTTTCATCTAGGTACCCTTACATTAAACGATCATGGAAGCCCAATCCCAATCCCTTGGGGACAAACACCTTTAAATTTGTTGTAAATATCAAGATTTTGTCAAATGTTTTAGGCACATAACTTTATTAAGATATGTAAACTTATTCTTTGACTCTCATAGAGAGCTTTTTCAACAGAACATCACATTTGTGGTTTAGATAATTTTAAAAAAGCAATAGGAATCTTGTGAATGTTTTCCTAAGCTTTTATGAATTTACATGTGCGAAATCATTTTATAGTTCTCTAATATATGAACCATACTCTTCTATTTGTGTCTATTGAATTTGCTTCAAATGTGTCCCCTCATGCTTTTTGAATGGATGAATGCCACATAATGAATCTTAAAGAGTATATTTATTTGTGTTATCATTATTTATTTTGATTTTTAAAAGACCCAGTCCACTCCCAAGTGCATGTGTTGAATGTTTACATTTTGAAACTTCAGTTATTTAGAATATCTAAGTGTTTTTGTAAATAGGAGTACCACCTTATAAAAACGTAGAGGGAACCTAAAAACGAGCCTTAGGAGATTGACTATTTTCCCTAATAGGAAAAGACATCAACATTTATGACAACCATAATGGGGAGTGCATATGATTCAATATTTCATACCTAGTAGATGACTTGTCCTAACCTAATCCAACCTAATATTCTCATTGGATTGGAAGATCAAAGAAGTGTATTGAATCAATTGTATAGCTTGGTCTTGCAAACAACAAGAACCAATGAAGAATGTGAAAGATCCTGGAAAGCTTTGGCTCAACAAGAGTTATTAGCACCACGTAATATGGAGAGGTAACTCCAAAAAAACATAGATCTTACAACCGGGGGAATCCAAGAATCCAAGAAGCCAAAGCATAAAGGTTGTTGATAAAGTTAGTATTTCAAGGAATAAGGGAATAACTCTTTTCTATCCCCCATAAAAGGACAAAATGGTAGATCATGGAGAAATAAGAAGTAAAGGCAAGAATAAATAAATCAAAGATGAAGACTTCAAGTAAGTCCTCCTACCTTGTAATAATACCCCTTACCAGCCCTACCCATGAGAGTTTTACCATCATTTAATGGATATGGTATCCTGAATATGGATAAACACGTGGACCAATTTTTGGCCATTTGTGATATACATGGAATTGTACATGAAGATGTAATGGTTTGTGTATTTCTTCAAACTGTGATTGAACCCACGTATGATTTGTATCTTTCTCTACCTGTTACTTTAATTATATCCTTTGATGACATTGAAAATGATTTTAATGGCAGATATTTCTAGCCCATTAGATATCATACTCTACTTACTAAAGTCACTCAAATTCATCTCATAAAGAATGAAAAGATTAATGATTTTAATCTCTGAGTTTTAAAAAACCTTGCAACAGATACCCCAAGGCACTCTTCCTAATACCCCAATTATATTTGGACATTATAAGAATGCAATGATATCTAATCTCAAGTATGTAATAAAATCTACTCATATTAATACATTAGTGGAAACTATGAGAAGGGTGTAAGAAATGGGGGAAGATATGTTGGAGAGTGATATTGATCCCGAAATAATTATGCATAAAGTCCAAAGTGAAATTTATTCCTTAAAGATATCATAAACAAAAATACCACCATCGATTTAGAATATTCAAAATAGAATGATGGAAGAAGAATTTCCCATGGTATTCCTCCCAATGTATAAAATATTCCTATATTAGAAGAACCATCCTCCTCAAAGTTTGATTTGTAGATTTCACAATTAAATACAACTATGAAACAAATGCAAAATGAGTTCATCAAGTTAAGAAGAGGATATGATTAGAGACCTAGACCATGACAAGACATTTGAGGTCCCACATATGGTTTTATAAAAAGGAATAATATAAATAAAAATTTGGACAATGCATCTCCAAGTGGTCCTAAGGCCTTGAGGTTTCAAAATCCAAGTGCTTTGGAAATGAATGATGAAGATTTAGAACAAGAATATCCCTTCATTGAAACATCTGAAGACACCTTCATCTATAGATAAGGGGGATGACCAAGTATTCTTATTCAGAGAATAAGAAGATGGGGAATGCATGGAGCAAGACAATGTTATTTAAACAAGAGCTTAATTGAATAAAATCAAAGGAAAAGGTCCAATTACCCATGCAACCACAAGAAATTAGGGAGAGACTTCAACTCAAAAGAATGTACAATAAGAGAAATCCATACCATCTCAGAACAAGAGCATTAATGTAACTAGTCCAACGAAAATGACTTATAATGTCATGGAGGAATCATATAAGCTTTGGATTACATTTACATTTTCAGAAATGATGAAGATTCCTCAATAGAGAGGAAATCTCATCAAAACCTTCTATAATGAAGATTCATTAAATGTAAGAGTGGAAGTGGTTGTCATCAGCCCTCGACAGACATATCTTACTACTTCTATCGAGTCTTGAGGTAAAGTACCTCCCTTTTATATATCTTTGGAAACACCATAAGTTATATTACAAATTTTTTTGGTTGACAGTGGTGCAACAAATAATATTACGAAAGAAATTAGCTTGGATTGTACTAAATATATGACCAAATAGGAGAAAGTATTTGTGCAATAGATTCTGGAAAGGTGCCACCTTATGGTGAACAAGAAAATATTTTCATGCATCAATAGGTTAAACTCCACATATTTTTAGTTTTTTTTTTTACAATAGTTGTGGTGGACTTACTAGTTGCATATGGGCTAGTCCTAGGTAGAGAATGGAGCTTTCCTTTAAGAGGGTATATGATGAATGATGGGAACTATATGATGCTACCAAATAAAAATGGTCGATTGACGAGAATACTTTGAGAATGAAAGAACCTTGTATTCTTCAATAAGAAAGAAGTTGATGTTATGGTTAGTTACATGGGCATTGCTCTTGGAAACTACACCATACTCAATGATGTAAATATTTTGGTTAATAAAAATGTAAATACATTTAAAGATTATTTAGCTCTTTAATGGTGCCCCTTCAAGCATAAGATCTAGAGTGGGTGTAATATTTGGAAGCCCACATGGAGAATGCTTTCCAAATACTTTTCATTTGCAATTTGGCTATACAAGTAATCAAGTTGAAAATGAAGCATTATTTCAGGGTTGACTTCTTTCACAGGAAAAAGCAATTAAAGACATCATTGTTATGGGAGAATATGATTAATAATTAATTGAGCTAACAAGAAGTATAATACCAAGAAGAATAAGCTAAAATTTTATGCACAAAGAGTATGGGAATTAATCCAAAGTTCTGATTCCTCTTGAAATTCCTTTATTCCTAGATAGAAAAATCAAAAAGTTGTTGCATCCATGGTAGCAACCTCCTTGTTCAATCCAGAATAAGCATTTAATTTTTTTCATGTAGAAGTTTTGTTTCATTCATATATTCCAAACAATGAAGAACAATTGTAGGTTTTCAATAATAAAGAGCATATTGTCAAGTTCCTTGCTAATGAAGATGGTGAGGATGAAGAGGCATCAAGAATTAGCAAAATACCAATATGCCTTGAGTCACTTTTCAATAGAGATTATCACATTCAAGCTTCTTGATTATCATAAGAGTTGTCCATTAGAAAGGTTCAAGATATCATTAAGATAAATATTTGAACACCAAAAGACCCCAAGTGGTTGAATACAAGGAGTGAATGTACTCAACATGAAAATAATCAATGTATTACCTTGTTAAAAAAAAATCAAGATGTCTTTGCATGGACATACCATGATTTAAAGGAATATGGTAAAACAATTACTAAATATGTTGTTTAAAGGATGAGGCTAAACCAACAAGACAAAAGTTGAGGATAACTAATCCTAAGTCAAAACCTTTGGTCAAATTAGAGATTGAGAAGATGGAGAAATCATACATTGTTTTTCCATTAAGGCATTTAGATTGAATCTTCAATCTAGTAATGGTTAGAAAAAATAATGGAGAAATAAGACTATGTATCTATATTCTTGATCTTAATAAGGCCTCACTCAAGGATAGGTACCCTCTGCCCAATATGGAGGGGCGTTTGTAGCTAGCCACTCTATTTACAGTAATGTCCATGCTGGATGGAGTTTTAGGTTACCATCAGATTTCGATAGCTGAAAATGATAGACATAAGACTTCTTTTACTACACTATGGGGGAAATTAAGCATATGCTCAGATGCCTTTTGGAATCAAGAATGTAAGTGAAACATCCCTGGTAACAATGCATCATATAGTCACAAACATCATAGAGAAAATCAATGGTTGCAACTCATATATTTTGAAGGGATAGATGATCAAATATCAAAGTTACTTTTCATGGGAAACATATTAAGCACTTCTTTACTTGAGAATTTTTTGCATATATTTGTATTATAGAAGTATATAATCTTGTACATATTTGGCTTGTATTATAATAATATCAATTTATATATTTGATAAGGGATTTGACTCCATCATTAAATGGAGAAAGAAACTGATTAGATTCTGATGTTCTCAATAACCTATAAGGTGTCACTATCTCACAGTTGGAGCCGAATATTGACATATTTTTGTTCTCCAAAAGTAGTCGTCCTCTATACTATATGTCTTGCCTCAAGGATCTTGTGCTTAGCCATTCTTTTTACATACACCATGTGTGGAATCATCCTATTTCTTTGCACTATGCACATCTCAGCTCTCCACACAGACTTCTTTTCACACACTCCTCCCCTACACCCTCCCACACTTAATCATTTTTATGTGTGCAAAAGAACTATACTACCCAATCCTATTCACACCTCTCCTCTCACACATCCATTTGTTACACACAACTCATCCTCTACATACTTCAACTTTCTCCACATCCTTTTCTCTTGACAAGCAACCTCTTGCACATATCAAATCTTCATACGTGATACACCATAAATTCCACCTTGTTGCCTTATTCCATACTTAGTGGATATCAATTGTTTACTTCTTTCGAGGATAATTGAAAGCTCATCCAAGTCATTTAATAAAGTATGATACTTGAGGTAAAAGAGGTGCTTGATATTGTGAAACGTGAATTACCTGCCAACACACCTCTTAAAGACTTGTTATAAGTTATTAAATTCAAATTATCATTCTCACAAGGTTCGATGAAGTTGGTACGTCAAGATGTTACATCCTACTAAATACCACTGTAAAATGATGATTTAATAGCTAAGAGTTCTAGTAAAGCCACGTGTATCTATCACACATTCCTAGGTATATTGAAGAAATAAGCAAGATGGCGCCAAAAGTAAATACAACTAACTCCATGGCTTTTCAGGACAAAAATTTCCACTGGTCAACTGCATATCAGTGGTATTTAAATTTGGCCCTTGAAGAGAGGAAAAATAACAAAATTTGGAGTAAGGATTGGAAAACACTGAATGCATCCTAGAGGTCTTTGACTTTAAATAAATTGTTAACTGGTGCGCTTGTCAATTCGACACTAAGACCAAAACTATCAATCTCCACCCAAAGAAGAATCCATTATGTTAACTCTTAAAGTATTTAGGAAAATATTGAAGCTTCCATATGCCACTAAGTAGCCGAATTTATCTAAAGCTTAGACTTTTCAGGACTCCCAGGGTGGTGGAGTGAATATCATTCAGGAATTCATGCTCTGATTTGCATAAGTCCCATCCAACCTATCTTTCATCGATATCTCTATACTTTTTGACATATAGATATTTTTCTTGTTATTTTCCCAGTTTATGGGGTGGGAAACTATTGTTAATATACCTAGGCGAGTTATGTACATACTTTATTTTTCTTTCAAAATAAATGTTGTATTTGACTGGGTCACAGTGATTTCAAATGATATTTATTTTCAGCTAGTTAATTACTTCAAGACCCAATGATTCCTTATGATGACCTACCTGCTAATGGAAATTATTTTTTGCAATTCATTCCATGGACTACCCCACAAAGGTAATTTATATACTTATTTAGAGCCAATCCAATTTTGGTATCCCATCTCGTGGAGACATAAAGGCCCCTTTGGTTTTTGTCAAGTACAAGATATGTTTGTCAAATAATTGATGAGCCTAGGTATTGCAACATTAATGCTGCAGCTCCCAAGGCTACTAGCTTTACTTATCAACCCGAGGTTCGTACAAACTTGGAGGTGATAGTGCTATATGTACAAGTATAAGTGAAGGTCCTGCATGTTGTCATTATTTATAGAGTCAGAAGAAACTTTAATTCTTTGATGGAAGGAGAGCAAACCTTATTCTAAGAGAGAGCTACTTCTATTGCAGAAAACATAATGAAGAGCTAAACTTGAATTATAACCTAACTTAATTAACCAAACAAATATGATAAGCAGAATTGCTAATTTAACATTAACCTAAGGATAATTATCTATGTTTGTAGAAGTAAAAACATAAAAACTAGACTAAGGAGTAACAAATAAACTTAGGCTAAGTCGGGTTTCAGGTGGAAAAAGCAATCGGAGGTCAAAATTAGTGAAAGGAGGGTGTGAGGGAGCAACATCGCACGAGAACTATTGGATCAGTTGGGTGAAAGGAAATGAATGACAAAGATTAAATCGCGGAGGGTTACGTAGGTAGATGGGTGAACAAAGGATCAAAGTAGATGAATGGCTGAGATCTTATCGCGCGGGTGAAGGTAAGAGATGGACAGATGAGGTTATTTGGCAGATGGGTGGCGGAGATTAGATCATGGGAAAAAGAATGTGCAGAAATGGTGGAGCGAGTTTAGAAGGCGGTAAGCTGTTTATTGTGTGCCCTCAAAGTGTAAGTGGTTTTCTCAAATTTTACGCGATTAGCCTCCCCGGGGGACATGTAGCACAAGGAAACCACACATTTCGCGTGCTCTTGGGTAGATAATGGTCGGACAGAAATCCACACGATATGGCGCAATAACTGTTGGATCAGGCGGGGTTGATCAACAGTGGAGATCAGCCAAGCTAGTTGATGATTGGGTGAAGCGACAGTCGTCGGATTAGACAAGGTAGATCGATGGTGGGGACTTAAAGTTCATAAAGTGAATGGTGGACTCCACGCGAGGCGACAGTTGAAGAAAATAGTGAATCAGACGGTGATTGTGAAGGTTTGTTGGTGATCGAACGACAAGGAAGCGATGGAGGGAGAACGTGCTGGAGGCGGTTTCAAAGAAAAATAACAGAGAAAACCAGTGAGGGTATACAATGAACTGCATTCAAACAATGAACTCCATAGCCTATGCGAGAACCAGAAACTATGTTTTTGGGGTTGTTGGCGGGTCTCTGCCTCAAGTCATGGTCCCAGCACGGTCCCAGAGGGAGGGGATGAGGCCGAGACGCCTGTGCACAGCCTGATAGTAATAATTTCCTCTAACTAACTTGTGAATTAAAAACACAACTGAAAGTAAACTACAACAAATGTAGCTACTGAAACAGATGAACAAAAACATGAAGCTATTCAAACAAATGAACAGAACCAGGAAGTCGCTTAATCAAATGAATCATAACCAGAAACTTCTTGAGCAAATGAATCAGCAAACCATGAAACTACTTAAACAAATAAATAGAACAGAACTCTATGCTAGCATAATAGTACGGTAAAGAGGAGTTGTGGCTGCTTGGGTCAGGCCCTAACCCAAGAGCTTCAAACCTCGAAGTTTAACTCAGAGCTGGCTTAAACAGAACTCATATTTATTATAGAAACCATGGATTACAGAGAAAGTTCACAAGTCTTTGTAGTTCAGAAATAAAATAGAGTTTTACAAATCAAGTCTGAACCCTAGTGAGGTCCTAAACCTCTCTATTTATACATTTTGAAATCTCTAACAACTTCCTCTCAAATTAGGGTGGTTTGGCTCCCAACTCAAAATAAACTGTTTTCTGTCCTTTTCACTTGCTTGGTTGTCTTTTAGTCCTCATGATGTGGCTGTTTGCACTTCGAGCTGGTGGAGGAATATTCGAATGGAGGGGTAGTAGATGAGGAGGATTAACCTCCTATAATTCCTCTACCTTGTCCCATTCGAGTCTTGACCAAGGTCTTTGCTATAGTTCTTTACTTTTATCCTTTATACTTGCATTTCTCCTTGCTTTTATCCTTTATTCATGCATTATATGCACATTAGACCACAAAGCCAAATATCCAACTCTAACTCATTTCATAAACAAAATATAATCAAAAGTATGCAATAAGTTGTGAGAATAGTTGGTTTGACTAAGCTAGGAGATGAATTAAGGCCCATATAATTACTCAATAATGAGGCTCATCATCACCCCCCTACTGAAAGTGTTTCTCATCCTCTGAGCAACTTAGTGGCTCTAGTAACCTCTCTGACATCCCATGCTTTTGTTGTGGTCTCTTCTTCTTATTCATAGAAGCCTGCTTTCCTTTCTGCTTCTTCCCACTGCCTCTTTTCCTCTTCTTCTTTTCTCTGATCTTAAAACTATGTGGTAGTGTGTTCTATTTTAGCAGGCATGTATATTATCATCTCTTAGCAACTTAAATATATCCTCAAAATGTGAAATTACTTGCCCTTGGGCAACAAGATATCTAAGTGCCAGCTGAGGATCATTTGCAATCAGATTATGGGTGTTGAGTAGGGCCATGGGATTTGATTGTTCAGCTCTTATGAAAAGAGGTTCAATTTTCTCTCTTTTCAATATTCTTTCATCTCTGCAGCCCTTGACTTCTCATGGTTTAGCCATGATGCCAAATACATTAATTGTCGATCTCCTAGCTCTCCATTAGGATCCCAATTATTCATGTCTGTGAGGGCCATGTTATGTAAGTAAAACTCAGCCATTTTGGCCCCATCCTTTAGTGCACTTTGATCACAAAGATCAATAAACTATCTGTAGTCCTGAAATGGCATGGTGCTCCTTTGTGCTAGTGTTTTAATATGGAATTGTAGCCATTGTTCTCTGAGGTAAAGAGTATATGATTTAGATGGCATCCTACACTGGATGGCCTCCAAGGAGAGGCTGGCCATACATGCTAGTTGGTTTTCCTTTTCCTACAGCCATCCTCTCTGTTTTTCTTATCTTCTTCCTTTTGTTGTTCTTTCTCATCTCCATTAGTTTCTTCCTATGTTTCAGCATCATCCTCCTTGTGTTTCAACATGGTCCTCTGTATTAGTTTCTTCTTTATTCATCTCATCCTATCTAGCTTTGTATCATCTTCTTATTTTGTCTCCTCTTCACTGACAAAAGGACTAACATCATAGATGAGGGTTTTGATGTCATCCTTTGCTGGTAAGTCTCTGAAGACTAACCATTTCATAGGGATCCTGAGGTTTTGGAGGGCATCCTCAATGAGGATTCTGATCAAATCATGGTGAGCCAATTGTTGGGAATTCCCTTCCTTTACTTTGTTGTTGGAGTCTATGAGTGATTGCATCAAGAAATAGGGTATGATGAATCTTTGGTGAACTGGTGTTTCTACCCCAAATCTTAATTCTTCAAACATTCTCAAATGATTGCCATAACAATACTATATCTATGGAATCTTGAATTATCTTTTATATTATTAAAGAAACTTCCTTTTTGCCACCTTTTCACTTATTTTTTTTTTTGTGTAAGTCAGAGATTTATATTAATAGAGAAAAACTATAGTACAAAAATTCTGCACTAGCAGATCGAGGCCTGAAGAAAATAAGCCAAACATTCTGATTCCCACCCCTAAAAACCACAAAAATGGCTATCACCTGCACACCATGCAGGGTGGCTGTTTCTGCTATCTAACAACGCTTGTGAACAGAAAATACTGACACGAGGACCGCAATCCTTCAACCCTCATAGACTCTGGTGATAACAAAATCCCATATTTTGGGGAGACCAAAGAAAACCGATCAGGATATATGAGCATTCAGGAAGAAGGATGAGAGATAACAACAGAACCCAAGAATTAAGGAGACTGTCCGAACCTGCTCATCGTATCCAAGACCTGTTCCAGCACATCGCTGTCAACTCTTGCTTGCAGGGAGTGATAGCCGCGGCATTCCTCCTGCTTTTCTTGCGGCAGGCCTCCAGTTTGTCTTGCATCTGGACTGAGCGTCTGCCTGAGGAACTTTATGAGCAGCGTAACTTTCTTGGACAGTAAGTCAACCATCTCATGCACTGCAGTGACTTTGAAATCCAAAGCTTCATAAATGGCATATAGACTTTTCATCTGTGCCTCCGGGATCACTTGGTCATTCTGGGGGAGCTTTTTACTGTCTTCCGTTGCTTCCAGAGCACGCGCCAGCAAGGTTTTGACTCTCCAGCTTTCCGCTTGAGTACACACAAACTGAGTTGTGCGCTTAGTGACTGTGCCAGGATCTTGAAGCCAGTCGACTTCCTGCGCTATATCCTTCTCCGACCGCTTTCGTTCTTCTTCTTTCACCGAGGCCTCCAATTCAGACAGCTTGCGTTTGTTCTTCGCCGTTGTCCTGGTTTCATACATCTCCCCTGTTGTTTGGAGTTCCATGTTCGCCTTAACACTGCGGCAGCCATCACCTTCCATACTTATCCTAACACTTGCAGCGTAAGACCTGGTGCTTAGAGTCGAAAATGGATGAACCAGAGTGATGCAGTGCAAAATTCTGTTCCTGGCTATGCCTCCACTCGCTGCTAAATAGTTGCTCTGGAGGATATTGCTTATGACCACTCGATTTGCCCGAAACGACGTGGATGTACTGACATAATTGTTGCTTCTTTGAAATTTGTTTTCCGAGTGGTGTATCCAACCTTTCACATTAATGTTGCCTCCTCCTTCTCTAATCAGAGAATGCCATGTGTCCTCCAACTTGCTGTGGTGATGGCGTTGATCGTTGCGGCCCATCATATTGGATTTGTTTCCTTTAATCCCCTTCTGTTGCCATAAACGCACCGGAATTACCTGTCCTTTTGTTTTCTGCCAGCTTTTAATGTCCGTGCCCACTTCTTTGTTCTTCATCATGAAGAGAAACCCGGTGTCAGAACGCCTTCCGGTTGAGCTCGGTTGGCAATATCCTTGTCTTGTTCGGCCAGCTGGAAGCACTTCCTTTTCAAGTCTGGGCAGTTCACCTGCTGCCAATAGCTGTCCCATTCTCTATTTTGATTATCGATGCCATGGTTTGCTAGGTGGTCCGCAATCGCATTTGCTTTGCGCCTCACCGCCTGGAAGACTAACCCTCTCATACCACTGATCAACTCAGCTATGTTTTCCGTCACCTTTGCTAATCTCCAATGCTTCGTGGCTTTGCTTGCTTTGGTTCCACTATAGATTCTCTTAGCCACAGAAATTACCAGGGCTGAGTCACCTTCAACCACCGCTGTATAATTCTGCATGTCTCTTAGAATCTGTAGTCCCTGTTCTAAAGTTGCAAACTCCATTTCATTCTTCGTCCCCTCTCCCAGTGCTTTGCAGTAAATATGAAGAATGTCTCCTTTATGGTCTCTTATGATTCCTCCAATGCCCGCCATCCCAGGGTTTCCTCTGGATGCGCCATCAAAATTCAACTTCAGTGAGCCCACCGGCGGGTAAATCCAACTGCTGGACTCAGACTGCGGGCTTTGCTGGCTCCTCGACGTAGCCATGCTCTGGTTGGTGTGCAGCTGGAAGAGTTTTAGAATCCGTAAGTCACTAGATGATGGCTTCTCATTAGTTTCCTCTTTTACTTTAACTTGAATTAACTGTTTAATATTTCTCATGAGAGTGTCTATGGCATGCTCTGTGTTTCTGTATTCATCTTGGAATATTCTCCTGTTACGCTCCTTCCAAATGGTCCATGTTAAAAACCCGGGCATAACTTTCCAAATGCTGTTGACCCTGGAGTTTTTTGAGAAGTTTTTTTGCCAATTTTGTATAGTATCCTGAATGGACTCCCTATTTCTGTTAGAGTTTAGCATTACACCCTCCGCCCAATTCCATATATGGCAAGCCCAGTCACAGGAATTAAATAAATGATTCATTGTTTCTTCCTCTGCCATGCACATTGGGCATCTGGACGGCCCATGAAAGCCTTTGCTGCGTAGATTTTCCCAAGTCAAGGTTTTTTTCCTCATTAAAAGCCAGAGGAAAGTTTTGATTTTTGGCCAAAACAGGCCGTCCCACACGTTATGACTCCAGGGTGAAACCTCCCTTTGCTCTGTAATTTCTATTAGTTCCCTGGCTTCCTTGAGTGAGAAATTTCCGTTACCCTTCATTCCCCATCTGAGCTGGTCCTGTTCGTCTGTCTTCCTTATTTTCCTTTTGAGTAATTGGTCAGTTAGATGCTTTGAACTGTCATCTTCCCCATTGCTGTTATCCAAGTCAAATTTTATCCATTCTCTCCAGATGGGATCCCTGCTGTTCCAGTCCTAGTATTGGTTAACTCTGTAACAACCTTCGTGTTGACATTTCTGCTTGAGCTGATCGAGTTCAAGATTTTCCAGTTTTGGGAGCTGCTGCCACGCATCTTCCCAAAAAAGTGCTGAATGCCCATTCCGGATCTCCCAGAAATTGTTTTCCTGTACCAAGTTGCGATTTTTCTGAGCAAGATTCCATATGGGTGATCCCTCAAGAACCTCCTGAAGCCTAATAAGATCATTACTATTGTGTTCGGGGGTATATTTCTCTTTCCAATGTCTTGCCCAGGGGAGATGGGGCTCTTTTATCCATCGCCACCAGAGTTTAGCTCCACAAGTCATGTTGATGATTGAAGGATCCACTAGATTTAGGACTCCCATAATTTTTGGTTTACAGAGTTTATGCCATGCTACAAGTGCCCATTTTTTCTTCTCCCCATTACCATTCCATAAAAAGTATCTTTGGATTGTTCTTATCTGTTGGAGGATGCCCTTGGGGGACGACAGCATGGAGAGAAAGTACTGAGGTATAGCTTGCAGAACAGCCTTTGTGAGAACTAGTCTCCCCGCAAAATTAAGTGCTCTGTACGTCTAGTGCTTGCACCTTTTCTCCAGGTTAGCTATAATTCTCTCCCAGTGCACTTTTTGCCAGGGTTTGAGAGTTAGCGGTGCTCCCAAATATCTTGAAGGTAGACACCCTTTTCTGAACCCAAGTATAGTAGAGAGGTGCTTCTGAATAGCTGGATGAGTGTGGAAGAAGTAAACTGTGGATTTGGAAAAATTCATTTCCATTCTGGATGCCTTGCTGAAAAGATCAAGGATTTTCTTATAAGCTAGAGCCTCTTTCACTGTGGGAGTTCCATGTAACATCGTATCATCCAAAAATTGTTGGTGTGTTGTTGCTGGCAGAGATTGGATAGGCTGAAGGCCCTTGATTTTCCCCTCTCTTTTTGCTTTGGCTATAAGTCTACTGAGACCTTCCATAAGAATAACGAACAGGAAGGGGGAGAGAGGGTCCCCCTGTCTTATTCCCCGAGTAGGTGAAAAGGGTTCAGAGGGAGATCCATTGACAAGGATTGAAAATCTGGCTGACTTAATAAGGGATAAGATCCAATTGATCCATAGATTGCAAAAACCAAAGGCTTTTAGAATGGCTTCTAGATATTGCCAACTGACTTTGTCATAGGCTTTCGATAGATCAAGCTGCATTAGCATTCCTGCTAATTTCCTAGTTTGCAGGGTGTGAATCATTTCTTGAGCTAGAAGAATATTGTCTAAGATCTGTCTCCCTTCGACATACCCGGATTGCTCTTCTGATATGAGGCCAGGAAGAATAGGCTTGAGTCTATTAGCTATAACTTTTGAAATAATTTTATAAATGACATTACACAGAGCAATTGGTCTGAACTTCTCAGGAGAGTTTGCTTCTTCCATCTTTGGGATAAGCGCTATGAAGGTTGAGTTGAGAGATTTGAGGATGGTACCAGATTTTCTAGAGTCCTCAAAAACTTCCCATATCTCATGCTTTACTAGGTTCCAGCAGGCTTTGTAAAAATTAATGGTGAAACCATCCGGTCCAGGGGCCTTATCACTAGGCGTACTGCGGACAGTTGTTTGGTCAATTTAGTGTTGTCTAAATTGCTACTTTTAATTGTCAACCCGGGGCTCGTAAGCTGATGAAGTGAGGTGTACTATATGTACTTAGATAACCTTTTCTAAGTCTTTTGTCGTTTTTATCTTTTTAGTTTGTTTTTGATTGTATCTTTCCTAAGTGTGATGTGATGGAGATGTAATAAAGCGAGTGAATGTGGGTGATTGTGATGATTTCTAAGTGATTTCTTGAAACTTAAAGAGTATTCTAAAAGAAAACTTGAACAACAACTGCAATAAAATCAAAGCTTAAAATCAAATAAAGGACTAATGGCATCGGCCTAGTATCTCTGCTGCTGATGAAAATGAAAATGAAATCTATATTAACTCAATTAAAAGCAAGAACAACTACTTTACACTATTTTAACTCTTCATTTAAATCTAATCAATGTGAAATTTAAGTGAGACAAATCACACTATTTTAACCTTTCCTTAATCATGTGAGAACAGTTATGAACATGTCAGTAATGTGAGTCTTAAAGCAAAATAAACCAAGCTGCACTAAGTGATATTTTGGCTCCAATAAAGTTAGTTGATTATATAAAAAAAAACCATCAATAAATGAACAACTTGATAACTACTGAGCAGAAAGTAAAGTGCAAGTTAAAGAAATGATATTAATGAAAATCAAACTGCAGAAAAATAAAGGTCAGCAACCTAGACAAGATGATCACACATGCCACTAGTTGTAAAAAGAAAAGAATGAAAAATTGTCCCGGGCTCGCCTAAGAAACCTGCATAACACACTGATTAGTCATGAACAAAAGTGCAGAAATGTAAATCAGCAGAATTCAAAGTTTATGTACACTAATATACATGTTGAAAAAAAATAAAATGCAACAATTCATAAAGATAACTGTACATTAATATACATGAAATCAGGAAAATAAATGCAAGAAATTAAAATTAAAACTACTGTACAGTGGCTGCAGCAAACAGGGGCCCTCTGCCTACTTCAGCCAATCCAAAGAGCAGTTACACGCTTAGAAACAGAACAATCTTCTCATAGATTAACAACAAATGTAAAATACAGTGGGGAGCTTATAAAACGCTTACAAAAGAGGTTTCAACAGTGTTTACAAAATGGATTAACGACTCCCTATCCAGCGTTCAAAGACGCTTTATTTATAACAGAGGAAAGCAAACTAACTTAACGAAAACTAAGCTATTCAAGCAGCTGTGTAAAAACATGTAATCTTGCTGCGTCCTCGGATTTAGGCAACGGTCGTTGTGGGCATTCAATCTGCTGTTGGATTCATGTTTCCCACTGTCTTCGTGGCTGAGGAAGATGCCACCTGTTCTTCACGTGCTCCAAAACAGAACACGCAGAGCCGTGCCACCGCCAATGACTTCTGTTGACTGTATTTGCCTCCTCGTTGACCACGGGTTTTTATGACCGGTTTGGGTGAGCTGGAAGGACACACACCATGTCCTTGGTTCCACGAACTTGCCCATGTGGCTCTTCTTCCCGGAGGACACCTGGAACATATCATTTAATAAAACAGCTGTGGAATCGGGGGTTGGCTGCAGAAACCGGGATCAGCTGTGGAAACCCTGTGTGAGCTGCGGAAACGCAGCATTTTGAACCAAAATTCTAAACCAACAACAGTCATTAGCATAATTAGCAAACCATGTAAAAAGTCCTAAAATACAATGATTTGAGCAATTTGATGGAGGGAATGAGTGGCAAAAGAAGGAAATGAATAGGAAAAGGAGGCTGAGAGGATGTGTAAAGAAGTGCAGGTTTGAGGCTCAACATACCCCCACTGTGAAGGTGTTGCATGTCCTCATGCAACCAAAACTTTGTCATTGTTTTTCAATCCATGTGCTCAGATGCTTATGCCAAAACATCTAGCCTTCTTCTCTTTCTCCTTGCTGCCAAAATTGTCCTTGGTTTTCTGACTAAACACATGAAGTTCAAATTGGTCAATGCCCTGCTCAGCTTCTTACATTTTCTCTTCAATTTTATGTTCTTCTTCTGCCAGAGTCCTAAGTGAAGCATGGTATTGTCATGGACAATTTTGTCCACCTTGCTTTGTTCTTTCAATGCTTCATTTTCTTGTTTAATATGCCGGTTCAGGACTTCTAGCTCAAACACCTCCTGTTTTAAAGATTGGACCTGTTCATCAAGAGGCAATATAGTGCTTGGACCTGCAACTGATTGCTCCAAGGTCTCGAAATAATTGTATACCTCCTGCTGGTTAGGGTCAATTTCAGGTGTTCTTCCTGGGCTATGTTCAAAATCAAATTCTGTTTGAGGTTCTGGCTGAAAGGGACTCTCTTCACGTGGAGGAGTGGACTCAACACGTGGAGGACTCGACTCAAGGTCAAGCTGAGTTGAAGCCTTTTCAGGTGTACCTTCTCCCAAATCAATGAAATGTGATTGTTTTTCTTTAGTCACACTCATTTTTTCTTTAAGTCTACTGCTTCTTCTCACTTGTGCACTAGTGCTCTTTTGCTGGGCACTCTGTTTTTCTTTCTGTTTCTTCTTTGAGAGGGCAGCAGCTTGAAGTTGTGCTAGTCTATCAGCCAAGGTTTGAGAGTTTTCTTCTACTGAAGGTTCAGGTGATGGATATGATTCTTGAACAATTGTTTTCCCTTTATCATTTTTCTGTTTCTTGGTTTTATCTCCCTCTTCCTCTTCTTCTTGAGCAAAATCTTGAGTTTCTACTGTAGGAGGATCTTGGGCTGCAACATCCCTTTCTCTTCTCCTACTTCTTTTTGGGATTCTAGGGGAACTGCTAGAGGCTTCAGTCACCTCTTAGAAATGGTTTCTGATTATAAACTTTTCCCATGTATCCTTGTTATTCTTCAATTGCTCTTCTATGAGAATTCTAATGAACCCGTGATGATACAAGTGGGGTTCAATATGGCCTACATGCTTTTGGACAGTGGAACTCATTTTCTTTAGGCTTGCTAACAGAAAGTAGGGTAAATTGAGGGCATGGCCTTCCATGAAATTCATCATAATCCTTGCATGGTACATATACATAGTGCCAAAGCGGCCCTCACATGTGATAAACTTTTGAACAAGTAATAACAATGCAGTCCATTCTTCCTTAATTACATGCACAGGAATCCCTTTAGTGAATATTGAAGTGTTCATACCTGGGTTCTTAAGCATGTCTTTCCATCCCCAATCTTCCAGTCCTCTGTTCTTAAACCATCTGTCTCCCTGCTGAGGTAGACTGGTTGTTGTTGCTATGGTGTTCTCTGTTATTGTGAATTTTAGGTCCCCTACTTCCACGGTGTGTCCATTGAAGGATCGAGCAAATGCTTTCGTGACCTCCTTATCATACCCTCTGAATTTTTGAATAAACTTCAACCACTTTGCTTTCTTTAATGCTTCCTTCGTCTGTGGATACCCTTCTAAATACTTCGGACCCTCAGGTTCAGCTCTACGCAGCTTCCCCATCTTCGGCTCTCAACTTCGGCTGAAGCTTTGACTGTGTATGGATGCTCACGGGAAAAAAAATAGGTGGATTACGGTTGTAAGTGGAGTAGCCGTAACGTAATGCAAGGTGTATTGCAGAACTGTAATCGGGGTTTGAAACAGAGCTGTGGAGTTTGCAGCGGAAATGAGAGTGGAAATGGTGTGAATACGAGGGAGTAGAAGACAAACACGAGAAATGAGTTCAATGCATGCGGAAATGGAGTGATAAGTGGACGGAATAACGACCGAATCCTTTAGAGTCGGGTGGTTTATGCACACGTCTCAGTGTTGGCAGCGGAAATGATGGTAAGGAGAGCCGTGGTACATTGGGTTACGTCACAGAGGTACGGCCAGTAATGGAGGAGCAGCCCCGTTTCAAGTTTTGAATTAATGATGATTAGGGGACCGTTAGAAAGGTATGAGGTGGATGAAGCATTATCGTGGAGGAGGAGTGGGATGATCTTGCCGAATCATTGCATTTAGTGGCTCTTTCCACGATTTAATAACTATGCATAAAATGACATTAAATTGTTGTTTGGAAAAGATTTTGATCATACCTTCATAAGTTTGCCATTTGTTGATTAAGGTTGCTGACCCATTATTGCTTTCTGATCTTGCAGATGCCTCATATCCTTGCTGCCCTTGGTGATGATGATACCTCTAACTGTGATTTTTGAAAACAGAGTAATCCTGGTTGTAGAGACAGAGTGTGCTGGCTGCGGAAATCGTTTCGAGCTGCGGAAACTGGTGTTAGCTGCGGAAACTGAGACAACACCCCTTTAACTGCACAAAATAGTTAGAAAAAGAACTAACTATATTGAAATAGTCCTGAGAGGGATTTCACTGGTGGAAATGAAATGAGATGGAAGTGAAGTGGAGTGAAGTGGAATGGAGATGAAGATGGAAATGACAAGTGGAGTGAAGATGGAGAGGAAGAGAGATTTTTTTTTCTTTGGAAAATATAGAGTGTCAGGTGTCCCTGATTTTCACTCTACATTTCCTGTATAAGATTGCCAATCTATGATTGGTTTTTAGGCTGATAGAAAAGA
Source organism: Pinus tabuliformis (assembly GCA_031772625.1). Taxonomy (NCBI): domain Eukaryota; kingdom Viridiplantae; phylum Streptophyta; class Pinopsida; order Pinales; family Pinaceae; genus Pinus; species Pinus tabuliformis. The sequence goes on along the minus strand of CM062816.1, from coordinate 746,064,880 downwards.
TTTTTTTTTTTTTTTTAAATGAAAGAAACAAAGACTAGGCTGATGGAGGAGAAGAATTTTTCTCCACCAGCCTCATTGCAGAATTTTCTTGGAATATTTTGACAAAATCCTCTTTTGAAAGTGGCTTATGATAAATTTTCAATCGGTGGCCATTCACAATGAGAGGAGTTTGAAACTCATCAATAGTTTTGACTCGAACTGCTCCATTGCTAAAGACTTCATCAATCTCATATGGTCCAAGCCAATGAGTTTGAAATTTTCCTTTGAAGTCTTTAAACTTGGAATCAAATAGTGACGCCCAATCTCCTTTTTGAAACTTTCTCTCCTTGATATATCTGTCATGCCACTTAGTTCTTTGGTGCTGAACTAGATCAATCCTTAAAATTGCATCTTGTCTTATTTGATCTAGCTTATTCAACTGCTCCATTCTGTGCTTTTGGGCTTCTGATAGATTCATCCCCAACTGAACTACCATCTTGAAGGTCTTGACTTGAAACTCAATGGGGAGCAAGACTTCTTTCCCATAAACAAGTTCATAGGGAGAATGTCCTGTTGTGTTCCTCCATGTAGTTCTATAGGTCCATAAGGCTTCAGGAAGCCTTTCTGCCCAATCTCTTCTATGGAGATGAACAGTTTTGGTGATGATGCTCTCAAGAACTTTATTTGTGGATTCCACTTGACCATTTGCTTGCGGATGGTATGGAGTAGATTTTCTGTGCTTAATTTTGTATTCTTCCATCAGCTTCTCCATCAAGTTAGATGTAAATTGACTTCCCTGATCTGTCACAATTTCTCTTGGGACACCAAAACGAGTAAAAATATCCTCAAAGAGAAATTGAACAACTGAATTTTCAGTGGCAGAAGGCAATACCTTGGCTTCTACCCATTTAGTAACATAATCAGTGCAAACCAGTATATACTTCTTTTGTTTAGATGGTGGATTAATAGGTCCAATGAAATCTAAAGCCCATTTTTCAAAGGGTTCGATGAGTACCTGTGGTTGTAATGGCATTTCATTTGAAAGAGTTGGTCTCCCAACTCTTTGGCAGCTGTCACACCTTCTAACATATTGTTTTGCATCTTTGAAGAGAGAAGGCCAATAATATCCCAAAGAAAGGATTTTATAGGCAGTCCTCTTGTCAGCAAAGTGTCCATCGCACGGTTCATCATGACATGCCTTAAGGATGTCAGGCATTTCATCTTCCTGAACACATCTTCTGATCACACAATCTAGCCCTGTTTTGAACAATTCATTAGAAATCCATGAATACTTTGAACTTTCCTGAATGATTTTCCTTTTCTCATTAGGAAATAAGTGTGGAGGTAGCTTCCCTGTAACCAAATAATTAGCAATGTCTGCATACCAAGGAGTTTTAGTAGTTACTGCAAACAAATATTCATCTGGAAACTTATCCTCTACAGGAGAATCTTCATTAGTATTTTGGATTCTAGACAAGAAATAAACTACTGTATTTTTTTTCCCTGGTCTATCTAACACAGTAATATTGAATTCTTGTAAAAGTAAAAGCCATCTTGTAACTCTGCCATTAGTAACAGGTTTGTTCATGAGATATCTAATTGCAGAATGATCAGTATGGACAAAAGTTTCATAGCCGGTTATATAATGTCTAAACTTATTGATTGCATGAACAACGGCTAAGAACTCCTTTTCAGTCACAGTATAATTTAACTCAGTGGGAGTCAAATTTTTACTGGTGTAGTAAATGGCATAAGGAATTAAATCCTTTTGACCCAACAAAGCTCCTAGAGCTGTATCTGAAGCATCTGTAGAAATATGGAAAGGAAGTTTCCAATTTGGTCCTCTCAAAATGGGTGCTTCAGATATTCTTGTTTTTAAAGTTTCAAATGCAGATTGACAGTCAGGATCCCAATTGAATTCACAGTCTTTTGTAAGCAATTTGAAAAGCGGAGATGCTATCTTAGTGAAGTTTTCAATAAATCTTCTATAATATCCAGTAAATCCAAGAAAACTTCTAACATCTTTTTGACAATTTGGAATAGGTAACTTGGAGATGACTTCAACTTTTGATCTATCAACTTTAATTCCATCTCCTGAAATATGATGTCCTAAAACAATCCCTTCAGTAAACATCATAAAGCATTTTTCATGACTTAATGAAAGATTTGTTTCTTTACACCTTATAAGGACTTTTTCCAAATTTTCTAATGCCTCTTCAAATGAGTTACCATAAACTGTAAAATCATCCATATAGACCTCTACACAATCATGAATTAGATCAGAAAAGATTCCTAATACTGCCCTTTGAAATGTTGCAGGTGCATTACATAATCCAAAAGGAAGTACTCGGTAAGCAAAAGTCCCCCATGGACAGGTAAATGTGGTTTTGTCCTGATCTTCAGGTGCTGCCTGAATCTGATTGTAACCACTAAAACCATCCAAAATGAGAAATAATTTTTACCTGCTAAAGTATCTAATACTTGATCAATAAAGGGTAAAGGAAAGCGATCCTTCAAAGTTTCTTTGTTCAATTCCCTATAATCAATGCAAACCCTCCATTTACCATTCTTTTTAGGTACTATAACCAAAGGAGAAACCCACCGGCTATCTGAAATGGGGTAAATGAAGTTTACATTAAGTAACTTTTGGATCTCTTCTTTCACTATCTCCCTAAGGTTTGGATTCATCCTTCTTTGAGGTTGTTTGATTGGTCTACTGTTTTCCTCAATGTAGATGTGATGAATGCAAGTCTTCGGGTCAATACCTTTCATATCAGTATACTCCCATGCAAATGCAGTGGAATGTTTTTGCAAGACTTTGGTTAGCCCTTCCTGTTGTGATTTTTCCAAGTTTTTGTTGATATTCAATGTTTTTCCTGGAAAAATCTCAATGGCAGAACTACCAAACTCTTCCATAGAGAAAAGAGACATTTGTCTAGATGATAGATACTCAATGTCAGAATCCAACTGAAATTGTGTGTGGTCATATTCTGAAGATGGTTCAAAATTTTCTAATGTGTTCAGAATTTGACTATCTTCACTAATCTCAGAAATGGTAAAGACAGGTTGTATAGTATCTTCATCATCAACCCACTCATTATCCCCTATTTCTATAATTGCTTTTGCTGGAGGATACAGATTGAACTTCTTTGTCGAATTACCATCAGAAATATACATATCCCCAGACCTACAACTTATGAAAGCATCAGCTGTGGCTAGCCAAGGTCTTCCTAAAATAAGAGGATGTCCTCCTAGATTACTCTTGGGAGTTAAAATCATGAAATCCACTGGATATTCCCAAGAGTCTAGGGAGACTGGAATGTCTTCTAATACACCATCTGGTTTAATAATTGATCGATCTGCAAGTTGCAATAAAGTAGGTGTAAAAAGAAGATTAGGAAGTTTTAGCTGTTCCATAGTCTGTCTACTCATGATGTTGATAGCAGCCCCTAAATCAATCAAAGTATTTGGTATTTCTACCCCATTGATATGTGATTTGACAATTGGACTACCGGGATCTACATATTTCTGCATAGTAATTTTTCCCATCATGATATCTGCAATTTTCCCTACCAGGTGGATCCTTCTGGTATCTCTTGGTTTCCTTCCTGGTCTTTTAAGACTCAACTCCTTTATTGTTTTTGCTAGAATAGGAATCTCTTTAATGGCTTGTAACAAGGGAATCTTGATACAGACATTCTTCAATTCATCTAGAAAATTATAGTCAGGCAACCAAATTTGTTTTTCCACTCCTTTATCAATTTGTAATCTTTCAGGGAAAGGAGGTGTGGATAAGGATGCAGGTTGCTCAACTATGGGAGTTGTGGGGGTTAATTCTTTTTCTTTTTCTTTTTGAGTGTTTGGGTTTTGAAGAGATGCTTCAGAACCCTTATTGGCTTCAAGAGACTCTTCCTCAAAAATGCTTTGCTTTTGAGCATTTATAGAAGGTTTATCTAAAACTCTACCTGATCTGAGTTGTACTTCATTGAGAGGAACAATCATATAGGTAGGAAATTGTTGACCTTCCATCATGTAGGAATTTTGAGGGTTTTTATTATTGGGGTTGGGCAATGGCTGAGAAGGAATTTGATTTGACTTCTGTTGGAATGGAAGCAAGAGTTGAGAATTTGGATTCTGTTGAGAAGGTTGTTGTTGTGGAAATGGCAATGATAGTTGTGGATTTTGATTTGGAAGTTGTGGAGCTTGTTGGTTTTGAAAAGATGGAGGATATTGGTAGAATTGAGCAAATCTCCCATAAGGATTTTGCATACCTTGTACCCATGATTGAAAAGGATTTTGAGGTTGGGACCAAGGTTGTTGCCAAGGATTCCAATTTGGTTGGGGTTGAAAATTCATAGAGTTGTTAAACCCTTGATTTTGTTGCCCCTGCCAAGGTCTCCTTGCAACAAAACAAAGAGATTCGATTGTATTTGGATCTTCTTGAAAGACAGCTTTGAGCCCAGGAATTGAAGGACAATCCTTGGTCTCATGGTTCTCTGAACAAATTACACATGTTTCTACAACTTTTGCATCCAAGGGACATTCCCTTAGAGCATGTTTCTTCCTACACTTTGGGAAAAATATGGCCAAAGCCTTAGCTTCTGCTTTCTGCTTATTGTGAATCTTAAGGGTGTCTAGTTGCTCACTAAGACTCCCTAAGATGTCAGTTTTGAATTCATCAAGCATGTTGCCAATCTCAGCCCTACTTACCGATCCAGTTGCAGATTTATTTGCTCTGATGAGAGAAGGATCTCTAGGCCCTTTTTGAGTTTTGGATTTCCCCCTTGAGAGATGGACACATAATTCTGCTATATCAGAAAGTGGAAGTTGAGATACATCTCCTTTTCCCATCATATTCAAAAGATCTATCCATTCATCTCTAATGGCTTTTAGTAAAAGGGCTTTCAAGGTATCCTCATCCAAGTTACTCATTTTTGCTCTTTTCAGATTATATTGAAATCTTTCAAGTAATTCCTCCAAGTTTTCATCTTCTTTTTGCATCATTTTGAATACCTCATCCTTGTGATTGGTGGGCATACAATAGTCCAGGTACCTATCCAAAAATGCATGTTTCATATCATTCCAAGACCTAATGGATTGAGTGAGTAATCCCATGAACCATTTCAAGGCTGCTCCTTTCAATGTTGAAGGAAACAGTTTGAGTTTTTGAGAGTCATCCAGATAATCATAAGTTCGACACACCACCTCAAACTCAAATAGAAATGTTTCATGGTCCTCATTCCTAAACCCATGGAAGTTTGGGAGGACAGATGGTGAGATGTTTTTCATTGTGGCTCGGGAGTCCTCATCAACTATAGGAAATCCGAATGAGTTATCCCCATCCCTATTTCCTCCAATGTTACCTCTACCTCCTCCATTGTTTCCTCCTCCTCCTCTACCTCTACCTCTACCAAATCCAGTTGCTCCTTCCTCTGTCATGGTAGTTTCCCTGGAGACTTCAGAGTCTTCTGGTTCTTCTACTAAGGGTGTACGAGAAGGAATTTCTCCCTCTTCTTCAGGTGATTCTACTTCTTCAATTACAATTTGTCTCTCTGGAGAAAGAAGGAATCCTAGGGCTAGGAGTGTAAGTTGGAGATGATGGAGGTGTCTCTTGTCTATTCCTTGAAGTAGATGGAGTTGTAAAAATCGAACTTTTGGCTCTAGCTAAAAACCTTCCCCTAGAATCTCTTGCTCTATGCATGTCATTTTTTTTTATTTTTCTTCAAGTCAGGCTAATAATTCTCTTTTTGATCTTCCAGGTCACTCTAGGTGCAAGAAGAGATCATACTCAAGAAATTATTAAACCAATAACTTTCTCTTTTCTGATCCTCCAGATCACATTAAGTGCAAGAGGAGAGCATACTTTGAGATGTTATCAATTTCCTTCCTTGAAATTTTCTTGTTTTTTTTTTTAAGAATTTGGCTACCTAATTTCACTTCCCCGACAACGGCGCCAAAATGTTTGGTCAATTTAGTTTTGTCTAAATTGCTACTTTTAATTGTCAACCCGGGGCTCGTAAGCTGATGAAGTGAGGTGTACTATATGTATTTAGATAACCTTTTCTAAGTCTTTTGTCGTTTTTATCTTTTTAGTTTGTTTTTGATTGTATCTTTCCTAATGTGATGTGATGGAGATGTAATAAAGCGAGTGAATGTGGGTGATTGTGATGATTTCTAAGTGATTTCTTGAAACTTAAAGAGTATTCTAAAAGAAAACTTGAACAACAACTGCAGTAAAATCAAAGCTTAAAATCAAATAAAGGACTAATGGCATCAACCCAGTATCTCTGCTGCTGATGAAAATGAAAATGAAATCTATATTAACTCAATTAAAAGCAAGAACAACTACTTTACACTATTTTAACTCTTCATTTAAATCTAATCAATGTGAAATTTAAGTGAGACAAATCACACTATTTTAACCTTTCCTTAATCATGTGAGAACAATTATGAACAGGTCAGTAATGTGAGTCTTAAAGCAAAATAAACCAAGCTGCACTAAGTGATATTTTGGCTCCAATAAAGTTAGTTGATTATATAAAAAAAAACCATCAATAAATGAACAACTTGATAACTACTGAGCAAAAAGTAAAGTGCAAGTTAAAGAAATGATACTAATGAAAATCAAACTGCAGAAAAATAAAGGTCAGCAACCTAGACAAGATGATCACACATGCCACTAGTTGTAAAAAGAAAAGAAAGAAAAACTGTCCCGGGCTCGCCTAAGAAACCTACATAACACACTGATCAGTCATGAACAAAAGTGCAGAAATGTAAATCAGCAGAATTCAAAGTTTATGTACACTAATATACATGTTGAAAAAAAATAAAATGCAGCAATTCATAAAGATAACTGTACATTAATATACATGAAATCAGAAAAAGAAATGCAAGAAATTAAAAGTAAAACTACTGTACAGTGGCTGCAGCAAACAGGGGCCCTCTGCCTACTTCAGCCAATCCAAAGAGCAGTTACACGCTTAGAAACAGAACAGTCTTCTCATAGATTAACAACAAATGTAAAATACAGTGGGGAGCTTATAAAACGCTTACAAAAGAGGTTTCAACAGTGTTTAAAAAATGGATTAACGACTCCCTATCCAGCGTTCAAAGACGCTTTATTTATAACAGAGGAAAGCAAACTAACTTAACGAAAACTAAGCTATTCAAGCAGCTGTGTAAAAACACGTAATCTCGCTGCGTCCTTGGATTTAGGCAACGGTCGTTGTGGGCATTCAATCTGCTGTTGGATTCATGTTTCCCACTGTCTTCGTGGCTGAGGAAGATGCCACCTGTTCTTCACGTGCTCCAAAACAGAACACGCAGAGTCGTGCCACCGCCAATGACTTATGTTGACCGTATTTTCCTCCTCGTTGACCACGGGTTTTTATGACCGGTTTGGGTGAGCTGGAAGGACACACACCATGTCCTTGGTCCCACGAACTTGCCCATGTGGCTCTTCTTCCCGGAGGACACCTAGAACATATCATTTAATAAAACAGCTGCGGAATCCGGGGTTGGCTGCGGAAACCGGGATCAGCTGTGGAAACCCTGTGTGAGCTGCGGAAACGCAGCATTTTGAACCAAAATTCTAAACCAACAACAGTCATTAGCATAATTAGCAAACCATGTAAAAAGTCCTAAAATACAATGATTTGAGCAATTTGATGGAGGGAATGAGTGGCAAAAGAAGGAAATGAATAGGAAAAGGAGGCTGAGAGGATGTGTAAAGAAGTGCAAGTTTGAGGCTCAACAACAGCTTCCTCCACTTCCTCTAAGGTTATTTCTCTGCTTAGAGCTGAGTTCTGAGCTCCGGTGATTGTTTTGGGGATGGCTGAGATGAGCTCCTTGATGGCATCCTCTCTGTTTGCTGACGGTTCCTTAGCAATACTGTTGAAGTGCCTGGTTAGTAAAGCCGCTATGTCTTGGTGATTCTTTAAAGTTTCACCATTCTCATTCTTGAGTTCCATAATTCTATTCGCACTTCTGTAATCTAGTGCAGATCTGTGAAAAAATTTGGTGTTCTGCTCACCCTCTTTAAGCCACCAAATCCTGGATTTCTGCTTCCAAAGAGTCTCTTCCTGCTGACAGTGTGTATGCCACTGACCAGTTAAAACCCTTTCCTGCTCTGCAAACTCTTCATTGTTGTGCCCTGAAGCCCACGCTTTGTGAATCTGTTCCAGTTTGTTTTCTATCAAGGTTTTTTCCTTAAAGATATCTCCAAACTCCGTAATGTTCCATTCTTTGATTTTGGCTTTTGTGTACTTTAGTTTCTTCTGAAGGTTGAACATTCTGGAACCCCCTCCAATCATTGGTTCAGACCACCATTTCTCTACCAGATTGAGGAAGTTGGGGTGATCCAACCAAAATTTCTCGAATCTGAAAGGTTTATTCCTGGGGGTACCATGGATAGTTGCTATTAAAGATATTGGCCAGTGGTCAGATCCTCCACTTGGAAGGATATTTGAATCAACTAGAATACCATTCATAATGATGCTCTCTGAGATGATAAATCTGTCTAGACGAGAGGCAATCAGCCTATCTCCCCCTCGTCTATTATTCCATGTATAAGTGCCACTCTTAGGTGGGATATCCACCAGTTTGGCACTATCAATGAAATTTGTAAATAATTCAACATCCCTGCTGAGTCTTCTTATTCCCCCTTTCTTCTCCAAAAGAGTGGTTATCATGTTAAAGTCACCCCCCATGATGCACTTGGAGTAAGGATGTCTAGAAATTAAACTTGACAGAGACTTTAAAAAGGTTATTTTATCCTCTATCTTCTGGGGTCCATAAACATTTATACATAAGAAGGATTCAGAGTTACCTGTGGGCTGGGCTTCCACGGCTATAAAATCTCTGGTTGCTTCTATTGATATGATTTGAAGCACTCTTGAGTCCCACAACGTGACTAGACCTCCTTCTCGCCCCTGACTTTCTACTTCCATGTAGTTAAGGTGGTTTCCAAGCTGCTTTTTGATGTTATCCATGCTTGTATTACTACTTTTAGTTTCTTGAATGAAAAAGATATCTGGTTTTTCTTTCTGAAATTTTCTTTTCAGAATTCTCTGCTTTTCTTGGCTATTTAGCCCTCTTGCATTCCATGATATGATTTTCATGATTAACTAGAAGAATTATTGGTAAAAAGAGAAGGCATCTAGAGCCTTCATCTTCCCTGAGTTTATCATTAATATTCCAAGCTCCTGCAGAGCTTCACCACTTGTTCTCCTTCCTCTCTTCTTTTTTTGCTTAGATCTTGTTGAGTTGTGGAGAAGCCTCTTTGGTGGGTTCCCAGCTCCTCTTGCTATACCTAACTTTCTGCTTTGTCTTTCTAACTCTGCTTTTTGCCTCGCAATGAATAGCTCATTGACCTTTCTGATTTCTTCTTCCGGCACATTTTCTATGCCTCGAGATTTCCAGTTCTCTGCCATGACTGGTAGGTTCATTCCTTCCTTTGCTAGAACTTCCTCCAGTTCTAAATCATCGCTTCCTCCACCGCTGGTGAGCATATCTGCATCCTCCTCAGGTTTTTCTGTTTGCTCCTTCATTTGGACTTCAATGCTTATCATGTTTTCTTCTGTTTCTTTTGTAGTTTGCCCTGTACTATCGATTGGCCCACCATTGGAGGTGAGAGCTTTATTCGGATCCTCTGAGTTTGTGTCTAACTCTAAGACTTCAAAGGTATTCCTGTGGTATCCTCGTTCTGTTTCTAATCTGTTTGCTCTTCTTCAGTTGGCTCTTTGTCTTATCTTGGGTTTTACAAAGTTATCTCTGCCTCTGTCTGCTTGCTCTGTTTTAATGACTTCTTCTTGTTTGTTCAGATGACATTCCCTAATTAGATGTCCATGCTCATGACATTTTCGGCAGCGAAAAGGAATTTGTTCATAATCTATTGCTTGGAAGTATTCCTCATCCCTGTACTCTAGCCATAGACCCTCATGTAGAGCCCCAGAGACATCCATTTCCATGCATATTCTTGCACATGAGGTGTATTTTCTTTGTATGGTCGCTTCTGAGGCCTTAACAAAAGTACCCAGCCGATCCCCAATTTGTTTCAGTGCTGAGATACCCCAGTAGTCAATGGGCAGAGAGAACAACCTTATCCATACTGGTACCTGAGTGAAAGTTTCCCTTTCTGGAACAAAATTTGGTTTCCATGGCCGCATGTAGAGACCCGCTGAAGCTAAGAAATACGGGCCTCCATCAAAAATTATGTCCTTGTCCTCTAGGTTGGTAAAAACTACAGTAAAGAAGCCTTTTGCTCCTAAGTGTAGTTTCACATCGCCCTTGGGTTTCCAGTGTTGTCGTATCCATTGGCATAGAGCTCTTTCAGATGGCCATAAACCCATAAACTTGCAAATGACTGCATGCTCTGCCATGTGTTCTCGATAAGCTTGGATCTCCGGATCTACTATGACAACTCTTAGGGTCTCTGCTTTTTTAGGTTTGCAGGTTCCGCTCGCTGTTGGGTGGTTGCTAGGGTTCGAGCTGGTTTCACCTTCCGTTCCTTCTTTCCCCTGGGGGTCTTCCTTTTGTTCCCCCTTCTCCTTTGACTGCTTCTCATTATGATTCGCGAGTCTTTGTCCTGTTGTGGTATTTTTTCCATTATTCACCAGTCCCTCAACTTCTTTTTCATTGATTTGAGGGTTGTTGCTGGGTCCTCTGCCCTCTTCTTGTTTTTTCTCCTTGTTTTTCCCGCTATTCTGCTTGAGTCTCTCATATCCTGAAATTCTGACTCCTTCCTGCGCTGTTAGTTTCTGCTTCTGCATGACTATTTGTTTGAAAGAAGGGGTCCCAATGGACCCCTCATTGACCATCTGTAGGGTCAGATTTTGTCCCCTTCTGAGCAGAACCGCTAGCCTCGATCTATTCGCTTCCAGCTCTGTGTCTGTAACAGTGCCCAAAAACCCTAATCTCAAGGCGCTGCCATCACTCCTGCAGGCTTCCACACCCTCCTAACCATTTCCTCAAAAGAAGATGGCTTAACACCGCCACCTTTTCACTTATAAACCAACTACCTCGTAACCTTTACAACTTTTGATCAAATGATGCATATGAGTGAGTGAGTGGGATACTTACCTGTGGTCTTGATTCCATGCTGCAGTTGTCAAAGATTAGAGGTGTTGCTGATGGTCATTATTCTTCCTTTTCTGCTGTCTGCTGATGGTTTATTAGCTTTTTCAGGTGTCTGTGACTGAATATCTGATGTTGTTGCTGCTGCTGTGGAGCTCTTGGATTTGATGCTTCTGCTGCTGTGGAGCTCTTGGATTTGATGTTGCTGCTACTGTGGAGATGTGGGCAACATGACTCATGACTTGACTCAACATGACTTGACAAGACAATTCTGGTACATTCGTGCTGTTGTTGCAGTGCATGTCGAGCTATAGTGCTTCTAAGTGATGGATATCTTCATGGTGTATAATAGATTCACCTCCGCATGGTGAAGTGCATGGAGTCTTAGATGGTCCTTGGTTCTCTAGATGAAGCTCTAGCATGTTGTTCCTTGCTTTCATGTTGAAAGGCTTGACAGGCTCACTTGTTTGTGAAGGTGCAAGTTCATCGCGTTTGTCCACTTCGCATGCTTCGTTCGTTCGTCTGATTTGCATGCTTTGTTCATTCATCCATTGGTGAACGTGTCCATCTACATGTGCTCCCTTCGCTCATCTCGTTCATCATCTTGACATGTTTGCTGGTGTACTTGTACGTGCAGTCACTCATGACGAGACGACATCAAATCCAAAACCTCCTAGTCTACCATGACACATGATCATTCGGATGCGGGTGATCAGGAGAGACAACACAACTGTGATGTGGGATGATGGCTCTGGGAAATTGATGATGAAAACTGCACAAGAATCACTGAGGGATGGATATATACAATCTGAGTCGACAGTGACTGTCTGTAAGGTCTGGATCAGCTGGGAGGCAAAATTGCGCAAATTTTAGGAGGGACAGTCTGGGCTGCAGGAGGGCAGGGCAGGCATGCTCTGCGCATTTTCCAGAATGAATAGTCAACAGGGGCTGGACAACCAAATTTGTGCAATTTTCCAGAGGAACGGGCAGCGCTGCATGAAAGGTCAGTAGGCAGGGATTGCACAATTTTTTTGGGGAGCTTCTCGAGAGATTGGCAGCCAAAACTGCGCAATTCCCAGAGGGAATTTCCAGTTGGCTGATGGGGTCATTGGCAGCCAAAATTACACAATTCCCAAAGGTAACTTCCAATTGGCTATTGGGGTCACTGGTAGCCAAAACTGCGCAATTCCTAGAGGAAACTGCTAGTTTGCTGCTGGGGTTACTCGCAGCTAGAACTACGTAATTCCTAGATGGAACTGCCAGTTAGCTGTTGGGGTCACTGGCAGCTAGAACTATGCAATTCCTAGAGGGAACTGCCAGTTGGCTACTTAGTCACTGGTAGCAGAACCTGCACAATTCCTAGAGGGAACAAACAGTCTGCTGTTGGGATCTGCTTGCTAGGAAAACTGCACTAAGGCCAGGAGGCCGACCTGCTGATCATCTCTGTGCACTTTTTGAGCTGAATTGACTAATGGGCAATGGGAGGCCTTCTCATGAGCACTGCACAACTTCTGAGATGAACAATCGGTCGACTGTCCGGGTGGCCAGCATGAGTGTTGTTTGAGTTGCTTGCAGGCAGTGCAGCTTGAAAGAAATAACTTGGTGCTTATGCGTTGTTCTAGTTGCCAGTCGATCAAGTCGAAAGTAGGGTGATGGTCTGGATGTCAGTGAGGAGTCTGGTTGTTAGAAATTCAGCAAAAAAAATACTAAGTGTGTGAACATTCGAAAGATGCATAGGTGATCATATGAACACACACTCGCATGTCTTGATGACGAAATGACCAAAACATCCAGACACACATGGTCAACATGACTGACCGACGATGCAAGAAACAAGCGTGACACTTGTGATTGGTCATTCATGATCGAGACGATGCTTGCGCGACAATGAATATGACTCTGTGTTTGAGCATAACCAGAACAAGGTCGCAAGCATGACTTAGAAATGAACATGCAGAGACATGAGTGCAATAAATAAGCAAGGCGAATGTAAAGATTCACACGAGTTCACGGAGTGAACCCGAGTGTGTGTAGTCATCAAGTGAAACTTTTCAAGGGAGGCTCTGAAATCAGTGTAGGCCAAAATTTTGGAGGGTGATTGTAGTCGCTACAACAACACCCATGCTATTTTTAACACTACTTGTTCCAGTGATTATGCCTGTGTTGTTAATGTTGTTGTTTGGGCTATGTAGGCAGGGTGACATCCGATGTATCTTCCTATTCTTGTTTAGTCAATCATTTGTTCTACTTGTTGATACCAACTTCTATTGAGTGCTCTCAGATATTATGGCCACCTCTTGTTGCCTATGACATGTAACAGTCCGTTGAAATAAAAGTATCTGTTACAAATAACAGTTTCATCGCACCAGTTACCTGATACATATCCATGCCCCTTGGTGAGTTATTTGATTTATTTTCTTTATTGCCTCGACAGTGCTATCTCCATGTGGAAAATGTTTTCCAATTTTTGTGAGGTTTTCAATGCTTCAACTTCTTTTGATTTATGTTTGGAAATAGTTTCACAACCCACTTGATAAACACCCCCTACTCTAGGTGCATGTTTCAATGTCAGTGATCTAAGAGACCTGCTTCTGATGATGAAGAAGTAACCATAAAATCTGGTGGTTTTTTTTGAGATGTCGATTCTGCAACCCAGGAAACAACTACCTTAGGTGCTTGTTCCAATATAGTTTTCTCAGATGCTGGTAATATAAATCCTACCTTGAATTTTTGTTTCACAATTTCTTGCTTCTTGTACACTAGAAGAACCAATTATTGTTTTTTTCTTCAAGCTTGTTGTATCCAGTACTTGAGAGATCTTGTCTTCTGATAAATTCTTGGGAGAATCAGATTCTGATGCCAGACAAGTGCCCACCCCACATGATTGTTTGATGCCTTCCTTTGATGTCCTAGATGTTTCCATTAGTCAAAATGTAGTTTTCTCAAGGGAATTTTTTTTTTGTCTACTTCCATGAATTGTATACTATACAGTAGTAATCCTTCATTTGAAATCTCTTCCACCATATTCATCTAATAATTTTAATCATACTAGAAAGTATTCTTCTAATATTTGTTGGTTATGCTAATACGTAGTCCATATCAATTATAAGCGAAAAGAGAGATTCTATTTTAGTGACCTTCTGAATTCCTGTCATCATATAAGAATAAAATATGAATTTCCAAACCTCCGGGAATTGAGGTGCAGGGAGGGAATTCTTAATTGTTCAAAGTTATATAAAACTACTAAAACAACAATATAACAATTAAATTTGGTGGTTCATTCAGCGCATCTACAACCATGGCCAGTATACTATATATTCAAAAAATCGAGAAAATAAATAATACTTGGGTTTCGTGCTTCAACCTAGATGGTCATGATCACTATTATAAACAGTTTTGCAGAGCAATATTAAAATATCTAATATGAGATCAAAACATGTATTATAAGGTCCTTGAACCCCAACAAGAATCTTTGAAAACATTGATATTAGAGGTTAGAGGGAGATCTCAACCCCATCCGTGAGCTATAGTGTAATCAAATAACTTGTGAATTGATGAGACTTCGTATTGCGTGCAAATAGAAAATGCAGCTTTATTTCCAAGAAAAAATGCAATGAACAATCCCTAGGAAGGTCCATAAAGGTGGAAATTATAATTCCATTGGCTCATAATCTGACCTGGCTTCACTTAAGAATGCATGTACTTGCCACTAAGTTTTTACTCTGATTTTCCACACAAGAGGAGGGAGCGATGAAACACATGCTCAAATAATTTTAAGGTGCAAAATCTACTTATATTTAAAGAATTTGCACTGAAAGTTGGCAATAATGATAAATAAGAATGGTCAGCTAGGAATGTTAGGAATGGCCAGCTTTAGGTAAAGAAAGTCTATTCAATTATAATACAGAGGTGAATCCTAGACTCTAGTTTCACATGGTTCAATAAATTATGGAAATGGGAAATTCCAGAAAAAAAATGAAGTGTTTTTTATAGTCAGTTTTCCATAACAATATTTTGACATTGGATTGCTTAAAAGAGGATTTCAGGGCTCGGGCATATGTATTTTTTGTTATAATAGCAGTGAAGATGTGACACACCTATTTCTCTTGTATCCATATACAGTTTTAGTCTAGATAAGGGTCCTACAATTGCTCAAATTAAGTGTCAGTTGGGATCAATCCTCCATTGGTGATTTCCTTTCACAATGGTCCATGGAGTATAAAGAACACAAAGCTTTGCACTTTTACATTTTTTTGGAGCATATGGAGAGCTCAGAAATCAAGGATTTTAGATAATGAAGAGCTAGATGTTTGGGATACTTTCCTGAAGACCTAAACTTATTTTCTTGAGATAGGCCTTCCCAAGGAAAAGGTTTCTAGTTTTCACTTTCAGATGAAGGATGTGTGGGAAAAATACCCTTTAAGATTTTTTGATGGGAGATCAACAGATAAGGTATGTGGAAGTGGGGCATTGATTGCACTGAAGCCCAGAGAGGTATTTCATTTTTACTAGTTTAGTGGGTTAGGATCAAATGATAAAGCAGAGCTATTGGCTCTATGGGAAGTTATAATTTGTGCCAAATGGATTTCTATTGAAGAGATTAATGTCTTTGGAAACTCCAAAGTGATCATTGATTGGATAAATATGAGATCTACTTTCGAGTCCTCTATGCTATCAAATTGGATGAGGAGGATAAGGTTCTTGAATAGGTATTTCAAGAGTATTTCATTTTCACACATCCACAGAGAACAAAACATGGTGGAAAATGGCTTTTCAAAAGAGGGAAGCAATATTGAGCCTGTTATGATCAAATTTTAAGTTCTTGCCAATTGATCCATCCAAAAACTGGATTCATTACAATTTGAAAGTTTTGATCTCACTATTTGATGTTGTTTTCCTGATTTTTGTTGGTGTATCAAGGCTCTATAGAGATATATATGTAGAGAGAAGAGATTGATAAAAAAATCAATGATGTTTATTTTTTATATCGGTTAGAATGTTTTGAACAATATGCAAGACAAAGACCTTAGAATTGTATAAGTTGATAGAACATAGAAAGAGATGTGTTTTATGGCTATTACTGAAGAGATGAAAACAATTGAGAAATCCATGCATACGAACTGCTTTTTATTAATATAAGTTAGTGTTTTTTTTCCTCTAAAAAAAGTAACGCTAAATAAGAATTCCCAACGAGATTGATGGGCAATGTCAACTTTATTTGATTGCTGCCCAATGAGATTGATGGGCAATGTCAATTTTATTTGATGGAGCTTTGGGGGTCTTAGGTTTGCATTAAAAACTGAAGGGAAAAAACTAATCTCTATGATATTTACAGTAAATTAAATCTTTCAAATATCCTACCGCAAATTAGGAGACAATATGCCTAAGCAAGAAAATAAAATAATTTCCCCAAAAACAACCAACCGAGCACCGCATTAAGGCATATTGAAGGATAGACAAAAAAAATCATGAAATAAACCAAGGTCATTATCCTTCTTTTCGGTTATATTTCTTGAGAAAAAACCATTAGTATACATGAACTAATTGGACAAAATATTGGCATTGACAGTCCCTCCCTTGTAGTCTACCATTGTTTGAGCATTAACAACAATAAAAATAGAAGAAGGACATTTTCTTATAGATCAGAATCAAGAAATGCAGAAAAATCTTTAAGCTTGAAGAATAAATATTTGTCCCATTATTGAGCAAAAACACGTCGAGCTCTGGATGAAGAAAGTCGCTTGCTTTTTCTCTCTTTTTGATTTGGGAATGCACCAAAACAACTATAGAAAACAAATCACATACCAGGAAACACAACTATTTTGAATTTGGGCGTGCCTCGACATTTTTGGAAAAATAGGAATAAAATATATGAGTTATTGTGTATGCATTTACCTGTGTGTATAAGATTGAGATGCCTAAGCTAATCTGTGCTTCTTGCTCCAATTCCTTCCTTCCACACATTTTTGGTTTCTTCCAAGATTGTTAAGCAAAGGGGAAATAACGGTTAATAGACCAAGTGCCTGAGGCAGGGGCAAAGTACTTTTTATGGAGGGAGTCTACCTAAATCTAGGAAGTAATATGGGTTGATTTGGCCATTGAAGCCATCGTATAAGTTTATCATGTCTTTGACCACAGGAAGATGGCATTTTCAAGAGTGCAGTATACAATGAATATATTATTATATTTCATATTTAATTCATTATTTTGCTTCGAGTAGCTTTGAAAGGTGACCCAAAGAAAAAATGACCCCCACCACATGAAATCTATTATATCCTTTCATTAGATAGCAAAGCAAAGAAAAGGATAGCATGTGGGTAGTTTACAACAACTTGCGAATCCCATCAAAATGGAAGTTATAATGTCAAAAAGGTTAGGATTCCATTTAAAGTTGGGATTCATCCATTTCATGTAATATTAAGTTTAGTGCCATTTATCCTTTTATGTTGTGCCACATTGTTTATTGATTCTATGACAATGTTCTTTTAGATGTTTTGGTAATTTGTATGATTAATGTTATAGATTAAGTTTTAGGCGAGAATTCTCTTGCCATGTAATGTTAAATTAATATTAAATTTAGTGGCATTTATTCATTTCATATAATATTATGTATGGTTTGATTATATAGTATTTTATATTTTTATATAATTTCTATGATTAATGTTATAGATGTTGAAAGAGGCTACAACTCTTTTATTAGATTTTTGCATTTTTTCTAACAATGTAATTATTAATTTTATTTTTATTGAAAAGAGGATCTTAAGCTCTAAATAAAGCTTTTAGAGTCAATGCACATGAAGTAACCCTCAATCAACTACATAGATACTCTCTAAAGGATATTTAAATTTCAACTTGGACAAGGGAGCCATGACATTCTATTCTACATAAAGAGGCACAAGAATTGATAGTATGTATGATTTTTTAATATAGTGTGTGAACATTTAGAGAATGTAAATGCGTTATTAGAATTTGTGCACATTTTTGTAATGCATGTATCTGTAGACTAATATGGCTTTAGAATAATCTAGATTTATATTAATTGACCAAATTTAAATCAACATATTTTAAATTCAAATTAATAAAATCATCGTCTCTATGAGCCTAGTGCGGTAATCAACCATGGTATGTAACAACACCACAAAAACCCCAAAACAAATAGTGTGTTGTGTCTCTATGATGTGAGGAACAAATTCCTATTAACCCTTAAAACACTTCTATATCAGTTTCAAACTCTTTTTCTTGTCGCTCCTTCCAAAGGGAATATAAAACTATTATATATTGTAAACTTATACTCTATATCGTATAAAATTGTTATAATTCTAACATTATAGATGGGTTTTTAGACCCTCTAATGGGGTCATTGAATCCATCGACCTAAATTTTAACATTGCACGCGGATTTAGAGACGCCCTTAAAGGGGTCTCTAAATTTTAACGTTGGAGATGGATTTAGAGACACTTTTGTGTCTAAATTTTAACACTGTAGATGGACACTTTAGTGAAATGTGACACTTTAGTATCAAAATTGTAGTTTTCCATTTCGAGAGTGACACAATTAAAAGTGACTAATTCGCATACTTGTACTTGTTAGTTGGTCATATTTTTATTCTTGGACTATAGTAGTCGTTTACATTAATCATTTTCAATTTTATCACTTATTATATAGTCATATATTTTAGTCCTTGACTAATTAGTCATTTAAGTTAGCCACCTTTAGTTGGGTCGCTTATGATCTAGTTGTATATTTTATCCTTAGACTAAATTAGTCGTTTTTAGTTGGGTCACTTAAAATTGCTCAAATTTAGTAGTAAACCACTTGAAATAAATTGTGGTGACTAACTTTTTTAGTCGTGCAGTCACTCATCTCTCATTTTATACCAGTGTTCCTTTCCACAATTGCTAGTAATTGGCTGGTTCAAATACCAAATCAGAATTTTAATACATTGAATTCAGGTAAGGTAGGAAGCTCCCTAGATCCCCCTTACAACTTTTCCCTCAAGAATTAATCCATGTTGGGTGGGCTCTTCTTTAGATATAGCAATATATTTAATAAAAAATAATAATTACATCAAATGAAGTTTGTCAAAATACCCACAGTGACCATTCTAGCATAATCTATCTTAATTACATATCACAAAACATGGAGTTTAAAAAGGGGTGTTATAGATGTTCTCACCCTTAACTCCATCTTTTTCAACTATGAGTTTTATTTCCATTTTTATAAGTTCTAGATTTATTATATGTGTACAATATATATCATATCTTATCTTAAGACATGCCTAGTTTCATACGAGGCAAAGTCCTAGTTACTTTTTCCTACAAGGTAAACTCATCTAGTTACTTTCTTGAACTTGTAGACTTATTCAATTACTTTCTTGAACTTCATTTGTTACTATGTGTCTTAAATGCTTTGTATGGCTTAGTTTCCCAATAGGCATGTAAGATTACTTTTTTCCCCAAGCTCTTCAAATAGGGAGGTGTTTAGAATCCATCTATCAACACTCACTAGGTGGTCTGTAGCCTCTTTAGTTTTGTTCTAATTATGCATTTTATGTTTCAAATACAATAGAATAGAAACTCTTCTAATTATGCATTTTATGTTTCAAAATACAATAGAATAGAAACTCTTAAAAGAAACTAATAATTCCTACCTTAATAATAAGATTAAAAAGCTTAATAAGTGTAGTTGGTGTACTCATGTTACCGTGAAGGCATGTAGTTAATCCTCAAGCAATTTTTTGTGAAATTTGCATTGAATAACCTATGTTAAAACTAATATATAGGGTTATCGTATTTTGTATTATGAACTACTTTTCAATCTAGAAAGATATGAAAAGTCTCGATTGAATATGAACATTCATTAAAAATTTAAGAGACTTCTTAAAACATGAATCCAAAAAATAGAAAATTTTAAAGATAAAATTTATATAAAAATCTTAACCAAACTTACTAATCCCTAATATACAAACTCTAAAATATTTAGAAAATCCATAATATACCAACTCTAAAATATTTAAAATTATTTTAATAAAAATATTCAAAATTTTAATAATTTTATCTTTTAAAAAATTACAATTTTAAAAATAAAAATAATTTCAAAATTCTTATTCTAACGGTTGCTCAAATATTATGCTATTTAATTATATATATTTTTTTCCCTCAATAGAATAATAGTAATGCTATTTAATTATAACTTTTTTATGTTTTTCCTAAATCCAATAATAGTTAATAATACAAAATAACATAATTCTAATAAAATATATTAAGTTTCCAACATTCAATCTCGTAATCTAAAAGGGAATGGGGTGTATTCCGAATGCAACACTTTTTAATTCGACTACATGCTTTGAATAGATGCGTGTAAAGCTGTAGTCCATAAGATTCATAGTGGAGAACATGCTTTCGAGGTTAACCATTTTGTCGGGTTAACCTTTCTGGGATGATGCACACGTTCCTTCACACATCGTTCATGACATGTGGAAGCTGCAGGTGAGCCCTCTGAGCTGCACGGAAAATGGAAAAGTAAGCATTACTATTCACTCTAGAACTATAAGAAAAGTCTCAACTAAATATTAATATTCATCTTAAAGATGAATTTAAATGCCATAATTCATGTATTTACAGGTGTATTTATATGAATTATTTTGGGGTGGGTGGTTGAGTTGAATTTTTTGAGGGATTTATTTGTGATTGTAAATTTAGGATAAAGAAAATTTTAGTGATAAAAATTTGTTTTAAAATATAGAAATTTTGACAAAATTTACTGTTTTTAATATGCGAATTTTAAAATACTTAAAATTGTTTTAGTAAAAATATTTAAAATTTTAATAAATTTATATAATCTTTATAAATAAATTTACAATTTTAAAATTAAAATAATTTCAAAATCTCTATTCTAACTATTTCTCAAATATGGTTACTATTCAATTATAACTTTTCAAATTTTTTCTCAAATTAATAATAATTTAATAATACAAAATAACATAACTCTAATGGATTAGGTTTTCAATATTCACCGTGAAAGGGTGTATTTCCCATTAATTTCTTCTAATTATGTGAAAAAGGTGTATTATTTCTTCGGACTCTTCTGTATGCAACCCTTTTTAGTTGGAAAATTTGTAGAGATGTCAATTTGATTGACACATAGGAGTGGTTGTTTATTTGGCAAAGCTCTATTTCTAATTCTTGAAAAGTAAATGCCCGATATAACACGATATAACACCATATAACACGCCATTTTTTTTTCTCTCTCCTATCCCGGGGCGTGTTATATCGAACCTATATCCAGCCTCATTTACTTTTCAATAAGTTTGGAGATAAGGCTTTCCATTTATTTGAATATTTGAATAGATGCGTGGCAAGCTGTAGTCCATAAGATTCATAGTGGAGAATATGGTTTCGAGTTCACCATTTTGTCCGCTTCTACTTTCTGCGCGCACTGTGCTTTCTTGGATGATGAACACGTCTAGGTATATGGATACAGCTCAAGTTGCACTGAATGAGCGCAAAGCATTATGGGTTCCACCACACTCAAAGGCATAAGGACTCCAGTCTGTGTCTATGATTAGCAATGTGGATCCCACACGCAAAGAAGATAAAATTGACGCGGTTCATGGCCTTGCAAATAAAATATTTTCCTTATTCTATTACCCTCTGCCTCTACCAGGAGCTTTTCTGTAATCTCTGCACTCTCCACTTTCTTGCCTTCACAATTTATCCCCACCTCTGCACCTCCTAACGTCGTCTCCTCCCTCTGCATTGACCATCCAGAGCATCGCAGCACTCAATATATAATCGTCGAACAATTGGCAGTGGCATACCCAATCCCCCAAACCCCCTGTGAAATCGAAGAAATTGAAATGGAAAATCAGAGATCTTCGGATGGTGCTTCCTCCTCTTCCACCGCTGCTGTTGATAAATACGATGTGTTTATCAACCATCGTGGGGAAGTGAAGAAGAACTTTGCCGGCCATCTCTACCGTGCTCTTCTTTTACGTGGATTGAGACCCTTTTTAGATCAACAGGATTTGCACGAAGGACTACCTTTTCCTTATCAATTAGAAGCTGTTATTAGAAACGCCTCCGTCCACGTTGCCGTCTTTTCACCAAAATATGCAGAATCCCATTGGTGTTTACATGAACTCCTCCTCATGCGACAGTCTGGGGCTCCAATTATCCCTGTTTTCTACCATGTCAACCCGGCTGATCTTAGGTGGACAGATCAGAACAAAACTAAAGGTTATGGTCTCAGCTTGCACCAGCTCGAATTGAAGACAACGTTCGACTCTCGAACACAAGAACAGAAGCTACGATATGATCCCGCCACTATTCAGAAGTGGAGAGATGCTCTTTCCTTTGTTGCAGACATAAATGGGTTGGATCTCAACGGCAAGTTTAACGGGTAAGACCTCCAAACCCCTCTCTATGTATACACTATATATGATACTTTGACCTATGGTTTTAATTATTTATTTATTTCCTGTTGGTGTTTTTGTGGGTGAATATCCAGTGACGAGGTCCACATGATAGATAAGATCGTTGAACGTGTGGGTAAAATGATTAGAAAACCAGGGTTGTATGTGGCCAAACATCCCACTGGTTTAAATGACAAAGTCACAGATTTTGAAGCTACAGTTTTGAAGCAACAGCAGGCTGGAAAAATCCAGGTTGCGGGCATAGTCGGCCTTGGTGGAATGGGGAAGACAACGTTGGCTTTAGAACTCTTCAATAGAATGAGTTCCAAGTACAATAAGTCCTTTTTTTTATCCGATGTTAGAGAAAAGGCTAATAAAAGCTCATTACATTCGGTGCAAAGGGAGCTTCTGAGGGGCCTGACTCAAAGAGAAGTGGATATAAATAACATTTATGAAGGTATAGGGATGTTTGAAAAGCATCTCAAATCTGCTCATGTCTTGTTAATTTTAGATGACATAGATCATGATGATCAGCTAGAGGCACTTCTACCAGTTAAAGATGTCTTAAGTCCGGATAGCTTTATTTTAATTACATCTCGGTATAAAGATGTGCTGGAAAGGTCAGGAGTGGAACAGTTGTGCATTTATAAGTTAACAGGCCTTCCCAGACAACACTCGCAACAGCTCTTTTGTTCATACGCCTTTTGGCAAACCAATCCACTCCATGGATTTGAAGATCTTGTAGATCAGTTTCTTCAAGTATGCGATGGACTGCCTTTAGCTTTGAAAGTGCTTGGGGCACTTCTCTTTGGAAAACCTGAATCATATTGGGATGCTAAACTTAATGAATCAAAAGTTCAAATGAAAGTTTCACCTGATATAAAGAAGAGATTAAAAATCAGTTACGACGCACTCAGCGAAGAGGAGCAGAAGATCTTTTTAGATATCACCTTTTTCTTCATAGGAGAAAGCAAAACAAGTGCCATAGCAGTTTGGGACGCGTCAGGCTGGAACGGTTTGCTGGGGCTTACAAATTTAGAGGGCAAATGTCTAGTTGAAGTAGATGATAAAAATGTGATACATATGCACGATCAACTGCGAGACTTGGGAAGACAGATTGCAGAGGAAGAAACGCCGCGCCGTCTTTGGCGTCCCACCGGGAACATTGATGATTGGTTGCACAACTACTCCTCTGTAAGTCCTCAATCATTCAAACTTTTTAAATAGTTAACCTTTTTCAATTTCTCCATCGTTTTTCACCTTCAAAATATTTAAATTTAACCATAGCAAGCTGTGTACAGTTTCTTAATTCTCCATCCGAATGAACAGGTTTTAAGCAAAGCACGCGGAATTTGGCTGCTCCCTGAGGGGCATAGCAGCAAACCAGTGGGGACGAGCTCAAAGGTGTTGGCGAAGCTGCGGGTGATTGAGCCTAGCAATAGGCAGGACAAAAAACGTTATCGTTTTCTTGGTTGTGATGTCATGAATTTTCAACTTGTTGAGACTGAAGGACATCTGCTAGATCGTATTTTGCGGGTGCATTCGCCAAATCTCTCATGGCTTTCTTGGCGTCATTGTCCCTACACTTGTCTACCTTCCTGGATTAATACTGAGAATTTAAGGGTTTTGAAAGTGGAGGGCGCTGTATTGAGAACATTATTGCAAGACATATCGCAGGTAAATCTAAACTTTTTGTCTATCGATATTGCATAAAAGGGTCTTCAATTATTTCTCACGGTTTTCCCATCTTTCTTACACTCGAAATGCTTGATCTTGCAGGCACCTTTGCAGTTGCAGGAATTGGATCTGTCTTCGTGCACTCAATTGGAGAGGCTGCCAGATTCCTTCGGTAGCTTGACTAACCTCCACAGCTTGGACCTGTCTGATTGCAAGAAATTGGAGAGGCTGCCAGATTCTTTCGGCAGCTTGTCGAACCTCCACAGCTTGGACTTGAATTCGTGCTCTCAATTAGAGAGTCTGCCATATTCTTTCGGCAGCTTGTCGAACCTCCACAGCTTGGACCTGCGTTGGTCCAAGAAATTGGAGAGGCTGCCAGATCTTTCGGCAGCTTGTCGAACCTCCACAGCTTGGACCTGACTTTGTGCTCTCGATTGGGGAGGCTGCCAGATTCTTTCGGCAGCTTGTCGAACCTCCACAGCTTGGACTTGACTTCGTGCTCTCAAATGGAGAGTCTGCCCTATTCTTTCGGCAGCTTGTCGAACCTCCACAGCTTGGACCTGCGTTGGTGCAAGAAATTGGAGAGGCTGCCAGATTCTTTCAGCAGCTTGTCTAACCTCCACAGCTTGGACCTGACTTCGTGCTCTCAATTGGAGAGTCTGCCATATTCTTTCGGCAGCTTGTCGAACCTCCACAGCTTGAACCTACCTCACGCAAGAAATTGGAGAGGCTGTCAGATTCTTTCGGCAGGTTGTCGAACCTCCACAGCTTGGACCTGTTTGATTGCCTGAAATTGGAGAGTCTGCCAAATTCTTTCGGCAGCTTGTCAGAACCTCCACAGCTTGAACCTGCCTGTGTGCTTGGAGAGACTGCCAGATTATTTCGGCAGGTTGTCGAACTTCCACAGCTTGGACCTGTTTGGTTGCCGGAAATGGGAGAGGCTGCCAGATTCTTTCGGCAGCTTGTCCAACCTCCACAGGTTGAACCCTATGTTACCAGAAACGGTACCGGAGCATTCGTTTCCGAAGAAAAACGCAAAGAAAACGGAACGGTACGGAAAACGCCGTTTTGTATGGTCGTTTTAGTTTACATGAAACCGGTTTTTTCAGAAACCAATGGTTTTGACACGGTTTTCAGGGCAACGTTTGTTCTGGTTCATTTGTAATGCTGGTCTCTTTCCAATTGGACGTTGAGCACGTTGAGCAGAATAAGAAAAAGGCAAAGGTTGGTTTTCTTAAAAACGTTGCTCTGGTTTGTTTTGTTTGTAATGTTGGTTTCATTGTAACGTTGAGTCCAATTTAAAAAAATGAAAGTTGGTTTTGTGGATAGTTTTTAGAGGTCGTATCATGGTCTGCTGTATTTAACATAAAATTTCTTTACCAACATTGTTTATTTAGGGATTTTGTTTATTAAAATTATATTATTAAGATATGTTGCTTTAATGTTTTAATTTTTTCTCTTAATTTTTGTGTTGGTTTCTTATATAATTTTATGGTATTTAATATTTAAAAATTGTCTCTTTATACAAAACTATAAATTTAAATGCACATGGTTACATTATATATTATTTTTATTATTATGAACATTAATTACTATTATAATTATAAAGATTAATTACTATTATAATGGATTAACGATAAAGTTTTGAAAGTTTGATGGTATTTTTTTATAGATTTTGTCTAGTTGTAGCATTTCTGGTTTTCAACCCTTCCGCTTTTTCTATGCAAAATGTCAGTGGAGGGAGCAACACTTCTTCCTATAGCAAAATAGTTGAAGGTAACAGTAGTTCTAAACAACCCTCTTCTTTTGGCTCAATTCCCTAATCCTAATGGAGCTCAATTCAATCTTCACTATCCTATTACCCAACTAGAGAAACTACATCCTACTAGTTGCTTACCGAATACTACAATATAGCCCAAATTTGAGGTCTGCTCAAATAATATGGTAGAATATACACATGATATGCCAGATCATGTACTCATCAGGAAATTTCTAGGAATATGGCCTTAAAAAAAATCCCACTCTCACTAGGTCCAAATCAAATGGAAATAGGTCCAAATCAAGTGGAAATGGAAAGGTCAAATCAAGCTTGAATTCAATGCCAAAGGTTTCTTCACTATTAAAGGATCAAACATGGGTATTTGCCCACTCTCACTAGGTCCAAATCAAGTGGAAATGGAAAGGTCAAATCAAGCTTGAATTCAATGCCAAAGGTTTCTTGACTATTAAAGGATCAAACATGGGTATTTGCGAATGACCTATGTAAGCAACACAAGATTTGTTTCTCACTATGAATATTCGATAATGGTCTATGTGAGCACATTATTGGAGAATGCGGATGATGTATGCTTTGTTTTATGTTTTTCACATTTTTCTTGTTTTTTCTCTCTCCTCGTTTCTTGAATGCGAAACCTCCAAACTTCGTTGTTGTTTCTCCTTTCGTTTTCCGTTTCTGGTTTCTAGTAACATAGGTTGAACCTGCGTTGGTGCGAGAAATTGGAGAGGCTCCCAGATTCTTTCGGCAGCTTGTCGAACCTCCACAGCTTGGACCTGGGTTGGTGCCTGAAATTGGAGAGGCGGCCAGATTCTTTCGGCAGCTTGTCGAACCTCCGCAGCTTGGACGTGTCTTCGTGCTCTCAATTCGAGAGGCTACCAGATTCTTTCGGGAGTTTAAGTAGCCTTAAATATTTTGATGCCGGGTCCTGTTCTAATTTAAGAATCTCAAGCAAAACATTTGGAAATATAAGAACACTCGAGCATATAGATCTTTTCGGCTGTAAAAAAGTTGAAGTATGGCCCTCGCAACTGGGGCATCAAAGGTCCCTGAAAGTACTGAAGTTGCTGGGCACAAATTTGAAGAAAGAATTGCCAAGTTCTTTTGAACTCCCCAGTGATTTAGAAGTTTTGTGGATAGGAAACCCTTTGCTGGAGACGATGATGCCTTCGCTGGGTCACTTACGGAAGTTGAAGGAATTGCATCTCGGGCGTATTAATCTGAGAAGTATAGAAGGCCTTTTTGATCTTCCCATGCTCGAAGTGTTGCAC
The DNA here is from genome assembly GCA_031772625.1 of Pinus tabuliformis. Lineage (NCBI taxonomy): Eukaryota > Viridiplantae > Streptophyta > Pinopsida > Pinales > Pinaceae > Pinus > Pinus tabuliformis. Next base: position 746,037,693 of record CM062816.1, on the reverse strand, counting down.
AGTGAAGAGTGTAACGAACTTGAGAAGCAGCGGAGTGTTGAAACAATGGTGTCCTTGGAGGAGTTGTTTGCAATCGATTGTGCGAAGTTGAAGAGCATACGGGATTTGGCGCATCTAACAAAACTTAGATGTCTAATTGTTGAAGGGTGCCCTCAGTTGGGCGAGTTGGAAGGAGTTGAATGTTGTCAAACATTAAGTGCTCTTTATGTCAAGGGGTGTCCCAAATTGCGGTGGGAGGAGAGAGTAGTAGAGACGTTGCGCCAGCAATGCGGCTCTGGATTTAGGTTGGAGGAACCAAAATGAAATGGGCATATGATCCAAGAATATTGCTGCATAAGAGAGCCAATTAGTGAGGTAACATAAGTATAAATGCTTTCATATACTAAAATCCACAGGTCTAACAAATCTTGTTTAGCCATTTAAGATATAGAAGCTATCTTGTTTAGCCATTTAAGATATAGAAGCTTCCAAACCTTTGTATATGAGCTATTGTCAAAGGACTGCCCTTGTCCTCAGAAGCATTACCACTAGTATCAAGCATTACCACTGAATTTCGAATTTTTTCAGGTTCGCCAAATTCCAAACTTGAAGGTTTCATCGAACCCTTTGACTTAGCTCCCCACAACGTCGTGCAAGTTGCATGATTCAGTTTCACTCAATCGTTGAATTTCTGTGTTTTTCACCCACAATGCATGATCTACAAATCTCCCAATTCTTAGAGAACGAGAGAACAAAATTACCTTCAAATCAGAATTTTACCAAAAAATCAAATTCCCAAAGCATACATGTGTTTTTATTTTGTATAACAGAATCCTATAAATTCTACATTTTTCGTAGTTAGCACAGTATGTTGTATACATGATTTGGGCAACTATATTCATGTCAAAGTTGACAGCTAGTCCACATTTTAAAGATTCAGAAGAAAAAAAATGCAAAATATACTGCATCACAGTCTAACCCAGATCGAGATGAACATAAGCTTTATCAAAATATCATATACAATTAAGTCGCCCATTTACAATTATAAATCTATACAGCACATGGCCACCTTGAGCAAATGAATCATTCACCTAGGTCAAAAATAGGAAATTGCATTTTGTCATTTGCCAAGCAAAACGAAGACTGCCTGGCCCCCTTGACCAAATAAACCGTCCAACTAGATCATAAGATGAGGAATTTGCATCCCTGTCATTTTAAGTAAAACACAAAACTGCATGTCTATGCGGGTCAAATGAGCTTCATTCCTAAAATACTATTAGTAGACTTAGTAAAACATTAAAATGGTCCCAAAATCCTACCATCAGCCAAGAAAATGCAGCAACCACAATGAAATGCTTTAGGGTTAAAACGACCAAAAAGACATGAAGGCACTGGATACTCTTCAAATAAAACAGAAACAATTGAAAAACACAAAAATGACACAAAGAGAGACAAAGAAAAGTAGGGGAACCTAAGAGGAAAAGAAAAATAAGAGAAGGAGAAATTGAGTATAACTGATGAAAAGTGAAATAACTGATGATAAAATTTCAGCAGATTTCAACAGTGAAAATTAGCAGAATTTAGAAGCACCAATTAGAAAATGTGAAGCACCACAGAAATTAAGTGACCAGCAAAACATCAAATTTCGAAGTTCACATGTTCTGTTTCAAATCCTCTATATAAGTTTTGCCTGTGAATTGACATTCCCAATCTGGTTAGGGCATTTCAAGAAAGTCCAGAGGGTGGATAGATGAGCAATTCAAAGCAAAACCAAAGACCATTTGACCTTGCAGATGAGAGAAATTTTAAACCTGTAAAATGGATGGTTAAAGCCTAAGTGACCACAACAATAACAAAAAAAAAAAATCAAACGCAAATAAGATTCCATGTAAATGTAAGCACTGCAAATATTAAATTAAGAGGAGACAGAAAAGAGTGAAGTTAAACGAGAATGCTAACAGAGAAGGCTATAAAAAGGGTAAATGGGGAGGCTAACAACAAATCAAAATGTAGCGAAGAAAGACACCAGAAACGAGAAAGCTAGACAAAACATAAAATCAAAACTAATTAATGATTTTACCAAAATGGCATTAATCCTCAACCAAAATTTAATGCAATTTGTAGCCCCACTAGCCTATTTTTTATCATATCCCGTATCTAACATTGTCTGATTGTGTTGTGCTGCAACAGGGACAACATCTTTGCCTTAGAATCCCAAGCCTGAATTATAAATAAAGTAATCAGTTGTGTTTCTTTGTATCATGCAACAAAAATCAAACCAAATTAGGATTTAAGAGATCGAGGAACTTACCTCTGAAGTGCTTCCATCCAATGTCGAGGCAAACCTGAGATAAACAAACAATTTATAATCATTTTTTCAATATTAAACAAGAAATGCCCTCAGGTATGCATCCATATAAAATAAAGTTTCAATTAAAGCTTAATTTATGAAATGCACAAAGGCAAGAAATAGATGCGATCTTCATCATAACATACAAAGCAAACAAATAATACTTTTCAGACACAATCATTGAAATAGGAGTTTACCTTGCAGCCCTTGCCTTTTTCTTGTCATCTTCCAAGGAAGCAGATTTCACATCCACTCCAAATCTAGCCAAACGAGCTTTCTTTGCATCATCAGCAAATGAGCGCAAAGTAAGTCCAAACATGTTTAATAATTTGGGCATTGTCAGATTCCAATTATTCTGAAGTAAAACAAATGTGTATCATAATTTTGGATAAAAATATTAAGAAAATTAAACTGACAATAAATTAGACACACACGAGATAAGGAAAACAGAAGATAAGGAAATTAGCATCATAATCTCAGGAATCTGAAGATAGAGAATAAATTCCTGAATTTTCAAAGAACAGACCTCTCAGCCCTCGCTTTCCTCTTTTCTTCTTCTGATATTTTTGTTTCTCCTAGACCAGGAGAGGTAGGCTTTGGAGTACCATTTACTGACTCACCAAATCTGTCAATAAAACATACCCAAAGGTAATTTCTGTCAATTAAGAGATGAAACATATTGACTTATAAGATTGGGGACCATGTGCACTGACCATTCAATACAAAAATTACTTCCATAGCAATTAATCACTTTAAAGACTAGAGCAAAGTCCAGTAGCACCAGAACTGACACGGTCCATCAAACTTAAAAAACACATATTATGGCCAAACAGAGTTTAAAATAAAATACAGCATATATTTAACAGAGATACTGAACAATTAAGTTAAACAAACATTAACCTTAAAAATGTTAGAATCCCTAGAACCTAAATCATACAACGAGATTTTTCCACAATTCCAAAGGGTGGCATTCCAGGTCTGCAGCAGCAATTAGTGCCAGAACAAAAAGTCATCATATATAGGGTCATTTTATATACAGGTATTATCCACTGCACTCCATGCCTTCGAGGACAAACCCTTCCTGCTAGCTGCAGTACCAGTACAAGTCTCGAGAATCATCTGTCACGCATGACATGTTTCCCTCCGACAGCAGAAACAATGTAAACAGGGTTTTTATGGTATGCAAAATGATACAGGAGCCTCACTGGTTCATGGGCAATCCTCACAAACAAAAACAAAATTTGTTTCCAGTTAATATTTTGATAGATTCTTCACTGATCTTAACTGAGCTCAGAATTTTTATGTTGTGATCAGGATTTAGTTATATAGATCATACCCTGTATAAAATTCTGGTTTTGTGCAACACTCCCAGGGTTTGCATCACGTTTTGAATTGGATTACATTCTGCCAACAATTGTGATTTGTAACATTTACTGTTGGGTTGACGATCCACATGCGTCCTCATAGTTGGGAGGTAGTGTGTGGCACTTGCAGAGGCAAGATTGACTCTGATAACCATTACCATGGAGGAAGATAAATGGTCCAGGATTCATGTCGGGACCTCTCAAGGGAATATCAACTCCAACACTTTGTATTCCTGATAGTCATTAGACTCTGATAACCATTACCTTGGAAAAAGAGAAACAGTCAAGGATTCATGTTGGTACCTCACAAAGGAATATCAACTCCAACACTTTGCATTCCTGATAAGTCATTGAAGTGGAGGTTGGATTCACAATCACTGCATGGTACCTTCGTAACCACTGCCTAAGTTAATTTGGGCTGCCAGGATTTGTAATACATTTTTATTTGGGAATTGAAATAGGTCAACATTGAATCAAGGTCTGAATCACTGATTCACATTTGCTGGAGAATGATAATATAGAGTCAAACTGCCAACCACCACTGGAATCTCATAAATAGCATCGAAGGTTTTTGTCAGAAGGTATAATAGAAGTCAAACTGCCAACCAACACTGGAAGCTCATGTATAGCATCAAAGGTGGCTTATTTAACTGTTGAATTCCTTCTTAACATTCCAAATTTTTCTACAGTTTCAATAGTTCCTAAAGTATAATTTGCCATAAATTAGAAAGGAAACATGTCTTATTGGCTCTTGGCCCTCAAGACAAATGAAGCAAGGCATATGTTGTGTAGTGGCATTATGGGATCGTCTGTGTTGTTCAAGTTTCTGCTGTGTAAATAATTGGCTTGCTTCCAGAAGTTTTGTGCACTGACTTTTGCAGCCTGTAGATGCACCATAAAACAAGTTACAACACATATAAAGTAGAAGAGTGTTTTGCCTTTACACAACTGTTGTGTAAACATGTCACCAGCCCAAAAACTATGCCAAGCCCCAGACAACCATACAAGTTGAAAAATAAGTTATAACGTCAAAAAAACCCAACTTGAAAAGAAATCGGGATTTTTTATAACACAGTAAAGCTCAAGGAAAAGAAAGCTACCAGATGTGTCAGGAATGATGTGGAGAGAAGAATTGGACCTCTCTTATGCAAAATCACTCCAAAATGCTATCCACCTTGGAGATTTTGGAGGCACATGGGAGGGCACAACTTCTAAACTAGTAAGATAAAACGTAAAAGAAATTCGCGATATTTTAGAAAAATTAATCCTAAACCAAAAATGAGAGAGAAATTATCTTGCAGAAGATGAGCAAAGAAAAGAAAGCTGAAAAATAGGCCGAGGCTGACAGAAACTAATCATAAAGACTAGATGCAGTATATGCACATTTGTTTGCAGGCTATGCGCGGGTTAAAGAACGACAGTAAAACGGCAGAGTCGGTCTAAGAATCGCTTAGAAAACCCTAAAAGCCTTGAAAACCTAGAAGTTAAAACCATTTAAACACAGTTTTTGACATAATCGATAGCCATTAATGAGTAAGACGCAGATTTTTAGGTTGTCGTATTAAAAAGCAGAAGAGCGCATTTATACAACAAGTGCTCACCGAGTGACCGCCTGTCAAACTCAAATCATGGTGCCATGAGCATTATAAGCATATAATCTGTCTAAAATTTCCAACGAATGAATAGAACAATGATAATTTAATCCTAATCAGTGATGGCCAAAAGCCAGGGAAGAAGAACAGCAACAACAACTGGCAAACGAAGAAGTTAAGTCAAATTTAGATATAAATTGGTTTTGAACTAGGCTTTTGTATGATGTGGATGGAACATTTATATTCTGGGAAAGGGAAATTTGTCATCATTTGTGTGTGCATCTTTTGAACTGGGATATTCTGTAGTCTCTATATCCTCAGGGGCCTCGATAACCAAAATAGGTTGATTATGTTGGGGAGGATAAGAAGAAGATGCATCAATTTCCGAATCTGATGCGCTGGATTCTGAGTGGTCATATCTCTCAGAGGCATCTGCAGTTTCCATGTCTCCTGCTATTTTGTATCTTTGGAGCAAATGCAATGGAGAAGATCCATGGATTGGAGTTGTTTCTCTGCTTTGAAATCTCGAAAACACAGTTGGTCTGCTTGTGAAACCAGGGGAAGAATGCTTTGACTTTCTATCTCGTTTTGTTTTTTTCTTATCTATTCAAAGCATTGGCTGTCTATTCTTCAAATATTGCCTTCTTCATGTGAGATCCCATCTGCATAAAAATATCCCATCATATTTTAAGAGCACATTCCTTTATACATGATATTTAACCAGAACAGAGTGTTTTTGAACAATCGAAAAGTTCACTAAAACATTTGTACATACTGGAAAAACAAAATTTGCCCCAAAAATGGATGTTCTCTATCTATCAACAAACAGGGTAAAATGGATGTTCTCTATCAATCAACAAACAGAGTTATATCAAGAAATAAAATTAAAATAATTTAAAGAAAAATCATCATTTATATTTCTCTGCTTTTCTGGAAGGCTCCAGACTACAAAAGAATTTAATTTAACAAACAAAAGGAAGCATATTTTAGAGTGGTCATATGTTTCATTCGAAAATCCTCTGAGGCTTTACCTGAAGCTCTCAATAGAGAGATAACTGTTGTACAAAAGAAAAATTTAAACTCCACTGTTTTCTATCTCCTGATAAATTTGTCTACTATGAGTTTAACTATTTTTTAATGAGGTGATTTTTTAACCGTTTCACCGAAATCTGATGACACGATTTTTGGTGAGATCACAATGTTTCATTGTTTAAATTGTATTTATGAGTACGAAAATGGATTCAATGTCCTAAAAAATCCCTTAAACATTTGGATTGTGCAAATTCAACAACTTAAAGCTAAAATTTCCCCTATTTCTAATCAGAAACTATGGTTTTAACAATTTCTACTCAGATTTTGGGCAAAATCAACCAAAAAAATCAAAAGTGGTCTCATTAAACAATTGTGTTAATGCATTATCAAGTGACACCTTATCTCTAATTTTATCAGTACAAGTAAGATATTTAATATCACAATGTAGGGTTTGATTAATCTATTTCTGTACAAAATAAACCAGGTGAATACACTAAGTGAATACTTGGACGATGTAGCTCTCCTTTTTTGTAATTATATAAGCCAACATTTTCTCAAGTTCAATCGATCTTGTCAAACACCTAAACTGATTGTATTTTCAATGAAGATGGAGTAGATTGACCTGTGTCACAAGGGCATAAAGTGGAAGTGTGATGTAACTGCATAGAAACTGCACACCAACCCTAGACACAAACACAAGCAACCCAAGGTAATCCTTATCAGATGCGTAATGAGGTCACTCTTAATATTCTTCTTACACATATTAAAGTTGCAAAACAATCAACTAGTGCTAAGTCAAAGAAGAGATAATGATATTAAATAAATAAAAAACAAACAGTTAAAATGATGAAGTTTGCTTGGAAGTTAGAATTTCCTTTACATGTACCCAAAAAAATATAAATTAGCACACTAGTCTATATGTTGCATACTTACCCTGTGATAATTCTTACTATGATGAAAGTAAACCTTTCATGAAAACAAGATCTCAGGGCAAATTCGTACTGCAAGAATGAAGTCAAATTTAAATAAGGTGCACAGAGGGATCATAATTGAAACTTTTTAGCTGTGTAAACTAAAATTCATTTAAAACACCTAGCACTGCAATATGCTACCATTGTTATAATAGTAAATCCAATGATTCTACATGCAAAAGTTCATTCTTTACTAAATGAACATAGTGCTTACCCATATCCACAAGAAGAAAGCAAGCTGGAAAGCATTCTGCAAAACATAACGTAAGTTTGCTAACCATCAAAGCATTGTCATTTCCATGAATATTCAGTAAACAAGATTCAAAAATAGAATTTGTCAATGAGGCATTGGTGTGAAAAGCATTTTGATACCTGGAACAGAGTGAAATGGATCAAGAAAAGAACAAGTTTAGGACGACTGAACCAAAAAAGTTCATCTGTTGGCTGCACTATGGGAGTTCCTTGAACTACAGCATGCCTCTCTTGAATTTCTAAGGCCATCTTTATTATTAAAACTTGTAGCTTTGTGCCGACCAACAAAACCGTCTGCGCATTTTCAAGATCGAATGGCAATAAGCCCGAAGAATTCAATCAAGAAACTTTTCAGGTCATTAACTCACATCATCAATAAGACAATCCTATTAGTCTAAGACTTTTGTTTACTTACAGCTACGGGAACAAAAGAGAGCCAAAAGTACGCATACCATCCTGCTCAGAGAAAAACATCCAATCCAAAAGAAAATATTAATTGAACAAAAGCGAAAACTGCTTTATGAATATGCAAAATTATGTCTTTGGCGGGAGAGATAAGTCTTGAAGACTTACCATACACATTAAGAAGCAAAAAAATTACAGCAAAAGCCCACAAGGAAGGACTGCAGATAATGCATCAAAAGACCTCTGTTTAGGTAAAATTCAAGGGGATTTTCAAAACATTCCAAGAAGTTGACATAGCAAGGACCAAGAAGGAAACCTAATGTTATTTCTGAAGACCAAAGCTTTTGTGAACAAGGAAATCTTTACTAACCTGATTCCAACCACCCTCTTGAAGTCATCATCCAATGACCTCTTGATATATTTATGAAAATCAAACTTGCTATTTGGGGTCAAGTGAGCCTGTACAGTTCCAATAAATAAATAAAATTATAGTACTAATCAGATTCCTTACACAAATGATATGGGTGCTGATATAACAAAGATGAAATGGAAAAGATGATTTAAATTTATCAAGACTTACAACAATGAAGCCATGGTGCAAGGTCAGGTAATCAACTTTTGTTACTGACCAAAAGAATTTTCGAAAGAAGCATACCTGCAAATCCAAGGAAAATTAATGTTAAACCAGAACTGGATATTTCTCAGTTAACATGCAAAGGTCAAACTCAGATATATCCATAGATCATTTGCAAGTATGAAATACTTACCATCCATTTAAGAATCGGTATTCGGCTCGATAAAGGCATATGACGCTTTACAAATGAGGTTTCTTGGGTTAATCTGAATCTTGCAGGATCTGCTTGGACCAATAAAGCAAGCAATTGCCTCAATATACAGTTTTCTTAACACGCTCAAAAAGTTACCCAACCCAAAAGATTCATTCTGTGTCCTTTCAATCTTCTATATTTAAAAACATTACTCAATCGGCTTATAACATATTTTTTTAACTAAAACAAGATTTTTTTGGAGAATCGGTAACTTGAAAGATCAGTTATCACTATTAAACCAATTACAACTATTTCATAAATACTATAAACAGGCCAATTACAACTTACAACATGTCTCTAGAGACTTGAACCCACATAGTTGGGAAACAAACTGTTTACCAAACTACTTGAACTAAGATCCATTGACCAATCAGCCTATAACTAACACAGTATATCCCAATTAGAATTGGGAGGTTGCCAACCAGTTATTACTTTTCAACTTAAAGAGTCTCCAGAGAATGGAGTAAATAAGATTCCATAGCAACCCAATTAAGGTATAAGAAATACAAAAACATGAACTCACCATTTGAAAACTCATAATCCAGAGTTTGTGATTCCCTTTCCCACTCTTTCCAGCGCCTCATCTAGGCATCAAGAGGACTTGTAGATCTCAGTATTAATAGAGGATATAAAAGCATGCAGAGGTCAAAACATAAAACCCAAGGCAGAATTTAACTGAACATTATTGGACAAAATAATTGATTTCCCCTTCCACCTACCTTTTCTCTTGCCAGTGCCACAGTTAAGATACTATATAACACATGGAGAACTGCCAACATAAAGATGAAGATGTGGAGTTGATGCATGCCGCTTTGGGAAACCAGAGGATACTTACCCTAAATACAAAGCAGCAGAGTTACCAAGTAAAATCCAACATAAAATAAATATTTGAAATTTGTATGGGAAGCTAATTTGAAGATGGTCTAAATCAACTCGATCTCGGCAGGAAAATCAATCAAAGAATCATAGGACCTGGATAAAGAAACCATGCGCATTAAGACTAAGAGAAGGGTTTGGCTTTTACATGTGCGGAGCTACAATGTTGGCTACCCTTAGAAGCAGCTAAGACGCGTCTCCATGGGACGTCATGTTCAGTATACATTGATTCCCATAGAATTCTTTGCATGCGCTCCTTTTCTTGGCCATTATCCCCTTCCACCTTTATATCACTAGAATCAATTTCCTTCTTACATGGAAGCATAATATAAGCTATTTTGTTGGGTATACAAATCATGGAAATGGGCTTCTGTCCAACTATCAGTAGAAGCGATATGAAACCCAGAAGCATCAACTCTGCAACCCAAAAAGACGATTTTCAAAAATATTTGCTCAGAGGACATATTTAGAAATTCTAGCCAGCAGGTGCTAAAAGAAATCAGTGTAGTTGCCTGAAATTAAAGGCTGAAGTTCGATTTAGAAAATCCAAAACAAGCTATTAATGCAATCTAAGCAGATCAGTTAAATACATAAAACAGATATTGTCAAGTTCAACCCATGTAACCATTTTAGAAGGAGGTTCTATCTAAAACAGCATAAATTTGTGGTTCAAATTAGTTTCAGAGTATTAGGGGGATAGACTACAAGAAGCAACATGGTGGATATGAGTGGTTTCGAGTATCCATTACCTGCTTTCAATTTTTCAAGCGCTTCATATAGAGCCTTTTTATTTGTTCTCGAGAGCCATTGTAAATATAATGACAGAAAAGGGCTTTATTAGTACAGATGCAAGCAAAATTCAAAACTTGTAATCCTGCAAATTTGTTTATCATGTCTTCCTCTATCAGCATCCTTTTCCTGTAAAAACCAAAGTAATAATTCTACTTCTAACCACTGGTGACATATGGAATATGAGCCATTCATATTGTGTTTTAAAAGTGTGTTTTGTTGGTGATTTCAGAAGCCAAAATTTATCAAATTTCTACCAGTCAAAACAAACTAAATGCAGAACTGAACCGAAGTAAGATAAATTCAACTAAACCAAAAAGTGCATAGTTGAAATCTAAGAAAAACCTTACATTGCTAGCATAATGGATACCACGTTCAAGAAGTAAAGAGATGGCCACAAATTCCAAACAAACAACTGCTATTGCCCAAGTAGGAGTTTTCTCTAGAGAACGATCATTGCCACTGTCAGCTCCTGCCATATTCTTCTCATAGGACTGGTAATTGCTTCTAAATTCACCACAACCTTAAAAAGGAAATTTCAGGAGTTTAAAACAATTCCCAATCAGGGTTGATACTCTCAACCACAATATCATCTTTTCAATTCCCAAATCTTGAATTCGAGCATGGGAACCCTCTCTCTGAATATAGAGGTGGTGAGGCTATTCTTTTAATATTGTTGGTGTATGAAAGAAGACTACCTACTGTAGCTTTGAATTTTGTAAATAAAGAACTCAAGAATTGGTCTCCTGTGGAGTCATTCAAGTCAATGCAATGGCATGGGAAGGCCAAGTCACTCAATTTGTCAGTATAAACGTGAACCCAAGTCCATCAATGGCGTGGGAAGGCCAATTGTTGTCCACTCTTTCCCTACACTTGTGAATTGGCCAATTCCCCCACTTGAATTCCCCTTTTCAACTTTTCTGGCGTTGGACAGTTCAGAACTCTCTTCTGGCAAGATTTGGGCATCAACGATCCACTTAATGGCCTCACAATTAAACTTCAGAGCATAATTTCTTACGGTCTACCCCAACATTGTCCTAATAACAATTTCTGCAACCTATAATTCGAAGCTACAAAGCTAGTGAGGTTGTTTTGTTTTTCAACTTAAGAAATGGAGCTTGAAGTAAAGAATCATAGGACCTGGATAAAGAAACCATGCACATTAAGACTAAGAGAAGGGTTTGGCCTTTACATGTGCGAAACTACAATGTTGGCTACCCTCAGAAGCAGCTAAGACACATCTCCATGGGACCTCCTATTCAGTAGACATTGATTCCCATAGAATTTTTTGCATGCGCTCCTTTTCTTGGTCATTATCCCCTTCCACCTTTATATCGCTAGAATCAATTTCCTTCTTACATGGAAGCATAATATAAGCTATTTTTTTGGGTATACAAATCATGGAAATGGGCTTCTGTCCAACTGTCAGTAGAAGCGATATGAAACCCAGAAGCATCAACTTTGCAACCCAAAAAGAAGATTTTCAAAAATATTTGCTCAAAGGACATATTCAGAAATTCTAGCCAGCAGGTGCTAAAAGAAATCAGTGTAGTTGCCTAAAATTAAAGGCCGAAATTCAATTTAGAAAATCCAAAACAAGCTACCAATGCAATCTAAGCAGATCAATTAAATACATAAAATTGATATTGTCAAGTTCAACCCATGTAACCATTTTAGAAGGAGGTTCTATTTAAAACAGCATAAATGTGTTGTTCAAATTAGTTTCAGAGTATTTGGGGGATAGACTACAAGAAGCAACATGGTGGATATGAGTGGTTTCGAGTATCCATTACCTGTTTTCAATTTTTCAAGCACTTCATGTAGAGCCTTTTTATTTGTTCTGGAGAGTCACTGTAAATATAATGACAGAAAAGCGCTTTATTAGTACAGATGCAAGCAGAATTCAAAACTTGTAATCCTGCAGATTTGTTTGTCATGTCTTCCTCTATCAGCATCCTTTTCCTGTAATAACCAAAGCAATAATTCTACTTCTAATCACTGATGACATATGGAATATGAGCCATTTATATTGGGTTTTAAAAGTGTGTTTTGTTGGTGATTTCAAAAGCCAAAATTTATCACATTTCTACCAGTCAAGACAAACTGAATGCAGAACTGAACCGAAGTAAGATCAATTCAACTAAACCAAAAAGTGCACAGTTGCAATCTAAGCAAAACCTTACCTTGCTAGCATAATGAATACCATGTTCAAGAAGTAAAGAGATAGCTACAAATGCCAAACAAACAACTGCTACTGCCCAAGTAGGAGTTTTCTCTAGAGAAAGATCATTGCCACTGTTAGCTCCTGCCATATTCTTCTCAGAGGACTGGTAATTGCTTCTAAATTCACCACAACCTTAAAAAGGAAATTTCAGCAGTTTAAAACAATTCCCAATCAGGGTTGATACTCTCAACCACAATATCATCTTTTCAATTCCCAAATCCTGAATTCGAACACGGGAACCCTCTCTCTGAATACAGACGTGGTGAGGCTATCCTTTTAATATTGTTGGTGTATGAAAGAAGACTACCTACTGTAGCTTTGAATTTTGTAAATAAAGAACTCAAGAATTGGACTCCTGTGGAGTCATTCAAGTCAATGCAATGGCATGGGAAGGCCAAGTCACTCAATTAGTATAAACGTGAACTCAAATCCATCAATCCATACCCAAGTCCATCAATGGCATGGGAAGGCCAATTGTTGTCCACTCTTTCCCTACATCTGTCCAATTCCCCCACTTGAATTCCCTTTTTCAACTTTTCTGGTGTTGGACAGTTCAGAACTCTCTTGTGGCAAGATTTGGGCATCAACGTTCCACTCAACGACCTCACAATTAAACTTTAGAGCATAATTTCTTGTTGTCTACCCCAACATTGTCCTAATAACAATTTCTGCAACCTGTAATTCAAAGCTACAAAGCTAGTGAGGTTGTTTTGTTTTTCAACTTAAGAAATAGAGCTTGAAGTAAAGAATCATAGGACCTGGATAAAATAACCATGTGCATTAATACTAAGAGAAGGGTTTGGCATTTACATGTGCGGAGCTATAATGTTGGCTACCCTTAGAAGCAGCTAAGACACATCTCCATGGGACCTCCTGTTCAGTAGACATTGATTCCCATAGAATTTTTTGCATGCGCTCCTTTTTTTGGCCATTATCCCCTTCCACCTTTATATCGCTAGAATCAATTTCCTTCTTACACAGAAGCATAATATAAGCTATTTTTTTGGGTATACAAATCATGGAAATGGGCTTCTGTCCAACTGTCAGTAGAAGCGATATGAAACCCAGAAGCATCAACTCTGCAACCCAAAAAGACGATTTTCAAAAATATTTGCTCAAAGGACATATTCAGAAATTCTAGCCAGCAGGTGCTAAAAGAAATCAGTGTAGTTGCCTGAAATTAAAGGCTGAAATTCAATTTAGAAAATCCAAAACAAGCTATTAACGCAATCCAAGCAAATCAGTTAAATACATAAAACATATATTGTCAAGTTCAACCCATGTAACCATTTTAGAAGGAGGTTCTATCTAAAACAGCATAAATTTGTTGTTCAAATTAGTTTCAGAGTATTTGGGGGATAGACTACAAGAAGCAACATGGTGGATATGAGTGGTTTCAAGTATCCATTACCTGCTTTCAATTTTTCAAGTGCTTCATATAGAGCCTTTTTATTTGTTCTGGAGAGCCACTGTAAATATAATGACAGAAAAGGGCTTTATTAGTACATATGCAAGCAGAATTCAAAACTTGTAATCCTGCAGATTTGTTTATCATGTCTTCCTCTATTAGCACCCTTTTCCTGTAATAACCAAAGCAATAATTCTACTTCTAATCACTGATGACATATGGAATATGAGCCATTCATATTGGGTTCTAAAAGTGTGTTTTGTTGGTGATTTCAGAAGCCAAAATTTATCAAATTTCTACCAGTTAAAACAACCTGAATGAAGAACTGAACCGAAGTAAGATCAATTCAACTAAAACAAAAAGTGCATAGTTGAAATCTAAGAAAAACCTTACATTGCTAGCATAATGAATACCATGTTCAAGAAGTAAAGAGATGGCCACAAATTCCAAACAAACAACTGCTACTGCCCAAGTAGGAGTTTGCTCTAGAGAACGATCATTGCCACTGTCAGCTCCTGCCATATTCTTCTCATAGGATTGGTAATTGCTTCTAAATTCACCACAACCTTACAAAGGAAATTTCAACAGTTTAAAACAATTCCCAATCAGGGTTGATACTCTCAACCACAATATCGTCTTTTCAATTCCCAAATCCTGAATTCGAGCACGGGAACCCTCTCTCTGAATACAGACGTGGTGAGGCTATCTTTTTAATATTGTTGGTGCATGAAAGAAGACTACCTACTCTAGATTTGAATTTTGTAAATAAAGAACTCAAGAATTGGTCTCCTGTGGAGTCATTCAAGTCAATGCAGTGGCGTGGGAAGGCCAAGTCACTCAATTTGTCAGTATAAACGTGAACGCAAGTCCATCAATCCATACCCAAGCCTTTCCCAGCCACATAAACTTCAAGGAACGGTGCACTCAGACCTGAAAGCACTTCAGCCTTGCTCGATAGAATATAGGAAGATCCGGCAGATATTGCAGAAAGGAAGATCCGGCAGATATTGCAGAGGTACATTCCATGGTCTAGACCTTTTTCCTAGCCTTGGGATTTTCCAAAGCCAGTCTCTCAAAATTCCCTGTAACAAGGAGCTCGCCTCTATGATGGCGCTCAAAGGGAAAGCTCTCATTAGTGCACAGATTATCGGTACTAATATAAGTTGCCTCGGCAAATTCTGTATCTACTCTGTCTCTTCGCAGCTTGCGAGAGGTCTGCTCTGCGGAAGGAATTCTTATGCCATTAACCTCTAGAACGGTTGACATGCTTCTAGCAGGAAACAAAATCGTAAAACAATCTGGTGCACTTTTAAGCAAACAGGAGTTCAATCTTAAGTATATGACTCTGACATCGAACCATGTATCTGTAATTGATTTCCCCTAAATCTCCATGGATACAAAATTGAAAAAATTAAGGCTCTATTAGATGGATTTACAGTACATAAACATCTGAAGTGTGTATTTCGATTGCAGAGAGATGATTGAACAAAATATGATCATATTGCATGAGATGTAATACATCTATTTTATATATAAAAACCCCTTTTTCAGAAAGAATAAAGGAAGAAAAACCCTTACATCTTCTGCAATGATCAACCTGCGAATCTGCAGAGATTCTGGCTCCATAGAAAAGGCAATATGGAATTAGAGAAAATATCGAAGAATGGGAACAAGATTTTTGGCCCCATAGATTCGTTTACAAAGAACTCTGCATCGCCGCCAGTGGATTCAGGGACGAAAATGTGTTGGACCAGGGGGATTTGGGAAGATTTATATGGGCGTTCTCCCTAGCAGTGGCCAAGAAATCGCAGTGATATGCATAACGAAAGAGTTCAGGGAGGGAATGAAGGCATAACGAAAGAGTTCAGGGAGGGAATGAAGGGGTTCGTGGGAATCATGTAGCACTGGAGTCCGTTCAGCTCCAGGGATGGAGCTATTCATTGTTTACGACCAGATGCCAAATGAAATTCGCAAACCGTTTGGGCAACGAATTTGTAACCACTTTGAATCAACGGCTGAAATTGTTGCAATCGTCTAACATATAATCGTGTGGATTACAAGGATGACAGGTGGGCAGAGAGGGGAGTTGATTTTAGAGGGAAACGAAAGGTGTTTCCCTTTGAAATCAACTTTCCTCTCGGGTTACGTGTACATTTCTGAGCCTTTGATTTAAGTGTTAGATGATGAAAATAATCTTACCCATCCAATTGATTAGACCGATATACGATGCGACCCAGTAGATCGACGCTTGCCCTCGCTCGACGCTACGCTTGCCCTGTGTAGACATTTCCTAAACTTTTGATATGGTCCCAAGGGCAATGAGAGGAGTTTGTTCCCAAGTTTCAATCAATTTCAGAAGAGACTGTATAGAGCCACTAAGATTCTGTAGAAACAGAGACCTGTGTCAAAGCCATACTGAACTTTGTTTTCTCCTGTGTCAAAGCCATGCCCGCCTTTTGTAAAACTCTGAACCAGCTCATTGAGTTACGGGACAACTGAATGCTTCAAGGCTCATCTCGAGGAGGGCTAGTGGACCAAGGTCCCATAGGAGGTGCTTCATCCTCAATAGCAAAGCAAGGATATTGGTATTTTCAAAGCATTGAAGCAAAATTGAGGGTTTCTATGCTTCTGGTTTTTTTTTTTCCTCCTATTTCAAAATCAAGATTGGTTTTCATTTGAATTAATGTAATCTTCATAATTGTAGCTAGGTTAACACAACAATAGAGTTATGGTTCGTTTCTTTTGTATATGAATGGTGTTTGAGTAGTGACCATATTGAAAATGCAAGAAATTGTAGTCGTGTTTATTATAATTTTTGGGCGATGGCATTTCCAGCCTCACTGTTGCCGCCCTAGGCGCCTCCGCTGTTTTGATGGACATGGCAATGGCTACAGTGTCTGCTTTGTTAAGATACACACTAAGCACGTTAGAAATGTATATTGAAGGTGATTGGCACATATGCCAGTTGGAGTGGAGGTGGCCACTTAACAGTTAAAATGACATCTACATTAGTCAAGCAAGAAGAATACCTACTTATAATAACACAAGAGAGGTGGGATTGAATTTGATTGGGGTTGTTTCCTCTGTGACCAGTTTCGCAATGTAGCCCACTGCCGTAGTGAGCGTGCTTCATTCTATTGATTTCTTAATTCAAAGTGCAATCTTATTCACTTGGAAGGTTCGGTCGGTTCTGCCTTCACTATATGCTTGCAGATTTTAAATGCACAATTTATATTTCTGTACCAGAAGTGCAACAAAACACTTTATTTTTGTTGATCAGAAGTAGAATAGCAATCGAGGATTGATTTATTTTCATCATTTTGTGGTTAGTTAGTTTGTTTGTTTCTAAGGGTCTCCTCAGTTCATTGAGGATATGGGTCTAAAGCTGGAAACATTACTAGGAAATAAATTCAAATATTCAAAATGGTATTTTTCTCTTTTTTAACTGAGTATTGTGTTTTTCAGGTTTTAGAGATGGAAAGGGCTCAGTTTTTATCGATGTGATGAATGGAAATTATCAGTGATTGGTTCTAATTTTGAATCCCATCAGATCGGTTCATTTAGGTCAATTACGGTGTTGGGTTACTTGCTTGTATTTCCTGTTTTATTTTGTTCCATTGATCTCGGCGTTTTGGATTGATATGCAGCAAGACCCTGTTGAAGATGACCATCTCTCGGACCAAAATACTGAAGAATAAGAAGGAACTGCAATGTAGGAAATTCAGAAAGGTTGTTTCTCAGCTCCTTCAAAACGACTAGGAAGAGAGTGCTCGATAAAGGGTGTGTTTTTGTTTTTAGCTATGGTTTTTTTCTCTCATAATTACAAAGAAAATGTGCAATTTACTGGCAGACTGCCATACCGCAATGTTTACCATTTTTAATTACACCGTAAGGCATTTCCCTTTGAAATCAACTTTCCTTTGGCCTCACCTGTCTTGCTATGATCCGTCTGATTTCATGTTAGACGATTAAAATATTTACAACCATTAGATTAAGTTCTTGTTATAACTGAAACTATCCCTATCTTACCTTCCTTGAAACCATATAAATAACGACTTCCGTAGGTTTTATGAAACACTGTTCTACGAATCCATGTCCGCTTTCTTGAATCTTTGAATCTCCTGGCCATTGTGCAGTTCAATCATCCAATTGTCCACGATCTTGCTTGAATCTCCTGGCAATTGTGCAGGTAAATTTCAAATAGCAAGGGCATAAATTTCAAAATGGACTGTGTAGTCTTGATTGTTTTTAGTTTTCAATGATTTGTTTTTAATGATTTTGGGTTTTAACTGTGAGGACTTCTGTGACAGAAAACTGGAAATTGCAAGGATTTCTATGACAAAAAACTAGAAATTGCAGAGGTTTCTCAGTTTATGCACGATCTTGGATGAAGTCTGTTGAACACTGTGCAAGTAAATTTCAAAATGGAGTGGGTAATCTCGAAACGACTGTTTTTTAGTTCCCGCCTTCCATATACCACAATGCTTCTTTTTAAGAAACCCTAATGTCTAAAGTTGATCTAGCTTCCACCATTTGAAGGGGACTGTACTGCTAGTATGGAATGAATGCCCATCTGACCGTGTTGAGTAATTATTTCAAGGTACGAGACCTTGCATCAAGTTTATGGCCCCCATAAGCAAGATTCCTCTCTTATCCTTCAATGAGCCTCCCTGTGGCGACTAGATATTGTGCCTCCGGCTGTGGCTGTAGCTCAAACTCTCGTGTTTGTTCAACCCTTTGTTTTGGCTTTTGCCCAGATCTGGCTTGGTTTTGGATTCAGATTCCTCCAGCCGGTGCTGCATGCCCTAGGTGCCTCCGTTGTTTTGATGGACATGGCATCGATTACAGTGTCTGCTTTGTTATGATACACACTAAGCACGTTAGAAATGTATATTGAAGGTGATTGGCACATATGCCAATTGGAGTGGAGGTGGCCACTCAACAGTTAAAATGACATCTGCATTAGTCAAGCAAGAAGAATCCCTACTTATAATAACACAAGAGAGGTGGGATTGAATTTGATTGGGGTTGTTTCCTCTGTGACCAGTTTGGAAATGTAGCCCACTGCCGTAGTGAGCATGTTTCATTCTATTGATTTCTTAATTCAAAGTGCAATCTTAATCACTTGGAAGGTTCGGTCGGTTCTGCCTTCACTATATGCTTGCAGATTTTAAATGCACAATTTATATTTATGTACCAGAAGTGCAACAGAACACTTTATTTTTGTTGATCAAAAGTAGAATAGCAATTGAGGATTGATTTATTTGCATCATTTTGTGGTTATTTAGTTTGTTTGTTTCTGAGGGTCTCCTCAGTTCATTGAGGATATGGGTCTAAAGCTAGAAACATTACTAGGAAATAAATTTAGATATTCAAAATTATATTATTCTCTTTTTAATTGAGTATTGTGTTTTTCAGGTTTTAGAGATGGAAAGGGCTCAGTTTTTATCGATGTGATGAATGGCAATTATCAGCGATTGGTTCTAATTTTGAATCCCATCATATCGGTTCATTTAGGTCAATTACGGTGTTGGGTTACTTGCTTGTATTTCCTGTTTTATTTTGTTCCATTGATCTCGGTGTTTTGGATTGATATGCAGCAAGACCCTGTTGAAGATGACCATCTCTCGGACCAAAATACTGAAGAATAAGAAGGAACTGCAGTGTAGGAAATTCAGAAGAGATGTTTCTCAGCTCCTTCAAAACGACTAGGAAGAGAGTGATCGATAAAGGGTGTGTTTTTTTTTTTTTAACTATGGATTTTTCTCTCATAATTACAAAGAAAATGTGAAATTTACTGGTAAACTGCCATACCGCAATGTTTACCATTTTTAATTACATCGTAAGGCATTTCCCTTAGAAATCAACTTTCCTTTGGCCTCACCTGTCTTGCTATGATCCGTTTGATTTCATGTTAGACGATTAAAATATTTACAACCATTAGATTAAGTTCTTGTTATAATTGAAACTATCCCTATCTTACCTTCCTTGAAACCATATAAATAACGACTTCCGTAGGTTTTATGAAACATTGTTCTAGGAATCCATGTCTGCTTTCTTGAATCTTTGAATCTCCTGGCCATTGTGCAGTTCAATCGTCCAATTATCCACAATCTTGCTTGAATCTCCTGGCCATTGTGCAGTTCAATCGTCCAATTGTCCACGATCTTGCTTGAATCTCCTGGCCATTGTGCAGGTAAATTTCAAATCGAAAGGGAATAAATTTCAAAATGCACTCTGTAGTCTTGATTGTTTTTAGTTTTCAATGATTTGTTTTTAATGATTTTGGGTTTTAACTGCGAGGACTTCTGTGACAGAAAACTGGAAATTGCCAGGATTTCTATGACAAAAAACTAGAAATTGCAGAGGTTTCTCAGTTTATGCACGATCTTGGATGAAGTCTGTTGGACATTGTGCAGGTAAATTTCAAAATGGAGTGGGTAATCTCGAAACGACTATTTTTTAGTTCCCGCCTTCCATATACCACAATGCTTCTTTTTAAGAAACCCTAATGTCTAAAGTTGATCTTACTTCCACCATTTGAAGGGGACTGTACTGCTAGTATGGCATGAATGCCCATGTGACCGTGTTGAGTAATTAATTTAAGGTACGAGACCTTGCATCAAGTTTATGGTCCCCATAAGCAAGATTCCTCTCTTCTCCTTCAATGAGCCTACCTGTGGCGACCAGATCTTATGCCTCTGGCTGTGGCTATAGCTCAAACTCTCGTGTTTTTTCAACCCTCTGGTTTGGCTTTTGCCCAGATCTGGCTTGGTTTTGGATTCAGATTCCTCCAGTCGGTGCTGCATGCCCTAGGTGCCTCCGTTGTTTTGACGGACATGGCATTAGCTACAGTGTCTGCTTTGTTATGATACACACTAAGCACGTTAGAAATATATATTGAAGGTGATTGGCACATATGCCAGTTGGAGTGGAGGTGGCCACTCAACAGTTAAAATGACATCTGCATTAGTCAAGCAAGAAAAATCCCTACTTATAATAACACAAGAGAGGTGGGATTGAATTTAATTGGGGTTGTTTCCTCTGTGACCAGTTTGGCAATGTAGACCACTGCCGTAGAGAGCGTGTTTCATTCTATTGATTTCTTAATTCAAAGTGCAATCTTAATCACTTTGAAGGTTCGGTCGGTTCTGCCTTCACTATATGCTTGCAGATTTTAAATGCACAATTTATATTTTTGTACCAGAAGTGCAGCAAAACACTTTATTTTTGTTTATCAAAAGTAGAATAACAATCGAGGATTGATTTATTTGCATCATTTTGTGGTTAGTTTGTTTGTTTGTTTCTTAGGTTCTCCTCAGTTCATTGAGGATATGGGTCTAAAGCTGGAAACATTACTAGGAAATAAATTCAAATATTCAAAACGGTATTTTTCTCTTTTTTAACTAAGTATTGTGTTTTCAGGTTTTAGAGATGGAAAGGGCTCAGTTTTTATTGATGTGATGAATGGCAATTATCAGTGATTGGTTCTAATTTTGAATCCCATCAGATCGGTTCATTTAGGTCAATTACGGTGTTGGGTTACTTGCTTGTATTTCCTGTTTTATTTTGTTCCATTGATCTCGGTGTTTTGGATTGTTATGCAGCAAGACCCTATTGAAGATGACCATCTCTCGGACCAAAATACTGAAGAATAAGAAGGAACTACAGTGTAGGAAATTCAGAAAAGATGTTTCTGAGCTCCTTCAAAACGACTAGGAAGAGAGTGCTCGATAAAGGGTGTGTTTTTGTTTTTAACTATGGATTTTTTCTCTCATAATTACAAAGAAAATGTGCAATTTACTGGCAGACTTCCATACCGTGATGTTTACCATTTTTAATTACGCCGTAAGGCGTTTCCCTTTGAAATCAAAATTCCTCTGGCCTTACCTGTCTTCCTATGATCCGTCTGATTTCATGTTAGACGATTAAAATATTTACAACCATTAGATTAAGTTCTTGTTATAACTGAAACTATCCCTATCTTACCTTCCTTGAAACCATATAAATAACGACTTCCGTAGGTTTTATGAAACACTGTTCTACGAATCCATGTCCGCTTTCTTGAATCTTTGGATCTCCTGGCCATTGTGCAGTTCAATTGTCCAATTGTCCATGATCTTGCTTGAATCTCCTGGCCATTGTGGAGGTAAATTTCAAATAGCAAGGGCATAAATTTCAAAATGGACTGTGTAGTCTTGATTGTTTTTAGTTTTCAATGATTTGTTTTTAATGATTTTGGGTTTTAACTTTGAGGACTTCCGTGACGGAAAACTGGAAATTGCAAGGATTTCTATGACAAAAAACTAGAAATTGCAGAGGTTTCTCAGTTTATGCACGATCTTGGATGAAGTCTGTTGGACACTGTGCAGGTAAATTTCAAAATGGAGTGGGTAATCTCGAAATGATTGTTTTTTAGTTCCCGCCTTCATATACCACAATGCTTCTTTTTAAGAAACCCTAATGTCTAAAGTTGATCTTGCTTCCACCATTTGAGGGGGACCGTGTTGAGTAATTATTTCAAGGTACGAGACCTTGCATCAAGTTTATGGCCCCCATAAGCAAGATTCCTCTCTTCTCCTTCAATGAGCCTACCTGTTGCGACCAGATCTTGTGCCTCTGGCTGTGGCTGTAGCTCAAACTCTCGTGTTTGTTCAACCCTCTGGTTTGGCTTTTGCCCACATCTGGTTTGGTTTTGGATTCGGATTCCTCCAGCCGATGTTGCATGCCCTAGGCGCCTCCGCTGTTTTGACAGACGTGGAATCGGCTATAGTGTCTGCTTTGTTATGATACACACTAAGCACGTTAGAAATGTATATTGAAGGTGATTGGCACATATGCCAATTGGAGTGGAGGTGGCCACTCAACAATTAAAATGACATCTGCATTAGTCAAGAAATAAGAATCCCTACTTATAATAACACAAGAGAGGTGGGATAGAATTTGATTGGGGTTATTTCCTCTGTGACCAATTTGGCAATGTAGCCCACTGTCGTAGTGAGCGTGTTTCATTCTATTGATTTCTTAATTCAAAGTGAAATCTTAATCACTTGGAAGGTTCGACAGGTTCTGCCTTCACTATATGCTTGCAGATTTTAAATGCACAATTTATATTTTTGTACCAGAAGTGCAACAGAACACTTTATTTTTGTTTATCAAAAGTAGAATAACAATCAAGGATTGATTTATTTGCATCATTTTGTGGTTAGTTTGTTTGTTTGTTTCTGAGGGTCTCCTCAGTTCATTGAGGATATGGGTCTAAAGCTGGAAACTTTACTAGGAAATAAATTCAAATATTCAAAATGGTATTTTTCTCTTTTTTAACTGAGTATTGTGTTTTCAGGTTTTAGAGATGGAAAGGGCTCAGTTTTTATCGATGTGATGAATGGCAATTATCAGTGATTGGTTCTAATGTTGAATCCCATCATATTGGTTCATTTAGGTCAATTCCGGTGTGGGGTTACTCGCTTGTATTTCCTATTTTATTTTGTTCCATTGATCTTGGTGTTTTGGATTGATATGCAACAAGACCCTGTTGAAGATGACCATCTCTCGGACCAAAATACTGAAGAATAAGAAGGAACTGCAGTGTAGGAAATTCAGAAAAGATGTTTCTCAGCTCCTTCAAAACGACTAGGAAGAGAGTGCTCGATAAAGGGTGTGTTTTTGTTTTTAACTATGGATTTTTTCTCTCATAATTACAAAGAAAATGTGCAATTTACTGGCAGACTGCCATACCACAATGTTTACCATTTTTAATTACGTCGTAAGGCGTTTCCCTTTGAAATCTACTTTCCTTTGGCCTTACCTGTCTTTCTATGATCCGCCTGATTTCATGTTAGACAATTAAAATATTTACAACCATTAGATTAAGTTCTTGTTATAACTGAAACTATCCCTATCTTACCTTCCTTGAAACCATATAAATAATGACTTCCGTAGGTTTTATGAAACAATGTTCTACGAATCCATGTCCGCTTTCTTGAATCTTTGAATCACCTGGGCATTGTGCAGTTCAATTGTCCAATTGTCCACGATCTTGCTTGAATCTCCTGGCCATTGTGCAGGTAAATTTCAAATAGCAAGGGCATAAATTTCAAAATGGACTGTGTAGTCTTGATTGTTTTTAGTTTTCAATGATTTGTTTTTAATGATTTTGGGTTTTAACTGTGAGGACTTCCGTGACGGAAAACTAGAAATTGCCAGGATTTCTATGACAAAAAACTAGAAATTGCAGAGGTTTCTCAGTTTATGGACGATCTTGGATGAAGTATGTTGGACACTGTGCAAGTAAATTTCAAAATGTAGTGGGTAATGTCGAAACAACTGTTTTTTAGTTCCCGCCTTCCATATACCACAATGCTTCTTTTTAAGAAACCCTAATGTCTAAAGTTGATCTTGCTTCCACCATTTGAAGGGGACTGTACTGCTAGTATGGCATGAATGCCCATGTGACTGTGTTGAGTAATTATTTCAAGGTACGAGACCTTGCATCAAGTTTATGGCCCCCATAAGCAAGATTCCTTTCTTCTCCTTCAATGAGCCTACCTGTGGTGACCAGATCTTGTGCCTCCGGCTATGTCCGTAGCTCAAACTCTCATGTTTTTTCAACCCTCTGGTTTGGCTTTTGCCCAGATCTAGCTTGGTTTTGGATTCAGATTACTCTAGCCGGTGCTGCATGCATTGACCACAGAATTTTTTCCCATTGTTGGTTTTCTTCTTGCAGCAGGTGCTGCATCCTCCCAACGGCAGCGCCCCATTTACCTTCGTGCATATGGTAAAAATATCACAGGAGTGGCATTAATGTCCATATTTAATAATTAGTTACAGGTATGATTACAGATCAGACCTTCCTTGTTTAGTTGATGGCCCCATCAACTGGATCTTTATCTTTACTTTCCACATGCTTAATCTGGGTCCTGTGGGTTTTAGATCTTGTCGCTTGGCTTTGGCTCTTGCTCAAACTTCTGCTCTAGCTATATTCAGACTCTCAGGCTTTAACTCTGCCTTGGTTTTGGCTCTAACTTCACGTGTTGAATCTGAGAAAGAGCCTCCTACTTAGTTCTCTACATTTCTTTTAACAAACCCTTCCAGACATATATGACTCTTATTCACAGCTGATTATTTTGTCTTTTGGATATTTATATGACTTCTTCTTAGATAAAGTGCAAATCAAGCTAAACAAATGTTTAGATAAAGTGAAAATCAAACTAAACAAATGTTCAAATAATGTTGTTCTAAATTGTCCTTTTCAGCATTCAATTGAGATGCTTCTGGTGCTTCTACCTCATAATTTACAGATAGTCATACAAACACACATTTGGAGTGATTCCGAAGACCCCGCACTAGCAGCAATATATCTCATGTTTTATATCAATGAAAATGGAGAGAAATTCTACACGTTAAAGGTAAGTCTCATTCTTTAAGCCCTCTAGCTTCTGCTTTGAGAGAAAGTCTACACGTTAAAGTAGAATCCTTCGCTTCCATTCACAATAGTTATATGGCGTGAAAGGTGCAAGAGGTGGAAACTCCATTTTTTTTGGTATCACCAGTCTTTAGGACCTTAATCAAGACTTATAATGTTGAATATAGGTCTAGGATTTTCAATTTTTGTGCCAAGTTGTCCTTTTGATTACTATCAATCTTGCTGCTTTAGTACTAAATCAGTCATTTTTCTGTTAGTCCATAATGTTAGCACTCCTGTTATAAATGATTCTTCCAAATACCCTTCATGTTTCAACAAAACTGGCAATAGCAGGCTTTAGTAAAAAATATTCTTGGATAGAGCAATACACATCGCAGTATAAAACCTCTTCCTGGTCATCATGGCAACAATTGTCATCTTAGCTCAGACAGCCTTTCACTCAGCATACTTAAGTACCTTAATCATGACACAGCCAACAATTTTACTATAGTCAATGGCATCATTATGAGCTCAACATAGCCATGGCAAGTTAAACATTAGTTTATTAATGAACCCTTGAACAGCAACAACAACAAACTCGCTACAACAAAAGTCTAAATATCAATTTAGAATGGGGCTCGGGTTTTGTTTCAAAATAATCGATTTTATGCCACGGCTTCAATAATGCCACAGAATTTAGAAATAACTCAAGATTTGCTTCAGGTATTCTAGGGCTTACAAACCCGAAGCCCAAAATTTCATCAGAATTGACATGGGCAAATTTATCCTGCTGTAGTCAATATTGGATGCCATCATATCATTTCAAACCTCTCATTGATCACCTGGAATTTGTTGCATAGATAGTGAACAAGAGTTTGACTTTGTGTCAATTGTAGGTCTTTTCTCCAAATATCATAAGAGATCCTCAGACTTCCCTCAGAGGCAGGCCTAAACAAGCCCTCTGTAATCTACACATTTAGATCCTCAGATGAACCATTAGCTTATGAAAAATTCCTTTAGTACATAGATTACAACATGCAGCAAGTAGAAGATATAATCCACAAATGTTATTTGCGTGTCCTCTGATATAATCCTTGAAGCTAAAGGCAATCAATGGTGAAACAATTTTCATCAACAGGGATGTAAAAGATTTCAAATCCTCTTAGACAATTTAGCTTGTATCACCACTCTCCTAGTTTGGTACAGGCTCTGACCTGCTCATGGCCAAGATTTTGCACAACAGCTTATGTCATTATCATTCGTAAGCAACTAGAGATTTATGGAATCCAAATTAAGAATTCAATGTCAAAATCCTCCTCCCAAAGGATCCCTATTGGAAAAACAATTTAGAAGTTCATCATTAACAAAAGGATTTTAAGAATGCGTATAAGTATGTTGATGATATCCTTGGTCCAATTATTAAGAACTTCACTAGCTATTTCACAAGCCTTCGCACCTCTTGGCCACTTCTGAGGCTGCTCGGCCTCTGTTCAATCAGTCCTGAGGTCAATCCTGAGACCTATCGGCCCTTTGTCACAGTGTTCTAAGGCCTTAGACAGAATTTTGGTCAATCTTTGTCCTGGTCAAAAGCATTGTTGACAGAACTTGGACTAGAACTTTATTAAGGTTGCTTTTTTACCATCCCTCTGATACCATGTTGATGTTTCCATATTCTAATATGATAATCACTTCCAATGATCTCTTAAACAAGTTCTTAATCATAATGCAATAATGACAGTAGGATCATAAAGAGACAGCCAAGCACTTAGCGTACAAAAAGACACAAAATTTTCACCTGGGAAGCCCAAACTTGAGAGAAAACCCAACAATCTTTTCTAGGAGAAATTCTTTAGTTCAACAAAGGTACATTTTAATATTCACAAGTCAACCTAGGTCAACTTAGACAATAATTATGGATCTGAACAAAACAGACCTCAAAACTCAATCTAGGCAGTAGATCTGGTTTCGGTCCCTTCTGTTTATAGACTGAGGTTCTTGGCCTCCTCTAGGGCTTCGACCCTCCATAGAAAAGAAAGGTCTCGGATCTTCTAGGGATTCTGCCCTTCAACAAAGATAAAATATCTTTACAGAGATAAGATCCTTCTTGAACTTCGCTCCATCCACAGAAAAAAGATTTCGGTCTTTCTTCCACAGAAACAAGGTCTCCATATCTGAGTCCATTCAGCCTCTTACAAGCAGAAACCCGTCGCTCTTAAACTCTAGTACCCAGATTGCCTGTTTTAATGCTTTTCTGATCAAGCTTGAAACCTGGATATTAGATATTCATGTATGTTTCTTGGCATAAATTACGCAGAGATTGATATGTAAATGACCTTTGGTTGAAGGCATGTTGTCTTATGTGTGGAGTTTGCTTCCACACTGTTGCTAGGAAGTAGATATGAAGGGGTACGAATGAGTGCTTTTATATTCTATATTCAATGCAATGTAGCGTAAACTAACTTACATGTTGAGTCACACGTTAATTTAATGTGTTTTTTTCTTGCAAAAGGATTCCCCCGTAGGGTCTCCAACACAGTCAACCCACCCTGGTATGTCTCCTTTATTTTTATGATAATACTACTTTATTTGTTGTCATGTCATTAATATGTGAGGATAGCATTGCTGCATTGATGTTTTTAAAATCTTTTATCCCATGAGGTTTCTTGTGTTACAGCACGGTTTTCTCCAGATGATAAATACTCAAAGCATCACACTTTGCTGAAGAAGCGCTTTGGCTTACTGCCAACGCAGCAACCCCCACCCACCTATTGACAATTGAATATTCAGAGTTTTTATGTCTCTGCTAGACAAAGGAAGGGTGGTTAGAGGTTACAGGGTTAACATTAATTATTCATTTTGTTTACTCTGTAGTCTTTGCCCTGCCTTTTTGGATGCAACTTCATGCTAGTTTGTGTTTAAGATGTATTTTGATGCTTTTTTACTTTGCACAAGTTGTAGATGTTGAATTGGGGTTTAAATTTAAATATATTGTTTAAGAGGTTATGATTAGATAGAGAATTAATTATTATTATTGGCTTATATACGATACTTTTGCACATTTATTTGTAGGCTAAACATTTGTGATTTTTCAGAGAAAAAAACCTCCTAACTTCCATTAATCAAAATAAAAGTAAATACATTTGCAGTAGTGACAGATCTTATGTCCATGTAACTCTATGTTCTAGATAAGTCTCAGTAGAAACTCAGAAGATTTTATAATTTTGGATCTTAATCACTATGTATCTACTAGCGTCTCTAAAGGTCTATAACATCATTACAGATTTCTTACCTCTCTAACTTTCCTTCTCAGCGACATTGTTATATTATTTCCCATACATTTTTCAAAAAGAAAAGAAAATAAACAGAAAACTTGAAAAGACATATGAGGATCGTTCTCAGTGAACAGTTAGTGATGTCCTTAATAACTAAAACTCCATGTGCTGATGAGGATTCCATTGTCAAAAGCGGTGAAGAAGATCTTTCCCGGTGCTTGGAAACAACTCTTCTTAGAGAGAAAATCTGCCTCTTGGTTTTGTTCTCTGAATATATGACTGAAATTCACTTTCTAGAAGGACCCCAGGAAAGATCTGATGCGTAGCATCAGAAGATAAGGGAAGGTCGCCCCAAAAGTGGATCTTTGTACCCAATCCAGAATCACTTTGGGGTTCCCAAAACTGATAAATCCTCTATAGCTAGCCAGTTAGAAAATAGGAGTGCCCCCTAAAGAGCTAATTGCGATGCTCTTTTATTAGTCCATGTACCACTATTCCAACAAAATTGAAAGTAGTTGCCAGGCTTTTATACAAGAAAAACCCCCCTACCACAAATCCTGTTAGTAGAAGCTCCTTAAAAAAATCATCTGGATTTTGTGACCAAATCTCTTTATATTGGATTTGTCTCGAGTTAACCTTCTCTTTTGTTGGCCCTATTTCCATAAAATATGCAGAGATCTTTAAACAGGCGCCTCTTGTATCTGGGGTAGTCTCTTTCAAATATCTTCTCGTTCCTACTTTTCCATATGCCCATAGAATATTGAAGGGTAATGTTCGAAATGTCCTGTTCTCCTCAACCCACAGAGAAATGCACCTATCTATGGAGCTCGAATGCTATGCTGCTTGTAGGTTAAGAGTGTAATACTCCTCTCCAAATCGAGACTGCAAATGGGCATGTCAGAAAGAGATGATCCACGTCTTCTGCATTTTTTTCATAAAACACCTGTTAGGACCTTGGAAGCCTCTTTTGAGGAGATTATACTTACATGCACTCCTGTTATAAATGATTCTTCCAAATACCCTTCCTTTTTCAACAAAACTAGCAGTAGCAAACTTAAGTAAAAATGATTCTTGGATAGAGCAATACACATCGCAGTATAAAACCTCTTCCTGGTCATCATGGCAACAATTGTCATCTTAGCTCAGGTAGCCTTTCACTCAGCATACTTAAGTACATTAATCATGACACAACCAACAATCTTACTATAGTCAATGGCATCATTATGAGCTCAACATAGCCATGGCAAGTTAAACATCAGTTTATTAATGAACCCTTGAACAGCAACAAGCACAAACTCGCTACAACAAAAGTCTAAAGATCAATTTAGAATGGGGCTCGGGTTTTGTTTCAAAATATTCGATTTTATGCAACGGCTTCAATAATGCCACAGAATTTAGAATTAACTTAGGATTTACTTCAGGTCTTCTAGGGCTTACAAAACTCGAAGCCCAAAATTTCATCAGACTTGACATGCGCAAATTTATCCTACTGTAGTCAATATTGGATGCCATCATATCATTTCAAACCTCTCATTGATCACCTGGAATTTGTTGCATAGATAGTGAACAAGAGTTTGACTTTGTGTCAATTGTAGGTCTTTTCTCCAAATATCATAAGAGATCCTCAGACTTCCCTCAGAGGCAGTCCTAAACAAGTCCTTTGTAATCTACACATTTAGATCCTCAAATGAACCATTAGCTTATGAAAATTTCCTTCAGTACATAGATTACAACATGCAACAAGTAGAAGATATAATCGACAAATGTTATCTGTCTGTCCTATGATATAATCCTTGAAGCTAAAGGCAACCAATGGTGAAACAATTTTCATCAACAGGGATGCAAACGATTTCAAATCCTCTTAGACAATTTAACTTGTATCACCACTCTCCTAGTTTGGTACAAGCTCTGACCTGCTCATTGCCAAGATTTTGCACAATAGCTTATGTCATTATCATTCGTAAGCAGCTAGAGATTTATGGTATCCAAATTAAGAATTCAATGTCAACATCCTCCTCCCAAAGGATCCCTATTGGAAAAACAATTTAGAAGTTCATCAATAACAAAAGGATTTTAAGAATGCTTATAATTATGTTGATGATATCCTTGGTCCAATTATTAAGAACTTCACTAGCCATTTCATAGGCCTTCGCACCTCTTGGCCACTTCTGAGGCTGCTCGGCCTTTGTTCAATCAGTCCTGAGGCCTTCCTGAGGTCAATCCTGAGACCTATTGGCCCTTTGTCACAGTCTTCTAAGGCCTTAGACAGAATTTTGGTCTCTCTTTGTCCTGGTCAAAAGCATTGTTGACAGAACTTGGACTAGAACTTTATTAAGGTTGCTTTTTTACCATCCCTCTGATACCATGTTGATGTTTCACGATCTTCTAATCTGATAATTACTTCCAATGATCTCTTAAACAAGTTCTTGACCATAATGCAATAATGATAGTAGGATCATAAAGAGATAGCCAAGCACTTAGCATACAAAGAGACACAAAATTATTTTCACATGGGAAGCCCAAACTTGAGAGAAAACACAACAATCTTTTCTAAGAGAAGTTCTTCAGTTCAACAAAGGTACATTTTAATATTCACAAGTCAACCTAGGTCAACTTAGACAATAATTATGGATATGAACAAAACAGACCTCAGAACTCAATCTAGGCAGTAGATCTGGTTTTGGTCCCTTTTGTTTACAGACTGAGGTTCTTGGCCTCCTCTAGGGCTTTGACCCTCCATAGAAAAAAAAGGTCTCGGATCTTCTAGGGATTCTGCCCTTCAACAAAGATAAAATATCTTTACAGAGATAAGATCTTTCTTGAACTTCGCTCCATCCATAGAAAAAAAGATTTCGGTCTTTCTTCCACAGAAACAAGGTCTCCATATCTGAGTCCATTCGGCCTCTTACAAGCATAAACCCGTCACTCTTAAACTCTGCTACCCAGATTGCCTGTTTTAATGCTTTTCTGATCAAGCTTGAAACCTGGATACTAGATAGTCATGTATGTTGCTTGGCATAAATTACGCAGAGATTGATATGTAAATGACCTTTGGTTGAAGGCATGTTGTCTTATGTGTGGAGTTTTCTTCCACACTGTTGCTAGGAAGTAGATATGAAGGGATACTAATGAGTGCTTTTATATTCTATATTCAATGCAATGTAGCGTAAACTAACTTACATGTTGAGTCACACGTTAATTTAATGTGTTCTTTTCTTGCAGAAGGATTCCCCCGTAGGGTCTCCAACACAGTCAGCCCACCCTGGTATGTCTCCTTTATTTTTATGATAATACTACTTTATTTGATGTCATGTCATTAATATGTGAGGATAGCATCGCTGCATTGATGTTTTTAAAATCTTTTATCTCACCAGGTTCCTTGTGTTACAGCATGGTTTTCTCCAGATGATAAATACTAAAAGCATCGCACTTTGCTGAAGAAGCGCTTTGGCTTACTACCAACGCAGCAACCCTCACCCACCTATTGACAATTGAATATTCAGAGTTTTTATGTCTCTGCTAGACAAAGGAAGGGTAGTTAGAGGTTACAGGGTTAACATTAATTATTCATTTTGTTTACTCTGTAGCCTTTGCCCTCCCTTTTTGGATGCAACTTCATGCTAGTTTGTGTTTAAGATGTATTTTGATGCTTTTTTACTTTGCACAAGTTGTAGATGTTGAATTGGGGTTTAAATTTAAATATATTGTTTAAGAGGTTATGATTAAATAGAGAATTAATTATTATTATTGGCTTATATATGATACTTTTGCACATTTATTTGTAGGCTAAACATTGGTGATTTTTCAAAGAAAAAAAACCTCCCAACTTCCATTAATCAAAATAAAAGTAAATACATTTGCAGTAGTGACAGATCTTATGTCCATGTAACTCTATGTTCTAGATAAGTCTCAGTAGAAACTCAGAAGATTTTATAATTTTGGATCTTAATCGCTATGTATCTACTAGCGTCTCTAAAGGTTTATAACATCATTAGAGATTTCTTAGATGAAACTGGTGTTTTGATATGTACTTAGATTTAACAGAGCATCATACTTTCATAGGCCTATATTTAATGATGAAAATGGTGTTTTGATCTACACTTAGATTTAACAGCGCATCATATTAAAACCGTTTAGTAGCTTGGTTTCCTTGCTTCTCTAAACCATATTCTAGCAGCAATGTTCCCTGGTTATGAAATCTGTTTGGCAGGAGTACCCAGACAGATTATTTTGTTATCAGAGCAAGTGACGTGGCCTGTGAAAATAGAACAGATTGCATTCCATTGATATGTGCAAACATTTATGATTTGACAGAAAAAGCAAAGCAAGAGGAGAAAAGTGTACAGTTGTGTGATGTTAACACTACAAATTATTAATTATAAGAATTGCCTACTATCCCAAAGGCAAACAAAGAAACTTGTAATTTAAATCTAAGTGCAGATCAAAACACTAGTTTCATCATTAAATACAGGTCTATGAAGGATTAATTATGTGAATGTTTTGTAAAAAGCTTTGATCAATAAAGGATATTTATTTAGTTAATCTCCTTACGTGTTAAATTGAACCTTTCTGATATGTGGCATCATTCATTACTAAAATGCTTTCATTTAATGTTGATTCACAATTAAATCTTTAATTGATAATTTTATGTAAGGAAATAGATATTCATAATATGATTGTCAAATTTCAGGTGGTAAATGAATTTAAATGAATTTTCATTTAAGAGATATGCCACTGGCAATGGACACTTTCAAGGATTTAATAGCTCACATGGAACTGTTGCTTATGATTTAAGACAGATGAATAGTATTTTGTTTACTAATTTTATCTTCAATGATCTTTTTTGTCACGATGCTTCTCAAATTTAACTTAATAGAATATGATTGTCAAATTTTAGGTGCTAAATGAATTTTCATTTCAGAGACATGCCACTGGCAATGGACACTTTCAAGGATTTAATAACTTACATGAAATTGTTGCTTATGATTTAAGACAGATGAATAGCATTTTGTTTGTTAATTTTTATGTCATGATGCTTCTCGAATTATGTCTACCTTACCGCATTCCTTTGCAACATGTGGTGCAATTGCTAGTTATATATAAATAATCCTAAAATTCAAGTTTGAATGCACTGTATTATTCTTTGCATCACACTTTATATTGTCCACCCTTCTACCTACTTTACTACGGCACAGCACAGCTCATGGAGTAGCTGGGCCTCTGCTCGGCCCCTAACTCCTCCACCACCAGCTAACTGACTGTTGTTGTTGACGGGCCTGATAGCAAATTCTAGCATAAGCCCCTACTGCTACTCTACTGTGGCCATAGCTTGGCGGTGGGGTTCTATGGTACAGTGCAGAGGGTATCGAGCGATTCAGAACGCCGGGATAATAGTTGGCCATGGACTATTTTATCACTGACGGGAATGGGATTCCGATGGATTGGGGAATTAAGCTATAGACTGAAGGGAATTACACAGAGGATAATTGCAGGGGAATTCATTGGATCTTGATTTTGCAATGAATGAGTCTCCGTATGAGGAAATTGTTCGAAACTGTGAAAACACACCAAAATTACAGGAGAAGCAGGGGAAATTTGAGTAGACTTGCAGGTTCGACTTCTCTAGGGCAACGCCAACAGCCAGGGCAGCAATAGTAGAATTAAATACCAAGCTATACTTCGCACATTCCCAAATTTTGCAAAATCGCAGTTGCAGATTTATGCCTCGCTCAGTGGAATTGAAAGTATCTCCACCAGTTCAAAGAAATTTGGCGATATTCTCATTCTTCATCAAAGTCCTGAGGAAGCTGAGTTTACCTTTAGGGTTCCTTTGGTGCTGCAAAAAAAATTAAAAAACAAGGGTTGCAAAGGACCACCCCTCGAATCTGCGCAGGGGTCGGTCGAACCACATCCCTTGAACAACTCAAAAGCTTCTTCCATAATCTAGCTCGGCTTTTGTTGATGAGAATTCCGTGGCTACGCCCCAGCCTGGACTTGTGAACAGATATGCTATTTCTGTCCAGAAACTGGCTCAATTTTTGTGGGTTTTTGCATAAAATGCAAGCGGGGAAACAGAGAGCTTGTTGCTGATAGGCTATGAATGATAAAGGGACTTGATTTGTCAACAACCGTTTCCATATTTGGATCGCTGAAATTGGAGGTGAAATTTCAGAGACTCTTCGTGGTTGTTCTGGCCCAAATATGGGCCATCAAAACAAATTCCCATGTCTGTTCTAGAATAATTCCATTCTCTCAAAAGTCTGACCAGAACGGAGTACTTTATGCATAGATGAACATTACCTACAGACTACAAATTAGTTTCAGTTTCTTTCTTTAATATCAAAGATTCCCAAACTATAAATACAAAATTCTAACCATACCCTAAAATTGTACGGATAGATACACGGCTAGCCATTCATGTTTAGCAGAATGGTAGAGCAACTTCAAAGATTACCTCTACAAAATTTAACTTTCCGTCTCGGGTTTTAAGGGAGGTGACAGGTAGGAGGGGTATGGCAGCCATCTCAGGGAATAATTATGTGAAGGGACATGCTATGCTGTCTCTCTTTTGAATAATGAAGATAGAGTTCATGGATGATGGTATGATAGTCTATCATTCTATTTAGCGGTGTATCAACTTGTTTTATTGTGTTGTGCTAATGTGTTTTGAAAGAATGATGTTGTTGAATTTAGTTTGGTTGTTGTTTTATTAGAGACTAGTTTCTCATTATTTTGGGAATTTTTTTGAGTTGTTTTTTCCTAAACATTCTCTATTAGAGAATTTTCTATTTCAATGAGATAGGTTTTGGATTTTATTTTTTTTTGTTCCTTGGGAGTCAATTGGAGAGAATATTATGGTGGGAAGTAATTGGTAGTAGTATATTTCCTGAGTTGTTCCCTCCCAAATATTCTCCATTCCAATGAGATAGGATGTGGATTTTATTTTTCTCGTCAATTGGCAACTTGATGATATGAGTGCAAAAGACTCTTGACTGGGGATTGGTAGGTGGAGTGAGTTGGTTTGTCCTATATTGGCTCCTATCAACATTCTATGACATGCGCTAATTGGTTCTCTTAAGTGTGTGCCCTAGTCTCGGTCCCTTGTAGTAATGACATGTCAACGCGCTCAAAGATTATCACTTTGCTCTACCATAGCAAAATGGTAGAGCAAATTCAAAGATTACCTTACAAATTCAATTTTTTTGTATGAAGTTTCAATATGGTAGTGATCTCATGGAATAATTATGTGGGGACATGCCACGCTGCCTCTCCCTTGAATAATGAAGAGAGCTAATAACTCTCTAGTTCATGGAATCGTACGATGGCTTATAATTCCATTTAGTGGTCGCATCACCTTGCGTTATTGTGTTGTGCGAATGTGAAGCGTGGAAGTCTTAACTCTGCATGAAGGAATGATATTGTTGATTTTAAGTTTGGTTGTCGTTTTAATGGAGGCTTGCCTCCCACACTTGAGCCACTTGGAGAGAAGATCGTCATGAGAAGTTTTTGGTAGAAGTCTATTGCTCTGTAGACTATTTTTAGTTGTTTTCCCTCCCAAACATTCTCCATTCCAATGATATAGGCTATGGATTCTATTTTTCTCATCCCCTGGGAGTCACTTGGAGAGAAGATTATCATGGGAAGTCTTTGGTAGAATTTCATTGCCATGCAGACTTTTTGAGTTGTTTCCCTCCCAAACATTCTACATTCCAA
Organism: Pinus tabuliformis; assembly: GCA_031772625.1. Taxonomy (NCBI): domain Eukaryota; kingdom Viridiplantae; phylum Streptophyta; class Pinopsida; order Pinales; family Pinaceae; genus Pinus; species Pinus tabuliformis. Next base: position 746,001,235 of record CM062816.1, on the reverse strand, counting down.
TGAGATAGGACATGGATTCTATTTTTCTCCTCCCCTGGTCACCTAATGATGTCAGTGTGAAAAACTCTAGATTGGGGATTAGTAGGTGGAGTGAGTTGGCTTCTCCTATGTTGGCTCCTCGCAACACTTTGTGACCTGCTCTAATCGGCTCTCTTAAATTTGTAACCTAGTCTCAACCCCTTGTAGTAATGACATGTCAACACGCTCATGCAGGCAAGGGGCAGCCTACTATGAAGCTCAAGGCATAATCCTCTACATGTCAATTCCAAGAACATACTCCAACCCACATCTTGTGTGAATAGCAGGAGGTCAAACAAGAAATTGTTGGAGAAAGAGTGTCTTTTAGACACTAAAATCATCATTGAAGTCACTGTGTGGCACACGAACATCAGAAACACTTGTGGGGAGGCAAAATCTATACATGTATATGATAGATCTATTTTGGCAAATAAGTATTCACTAGGAAAGGTGTTGGACTACCATGATGCAAAAGGTGAGATCTTGCTCATGTTGGATGATTTACAACTTCAATAAAGGACCTGGACCATAGAATTGAAAGAACTCAAGAACATTTATGTCCCTTACCACATCCAAAAAGGTCCGAAGGCAAAAGGCCCATTGAAATGGAACTATTTGATTTGACATAACCTTTATATTGTTCTCTAGATTTAACAATTTTCTTTTCTTTACTTTTCTTCAACTTATCAACCCAAAGAAGTTGTTAATTTTTTAAACAAACTTTATATAATTTGATTTCAAATTTTGAAAATTGAAAAATTGACACATAGTTATTAATATAATCTCATTGATGAAAAATCAGATTATATAATGACTATTTAAACTTATAAAATTATAATTTTTCAATAAAATTTTAACTATACCAAAAAAACACTATATAAAACTTAACAAAATAGTATGTTTTTATTTTAAAATAATAATCAAAACAAGATAGTATTTTTTTTAAAGAATTGTATCAATATTTTTTTTGTTTATATTAAAAATGAAATTACACTTAATATTTTAAAAATAGTGCAAATTATTATTTTAGTTTATGCTAAATTGGAATGGAAATTATTATTTTAGTTTATGTTAAATTGGAATGGGAAGGAAAATGTATGTAAGTTTGTTTTTTGTTAGTTTAGGTTAAGAATAGATAATCATTATTATCATTTTTTATGTTATAATATTATTATTTTTATTTTATTATTATAATAATATTTTTTTGTTATTACATGTTATTAGAATTTATTTGGAAAACAATGTGAATGTATATGTTTTCATTAAAGAAATGTATATTATTAGGTAAACATTAAAGTTAGTTATGTAATTAATTGAAAAATCACATATGTGTACATTCAATAGTAAAGAAATAGATTTGATTTTGTTTGAAAATGAAAATTGTGATGTTAAAGTTTTTGTTTTTAAAAAGATATTGTTGTTTTTTGTTTTTTAAAAGATATTGTTGTTTTGAAAATATTACTAATTAAAAAGGAATAGTATTAGTAATTTAATTTATTTATTTTTTGTTATTAAATAAAAATAATTATTATTAAAATGGTTGGTTCGTTTTTAATTTTTACTGAAAAAAATAAAGAATTTACATTTATATATATATATATATAAGTTAAGTAGATTCTTTCAATTTATGGAATAGCTTAACTCTTTGTGTGTGAAAGAGAATAAAAGATTTATAATTAAAAAATTTAGAGTATTTGAATTCTATTTAGTGAAAGGAAAATTTATATAAATTTAAGATTATATTAAAATAGATGCACAACCTTCAGGTTGGTTACACTCTTCTTTAGCTTTTGTGTATTAAATTAAAGATGAACTTTTAGAAGCAAAATCGCAAGCTTTTACATCACTAAATTTAAAGTGTAGCACATGGTTGGAGTCAGCTTCTAATAAAAAGAATTAGTGGTGGGATAGACTTTAAAAAGAATTAGTGGTGGGATAGACTTTAACAAGTAAAGACTCCAAAAAAAGACCAATATTTACATTTGGCTTTCCTTGAAAAGAAAAGCCTTACATGAGGCTTTGTGCAGAACAAAGAAAAAACATCGCTTTATTATTCGTATCATTTGCAGAAAGGATGAGGAACATGTTTCACATTTATTCAGTGGATTATGTTTCACATTTATTCAATGAATCTCTTGAGATATTGATAAGTGGATTGGATTTAATTTATGTGATAAGGAACTTCAATGGACATTTCCCTAAAGGGTTGGTTTCAAAGTAGGCAGTTAAAGGAGTTTAGATACATTTATCTTTTAACATATTGGGCAATTTGGTTGGTTTGCAATACTTTTTGAAAAAAACATACACAAACTTTTCAAATATCTTCAAATATATGCTATGTTTCAATTCTGCAAAATTAGTTTTAGAATTTTAAGCTCAAAACTAATCAAAGATTTGTTATTGATAAATCTATTTTGTGGACATTTCTTTGATGGTGCATGTGAAGCTCCTAAAAGGACTTGTGGTACTAAGGAATTCTTTATTTGTCAAAAAATCATTTTATTAATTTTAGAGCAAATCTAGGAGGGAGTACTAATAACTTTCTTGAAATGGTAGCATTCAAGACCTTCATGATGTTGACTTTGGGAAAAAAGAATATTCTACAAATGCTAATGTTTGGGGACTCTATGTTATCAAATAGAGAAATAATGTAGGGAGTACATAGTATTGTTCTTCAGGGCTTGGCTCACTCACAAAAAATGAATACTAAGTTTTGAATATACAATTTTTATATAACAATAGAGGCATCAAAAAAGACATATAAATGGTTCCTACTAAATTGGCGATGGTAAAATCACATGAACGAACCTTGACTAAATCAAGGGTAAGAATTTCATTGTTGATATGGAAATCTTTACATCTTCCGCTTAAAATTTAGATTACATGGTTTAGTTTTATAGGCTCTATTTATGAAAATGGATGAGGAAAAATATAATATTTTCTCACGTTTTGGGACTTTTATAAGAATGACCTAAAGGACCTTGTGAGGCTTTGATGAAGCATATGTAGATCTTAACATCCAACACCAAAGAATCTTGTTTACCTTGGGTGTCATCCTCAGAATGAGAGGAAGAGGAAGTGCCTAATGGGTTTTCCAAAAATACGTATTTCATGAAAAATAACATTAAATTAAAACTTGAGTGTTTATGTTGTTTTGGTAGTGGGAAAGAGGTGGGGCGCAAAGTTTTTTTTTGTTAGAATCGAAAAAGGGTCACATTAGAATCCGAGATGCACCTACCTAAGTGATCCAACTTTAAAAAATTTCAAGCATTCACCTTGCTAAATTAGATTATATTGCATTCATAGAGGTCTCTCTATTTATTTTACAAGAGTCTTCTATACTGATATTATTTTTATGATTTTAATTTTTTTACATTCTTATTCATTATTCCATCATTCAATAATTACACAAAAGGCATCAACTATATAGCATTTAAGGCAGTAGGATCATAAATAGATAGTCACACAAAGAACACAAAGCTTTTACCATGGGAAAACCCATATGGGGAAAACCCAGCAACCTTTTCACTAGAGAATTCATAAATTCCACAAAGATACGTCTAAGTCAACAACTAGGTTAAATCTCGTACATCCTCCTAGTCAAGTCATCTGGCCCATGCTCTGGTATATCCTTCTTCTTTCATAAATTCATCCTTAGAAACTTGCCTCAGATATGCAAGATACCATCCCTCAACGATGTGAGGCTCTATGCCTTAGATATTTTTGCCTATATGCCTCAAAGGCATACCCTATTTGTTGCCTGAGAGAAGGCCGAATTATTGAAGATGAAATATCAAATTGCTTTCCCAAATGTGGAGGAATGTGAGGTCTTTATATAGCCTTTTCCTTGGCCAAATGGGTGTGTCTTTACTTGGAGCAAACCTGACCAATTGAAAAGGTCAACTTCACTTTTTGGATCCAAAAACTTCTCTTTAAAAATTTCAAATTTATTTCTTTTGAAAGTCCAAATGGGACTTGACACAAAATATTTTTCTTTTGATTCTTAGCATTTAAAATATGCTTTACAAATACATTAATGGCTCAAATATACATTATGAAGACTGACCATAGTTCCAAAAACCAACACTCCCTCTTAACCAGCGAGGTATTCATAATGACTATCTAGATGTTCTCATGTTCACAAAATTTCTCTATGAAAAGGTTATAGCAAATCATATCAACTTTGTTAGCATCTCTGACATCATCTACCATTAATTTTTGCTAGTATCCATATCTAGGGTGGTACCTAACCCATTTCTTATCATCAGCGTATTAGGACTTACCCTTCCAGAGCGATCGGTCCTAAGACTCACTCATCCACAGTGATCAGTCCTCAAACCTAAAGGCCTCTCAGTAGGCCAAAATGTTGAGATACTAACACAACTAGCAAGCACTCACTCACTTTTCCTGGGGAGCACTCTGGGCCAAGACCTCACTCCCCCCTTCCTTGGTGTGCGATCAAATCTAGATGTTGAGAGACCTCACTCCACCCTTCCTTGGTGGGTGATTGAGCCTAGATGTTGAGAGACCTCACTCCACCCTTTCTTGGTGAGTGATTGGGTCCACATGCTAAAAGACCTCACTCCACCCTTCCCTGGTGAGCGATCAGGTCCAGACCTTACTCAACCCTTCATGGTGAGTAATTGGGTCTCCTTACTGAGAGGCACTCACTCAACCCTATCTGGTGAGCATTTTGGGCCTCTCAGACCATTCTCCCTATCGAGAGAATTTACATCCAAGTTGTTGTCCTTGTCAACAATCCCTCTCAATAAGAGGGGTAATCACCACAAGTCTTAATTTGTCTCTAAAGTACACGAACTTCTCTCTAGACAATGGTTTCGTTAAAATATCAATTGTCTACTCATCAGTGGAGATATACCTGAGCTTCACCACTTTCCTCTATAACATGTAACGAATGTAGTGGTACTAGATTTCAAGGTGCTTTGACATGTCATCAAGTTGTCATTTGCACTTGATCAAAACAATCTTGCAATTTGGAGCCATGTTGCTTTGAATCTTGCCATTCAAGTCGCAGCATACTTGGCCACTGAGTGCAATAGATGTTTATTTCTTGCTCATCCAAAAGATCATAATGGAGCCAAAACTGAAGAAATATACAAACTCTCTCTATCTTAGGCACTCCTTGCCCAATGTGAATTCCTAAAACTGCACTCCCCTATTTGAGACATCTTTCAAACCATAATTGAGTCACTATGTCATGACCAATTGTACCATGTTGGCACTTTAACACATGTTGAGCCACATTCCTTGTCTCAACCATAAATTGATATGATTCCTTCATTTTATCCATCATCTTGGTTACATTGGTTGCCCTAATTGGGTGTTCTTTCTGGAACAAATCTTGCTATGGAAAACTTGGTCTACTCCTTATTCCACTGATGTTTTCAGTTATCTAGTCAAGATCTTTCATCTTCAATTTTATGTCAACTCCCTCTAAAGCTAAGCAAAGGTTCCTAAATAAGCCTTAACTTCTTCCTCTAGAACAAACTTTTCGGTCAATGCAACTGCTTCTGACACATGAGCTCTTTTACTTTCGTCAGAGAACAAATTATATATGATCAACCTTGGTCCATTAATCCATGCATCTAATCTGAGGAGCATGTACAAATCCTTCTATGTGTAGGACTTCTTCATGTACCTCAACAACTTGAGGTAGTTCTTATGTTCACTTCTTTCATTAAGAAATACGATCTCTACAAAAGTATTAAAGATGATAAATTTTAATAGAAGTGTACCTAACATGATGTACCTTCATACTCTTCTTCCCTCTTCTAAGATAATATTTCGCTTTGAACTTCATGCCATCCAATCATACTTTGTCTTGGCATAGATCAAGGAATTATGTTCCATCTGAGTCCAGATCTCATCTAGTACAATATCTCATCACAAAGAATATTTTGGTTACAGCTTTGCTCTGTTCTCCCATTTGCTACCAAAGCCTTGGTATCCTTTGTTATGTACCTGCAATCCTCATTAAGAGGCCATGGAAGAACAATTACAATGAAGCAAATAATTCAAAGATGAGAGACCATCTCATAGTAACAACAATAACAATGATAAAGAAGAGAGATATAAAAGTACTTATCTTTTGAAAAAAATATCAACTCCCTCCAGATCTTTAGACTCCTTGCATCCATCTTGCACCTTATCCACGTCATCATCTTGATGCCATTTTCTTCCTTGCAAAGGTTAAGGTTTCTACTTTCAACATAAACAATCAATCCTAGGATTTTTTGTCCATAAACCCTAGGGTTTTCTTCTCCAAATTGTGTTGCTTGCTAAGGTTTACAAACCCTAAATTTCACTAACTAAATGTCAGAACTCTAGAATCGACATGCTCTTTACACATCTCACAATTGTCGTCAATCAATCAAGGATGCCGAATGATGATCCAAGAAACTTTGCTTTCGTATAATCATTTATGTCTTTGTCCTAATGTAACTAAAATTAGAAAATAAAAATTGAGGCCTAAAATGGGTCTCCTAAATAATATTATAAAATAATAGTGGAAATAATAAAACAATATTAGATTACCTCATCAAGTTTTGGAGGGAAAAGGGAAAAAGCTATGTTTTCAACTCGTATTTTTCAAATTTCAAGCGGGAGCACTTGTTTGATGCAGAATTTAATTTTGCATCTGAGTACCCATGTTGCATACTTTCGATGGACCCTAGTACATGAAAATTTGTGATTGCAATCATTTATTTCACATTTTTCGTGTAGTAGGGTCCATTGAAACTCTGTAACATGGGTTTGCATCTAACGAGTGTTCTCACTGGAAATTCGAGTAAAATTGTAAGGAGATAAGTTGAAAATACAAGTTGAAAAAATGGTTTTTTAATTTTTTATCTTTTTACTTTTTACTCCAAAAATGGTAAATCATCCCTCATAGTTGACATCATCATATTAAATCCTATTGACTATATTAAAGTTGATCTTTGTTGTACAATTTTGTTTTGATATCCATTATTGCCCTGGAAAATTTCTCCAATATTTAATTTTGTCAAGAGAGAAACTAAAGTGGGACTCAGCCTCTTTTACAATGATCCTTCTTTTCAAATAAGACTTAGTCATTCATAATATATGCCTTATCATCACCACATATAATGCATCTTTCTAAGGCCTTTTATAATACAAGTCCATGGTTACTTCAATGCGCTACTTATAATGCAATGTCTTCAAGGAAGCATAAGATTGTTAACCCACACTCCATTTTATTTTAGTATTGATCTTATCTTGCTTTGAGTGACAATTAGATTCCTTCACAAGACATCACAGTAAGTCTAGCATTCCAGACTTTGTACCATGTGATTGCACAGGAACGAAGTCTTCTTAACAGTAATTTTGCAGACTTTTACGATCATCTTTTGTTTCATTGAACTAGACCTATACTTGGTCACTTTTGACATAGCTCTATGAGATATATGAACAAAATTATTAATATGATGCATACCTTATACGTTCAGTGTCAATCTTAAAATTAATAGCTTTTATATACCTTCCTTTTTAGACCTCATATTCGGCTTTGATTATCACTGTAATATGCTTCCAAAGTCATTTGGATTAGACAATTTTCATATCATATCTTTAGGAAGAATTCGACTTTGTAGTCATGAACACCCTGAATTTTGTCATGAAACACTCGACTTCATGAAATACTTTATAATTGTACTTATATATCATATAGCTATGATCCTTAGCCAACTGAGGTTAGGCTCCTTGTGAGAATTTGATCAAGATTTGTTCTTTCATATAAGATTCCTTTTACTTGACAGGAGCACAAAAATATTCAAAAGAAATTGGCCCAGATTTTGATCATTAAATTCAATCATACAATGAATAGTAATACAAGACAAGACATATTCATGACCATAACATGGGATGACCTCATACATGAGATTTTAAATCACTGACTAGAATCCTATGAGGATTTTGATCTGAGGTTTCTTGGACTACAAGATCCGATGCCATTCGAGACAAAACATACTGGAGTTAAAGTCTGATGTCTTCTTTTCCTCATATATGTCAACCTATATGCCTCAATATTCGCTCATTTTTTACCTGAGACGTACCCTATATGCTGTGTCACAAAATGCCTAATTACAAAAGATGAGAGATCAAATTGCTTTACCAAATGTGGAGGAATGTGAGGTCTTTATATAGCCTCTTCCTTGGTCGAATGGTTGTGTCTTTACTTGGAGTCAGGCCGACTTGACTAGGAGGAGGCTGACTTCACTTCTTGGAGCCAAAACCTTCTATTTCAAAATTTCCAATTTCTTTTGAAAGTCTAAATGGAACTTGGCACAAAATATTTTTCTTTTACTCTTAGCATTTAAAATATGTTTTACAAAGACATTAATTGCTCTAACATACATTATGAAGACTGACCATAGTTACAAAAATCAACACTCAAAAATAAGAATGATTGTGAAATAGACTTTAGAAAGTCGGACATTTTGGATACAAGCAACAAACATGACCTTTGCATTTGTATCATTTACGTAAGGGATAAAACGCATATTTAACTTATGTTCTTACAAGCCCATTCACTTAGAAGACTTATTGAGATATTGGTAAGTGAATTGGATTTAATTTTAATTGGTAAGGAATTTCAATAGACAAATCCTTAAAGAGTTGGTTTCAAAAGAGGTGGCTGAGACAGTTAAGATAAATTTTCATTCTAACAAGTTATAATATTTCGTTGGTTCACAATATTTTTCAAAAAAAATGTATACAAATTTGTAGTTATCTTTTCAAATGTGTGCCATGTTTCAATTCTAAAAAACAAGTTTTAAATTTCCAAGCTAACATTTCTTTGGGACATATTGATTGATAAGTCTCTTCCCTGGGAGTTTTTGATGGTGCATATCAATAGCCTAAGAGGATTTGTGGTGTTGGGGAAATACTTTATATGACAAAAAGGTTATTTTCTAAATTTTAGGGCAAATTTGGGTGGTGGTACTACTAATAACCTCTTAGAGTTTTTAACATTGAAAACCCCTATTAAGCTAGCTTTGGAAAAAAATATTCTATAAATATTGGTTTTGAGGAACTCAATATTGTTATCAAGTGGATGAATAATGAATAGAGAATACATAGCGTTCCTCTTTAGTTGGTGGCAATAAAAACCCTTATGAAACTAGCTTTAGATAAAAATAAAAATCTACAAACATTGGTTTTGGAGGACTCCACTAAATAATGAATAGATAATACATTGTGTTTCTCTCCAAGACTTAGTGCATCGACAAAAAAAGAACACTCTTTTTGAACATATAATCTTTACCATGTATTCAAAGGGTTGAATCCATCCACATATGCATTATCCAAATAAGGCATTCAAAATACTTCTCATGAATTGGTATGGTTGAATCACATGATAGCACCTTACCAATTTTGTTGCTCATGGCATGAATTGGTATGGTTGAATCACATAATAGCACCTTACCAATTTTGTTGCTCATGGAATTCTTCACATTTTTCACTTAAAATGTCAACTATTTGATGTAGCTTTATCTACTCTATTTATGAAAAAGAACGTGGGAAACTATAATGAAAAAATGTAATATTTGCTCACTTTTGATGACTTTTACAAGTATTGTCTAAGAGCCTTTATAAGGCTTTAATGAAGAGTATGTAACTGAATTAATTTTTGTTAACAATATGTACTATCTATATGAATTTCAGGGTAAACTTCAAGTATTTGCCACAACTACTACCATACAAGTCTTATTAATACAATGCTTTAAACACATGAAGATATTTTTCATTCTACACATGAAGATATTTTTCACTCTGCTTTGAAATAAAATCATAATCTTTTTTCATGAAGATGTTTTTCATTCTCCTTTGAAATAAAATCATAATTTTTTTCTTAATAATGGGTGTGTACACATATATGGTTTAGCTCAAATGGCTAAAAGAAAAAGTTGTTGTCATCTCCAACCCAATATAGATTGACATGTTTATTTTTCGTGAGTCCTTGTTTTTAAGATATTGACCTTACCTTGAGCTTTGAAAACTCTAGTTCATGTGGATAAACAAAATTTAAAATGGATATCAAGTGTTGTTTCCATCCCCAACCGAATATAGATTGACATGTTTATTTTTCACGAGTCATTGTTATTAAGATGTTGACCTTACCTTGAGTTTTGAAAACTAACTCTAGTTCGTGTGGAAAACAAAATCTAAAAGGGATATCAAGTGTTTTGCAAATGTTTTATTTTTTAAAAATATTGATCTTTATGTTTATATTTCACTTTTTGTATTTGTAGCTTCTATTTTTTTAAGTACATGTAATTTTTTGAACATATCTAGATTCAAACTAGAGCATAGTATGTATGTGTTTGTAGACTTTCGCGATTTGCTGGGTCCTTTGTTCAACATAACAAGGACATACCAAAATGTCTCTGGGTCCTTTGTTCAACATACCAAGGACATACCAAAATGTCTTGTACATCAATTTGGCATCAAGCTTGGACATACCAAGGACATACCAAAGTGTCTTGTACATCAATTTGGCATCAAGCTTGGACATACCAAAATGTCTCGTGCATCAATTTTGCATCAAGCTTGAACATGGTCTTAAAATTAGATTATAATGATTATTATTACTATTATTTACTATATATAATAATGTATTATCAACTCTGGGTTTTAAAAGTGTGTTTTGTTGGTGATTTCAGAAGCCAAAATTTATCAAATTTCTACCAATCAAAACAAACTGAATGCAGAACTGAACCGAAGTAAGATCAATTCAACTAAACCAAAAAGTGCATAGTTGAAATCTAAGAAAAACCTTACATTGCTAGCATAATGGATACCATGTTCAAGAAGTAAAGAGATGGCCACAAATTCCAAACAAACAACTGCTACTGCCCAATTCGGAGTTTTCTCTAGAGAATGATCATTGTCACTGTCAGCTCCTGCCATATTCTTCTCATAGGACTGGTAATTGCTTCTAAATTCACCACAACCTTAAAAAGGAAATTTCAGCAGTTTAAAACAATTCCCAATCAGGGTTGATACTCTCAACCACAATATCGTCTTTTCAATTCCCAAATCCTGAATTCGAGCACGGGAACCCTCTCTCTGAATACAGACGTGGTGAGGCTATCCTTTTAATATTGTTGGTGTATGAAAGAAGACTACCTACTGTAGCTTTGAATTTTGTAAATAAAGAACTCAAGAATTGGTCTCCTGTGGAGTCATTCAAGTCAATGCAATGGCATGGGAAGGCCAAGTCACTCAATTTGTCAGTATAAACGTGAACCCAAGTCCATCAATCCATACCCAAGTCCATCAATGGCGTGGGAAGGCCAATTGTTGTCCACTCTTTCCCTACACCTGTGAATTGGCCAATTCCCCCACTTGAATTCCCCTTTTCAACTTTTCTGGCGTTGGACAGTTCAGAACTCTCTTGTGGCAAGATCTGGGCATCAGCGATCCACTCAATGGCCTCACAATTAAACTTCAAAGCATAATTTCTTACGGTCTACCCCAACATTGCCCTAATAACAATTTCTGCAACCTATAATTCAAAGCTACAAAGCTAGTGAGGTTGTTTTTTTTTCAACTTAAGAAATGGAGCTTGAAGTAAAGAATCATAGGACCTGGATTAAGAAACCATGCACATTAAGACTAAGAGAAGGGTTTGGCCTTTACATGTGCAAAGCTACAATGTTGGCTACCTTCAGAAGCAGCTAAGACATGTCTCCATGGGTCCTCCTGTTCAGTAGACATTGATTCCCATAGAATTTTTTGCATGCGCTCCTTTTCTTGGTCATTATCCCCTTCCACCTTTATATCGCTAGAATCAATTTCCTTCTTACATGGAAGCATAATATAAGCTATTTTTTTGGGTATACAAATCATGGAAATGGGCTTCTGTCCAACTGTCAGTAGAAGCGATATGAAACCCAGAAGCATCAACTCTGCAACCCAAAAAGACGATTTTCAAAAATATTTGCTCAGAGGACATATTCAGAAATTCTAGCCAGCATGTGCTAAAAGAAATCAGTGTAGTTGCCTAAAATTAAAGGCCGAAATTCAATTTAGAAAATCCAAAACAAGCTACCAATGCAATATAAGCAGATCAGTTAAATACATAAAACAGATATTGTCAAGTTCAACCCATGTAACCATTTTAGAAGGAGGTTCTATTTAAAACAGCATAAATTTGTTGTTCAAATTAGTTTCAGAGTATTTGGGGGATAGACTACAAGAAGCAACATGGTGGATATGAGTGGTTTCGAGTATCCATTACCTGTTTTCAATTTTTCAAGCACTTCATGTAGAGCCTTTTTATGTGTTCTGGAGAGCCACTGTAAATATAATGACAGAAAAGGGCTTTATTAGTACAGATGCAAGCAGAATTCAAAACTTGTAATCCTGCAGATTTGTTTATCATGTCTTCCTCTATCAGCATCCTTTTCATGTAATAACCAAAGGAATAATTCTACTTCTAATCATTGATGACATATGGAATATGAGCCATTCATATTGGGTTTTAAAAGTGTGTTTTGTTGGTGATTTCAAAAGCCAAAATTTATCACATTTCTACCAATCAAGACAAACTGAATGTAGAACTGAACCGAAGTAAGATCAATTCAACTAAACCAAAAAGTGCACAGTTGAAATATAAGCAAAACCTTACCTTGCTAGCATAATGAATAACATGTTCAAGAAGTAAAGAGATGGCCAAAAATGCCAAACAAACAACTGCTACTGCCCAAGTAGGAGTTTTCTCTAGAGAACGATCATTGCCACTGTCAGCTCCTGCCATATTCTTCTCAGAGCACTGGTAATTGCTTCTAAATTCACCACAACCTTAAAAAGGAAATTTCAGCAGTTTAAAACAATTCCCAATCAGGGTTGATACTCTCAACCACAATATCATCTTTTCAATTCCCAAATCCTGAATTCGAGCACGGGAACCCTCTCTTTGAATACAAACGTGGTGAGGCTATCCTTTTAATATTGTTGGTATATGAAAGAAGACTACCTACTGTAGCTTTGAATTTTGTAAATAAAGAACTCAAGAATTGGACTCCTGTGGAGTCATTCAAGTCAATGCAATGGCATGGGAAGGCCAAGTCACTCAATTTGTCAGTATAAACGTGAACTCAAGTCCATCAATCCATACCCAAGTCCATCAATGGCATAGGAAGGCCAATTGTTGTCCACTCTTTCCCTACATCTATGAATCGGCCAATTCCCCCACTTGAATTCCCTTTTTCAACTTTTCTGGTGTTGGACAGTTCATAACTCTCATGTGGCAAGATCTGGGCATCAGCGATCCACTCAACGACCTCACAATTAAACTTTAGAGCATAATTTCTTGCTGTCTACCCCAACATTGTCGTAATAACAATTTCTACAACCTGAAATTCAAAGCTACAAAGCTAGTGAGGTTGTTTTTTTTTCAACTTAAGAAATAGAGCTTGAAGTAAAGAATCATAGGACCTAGATAAAGAAACCATGTGCATTAAGACTAAGAGAAGGGTTTGGCCTTTACATGTGCGGAGCTATAATGTTGGCTACCCTCAGAAGCAACTAAGACGCATCTCCATGGGACCTCCTGTTCAGTAGATATTGATTCCCATAGAATTTTTTGCATGTGCTCCTTTTCTTGGTCATTATCCCCTTCCACCTTTATATTGCTAGAATCAATTTCCTTCTTACATGGAAGCATAATATAAGATATTTTTTTGGGTATACAAATCATGGAAATGGGCTTCTGTCCAACTGTCAGTAGAAGCGATATGAAATCCAGAAGCATCAACTCTGCAACCCAAAAAGACGATTTTCAACTCTACAAAGGCGCGTATGCATATGCATGCACTTCTGGTTTCAATTTCCAGTTTTTAAAGTTGAAATGAGCTCTAGCCTACAATGCTATGTATTCATAAACATTTTTATTTATGATAAGACCTTTATCTCTGACAAAGCTTTTTCTAAATTAATAGATTGCTAGCAGTTGTTATCTATAATTTCACAACAAAATCTGTGAGCATTCAAGTTGTCTGTAAATTTAAGATATCAGCCAGAAGAAGCAAGAATTGAAGCTTTGGTAAATCTAAAGACTTCCAAAATTGAAGCTGCAACCAAAAATCTTAAGGTATAGGGAGTGTTCCTATAAATATTGGTACAAATTTAAGAATATTTCTATAATTCTAGTTGTTTACAACATTTAGAAAAAGTGAATAGATATGTTGATATTTAGGTCATTGACATAATGCACACACTATGTTGATAATGCATTTATGCACTTTATGCCTTACGGCTTTTTTCCTACAAGGTAAACTCATCTAGTTACTTTCTTGAACTTGTAGACTTATTCAGTTACTTTCTTGAACTTCATTTGTTACTATGTGTCTTAAATGCTTTGTATGGCCTAGTTTCCCAATAGGCATGTAAGATTACGTTTTTCCCCAAGCTCTTCAAATGGGGAGGTGTTTAGAATTTATCTATCAACACTCACTAGGTGGTCTGTAGCCTCTTTAGTTTTGTTCTAATTATGCATTTTATGTTTCAAAATACAATAGAATAGAAACTCTTAAAAGAAACTAATAATTCATACCTTAATAATAAGATTAAAAAGCTTAATAAGTGTAGTTGGTGTACTCATGTTACCGTGAAGGCATGCAGTTAATGCTCAAGCAATTTTTTGTGAAATTTGCATTGCAATAACCTATGTTAAAACTAATATATAGGGTTATGGTATTTTGTATTATGAACTACTTTTCAATCTAGAAAGATATGAAAAGTCTCGATTGAATATGAACCTTCATTAAAAATTTAAGAGACTTCTTAAAACATGAATCCAAAAAATGAGAAAATTTTAAAGATAAAATTTATATAAAAATCTTAGCCAAACTTACTAATCCCTAATATACAAACTCTAAAATATTTAGAAAATCCATAATATACCAACTCTAAAATATTTAAAATTATTTTAAAAAAAATATTCAAAATTTTAATAATTTTATCTTTAAAAAAATTACAATTTTAAAAATAAAAATAATTTCAAAATTCTTATTCTAACTGTTGCTCAAATATTATGCTATTTAATTATATTTTTTTTCTTCCCTAAATCGAATAATAGTTAATAATACAAAATAACATAATTCTAAAAAATATATTAAGTTTCCAACATTCAATTTCGTAATCTAAAAGGGAATGGGGTGTATTCCGAATGCAACACTTTTTAATTCGACTAAATGCTTTGAATAGATGTGTGTCAAGCTGTAGTCCATAAGATTCATACTGGAGAACATGCTTTCGAGGTTAACCATTTTGTCAGGTTAACCTTTTTGGGATGATGCACACGTCTCCTTCACGCATTGTTCATGACATGTGGAAGGTGCAAGTGAGCCCTCTGAGCTGCATGGAAGATGGAAAAGTAAGCATTACTATTCACTCTAGAAGTGTATGAAAAGTCTCAACTAAATATTAATATTCATCTTAAAGATGAATTTAAATACCATAATTCATGTATTTACACATGTATTTATATGAATTATTTTGGGGTGGTTGAGTTTGAATTTTTTGAGGGATTTATTTGTGATTGTAAATTTAGGAATAAAGAAAATTTTAGTGATAAAAATTTGTTTTATAATATAGAGATTTTGACAAAATTTACTGTTTTTAATATGCGAACTCTAAAATACTTAAAATTATTTTAGTAAAAATATTTAAAATTTTAATAAGTCTATATAATCTTTATAAATAAATTTACAATTTTAAAAATAAAATAATTTCCAAATCTCTATTCTAACTATTTCTAAAACATGGTTACTATTCAATTATAACTTTTCAAATTTTTTCTCAAATTAATAATAATTTAATAATACAAAATAACATATAACTCTAATGGATTAGGTTTTCAATATTCCCCGTGAAAGGGTGTATTTCCCATTAATTTCTTCGAACCTTAATGTGAAAAGGGTGTATTATTTCTTCTGACTATTCTGTATGCAACCCTTTTTAGTTGGAAAATTTGTAGAGATATCAATTTGATTGACACATGGGAGTGGTTGTTTATTTGAATAGATGTGTGTCAAGCTGTAGTCCATAAGATTCATAGTGGAGAACATGCTTTCGAGTTCACCATTTTGTCCGCTTTTGCTTTCTGCGCGCACTGTGCTTTCTTGGATGATGAACACGTCTGGGTATATGGATACAACTCAAGTTGCACTGAAAGAGCGCAAAGCATTATGGGTTCCACCACACTCAAAGGCATAAGGACTCCAGTCTGTGTCTATGATTAGCAATGTGGCATTATGATACTGGTTGGCTCTATGGCACTGGTGTGGCATAGGTGTTGTCCTTGATGGCAACTCACTTTGGTGACAGATCTCAGTGTAGGCTCTCAGAATGAAGGAAAAGATATATACGCAAGTTCACCTAGCCGAAGGCGCGTATACACGCGGGTTAGACGTTACAAAGGCGTGTATGCGTATGCACGCACTTCACGCAAGGAAAAGCGCGTACATGTTGGAGAACTCACTTTTGGTCCGTGGTATTTAGTCCTTGGTAATTGAACCTATGGTTTTGGGCCATGGTATCTCGTCAAGAGTGTTGATCCCAGGTATTAGGTCCATGGTATTGTTTTGTTATGGTTTTGGACCATGGTATTGTGGAAGGCCTAAGACTATAAAAGAGGAAGGAGATCATTTGGCAAAGTATGATCTGAATTATTGAATATCTGATAAAGTGCTAGATCTAAAATATTGGTGATTTGGTTATGGTGAAGATCTGGATCTGAATGAAGGAGGAACCTAAGCGCAAAGAGAAGGATAAGTTCTATTGATTGGTCATAATCTTAAGGCTTGAATAATAGTATCTTTGTATGATTTTGATCCGTTATATGTGGCGCATGCTTGATCTATAAATCTGGTAATCTGGGTCAATTAATGTCTGAATATTTGAAAGAGTGAATTATCCTTCATACATCTGTACGCAGGTTCAGTGAAGCGAAGACGCGTATACACGTTGGTTCTGTGAGTAAAAACAGCGTATACGCAGGTTGGTCCAAACAAAGAAGCGTATGCATGCAGGTTTCTGGTTATTGAAGTAGCGTACATCTGTTGAGTTGTGTTCTAGTTTCTTCTGTTTGTTGCTGTAGTGTTCTGGGTTCAGAATTTGGTGTGTGGTTACTGTTACTGTGTTATAGGTACAACTGTCAGAGAAGTGTCTACTTGATTCAGTTCTAATTGGTGAAAAGGAGATTGTTTCATGTTTGATTGATGTTCATGGATCCAGTCTGAAAATTTATGAAACGTGGTCCCTGGAAGAAAGAGAAGGTTGTAGCCTTCTATAGGCCAACACCTACATACTAGTATCTTGGCTAGTGCAACAGCTAAGGGGGTTGTAACTCCCTTCCAGGAGAAGATAGATAATGAGAGAGGGTTTAGCTCTCTGCAAGTTGCAGTCTGCGTACTGGTAAAGGACTGCACCAGTACAGAATCATTGTAAAAATAATTTTCTAATGAAAAGAAGATAGAGACGAATTGCAGCAGGTGGTTTTCACCCACATTGAGTTTCCACCTTATATCTTGTGTTCTTGTGTGTGATTTTCTTCTACTCTGTTTCATTGTTTCTGGTTACTGTTTATTTGATTCTGATACACAGATTAATGATCAACATCTATAAGATAAAGTAAATTATAAGTTTGCATGGTATACGCGGGTTTCCTTATACGTAGTTGCGTATATACGCGGTTTTCACTAATTGAAGTAGCGTACATGATCTGGATTTGAAAAAGGAAATAACTGACCTCATAATACAGATTCACCCCCCCTCTCAGTATTATTTCCAACATGGAGAAGCATAAGGAAAGATTTGTTGCCCATGTCTTTTCACAGGTCGAGGGGATTGACTATGATGATACTTTTGCTCCTGTTGCAAGGTACTCATCTATCAGATCTATGTTGGCACTATCAGCATAGATGGGTTGGAAGATCCATCAGATGGATGAAAAGACTGCATTCCTCAATGGCTAGATTGAGGAATCGGTGTACATAGAGCAGCTGGAAGGTTTTCAGACCTTCAATCGTGAATCGCATGTGTGCCGACTCAAGAGACCATTGTACAGGCTGAAGCAAGCACCTTGTGCTTGGTACACCAGGATAGACAACTACTTCACCGGGTTGGGCTTCACAAAGAGTGAAGTGGATGCGAACCTGTACCACATCGTGGTGAAAGGTAATTTGTTAATCATCGTACTTTATGTTGATGATCTCATATTGACTGGTGATGATCAGTTGATTGTGTCTTACAAGGAGGACCTTGCAAGAGAATTCAAGATGAAAGACATGGGTCTCATGCATTACTTCCTTGGCATGGAAGTGTGGCAGAAGTATGGGGAGTTGTTTGTGTCTTAGGGCAAGTATGCCAACGAGATACTCAGGAGATTCCACATGGAGAAGTGCAAGCCCATGCATACTCCTCTAGCAGTTAACTGGAGGAAGGAGGTTTCTACTTCAAGAGAAGTGGTAGAGGCTACTGTGTATAGGCAGCTTGTGGGTTTACTGATGTACTTAATGAACACATAACCAGATTTTTGCTATGCGGTGAACCAGCTGAGTCAAGCGATGGTTCAGCCTACCAAGATGTTTTGGAAGGCGGCAAAGCATGTATTGAGATACCTCAGAGGTACATCTTAGTAATTATGTTACAAACAGACAGAGCGAGTGAAGCTATAGGGCTTCACTGATGCAGATTGGGCAAGGAGTCCATTAGATCGGAAGGGAACATCAGGAGGGATTTTCAACCTTGGGTCAGTGGCAGTTTCTTGGTACAACAGGAAACAGAGGTCGGTTGCACTCAGCTCGGCAGAGGCAAAATACATGGCTGCAATTCAGGTAGCATGTGAGGATATTTGGATGCAGAAAATCCTAGTTAGTTTGTTTGATCAGAGGATGGATCCAACTATGATCTATTGTGATAATCACAGTTGTATCAAACTCTCTAAGAATCCAGTATTTCATGATAGGTCCAAGCACATCAACATCCGGTATCATCATCTCAGACACTGTGTAGTGAGGAGGATCATGTTGCTACAGTATATTTCGACAGAGGAGCAAGATGCTGACATTTTGACAAAGGCATTATCAAAGTGTAAATTCGAGTTCCATAGAGACAGGATCGGGGTGGCAGATAATCTCTTCCTTGTTGAGAGGGAGTGTTGAAATATGGCAAAAAGAATATTCCAATTTAATTTGTCCTTGAATTAAATTGTGAATTAAAATCGAATTTAGTCTTAACAACTACTTGGAAATAATTAATTAATTTATTTTAAATTAATTAGTTGGAGAAATTCAAGTTAGAAGTCTTTCTAAAGTCATGCAAGAGTTATCCCTTAAATTAAGGAGATAAGATTGAATTATATTTGAGTTGTAATTAGTTAACTCGATTTACTGAGTTAAGTCCAGTTAAATTAGTTCCAAACTGTTTGCGGAACTACTAATGAGTTAACCTAGTTTCCTACAAGGCAAAGTCCTAGTTACTTTTTCCTACAAGGCAGACTCATCTAATTACTTTCTTGAACTTGATTTGTTACTCTATGTCTTAAATGCTTTGTATGTCCTAGTTTCCCAACTAACAAGTAAGATTACTATTTTTCTGAGCTCTTTAAATAAGGGGGTGTTTCGAACCCATTTCTCAAAACTCAGTGGTTTGGTTTTCTCAAGGTAAATCAACCATGTAGCCTCTATCGTTTTGTTCTAATTATGTATTTTATGTTTCAAAATAAAATAGAAATGAAGCTCTTAAAGAATAATAATAATAATAATTTATTTAAGTGCAGTTTGTGTGCCCATGTTACTATGAAGCCATATAGTTACCACTCTAGTAATTTTTGTGAAATTTGCATCATAATAACTTATGTTAAACTTAAATCTATTAGGGTTATGATAGATGGTATTATGAATTACTATTCACTCTAGAAGAATATGAAAAGTCTCAACTAAATATGAATAGTCATCTAGATTTTAAGAGACCTCTTAAAAGATGAATTTAAATGCCATAATTCATGTACTTACATGTGTATTTATATGAATTATTTTGGGGTGGTTGAGTTTGAATTCTCTTGAGGCATTTATTTGTGAAATTTTTATTTGTGACTGTTAGCTTAAGAATAGGGAAAATTTTAAGTTTATCTTGAAATGTAGAAGCTTTTAATATGCAAACTCGAAAATACTTAGAATTATTTTAGTAAAAATATTTAAAATTTTAATAATTTTATATAATTTTTATAAATAAATTTACAATTTTAAAAATAAAATAATTTCAATCTCTATTCTAACTATTTCTAAAACATGGTTACTATTCAATTATAACTTTTCAAGTTCTTTGTCAAATTAACAATAATTTAATAATACAAAATAGCATAACTCTAATGGATTTGATTTTCAATATTCCCCGTGAAAGGGCGTATTTCCCATTAATTTCTTTCGAACCTTAATGTGAAAGGGTGTATTTCCCAATAATTTCTTCGAACTTTAATGTGAAAGGGGTGTATTTCCCAATAATTTCTTCAAACTTTAATGTCAAAGGGGTGTATTTCTCATTAATTTCCTCCAACCTTAATGTGAAAGGGGTGTATTTCCCAATAATTTCTTCTAACTATTCTATATGCAACACTTTTTAGTTGGAAAATTTGTAGAGATATCAATTTGATTGACACATGAGAGTGGTTGTTTATTTGAATAGATGTGTGTCAAGTTGTAGTCCATAAGATTCATAGTGGAGAGCACGCTTTCGAGTTCACCATTTTGTTAGCTTCTTCTTTTTACACATATTGTGCTTTTTGGGATGATGTGCACGTCTGGCTATATGGATACATCTCAAGTTGCACTGCAAGATGGAAAAGTAAAATAAAAGAGTGTAGAGCATTATGGGTCCCAGACTCAAAGGCATAAGTACTCTAGCTTGTCTATGATTAGCAATGTGGACCCCACACGCAAAGCAGATAAGATTGACGCAGTTCATGGCCTTGCAAATCAAATATTTTCCTTATTCTATTACCCTCTGCTTCTACAAGAGCCTTTATGTAATCTGCTTCCTCCACTAATGGTACTACAACTCCTGTGGGAGTGGCCTCTAGCTTCCTCACTACGAGTGGAAGGTGTTGTCTGTCACTCTCGAAATGGAAGGTGTTGTCTGTCTGAAGGTGAGTTCCAGGTTGAAAGGGATCAGTCCCAACTCGGCTAGGAACACACAACACAAAAGGACATACATAGCTTCCGGTGACGCAGTCCACTCAGATGCGGTAGTCACAACATACAAGGTAAGATAACACGTACAGCACTCACAGATTAGTCCGAGACGAGTGCAACTATTGTTACAACAAGGTTTACGTGAAAGGTCTACTTGGTGTCTCGCAGAGCAGTCGACACAGATGAGACAACCATTAAAAACATGTACAACACATTTCCTTTAATAGATTATGCATTACAACAAATGAATTAGTTCAGATGTAGAACACATGGTTAAAGAAACATGCCTTACAAGTGTTGAAGATCAGTGTTACAGGAAATACAATACATGTGTGAAAACGTGTTGGTCTATTAACAGGCTTCTGAATTAAGCGAAAGTTCCAAGACACATTGTTACACCATACATCATTAACCTCGTCAGCGAGGCGTTGGAGCCACTACTTACTCCTCAAAGAAGAGATTACAGACTCTCTTGGCTATGTGGGAGAAGCTGAGGTGAAAATTCCTTTCATGTACAAATGAGGGGGGTAATTATAGCCAAGGGTGAAACTGACCCTTGTGGCTTTTCGACTACCCTCATGATTGTTCGACTTCCATGACTTTCCGACATACATGACTCTATGTTCAACAAGTGGGTCTCTTGGACTTCCACGTTACATCACATTGATTGACAACAAGCCCATAGTGGAGATGTGGGCAACATGACTCATGACTTGACTCAATATGACTTGACAAGAAAATTCGGGTATATTCGTGCTGTTGTTGGAGTGCATGTCGAGCTATAGTGCTTTTAAGTGATGAATATCTTCATGGTGTATAATAGATTCACCTCCGCATGGCGAAGTGCATGGAGTCTTAGATGGTCCTTGGTTCGCTAGATGAAGCTCTAGCATGTTGTTCCTTGCTTTCATGTTGGAAGGCTTGACAGGCTCACTTGTTTGTGAAGGTGCTAGTTCATCGCGTTCGTCCACTTCGCATGCTTCGTTCGTTCGTCTGCTTTGCATGCTTTGTTCATTCATCCATTGGTGAACGTGTCCATCTACATGTGCTCCCTTCGCTCATCTCGTTCGTCTTCTTGACATGTTTGCTGGTGTACTTGTACGTGCAGTCACTCATGACGAGACGACATCAAATCCAAAACCTCCTAGTCTACCATGACACATGATCATTCGGATGTGGGTGATCAGGAGAGACAACACAACTGTGATGTGGGATGATGGCTCTAGGAAATTGATGATGAAAACTGCACAAGAATCACTGAGGGATGGATACAGACAATCTGATTCGACAGTGACTGTCTGCAAGGTCTGGATCAGCTGGGAGGAAAAATTGCAGAAATTTTAGGAGGGACAGTCTGGGCTACAGGAGGGCAGGGCAGGCATGCTTTGCCCATTTTCCGAAATGAATAGTCAACAGGGGCTGGACAACCAAATTTGTGCAATTTTCCAGAGGAAATGGCAGCGCTACATGAAAGGTCATCAGGTAGGGATTGCGCAATTTTTCTGGGGAGCTGCTCGAGAGACTGGCAGCCAAAACTGCGCAATTCCCAAAGGGAACTGCCAGTTGGCTGCTGGGGTCATTGGTAGCCAAAATTACACAATTCCCAAAGGTAACTGCCAGTTGGCTATTGGGGTCACTGGCAGCCAAAACTGCGCAATTCCTAGAGGAAACTGCTAGTTGGCTGCTGGGGTTACTCGCAGCCAGAACTACGCAATTCCCAGATGGAACTGCCAGTTAGTTGTTGGGGTCACTGGCAGCTAGAACTATGCAATTCCTAGAGGGAACTGCCAGTTGGCTACTTAGTCACTGGTAGCAAAACCTGCACAATTCCTAGAGGGAAAAAACAATCTGCTGTTGGGATCTGCTTGCTAGGAAAACTGCACTAAGGCCAGGAGGTTGGCCTGCTGATTATCTCTGTGCAATTTTTGAGCTGAGTTGACTGATGGGCAGTGGGAGACCTTCTCATGAGCACTACACAACTTCTGAGATGAACAGTCGGTCAACTGTCCGGGTGGCCAGCATGAGTGTTGTTTGAGTTGCTTGCGGGTAGCGCAGCTTGAAAGAAATAGCTTGGTGCTTATGCATTGTTCTGGTTGACTATCGATCAAGTCGAATGCAGGGTGATGGTCTGGATGTCAGTGAGGAGTCTGGTTGTCAGAAATTCAGCAAAAAAATACTAAGTGTGTGAACATTCGAAAGATGCATAGGTGATCATATGAACACACACTCGCATGTCTTGATGACGAAATGACCAAAACATTCAGACACACATGTTCAACATGACTGAACGACGGCGCAAGAAACAAGCATGACACTTGTGATTGATCATTCATGATCGAGACAATGCTGGCGCGACAATGAATATGACTCTGTGTTTGAGCATAACCAGAACACGGTCGCAAGCATGAATTAGACATGAACATGCACAGACATGAGTGCAATAAATAAGCAAGGCGAATGTAAAGATTCACACGAGTTCACGGAGTGAACCCGAGTGTGTGTAGTCATCAAGTGAAACGCTTCAAGGGAGGCTCTGAAATCAGTGTAGGCCAAAATTTTGGAGGGTGGTTCTAGTCGCTACAACAACACCCATGCTATTTTTAACACTACATGTTCCAGTGATTATGCCTGTGTTGTTAGTGTTGTTGTTTGGGCTACGTAGGCAGGGTCACATCTGATATATCTTCCTATTCTTGTTTAGTCAATCATTTGTTCTACTTGTTGATACCAACTTCTATTGAGTGCTCTCAGATATTATGGTCACCTCTTGTTGCCTATGACATGTAACAGTCTGTTGAAATAAAAGTATCTGTTACAAATAATAGTTTCATCGCACCAGTTACCTGATACATATCCATGCCCCTTGGTGAGTTATTTGAATTATTTTCTTTTAATGACTCGACAGTGCTATCTCCATGTGGAAAATGTTTTACAGTGCATGTTTCCAATTTTTGTGAGGTTTTCAATGCTTCAACTTCTTTTGATTTATGTTTGGAAATAGTTTCACAACCCACTTGATAAACACCCCCTACTCTAGGTGCATGTTTCAATGTGAGTGATCTAAGAGACCTGCTTCTGATGATGAAGAAGTAACCATAAACTCTGGTGGTTTTTTCTGAGATGTCGATTCTGCAACCCAAGAAACAACTACCTTAGGTGCTTGTTCCAATATAGTTTTCTCAAATGCTAGTAATATAAATCCTACCTTGAATTTTTGTTTCACATTTTCTTGCTTCTTGTACACTAGAAGAACCAATTATTGTTTTTTCTTCAAGCTTGTTGTATCCAGTACTTGAGAGATCTTGTCTTCTGATAAATTCTTGGGAGAATCAGATTCTGATGCTAGACAAGTGCCCACCCCACATGATTGTTTGATGCCTTCCTCTGATGTCCTAGATGTTTCCATTAGTCAAAATGTAGTTTTCTCAAGGGAAATTTTTTTTTTTTTGTCTACTTCCATGAATTGTATACTATGCAGTAGAGACAGCATTACATCTCATGCAGAACTGCTCAGTGGGAAGGAAACTGTGGGAAAAGATAGCTTTTCATTGTCAAAGTGAAAGAAGAGAACAGAACGACCTCAAGGGAACCATCTACAAAGGAGGCTGAACCCGTTTTCAAAGCTCTCTTCTCACATCACTATGGCAACTCATCCCAGGCCTACTGATGTGGAATCTTTGGAAAGAACGCAATCGGAGAATTTTCAAGGATAAATCAATGCCGCCAGACAAATTGTGGAATATCCTGCATCAAAACATAATGGAGACTCTTTCTCTCAAAGATTGGCATCCTGAAGACTTTCCCACTTTGCCAAATGAAAAAGCGGTCTGGGATAACTGGCAAATAAGGATAAACTTCAACCCAAACATTAGCCGCAATCCTTTTCGTCCTACTCAGGAAGTAAGAACCTGGTCTCCGCCTCCGATTGACATGATCCAACTAAATTTCGATGGAGCCTCCAAGGGAAACCCAGGCCAAGCAGGATATGGAGGAGCTTTTAGGGATCATGAAGGCAATCCTCTTGAACTCTACATGGGTTCAATAGGCTGGGACACTAATAACTCAGCGGAACTGGAAGGGCTATGGAGAGGCCTCAAAATAGCACACAGGAAAAACCTATTTCCCCTCATCATAGAAGGAGACTCGCAGATCTTAATCAGAATGGCCATAAAGCTTCAAAATGGATCTCCAATTCATAAAATTAGTAGCAGCTGGAGGATGGCTTACAGGTTGGAGCTGATCAATAACTGGCTCTCTCAAAACCAAGCCATCACCTTTAAGCACACCAGGAGAGAAGGGAATAAACTGGCTGATCTACTTGCAAACCTTGGAGTGGAGGCAAAGGGCATTCACTTTGAAGGAGCACTAGACAGTCTACCCGACAGAGAACAAAGAGATCAGCTGAAAGCGTTGATATCTCAGGACAAAGCTCAAATAGAGCAAATGCACCCAGATGCGGGTGATACAACGTGCCATTAATGCAGGCACTTGTCTCAACACCTGGGACGCGCTTGACAGGATGGGCATGCGACTCAAGGCAAGGGAGATAGGAATTTATTCAATTCCCATGACAATCGACATTAATACGTTGCAGAACTGGGAGAACGGCGCTTTCAAGCCGAACGAGCCTGCTCAGAACCTGGAGTGCGCAAGGATGAGGGATCCCTGTCCTCTGCCGGCGCTGAAGGTTGCGAACATGCTATTTAGTGGGCAGGCCCAGTCACGCCAGGACCAGAACAAGCCATTCGAGGTTGGCATTTGGCAAGAAATTTCACCGGAGGGTCGTCTCAGGGTGGTGGAGCAGAGATTCATAGCCCTTGCGTTAGGAGCTATGATGCGCGGCAGAGGTGTGCCTCGTCGAGGTGGTAGATCTGGCATTCGCATTGCATACGAAGGGGAGGAGCTGCATCCTGTCGCTCCCATGAATGCCATGGCCCCTTTGTCCTCCAGCTCTGAGGAGGAATTTCTGATTCTGCCGGATTCTTACCAGACAATCCGCTTCAGAATTCCTGGAAGGCTCCTTCGCTCAGATGTAATAGTCAATTTTTCGGTTTATCTCTCAGAGGCGGCTCCTGAAGATCACTCATCATCTTCCCCGGCCTCTGCAAGCTTTCAGAGCAGCGAGATTTTATTGGGGGACATGAATGGGAGGGTTTATCGTGTGCCCCGTCCCCTGGCTGCCGTCGCGCCGGTTGATCAACCTCTGCAGGTCCAGGTCCAGGAGAACTCGGCTCATGCCACGTCTGTGCAGGAAATTCCGCCTCCGGGTAATGGTGCTCAGGATAGAGGAGAAGACCACGACTCAATTCACCCAGGTTCGGATGGGCAGCTTCAGTGTGACGAGGAGCTGGTCATCTGGCTCGATTCGCCTAGTCCGGAGCAGAGGAAGCCACCGGAGGCGCCCAGCCACCCTTCCTGAGTCTCCTTGGTTGCTCTTCTCCAGGTTTTTGCTTAAAGTCTTCTATGTCTTTGTTGGTTCTCAATTTGGTCGTTCTCAGTCCTACTTCTATGCCTCCTCATGGCGGTTTGTCTCTAGTCAGTATAGTGTCAAAGGTTAGCGTCCATGGACTTTACAGGGTCTGTTTTTTGTATGTCTGCTGTCCAAGAAACTCAAATGGACAAAGTCTTGTAACTGGGTCTCACTGGAAAGATAGTTTGTTTCAGTTGTTTCTGTTAGAGGGCTGGCCACGGCCCCCTCAGATGATGTAATCATTGTAAATATTTTCTTACCTTAATATAGACGTAGACTTTACTTAGAAAAAAAAAAAAAAATTAATCATACAAGAAAGTATTCTTCTAATATTTGTTGGTTATGCTAATACGTAGTCCGTATCAATTATCAGCCAAAAGAGAGATTCTATTTTAGTGACCTTCTGAATTCCTGTCATCATATAAGAATAAAATATAAATTTCCAAACCTCCGGGAATTGAGGTGCAGGGAGGGAATTCTTAATTGTTCAGAGTTACATTAACCCACCTATAAAACTACTAAAACAACAATATAACAATGAAATTTGGTGGTTCATTCAGCGCATCTACAGCCATGGCCAGTATACTATATATTCAAAAATTTGAGAAAATAAATAATACTTGGGTTTCCTACTTCAACCTCAATGGTCATGATCACTATTATAAACAGTTTTGTAGAGCAATATTAAAATATCTAATATGAGATCAAAACATGTATTATAAGGTCCTTGAACCCCAACAAGAATCTTTGAAAACATCGATATTAGACGTTAGAGGGAGATCTCAACCCCATCCGTGAGCTATAGTGTAATCAAATAACTTGTGAATTGAAGAGACTTCGTATTGCGTGCAAATAGAAAATGCAGCTTTATTTCCAAGAAAAAATACAATGAACAATCCCTAGGAAGGTCCATAAAGGTGGAAATTATAATTCCATTGGCTCATAATCTGACCTGGCTTCACTTAAGAATGCATGTACTTGCCACTAAGTTTTTACTCTGATTTTCCACACAAGAGGAGGGAGCGATGAAACACATGCTCAAATAATTTTAAGGTGCAAAATCTACTTATATTTAAAGAATTTGCACTGAAAGTTGGCAGTAATGATAAATAAGAATTGTCATCTAGGAATGTTAGGAATGGCCAACTTTAGGTAAAGAAAGTCTATTCAATTATAATACAGAGGTGAATCCTAGACTCTAGTTTCACATGGTTCAATAAATCATGGAAATGGGAAATTCCAAAAAAAATGAAGTGTTTTTTATAGTCAGTTTTCCATAACAGTATTTTGACATTGGATTGCTTAAAAGAGGATTTCAGGGCTCGGGAATATGTATTTTTTGTTATAATATCAGTGAAGATGTGACACACCTATTTCTCTTGTATCCATATACAGTTTTAGTCTAAATAAGGGTCCTACAATTGCTCAACTTAAGTGTCCGTTGGGATCAATCCTCCATTGGTGATTTCCTTTCACAATGGTCCATGGAGTATAAAGAACAGAAAGCTTTGCACTTTTACACTTTTTTGGAGCATATGGAGAGCTCAGAAATCAATGATTTTAGATAATGAAGAGCTAGATGTTTGGGATACTTTCCTGAAGACCTCAACTTATTTTCTTAAGATAGGCCTTCCCAAGGAAAAGGTTTCTAGTTTTCACTTTCAGATGAAGGATGTGTGGGAAAAATACCCTTTAAGATTTTTTGATGGGAGATCAACAAATAAGGTATGTGGAAGTGGGGCACTGATTGCACTGAAGCCCAGAGAGGTATTTCATTTTTACTAGTTTATTGGGTTAGGATCAAATGATAAAGCAGAGCTATTGGCTCTATGGGAAGTTATAAGTTGTGCCAAATGGATTTCTATTGAAGAGATTGATATCTTTGGAAACTCCAAAGTGATCATTGATTGGATAAATATGAGATCTACTTTCGTGTCCTCTATGTTATCAAATTGGATGAGGAGGATAAGGCTCTTGAATAGGTATTTCAAGAGTATTTCATTTTCACACATCCACAGAGAACAAAACATGGTGGCAAATGGCTTTTCAAAAGAGGGAAGCAGTATTGAGCCTGATATGATCAAATTTTCAGTTCTTGCCAATTGATCCATCCAAAAACTGGATTCATTACAATTTGAAAGTTTTGATCTCACTATTTGATGTTGTTTTCATGATTTTTGTTGGTGTATCAAGGCTCTATAGAGATATATATGTAGAGAGAAGAGATTGATAAAAAAAATCAATGATGTTTATTTTTTATATCGGTTAGAATGTTTTGAACAATATGTAAGACAAAGACCTGAGAATTGTATAAGTTGATAGAGCATAGAAAGAGATGTGTTTTATGGCTATTACTGAAGGGATGAAAACAATTGAGAAATCCATGCATACGAACTACTTTTTATTAATATAAGTTAGTTTTTTTTTCCTCTAAAAAAAGTAACGATAAATAAGAATTCCCAACGAGATTGATGGGCAATGTCAACTTTATTTGATGATTGCCCAATGAGATTGATGGGCAATGTCAATTTTATTTGATGGAGCTTTGGGGGTCTTAGGTTCGCATTAAAAACTGAAGGGAAAAAACTAATCTCTATGATATTTACAGTAAATTAAATCTTTAAAATATCCTACTGCAAATTAGGAGACAATATGCCTAAGCAAGAAAATAAGATAATTTCCCCAAAAACACTCAACCGAGCACCGCATTAAGGCATATTAAAGGATAGACAAAAAAATCATGAAATAAACCAAGGTCATTATCCTTCTTTTCGATTTTATTTCTTGAGAAAAAACCATTAGTATACATGAACTAATTGGACAAAATATTGGCATTGACAGTCCCTCCCTTGTAGTCTACCATTGTTTGAGCATTAACAACAATAAAAATAGAAGAAGGACATTTTCTTATAGATTAGAATCAAGAAATGCAGAAAAATCTTTAAGCTTGAAGAATAAATATTTGTCCCATTATTGAGCAAAAACACGTCGAGCTCTGGATGAAGAAATTTGCTTGCTTTTTCTCTCTTTTTGATTTGGGAATGCACCAAAACAACTATAGAAAACAAATCACATATCAGGAAACACAACTATTTTAAATTTGGGCGTGCCTCGACATTTTTGGAAAAATAGGAATAAAATATATGAGTTATTGTGTATGCATTTACCTGTGTGTATAAGATTGAGATGCCTAAGCTAATCTGTGCTTCTTGCTCCAACTCTTCCTTCCTTCCACACACATTTTTGGTTTCTTCCAAGATTGTTAAGCAAAGGGGAAATAATGGTTAATAGACCAAGTGCCTGAGGCAGGGGCAAAGTACTTTTTATGGAGGGAGTCTACCTAGATCTAGGAAGTAATATGGGTTGATTTGGCCATTGAAGCCATCGTATAAGTTTATCATGTCTTTGACCACAGGAAGATGGCATTTTCAGGAGTGCAGTATACAATGAATATATTATTATATTTCATATTTAATTCATTATTTTGCTTCGAGTAGCTTTGAAAGGTGACCCAAAGAAAAAATGACCCCCACCACATGAAATCTACTATATCCTTTCATTAGATAGCAAAGCAAAGAAAAGGATAGCATGTGGGTAGTTTACAGCACCTTGCGAATCCCATCAAAATGGAAGTTATAATGTCAAAAAGGTTAGGATTCCATTTAAAGTTGGGATTCATCCATTTCATGTAATATTAAGTTTAGTGCCATTTATCCTTTTATGTTGTGCCACATTGATTATTGATTATATGATAATGTTATTTTAGATGTTTTGGTAATTTGTATGATTAATGTTATAGATTAAGTTTTAGGCAAGAATTCTCTTGCCATTTAATGTTAAATTAATATTAAATTTAGTGGCATTTATTCATTTCATATAATATTATGTATGGTTTGATTATATAGTATTTTATATTTTTATATAATTTCTATGATTAATGTTATAGATGTTGAAAGAGGCTACAACTCTTTTATGAGATTTTTTCATTTTTTCTAACAATGTAATTTTTAATTTTATTTTTATTGAAAAGAGGATCTTAAGCTCTAAATAAAGCTTTTAGAGTCATTGAACATGAAGTAACCCTCAATCAACTACATAGATACTCTCTAAAGGATATTCAAATTTCAACTTGGACAAGGGAGCCATGACATTCTATTCTACATAAAGAGGCACAAGAATTGATAGTATGTATGATTTTTTAATATAGTGTGTGAACATTTAGAGAATGTAAATGCATTATTAGAATTTGTGCACATTTTTGTAATGCATGTATTTGTCGACTAATATGGCTTTAGAATAGTCTAGATTTATATTAATTGACCAAATTTAAATCAACATATTTTAAATTCAAATTAATAAAATCATCGTCTATATGAACCTAGTGCAGTAATCAACCATGGTATGTAACAACACCACAAAAACCCCAAAACAAATAGTGTGTTGTCTCTCTATGATGTGAGGAACAAATTCCTATTAACCCTTAAAACACTTCTATATCAGTTTCAAACTCTTTTTCTTGTCGCTCCTTCCAAAGGGAATATAAAACTATTATATATTGTAAACTTATACTCTATATTGTATAAAATTGTTATAATTCTAACATTATAGATGGGTTTTTAGACCCTCTAATGGGGTCATTGAATCCATCGACCTAAATTTTAACATTGCACGCGGATTTAGAGACGCCCTTAAATGGGTCTCTAAATTTTAACATTGGAGATGGATTTAGAGACACCTTTGTGTCTAAATTTTAACACTGTAGATGGACACTTTAGTGAAATGTGACACTTTAGTATCAAAATTGTAGTTTTCCATTTCGAGAGTGACACAATTAAAAGTGACTAATTCGCATACTTGTACTTGTTAGTTGGTCATATTTTTATTCTTGGACTATAGTAGTCGTTTACGTTAATCATTTTCAATTTTATCACTTATTATCTAGTCATATATTTTAGTCCTTGACTAATTAGTCATTTAAGTTAGCCGCCTTTAGTTGGGTCACTTATTATCTAGTTGTATATTTTATCCTTAGACTAAATTAGTCGTTTTTAGTTGGGTCACTTAAAATTGCTCAAATTTAGTAGTAAACCACTTGAAATAAATTGTGGTGACTAACTTTTTTAGCCATGCAGTCACTAATCTCTCATTTTATGCTAGTGTTCCTTTCCACAATTGCTAGTAATTGGTTGGTTCAAATATCAAATCAGAATTTTAGTACATTGAATTCAGGTAAGGTAGGAAACTTCCTAGATCCCCCTTACAACTTTTCCCTCAAGAATTAATCCATGTTGGGTGGGCTCTTCTTTAGATTTAGCAAAATATTTAATAAAAAATAATAATTACATCAAATGAAGTTTGTCAAAATACCCACAGTGACCATTCTAGCATTATCTATCTTAATTACATATCACAAAACATGGGGTTTAAAAAGGGGTGTTATATATGTGCTCACCCTTAACTCCATCTTTTTCAACTATGAGTTTTATTTCCATTTTTATAAGTTCTAGATTTATTATATGTGTACAATATATTATCATATCTTATCTTAAGACATGCCTAGTTTCCTACGAGGCAAAGTCCTAGTTACTTTTTCCTACAAGGTAAACTCATCTAGTTACTTTCTTGAACTTGTAGACTTATTCAGTTACTTTCTTGAAGTTCATTTGTTACTATGTGTCTTAAATGATTTGTATGGCCTAGTTTCCCAATAGGCATGTAAGATTACTTTTTTTCCCAAGCTCTTCAAATAGGGAGGTGTTTAGAATCCATCTATCAACACTCACTAGGTGGTCTGTAGCCTCTTTAGTTTTGTTCTAATTATGCATTTTATGTTTCAAAATACAATAGAATAGAAACTCTTCTAATTATGCATTTTATGTTTCAAAATACAATAGAATAGAGACTCTTAAAAGAAACTAATAATTCATACCTTAATAATAAGATTAAAAAGCTTAATAAGTGTAGTTGGTGTACTCATGTTACCGTGAAGGAATGCAGTTAATGCTCAAGCGATTTTTTGTGAAATTTGCATTGCAATAACCTATGTTAAAACTAATATATAGGGTTATGGTATTTTGTATTATGAACTACTTTTCAATCTAGAAAGATATGAAAAGTCTCGATTGAATATGAACATTCATTAAAAATTTAAGAGACTTCTTAAAACATGAATCCAAAAAAATGAGAAAATTTTAAAGATAAATTTATATAAAAATCTTAGCCAAACTTACTAATCCCTAATATACAAACTCTAAAATATTTAGAAAATCCATAATATACCAACTCTAAAATATTTAAAATTACTTTAATAAAAAATATTCAAAATTTTAATAATTTTATCTTTAAAAAAATTACAATTTTAAAAATAAAAATAATTTCAAAATTCTTATTCTAACGGTTGCTCAAATATTATGCTATTTAATTTATTTTTTTTCTTCCCTAAATCGAATAATAGTAATGCTATTTAATTATAACTTTTTCATGTTTTTCCTAAATCGAATAATAGTTAATAATACAAAATAACATAATTCTAATCAAATATATTAAGTTTCCAACATTCAATTTCGTAATCTAAAAAGGAATGGGGTGTATTCCGAATGCAACACTTTTTAATTCGACTACATGCTTTGAATAGATGCGTGTCAAGCTGTAGTCCATAAGATTCACATTAGAGAATATGCTTTCGAGGTCAACCATTTTGTCGGGTTCACGTAGTGTGCTTTCTGGGATGATGCCGACGTCTCCTTCACGCATTGTTCACGACATGTGGAAGGTGCAGGTGAGCCCTCTGAGCTGCACGGGAAGATGGAAAAGTAAGCATTACTATTTACTCTAGAACTATATGAAAGTCTCAACTAAATGTTAATATTCATCTTAAAGATGAATTTAAATGCCATAATTCATGTATTTACAGGTGTATTTATATGAATTATTTTGGGGTGGTTGAGTTTTAGTTTTTTGAGGGATTTATTTGTGATTGTAAATTTAGGAATAAAGAAAATTTTAGTGATAAAAATTTGTTTTAAAATATAGGAATTTTGACAAAATTTACTGTTTTTAATATGCGAACTCTAAAATACTTAAAATTATTTTAGTAAAAATATTTAAAATTTTAATAAGTTTATATAATCTTTATAAATAAATTTACAATTATAAAAATAAAATAATTTCCAAATCTCTATTCTAACTATTTCTGAAACATGGTTACTATTCAATTATAACTTTTCAAATTTTTCCTCAAATTAATAATAATTTAATAATACAAAATAACATATAACTCTAATGGATTAGGTTTTCAATATTCGCCATGAAAGGGTGTATTTCCCATGGACTACAGCGTGTCAAGTTGTAGTCCATAAGATTCATAGTGGAGAACATGCTTTCGAGTTCACCATTTTGTCCGCTTTTGCTTTCTGCGCGCACTGTGCTTTCTTGGATGATGAACACGTATGGGTATATGGATACAGCTCAAGTTGCATTGAAAGAGCGCAAAGCATTATGGGTTCCACCACACTCAAAGGCATAAGGACTCCAGTCTGTGTCTATGATTAGCAATGTGGCATTATGACATTGGTTGGCTCTATGGCACTGTGTGGCATAGGTGTTGTCCTTGATGGCAACTCACTTTGGTGACAGATCTCAGTGTAGGCTCTCAGAATGAAGAAAAGATATATATGCAGGTTCATCTAGCCGAAGGTGCGTATACACGCAGGTTAGACATTACAAGGGCGTGTATGCGTATGCACGCACTTCACACAAGGAAAAGCACGTACATGTTGGAGAACTCACTTTTGGTCCGTGATATTTAGTCCTTGGTAATTGAACCTATGATTTTGGGCCATGGTATCTCGTCAAGAGTGTTGATCCCAGGTATTGGGTCCATGGTATTGTTTTGGTTATGGTTTTGGACCATGGTATTGTGGAAGGCCTAATACTATAAAAGAGGAAGGAGATCACTTGGCAAAGTATGATCTGAATTATTGAATATCTGATAAAGTGCTAGATCTGAAATATTGGTGATTGGGTTATGGTGCAGATCTGGATCTGAATGAAGGAGGAACCTAAGCGCAAAGAGAATGATAAGTTCTATTGATTGGTCATAATCGTAAGGCTTGAATAATAATAATATCTTTGTATGATTTTGATCCGTTATATGTGGCGCATGCTTGATCTATAAATCTGGTAATCTGGGTCAATTAATGTCTGAATATTTGAAAGAGTGAATTATCCTTCATACATCGGTACGCAGGTTCAGTGAAGCGAAGACGCATATACACGTTGGTTCTTTGAGTAAAAACAGCATATACGTAGGTTGGTCCAAATACAGAAGCGTATGCATGCAGGTTTCTGGTTATTGAAGTAGCGTACATCTGTTGAGTTGTGTTCTAGTTGCTTCTGTTTGTTGCTGCAGTGTTCAGGGTTCAGAATTTGGTGTGTGGTTACTGTTACTGTGTTCTAGGTACAATTTTCAGAGAAGTGTCTACTTGATTCAGTTCTAATTGGCGAAAAGGAGATTGTTTCATGTTTGATTGATGTTCATGGATCCAGTCTGAAAATTTATGAAACGTGGTCCCTGGAAGAAAGAGAAGGTTGTAGCCTTCTGTAGGCCAACACCTACATACTAGTATCTTGGCTAGTGTAACAGCTAAGGGGGTTGTAACTCCCTTCCAGGAGAAGCTAGAGAATGAGAGAGGGTTTAGCTCTCTGCAGGTTGCAGCCTACGTACTGGTAAAAGACTGCACCAGTACAGAATCATTGTAAAAAGAAGTTTCTAATGAAAAGAAGATAGAGACGAATTGCAGCAGGTGGTTTTCACCCGCATTGAGTTTCCACCTTATATCTTGTGTTCTTGTGTGTGATTGTCTTCTGCTCTGTTTCACTGTTTCTGGTTACTGTTTATTTGATTCTGATACACAGATTAATGACCAACATCTGTAAGATAAAGTAAATTATAAGTTTGCATGGTATACGCGGGTTTCCTTATACGTAGTTGCGTATATACGCGGTTTTCACTAACTGAAGTAGCGTATATGATCTGGATTTGAAAAAGTAAATAATTGACCTGATAATACTGATTCACCCCCCCCCCCCCCCCTCTCAGTATTATTTCCAACATGGAGAAGCATAAGGAAAGATTTGTTGCCCATGTCTTTTCACAGGTCGAGGGGATTGACTATGATGATACTTTTGCTCCTGCTGCAAGGTACTCATCTATCAGATCTATGTTGGCACTATCAGCATAGATGGGTTGGAAGATCCATCAGATGGATGTGAAGACTGCATTCCTCAATGGCCAGATTGAGGAAGAGGTGTACATAGAGCAGCTGGAAGGTTTTGAGACCTTCAATCGTGAGTCGCATGTGTGCCGACTCAAGAGACCGTTGTACAGGCTAAAGCAAGCACCTCATGCTTAGTACACTAGGATAGACAACTACTTCACCGGGTTGGGCTTCACAAAGAGTGAAGTGGATGCGAACCTGTACCACATCGTGGTGAAAGGTAAGTTGTTAATCATCGTACTTTATGTTGATGATCTCATATTGACTGGTGATGATCAGTTGATTGCGTCTTGCAAGGAGGACCTTGCAAGAGAATTCAAGATGAAAGACATGGGTCTCATGCATTACTTCCTTGGCATGGAAGTGTGGCAGAAGGATGGGGAGTTTTTTGTGTCTTACGGCAAGTATGCCAACGAGATACTCAGGAGATTCCACATGGAGAAGTGCAAGCCCATGCATACTCCTCTAGTAGGTAACTAGAGGAAGGAGGTTTCTACTTCAAGAGAATTGGTAGACGCTATTGTGTACAGGCAGCTTGTGGGTTCACTGATGTACTTAATGAACACATGACCAGATTTGTTCTATGCGGTGAACCAGCTGAGTCAAGCGATGGTTCAGCCTACCAAGATGTTTTGGAAGGCGTCAAATCATGTATTGAGATACCTCAGAGGCACATCTTAGTAATTATGTTACAAACAAACAGAGCGAGTGAAGCTATAGGGCTTCACTGATGTAGATTGGGCAGGGAGTCCATTAGATCAGAAGGGAACATCAGGAGGGATTTTCAACCTTGGGTCAGTGGCAGTTTCTTGGTACAACAGGAAACAAAGGTCGGTTGCATTCAGCTCGGCAGAGGCAAAATACATGGCTGCAAGTCAGGTAGCATGTGAGGCTATCTGGATGCAGAAAATCACAGTTAGTTTGTTTGATCATGGGATGAATCCAACTATGATCTATTGTGATAATCAGAGTTGTATAAAACTCTCTGAGAACCCAGTATTTCATGATAGGTCCAAGCACATCAACATCCGGTATCATCATCTCAGACACTGTGTAGTGAGGAGGATCATGTTGCTACAGTATATTTCGACAGAGGAGCAAGATGCATACATTTTGACAAAGGCATTATCAAAGTGTAAATTCGAGTTCCATAGAGACAGGATCGGGGTGGCAGATAATCCCTTCCTTGTTGAGAGGGAGTGTTGAAATATGGCAACAAGAATATTCCAATTTAATTTGTCCTTGAATTAAATTGTGAATTAAAATCGAATTTAATCTTAACAGCTACTTGGAAATAATTAATTAATTTATTTTAAATTAATTAGTTGGAGAAATTTAAGTTAGAAGTCTTTCTAAAGTCATGCAAGAGTTATCCCTTAAATTAAGGAGACAAGATTTAATTATACTTGAGTTGTAATTAGTTAACTCGATTTACTGAGTTAAGTCCAATTAAATTAGTTCCAAACTGTTTGCGGAACTAATAATGAGTTAACCTAGTTTCCTACAAGGCAAAGTCCTAGTTATTTTTTCCTACGAGGGAGACTCATCTAATTACTTTCTTGAACTTGATTTGTTACTCTATATCTTAAATGCTTGTATGTCCTAGTTTCCCAAGTAACAAGTAAGATTACTATTTTTCTGAGCTCTTTAAATAAGGGGGTGTTTGGTTTTCTCAAGGTAAATCAACCATGTAGCCTCTATTTTTTTGTTCTAATTATTTATTTTATGTTTTAAAATAAAATAGAAATGAAGCTCTTAAAGAATAATAATAATAATCATAATAATTTATTTAAGTGCAGTGTGTGTGCCCATGTTACTATGAAGCCATATAGTTACCACTCTAGTAATTTTTGTGAAATTTGCATCATAATAACTTATGTTAAACTTAAATCTATTAGGGTTATGATAGATGGTATTATGAATTACTATTCACTCTAGAAGAATATGAAAAGTCTCAACTAAATATGAATAGTCATCTAGATTTTAAGAGACCTCTTAAAAGATGAATTTAAATGCCATAATTCATGTACTTACATGTGTATTTATATGAATTATTTTGGGGTGGTTGAGTTTGAATTCTCTTGAGGCATTTATTTGTGAGATTTTTATTTGTGACTGTTAGCTTAAGAATAGGGAAAATTTTAAAGATAAAAACTAATCTTAGAATGTAGAAACTTTTAATATACAAACTCTAAAATACTTAAAATTATTTTAATAAAAATATTTAAAATTTTAATAATTTTATATCATTTTTATAAATAAATTTACAATTTTAAAAATAAAATAATTTCAATCTGTATTCTAACTATTTCTAAAACATGGTTACTATTCAATTATAACTTTTCAAGTTCTTTGTCAAATTAACAATAATTTAATAATACAAAATAGCATAACTCTAATGGATTTGGTTTTCAATATTCCCCGTGAAAGGGCATATTTCCCATTAATTTCTTTCGAACCTTAATGTGAAAGGGTGTATTTCCCAACAATTTCTTCGAACTTTAATGTGAAAGGGGTGTATTTCCCAATAATTTCTT
Organism: Pinus tabuliformis; assembly: GCA_031772625.1. NCBI lineage: Eukaryota > Viridiplantae > Streptophyta > Pinopsida > Pinales > Pinaceae > Pinus > Pinus tabuliformis. Next base: position 745,962,693 of record CM062816.1, on the reverse strand, counting down.
CGAACTTTAATGTCAAAGGGGTGTATTTCCCATTAAATTCCTCCAACCTTAATGTGAAAGGGGTGTATTTCCCAATAATTTCTTCTAACTATTCTGTATGCAACACTTTTTAGTTGGAAAATTTGTAGAGATATCAATTTGATTGACACATGGGAGTGGTTGTCTATTTGAATAGATGCGTGTCAAGCTGTAGTCCATAAGATTCATAGTGGAGAACACGCTTTCGAGTTCACCATTTTGTCGGCTTCTGCTTTTTACGCGTATTGTGCTTTCTGGGATGATGCACACGTCTGGGTATATGGATACAGCTCAAGTTGCACTGCAAGCATGGAAAAGTAAAATGAAAGAGCGCAGAGCATTATGGGTCCCACACTCAAAGGCATAAGGACTCCAGCCTGTCTATGATTAGCAATGTGGACCCCACACGCAAAGCAGATAAGATTGACGCGGTTCATGGCCTTGCAAATCAAATATTTTCCTTATTCTATTACCCTCTGCCTCTACAAGCAGCCTTTATGTAATCTGCTTCCTCCACTGATGGTACTACAACCCCTGTGGGAGTGGCCTCTAGCTTCCTCACTACGCGTGGAAGATGTTGTCTGTCTGGGATCAATCTGACTACTTTCGCGAGCTAGCGAGGGATGGGACGAACGATGCAAAGTGTTGATATGAAGTCTCGTGCTCAACACTAGGAGGTGTGGAGTAACCAACCGTCGAGTCGCGTGTAGGTGAGAGAGAGTGCGAGCTATTGCCATGACCAAATGTTTGCTTAATGAGTGTGAGGGGAATTTGAACCATGTACAACTGGTTGCCCTCCTTCTAGCGCCAGAAATGTTGACGGTGCTGGACCCACCAACATTTAGGGGATCACCCCGGTATGAAGTCCAAACTAGACCTCACATTATTTGGTGTGGCAATCCCATCCGTTATGGTGGCCTGGTTGCCATTCTCTTAAGGATTTGCCTCAAATCTTACATGTTAGCACAATATAGTAGTCTGCTTTGTCTTTGGGAAGTGAGGTTCGTGTGCCTCATGAGTGTAAGTGTACTTGTGTCAATGGTTATTTCATTATGAGGGGAAGAGAGTGAAGGTGAGTTCCAGGTTGAAAGGGATCAGTCCCAACTCGGCTAGGAACACACAACACAAAAGGACATACATAGCTTCCAGTGAAGCAGTCCACTCGGATGCGGTAGTCATAACATACAAGGTAAGATAACACGTACATCACTCACGGATTAGTCCGAGACGAGTGCAACGATTGTTACAACAAGGTTCACGTGAAAGGTTTGCTTGGTGTCTCGCAGAGCAGTCGACACAGATGAGACAACCATTAAAAACATGTACAACACATTTCCTTTAATAGATTATGCATTACAACAAATGAATCAGTTCAGATGTAGAACACATGGTTAAAGCAACATGCCTTACAAGTGTTGAAGATCAGTGTTACAGGAAATAAAATACATTTGTGAAAACGTGTTGGTCTATTAACAGGCTTCTGAATTCAGCGAAAGTTCCAAGACACATTGTTACACCATACATCACTAACCTTGTCAGCGGGGCGTTGGAGCCACTACTAACTCCTCAAAGAAGAGATTACAGACTCTCTTGGCTATGTGGGAGAAGCTGAGGTAAAAATTCCTTTCATGTACAAATGAGGGGGGTATTTATAGCCAAGGGTGAAACTGACCCTTGTGGCTTTTCGACTACCCTCATGACTGTTCGACTTCCATGACTTTCCGACATACATGACTCTATGTTCAACAAGTGGGTCTCTTGGACTTCCACGTTACATCACATTGATTGAAAACAAGCCCATAGTGGAGATGTGGGCAACATGACTCATGACTTGACAAGACAATTCTGGTACATTCGTGTTGTTGTTGGAGTGCATGTCGAGCTATGGTGCTTTTAAGTGATGGATATCTTCATGGTGTATAATAGATTCACCTCTGCATGGCGAAGTGCATGGAGTCTTAGATGGTCCTTGGTTCGCTAGATGAAGCTCTAGCTGTTGGCATTTTGGCACAAGTATGGCGCTATGGTACAGGTGTTGTCCTTGATGGCAACTCACTTTGGTGACAGATCTCAGTTCAGATGCTCAGAATGAAGGAAATCTTGTATACGCAGGTACACCTTGCATAAGACGCGTATACACGCGGTTTATACGTTCATAAGTCGCGTATGCGTATACACGCACTTTTATGCACATAAAAGCGCGTACATGGTGGGAAACTTACTTTTGGTCCGTGGTTGTTAGTCCTTGGAATTTGAACCCATGATTGTGGACCATTGTATCTCGTCAGAAGAGTTGACCCTAGGTTTTGGGCCCTTGGTATTGTTTATTATGGTTTTGGCCCGTGGTATTGTGCAAGGCCTATAACTATAAAAGAGGAAGGAGATCATGTGGCAAGGAATCATCTGATTTATTGAATATCTGATATCGTGCTAGATCTGGAATAGGTGTGATTGGGTTATGGTGCAGATCTAGATCTGAAAAGGAGGAACCTAAGCTCAAGAAGGATAAGGGCTATTGATGGATCAAAATCTCAAGGCTTGAACAGTGGTATCTCTGTATAATTTTGATCTATTTGGCGCTCTCTTGATCTATAAATCTGGGTTAACTAATGTCTGAATGCTTAAAAGAATAAATTATCCTTTATACATCTATACGCCGGTTCAGTGAATTGCAGGTGTGTATACACGCTTTCACTGTGAATGAAAGGAGCGTATACGCAGGTTGGTTGTGGTACAGACACGTATACTCGCAGGTTGATGAACAGTGAAGTAGCGTATATATCTTGATTTATGTTCTAGTTGCCTCTGTTTTATTGTTGCAGTGCTCTGGGTTCAGAATTGGTGTTTGATTACAGTTACTGTGTTCTGGGTACAGTGGTCAGATAAGTGCTTATTTGTTTCGGCTTTTGATTGATGAAAAGGAGTTTGGGTTATGCAGAAATTCTTGATGTTTGATTGATGTTACTTGTGGATCCAGTTTGAAAATTAATGAAACGAGGTCCCTGAAAGCAAAGAGAAGGTTGCAGCCTTCTGCAGGTAGGAGCCTGCGTACTAATATCTCAAGCTAGTACAAGAACTAAGGGAGCTGGAGCTCCCTTCCAGGAAAGTTGGAAAACGAGAGAGAGTTGTAGCTCTCCGCAGGTTGCAGCCTGCGTACTAGTAAAGTCTGCTCCAGTACAAGACATTGTAAAGAGAAGTTTCTAATTAAAAGAAGATAGAGACGAATTGCAGCAGGAGGTTTTCACCCACATTGGGTTTCCTCCTTATATCTTGTGTTCTTGTGTGTGACTGTCTTCTGCTCTGTTTCATTGTTTCTGGTACTGTTTATGTGCATCTGAATCACAGATTAATAACTGCCATCTGAAAGATAATTCAAATTATAAGTCTGCTTTATATACGTGAGTTTCTTTATCTGTAGTTGCGTATATACGTGGTTCTTATTAACTGAAGTAGCGTATATCATCTGGAATTTAAAAAGGAAATATTTGGCTTGATAATACTGATTCACCCCCCCTTCTCAGTATTATTTCCAACACTAGCATGTTGTTCCTTGCTTTCATGTTGGAAGGCTTGACAGGCTCACTTGTTTGTGAAGGTGCAAGTTCATCGCGTTCGTCCACTTTGCATGCTTCATTCGTTCGTCTGCTTTGCATGCTTTGTTAATTCATCCATTGGTGAATGTGTCCATCTACATGTGCTCCCTTCTCTCATCTCGTTCGTCGTCTTGACATGTTTGCTGGTGTACTTGTACGTGTAGTCACTCATGACGAGACGACATCAAATCCAAAACCTCCTAGTCTACCATGACACATGATCATTCGGATGCGGGTGATCAAGAGAGACAACACAACTGTGATGTGGGATGATGGCTCTGGGAAATTGATGATGAAAACTGCACAAGAATCACTGAGGGATGGATACAGACAATCTGAGTCGACAGTGACTGTCTGCAAGGTCTGGATCAGCTGGGAGGCAAAATTGCGCAAATTTTAGGAGGGACAGTCTGGGCTACAGGAGGGCAGGGCAGGCATGCTCTGCGCATTTTCCGGAATGAATAGTCAACAGGGGCTGGACAGCCAAATTTGTGCAATTTTCCAGAGGAACGGGCAGCGCTGCATGAAAGGTCAGCAGGTAGGGATTGCGTAATTTTTTTGGGGAGCTGCTCGAGAGACTGGCAGCCAAAACTGCGCAATTCCCAAAGGGAACTGCCAGTTTGCTGCTGGGGTCATTGGCATCCAAAATTACACAATTCCCAAAGGTAACTGCCAGTTGGCTATTGGGGTCACTGGCAGCCAAAACTGCGCAATTCCTAGAGGAAACTGCTAGTTGGCTGCTGGGGTTACTCGCAGCCAGAACTGCACAATTCCCAGATGGAACTGCCAGTTAGTTGTTGGGGTCACTGGCAGCTAAAACTATGCAATTCCTAGAGGGAACTGCCAATTGGCTACTTAGTCACTGGTAGCAAAACCTGCACAATTTCTAGAGGGAAAAAACAGTCTGCTGTTGGGATCTGCTTGCTAGGAAAACTGCACTAAGGCCAGGAGGTCGGTCTGCTGATCATCTCTGTGCAATTTTTGAGCTGAGTTGACTGATGGGCAGTGGGAGACCTTCTCATGAGCACTACACAACTTCTGAGATGAACAGTCAGTCAACTATCCGGGTGGCCAACATGAGTGTTGTTTGAGTTGTTCTGGTTGACTATCGATCAAGTCGAATGCAGGGTGATGGTCTGGATGTCAGTGAGGAGTCTGGTTGTCAGAAATTCAGCAAAAAGAAATACTAAGTGTGTGAACATTTGAAAGATGCATAGGTGATATGAACACACACTTGCATGTCTTGATGACGAAATGACCAAAACATCCAGACACACATGTTCAACATTACTGACCGACGGTGCAAGAAACAAGCGTGACACTTGTGATTGATCTTTCATGATCGAGACGATGTTGGCGCGACAATGAATATGACTCTGTGTTTGAGCATAACCAGAACACGGCCGCAAGCATGACTTAGAAATGAACATGCAGAGACATGAGTGCAATAAATAAGCAAGGCGAATGTAAAGATTCACACGAGTTCACGGAGTGAACCCGAGTGTGTGTAGTCATCAAGTGAAACTCTTCAAGGGAGGCTCTGAAATCAGTGTAGGCCAAAATTTTGGAGGGTGGTCGTAGTCGCTACAACAACACCCATGTTATTTTTAACACTACATGTTCCAGTGATTATGCCTGTGTTGTTAGTGTTGTTGTTTGGGCTACGTAGGCAGGGTCACATCTAATATATCTTCCTATTCTTGTTTAGTTAATCATTTGTTCTACTTGTTGATACCAACTTCTATTGAGTGCTCTCGGATATTATGGCCACCTCTTGTTTCCTATGACATGTAACAGTCCGTTGAAATAAAAGTATCTGTTACAAATAATAGTTTCATCGCACCAATTACCTGATACATATCCATGCCCCTTGGTGAGTTATTTGATTTATTTTCTTTTAATGCCTCGACAGTGCTATCTCCATGTGGAAAATGTTTTACAGTGCATGTTTCCAATTTTGTGAGGTTTTCAATGCTTCAACTTCTTTTGATTTATGTTTGGAAATAGTTTCACAACCCACTTGATAAACACCCCATACTCTAGGTGCATGTTTCAATGTGAGTGATCTAAGAGACCTGCTTCTGATGATGAAGAAGTAACCGTAAACTCTGGTGGTTTTTTATGAGATGTCGATTTTTCAACCCAGGAAACAACTACCTTAGGTGCTTGTTCAAATATACTTTTCTCAGATGCTGGTAATATAAATCCTACCTTGAATTTTTGTTTCACATTTTCTTGCTTCTTGTACACTAGAAGAATCAATTATTGTTTTTCTTCAAGCTTGTTGTATCAGTACTTGAGAGATCTTGTCTTCTGATAAATTCCTGGGAGAATCAGATTCTGATGCCAGACAAGTGCCCACCCCACATGATTGTTTGATGCCTTCCTCTGATGTCCTAGATGTTCCCATTAGTCAAAATGTAGTTTTCTCAAGGGAATTTTTTTTTGTCTACTTCCATGAATTGTATACTACGCAGTAGTAATCCTTCATTTGAAATCTCTTCCACCATAGTCATCTAATAATTTTAATCATACTAGAAAGTATTCTTCTAATATTTGTTGGTTATGCTAATACGTAGTCCGTATCAATTATTAGCCAAAAGAGAGATTCTATTTTAGTGACCTTCTAAATTCCTTTCATCATATAAGAATAAAATATAAATTTCCAAACCTCTGGGAATTGAGGTGCAGGGAGGGAAATCTTAATTGTTCAGAGTTACATTAACCCACCTATAAAACTACTAAAACAACAATATAACAATTAAATTTGGTGGTTCATTCAGCGCATCTACAGCCATGGCCAGTATACTATATATTAAAAAAATCGAGAAAATCAATAATACTTGGGTTTCCTGCTTCAACCTCGATGGTCATGATCACTATTATAAACAATTTTGCAGAGCAATATTGAAATATCTAATATGAGATCAAAACATGTATTTTAAGGTCCTTGAACCCCAACAAGAATCTTTGAAAACATCGATATTAGAGGTTAGAGGGAGATCTCAACCCCATCCGTGAGCTATAGTGTAATCAAATAACTTGTGAATTGACGAGACTTCGTATTGCGTGCAAATAGAAAATGCAGCTTTATTTCCAAGAAAAAATACAATGAACAATCCCTAGGAAGGTCCATAAAGGTGGAAATTATAATTCCATTGGCTCATAATCTGACCTGGCTTCACTTAAGAATGCATGTACTTGCCACTAAGTTTTTACTCTGATTTTCCACACAAGAGGAGAGAGCGATGAAACACGTGCTCAAATCATTTTAAGGTGCAAAATCTACTTATATTTAAAGAATTTGCACTGAAAGTTGGCAGTAATGATAAATAAGAATGGTCAGCTAGGAATGTTAGGAATGGCCAGCTTTAGGTAAAGAAAGTCTATTCAATTATAATACAGAGGTGAATCCTAGACTCTAGTTTCACATGGTTCAATAAATCATGGAAATGGGAAATTACAGAAAAAAAAAATGAAGTGTTTTTTATAGTCAGTTTTCCATAATAGTATTTTGACATTGGATTGCTTAAAAGAGGATTTCAGGGCTCGGGCATATGTATTTTTTGTTATAATAGCAGTGAATATGTGACACACCTATTTCTCTTGTATCTATATACAGTTTTAGTCTAGATAAGGGTCGTACAATTACTCAACTTAAGTGTCAGTTGGGATCAATCCTCCATTGGTGATTTCCTTTCACAATCGTCCATGGAGTATAAAGAACAGAAAGCTTTGCACTTTTACATTTTTTTGGAGCATATGGAGAGCTCAGAAATCAAGGATTTTAGATAATGAAGAGCTAGATGTTTGGGATACTTTCCTGAAGACCTCAACTTATTTTCTTGAGATAGGCCTTCCCAAGGAAAAGGTTTCTAGTTTTCACTTTCAGATGAAGGATGTGTGGGAAAAATACCCTTTAAGATTTTTTCATGGGAGATCAACAGATAAGGTATGTGAAAGTGGGGCACTGATTGCACTGAAGCCCAGAGAGGTTCATTTTTACTAGTTTAGTGGGTTAGGAACAAATGATAAAGCAGTGTTATTGGCTCTATGGGAAGTTATAAGTTGTGCCAAATGGATTTCTATTGAAGAGATTGATGTCTTTGGAAACTCCAAAGTGATCATTGATTGGATAAATATGATATCTACTTTCGAGTCCTCTATGTTATCAAATTGGATGAGGAGGATAAGGCTCTTGAATAGGTATTTCAAGAGTATTTCATTTTCACACATCCACAGAGAACAAAACATGGTGGCAAATGGCTTTTCAAAAGAGGGAAGCAGTATTGAGCCTGTTATGATCAAATTTTAAGTTCTTGCCAATTGATCCATCCAAAAACTAGATTCATTACAATTTGAAAGTTTTGATCTCACTATTTGATGTTGTTTTCATGATTTTTGTTGGTGTATCAAGGCTCTATAGTGATATATATGTAGAGAGAAGAGATTGATAAAAAAAATCAATGATGTTTATTTTTTATATCGGTTAGAATGTTTTGAACAATATGTAAGACAAAGACCTGAGAATTGTATAAGTTGATAGAACATAGAAAGAGATGTGTTTTATGGCTATTACTGAAGGGATGAAAGCAATTGAGAAATCCATGCATACGAACTACTTTTTATTAATATAAGTTAGTGTTTTTTTTCCTCTAAAAAAAGTAACGATAAATAAGAATTCCCAACGAGATTGATGGGCAATGTCAACTTTATTTGATGGTTGCCCAATGAGATTGATGGGCAATGTCAATTTTATTTGATGGAGCTTTGGGGGTCTTAGGTTCGCATTAAAAACTGAAGGGAAAAAACTAATCTCTATGATATTTACAGTAAATTAAATCTTTAAAATATCCTACCGCAAATTAGGAGACAATATGCCTAAGCAAGAAAATAAAATAATTTCCCCAAAAACACTCAATCGAGCACCGCATTAAGGCATATTGAAGGATAGACAAAAAAAAATCATGAAATAAACCAAGGTCATTATCCTTCTTTTCGATTTTATTTCTTGAGAAAAAACCATTAGTATACATGAACTAATTGGACAAAATATTGGCATTGACAGTCCCTCCCTTGTAGTCTACCATTGTTTGAGCATTAACAACAATAAAAATAGAAGAAGGACATTTTCTTATAGATCATAATCAAGAAATGCAGAAAAATCTTTAAGCTTGAAGAATAAATATTTGTCCCATTATTGAGCAAAAACACATCGAGCTCTGGATGAAGAAAGTCGCTTGCTTTTTCTCTCTTTTTGATTTGGGAATGCACCAAAACAACTATAGAAAACAAATCACATATCAGGAAACACAACTATTTTGAATTTGGGCGTGCCTCAACATTTTTGGAAAAATAGGAATAAAATATATGAGTTATTGTGTATGCATTTACCTGTGTGTATAAGATTGAGATGCCTAAGCTAATCTGTGCTTCTTGCTCCAACTCTTCCTTCCTTCCACACACATTTTTGGTTTCTTCCAAGATTGTTAAGCAAAGGGGAAATAATGGTTAATAGACCAAGTGCCTGAGGCATGGGCAAAGTACTTTTTATGGAGGGAGTCTACCTAAATCTAGGAAGTAATATGGGTTGATTTGGCCATGGAAGCCATCGTATAAGTTTATCATGTCTTTGACCACAGGAAGATGGCATTTTCAGGAGTGCAGTATACAATGAATATATTATTATATTTCATATTTAATTCATTATTTTGCTTCGAGTAGCTTTGAAAGGTGACCCAAAGAAAAAATGACCCCCACCACATGAAATTTATTATATCCTTTCATTAGATAGCAAAGCAAAGAAAAGGATAGCATGTGGGTAGTTTACAGCACCTTGCGAATCCCATCAAAATGGAAGTTATAATGTAAAAAAGGTTAGGATTCCATTTAAAGTTGGGATTCATCCATTTCATGTAATATTAAGTTTAGTGCCATTTATCCTTTTATTTTAGATGTTTTGGTAATTTGTATGATTAATGTTATAGATTAAGTTTTAGGCAAGAATTCTCTTGCCATGTAATGTCAAATTAATATTAAATTTAGTGGCATTTATTCATTTCATATAATATTATGTATGGTTTGATTATATAGTATTTTATATTTTTATATAATTTCTATGATTAATGTTATAGATGTTGAAAGAGGCTACAACTCTTTTATGAGATTTCTTCATTTTTTCTAACAATGTAATTATTAATGTTATTTTTGTTGAAAAGAGGATCTTAAGCTCTAAATAAAGCTTTTAGAGTCATTGAACATGAAGTAACCCTCAATCAACTACATAGATACTCTCTAAAGGATATTCAAATTTCAACTTGGACAAGGGAGCCATGACATTCTATTCTACATAAAGAGGCACAAGAATTGATAGTATGTATGATTTTTTAATATAATGTGTGAACATTTAGAGAATGTAAATGTGTTATTAGAATTTGTGCACATTTTTGTAATGCATGTATCTGTAGACTAATATGGCTTTAGAATAATCTAGATTTATATTAATTGACCAAATTTAAATCAACATATTTTAAATTCAAATTAATAAAATCATCGTCTTTATGAACCTAGTGCGGTAATCAACCATGGTATGTAACAACACCACAAAAACCCCAAAACAAATAGTGTGTTGTCTCTCTATAATGTGAGGAACAAATTCCTATTAACCCTTAAAACACTTCTATATCAGTTTCAAACTCTTTTTCTTGTCGCTCCTTCCAAAGGGAATATAAAACTATTATATATTGTAAACTTATAATCTATATTGTATAAAAATTTTATAATTCTAACATTATAGATGGGTTTTTAGACCCTCTAATGGGGTCATTGAATCCATCGACCTAAATTTTAACATTGCACGCGGATTTAGAGACGCCCTTAAAGGGGTCTCTAAATTTTAACGTTGGAGATGGATTTAGAGACACCTTTGTGTCTAAATTTTAACACTGTAGATGGACACTTTAGCGAAATGTGACACTTTAGTATCAAAATTGTAGTTTTCCATTTCGAGAGTGACACAATTAAAAGTGACTAATTCGCATACTTGTACTTGTTAGTTGGTCATATTTTTATTCTTGGACTATAGTAGTCGTTTACGTTAATCATTTTCAATTTTATCACTTATTATCTAGTCATATATTTTAGTCCTTGACTAATTAGTCATTTAAGTTAGCTGCCTTTAGTTGGGTCACTTATTATCTAGTTGTATAATTTATCCTTAGACTAAATTAGTCGTTTTTAGTTGGGTCACTTAAAATTGCTCAAATTTAGTAGTAAACCACTTGAAATAAATTGTGGTGACTAACTTTTTTAGTCGTGTAGTCACTAATCTCTCATTTTATACTAGTGTTCTTTTCCACAATTGCTAGTAGTTGGGTGGTTCAAATATCAAACCATAATTTTAGTACATTGAATTCAGGTAAGGTAGGAAACTTCCTAGATCCCCCTTACAACTGTTCCCTCAAGCATTAAGAGTCATGCTGGGTGGTCTCTTCTTTAGTTTTAGCAATATATTTAATAAAAAATAATAATTACATCAAATGAATTTTGTTAAAATACCCACAGTGACCATTCTAGCATTATCTATCTTAATTACATATCACAAAACATGGGGTTTAAAAAGGGGTGTTATATATGTGCTCACCCTTAACTCCATCTTTTTCAACTATGAGTTTTATTTCCATTTTTATAAGTTCTAGATTTATTATATGTCTACACTATATTATCATATCTTATCTTAAGACAAACCTAGTTTCCTACAAGGCAAAGTCCTAGTTACTTTTTCCTACAAGGTAAACTCATCTAGTTACTTTCTTGAACTTGTAGACTTATTCAGTTACTTTCTTGAACTTCATTTGTTACTATGTGTCTTAAATGCTTTGTATGGCCTAGTTTCCTAATAGGCATGTAAGATTACTTTTTTCCCCAAGCTCTTCAAATAGGGAGGTGTTTAGAATCCATCTATCAACACTCACTAGGTGGTTTGTAGCCTCTTTATTTTTGTTCTAATTATGCATTTTATGTTTCAAAATACAATAGAATAGAAACTCTTCTAATTATGCATTTTATGTTTCAAATACAATAGAATAGAAACTCTTAAAAGAAACTAATAATTCATACCTTAATAATAAGATTAAAAAGCTTAATAAGTGTAGTTGGTGTACTCATGTTATCGTGAAGGCATGCAGTTAATGCTCAAGCAATTTTTTGTGAAATTTGCATTGCAATAACCTATGTTAAAACTAATATATAAGGTTATGGTATTTTGTATTATGAACTACTTTTCAATCTAGAAAGATAGGAAAAGTCTCGATTGAATATGAACATTCATTAAAAATTTAAGGGACTTCTTAAAACATGAATCCAAAAAATGAAAAAATTTTAAAGATAAGATTTATATAAAAATCTTAGCCAAACTTACTAGTCCCTAATATACAAACTCTAAAATATTTAGAAAATCTATAATATTTTTTTTTCAGAAGAAAAAAACCAGATAGATTATATTAAGAGTATATAATGAAACTTTGATACAGCAGTCAAATATTCCATATTGCCTGGAGGCAACCACGACATAACAGAAAAAAACCGAGAATGGAAAATATACAGATATAGATTGACTATGCAAAAACACACAAGGGAGAAAGTCTCGTGCCAGCATGAGGCAAAAAGAGATCATTAGTCCTAATGAGAAAGGAAACAGAAATAGCGAGAGCACCATAAGCATATCGACCCATCGAAGACAACAGCTGGAAAAGTATACAAAAAAGTCAACATCAGAACCTGTAGGAGAGAGATCCCTACACATCAGGAGCGATAGAGAAATCAGATATCCGCAGCAAGATGGATACAAGAGGAGTTCTGAGATCTTGGAAAATACAATCATTTCTCCACCTCCATAAGAGCCAGATAACCGAACCAACTCTAAAATATACCAACTCTAAAATATTTAAAATTATTTTAATAAAAATATTTAAAATTTTAATAATTTTATCTTTAAAAAAATTACAATTTTAAAAATAAAAATAATTTCAAAATTCTTATTCTAACTGTTGCTCAAATATTATGCTATTTAATTAATTTTTTTTCCCTCAATCAAATAATAGTAATGATATTTAATTATAACTTTTTCATATTTTTCCTAAATCGAGTAATAGTTAATAATACAAAATAACATAATTCTAATAAAATATATTGAGTTTCCAACCTTCAATCTCGTAATCTAAAAGGAAATAGGGTGTATTCCGAATGCAACACTTTTTAATTCACTACATGCTTTGAATAGATGTGTGTCAAGCAGTCGCTGTAGTCCATAAGATTCATAGTGGAGAACATGCTTTCGAGGTTAAGCATTTTGTCGGGTTAACCTTTCTGCACACGTCTCCTTCACGCATTGTTCATGACATGTGGAAGCTGCAGGTGAGCCCTCTGCGCTGCACGGAAGATGGAAAAATAAGCATTACTATTCACTCTAGAACTATATGAAAAGTCTCAACTAAATATTAATATTCATCTTAAAGATGAATTTAAATGCCATAATTCATGTATTTACAGGTGTATTTATATGAATTATTTTGGGGTGGTTGAGTTTGAATTTTTTGAGGGATTTATTTGTGATTGTAAAATTAGGAATAAAGAAAATTTTAGTGATAAAAATTTGTTTTAAAATATAGAAATTTTAACAAAATTTATTGTTTTTAATATGCCAACTCTAAAATACTTAAAATTATTTTAGTAAAAATATTTAAAATTTTAATAAATTTATATAATCTTTATAAATAAATTTACAATTTTAAAACTAAAATAATTTCCAAATCTCTATTCTAACTATTTCTGAAACATGGTTATTATTCAATTATAATTTTTCAAAATTTTCCTCAAATTAATAATAATTTAATAATACAAAATAACATATAACTCTAATGGATTAGGTTTTCAATATCGCGGTGAAAGGGTGTATTTCTCATTAATTTTTTCGAACCTTAATGTGAAAAGGGTATATTATTTCTTCCAACTATTCTGTATGCAATCCTTTTTAGTTGGAAAATTTGTAGAGATGTCAATTTGATTGACAGATGGGAGTGGGCAAGGGCTAATGAGCTTGCTATAAGGCATTAAATGTCCACTTAACTGCAAACTCGATAGCTATATAATTTTGGGTGAAAAAAGAGTGTTCAAAAAAGCACCTGTTTTATATGGCTATCGAACTTGTAGCTAACCGGATATTTAATGCCCGATAGCAAACTCGTTAGCCCTTTCCCATGAGAGTGGTTGTTTATTGGAATAAATGCGTGTCAAGCTGTAGTCCATAAGATTCATAGTGGAGAACATGCTTTCGAGTTCACCATTTTGTCCGCTTCTGCTGTCTGCGCGCACTGTGCTTTCTTGGATGATGAACACGTCTGGGTAAATGGATACAGCTCAAGTTGCACTGAAAGAGCGCAAAGCATTATGGGTTCCACCACACTCAAAGGCATAAGGACTCCAGTCTGTGTCTAGCAATGTGGATCCCACACGCAAAGAAGATAAGATTGACGCGGTTCATGGCCTTGCAAATCAAATATTTTCCTTATTCTATTACCCTCTGCCTCTACAAGGAGCCTTTATGTAATCTCTGCACTCTCCACTTTCTTGCCTTCACAATTTATCCCCACCTCTGCACCTCCTAACGTCGTCTCCTCCCTCTGCATTGACCATCCAGAGCATCGCAGCACCCAATTTATCATTCTCTTTCAGTTCGTATAATCGTCGAACAATTGGCAATGGCATACCCAATCCCCCAAACCCCCTGTGAAATCGAAGAAATTGAAATGGAAGATCAGAGATCTTCGGATGGTGCTTCCTCCTCTTCCACCGCCGCTGTTGATAAATACGATGTGTTTATCAACCATCGTGGGGAAGTGAAGAAGAACTTTGCCGGCCATCTCTACCGTGCTCTTCTTTTACGTGGATTGAGACCCTTTTTAGATCAACAGGATTTGCAGGAAGGACTACCTTTTCCTTCTCAATTAGAAGCTGTTATTAGAAACGCCTCCGTCCACGTTGCCGTCTTTTCACCAAAATATGCAGAATCCCGTTGGTGTTTACATGAACTCCTCCTCATGCGACAGTCTGGGGCTCCAATTATCCCTGTTTTCTACCATGTCAACCCGGCTGATCTTAGGTGGACAGATCAGAACAAAACTAAAGGTTATGGTCTCAGCTTGCACCAGCTCGAATTGAAGACAACGTTCGACCCTCGAACACAAGAAGAGAAGCTACGATATGATCCCGCCACTATTCAGAAGTGGAGAGATGCTCTTTCCTTTGTTGCAGACATAAGTGGGTTTGATCTGAACGGCAAGTATAACGGGTAAGACCTCCAAACCCCTCTCTATGTATACACTATATATGATACTTTGCCCTATGCTTTCAATTATTTATTTATTTTCTGTTGGTGTTTTTGTGGGTGAATATCTAGTGACGAGGTGCACATGATAGATAAGATCGTTGAACGTGTGGGTAAAATGATTAGAAAACCAGGGTTGTATGTGGCCAAACATCCCACTGGTTTAAATGACAAAGTCACAGATTTTGAAGCTACAGTTTTGAAGCAACAGCAGGCTGGAAAAATCCAGGTTGCGGGCATAGTCGGCCTTGGTGGAATGGGGAAGACAACGTTGGCTTTAGAACTCTTCAATAGAATGAGTTCCAAGTACAATAAGTCCTTTTTTTTATCGGATGTTAGAGAGAAGGCTAATAAAAGCTCATTACATTCGGTGCAAAGGGAGCTTCTGAGGGGCCTGACTCAGGGCCTGCCTGAAAGAGAAGTGCATATAAATAACATTTATGAAGGTATAGGGAAGTTTGAAAAGCATCTCAAATCTGCTCATGTCTTGTTAATTTTAGATGACATAGATCATGATGATCAACTAGAGGCACTTCTACCAGTTAAAGATGTCTTAAGTCCGGATAGCTTTATTTTAATTACATCTCGGTATAAAGATGTGCTGGAAAGGTCAGGAGTGGAACAGTTGTGCATTCCCAGACAACACTCGCAACAGCTCTTTTGTTCATACGCCTTTTGTCAAACCAATCCACTCCAAGGATTTGAAGATCTTGTAGATCAGTTTCTTCAAGTATGCGATGGACTGCCTTTAGCTTTGAAAGTGCTTGGGGCACTTCTCTTTGGAAAACATGAAACATATTGGGTTGCTAAACTTAATGAATCAAAAGTTCAAATGAAAGTTTCACCTGATATAAAGAAGAGATTAAAAATCAGTTACGACGCACTCAGCGAAGAGGAGCAGAAGATCTTTTTAGATATCACCTTTTTCTTCATAGGAGAAAGCAAAACAAGTGCCATAGCAGTTTGGGACGCGTCAGACTGGAACGGTTTGCCGGGGCTTACAAATTTAGAGGGCAAATGTCTAGTTGAAGTAGATGATAAAAATGTGATACATATGCACGATCAACTGCGAGAGTTGGGAGGACAGATTGCAGAGGAAGAAACGCCGCGCCGTCTTTGGCGTCCCACCGGGAACATTGATGATTGGTTGCACAACTACTCCTCTGTAAGTCCTCAATCATTCAAACTTTTTAAATAGTTAACCTTTTTCAATTTCTCCTTCGTTTTTCACCTTCAAAATATTTAAATTTAACCGTAGCAATCTGTGTACAGTTTCTTAATTCTCCATCCGAATGAACAGGTTTTAAGCAAAGCATGCGGAATTTGTCTTCTCCCTGAGGGGCATAGCACCAAACCAGTGGGGACGAGCTCAAAAGTGTTGGGGAAGCGGAAACGTTATCGTTTTCTTGGTTGTGATGTCATGAATTTTCAACTTGTTGAGACTGAAGGACATCTGCTAGATCGTATTTTGCGGGTGCATTCGCCAAATCTCTCATGGCTTTCTTGGCGTCATTGTCCCTACACTTGTCTACCTTCCTGGATTAATATTGAGAATTTAAGGGTTTTGAAAGTGGAGGGCGCTGTATTGAGAACATTATGGCAAGACATATCGCAGGTAAATCTAAACTTTTTGTCTATCGATATTGCATAAAAGGGTCTTCAATTATTTCTCACGGTTTTCCCATCTTTCTTACACTCGAAATGCTTGATCTTGCAGGCACCTTTGCAGTTGCAGGAATTGGACCTGTCTTCGTGCACTCAATTGGAGAGGCTGCCAGATTCCTTCGGCAGCTTGACGAACCTCCACAACTTGGACCTGTCTGATTGCAAGAAATTGGAGAGGCTGCCAGATTCTTTCGGCAGCTTGTCGAACCTCCACAGCTTGGACCTGCGTTGGTGCAAGAAATTGGAGAGGCTGCCAGATTCTTTCGGCAGCTTGTCGAACCTCCACAGCTTGGACCTGACTTCGTGCTCTCAATTGGAGAGGCTGCCAGATTCTTTCGGCAGCTTGTCGAACCTCCACAGCTTGGACCTGACTTCGTGCTCTCAATTGGAGAGTCTGCCATATTCTTTCGGCAGCTTGTCGAACCTCCACAGCTTGGACCTGCGTTGGTGCAAGAAATTGGAGAGGCTGCCAGATTCTTTCGGCAGCTTGTCGAACCTCCACAGCTTGGACCTGACTTCGTGCTCTCAATTGGGGAGTTTGCCATATTCTTTCGGCAGCTTGTCGAACCTCCACAGCTTAAACCTGCCTCATGCAAGAAATTGGAGAGGCTGTCAGATTCTTTCGGCAGGTTGTCGAACCTCCACAGCTTGGACCTGTTTGATTGCCTGAAATTGGAGAGTCTGCCAGATTCTTTCGGCAGCTTGTCGAACCTCCACAGCTTGAACCTGCCTGTGTGCTTGGAGAGGCTGCCAGATTCTTTCGGCAGGTTGTAGAAGCTCCACAGCTTGGCCCTGTTTGGTTGCCGGAAATGGGAGAGGCTGCCAGATTCTTTCAGCGGCTTGTCGAACCTCCACAGGTTGAACCCTATGTTATCAGAAACGGTACGGGAGCATTCGTTTCCGAAGAAAAACGCAAAGAAAATGGAACGGTACGGAAAACGCCGTTTCGTACGGTCGTTTTCGTTTACATCAAACCGGTTTTTCCATAAACGAATGGTTTTTTGACACGGTTTTCATAGCAACGTTTGTTCTGGTTCATTTGTAATGCTGGTCTAGTTCTAATGGACGTTGAGCAGAATAAGAAAAAGGCAAAGGTTGGTTTTCCAGAAACGTTGCTCTGGTTTGTTTTTGTTTGCACTGTTGGTTTCATTGTAAAGTTGAGTCCAATTTAAAAAAATGAAAGTTGGTTTTTGTGGATAGTGTTTAGAAGCTTTTTCATAGTATGCTGTATTTAGCTTAAAATTTCTTTACCAATATTGTTTATTTAGAGATTTTGTTTGTTAAAATTATATTATTAGGATGTGTTGCTTTATGTTTTAATTATTTTTTCTTAATTTTTGTGTTGGTTTTATTTAAAAGTATATTTAGTGTAGATTTTCTTATATAATTTTATAGTATTTAACATTTAAAAATTGTCTCTTTATACAAAATTATAAATTTAAATGCACATGGTTACCTTATATATTATTTTTATTATTATGAACATTAATTACTATTATAAATATAAAGATTAATTACTATTATAATAGATTAACAATAAAGTTTTGAAAGTTTGATGGTATTTTTTTTAGGTTTTGTCTAGTTGTAGCATTTCTGGTTTTCAACCCTTTGGCGTTTTCTATGCAAAATGTCAGTGGAGGGAGCAACACTTCTTCCTATAGCAAAATAGTTGAAGGTAGTAGTAGTTCTAAACAACCCTCTTCTTTTGGCTCAATTCCCTAATCCCAATGGAGCTCAATTCAATCTTCACTATCCTATTACCCAACTAGAGAAACTACATCCTAGTAGTTGCTTACCAAATACTACAATATAGCCCAAATTTGAGGTCCGCTCAAATAATATGGCAGAATATACACATGATATGCCAGATCATGTACTCATCAGGAAATTTCTAGGAATATGGCCTTCAAAAAAATCCCACTCTCACTAGGTCCAAATCAAGTGGAAATGGAAAGGTCAAATCAAGCTTGAATTCAATGCCAAAGGTTTCTTCACTATTAAACGATCAAACATGGATATTTGCGAATGACCTATGTAAGCAACACAAGCTTTGTTTCTCACTATGAATATTCGAGAATGGTCTATGTGAGCACATTATTGGAGAATGCGGATGATGTATGCTTTGTTTTATGTTTTTCACATTTTTCTTGTTTTTTCTCTCTCCTCGTTTCTTGAATGCGAAACCTCCAAACTTCGTTTCGTTGTTTTTTCTCATTTTGTTTCCCGTTTCTCGTTTCTGGTAACATAAGTTGACCCTGCTTTGGTGTGAGAAATTGGAGAGGCTACCAGATTCTTTCGGCAGCTTGTCGAACCTCCACAGCTTGGGCCTGGGTTGGTGCCTGAAATTGGAGAGGCTGCCAGATTCTTTCGGGAGTTTAAGTAGCTTTAAATATTTTGATGCCGGGTCCTGTTCTAAGTTAAGAATCTCATGCAAAGCATTTGGAAATATAAGAACACTCGAGCATATAGATCTTTCCGGCTGTAAAAAAGTTGAAGTATGGCCCTCGCAACTGGGGCATCAAAGGTCCCTGAAAGTACTGAAGTTGAGGGGCACAAATTTGAAGAAAGAATTGCCAAGTGCTTTTGAACTCCCCAGTGATTTAGAAGTTTTGTGGATAGGAAACCCTTTGCTGGAGACGGTGATGCCTTCGCTAGGTCACTTACGGAAGTTGAAGGAATTGCATGTCGAGCGTATTAATCTGAGAAGTATAGAAGGCCTTTGTGGTCTTCCAATGCTTCAAGAGTTGCACATTGAAGAGTGTAACGAACTTGAGGAGCTGCGGAGTGTTGAAACAATGGTGTCCTTGGAGGAGTTGTATGCAATCGATTGTGCGAAGTTGAAGAGCATACGGGATTTGGCGCAGCTAACAAAACTTAGATGTCTAATTGTTGAAGGGTGCCCTCAGTTGGGCGAGTTGGAAGGAGTTGAATGTTGTCAATCATTAGGGGATCTTTATGTCAAGGGGTGTCCCAAATTGCGGTGGGATGAGAGAGTAGTAGAGAGGCTGCGCCAGCAATGCGGCTCTGGATTTAGGTTGGAGGAACCAAATCGAAGTTGAAATGAAAGTGTTAAATTCGCAATTTAAAAGCAGAGAGACTAAAACAGAAGCATGCATGATTGTAATATAAATGGTCTTTTCAGCGGTAAAGAAATGGGGTCCATGTTACTGTAAAAGTATTATACAGTGAAGAAGTTTTTAATATATTTTTTTTAGTGTGTGGCACTTGCAGAGGCAAGATTGACTCTGATAACCATTACCATGGAGGAAGATAAATGGTCCAGGATTCATGTCGGGACCTCTCAAGGGAATATCAACTCCAACACTTTGTATTCCTGATAGTCATTAGACTCTGATAACCATTACCTTGGAAAAAGAGAAACAGTCAAGGATTCATGTTGGGACCTCACAAAGGAATATCAACTTCAACACTTTGCATTCCTCATAAGTCATTGAAGTGGAGGTTGGATTCACAATCACTGCATGGTACCTTCGTAACCATTGCCTAAGTTAATTTGGGCTGCCAGGATTTGTAATACATTTTTATTTGGGAAATGAAATGGGTCAACATAGAATCAAGGTCTGAATCACTGATTCACATTTGCTGGAGAATGATAATATAGAGTCAAACTGACAACCACCACTGGAATCTCATAAATAGCATCGAAGGTTTTTGTCAGAAGGTATAATAGAAGTCAAACTGCCAACCAACACTGGAAGCTCATGTATAGCATCAAAGGTGGCTTATTTAACTATTGAATGCCTTCTTAACGTTCCAAATTTTTCTACAGTTTCAATAGTTCCTAAAGTATAGTTTGCCATAAATTAGAAAGGAAACATGTCTTACTGGCTCTTGGCCCTCAAGATAAATGAAGCAAGGCATATGTTATGTAGTGGCATTATGGGATCGTCTGTGTTGTTCAAGTTTCTGTTGTGTAAATAATTGGCTTGCTTCCAGAAGTTTTGTGCACTAACTATTGCAGCCTGTAGATGCACCATAAAACAAGTTACAACACATATAAAGCAGAAGAGTGTTTTGCCTTTACACAACTGGTGTGTAAACATGTCACCAGCCTAAAAACTATGCCAAGCCCCAGACAGCCATAGAAGTTGAAAAATAAGTTATAACATCAAAAAAACCCAACTTGAAAAGAAATCGGGATTTTTTATAACACATTAAAGCTCAAGGAAAAAAAAAGCTACCAGATGTGTCAAGAATGATGTGGAGAGAAGAATTGGATCTCTCTTATGCAAAATCACTCCAAAATGCTGTCCACCTTGGAGATTTTGAAGGCACATGGGAGGGCACAACTGCTACACTGGTAAGATAAAACGTAAAAGAAATTCGCGATATTTTAGCAAAATTAATCCTAAACTGAAAATGACAGAGAAATTATCTTGCAGAAGATGAGCAAGGAAAAGAAAGCTGAAAAATAGGCCGAGGCCGACAGAAACTAATCATAAAGACCAGATGCAGTATATGCACATTTGTTTGCAGGCTATGCACGAGTTAAAGAATGACAGTAAAACGGCAGAGTCGGTCTAAGAATCGCTTAGAAAACCCTAAAAGCCTTGAAAACCTAGAATTTAAAACCATTTAAACACAGTTTTTGACATAATCGATAGCCATTAATGAGTAAGACGCAGATTTTTAGGTTGTCGTATTAAAAAGCAGAGGAGTGCATTTACACAGCAAGTGCTTACCGAGTGACCGCCTGTCAAACTCAAATCATGCTTTACATAGCAAGTGCTTACCGAGTGACCGCCTGTCAAACTCAAATCATGGTGCCGTGAGCATTATAAGCATATAATCTATCTGAAATTTCCAACGAATGAACAGAACAATGATAATTTAATCCTAATCAGTGATGGCCAAAAGCCAGGGAAGAAGAACAGCAACAACCACTGGCAAACGAAGAAGATAAGTCAAATTTAGATATAAATTGGTTTTGAACCAGGTTTTTGTATGATGTGGATGGAACATTTATATTTTGGGAAAGGGAAATTTGTCATCATTTGTGTGTGCATCTTTTGAACTGGGATATTTTGTAGTCTCTATATCCTCAGGGGCCTCGGTAACCAAAACAGGTTGATTAAGCTGGGGAGGATAAGAAGAAGATGCATCAATTTCTGAATCTGATGCGCTGGATTCTGAGTGGTCATATCTCTCAGAGGCATCTGCAGTTTCCATGTCTCTTGCTATTTTGTATCTTCGGAGAAAATGCAATGGAGAAGATCCATGGATTGGAGTTGTTTCTCCGCTTTGAAATCCCGAAAACACAGTTGGTCTGCTTGTGAAACCAGGGGAAGAATGCTTTGACTTTCTATCTCATTTTGTTTTTTTCTTAGCATTTTTCTACCATCTGTTCAAAGCATTGGCTATCTATTCTTCAAATATTGTCTTCTTCATGTGAGATCCCATCTGCATAAAAATATCCCATCATATTTTAAGAGCACATTCCTTTATACATGATATTTAACCAGAACAGGGTGTTTTTGAACAATCCAAAAGTTCACTAAAACATTTGTACATACTGGAAAAACAAAATTTGCCCCAAAAATGGATGTTCTCTATCTATCAACAAACAGGGTAAAATGGATGTTCTCTATCTATCAACAAACAGGGTAAAATGGATGTTCTCTATCTATCAACAAACAGGGTTATATCAAGAAATAAAATTAAAATGATTTAAAGAAAAATCATCACTTCTATTTCTCTGCTTTTCTGGAAGGCTCCAGACCACAAAAAAAATTAATTTAACAAACAAAAGGAAGCATATTTTAGAGTGGTCATACTTTTCATTCGAAAATCCTCTGAGGCTTTACCTGAAGCTCTCAATAGAGAGATAACTGTTGTACAAAAAAAAAATTAAACTCCACTGTTTTCTATCTCCTGATAAATTTGTCTACTATGAGTTTAACTATTTTTTAATGAGGTGATTTTTTAACCGTTTCACCGAAATCTGATGACACGATTTTTGGTGAGATCACAATGTTTCATTGTTTAAATTGTATTTTTGAGTACAAAAATGGATTCAATGTCCTGAAAAATCCCTTAAACATTTGGATTGTGCAAATTCAACAACTTAAAGCTAAAATTTCCCCTATTTCTAATCAGAAACTATGGTTTTAACAATTTCTACTCAAATTTTGGGCAAAATTAACCAAAAAAAATCAAAAGTGGTCTCATTAAACAACTGTGTTAATGCATTATCAAGTGACACCTTATCTCTAATTTTATCAGTACAAGTAAGATATTTAATATCACAATGTAGGGTTTGATTAATCTATTTCTGTACAAAATAAACCAGGTGAATACACTAAGTGAATACTTGGACGATGTAGCTCTCCTTTTTTGTAATTATATAAGCCAGCATTTTCTCAAGTTCAATCGATCTTGTCAAACACCTAAACTGATTGCATTTTCAATGAAGATGGAGTAGACTGACCTGTGTCACAAGGGCATAAAGTGGAAGTGTGATGTAACTACATAGAAACTACACAGCAACCCTAGACACAAACACAAGCAACCCAAGGTAATCCTTATCAGATGCGTAATAAGGTCACTCTTAATATTCTTCTTACACATATTAAAGTTGCAAAACAATCAAGTAGTGCTAAGTCAAAGAAGAGATAATGATATTAAATAAATAAAAAGCAAACAGTTAAAATGATGAAGTTTGCTTGGAAGCTAGAATTTCCTTTACATGTACCCAAAAAAATATAAATTAGCACACTAGTCTATATGTTGCATACTTACCCTGTGATAATTCTTACTATGATGAAAGTAAACCTGTCATGAAAACAAGATCTCAGGCCAAATTCGTACTGCAAGAATGAAGTCAAATTTAAATAAGGTGCACAGAGGGATCGGAATTGAAAATTTGTAGCTGTGTAAACTAAAATTGATTTAAAACACCTAGCACTGCAATATGCTACCATTGTTATAA
The DNA here is from genome assembly GCA_031772625.1 of Pinus tabuliformis. NCBI lineage: Eukaryota > Viridiplantae > Streptophyta > Pinopsida > Pinales > Pinaceae > Pinus > Pinus tabuliformis. The sequence goes on along the minus strand of CM062816.1, from coordinate 745,939,085 downwards.
TAGTAAATCCAATGATTCTACATGCAAAAGTTCATTCTTTACTAAATGAACATAGTGCTTACCCATATCCACAAGAAGAAAGCAAGCTAGAAAGCATTCTGCAGAACATAACGTAAGTTTGCTAACCATCAAAGCATTGTCATTTCCATGAATATTCAGTAAACAAGATTCAGAAATAGAATTTGTCAATGAGGCATTGGTGTGAAAACCATTTTGATACCTGGAATAGAGTGAAATGGATCAAGAAAAGAACAAGTTTAGGACGACTGAACCAAAAAAGTTCATCTGTTGGCTGCACTATGGGAGTTCCTTGAACTACAGCATGCCTCTCTTGAATTTCTAAGGCCATCTCTATTATTATAACTTGTAGCTTTGTGGCGACCAACAAAACCGTCTGCGCATTTTCAAGATCGAATGACAATAAGCCCGAAGAATTCAATCAAGAAACTTTTCAGGTCATTAACTCACATCATCAATAAGACAATCCTATTAGTCTAAGACTTTTGTTTACTTACAGCTAAGGGAACAAAAGAGAGCCAAAAGTACGCATACCATCCTGCTCAGAGAAACACATCCAATCCAAAAGAAAATATTAATTGAACAAAAGCGAAAACTGCATATGAATATGCAAAATTATGTCTTTGGCGGGAGAGATGAGTCTTGAAGACTTACCATACAAATTAAGAAGCAAAAAAATTACAGCAAAAGCCCACAAGGAAGGACTGCAGATAATGCATCAAAAGGCCTCTGTTTAGGTAAAATTCAAGGGGATTTTCAAAACATTCCAAGAAGTTGACATAGCAAGGACCAAGAAGGAAACCTAATGTTATTTCTGAAGACCAAAGCTTTTGTGAACAGGGAAATCTTTACTAACCTGATTCCAACCACCCTCTTGAAGTCATCAATTAATGACCTCTTGATATATTTATGAAAATCAAACTTGCTATTCGGGGTCAAGTGAGCCTATACAGTTCCAATAAATAAATAAAATTATAGTACTAATTAGATTCCTTACACAAATGATATGGGTGCTGATATAACAAAGATGAAATGGAAAAGATGATTTAAATTTATCAAGACTTACAACAATGAAGCCATGGCGCAAGGTCAGGTAATCAAATTTTGTTACTGACCAAAAGAATTGTCGAAAGAAGCATACCTGCAAATCCAAGGAAAATTAATGTTAAACCAGAACTGGATATTTCTCAGTTAACATGCAAAGGTCAAACTCAGATATATCCATAGATCATTTGCAAGTATGAAATACTTACCATCCATTTAAGAATCGGTATTCGGCTTGATAAAGGCATATGACGCTTTACAAATGAGGTTTCTTGGGTTAATTTGAATCTTGCAGGATCTGCTTGGACCAATAAAGCAAGCAATTGCCTCAATATACAGTTTTCTTAGCACGCTCAAAAAGTTACCCAACCCAAAAGATTCATTTTGTGTCCTTTCAATCTTCTATATTTAAAAACATTACTCAATCAGCTTATAACATATTTTTTTAACTAAAACAAGATTTTTTTGGAGAATCGGTAACTTGAAAGATCAGCTATCACTATTAAACCAGTTACAACTATTTCATAAATACTATAAACAGGCCAATTACAACTTACAACATGTCTCTAGAGACTTGAACCCACATAGTTGGGAAACAAACTGTTTACCAAACTACTTGAACTAAGATCCATTGACCAATCACCCTATAACTAACACAGTATATCCCAATTAGAATTGGCAGGTTGCCAACCAGTTATTACTTTTCAACTTAAAGAGTCTCCGAAGAATGGAGTAAATAAGATTCCATAGCAACCCAATTAAGGGAGAAGAAATAAAAGAACATCAACTCACCATTTGAAAACTCATAATCCAGAGTTTGTGATTCCCTTTCCCACTCTTTTCAACGCCTCATCTAGGCATCAAGAGGACTTGTAGATCTCAGTATTAACAAAGGATATAAATGCATGCAGAGGTCAAAATAAAAAACCCAAGGCAGAATTTAACTGAACATTATTGGACAAAATAATTGATCTCCCCTTCCACCTACCTTTGCTCTTGCCAGTGCCACAGTTAAGATACTATATAACACATGGAGAACTGCCAGCATAAAGATGAAGATGTGGAGTTGATGCATGCCGCTTTGGGAAACCAGAGGATACTTACCCTAAATACAAAGCAGCAGAGTTATCAAGTAAAATCCAACATAAAATAAATATTTGAAATTTGTATGGGAAGCTAATTTCAAGATGGTCTAAATCAACTCGATCTCGGCAGGAAAATCAATCAAAGAATCATAGGACCTGGATAAAGAAACCATGCGCATTAAGACTAAGAGAAGGGTTTGGCCTTTACATGTGTGGAGCTACAATGTTGGCTACCCTTAGAAGCAGCTAAGACGCGTCTCCATGGGACCTCCTGTTCAGTAGACATTGATTCCCATAGAATTTTTTGCATGCGCTCCTTTTCTTGGTCATTATCCCCTTCCACCTTTATATCACTAGAATCAATTTCCTTCTTACATGGAAGCATAATATAAGCTATTTTTTTGGGTATACAAATCATGGAAATGGGCTTCTGTCCAACTTTCAGTAGAAGCGATATGAAACCCATAAGCATCAACTCTGCAACCCAAAAAGACGATTTTCAAAAATATTTGCTCAGAGGACATATTCAGAAATTCTAGCCAGTAGGTGCTACAAGAAATCAGTGTAGTTGCCTGAAATTAAAGGTTGAAATTCAATTTAGAAAATCAAAAACAAGCTATTAATGCAATCTAAGCAGATCAGTTAAATACATAAAACAGATATTGTCAAGTTCAACCCATGTAACCATTTTAGAAGGAGGTTCTATCTAAAACAGCATAAATTTGTGGTTCAAATTAGTTTTAGAGTATTAGGGGATAGACTACAAGAAGCAACATGGTGGATATGAGTGGTTTCGAGTATCCATTACCTGCTTTCAATTTTTCAAGCGCTTCATATAGAGCCTTTTTATTTGTTATGGAGAGCCACTGTAAATATAATGACAGAAAAGGGGTTTATTAGTACAGATGCAAGCAGAATTCAAAACTTGTAATCCTGCAGATTTTTTTATCATGTCTTCCTCTATCAGCATCCTTTTCCTGTAATAACCAAAGTAATAATTATACTTCTAATCACTGATGACATATGGAATATGAGCCATTCATATTGGGTTTTAAAAGTGTGTTTTGTTGGTCATTTCAGAAGCCAAATTTATCAAATTTCTACCAATCAAAACAAACTGAATGCCGAACTGAACCGAAGTAAGATCAATTCAACTAAACCAAAAAGTGCATAGTTGAAATCTAAGAAAAATCTTACATTGCTAGCATAATGGATACCATGTTCAAGAAGTAAAGAGATGGCCACAAATTCCAAACAAACAACTGCTACTGCCCAAGTAGGATTTTTCTCTAGAGAACGATCATTGCCACTGTCAGCTCCTGCCATATTCTTCTCATAGGACTGGTAATTGCCTCTAAATTCACCACAACCTTAAAAAGGAAATTTCAGCAGTTTAAAACAATTCCCAATCAGGGTTGATACTCTCAACCACAATATCGTCTTTTCAATTCCCAAATCCTGAATTCGAGTACGGGAACCCTCTCTCTGAATACAGAGGTGGTGAGCCTATTCTTTTAATATTGTTGGTGTATGAAAGAAGACTACCTACTGTAGCTTTGAATTTTGTAAATAAAGAACTCAAGAATTGGTCTCCTATGGAGTCATTCAAGTCAATGCAATGGCATGGGAAGGCCAAGTCACTCAATTTGTTAGTATAAACGTGAACCCAAGTCCATCAATCCATACCCAAGTCCATCAATGGCGTGGGAAGGCCAATTGTTGTCCACTCTTTCCCTACACCTGTGAATTGGCCAATTCCCCCACTTGAATTCCCCTTTTAACCTTTTCTGGCGTTGGACAATTCAGAACTCTCCTGTGGCAAGATCTGGGCATCAGCGATCCACTCAATGGCCTCACAATTAAACTTCAGATCATAATTTCTTACGGTCTACCCCAACATTGTCCTAATAACAATTTTTGCAACCTGTAATTCAAAGCTACAAAGCTAGTGCGGTTGTTTTTTTTTTCAACTAAAGAAATGGAGCTTGAAGTAAAGAATCATAGGACCTGGATAAAGAAACCAAGCACATTAAGACTAAGAGAAGGGTTTGGCCTTTACATGTGTGAAGCTACAATGTTGGCTACCCTCAGAAGCAGCTAAGACACGTCTCCATGGGACCACCTGTTCAGTAGACATTGATTCCCATAGAATTTTTTGCATGCGCTCCTTTTCTTGGTCATTATCCCCTTCCACCTTTATATCGCTAGAATCAATTTCCTTCTTACATGGAAGCATAATATAAGCTATTTTTGTGGGTATACAAATCATGGAAATGGGCTTCTGTCCAACTGTCGGTAGAAGCGATATGAAACCCAGAAGCCTCAACTCTGCAACCCAAAAAGACGATTTTCAAAAATATTTGCTCAGAGGACATATTCAGAAATTCTAGCCAGCAGGTGCTAAAAGAAATCAGTGTAGTTGCCTAAAATTAAAGGCCGAAATTCAATTTAGAAAATCCAAAACAAGCTACCAATGCAATCTAAGCAGATCAGTTAAATACATAAAACAGATATTGTCAAGTTCAACCCATGTAACCATTTTAGAAGGAGGTTCTATTTAAAACAGCATAAATTTGTTGTTCAAATTAGTTTCAGAGTATTTGGGGGATAGACTACAAGAAGCAACATGGTGGATATGAGTGGTTTCGAGTATCCATTACCTGTTTTCAATTTTTCAAGCACTTCATGTAGAGCCTTTTTATTTCTTCTGGAGAGCCATTGTAAATATAATGACAGAAAAGGGCTTTATTAGTACAAATGCAAGCAGAATTACAAACTTGTAATCCTGCAGATTTGTTTATCATGTCTTCCTCTATCAGCTTCCTTTTCCTGTAACAACTAAAGCAATAATTCTACTTCTAATCACTGATGACATATGGAATATGAGCCATTCATATTGGGTTTTAAAAGTGTGTTTTGTTGGTGATTTCAAAAGCCAAAATTTATCACATTTCTACCAGTCAAGACAAACTGAATGCAGAACTGAACCGAAGTAAGATCAATTCAACTAAACCAAAAAGTGCACAGTTGAAATCTAAGCAAAACTTTACCTTGCTAGAATAATGAATAACATGTTCAAGAAGTAAAGAGATGGCCACAAATGCAAAACAAACAACTACTACTGCCCAAGTAGGAGTTTGCTCTAGAGAACGATCATTGCCACTGTCAGCTCCTGCCATATTCTTCTCAGAGGACTGGTAATTGCTTCTAAATTCACCACAACCTTAAAAACGAAATTTCAGCAGTTTAAAACAATTCCCAATTAGGGTTGATACTCTCAACCACAATATCATATTTTCAATTCCCAAATCCTGAATTCGAGCATGGGAACCCTCTCTCTGAATACAGACGTGGTGAGGCTATCCTTTTAATATTGTTGGTGTATGAAAGAAGACTACCTACTGTAGCTTTGAATTTTGTAAATAAAGAACTCAAGAATTGGACTCCTGTGGAGTCATTCAAGTCAATGCAATGGCATGGGAAGGCCAAGTCACTCAATTTGTTAGTATAAACGTGAACTCAAGTCCATCAATCCATACCCAAGTCCATCAATGGCATGGGATGGCCAATTGTTTTCCACTTTTTCCCTACATCTGTGAATCAGCCAATTCCCCCACTTGAATTCCCTTTTTCAACTTTTCTGGTGTTGGAAAGTTCAGAACTCTCTTGTGGCAAGATCTGGGCACCAGCGATCCACTCAACGACCTCACAATTAAACGTTAGAGCATAATTTATTGCTGTCTACCCCAACATTGTCTTATAACAATTTCTGCAACCTGTAATTCAAAGCTACAAAGCTAGTGAGGTTGTTTTTTTTTTCAACTTAAGAAATAGAGCTTGAAGTAAAGAATCATAGGACCTGGATAAAGAAACCATGTGCATTAAGACTAAGAGAAGGGTTGGCCTTTACATGTGCGGAGCTATAATGTTGGCTACCCTCAGAGCTAAGACGCATCTCCATGGGACCTCCTGTTCAGTAAACATTGATTCCCATAGAATTTTTTGCATGCGCTCCTTTTCTTGGTCATTATCCCCTTCCACCTTTATATCGCTAGAATCAATTTCCTTCTTACATGGAAGCATAATATAAGCTATTTTTTTGGGTATACAAATCATGGAAATGGGCTTCTATCCAACTGTCAGTAGAAGCGATATGAAACCCAGAAGCATCAACTCTGCAACCCAAAAAGTTGATTTTCAAAAATATTTGCTCAAAGGACATATTCAGAGATTCTAGCCAGCAGGTGTGTTTAGTCAATTTAACGTCTTAAATTGCTCTACATAAATTATCAATCCGGGTATCGTAAACTGATGAAGTGTGGTGCACTATATCTGCTTAGTTAACCTTTTTCTTACTTCATTGTTTTATAGTTTATTTTGTTTATAGTAATGGTTTTATAAACAAATGAGTGATTTGTGTGTGTATGGTGGTTTCTAAATGAGTGAGTGTGTGTAACTGGTGGTTTCTAACTACCTTCTAAACTTGCAAAGAAAGAGCTTGAAATAAATAACTTGAAATGAAACTGAAAGCAAAGCATAAAAACCACTTTCTAATGGCACTAGTCACTACTCATGCTGCTGCAATAAAAAGGTAAGAAAAACCACTTTAAAGACCAATTATAATGTTCATCTCTTCCTAACACTCTGCTTCCAACATATAGTACTATGTGAAACACGATTAAGAAGTAGTTAGATATAAGTCTAAAAAGTAATCAAGCTCTAAGATGACAAATTATAACACCACTTTGCCTTTCTCCAACATTCTGCTTCCAACATACATTGTAATGTGTAACAAGTGAAGAAAGAGTTAGTGATATAAGTCAAAAACTACTCAAAGCAAGCTGTGATTTATTAGTATTCTGATCTCTTAAAGATGAACAACTTATGATAAGGAGACCATCAATATGTTAGCATACAACTTGAGAAACTAAACTTAGAAATCAAGCTAGAAAAATAAAATAAAGGCAGCAACTTATGAATATGACAACTGAAAATACCATTAGAGATAAAGCAAATACAACAAAGACATCTGTACAAGGCAGGGGCCCCCTACCACCTATGAAATCAAAGCAAAATTAAACACACTTGCATAAATTAAAATTGCATGAATGAAAATCTAATCTACCTTACATTCTTCAAAGCAATATTTACAAAATGAAATCTACTCTACTTACATCCTAATATGCTCCATGACATCTACTTCACATCTCCTTCCATGTTGAGAACATCAAAGCTTTATTCAATTTCTTCAAAAGTACAAAGTACAAAAGCTTTCAAAAGCCATGGGACTAACAAGCTAAAAGGACTAAGAAAAGACTAAAGGAAAGACTAGCAAATGAAGGAGCGAGATCTCCTATTTATACAAAAAGATGAGAGCCATCTCATTAATGAGAATCCATGAATCTCTCCCTCTACCTCTAGAGTCTTAATCAAAATAGGAACTGATAAGACACATGTCTTTTTAGAGTTACAATACAATTAGGAGATGTGACACATATCCTCATGATCCCATGATTCTTTCCAACCAAATTCGAATTTGGCCTTAGAGTGCCACATAAGGGTCTTCTAGAAGCCTCCTTTCAACCTACACATGTCAACAATCTCAACCCATTTGTTAGGTATAAGCATATGCACATTATTTTCTAATGTTTAACCACAAATTCACTTAAAAGGCTTAGAAATAACAAATATTGGAAAAACATAAAGGTGGCCCAATGATAATGAAAGTGGGATGAATGTGGTGACATAGTAGTGAAATGGAGGTGATATAATGGACATAATAGTGAAAGTATAATGCAAATGAATGACATTTTCAAGACTCAACATACCCCCCAACTGAAGCTATTGCATGTCCTCATGCAATATATATTACATTAACTCTTTTGATCCTTGAGCTTTGGCTTAACTTTGCATGATATCATTTGATAACTTCATATTTATGCAAAGTGTTTCACTTGAATTGCAACATGGTTGGTTCTTGTGTTACAACCATTTTTTTGTTGTTGCCTTCTATTTTGATCTTTGAACTTTGCATAATGATATTTTGATTATTGTTGCAAAGTATATCTTTATTGGATTGCATGATGGTTGGTTCTTGTGTGACAACCATGATTTTGTTTGTATCCAATTTATCCTTTAAGCACTTTTTCAAAAGCCATTGTATGCTCATAATAGCAATGTAATAATTAATATATGTTGGAAGTATGTGAGTTCTTGAATATGATATGGACATGGCAAGATATGAATATGAATGTATTCCCCCCCCCCCAACTGATGGTATTGGCAATTTTATGAAATGAGGAAGAGAAATGTTTTTCCAACAATTATCATTCTAGCTTTTTATGGAATTCTATGGTTAAAAGTTAGAAAATTCCGTACCTTCACTTACCCTTTGGAATGGATGAGTTGTATGTGTGGTGGCTGAAAACTTCTGATCATTTTCTTCTTCAAGTGGCTGATCAAGAGGAGTCATGGATAGAGAGATAAGATGACTTTTTATTGCTTCTACTAAAACTTGCTGAATCTGCTCCAAAATGCTGAAAATAATAGTCTTCATGTCTTCAAAACTCATTGGCACAATTCCTACTATGTGAAAAGATGTTCTGATGTCGAACATAGTAGGAAATTGTTGGCTTAGTGACCATTAATGGATGCCACTAGTCAACACGAGAACTCTCACCATTGATGACAATGAGAGTCAAGATGCCCAAACACATCTTGCTAGGTACGAATGAATTTGTTGATGTCGAGTCACCTAGAAGATCTAACAAACAAGGGACATTAATGTATTCCCATTGTTTGTCAGCATGAGGACTTGCCATTAAGGCATGCAAGCCTCAAGGTGTTTTTACAAAGAACTTAGACTCAAAGGACTATGGACTCAATAATTTGCATTGAAGCAGGGCTTATTTGTAGAATGAAAATGACAAGGAATGGAAAATGGCAATGGAGAATAGAAATGGCAATGGAAATAAGCATGTGAATGAGCCTCTTGCTTTTATTTGTGGGTTATGAATGGACAAAATAGATGGAAAGTGTATGTGAATGTAAGTGAAAAGTATGGAGTGGAATGAGGTGAATGGTTTATTATGAAGTATGGATGTGATGGATGGATGTGATGGAGACAATAGTATCTGAAAGTTTTTCAAGTGTTTGGATCTGATTTTGCATCAACATATTTCCTCTTTGTTGCTGATCATCCTCTCATGAAACAAATTGGTCTCTTAGAGAGACACCATTCTCTTGTAGTCATTTGTCCTTCCTCCTGGAACCTGCAAAAAACTAATACTTCTTCTGCAATGGAATATAAGATTATCAAAGGAGAGAGGTGATCAATCTCTCTAATTATGATATTTACACACAAAACTAAGAATTTGTATTAATGAAACAAGTTCTCAAAGGAAAAATCAAAAGAATTTATACCTGCTTTGGAATTAGTGCCTCAAGTTGATGTTGCTTATTTTCAGCAATTTATTTCATTGTTTGCCATTTCAAACTCTAATGATATATTTCTCATTGTATAGATCTTGTTGAGATCTTTCCAATGGTACTTAAATCATCAAAATCTGATTTTGTATGAGAAAAATAGGTTGATTTGAACAATGAGGTTTTTCTGGCTGCGGAATTGGGGAACAGCTCTGTAGCTAAAAATTTTGAATAAAAAGTTAGCCATTCATCTTTCATTATCAGTCCAAAATTAATCAATACCTTCAGAAAAGTGAGAAAATAACTTGTTCATTTCATTGATTCAAAATTATTATTTTTTCTTGACATGCAGCGACTTAGTGTGGCGACTCAGTGTGGCGACTTTGTGATAACACACAATTTGACTTCCCTTTGACCGGGGTCTTTTTCATCAAATTTGATCGAATGAATAGGACACCATCCATGTACCAACATTTCCCCAGCTACCCATGTGACTTGTTTTGCTTGATGACACCTGCAACCTAGAGTTTAACAAAACAGCTGCGGAATCTGGGATTGGCTGTGGAAACGCTGTATTGGCTGCGGAAAGTGGCTAAAACAGTTTATCATCAATTTTGAATTTTTTTATTTTTATTTTTTTTCATTGTCTGCAAGTAGGAACTCTGTGAATGGAGAAAAATAGTTTTAAAGATGGAAATAGATCAGAGTAATTCCTATGCATGCTGTAACAGAAACACCCAAATCAATCTCAAAATAATTGGGAAGTTTAACATGCATGTGCATATTACAGGCGTGATTCAAAATTTTTAGCAGCAACGGGTGCACTCAGGGGAATGCCTCTTACAGCTCATTCTTACAGATAAGCAAATGGTTTGAAAATTCCAAGTCTTCTCTTTACTTTGGCCGTATATCTCATCACAATAAACACCACTGCCGTAAAAAATTTTGGACACGTCTTGCTGTGAGTCGTGCGTTGCATGAGACTATCAGTCATTAAAGACGTGTAATTAATCTTGAATACAGCACATAATTGATTCCCAATTAGGTTTCTCTTCTTCAGGCACGCGGAATTAAATCAGCATTCAAACTACCAGTTAATTAACTCAACTCCAGTTTTTTTTCACGCGGCAGCAAGAAAGAGGCTCCAAAGAACCGAAGATTTCTCCCAGACCGCCACGAATTTCCTCAAACGGTTTCTGGGTTATCTAATTAACCCACCTAGCAAAAAAAACCCATGTTTTAGTTTTTTGAAATTCGCCTTCATTTGGGCAAATCGAGCGTTTTAAATTTGACGTTTTTCTGTTGTTTACGTTTTCTGAGTTATCAATTTTTACTGTTCTGAATTCGTTGTTCTTGTTTGATCTACTGTTTTGCAGGTGTGTACAGGTTCAACACATCCAAATCATTCAAATCATTCAACCCCCTGCATCTCTGTACTTTCACAATCCGTACTGTTTGCACAGATGTTTTCTGCAAATCCGATAATCAGCTAAACATGAGTTTCATGACTCCAACTTTGAAAAAAAAAGCCCTAGCTGACTTGTATGTCATTGATAAACAGTACGAGAAAGCTTTTGCAATATATGCAGATCTGAGGAAACCTGGCATATTTGAATTTATTGAGGAGCATAATCTACATGATGCTTTGCAAGATAAGGCGTTGGCACTCATGACTTTAGATCCAAAAAGGGCAGTTGCCTTACTAGTCCAACAAAGAGAGTTTATTAAACCATCTGAAGTGGTCTCACAGCATATGAATTTTGATGAGCTTGTTCCATTATTGAAATTCTATTTTCATGAAGAGGTTCAGAACATCAAAGCTACTCCGAGCTAGAAAACTGGCCATGGCTGAAGGACAAGCACAGGGATGTAAGCAACTCTCTGTTTCTGACTGATAATGTAGCTATCCAAGGGTGAAATCAACTCAAAAATATGCCACTAAATGATGAATGCCTCCTACAGGAACCAACCTCCAAAAATGCACAATTCGGTCCTCTTTTTTCTCTCATATATACAATGCATTTTTTATGTTGCATGTTTATTTCAGGCCAAAGCTTGATCAAGGAGGCAGATTTTTTTTTATTGAAGCCACAATGAAAACTAGGAATGGAGACAGCCATAGATTGCTTTTCTCTTTTTTTTCTTCTCTGAAATTGTAAAATTTTATAAAAAGGATTAATGATTTTCAATTTCAGACAGCAAATACTTCAAGAAACACATGTTAAAAACAAGACTTTGACTGAGGTCCTAGGTTGGTTTTTCATCGATCTGAGCTGGGTGACTAGGATAGGATCCATGTCGGGACGATTCTGGAGATGCCCATGTGGTCGGTTTTTTCATTAGATGCCTGTAACCTGTTAAACCTTGAAACAGCTGCGGAATTGTCAGCTAGCTGCGGAATCAGGGCAGTTTCTGCAGCTAAGTTGCAAAACCTTATTAAAATAGGATACAGTGTTTTGAAGACCACTACAAACCATAACCAGACAATTTTGGACAATTTGAACCTATCAAAGCAGTTGAGTTTCATTTTTTCATCATTTTTTTTTTTATTATTGAATCAATTGAAATGTTGAAGTTTATTTTGTCTCCTATATTTTTTCTTAACAATTTTTTTTCTGATCCTCCAGATCACACAAAGTGCAGGAGAAGAGCATACTCAAGAATTATTATATATATATATATATATATATATATATATATATATATATATATATATATATATATATATATATATATATATTTTATTTTTTTTTACTTAACAATCCTTTTTCTGATCCTCTAGATCACACAAAGTGCAAGAGGAGAGCATACTAAAGAATTATTAATTTTTTTTTCAGATGTAAGAAATAAGGTCTCCTAATTACACTTCTCCGGCAACGGCGCCAAAATGTCTAGTCAATTTAACGTCTTAAATTGCTCTACATAAATTATCAATCCGGGTATCGTAAATTGATGAAGTGTGGTGCACTATATGTGCTTAGTTAACATTTTTCTTACTTCGTTTTATAGTTTATTTTGTTTATAGTACTGGTTTTATAAACAAATGAGTGATTTGTGTGTGTATGGTGGTTTCTAAATGAGTGAGTGTGTGTAACTGGTGGTTTCTAACTACCTTCTAAACTTGCAAAGAAAGAGCTTGAAATAAATAACTTGAAATGAAACTGAAAGCAAAGCATAAAAACCACTTTCTAATGGCACTAGTCACTACTCATGCTGCTGCAATAAAAATGTAAGAAAAACCACTTTAAAGACCAATTATAATGTTCATCTCTTCCTAACACTCTGCTTCCAACATATAGTACTATGTGAAACACGATTAAGAAGTAGTTAGATATAAGTCTAAAAAGTAATCAAGCTCTAAGATGACAAATTATAACACCACTTTGCCTTTCTCCAACATTCTGCTTCCAACATACATTGTAATGTGTAACAAGTGAAGAAAGAGTTAGTGATATAAGTCAAAAACTACTCAAAGCAAGCTATGATTTATTAGTATTCTGATCTCTTAAAGATGAACAACTTATGATAAGGAGACCATCAATATGTTAGCATACAACTTGAGAAACTAAACTTAGAAATCAAGCTAGAAAAATAAAATAAAGGCAGCAACTTATGAATATGACAATTGAAAATACCATTAGAGATAAAGCAAATACAACAAAGACATCTGTACAAGGCAGGAGCCCCCTACCACCTATGAAATCAAAGCAAAATTAAACACACTTGCATAAATTAAAATTGCATGAATGAAAATCTAATCTACCTTACATTCTACAAAGCAATATTTACAAAATGAAATCTACTCTACTTACATCCTAATATGCTCCATGACATCTACTTCACATCTCCTTCCATGTTAAGAACATCAAAGCTTTATTCAATTTCTTCAAAAGTACAAAGTACAAAAGCTTTCAAAAGTCATGGGACTAACAAGCTAAAAGGACTAAGAAAAGACTAAAGGAAAGACTAGCAAATGAAGGAGAGAGATCTCCTATTTATACAAAAAGATGAGAGCCATCTCATTAATGAGAGTCCATGAATCTCTCCCTCTACCTCTAGAGTCCTAATCAAAATAGGAACTGATAAGACACATGTCTTTTTAGAGTTACAATACAATTAGGAGATGTGACACATATCCTCATGATTCCATGATTCTTTCCAACCAAATTCGAATTTGGCCTTAGAGTGCCACATAAGGGTATTCTAGAAGCCTCCTTTCAACCTACACATGTCAACAATCTCAACCCATTTGTTAGGTATAAGCATATGCACATTATTTTCTAATGTTTAACCACAAATTCACTTAAAAGGCTTAGAAATAACAAATATTGGAAAAACATAAAGGTGGCCCAATGATAATGAAAGTGGGATGAATGTGGTGACATAGTAGTGAAATGGAGGTGAAATAATGGACATAATAGTGAAAGTATAATGCAAATGAATGACATTTTCAAGACTCAACAAGGTGCTAAAAGAAATCAGTGTAGTTGCCTGAAATTAAAGGCTGAAATTCAATTTAGAAAATCCAAAACAAGCTATTAATGCAATCTAAGAAAATCAGTTAAATACATAAAACAGATATTGTCAAGTTCAACCCATGTAACCATTTTAGAAGGAGGTTCTATCTAAAACAGCATAAATTTGTTGTTCAAATTAGTTTCAGAGTATTTGGGGGATAGACTACAAGAAGCAACATGGTTGATATGATTGGTTTCGAGTATCCATTACATGCTTTAAATTTTTCAAGCGCTTCATATAGAGCCTTTTTATTTGTTCTGGAGAGCCACTGTAAATATAATGACAGAAAAGGGCTTTATTAGTACAGATGCAAGCAGAATTCAAAACTTGTAATCCTGCATATTTGTTTATCATGTCTTCCTCTATCAGCATCCTTTTCCTGTAATAACCAAAGCAATAATTATACTTCTAATCACTCATGACATATGGAATATGAGACATTCATATTGGGTTCTAAAAGTGTGTTTTGTTGGTGATTTCAGAAGCCAAAATTTATCAAATTTCTACCAGTCAAAACAAACTGAATGCAGAACTGAACCGAAGTAAGATCAATTCAACTAAAACAAAAAGTGCATAGTTGAAATCTAAGAAAAACCTTACATTGCTAGCATAATGAATACCATGTTCAAGAAGTAAAGAGATGGCCACAAATTCCAAACAAACAACAGCTACTGCCCAAGTAGGAGTTTTCTCTAGAGAACGATCATTGCCACTGTCAGCTCCTGCCATATTCTTCTCATAGGACTGGTAATTGCTTCTAAATTCACCACAACCTTAAAAAGGAAATATCAGCAGTTTAAAACAATTCCCAATCAGGGTTGATACTCTCAACCACAATATCGTCTTTTCAATTCCCAAATCCTGAATTCGAGCACGGGAACCCTCTCTCTAAATACAGACGTGGTGAGGCTATCTTTTTAATATTGTTGGTGTATGAAAGAAGACTACCTACTGTAGCTTTGAATTTTGTAAATAAAGAACTCAATAATTGGTCTGTTGTGGAGTCATTCAAGTCAATGCAATGGCGTGGAAAGGCCAAGTCACTCAATTTGTCAGTATAAACGTGAACCCAAGTCCATCAATCCATACCCAAGCCTTTCCCAGCCACATAAACTTCAAGGAACGGTGCACTCAGACCTGAAAGCACTTCAGGCTTGCTCGATAGAATATAGGAATATCCGGCAGATATTGCGGAGGTACATTCCATGGTCTAGACCTTTTTCCTAGCCTTGGAATTTTCCAAAGCAAGTCTCTCAAAATTCCCTGTAACAAGGAGCTCGCCTCTATGATGGCGCTCAAAGGGCAAGCCCTCATTAGTGCGCAGATTATCGGTACTGATATAAGTTGCCTCGGCAAATTCTGTATCTACTTTGTCTCTTCGCAGCTTGCGAGAGGTCTGCTCTGCGGAAGGAATTCTGATGCCATTAACCTCAAGAACGGTTGACATGCTTCTAGCGGGAAACAAAATCGTAAAACAATCTGGTGCACTTTTAAGAAAACAGGAGTTCAATCTTAAGTATATCACTCTGACATCGAACCATGTATCTGTAATTGATTTCCCCTGAATCTCGATGGACACAAAATTGAAACAATTAAGGCTCTGTTAGATGGATTTACAGTACATAAACATCTGAAGTGTGTATTCCGATTGCAGAGAGATGATTGAACAAAATATGATCATATTGCATGAGATGTAATACATCTCTTTTATATAGAAAAACCCCTTTTTCAGAAAGAACAAAGGAAGAAAAACCCTTACATCTTCTTCAATGATCAAACTGTAAATCTGCAGAGATTCTGGCTCCATAGAAAAGGAAATATGGCATTAGAGAAAATATCGAAGAATGGGAACAGGATTTTTGGCCCCATAGATTCATTTACAAAGAACTCTGCATCGCCACCAGTGGATTCAGGGACGAAAATGTGTTGGACCAGGGGGATTTGGGAAGATTTATATGGGCATTCTCCCTAGCAGTGGCCAAGAAATCGCAGTGATATGCATAACGAAAGAGTTCAAGGAGGGAATGAAGGCATAACGAAAGAGTTCAGGGAGGGAATGAAGGGGTTCGTGGGAAGCATGTAGCACTGGAGCCCGTTCAGCTGCAGGGATGGAGTTATTCATTGTTTATGACCAGTTGCCAAATGAAATTTGCAAACCGTTTGGGCAACGAATTTGTAACCACTTTGAATCAACGGCTGAAATTGTTGCAATCGTCTAACATATAATCGTGTGGATTACAAGGATGACAGGTGGGCAGAGAGGGGAGTTGATTTGAGAGGGAAACAAAAGGCGTTTCCCTTTGAAATCAACTTTCCTCTCAGGTTACGTGTACATTTCTGAGCCTTTGATTTAAGTGTTAGACGATGAAAATAATCTTACCCATCCAATTGATTAGACCGGTATACGATGCGACCCAGCAGATCGACGCTTGCCCTCGCTCGACGCTACGCTTGCCCTGTGCAGACATTTCCTAAACTTTTGATATGGTCCCAAGGGCAATGAGAGGAGTTTGTTCCCAAGTTTCAATCAATTTCAGAAGAGACTGTATAGAGCCACTAAGAGTCTGCAGAAACACAGACCTGTGTCAAAGCCATACTGAACTTTGTTTTCTCCTGTGTCAAAGCCATGCCCGCCTTTTGTAAAACTCTGAACCAGCTCGTTGAGTTACGGGACAACTGAATGCTTCAAGGCTCATCTCGAGGAGGGCTTGTGGACCAAGGTCCCACAGGAGGAGCTTCATCCTCAATAGCAAAGCGAGGATATTGGTATTTTCAAAGCATTGAAGCAAAATTGAGGGTTTCTATGCTTCTGGTTTTTTTTTGTTTTTTCCTCCTATTTCAAAATCAGGATTGGTTTTCGTTTGAATTAATGAAATCTTCATAATTGTAGCTAGGTTAACACAACAGTAGAGTTATGGTTCGTTTCTTTTGTATATGAATGGTGTTTGAGTAGTGACCATATTGAAAATGCAAGAAATTGTAGTCGTGTTTATTATAATTTTTGGGCGATGGCATTTCCAGCCTCACCGTTGCCGCCCTAGGCGCCTCCGCTGTTTTGACGGACATGGCATCGGCTACAGTCTCTGCTTTGTTATGATACACACTAAGCACGTTAGAAATGTATATTGAAGGTGATTGGCACATATGCCAGTTGGAGTGGAGGTGGCCACTTAACAGTTAAAATGACATCTGCATTAGTCAAGCAAGAAGAATCCCAACTTATAATAACACAAGAGAGGTGGGATTGAATTTGATTGGGGTTGTTTCCTCTGTGACCAGTTTGGCAATGTAGCCCACTGCCGTAGTGAGTGATGAGCCCCAAAAATGGATAATTATTTGGGCTCATTCAACCTCCTAATTTGACTTAATCCACCATTCTCATTAGTTTATTGCATGTTTTTTATTATATTTATGCTAATAGAGTGAATTTGGTTAGTCATTATGCCAACAAGTCTAATGGGTGCTTTGTGTAGCCTTTTTGGTCAACTTGGAGACAAAATTGAAGGTCTTAATGAGCACTTGGCAGCCAAATTCGTGGAGAGTATTTTTAGGAAGGTGTTCCCCTCATTTATGGGCCCTTACCTCGAATTCTCCACCATCAGCTCGGAGTTCAAGGGCCACCAAATCAATCAGCACAAGGGCAGCCAAGCAAGTCAAGTAGGACTGCTGTTAACTACAAGTCTTGGGCAGCCGAGTCCCTAAAGTTTAGGAGGACTGTTGGGGTCCTCAATTTGTATAAATAAGAAGGCTTAGGGCCTCATTTTGGTTAGCTAGTGGTTATTCATTTTGTAGCTGGTAGTTAGTCATTTCATAGTCTTGTTGTAGTTATTTTGTAGTTCGATTGTTAGGCAATAGATTAGTTTTGATGTCAACTCATTTTCAAGTTCTCCTTGTGGACAGTTTTGATGTAACTCTTCATTTCTTGATCAATAAAGATGAATCCAGCTTTGCACCAGCTCTAAATCTCTCTTAGGAGGTTGTAACTCTTGGGGTTGGGCCCATCTCAAGCGCCCAATACCTCATTTGTTTACCTTTATGTGTCTTTGCTGCATTCTTAGAGTAAAATCTGCTATTTAGATGTAAAACTTGTTGTGTTATTTAGGTTGATTTTGATTATTAAAGTAGATTTTCATGTCAGATTTATTTGGATAGATTAATAACATAAAGGATCCTTGGAAAAAGGGGCTCAAGCACCTCTGATCTTACCTCTCCCTCAGTGGGATCGTGAGTTGGGACAAAGGTGACCTTGCTGCCCACAAAAACACTGACTTTGCTTTGCCATGCAATCATTAGTGTTTGGTTTTCATTTGCAGAAGTTGGTTACATGTTCAGATCTTTGAATGCTTCATTGCATAGTTAATATACATGGTTTCCTTGCAAATAAAGCTATTGTCCATTCTTGTTACTGTTAGGTAGATCATATTAGGGTAACATAACTAGATCTTTGTTTTCTTGCTTGTCTTTGTTGGTTCAGTTGGAAACACAAATTGCAGAGCACCTGTACCACTTCCCTATCTACCCAGACTCCCTCAAACCCATCTTCTCCCTCTCCTAACTTGGTTTCTTGCCTCACGTTGCCATACTGCCCTCATAACCCTACCTTTTGTGCAACATTACTTCAGTCTTCTTGGAACAAGTCCAGCCATCCACACCTTCTCCTCAACTCCATCCTCCAAGTCCTAGACCTCTTCACACCCCTATTTCATTTCCATACTCATTCCTCCATCTTTTTCCCTCCATCCATGCTCCAAAATCCCATTTCGAAACATCCTGTAGAAGAATTATAGAACATCCTGTAGAAATCTTGAACATCCTGTAGAACTCCTGCAGACTTCCTGTAGAAGCTCATAAACACGGTTTCTTGGCAGCCAAACTTTGTGAGACTCTCTGGAAGGGTGTTAAGGACCCCTTAGACCCTCTCTGAACCTTCCCAACCTTTCCCAAGCATTTCTCCTCCTTGATCCACCTCTGCACAGTCAAAAATAGTTAGAAGCACATGCATGATAATTCCAACAACTTAAACAAAAATACAAAAAGATTTTTTCTTCAAATAGAGGTAGTCTAGACACATGTATTTTACCTTCATACAAGTAATGGCATCTCTTTTAGTAGTTTGCATGCTCTCCTTTGCGTCAGTAGGACTAGCTGGTAGAATTAGGGTTTGGGTTTGCGTTTCTTTTTGGCTTTCAGTTTCTTTTTGCAATTAGATTAGCTTCCTTCGAGTTAGCTTTCATCCATCAATTAAAAAGCTTCTTCTAAGAGCTCATAGAAGTTGGCTTAAGCTCCTAGTGGACTTGTGCCAGCTGACCAAGTGACAGCTGCGGCAAGAGCTAGTACTTGTGCATACAGCACCGTCGCTTCCAAGTTTGTTACGAACTACCGGGTTGATAAAATTAAAGAAGGGAGTTCCAGGAGTTGTAGCATTATTGCTACAATACTAGAGCCCACCATCTTTTTGGCGTCGTTGCCGGGGAAGCGTCAGAGTATTGGTGATTGCCGCTTTTCTTCTATTTTCCACTACAATCTTCTGCTAAGTAGTTTATTTCATTTCCATTATGCAATTTCGTTTATGCAAAAGTAGATTAGCATTTCCCGCTTTCATAGATTAGCATTTCAATTCCGCAATTTCATTTCTGCAAGCGTAGATTAGAATTTCAATTCCGCAAGCGTAGACTAGCATTTCATTCCTGCAATTTCATTTGAGCAAAATAGATTAGTAATTTCCTGCTTTCATTTCAATTCCGCATTTTCATTTTAGCAAGATAGTTAGTTGCAGTTCAATCTATTTCAGTTTTGCAGGTAGAAGTAGAAAAAAGCAAAAATCAACCAAAAAGATTTCATTTCATGCCTTGTAGGAGTAGAGATAAGTTAGAAAAATATTTTCACAACACCCCCCTTTGCTTCACACATCCAATCTTCTCTCTTCTTCGATGGCTGTGACTAAGAAGAACCCCTGGGTGGACATCAAGACATATCTGAAGAACCTCTAGGGGAGAAGAAGAAGAAAACATTCCTCTGGAGCAAATGGCTACAAGCAGAAATGTTGGGAGCAGCACCTTGTCCAAAGACGAATTTGCAAATCAGATCGAAGATTTCAAGAGTGATATGAGGCAGTTTCTTGCCATGCAACTGGATACCTTGCGTATCCAAAAGAAGCAAGAGGAAGCCGAGAGGGCTTTGGTCATTTTTTGTCCTAGGTGCACTAGAAAGCATCCTAGGAACGAATGTCCATTGTACTCCATAGAAGTGTGTTTTGTCTGTGAAGAATACCATCCTACAGATCAGTGCCCTTCCTTACCCAGAATCAAAGTTGCATATCAGAGAGCCAAAGGAGCCACTGAATCACTCTATTACATGAACCAAAGTTGGCCGCATGGACCTAGATCTTACCAGCAGGAACTGCAAGGGACACCCGAGACCTATTATGACCCCTATCAAGCCACTTTCATGCCTTCTTGGGGTCCCCCTGCTCATCCTTCCTGGTTCACACCTCCTCCTTGTTCCTTCATAGATCCATATTATGCCCAACCAGCTGCTCATTCATTTCACTCTTATGCTCAGCCACAGCCTCAGTGGAATGCACCTCATCAGGAGTGGAGGCCCCAATACAACACTCCTCCCGCTTATTTTCCTCCACCACCTGCTCATCCACAACCATCACCTCCTGCTCCACCAAGGCAACCCCAAATGCCTGCCCAACCGCAACCCCATACACATCCATCTCAAATCTACACCCCCACTCAACTACCCATACCACCATTTCCAAAACCATACAATGGAGTAGCTCAACCCAATTGCAAAGCTGAGGCACAACATGTCCAAATGACTCCTTTTGAGCTCAATAGCTCAGGAAAAGCATTGCAAAAAAGAGATCATCTTGAAAGCATTGAAGGATCACATCCAGCAAAAGAAGATTCAAGAGAGGAGATCAAAGAACCATGGATTGCACTTGATGAAGAGAAGAGATCCAAATCAGAGATCGAGGGATTTCCCTCATGGTTACCATCAAATCTTCCATGTATTCAAGAGAAAGATCACCAAAAGGAGGAAGATGAGAAAGTCACGATAGAAAGTGACATGAAGAATGATCCAGATCAGCAAAAGGAGGAAGATGAGAAAGTCATGACAGAAGGTGACATGAAGAATGATCTAGATCAGAAAAAGGACCAAGGATATCAAAGCTATATTGAGACATGGTTCCAAACATTCACTAAGTTGCAGCAGTACTCTCTTCCTCAGCTATGTTTGATCCCTTCAAGGTCAGATCATTTGGTCTCTGAGATCTGGATACCTATCAAAGCATGCATTTTGAGCCTTCACATCATCTTGTCTCTAATCTCGATGTGCACATGGCTCCATTGGAAGTATTCTTATACTTGAGAACAATTTTTTTTTTCAAGTAGGGTAGGGTAGAGAAAAAAAAAAAAGAGAAAAAAAAAATGAAAATAAGAAGAGAATAAAAATCTAAGGTGAAAACCTCCTCGGAGGCGCCTTAGATTGGCTCATTGATTGAAAATCTCCATGAGGCGGTCAATGGGTTGGCAAAAAAGAGAAAAGAGAATAAGATCTCTGGGTGAAAACCTCCCTTGGAGGCGCCCAGGGCAGGCAATTAGGGTGAAAACCTCCATGAGGCGCCCTAGTTGTTTTTCAAAAAAAAAAGAGAAAAAGAAAAAGAAAAATAAATCTAATTTCCATTGAATGATTTCAGGTTGCAGCAATGACATTGCAGGTCAGGAGGATCACTCAAAACAAAGACAAAGGAGTTTTTGTGCCTTCTACAGGAAGTTCTATATTTCTACAGGAAACATCTTGTAGAACCTTCAAGTGAGCCAGATTCGATTTTGGAAGGGGATCTAAAGCTTGGAATCCATTGGTTATGCCTGCAAGCATCCATGTTCCGATTCCTCACCCTTTTCTATCATCTTTTCCACCTCATTGTGCTTCTTCATTGTGCTTCTACAGGAAGTTCCTGTAGAAATTGTAGGAAGCTAGAAATGGATTTCAAAAAGGCGGTTTGGCGAACATGGTAGCTTCCTCAAGGGTTCAGAAGTCCTCCTGCAATCTTAAAACTCCTCCTCCATCATCTCCATGCCTGCATCACAACCCAAGCTCAGTTTTCTTACCATGCAACAAAACTGCAAAATGCCTTGAAGAAAAAACACATAGAACAGAATTTGTTTCTTCCATAACTTGAAAACCATGCATCCATTTGAAAAACCGTTTTATGGGGAATTGTACAGGGGTGATGGAAACATGCCTGAGCAGTTTCAGCCAATTCCGGTGCACGGTTTCCAAGAAATTAGCCTCCATCACCATCAGCCATTTTTGCATTTTCTCCATATCCGTGCATCCATTTCAAAACCTGTTTCATGGGGAGATGCACATGGGTGATAGTAGCCTACCCAAGTAGTTTCAGCCGATTCCGATGCACGGTTTCTGAGAAATTGATCTCTGAAATCTTCAGCCATTTTCCATTTTTCTCGAAATCTGGGCATCCATTGATCACGATTTTTCTATGGGATGTGCATCATGATGATAGGAATGTGCTCAGCAAGTTTCAGATCAATCTGGTTTACCGTTTGGGAGCAATGGCGAAAACAAGTTCTGGTTCTGTGAAAATGCAGCAGCAGCAGCCTGAAGGTGCAGATCTGAGCGTGGAAATGAACTCCTGAAGCATGCATCCGGCCAGAGGACACCTGCACAAGAAAAAACAACCAAAAATCATCAGCCAAGCCCTCATGCAACCAAAGGATCCAAGCATGCAGCAGCCGAATATGAGCATGCAGCAGCAAAAAGCACTTCACAGCAACCATTTGACTTCAGGTAAGTGACTAAACCTTGTTCCTCTATTGCATGAGTCTAATCTAAGCATTGCATGAACGAATGAGATGGTGGGATTCAGCCAGGAAGCTAGCCATATTCGATTGCACTCATCCAGGCAAAAATCACGCAGCATACGTGTATGGTCATTCACGTGAAATTTGAAAAAACACAGACAGTTGTGGATATTTTAACTCCAGTGCAACTAATGGTAAGTGATTACAGGCAGAGAACTACAGTTCATAATAACACTGCAGTGGGGACCAACGGTCTGCATGCGGCCAACGTGCACTTGGCCAGCTCACCCTCCATCAGCGGAAGTCTCCATAAACAGCCAATTGAACTCATCAGGAAATGAGAGACTTCTACAAGAAAGGCAGAAAACAGCCCTGCAGAAAGAAAACTCGGGAGTTTTAGAAAATTTCAAGCTCAAAACGAGGGGAAGGACAGATATCCCTATCCCATTGGATATCAAGCTCTGCGCAATTATGCTGGACACATATATGAAATGGAGATTCAGGAAGGTGCCAAAGGGCCTGTGTTTGTGATTGTATCCGACAAAGGGATTTCGTGCCTCGGGGAAACTCCTACCATTGCCTGGGAAAAAATCCAGAAGAAAAATAACATGCGAATTCAAAAGTTTCATAGAGATCAGTTCTCGATAATTGACGGTGCTGAGCTTTTTGGATTTACAAATCCATTGGTTCAACGCTTATTTCGTGAACTTGTTGCAAATGAAAATGGGACAGCAAATCAGAACATTGAAGACGTTCATCTGAATGTAGACACTCTGCAGTCAGAAACTGCCAACTACAACAATAGAAGGATCAATAAGAAGGAAACGCTTCAGGCTTGATAAACAGAAGGTTGTTCGTGTAGCATGTCTAAACTCTCCTAAACTTAACATGGATTGTGGTATTCCTGCAATGGTAATTGAGAATGACAATAACAAAAATCAGCCTTCTGAAAGCTTTGATATTGTCGGGAAAACTGGATTGTTTGTGCCAGATTCCCTTGACAAGGATGCAAATACTTGTCCTGGTATTCTGATAAATAACAAAGGCACTGCTAGCAGGCTATTCATTTCAGATCAACCTTCTCATCTAAAGAGAATGGAAATTTCACATTTTGGGCATGGCGGGACTGTAGCTGAAATCATAAATGCAGGACCACGCATGGAAAACCCTTCAGCAATAGCTAATGTTGGCAAGGGCATACTTTCAGGTTCTCAAGTAGAGTCATATTGCCCACAGCAATGCACACTACTGGATAAATTGCAGGATGGTTCCATGCTTGAGTCCTCTATTAGAGATTGTGAAGAAGTATTACAAGACAGAAAGGATGATGAGGGACAGCTGAAAGTTGAGAAATATAATCAGTTTATTCCTCAAGCTAGTGCTATTCCTTTGCAGTCTGTCCCTGAGATATCTGGGAAAGGTCAAATACCTTCTAATGAGTGTAGTTTGAGTTCCTCAGAACAGAATAGACAATGTGATACCACCCAATCACTGGATGGAAATTTAGGCAAGGCAGATTCAGATTCCATGGGACAGGAATTTGCAAAGTCGATGATAATGGTGTTGCTCCCACAGGCATTGCCCTTCCTCAAACAAGCTGCCAGAAAGAAAAGAAAGAATACACCAGAAGGGAATTTGCATGCTTCTTCCATTACTAAATATGATCCTAATAATGAATCTTTTGGTCAACACCATGCAGTTAGAAAGAAAATTGGGAAGTCTTCAGGGACATGATAGCAGAACGTGACATAAAAGATCAAGGCAGAGAGGACTGAAGAAGTCCAAGAAAGTGAGGACATACCCAAGGCAACCACAGAAACATTAAAAGAGAAGGCACCCCCAGCCAAGCGAGCCAAATCGAGGAAAACTGTTTCTACAGGAAGTCAGAAAACTATTCTACAGGAAGCTACAGGACTTTCTACAGGAAGTTCTGTATTTTTACCAGAAACATCCTGTAGAGCCGTTGGGCAGGCCAGAATTGATTATGAAGAGGGATTTGAAGCTTGAAGTTTGTTGAGGAGGCATGCAACCACTCTTTTCTTCCATCCTCCACTGGTTTCATCTCCTTTCATATGATTGCATATACTTGCACACTCATACCAAGGCTGAGAATTCACTAGGAAAAGGAGCAGGCAATGGGAAGAAGCAAAGAGAAAAGCATGGTTTCATGACAGAGAAGAGGACATCACTTCAGAAGCTTGGCATGACAAGGAGGCCACCAGGGCCATCAAAGATGAGGAGAGAGATTGGTTGCTCAGAGGATGAGCAACACTTTCAGTAGGGGGGTGATGATGAGCCCCAAAAATGGATAATTATTTGGGCTCATTCAACCTCCTAATTTGACTTAATCCACCATTCTCATTAGTTTATTGCATGTTTTTTATTATATTTATGCTAATAGAGTGAATTTGGTTAGTCATTATGCCAACAAGTCTAATGGGTGCTTTGTGTAGCCTTTTTGGTCAACTTGGAGACAAAATTGAAGGTCTTAATGAGCACTTGGCAGCCAAATTCGTGGAGAGTATTTTTAGGAAGGTGTTCCCCTCATTTATGGGCCCTTACCTCGAATTCTCCACCATCAGCTCGGAGTTCAAGGTCCACCAAATCAATCAGCACAAGGGCAACCAAGCAAGTCAAGTAGGACTACTGTTAACTACAAGTCTTGGGCAGCTGAGTCCCTAAAGTTTAGGAGGACTGTTGGGGTCCTCAATTTGTATAAATAAGAAGGCTTAGGGCCTCATTTTGGTTAGCTAGTGGTTAGTCATTTTGTAGCTGGTAGTTAGTCATTTCATAGTCTTGTTGTAGTCATTTTGTAGTTCGATTTTTAGGTAATAGATTAGTTTTGCTGTCAGCTCATTTTCAAGTTCTCCTTGTGGACAGTTTTGATGTAACTCTTCATTTCTTGATCAATAAAGATGAATCCAACTTTGCACCAGCTCTAAATCTCTCTTAGGAGGCTGTAGCTCTTGGGGTTGGGCCCATCTCAAGCGCCCAGTACCTCCTTTGTTTACCTTTATGTGTCTTTGCTGCATTCTTAGAGTAAAATCTGCTATTTAGATGTAAAACTTGTTGTGTTATTTAGGTTGCTTTTGATGATTAAAGTAGATTTTCATGTCAGATTTATTTGGATAGATTAATAACATAAAGGATCCTTGGAAAAAGGGGCTCAAGCACCTCTGATCTTACCTCTCCCTCAGTGGGATCGTGAGTTGGGACAAAGGTGACCTTGCTGCCCACAAAAACACTGACTTTACTTTGCCATGCAATCATTAGTGTTTGGTTTTCATTTGCAGAAGTTGGTTACATGTTCAGATCTTTGAATGCTTCATTGCATAGTTAATATACATGGTTTCCTTGCAAATAAAGCTATTGTCCATTCTTGTTACTGTTAGCTAGATCATATTAGGGTAGCATAACTAGATCTTTGTTTTCTTGCTTGTCTTTGTTGGTTCAGTTGGAAACACAAATTGCAGAGCACTTGTACCACTTCCCTATCTACCCAGCCTCCCTCAAACCCATCTTCTCCCTCTCCTAACTTGGTTTCTTGCCTCACGTTGCCATACTGCCCTCATAACCCTACCTTTTGTGCAACATTACTTCAGTCTTCTTGGAACAAGTCCAGCCATCCACACCTTCTCCTCAACTCCATCCTCCAAGTCCTAGACCTCTTCACACCCCTATTTCACCTCCATACTCATTCCTCCATCTTTTTCCCTCCATCCATGCTCCAAAATCCCATTTCGAAACATCCTGTAGAAGAATTACAGAACATCCTGTAGAAATCCTGAACATCCTGTAGAACCCCTGCAGACTTCCTGTAGAAGCTCATAAACACGGTTTCTTGGCAGCCAAACTTTGTGAGACTCTCTGGAAGGGTGTTAGGGACCCCTTAGACCCTCTCTGAACCTTCCCAACCTTTCCCAAGCATTTCTCCTCCTTGATCCACCTCTGCACAATCAAAAATAGTTAGAAGCACATGCATGATAATTCCAACAACTTAAACAAAAATACAAAAAGATGTTTTCTTCAAATAGAGGTAGTCTAGACACATGTATTTTACCTTCATACAAGTAATGGCATCTCTTTTAGTAGTTTGCATGCTCTCCTTTGCGTCAGTAGGACTAGCTGGTAGAATTAGGGTTTGCTAGGGTTTGCGTTTCTTTTTGGCTTTCAGTTTCTTTTTGCAATTAGATTAGCTTCCTTCGAGTTAGCTTTCATCCATCAATTAAAAAGCTTCTTCTAAGAGCTCATAGAAGTTGGCTTAAGCTCCTAGTGGACTTGTGTCAGCTGACCAAGTGACAGTTGCGGCAAGAGCTAGTACTTGTGCATACAGCACCGTCGCTTCCAAGTTTGTTACGAACTACCGGGTTGATAAAATTAAAGAAGGGAGTTCCAGGAGTTGTAGCATTATTGCTACAATACTGGAGCCCACCAGTGAGCGGGCTTCATTCTGTTGATTTCTTAATTCAAAGTGCAATCTTAATCACTTGGAAGGTTCGGCCAGTTCTGCCTTCATTATATGCTTGCAGATTTTAAACGCACAATTTATATTTTTGTACCAGAAGTGCTACAAAACACTTTATTTTTGTTGATCAGAAGTAGAATAGCAATCGAGGATTGATTTATTTGCATCATTTTGTGGTTAGTTTGTTTGTTTGTTTCTATGGGTCTCCTCAGTTCATTGAGGATATGGGTCTAAAGTTGGAAACATTACTAGGAAATAAATTCAAATATTCAAAATGGTATTTTTCTCTTTTTTAACTGAGTAATGTGTTTTTCAGGTTTTAGAGATGGAAAGGGCTCAATTTTTATCAATGTGATCAATGGCAATTATCAGTGATTGGTCTAATTTTAAATCCCATCAGATCGGTTCATTTAGGTCAATTACAGTGTTGGGTTACTTGCTTGTATTTCCTGTTTTATTTTGTTCCATTGATCTCAGTGTTTTGGATTGATATGCAGCAAGACCCTATTGAAGATGACCATCTCTCGGACCAAAATACTGAAGAATAAGAAGGAACTGCAGTGTAGGAAATTCAGAAAAGATGTTTCTCAGCTCCTTCAAAACGACTAGGAAGAGAGTGCTCGATAAAGGGTGTGTTTTTGTTTTTAACTATGGATTTTTTCTCTCATAATTGCAAAGAAAATGTGCAATTCACTGGTAGACTGCCATACCGCAATGTTTACCATTTTTAATTACGTCGTAAGGCGTTTCCCTTTGAAATCAACTTTCCTTTGGCCTCACATGTCTTGCTATGATCCGTCTGATTTCATGTTAGACGATTAAAATATTTACAACCATTAGATTAAGTTCTTGTTATAACTGAAACTATCCCTATCTTACCTTCCTTGAAACCATATAAATAACGACTTCCGTAGGTTTTATGAAACATTGTTCTACGAATCCATGTCCGCTTTCTTGAATCTTTGAATCTCCTGGCCATTGTGCAGTTCAATCGTCCAATTGTCCATGATCTTACTTGAATCTCTTGGCCATTGTGCAGGTAAATTTCAAATAGAAAGGGCATAAATTTCAAAATGGACTTTGTAGTCTTGATTGTTTTTAGTTTTCAATGATTTGTTTTTAATGATTTTGGGTTTTAACTGCGAGGACTTCCGTGACGGAAAATTGGAAATTGCCAGGATTTCCATGACAAAAAACTAGAAATTGCAGAGGTTTCTCAGGTTATGCACGATCTTGGATGAAGTCTGTTGGACACTGTGCAGGTAAATTTCAAAATGGAGTGGGTAATCTCGAAACGACTGTTTTTTAGTTCCCGCCTTCCATATACCACAATGCTTCTTTTTAAGAAACCCTAATGTCCAAAGTTGATCTAGCTTCCACCATTTGAAGGGGACTGTACTGCTAGTATGGAATGAATGCCCATGTGAGCGTGTTGAGTAATTATTTCAAGGTACGAGACCTTGCATCAAGTTTATGGCCCCCATAAGCAAGATTCCTCTCTTCTCCTTCAATGAGCCTACCTTCGGCGACTAGATCTTGTGCCTCCGGTTGTGGCTATAGCTCAAACTCTCGTGTTTTTTCAACCCTCTGTTTTGGCTTTTTCCCAGATCTGGCATTGCTTTGGATTCAGATTCCTCCAGCCGGTGCTGCATGCCCTAGGCGCCTCTGATGTTTTGACGGACATGGCATCGGCTACAGTGTCTGCTTTGTTATGATACACACTAAGCACGTTAGAAATGTATATTGAAGGTGATTGGCACATATGCCAGTTGGAGTGGAGGTGGCCACTCAACAGTTAAAATGACATCTGCATTAGTCAAGCAAGAAGAATCCCTACTTATAATAACACAAGAGAGGTGGGATTGAATTTGATTGGGGTTGTTTCCTCTGTGACCAGTTTGGCAATGTAGCCCACTGCCGTAGTGAGCGTGTTTCATTCTATTGATTTCTTAATTCAAAGTGAAATCTTAATCACTTGGAAGGTTCGGCCGGTTCTGCCTTCATTATATGCTTGCAGATTTTAAATGCATAATTTATATTTTTGTACCAGAAGTGCAACAGAACACTTTATTTTTGTTGATCAGAAGTAGAATAGCAATCGAGGATTGATTTATTTGCATCATTTTGTGGTAGTTAGTTAGTTTGTTTCTGAGGGTCTCCTCAGTTCATTAAGGATATGGGTCTAAAGCTAGAAACATTACTAGGAAATAAATTCAAATATTCAAAATTGTATTTTTCTCTTTTTTAACTAAGTATTGTGTTTTTCAGGTTTTAAAGATGGAAAGGGCTCAGTTTTTATCGATGTGATGAATGGAAATTATCAGTGATTGGTTCTAATTTTGAATCCCATCATATCGGTTCATTTAGGTCAATTACGGTGTTGGGTTACTTGCTTGTATTTCCTGTTTTATTTTGTTCCATTGATCTCGGTGTTTTGGATTGATATGCAGCAAGACCCTGTTGAAGATGACCATCTCTCGGACCAAAATACTAAAGAATAAGAAGGAACTGCAGTGTAGGAAATTCAGAAAAGATGTTTCTCAGCTCCTTCAAAACGACTAGGAAGAGAGTGCTCGATAAAGGGTGTGTTTTTGTTTTTAACTATGGATTTTTTCTCTCATAATTACAAAGAAAATGTGCAATTTACTGGAAAACTGTCATACCGCAATGTTTACCATTTTTAATTACGCCGTAAGGCGTTTCCCTTTGAAATCAACTTTCCTTGGGCCTCACCTGTCTTGCTTATGATCCGTCTGATTTCATGTTAGACGATTAAAATATTTACAACCATTAGATTAAGTTCTTGTTATAATTGAAACTATCCCTATCTTACCTTCCTTGAAACCATATAAATAACGACTTCCATAGGTTTTATGAAACACTGTTCTACGAATCCATGTCCGCTTTCTTGAATCTTTGAATCTCCTGGCCATTGTGCAGTTCAATCATCCAATTGTCCACGATCTTGCTTGAATCTCCTGGCCATTGTGCAGGTAAATTTCAAATCGCAAGGGCATAAATTTCAAAATGCACTGTGTAGTATTGATTGTTTTTAGTTTTCAATGATTTGTTTTTAATGATTTTGGGTTTTAGCTGCGAGGACTTCCGTGACGGAAAACTGGAAATTGCCAGGATTTCTATGACAAAAAACTAGAAATTGCAGAGGTTTCTCAGTTTATGCACGATCTTGGATGAAGTTTGTTGGACACTGTGCAGGTAAATTTCAAAATGGAGTGGGTAATCTCGAAACGACTATTTTTTAGTTCCCGCCTTCCATATACCACAATGCTTCTTTTTAAGAAACCCTAATGTCTAAAGTTGATCTTGCTTCCACCATTTGAAGGGGACTGTACTGCTTGTATGGCATGAATGCCCATGTGACCGTGTTGAGTAATTATTTCAAGGTACGAGACCTTGCATCAAGTTTATGGCCCCCATAAGCAAGATTCCTCTCTTCTCCTTCAATGGGCCTACCTGTGGCGACCAGATCTTGTGCCTCTAGCTATGGCTGTAGCTCAAACTCTCGTGTTTTTTCAACCCTCTGGTTTGGCTTTTTCCCAGATCTGGCTTGGTTTTGGATTCAGATTCCTCTAGCCGGTGCTGCATGCCCTAGGCGCCTCTGCTGTTTTGACGGACATGACATCGGCTACAGTTTCTGCTTTGTTATGATACACACTAAGCACGTTAGAAATGTATATTGAAGGTGATTGGCACATATGCCAGTTGGAGTGGAGGTGGCCACTCAACAGTTAAAATGACATCTGCATTAGTCAAGCAAGAAGAATCCATACTTATAATAACACAAGAGAGGTGGGATTGAATTTGATTGGGGTTGTTTCCTCTGTGACCAGTTTGGCAATGTAGCCCACTGTCGTAGTGAGCGTGTTTCATTCTATTGATTTCTTAATTCAAAGTGCAATCTTAATCACTTGGAAGGTTCGGTCGGTTCTGCCTTCACTATATGCTTGCAGATTTTAAATGCACAATTTATATTTTTGTACCAGAAGTGCAACAGAACACATTATTTTTGTTGATCAGAAGTAGAATAGCAATCGAGGATTGATTTATTTGCATCATTTTGTGGTTAGTTTGTTTGTTTGTTTCTGAGGGTCTCCTCAGTTCATTGAGGATATGGGTCTAAAGCTGGAAACATTACTAGGAAATAAATTCAAATATTCAAAATTGTATT
Source organism: Pinus tabuliformis (assembly GCA_031772625.1). Taxonomy (NCBI): domain Eukaryota; kingdom Viridiplantae; phylum Streptophyta; class Pinopsida; order Pinales; family Pinaceae; genus Pinus; species Pinus tabuliformis. The sequence goes on along the minus strand of CM062816.1, from coordinate 745,907,504 downwards.
TTTCTCTTTTTTAACTGAGTATTGTGTTTTTCAGGTTTTAGAGATGGAAAGGGCTCAGTTTTATCGATGTGATGAACGGCAATTATCAGTGATTGGTTCTAATTTTGAATCCCATCATATCGGTTCATTTAGGTCAATTACGGTGTTGGGTTACTTGCTTGTATTTCCTGTTTTATTTTGTTCCATTAATCTCGATGTTTTGGATTGATATGCAGCAAGACCCTGTTGAAGATGACCATCTCTCGGACCAAAATACTGAAGAATAAGAAGGCACTGCAGTGTAGGAAATTCAGAAAAGATGTTTCTCAGCTCCATCAAAATGACTAGGAAGAGAGTGCTCGATAAAGGGTGTGTTTTTGTTTTTAACTATGGATTTTTTCTCTCATAATTACAAAGAAAATGTGCAATTTACTGGCAAACTTCCATACCGCAATGTTTACCATTTTTAATTATGTCGTAAGGCGTTTCCCTTTGAAATCAACTTTCCTTGGGCCTCACCTGTCTTGCTTATGATCCTTCTGATTTCATGTTAGACGATTAAAATATTTACAACCATTAGATTAAGTTCTTGTTATAATTGAAACTATCCCTATCTTACCTTCCTTGAAACTATATAAATAACGACTTCCGTAGGTTTTATGAAACACTGTTCTACGAATCCATGTCCGCTTTCTTGAATCTTTGAATCTCCTGGCCATTGTGCAGTTCAGTCATCCAATTGTCCACGATCTTGCTTGAATCTCCTGGCCATTGTGCAGGTAAATTTCAAATCGCAAGGGCATAAATTTCAAAATGCACTGTGTAGTATTGATTGTTTTTAGTTTTCAATGATTTGTTTTTAATGATTTTGGGTTTTAGCTGCGAGGACTTCCGTGACGGAAAACTGGAAATTGCCAGGATTTCTATGACAAAAAACTAGAAATTGCAGAGGTTTCTCAGTTTATGCACGATCTTGGATGAAGTTTGTTGGACACTGTGCAGGTAAATTTCAAAATGGAGTGGGTAATCTCGAAACGATTGTATTTTAGTTCCCGCCTTCCATATACCACAATGCTTCTTTTTAAGAAACCCTAATGTCTAAAGTTGATCTTGCTTCCACCATTTGAAGGGGACTGTACTGCTAGTATGGCATGAATGCCCATGTGACCATGTTGAGTAATTATTTCAAGGTACGAGACCTTGCATCAAGTTTATGGCCCCCGTAAGCAAGATTCCTCTCTTCTCCTTCAATGAGCCTACCTGTGGCGACCAGATCTTGTGCCTCTGGCTATGGCTGTAGCTCAAACTCTCGTGTTTTTTCAACCCTCTGGTTTGGCTTTTTCCCAGATCTGGCTTGATTTTGGATTCAGATTCCTCTAGCCGGTGCTACATGCCCTAGGCGCCTCTGCTGTTTTGAGGGACATGGCATCGGCTACAGTGTCTGCTTTGTTATGATACACACTAAGCACGTTAGAAATGTATATTGAAGGTGATTGGCACATATGCCAGTTGGAGTGGAGGTGGCCACTCAACAGTAAAAATGACATCTGCATTAGTCAAGCAAGAAGAATCCCTACTTATAATAACACAAGAGAGGTGGGATTGAATTTGATTGGGGTTGTTTCCTCTGTGACCAGTTTGGCAATGTAGCCCACTGTCGTAGTGAGCGTGTTTCATTCTATTGATTTCTTAATTTAAAGTGAAATCTTAATCACTTGGAAGGTTCGGCTGGTTCTGCCTTCACTATATGCTTGCAGATTTTAAATGCACAATTTATATTTTTGTACCAGAAGTGCAACAGAACACTTTATTTTTGTTGATCAGAAGTAGAATAGCAATCGAGGATTGATTTATTTGCATCATTTTGTGGTTAGTTAGTTTGCTTGTTTCTGAGGGTCTCCTCAGTTCATTGAGGATATGGGCCTAAAGCTGGAAACATTACTAGGAAATAAATTCAAATATTCAAAATTGTATTTTTCTCTTTTTTAACTAAGTATTGTGTTTTTCAGGTTTTAGAGATGGAAATGGCTCAGTTTTTATCGATGTGATGAATGGCAATTATCAGTGATTGGTTCTAATTTTGAATCCCATCAGATCGGTTCATTTAGGTCAATTACGGTGTTGGGTTACTTGCTTGTATTTCCTGTTTTATTTTGTTCCATTGATCTCGGTGTTTTGGATTGATATGCAGCAAGACCCTGTTGAAGATGACCATCTCTCGGACCAAAATACTAAATAATAAGAAGGAACTATAGTGTAGGAAATTCAGAAAAGATGTTTCTCAGCTCCTTCAAAACGACTAGGAAGAGAGTGCTCGATAAAGGGTGTGTTTTTATTTTTAACTATGGATTTTCTCTCATAATTACAAAGAAAATGTGCAATTTACTAGCAGACTACCATACCACGATGTTTGCCATTTTTAATTACGTCGTAAGGCGTTTCCCTTTGAAATCAACTTTCCTCTAGCCTTACCTGTCTTGCTATGATCCATCTGATTTCATGTTAGACGATTAAAATATTTACAACCATTAGATTAAGTTCTTGTTATAACTGAAACTATCCCTATCTTACCTTCCTTGAAACCATATAAATAACGACTTCCGTAGGTTTTATGAAACAATGTTCTATGAATCCATGTCCGCTTTCTTGAATCTTTGAATCTCCTGGCCATTGTGCAGTTCAATCGTCCAATTGTCCACGATCTTGCTTGAATCTCCTGGCCATTGTGCAGGTAAATTTCAAATCGCAAGGGCATAAATTTCAAAATGGACTGTGTAGTCTTGATTGTTTTTAGTTTTTAATGATTTTGGGTTTTAACTGCGAGGAATTCCGTGACGGAAAACTGGAAATTGCCAGGATTTCTATGACAAAAAACTAGAAATTGCAGAGGTTTCCTAGTTTATGCACGATCTTGGATGAAGTCTGTTGGACACTGTGCAAGTAAATTTCAAAATGGAGTGGGTAATCTCGAAACGACTGTTTTTTAGTTCCCACCTTCCATATACCACAATGCATCTTTTTAATAAACCCTAATGTCTAAAGTTGATCTTGCTTCCACCATTTGAAGGGGACCGTGTTGAGTAATTATTTCAAGTACGAGACCTTGCATCAAGTTTATGGCCCCCATAAGCAAGATTCCTCTCTTCTCCTTCAATGAGCCTACCTGTGGCGACCAGATCTTGTGCCTCTGGTTGTGGCTGTAGCTCTAACTCTCGTGTTTGTTCAACCCTCTGGTTTGGCTTTTGCGCAGATCTGGCTTGGTTTTGGATTCAGATTCCTCCAGCCGGTGCTGCATGCCCTAGGTGCCTCCGTTGTTTTGACGGACATGGCATCGGCTACAGTGTCTGCTTTGTTATGATACACACTAAGCACGTTAGAAATGTATATTGAAGGTGATTGGCACATATGCCAGTTGGAGTGGAGGTGACCACTCAACAATTAAAATGGCATCTGCATTAGTCAAGCAAGAAGAATCCCTACTTATAATAACACAAGAGAGGTGGGATTGAATTTGATTGGGGTTGTTTCCTCTGTGACCAGTTTGGCAATGTAGCCCACTGTCGTAGTGAGCGTGTTTCATTCTATTGATTTCTTAATTCAAAGTGCAATCTTAATCACTTGGAAGGTTCGGCCAGTTCTGCCTTCACTATATGCTTGCAGATTTTAAATGCACAATTTATATTTCTGTACCAGAAGTGCAACAGAACACTTTATTTTTGTTTATCAGAAGTAGAATAACAATCGAGGATTGATTTATTTGCATAATTTTGTGGTTAGTTAGTTTGTTTGTTTCTGAGGGTCTCCTCAGTTCATTGAGGATATGGGTCTAAAGCTGGAAACATTACTAGGAAATAAATTCAAATATTCAAAATGGTATTTTTCTCTTTTTTAACTGAGTATTGTGTTTTCAGCTAAGATACCGGATTCGTCCAAAAGCCCTGTCGAATCGCGAATCCAGCGAATCCGACACGATTCTCTGCGGATTCGTGTCCAAACTTCAGGACACGTCGTGTCCTTTTATGACACGTCGTGTCCTATAACGTGTCCTGAATTTGCAGTGCGTGTCGCGATTTTTGGGACGTGTCCTGTTTTTGGGACGTGTCAAGCCAGAGTTTTCAGCATTCTTTTGTACTGTTCATAAGATTGGCGATTAATGAATCGATTATAAGTTGCCAGAAAAGAAAGGCCTATTCTAGTATCTTCCATATCCTAACTGTGTGAAATGGTGGTTTTATTCTTTGATTGATTGGATGATTTTCTAATGAAATATGGCCTCTGTCTTGAATGTAGTTGCATATTCAAGAGCCAAATTTGAACAACCCTTGCTTCACTGAGATGCTAAATGCTGCTAAAGGAATGCTGCTGTAATAAATGGGATTTGGTTCACTGAGATTCCTTGCTTGAGATTGGCATGGAGTTCAATATTTTAATATCAAAGCAAGCATTTGACGAAGTGGTTGCTTTCAGTTTTTCCTGAGTATAGATGTGAGATATATAACCCTAAGGTTTGGAGTCTGGACAACATTATATCTTTTCATCTTGAATCTGGTTTGCTTGGAGGGAACAACGTTATTTACAGAGAAAAAAGTGGTCAAATATTATTGTTGATATTTAGAGGTCAAACAAGCATGATGTGCCACCTTGATTGATTCAGTTTTTATCTGGTTCTTTTGAAAGGGTTGCACCATTTAAAAAAAATGGTGAAATCTAGTTGTAAGTTGTCTTTCAGTTATGAATTATGAATCATGATTTAAATTTTTAATAAATTTATCATTTATGTGACCAGTACCACTGACATTTATTTGAATTTTGTATGTACTATGCATGCTAATTAGTAATTACTAATAGGCATAGCTATAGATGAAGAATCAAGATCTATGTTTGAAATCAATAAATTTGTATCATTAATTAAAATTTGTGTAAGAAATATGATAATATCTAATTTTTAATATATATATATATATATATATATATATATATATATATATATATATATATATATATATATATATCTATATATATATATATATTGAAATATATATATATTATATATATATATTTTTAATAAAATAATATATAACGTGTCCTGTTCCCGGGGGTCAGCGTGTCCCGAATCCGACACCACGAATCCCGAATCCTACGTGTCCCGAATCCCCGTGTCAGGTGACTTAGGTTTTCAGGTTTTAGAGGTGGAAAGGGCTTAGTTTTTGTTGATGTGATGAATGGAAATTATCAGTGATTGGTTCTAATTTTGAATCCCACCAGATCGGTTCATTTAGGTCAATTCCGGTGTTGGGTTACTCGCTTGTATTTCCTATTTTATTTTGTTCCATTGATCTCGGTGTTTTGGATTGATATGCAGCAAGACCCTGTTGAAGATGACCATCTCTCGGACCAAAATACTAAAGAATAAGAAGGAACTGCAGTGTAGGAAATTCAGAAAAGATGTTTCTCAGCTCCTTCAAAACAACTAGGAAGAGAGTGCTCAATAAAGGGTGTGTTTTTGTTTTTAACTATGGATTTTTTCTCTCATAATTACAAAGAAAATGTGCAATTTATTGGCAGACTGCCATACCACAATGTTTACCATTTTTAATTATGTCGTAAGGCGTTTCCCTTTGAAATCTACTTTCCTTTGGCCTTACCTATCTTGCTATGATCCGTCTGATTTCATGTTAGACGATTAAAATATTTACAACCATTAGATTAAGTTCTTGTTATAACTGAAACTATCCCTATCTTACCTTCCTTGAAACCATATAAATAACGACTTCCGTAGGTTTTATGAAACATTGTTCTACGAATCCATGTCCTCTTTCTTGAATCTTTGAATCTCCTGGCCATTGTGCAGTTCAATCGTCCAATTGTCCACGATCTTGCTTGAATCTCCTGGCCATTGTGCAGGTAAATTTCAAATAGCAAGGGCATAAATTTCAAAATGGACTGTGTAGTCTTGATTGTTTTTAGTTTTCAATGATTTGTTTTTAATGATTTTGGGTTTTAACTGCGAGGACTTCCGTGACGGAAAACTGGAAATTGCCAGGATTTCTATGACAAAAAACTAGAAATTGCAGAGGTTTCTCAGTTTATGCACGATCTTGGATGAAGTCTGTTGGACACTGTGCAGGTAAATTTCAAAATGGAGTGGGTAATCTCGAAACGACTGTTTTTTAGTTCCCGCCTTCCATATACCACAATGCTTCTTTTTAAGAAACCCTAATGTCTAAAGTTGATCTTGCTTCCACCATTTGAAGGGGACTGTACTGCTAGTATGGCATGAATGCCCATGTGACCGTGTTGAGTAATTATTTCAAGGTATGAGACCTTGCATCAAGTTTATGGCCCCCATAAGCAAGATTCCTTTCTTCTCCTTCAATGAGCCTACCTGTGGTGACCAGATCTTGTGCCTCCGGCTGTGGCTGTAGCTCAAACTCTCGTGTTTGTTCAACCCTCTGGTTTGGCTTTTGCCCAGATCTGGCTTGGTTTTGGATTCAGATTCCTCCAGTCGGTGCTGCATGCATTGACCACAACATTTTTTCCCATTGTTGGTTTTCTTCTTGCAGCAGGTGCTGCATCCTCCCAACGGCAGCGCCCCATTTACCTTCGTGCATATGGTAAAAATATCACAGGAGTGGCATTAATGTCCATATTTAATAATTAGTTACAAGTATTATTACAAATCAGACCTTCCTTGTTTAGTTGATGGCCCCATCAACTGGATCTTTATCTTTACTTTCCACATGCTTAATCTGGGTCCTGTGGGTTTCAGATCTTGTCGCTTGGCTTTGGCTCTTGCTCAAACTTCTGCTCTAGCTATATTCAGACTCTCAGGCTTTAACTCTGACTTGGTTTTGGCTCTAGCTTCACGGGCTGAATCTGAGAAAGAGCCTCCTACATAGTTCTCTACATTTCTTTTAACAAACCCTTCCAGACATATATGACTCTTATTCACAGCTGATTATTTTGTCTTTTGGATATTTATATGACTTCTTCTTAGATAAAGTGAAAATCAAGCTAAACAAATGTTTAGATAGAGTGCAAATCAAACTAAACAAATGTTCAAATAATGTTGTTCTAAATTGTCCTTTTCAGCATTCAACTGAGATGCTTCTGGTGCCTCTACCTCATAATTTACAAATAGTCATACAAACACACGTTTGGAGTGATTCCGAAGACCCAGCACCAGCAGCAATGTATCTCATGTTTTATATCAATGAAAATGGAGAGAAAGTCTACACGTTAAAGGTAAGTCTCATTCTTTAAGCCCTCTGGCTTCTACTTTGAGAGAAAGTCTACACGTTAAAGTAGAATCCTTCACTTCCATTCACAATAGTTATATGGCGTGAAAGGTGCAGGAGGTGGAAACTCCATTTTTTTTTGGTATCACCAGTCTTTAGTACCTTAATCAAGACCTATAATGTTGAATATAGGTCTAGGATTTTCAATTTTTGTGCCAAGTTGTCCTTTTGATTACTATCAATCTTGTTGCTTTAGTACTAAATCAGTCATTTTTCTATTAGTCCATAATGTTAACACTCCTGTTATAAATGATTCTTCCAAATACCCTTCCTGTTTCAACAAAACTGGCAGTAGCAGACTTTAGTAAAGAAGATTCTTGGATAGAGCATTACACATCACAGTATAAAACCTCTTCCTGGTCATCAAGGCAACAATTGTCATCTTAGCTCAGACAGCCTTTCACTCAGCATACTTAAGTACCTTAATCATGACACAGCCAACAATTTAACTATAGTCAATGGCATCATTATGAGCTCAACATAGCCATGGCAAGTTAAACATTAGTTTATTAATGAACCCTTGAATAGAAACAAGCACAAACTCGCTACAACAAAAGTCTAAATATCAATTTAGAATGGGGCTCGGGTTTTGTTTCAAAAGATTCGATTTTATGCCACGGCTTCAATAATGCCACAGAATTTAGAAATAACTCAAGATTTGCTTCAGGTATTCTAGGGCTTACAAACCCGAAGCCCAAAATTTCATCAGACTTGACATGCGCAAATTTATCCTGTTGTAGTCAATATTGGATGCCATCATATCATTTCAAACCTCTCATTGATCACCTGGAATTTGATGCATAGATAGTGAACAAGAGTTTGACTTTGTGTCAATTGTAGGTCTTTTCTCCAAATATCATAAGAGATCCTCAGACTTCCCTCAGAGGCAGGCCTAAACAAGCCCTCTGTAATCTACACATTTAGATCCTCAGATGAACCATTAGCTTATGAAAAATTCCTTTAGTACATAGATTACAACATGCAGCAAGTAGAAGATATAATCCACAAATGTTATCTGTGTGTCCTCTGATATAATCCTTGAAGCTAAAGGCAATCAATGGTGAAACAATTTTCATCAACAGGGATGCAAAAGATTTCAAATCCTCTTAGACAATTTAACTTGTATCACCACTCTCCTAGTTTGGTACAGGCTCTGACCTGCTCATGGCCAAGATTTTGCACAACAGCTTATGTCATTATCATTCATAAGCAGCTAGAGATTTATGGAATCCAAATTAAGAATTCAATGTCAACATCCTCCTCCCAAAGGATCCCTATTGGAAAAACAATTTAGAAGTTCATCAGTAACAAAAGGATTTTAAGAATGCTTATAAGTATGTTGATGATATCCTTGGTCCAATTATTAAGAACTTCACTAGCTATTTCACAAGCCTTCGCACCTCTTGGCCACTTCTGAGGCTGCTCGGCCTCTGTTCAATCAGTCCTGAGGCCTTCCTGAGGTCAATCCTGAGACCTATCGGCCCTTTGTCACAGTGTTCTAAGGCCTTAGACAGAATTTTGGTCTCTCTTTGTCCTGGTCAAAAGCATTGTTGACAGAACTTGGACTAGAACTTTATTAAGGTTGCTTTTTTACCATCCCTCTGATACCATGTTGATGTTTCCATCTTCTAATCTGATAATTACTTCCAATGATCTCTTAAACAAGTTCTTAATCATAATGCAATAATGACAGTAGGATCATAAAGAGACAGCCAAGCACTTAGCGTACAAAAAGACACAAAATTTTCACCTAGGAAGCCCAAACTTGAGAGAAAACCCAACAATATTTTCTAGGAGAAATTCTTTAGTTCAACAAAGGTACATTTTAATATTCACAAGTCAACCTAGGTCAAATTAGACAATAATTATGGATCTAAACAAAACAGACCTCAGAACTCAATCTAGGTAGTAGATCTGGTTTCGGTCCCTTCTGTTTACAGACTGAGGTTCTTGGCCTCCTCTAGGGCTTCGACCCTCCATAGAAAAGAAAGGTCTCGGATCTTCTAGGGATTCTGCCCTTCAACAAAGATAAAATATCTTTACAGAGATAAGCTCCTTCTTGAACTTCGCTCCATCCACAGAAAAAAGATTTCGGTCTTTCTTCCACAGAAACAAGGTCTCCATGTTTGAGTCCATTCAGCCTCTTACAAGCAGAAACCCGTCACTCCTAAACTCTGGTACCCAGATTGCCTGTTTTAATGCTTTTCTGATCAAGCTTGAAACCTGGATACTAGATATTCATGTATGTTGCTTGGCATAAATTACGCAGAGATTGATATGTAAATGACCTTTGGTTGAAGGCATGTTGTCTTATGTGTGGAGTTTGCTTCCACACTGTTGCTAGGAAGTAGATATGAAGGGGTACGAATGAGTGCTTTTATATTCTATATTCAATGCAATGTAGCGTAAACTAACTTACATGTTGAGTCACACATTAATTTAATGTGTTTTTTTCTTGCAGAAGGATTCCCCCGTAGGGTCTCTAACACACTCAGCCCACCCTCGTATGTCTCCTTTATTTTTATGATAATACTACTTTATTTGATGTCATGTCATTAATATGTGAGGATAGCATTGCTACATTGATGTTTTTAAAATCTTTTATCTCATGAGGTTTCTTGTGTTACAGCACGGTTTTCTCCAGATGATAAATACTCAAAGCATCGCACTTTGCTGAAGAAGCGCTTTGGCTTACTGCCAACGCAGCAACCCCCACCCACCTATTGACAATTGAATATTCAGAGTTTTTATGTCTTTGCTAGGCAAAGGAAGGGTGGTTAGAGGTTACAGGGTTAACATTAATTATTCATTTTGTTTACTCTGTAGTCTTTGCCCTACCTTTTTGGATGCAACTTCATGCTAGTTTGTGTTTAAGATGTATTTTGATGCTTTTTTACTTTGCACAAGTTGTAGATGTTGAATTGGGGTTTAAATTTAAATATATTGTTTAAGAGGTTATGATTAAATAAAGAATTAATTATTATTATTGGCTTATATACGATGCTTTTGCACATTTATTTGTAGGCTAAACATTTGTGAGTTTTCAGAGAAAAAAAAACCTCCTAACTTCCATTAATCAAAATAAAAGTAAATACATTTGCAGTAGTGACAGATCTTATGTCCATGTAACACTATGTTCTGGATAAGTCTCAGTAGAAACTCAGAAGATTTTATAATTTTGGATCTTAATCACTATGTATCTACTAGCGTCTCTAAAGGTCTATAACATCATTACAGATTTCTTACCTCTCTAACTTTCCTTCTCAGCAACATTGTTATATTATTTCCCATACATTCTTCAAAAAGAAAATAAAATAAACAGAAAACTTGAAAAGACATATGAGGATCATTCTCAGTGAACAGTCAATGATGTCCTTAATAATTAAAACTCCATGTGCTGATGAGGATGCCATTGTCAAAAGCAGTGAAGAAGATCTTTCCCGGTGCTTGGAAACAACTCTTCTTAGAGAGAAAATCTGCCTCTTGGTTCTGTTCTCTGAATATATGACTGAAAGTCACTTTCTAGAAGGATCCCATGAAAGATCTGATGCGTAGCATCCAGAAGATAAGGGAAGGTTGCCCCAAAAGTGGATCTTTGTACCCAATCCAGAATCACTTTGGGGTTCCCAAAACTGATAAATCCTCTATAGCTAGCCAGTTAGCAAATAGGAGTGCCCCCCAAAGAGCTAATCGCGATGCTCTTTTATTAGTCCATGTACCACTATTCCAACAAAATTGAAAGTAGTTACCAGGATTTTATACAAGAAAAACCCCCCTGCCACAGATCCTATTAGTAGAAGCTCCTTAAAAAAAAACATCTGGATTTTGTGACCAAATCTCTTTATATTGGATTTGTCTCGAGTTAACCTTCTCTTTTGTTGGCCCTATTTCCATAAAATATGCAGAGATCTTTAAATAGGCGTCTCTTGTATCTCGGGTAGTCTCTTTCAAATATCTTCTTGTTCCTACTTTTCCATATGCCCACAGAATATTGAAGGGTAATTTTCGAAATGTCTTGTTCTCCTCAACCCACAGAGAAATGCACCTATCTATGGAGCTCGAATGTTATGCTGCTCGTAGGTTAAGAGTGTAATACTCCTCTCCAAATCGAGACTGCAAATGGGCATGTCAGAAAGAGATAATCCACGTCTTCTGCATTTTTTTCATAAAACATCTGTTAGGACCTTGGAAGCCTCTCTTGAGGAGATTATACTTACATGCACTCCTGTTATAAATGATTCTTCCAAATACCCTTCCTGTTTCAACAAAACTGGCAGTAGCAAACTTAAGTAAAAAAGATTCTTGGATAGAGCAATACACATCGCAGTATAAAACCTCTTCCTGGTCATCATGGCAACAATTGTCATCTTAGCTCAGGCAGCCTTTCACTCAGCATACTTAAGTACATTAATCATGACACAACCAACAATCTTACTATAGTCAATGGCATCATTATGAGCTCAACATAGCCATGGAAAGTTAAACATCAGTTTATTAATGAACCCTTGAACAGCAACAAGCATAAACTCGCTACAACAAAATTCTAAATATCAATTTAGAATGGGCTCGGGTTTTGTTTCAAAATATTCGACTTTATGCCACGGCTTCAATAATGCCACAGAATTTAGAATTAACTCAGGATTTGCTGTAGGTCTTCTAGGGCTTACAAATCCCGAAGCCCAAAATTTCATCAGACTTGACATGTGCAAATTTATCCTGCTGTAGTCAATATTGGATGCCACCATATCATTTCAAACCTCTCATTGATCACTTGGAATTTGTTGCATAGATAGTGAACAAGAGTTTGACTTTGTGTCAATTGTAGGTCTTTTCTCCAAATATCATAAGAGATCCTCAGACTTCCCTCAGAGGCAGGCCTAAACAAGTCCTCTGTAATCTACACATTTAGATCCTCAAATGAACCATTAGCTTATGAAAAATCCCTTCAGTACATAGATTACAACATGCAGCAAGTAGAAGATATAATCGACAAATGTTATCTGCGTGTCCTCTGATATAATCCTTGAAGCTAAAGGCAACCAATGGTGAAACAATTTTCATCAACGGGGATGTAAAAAATTTCAAATCCTCTTAGACAATTTAACTTGTATCACCACTCTCCTAGTTTGGTACAAGCTCTGACCTGCTCATGGCCAAGATTTTGCACAATAGCTTATGTCATTATCATTCGTAAGCAGCTAGAGATTTATGGAATCCAAATTAAGAATTCAATGTCAACATCCTCCTCCCAAAGGATCCCTATTGGAAAAACAATTTAGAAGTTCATCAATAACAAAAGGATTTTAAGAATGCTTATAATTATGTTGATGATATCCTTGGTCCAATTATTAAGAACTCCACTAGCTATTTCACAAACCTTCGCACCTCTTGGCCACTTCTGAGGCTGCTCGGCCTCTGTTCAATTAGTCATGAGGCCTTCCTGAGGTCAATCCTGAGACCTATTGGCCCTTTTTCACAGTCTTCTAAGGCCTTAGACAGAATTTTGGTCTCTCTTTGTCCTGGTCAAAAGCATTGTTGACAGAACTTGGACTAGAACTTTATTAAGGCTGCTTTTTTACCATCCCTCTGATACCATGTTGATGTTTCACGATCTTCTAATCTGATAATTACTTCCAATGATCTCTTAAACAAGTTCTTAACCATAATGCAATAATGACAGTAGGATCATAAAGAGACAGCCAAGCACTTAGCGTACAAAGAGACACAAAATTATTTTCACCTGGGAAGCCCAAACTTGAGAGAAAACCCAACAATCTTTTCTAGGAGAAATTCTTCAGTTCAACAAAGGTACATTTTAATATTCACAAGTCAACCTAGGTCAACTTAGACAATAATTATGGATCTGAACAAAACAGACCTCAGAACTCAATCTAGGCAGTAGATCTAGTTTTGGTCCCTTCTGTTTACAGACTGAGGTTCTTGGCCTCCTTTAGGGCTTTGACCCTCCATAGAAAAAAAAGGTCTCGGATCTTCTAGGGATTCTGCCCTTCAACAAAGATAAAATATCTTTACAGAGAAAAGATCTTTCTTGCACTTCGCTCCATCCACAGGAAAAAGATTTCGGTCTTTCTTCCACAGAAACAAGGTCTCCATATCTGAGTCCATTCAGCCTCTTACAAGCATAAACCCATCGCTCTTAAACTCAGGTGCCCAGATTGCCTGTTTTAATGCTTTTCTGATCAAGCTTGAAACCTGGATACTAGATAGTCATGTATGTTGCTTGGCATAAATTACGCAGAGATTGATATGTAAATGACCTTTGGTTGAAGGCATGTTGTCTTATGTGTGGAGTTTTCTTCCACACTGTTGCTAGAAAGTAGCTATGAAGGGATACTAATGAGTGCTAAAATATTCTATATTCAATGCAATGTAGCGTAAACTAACTTACATGTTGAGTCACACATTAATTTAATGTGTTCTTTTCTTGCAGAAGGATTCCCCCGTATGGTCTCCAACACAGTCAGCCCACCCTGGTATGTCTCCTTTATTTTTATGATAATACTACTTTATTTGATGTCATGTCATTAATATGTGAGGATAGCATCGCTGCATTGATGTTTTTAAAATCTTTTATCTCACGAGGTTCCTTGTGTTACAGCACGGTTTTCTCCAGACGATAAATACTCAAAGCATCGCACTTTGCTGAAGAAGCGCTTTGGCTTACTACCAACGCAGCAACCCCCACCCACCTATTGACAATTGAATATTCAGAGTTTTTATGTCTCCGTTAGACAAAGGAAGGGTGGTTAGAGGTTACAGGGTTAACATTAATTATTCATTTTGTTTACTCTGTAGTCTTTGCCCTGCCTTTTTGGATGCAACTTCATGCTAGTTTGTGTTTAAGATGTATTTTGATGCTTTTTTACTTTGCACAAGTTGTAGATGTTGAATTGGGGTTTAAATTTAAATATATTGTTTAAGAGGTTATGATTAAATAGAGAATTAATTATTATTATTGGCTTATATATGATACTTTTGCACATTTATTTGTAGGCTAAACATTTGTGATTTTTCAGAGAAAAAAAACCTCCTAACTTCCATTAATCAAAATAAAAATAAATACATTTGCAGTAGTGACAGATCTTATGTCCATGTAACTCTATGTTCTAGATAAGTCTCAGTATAAACTCAGAAGATTTTATAATTTTGGATCTTTATCACTATGTATCTTGTTGGACACCTAATCCTAAATGGGTTAGTGTGGAAGCCGAATAGACCAAAGCAGTCCAAGAGACCTTGGGATCTGAAACCCAAGAGTCACATAATGTACTATAAATGTAAATCTCTTGTTAATAAAAATTGAATTGCATGTTTTATCTTTTATATCTGTCTTGATGTCCATGTGATTTTAACATAGTATCAGAGCTGCTTGTTTTTCTGTGGCCTTTTTATGTGCATGTCAGTGCTGCACCTCTACCCATAATCCTGTAATAGTAAAACTGGCGTGGTAGATCTGCAAACTCAAATATATCAGCGTGGTCTTCATTACCTGTGTCTGAGCTCCCTTGAATAGCGCTGGCCTGGTATTCATTATCTGTAACGTTCCACGCATACTTGACACTACTGAGCACCTTGCCTTCCTGCGCCTCTACTGCCTGACAATGTCTGCGCTGCTACTCCATATAATTAGCCGCTACACTGCATGCGCTCTGTCCTGAGATAATCTGGCCAGCACTACACATCTGTCCTTGTAACTCCTGGTCTGCTCCACTGCTCAGAGCGCAGGTCCCAGGGTAACAGTCTTCACTGCTATGGTCAGTCATCTGCGCATCTTTGCCATCATTCTCTGTGCATTTTATTCTACCGTTGAAGAATCGATTCGCTGCATTGAGGCATCCGAATCTGGTGGTATGAATTCCCTTCGCTACGCCTCCACCCAACGGCTCTGCAGCTCCAGTCTATTGTAATACTCGATACCACTCATACTGCGTTGTCGTTACCGTTTGTGTTGCAAGGCTCTCATATACCACTGTTATATATATAGTGCGTCCTAGCCATTTTGCGCTCCTTTCTGTGGGCATTCTGATGACCTCCCAATGCCTGAGAACTGTAGCAATAGCAGCAAGGAAACATACGGGCATTAGAGCTCTCGCCAGTGCTTGTGTTCTCGGTAACAATCGTGGAAGCAGAAGCCTCTGTGTCAGACAAAATTAAATTGCGGTCCTTGGAATTTTGGTCGTTTTCAAATTGAAGCCCCTGGTTATGACCTTCATAATCCGCGTGCTGCGATTGCTTGACGTTTAACCTTCTGTGACAGCGTTTGTTGTGCCCTAGCCGGAGGTCACTGGGTTCAAACACATCCGCGTGAACCCATTTATCCATAACTGGTTGCTCTCTGGAAGAGTTTTAAATTGTATGCGCTCCATGTTCCTGTTTGTGTCCAGGGCCACTTCCAACGAAAAGTTTTCATTCGCGAAATCTCCCGCGATGTGGTGCTCGAGTAATGGCTGCAAGGCGATTGATTCAGGGTTCTAGCTGTATTGTGCCGCCAGACGTCTTCGAAGTAGGGAGAGAGCATACGCTTGACATCGTATTTTCAGCTTTGCGACTGGTTCCGTTCTGTGCACAAACTTGTTCTCGCGCCAGCCCATCATCGCGATAAAAAAAAATGGGTGCGCTGCCATAGCAATAAAGGTAGGATCTACGCTGATTTACTGGCAACTCGACAGCTTGTTCACACATTCCCTCAGAAATCTCTACAAGTCCCGAAAAAGCCTCCGACGAAGTGAGTTCTCCTCTTTCTACTACTAAAGATTTTGAGTGTAATATCTGCTTAGACATGGCCAGCAATCCCGTCGTTTGAAGCGGGTCTCATCGCTCTTGGGCAGAGACGTGAGTGAAGAGCTGAACTTGAACCTGCCTCCTTCGTTATGCTCGTGTTGCATGGATTCATAATTGCTGGGAGAGAAACCAAGCGTCAAAGACATCCAGCTTGCGCTGTAGCTTGATTTGCGCATCAGTAAGTTCAGGGTTTTTCATCACGATTGATGATCCGGGATAAACTTCAACAAGCCCCAGAAGCATTAGGTTTGATCAGGGGAGTTTAACAAAAGCCCAACTAAGAACTTCCCCTGTTGTGCCATATTATCAGCAAATACCATCGTCACGTTGTATTTTAGTATTCAATATATTACAGTTTGTGGTCGGGCATGTCGTACCTATAGCTCAATCCGGGGAGAAGAATTTAACGGGTCAAGCTGCTCCTAAATCAAAGCTCCGTGCTAGAGTGTGTTGGCTTCTCATTTTTATTGATTATTGACTTGAGAACTATGCAGGCTGTTCATTACTGCAAGGCGGGCAGCTGACTAAATAATTGTTAGATGCCTTATTCTGGGTAAAGTTAAAGAAGCTATCACTGTGCAGGATCGTGGAGAATATGAGATTTATGGTGCATCGTAGTATATCATGAAACTTTTCTTCGTGGCTTGATGCAATAATATGTAGTATATTGCTTGTATTATCGTGTATTTTCTGTGGTTGTTTCAGTTGAGCTGAAGCATAAAGAATGATCTAGCCCCAAGGCTGTAAAGCATAAAGAATGATCTAGCCCCAAGGCTACAAACTTGTATTTTCTGTGGTTGTTTCAGTTGAGCAGCATATCACTGTACCTGTGCTTGAAATCTTAATGAGTATAGACTATTGGAAGTGATGTTTGGTGATGTACCTCTGCTATAGAGGGTCTCAAACTTTCTCATCTCATTGGATGTGTGGCTGTGAATATATTGAAGACACTCCATATTTATTTCTCTGTCTTGGAGCTGAATACGTTGCATATATTATCACTGTGGTGTTTTCTCTGTAATGATGGAGCTTCTTTGATGTTATAACACTTATCTACAGCCATTGTTCTTCCTAACATTTACTGGTATATTCTACTTCAGATCTATGTTATTATTAGAGTTGATATATCAGAGGTATATGTAATCCATTCCTGTAGTTGAAGTTCGAATTTCAAAGAAGGAAGAAGTCATTTAGTTGTGCATTCATACAAAGCGTATCTTGGTATACCTGAGAATTTTAAGGGTGAAACATATCTATTGTATCTGTGTTGGAAGGACTTTGAGCCTCTCATTCTTGCTGGACACAAATCTGTTTGTGATTGGCTAAATTCTTAGCTGGAATTACTTGAGTGTTCATTTCTTTGTTGAGACAATGGCTAGATTTGATGATGTATTAGAGTTACTGAATACACTAATACACTCCACTATTGGTGGGAAGGTAAATGTTAGCAAAGGCACTCTTTGTGACATTCAGACCTGCCTGCATGATGCACAAGAAAAGAATGATTTTTTGCAACTAGAATCTCAGTTCCAGCAAGATGAGCTTCAACAGATTTGTCATTCCAAATTGTTTTCTGCTCAAAACAATATGTTGTTCAAGGTTAAACCAGCAAGTGGTGAAATTAGTAAGATTGAGGTTGAATCAGATCCATAATCCAATAAAGCAGCAGTTGTACATGCAGATGCAGAAACTCAGTTTGCACTTCCCAAGCCCATCATCAGACCTTGGGAACAGCTTGTCCATAACAAGCACAGAACTGGTCTTGGATATGACAAGGACTTGTCCTTTCATATTCCAGACTATGCCAAGCCCATTCAGTTTCAAAGTGTTGGATTCATTCATGAAAGTTCACCTGCTCCTCATGATAGTTCAGCTTCAGCTGTTCCAGATTTTGCCCCTCTTCCACAGCAACAACAACAACAACAGATCGTAAAATGCCAACACTGTGATCGAGTTGGCCATCTAAAAGATCACTGTTTTGATCTTCATCCATGTGAGCACTGTCATAAAACCAGTCATTCTTCACACAGATGCTTCAGAAATAAACGTCCTACAAGAACAAAGATTCATCTTGGATGGATCGCTTCTTGGCAATGGGCATCAACAGCCAAGAAGATATTCCAAACGCATGTTAGAACTTGTTCTAGAGTATTGAACAGTCTTGCAGTTGAGTTTTCTCCATCTTCTCACCTTGTACCTGACAGGGGGGAAATGATGGTCATCTACAAGCTTCAAAGTCACATCAAGCGAGCCTGAGCCACAACCTGCCACACCAGTTTCAGAGTTGTAGCCAGCGACAAAGATGCCCGTGAACATGCCTTCAGTTGGCAATCTGGGACACTTCCTCTAGCAGAAGACTTCAGCTTCTTGCCAGTTTTGGAAGAGTTCCGGGAACACAATTGAGAACACTTCCTCTAGCAGAAGACTCCAGCTTCTTGCCAGTTTTGGAAGAGTTCCAGGAATTGCATTAAGCATTCCAGAGTTGTTGGTCATCCTTAAACCATCACAGGTTGAGACTTCCCTTTTCAGGTTGAAGTTCTCCCTTTTATGCGAGGTGAGGCCTCCCTTTCATGGTTGAAGGTTTCCCTCTTTAAAACAATAGGATCACTTCCTCTAGCAGAAAACTTCAGTTTCTTGCCAGTTTTGGAAGAGTTCCGGGAACTGCACTAAGCGTTCCAGTGTTGGTGGTCATCCTTAAACCACCGCCCTTTTTACCAACATTTCATAGAGCACATTCAGCCTAGTGCTGCCATGCATTTTTTGCACATTTTGTATTACAACTCTCTTCTTGGACTCATACATAACCCTTCGGATTAAGGGGGGGAATGTTGGACACCTAATCCTAAATGGGTTAGTGTGGAAGCCGAATAGACCAAAGCAGTCCAAGAGACCTTGGGATCTGAAACCCAAGAGTCACATAATGTACTATAAATGTAAATCTCTTGTTAATAAAAATTGAATTGCATGTTTTATCTTTTATATCTGTCTTGTTGTCCATGTGAGTTTAACATATCTTCTAGCGTCTCTAAAGGTTTATAACATCATTACAGATTTCTTAGATGAAACTGGTGTTTTGATCTGCACTTAGATTTAACAGAGCATCATACTTTCATAGGCCTATATTTAATGATGAAACTGGTGTTTTGATCTGCACTTAGATTTAACAGAGCATCATATTAAAACCGTTTAGTAGCTTGGTTTCCTTGCTTCTCTAAACCATATTCTAGCAGCGATGTTCCCTGGTTATGAAATTTGTTTGGCAGGAGTACCCAGACAGATTATTTTGTTATCAGAACAAGTGACGTGGCCTGTGAAAATAGAACGGATTGCATTCCATTGATATGTGCAAACATTTATGATTTGACAGAAAAAGCAAAGCAAGAGGAGAAAAGTGTACAGTTGTGTGATGTTAACACTACAAATTATTAATTATAAGAATTGCCTACTATCCCAAAGGCAAACAAACAAACTTGTAATTTAAATCTAAGTGCAGATCAAAACACCAGTTTCATCACTAAATACAGGTCTATGAAGGATTAATTATGTGAATGTTTTGTAAAAAGCTTTGATCAATAAAGGATATTTATTTAGTTAATCTCCTTACGTGTTAAATTGAACCTTTCTGATATGTGGCATCATTCATTACTAAAATGCTTTCATCCAATGTTGATTCACAATTAAATATTTAATTGATAATTTTATGTAAGGAAATAGATATTCCTAATATGATTCTCAAATTTCAGGTGGTAAATGAATTTAAATGAATTTTCATTTAAGAGATATGCCACTGGCAATGGACACTTTCAAGGATTTAATAGCTCACATGAAACTGTTGCTTATGATTTAAGACAGATGAATAGTATTTTGTTTACTAATTTTATCTTCAATGATCTTTTTTGTCACGATGCTTCTCAAATTTAACTTAATAGAATATGATTGTCAAATTTCAGGTGCTAAATGAATTTTCATTTCAGAGATATGCCACTGGCAATGGACACTTTTAAGGATTAAATAGCTTACATGAAATTGTTGCTTATGATTTAAGACAGATGAACAGCATTTTGTTTGCTAATTTTTATGTCACTTCTCGAATTATGCCTGCCTTACCGCGTTCCTTTGCAACATGTGATGCAATTGCTAATTATATATAAATAATCCTAAAATTCAAGTTTGAATGAATTGTATTATTCTTTGCATCACACTTTATATTGTCCACCCTTCTACCTACTTTACTACGGCCCAGCACAGCTCAGCTGGAATAGCTGGGCCTCTGCTCGGCCCCTAACTCCTCCACCACCAGCTAATTGACTGTTGTTGTTGACAGGCCTGATAGCAAATTCTAGCATAAGCCCCTACTGCTACTCTACTGTGGCCATAGCTTGGCGGTGGGGTTCTATGGTACAGTCGCTTTGTTGCCGAGTGCAGAGGGTATCGAGCGATTCAGAACGCCGGTATAATAGTTGGCCATGGACTATTTTATCACTGACGGGAATGGGATTCCGATGGATTGGGGAATTAAGCTATAGACGGAAGGGAATTACACAGAGGATAATTGCAGGGGAATTCATTGGATCTTGATTTTGCAATGAATGAGTCTCCGTATGAGGAAATTGTTCGAAACTGTGAAAACACACCAAAATTACAGGAGAAGCAGGGGAAATTTGAGTAGACTTGCAGGTTCGACTTCTCTAGGGCAACGCCAACAGCCAGGGCAGCAATAGTAGAATTAAATACCAAGCTATACTTCGCACATTCCCAAATTTTGCAAAATCGCAGTTGCAGATTTATGCCTCGCTCAGTGGAATTGAAAGTATCTCCACCAGTTCAAAGAAATTTGGCGATATTCTCATTCTTCATCAAAGTCCTGAGGAAGCTGAGTTTACCTTTAGGGTTCTTTTGGTGCTGCAAAAAAAATTAAAAAACAAGGGTTGCAAAGGACCACTCCTCGAATCTGGGCAGGGGTCGGTCGAACCACATCCCTTTAACAACTCAAAAGCTTCTTCCATAATCTAGCTCGGCTTTTGTTGATGAGAATTCCGTGGCTACGCCCCAGCCTGGACTTGTGAACAGATATGCTATTTCTGTCCAGAAACTGGCTCAATTTTTGTGGGTTTTTGCATAAAATGCAAGCGGGGAAACAGAGAGCTTGTTGCTGATAGGCTATGAATGATATAGGGACTTGATTTGTCAACAACCGTTTCCATATTTGGATCGCTGAAATTGGAGGTGAAATTTCAGAGACTCTTCGTGGTTGTTCTGGCCCAAATATGGGCCATCATAACAAATTCCCATGTCTGTTCTAGAATAATTCCATTCTCTCAAAAGTCTGACCAGAACTAAGTACTTTATGCATAGATGAACATTACCTACAGACTACAGATTAGTTTCAGTTTCCTTCTTTAATATCAAAGATTCCCAAACTATAAATACAAAATTCTAACCATACCCTAAAATTGTACGGATAGATTCACGGCTACCCATTCATGTTTAGCAGAATGGTAGAGCAACTTCAAAGATTACCTCTACAAAATTTAACTTTCCGTCTCGGGTTTTAAGGGAGGTGACAGGTAGGAGGGGTATGGCAGCCATCTCATGGAATAATTAATGTGAAGGGACATGCCATACTGTCTCTCTTTTGAATAATGAAGATAGAGTTCATGGATGATGGTATGCTTTTGAATAATGAAGATAAAGTTCATGGATGATGGTATGATAGTCTATCATTCTATTTAGCGGTGCTATCACCTTGTTTTATTGTGGTGTGCTAATGTGTTTTTGAAAGAATGATGTTATGAAATTTAGTTTGGTTGTTGTTTTATTAGAGACTTGTTTTTCATTATTTTGTGAATTTTTTTGAGTTGTTTCTCTCCTAAACGTTTTCTATTTTCTATTTCAATGAGATAGGTTTTGGATTCTATTTTTTTTTGTCCCTTGGGAGTCATTTAGAGAGAATATTATGGTGGGAAGTATTTGGTAGTAGTATATTTCCTGAGTTGTTCCCTCCCAAATATTCTCCATTCCAATGAGATAGGATATGGATTTTATTTTTCTCGTCAATTGGCAACTTGATGATATGAGTGCAAAAGACTCTTGACTGGGGATTGGTAGGTGGAGTGAGTTGGTTTGTCCTATATTGGCTCCTAGCAACATTCTATGACCTGCGCTAATTGGTTCTCTTAAGTGTGTGCCCTAGTCTCGGTCCCTTATATTAATGACATGTCAACGCGCTCAAAGATTATCACTTTGCTCTACCATAGCAAAATGGTAGAGCAAATTCAAAGATTACCTTACAAAATTCAATTTTTTTGTATGAAGTTTCAATATGGCAGTGATCTCATGGAATAATTATGTGGGGACATGCCACGTTGCCTCTCCCTTGAATAATGAAGAGAGCTAATAACTCTCTAGTTCATGGAATCGTACGATGGCTTATAATTCCATTTAGTGGTCGTATCACCTTGCTTTATTTTGTTGTGCGAATGTGAAGCGTGGAAGTCTTAACTCTGCATGAAGGAATGATATTGTTGATTTTAAGTTTGGTTGTCGTTTTAATGGAGACTTGCCTCCCACACTTGAGCCACTTGGAGAGAAGATCGTCATGAGAAGTTTTTGGTAGAATTCTAATGCTTTGTAGACTATTTTGAGTTGTTTTCCCTCCCAAACATTCTCCATTTCAATGATATAGGCTATGGATTCTATTTTTCTCATCCCCTGGGAGTCACTTGGAGAGAAGATTATCGTGGGAAGTCTTTGGTAGAATTTCATTGCCACGCAGACTCTTTGAGTTGTTTCCCTCCCAAACATTCTACATTCCAATGAGATAGGATGTGGATTCTATTTTTCTCCTCCCCTGGTCACCTAATGATATCAGTGTGAAAAACTCTCGATTGGGGATTAGTAGGTGGAGTGAGTTGGCTTCTCCTATGTTGGCTCCTCGCAACACTTTGTGACCTGCTCTAATCGGTTCTCTTAAATTTGTAACCTAGTCTCAACCCCTTGTAGTAATGACATGTCAACACGCTCATGCAGGCAAGGGGCAACCTACTATGAAGCTCAAGGCATAATCCTCTACATGTCAATTCCAAAAACATACTCCAACCCACATCTTGTGTGAATCGCAAGAGGTCAAACAAGAAATTGTTGGAGAAAGAGTGTCTTTTAGACACTAAAATCATCATTGAAGTCACTGTGTGGCGCACGAACATCAGAAACACTTGTGGGGAGGCAAAATCTATACATGTATATGATAGATCTATTTTGGCAAATAAGTATTCACTAGGAAAGGTGTTGGACTACCATGATGCAAAAGGTGAGATCTTGCTCATGTTGGATGATTTACAACTTCAATAAAGGACCTGGACCATAGAATGGAAAGAACTCAAGAACATTTATGTCCCTTACCACATCCAAAAAGTCCAAAGGCAAAAGGCCCATTGAAATGGAACTATTTGATTTAACATAACCTTCATATTGTTCTCTAGATTTAACAATTTTCTTTTCTTTACTTTTCTTCAACTTATCAACCCAAAGAAGTTATTAATTTTTTAAATAAACTTTATATAATTTGATCTCAAATTTTGAAAATTGAAAAATTGACACATAGTTATTAATAAAATCTCATTGATGAAAAATCAGATTATATAATAACTATTTAAACTTATAAAATTATAATTTTTCAATAAAATTTTAACTATACCCAAAAAAACACTATATAAAACTTAACAAAATAGTATGTTTTTATTTTAAAATAATAATCAAAACAAGATAGTATTTTTATATAACAAAATAGTATGTTTTTATTTTAAAATAATAATCAAAACAAGATAGTATTTTTATGTAACAAAATAGTATGTTTTTATTTTAAAATAATAATCAAAACAAGATAGTATTTTTTTTAAAGAATTGTATCAATATTTTTTTTTGTTTATATTAAAAATGAAATTACACTTAATTTTTTAAAAATAGTGCAAATAATTATTTTAGTTTATGCTAAATTGGAATGGAAATTATTATTTTATTTTATGCTAAATTGGAATGGAAAGGAAAATGTACTTAAGTTTGTTTTTGGTTAGTTTAGGTTAAGAATAGGTAATCATTATTATCATTTTTTTATATTATAATATTATTATTTTTATTAATTTTTTTATATTTTAATTATTATTATTATTTTCAATATTATAATTATATTTTTTATTATATTTTTTAATGTTTTAATGATTATTATTTTTATTTTATTATTATAATAATATTTTTTGTTATTACTTTTTTTTTTTTTTATTCATGTTATTAGAATTTATTTGAAAAACAGTTTGAATGTATATGTTTTCATTAAAGAAATGTATGTTATTAGGTAAACATTAAAGTTAGTTATGTAATTAATTGAAAAATCACATATGTGTACATTCAATACTAAAGAAATAGATTTATTTTGTTTGGAAATGAAAATTTTGATATTAAAGTTTTTGTTTTTAAAAAGATATTGTTTTTTTTTGTGTTTTTTTTAAAGATATTGTTGTTTTGAAAATATATTTTTACTAATTAAAAAGGAATAGCATTAGTAATTTAATTTATTTATTTTTTGTTATTAAATAAAAATAAATATTATTATTAAAATGGTTGGTTCATTTTTAATTTTTACTGAAAAAAAAAGAATTTACATTTATATATATATAAGTTAAATAGATTCTATGGAATAGCTTAACTCTTTGTGTGTGAAAGAGAATAAAAGATTTATAATTAAAAAAATTAGAGCATTTGAATTCTACTTAGTGAAACGAAAATTTATATAAATTTAAGATTATATTAAAATAGATGCATAACCCTGAGGTTGGTCACACTCTTCTTTAGCTTTTGTGTATTAAATTAAAGATGAACTTCTAGAAGCAAAATCACAAGCTTTTACTGTAGGAATTTACAGGGTAAGTTCCTCAGAAAGAATACCAAGAGGACACCGCTCACAACCAGATCTCAAATCAATACACCAGTATTTTTGACGTGGTTAAAACCCTCAGAGTGCAAGGAGGGAAACAGTCCACGGCCTGTCCCAACGTGGGTACAGACAATTTATTAATCAAAGAATGAAAATTTACATAAGCTTCTCTCATACACGGATTACCCGAACAATGACCCTCCATGCGCTTTAAATAGAACTCATGGACCAATCGGGTGTCAAGCCACGGATCAAGTGTCGATAATACCGAGGTGAGAGTGAACCGTCGGATCACTACATATCGTGACCGTCGGATTGTAAGTTACAATATG
Organism: Pinus tabuliformis; assembly: GCA_031772625.1. NCBI lineage: Eukaryota > Viridiplantae > Streptophyta > Pinopsida > Pinales > Pinaceae > Pinus > Pinus tabuliformis. Next base: position 745,882,164 of record CM062816.1, on the reverse strand, counting down.
TACAACGGTAAAGAAACACACTTTACCTAACTCTATACCTAACTCTAAACTAGACCAAGTTGAACTTAACTATATCCTATGTGTCGGAATATCCTAACATCCCCCCTTAAGAACAACTTGGGATAGGATTGAAGGATTTACAAATATGACACAATAGGAGAAGGAAGGAGGCACTAGAGCCTATCCCCCCTTAGCGACAACTTCCTGAACTCCAAGCATATATCGAAGTTTAGTGAACTTCGCCTCTGTGAGAGCCTTTGTGAAGATGTCTGCAACCTGATCATCTGTTGGACAATATTGCACTTCAAGAACATGGTCATGAATGAGCTTTCTGATGAAGTGCATGTGTAGTTCGATGTGTTTGCTGCGCTGATGCTGAACTGGATCTTTGCATAGCTGAATGGCACTTTGATTATCACACCAAAGTGTGGTTGGATGTTGCTGCTCAAAGCCAAACTCTGATAGGATCTGACGAAGCCACAAGGCTTCCTTACTAGCTTCCACGGCACCACGATACTCTGCTTCTGCTGACGAAAGAGAAATGGCAGCCTGTTTCTTACAAGCCCATGTAATTGGTCCTGAACCAAGAGTGAAGACATAACCGGCAGTAGACTTCCGATCATCAGGGTCACCAGCCCAATCAGAATCAGTGAAACCAACTAACAGAGGAGCTGCTTTGGCACTGTAATGAATCCCAAACTGTACTGTACCTCGAACATAACGAAGTATTCTTTTGGCTGCTTTCCAATGACTTTCACGGGGGTTTTGCATAAAACGAGCAACAAGGCCAACAGCAAAGGAAAGATCAGGACGAGTATGGGTTAAGTACAAGAGTTTTCCTACAAGTTGACGGTATAAGGTAGCATCAACTTCAGGAGAAGTACAAGAGACTGAAAGTTTGACTCCAGACTGAAAGGGAGAAGGGGCTGGCTTACAGTCTTCCATGTGAAAATGACGAAGAATATCACAAGCATACTTGGACTGGGAAAGGGAAATACCTTCCTTGGATTGCAAGACTTGAAGACCGAGAAAATAGTGTAAGTGTCCTAAGTCTGTCATTTCAAATTTCTTTTTAAGGATAGACTTCACATGGTTTATAAGGTTGGGATCACTACCAGTAAGGATAAGATCATCAACATAAAGAACAAGGATGATAAGAGAGTCACCCACTTTCTTGGTGTAGACAGTATTGTCAGAATGACACCTAGAAAAGCCAGATTCTAAAAGAAAGCTATCCATTTTGGCATACCAAGCCCGAGGAGCTTGCTTGAGACCATAAAGGGATTTCTTAAGTCGACACACAAGGCTGGAGTCTGTTTGTATGAAGCCAATGGGTTGTTCCATATAGATTTCTTCCTGCAAGTCCCCATGCAAGAAGGCAGATTTAACATCCATCTGATGGACTTCCCATTTTAAAGAGGCAGCAAGGGAAAGAACAAGGCGGATAGAGTTCATTTTGGCAACAGGGGCGAAGGTTTCAGTGTAGTCAATGCCTTCAACCTGTGAAAAGCCCTTAGCAACTAGACGAGCCTTATGTTTATCAATTTTCCCATCTGGTCCATACTTGGTTCTGTAAACCCATTTGCATCTAACAAGTTTGCGTCCCTTTGGTAGAGGAACAAGATCCCATGTATCATTTGTCATCAATGAATGATATTCTTCATTCATAGCTGCTTCCCAATGTGGATGGCCTGAAGCTTCTGCAAAAGTGTCAGGATCATGATTTACTGGAGCTTGAGCCAGTAAAGAAGAGGCTCTTTCAAACTGAGAACGGGTACGTCGCTGATCTGTAGGATCACCGGCAAGATCACCTGCTGCATCCCGAGTAGCACGGACCCATCTTGGAAGTTGAGGATCCTGAGAAGGTGGGGAAGGATTATCATCCTCGCTTTCATCATCAGAAGAAGAAATGTTTTCAAAGATAGAAGAGATAGGAAGAGGTGGCACATCCGCCGGACTAGGCTCGCAGGCCGATTTATTTTCATCAAATTTTACATCTCTTCTAATGATAACATTTTTGGACTTAAATGGAATAAGTCTATAGCCTTTTACATCTTCAGAATATCCAACAAAAGTACATTTCTCACTCTTAGGTTCTAAGGCTTTATGCTTTTCATCTGGAATATGGGCCCATGCTTCACTTCCAAACACACGAAAGTGACTTACATCTGGTTTAATGGAACTCCAGGCTTCTTCTGGAGTGATATTCTCTAGAACCTTAGTAGGAGTGCGATTGATTATATAATTTGCACAATTAATTGCTTCGGCCCAAAAACTAAGACTGAGTCCTTTAGATTGCAGCATACAATTAGCCATTTCCTTTAAGGTGCGATTTTTCCTTTCAGCTACACCATTTTGTTGTGGAGTGTATGGAACAGTATGTTGCATTTGAATTCCATTTTCGGTGCAAAAGTTGATGAATGCATTTTTAACATATTCTCCACCATTATCAGTTCTTAGCTTAAGAATTTGATGTCCAGATTGTTTTTCAACGAATGCTTTGAAGGCCAAAAAGGTGGTAAATACTTCGCTCTTGAGTTTTAAGAAGTATACCCAAGTGCGTCTGGAGAAATCATCAATGAAAGTTAAGAAGTACTTGCAGCCAGAGAATGAAGCAACAGGAAGAGGACCACATAAATCACTGTGCACAAGCTGTAAAGGGGCTGAGGCGTGCCAAGAGGCACGTTTGTCAAAACTGTCCCGATGATGTTTTCCGAGTACACATCCGGAACAAACACCATCTTTGCAAGATACCATAGGAAGACCTGTCACCATGTTTTCTTTACATAGATGCTGAAGGGAGCGATAGTTTAAGTGACCATACCGCTCATGCCAAAGTTTGCTCACTTCATCATTATGAGCAACAAATACTGAGGGAAGATGGGATGACCCAAAGTTGTGAAACTTATACAACCTTTTGGAATCATCAGCAAGACCAGTAGCTAGAATCTGTTTAGGATCTTTTAGATCCTTGATTACAACATCATGAGGTGAAAATTCAACAATTTTACCTTCACCTGAATGAGTTATCTGATAGACAGATAGAAGGTTGCAGGATAAGTTTGGAACACATAATACATCATTGAACTGACCATTGTCTAGATGAACAGTTCCAGTCCCTACAACATTAAGAGATCTATCATCACCAACATATATATTTTTGGTGTTACAATCATTTAAAGAAGAAAACATGGCTTGGTTTTTGGCCATGTGACAAGAGGCTCCAGAATCAATGAGCCACTCATGAGAATGAGAAGAAGAAGAAGATACATTTAATGCATAACCAGACTGAGATGATTGACGATGACATGCAGAAAATGCCGTTCCGGAAGTTGAAGTTGAAGTAGGCTCCAGATGGATGTTATGTTTCTTCATTGCGGCTTCCAAGGCTTCCATCTTCTTAAAGCATTTAGATTCTAAGTGGCCATCTCGATTACAAAAGTTACAATGTCTGTCAGTCTTCTTCCATTTGTTTTTATTGGTCTTGTCATATTGCTGAAATGATCTTTCATCTTGAGGCTGAGTTGGTTTAGGACCATTCCTTTGAGGATAAGACTTCTTAGGATTCTTTGAATTTGGTTGCTGCTGGGCGGCTAACGCTTTCGAGGAAGAGTTTCCAAGATTAAGAAGACCAAGGTGTAAGAGTTTTTCTTGTTCTCTTATTAAGGAATCACAAAAGGAGTCAAAGGAAGGGGGCTTGTAGTCTTTGCCTTGACAAATGAAAGCTTCCCTGGTAGAATGGAAAGTGGAAACAAATACAGAGTAGGCTGGTCCCAACTTAGTAAGGATGGAATAAATAAGGTTACCATCTTCTTTCTTAACTTTAACACCTTCCAAGAGATATCTAAGGGTCTTGAATTTGGACAAGAAATCTTCAATGCAAGAAAAATTATTAGGATCCAAAGTAAGCAACTCATTCTCAAGTTGATGGGCTCTAATTTCATTTTTAATCCCAAAAACTTTAGCAAGTTTTTCTAATGCTTCATGAGGAGTTTCAATTTCTGCAATGTGGAATCTAAGATCAGGAGAAACAGACATTCCTATCAAACCACGTGCTTGATCTTGTCGATTTTCCCATTTTTCGGCCTTGTCTTCATCTTTGGGTTTCTTCTCTTGGTTTGTGGCTATTCTGAAGAGACCTTTACTTCTAAGTAAATCTCCCATGTAGGCTACCCATTGGAAGTAGTTAGTGCTGTCAAGAATGACTTGGCATGGACTTTCCATTTTTTGAAAAACAACTGAAGCTGAAGATGCTGAAAGTAAGTGGTCCAATGGATAGATCTCGAAAAAATAGGCGGTTTTAAAAAAAACGGCTCTGAAAAAGGCTTCCGGATGAAGAAGTTATGGCTTTTTGAAAAAAAATTGTTGACGTTGCCGGCAAAGTGCGCGAATGTGCGGAAATGAAAAAATCCGCCCCCACAAAATGGAGACTTGAACCCAAGACCTCTACTCTCTTAAAAAGGTCTTTGAACCAATTGATCTATACAAAATATTTGAGAGAGAGAGAGAGAGAGAGAGAGAGAGAGGGGGGGCCTCGATTTGCGTGCTTGCCTTGGGAAGACTCTTTTCCCCTACAAAACACAAAACACAAAACCCAACACGAATATCCAAAGAAAAACGAACCTTACGGCTCGAAGTTAGCTTTAGCCAAAAAACTAGAAATTTAAAAAAAATCTCAAAGTTAGCTTTTAGCCGAAAAACTAAATATTTTTCTCAATGTTTCTGATTTTCCGAGATCACACTAAGGTGCAGGGAAAAGAGCATACGCATGAGAAAAATCCTTTCTTTTTGTTTCTGATTTGCCCAGATCGCACAGAGTCGCAGGGCAAAGAGCATACGCAGAAATGAAAGGTATAGATCCGGAAAAAAAAGGCTAAATAAACCGAAACCGAAATGAGCAGAGAGAAAATGACAGTAAACTGCAAAAAAACACTGTATACCTCCCGATCTGAAAAATGACGCAGCTAGGGCTACCGGAAACCTTTTTGCGTGAAACGAAAGGGGTTCCTCACTGAAACAGATGCTCCGAACGCAACAGAGCAGTCCTCTCGGCCCGAAAGCAGTCAGAAACAGCAGATCTAGGAAACGACAGCCGCATGCAGTTCTACCGGCTTCAGATTTGGATCACCAACGGACGCGGCCCTCAAATAGCTCTGATACCATGTAGGAATTTACAGGGTAAGTTCCTCAGAAAGAATACCAAGAGGACACCGCTCACAACCAGATCTCAAATCAATACACCAGTATTTTTGACGTGGTTAAAACCCTCAGAGTGCAAGGAGGGAAACAGTCCACGGCCTGTCCCAACGTGGGTACAGACAATTTATTAATCAAAGAATGAAAATTTACATAAGCTTCTCTCATACACGGATTACCCGAACAATGACCCTCCATGCGCTTTAAATAGAACTCATGGACCAATCGGGTGTCAAGCCACGGATCAAGTGTCGATAATACCGAGGTGAGAGTGAACCGTCGGATCACTACATATCGTGACCGTCGGATTGTAAGTTACAATATGTACAACGGTAAAGAAACACACTTTACCTAACTCTATACCTAACTCTAAACTAGACCAAGTTGAACTTAACTATATCCTATGTGTCGGAATATCCTAACATTTACATCACTAAATTTAAGGTGTAGCACATGGTTGGAGTCAGCTTCTAATAAAAAGAATTAGTGGTGGGATAGACTTTAACAAGTAAAGACTCCAAAAAAAGACCAATATTTACATTTGGCTTTCCTTGAAAAGAAAAGCCTTACATGAGGCTTTGTGCAGAACAAAGAAAAAACATCGCTTTATTATTTGTATCATTTGCAGAAAGGATGAGGAACATGTTTCACATTTATTCAGTGGATTATGTTTCACATTTATTCAATGAATCTCTTGAGATATTGATAAGTGGATTGGATTTAATTTATGTGATAAGGAACTTCAATGGACATTTCCCTAAAGGGTTGGTTTCAAAGTAGGCAATTAAAGGAGTTTAGATACATTTATCTTTTAACATATTGGGAAATTTGGTTGGTTTGCAATACTTTTCAAAAAAAACATACACAAACTTTTCAAATATCTTCAAATATATGCTATGTTTCAATTTTTCAAAATTAGTTTTAGAATTTTAAGCTCAAAACTAATCAAAGATTTGTTATTGATAAATCTATTTTGTGGATATTTCTTTGATGGTGCATGTGAAGCTCCTAAAAGGACTTGTGGTACTAAGGAATTCTTTATTTGTCAAAAAATCATTTTATTAATTTTAGAGCAAATCTAGGAGGGAGTACTAATAACTTTCTTGAAATGGTAGCATTCAAGACCTTCATGATGTTGACTTTGGGAAAAAAGAATATTCTGCAAATGCTAATGTTTGGGGACTCTATGTTATCAAATAGAGAAATAATGTAAGGAGTACATAGTATTGTTCTTCAGGGCTTGGCTCACTCGCAAAAAATGAATACTAAGTTTTGAATATACAATTTTTATATAACAATAGAGGCATCAAAAAAGACATATAAATGGTTCCTACTGAATTGGCGATGGTAAAATCGCATGAACGAACCTTGACTAAATCAAGGGTAAGAATTTCATTGTTGATATGGAAATCTTTACATCTTCCACTTAAAATTTAGATTACATGGTTTAGTTTTATAGGCTCTATTTATGAAAATGGATGAGGAAAAATGTAATATTTTCTCACGTTTTGGGACTTTTATAAGAATGACCTAAAGGACCTTGTGAGGCTTTGATGAAGCATATGTAGATCTTAACATCCAACCCCAAAGAATCTTGTTTACCTTGGGTGTCATCCTCAGAATGAGAGGAAGAGGAAGTGCCTAATGTGTTTTCCAAAAATACGTATTTCATGAAAAATAGCATTACATTAAAACTTGAGTGTTTCTGTTGTTTTGGTAGTGGGAAAGAGGTGGAGCGCAAAGTTTTTTTTGTTAGAATCGAAAAAGGGTCACATTAGAATCAGAGATGCACCTACCTAAGTGATCCAACTTAAAAAAAATTCAAGCATTCACCTTGCTAAATTAGATTATATTGCATTCATAGAGGTCTCGCTATTTATTTTACAAGAGTCTTCTATACTGATATTATTTTTATGATTTTAATTTTTTTACATTCTTATTCATTATTCCATCATTCAATAATTACACAAAAGGCATCAACTATATAGCATTTAAGGCAGTAGGATCACAAAGAGATAGTCACTCAAAGAACACAAAGCTTTTACCATGGGAAAACCCATATGGGGAAAAACCCGGCAACCTTTTCACTAGAGAATTCATCAATTCAACAAAGATACGTCTAAGTCAACAACTAGGATAAATCTAGTACATCCTCCTAGTCAATTCATCTAGCCCATGCTCTAGTATATCCTTCTTCTTTCATAAATTCATCCTTAGAAACTTGCCTCAGATATGCAAGATACCATCCCTCAACGATGTGAGGCTCTATGCCTTAGATATTTTGGCCTATATGCCTCAGAGGCATACCCTATTTGTTTCCTGAGAGAAGGCCGAATTATTGAAGATGAAATATCAAATTGCTTTCCCAAATGTGGAGGAATGTGAGGTCTTTATATAGCCTTTTCCTTGGCCAAATGGGTGTGTCTTTACTTGGAGCAAACCTGACCAATTGAAAAGGTCAACTTCACTTTTTGGATCCAAAAACTTCTCTTTCAAAATTTCAAATTTATTTCTTTTGAAAGTCCAAATGGGACTTGACACAAAATATTTTTCTTTTTATTCTTAGCATTTAAAATATGCTTTACAAATACATTAATGGCTCAAATATACATTATGAAGACTGACCATAGTTCCAAAAACCAACACTCCCTCTTAACCAGGGAGGTATTCGTAATGACTATCTAGATGTTCTCATGTTCACAAAATTTCTCTATGAAAAGGTTATAGCAAATCATATCAACTTTTTTAGCATCTCTGACATCATCTACCATTAATTTTTGCTAGTAGCCATATCTAGGGTGGTACCTAACCCATTGCTTATCATCAACGTATTAGGACTCACCCTTCCAGAGTGATCGATCCTAAGACTCACTCATCCATAGTGATCAGTCCTCAAACCTAAAGGCCTCTCAGTAGGCCAAAATGTTGAGATACTAACACAACTAGCAAGCACTCACTCACTTTTCCTGGGGAGCACTCTGGGCCAAGACCTCACTCCACCCTTCCTTGGTGTGTGATCAAATCTAGATGTTGAGAGACCTCACTCCACCCTTCCTTGGTGGGTGATTGAGCCTAGATGTTGAGAGACCTCACTCCACCCTTTCTTGGTGAGTGATTGGGTCCACATGCTAAAAGACCTCACTCCACCCTTCCCTGGTGAGCGACCACGTCCAGACCTTACTCAACCCTTCATGGTGAGTAATTAGGTCTCCTTACTGAGAGGCACTCACTCAAACCTATCTGGTGAGCATTTTGGGCCTCTCGGACCATTCTCCCTATCGAGAGAATTTACATCCAAGTTGTTGTCCTTGTCAACACTCCCTCTCAATAATAGGGGTAATCACCACAAGTCTTAATTTGTCTCTAAAGTACATGAACTTCTCTCTAGACAATGGCTTCGTTAAAATATCAATTGTCTACTCATCAGTGGAGATATACCTGAGCTTCACCGCTTTCCTCTATAACATGTAACGAATGTAGTGGTACTAGATTTCAAGGTGCTTTGACATGTCATCAAGTTGTCATTTGCACTTGATCAAACCAATCTTGCAATTTGGAGCCATATGGCTTTGCATCTCGCCATTCAAGTCGCAGCATACTTGGCCACTGAGTGCAATAGATGTTTATTTCTTTCTCATCCAAAAGATCATAATGGAGCCAAAACTGAAGCAATATACAAACTCTTTCTATCTTGAGCACTCCTTGCCCAATGTGAATTCCTGAAACTGCACTCCCCTATTTGAGACATCTTTCAAACCATAACTGACTATGTCATGACCAATTGTATCATGTTGGAACTTTAACACATGTTGAGCTACATTCCTTGTCTTAACCATAAATTGATATGATTCCTTCATTTTATCCATCATCTTGGTTACATCGGTTGCCCTAATTGGGTGTTCTTTCTGGAACAAATCCTGCTATGGAAAACTTGGTCTACTCCTTATGCCACTGATGTTTTCAATTATCTAGTCAAGATATTTCATCTTCAATTTTATGGTCAACTCCCTCTAAAGCTAAGTAAAGGTTCCTAAATAAGCCTTGACTTCTTCCTCTAGAACAAACCTTTCGGTCAATGCAACTGCTTCTGACACATGAGCTCTTTTGCTTTCGTCAGAGAACAAATTATATATGATCAACCTTGATCCATTAATCCATGCATCTAATCTGAGGAGCATGTACAAATCCGTCTACGTGTAGGACTTCTTCATGTACCTCAACAGCTTGAGGTAGTTCTTATGTTCACTTCTTTCATTAAGAAATACGATCTCTACAAAAGTATTGAAGATGATAAATTTTAATAGAAGTGTACCTAACATGATGTACCTTCATACTCTTCTTCCCTCTTCTAAGATAATATTTCGCTTTGAACTTCATGCCATCCAATCATACTTTGTCTTGGCATAGATCAAGGAATTATGTTCCTTCTGAGTCTAGATCTCATCTAGTACAATATCTCATCACAAAGAATATTTTGGTTACAGCTTTGCTCTGTTCTCCCATTTGCTGCCAAAGCCTTGGTATCCTTTGTTATGTACCTGCAATCCTCATTAAGACGCCATGGAAGAACAATTACAATGAAGCAAATAATTCAAAGATGAGAGACTATCTCATAGTAACAACAATAACAGTGATAAAGAAGAGAGATATAAAAGTACTTATCTTTTGAAAAAAATATCAACTCCCTCTAGATCTTTAGACTCCTTGCATCCATCTTGCACCTTATCCACGTCATCATCCTGATGCTATTTTCTTCCTTGCAAAGGCTAAGCTTTCTACTTTCAACATAAACAATCAATCCTAGGATTTTTTGTCCATAAATCCTAGGGTTTTCTTCTCCAAATCGTGTTGCTTGCTAAGGTTTAAAAACCCTAAATTTCACTAACCAAATGTCAAAACCTAGAATCGACATGCTCTTTACACATCTCACAATTGTCGTAAATCAATCAGGATGCCCAATGATGATCCAAGAAACTTTGCTTCCGTATAATCATTTATGTCTTTGTCCTAATGTAACTACAATTAGAAAAAAAAAACTGAGGCCTAAAATGGGTCTCCTAAATAATATTATAAAATAATAGTGGAAATACTAAAACAATATTAGATTACCTCATCAAGTTTTGGAGGGAAAAGGGAAAAAGCTATGTTTTCAACTCATATTTTTCAAATTTCAAGCTTGAGCACTTGCTTGATGCGGAATTTAATTTTTCATCTGAGTACCCATGTTGCATACTTTCGATGGACCCTAGTACATGAAAATTTGTGATTGCAATCATATATTTCAAATTTTTCGTGTAGTAGGGTCCATTGAAACTCTGTAACATGGGTTTGCATCTAACGAGTGCTCTCGCTGGAAATTTGAGTAAAATTGTAAGGAAATAAGTTGAAAATACAAGTTGAAAAAATGGTTTTTTATTTTTTTTATCTTTTTACTTTTTACTCCAAAAATGGTAAATCATCCTTCATAGTTGACATCATCATATTAAATCCTATTGACTATTATAAAGTTGATCTTTGTTGTACAATTTTGTTTTGATATCCATTATTGCCCTGGAAAATTTCTCCAATATTTAATTTTTTCAAGAGAGAAACTAAAGTGGGACTCAGCCCCTTTTACATTGATCCTTCTTTTCAAATAGGACTTAGTCATTCATAATATATGCCTTATTATCAGCACATATAATGCATCTTTCTAAGGCCTTTTATAATACAAGTCCATGGTTACTTCAATGCCCTACTTATAATGCAATGTCTTCAAGGAAGCATAAGATTGTTAACCCACACTCCATTTTATTTTAGTATTGGTCTTATCTTGCTTTGAGTGACAATTAGATTCCTTCACAAGACATCACAGTAAGTCTAGCATTCCAGACTTTGTACCATGTGATTGCACAAGAACGAAGTCTTCTTAACCATAATTTTGCAGACTTTTACGATCATCTTTTGTTTCATTGAACTAGACCTATACTTGGTCACTTTTTACATAGCTCTGTGAGATATATGAACAAAATTATTAATATGATGCATACCTTATACGTTCAGTGTCAATCTTCAGAATAATAGATTTTATATACCTTCCTTTTTAGACCTCATATTCGGCTTTGATTATCACTGTAATATGCTTCTAAAGTCATTTGGATTAGACAATTTGCATATCATATCTTTAGGAAGAATTCGACTTTGTAGTCATGAACACCGTGAATTTTGTCATGAAACACTCGACTTCATGAAATACTTTATCATTGTACTTATATATCATATAGCTATGATCCTTAGCCAATTGAGGTTATACTTGGGCTCCTTGTGAGAATTTGATCAAGATTTGTTCTTTCATATAAGATTCCTTTTACTTGACCGGAGCACAAAAATATTCAAAAGAAATCTGCCTAGATTTTGATCATTAAATTCAATCATAGAATGAATATTAATACAAAACAAGACATATTCATGACCATAACATGGGTTGACCTCATACATGAGATTTTAAATCAACTGAGGTTTCTTGGACTACAAGATCTGATGCCATTCGAGACAAAACATACTGGAGTTAAAGTCTGATGTCTTCAACGCAAGATGAGGACTTCAACCTTCCCATTGGAGCAATCATTTTCTACCATCAAAGAAAAACTTCGATCTTCTGAAGCAATCGATTAAGAAGAATCTCAGAGCTTTATAATTCTTTGAGATCAATGAGGTTCAGTCTAACATGACGAAGAATTAGATCTTCCAGTATTCTACAAGGCATGTTGTCACGCCCCCAAGCCGGCGGTAGTCTTTCAACCGCTCTTAGCGAGGTGCGGCACCACCGAACACTTTCTTTTCACCAATACTTATGTTTGTGGACTACGCCTAACCACTTACTCCTGCTTAGTTTGTGTTTCGCAACCAAGTATTATTATGTTTATCCTTTATACCAATGAACACCCATACACATTCATTATCAACAGCAATTATAAACGAGAACACAATTGCACAGTATAAAGGGAGGGGCAACTCCCTGAACAATGAGTCTGCCCGAAATATATATTATACAATCTTCAATGTTACAAGCTTTTACAAGTATACTTGGAAGTACCAAGTTTCATACTTAGCCAATTTTACAATCCAAGGCAAAACTCGGTTGCCTAGCTCGTCGGCGCCTCGGCACGGTCGCCGCACGACTTGCCAATCCTTCGTTCACCTTCGTGCACACTTGCACGATGGGCGGGCACTCACCCGAGTCACCAAGACACCCACGCCAAGACTTAGCACAAACCGGGCGCCACACGTTCACCGTGCACGCCTCACCCAACCACCGGGCGCTCTTGCCCGCACCTTCACCCAATACCAAGTGCAACACCTTCCACCCATGCGACTAGCCCAAGAATGGGCACATGAGATATCTGCGCCTTCCCCTCTTGTCTTTGCGCACTTAGAGTTGCGCACTCCTCTCCTTAGTGAAGATGTGTTGAATGATCCTCAAATGAATGATGTCCAAATGCCAATCCACGTATAGCAATATATATGCAAGTGTGGGGCTAAGTCTAGCTGCCCAGCCGACTTGCCCCATGCCCCTACGCCATCACAAAACGCTCCATTATATGTCGGCTTTGCTCTCCTTGTAGGTCGGGCTTCCAATGTTTTGTTCCACGCTCCATGCGTATATACATATGCCAAGCTTCTTATTAACGTCGCATATCGTCGCATAAGTTCGTCACATATTGTTGCATAACCAAGAGACTTCGCATACCTCCGTCGCATAATCGCAGCTCGCACCTCCAACCGCGCGTTCACCCATGGTCGCTCGTCGCCCGAACGCATTCGCACTTCGGGCGGAACCGCAGGACGTTACATCCTCCTCCACCTAAAGTCGTTGTCGTCCTCGACAACATATCATCCTGGTAGCCATCCACCAAGATCATCAATATCCATGATGTCAACTCCTCCACATACTGCAAACATCCCTGCAACATATGTAGAACCATCGTCTCCATCATGCCTCATCCCGGCAACCATCTGTCACCAAGATTACCATACCAAGGTGTACACCCCATCGGTATGTCATACATCAGAGATCATCTCAATCCATGATCATCGATCACCCTGTCACAATCTCCAATGCTGCTCTCCATCGTAGAAGGTTGGTCCCTCCATCCCAAACTACATGCTTCCCGTAACATCTCGTGTCGACCTCATCATGTGTCATCATGTGAACTGCTGCCATGATACTCCAACAAGTGCTAACACATCTTTGTCATGTGCTAACATGTCATCCCAACAACAACATCATTTTGTACACTGGATCCCCTCATGACTCGAACTAGTTGGGTAGCTAATCCAACTGTCACGCTCAAACCATGAGAATGCACATCCTCATGCCACCATCAGTCGTTTCTCAGAACATCCTGTCACATCCTCAACTCGATCAAGAATCCATCTCCATACAAGTGTAAGCCATGCTCAAGTCCATGAAGTAGTCCTCATCTCATCTGCAACATGTCATGATGCTTGATGCCAAGCCATCCCTGCACCATCTATCATACCTGCTCAACCTGTTTTAAGGACTCACTGCCATGAGCAGCTAACAATGAGCCCCATCTTCTTGTCCATCTAAGAAGATGTGGAGGGAGTAGAGCCTGAAGGCTCTCCCTCACTAATCAACTCAATCCATCTGTCAGGATCCTCAATCTCCATCCTCTGTAGATAAGTGACCCGATCCTCCTCCCGGACATTCGGCCTCACATATACCTCATCATCATCATCATCATCCTCAACTACTTCTAGCCTTCTTGACAAATCCAAGATGCTATCTGAAAGTGTCCTGATGACCAATGACTGCTCGGTAAGCTTTGTCTCAACCATGGACAACCGCTTACTCATATCTTCCATCCGCTTCTCATCCTCCATTTGCATCACTGCCAACTTACAATCAGGTCTTGTCACTCCAATGGTTGGCACACCAATGGGTACATCTTCCCTTCCATCGTAAATGTACAGCTTCCTCAAATGTGGAACAATCATAGCATCAAACTGTTTCATGAATTCCATCCCCAACACAGCCTCATAGTCATCAATCTGCACTATAGTGAAGTCGACCTTCCCTGTTCATCCACCAAGTGTTGTGTCCACTCTTTCAGCTATACCAAGAACTTCAACAGGAGGAGAATTGATTGTCTTCATCTGTGCCATTTCCGGTACAAATTTCAGCCCAATTCTTCTCACAGTATCTTCTCCCATGAAGTTGTGAGAGGCCCCACTATCCACCATAGTGAGTATATCAGCACCTCCAACCTTCATCTGAACATACTCCAACCTATTCCTCTCAGGATCCCTCCGAGAGACCACCTCTGTAGTAGCAGCAGCACCCAGTATCTGCATCATCCCCACAGAAGCTTCTTCATTCTTCGCATTAGATTGTGCAATCGCAGCCACTTTCGATCTAGAAGGACAATTCTTCACCATATGTGGTCCAGCACATATCCAACACTTCAAGGCTTTCTTCGTCTTCGAATTATCATCCGATTTTGAAGCATCATCCTTCTTCTTCTCTTTCGGCTTATCGGACTTCTTCTTCCTATCATCAGAAGTCTCATCATAATGCTCCACCAACCTGTCAACAGCAGCAAAAGCTTCCTCAAGTGTTCTAATCCTCTGCCTCTTCACTTCATTGCGTGCCCAAGGCTTCAACCCAATAATGAAGTTGAACACCTTGTCCCTCTCCGCCATGTCAGGAAGTTCCAGAACCGCACTTGCAAACTCCCGCTGATATGTCTGAAGGTTCCCGGTCTGCTTTATGAACTTAATTTTCATCCTTGCTTCCCACGTTTCATCCTGAGGACTGAAATGGGTCTGCAAAGCTTTCTTCATCTCATCCCACGAAGTAATGTCACCAGCACTGCCATTGGCAATCTGATCCATCCGTCTTCGCCACCACATCTTAGCATCCTTTGTCAAGAACTGAGCAGCTACCTTGACCTTCGTCTCATCATCAGATAGACCCAATCGTTCCAAGTATTGCTCCATGTCCCATAGAAAGTTGCCAAGAGTCTTTGCACTCCTTGTACCATCATAAGGTTCTGGTTCCTTGACTTTCACATGAGGCACTCCTCCACCTGAGTTATGCCTCACGGCCTTCTTCAACACCGCGATCTCATCTCTGGCTTCGTCAAGAGATTTCTTCAAGTCCATGATCTCTGCAAGACCCTGGTCTCTTGCCTCTTCAACCTCCTTGACCCTTACTTCAAGTTGTGTACACATAAGATCAGTGTACTCGTGTTGAGTCCGGAGTTCATCGAGCTCTTCCTTCATCTTCGAATTGGCCTCTTGCTCCTTATCGAACAAGTCCATCTTCTTACTCCAGAAAGTCTCTAAGTCCTCCATCCTTTCCAACACTTTTTCCATAAGTGCCATAGTAGCATCCTGCACACCGTGACTAGACCCAGCCTGAGATTCAGCTGCCATTGCTAACAGCTTCCTTCTTCTTTGCAATCTAGTTTCGACCATCCAACAGCTTCACCAAGATGCCTGCAACCTGAACCAGCCCTTGTTCCACTTGTGTGAAACAGCTTCCTTCACCTGCACTTCGTCACGAGCAATCCTACTCACCAGCTCCAACCGAGCTCTGATACCAACTATCACGCCCCCAAGCCGACGATAGTCTTTCAACCGCTCTTAGCGAGGTGCGGCACCACCGAACACTTTCTTTTCACCAATACTTATGTTCGTGGACTATGCCTAACCACTTACTCCTACTTAGTTTGTGTTTCGCAACCAAGTATTATTATGTTTATCCTTTATACCAATGAACACCCATACACATTCATTATCAACAGCAATTATAAACGAGAACACAATTGCACAGTATAAAGGGAGGGGCAACTCCCTGAACAATGAGTCTGCCCGAAATATATATTATACAATCTTCAATGTTACAAGCTTTTACAAGTATACTTGGAAGTACCAAGTTTCATACTTAGCCAATTTTACAATCCAAGGCAAAACTCGGTTTCCTAGCTTGTCGGCACCTTGGCACGGTCGCCGCACGACTTGCCAATCCTTCGTTCACCTTCGTGCACACTTGCACAATGGG
Organism: Pinus tabuliformis; assembly: GCA_031772625.1. NCBI lineage: Eukaryota > Viridiplantae > Streptophyta > Pinopsida > Pinales > Pinaceae > Pinus > Pinus tabuliformis. Next base: position 745,865,900 of record CM062816.1, on the reverse strand, counting down.
CGGGCGCTCCCCGAGTCACCAAGACACCCACGCCAAGACTTAGCACAAACCGAACGCCACACGTTCACCGTGCATGCCTCACCCAACCACCGGGCGCTCTTGCCCGCACCTTCACCCAATACCAAGTGCAACACCTTCCACCCATGCAACTAGCCCAAGAATGGGCGCATGAGATATCTGCGCCTTCCCCTCTTGTCTTTGCGCACTTAGAGCTGCGCACTCCTCTCCTTAGCGAAGATGTGTTGAATGATCATCGAATGAATGATGTCCAAATGCCAATCCACGTATGGCAATATATATGCAAGTGTGGGGCTAAGTCTGGCTGCCCAGTCGACTTGCCCCAAGCCCCTACGCCATCACAAAACGCTCCATTACATGTCGGCTTTGCTCTCCTTGTAGGTCGGCCTTCCAACGTTTCGTTCCACGCTCCATGTGTATATACATATGCCAAGCTTCTTATTATCGTTGCATATCATCGCATAAGTTCGTTGCATAACCAAGAGACTTCGCATACCTCTGTCGCATAATCGCAGCTCTCACCTCCAACCACGCGTTCACCCACGGTCGCTCGTCGCCTGAACGCGGTCGCACTTCAGGCGGAACCACAAGACGTTACACCTGTGGTCTAATGGACAGGCTTCATGGATTTCCTTTAGTTGAATAGTTCAACACAAGACCAAAATTAGTTATAGGTTGTCTTTCTCTTGGGTCTAAGACTTTCGGCCTTCTACCATAACTATACTTAGATCTTCGGTCCTTGAGATATCCTTAGCAATTCAGGTTAAAGCTTCATGACTGAGGCTCTCAGTCCTCTGAGATTTTAGAAATCGACAAAAATGCTATTCCTTTTGAAGACAAAGATTCTAACATTACAGAGATAAGATTTCAGCCTCCGTGTAACTTTTTGAAATTTTCAGCCATCAAGACAGAATCTTTGATTAAGGTCAAAACTCTAGTGGCTCAAATTAGGGCATCGAAGAAGACGTGGCTTAATAAGGCTGCTCTTTTATCCGTGGCTTTGTTTCCAAGTTGATTTTATAAGAGTACAAGAGCCTTTATGTTTTTATGATTTTGATTTTTTCACATTTTTATTCATTCTTTCATCATTCAATAATTACACAAAAGACATTAACTATATAACATTTAAGACAGTAGCATCTACACAAAAGTTTTTACTTTGGGAAAATTTATATAAGGAAAAACCCAACAACTTTTTTACTAATAATTCTTCAATTTAACAGAGATACATCTAAGTCAGCAACTAGGTCAAACATGGTATATCTTCCTAGTCAAGTTAATTGACCCATGCTTTGGTCTATCCTTCTTCTCCATTCAGAAATTTGTCCTTAGAATCCTGCCTGAGATATGCAAGATACCATGTATCAATTATGCGAGCCTCTTTGCCTCATATATGTCAACCTATATGCCTCAATATTCGCTCATTTTTTGCCTCAGACTACCCTATATGTTGTGTCGCAAAATTCCTAATTATAAAAGATGAGAGATCAAATTGCTTTACCAAATGTGGAGGAATGTGAGGTCTTTATATAGCCTCTTCCTTGGTCGAATGGTTGTGTCTTTACTTGGAGTCAGGCCGACTTGACTAGGAGGAGGCTGACTTCACTTCTTGGAGCCAAAACCTTATATTTCAAAATTTCCAATTTCTTTTGAAAGTATAAATGGAACTTGGCACCAAATATTTTTCTTTTACTCTTAGCATTTAAAATATGTTTTACAAATACATTAATTACTCTAACATACATTATGAACACTGACCATAGTTACAAAAATCAACACTCAAAAATAAGAATGATTGTGAAATAGACTTTAGAACGTCGGACATTTTGGATACAAGCAACAAACATGACCTTTGCATTTGTATCATTTACATAAGGGATAAAACGTATGTTTAACTTATGTTCTTACAAGCCCATTCACTTAGAAGACTTATTGAGATATTGGTGAGTGAATTGGATTTAATTTTAATTGGTAAGGAATTTCAATAGACAAATCCTTAAAGAGTTGGTTTCAAAAGAGGTGGCTGAGATAGTTAAGATAAATTTTCATTTTAACAAGTTAGAATATTTCGTTGGTTCACAGTATTTTTCAAAAAAATGTATACAAATTTGTAGTTATCTTTTCAAATGTGTGCCATGTTTCAATTCTAAAAAACAAGTTTTAAATTTCCAAGCTAACATTTCTTTGGGACATATTGATTGATAAGTCTCTTCCCTGGGAGTTTTTGATGGTGCATATCAATAGCCTAAGAGGATTCGTGGTGTTGGGGAGATACTTTATATGACAAAAAGGTTATTTTCTAAATTTTAGGGCAAATTTGGGTGGTGGTACTACTAATAACCTCGCAGAGTTTTTAACATTGAAAACCCCTATTAAGCTAGCTTTGGAAAAAATATTCTATAAATATTGGTTTTGAGGAACTCAATATTGTTATCAAGTGGATGAATAATGAATAGAGAATACATAGTGTTCCTCTTTAGTTGGTGGCAATAAAAACCCTTATGAAACTAGCTTTAGATAAAAATAAAAATCTACAAACATTGGTTTTGGAGGACTCCATTAAATAATGAATAGATAATACATTGTGTTTCTCTCCAAGACTTAGTGCATCGACAAAAAAAGAACACACTTTTTGAACGTATAATCTTTACCATGTATTCAAAGGGTTGAATCCATCCACATATGCATTATCCAAATAAGGCATTCAAAATACTTCTCATGAATTAATACGGTTGAATCACATGATAGCACCTTACCAATTTTGTTGCTCATGGCATGAATTGGCATGGTTGAATCACATAATAGCACCTTACCAATTTTGTTGCTCATGGAATTCTTCACATTTTTCACTTAAAATTTCGACTATTTGATGTAGCTTTATCTACTCTATTTATGAAAAAGAACGTGGGAAACTATAATGAAAAAATGTAATATTTGCTCACTTTTAAAGACTTTTACAAGTATTGTCTAAGAGCCTTTGTAAGGCTTTAATGAAGAGTATGTAACTGAAATAATTTTTGTTAACAATATGTACTATCTATATGAATTTCGAGCTAAACTTCAAGTATTTTCCACAAGTACTACCATACAAATCTTTTTAATACAATGCTTTAAACACATGAAGATATTTTTCATTCTGCTTTGAAATAAAATCATAATCTTTTTTCATGAAGATGTTTTTCATTCTGCTTTGAAATAAAATCATGATTTTTTTCTTAATAAGGGGTGTGTACACATATATGGTTTAGCTCAAATGGCTAAAAGAAAAAGTTGTTGTCATCTCCAACCCAATATAGATTGACATGTTTATTTTTCATGAGTCCTTGTTTTTAAGATATTGACCTTACCTTGAGCTTTGAAAACTCTAGTTCATGCGGATAAACAAAATTTAAAAGGGATATCAAGTGTTGTTTCCATCCCCAACCGAATATAGATTGACATGTTTATTTTTCACGAGTCGTTGTTATTAAGATGTTGACCTTACCTTGAGTTTTGAAAACTAACTCTAGTTCGTGTGTAAAACAAAATCTAAAAGGGATATCAAGTGTTTGGAAAATGTTTTATTTTTTTTAAATATTGATCTTTATGTTTATATTCACTTTTTGTATTTGTAACTTCTATTTTTTGAGGTACATGTAATTTTTTGAATATATCTAGATTCAAACTAGAGCATAGTATGTATGTGTTTGGAGACTTTCGCGATTTGCTAGGTCCTTTGTTCAACATAACAAGAACATACCAAAATGTCTCTGGGTCCTTTGTTCAACATACCAAGGACATCAAGGGGATGAAACGACGGTGACGAGGAAAGTGAGCTCTGCAACTAAACCCTAGTGGCGGGAGAATTTCAAATGTGGCCATGGAAGCCGAGGACAGGTTTCATCTGCAGAGATAGATTAGCTCAGTAAAGTCCCAACCCTGTGCAACTGTGCATGTAGACAAACAGAGTTTCCTCTGGCAGTGTTAGCGCTGTTTGCAAGAAGGAAGCAACGCGTCCAGGGAGGCGGAAAGCTGGTCTTTGAAGTAAGCAGGTAGGACCGCATATTGAAAAAGCTATGATAGTTCTCAGTTTTGGATATTAATGGTGGACCCAAGCAGCGGTGCTCATCGCGAGATGGCCCTGGAGGTTGAGACCGTCGATATAGACCCAGCACCAGAAGACCTTCTTGCCTGCTGGGGTCTTGAAGTCTCTGAGAAAAACCTGTCACATTTCTTCCCGAATAAAACAAAGCTCGATCGGTCCCCTGACAAGGCGATGGGAGTAGGGAGGATGAAGTCAGGAGGTCAGGAACAGGTCTGTGCCATAAATCCTGCATTGGAAGTCCCGGCTGACATCACGATCAAAGACACCACTAATAAAGAAAAGGGAAGGGAGCTGTCAGATATCGGAAAAGAGGATTTAGGGAGAAGTTCACCTCTTATTCCAGGGGCTGGGACAAAGAGGCCGGCTGAGGAGGAGGAAAAAGAAAACAGAGACAATGTCGCAAATAATCCCGAGCTGAATGAGGCAGACAAGGCAGTCAACCCTGTCAGTAAGGAGACAGAAACGGGAGAAGCCAGGAAGGTCGGTGGGGATGGAAAAAGGAAAAAGATCAATCCCATCAAAATGAAGAAGGAACGTCCTAGCTGTGTGTTTGGAGTGGACATCCTCATCGACCAGGCTATGGAAGCATCGGAAACTTTACTAGTTGGTAGAGTCCGAGGAAGAAAGTTCTCGGTAGGTTACATAAAAGAATGGACTCAGTTGGAATGGAAAGAGGCCCCGGGACAACCAGAACAAATTAAAAACTTGGATAGAGGTTGGTTTTGTGTTAGATTCGAACAAAAGGAGCACGCTGACTGGGTTATGGGGAAAAGCTGGAGTTTCGGTAAGAGACCTATCCTCTTCAAAAGATGGACGCCCCTGTTTGACGCCCAGAAAGAAAAAGAGGTGGAGTCCCCAGTCTGGGTTAAACTTCCGGGCCTCCCTATGCAATTCTGGACCGATTCTGCCTTCACCTCTATTGGCAACACTCTGGGGAAATTTCTCGACACCGATAGATCATACCTCCGAACGCATGAATGGGGAGTGGCCCGCATTCTAGTTAGTCTAAACCCCAGGGGGGGTCTGGCGGATGCTATGAATCTAAAGTATCGTGGTCTGGAGTTCGTTCAGGTCTTGGACTATGAAAATCTCCCCTTCAGATGCCACCGATGTCATCAATATGGTCATCTGGCCCGGGAATGTCCGCTTGGATACCGTCGGCGCAGAGGACAAAGGAGAAGCAGAAACACCCAGAAGACAAATCAGAAGGCGATTCCTCAGGAAGCTGTGGCTCTGACACCGGAAAGTGAGCCCCCGGCATCTTCTCTGGGATTGGTCACGGAGCAAAGAAAGATAGATTTCCAGAATCATACGGGGTCAGCAACAAAGGACTACAACTCTTGCCAGAGGTACTCCTGGGGACCCTCACAAATCTCTGAAATGGTAGGTGAGGATCAGGCGAGTTTGATTCTTTCCCCTCCCTCCTCTGTATGTCTCTCTTTTGCTCCGTCTATGCCTTGTACTGATGACGCTGGTCCTATGAGACAGCTTTCGAATGAATGGATGGTCCTGAGGAAGGGGCCAATCTCCTCTGACAGCATTATTATGTCCATCCCTTCCCCCCTGCAGCCGTCCTCTTCTCCCTTAGAGACTGTCTGCTCTGCCCCTCCTTCTATTCGAAGTCCTGACCCCCCTTACAACCTCAGACCTTTGGCCAATAGAAAAGGAAAAGGGCTTGCTATAAGTGGATTGGAGCTGGATATGGAGAATTCTGGACTGAGGACCAAAAGAGGAAGGAAAACCGATCTGTCGAAGGCTCAGTTGAAGGCAGTCATAGACATTGCAGATGGGAAGCAGTTATCTATTCCAGGGGTGCTTAGAGCAAAGCGGACACCCTCTGCAAGTTTTCGATGATCATTTTATCTTACAACTGTAGGGGTCTAGCTAGCCAACCCAAAAAGCTAGCTCTGAAGGAAATGGTCAGGTCCAACAAACCAGACATTATTTTACTTCAAGAAACTTTGGGGAAAGGGGAAGAAGTCACAGGCTGTCTCAAGAAGATTCTCCCTGACTGGAGTTTTAATGTCATTGATGCTAATGGCCACTCAGGAGGGGTGGCATTGGGTTTCAATTCGAAGGTTCTTAGAGAGATCTCTTCGTGGGGATGGGAAAATGTTCTGGCTGTGGAACTCTTCTCAAGTGAGCTATGCATTCCTTTCCTCATAATCAATGTCTATGGTCCTGTTGCGGAGCGGGAGAAATTTTGGAACCCCTTTTTTGCTAAGTCGTTCATATCGCACCCAAATCTTGTAATCGGCGGAGACCTCAACTTTTCTCTGGGGACGACAGAGTCCTGGGGGGTCAGAGCCCGTGCTGACCCTCTCACGGATTTCTTCATAAACAAGCTGGCCTCCTCTCCCTTGGTGGATGTCACTCCACTTAAGATGCGTCCGTCGTGGAGAAACCGAAGAATAGGAGATGATTGGGTTGGGAAGAAGCTCGACAGATTCCTAATGTGTGATTCGTTGTCCGAAAAGCTTCAGGCTTTTAGACACTGGGTTGGAGATGGAGGTCTCTCGGATCATTTCCCTGTTTTCCTTGAGGTGAAGGGTGCATTCCCAAAACCGGGCACTCCGTTCAAATTTAATGCTTCCTGGCTTATGGATGCATCCTATATCAATCTCTTCCACAACACCTGGATTAAGGATAACCTCAGCGCAGATGAAGGTCGTGGCAAGGCTTTCATGGAAAATCTCTCAAGGATGAAGGCCGCCTCCAAGACTTGGGCTCACCAGAAGAAACTAAATGAAGAAAAATCTCTGGAAAATGTCAATGCGGAAATAGCCCTTCTTGAAGATTCAGGAGGTATTGGTTATAGAACTGAAGAGTCTCGGGCCAGACTCAAAGATCTGGAATTGGAAAGGAAGCGGATTCTTCAGAGCAGGGAAGAAAGCTGGCGCTTAAAAAGTAGAGCGATCTGGTTGCAGGCGGGGGACGACAACACCAAGTTTTTCCAAAACTATGCAAAAGGCAGGAAAAATTCCAACTCCATATGGGAAATGAAAAAAGCCAATGGGGATAAGGCTCGCTCTTTCGAAGAGCTAGCTTCTCTAGGGAACTCCTATTTTAAGAATCTCTTTAAACAACCAGAGGAAGCAACTATCGCTGAAGTCATTCGAGTTGCTCAGTTCTTCCCTAGGTTCATAGAGGAAGAAGGAAATGATTCCATCATGGCCCCTGTTTCTAAGGAAGAGGTTGAGCACATTCTCAATTCCATGCAAAAGGACAAAAGCCCTGGCCCGGACGGTTGGACTGTCGAATTCTTCCAACACTTTTTTGAGTTCATCGGCGATGAGCTTGTGGCAGTTGTAGAAGAGTCAAGGTGTACGGGATCAATTTTCCATCCCTTCAATTCCACTTTTCTCGCTCTTATTCCTAAATCTGACCTCCCAGGCTCCTTTGCAGATTTCAGACCCATATCCTTGTGCACCTGTGTTTACAAAATCATAGCTAAAGTCATTGCTTCCAGATTAAAACCCTTCCTCTCCCGAAACATATCCCCTGAGCAATTCGGCTTTCTCGACGGAAGACAGATCCATGAAGCGGTTGGAGTTGCTCAAGAAACTCTCCATAGTCTCAAAATCGGGAAAAAGAAAGGAGTTGTTGTGAAAATAGATTTGTCAAAGGCTTTTGACAGAATAAGCTGGCTGTTTCTCAGACTTCTGCTAACTCACTTGGGATTCAGGTATGACTTTGTGAAATGGATTATGAGTTGTGTTTCTTCCTCTTCCATAGCTGTTTTAATTAATGGAGCGGCTTCCAATTTTTTCAACCCTGAACGCGGATTGCGTCAAGGCTGTCCGCTCTCTCCACTTTTGTTCTTATTAGCTGCAGAGGGCATCAGCCTAATGATCCATGATGCTAAAAGACAAGGAACCCTCAAAGGCATTGAAGCAGCTGCAAATCTCTGGGTTACCCACCTTTTATTCGTGGACGACATAATTCTGTTTTGTAATGGCAGTCTGGAGGACTGTAAGACGCTCAAAAGGATCATGGACCTTTTCCTGAAGGCGACTGGACTTTGTATAAATGAGAAGAAATCCTCTCTAACGTGTTCAGGTTTGTCCGAAGATATGGTGCACAGCGTGAAGATGGTTTTAAATTTCGATGTCAAAGCGCTAGAGGACACTTTTAAATACTTGGGATTTCTCCTCAAACCGGACAACTACAGAAACAAAGATTGGACCTGGATTCTTGCCAAAATCGAATCAAAGCTAAAACACTGGAGCTTCAGATGGCTTTCCAGGGCGGGAAGGCTTGTGCTAATAAAATCAGTGCTCATGGCTGTGCCTGTCTTCTGGGCTAGTTTGACATGGGTTCCTAAAGGAGTCCTTTCCCAAATCGATAAAGTTTGCAGCAGGTTTCTCTGGGCTGGTTCCAAGTCAGAAAAGGTTACTCCCTGGATCGCCTGGGATAAAGTGGCTCGCCCCAAAGAGTGGGGAGGATGGGGGATCAAAAACCTGCAATGCTTCTCTCAATCTCTAGCAGTGAAGCTTGCTTGGAGGTTAATCTCTTTCGACAATTTGTGGACTTCTGTTACAAAGAGAAAATATATCGACCCCCTATCATTGACAGACTGGATCAGATTGCCATCAAAGGCCAGCAAACACTCATCGGTGGTCTAGAAAGCTGTGGCTTCCTCTGTCAACATCATTGAAAAGGGTTTGGCTTGGAGCGTGGGCGATGGCACTCAAATAAGGTTAGGCAGAGATCCCTGGATTGGCTGTTCAGAGCGTTTCACCCTATCTCAGGGATTGGCTGCGGTGTTAAAAGAGAAAGGTCTCCTCACATTAAACCAGGTGGCCGACCCCCAGACTACTTCTATTTGGAACCAAGGGTGGATGCAAGGAATAGATCTTCAACTGGATGAAGAATGGTTGGAGGAATGGGATTCGTACAGGAATGACCTCCTTAACTCTTCTGTCAGACTCTCAGACGCCCCAGATGAACTTCGATGGATTTTTGCTCAGAATGGAATCTACACTCCAAAGATGGGGTACAAATGGATGATGACCCAGAAAGGATGGGAAAACCCGTCTTGGTGGGCCAAACCTCTATGGAAGCTAAAAGGTCCAGCGAAAACAAGACTTTTTTTCTGGTGTGCTCTTCTCCAAAAAGTCCCTACTTGGGAGTTTCTTCAAAGACGGGGTAAGATAGGCCCGGGCTGGTGTCCTCTATGCAAGAACAGCGTTGAATCAGTTCAACACCTGTTCCTCTTCTGCCCCTTCAACACTAGTCTATGGGCTGAAACGTTAAGGTTAATCAAAATTCCTTATAGGTGGGAAGGGCAAGGGATCCCGGAAGCCTGGAAAAAGTGGTGGAATGAAGCTGTAAACGACAGAGAGAGATCCATCCCACTCCTCATCACCTGGGGGACGTGGCTGGCTAGGAATCAGGTCATCTTCAAGGACTCTGTCTTCCCGATCGCAAGACTGGCCGCTGAAGGAGCTGCAATATTCGATAGTATCCCACTCCGCCTGCTTCTCCTCCTCCCAGGCTGGTTCGACAAGAAATAATAAGACCCTCCATCCCGTGGGCTTATTTTGATGGAGCCTCAGATATAAATGGCCGCTGTGGGGCTGGTTTAATAATTCATCTTTCAAAGGATAAGTCTGTCAAGGCTTCTGTTGGCCTAGGACAAGGCTCCAATAATTTTGCTGAATTGAAAGCCCTCCACCTTCTCCTCGGCTGGCTTGTCCTGCGGAATATGCATGAGGTTCAGATCTTTGGGGACTCTATGAACACTGTGCGTTGGTTCAATGGGATGCAATTATGCAACAGTTTCACCCTGCTTCCCTTGCTCAGAGAAGTTTCTCGACTAAAAAATCACTTCTCGGAGCTCTCTCTCAGTCACATTTACAGGGAAAGAAACTTTGATGCTGACCGTCTCTCCAAAGAGGGTGTTAATCAAGCGATGGGGTCGTGGATTGTCCTGGAAGAAGAAAATGGGGTTGCTCGTCCTCTTGAGCAGCCCATTTTCGCTTAGTTCTTTCCTCTGTTTTCCTTTCTCCTGTGTTCTGTACATACTTGTATTGTTTCTCTGGTTTTTCTTTGCTGTTTCTCTGCTCCATATCAGGTCTCTTGGGTTGCTTTCCTTGTAAGAGGATGCCCGCTTTGACCTGGTCTTTTCTCTCTCCCCTTTTCTCCAGAATCCTGGTCGTGCTTACGCAGGATTTTCGCCTGGCAGATGGATGCTTTTTCCCTGTGCGAATCGGTGTTTCTTTCTGCATGGGATCTTCTCTTCATCGGTTTGCTCTTCCTCGGGCCTCAGCGAGGCGTGTTATTTGACAGGCTTCCGCCTCCTCCCATGGCCCTTTTCGGCGCAGGATTTACGCCTCTTCTCATGGTCCCTTTCGGCGCTCGCTTTCTCTTTTCTAAATGTAATTTTTAGGGGTCCCTGCGCTGGCTCATTGCCTTCCGGGTGCGCTTGATGGTGCTGATCTTTATTTTTCAGCAGCGACTCTGTTCTCTGGCAAAGAACAAGTCCTCTAGCAATGCTTTGCATACGCTGTGTAACTACCTATTATTATTAATAGATGGTTCGTTTTTTTCGGTGGAAAAAAAAAAACATACCAAAGACATACCAAAATGTCTTGTACATCAATTTGGCATCAAGCTTGGACATACCAAAGTGTCTCATACATCAATTTGGCATCAAGCTTGAACATGATCTTAAAATTAAATTATGATGATGATTATGTATTTTAAATAATAAAAAAATATTATTATTACCATTCCTTGATTTTAAACTCCATTTTATGAAACGCATGATCTTAGTTACTAGATCTCCATTTATGGGTAATTTGCTCGTGTCCACTTCTCCAATTTGCATTCACGTTGATTGAGCAAAGGTGTTCCAAAAGAAGAGAATGCTAGTGTTAAAAAGTCGCTTGAAACAAAAACAAGTGTCAGAGTAAAACACATTGCTTCATCTACAAACCCTACTTTAAACAAAGACCACTTGCATTTGGGTTAGAGGGGTAAAAGGGCGTGACTGGGGAAAAGAGAGTGTTGGTGTAAGGATTCCTTGGGCGTAAAAGGACCCTAGATAAAGGTTGAGTTGGATTTTATCTCATTGGAAGAGGACTGGGGAAAAGAGAGTGTTGGTGTAAGGATTCCTTGGGCGTAAAAGGACCGTAGATAAAGGTTGAGTTGGATTTTATCTCATTGGAAGAGGGCTGTTTGGATGAATATGCACAGAGTTCAGCACCGCCAACCGTCTCAGGGGCAACGACTTCGCGAGACAATAGATCCACTGTTGCCCTTTTCCCTTCCTCCGGATGGTAGTCCTCCCTCTCAAGATGGTATGGTTCACATACTCCATCATTTGCACGATTCGATTGTCCTGTTTGACCGAGCACACCAATACGACCATAACGACATCCTACAACCTAGACTTCACGGAGCACCTGCAATTGGTGTGCCTTTAGCGAGGGCAGAGGTGATTTCAGGAGCAGCTAGACCTGTTGGCAAACCGGATTGCTCACATAGAGAGTCACGACCATTGAGAGGTAAAACCCTCATCTCCTTCCGGTTCAGCTCCAGAACATCGAGTGCCGCTAAATTTAAAATGCTAATTAATGGATTTCTGTTGTTTTCATGTGTTGTTCTTTTTGGCAATGGGTGCCAATTGGGGGGTTTGTAGATTGTTGTCCCTCCCATACTTAAATTCATATTAAAAAAACAAAATCAATGAAAAGTATTCACTGAATTGATTTTCAATAGCACTTGAATTTAGCCGAGAAACAAAGCTATGATAGGTGTGGCAGTCTTAAGCAACTAAGCTTTTATGGACCACGCCCGCATACTACCGGGTACTGAGTCAAAGTAACTTCAATTAAAAACAACTTTAAAGTGAAAAGTAACTCCCCCTGAAATATATACCTAAAATATCCAACCTTGCCTGATAGATCAGGATTTGCTACTCTCAGATACAAGATCCATAAATTAGTAATTAGGCCGACAGGTTTTTCTATGCATCAACCATCGTCAACACTTTTATCCTGTTTCGTTGATCACGTGAGTTGATCAGGTGGGACACTTTTCACAGTTTCCACAGTTGCACAGTTGATTTACCCTGCTTCGTTGATCAGGTGAGACACTTTCCACAGTTACACAGTTGATTTGAATGTGACTGCTTTTTCCAAATATCAGTTGAATTACCTTCTTTTCACCACCTAGTTCTGCTGTGCACTCTGTGGCAAGATATTTTTATTGCTTTTTCCCTAATGAGGCTGCTGAGATTCTTCCTGCTACCTTTATGTTGATCGGCGATATTATCTATCATGCGCCGATGGCCTATGCGTCTGGGCGATCTTGATGTTTGTTCTTGTGATTGCGGCATGGGAAATCTACCAGTACAAATCGAGGAAATGCGAAAATCCACACTGCAGGGGGTTAAGGAAGGCGGTGGAGTTCGATATGGGGGCAGGAATCTGATTTTTTTTAATTACTCAATCTGATATTTGCCTCTTTTATGTGTTCTTGTTTGTTATTTTCTCCTTATGTGTTCTTGTTTCTTATTTTCTCCGCCTCTTTTATGTGTTCTTGTTTGTTATTTTCTCCACTGACTATTTTCTCCACTGACAAGGATGTGCAGTTTCTTATCAAATTGTCTCCAACAGATGTAACGTTCAGTGTCTAATGAAGTTTTACGGTTTATGGTTCATCACATTTAGTTTTCCCCTGAATTTTCATGTTATGTGTTACTGTAGTTTATGGGCGGGAAGGCCTGAAAGCTCCTGGGTAGCAGCCTAAGGATTCGGCGAATGTGAACAAATTCTGAAAGCCCTCGCAGATATTGAGAGCTATCCTTAGGTCATGGAAGACAGGATATCCTTTCTTCAAGTTTTCAATAAAGCTGAGGATCAAAAAAATGGATTCACTTCACAGCAATGAATTTGAAGGCCTTGAGGACAGTGCTCTGGATGGCAAAATTTCAAGAACCAAAAGATTATTGGAGTCAGGACAGATGGCCGCACTATGCTATAACGGTAAAAAACTCAAACGATTTCTGCAGAGATTATTGGCTGTGAGAGAGAGGAGGAATCAGTTGCCGCGGCAAAAGGTGTGGCAGAAAATTGCAAAAAGTTGTTAAATGTTGAACTGTAATTCTGCAGTTGAGTCCTGCTTACGTTACAGGTGGCAGTCGACCATTAAATGTATGGACTTTTAACGTTGAGATCGATTTCGTTCATCTTGCTTCAGATTTCAAGTAATCGATGGTAGAATTATAACAATTTAAGCTAAGTTTCCCATGTGTTACTGTAGTGTAAGGGCGGGAAGGCCTGAAAGCTCTTGCGTAGCCGCCCAAAGACTCGGCGAATGTGAACAAATTCTGAAAGCCCTCGCAGATATTGAGAGCTATCCTTAGGTCATGAAAGACAGGATATCCTTTCTTCAAGTTTTCAATAAAGCTGAGGATCAAAAAAATGGATTCACTTCACAGCAATGAATTTGAAAGCCTTAAGAACAACAGTGCTCTGGATGGCAAAATTTCAAGAACCAAAAGGCTATTGGAGTCAGGACAGATTGCCGCACTATGCGATAACGGTAAAAAATTCAAACGATTTCTGCAAAGATTATTGGCTGAGAGAGGAGGAACCAGTTGCCACGGCAAAAGGTGTGGCAGAAAATTGCAAAATGTTGAACTGTAATGCTGCAGTTGAGTCCTGGTTACGTTACAGGTGGCAGTCGACCATTAAATGTATGGACTTTTAACGTTGAGATCCATTTCGTTCAGCTTGCTTCAAATTTGAAGTAATCTTCAAATGTGAAGTAATCGATGGTAGAATTCTAACAATTTAAGCTAAGTTTCCCCTAATTTTGCTTTCTTTCAAGCTTTTTTTGTTAGGTTAAATATTATTTATTCGAAGGGGTTAGGAGAAGTTTAAATTTTGGTGTAAGAAAAAAATTTATGAATGATAATCCCTTCCAAATCTTTTTCGGAATTCCAGATCTTCACAAATCAGTTTTGCTTCCTCGAATTTTTCCTTTCATTTGACACTAGATGAATTGGGAAGATGCACTGGTGAAGTAACTGTGAATTTTAATTCTCTCTATTTACATATAATATGTTTTTTTTCCTTTCATTTGACACTAGATGAATTGGGAAGATGCACTGGTGAAGTAACTGTGAATTTTAATTCTCTATTTACATATAATATGTTTTTCATCAAGCAATTTGTCGAATCTGTTGGAAACCATAAGTAATTCCAACTACCTGTCCGCAATATTCAACAAACTATTTAATGTTGTATCAGCCGCTGTTTTAGAAGTGTTGTATTAGCCGTTGTTCTAGAAGTCGGCGGAATTGACAATGAGGGAGGCTTCTCATGGAAGCCACCGACTAAACCTGCTCCAGAAACTTCTCCTGCATGTATATATATCTGATCAATGAAAGCAAGTTCTCAGGTTCTTGTGTTCAATGTGTTTGAGTGTGTTGGTGTGTTGTGCGCCTCTGATCATTTACCAGGTATCAGAGCTGTGAGGTCGAGAAGCTGTCTGTCGCTGTGTTGCAGAGGCGCTGTGTGGCTCTGTGTAGTTGAGCGCTGTGTGAGGAGTGCGTTGTTGTGTTGCAGAGGAGCTGTGTGGTCAAGAGCTTCGTGCAGTATATAAGGAGGTGAAATATCGCTTTAAAGTGAGGTGTGAACTGTGGGTTGCTGCGGTGAGGGTGGAGAAGCTTGCGAAGCACGCCGTTTCGGAGGGAATCAAGTCCAGCGGATTTGAAACTTTTGCTTTGTGAGAAGTCTGGTCAATTAATGGATAGTAAGACAGACGTTAACTACTTCTTAGTGTTTGGTTTGATTTTCTAAAAAAGATATGTTGAGTAAGCTGTGTTGTTTTAAGTTATGCGTTTTTGATATAGTGTGGAGTAAAAGTTATGTTTGTTTCTGATGCGCTTTTTGATATGGAGTAAAAGTCATGTGCATTAGAGTAAAAGTCGTGAAGCTTGTTCCTGCTCAAGCCTAGCCAAGTATGGAGTAAAAGTCATGTGCGTTGGTGTTGAATTTTCTCAAAATGCAATAAAATAAATGAGGGTCGATTGAAATAATGGAAAGAATTTAATATATTTACATATTGTCATTAAAGTTGTAAAAGAACCTTACGTCAAAATTATTTTGGAGACTTTTGAGTGTATTTTTGTTTTAATTGGGTTTATTAAAAAACAAAAAGGAAAAAAAAAAAGATTTTTATGGTGCATGAGTGGTGTAAAAGATTTTGAGATATAGTGAAAAATTGGTGCATTTGGATTTGGTGGTATTTTGGTGATTGGATAAAGTTTTTTTTCATGGCAAATTTATTGCTTGATAATTATATGAATGAATCCACCAAGCTTGATGGCGAAAATTATGTAAACTGGAAATTCAAGCTAATGACTATTTTAGAAGGTAATAATTTGTGGTCCATTGTAAGTGGGGATGAGCCCAAACCCACTGTTGCAGGTTCTATCCCAGATTGGGAGAGAAGGGAGACAAAAGCAAAGGTGCTGCTGCGTATGTCCGTAAAGGACAACATTATTCCTCATATCAGAGACTGCAAGACATCAAAAGAAACATGGGATACATTGAAGGGTTTGTATGAAACAACAAATACAAACAGGATCTTGTTTTTGAAGACTAAGCTTTTATCTTTAAAAATGGAAGCGAATGAAAGTATAACCAATTAAGTGATAAGTTAGGAGATATTGGTGAAAAAGTGTCTAATACTGACTTAGTCACCATCGTATTAAATGGCTTAGTGCAAGATTATCAAATTTTTGTTTCAAGTCTTGCAGCTAGAGAAAAACCCCCTTCATTTGATGAATTGACAAGAATTCTTCTACAAGAGGAGGAGAGGATGAAGAATTTTTTGGGCTCTAGCAGTTCAGATTTGGCATTGGTGGCCAAGGGCAAATATCCATACAGAAGCAAACCATGGGACAAGAACAAAGGAGGCAAGTTTCAAGCAAAGCAAAAAGGTATGATACAGTCTAAATTTCCAAAGAAAAATGATGAGTGTTATTATTGTGGCAAACCTGGGCATCATTCTAAAGATTGCTATAAAAGGAAATATAATGAGTCTAGGCAGAGAAACAGAAGGCATAATGGAAATTTTGTGGACAAAGATATCAATGATAGATTTAAAAATCTTAAATTGTTTGTTTTTTATGCTGCATTGTCTGTGGAAAATGATGATAAGAATGTTTGGTTCATTGATTCTGGTGCATCACTCCATATGTCTTGTAATAAGGAGTGGTTTGATGAATATCATGAAAATATTGATGGAACATATGTTTTCCTAGGAGATAACAGATCACTTAAAGTTCAAGGTTATGGAGTAATAGGTGTGAATTTGCCTAATGGACAAGAGAAACAGATTCATAATGTGATGTATGTCCTTGATATTAAAAAGAATTTAATTTCAGTTTCTACTATTACTGACCAAGATTTGAAGGTGGAATTTGTTAAATCACAGTGTGTAGTGAAAGACATTCAAGATAAATACAAGGTTATTGCCACATGAACCAGAGTTGGAGGTTTGTATAAGTTGGATGTGACCAGGAAAAGTCATCAAGCATTAGCATCTACAGCAATATCAACAGAAGATTTATGGCATCAAAGGTATGGACATCTAAATCACAAAGATTTAATGCTACTGCAAAAGAACACTATGGTTGAAGGTCTTCCTGTCTTGAAAGATGATCATGTTGAATGTGAGGCATGTGTACTTGGCAAGCAACATAGGGAGGAATTTCCTATACATAAAGAAAAAAGACAAAGGGAAATACTTGAATTAATTCATACTGATGTATGTGGACCTATGCAAACTAGATCTATTGGTGGAGCATGGTATTTTCTTATTTTTGTGGATGATAGATCTAGATATACATGGGTTTATTTCATAAGAAAAAAGAGTGATGTTTTTGAGTATTTTAAAGAATTTAAGAATATGGTAGAAAAACAAACTGGTAATTATATCAAAATCTTGAGATCTCATCAAGGGGGAGAATTCAAATCATGAGAATTTAATCAATATTGTAAAAGCAATGGGATTCAGCAACAATTTACAGTGTCACATACACCTCAGCAAAATGGAGTTGCTGAGAGGAAAAACAGAACACTAGTTGAATGTGCACGTAGTATGCTTCAAGGTAAAAATATCTCTAATGTTTTCTGGGCTGAAGCCATTAATACCGCTGTTTATTTGAAAAATAGGAGTCCAACCAAAATCTTAGAGCTTAAAACACCTTTTGAAGCATTTTATGGGTACAAACCAAAAGTGAGTCATTTAAGAGTTTTTGGTTGCAAGGCATATGCTCATATTCCAAAAGATGAAAGAAGAAAACTTGATGCAAAGGCAATTAAGTGCATATTTATTGGCTATTGTGATAATCAGAAAGCATATAAGTTGTTTGATCCCAGTACTCATAGACTGCTTGCAAGTAGGGATGTGGTGTTTCATGAGAATGCAAATGAAGGTGATAAAATAAATAATAGTGTATGGCATAATATTGATGATTATGTCAAATTAGACACAAGTGTTGAACAAGAACAGGAACAAGCACAGGAACAGGTACAAGATCAAGAACAAGTAGCATCAAGCAGTCATGACACTCCAAAGAGAGGAGAGGAGACTCTGCAAAGCCAAAAGAAAGATGAAAGCAGTAAAACTCCAAGAAGGTCATCACGTCAAAGTCAGGTACCTGTAAAGTATAAAGATTATGCATTAATGTCTCAGGTTATGAATGTTGTAGAACCTTCAAGCTATGATGAAGCTAAAGAATATGAAGAATGGAGAAATGCAATGAATGAAGAATATAACTCTATAATGAAGAATGACACATGGGAATTAACAGAATTGCCTAAAAACAAAGTTCCCGTAGGATGCAAATGGCTTTATAAATTTAAATTTAATGCTGATGGAAGTATTGATAAACATAAAGCTAGATTGGTTGCCAAAGGATATTCACAAAAGGAGGGAATTGATTATGAAGATACTTTTGCACCTGTAGCTAAGATGAACACAATTAGAATTATGATTGCATTAGCTACAAAATATAATTGGAAAATGCACCAATTAGATGTCAAATCTGCATTTTTGAATGGAAAGTTAAAAGAAGAAGTTTATTTAGTTCAACCTGAAGGGTTTGTAAAATAGGGACAGGAGCATCTGGTTATATGGCTTGAAACAAGCACCAAGATCATGGTATGTGAAAATTGATTCTTTCTTTTATGAGAAAGGTTTTATAAGAAGCAAGAATGATCCTAATTTATACATTAAGGAAGATGAAGACAAGAATGTTGCTTTAATATCTGTATATGTTGATGATCTAATCATAACAAGAAATGCATGCAAGTTGATTGAAGAAATTAAAAATCAGTTGTCACATGTATTTGAGATGAAAGATCTTGGTGAATTGCATTATTGTTTAGGTCTTGAAGTTTGGAGGGAGCCTGGTAAGACACTGATCACACAAAGCAAATATACAAGGGAAATCCTTAAAAGATTCAATATGATTTAATGCAAGGCAACATCTACTCCTTTAGAACAAAATGTCAAATTGTGCAATGATGATGGAACCAAAGAGGTGAATGGAACTATGTATCGTCAACTGGTGGGAAGTCTGAACTATCTCACCACTACCAGGCCAGATATAGCATATTTTGTCAGCATACTTAGTCAGTTCATGGCTAAGCCTTGTGAAAGCCATTGGAAAGCAGCAAAGAAAGTCCTTCGATATCTGAAAGGAACACTTAATTTTGGTATTATGTATACTGATGAATTTGATGTTGAATTGGCAGGTTATTCTGATTCTGACTAGGCTGGAAATCCAGATGATAGGAAATCGACTACTGGATACGTTTTCAACATTGGTTCAGGACCGATATCATGGAGCAGTAAGAAACAACCAACAGTTTCATTGTCATCCACTGAAGCTGAATATAAAGCATTATGCAGTGCTACCTGTGAAGCAATATGGCTTAAAAGAATACTTGAAGATGTTGGGGAAACACAAAATGCACCTACAGTAATCAGTTGTGACAATCAAAGCACTATCAAATTGGCAAACAATCCTATATATCATGCAAGGACAAAACACATAGAGACACAACATCATTTTGTAAGAGAAAAATTGCAATCTAAAGAAATTGACTTATCATATTGTAATACAAATGAAAATGTGGCTAACATATTCACCAAGCCTCTTGGAAAGGCTAAATTTGAAATATGTAGAAATAAGATGTACATTATAGAAAACCCAAATTATGTTGTAAGCTTAGCTGAGACTTAGACCAGCAGGCATGACAATTAAGAGTATAGTGTCTTGTTTATTGTATGTAGTTGAAATTAAGGGGGAGTGTTGGGAACCATAAGTAATTCCAACTACCTGTCCGCAATATTCAACAAACTATTTAATGTTGTATCAGCCGCTGTTCTAGAAGTGTTGTATTAGCCGTTGTTCTAGAAGTCGGCGGAATTGACAATGAGGGAGGCTTCTCATGGAAGCCACCAAAACTTCTCCTGCATGTATATATATCTGATCAATGAAAGCAAGTTCTCAGGTTCTTGTGTTCAATGTGTCTGAATGTGTTGGTGTGCTGTGCGCCTCTGATCATTTACAAAATCTCTTTTGAAAACTTAGTCAAATTCCCAAAGTCCCACTTTTTTCGCTCAATGTTCACCCATAGTTATTAGCCAGAGATCTCATTCGTAGTTTTTCATCTGAATGAAACTGATATCTGCAATGTTCCCTAATGTTCGTGCATATGTAATCAGAGGTAAATCTGGCTTCCTCAGTCAAAAACTTGATAGATTCTTTGGTTTTATGCCTTAAATTCTAGTTTTTACGCTCTATATATGGGTCTACATATTGATTTACCCCTTCAACCTCTAATGCCAAAGATAAAACTAATACTATTCTCTGTGACGCTTCTTTCCAAGCTTCAAAACTTTCTTTTATTAAAATTATTGATTCAAAATTTTAATATTTTAAATATATATGCTTTTGTATTTTGCCGGCAACCGTTAAATATGCTACCTTTTAGTTAGAGATATTTGATTCATATCTTGGTGGGTCTCGTACAGTGGCAACAATATTTGTTTAACATTCTTTGAAGTTTGTGCACAACATTTTCAAGTGAATCCTCACTTTGCCTATATTGTTGTTTTTCTTTATCTTTGCCACAATTTTTGTTCCGAGCCAGGTTAAATTCTTGCATTGAATGTCTAATTCAAACAACTTCCCTGACACATTTGAATTAGATTCTTGTGGGAGTTATTTATTGTAAATTAACCTCTGTAATTGTTCATCATTTTATTTATAAAAATTCTATAAATTTATTTATTCTCTGGTCTGTGCAACAATTTAGGGTTTAAACTATTTTAATCTGATGGATTTCACTTGCTTATAAGTGTCAGTTGCACACCTTTGTAGTTTTGGTTCAGTAGATTGGGCTCCCAAAGACAATACCAGACAGGTACAAGCTAATAAAACGTGATTGAAAATCAAAATATTGCATCCAAGATGTTTTTCTATTGAATCTTGCAATCATTTTTAACAAGCTTTCGCATCTGAATAATTGTTCTAGACTTTAAGATCTGAATAATTGTTCTAGATTTTAAGATCGACCCTCAAACCTATTTTCACTTATGATAACTCCTTAAGAATTCCAACCAAAAGCAATAGCGGTGGATGAAAGGAGCCCCCTCTATAAAGGGGTCTAGAGTGAATTATAGCACTTTAAAAATCATGCTTTAAATTGGCCTTTGTCAATGCAAATATATAAACCCAAGCTCCATGGGAAAATAGGCTGACAATAGTAAACAAAAAAAACGGCATGTCTGATCTGAAAATCGGTCTCTGCCAAAGGTCAAAGGAGTCTAGCTCTGAAAAACAGTCTCTGGCAAAGGTCAAAGGAGTCTAGAAAAAAATGAAACAAATTGTTTCCGAGTACTTTGTCAAGAGCTTACACATCCTTCTGGAAGCGTTTGATGAGATTGGGGCTTGAAGTTTCTAGGTTTTGGATGTGAGCGACCAAGATCTTGAAGCAGCCCTCGTGGAGGAATTTTACAATCACCCAAGGAAGAAGATCTTGAGGGACGCGACTGTAAGAGCTAAGCAATGTGGCGAAATACCCATCGATTCCGCATCCCACGGCATTGGTGCCCTCAAGTCTCAAGTAGCGACGCCCGGATGGTGGAAGCAATAGCAATAGTGGAGATGGCCATTGGCACCGCCCCATCCAGCTTGGCAGAACAAGAGGTGGAGAAACATGAACAGGACAAGGAGCAGCCGAAGAAGAACAAGAAGAGGTGTTTTGCTTTGTCATATTGTGTTTTAGCAGTTTCGATCACTAATATTTTCAGACAACACTGTTTCCTGGATTATTAGATCCCCGCAAAGTTAAAGGTGAAATTCAACAATTCCAATTTAATAATTCTATCGGCCTCTCTTTGTACCTTTTGGGACAATTGCTAGTATATTCTCTATATGCAACAACAACGCTACCAAAAAAAACATAAACTCCTGGGCCATCATGGCAGTTATATGCATCCTTTTTAGTAGATTTTTTTCACCGCAGAGTCATCCTCGTCTTTGCAATGCCACCTACCATATATAACGCTATCACACTGGGAACAAATCACAAGCTTGACGTCATATTCTTTGCCTTTTACAAAAATTTTGCTTGTAATTTGTGATTGCCCAAGAACTATTATATTGGTACCTCTGGACCAAAAGAAAATTGCATAAAAATCCATGAAGTATAGGGCAAATTCCAGATATATATACATATGAAATGCACTAAAAACATATGCTTTCCATTCAACAGCTTTTATAAAATTAATATACCGCCGGAGGGCTCATACGTGTGGCACGAGAGTTTTTATATTACCCTTCTTGATACTCTCGGAGAATTGTTAAAATCTGGACCCGAAGAAAATTGCAAATAAATCCATAACCTAGCAAATTCCAGAAAGAACTTTTATTTACGCCATAGAGTAGAAAATATGCCTCCATCCAACCACTTTTACAAAGATAGTGCCAACACGTTATAAGCTATCTAGACCTTCCAGGATCAAAATAAACTTGCCCGGCATGACCCCTGCAGCGGACCTACATGGCACAAAGATTGGTCCAAAAATGCCCGAACAAGGTTTAAATGTATAAATAGATAATTATTTAATATCGGTCCATATAGCATATTCAAATAATATTAAAAAAAAAAACTCGGGAAATAAATCTCATGTAACTCGGGACCTTACAAAAGACTGAAAAGTGCAACTAAATTCTCGGGTGTTACCATTGCTCGTAGCCAAGCTAGAAGGTTATGACCGACATCAAATGGCTCCAGAGCTTACCTCTCCTCCCGACGGAGGCATCTATTTATCGGTGCAAACAATTAAAGAACACTACCACATGTAATCATATTAACATCAATGCTGCTCCCACAGACAAATCACTTTATAACTGGGAACTTTTCTCAACCACAGAAAAGAGAATCGTAATATCAGTTCTCACCAAGTGATCCTCTGGAAAACAACGGCAGTGATTTGCAACCATTTTATCAATCTATAAAGGAATAAAGCACGCTTCCACATCCCAGAATGACTGTGCCATAAAATTACAAGAGAATGCATGAACACACTGAGTGAAAAATATCTATTATATATGTATATATATACATGTATGATTCCCGAAGTACACAAAACATGAAAAAAACAGGAGAACACTTTGATTTCGTAAGAAAATTTGAGATTATCCTGAATGATACTCCAAATACAATGTAGGAACTGTACCTGTACCTAAAAAATGTGAGACCTTAACCCTTCAGAAGTTCAGATACATGTTGAGAAAAAGTCAAGACTTCACAACTACGTTACAAGGGAAAATCTCATGGCTTCGAGACGTATTATTAAGAAATTATAAGAATATGGAGTTGTAAAAGAAAACGGCTGTCTTTCAGATATCCTGGCCATTTGCAAGGCGTAAGTTCAAACTTCATACAAAGGTGATTATCTGGCACCTGAAAAGAATTGTTCAACACAGAGGTGCCATAGAAAGAAGTTAACATCTCATGGTGTGCTGTTGCTCCAAATTCACACCCCGCATATTAAATGAATTCAGAAATGCTAGACCACACTCCAGATCCAACGGGATTTTGCCCAGCTCCTTGGAAACATGGAATCTGTAAAACACCATACAAAAGAATAATACTACTTATTTCTTAAATACAACAGGTCTAAAAGACTTTACAGTATAATATTCCAATTTAATCTCTTTTTCCTTCCCTTAAAGAAAGGAGACTATCTAGTATCAAATGCAACACTGAAAATCTCTTTTCTTGAAGATAAAAAGAACATATAAAGGAAAGAGACTCAAAATACAGCAAATTTATGATCAGAAAATAATTAAACAAAAATTATGACCATCAATAGCTCAAACAACAAAATCTTCAATCACCTATACCAGTAGATTATAAAATGAGGTTTACAAAGTCTTAACTCAGTGTCTGTGTTTAGATAGCGGTGCCACTGGGAAGTCACAAGTTACATAATGATATCAAGGGCAATATATAAGCAACTTTTGTCCAGGCATTATTTTCTGTGTCTCACTAAAAATGTGCACAGAATCGCACATAAACTTTAAATGAACTAACATATAATAAATCCTTGTCATATTTCATGCTTTGCTTTAAAGGCTGAGTATTTTTCAGTTCTTACTGAAATAAGTTAACGAAACAAGTCTACTAGGCGTTCTGTGCTTTTAAACAGTTAACAGATAATATCTCAATCGAACTTTCAAAGACTAGATACAGCCTTGCAGCAGAAAAAACAGCGGCTAAAGACAAAAAGGTCATTAGTCACTAACATTATGATTCATTAGTAGATCCAATAAAAGACAAAATATACATCAAATGACAAACTATTATTATAGCAACCATCTAAGCATGATTAAGAAAGAAAATATCATCAAATTAGAAGAAATTATTTCTTTCTGGATATACTACTACAATCATTCTGTTCCTGACATTATTCAGGTCAGAATTAGTCCCAATGTGAACTGAAAATCAGCACAACTACGGTAATTAACTGAAGCCATAAAACACTGTCAGTGGAATTAAGAAGGATCCATATTCGCCAGTATGGAAAGGAACACATCCCCTGTATGAAAGGGAACACATACCCTTCTTTACGTTAGAGATGGGGAGACATCTAGAAAATGTCCCTGGTCATCCATTTATTGCCTAGGAACTGTCCCTGTGACATTCCCTAACAAAAATAGGGCAGCCAGAATATCCCCATTCTCTGATTGCCCCGCTAAAGCAGCAGGCATTATCTTTAAATAATTACCAAAAAAAAAAAAATCTAAACTAGTTTTCTAACATTAACCTAGCATACTAACACGACCACACCTTTTAGAAAAAACTAAGCTGAAGCCTAATAACAAAATAAAATCACAGCCAAAAGAAGGGGTTGTGTTTTCTTTTCGGTGTTTCGCCTGTGTAATGCATTTTATGAGAAAACCCACCCAGCACATCCCCCTCATTCTGAGGATGATGCCCAAGGTAAACCAGTTTCTTCAGGACTCAAAACCAGGTCAACAGTCAATAATTGGTTCATGAGGGAAGAAAGCATGTCAGAAAAGTGGGACTTGAACCCAGGCAGGGGAGGATAACAAGATTCCTCTCAGGCACTCTAGCTACACCCAATTATCAAAAGAATTGGTTGTGTAAACTTGTTGCTGAATATTTTTGAAACAGAAATGCTGGCACCAATGAGACCCAAGGATCCTTGGAATATGTAGATGCAGAGGGTCAAGCCCAAGGCAAAATTTTGGCCTGTAAGATGAGGTGCCTTTTTTGTGTTATTATATAGTACCTGCATAGTCCAAACATGATGTTTCATCAAATTTTCATTTTCTCCATTGACGAAAAAAAATCAGCGATTCACCTATTTTAACAATCATCTAAATTATTATTTATAAAGTGCTTTTAATTTGATTAATTGTTATATATATATATATATATATATATATATATTGAAATTCGATTTATCTTAGATCTTTAGTTGGATTTTTTGAATCCCATAAATTCTGTTCGTCCGTTAACAAGTCAAATCACACTACCTAGTTCTTACGCCCAAACCAGGAATAGAGGACAGCTGAAACTAGTCCAGGAAAAATATTGGAGATCTACAAAAATAGAATATACAATGGTAAACTTTGACAAGGTGACAAAAGCTAATATTGTAAAGGATGGAAGGAATTGTAGTACAGGATCATGAAAGAAATTTCATAAATAAAATCACATGAAAAATTGGGGAAGAAGCCAATAATCAGGCAGAAGTTAAGGCCTTAATAGCAGGCATCAAGATCTGCCTAAAAATGGGGATAAGCAACATCAAAGGAGAATATTTGCAAATTATTATCTCTGTGATGCCGGAGAACACATAACCTCAAAACTGGAAATTTAACAGTTAATGGCTAAAGAGGCATGTTCAGGGTTTGGGTATATAGAGCTTAATCATGTGATACAACCTGCATATGAAGCAGCAGAATGGTGGGCCAACCAAGCACAAAGGTGGAAAAAGAGTTGGTGGTAATGACTTCACCGAGAACCAAGAAGGGGGTTTTGCAGTGGAAAGAGATGTTAGTCCAAGCATCCAAAGAAAGATTAGGCCCGGACAATTAACCAATGAATTCCATGAATGACAAGCAAAGTAGAAAATCAAGGATAAGCAACTCCCAGAATCAATCAAAGAACAATTTTTTATTATTATGGAACATATGGTATTATCGGTTTTTTGGATGTTTTATTTTTCACTGTACAAATTTGTAACCTTGGAGACAATTAACACTACAGTGCATTGCCTCATACATTAATCACATCAGTCATGCCCAAATAGGAAAATCAAATGTGAGTGGGAGGTTATTTTTGTTGAGAATTATAGCTGAGACAAGAAAATCTGCGCAGGTTCAATGTGAACATGCAAGAAGCAATTTAAGATATTTTCTAAAAGTCGTTGTATTTTGCAATTCACTTTAGTAGAGAAGTGAAAAGTCTCTTATTAAGCTGTTAAGTTGAAAAAGGTGCATCTCGTGCATGCATTAGACTAGGAGGAAACTCAAAAACAAATTAGAGTTTTGGTCTCAACTAGAAGTATAAAGAAGGGTCAAAATAGAGGTTTTCTACACACTTGAACGGTTGAGTGGGTTGAGCAACCAAAAGAGGGAGAAAGAGAGAGGTGGGGGGGAACAGGGGGGCTATGGATTCAAACAGAGGAAATCCAAGCAGCAGGAAGTTCCATCTAGATTGCTGTGGAGTTCCAACAATTATACAAAACAGTTCCAAATAGCCACACAGAAATCCGTACAGTTGTACAAGCATATCCATACAATCATTCAGATATTCAGACATCCATACAGCTGTATAGATTTGTCCATGCAGTTGTATGGACTGATTGGGTAATTGTCTGTAGAGTGGGTATAGACATGCCATACAGTCTGGAGTACACTCATACTTTCCAAGCAGGCTGTTCTGCTCAGTTCAGAGTGATTTTGTGAACATGCAACTGCTGTTTTTTGGCAACTTGTGAAGGTTTCCACGTAAGCTATTTGAAGGAATTAAAAGCTCATTTTGAAGAAATAATTACGTGTATGTGTAAAATTGTTTTATGCTTCCACTATTTGATTTCCAGCTATTGTGTGATGGATGCTATTGTCTGAATTTAATTTCTGGATTAGATCAATTTCAGCAATTTATTTGTTACAAGGGCATTAAACATTTAGGCATGGAATCTTTACAATTCTCACTCTCTTTGAGATGGCAGTTTGGAACAAGAACTGTCAGATGATCTAGTGATGATCTAGTGCAGCTTTTTGACATATCATCACCACAATTGTGGATCAAAACTGAGGAAAGAGAAAAAGGTAAGCAACTCAAAAAAAACATGTTCTTAAGTTAGCAGGTTCAAAAAACCGGTTTTATATGCTAAATGAGGGAAAGAAAAAATGCAAGCGACTCCAAAGAAACCTGTCACTGAGTTACCAAACTTGAAGAACCTATTTTATATGATAAATGAGGTCCATCAAAAGGCCATTGATGGGACTGTACAGGACATTACAGAGAAAGGTCAGAAATAGCATGAAATGGTAGTTAATCTGAGAGGAAAGGATACAAAGGAGATATGCAAATCCTCAAGCTAAAGCAATCCCAAAGATTCCAGGGGCAGGTGAACATTGATTTGGTTATAGCAAGTACAGGCAAAAGGTTCATAAAGCCATAGCACGGCTAAGCGAAAGAACGATTTATAGGATCTGAGGAAGATGAAACAGAGAATGGAAGAAAGTGACTGGGAAGCTCTAGAGGTCTGAGAGCATGGAGGACATGCTAAAAGAGAATCAAAAAAATAAAAATAAAAAACTAACTAACTAACTAAATCAGAACTTGACAAAAAGAAAGATCATACACCAAATGGATTATGTATGGCAAATTAAGGTTACTCAAACTCACATCCAGATGGAAATTGACTGCTAGGTGTCCGTAGAGCATGCACAATTGGACATCTATAAAATGAGAAAGATGTATGAGGCCTTCAAACAGCCTCCTCACCACGGATCTCCACCTTTCAAGAAGAAACAATAAGCATCCATTTCCTCTTTTACTAGTTGTTTCAATTGTTTTCAAAAGACCAAAAAACAGATAATGTTTGACAGGTAGTCAATTTGATTTTCATTTTTGATAGTTCTGTTGAATATGGCCCGTTTCAGCGTATTTTATACTAAGGGAGACTTTTAAAGTATAAACCTTTGTACCACTGTAATATTTGTGTTGACACATGTGCTTCTTAAAAGCAAACAAATAGTAAAATTTCCAAAGCCCTCTAAGAAGTGATTCCATTACCTTCCCAACTATCAAACAAGTAATGTAAAATTAACTCAACATATTTCAGGCCACTAAAAATGTTAGGGGCTGCTGGCCTAATGTCAACACCTTGCCTGGCTCGTTCACCTTTCCCTTCATATGCTCCATTTAGCCAGGAAACATAACAACCACTACCACCATGTGAAACAGCCATTTGAATTGTATAGAAATCATGAGCTCAAAGTCTGTCAATTCTAGACAGCATTTTCCAGTTGCTATTAATATTTTTAAATTTTTTATTATTCAGAGTTGGTCCATAGTTGGTTGAATGCAAATCATGGGTAAATACTACTTTAAAGTAGTTAGTTAAACACTAATCCAGATGTGCCTTTTTCTATTCTTATATTAAGTACTCAAAGTAAATATAAAATACGCTACCAAGCATTTACAATTTTTTAAGATACAGCACTATTAATTAGCACAAAGCATGACATAAAAAGCAACTATATCCTTTAATTTTTAGTTAAGAGGAACTTTGTCTAGGGAAGAAAACAAAAGAAAAACGAAAAAGAAAAAGCTAGAAACATGCCTTTCCCCATTACTGCCCAACTAAGAGTCCTCAACCCATCTATGAAAACGGATGGCCCTCTTATCACAGTGAATATGAGAAGCCATATCATAATCGCCAAAGTTGCTCCCTGCTCCGATTCTCTGCTTCTTCTTATTCCTACGAAATAAGAAGTCTTCTGTGTCTAAAACATAAGAAACCTGCCACACATTAAATTACAACAGGCAAGTATTAGAATAACTAAGCGATTTTTTCACAGAATCTCCTCTTCTGCTCCCTTACTTTGCTTAAAGCACATAAATTTGGAAGCCATTTTTAAGTTTTTTCTCCGACACATGCTTCTTCATTTAATCAAAATTCAGCAACCTTTAATTCAACTTTATTCAATATAGAGATTCTTCAAGACCTTAGATGTATTGCATGTTATCTTATACTCCAATCCATTGACCACTCGAACACCCTTCATTGACTTGCAGGTTGACGTGTACTCATCATCAGATGCATATTTGCGCTTGTTTCTGCAGCAACCAGAGTTGTCAAAAACATTTATACAACAAAAGCATCTAAGAATTAGAATAATCTAGATTAATTCTTTGAAATTTGTGAAAGCCAGAGTACCTTGCAAGGAAAACATTATGGATTTCCTTGGTATCAATAAAATGAGTTTCCTTGGCATCAACATCTGCTGACAGAAATTCATTGTTCAAGTAACTAGCAAAGGATGGTTCCATGGCAACAGCTCCAATTTCAAGCTTTTCTGGCCCACGTTCCATAAGTTGTATGGACAAGCGAGTAGGATTTGATATCTGCAAGTAGATACCATGAGGGAATGTGATACCATATTTCCTACATTCTAGGAATGGAACGAACAAAGAAGTGTCCAACAAATTTTTATACAACTAATTTCCCAGATAGAACTCTCTATAGAAGCTTGGGAACAACACAGCAAGATTAAACAAACCTGCAGAAACTTACACATTCAAATCGATATATATTTTCATCATGTAGATAAATACGGGTGTTTGCATGATACACGGTGTCTATGAATCTCTCTGGTGCCCTTGACCCTTCATAAAGATGTAGCTGAAGTAATTTATTTTCCATCTCATCTGACGCAATGGCTTGAAGCTGGACAAAAATCCATAAATCAGGAATAGTATATTTTTTAATTTTGGAAGATTGGAGTGTAAACATAGAGGGCTGTTATTCAACAGACCTGTTTTACAAGTTTAAATATCAATTTGTCCAATGTGAACAACACATAGGACTGTGTACCAATAATTGCTCGGCAATCATCCTCAAACTTAGCATTATCTGCCGATCCATCAAGTAAACTGAATAATATGCTCATAAATCTGCAATCAGATAATTCAAGCAAATTGTTAATTGTACTTGAAAGGAATTGAAAAAAAATATTCAAACAAAAATGAAAAGGAACATAGGAATATAAAAACTTATTGAGCACAACGCACTTTCCATACAAATCTGGAGGATTTGTATCTTTTACACTTTTCCATTTACGTTCGGCAGATAACGAATTTTTCTTTGCTGAGAGTATTCGCTCATATAATGTCTGCATTATACCAAACCATTACAGCCTCAATTCATTTTAAAAAACAGAAATTGTCAGTTCATGTACTACTGCTAAAAACTTAAGAGTAAATTTGGACCCACTCGCATCAGAAAGGCAAGAAATCAAGACCAGATTTATTTAGAGCATATTCACCATCAGGAATTGCTGAGATGAGAGAAGATTCGGGAGAGGCCTCTCATGCAAACTAAGGTCAGTTAATAGATAGTTCTGAAATCAATCTTAACAAAAGGTTTAATTGTCTAAAGACTAAGATTTAATGCCAATGGGACATCTAATGATCTAACATTTCATGCTAACCTACAACAAACATAAAATGCTTACTACATTAAACAAATTACACATAACATTAATATATTTCATCGCTCAGTCTGAGAATACCTGGTGGAGCCTGAAAAGCACATAAAAGGAGTCATTGCCATAGAAAACTTTTGAATCTTTTTGCGCTCCATTGTTTAAAGTAGAAGGAACATGTATTGCAAGAGGCTTGGCTGTAAGCAGAGAACGATCTGAAAGTGCCAAGGATGTCCCTTCTCCATCAACATCCTGTGCATCAGCTGTTACCTCAGCCTCACCTTCACTTTCAGCCTTCCCATCATTTTCTTCATGCTCATCATCATCTTCCTCTTCCTCCTCGTGATCTTCATGCGAGCACTCATCACCATCTCCAGATTCGCTACCTGAAACATCTTCACCAGCTTCAGAAGCATTCTCACTATCCTCAGTCGATCTTTGAGGACTCTCTTCCCCCTCATCATCTGCATCAGCATCATGTTCTCCTCCTGCCTCAGCACCACACTCAACCTCTTCATCTTCACCGCGTCTATTCCTATACTGCCTGTTTGCGCCATTCTCCTCCCCTCTAGGCACAGCATCTGTACCAGACACTACATTGCTAGCATTGGCATACAATGTGTTCTGTCGATCCTCAGTCTCTGGTGTAGGTGACAACTCACCTTCTTCTCTTTCAACTTTCAAGCTGCTATGTACAGCTCCTTCTTCAAGATATCTCAAATCCATGGTCCTACCTTCCATTCTTAAGCCAATATGTCGTCTCTCATTTTCCTGTCCAGCATTGTGTGACAAAGTCTAGTTACAAGTGCAAATACATATACAAGTTTTAACAAGGGTTCACATACATAACAATTTTTTTAGCTCACAGGAAACGAAGAAAAAATTAAAAAAATAACAGACAAAAAAGACAGTGACTTGCAAGCAAGAACTCTCTTGGTATTGCACCTTTCATCTCTCAGACCAAATAAATTACAGAGAACCACAAAATTGCAAGCAAAAACAAGTACGTATTTCACTCCACATCCCAACCATAAATATGCTGTGGCATACTACAGACATATAAATGGCAATGAACTCAACTGCCATGCATGGTAAATTTATAACCATCAAGAGTCATAAAGCATTCCCACCACTAAGAGACATATGAAATCAACATGGCAAAAGAATAGCTCACAAATTCTTTTCGATGTGCATCGTCATAATTTATATAGCATGTCAAAAGAATGCAACATAAGATGGGAGGTGGGAGGTATCTCACCAGCAATCAGCTGTGTTTCAGTTAAAACCAATGCAGTACTTCTTATTTAAGTTTTCTTAAGCTTCCTAGTAGTGTATTTTAATCAATGATGTATTGAGTCCTATGTCCTCTGTGTATTCATAAATTCTAAAACAACATAGACAATTCTAGAACCATACCTCTACTAAAGGCCCCACCCTATCCTTTATGGAAGGCTCAGGCCCACTCTCACCAACCATTTGCCCAGGCCTTGAATGCAGTGCACCAGTCCCTATCAAGAATACCACAATAATCTCAAAATGAGAGACATGAACAACAAAATCGGTAAAGACAAACATAAAATTCTCTATATTACACTGCTTGTTAAAGCCGGATTCTTCTAGTAAGTTTTAAGTCTCTTGAAGCTATGACTGTGTCCCATAAATGGGATAAGTATTCTAACCTGACACATGGTCCAAAGTCAATCGTCCTGAACTTGACTCTGTTGGAACTACAATCGTAGCATTTGAGTCATCTAACTTTTCAATGCGACCAACCTGCATGGCTGTACCAGGCATCTCATCAGCAGCAGGTGCAGTGGAATGCAATTTTCCACCATCACTTTTATGCCCATTTTGGTCAGTTTCATGAACACCATCTCCCTTGATGGCACTCTCACCATTTGCCATTCTACCCCTGGCAGAGATTGCTGTTCCCATTATTATATTTTCCTCACCATTACCACCCAGAGTTTGTTGTTTCACATTAGTGTTTGCAATATCAGCTCCAGCACTGCCATCACTCTCCCCTATTATACTTGCTGCACTACCTTTTACAACAGAGTTCTTCACCTTCACTGCCTCCTCTGTGTCCTCTGCACCATGAGGTCGCAGAGGGACACCAAGGATAGGCTCTAAGAAGGACGTCCAAATCCTCATCACTTTATCAAATTGATCTGTTGTTGTACATACCTCATCACAAGAGTACTTAATAATTTGATACAAGTCTTCGTGAATGTCAGAGTCGGGATATTCAAACTGCAGGTTAGGGATTATTGGCCTTCTATTCCCAGCAGCAATAGCAAGAAGTACGTCATCTTCCTTCCTCTTCTTCTCATTTATTTCTTTAATCTCGGCCAAAAGAGCTGTTTAACAAGTGATAAAATAGTGTTTCAGATATCTATTAGCAATTAATGATACAATATTTACTTAATATCAATGAAAGTATAATTTTACAAAAGGACTTTTCATAGACGATTCAAATAACAGCAATCCAGAAATCACGAACTACATTAACAGGAGCAGGAATCAATACATATTCTTTCATATGATACAACGGTAACAATCTTTATAAATCAAACAAAACATAAAAGAAAACATCAAACCCCTGTCTTACTCCCTACCATTAACCGAATAAGAAGGAAACCTCAAAGTCCTATCACAAATTACAATTTAACACTATTTACAGGTAAAAGTGTACTCAAAAATTATTCAGACAGACACTTAAGGGGAAAATTATAAATTAAAAATAACAGAAGTTATAATAGATAGAAAGATATTAGAAAATAACAATTATCTGACCCTTAGTACTCAGGCTCTTTTTATCTTGTTGCTTGAAGTAAAAGCTACGATGATCAAGTGATTTGTGATAGTTCTTAGCATAAACTTCAGCCCAGACTTTATTCATGTCTGTACGACATCTTGACCATTCTTCTTGCTTTTGCTTGAGGCGGATCAATATGACAGGCAAAGCAACAGTTGCATTCTTCCGTAGTAGATCAATTACATCAAGCCCATGATCACCATAAATGCGTTCTATGCACCTTAAATTTAGAGCTGTAAATAAGCAACAACAAAAAATGTGAGTAGAGATTGTGCAAGGCCAGCAGCTACTACTACTTGCAATTCATAAGGCTCACTACAAAAGACATTTGCAGAGTTACAAAAACCTGTCAAGTGGTCTTCAATTCTAATTTGACCATCTTGCTTGGCAGTACCATCCTTCATCTTTTCTAGCAACTCCTCTACACGCTTTGTTGTAACAGAAGTAGACTCCAGCAACATATCCAGTTCAAATCTGATAATAGAAAACACAAGGACATAAATTGTCACAATCATCCAACACTAAATATCCCATCATAAAGAGAATAGTGATGACATCATTTCACCTAAAACACTTTGTACATCAAAAAATAACACTATAAATGTCAATTAACTACACCTGTCATCTTCACAGCGGAAGAGACTTTCCTCATATTGGTTCTTGCGCATATGCTTGAAGGAGTAATCCTCACTACCAGATGTCACTGATACCCAAACATCATTTAACACAGATGCTGCAAGATCAGTGCGATGACTTGCAGGAGGCTTGGGATACTGCAAGATAATTGGACATTCAGTTTAGTATAAAATGGAACCTAACAGCAAGTTCATAATCTAATACGCAAATGTTAAGATATTTTTAAGCTGACTCAAAAAGCAATCTTACCTTTAAAATTAGTCCAAATAACACGTAATAAATTAAAAGAAGACTTCCTTACATTTTTTGGAAGCAAACGATAGCTGGGAGTACACCGTTCACAGTTTGACAGATCCAACTCCGAAATTGGCTTATTCATATACTTCTCCTTGTTTGGGAGTAAGGAAACCTTGTGACTGGATGAATCTTTGGCAACATATATTGTCGATTTATCAATTCTCTCCCTTTCCTTTTCCCTGTCTCTTTCACGATCTCTATCTTTCTCCCTCTCTTCTTTCTCCCTCTCTCGATCACGTTCTCTGTCTTTTTCCCTGTCCTTCTCCATCTTTACAGGCTTTTGAAGAGATCCATCTGCCCACAATGACTCTACAACAGTTGCACTCTCTAATTAGAAATTAGAAATTAACAGGAATACTGCATGACTGTCTAATCTAGACTTAGAGCTTTAGAGGAAAATGCATTCTGTATCCACTAGGTGAAAACATAATCTGAAGTAGAGTTGGGCCAAAAACTCACTCTTGTTAAACACGCCAGCAAGAAAACCATCTGCATGATAGTTGTGCAGCCATGTTAAGAAAAAATCATGCAGATAATTCAAAAGAAAACACAAGAGAATCACATATAGCAAGCTATGAAATTAAGACATCTACTAAGTGTCAGATAGAATTCATACCAATGTTCTCACATTGAGAAAGAAATTCATTAAACCCATCCATAAGATCTGGAAACTTTCCAAGGATGTCAGAGACCTGAAAAGGAATTTAATTGTTAGTCATCATGATTTGGAAAGAAAATTTACAGTTTGCAATGAAATACTTGGATCACAACTCTAACTTGGTAACCCACACATACCCATGGCACACAAATATGCACATGCAGACATGCATTTACATACACCAAATGCACA
The DNA here is from genome assembly GCA_031772625.1 of Pinus tabuliformis. Classification (NCBI taxonomy): domain Eukaryota; kingdom Viridiplantae; phylum Streptophyta; class Pinopsida; order Pinales; family Pinaceae; genus Pinus; species Pinus tabuliformis. The sequence continues at coordinate 745,830,898 of CM062816.1, read as the reverse complement.
GCTGAAAGACAATTGCATTTTAGGTCCATGGGATCCGTATTTAAGTAAATCCTTTACAATACATCTACATAGTAACCTACCAAGCTTTGTAACTGTGTGCGGTTGATTATTTCCTTGCTGTATATGTGCAGACATTTCAAGAACTCTTGATATGTATCATGATTACGCAATTTGGCTTTTACTTTATCACAGAAATGTAACTCCTGCTGATACACATCTGCATATAGATTTCCATTAGCTACTCTCCCAGACAAGTATAAGTTTGCAGAGAATAATTAAGGAATTGAAGTTTTTTGTTAATGGTCACTGATACAATTTCAGATTCTCTTCATAGAGTACACCATTTTTCTACACAATGATCAGCAAAACAATCAATAAAAATATAACATAATATATGGAAGCATCTAAACGTTCTATTTATTTTACTTTTCTAGCAACCCTCACCAGAACCCAGCAACAGAATTGTTGGTGAAATCACAGCTTTACATTGTTTAAATCAGATTTTTGATGGCGTAAATGTGATTTAGTGCCCTCAAAAACCCGGAGGGCACTCAAACTCAACAACTGAAATCTAAAATTTCAAAATTTCTGGCTGGAATTTGGGCAAAACTGATAAGAAAAGCATGCCCAGAAAAGTTAAAAATGTAGAAAATTTAGACCATACTTATGATATATATGGTGACTGCAACAACCATTACAAACAACTGGATAGAACTCAGGTCATTATAAACAATTACATGTGGTAATGTGCATAACAGTGTGTGTCAAAAGAAAGCAACACATGCATGACCCTAAACAATGTCACCAACAACCACATAAAGGTAGCATCAAATGCAAATCAATAAAGATATATGAAAGTTGTTTGTTATCAGATACAATTAAAATTACAACAGTAATGTCTAGAGTACACCTATGTATTTAATACTAAATATTTCGATGGAATATTGACACAACCAATCCACTGTTCTCAAGTAGATCTGTGTTTGACATTGATACTATGGACCATGTGTGGAAAATGTAGTACCATGGACCGTGTGTGGAAAATGCAGTTGCTCAACATGACACCAGCTTGTGTTCAAATTGCTGACAATAAGAGCAATTTTTGCCACTTCAAGGGCCCATTCAAGTATTCAAAAAAAAAAATCCTCTTATAAACCAACCAATAAAAATAATTACATTGGCCCTATTTGTCTAATATGCAGTTAATTCAAGTTTCGACATGCCTTAGCCTCTACACATCCGTTTTGCATTACCTTTACCAAGGAAAAAATAATAATTTAAATATAAAACCACAGAGCCAAAACACATGCATGCCAAATGTCCCAGGATAACCGAAAAATGATTCGTTATTAATTACTTACTCTTCAAAACATTTTTGTCCTCAAACGAAGAAGTCAGGACGGATTGCCCTACAAAGGCTTCACCACCTTCCCCCCCTTGCGTCTGCTTGCGAATCAACTCATCGGCCCTCCTGGCAGATTTGCGTTTATGTCTTTGCATGGGATCCAAGTCTCTGTCCCTATCTTGTTCTGAATCTTTATCATCTCTATCATGTTCCTTACGCTCTCTGTCTTCCTTCCTCTCTTTTTCCTTCTCAATTCTCTTCCTGTGATCTTTATCATGCTTGATTGATGTTTTATCAACATCATGATCAGAGGGTCTTTCAGCACTACGATCATGATCAGCCTGTGAAGATACAGTTTTCTCCCTCTGATGAAAACCACAGAAAAGCAGTCAGCTAAGGGCAAGCCATATAGATTCAGTGGGACAAAAGAAGGATAAATTACAAGGAAAAAGACAAAGGGAGAGACCAAAGCCACCTTTTCCACATGAGAATGCCTTGAAGCCAAACCCGAACTTCTCTCATCCCGACGAACTGCAGGTACAGATGCAGCTCTTGCAGAAGTGGGAGCATGAGAGACATGGGCTGAACCTGAGGAATCTGGTAGAAAATATGTAAATTCCTCGAGTAAATCTTGATGATCCTTAAACAATAAAGCTACCTGCCAAAACCAGAGTTGATCAGTATAACATACAAATCTCAAATTTGTGGCATAGATGCAATATTGCATCATATGTCTGCTACAGGAGGAGCATTGGACTCACTAAATAAAAGGAAATACAACGAGACTAAAACTGACTTTGTATGTCTTTGCATTATATTTTGGAAAAATGAGAAAGTTTGAAAAAATAACAGTCCAAGATATGGTGTACCTCATGATATACTTCACTAATTGACTTGTTTCCCTTCCGATACATATTTAAAATCTCCAGGAAGGCTTTGTATACTTGTTCATCATACTGAAACCGAGTCTAAACACAAACATCAATTTAAAACGTTAGCTTGAACACAGAGGCTCCAAAACTTGAATCTGGAAGTGCTCAAGTACTCGATTGGTCATTTAAATTACCTTAATCTTGCTGACATAATCGATTGCTTGGTCAAATTCAACTTGCTGCTTTTTGTGTGGGGGGTTCATTGTTAGCTAGAAAACAAAGGCTCCAAAGCTTAAATCTAAAAGTATTCAAGTACTCACTTGGTCAATTAAATTACCTTAATCTTGTTGACATAATTGATTGCCTGATCAAATTCAACTGGTTGCTTTTTTGGTGCAGGTTCCTCCTCCAGTGGGAGTGTAATTTCATAGCCTTTAGGAAGAAAGGTGTTAAAACCTAAAATAAGATTGCGGTGGCCTTTAAACAATTCCTTCACCCTGGCAATAACACCAGCTGTATCAATCCTGAAAGGCAATGAAACCAGGTCAAAAATGCAGGTCCCTCTCAAATAAATAATGAATAGCTAAATCTACTCATTACTAATATCATATAAAATATCAATTGTGAACCTTTGTGCCTTGAAATCTTTCATTACTTCAAGAAACTCATCATACTTCTCCCTCCTATCCTTAAATATTTCTTTAACTGCTTTGAGATAGGCCAGAGCATCATCAGTTGTTAGCCTTTGAGACCCTCCCGAAGGTTGAGGTGGTCCAGAGCTATTTCATATCACACGCAAACAATCGAAAGTTAGTAATACTATCACTCTGTAATCCACTATATCTATACACAACAGGGCCATATTTGAGAAATCCATAGGTGATATTCCAAGCCTATCATGCACTTAAATGCTCACAAGTTCTAAGAAATACAATATGTAATATGTAAAAATGCTGTGAAAGCGGAAGTTTCAAGGACTGTAAATTTCACAATAAAAATTTATTTTAAAAAATCATCATTCCTACACACTGCCAAAATTACTTTATCATTAAACACTTATCAAAGTCCAAAGGTATACGTGTTATATTATATGCAAAGTGTACTCCAAGAGGTAAAACTAAGGGAAATGACACAATTCAATTATGCAGTTGCCCGGTAATTGACGCTGACTGCTTTCATGTGCCAAGAAAACAAATCATCATTAACATTACGACACTCAGATGATGGCCCAATATCAACAACAGACAACATGTCACCGCTAAAACTTAACCTTGAAATCTCCTGCACATAAATATGGATCCTCGGCCAAAAAGACCAAACGAAGATCCCCCAGCAAGGTACCCACGACCATTAGGTTTTCATTCCATTGGCTTGTTAATAGACTTGCTACGGCGTCGGCAGACTGAAATTTGTTGAAAACAAACACTATTGCAGTCCATGCAAATATTTTGATCCAACATTGAGTACATGACTTGCTAAATGGACATATGTTATATGGAGATTGATTATGTTGTATACACAAACAGATGTTTTCAGCCCATAAATCATGAACATCAGACCAAATGGATTTACAAGGACAGTGCACCAGACTGGTCTACTTCGTTATGAAAAATCCAAGCAGATACCATTGCTCCATCAAAATATCATGAAATTTGATTTCAGTAGACCGCAGCAGGCTTGGCCAGATTTGGCCCTTCAATAACTGAGCTAATCAACCACATAAACGGGATCTTGAAAACCCAACACATTTGACAAAATACCCCATTAAAATGATTTTTCCTCCTTTTTTTTTTAAATCTTCGGAGGTCCGATAGACAGGAAGGGCTCAAGGACAAAGGACGTTTTAAACGGAAAGAGAGAACAGGAAAACTAAAATTATAGCTATCAAAACTTGGCAAAAAAATTAGAACGACAGAAAGATAGAGGGTTAAAAAACTTACGATTCTCCACGAGACGTAGCGGGCCGTTTTATTTGAGAACCCATGTAGCTCTCTTCCCGTCCCCTCTTCATGCTCCTCCCTAGCAGTCACCCAAGCTGCTGTTACAAAAATAATTTATTTCCACGTATAGTTCCGGCCTGTACTTTTTATCCCTCTAACGTTGGCAATCGTAAGAAAAGCGCTAAATTAAGGCTCGAATTTTACAGCGAAAATGCGTCAAGAATTCTTGACAGGTTTCAAAAGAGAAAAGTAAACCGAAGGAATCAGAAGACACAACAATTCAAGGTAGCAGATCTAACAAGCAAGCTCCATTAACGCCGTTCATGGACTTAACCACAGCAGAAAACGTTTATAAAACTGAAGTTTCTCCGGTAAACGCTTTCAGCAAGGGTTTCGAAGGCCTCAGGTCTCAAGATCGAGTCGCACGAGGCTTGTTTCGGCTTCCCTTCTTACCTTGATTTTTTCCGTCGGGTACAACCTTCGTCCTGACGAGACAGTTGAAGCCTCACCACGAAAGGCCAAATATCAGTGGTTTTGTATGCAAAAGATAATGGCGAATGGATTCGAATCGCGTGCAGAACGTTCCATGGAGGCAAGAATACAAGTCTGGAGGCCAAATAAGCCTCCGGGAAACACACTTCAGAGTTAATATGTGTTTATGCAAAACAAGCGCAGAAATATTCAGAAAAATATCCTCAGAGAACGAAATTGTGAACCAAAATACGTCGTCTCAAAGGGTGGAAAGAAAGGAACGCGCTCCCTGGTAAGATTCGAGCCTCCGGCGATCTGTTGCGAATGATTTAACGCTCTCCGCAGTCCATGAATAAAGATGGAAAAATCACTTAGAGCAGTCTTCTACACCCCTTCCCCCTCCCTTCAAACAATATGAAAAAAAAAGAGATGTTATAAGAGGACTCCAGACTGTGTAAATTTTCGGGTTTAAATATCATTTTTTCGCTTTGCCTGTGAGGGTTAATAAGTTTTTTCCCTCCTGGGTAAATATGGTCTGACGTGGCATAATATTGTGCAATTAGGACTAGATTAAGTTAGGATTAGTGAACCGGACCCAATTAAAGTCGGATTAGAGAGCCGGCGTTCGCCCACGGCTGTTTTGAGGGGAATTGCATCCGACGACCGGCGATAGTACGTGACCGTGCCGATGCGCGCAAAGCCTGTTGGACGAGATGAGCGAAAGTTACCGGCTACAACCGGTGGAGCAAGGTGATTATTTTTATTTTATTTTGTTGATATTGGGTTTTTTTTTTTTATTATGACTCATGATTCATGGAGATATTGCACGTTTGGTCTAAAATTTTTGAAAGGGTAGGTGTGTTACTTATATGTTGCCCTTTGTTTTTTAAGTGTTTTTCCATGCAAATCCTTGATTGTTTAGGTTTTGTTAGGTTTGTTTGCTATGGAGTGTTTTTAAATATATTTTTATAATTTAAAATATTTAATTGTGTGATTGTATCGAGAGGTGTTTAGTTGCGTCTAGAGATATTAATTCATTATGGTAGAGATGTTGTAATGTAGTGTAAAAATTTTAACTTATCAAAATAAAATTTTATTGGCATAGTCTAACTTATAAATGAAATAGCTTTTTATATGACATTTATTTTGGTTACTAAAATCTAGCAAAGTTTTTTTTTAAATTGAGTTTAAGTTGTTTAAGTGTCTTAAGGGTTTTTTGAATCTATTTATGCATTCAAAAATGTATTTTAAATAACAAAAATCACATTCTTGTTTGAAATTGTATTGTCATTTCAGTAAAAAAGGTTATTTCGTGTATAAGTTAGACTACTTTAATAAAAATAACCTATGGTATTGAGCCTTGGTATTCATCTCGAATATAGTCTATTTAAAGGGGGAAATTAAACTAGCTTAGATCCATCTTAACTCTTATCTACCAAGCACCAAGGGGGATCAAAACCCTTGAGATGCAAACTTCTTTTAGAGTGAAAAGAGATTTGGTCCCTCTCAAAGATTGATAAATCTGGAGTTAAGATGGATTTAGGTTGGTATGGTAGAGATGTTGTAATGTAATGTAAATATTTTAATTTGATCAAAATAAAATGAAAAATAAAAAGAAATTGCTATTTTTATTAACTTTTATAATAATTACCTATGGCTTTTGAGCTCCAAGCTTATGAGAACCTGTGGTATTTATGTGGAATGTAGCTTATTTAAAAGGGGAAATTAAACTAGCTTGGATCCATCGTAACTTTTGATCTACCAAGTGCCGAGAGGGATCAAATCTCTTGAGATGCAAACATCTTTTAAAGTGAAAAAAGATTTGATCCCTCTCAACCCTTGGTAGATCCGGAGTTAAGATGGATCTAGACTGGTTTAGATTGTATTGTTATTAAAGGTGTAAAAATATTTTCTCCTAAAATGTTCTATATTAGTACAGCTATGTAAATTAATTGAGTGATAAGTGTTTATATTCATCAAAATATTTATCAACCATTTAAATTATGTAATATTGAGAATTTGTAATGTCAGCATGGGAGTGGAAGTGCTAAACACACCACATAAGTTTTGAAAAAAAAAAAAAAATCATTGATTTCATCCATTAGATTGTGTATACGATGAAGAATATTCTCAAATTATTAAATCAAAAGCATTCATACTTTTTTTTATTTTTTAATAAATGAAAATTTTGGAATCCCTATTCCAAAATAGACCATGTCTATGGACTTAATAAATTCAAACTATATTATAGTTTGAAAATATTTGTTGTAATATCAAACTTTCCTAATCTTTTAACTCATCAAAATTATGGTGATTTTTAAACATTTTTCTTAATAATAATAATAAACGAAGTAATACCTTATATTTATATTTATTAAGCTTTGATAGACCATCTTTGATGGGGATGTTGCTCTTGATTTGATGGACATGTTGGAGCCTGTGTCATTCTCCTCCCAAGGGTACCAAATCCATTAAGGAGCTTAGGCATCTTTTATCGTGTCAGCTAGTGTTCGCGTGCAAGGTGACGTGTGTTAGAAATTGCAGTAATAAAAGGCTCAATTTTGGCTTGTGCCTTAGTCAAATTGAGTAATTCGATTTTCAACATCACCGGGATGACTTGGATTTCACTTAGCTAGAGTGACATCGTCTTGTATCCTAGTTAGATGAGTAAATTCGAGCCTGTAGGCTAAGAGTAGAGTTGTGCATGTATTGATTTCTAAGATTTAGCAAGCTAGTTGAGTCATTATTAGTTGAACTCAGTTCACTGAGATCTAGTCATTAGTTGAGTCAGTTGAAGGTCAGTTGAGTAATTGAGATTGTTGTTAACTCACTTATATCTTAGTTAACTAGTCAATTGGCTAAAAATAGACAAAATCATGCATGGAATTTGAATTTCCTAGTTGAGGTGGAGGAAAAGGCATGTTTGTATTTATAATTGTATATTGTTGAGTGTACAGTGTTTTTGCACTGAGCAGGTGATCAATTCCTCAATCTATTGTGCAAATAAATAATGAATTTCTCCTAATTTTTAGGGGTTAATTCCTCCAGGATTGCGTAAGGAAATAGGAGGTTGGATGAGGCTTGAATTGGCTAAGTGTTGGCCAACAGGTCAGGAAGAAAAAGAACAGGATTGTAGTGCAGGGTGTGCTTCAGAGTTGAAGAAAGACATTGTAATTGTTTCTCTTTTCATATGAATTAATGCAAAGCAGCGGAGGGGTTTTTCCTTGTTGGGTTCCCTTGTAAATCATTGTGTTCCTATGGTTTTGATGGTTGCATGTCATTGCATGTGCTTCTAAATTGTGATTTCCATTCCGCAAAATTTTAGAGGAAATTTGTTATCTCTTGATTTCAGTTTGATTTCATCAGTAGTAGCAAAATTCTATTAATTCTACATGGTATCACAGATCAAAACATAATAGAAACCAGTTAATAGAGATTCTCCTTCAAATATTTCGATTTCTAGATTCAGTGAAGCAGGTTTTCCTCTGTGCGGGAAAATGTCTTTCAACGGATTGAGATTGGAGTATGCCCTAGAGGGAACCTCGAAATTCATAACTTGCAAGGATACGATGGAAGTTGTACTCGATGATAATGGAGTGTTGGAGTACACGAAAACTGACATTCAAAAATCGGCAGTATCAGATGCACAACAGTTAGCCTAGTGGAAGAAAGATACCACAAAATTCAGGAGGATCATCTTAGAGGGTGTGAGAGACCACATAGTATCGAACTTACATGGCAAGGAGATTCCATTTGCTGTGTGGAAGACCCTCACTAAGTTATTTGAAAATGGTAGTGATGCCATGAAATTGGCATTGAGGGAGAAGCTCATAAACATCTGCATGCAAAAAAATGAAACCATTCCACACTACCTCTCCAAATTCACTCAGGTTCGACATGAACTTGGAGGAGTATGAGAAAATGTGCCATCATTTGAACTTGTGAGCTTAGCACTCCTTGGCCTTCCCAAATCCTAGCACAACTATCAGGATTTAGTTAATGGAAGAGACAAGCTACCAGACTAGGAGAGACTTTGGTTTGATTTGGTGCAGGAGGAGATAAGAAGAAACATTAGAGATGGTGTCGCATCCATTGTAGATGAGGAAGAAGAATTTGATCTAGTTGGCAAATGAAAGAATGTTAGGGGCAAAAAGGCTCAAGGTGAGGCTGAGTCCAACAAGAACAAAGGCAAGAAGAAGGACCTCGACAAAATAAAATGTTTTCACTACCATGAATATGGACACTATGCATCTAAGTGTCCGCATAGGAAATCTAGCAAGGACCCTGAAGCAGGAGAAGGAGGAGATGCCTTGGCATCTCAATTTGAGCTAGATTTTATCCTCTTTGCTTACATGGAAAAAGGCATCTCAATTTAAGTTAGATTTTATCCTCTTTGCTTGCATGGAAAGCATAGTAAGAGGGAGTGAGTGGTACCTAGATTTTGGTGCATCATTCCGTATGACAGGGTGTAAAGAATTATTTAGTAGCCTAGAGGAGAAGGATATCCAACTACATATAGAATTTGGATATGATGGGAGGTATAGTGGCAAAGGAATTGGTATTGTCACCTTTAAGAGGGAGTCAAGCTCCCATCTTCATTTGCAAAATGTTATGTGTGTACCTGGGTTGAAGAACAATTTGATCTCTGTAGCTATATTGCAATATACTCATCTCATGGATCATTACCCTTGCTATTGCGGCCCACAATATTTAGTAGCAAAAGGATCAATGTCAGTTGATGTAGTCAAATCTTGAGCAATAGTTGCAGACTAGTTGCAATCAAATGTTGAGGAGCACATAACAATATTGACAAGAGTGCAGGAGGCACAGTGCATAATCATCAACAATGCAGTTTTCCCAGTAGACAATGCAGAGACTAGTAGCACTCAGATGCTCAAGAGACAATTGTAGCTCATAGACACAATTGATTTAGTATTTCAGATACTTCTCAGTTGTCGTTGTTGCAGTAGCAACAACAACAGTGAGAGGTGGTACTACAGTACATTCCACGAGATTTGGATTGAGGTTGTGCAGAGCCCTTTTCTTACTAAAAGGGAGTGTTAGAAATTGTAGCAAGAAAAGGCTCAATTTTGACTTGTGCCTTAGTTAAATTGAGTAATTCGATTTTCTACATCAGTGACATGAGTAAATTGGATTTTGTAGGCAAAGAGTAGAGTTGTTCATATATTGATTGCTAAGATTTAGCAATCTAATTGATTCATTGTTAGTTGAACTCAGTTAATTGAGCTCTAGTCATTAGTTGAGTTAGTTGAAGGTCAATTGAGTAGTTAAGGTTGTTGTTAACTCACTGATCTCTCAATTAACTAGTTAATCAACTAAAAATAGACACAATCATGCATGGAATTTGAATTGCCTAGTTGAGGTGGAGGAAAAGACATGTTTGTATTTATAATTATATATTTTTTAGCGTACGGTGCTTTTGCATTGAGCAGGTGATCAATTCCTCAAGCTATCACGCAAGGAAATAGAGAATTTCTCCTATTTTTTAGGGGTTAATTCCTCCAGGAATGCGCAAGGAAATAGGAGGTTGGTTAATGCTTGAATTGGCCAAGTGTTGACCAGAGTAGGTCAGGAAGCAGGAGAACAAGATTGCAGTGCAAGATGTGCTTCAGAGTTGAAGCAAGGCATTGTAATTGTTTCTCTTTTCATCTAAATTAATGCAAAGCAACTGAGAGGCTTTTCCCAATTGGGTTCCCCTGTAAATCATTGTGTTCCTATGGTTTTGATGGTTGCATGTCATTGCATGTGTTTCTAAATTGTGTTTTCCATTCTGCAAAATAGTAGAGGAAATTTGTAATCTCTCATTTTCAGTTCAAATTCATCAGTAGTAGCAAATTTCTGTTAATTTCTACAATGAGTGGTGGTGTCCTCTTTTAATACTTTGATCTTGGTGTTTTTTGTCGCGTGGAATGTTTAGTGAATGGTGGTGATGGAAAACCTTCTACCACCTTCAATTGGTGTTTCTCCATTGCTTTGTGGTTATGTTGGCATTCATGATTTGATGTTTCACTGTTGAAGACAACATGCGGTGATAGTTCCTTTCATGGGAGTGGTCACTGATATATTGATGCTTGTTTCTTTTATACTATTTTAATTTTGGCTCTGGCATATTGTTTTTAGTTGGGTCATTCATTTTTTACCTTTGTCTATCCCGATGTTAATTCTCCAGTCCTTATGGATTTGTATTGGTCATTGGGTGTGTTTTCAGTTTTAATTCCAGTCAGCTTTTAAGCTATAGATTGTTTGTTGCTCAGAATAGTTGTAAGGTTTTCTCGTGGAATTTCTTTCAGCTATTTCTAGGTTGGTTGTTAATTCATGGCTCTACCCTATTAATGTTGTGTCTTTGTTTATCAAAATCAAGTCAGTGTAAGGGTCAACGCTTCTTTGTTTTGAGGCATTATCAAGTTGGCTGGGTCATTGTTTTTATCTGTCAGGAGCTCGATTACTTGGTGAATTTGGAACCTTTAGTATGGCAATTCAGTGATGATATAATGGTTCTTAGGTCTGGTGCTCTAGGTCCTATGTTGAGTCCTTCTTCCTACTTTAGTTTTGGCTAAAAGTCCTTTTGTAGTTGCCCCAAGTGTTATCTTTGTAGCGTTCTAATGCCTCTGAGGCAGAGTATGCCTTGCAGGTGAGGTGGAGGAAGTAATTATTCTTTGGGGAGAAAGCAGTCTCATCCTTTTGCATATGATTTTGTGGCTTCCCCTTTTAATTGTGTTCCTCCTTAGGTGAGGAAATAAATTCAAGTTTTTGACACTCAAGATGAAGGAGAGCATTTATATCATGATTCAGATCTAGTAGGTGTTGATTTGAAATGGAAAGGCATTTCCTATCCTGGAAAGTCTAGGAGTAGGAAGCTTCATCTTTTGAATTATCTTGCTTTAAATATTCAAATTTCTACTCTATTGTGAATGGTATTCAAGGATAGGTAGGTGGACAACTACAATGTGTTCTCATCTCTGGAGGATATCAAACGCATGCTCCAAAATCACAAGTTTTGCCTGGATAGATTGGAATCTTGTTTGGCCCACGTAGAGGGATTTCTTGTGAGTGATTATGCCTCTCGGGGCCTTACGGATCCTCTAGGATCCAGTGCTCAAGCGCCGACTACAATCTCTTCTTCCAACCATGATTAAAGATGAAGAATTTCAAAGTTTTTGGCGACAATTTTGGGTAATATTCAATGAGATTGATAAGGTATGGCATTTTGGATCCTTGGACTCTTGGTTTTTTTCCTTAATGAATTTTAGTCCTTGTGCGATTTGGTTGAAGAATTCCTCGTGGCTAATATGTGACATAGTGTCAGAGAGGGCTAGCTTTTAGTTCGGTCGTGGTTACACAGTATTGATATGGCTTTATGTGTTTATGAGGGTTCTCAGTCAAGGTGTTTCTTCCTGGTCACTTCAATTGAATATTGTGGATATGGTTCCCTTATATATTTTGCAATGGAAGTGGACTAGATGTGTATTAGGGGTGTCGCCTATATGTTGTTTTTGCATTGTCTTGGTACCTCATGTCATATGTTTTGTATCCTAAACAAAGTGACTTCATGCTCTGATGATGATGATACATCTTCCCATCATTTTGTTGGTTTCACTAGTGACATATATTGCCTAGATGGTGATGATATATCTTGTTGTTGTTTGTTGTTTTCATTGGTGTTGGGTATTTTCTGTTGTGGATATTAAATTATAAAGTCTTTTGAATGGTATGGAGGTGTTGTGCTTGGCTTATTTCGATATCGAGCATTAGGTATTGCATGAAAAATATTGTTTCTTTAGTGGAAATCAACTCTTGTTGATTCTGAGTTGCATGGAGGAATGTTTTTCTATGGTATGTTGTCAATTGGCTTTTAGTTTTACTAGTGCAAGCCTGATTTTGCTAGTTCGTTGGGTTTGGTATACTTGTTTCCTCTTGAGTAACCTGATGTCTGTTTCTATTACTGCATTGTAACTTTGTAATTAGGTTTGAGGAGTTCTTATGAACCTAGTCTCATTTGTTCATGTTTGTTCCCACTATGGAGATGATTAGTATGATTGTGCCTAGATGTGCCAGATTGAGCATTCTACTCTCTAGCTTTGGATGTATTTGGAATTTTAGGTTATCTTGGTTTTTTGGTATACTGGATGGATCTAAATGACAACCTTTGTAGTCTCCTTTTTTCAATGAAATATAAGTTCAACTTAAAAAATAGCTTCGAAAGACCAGATCCATCATAATACAAAAATCTTGAGTTTTACAAGATAATTATTAGATAATAATATTTTTTTAATTGCAAGACAATTATTATTTACATGGTAATTGCTTTATTGATATTAATTTATATGGGCCTTGAGTGTGTCCTAAAACTGCTTCTGCTTGGTTTAGAGCTTGTCCCTCTCAAATACAAGGAAATAGAGTAATGGTCAGAGACAAACATTTAGCAAGAATGAAAGTCTACCCCCCCCCCAATACGAACCACTAGTGGGTAATTCCATGTAATATGGTTTTCCACTTGTGTAAAATTATATGTCAACATCATTGGATAATGTTCATAAATGGCACATCCCACAAATTGACCATCCTAATACATTGGGTATCACTTAAAAAAAAAAAAAAGAGAAAGATATTAACTTATTTATAATCTTTTGTTTTTTTTTTTAAGAGTCTTAAAAAGATTTTGGAAGAGGAAGAATGATTTTGGGATATTGGTTATGTTTTTGTCATACCATCATTTTAGGTTTTCAACCCTGTAGGCTTATTAATAACAACAACACTAATGTGTAAACGAGATTAGTAGATCTCTCCATCTTTAAGTATTGGTAGCTTCTTCATTAAATGATGATTTTAAGTTTTGAACCCAAATACCATGCCTATCACAACAACGCCAACGTGTGGGTGAGGATAGGAAATCCCTCCTTCTTTATGTAAACTCTATTAATTCATAGAAATAATTGGAATACACAAAATATATTTTAAGGATGATGGGGTGGTTGTTTCACTAGTATGACCGAGTGGTTATCTCATTGGGATGTTATCCTCTCCACCCGGTTTCAAATCCCACAAGGGAGCACCATGGCCCATCATAGTAAGGTTGGAAGGATAGGCGTCCCCTTGGAGTTTGGGATCCTAACTCTAGTTTTCAGTGGTCTCCAGACGTCTCGATCCTAGGCTAAACTATGAGTCTCTGATATATGTGGCTTGCGGGTTGTTGCATATATCTGGGGAGGTTGTTAGTTCCCCATCAACCATTTTCTTCATTGGAATACACAAATACTTAAGTCTGAAATAATCCTAATCTACTAAGGCATCATAATTTACGAATGAATATGTGTAGAGCCTGACCTAAGTCATAATGTACTTCATAAGATAAGTCGTTATTCTTATGGGTTTAATAGCGACTTAATCAATAAAGTGAGTAATCTGCTCAACAATAGATTTTTTCTGTTGTTCACTCCCCACAACTTGCCATTGACTATTAACTTCAACATTGATTTGGCGCAAGTGGAAGAAGTGTTTCTGAGCAAGCGGTTGAAGATCCTGCAACACATCCTTGGCTGCACGCGAGTCCTCTTCTAACTGGTGGATCTACTTCTCCAATGCATCAACTCGGGTAAACAATTCTTGTTGTTGAGTAAGGTCAACAATGACCAATGCTTGATTAAAGAATTGTTGTGTTTGTTGTCGCAAAGCATATAAGGGATGATTCTTTTTCGCAACTAGACCAACCCAATCTTGGACTTGTCGGAAGACCTCTTGTGCATCATCGATGAGTTGGCGAAGAGAATCTCTAAGGGAAGAACCGTCAACCAGTTCCTGCTCAATCTTAGCATTATACTCAATCACGAGATCCAAAAGCGTTTTGAACAGTCTCAACAGTATGGCGCAATTCCTGATTAGTAGTAATGAGCTTAGTGTATGCAGTCACAATGTGGTTGCAACATTTGAACGGGGAACGCATTTTAAAATCCTCAGGATCATTTGGGACAACATTTGTAACATTGGGCCACATTCTATGTAATTTAGTACTAATTTCTTCAACCTGTCGCTCCAAATGTTATTTCTCACTACACAATTGATCTCATGCAGTTGTGACAACAAGAAGTTGTTGCTACTATTGTTCATATTCAGAGGCTAAAGAGTTGTGACAATTTTCCACATGGTGAGCAGTGGCTTGAATAAAATTAAGTAACTAGAAAGAGGACCAACTTTGAAGATTATCATATGACAAATCATCGGGCAAATGAAACTGAGCATGTAAAGGTTAACCACTAGCAATAGATTTCTCAGAGTGATCATGCAGTGAAGTCTCGTGTTCTTGGCTTTGTCCTTTATGAAACCAAGCATGAATCTAGTTAACAGTATGCAAAGGTAATAAAGGAACAAGACTGTGAGCTTGTGCAATAAGGCTCAAAACTTCACGAAAATGGACAGGGTTTTGACTAAGTTGTACAATATGGGTGGTTGAAATATCTAGACAAGATGTTGGTGGTAATTCATCGGGTGCAGCTACAAAGGCAGTAGTAACAGGAGTGGTATGCACATATGAGGCTTCATGGGTTTGCTCTGTAATACTATGAATAGTGGAATCAACTTCCATTTCAGCCTCATCAGTCTTAAGGTTTCCTATATGTGGGATTTCAAAAATGGTAGCAGAGGGGGATGTTGTGTGTGGCAATGAATTAGGGGAATGGGCAAACCTAGCAGGCAGAGAACAATGAGTTTCTTCAATTATTTGAGCTATGGCAACAAAATCTTGAGCCTCTTCAACTATGAGGGCTACAATCTGAGAATTGTGACTGTGTGGATTATGTCAAACTATGGATGGAAAGAGGGCATCAAAACTAAATAGAATAGTATATGGAACTGCCAACTAGGTTACAAAAATGGGGCCCATGGTAGAAAAAGGGATAGTTGGTGGTTTGAGTGAGTGACTATTAATAGGAACAAC
Organism: Pinus tabuliformis; assembly: GCA_031772625.1. Classification (NCBI taxonomy): domain Eukaryota; kingdom Viridiplantae; phylum Streptophyta; class Pinopsida; order Pinales; family Pinaceae; genus Pinus; species Pinus tabuliformis. The sequence goes on along the minus strand of CM062816.1, from coordinate 745,815,319 downwards.
AATGTGGACTTCAACAATAGAAGGTGTAGAACTTACCAGTGGACCAAACGCTTGCAAAGTGCTATGAGCAGAGAAAATAAACTCTTGAAATTTCTTCAAGACCGGCTAAAGAACTTGGACTACAGTGTGCTTTTTGGAAGTGGATGGGCTCTCGAGGCAAGACATGCGAGGTAGAATTCCTTCAAGCGAGTAGACTCTTTTGCCATCTTTGCACTAACATTGGACTCTTGTCCAAGACATCACTTCAATGTGGAACACCTCCTCAGAAATATAAAAGGGCAGTGGCTTCATATGAAAAGTTTTGACACAAGTAGTTTTGGGATGAATATAAGTATTACCATGACTGATCCCAAACCAGATTAAGTGGTAGTATTCATCCAAAATTGACCTAGGAACTTGTGTCACATTTTATGTAACATATACCATTTTAGTATACTGAAGTGTAAAAGATTCCTCGTTGATGGTCTTATTAGCTGGATCTTTTGAAATATGCCATGGGGTATAAGCAAGTGCACCATTTCATCATGGCAAGAGAAAATACCAAATAACCATAAATAAAATATGTGTTCCACTTGAAAACATCCTCACAAGCTTAAAATAACTCAAACAATACATAATTGCACCAATTAAGCGACTCACCCTAGTTAGAGGCTTCTACGACAAAGATGGCATCCAAAGTACATTCACCTTTAGTGTAATGACGCATAAGCTTACGGGCTATAATGTGACATGCAAACTTGATTCTGGGATTATTTATCATGTCAATAACAACATCATGCCCTCCTCTTTGAGTGGCATACTTAGTATAGAAGTTGTCATCGCCTTTTTTTTGACCTTGCTTAGAAGTAGTCCCAAAGGTAGAGGAAACATCTATGCCATAAACTAACAATCTTGTCAACCTATGAATATCATCAACATGGATCAAGTACTTTTTGTCAAGTCACAATGACCCTCAATGCAACCACTAATCAGAAATTTAGTACATTGCATAGCTGCTCCAGTGATACAAAAAACAGGCAGATTTCATAACGTCATCAACGTAGACCATTATAGAGGTCGGAAGTCTCTTAATGCGGGAAGAAGATCTTCCACCTTGCTTTGTTGAAGGTTTCATAAAAACTTCGGCTTTAAAGTTGGGAATAGAAAAGAATCATCCAAATCATTATCAACTAATGAAGCTTTCTCATACTTCCCAACGGTGTCTTTCATGGGCACAATGTGAGAATATGAGCAACCTGGAGAGACAACAGGCTTAGAGGGATAAGCCATGACACAAGGTCGACGACTGTAAACAAGATAGATAGGAGGTTGAAAATAAGGTTGAGAATAAGAAGGATTTGATACAGAAGCTAGGGTGAATAATTCGATTAAGCAGACAAACATAATGAAGAACTATGGAAAATGCATGCAGGGTATATAGAAAATCTTGATAGGACGCAGAATGATTAGACCATTAACTAATAAATACAATAGCTTGCCAAAATCGATTTGAATCGGGATAATAATGATGATTAGGAGGTGGACCTCAGGTTGATGATGTAAAAAACTCAAAAAGTAGATTATGATTATGGCCAATTAACGGGGAATGATTACAAAGTTAGAAAGTGGATGATCAAAATTGGTGAGACAATATTACATGAAATAATATAATAATGACTGAAAAGACTATGTTAATTATTACAAACTTGACAGACAAGACACATGACACGTGCTTCTCCGACCACAATCAGTTATGCTGGATCACAACTAAAACAAACTGACGAAATTGATGCAACTACATTAATTATCACAACAAATAGAAACAAACTAACTAACATGATTGACTCGATCCTAGACCCGACTATGACCTCCTTTCAAAGCTCAACAATTACCTAAAAATTTTATTGACCGTATTAAGGTTTCATGTGTGCACCATTCACCCAACCTAGAAAAAGAGCTCCATCAATCTGCACAAGTTTGACAGCTCCTAAATCTCATATCTCAGCAACAACGAAGGGAACCAATCAGTGCATTTGTAATTTCCTCGAATGCTTCATATATTTGTTTTTAATATAGAGCAAGACTTGATCTCCAACAATGAAGGACTTTTTCTTTATATGGTGATCATGCCAAGCCTTTTTTCATTCCTTTTCAAAAGTCTGAAGGAAATTGACCCAAAATATTTCTTCATCTAACTCCCATATCTCCTGTAATCGTTCTCCAATAAATTCATCATCAAACATCTTAGTAGTTTGTGTAATAAACATATTCAAAATAGTAAACTCAGTCTGCACTAAAACTTCCTGACCATAAATAAGCTGGAACAGAGTATACTTGCATGGTCACTTCACAGTAGTATGAGGCCCAGAGCATAGTTGAAACTCACCCATCCCAATCATCTATGTTTCTAGAAAAATATTAGCAAGCCCCTTTTCAAAGATTTTATTAAAATCTTCAACATTCCCATTAGTTTGCGATGATATGAACTACTCTTATGGTGTTTAATAATAAAGTTCTGCAATAATGTGTTGATAATCTCATTAATGGAGTGTGCACCCTAATCATTGGCAAGACTCCTCAGCACCCAAATCTGGTAATAATATTTTCAAAGATAAACCATGCAACAATATCAACAATACAGTCCTTAACAGTTGCAACTTCATCGCACCATGTTAAATAATCAGTAGTAGTGATAATGTATCAGGCATGAGAGTGTCATGCATGTGGATTGATGGCCCCCACAAAATCAATGGCCCATTTCTCAAAGGCTTCAAGGGTTCAAACAAGATGTAATGGAAGCTCATCTCATTGCGATGGTCGCTCCACACTTTGGCAAACATCACATTTATTAGCATACTCTTTAGCATATTTAAACAAGGTAGGCCACCAAATTCTAGCTTGCAAAACTTTTATGGCGGTTCGTTTTCCTCCCACAACTCCAGAGTGACACCCCCATAAAACATCTTCCTTTTCACGGTCTAGAACACGTCTACGCAATATGGTATCAAGCCCCATTTTGTATAATTGTCTTGCAATGGGTTGATAATATGCAACACACACCACCATGTGTTTCTTTTAAGTTGTAGTATAATCACCACGACACTTGCAGTGGCTAAAAACATTGCAATATCCTCCAAATAATCAGGTACTACTTTAATCTGTAACAAATCTGCATCTGGTAACTGGTCATCAACTAATCCTCCTGCCTCACTAAACTCTAACCGAGAAAGATGATCTAGTCCTACATTTGATCGCCCTGGTTTCACAATAAATTCAAATGTAAATTATTGAAATGACAGAAGGTTACTGCAGATTCTCCCTCCAAAATAATCTTATTAACTAAATATTTCAAAGCAGAGTGATCGGTTAATAATTTAAAAGGTCTGCCAAGAAGATAGTGCCTTAATTTTTGAAGTGAATATACCATAGTGCAAGCTTCTCTCTCTGTCGTTGTATAGTTCTTTTCAGTTATATAGAGCTTTCTACTAGAAAAATAAATGGGATGATTTAATTTACCTTCTCTTGGTTGAGCTAAAATGGCTCTTAAGGCATTTCCTGAGGCATCTATATGCACGTGAAACTCCTTATTCCAATATGGATAAACTATAATTGGAGCACTTGCAAGTTTTTCCTTTAAAGTGTTAAACAGAATATCACATTCAACAGTCCATACAAAACGCTCAGCTTTCTTTAGCAGCTTTCCAAAGGTGCAGTGATGAAAGCATAGTTGTGGATAAAGCGGCTATAGTAGTCTGTATGCCCTAATGTTGATCACAATTGCTTAACACTAGTTGGTGGTGGAAAATTACTGCGACTTTAACAGGATCTACACAAAATCCTTCCTTGCAAACAATATGATCAAGTAGAGTACCAAAGGGAACAACAAATATACACTCCTTCAAATATAAAGAAATATGCAGTTGCCGACAACGATCAAACATCACTTGCAAAAGACTATAATGTTTTTTCAAAAAACTATATATTATCCAATCATCCATGTATACTTCCAAAAATTTATGGATATGATCTCGGAAAGATGCAATAACAATCCTTGAGAACACAATAGGAAAATTCTTTACTCCAAATGGCATGACATGGTAGGCATAGGAACCCTTTACAATTATGAAAGTAGTCTTGTGCTTTTCCTCTTCCACAATGTGCACCTGATGATAACCTGAAATTCCATCTATAAAAGAATAGGTTTCGTTTCCAGCAACATTATTCAATACTCCATCATTGAAGGGAGTAAGGAATGGATCATGAATACAGGCGTTATTAAGGCTTCGACAGTCTACGCAAACCTGAATATCATTAGAATCCTTCTTATCTTGAATTACAATAGGACTGGTCCACTCAGCTTCATCAACAAGAAATTTGAGATCTGCAACAAGCATCTTATCTATCTCCTTATTTACCTATTCTTTCACTCTGGGATTTAATCTGTAAGGTCGATGTTTAACTGGTCGAGCATCTGACTTCTAGCAAATTTGCATTTCTCCTAAGTCTCTTTTAATTCCTTTAATCTTGGAAACATATGTAGGAAAAATATCCTTGTACTCTTTTAACATATCAAACATTTCTTTTGTGGTTTGTTCATCCCAATAATCACCAATAGAAGCTAGCTTAGGATTTTCTTTGGTGCCAATGTTATGATTCCACAACTTCAATGGCTTCAAATGTGGAGCATCCCATACGGGATCTTCCTTTATATTTTGCTCACCTTCAGACTATTTGAAATTCAAATGCCTCAATTATTCCAAATTGTCATCATTATGGTCTCAATTAACCTTACTGCAAGCAACAACTTCATGAAACCCTGATTCATATATATGCTCAAAGAGATCCTTGTTGTCATATTCCTGAACATGTTTTCCTGTAGGGAATAGAACTCTTTTTATTGCTCTTAAATCTCTTGCAATCTTTTCATCCTCATCTGAAAAGGAAAAATCAATGGAAAACTAGGCTATCATAAATTCCCACTTGATTGTTTTTCCTCTCATTTCCTCCTTTAAGTACCAAGCTTGCTGAAATGTTTCCAGTGTATGAATAAATTGATGTAGCCACATGTCTACAGGAAGTTCTGCTTCAGTCCACTTAGTTCTGCGGGTTAGAAGGTGTTTTTGTGGACTAATATATCCCTCATATATAGGAATTCTAGCTGAATAATTCTTTGAGGCACCAGAGCGACATAAAAAGGCAGATTTAATTGACTCCCAATTTGCAAATGACTTTGATGGGCTTCCCACCACCTTGTTGGTGTTGCCTGAAGAAAAACATCCAACTAGGGTATCCTCTATGTTTCTTCAATATCTGTATCAACTTCATTAATGAAATTAATAGTAGAACCTATACCATTAAAAGTGGGAAAATATCGTACCTCAGTGCCAATCCAACTGACACAACGAACAATTGCACACCATCTAGAGTGCAGTTCATGCTCTAGTTGCTTCCAATCATCCAATGCAATGTCCAAACCAACCTTGGTTCTTTGTATACTCCTCCAACCAATGGAAACATTTGCTATAAGATTAATAAAATATTCTCTTTTTCCTGCAGTGAATTGATATATCTAATCTAAAATAGTAGGCTCTTCTCTGTCATCTACAAGTTTTGTAAATCTTGGACGTTGATAAGGATCTATTGATTGTATAATGTGAACTCCATCCACCTCAAAAGTCATTATCTCCCGCTTGAGATCAATGACAACATAGTTCTCAAAGGCCCAATCTATACCTAATAAGTCTTGATATGGGTCTTTGTCCCCTATAATATATATGACTTCAAAATATACATATGTTTTTACCCTTGCAATGTCAACTTCGACATCCTCCATGTGTCCAATTGGAAGAATACAATATTGGTTAGCCATACATAATTGAATTGGAAAAAACACCAATTTTGGTTTCCCTAGTGCTTCCCAAGTCTTCCATGGTAGGATATTGACATCAAAACTCGAATCTAACATTTAATCCTTGATCTGGAATCATGCAATTTGAGCATCAACTTGAAATTATCTTCTTATTCTCCTCTTGTTTCATTGAACACGCCTATAATGTCATTCATACAAATTTACAAAAACATGCCTATTCGAGAGTTCCTCATCCTTAACGGAAATCTTGAGTTTCTTGCGGAACTATCTTGATAGTTATTCATCATTCAAAATTTACAAAAATTATTTAAACCATTCCATTACAAGTTGCGATGTTTCTTGAGGCGACCTGGGACTCTGCATTCTTACCGGTTCCTATTGTCTCACATGAGGGCTATAGGATGATGCCAACTACTTAAAGTTTTTGCTACATCTCTGTAGTATTATTTATTTCAATTATAATCATAATACTTCCTAGGGGATGTAGGTCTGATTATGGCTAGTTGTTTAAAGGTGTTTGTATCTACTTTAGTCCTTTTTCCTCATCTGGTAACTATATTAATATTTGGTATTGGAGTTGGTTCCAGTTATCTAGGCTCTACATTAATCAAATTTGCTCCTCGTTGTCGATTACGCTCTTCCCATAGAGCAATCAATTCAAGGCAATCTTTTGTAGCATGAGTATTTACTCTACATTGGGAACACTGAGGCCTTCTAGGTAATGGACAATCACGGGCAGCATGCCCTTCTTAATCACAATTATAACAATGGATCAAAACCCTTCATCCATTTCTTCCCCCCTTTGAACCTCCTCCTCCTCGCTCTCGAGGAGATTTCTTCACTATAAATGTAGATTGATCAAGTCAGTTGGCCAGGGTATCCAAAGCTTAACACTGATTAGTGTGATGGGTCGGCGATCCACAAAACTCACAAAAAACATTGTTTGGAAAATTTGAGTATTTCTGTAATATAGGACAGAGCCAAGGGGAGTGACCATACATACGACATATCTCACAATACTTAGTTAGAGAGGCACCTTGTTGATTTAGGGACACATGAAATTGAGTGTGCCTTGGATATAAAGTATGTGTACCAGCTTGTGCAACTCCAATAGTAGAAAAAGTTAGAGTTGGTCCCATAGGCATAGAGGATGGTCCTGGACCTCTCAATATTGGACATTTTATTGCATGATGACCCTCGACATGACAATTAGTGCACCATATCTAAGACTGCAGAGGTCGCACTACATGCATAACTTTTAATTTCTATGTCATATCAATAATTTGATGTTGTAAACCAACAAGAACGAGATCATTAGAAGTAGAAATACCCTTGTGTTCATGAGGATACCCTACCATAGTTTCAATCTTTGTGGCTTGCTCCAATGCATCTTAAAATGTATCAATCTTTTGTTTTGTTAAGGGGATTTGAGTTAACGACAACATAGATTTAATAAACCAATATCGTTGATGATTAGGATCAATAGGGTAGCTCAATTTACTAATATAATATTTAAAACGCAGCATACACTCCCATGCAATCTCCCCTTTTCATTGCTTAATATCACATGATTCAGATAACCCTTGTTGGTTTGTCTAAGCGAGTTTAAACTCCTTAATAAATTCTCATTGTACCTCATCAATAGTAGGGTTAAAATGTAGACAGAACCATTTAATAAACCACTTGAGTGCTCTCTCTCTAGAGTATTCTAAAATTCAATAAGTTTAGCAACACCAGGTGTTTGTCTAGCCCTCCATCTGCCCTCACACAAGTACCGATGTTGCTCAACATTTTCATTTCCTCTTCTTAAAAACTTAGGGTATAAAGTGAATGAACTTACTATGTTACTGACCATTGTAGATTGACGCAGTGAGACGAGTATAAACCCTTGTGAACTTGGTTGTGAAGATCCCGAAGAACTCGATTGAAAACTACTATTGCCACTACTAGAAGCACAAATTGTATATGCATTGTAAACTTTTTGAACTTTTATAGTCTTAACTGACTTTGAAATAAAATGAATAGGATTTTGATAAGGTACCAGGGGGAGGTTAGGGAAGGAGCTACTTGTGTTAGGAACCAATGAAATATTACTTACAGGGGATGTATCATCCTCGAAAAACAACCACCTCATCACAAAATGCATTTCTTCATCACGAGGGGCACTCAAGTCCATTAACTGAACTGAAAGTGATTCGTTTGACGTCTTCACTCCTTCCGACTCAAGGGGAACTTTGTTACTTCCTTCCATTTGTCCGACGACAATGCTCCCAAGACCTTCTATTCGACTGGAACTTGCACCACTACGCACTCCTATATGTCGCAACTTTGAACTACTTGTTCCTCATATTCACAACCTTGGACTAGTCAACACCTATCCTATTTGGTGTAACTCTTGTCGTCGTCTTTGAATTTCACACAATGTCTGCTCCCTCCATTCATCAACTATCTGCACTCTTCTCTATACTCTTAAATATTGATCCCTCCATGACTCATCTGCATCCATCACAATGTCTTCATCTTTCACAACCAGACAACATTTCTCCCCTAAATCCTACCCCTAATACATAAAATTTTAAGTTGCCATATTTAGTTCTTGAAATGACAACAAGTTTTCTTCCACCATAAAAACTTTAATCTAGAGAGGGATTTCCTCCAACAACCTTCCCCGCAACTCGTACTTGAACACAAATTCAGCCTTAGAAAAAGACAAATGATATTCTGCAACAATATCAATAATATAACTTTCTAAAGTTGCTTGTACCCAAAAATCAATGGCTCTAGTCTACTCAATATCTAATTTATGCAACTCAATTAGATCAGTACTTGTCTAGATACGAGGAGAATTAAGATGATTTCCATCTCCTTCTTTAATCTACAACTGGCGCAACCAATTATGAAGTTCTTCAGGAAACTTACACCAGAATATTCGTATTGGTCGCAGGTAGGTTTTGCATACAAAACCTCCCCTTTTACCCACTCTAAATTTTTCTACTATAACTTTACTTGCTGGAAAATAAATCGATCAATCTGCTCATGCCACCAAAATTGAACATCTCCACTGAGGATCCTTTATATCATGGTTTGGATCCCTTCAGAATATTAAGGGTCCCGACAATGGAACCATTTGTTGGCTTAAAATTTTAACAAAGAAAGACCCTGGGTTCGGACACAGGGTGCCAACAAAGACGCTCATCATAGTCTAGCAATCCGTTGGTATTTTTACCTCCCTAAATAAGAGAGGTGTCTCACCCGAGGCGTGCTGAGACTTAGCAGAAAAATAAATAACATCAAGGAACAACTTAACAAATAGGTCATTATTCATTGATATCATATCAGATCTTACATGAACATGTCCAACACAATAAGAAATAGGACAAAACACCATAGAATAAGTAATAACATAAAGCAATTAGAATCATAATCTTAAAAAAATTGAGAGGCCAAATAAATTATCATCAATCAGACAAATAATTCCTGCAACACCTCTTTCCATTAACAATTAGATCAATACACTACAAAATGATCTTCATGAGACATAGGAGTTGGGATCATTATCAGATCAAAATACAATAGAACTTAGAGTAGAAACATAAAAAATCCTTCCAACACAATACTAGCAGTATCTCAGCATATGCTCAAAAAATTCTCTTCCTGCCATCTTTCTTCAAGCCTTTTATAGATTTTCTTTCCTTGATCCCGCTTGCATGATATGGTACACTTTGACAAAATATGGGTGTTTTGGTATTTAACGCCTTTGATTCTTTCAAATTCTAGAGCAACTATCCTTCTTTTATGGTCTCTACAAATTCCAACGTAACTGCCTTTTGTTTTCTTTGCCGCTTCTTTCCAGTTATTCTTGACATCTGGTTATTTTGGCCATTTACTTCACCTTTTTCGATAATGTCTTATGTAACCCTTTTCCGACCAAAATTTTATCAAATTTTCCACAATTGTTGTAAAAAATGAAGGACCCAACATGTAGGCACATGGCTTGTCCATCTTATCAACACATATACTTACCATGAAATTTGGATAATTAATTGTCTGCAATTTAAACAATCAATATGTCAATGTTGAGAATCATGCTTCCCTGCTATTATTCATCAACATGCATAAAATAATGGATCTCCTTTCAAATTGATGCACTACTCACTTTACCAAGGTCAATTCCAATTATATAATTGTGTGTCTAGTTTAATTACAAACCAAAAAATAAACTCATCTTATTACAATATCCCAATACAACACTCAATTAATGATATGCATCTGCCCATTACAATTACAATTCAACAATCATATATCCATGTGTACATGGATGTCAAAGAGTGATCTAAGGCACGTGCTTATCAATGACTTAGTTGTCTGCGTATTGAAGTTTTGGGCTTAGACACAAAAGGAGTTGTTGTAGGTGAATGGCAAGCAATTTACATAAAGGATGAGTTATAGACTCGATCTATGACATGTGGTTACATAACACACCAACAAATAAACCCCAAATTATGCAATTTCCAGGTTGGATTTATAATTTCCACATCAATTAGCACGTGTTTCAAAGCAACTATCAAGAAACTATAGATTAATGTTGTAGCTACTAATCAACTTTTTTAATTAAGGGAAAATGACTTGTAGAATGTGGGGTTATGCAAAAAATTCCAACCCTAGGTGATTGTTGTGTTTTCCATCTCAAATAAACAAGTAAATTGTTGAATTTAATTAACAAAAAAATAACCTAGTATCAATCAAACAATGGTTGGAAAAATTAATATCAAAAACATAAAATAGTTTCACGTATATACAGGTAATTTCTCCTTCTAATAAAATTTTCATCCCTTATTCAAATCTTACAAGGAAACCCCCATATTTTGCCAAATTAGCAATTGCAAGATTAATCAAAATCACCTCATAAATAGGTATACACAATAATTGATAAGAAACAACGTGCAAGGAAGATTGTATGCCTTGTTGCATGGATCTATACAATTGTACAATTATATTGTGTAGCTCCACATGATTGTATGAATTTATTGTACAAACTTGCATGCCCGTGCAGATCTATATAGATGGTTGTTTTATGACCCCCTCCGTCCTTGTGCTCCAACTCCTCTCTTACTCTCCAACTCTACTCAACTAATCAGTTTCCCTGCATGAAATGCACTTTATTATACTCAATAGCTAAATATGAGAATTTTCACTTTTTCCTAAAGTGAAGTACATAATGGAGTTACCATACAAAATATCTTGAACCACTTTCAACACATTCACATTGAACCTATGTAGAATTTAATGTTTGAGCTGTATTTTTCAATAGTCCCTATTAGCAAGGAAGAAATTCTACATCAATCCAAGTTTGTTTCTAAATGTTTCAAGCTTTCCCTTTTGTTAAGGGCTTGCTTATAATATCAATTACCTATTGATTTGTGGGAATATATTAGAGCTTGACTACTCCTTTCTCAATCCTATATCATATGAAGTGATATACAATCTTTATGTGCTTGGACCGACCATGAAATACTAGATTCTCAAAGAGTTTGATGCAACTTTGATTATCTTAATAAATGATCATGGTATCCAACTCTTAATCAAACAATCCCCGATAACATTGTTAAGCCAAGTGAGCTTACAACTAGTAGTATTAGCTACCATTTATTTCGCCTCTACTAAGCTAACAACCATGGAAGTTTGCTTCCTATTGAAATGGGATATCATTATTGAATCCAAGTTAAAGAAACATCTTGAGGCGCTCTTCCTATCTACTCCATTGCGTACCTACTTTGAGTCTATAATCCCCCACAATTTCACTTCACTATCTCCAATATATCTCATACCATGCCCCATTGTGCCCCCCTAGTACTTGAGCACATTTTTTGCTACTACTCGATGCTTCCACATCAACTCCACTTTGAATTAACTTGAAATTTTCATTGCAAAACATATATCTAGTTCAGTGTTGACCAAATACCTTATCGAACCTATGAATTATCTATACAATGTGGGATCCACCAACTGCGTATCTAAAGCTATCACATTCTTAAAATTAATGATCATGGGTGTGGCCATATGTTTCCAATCCTCCACGTAAAAGTTCTTAAGGATCTCGACTACACACTTATTGTAACCAAGGAATGTCCCACTTGGTCTCTATCAAACCTCCATATCCAAGAAGTAATGCATCACACCAATGTCCTCCATCTCAAACTTAACAACCATATCTACTTTGCACCCTATAATGAGTTTCTCTACACATGTAAGAAAGGTGTCGTCTACATACAACACCAAAATAAGTAAATCAATCCCAACATATAATATAAGTTAGATTTTCTCCACTTTTGATGAAGCCTATATTTTGTGCATAAACATTTATCCTAGAATATCATGCTCTCAATTCTTGCTTGAGCCCATATAAGGCCTTCTTGAGCCTACAAACATGGGACTCCTTCCCATTCACCTCAAAGCCTTGAGGTTGCTATATGTACACTTTTTACTCAATGATCCCATCAAGGAAAATTGTCTTCACATCCATTTGATGTATCTTTCATACCATAAATGAAACCAAGGATCTAATTGCTATGATGGAAGTGTATTGAGCGACTAGATCAAATGTTTCCTTAGAGTCCATTCACTCTTTCTCGGAGAACCCTCTCACTAGGAACCTCACCTTGAATTTCTCAATGTTACCATTTATTGCATGCTTAATTTGTAGAGCCACGTGGAACTCATTATAGTTCCCTTCCAATCTTGGCAAACATCATTCTTCATGATGTAAGGGCACTCCACCATGGAATCCAACCCTACATGTTGATTTTGTTGTTCGCTAAAAGTTGGAAGGCTCATAATCTATGATGTTTCTCATAAATGCCATGTAGTTTGGAAACTTCCTTTAACGTTTTCTCTCTCCAAATGTGCTCCCAAGAGTCTCGACACACTCTAGATCATCCCTTTATGTCTAAGTTAACCATCAAGGTCTCCTGACAAAACTAGAAAGAGTCGGTGTCTCTTCCTCCACTTAAAGGTTGTTATCTTATACTATGAGTCATTAATCATGTTGGCTTAGCCTTTGGAGCTTCCTACTCATCCTTTATCATTAATAGGCTTAAGGGACTTATTGGATGCAAAGTCTTCCTCCAAGTTTACATCCCTACTCACTATTGTCTTACTCTACTATAAAATATAGACCTTACACATAATAGAAGTCTCATTGCGACTTGCAAATAAATCCTTCCTATTGGAGGGATCCAACTTGGTCCTCTTATCCACTAATACATGGATATAAACTAGACATCTAAAGATGTAGAAATAACTCACCTCTAGCTTCAATTCGATGAATTCCTCATGTTGTGTTTTTTCCTCCAAGGTCCTGTAAGTACACCTATTATGGATGTAGATCACTGTGTTGCATGTCTCTACTCGAAGGAACATTGGCAAGTCTTGGTCATGAATCACTATCTTAGTAATCCCTACGATGAATTGATTCTTCTTCTCTACAACCCCATTTTATTGTGGGTTGGGTGAATAGTTAGGTCCCTCTTGATCCTCGTGTCCTTGCAAAATCCCTTTGACTCCTTAGAGTTGTACTCACCCTAGTTGTCTAACCTCAAGACTTTGATCTTCTTCCCCATTTGGTTTCCAACTAGATTTGAATTATTTAAATCTACTAAAGACCTCAATCTCAGTCTCTAAGAAGTAGATCCAAGTTTTGTGAGAGAAGTCATTAATAAAGGGAACATAGTACATGCTTCCTAAAATTGAATTTGCTGACATCGATTCACAAACATTTGACTGTACCACGTCTAGAATCTCTTTAGACATATAATTGTTGTTTGGGAAGGTAGTATTGGCATGCTTTCCAAGCTTACATTGTCTACATACTCCTTGTTTCTAAATGTTGAACCATGGAAGACATGTAACTATCACCCTCAAAATAGGCAACATATAACAATACAAGTTCCCCATCTGCTTGTGCCACAACTTACATGAGCTATCAATTCTATGAATGAGGCCTTGAACATGTTCACCCTAAAACCTATAAAAATCAACTATTATAACCCTTATTGCTTTAGCTATCCGGGTTAAGTTGCTTTGACCTAATGAGGTCTTATTGGTCCTTAAACTTGATAGCATAGCCCTTGTCCCCCATAACCGAAACTGAAAGCAAATTCTTCCTACGAATTGGAACAAAAAAAATCATAAAAATCTAAAGAGTTACTTGATTATAGATAGAATGGAATGCTACCAACTCCTACTTCTAGGTATTTGGCATTCTCCCTAAGCTCAAGTTGAACCCCTAAGTCTTACTATGTTAGACTAGAAAATAACCATTAGGATGATGTCATATGATAGGGTATCCCACTAACCACGTACCATGCATTCCTCATAATCGTGTTAGTAGAAAGGCAATATACAATTGAGAAATATTTCTCAAACATAAGAACAAACTCATCCATCCAACTTTTTGTAGAGGATGTTGTCTGCTTCTATTGTTGCTTCTTCTTCATTGTTTACCCTCCTCATTAGCTAACTCATCATTCTTTGCCTTGCACTCATTTACGTCCTTTACCTTTACCCTTATTTGTCTATCCAAATAGGGCTAGGTCCTTATCAACATCCTTCTCGTTGGCTTTTGACTCCATCAAAGTCTCCTCTTACATACAATCATCCCATAACCTCTCAAAGTTGGAAAGGTTCCCACAAGCACAAATACCTTTGGAAAATGGTTCCCATGAAGCTAAGAACCCATTTTATGACATGTTCATCATCTCTACATCTACAACCTTCTCCCTAATTGTTGCAAGTTAATCATGAATATGTATGACCTTCACAAGGGAACTAGTTACTAAAATTCATCTAGTCATCTCTATGGACATGAGTTTGTTCCACAATATCATCTTCCTATTTATGTTCTCACTCTAGCAAAGGCTAACATAGGCATCAAACATTTCCATTATTGTCTTCTTCTCAAATAGGTAATAAATCAAGCGATCCTTAACTGTATCCATAATCATCCCCTTGGCCCTCACTTCCATTTTCTTATGAGTTGGAAATTGTCATGGATCTATATGAAAATGCACGACAGACTTGAATATATCCTAGATATCATTCTCTTACAATAAAAGTGTAACCTCAACTTTCCAAGATAGGAAATTTGTAACATCATCTAATATATCCTTGACTATGAGGTAAGTTGACGCCAACTCCAATATCTACTTAACAAACTCATGGATTTCAAAGTTAGTTTAAACAAAAATTTGAAACTCACCAACTGTTGGTCTTTGTTTTCGGTCATTGATCTACTATTGTAAAACTTTGAGAATCTCAATCATAGAGAAACTATAATACCATGTAGAAATTTTCATCCCTAGGGGATTGTTGTCGTTGCGATCCAAATTAAGCAAATAAAATGTTAAATTTAATGACACAAAATTTATCTTTAGACTATAGCATCGATAACATAATAGTTAGAGTAAATCAAATTATCCTTCAAAACCAACTTTTCGTTCCTTGTCCGAAGTGTACAAGAAAACCTCCATAGTTTGGAAAACTAACAACTACATGGTTAATAAAAATAACCTCACAAACAAATTTGCACAAAAATTAAGAATAAATAGCTTGTAAGGAGCACTATATGGTTTATTTCATGGACCCATATGAATACACATATCTTCTATACAACTCGATGTGAATGTAAAGGTTTCCTCTTTGGATCATAGGATTATGCATATATATTGTATGGATGGCTATTATATGACCCACTATTATATGGTTTGCTTATTCCCTCTACTCTAGCTCCTCTCTTTCCCTTTAGCTTTGTTAAAATGGTCGTTATCTTTGCCCAACAAAAAACCATGTCTAAACCCTTTATCTCAACTTGTCCTTGTACTTATAGCAAAAACCCTAATATAACAAAACCTTAATCTTTTAGTAAGATGTATGCTTAAGATTAATGCTATTCATAGTCATTAATGATGGAATACACTTTATTAGACTCAACAATTAAATATACTACTTTTCACCTTTTCCTAAAGTGAATTAAAAAATGAAGTTACTTTTTTACAAATGTCTCTTGCCATTTACAACATGTTCGCATTAAATCTATGTGGAAGTTCTTGTCTGGGCTATGCTTCTCAATTAGTTACACAATAAATAACATCACACCATTGATCAAGTCTATATGACAATGACAAGGCTACATGTTCATCTACTTTGAAATTTATATATTTCACTATGTATTTCCCATCCCATTAATCAACAAGAGGTCAATTAGGTTGTAGATTCCATTGATTACTCAATATTATTGCTAATTGGCTAAGGAAGGTATTTTATACAACATGTAAACACACCAAGGTTCATTGTTACAATAAACTACCCCTTACATTCAATTCCCATATACACATGATGGCTAGAACAACAACAAAAACATCCACATAATATAGTACTTAATCACACACCATAATAATATCCTTTCCTAATACTTTTGGATGCCATGAAGAAAGGAAATGACCGACCATTAATAAGAACTAAAAAAATTGCATTAAAGACACATGCCATGATCTAACTTTAAAAGGCAGATACAACCAAAATTCTGTCTCATTCGATCATAAGTCTTATAAAGATCTAATTTAATGACAATGGTTGGGATATTGTTATATTTGAGTGTGTGTAATGTTTCTTGAGCCAAATTGATGGTGTCGTGTATTTGTTGGCCTTGGAGAAAGCCGAACTGTTCCCCCGAAATGAAAGAGCTGAGGAAAGGTTTGATCCTCATCACAATAACCTTTGAGATCAACTTATATATGAAATTGCAACATGAAATGGGATGGAAATCGTTAAAGGTGTGAGTGTATTGTTTCTTAGGGATCAAGAAAATGAACGTAGAGTTTAATGTGTGACATACACATATGAATTGATGTCACTTTGTAACAACTTTGAAGATGTATTTTTTTAGAAGATCGTAAAAGCATAAGAAGAACTCAATCATAAAACCATTTGGTCCAGGTATTTTCCTTTCTGCATAGAAGACAATACCTCCAAAACTTCTACCTCTAAGACTTCATTCGATTTTGATCATAACTCTTCTGATATTGCATTTGGAAAGAGATTCTATACATCCATTGTCTCCACGATTGGGAAGTCTGGAGGTTTTGTTGGCGGTGCTGGAAATCCGTCAACCAAGGGGTCTCCCCAATGTGAAGTCCCAATTAGACCTCAAAGAATTTGGAAGGAGCCCCATATGGAGCATCGACCTAGTTTCCATGTATTCTTATAGATTTGCCTTGGCTCTAGCTGTTAGCAAGAGAGAGGAATGCCTGTGTGCCTTCGAAAAGCAAGTAAGTTTGCCTAGTGAGTGTTTGGTTGTAAGTGTGTCAAAGTTCTTCTACTATGGAGGAAAAGAGTAAAGTGAGCCTCTAAGAGAGAGGTAATAATACCATCCAAGTAGAGACACACACAAACAATAAGGATCCGTCTAACATTGGCAGAATAGTACACAAAAGATGCGATAATCATTACAACCAATCAATGAGAAAGAATTGTCTAGTATCTCGTTGGATAGTCCACAAGGATGGGACAACAATAACAACCACTACAACACATTCTCAATAATATAAGTACTAACTAACTAAAATAGTTCAACTACTTTAGCACATATGAAAGAAAACATGAAATATAAACGTCCGCAGAATATTCTTACAAATATTCATAATCCATGCACGAAGAACGTGCTAGCCTTGAAGGCTTTTGTTATTAAGTAAAAGTTCTAAGACACATGTTTACAATGAACATCACTAGGTCCAATAGTGGAGAGTTGGAGCCACGCCTTGCTCCCCAAAAGAAATAGTCTATCTATATAATGCCTTGCGGGAGGAGCCAAGGTGAAAAAGTATTTTTCTCATACAATAAGGGTGTATATATAACCAAGAGGTGATGCTTCACCTTCCTTGTGACTCTTTGACTACCCTCATGATTGTTTGACTTCCTATGACTTTTCGACTTTACATGACTCTTCATATTCTGAATGTGTTCTTTGGACTTCCACTTTACAATACATTTTGAATATTTAATTCTGTAATCCACAATAATGATGTGGCATATGATGAATTCTGATAGGACATGACATGACACTGATGACAAGAATTGCATGATGATGTGACAATGCCAAGCTATCCTTCTTGCTACTTCTTTCTCTGTGTCTTCTTGAAAATATGGTACATGTTCTTCTTCTTCCTCCTCCTTATGACTTGAAGATGAGGAGTCTTCCATGTTATATTGATCTTGATCTTTTGTTATAGTCTGGTGTTCCTTTGTCTTCTCTCATGTTGACCATCTTATCTCTTCATCTCCATATGTGTCTTCTAGCATGTCCTCCTTCTCCATCTCCCTCTTCATCATTGCCATAATGTGATAGAGTTCCTACATTTGCAATCCACTCATGAGAAGATGAAATCAGTCCAATAAACCCCTAGTCTAACACGCTGCATATTGATCCATTGACTGAGCCGAAAACGGGTGACAGGTTGGGAAAGGGGCTGAGTAACTGCGCAATTGCGCAGCTCACGCAGTTAGGGGTGAAGCTTGAGCCTCGAGACTGCACAATGCGCAATTTAGGCTAGACTAAGGAAGAAGATTGTGCAGTTTGGGAGCTTAGTGAGCCAGGGTTAGGGGTTGGGCACTATTTTAGTTAATTGCACAGTTCTAGGAGGAAAAACATATTTGGTAATTGCACATTTGCGTAGCTCAAGATCTTAAGGATTGGGCTTGAGGTCTGAGACTACGCAATGCACAGTTCAGACTTGGCAGGAAGGGATGATTGTGCAATTTTGAAGGCCAAGGCCTGGGCTTGAGCACTGAAATTGCAAAATGTGCAACATTGGAAGGGTAAGAGGCCAGGTGATTGTGTAGTTTTGCATTTCAACAGTTCAAGACTGAGGTTTAAGGACTGAGATTGCACAATGCGCAGTGCTAGCTTGGATGGAGAGAAATATTGTGTGGTTATGTGACTCAGGGGTTGGGATTGAGCACTAAGGTTGTGAAATGCACATTTATAGGAGGCAAAGACTACGCATTGCATAGTGCCAAGAGACAAGGTCGTTGCCTTAGGGCTGAGACTGTGCAATGCTCAGTTCAGGAGCGCTAGATGAGGCTAGGTTGCTAGGAATTTTATGAAATTTGGTTGCGTGGGACTGAAGAGACTATTGTGAATAGTGATATGACTTGAATTTGATCAAACACTTGAAACACTTTGACGACACAACAACAAAAATCATCCAGAACACGTTAACAACATATTTCCCTCAATGCGACAACTTTGCGATGACTTTACGATACTTTACGACAAGTGCGATACTAAAGGTACACTTTGCGACGATTGTGATGACAGTTGTACGACAATGCTTAAAATTTTGGGAATGATTTTGACCAATGTTTACATGGTTATACCAACTCGTTCACATAAAGATAACCCCTTGAAACCACCAGAACAAGCATACATACATTGTGTAACAACTAACATGCGAAAATACGACAATTGCTAAAGTGCGAACAACTCGTGCAATATGTGAACGACAGTAAAAGTAACACATGCCAGAGCAAAGATAACATGAAAACGACACTAATTAAAGTGAAAGCGACACCCGAAAACATGAAAATGACACTTGCGAGAATGAAGGTGTGCAAAAGTGACAATTTGCAAAACTCACCAAAATGGAAGTACAAATGCAGCTAGAATGTGAGAAATTGTCTTTGTCTATTTGCACTGACTGTCGACATGGATTGGACATCACACAAGCACAACCTTGATGGAATGTTCTATGCTTATCAAATCTTGCGTAAAATAATGGGCTCATGCACTTGTTACAGACTGAGCATGTGTGAGCAAGTGACTTCAAAAATTCCAATCCAAAAAGGGGGTTAAAGAGGCATCAACTAACCAAGAAGTTACTGCAGAATGACCGATCTCAAGATCCATAGTAGGCTCCAAAATTCGAGTGTACACAAAATTTTGGAGTGTGTTTGTTGCAACAAAAATAGGTTCCTTAAAAAACTTTACCTTGACCACATATTTTTTTTTTTTTCTAAAAGAAGAGACCAATTTTCCTTATAAGTCTTCAGTTTCCCAAATCGCATTTTAGTTCATAAAATTTGCAAAACAATGGAAAAAATTAGTATTCCCATTACCTTCCTTGATCCACATGGCCCTGCTCTACATTCACCAAAGTCCCTGTTGTCATGTCAAAAGGCCTCATTTTGTATCTTTTATAGTCTTTATCAAGGATAGTGAATCCGAAGAGAAAATACATGATTCATTCGAAAGAATAATATTAGTAATTTTATATTCAATATATTTTAAGGATGCTTGATGGTTAATAATGAAAACCTTACTCCATTCTTTTATTTTTTTGTTTAATATGTTTTAAGTTTTCGTAAAGTTGGAGCATGTGAGAGTAAGTTTGAATGTCGACAAAGTGCTTCCAATTTGATTCCACCAAATTTACAAAATTTTCCTCCTCTAATTATTAAGGATCGAAAGGAAAAGGAGCAATTGGTTTTACTTCGTCAAATTCTATTCTAAGAATAATGGGGAAATGTTCTGAAATTCCCTTAGGTTCAACCCAAGACATTAACTTCAAATTTCAATTCATATTAGATTCAACGATAAAAAAATGATTTAATCTCTTAGACACCACACTATCACAAGCTCCGACATTATGCCAAGTGTAACACCCTCATCCCACATCTTCCCAAGTAACTCACCAACTGGGGTAAATATGTGACAAGAGGCCACTATAATGAGATTCAACCCCCTAGGTGACCTTAAGGAAGTGGAATCAATGGAAACATACCACACAAGCCCTCCACATCAGTAACGAGACTCTCATGAACTAACCCAACAACTCAAGTAAACAAGCCCTAAGACCAATTGAAGTTTTAGACCACTAAACCCTTGGATTCTCCCTTGATATGGGCATGCATGCATCTAGGAGGCTCTGGACGCTCCCACAAGATGGGTATGTATGCATCCAGGGGCTTTTCTGCCCAGTGTTGTGCCTGTGTCTCTGATATTTGACCCACTTTTTGAGGCCCAAAGGCCAGGTCGCTGCCCATAACTCAATGACACTTTTGGAAATGAATTTACACAATATAACAATGATGCATTTACAAAAACAAGGACAAGGTCTAGATTGGACCCCTACTAGCCATGATAGGCATTTCGTCAAACATATCACAAATATGTAATCTACAGATGTGAGCATAGGAGTCTCATACTTATATTAGAATCACTAAGAAACATTTTTCCCTTATATCATTAGTTGCATTATCATCTATTAGGTCATAGATACATTATCCATTCATTTACAAATAAAAACCTAAGAAGATCCATACATCATCATTGTCATAATACATGCCTATAACAAACATATTAACAATAAAAATATCAAGGATACATCAGCCATAAAATCCACATATTGTTAGGATATTCCGACACACAGGAAATAGTGAAGTATAACTTGGTCTAGTGTAGAGTTAGGTAAAGTGTGTTTCTTTACTATGTACTTCTGTAATTTACAATCTGACGGTTCATTTTCTCCTCGATATTACCGACACTTGATCCGTGGCTTAACACCCGATTGGTCCATGATCTCTATTAAAAGAGCATGGAGGGTCATTTGTAGGGTAACCGTTCATGAGAGAAGCTTATGTAAATTTTAATTCTTTTATTAATAAATTGCCTGAAGTGGTCGTGTTGGCTCAAGCCGTGGACTGTTTCCCTCTTTGAGGGTTTTAACCACGTTAAAACTATTGGTGTGTTGATCTGTGATCTGTTTGTGAGGGGTGTCCTTTGGTGTTCTGTCTTAGGAACTTACCCTGTAGATTCCTACATGGTATCAGAGCTATTTGAGGGCCGCATTCGACTGCTGTTTCCTAGATCTACTATTTCTGACTGCTTTCGGGCCGAGAGGACTGCTCTATTGTTTTAGGAGCATGTGTTCCAATGAGGAACCCCTTTCATTTCACGCGAAAAAGGTTTCCAGTAGTCCTAGCTACGTCATTTTTAAGATATGGAGGTATACAATATTTATTTGCAGTTTCTAGTTATTTTCTCTCTGTTTATTCTGGTTTATTTATCTCTTTGTTTTTTATTACCTGATCTACACTTTTCATTTTTGCATATGCTCTTTGCCCCATGACTCTGTGTGATCTGGGCAAACTAGAAACAGAAAGGAATTTATTTTTTTCGTGCATATGCTCTTTTCTGTCGTGCCTTAGTGTGATCTTGGAAAATTAGAAACATTGAGGAAAATTGTGAGTTTCCGAGTAAAGCTAACTTCCAACCATAAGGTTTGTTTTTTTTTTGTATGTCCGTTTTGGGTTCTGTGGTATTTGTTTTGCAGGCAAAAAAGAGCTTTCTCAAGTAAGCACGCACCCCCAAAGCTTCGGTGACTAAAAAAAAAAACCCCTTCCTCTTTTCCAAAAACTACTAACCTTTTAAACTAGCTCACTTGGTCCAAAGTTACTTTATGAGAATAGAGGTCTTGAGTTCAAGTCTTTCTCTTTGTTGAGCTAGTTAGATTAAGTTTGGAAAGGGGGTAGATTTTTTTTTTTAAATATAACATTATCATTCATTTCCGCACATTCCTGCACTTCATCGACATCTTCAACAACTTTTCTTCAAAAAGCCATAACTTCTTCATTCGGAAGCCATTTTCAGAGCCGTTTTTTTTAATCAGCCTAATTTTTCGAGATCTTTCCATTGGAACACTTAGTCTCAGCATTTGTAGCTTCAGTTTGTGTTAAAATCGAAAGTCCATGCCAAGTTATTCTTGATAGCACCAACTACTTCCAATGGTGGTCCTACATTGTGGATTTACTTGGAAGTAAATGTCTTTACAGAATAGCCTCATGCCAAGAAACCAAACCGAAAGATGAAGATAAGACAGCCAAATGGGAAAATAGGCAAGATCAAGCACGTGGGTTGATAGGTGTGTCTATTTCTCCAGACCTTAGATTCCATATTGCAGAACTTGATACTCCTAATGAAGCAATGAAACAGATCACTAAAGTTTTTGGAATTAAAAATGAACTTAGAGCCCATCAACTCGAAAATGAGTTGCTTACATTGGACCCCAATAAGTTTTCTTCCATTGAAGATTTTTTGTCCAAGTTCAAGACCCTTAGACTTCTCTTGGAAGGTGTTAAGGTTAAGAAAGAAGTCGGTAACCTTATCTATTCCATTCTTACTAAGTTGGGACCAGCCTACTCTGTGTTTGTTTCCACCTTCCATTCTATAAGAGAAGCCTTCATTTCTCAAGGACAAGACTACAAGTCCCCTTCCTTTGATTCCTTTTGTGATTATTAATAAGAGAACAAGAAAAACTCTTATACCTTGGTCTTCTTAATCTTGGAAACTCTTCTAAGAAGGCCTTAGCCGCCCAGCAGCAACCAAATTCAAAGAATCCCAAGAAGTTGTATCCTAAAAAGAATGGTCCTAAACCAAACAAGGTTCCTAAGCAATTTCAGCCTCAAAATGAAAAATCATTTCAACAAGATGATAAAGCAAATAAAAACAAAGGGAAGAAGACTGATAGACATTGCCACTTTTGTAATCGAGATGGCCACTTAGAATCCAAATGCTTTAAGAAGATGGAAGCCTTGGAAGCAATAATGAAGAAGCATAACATCCATTTGGAGCACTCTTCAACTTCAACTTCATCTTTAGGAATAACACTTTCTGCATGTGGTTGTCAAACATCTCGGTCTGGATATGCACTAAATGTATCTTCTTCTTCTAATTCTCATGAGTGCTCATTAATTATGGAGCTTCTTATCACATGGCCAAAAACAAAGCCATGTTTTCTTCTTTAAATGATTGTAACACCAAAAATATATATGTTGGTGATGATAGATCTCTTAGTGTTATAGGGATTGGAACTGTTCATATAGATAATGGTCAATTTAATGATGTATTATGTGTTCCAACCTTATCCTGCAACCTTCTATCTGTATATCAGATAACTCATTCAGGTGAAGGTAAAATCGTTGAATTTTCACCTCACGATGTTGTAATTAAGGACCTAAGAGATCCTAGACAGATTTTAGCTACTGCCATTGCTGATGATTCTACAAGGTTGTATAAGTTTAACAACTTTGGGTCATCAAATCTTCCCTCAGTATTTGTTGCTCATAATGATGAAGTGAGCAAACTTTGGCATGAGCGATTTGGTCACTTAAACTATCACTCCCTTCAAAATCAATGTAAAGAAAATATGGTGACATGTCTTCCAATGGTATCTTGCAGAGATGGTGTTTGTTCCAGATGTGTACTCAGAAAACATCATCAGGATAGTTTTGAAAAACGTGCCTCTTGGCACGCCTCAGCCACTTTACAGCTTGTGCATAGTGATTTATGTGGTCCACTTCCAGTTGTTTCATTCTCTGGATACAAGTATTTCTTAACTTCATTGATGATTTCTCGAGACGCACTTGGGTATACTTCTTAAAACTCAAGAGTGAAGTATTTAACATGTTCTTGGCCTTTAGGGCCTTTGTTGAAAAACAATCTGGACATCAAATTCTTAAGCTAAGATCTGATAATGGCGGAGAATATGTTAACAACAAATTCATCAACTTTTGCACTGAGAATGGAATTCAAATACAACATACTGTTCCATATACTCCATAACAAAATGGTGTAGCTGAAAGGAAGAATCGCACCTTAAAGGAAATGGCTAATTGTATGCTTCAATCTAAAGGACTTAGTCTTAATTTTCGGGCAGAAGCAATTAACTGTGCAAATTACATAATAAATCGCACTCCTACAAAGGTTTTAAAGAATATCACTCCAGAAGAAGCATGGAGCTCAATTAAACCAGATGTAAGTCACTTTCGTGTTTTTGGAAGTGAAGCATGGGCCCATATTCCAGATGAGAAACATAAAGCTTTAGAACCTAAGAGTGAAAAATGTATTTTTGTTGGATATTCCGAAGATGTCAAAGGATACAAACTTATTCCACTTAAGTCCAAAAATGTTATCATTAGAAGAGATGTAAAGTTTTATGAAAATATATCAGCCTACGAGCCTAGTTTGACAGATGCCACCTCTCTCTATCCCTTCTACTTTTGAAAATATTTATTCTTTAGATGATGATAGCGAGGATGACAATCCTCCCCCACCTTCTCAAGATCCTCCTACAGCTCCTTAGCTTCCAAAATGGGTTTGTGCTACTCGGGATGCAGCAGGTGCTCTTGCCGGTGATCCTACAGATCAACGACATACACGTTCTCAGTTCGATAGAGCCTCTTCTTTACTGGCTCAAGCTTCAGCTAATTATGATCCTGACACCTTTGCAGAAGCTTCAGGCCATCCAGATTGGGACGTAGCTATGAATGAAGATTATCGTTCATTATTGGCAAATGATACATGGGATCTTGTTCCTCTACCAAAGGGATGAAAACTTGTGAGATGCAAATGGGTTTACAGAACCAAGTATGGACTAGATGGAAAAGTTGATAAACATAAAGCTCGTCTTGTTGCTAAGGGTTTTTCACAAGTAGAAGGCATTGACTATACTGAAACCTTCTCCCCTGTTGCCAAAATGAACTCCATCCGCCTTGTTCTTTCCCTTGCTGCCTCTTTCAAATGGGAAGTCCATCAGATGGATGTTAAATCTGCCTTCTTGCATGGGGACTTGCATGAAGAAATCTATATGGAACAACCTACTGGCTTTATACAAACAGACTCCAGTCTTGTATGTCGGCTTAAGAAATCCCTTTATGGTCTCAAGCAATCCCCTTGAGCTTGGTATGCCATAATGGATAGCTTTCTTTTAGAAACTGGGTTTTCTAGGTGTCATTCTGACAATACTGTCTACACCAAGACAGTGGGCAAGTCCCTTATCATTCTTCTTCTTTATGTTGATGATCTTATCCTTGTTGGTAGTGATCCCAACCTTATAAACCATGTGAAGTCCAGCCTTAAAAATAAGTTTTAAATGATAGACTTAGGACACTTGCATTATTTTCTTGGTCTTCAAGTCTTGCAATCCAAGGAAGGTATTTCCCTTTCCCAGTCCAAGCATGCCTGTGATCTTCTATGCCATTTTCATGTGGAAGACTGTAAGCCAGCCCCTTCTCCCTTTCAGTGTGGAGCCAAACTTTCAGTCACTTGTACTTCACCTGAAGTTGATGCTACCTTATACTGTCAACTTGTAGGAAAACTTTTGTATCTGACCCATACTCGTCCTGACCTTTCCTTTGTTGTTGGCCTTATTGCTCGGTTTATGCAAAACCCACATGAAAGTCATTGGAAAGCAGCTAAAAGAATACATCGTTATGTTCGAGGTACAGTTCAGTTTGGGATTCATTACAACGCCAAAGCATCTCCTCTATTGGTTGGTTTCACTGATTTCGATTGGGCTGGTGACCTTGATGATTGGAAGTCTACTATAGGTTATGTGTTCACTCTTGGTTCAGGACATATTACATGGGCTTGCAAGAAACAAAGTGCCATTTCTCTTTCTTCAGTAGAAGCATAGTATCGTGGTGCTGTAGAAGCTAGTAAGGAAGCCCCATGGCTTCGTCAGATCCTATCAAAGTTTGGCTTTCAACAACAACATCCGACTACACTTTGGTGTGATAATCAAAGTGCCATTCAACTATGCAAAGATCCAGTCCAACATCAGCGCAACAAACGCATTGAAATGCACATGCGCTTCATCAGAAAGCTCATTCATGACCATGTTCTTGAAGTGCAATATTGTTCAACAGATGATTAATTTGCAGACATCTTTAAAAAGGCTCTCACAGAGGCGAAGTTTACTAAACTTCGATTTATGGTTGGAGTTCATGAAGTTATCACTAAGGGGGGGATAGGCTCTAATGCCTCCTTCCTTCTCCTATTGTGTCATATTTGTACATCCTTCAATCCTATCCCAAGTTGTTCTTAAGGGGGGAAGTTAGGATATTCCGACACATAGGAAATAGTTAAGTATAACTTGGTCTAGTGTAGAGTTAGGTAAAGTGTGTTTCTTTACTATGTACTTTTGTAACTTACAATTTGACAGTCATGATATGTAGTGATCCGACGGTTCATTCTCTCCTTGGTATTACCGACACTTGATCTGTGGCTTAACACCCGATTGGTCCATGATCTCTATTTAAAGAGCATGGGGGGTCATTTGTAGGGTAACCGTTCATGAGAGAAGCTTATGTAGATTTTCATTCTTTTATTAATAAATTGCCTAAAGTGGCCGCGTTGGCTCAGGTCGGGGACTGTTTCCCTCTTTGAGGGTTTTAACCACGTAGGGAACACTGGTGTATTGATCTGTGATCTATTTATGAGCGGTGTCATTTGGTGTCCTGTCTGAGGAACTTACCCTGTAAATTCCTACACATATAAACCAATGCTTTTACACATAAGATACCAAGGAAAGAACATCTTATTAATGAATGCAAAAGCCAACCCAGGATGGGACTGCCACATTCCACCCGACCATAGAATGGTTCAGCCAATTCTCTCTTCAACCATTCACCCTCGTGCCATTTCCAAGCATGAATGTGGGATTCAAACCAAAAGAACCAATGAGGGCATCCCGAGGCTAAACCACCTCACCCTCATCAACAGAAACCAAGTGTTACTGTAATCCATCCTGGATCACTAAGTCAAACAATATACATGTAATAAAAAGCTTTACCATGATCTCCACAAGATCATTAGGCCAAACAAGCATGGATGCCACCAGATTTCTCCACCTACACCATGAGGAATTTTCCTGTCTCCTAGTCTCTCAGGATTTACCGCAATCCATAGTCTGATCCAGGGATCACTAGGCTTTAAATCTAGACTCCACCCACTAGGATTTACCGTATATCCCACCATTCACTAACAAGGACTCCTAGGCCTAATCAAGGGAAACCACCTCTAGACTTTACTATATATACCGCCATTCACCAGTCGAGGATTCCTAGGCCCACCAAGGCAACACAAAATATGGTTTTATCACAAAACACAGTCCGGTTTAGGGGTTACTAGGCCATCTGTTCTATTATTCAGAGATCCACCTCACTCATCCTCGAATCCATCCGACAATCCAACTCAACCAAAACATGAGAACCCCATCACACCACAACTATCTGAAAATGGCAAGGCTAGGCTGAAAAAACACTATCACACCTGGAAAAACCCATGCCATAACAACAAAAAACCACATGCAATACCATGCATTCTAAATATAGCAAGGAAAACACACATGCAAATCGATACTTGTAAAGAATCCCATTGTAGCTGCTTGATCTTTCTCTTCCTTGCTTACTCATTCCTTCCTCTTGCTTTCTTTTCTTTTCTTGATCCAGTGCCAAAGTGCTCCAAGAAAACTCTAAGTGTCCAAGAGTGAGAGAGAGAGAATAATGAAAGAGCTTCAAAACTGAATTAACAAAAGGTACCAACTAGTTGTCATAAGCCTTTTTATCAACTTGGCCTCTATTTTCTTCATTTTCGATTATTTTTGTTCATTTTCCTCCTCACATGCAACCTGTGGCCTTTCACCTTCCTTTTCTCCTAATTTCCATTATTTTCATAAACAAATGTGCCAAAAATGTCACTTTTCCTTTCCAAATCCTTTCCCTTTGCCTTTTCCAATTTCCTTAGCCATAATAAACCAATTGACACCCACACTAGGATGCCTTGTCCAACATTAAGCTTGGAATAAGTGTCCCATGAACCGTGGTTATTGTTTTGGCTTTATTAACTTTTATTACTTGGAACTTTCACCATGGTTGTAACAGAACCCTCCCCCTTGGGGGATACCGTCCTCGATGTTCAACCACACATATACCTCAACAAAACCATTGAAAATCAAACATATTTCCCGTGGAGCTTTATAACATAGCTCATGGAGGTATTTACATCCATATACATATGTACATATATCAAAACATCACCCAAAAATATGCCAAAACATTTACCAAACATCATACTAAAACGGCTTTGTCTCAACCGGTAAACAATGAAGGATACATAGCCTGCATCTGATCCACCATCTCCCATGTAGATTCATTGGACCCAAAGTGTTTCCACTACACTTTAACCTGCTCGATTGCTTGGTTTTGGAGCATGAGTACCTTTCTTTGCAATATACATTGAGGCTTCGGTGGAATTCTCCATCTGGTTCCACTTGCAATACATACCAGTCAATCACATGATCAACATTTTTAACATACTTCTTAAGCAATGACACATGCAAAACATCATGGAATTTCACTGTCGGAGCATTGCAAGTCAATAGGCTACTGGCCCAATCCTCTCAATAATCCTGAAAGGTCCACAAAACCGGGTTGCCAGCTTGGCACAAGATCCAATCCGCAAGGAACTCTTCTTTGGTTTGATGCACAAGTACGCTTATTCCCCAACCTAGAACTCCTTGAACAACCTATTCCTATCTACATAACTCTTCTCCCTATCCTATGCTGCTTTCAAATTCTTCTCGATTATCTACATTGCTTGTTCCATGTCTGCCAACATGTCTGATCCAATCAACACCCTATTAACTTGATCACTCACACTGATGGGAGTATCACAAATCCACCATACAATGCCTCAAACAAACTCATATTCAAAGATTCTTGATACCCATTGTTGTAAGCGAACTCTACCAGTGGAAGATACTCTTCCCACTTTCGCTGCTGATGCATCACGTACATCCTCAACATGTCCTCCAATATCCTGTTGACCGTCTCATTCTATCCATCTATCTGCGGATGATAAGCTGTACTGAAGGCTAACTCTATACCCAAACCTATAAATAACTCCTTCCAAAACTTCGAAGTGAACTTTGCATCTCTTTCTGACACAATCTTCTTTGAGACACCATACAATCTAACCACATCTCTAATGAACACTTGTGCTACATCTCTAGCTGAGAATGTAGACTTCATTGGAATGAAATGTGCAACCTGTGTCAACATGTCCACAACAACCATGATTGAATAAAGTTGTTTCACTGTCCTCGACAATCATATGATAAAGTCCATGGAAATGACCTCCCATTTCCACTCTAGAATCGCAATCGGCTGTAGCAGTCCACCTAGATGCCTACACTTCAACTTTACCTGTTGATAATACAAACACCTAGCCACAAACTTTGTTACATCCTTATTCAATTTCGGCCAATAATAAAGCTTCTTCACTGCGGTCAACGTCTTTTGATAGCCTGGGTGACCTAAATTTGGTTTCACATGAAACTCCCTCAAGATCACCTTCTTGAGATCACTACTATCTAACACATATATCATGTCTCTAAACCTGAACAATCCATTCGCTGTAAAACAATAGTCCACACCCTATACACCTGCACCTGTACCTATACC
This sequence comes from Pinus tabuliformis, assembly GCA_031772625.1. Taxonomy (NCBI): domain Eukaryota; kingdom Viridiplantae; phylum Streptophyta; class Pinopsida; order Pinales; family Pinaceae; genus Pinus; species Pinus tabuliformis. The sequence goes on along the minus strand of CM062816.1, from coordinate 745,785,117 downwards.
ACTACCTATACCTGTATCACTACATGTATCTGTACTCTGTTGCAACTTGTGCACAATCTCCATATACTTGACATCTTGATGACCTACCTACAAGATCTTATCCTGTAGATCTGTCCCATAGGAACTCATTGCTGCTATATGATTTACCTGTATCCGCCTACTAAGATAATCTATGAACCTATTCTCCTTTCCTTTGATGTACCTGATCTCGAAGTCAAACTCACTGATCCTGGCCAACCATCCAATTTGCCGAAGTTCAGATTCAGTTGGTCAAATAAGTATCTCAACCCACTGTGATCACTCATCAATACAAACCTCCCACCAAGAAGATAGTACCTCCACATCTTCAATGCATGTATGATGACTGCTAGTTGAAGATCATGCATCAGATAGTTATGCTCGTGCTCATTCAATTTTTGTGACTCATAGCACACTACTTGTCCTTCCTGCATAAGGACTCCACCAAGTCCTCTCTTGAAAGCATCTGTACATACTACAAATTCTTTGTCCAGATATGCGATCTTTAACACTGGCGCATGTGTCATCAATTGCTTGAGTTGTTGAAAAGTTGCCTCACACTCCTCTGTCCATTCAAACTTCTTACATTTCCTCTGTAACGATGTAATAGGATAAGCAATCAATGAGAAGTTCCTGATGAACCTCCAGTAATAACCTGACAATCCCATGAAGGATCTCACCTCATTTGCACTTCTAGGAGTTTCCCACTCCACGATAGCTAGATCCACTACTATGCCCTCCTTACAGACAACATTTCCCAAGTAATGTACCTCATTTTAAAAGAAACTACACTTGTTGAGCTTAGCATACAACTGATGCTCTCTCAACAACCTCAACACTGCTGCCAAATGCTTAGCATGATCTTCTTCATTTTTAGAATATACCAATATGTCATCAATGAACACAATAACAAACTTGTCTAGATAAGGAAAAAACACACTATTCATCAAACACATAGAGGTAGCTAGAGAATTAGTTAAATTGAATGGAAATACAATAGACTCATAATGCCCATATCTGGTCCAGAAAGCTGTCCTGTAAATGTCCTCTTTAATGTGTACTTGATGATATCTGAATCTTAGATCAATCTTCGAGAACACTGCTGCACCATTCAACTGATCGAACAAGTCATCAATCCTTGGCAATGGATACCTGTTCTTGATGGTCACTTTGTTCAACTATCTGTAGTCAATGCAAAATCTGAGATTACCAGCCTTCTTATTTACAAACAATACTGGTGCCCCCCAAGTTGATACACTTGGCCTAATGTATCCCTTTTCAAGCATCTCTTTTAGTTGCAACTTCAACTCTACCAACTCTGGAGTGCTCATCCTATAAGGTGATTTTGATGTTGGAGCTTCTCTTGGAACCAACTCAATAGAAAATTCTACTTTTCTGTGAGGTGGAAACTCTGAAATCTCTGCGGGAAACACATCCTGAAACTATTGTAGAACTAGGTACCTGCTGAAAATTTTTGCATTCTCAACTTCCTTATCTTTGTCCCTATAAATATGAACTGCAAATAACACACCACTTTCTGTGACAACGCTTTGCCTGCATAGTTGCCACCATCCTAATTGATGTGTTTTTCCTCTTTGCCTATAAGACTCTTGGTTCTCCGTTGTCATCCAAGCATTCAATGGCTTTATCATAACAATCCACCTTGGTCCTGTGAAAGTATAACCAATCCATACCCAATAGCATACTATATGATCCCAATGACAATACATTGAAGTGTGTTGTTGTAGACATGCCATTCAACTCAAATGCACAATCTCTTACCCAATGATGAACTTGGTTCTTTGTACTTGTAGCTAGCTGCACTAACCAAGATTCTGCATGCACTTCTTTATTCAAACCACACTTATCCACCAAGTCAGGACTAACATAACTATAATTATATCCATAGTCTATCAAAATAGAAACAACTTTCCCACAAAGCTTACCGTCCATCTCAATGATAGATGCTTGGTGCTCTGCTTGTTTGTTTTCCAATGCTGCATAGATACAAGGAATGCTTTGACCAACATACCCAACATTTTGTACCTCCTATGCACTATATATCTGAGGTCTACCACCTTGATTCTATGGACAAACTCTCTTAAGGTGTTCCTTATTGCATGTACAACACTCCAACTGTCTAGTTCCATCACCTGTATGCTGCTATTGTGATCCATGTCCTTGTCTAGCTGCATTGAAATTCTTTTGCGGTGCCACATTTTCTTTATCTTCTGTGTTCTGAGGCCTAGTTCTTTTCAGCTACCATTTACCATTACCTTTATTCTTATCCTTCCCTTTCCATCCTTGCTGAGATTCATTCTTACGCTTTGATTGTTCATAGAAATGCTTCAATTCCCCAATAACTTCCTCAAGTGACCGAGGCTCATCATACTCAATCCAATCTCTAAATGCTAATAGAAAACCATTGATAAATTGTTAAACTTTAACCTTTTCATCTTTAAGATACGATACATACCTCAATAGCTCCAGGAACTTGGTCGTATACTCCTCATCTATCATTGATCCCATCTTTAGCTCATAGAATTCTTTGGCTTTACCGTCGCAATACCTTTCTGACAAGTACTTCTTCCTGAAAATCCTCTTGAACTCATGCCAAGTCAAGTCCTTTGTCCTGATGTCTTTGACCCACTTCACATCTTCCCACTAGATATCTGCTTTACCCTTTAGGCTGAAGATAGCAATTCTAGACTTCATGTTATCTGTGTAATTATGCAACTCAAAGAGCTTCTTCATCCCAAGTATCCAAGCCTCTACATCTTCCGACTTCTTCACATATGCATCAAAAGTAGGTGGCTTTGCTTCCTTAAAATCATTTGGTAAGTATCCCCTATCACTCCTCCTATAATGATGATAATAATGACGATCATAATGCCTATCAAAACTATAACTAGATTAGTACATGTGTCCATCACCTCTCCTATCTGGAGTATCCAACAACCTGCCATCTCTAACTATGTCATGTCTATTCGACTTGTGACCACCATGGGACCTACTGCTATATGCCCCATCACTTATGTCCTCATGTCCATAGCTTATCCAAATGGATCATGTCACTATAATTCTGATAAACTCAGAAGAAGTATTACATTGACATCTGCTTGTTTCTCTTGTGCCTGCATGATTTTGTCATTGCCCGCCTTACAACTCCTTATTTCTTCATTCAAGCTTCTCAATGTGTCTTCTAAATCAGAATATTACCCAACACCACGCTTCTCATCTGATTCATAGGGAGAATCTTTGTAGTCTACCATCTTGTTAGTCATTTTCATCTCTTTCCGGCTAGGCATACTATGTCAGCTAAACCAAATCACAATAAACCAATGTACCTTAGAGAAATTCGAGGAGGATATTTCATTTGTAAGATCAACCAATCAACATAATACATGTATAAAATAATCATGACAACATATATACATATCATACATAAGTATATAACCATATAACCATCATTCTAGCTAGATTCATGTCATCAATGCATGGCCGTAACAATTACACATACCATGACCTCATTCATGGTGACAACAACCATACCAATCTACATTGATAGTACATGAGCATAAACAACATGTAACCAACCATACACTCATGATGACACACTTCACAACAACAAAATCCTCTTTCACATGGCGACATCACTACAACCATGACTGACGGCATGCATATGCAGTAAGCATATAGACCACAAAGATGATTAAAACATGCACAACCGTCATGAATTCATGACCAACACACACCGCCCATCCAGTCCAAGGGGTGAACCATGCTCTAATACCACTATGTAATACCATCATCCCACATCCACCCAAGTAATCGGCCAACCAGGGTAAATAACTATAATTAGATTCAACCTCCTAGGTGACCTTAAGGAAGTGGAATCGATGGAAACATACCACACAGACCCTCCACATCAGGAACACGACTCCCAGGAGCCAACCCAACCACTCAAGTAACCAACCCGGAGACCAACTAAAGTTTTAGACCATTAAACCCCTAGATTCTCCCTTGATATGGGCATGCATGCGTCCAGGGACTTTTCTGCCCAGTGTTGTGCCTGCGTCTCCAGGATTTGAGCCACTTTTTCAGGCCTAGAGCTCAGGTCACTGCCCAAAGCTCAACGACACTTTCGAAAATGAATAACACAACATAACAATGATGCATTTGCAAAAACAAGGACAAGGTCTAGACTGGACCCCTACTAGCCATGACATGCATTTCATCAAACATATCACAAATATGTAATATACAAGTGTAAATAACAAATATGAGCATAGGGGTCTCATACTTATCTTAGAATTGCTAAGAAGCATTATTCCCTTATATCATTAGCTGCATTATCATCTATTAGGTCATAGATACATTATCCATTCATTTACAAATCAAAACATAAGGAGAGCCATACATCATCACTGTCATAATAAATGCTTATAACCAACATAATAACATCAGAAATATCAAGGATACCTCAACCATAAAATCCACATATAAACCAATACATTTACACATAAGATACCAAGGAAAGAACCTCTTATTAATGAATGTGAAAGCCAACCCGGGATGAGACTACTAGGTTCCACCTAACCATAGAATGACTAAACCAATTCTCTGTTAATCCATTCACCCCTATGCCACATTCCAAGCATGAATGCGGGACTCAAACCAAAAGAACCAATTAGGGCATCTCGAGGCTAAACCACCTCACCCTCATCAATAGAAACCAGGCTTTATGGTAATCCATCCTAGATCAGTAGGCCAATTAATATACATGTAATAACAAGATTTACCATGGTCTCCACCAAATCACTAGGCCAAACAAGCATGGATGCCACCGAATTTCTCCACCTCCACCGTGAGGAATTTTCCTGTCTCCTAGTCTCTCAAGCTTTACCGTGATCCATAGTTTGATCCAGGGACTACTAGGCCCTAAATTGAGACTCCACCTCTAGGCTTTACTGTATATCCCGCCATTCACCAACAAGTATTTCTAGGCCTAATCAAGGGCAACCAACTCTATGATTTACCGTATATCCCGCCATTCATCGATCAAGGATTCCTAGGCCCACCAAGGTAACACAAAATATAGCTTTACCGCAACCCACAGTCTGGTTCAGGGGTTACTAGGCCACGTGTTATATTATTCAGAGATCCACCTCACTCAGTTTCGAATCCATCTGACAATCCAACTCAACCAAAACTTGAGAACCCCATGACACCATGGCTAACCGGAAATGGAAAAGCTAGGCTGAAAAACACTGTCACACCTAGAAAAACCCATGCCATAACAACAAAAACCACATGCAATACCATGCATGCCAAATATAGCAAGGAAAACACACATGCAAATCGATACCTGTGATGAATCCTGATGTAGCTGCTTGATCCTGCTCTTCCTTGCTTGCTCATTCCTTCCTCTTGCCTACTTTTCCTTTCTTGATCCAATGCCAAATTGCTCCAAGAAAACTCTAAGTGTCCAAGAGTGAGAGAGAGATAGAGAATAATGAGGGAGCTCCAAAACTGAACTTGTTAGCACTCTATAGTTCTCTCCACACTGAAAGTAGAAAATTCAGAGGTAATCACACACCTCTTTGGGTTGAGAGAATGGTCTTCTCCAACCGAAGGGGGCTCCCCCAACTTGTGAAAACTAAATATTTCAACTATATGGCATACAGAGACCAGATCTGAAGGGTTTTTTGAAATGTCTTGTTGGGAATTGGTGGAAATTCTGAGATATGGTGTAGGTGATCAAAAGTTTTTACCTATAACACCTATGCATATGTAGGTCATCATAAAGGTCTGCTCTTGATACACATTTTGGAACAAATAGAGAGTATGTAGTATAGTGGGAAAAACTGACACAACACTCTTTTAACCATGTAGGAAAACAATGAGAAATTGATTCAACATATACTCATGAGACAATATTTAAGAGAAACATATGATGAATAAGGAGGCAACATGCTCCATTTGCAACTGAAACACAAGAACACAGTGAACACTAGAGCAAATTTAATTGAATTCTAGAATTATTGAGTTCTACCTCCAATTTCAAAGAAGAATTTCAACATAAAGACACATAGGAAAACACAGATCCAAAATGTCATACCACAATATCCTTTGCAATGATTACTAGGAAAAAACTGTGCATTTGAGCCTTTCTTTCATTAAAATAAAATCACCAATCTACACCAGAGTCTGAAAATCGATACCAATACTGTCCAACCTCCTTTCATTCCAGTTTACAATCTTAAATAAACATATGCCAGAATACCAAAATATGTCTGGATGCAGTGCACCCTTGATCCATGAAGTGGATCAAACCAAACTAAAAAGAGGAAACTTGATGTTGTTTACAGTCCTTTTTCTTAAATAAAAAACAAAAAACATCATGCTCATTATCACCTTATCCTATTACAAAGCATCTAAACCTATAACAATTATCCATATCCTTGAATCATGTATTTTTGGAAAAAAGAAAGAAAGTAAAAGCAATGAACTGCTAGATTTCTGTTGTGCAGTGGCTGGGTAGCATGCTCTGTTGCCATGTTTTCCTCCAAAAGGTGACACTTTGCTAATGAATGGTTGTCTGACCTGGATCCCAACTCAGCAACACCTCATTCCACTCAGTCTTTGATAGCCGACACACTCCAAAAACTCGTGAAGACCTGTGTACAACAACTGAGTAGTGCTTGTACAATGGGCCAATGTTTTGGGTATATCTCCCAAACAGTAATACCTATGTAAAAACTGAAGGAGGTTATTGTATATGATATTTTTGTGAAGATAAACCTCTCTCAGTTTCTCCAAATTATTCCCCAGCTTCCCAGAAAATTCTCTACAAAACAATGACTTAAAACAAGAATTTACGAATTATAAAAAATGAGCCTTGAAGATGCATTCGAAAATCTCGATATGTGACACTTGTGAAAAAATTAGAAGAGGTTATTTTGTTTGCCCTTTCCTTAAGAAATATTTCTTTCAGTTTCCCAAAATTCTCCTCGATGTGGTTAGAAACCATTTTGCAAAATGGTGGCTAAAACAGAGTATTTGTGCAACATTCGGGAAGAGAAAACAGGGCTCGCGCAGTAGATTCCCACAGAGAGTGTGACCTGGTTTCTTGCCAACAACTAAATGGAGATCGACCTATGGTTGCCTATGTGGATGGTATGTCTGGTGATTAACATAGTGAATGTACAATGCATAAGATTAAGGCGGCATAACCATTTGAATTACCCCCCGTTCTTTGTCTTGTAACACAATAATTTGTATTGAGGACTTGGAGCGCTCCACTTGATTTGGCATGAGCATAGGAGTATGGGGAAACATTGAAGTATTCTGGATATGGTGTCCCTTAGGTATGTGGGGTTGTGTATTATGCATAAGGTTCTTACATGGTATGAGTATGGGAAAGTAGTGGTATTATGGGGGGATGGGTTTAAAATGAAATGGGAGTGAAAGAAATGTAATATGAATGATAGGTGGGAAAGGGAGAAGGATGTAAGTTATATATGAAAGGGTATAAATGTAAGGGAAATGGGGAAAATAGGGTGTGAAATAAAAGGAATCACGACTTAACTGTATAAACATGAACGATCATGACTCCCATTCACTGAGACCATTTCAAAATTTGAATGAACCCTTCATGCAAGAAACTCAAAGACGCCGGACAACAATTTGGAGGCTATGACAACAGCAGTAGTCATAGGCTCAACTACTCAAAACTGAAAATTAAAGGATAAGGAAAAAACATTTGACGATAAAACTTATGACCCTAACATTGGCTCCAATGGAGATGATAGCCTCCCTGTGAGGTGCTAAGAACGACCACGCAGACTAGTAGCCTATCCTTTAGGCAAATGGAGTCAAACACTGAAAACTGAAAATATGACTAACAAGACTGAAGATTTAACTGTTGACTAATTAAACTTATGGCAACAGATCACTGAGACCTTATCGCCTTCACCTTGGGCTTCAAATCCCAATGGCAACCACCCATACTTGAAATAAACAATGTAAACTTTGAAATGGGAACTATAAACTCAAAACGAGAACTCTCGCCAAAAAATCCCCCCAAAAACATGAAAAATCAACTCGAAAATGAAAAGTGTTGATGCTGAAATAACAATTTTTTTCCTAGGGTAAATTATCAACATGTTTTAAAAATGACAGTGAAAACCAAATTTTTGTGCAAAAGTTGTGCAAAAAACACTCTGGAAATGAAAAGTGTTGATGTTGAAATAAAGTCTCTTTTTTTTTAAGGATAAATTTTCAATATTTTGAAAAAACGACGTAAAAGATTTTATCATGACTTCAAAAAACATTAAAATTTCAAAAGAATAATGAAAACATTAATTTAAAAATAAAAACAATGAAGAAGCCAAAAACAAAAAGAGTTTAAAAAATAACAAAAAGTAAATAAAAATATATATTTAAAAAAAATAAAAAAAATAAATCAAATTGAACAAAAGACAAAAAAATCAAACATAAAAAAACCAAAAACAAAATTAACCTAAAGAAGACAACAACAAAAAAAATCAATCATAAAAATGTTAAAAAAGAAAACCAAAATTAACTTTTATACATATATCTACAAATAAATAATAACAAAAACATAAAAAAAATGTAATTTTTTTTGATAAACTATAAAAGTTTGGAAAAACAAAACAAAAAATTATAAAAACTAGAAAAATAAATAAATAAAATTACAACCATTTAAAAAAAAACTAAAAAAATTAAAAACAAACCATTAAAAAAAACTAAAAATCTAAAAAAAAATTAAAAAAATCTTAAATAATTAAAAAAAAACTACTAAAACAATTTTTTTAAACATAAAAAATGTAATAACCCTAACCAGAAAAATGAAATTAAACTACAATGTTAAAATCTTAAAAAAACTTATATAAAAAAATTAATAATAATTTATTTATTTTATTTAAATTTTGTTAATAATATTTGTATTTTTTTTTTTTAAGTTTTTTTAATATATCTATATATATATTTAATATTTTAACATTGTAGTTTTAAATTTGTTTTTTGTTTTTTAATTTGATTTTTGTTTGTTTGTTTTGTTTGGTTTATTACAATTTTTTTTTAAAAGTTAGTTTTAATAGTTTTAAAAAAAATTGTTTAGTTTTAATTTTGATTTCAAAGAAGCTTGAATTGGGTTTAATTTTTTAATTTTTTTATTTATTTTTATTATTATTCATGATCTTTTTATTTTTTTTGGGTAATTTTCTATTTTTTTAAATGGTTTGTTTTTAATTTTTTTATTATATATATTATATAGGTTTTTGAAAATGATTGTATTTTGATTTATTTATTTTTATAGTTTTTATATAAAAAAAAATTGTTGTTTTTTTCAAACTTTTATCGTTTACAAGATTAATTTTTTTAAAGTAATCAACATTTAAAAAAAAGAAATAAAACCACTACAAAATTTGTTAAGTAATCAACATTTAAAAAGCAATTGGACATAAAAACAATTTAAAGTGTCAAAAAATGTAACATTTAAAAAAATATATCCATAGTTAATACATTAGAAAATATAAAGTGTCAAAAATGAGCCCTCTAAAAAAAGGGGTTGATGCTGCATCAACAGGTTTCAAAATTAGCATGAAAATCACTAACAATTAAAAACAAATATTTATATTTGATACATAAGAAAATTTAAAGTCTCAAAAATATGCTCTGAAAAAATATATATGTATTTTGCATCACCACTTTTCAAAATCAGTTGACTTTTATGCTACCTCAACGAACTAGGTAATCGTACCAGTTCCCGTTTCAAAGTTTACATTGTTAATATTGAAAGTAACATGGTATGTACAATAGAATATTGCATATGTTGAAAGTATGTACACTAGGTAATCACCTCTTTCCAATGTAGCGAGTTAAGCAGAAGGCTGCTTGACTGAGTGTTGCTCACAGTTGCCTTGAACATACAGAAAATATGTAAGACTGACAGCCCTAACTGTCACTGAAACTGTTGACTACAATCCACAAATGTAAGAACAACCATTTTCCTTGATGGTTGCAACAGATCGGCCAAAGGATCTTGAAGAACATGAAAAATCACCTCTTTTGATGACTGCAACAAATCAACAGAAGAATCTTCAATAATCCGAAGCATTACCCCATCTTGAAAACTAGCAAAAAGACAAGCACTCTCCTTGTTTTCAACCACTAGCTTGTCAACAACAAAAATATCCACATCCACGAGGTCTTCAACAACATGCTCTTCTTCATAATTTTCTTGCAATACTGGGTGGCTATTACATGGAACAATTTCACTATCTAGAGCCTTTATGCATGCAAATTCAAAGCTTTGATTTTCACAAGATTCTTCTTGAAATAATAATAATTCAAAAAATGAATGGGTTGAAGAACAACTCAAAAGAATATCCTGATCTTCTACTTGGTCACTTAACAATTGGCAAGGCTATTGAATATACCCATCAAACTCAAGAGAACAAACATGAGATTCATTAATACCAGTACTATATGCTTCATTTCCAGCAAAAGGAGAAAATTTTATTTTCCAAAAATCTTCCTGAAAACAAAACAAGTTTCCATCACCCTTGCTTTCAAACTCATAACTAGCTGACGTGAAAAAGCTTTGACTGTAGAAATCAGCCAAGTAATTAGCTATCAGATGATTAAAAATTGTAGAAGGTTGCTACAATCTTTGAATGAAGGAGTCTTCAATGTAACAAGCAACAAAGTCCTCAACTATATCTGAAGTTCCTGCTAAGTTATGCTAGCTTCAACTTGCTCTTTTGCTTTCCTAGCGATCTTATAATTTTCCCTCAGCAATTCAAATGTAACATTACATAAAGGTAGAGAATTATCATCATAAAATTCATTGTTTTCTTTATGTTCAAAACTATAAGACTGCTCACCTGATTCAATACTTTCATCATATTCTTCATTGATGTCATAAGTGACACGTGTAGATAGACTACTTTCCTCAAATTGCTGAAATTGAAAATCCTCTTGCTGAGAACATGCCACTGATTTCTCTTCAGGACTGTCTTCAAATGAATAAATAAAACAACCATTTTCTAACTTATGGTGCCATAAATCAACAAACTCTCCTTCTTCTACCAAATCTGCTTGGGGAGGAATTCTTCTTTGCTGCCCTCTAACAACAATTTTGTTTTGCATAGTGAATGTGTCCATCAACCTTTCCATGGTTTTCATCAATGTATTCAGCTTAAGGTCTGACAATGGAGAAAGCTCTTCCTTAACCACTTCCCTTCTTTCAACTTCCATTTTGGCTTTTTTGATCAACAAATTTGCTTCCACATCAACAACGTTTTTATGAATATCCTCCAAAGTGGCAAAATTCCTCTATCTAAGAAAATAGTAAAGCTCAGCATCAAAACCATCGAGATAATGGAGCACATCCAATCTCGGGGAAGGCTTTACATCAGTAGGTATGGAATCATATACACTATTAAATCTGGTTGAGAAATCTTGGACTGTCTCACTAGGTTTCCTCTTTAGATTCTGATACTCATCCATAATCTGAAAAGGGTTCACTTTAACCTCCCAATTGTCAATGAAAACATGTTCAAACAGTTGGAAAGAAGAAATAATTCGGCTGCCAAACTTTTATATCAATCCCTAACTTCTCTCGAAAGACTTTGAGAAAACAACCTTACTTTGACATCTTCATGATCTACCCCCTCAAGGTCAATGAAGTCAATGATTTTTTCTACATGCTTCCTTGTTGTGATCTTATCTATACCATCAAATTGAGGTATCGTCTAACCATAATTATGTGGTATCTCATGCAAAGGGGTTGGCAGATTTAATGGGGCGTACCGGACAACAAACATGACTGAGGTCTGAGATGTAGTTGTACTAGCTGGATTGTCATTATCATTTGTATCTTTTTCAGGACAACCAATACAAAAAGGAAATGCATTTGCAACTTGAAGAGAATGATATCCACTGGAAAAAGAAAGAAAGTAAAAGCAATGAACTGCTGGATTTGTGCTACACAGTGGCTGGGTAGCACGATCTGTTGCCATGTTTTCCTCCCAAAGGTGACACCTGGCTAATTAATGGTTGTCTGATTCAGCAACACCTCATTCCACTCAGTCTCTGACAGCTGGCACCCTCCAAAAATTCGTGAAGACCTATGTGTAGTAGTTGCGCAGCAACTGCGTAGTTTATGTACAGTTGGCCAATGTTTTGATCTCCCAAACATTAATACTTGTGTAAAAAATGAAGGACTTTATCTTAGATGATATTTTTTTGAAGATAAATCTCTCTCAGTTTCTCTAAATTCTTCCCCAGATTCCCAGAAAATGCTCTGCAAAACAATGACTTAAAACATGAAATTTATGAATTGAAAAAAATGAGCTTTGATGATGCATTCGAAACTCCTGATATGTTACAATTGTGAAAAAAATGGAAGAGATTATTGTTATTTGGCCTGGCCTTGAGAAAAACCTCTTTCAGTTTCCCAAAATTCTCCTCTATGTGGTCGGAAACTGTTCTACAAAATGGCGACTAAAATAGAGTGTTTGTGCAACACACGGGAAGAGAAAACAGGGCTTGCGCAACATATTCCCACAACGAGTGTGACATGGTTTCTATACAACTGCTAATTGGAGATCGACCTGTGGTTGCTTATGTGGATGGTATGTCTAGTGATTAACGCAATGTATGTACAATGCATAAGATTAAGGCGGAATAACCATTTGAATTACCCCTTGTTCTTTGTCTTGTAGCGCAATAATTTGTATTGAAGACTTGCAACACTCCACTTGATTTGGCATGAGCATAGGAGTATGGGGAAACAATGAAGTATTATGGACATGGTGTATCTTAGGTATGGGGGGTTGTGTATTATGCATAAGGGTTGTACATGCTGTGAGTATGGGAAAGTAGTGGTGTTATGGGGGGATGGGTTTAAAATGAAATGGGCGTGAAAGAAATGTAATATGAATGATAGGTGGGAAAGGGAGTAGGATATAAGTTATATATGAAAGGGTATAAATGTAAGGGAAATGGGAAAAATATGGTGTGAAATAAAAGGAAGCACGACTTGACTATACAAACATACACGGTTATGACTCCCATTGACTGAGACCCTTTCAGAATTTGAATGAACCCTTCATGCAAGAAACTCAAAGATGTCAGATAGTGATTTGAAGGCTACGAAAACAGTAGTAGTCATAGGCTCAACTACTCAAAACTAAAAATTAAAGGATAAGGAAAAGAAATTGACGATAAAACTTATGACCCTAACAGAACTAACAAAAGGTACCAACTGATCCTCAGAAGCCTTTTTACCAACTTGGCCTCTATTTTCTTCATTTTCAATTATTTTGTTCATTTTCCTCCTCACATGCAACTTGTGGCCTTTCACCTTCCTTTTCACCTAATTTTCATTATTTTCATAAATAAATGTGCCTAAAATGCCCTTTTGCCTTTCCAAAGCCTTTGTCAATTTTCTTAGCCATAATAAACCAATGAACACCCACACTAGGATGTTTTGCCCAACATTCAGCTTGGAATAAGTGTCCCATCAACCATGGTTATTATTTTGTTTTTATTAACTTTTATTACCTGGAATTTTCACTAGGGCTGTAACACCAAGTGGAAGATAACTTATTGGGGCAAACATCTACCATCTGGTTTTGATCATATAATTGTGTAAAATAACATTCTAGTGGATCTACTTGGGGATGACCCCCCACACCTCTTGAATGGACATGGTGAAATCCAAGTCGCCACCAATGATTACTTTAGGGAACCTCAATCAACCAAAGCCACTTAACACTTCCCAAAGGGCTTCCTCTTGACGTAAGGACCATAAATATTAATTACCCTATAGGCCGAGTTTAAATATTTAGCTTTGAAGCCAACCAAAATAATATTCCTAAGTGAAGATTAGGAAAGAGATACAAGGGAGAAGTTTTAAGTTGCGATGAACTTGCCCAAAAGACCATTTACATGCAAAGAGCTAAAAGACCAATATTTAAACCATGGCTGTAGGACCTGCCTAGCATTTTCTCCTGAAACCATCATCTCCTTAAGAACAATAATATATAGTGCTTGTAATATAAGGTGACAATTGAGGGTAATTTTTTTAGGGGTGCCCCCAAAACCCCTAATATTTAGAGAAAGAACCTTCAATTTGAAACCCCTATCGAGGATTTTCTGGCTCCAAGGGCCCCCGAGATAGTCATTTGTTTTCCTTTGGCGATATCATCCTTGACTTGAGATTAAGCCTTGGACACGCGATATTTTTGGGCCATGTGGACCTTGGGGGGGGGATCCTCATCCATCCTTCCAATGGGGGTCACTTCTGATGAAACCTAATACCTAGATCCGAGCACATAGGCCTTATGACTCATATCCTCACCACCTTTGTTTGACAAAGGAGGGATATCCATACTATCGTCCTGAGAGAACAAAAAAACTAATATTAGAAGATGATAACATAAATGGGACTATAACAATATCAACACATAAATATGAAAGACTTAGAGCAACTGGAACAAGAGCGCGAAACAAGAGAAGCTTTTGGAAGAAGAGTAGAAGGACAAGTCAAAAGGGCATGATCCAATAATTTTGGTGAAAGAGAGCCATGCACAACATCAACAAATGAATACAAAAGTTCATTTGTTGATGTACTTATGTATTTTTAGTGATGTCTAGAGTCCTCACACTGGTTCACTGCAACCACCTTTACTTCCTCAACCTTGCATTCCATGTCCAAAACCGAAGGTGAAGGATTAGATTTACAAACCCAAACTTTCCTTACAGGCTTGAAATCCTTCACCTTGTGGTCACATTAACCATTTAAATGCCTATTTTTTTTTGCATATGAAGTAGTGGAACAAAATCCGTTAGTAATCCACTAGCTGGGTCCATTTATTGACCCCATTAACAATTCAACTTCCATGACATGTCCTACTTGCACATCCACATCAACTTGCAACTAGGCACACTGACAATCTGATGTGGTCAAACAATCTTGTTTTAGGCAAATGGATCTACCCAACTTATTTCTGATCCCCTGTAAAATATCCACATTCCAAAAATAAACCAGGAGACTTGGCAATATTTCCCATATCTTTTTTTAGGGCATGGGCTTCGTGCACAGATCAAAATCGACCTGCCACCTTTGCAAGCCTAAACCTGATCAACCCCATTAACAATCCTTATTTATAACCTTCTCAACATCGAAAAAGTTACTCAAAATATTGCTAAAGTAGCCTCGAGATAAAATGTGGTAGGTTGGGGAGTATGACAAGACCGCCTCCCAATTCATCCTTAACCAACCCTTCAACGAGGAAGAGCTCAATAATTTACCGGTGAAATGCCTTACAACAACCATTTCCAACAAAAGTGGAATCTCAGAAAACCCTATTCCATCCCCAACCACCATGCCTTTTGCAGCTCATGACTTTAGAGGTTTTTTCTTTGGTTTTTTATGCGCACCCTCCTTCGAAGGAAGAGGGTCTTGATATTTATCACGCGGGTGTGTTGTGGGAGTTTCAATTTCCAAGGGGAAATCCAAAAGGGGAGATTCATTGATTCCATTTGAGCCCATGCCAATTGGACAACCACCATCGCATATCAACAACCAAACCCAACCTACTACACCTAAATTGCTCATCAGATGGAAATATGCTAGATGGGCTCTGGCTGTCAGGGTCACAATCTACGACGTCTAGGATCATTATGTGGGAATATAAAGAGATATGTGGGGCTTTGTAATCATGCCCAAAAACGAAAAAAGGCTCCACATGTGAACCAAAGAAACAACCCTAAAAAAATCATCATTCGTCCCTTGAGTCCCCTAGCCAAATTCATATATATATATAACCAAATAATATAAACAAGTATACATTTTTTTTATGGAAGATATGGTTATCTTATATTGAAGTCAAGGTATTGACTACATAATGGCTCTAACTAGCTCTATATTAAATCAACCAAGAGACCAATCTCAAAAAGGAAAAAGGTATTTTAAGCTTTCATAAGATTTATGAATGAGCTGGGTTTTACAATAGATTTAATAACAATGACAACTTGTGCTTTTCTTTAATAATCTATGGGTAGCTAATATTGATAATCATTATTATTTATTAAATATGAGACTCAAATATTAAATAGCATAGTAAATAATTAATGAAAGAGCTTCATTGTTGTTATGGCCGATGAAGTTACAAGATATGTGCTTAAAATGGAAGTAGACAATTGAATGGTATTCTCAATTTTGAAATAAGCTTGGATAAATGTTATTTTTATAAAGTATTGTTATTTTTTTTGGGTACAAATCTCCATATTCCAAATTCCGTATTAATCAAATGGCATATATATATTTTATCAATTGGTGCAACATTTTATAAAGTCCGCTAAGTCCAAAGTCAAAAATTATATATATATATATATATTTTGATAAAAGTATATAAAGTTCGCTTAAGTCTAAAGTCGAATATTAAAATATATATATATATATTTGATAAAAGTATATAAAGTCCGCCTAAATCCAAAGTTGAATATTAGAAAAAACATATATATATATATTTTGGTAAAAGTATATAAAGTCCACCTAAGTTCAAAGTCGAATATTAAAAATATATATATATTTTTTGATAAAAGTATATATGGGTTGGGCAAAGGCAAGTTTTGAACTAGTGACCTCCCAAATTCCATGCTCTACCATTGAACCACAAAGGGAACTTTGAAAATATTTTCCAAAAAATAGTATTTAAAGCCGCAGTTATGACCGATGACGGGGGTGGTGGGAGCTACCCCTGTGGGCCATCCCCCACCCCTTGCGACCAAGCGCCCAAAACCAGGAGCTAGGGGCCAACACTAAGCACGATTAGCACCATAATCAAGCTTAGCAGTTAATTAAATCATTGATTAAGTTGGTAGCAGATTTGGTGGCACACCAAATTAGGCAGAAACTGCCAGCTTTGGTGGACTTAATTGGAGGCTCGCCAGATTTAGCGGGGTTTCCTAGGAAAAATTGAATGAAGCATAACTTACTCAATTTTCAACCAAATTGAGATCAAGAAGAAGTGTTCTTAGCTAATTTGGACCTTCTGAACACATTAGTGTAGGTATAAGGAGCCATAGATTTTTGTAAACAACATTTTTGCCACATTGAGCTAATATAGAGGCCCGAGCCATGGAAGCTGGATCAAGGAGATGTAGCCTAGGAGGGGTGAACTCCTTCATCAAAACACTGTGTTAATGTGTCTCTTTGATGGTTTGCTGTATTGTACATGTTTGTTGTTCATTATTCATTTTTGAAGTTATTTTTCTCATGAATGTCTTGTTTAACTTAAGGAAATTTACCTGTTTGTAAGCACCAACAACTAAGGAAACCTCAGCACAAAAAGAAAGAAGCAAGCACATGTTTATAAATATGTAATTGTTATTAGCATAACAAAACTAATCATACAAAAATAGATCAAGTTGGTTTCAGAGCACAAGGATGAATTGCTTGCTTTCTTGAGTTTGTGCAGTTAGGATTTTAATGGTTGCAAAATTGTGATGCTTACAAGGTTAAAGTTGCAGAGAGGAGAAGGGAAGCTATTGGTTGCAACTCCTGACATAATTCCCAGAAGAAGGAGAGCCACAAGGCCACAATCTCCAACACCCAAAGTTCCAATTCAAACTGCACTTGAAATTCCTCAAGTTTTGCCTTCAATTGAGATTGAAGAGGTATAATCAGTACAAATTTCTGAACCTGAATCCATAGCCATTATGTCTGGAGAAAGATAGCCTGAAGGTCCCTCTTCAGAAGAGGAATAATTCAAGAAAGATTTCTATACTTTGACTAAGATGGTTAAAGTCCTCTATGAAGAGAGGAACGCCAGAATGGTTGGAGAGAGTTCTAAACCTCCACATGGAGAAGGAAGCTCAGAGGGAAAAAAATATGAGAAGAAGGATTCCAAAGGAAATGGTGGAAAGCCACCTCCTCCACCATCCTCATCATCTTCACCATCTCACACATCATCATATTCCACTACAACCACTCAAACTACCCATACTCATTCCAAAACCCCAAAAGGAAAAATTCCATGACTGAAATTAGACATAAAATTTGAACTTCCCATGTTCAGTGGAGAGGTGAATGTAGAAAAGTTGGACAATTGGATTCTATAGTTGGAGGTATACTGCATAATTTAGAACCTTCAAGAAGACGACATAAAGATCCAGTTGGCTTCACTAAGGCTAGAAGGAGCTACACTAGTTTAGTGGGAAGCAAAGATGCAAGAGGAAATGAGAATCCATGGTAAGATATTCATCACTTGGGTTGAATTTGTTTTTCAATTAAAAGATAGTTTTATCCTTTAGCCTATATGCAAAAATCCATTATGAGTTGGGAGAATTTTAGGTAGCTTAAAGGTCAAACAATCCAAGATTATACATAGGAGTTTAGGAAAAGGGCTTTGTTATTAGGAGTGAATTTGAATTCTTAAGCTACACTGCTGAAATATATTGGGGGCTTACATTCCTATTTGAAGCATACTATTCTTATGTTTAATCCAACTAATTTAGATGAAGTATGTGTGCAAGCCACGCATCTTAAATCTAGAGGAAATAACACTTATGAAGAGGATAGTAATAAAAAGCCACCTAAGGGTAAGGAGAAAGAGAAGGGAAAGAAGAATGCAAGTTTGAAGAAAGAAGGGGAGAAATCACATGCAAACACTGTTCCAAAGAGGGGCATGATGAAGCCCATTGCTGGAAATTGCATCTAGAAATGAGACCAAATAAGTTCAACAATAAAGGGAAACAAAAAACCACTACTATCACTCAAGAAGATTTAGGTTCTGAATCAGGTAATGAAAACAAAATCACTGTCATGGGAATCAAAGGAAAATAAGATATTTCAAGCACTAGTGCACAAAAATGTAACACTACTGCTAATCCAGATGAAAAGAGACGAATTGAGTTATTTCATGTTACGGTCATATCTAAACACACCAAGATTTGACACACTCTTCGATAGTGGGTCACAAGCAAATCTAATCTCTTAAGACTTAGTCAACAGATTGTATCTTGAAACTGTACCTCACCATAAACCATACCCTTTGGTATGGATAACAAGAGACACAAGTGCAACGCAATTCGTTTCACCGAAAATGGAGTCCAGATGAAGGAGAAAAAGCCTACTGTTCGTTTTCCTAAACAACTAATTTTTTTTGCAGAATGGGATAGGGTGATGGCATGGCAGTGCAGTCAGCAAGGGGAATCTTCTTTAGTTTTTGCCCAATGGAACTGTGACAAGTGTCACCTCTAGATTCGCCAGTTTGGTTGAGAGAAGGTGAAATTTCCTAGTTGGCTCCAAGGTGGAATTCGAGTTTGTTTTTATTTAAATATTATTATATAGTTATTATTTATATTATATAGTTTTTTTAACTATATATATATATATATATATTTAAATATTAAACATTATTTATAAAAATGTGCATATTCCAAATTCCGTATTAATCAAATGGCATATATATATTTTATCAAATGGTGTAACATTTTATAAAGTCCACCTAAGTCCAAAGTCAAATATTAAAGGCATATATATTATATTAAAAGTATATAAGGGTTGGGCAGAGGCAAGTTTCAAACCCATGAACTCCCCCACCTAAATTCCATACTCTACCATTAAACCACAGTGCGAACTTTGAAAATATTTGCCACGAAATAGTATTTAAAGCCGCAGTTATGACCGACGGTGGGGGTGGTGGGAGCCAACCCCCACCCCATGTGACCAAGCACCCAAAACTAGGAGCTAGGGGCTAACATTAAGCACGATTAGTGTCATAATCAAGCTTAGCAGTTAGTTAAACTGTTGATTAAGTTGGCGGCAGATTTGCCGACGTGCCAAATTAGGCGGAAACTACTAGTTTTGGCGGATTTAACTGGAGTCTCGCCAGATTTAGCAGGGTTTCCTAGGAAAAATTGAATGAAGAATATCTTACTCAATTTTCGACTAAATTGAGATCAGAAAGAAGTGTTCTTAGCTAATTTGGACCTTCTGAACACATTGGTGCAGGTATTAGGAGCCATAATCTTTGTAAACAACATTTTTGCCACATTGAGCTAATATAGAGGCCCAAGCCATGAAAGCTGGACCAAGGAGATGTAGCCCAAGAGGGTTGAACTCCTTCATCAAAACACTATGTTAATGTGTCTCTTTGATGGTTTGTTGTACTATACATGTTTGTTGTTCATTATTCATTTTTGAAGCTATTTTTCTCATGAATGTTTTGTTCAACTTAAGGAAATTTACCTGTTTGTAAGCGCCAACAACTAAGGAAACCTCAGCGCAAAAATCAAGAAGTAAGCACATGTTTATAAATCTGTAATTGTTATTAGCACAACAAAACTAATCATACAAAAACATATCATGATAGGATTGAAATATAGTTTAAATACAAAGAGGATAATAAATTTATAATTAAATAAATGACTAAATGGGATGATTTCACAATTAACCATGTAACGGTGCACTTATATACATTGACTATTCATGAAGATGAAAGGTTATATTACTCGATTAGGCTGTGTCTCCCAGTTAATTGAATTGACACTATTATTATTTAATCTTTATATGCATTATCTTCATTATAGGTTGATATTTATGCAAAGTTCATAGTAATGACAAGCATTATAGTGGAACTAACATATCCTTCCACCATGGATCTGATTCCACATCAATACTCTCATTCTAATTATGTGTGTTGGGTATGTATATTTTGAATAACTATATATTTATAAGAATTATGAGAAAAATGTGACTCATAATGCATTACCTATAACAAAAACTTTGTTAATCTATCGTTGGAATTGAAGTCAATGGGTTGATGCGACAACATATTTCCTCGCTCAGATGTTAATTGTCAATATTTTTGATGTCATGCCTCGTTGTTATCTATGGCTCAGGATTGCCTTTTTTCTTTTTCTATGGAGAACATCATATGAAAACCCCCAAACACTTCCTTGCATTTGCTAATAGTACACAATGTAAACTTATTGATAATGATTATGGTGACTAACCCCATAGGGACTTCTTGTTAGGTATAAAACAAAGGTAGTTGGCCTAGATAACCATGAGACCTTATGCAAGAAGCACTGAGTAATCAACCATGAGATAACCCACAATGCTTTTGGATTATGATTATTATATGTGGAAAGTAAATAACAATTCCAATTGCAAGCCTCACTGCAATATTGACATATCACTATGTTGGGATTTCATTCCACATTAACACTGATCTCCCCCTCCTAGATATATATATATATATATATATATATATATATATATATATATATATATATAACTAGTTACAATTGTGATCCATCATTCCGATGTTCCTACAACAATTATTTACATCTTTTGAAGATAGGATATTTGTTGTTGCATCTCCTAACTAGGGGCCTTGAATAATAAAAAGCTTACCTTGAGTGCGCCCCTCTGCCCTCCCATTTTTCTTTTTGGCATCTTTCCACTCAATTGTATGGTGTAGGGCCAATAAACACTCTAGTAAAGCAAACCATATATTTTCCTTTGAGTTAGTTGAAGATGCTATGTAATCCAAAATGAATTTGAGTAGCTTTAAGTTTTATACAAAAAGAGTCACTTGAAAAGTTTGATGTTGATGGTCATTAGAGACTAAGGCCAAAGGAAATAAGAAGGTGAAGTGAATCACCCAATAGTTGTTATTTGAAAGCAACATTATAACAAATTGTGCTTGCCTAATGCAAAAAATACCAAGAGAGATGGAAACAAATGTAACTTGGGAAGAAAAATGGGCAGTAACAAGAGCATGAAGAACAAAGTCTATTTAAGGATTGAAGGATGAAGGAATTTTGAGTTTGTCTACAATGAATAAAGAATTTCTATGAGCCAAACAAATGTACATAAACATTTTCGTTGAACAAGATTACATGAATATTTGTTGACAATGTATGGCTCTAGTTGGAGATTCTCGAGCATAAAATATAACTCATCTTTGTTGATTTTCCTGTTTGGGTATTTTGGGTTAAAATCATTGTTATAGCTCCAAATATCACCCTTGGTATTTGTGATGCTTAGTTTATGGCCTAGGGCAACCCCTCCTTTCAAACTTGGTCCAAATATTTTAAAAACAATGTTTTACTTCCTGTACACTACTTTGCCCTGTGATAAAAGCGTGTACACGCGGGTTAGTCAATACCCAACCCGTGTATATGTGTTAAAACACTTAAAAAAATTAAATTTCCTTAATTGTGGGTGGAGTTCACGGGTTTTACCTGTTGATTACCTCCTAGTGCCCATGTTCCAACTGTTCCCAACTGTTTCCCCAACTAAAAAACCAATTGGGATAAGTATAAATAAGACTTCTATGGGAAGGCCTTAAGGAGGAGAGAAGAGATAGAGTTACTATAATAAGATTATCCCCTGATCAAGTCTAAAGTATCCCTGTGCTTCAAGCACTTCCCCATGTTCAGGAAACCCTTGTTTCCTTGAGTGTTGATATTCTTCCACTTGCTTGAGATATCATGGTATTGGTTATGGAAGGAGGCTGTTGAAGACTGGGACTGGACGGACCTAAAGGACGATTCCGCTTGGAGCCGGAAGAAGGAGACTCAAGTGAACTCTTTCCATGTTTATTATAGTTTTCTACAATAAAAAGAAACGTTGTCTTGTTCCTGAGATTGACCTTGTTTATGCATCAGATGTTGTTGTAACTCATGTATGAATGCCATTTAGATGTATAACTAATCATCTTACTTATATGATATAAAGTTGATTTTCACTAAAATACTTTATCTATATGCTGTTATGTGTATTCGAATTGGTTGATTTGCAGATTTGAATATCATCAGGAGTTGCAAAGGGTCTGAACCCTGCTGGGACTACCCAAACGAAGGACATTCGGGTATGTTCATCCATACATAGTTTTTTTTTTTTTGTTAATGGAAAACCTGTGAGCAATTTAGGAAACCGACGTTTCGGACTAGCTAGGTGAGTCCATCATCAGGGCAATGAGATCTGAATTATGAGAAGAGAGAGTCAAGAAATTAAGTTATTAATAGAAGAATCGAAAGATATCTCTTAGCTTGTACTGTCGGCTGGAAGATTTACATTTATAAATTAATTAATTCAATTTAATTTCAATAATTTAATTTTTTTTTTTTTTTTTTTTTTTATACATTTATACATTTATTATTATTTGTTTATATATATTTATATATTTATTATATTTTAAATTTCAAAATTGAGGTAAGTTAGTAATTAAGTTTTATTTAAAAGACTTATATGTAAATATTTTTATGTTATACCTAATAATGTTATTTGCTTTGCAATAATTGCAAATGAAGAAATTAAACTAACATAATATATGGATTAAGTTAATCAATTAATTTAATTTAATTTTTATTTATATTGTTAATTTATTTATTTTTCTTTTATTATTTATATTTCATTTATTTATTATTATTATTAATATTATTATTTATTTTATTTTATTAAATTGTAGTTAATAAATAATTTTTTATTTAAAAGACATGTGTATATCTAATTTTATTTAATGTTTTTTATTATTTATTTTGTTTTTTCATATTATGTGAGATATAATATAAATGAGATGTTTGTTTTGAACTAATTTTAATTGGAGAAAAATTACGTTAATAAAAATTGGATTAAATTAATAAATTAATTAATTTCATCAATATATTCTATTATATGTTATTTTTAAAATTATGTGATATGCTGTATAAGTGAGATCTTTACTTAGAAATGATTTAAGAAGAAGAGAATATTGTCTGCATTAATTTATATCATTGATTAAATAAATTATGAATTGTCAAATGTAGTCACAAGGTTGAAATGGATTAACTTAAGATTTATGTTATACCTAATAATGTTATTTGTTTTACAGTAATTACAACTGAAGAAATTTAAACTAACATAATATATGGATTAAAATAATGAATTAATTTAATTTAATTTTTATTTATATTGTTAATTTAATTTATCTTACTTTTATTTATTATATTCTGTTTATTTAATTATTTATTATTATTATTAATATTATTATTTATTTTATTTTATTAAATTGCAGTTAATAAATAAATTTTTTTTTTATTTAAAAGACTTATATATATCTCATTTTATTTAATGTTTTGTATTATTTATTTTGTTTTTTCATATTATGAGAGATATAATATAAATGAGATGTTTGTTTTGAACTAATTTTAATTGGAGAAAATTACGTTAATAAAAATTGGATTAAATTAATAAATTAATTAATTACAACAATATATTATATTATATGTTAATTTTTTTTTTTTTTTTATTATTATTATTTTTTTTAAAATTATGTGATATGCTGTATAAGTGAGATCTTTACTTAGAAATGATTTAAGAATATTGTCTGCATTAATTTATATAGTTGATTAAATAAATTATGAATTGTCAAATGTAGTCATAAGGTTTGAAATGGATTAGCTTAAGATTTATTTTTTCATTTTATTTATACCACTTGTTATAGCTCTGATACCACTTGTTTGTTTATTTAAGCATGTTTCCTAAGTTGTATGCGTGTTTCTTGTTGTAGATTACTCTTTCTCTGTCGGGGTTCTGACCTAAAGCCCTAGGGGAGTTATTCCCATAATAGAATTGGCGACTCCACTGGGGATAACAATCTTGTTATTCCTAGTTTGGGTTGTTCAGTGTCAATTAGGGCTCAGTTCTTGGTTTGCTTGCTGTGTCAGTATTGCTTGCTCCTGTAGGGACTCAGACCTCAAGTATGATCTTTTTAATCAAGCCTTGTTTTTCATTTTTCTTGTAAAACTTAGTATACACATCTTTATCTATTTACAGAAGCATACACATGCTTGTTTTTGTGAACTGAAACTGCGTATAAGCGAGTTTCTTTTGTCAGAAGCACGTGTACACATACCTATGTTGGAACACAGTTGCATATACCCTTTTTTGAATGCTTTTTTCAAATCTTTCTTCCCAGAAAGATTGATTCCATTTGAGCCCATGCCAATTGGAGAACCACCATCACATATCAACAACCAAACCCAACCTACTACACCTAAATTGCTCATCAGATGGAAATATGCTAGATGGGCTCTGGCTGTCAGGGTCACAATCTACGACGTCTAGGATCATTATGTGGGAATATAAAGAGATATGTGGGGCTTTGTAATCATGCCCAAAAACGAAAAGAGGCTCCACATGCGCACCAAAGAAACAACCCTAAAAAAATCATCATTCGTCCCCTGAGTCCCCTAGCCAAATTCATATATATATATATATATATACATATATATATATATATATATACATATATATATAACCAAATAATATAAACAAGTAACCCACAGGTCGGGGGATCGAAACCTGCCTCTAATACCACTTGTTGTAGCTCCGATACCACTTGTCGTAGCTCTAATACCACTTGTTATAGCTCTGATACCACTTGTTGTAGCTCTGATACCACTTGTTATAGCTTTAACCCATAAATAATATAGATTTGATAAGAAAATATAAGATAATGCAAATAAACCCAGAAATAATATGAAATGATTCTTTATTGATCAAACCCTTAAGGTAGGCAACACCATACATTCACTCCTTAAGGAAGGAGAACACTCCACAAGCCATATGCCTGTTCATACAATATTCCTTGACTATCTATCCATGTGGAGTCTCTGGCCTCTATATAGGCCTCATACATACAATACCATGGGTCATTACCATGGTTCCCTCATACCATCAACTAATACCATGGGCCCATTACATTATTATTAACTACTTGTGGTCCCTTACATGATATGGGTTAACCACCTTATTTATTACTATGGCCCCTCCCATTATTACATTATTACCTTGGGTACCTCCCATTGGTACCCCATATTATCCCCCTAGGTATATAACAGGATTTGATGATGCTCCTTCTGCAGAGGCGAAAATCACTTGAGATGAATGTGGGGATGTGTACTTGGCTTCTTCAAGTACACATGTAGATCATGAGGCATGGTTGATTGACTCAGGTGCACCCTTTCACTTCACTCTCCATAGAGAGTGGTTCTGCGAGTATGAGAAATATGATGGTGGTGATGTCTTCTTAGGGGATGATAGGAAGGCTAGAATCATTGGTTGCGGAAAAGTAAAGTTGAAGTTGCAAGGTGGAAGGGTTAGAACACTTCCGGGTGTTCTGCATATTCCTGCATTGGCCAGAAATCTGATTTCTGTAAGTAAGTTGGATGATGCAGGTGTAAAAACAGTGTTCGAGAAGGATACTTGCAAGATGGTTCAAGGAGCATTGGTATTGATGTGGGGAGTTCGGATTGGAAATCTATACAAGCTGCAAGGTAGCATTGTTATTGATGGGTGCAATAGTTCTCTGGTTCCTGAAAGTGGAGTAGAAAATCTAGTGGTCTGTGGAGAGAAGACCATGCTGTGGCATCAAAGGCTTGGACATATTGGAGAGAAGGGTCTTCGAATACTTCATGATAAAGGTATTGTAGAAGGTATGAGTAATAGCTCTTTGGATTTTGATTTTTGTGAAAATTGTGTATATGGGAAGCAGAATCGGGTGAGTTTCCCCTCTGGTAGTAAGAGGGTGAAAAAAATATTAGAGCTTGTGCACAGTGATGTGTTTGGACCTGTGAAGGTTTCGTCACTGGGTAAGTCTATGTACTATGTATCATTTATAGATGACTTCTCGAGGAATACATGGATATATTTCCTTCAAAAGAAATCTGAAGTCTTTGATAGGTTTAAAGAATTTAAGGCTCTCGTGGAAAATCAGACAGAGAAGAAGATAAAGGTGCTGAGGATAGATAATGGTGGAGAGTTTTGCAGTAAGGAATTTGAAGAATTCTGTAAGAAGTGT
Organism: Pinus tabuliformis; assembly: GCA_031772625.1. NCBI lineage: Eukaryota > Viridiplantae > Streptophyta > Pinopsida > Pinales > Pinaceae > Pinus > Pinus tabuliformis. Next base: position 745,758,202 of record CM062816.1, on the reverse strand, counting down.
GGTATATCACGACAGAAAACTACTCCATATACACCTCAGCAAAATGGAGTTGTAGAAAGAATGAACAAGACGTTGATGGAAAGGGAAAGAAGCATGCTCAGTGTTGCCGGGTTAGGATAGGAATTCTGGGTAGAGGCGGTGGATATTGCATGTTACCTGGTCAACAGGTCACCTTCATCAGCGTTGGAGCATAAGACTCCACAAGAGGTATGGACTGGTAAGAAACCCTCTCTTTCACATCTGAGGGTATTTGGATGTGATGCATATGTACATGTTCCAAAGGAGAAACGAACCAAGTTGGATAGTAAATCTGAAAAGTGCATCTTTATTGGGTATAAGGATGGTTTAAAGGGTTATAAGCTTTGGAACCCAGTCACACAGAAGGTTGTGTACAACCGAGATGTGGTGCTTAGAGAGTTGAAAGATGTTATTAAACATGAAGTCCAACGAAAGGAACCTGTGATGATAGAGTTTGAGCTAAAGGAGGAAGAATCAGACTCTACAACAGAGGAGGAATTAGAAGATGAAGAGCCACAAACTTCGGCTGTGAGAAGACCAGTTCGAGAAAGAAGGCAGCCTAAAAGGTATAGTCCATTTGCTTTCTGTTCAAATTTTGCTTTATCTATTACTGGCGATGATCCCAAAACTGTGAAGGAAGCAGTAGATTCAGAGGATGGAAAACTCTGGAAAGAGGCCATGGTTGATGAAATGGCATCTTTGCATAAAAATGAGGCTTGGGATCTGGTGGAGTTGCTGGCTGGAAGGAAACCCATTGGCAGCAAATGGGTGTTCAAAAAGAAGACAAATGCAGAAGGAAAAGTGGAGAAATACAAAGCTCGGTTGGTAGCAAAAGGTTATTCCCAGGTGTCGGGAATTGATTTTGGTGATATTTTTTCCCTTGTTGCCAAGGTAACTTCTATTAGATTACTTTTATCCGTTGCTGTTGCTTTTGATTTTGAGGTAGAACTGATGGATGTGAAGACAACATTTCTTCACGGGGATTTGGAAGAGGAAATCTACATGAAGCAACCTGAAGGCTTTGCAACGAAAGGTAAGAAAGAACTGGTATGCAAGTTAAAGAAGTCTCTGTATGGGTTAAAACAATCACTAAGGATGTGGTATCAAAAATTTGATACATTTATACGGGGACTTGGCTTCACTAAAAGCAAAGCAGATCACTGTGTGTATTTTAAATTAATTGGTGACTGTGTTATTTATCTGGTCTTGTATGTTGATGATATGTTGCTGGTTAGAAATGACAAAGAAATTATCCAGGATTTGAAGACCCAATTGTTCTCCAAATTCGACATGAAGGATCTTGGTGCTGCAAACTACATTTTGGGCATGGAAATTAAGAGAGATTGGGCAAAGAGGAAGCTCTAGTTAAACTAGAGGAAGTAAGTCGAGACAATATTGCAGAGGTTTAATATGCAGGATAGTAAACCGGTGAAGGTTCCTATTCCTGTAGGTGTGAGGTTATCTGCTGAACAATGTCCCAAGACACAAGAAGAGGAAGAGGACATGTCCCATGTTCCATATGCAAGTGCAATCGGTAGCCTGATGTATGCAATGGTATGTACTAGACCAGACATTGCACATGCAGTGGGAGTATTGAGTAGGTTTATGTCAAAACCAGGAAAGGAGCATTGGACAACAGTGAAGCGGGTTTTCAGGTATTTGTGTGGCACTAGTGATTATGGTTTGTGCTACTAAGGAAGATTAGGATTGGACAGAATGTTGGATATTCGTGGCTTTGTTGATGCAGACTGGGCTAGAGATCTAGATCAGAGAAGATATACAAGTGGGTATGTGTTTAACCTATTTAGAGGTGTAGTCAGTTGGGTGAGTAGGAAACAATCTGTAGCGGTACTATCAACTACAGAGGCAGAATACATGGCAGCCACTCATGCAAGCAAGGAAGCAGTTTGGTTGCAGAGATTGTGTTCAAGTATGGGGTTAGTACAGGGAGCTATAAGGATAGACTGTGACAGCCAAAGTGCAATTTTCTTGGCAAAGAACCCCGCATATCATTCAAAGACAAAGCACATTGATGTTCAGTATCACTTTGTGAGGGATATGATAGAAGACAAAAAGGTGTTGCTGGTAAAGGTGGACACTTTGAAGAATATTGCAGATGCATTGACAAAATCTGTGAGCTCTAAGAAGTTCTCTTGGTGCAGAGAGACAATGGGCATTTCAGGGCTGGAAAAATGACTAAGCTCTCTTTTGGTCCCCTGTGGAAAGAAAACAACAAATGGGAGAATGTTGGGTTGTGTTACATTCTTTCCACGTAGTTAACAGGGGGTTTGAGGGGCACCCATAACCCCACTTTATGGGGTCCGGTTCAGCGCCCCAGAAAATTTTGGTTTTGGACCCTATGTTAGGTTGGGCGGACCCACCTATGGTTTTGTGCATGATTTTCACACATGTTTTTTGGACGCGATGGTTTTCGGTCCATGGTATTGGACGCGATGGTTTTCTTTCCATGGTATTGGATGCTTCGACATGTATAAATATGTATTATAACATTGAAAGGAAAATAATGAAAAATCAAGCTGGTAGCTCTGGTTTTTGGATCCAGGGGAAAATCTCTGTGTATGTGTTTTATGTGTTTTGCTCTCGCATTATTTACTTTTTGTGTTTTAGAATTCGCATGTAGGTAATTTCTGTACAGGGTTAAAACCTACAAGATGTCGATTTTACAAGATCCGATTGAATTCAAACAAGTGCATTTTTGCGGTTACATGTGGTCGGTTGTTAGGGTTCATTGTATCAACTGAAGGGATTCGAGTTGATCCCTTCAAGGTTGAGGCAATAATTCAGTTGCCTCCCCCGTCTTCCATCCGAAAACTTCAAAGTCTCCAAGGAAAGGCAAATTTCTTGAGACAGTTTATAACAAACTATGCTAAGATAACTAAAGGATTTATGCATTTGCTGAAGAAATGAGTTCCATTTTTATGGGATGACTTTGCGCGACGATCTTTTGATGCCTTGAAGTAGGGGTTAATCTCTGCCCACTTTTGAATCCACCAGATTATGGTAGAGATTTCCTTTTATATCTTGCAGCGATAGAATCAACCATAGGTATGGTTCTCGTTTAGGAAGATGATGCTCTCACAGAGCATGTGATTTACTACTTGAGTCGAGGCTTGGTAGGCCCTGAACTACACTATTCTCCAGTTGGGAAGTTCGCCTTGGCAACTGTCCATGCTATCCAGCGGCTTTGTCATTATATTCTGCTACACAAAACGTTCATCTTAGCGGCGGTCAATCCTTTCCAATTTGTCCTCAGTAGGCGAGTGATTGGGGGCAAATACAATTGATGGATTGTTATTTTACAAGAATTTGATCTCGAGTTTTTGTCAGCCAAGTGTAAGAAGTCATTGGTTTTTGCATAATTAATTTCCAAGCTGCCTTGTGAAGAAGATATTGTTTATGAGGAAAGTTTCCCAAACGAACATCTATTCCTCATCTCTTCACAAGATCCTTGGTATGGAGATATCATCATCTATCTCTAGACTTCGAAGTTCCCCCCTACTTCCTCCAAGGATGAACATTGAAAATTACGTCACCTGGCTAAGAACTATGTCATCATTGGTGATACATTATATCGTCGAGGGGTTGATTCAATCCTTAGGCGTTGTTTAACTTTATAGGAAGCAGAGTCTGTGCTCAATGATTGCCACAGTGGAGCTTGTGGTGGTCATTTATCAGGGCTTGCTACAGCCCAGAAAATCTTGCGCGCCAGCTACTTTTGGCCTTTGATTTTCAAAGATTGTATTGAAGCGGTCAAACGTTGCCACCCTTGTCAAGTATATACTCGGAAGATGCACGCATATCCAACTGCTCTTTTCCCTGTTATCATTGTCGGTCCTTTTACAAAGTGGGGCATTGACTTTACCACTTGTAATCCGCCTTCAGCTACGAATCACAAGTACATCATAGTGGCCGTAAACAACTTTATGAAGTGGGTTGAGGCCATGCCTACTTATAAAAACGATAGTGAAACAACAACATTGTTCCTCTTCAATCAGATTATTTCACGTTTCGGTATCCCGAGAGAGATTGTCACTGACCATGGCAGTCATTTCCAAAACCAACTGATGACCGAATTGGCTCTTAAATTGGGCTTCCGGCAGGAGCATTCGTCTCCGTATTATCCTCAGTCCAATGGGCAAGTTGAAGCTGTGAATAAGTCCCTCAAGACGATCCTACAAAGGACAATTGACAAAAATCGCTCCAATTGGCACATCATGTTGTACTTGGATCTCTGGGCATATCGAACCTTGGTAAAGACTACCACAGGTTTTACACCTTTTCAGTTAGTTTACGGGCAGGAATCTATTTTTCCTATTAAATGTGAAATTTTATCTCTTAAGCTAGCTGTTGAGCTTCTTCCAGAGACCCCTAGTCTCGAAGAGCGCCTCATTCATTTGGAACATCTCGATGAGCAACGTCGAGATGCCGCCATAATAAACGAGGCCCATAAGAAAAGGGTTAAAACTCAGTATGATAAAGCTGTGCATCCTCGGGTCTTTTCTGAAGGTGACGTTGTCTTGGTCTATGACCAAGATAAAGACGCCTTGGGGGTAGGCAAATTCAAGTCTATGTGGTATGGTCCCTTTATAGTAAAATGAGTTTTAGGAAAAGGGGCTTATGAATTAGTTGATTTTGAAGGGAACAAGTTGGCAGAGCCCTGAAATGGGCTCTACCTCAAGAAGTATTTTGCTTAGGTTACGGCTAAGCAATGGCTTCTTTGTATATTTTGTATTTTGTACATATTTTATTGGGAGTTTTTGTGATATCGACACTTTTTTGATCTTCTTTGGTAGGTGTTGATGGATGACTTGGTCTATTTCGGATTCGCCGATGGTGCTAGTCGGCACACTCAGAATCTCGCTTCTGCAGCTTGGGTGATTTATTATCCATTTGGTCAGTTGATGGTGTTAAGGGGAGTATGTATTGGTTCTTCTTCAAATAATATTTCTGAATATACTGTCGTTATTAATTTACTATTCGAAGCTATTTCTAATGGAATTGATTCGTTGGTAGTGTATCTTAACTCACAACTGGTAGTATCACAATTAAATAACATTTATCGGGTTCTGGATCCTTATTTATATCGCCAATTTTTTAGAGTGAGGGTGTTGCAAAGATCATTTGTTTATATTACTTATTTGCACATTCCACGATGTGAAAATTCATTAGCGGATTCTATCGCTAATCAAGCCTTAGGTTGGCATATCAATCATTCATCAAGTTAAAAACAAACATAAAAAAATTTGGAACTGTATATATATATCATAAAGTTTCCCGTGTGTACATAAGTGTTCAAAAATACTATACAAAATCGGGACTAAATGCCCATAATCATGTCCAGTATATCTATCGACCTGGCTCAGGATGAGCGGCTAAGAAGGTGACTACTACGTTGGCCACATGTCGAAGCATGCGAACCCAGTCTCGTGGTACTCCTACCACGCGGTGCTGCATCGCTTCAGGTAGGTCTTCTACGGCCACCATCGGTACCTGGTGAGTCAATCTCACCAAGTTTATTTGGAATGCGTATAAGACCCTCTCTGTCTCAGTAGCCACCTCTTCGGCACCTCTTCTGCAACGCTTGTGCCACGAAAATCCGTCTGGTCTTACCAGACCCACATCTGGAACATGATTATTATGTCAGCATTTTAATCCCATCAAAAATATTTCTAAGTTCATATTTAACAAATATAAAAAAAAATCATAAAAATTGATTAAAAACTTAAAAAATGGTTACCTATTTCTCCCCATGCTGCGTTTGGTGGCAGCACCAAGTCCGAATCTCCTCTGAAATCCATGCCAGCATAGGGATAGTCGTCCACAATGATGATTTTTGTTCCCACCAGGAGAAGAACTCATCATCAAAGGTAGTCCTCCGTACGTCCCCGCCTCCAAGGCGTTTCATCAAATCTGCCCACCTACCCCATCCGAGGATCTCGGGGAACACTAATAGAGACTGATACGTTGGGACATAGCCCAGGCACCTTCTCGAGGAAGAAGGAGCATAAAATTGTCCCATATCCGGAATTTTTGGTTTGCCCTTTCTTAATGGAGGACCACTGGCTCTTCATATTGGTAAGAAGAGGTGTACACCAGTCATAAACAGTGGTGAGGCACTCCATGGTCAAGCTCATGGATACTCATGAAGCTTGGTGGAATGAGGCTGATCTGCTTATCCTGGCTATAGTGAACAATAGGATCCTCAGGGATAAGCTCTCCACATGTTTTATTGGAATCTGACTTCCAATTTTTTCCAGATGCCCAAGACAGTAAATGTGAATGTAGTCTTCCACTGAAAGACTACCTCGTGTTCGGCCAGTCGAATGTACAACTTCTCCTCTCCGAGAGAGACTAATGATAAAGTAAATATCCTCCACCTCTATCCTCAAAGGCATTTGATCAATCATAAATGCATCATCTTCGACACTCCAATAGTGGATTAGCATTTCAAGCAGATGAGTGTTGGCTTTCATGTTGGGCATTTTGAAAAATTTCAACAAGCCACATCCCCTCAATGCATCTAATGCCTGTTGATCATTCATAACTTCATTATCAATTTTTGTATGCTTCCTCTCTCTCCATGTGATTGGCATCCTTAAAGAAAATTTAGTTTCAACCGTTAGATTTTTGTGTTTAAATTTCAAACTGCGTATACGCAGCTTCCTTTTACACACAGTCGCGTGCAGGGCCTTCGTATACGCGGGTTTATAACATCCAACCTGTGTATACGCCGCGTTTAAATTTTTAACATAAATTCCTACAGTCAAACCTTAATAAAAATTTCTAAAAAAAATCATAAAGTAATGCAATCTTGAATTGGGGATTACCTGATGCTTTTGATCCAATTTGAACGGTCCAATTCTTTGAGGGGCAAGTTTGCTCTTTTTTCTCCACAGCTTTTGCTCTCAACACAAATGCCACAAATGGTGAGTCAAAAGGTTATTTTATAACTTTGAAAATGTCAATTTGTTTCAAAACTTGATTTTTTCGTCTCATGAATCTTTTAACTTGTGAGCTTGGATTGTCGGGAATAGGTTGTTTTTCAGGGTATTATGGATGCTTCTTCGAGATTTCATATTGGTTCCATGACCGCTGACCTGTCATGGCAGGTATCGTTTACTCACTGGAATATAGGTTAGGGAAACCATTTTTTCCGTTGCATCTTGCATACTAGCCTCCATTTGTCGATACACTAGCCATAGGGTCAATACCATCGTGTTATGATTAGTAAACCATGTTCACTCGCCAATTTTTAAATCATGGCACGATGGTAGAGCCATCCTTTACATGGGCATCGTAGTTAGCACCTCACTGACATTTTTTTGCCCATGCTGTTATATTGAGTAGGCTTGGGAGTCCTCTTTAGTCCCGCCATGACTTGTGCGTTTAAGACTCATTTCTGTTTGCTTCTTCGCTTTGTTATGGCCTTATACCCTAAAGGCTCCTTTGTGTTGAGTTGTACTGTTGCATTGCATTTTGACTATTTGCACCTTTTGGCCTTGAGCCGGTTTCACTTGGATTCATGTTTAAGCCAATTATTTGACCATGTCTTATTGGACGGAACAACCCTTTGAGTGTCCTTGACTAGTTTCGCCTCCCTGCATTGAGCATAGGATTGTTCCCATCCCAGGAACTAGATCATTTGTTTCACTGACACTCGTTCTTTCCATTATACTATAGCATTCTTTTATTCTTTTTCCAACTTAAAGAAAAAGACAAAAAATTATATAGTCCAAAAAAGAGCGGGAACGGGACAACATTTCCATATATTGTTAGCAGCTAGAGTCAGTTGTGTCGCCTTTGAACAAATCACTCAAAAGAAAGTCTCTCCTCCATTGTGGGCGGGATTTAGTTTGACTTAGGTACGCCATAACCTTGTTATTGAGTCAGTTTTCCTCTGATTGGTTATCTCTTCCAATCATATGGAGAGTTCGTTCGGGCCTCTTGCATGACGAACTTATACAGAGTTATCATATGTTGCCACATTGTCATCATTGAGTCGTGCTTTTGTTCAAGGGAAATAAGCCTGAGTCAGCCTCTTTGCGGTGTCTCTTGACCTATTTTTCAGTTGGCCATCCCTCGTTGTCAGTGTCTTGTTTGTCATCACATCAATTATATTGGTCCTTTGCTCGTGCCGGTTTGAGAAGGTCTCCATTGACTTCTTGTTGGCGGGTCTTGTCCTTATTGACGACGACATATTGCTCTGAGGGCAGACCTAAAGCCGCACCCTGGCCCTATTTTCATTATTGATAGGTCACCTTGTGCTCAATATCGATCAGTATCATGGGTCTTTGACTGAGTGGTTTCCCTTGTGTTCGACATCAGCTTTCATTATCACACATTAGGATTTGTGCAGTGCCTTGGTTTCCATTTGACCCTATTGGTGGATTCCTCGCCTCTGTGACAACTTCCATTATTGGTTGGTTCAGAGGGTTTTTATCGTGTGCTAGCTACATTTTGTGTATGCTAGAAACGTGCTTCGGTTGGATTACTACATCTTTTTCCGTTTGATTGATGAAGGATGCTTTAATGCATTCCTTCTAGTGGATCTTTTCCTATTGACTAAAACTCATTGCTCTGGGGCAAATATCTAGAGTCCATTTGGCAGTAGCTTGGGGTTTGCAGTCATCAGTGGCAGATCCTTCGCTATCAACAATGGGAAACCATCATTGTCCCCTAATTGATAGATTCTTCCAGGTGTTCGACCTCAGCTCATTCATTCGCACTTGTTAGATTGTACTGGGTACCTTGACTCTCATTATCATTATCGGTGAGTAGTCTCACGTTTTTTAATGGTATACATCAATGACCAGTAATCAAACGATTTCTCACATGGTCGACTTCAGATCATTTATTCCCATTGTGTGGAAATGTACCACGGTCAGTGAAGACCTCGAGTTGCATCAACATTCTTTGGTTCACTTGTTAGTTGCTCCTGTTGTTGCTAGTTGATACCATCCACACTATATGTTGTAGTCCTTCACAACAACATCTTATATGCTGGCATCCAAGTTGCGATGTAGTATCATCTTATTCCATCATGTTCATTTGGTACTATTGGGATCTGTTTTTGACATCAATGATCATCTTCATCCTTCAGCTTCATTGATCATCTTCTTATATATGTGATGTTCAGACATGTACTTGTTCGATCACGATCAAATGATCCATTGTGTACTTTTAGTCTTTTATACTTGTATACATAGTGGATCCGCCTATACATGATATGCAGACATGCTTTACTTTCTCTGAGCATGGGTATGCCCGCCTCAAACAACTGTTTCTTTCTGATCTTCTTTTTGATAGCTTGGCAGGCTGAAATCTGGTGAAGTCCTTCTCAGGTTTTTACAGGTTTCCTTTCCATATACTTAATACATTTTGGCCATCATGTACCCCTTCTGATCTCATATATCAGGGGGCATTTGTTATAGCTCCAAATATCACCCTTGGTATTTGTGATGCTTGGTTTATGGCCTAGGGCAACCCCTCCTTCCAGACGTAGTCCAAATATTTTCAAAACAGTGTTTTACTCCCTGTATGCTACTTTGCCCCGTGATAAAAGCGTGTACACGTGGGTTAGTCAATACCGAACCCGCGTATATGTGTTAAAACACTTTGCAAAATTAAATTTCCTTGATTATGGGTGGAGTTCATGGGTTTTACCTGTTGATTACCTCCTAGTGCTCGTGGCCCAACTATTCCCAACCGTTTCCACAACTAAAAAACTAACTGAGAGAAGTATAAATAAGACTTCAATGGGAAGGCCTTAAGGAGGAGAGAAGAGATAGAATTACTATACTGAGATTATCCCTTGATCAAGTTTGAAGCATCCCTGTGCTTCAAGCACTTCCCCAAGTTTAGGAAACCCTTGTTTCCTTGAGTGTTGATATTCTCCCACTTGCTTGAGATATCATGGTATTGGTTATGGAAGGAGGCTGCTGAAGACTGGGACTAGACGGACTTGGAGGACGGTTCTGCTTGGAGCCAGAAGAAGGAGACTCAGGTGAACTCTTTCCATGTTTATTATAGTTTTCTAAAATAATATACCAAAAGCTGTTATGATCTGCGATTGAATACTTTATGCCATTGGATTGTTTGTTTTCTTCTAGTTGTTTGTAAGAGTCCTTTTAGTATTTTTGAAAAATATACCAAAAGCGTAGGTTTCAAGTTAATGAGGTAAATGGGATGTGATATATAAGCCAAGAGATTATAAATGCCATTGTAGCTAAGTATAGGCTCAAGCATGGAGGCATTGGGTGGACAAGAGGAAGCAAGTGAATTTAGCTCATCTATTAAGGGTTTGGCTCAAGCAAAGACTACTAAGATAAACTTTTCAAATCAATAGGGGCTAAAGAAAAGCGAAGTTTTACCTTGGAAACCTAAATGATAAAACCACAAAATAAGTGTTTTCTTTTATGCTTAGGAATTTACAATTTGAGCCATACACTCTTAATATATATTGTGTATCCTTGCTCAAAATCAATATTTTTGCATATTGCTTTGGCTAAGAGAAAGTCATTGTTTACTATGAACTTGCTAAGATACATCCTTTGTTTACTATAGATAGGCTCAAAGTTCTTTCATCCTCTAATCCTCAAACATACTTCATACTCCATCCCTTTGTTGTTATTCATCCTTCTTCTCAAGTTTTTATTTTCCATCTTCCTTGGTTGGTATTACATCAAGCAAGCATTGGTTACTATAGTGCTACCTCATCAAAAATTGGGTGATATGTTTCACGTTCTCTTGGCCTTTAGCCTTTCATATTCAACGGACATTGAATTAAAACTTTATTAATAATAAATTTTCACAAAGTTTAGACTTATTGAAATCTATTTCATATCACACCTCCCCATTCATAGGCTTTTGGTCCCCAAAAGCTTTAATTCGATTCTCTATCTTCTTCTTGTATAGTTGGGTGCTTGCCTTCTATACTACCAAAAACGAGAGATATTTCTTTGGCTATTATTGATTTTTAAGGATGCAACCTCCCCAAGTCAACACTTAGCATCAATCTCTAACATGTATCCATGAAGGGAAGCCCTCTACGAAAACATTAAAGGAAAGAGATTAATAGGGGTTTCCATTGATATTAGCAAATCCTATGCCTATTTCATCGGTGGATATGACATCTTCTATTGTTATATGTCCTTGGACAATTATTTCTCCTTATATTACAAGTGTAAGCATCTTCCCCCCCCCCATAACCTTAAACCCCCAAGATTTTCTCTTGGTTGTGGAGGTCCTAGGATGAAGTTCCAAATGATGCCTCCAACACTTGGCTTCTGATTTCCTAGTTAACTTGTAATGCTAGCAGAAGTGCTTGTCCCTTCATGGGTTACTTGTCATTTTATTCTTATTCATTTTCTTCCCCAGTCATGTCATAGCGGGTTCCAGGCGAGTTTTTAGACAACAATAGTTCGAGGGAGACAACAATAATTCCATGCAACATTTCCAGGATTTACAAATAGTGGCTAGGTAGTGTTTCAGACAATGTTCCTATAGTTCCAGACAATGGTTAGGCACAACATTAAACTTGAGGTTTGGTTTATACAGGGAAGAACAGGTAAAATCCATATCTTTATCTTTTTAGATATTTTGCTATGTACATTGCTTTTATTTGAAAGCAACAAACAAAAATGAGAACCTTCCAAATCTAAGTCCATTAAACCTATGGTAATCGACAAATAAACTGTTAAGATAGCCTGGCATGGGGATAGGGTGCCAAATGCAGAAAAAACACATGTTTTGGTGGAAACCAAGTACCCGAGAAGCATAGAGTTAGGGATAATTAGTTCAAACAAGTGTGAAGTAGCAGGTGGTTTCCAAATGCAAACATTGGGTTCCATATCAAGGAGAATTTTGGAGGAAGGTTGTGCACACCTTGGAGTCACACTCTCTAATTCTTAGGAGGAGATAGGGAGCCCTACTCCAACACTATTGCAGAGAATATAAATGGTAATTGGAATCCCTTTCTTTGAAGGTTGTCTCAAGCCACTGCATTTGGCATAAATTAGAGATTGATTTTTGTAAATGCAAAGTAGTATAAGGGGATTTATGACACAAACAAGCCAAAAAGTTGAGAAAACCACAAAGAAAAAAACTCACTTGGTTCTTACCAAAAATAACTAAAAAAAATATAGTTATCACTGCCAGAATGCATTTGTTAGTAGAAGAGCAGGCAAATCAAGGTGTGGATAATGACAAAATAAATATGTCTTATCGGAACAAGAGGAACCTAGGCCAAAGAAAAGTGAAAGTTAAGCTATCCCAAAAAATAGAGAGGAAAGCAGTAAGGACACATACGACCCCACAACCACTCTGTTGTTGCGACTGTCAGAGCTCTGTGTAAGTGAACTTGTGAACATGAAAAAAAGAATTGTGTTTATTGAGTTAAAGGGGCAACATGAAGATGTCAAGTTAAAATAAAATTTTAGAAGCCAGTCATAAATTTGAAAGGGAAAACAAGGTTCTTAAAGAGTAGGTAATAAGCTTAAAAACCAATATGGAAAGAGGGCAACAATAGTTGAGTGCACTAAAATAATAATTAGAGCAAACAAAGGTAGTATAAGGAAAAGACACAGGGACAAGGAATATTAATAGAGCAAATTAGATGGAAGAGTTTCAATCAACAATTGAAAACATGGAAATGAGAGAAAACAAACTAAAACAACAAGTAAAAGAGGCTAAATGTTGGGCTCAAGTGGTAAAGAAACTGTTGGTTGAGCAAAAAGAAACCATGGAGAGACAAATCGAGAGGCAAATAAGAGAAGAAAGAGACAGGTAAGACAAGGCCACAAATGTCATCATCAAAGGCTTGGAATACTATGGAGAGGAAGAGAGAACATATATTTTATCAAGGGATTTTCTCAAGGACAAGTTGAAATGGACAAGTTATATTAAGCAAACAAATAGGATTGGTAGGAAAGCAAAAGATGGAAGAGATAAACATAGACATGTGAGAGTTACGTTAAGAAGTATAGAATACAATATGGTTATCCTAAATAATAAGGGGCTACTTAAAGGCACTCATATTTATCTAGATGATGACTTGACACTTGAACAACAAGATGATTGAAGGAAGGAATAGGAGAAAGTGAAATTAGTAAGAGAAGCAGGAAAATGGGCGTGGCTGAAATATGGGAAAGCTCAAGTCAGCAGGCATTTAACAAACCAAAAATAGAGATTCAGGGCTCCTCGAGAGTATATATACATGGTGAGATGGAATTGTAGAGGTTACCCATGGAGGAAAGGATCGAGATTGGGGCCCATAGTATAAAGTAAAGACATCATTGTCCTTATGGAAACCCATGAGCATGATGGTTGCAGGGTTCCAAAATTCGAAGAATACAATAAAATTTCAGTGTGGAATGAAGAGACTAGTACAAGGAAAGGGCATGGAGGGATCACCTTTCTAATAAGAGAAATGTGGAGTGGAATAGTGAAAGTGGAAAAATAGGGTCCAAATAAACAATTTATATGGCTAAATATAATAGATAACAAAGCAACATTCAAGCTGGCTACATGTTACTTTTCTCTAAAAAACTTGAAGTTCTATAAGAACACAACTTGTAGATAAAGAATACCCTTATGTTGATTTAAAAAGAGATAGTTTTGCTTTAAGGATTTTAAGAGATATAGTTATAATTAGTGACTTTAATGCCAGGAGTCTATTCAGTTGGGAAGTGATGGGAATATGGACAAAATTCCTTTTTTATTAGAGGAGAGTGAGGGTCATCAATGGAAAATCACTTATAAAGATGGGAATGACAGTGTGTCACAATTTGGTGCTGAGTTGTTAGGCATATGTAGCCTCTATGACATGGAAATTTGCAATGGTATGAAATCTTCGCCAAGATGCGGTGACATCACATGTAAAACTTACAATGGTCAAAGTTTGGTAGAGTATATAATATGCTATCAGATCTTTATTTGCAATTTGTTGGAGTTCAATATTGAGGATTGTCCAATTGACATGAATTTTTACCATATGCATCTATGTATTAAGTTGGGAATACACACAAGTGGGCTACAACAAGAACCAAATAATGTCATAAAAAGTACATGCAAAAGGAAGAATCCTCATAAATCAAGAAAATCAAGAGCTCTTTGTTGCTGCTCTGGAACAACACGTTTAGTGGACAAAAAATAACACAGAAAGTAAGGAAGACAATGTAGAGATATAGTTCATTTGTAGCAATATGTTGATCCCTTTGATCCACAAAGCCTTTAAGGTGTGCAAAAGATCTTGGCCTAAGAAGAGGGTCTCAAACACTTTTCCAACCAATCCTTGGTATGATGAAGAGTGCAAGGTTGCTAAAATATCACTTAAGGAGAAGGAGACAAACAATGAAAGCATGAAAAAGTATACAAATATGATAAAAACAAAAAATAAATAACTTTATGTGACTTCAAGAAGGAATGAATTAATCTCTTCGGGAAAGCACAACCCCAAAGGATTATGGAAGGAACTATAACAAAAGAGAAAGAAAATAGATAATAATATCTTAGATACACATTGGTTGGAATATGCAAAGCTCCACTATGAGAGAAAACAAGAGAAAAGTAGCCCTCCCATAATCAACACTATAATTAAGTTATTGTTAGTGGAGGATGCCAAGTGTGGTATATAAAATTTAGCAAGTGATAAAGCCCAAGACATCGATGGGTTGCAAGCATAATTTTTAAAATGGGGTGTTGAGATCTTGGCTCCAATCATCAAAAGGATCTTCAACAAGATGATGCAAGGCAATTTTCTAGTTGAATAGACAAGTGTTGCTATCCCTCTTTATAAAAGTGCAGAAATCAATAATTCCTCTAATTATCACACTATTATGGTCAATCCTATTCCTAGAAAATTGTTTGGGAGCATGATGGAGCATAACATCAACAATTCGGCAGAAAAAAGGGTAAAAGAGCAAAAGGGAAAGATGGTTTTAGGCCAAGGCACTCTACAATTGATCATTGCATTAGTCTTTGGCACTTCATCGAAAAAGTATGGGACATCCAGGGTGGGGAAGCATTTTGTTACTTCAATGATTTCAAAAAATATTTTGACACTGTTCCTAAGGATAAGCTTTGGAGAAGATTGAATGAGCTTAGAATCCCAAGTGAATATATAGTCGTTGTCCATAAACTTTATGAGAAAGTACTAAAATCAACGCTAAGGAGGGCTTTTCTGAATGCTTTGGTAGTGACATTGGGGTCAAGTAGGGGTGCTCCCTTCCCCCCACTCTATTTGATTTATATATTGATAAGCTATAAGAATGGTTAAAAAACACTAGTGGAGAGGGTATTCAACTAGTGGATTATGTGGTGAAGCTATTTTTGTATGTTGATGATCTTATCCTAAATGCAAAATCTGCTCATGGTTTGAGAGAGCATTTGAAGTCCTTAGAGATATTTTGTTAAGAGGATGGGAAGCAAGTAAACTCTAGCAAAACCAAAGTCACATTCTTCTTTTTGAAGTGGAAAAAACAACATGTTAGCTTTATATTTGAGGGAAAATCCTTGGAGATAGTGAAAGAGTACAAGTACTTAGGGATTTTTTTTTGCAACAAGTTAAGTTGGGAGATGTGCAAAACTAAAAGGATTGAAGGGGGATGTAGAGCTTCTTACCTTCTTCATAACTAATGCTGGAAAGCAGAATTATGGGACTGGAAAACCAAGAAAACTCTTTTTGGAGTCTTGGTTACCCTGATTGTCCTTTATGGATGTGAAGTTTGGGGGAGCAAAACGTCATATCACAAGTGGAGACAACGAGAAAGAATTCAAAATCACTTGATCATTAGTAACCTCAAAGTCATGTCAACGGTCCCATATGAGATCTTGCTAGCCGAGGCTAGTAAGTTCTTGTTAGAGCACTAGAAGGAAAATACCTTCTAACAGAGGTTATAACATAGGTTTTTATAGTTAGAAAATTGGCAAAAATTGTCAAAAAGGCATCCGCTACAACGTTTGTTTGTGATAATGGATACTTTAGCAGAGATTGTAATGGAAATTCATAACAACCAAAAAAATCTAAGTGGTCGAAGGTTTTAGTGGATGTTTTTGTTGCAGTGCACTTCATGGAAGAACTAGCACCGATGCACTACATATAAACGCGCTAGGATGCATACATAAATAAAAGCATTGAGGCATTGAATGCAAGGAACATTGGTGCGTAATATATACTGAACCGGTGCTAATACATAAAAAATGCCTCGGGGCCTTCTTGTAAGGAATGACACTGTGGCACACAAAAGATAATTACAGTCTTGGTGCTTTTGTTTAAACTTGTAGCACCGACGCATATTGTTTATACAAATGTACTGGTGTGTTAGTTATATAAAAGGACCAATGTTGTTAGTTTTCATAATGCACTGGGGTTGGAAAAAATATTTTGTAGGACCAGGGTGTTAGTTCTATGAAAGCACTAGTGTGTTAAGAATTACAATTCACCGGGGTGTTAATTGCAAACAATACAGGTGCTTGAAGAAATAAATGTCCTAGTGCTGTCATTTTCCGAAAAGGCACTTGTCATGCAAAAAATATGTCATCATGGTGATTTATATAATATAACACACTAATGCGTTTTTATGTTATGGATGCACCGATTGTTTGTATGATATTTTCTCTTTTTTGGAAACATCGACCTGTGACAGTGCAATTATTGTAATTTTCTAAATCTGTTATTAATCGAAAAATCGATATATATCTTATAACATTATTCATATAAATTAAATTTTGATTAGTGCATTTGCTGTCATTTTCTGAAAAGGCACTTGTCATGCAAAAAATATGTCATCATGGTGATTTATATAATATAAAGCACCGATGCATTTTTATGTTATGGATGCACCGATTGTTTGTATGATATTTTCTCTTTTTTGGAAACATCGACCTGTGGCAATGCAATTACTGTATTTTTTTTATAAATCTGTTATTAATCGAAAAATCGATATATATCTTATAACATTATTTCTATAAATTAAATTTGATTAGTGCATTTGTATATAATGTTCGGATTAATTTATTAATTTATTAGGTTTCACATCTCTTCATTATAGTATTTAATTATCTATATATTTAATCAATGGTGTAATATTTCACAACGACATTTGATAACAAAATAGAATAAATTAAAATGTATTTTATTATATATCAATAAGAGGCTCTCTGTCATATAAAATAAGTTTGTTATTGGTAACCCCTTATCTTTCAATTGGGATACTATGTCCATTACATTAAACAAAATGTCTGATTTTCACAAACAATTATTTCAAAAAATACACGAGGTTGCATTGATATCCAAATAAATCATGATTCTTCATTAGAACTGTTGTCAATGCTCGAGCTATTTCTATGACTTGGGGTTATTTGGAAGGATATTTTGTTGATTACATCAATTGTTTTCATCTTCTTGATTTTTGTTCCATTCACAAACATAAAAATAAAGTGCAATGAGTGTATCTACATTGGTGAGAATAATGAAAATTGAAATAAATAATATACATCAATGTAAATTGAATAACAATTTACCACAACTATAAGTGACTCATAAACTGTGCACATGGTTTCAAAACCAAGTCTCATTCCTTGTTTCAACAAGTCTTTTGTTGACGTAGTTCCATACTTAGTTTCCTGCATGTTTTAAACCCCAACATAAATCATAGATTTAATATAAAGAATTATTTTGTTATATTAATTATAAACTTAGAGAAATAAAACAACATAGATACTTAAAAATTCCATAATTAATTTTTGATATGCCAACATATACTCACAACCAATATTTAACCCAATGTCAATCAATTCTTCTAATGCCTCTTCTTTATATGTTAGCATCTATTTGATGACATTTAAGGATGGTTGCTGTAAAACAACTTAAAATATACAAAAATGAAACATTGAGTTGTTATAAGAAAATATTAACAATTACTCACAAACTTTGACATCAACCCTTTTCTTCCTTGTCGTCCTGTTTTATGTGCTGAATGGATTCCATTTTGTTTTCTTTTCTGTAAGAAAATACTTGAAGATTAATATTTAATGCTAAATTATTTTTTATATGTACAAAGTCAATCATGATTACATACATTTGAAGCACATTGTTGTTAAGATGTCTCCGCTTGTGATGCAATTATATCCATTTTTTTGACCATCTCCTTGTACACTTTTTTGGACATTCATGCTGGCATGTTTCGCATATCAGCTCGTTGATCATTTGAGATTTTCATAGTCTTCCTGAAAAAAGCAATAAACCATTTTTATATTGATATATGAAAACTAAATATAACAAAATTGATATTAATAAATGAATGGTTTGTAGTAATATATACATATCATTCTAGAAAATCATTTTAATTAGAACTATTACATTTTAAATGTTTTGTTGTTGTTGTATGTTTTTGTTATTGCAAGCCTAACATGTTTCATTGACCATTGCTCTTGAAACACTTCCTTTGCTTTAGATATAATTTGGTTCTTAGAATCATTGGATTGATTTTTGTATTGTAAGTGGAAAGTACATCTATACGTTCTTTCCCCTAGATCCCTCATAGTTTTGTAAAAAAATTCCCCCTTTCATTAACCTCCAACACCACTCCAGATGAGCTAAGGACTAATTCATCATCATTTACGTGTTCTATAATATTTCTTTTCTTAGAACAACATTGATCTTTTCCTTAATTTTTGCTCATGTAGAACATTAAACATAACTTCAAAAAAAAAAAAAAAACTAACTAACTCATATTGAATAGTATTTTTTCATTCATCTAATTTATTCTTCTGCAATTTTTCTATTAGGATTTTACACTCTTTTTCACTTAGATTAGTAATAATCTCATCGACCTTCTTCATTTTGTAGTTCTGCACAACACACACTAACTAATACATATGAGTTAAACTTACATATAGTTCAAACATATTAATTTTGTAAAGAATTTACAAAGAACTTGTCTTCTCTGTTTTTTTTTATGTGTTATCATTGTGTTGCTTATTGTTTTTTCTACTTGCAACTTTCTTAGACATATTTTATCAATATACAATGTGTACCATTAAATATAGAAGCCATTGAAAATATTTTATAAATAAATCAAATATTTTTAAGCCAAAAAGAGCTATGGTAACTGATGCATTTATTTGAATAAACGCATTAGTGCGTTTATCCCATTAAACGCACTGAGTGTTTATTTCTTCGACATCGTCAGGGAAAATAAAATTTTAAAATAATTTTAAAATATGACAGTGTGATTTGTAACATTAAACACATCACAATGATTTAACAGTGATATTTGGAAGAGGCGCGTAAGTGTGTTATATTACATCAGGAGCAACAATGAACATACTGGACAGAACCAACAATGTTATAAATATACCAGTGCGTTGTATTACACACGACTCACCAGTGTGTTATATTACACAGGGCGCACCACAAAACATATATCTGTTTAAAAAAAACAGACATGGCCGACAAGGTTTGGATCTAATTCAATAAGTGATTCCCCTACTTTGAATGTCAAACACCCTATATATAGTAAGTACATAAACCCATTAAATATAAAATGCCTAAAATGAAAAACCCTAATTGTGAAGTGGTAGAGGTTGATTTTATTTGTTGAATTTTTAGAAACAGAGATCGTAATTTTTGTTTGTTTGTTTGTTTGTAAATCAAGATTTTATTCATTCATAAAAAAGGAGGTACATTAGTAGAAAAATGCAGGTAGTCTCACCCCGACCAGGTTTGTTGACTACTGCGATCGACATATGGCAAAGAAATAAAAATACAACTAAAGACACAGTCCACAACTTAGGAGGTCAAAAGCACCAAAAAACACATAAAACAAGTAAAACACCCATAACCATGCTAGTCATTTGAAGTAATAGAATTAGGGTTGTCCAGAGCTTTCCTTGGAGGAGGAGGAGGGTGGAAGGAACACTAGACATGCTCTTCGAAGTGGGCCATCCATGACTCATCTTCTCCACCTTATCAGATAATAGATTTTTTCCTTGTGATCCAGGTGGATCTTCAAAAAATTAAACATAACTTCAAAAAAAAAACCTCATATTGAATAGTGGCAGAATCTGGATACGATTAGCATCGGATCAAAGTGGCTTAAAACTCGAAGTGGCAGAATCTGGATACGATTAGCATCAGATCAAAGTGCTCATCATCCTGATTCCAACAGTCTAAATGACACTCAAATCCGAGTCCAGATGACAAAGTTAGAGCAAGTCAAAGTTTGAGTTGACTTGTCTAGGTAGCAGGGAGAAGATGACATGGCATAGTTTCAGTGAATAAGGGAGTGCCACGTAGCAGGATGCCGCTGGACCTTGCATATGGCATATCGAATCAAAGTGGCTTAAAACTCAAAGTGGTAGAATTTGGATACGATTAGCATCGGATCAAAGTGGCAGAATCTGGATACGATTAGCATCAGATCAAAGTGGCTTAAAACTCAAAGTGGCAGAATCTGGATACGATTAGCATTGGATTAAAGTGTCTTAAAACTCAAAGTGGCAGAATCTGGATACGATTAGCATCAGATCAAAGTTCTCATCACCATGATTCCATTGATCTGAATGACACTCAAATCTAAGTCTAGATGACAAAGTTAGAGCAAGTCAAAGTTTCAGTTGACTTGTCTAGGTAGCAGGGAGAAGATGACATGGCATAGTTTCAGTGAATAAGGGAGCGCCACGTGGCAGGATGCCACTGGACCCCGCATATGGCATATCAGGGACAAGGAAGAGCACTTAAGGAAGAATCGGGCCTAGGCTTTCCTGGCTGCGATATCACATATTGCAGGCCGAAGGAGTTACGAATCGGCCCCAACAAGACTTAGATGTGATGCGATATACATCACATATCACAGTCGTACAAAAGAGGTGGTGCTTGCGATGTGGTTCAGGAAAAAGTGTCAATTGTGATTTCGCGATGGGCACCGATTGCGATACTGCGATAAGGGGCCCAGATCCGATATACTATATATCATGATTAATAAACCCAATGGGTCTGCAGATGTTGCAGAGTGCTAACTAGTGCATTGAGGGTTTCATGTCGATTGCGATAATGCGATGGGAGTACCAGACGCGAAACATTATGGCATACGGTGAATACTCCTGTTGGATCCGTAGTTATCGTGGGATGCATGTGTCTCGGCTTGGATTGTTTGCCGATAAGTTGGAAGTGCCGATAAACTCGCCTCCAAGACTCATGCGCTGTTGTAATGGGTTGCTTTATTAGACATTGGATTTTCTATTACGGAAGGGTTGTTTACATGAATCCTTCTGCCTGCTAAGCTTAGGTATTATGTTGGAACTTCCAGATTTTGAGGGATGCCGCCGTGATCTTATATATATGACTGTTGTGTTAGAGAAAGGGGAGAGGGAGAATTGGACAAATACACAGATTCTATTGCATACAATAGACCTTGACCCTAGTAGTAGGCTAAACCTCACCTTGAGTAGCAGGGAAGTTCCGAGAAGGTTGCAGAAGGCCTGATTATCCAAATTAAGAGTTTGGATAGGCATTTTTGCACTATTTTTTGTCGGGATTTCAGTGGTTCTGTCCGTTTTTAAAGCCGGGCTCTCCATTATCTACCCATGTATCAGATTGGAGGTATAAGGGTTGAAATTTCTTATTGCTATACTTTTATATCTTTTATGCCACTAATAAAAAGAAGGCCTCTCCAATATTGAGTAGGGCCCGGAGACGTAGTCCAAACTGGACGAACTCCGTAATCAATCATTGTGTCATGATTTTTGTGTTCTTTTGGTTATTTCCGCATTGTTTATGTGCTTTTAAGTTCCATGGTTAATTAACTCTGTTATATGTAATTCCAATGCATATGTAAGTAAAAGATCTCTGATCAAGTTTGGTATCAGAGTAGGTCTTTGTAGATACGAATTGCATGAGTTTATGATAACCCGGAACAAGCTGTGAAAAGGAGAAGGAACACTTAACTCCTTTGATCCTGAAGCATGACATGCACAACAAAGAAAAAACATAGCCAATGAAGAAGCTAGTTGGGAAGAGGAACAAAATTTCTGAAAGGTATTCTACAATATGGCGGGAAAAGTAGACAAGTTGTTTGTAGAGTATGAGAAGGCACTTGGGCATGAGAAGAAGGATGTCGATGATTGTGAATCAGCAAATTGGGAAGGTGGCGGAGAAGATCCTCCTCCCTCTCCTTCTTCCAGTGATAGCTCTCATTACTCTCATAGAAATTCCAAACAGACCTCTAAGAAACCTTTCCTTAAACTAGATGTAAAGTTTGAATTGCCTATATATGCTGGAGAGTGTAATGTAGAAAAGCTAAACAATTGGATTAGGTAGATTGAGGTCTACTTTTGCATCCAGTAGATCAAAGAAGATGAGGCAAAGATCCAGTTGGCATCCATTCGACTGAGTGGCACAACTCTCGTTTGGTGGGATAGAAGATTGCAAAGAAGCAAAAAAATGGGTAACCTTCTTTCCTCAGGGTCAAATTTATTTCTGCATTGAAGAATCAGTTTCACCATCTAGAATATAAACAAAAAAAATTAATGGAATGTCAACGTCTAAGGAAAAACAAGGGTCAAAATGTGCAAAACTTCACCGACGAATTTAGGAAACAAGCATTGAATTTGAGCATTCCATTAGATTCACCAGATATTGTAACTAAATATATTGGTTCTTTGCATAGTTACATAAGACATTCATTATTTTTGTTTGAGCCTGCTACTATCGATGAGGCCAATGTGAAGGCCATGCTTTTTGAGAGCAGGGGAATGCGTGAACAAAATGACCACCCAAAAAGAGCCGCAACAACCAAGAGAAGAGGAGCAAAGCCCTCTTGTACACATTATGAGAAAGAGGGACACGACGAAGAGAATTGCTGGAAATTGCACCCTGAGTTGAGGCCTAGGGGGAATGATAGAAGGGAGAGGCAGAAGACAACTTCCACCCTGCAATAGGATCATGAGTTTGAATCATAAGAAGACGAGAAGGCCACAACTGCGGGATTTACCCGAGGTAAACCAATTGACTTCGGGTCAGATTCCAGTGACGAAAGGAAGATCACAGCTCTTGGGATTGCAGCGGATGGACCCATCGATCTGGGTGCTGATTTAGACGATGAAACAAAGGTCTCAATAGATATTGTACCAAAGGTGAAAGGGATACCGAATGCGGCATGGCTCCAGGAACTTGAGGAGATCAACCAAAGCATTCAAGTAGAGAATACTGAGCTAAGGAGACTCCTACAGGAAGCCGAAAAGGAGAAAAAAAGTTTGCTATGCCAGTTGCAAGCAAAGGATGAAGCCTTGGAAAAGTTGTAGCATAACCGCCTTGAGGTAAAAGGTGACTCTTCAGCTTCATGTACCTTTCTTGATGATGATTTTGCTGTTTTTGAAAAACAGGTATCGGCTCCAAACTATTAAAGAGAATGGGGTATGAGGGGAAGGGCCTCGACATTAATGTCCAAGGCATTATAAACCCCATCAAGGTGGATGACTTTCATCAACATGTAGGACTCAGGTATGTCAGGAAGGAAGTTGGGGAATGCTCCAAAACAAATAGTTCCCAACCAACGACGGATGATGAAATCACTTCCTTGCGTTCTAGTGATAGTGAGGGATCCATGAACACTTATCAAAGGAGCACCAAGGGAAAGTGCTCCAGGATGACCCTAAAAGTTTGGAGGAGGAAGAATCATTGTAGTGACTTCAACGAGGCAGGGCCAACGGGTGAAAATATTGAACAAACGAATCCACCACATTCATGGCGTTCTTATTTATTAAGTGAAATATGGTTTTTTTTTTTTATTGTAGCTTGTTATGGCCATCATTTGTAAATCATGTGTTGCAAATCAATGTAAAAGTGACAATGTGTTTTCCATCACTTCAAAATGCAACAATGGTATTTGTGGCCTTTTCTTATGAATAGTTGAGGTATTGGTTTTTACTATGTAATCCTTGACCAAAGAGTGTGTGTTATAAAGTCTTGGAAAGTGAGGGGTTGCTTGAGTCATGTATGGTTTGTATATGATTGCAAAGGATGTACTAGTCTCGCGTAGAGGTGTTTGAAAGTGTGACTTGGCAAGGACACAAACAATGTGATGGATGTGTTAATGCTTTTGGTAGAGTACATTCGTGTTGGCTTCAAAGGATTGCATCCAAGAAAAGTTCGATGGATGCAGAAGGAAAAAGTGAGGAAGCAATTTCCTCACTTACCAATTTACTTAAAAGTCTTTTGGTCGTCCAAAAGCTCTTAGTGGGGAGGATTGATCCAAGTGGGTCTTCAGAAAAGTACCAATGGCATGAAAAAAGGCTCAAAAATCAAAGCAGAATAACCTAGATAAGCTTAGCATCGGATCAAAGTGCTCGTCATCCAGATTCCAACGACGCGAACGACACTCAAATCCCAGTCCAAATGACAAAGTTAGAGCAAGTCAAATTTTGAGTTGACTTGTCCAGGAAGTAGGGACAAGATGACATGGCATAGTTTCAATGAATAAGGGAGTGCCACGTGGCAGGATTCCACTGGACCCCGCATATTGCATATTTACGAAAAGGAGGAGCGCTTAAGGAAGAATCGTCCCCTGGCATTCCCGGCTGTGATATCGCATATTGCAGGTCGGAGGAGTTACGAATCGGCTTCGGCAGGACATAGATGCCATGTGATATACATCGCATATGGCAATCGCACAAAAGAGTTGGTGCTTGCGATGCGGTTTGGGAAAAAGTGTCGATTGCAATTTCGTGGTGGGCACCGATTGTGATACTGTAATAAGGCGCCCGAACATGATATACTATATATCATGATTAATAAACCTGGCGCATCCATAGATGTTGCAGAGTGCTAACCAATGCGCCGAGGGTTTCACGCCGATTGCGATAATGCGATGGGAGTGTCGGACGCGAAACATTATGGCATACAGTGAATACTCCTGTAGGATCCGTAGTTATTGCGGGATACCTGTGTCCAAGCTTGGATTATCCGTCGATAAGTTGGAAGAGACGATAAACTGGCCACCGAGACTCATGCGTTGTTGTAGTGGGTTTCTTTATTAGACATTGGATTTTATATTACAGAAGGGTTGTTTCCATGAATCCTTCCACCTGCTAACCTTGGGTATTATGTTGGAACTACCCAATTTTGAGGGATGCCACCATGATCTTATATATATATGACTCTTATGTCAGAGAAAGGGGAGAGGGAGGACTGGTTGAATACACAAATTATATTACATACGACAGACCCTGACCTTGACAGCAGGCCGAAACCTCACCTTGAGTAACAGGGAGGTTCCGTGAAGGTTGTAGAAGGCCTGATTATCCAAATTGGGAGTTTGGATAGGTGTTTTTGCACTATTTTTCACTAGGAGTTTAGTGGTTTTGTCTGTTTTCAAAGCTAGGATCTCCATTCTCTGCCCATCTATCAGCTTGGAGGTATAAGGGTTGAAATTGCTTGTTGCTGTACTTTTATCTCTTTTATGCCACTAATAAAAAGAAGGCCTCCCCACTATTGAGCAGGGCTCAGAGATGTAGTCCAAATTGGATGAACTCTGTAATCAAATCATTGTGTCATGGTTTTTGTGTTCTTTTGGTTATTTCCGCATTGTTTACGTGCTTTTAAGTTCCATCGTTAATTAACTTTTTCATATGTAATTCTGATGCATTTGTAAGCAAAAGATCTTGGATCACCTTGCTAGACCACCACGACCTGCTCTCGAACATGACATTGGAAGTAATGCATCTTGTTCAATGTGGAAATGAGCTCTACGTGCTCTTCCTGTTTCGCCCACTCTGAGGTTTCCACGTGTTCCAGTATCGATTGATTCAATCCTGACAATTTTCTAAACAACATTGATGTTCCTTACTTTGTCCACACCCCGATCGACTCACCTTCCCCCATCTTCCCCTGCCTCCACAGTGCGTTGCTCCACCCCACTATTAAGTCTGCGATGTGCTACCCCCACGACCATCCACTGAGCCACCACGACCATGATCACTGCAAGCCTAGAAACCACCCGACCTGAATGACCAGAAATTTCACCACCCTAGTCAGAGCGAGTGGTCACCGTTGTCACCATTGCCACCTGCATAGGAGACTCCCGACCCCTCTAGCTGGTTGAATTGTGCTTCGACAGGGAAGAGCAGTGGGCAATATGTGGTATTAGGCACATTATAACAAAATCAACATCACTGAGAAGAGATGGTGCGAACCAATAGAATTCAAAACCCACTACAACTTCAACCATAGAGAGTCACCCCACCCACGCTGGTAAGACCACAAACAACCACACCAAAAGAAGAACGGGGAAACAAAAATTCCAACCAACAACAAGAAATTGGATCCTCAATTATCCATTCTCGACCCTTTGCAAGACAATCACAGACCAGACCACCCAAAAGCCAACACACCTTCGTCACAAAATCCACATAACCATACAAATCCATAGGAAGAACTATTGAGGAGGGCAAGTCAATTTCCGTGTAGACGTAGAGGAGAACCCACCCACGCATAGGAGGACCTTCGAATGGGCTTCCTAACCAAATACCCAAATCCTACTTCACTCAAAAAATCCAAAGACCACACCTAGAAAGGAAATCGGCCAAAATACTAGTCCAGAAGCTGGGGAGGGGACGTCGGCGACAAAATCGCCACCTTTCCCAGACAAAGTGCCCATTGCATTTCCTTCTCCTGTGCTTAATTTTTGAACTATGCTCTTCAAACTGATACCACGGCCAGACTATCGCCCCTTCCCACTCTCCTCGAGGTTGATGGGGAATTCACACAGGTTGCCATAGCGACTCGCGTACACAAAATGTCGTGAGAGGATGGGGAGACCGATCCTCGCACCAATGACGAGGTGTTAATCATTATTTCCCACGCGTAACTCACTTGCTCGGTATAGTCAATAGTATATTTTTTATTATACAGGTTTTTAATTTTTATTTATTTATTTTTCATTTTTCTAAATTGTGAATAAATCTAACATAAATTGTAAAAAAAATTAACTATAAAGTTTAAATTTTTCCAGGGTTTTTAGTGAGTCACTATACCTTTCGAATTCTGATCTTTCTGTGGTTCCAAATATTTTTCTGCTCCATAGTGCTCTGAGTATGTCTCTCTTGCAAATAATCTTTCTTTTAATTAAACCCTAACATAAATTATTAAAACTTTTATTAGTAAAATAAGCAATAATTTTTTTTTTACTATGTAGGGTTTTGAGTGAATCACCATACCTTTCAATTTATGATATTCTGAATAGTTCTGCTATGTCAAAGTATTTTCCTGCTGCACAGTGCTCCTGGTATGTCTCTCTTGCAAATCACTCCCTTTAAATTTTAGGTAAAATAATGAAATAATGAATAACTTTTTACTATTTAAAAGAACTTATGAAATTAGATTTCGAAAAATCAATTGCCGCTTGTTTTTTAATTTTTAAAGAAGAAGAAAAAAGAAAACACATTTTTTTATCCAAACATCGGTGCAATTGATAGTCAAGCGCACCGATGCGTTTATAATAAAAGCGCACCGAAATTGTCTGGGCACCAAGTTTTTTCAATGCACCGACATGATACATTTTTTTTTTCTTTTCAAAATCCTAAAATAGTGCGATGGATTTTTTTAATGCGACGCAATTTTTATTTAAAAGAATCGATGCTCTAATTATTATAAGAGCACCAAGTTGGTTGAATTCATTTTTATTTTCTAAAATCCGAAACAGGTGTGTACCCATGTTTTTTTTAAATGCATCGATGCATTTTTGTACAAGAGAGTCATATATATATATATATATATATATATATATATATATATATATATATAAAGAGAGAGAGAGAGATTTTTATTTTTTATTTTTGTTTGCAAAAAATCGCAACCTTTTATTAAGCCATATAAAAAGTTATATGAGCACATGCACATGCATTAAATCATTTCCACATATAGCAATATATGACCAAAACAAAGATCATAAATTAGGTTGTTGAGGGTAACCCCAACTGCCAATAACTGTCTCAAAGTATCATAGACTGATGTCCATGAAGTTCCCAAAAATAATGTCCTAAATGCATAGTCAAAGTGGCTTTTGTCACTCTTTTAATGTCAAAATTAATATAGACACGAACAACTGATCATAAATATGAAAAGACAATAGTACGCCCCTTGAGAAACACATGAAACCGGTAAAAACATAAACATAAAGGAAAATGTGTATGAATGATCCTGATGCGGAAGAAGACAATCTGTCAAAGATCCAAAAAAGGATGATGCTGGTAGTTTTGAACTGCTCCTCCTACTAACTCATTGATCTGCCAATTACCTTGATTCTGTTGAGCACCCTCCTTAAATAATGTGTTTGCTGCTCCATTACATTCCCTGTATATATGGCAACACGAGATGAAGTTGAAGGAAAATTTTATCGGATAAATTTCTTCTACTATGTAGAAATTCCTTTTCGATTCAAACTGCTTATGTAATTTTCTAAAACAGAAGACTTGAATCTACTTCACTCATTACCAGAAATAATTAATTAGTCAAGAAATCAAGATGCACACAAGAGAAATAATTCAATCAACATATTACGCAATGATTTCTTGGGGAAAGCCATAACAAAAAACCCTTGCTATCTGTATATTGCATTATTCAGAAAATATGAGAAGATTACAATGCTTTGCTCAAGCCTGAACAACCTCTACACTATCTCTATCTGTCTCACAACTTCTTAGACAAGCCTTGGCCAATATTTAACCAATTTTTTGTTTGCCCAAGTCCCTAATTCCTTGCGTTGTTTTCTTGGGAATTAGCCCCTATTAGTTAGGTAAATTCGTCAACTGGAATTGCACAATCCATCACAGGCCTTCCTATGGCTGCATGCACCACATGTACAATTTGGATGATTATACAACTCATAGTACACTGCTAAATTATCATTTAACTGGTTGAACACATGAAACAACACCCCACTATTAGACCTCCTACTAGTTCCTCCATAAGTTGGAACTAGTTTAACTGACTTTAGCTCAATTAAACTGAATTAAATAATTACAACTCAAAATAAACTCAACCAAGGCTCCTATAAAGTAGGAGACACTCTATGTGACTCAAGTTAGACCCTAAACTCGAATTAATTGAACCAACGAAGTCAAATTAACTTATTTAACTCGTACAAGTTGTCTTGTGATGTGGAATTACAATTTTTTTCCTAATTTAATTCAATGGAAACTTAAATCAGGATTTTCTTGTTGCATTTTCAACACTCCCTCTCAACAAGAAAGGGATTATCAGATACCCCAATCCTTCCTCTATGAAACTCGAATTTTCCTCTTGACAGTGCCTTAGTCAAGATGTTTGCATCCTGTTCCTCTGTAGGAATGTACTCTAACACCATGATTCTCCTCTACACAATCTTTGAGATGGTGATACCAGATGTCGATATGCTTGGATCTATCATGAAAAACTGAATTATCAGATAGTTTGATACAACTCTAATTATCACAGTAAATCACTGTAAGATCCATCTGCTGACCAAATAACCAAACAAGGATCTTCGTCATCTAGATAGCCTCACAAGCTGCTTGACTAGCAGCCATGTACTTTTCTTCTTCTGAATTGAGTGCAATCGATCTCTGCTTCCTTTTGTACCAAGAAATTACTACTGACCCAATACTGAAGATTCCCCCTGATGTGCTCTTCCTCTATGTTGGATTCCTTGCCCAATTTGCATCTGTGAAGCCTTGAAGCTTCACTCCCTCTGTCCGTCTGTACCAAATACCAAATTGAGTGGTGCCTTTGAGGTATCTCAACACATGTTTAGCTACCTCCCAATAGAGTTTGGTTGGATTAACAATTGCTTGACTAATCTGGTTAACTACAAAACACGTTCGGTTGTGTGTTCACAAAGTACATAAGTGAACCCACAAGCTTCCTGTAAATAGTATCCTCACACACTTCACCCGAAGTAGTATCTTCCTTCCTCCAATTCCCTGCTAGAGGAGTCTCCATGGGTTTGCTTCTCTCCATGTGGAACTTCTTCAGTATCTCGTTGGCATACTTGTCCTAAGAGGCAAACATTTCCTCATTTCCTTGCCATAGTTCCATACCAAGGAAATAATGCATAAGCCCCAGGTATCTTGAATTCTCTTGCAATATCCTCTTTGCAAGATTTGACCAACTTCTCATCACCTGTTAGAATTAAATCATCGACATATAATAATATAATCAATAATTTACCTTCAACCACAATATGGTAAAGGTTTGAATCTACTTCACTTTTGGTGAAGCCCAACCTGGTGAAATAGCCATCGATCCTGGTGTAGCAAGCACGGGGTTCTTGTTTCAATCCATACAGCGCTGGCTTGAGCCTGCACACACGCGAATCTCTGTTGAAGGTCTCAAATCCTTCTAGTTGCTCTATGTAGACCTCTTCCTCAATCACTCCTTTGAGGAAAGTTGTATTCATATCCATCTAATATATTTTCCATCCCATCTGCGCTAAAAGTGATAGAATAGATATGATTGAAGAGTAACTTGCTATTGGAGAAAAGGACTCATCGTAATCAACCTCCATATGAGAGAACCTATAGCCAAAAATTTGGCCTTGTGTTTCTCGACACTCCCATCTGATGCTTGCTTCACCTTATAGATCCACCTAGAACCTACCATTGACTTGTCGTTTGGCCTTGGGACAACTTCCGAAGCTCTGTTCCTAAAAATGGAGTCATACTCATCTACCATGGCATCAACCCACATTGGTTGCTGCACTGCTTCCTCAAATGATGATGGCTTAGTCTCTACACTCTCTCTCATCAGAGCCATGTAGCTAGTGTATCGATCTGGTGACCTCCTCTGCCTGCATTGTGATGTGGGTGCTCCCACATTCTCTGTATCAACATGCATTAATCTGTTAGCTTCTCTGGTGCACTTCCTTCAATCTTTGGATGTCTCTACATGAGTGGGTGCTTCCACTCTATGCTCCTCTGCATGTGGCTGCTCCACATCATCTTTAGGTTCTTCCTTTGGAGCTAAAA
Organism: Pinus tabuliformis; assembly: GCA_031772625.1. NCBI lineage: Eukaryota > Viridiplantae > Streptophyta > Pinopsida > Pinales > Pinaceae > Pinus > Pinus tabuliformis. The sequence goes on along the minus strand of CM062816.1, from coordinate 745,727,164 downwards.
GCTCCTCATCTGCATGTAACTGAATCTCCCTCTCAAGGGAACATCTCATGGCCTTCTCTTCATCAAACTTCACATCTCTACGAACAACTGTCATCCTGTGAGATGGCATGTGCACTCGATAGTTGTGGGGCGTATTAGTGTACCCCACAAATATGCCCAACTCATCTGTTAGATCTAGATTTTTCCTTGCATCCATGGTAACATGACAGTAAACTGATGAACCAAATATCTTGAAGTGTGACAGATATGGTTTATATCTCGAAAAATCTTCTTCTGGTGTACTCATCCCGAGAATTCGACGAGGACTCCTATTCTGCACATATACAACTGTGTTGCATGCTTCAGCCCACAAGTGCAATGGTAGGCCCTGATCATGTAACATTGCTTGTGCAACTCCCACAATACTTATATTCTTCCTTTCAGCCACTAACGAGCCTCATCATTGGGTAATTATATGGGCCTTAACTCACCTCCTAGTTTAGTCAAACCAACTTTTCTCATAACTTATTACATGTTTTTGAATATATTTTGTTTATGAGGTGAGTTAGAGTTGGATATTATGATTTATTGTGAGTTAGAGTTGGATATTATGCTTTGTGAGTTAGATTTGGATATTATGCTTTGTGAGTTAGAGTTGGATATTATGCTTTGCTTCCATTTGTGCCTTATTTCAAGTAGCAGATTAGCAAGGAGAAAAAGGATCACCACAAGGTTATTAGCAGGTGTCTCAGCCTCACTTCCTACCTCTGGGACCATGACCTGAGGAAGGGACCCTTAAGCAACCCCAAAAACACAGATTTCTAGTTCTTTTATGAGCTTTGGAGTTCGCTATCTTTAATTTTGTATTTGGTTAATTTTGCAAGCTAGATTTCATTGTCATCTTTCTCATCTCCATTTCTACAGTAGATCTCACTCATGCTTTCATTCGTTTCATCAACTTTCTTCATGCATAGTATATGCATTTGATCCATTAATTATGCTTTTCTAGTATATGAAAATGTATCTTCTTGCATAGCCTTTTGGAAGACACACATGTTTTATGTAGAGCAGGTGATTCAGGAGGAGACTAAGACTTCATATCCAATAGCCACCTTCCACTTCACCCACCTTAGTCATCCCTTGTTTTCACCATCATCTTCACTATTTTTTCATCGTTTTTCATTGAAATTCTCCCAAACACATTGAGCGAATCTAGCCATCTATTATCTTGGATATTGACCCTTGAGTGATCCTAGACCTTCTATCACTCCATTCCACCCATCACACACCTTTCCTAAGCCTCCCATCACCTCCAACACCTCACATTTAGATCTCGACTGTATCCCGTAGGTTTCCTATAATTCCTACAGCATCATCCTATAGGTTTCTAGTACATGCTGTAGGTTTTCTCGGAACGACATGTTTTGAGGCCAAATTGATGGAAAACCTCTAGGAAGTCAACAAAAGCCTCCTAGGGACCCTCCACACCATCCAACCACTTCATAAATCTTCTAGCCATCCTTAAACACCCTTAATCCACTTGCCACATCCACTAGAACAATAAGTTTGGATACTTGATTTTGCATAAAAAGACCAAAAAAGAAAAAATAGATTTAGTTTAGTCTCTTTACTTGCACATTAGTATTGTTTGATGCTTCTTACTTCTGAAACCTAGATACTAGCATTTGTTTTATGTTGATTTAGCATTTCTGCCTATCATAGCTTCTTAAATGGTTAATTAGTGTATGGTGTGGTTTAGTATTACATGTTGACCTTCTCCATTAATGTAGTAGAGTAACTCTCTTAGAGTAGATTTAACTTTATTCCATCAAAGAATCAAGCTTCTTTTGACTCCATAGAAGTCTGGCTTGGAACTTCAGTGGTCTCTCGCCAACTGAACAATGAAAATAGGCAGAACCATCACTTTTACTTGTGCATACAACACTGTCACCTCCAAGTTTGTACGAACCTTGGGTTGATAAGTAAAGCTGGTATCCCAGGAGTTGCAACATCCTTGTTGCAATACTAGCGCTCATCACTTTTTGGCCCTGTTGCCAGGGAGGTGTTTGAGTAGAATGTGATTACTGCTTTCTTTTCTTCTATTTCTTGTCTTCAATATTCTGTCATTAGGTTATTTTTGCAAAAGTAATCTAGTTGTTTCCTTTCTTTCATTTTGCATTGTCTACTTTCCTTTCCACTTTGCAAGTAAGATTTCAATTCAGCAAGTAGCTTTTTCATTTTGTCAGTAATTTTCACTCAATCAAAAATTTCAAATATGCAAGTACTTTCCAAGTAAAAAAAATAAAATACAAAACCAAACCAAAAATATTTCCTTTCATGCCTCGCAGGAATAGGGACAACTTAGGGAATTTTTTTCCAAATACCCCAACTGCATCCAACAACCAACCTTCTCTCTTCTTCGATGGCTGTGAACTGGAGGAACCCTTAGGTGAGCAACCTGACATATTTGAAGAACCTACAGGGGAAGAAGAAGAAGAGGAACCCATTCCTACTGAATAATGGCTGAAAACCGAAATGATAGAGGGAGTAGAGAGAGAGTTGAGGGTGCCTTCCCCATCAGGGAAACCAATGGAGACACTAAGATGAAAAATATAAGCCCCTCTGCCCTACCTCATTTCCATGGCCTGACCACAGAGGACCCCGACACTTTCCTGTTTGAGTTTGTTGTTATATGCCGAACCTATGACTATACAGATGATGAGCAAAAGTTAAAACTATTTCCATCTACCCTCAAGGATGCAACATTGCGTTGGTTCATGGGTTTACCTAGAGATAACATCACAACTTGGGCTCAGATGCAATAGGCATTTAACAACAAATATCGTGACTACTATTGGTCAAAGGATACTAAAGAAGAAATTTTTAGGATAACCATAGGCAATGATGAATCCCTAGAGGATTACGAAGAAAGATTCCAGCTTAGTTACAAAAGGGCCAGGTGCACACAAGACCCTGAGTCACTAAAGCTGGTCCTGCTTAAGGGAGTAAGAGAAGATCTTCTGGATACCTTACATTTGTTAGTAGGGGGAGATATCTACCAATTACCCTATGAGGATATTAAGACTGTCTTTAGAAACCATTCTAGGGCAACCAGGAAATAGGGTAGGGGTAGTCAACCTATGGCTAGTACATCATCTTCCAACTCATCCATTAAGGATGAAATTGGAAGCATGCTGGAAGATTTCAAAAGTGAGATACTGCAGACCCTTTCCTTTCAAATGGACACCATGAACATCAAGAGGAAGCAGGAGGAAGCAGAGAGAGCCTTGGCCATTTTTTGTCCTAGATGCACCAGGAGGCATCCTAGGAATGAATGTCCATTGAACTCTATTGAAATTTGCTTGGTCTGTGAAGAAAACCACTCCACGAACAAGTGCCCTTCTTTGCCTGGACTCAAAGTTGTATATCAAGGAGCTGAAGGGGTCACTGAGCAACTTTGCTACTGTTATCACTCAGGTTGTCCTTAAGCTCCGGAAAAGGATACGGCCGAGGTAACCATAGACCAACTTTGGACTGCAAGTTCTAGCCAACCTGCAATCAGAGAGGGCTCTCTCTTTTAGATTTAGCTTTGTTGAAAAGGATTTTAGGCCAGGTTTTGAGTTCAGAGGGTTTTTGTTTTGTTTTTGGTGGGAAAATTGATGTCTTCAGACAGAGAGGCAAGGCATAGTCTAGAAGTTTCAAACCTTTGGGCGTGGAGTCGAGGAGGAGAACTGCTGGTGAGTTTCTTCGGTCACAAGAGAGGGAAAATGGAGCAAGATAGCTGCGCACGAAACAATATTTCAGGTTTAAATGATGGAAATAATGCTAAGTAATGAGAGGCAATTAAGAATCTCTCAATCAGCTTAACAGATGGGGGTAACAGAGCTCTACCTAGGGGCAGTAAAGAATCCCTAGATAATTGGCAAACACAGGTGAATCGCGGTAAATATGAGCCCGGGGTAATTCACATTCATAACCAATTCATTCAGAGGAAAACATAAAGAAACAACAGAAATTGAGCATAGAGTGTACTTAAACAAATTCTAAGCTATTCTTTCTTTCTGCTATTTAGATAGTGGTAAACAATAAACAGAGGTAAGATGCACTTATTGTTTCAGACTGCAGCACAAGAATTCCATCTTCATATCTCCAAAAACATTCATTTGCAACAGACAGTTTGCTCTCCAAGCTTTCAACAATCTTTGATTATAGAAAAACCCAGGTATACAATGCGAGTCTCTAGTGAAAACTCTCAATTTTTCAACGCTTGTAACAATGTAGAGGGCGGTATATATAGGGAAAAACTCTCTACAACTGCTTTTATTACAACTTGACCTAGAGGTCTGAAAGAAAGATGATTACTTAACCTAATCCTATCTAGAAATAAATGCAAAAAAATATCTCGGGCTGCGCTCAGGGCTGCCGTATCAAACTGAGTAAATGATGTAGTCCTTGGCGGCTTGGTGCAGTGTTTTCTGAAATAAATGTGTATGGGTTTCTGCTTCTTTGTTGTCTGTCTGCATTTAAAGCTTTAACTGTGATTTGAGGGCAAGGATGGGCTTACGCCTCTTGATTTGACTTTCTGGGGGGCTCATCAATGTTCAGGTGCTTCGAGCCCCTAAAAAATCTTGACTGATACTCTTTGGCTCTTCTTCTTCCTCTGATACTCTTTGACAATAAACTGGGCTGCTGTTTTCCTTTGCTGTGGGTCTAATCACAAATTAATGGCCGTTGTTCGGCCTCTGTTTCCTCTAGAACTGTCTTCTGCTCCTTTCAGCAAGCTTCGCGAAGAAAAATGGGTCATTCGGCGCCTTTCTGGCTTGCTGGGGGCTGCAATATGAAAATATTCCCTAAAGATTCCCCATTTAGGCCTAATTTATCCAAATTGGTCATCAAAAACTGCCTCAGAAACTGATTCCGGGGCTCCGGAGTGCGATTTTCGCCCTTCGCACCAAAAAAGTGATGATGACGTCAGCATGACGTCAGCGATGGGACCTCGTACGGCGGGTGACGTCAGCATGATGATGTGGCGAGATGACATCATCACGTACGGAGGTGACGTGGTAGTACGGCGGCTCTGAAGATGTGGCAGGACACGTGGCAGGTGACTCGGCGGTACAGTGGCAGGAGGGCCACGCAGGCGGATGACATGTCATGGTGACTGGGCAGGGGGGTGATGCAGGCAGGTGACGTCACCAGGTAGGGGCGGTTTCTGGTTTTGGGGCGCACCGCCTTTGGGCATGAGCGGTTTTGTCAGAGGGGGCTCCACCACAGCCCAGGAGGTGACGCGTGGCGGGAGTACGGTGGCAATACCGCCCATCTCCCGGACGCTAACCTTCGGGTGGTTCGGAGATGGGATGGCCCACCAACCGTCACTCTGGGCGCAGGGCGATCGGAGGGCTGGCGGCGATGGTGAGGCGGCGGGGGTATATGGGCAGGGAATATGCGCAAAATATTCCAAATTTAATAACGCGCGCAGGTGGTTTAAACTTAGGGAAAGTGGGTTATGGGGTTTAAAATGGGCGGGTTACGATATTTATAGTTAGGGCGTAGGGAAAAGGGGTAGAACATGGGTTTTTTGCGCGCGGGTTTAACAATTTATGCCCAAAACTTAGGATAAGGGGGCAAAAAGTGGGTTTTTGAGGGTTTTAGGGCTAGGGAAGAGGCTGTTAGCATGACCACGTGTCATCTAACCCCTGTTATGACTCGGATGGGCTAAAAAAAGCCCCGGATGGACCATTTTTTTCCGGACTTATAAAAAATATGGCTATATTGCCAGGGAGGGGATATTTACATAGGGGAGTTTTATATACATTCTTTTAGTAGGGGAAAGGGGAAGACTGATAGGGAGTTATATAGTAGAGTTAGTGGTTAATATGGTGATGATAAACAGGCACTAAGGTCAGGGACCTTAGGCTAATTTTGGGGAAAAGAATTTGGAAAGAAATAAAATCCTTGAGTGAAGCAGATCTTCACCAAGGCAACTGATATGGATGATGATGAAACTAAGAGGAATCAAGCAGATCTTGACCTCTTTGGGAGGTTAGTAAGTGACTTAGGGAATTAGAAGAAGGGGGAGTTAGTGATGTCCACCTTTGAGCTCCTTTGAATGAAAACTGCCTACACTGTGATCCGGAAAAATATACACTTAGTAACACAAAATTGATCATAAGTCATCTTTCTGCAACCTCTCAGCTACCTACCCAGCCTACTCACCTAACATTTTTTCTTCTTTTTTTTGGTTTGGGTGCACTTAGACTTGCAGACCCAGATTTACAATTTTTCTTTTGAATGTTTCCTATCTAGCTCAACACTTATTTCTGCTAGGGCCCAGATTAAACAGTTGGGTCCCTTTGATTCTCTACCTATCTACAAATCTGCCAAGATTAAACTGTTTGGTCAGATGCATTCTCTATATTCTAAAACAGGAAATTGAAACATAGGGAGACCAATATTAGGCTGTTTGGACCTCCCTTAAATGAAAACTCTTCAAAACTGGAACAACTCATCAAAATTGGAATCAACAGTGGCATTTGGACTAGCACACTTCATGGCTTTCTTCTTTGGTCTCTTCTGGAAATATGGAACACTGCAGCTTGCAAAGTATGACATATTTGGCATGTAAAAATGTCAATCAAGAAAGATGAAACCCTATTGCAACATGACGCTAACAGTGGCTCCACTTGGGGATGGCTTTTCCTTGTGAAAAGCCAAGAACAGCAGGTCAGACTGCCTTGATCTTCTGTGGTTGCTGTAGACTGGAAACATTTGTTCTGGCTGCTAAAAATATAAACTTTGAACTATGAACAACCTCCTCCTCAACTGAATTACTGTGAACTGTACAACATCGCCTGCTTTCTTCTGCGTGCTTGATAATTATGTACAATGCTGCTGGAACATGCCTTTGATTGCGGATAGTTCTTTTCTACCATGAATTGCTTGTAATGTGACAGTTTTCCTTTTGTTGTTTTGCTGAAATTGGTGCAAAGACAAAGTTTTCAGAACTGGGGCACTTGCATCAGCTACGTCTTCACAGAATTTATTGCTGTTCTTTAAACAATCGACCTGCTTATACAAAAATAAAAACAGAGTGGTGATATACACAAATAAGACTGTACAAAGATATATACAAAACTGCATTGTGTCCCTTAAAAGGGATCATGGTAATGTTTCAGCATACGGCCATTGACAGGGCCTTCTTCAGCAGAACAATCCTCTACAGATATGAGAAAATAAGTGTTGTTTCCCTGAACAACAGAAATAACCAATGGACCTCTCCATAGAAAATCAAACTTGGCATGTTTGTCCTTGTCTTCCCTTCTTGAGTCCCATCTTAGAACTTTGTCACCAACATTGAAATCTTCAGCCTTAGCTCTCTTATCAAACATCTTTTTGAGCTTTTCTTGCACAATTTGAGCTCTGTCATAAACTTGTTCTCTGGTTTGCTGCAGATGGATGGTCTGATTGATTCTTCTTTGGATGTCATTTGGTTCAGCCTGAATCTCTTGTAACAGTTTGATAGTAGGAATGCCTAGGGATGAAGGAAATCTAGCCTCCATGCCATATACTAGCTCATAAGGGCTCATCCCAATTGATCTTTTGCTTGAAAGTCTGTCTGCCCATAGGGCATTTACCAGTTGTTTGTGCCAGTTCTTCTTGTTCTCTTCCAACACTTTTTTTATGATGTTGATGAGGCTTTTGTTAGATGATTCGACCAAGCCATTACCTTGAGGGTAATAGGCTGTGGAGTGGCCCAAGGTAATATGAAATCTGTGGCAAAAATTGATCATCTTTTTGGACTTAAAGGCAGCGGCATTGTCAGTGATGATTTTCTCAGGGCAGCCAAATCTAGAAAGGATATTGCACTCAAGGAATTGGATAATGATGGTGTCATTGGCTTGTCTACAGGGAATGGCTTCAACCCACTTAGTGAAATAGTCGGTGGCTGTTAGGATCCATTTGTGTTGGCCTGAGGAAGAGGGATGGATTTCTCCAATGAAGTCAAGACCCCATTGTTGAAAAGGTTGTTCGGTTGAGATGGGTTTTAGGGGCAGGGGTAACAGCTTTCTCTTGCCCTCAAAAATTTGGCATTTGTGACATGACATGGCAAACTTCTTTACATCTGCAAAAAGAGAGGGCCAATAAAAACCAGCCCTTATAATTTTATCAGTAGTGGACTTCCAATATAAATGTCCTCCACAGTCACCTGCATGGAATTCTTTCATGACATTGTTAGTTTCATTCATGGTTAAACAATTAAGCAATATACCTTCATGATTTCTCCAAAATAATGCACCATCTATAACACAAAACTTTAAAGCCTTCATTTTCAAAAATCTTTTCTTGGTTCTGGACAATCCTGGGGGAGCACACAGGTTTAACAATACAAAGCATATATCAGCGTACCATGGGGATTGTAAAAAGATTTCACTGATCTGTGGAGTCGCCAGCTCCAGTTCATTGTCCAGCTGGTTAATCTCTAAGGCTTGAAATTTGTTTCGGACATCAGTTTAGCTAAACCTTGTCCCTTTATCAGCTTGGTTGGTTTTATTTCTATGTCATATTCAAGGATGTTTGCAATCCACTTGCCTCTTTTGCCTTCTAATCCCTCTTGAGTCAATATGTCCTTTACAGCAGCATGTGGGACATAAGCAATCACGTGTGAATATAAAATGTACACTCTGAAATCCTTGATGACCTTAACAAGTGTGTAGGCCTGCTTTTCCATTATTGGGTACTTCAAAGGGGCGTCTCTTAAGGCTCTGTTGAAAAAAGCGATTGGTTTTTCAGCTCCCTGTTCATCCTTTTGCAAAAGGACAGTGGCTATAGTGTGATCAGATGCAAAAGAAAATATGATAAATTTTTTGTCAAACTGTGAGCTAGTTAGGACAGGGGTTTGTGTTAAGGCTGATTTGATACTCTCAAATGCTTGCTTGGTTTCAAGAGACCATTTTACCTTGGCATCCTTCTTTAACATGTTGCTTAACAATCTTATCAGCTCAGCTAGATTTGGAATAAATCTTCTCAAGAAGTTGATTTTCCCAAGGAATGCTTGTAGCTCTTTAATGTTTCTTGGAAATGGGATTTGGAGGATGGCTTGTATTCTTTCGGGATCAATTCTGATCCCATCCTTTGATATGATGTGGCCAAGTAATTTGCCTTCTTCAAGGCCAAACAAAGACTTCTTGGGGTTCAAGGAAATGCCATATTTCCTACATGTCATGAAAATTTGCCTGAGATGCTTGAGGTGTTCTTCATCAGATTTGGAAAATGGGGTTAAGTCATCAAGGTAGACAACTAGGAAGTCATGTATTTCTTTGGCGAAAGCAATATCCATTGCGCGTTGAAAGGTAGCACTAGCGTTTTTAAGACCAAATGGCATCTTTACATACTTAAATGTTCCCCAGGGTGTAGTAAAGGCAATTTTGTCTTGGTCGTGCGGGTGAACAAGTATCTGGTTGAAACCTGAAAAACCATCTAGCAAAGAGATTCTAGATGATCCCACTACTCTTTGCAAGATGTGGTCCATTTTAGGCAAAGGGTAATGGTCTTTTAGGGAGACTTGATTTAAATTTCTGAGATCTACACAAAGTCTGATTTCGCCTGTATTTTTTCTCGTAGGAACAAGATTGGACACCCATTCAGAAAATCTGATGGGTGCTATTATGCCTGCTTCAAACATCCTCTTTACTTCCTTTTCAATCGGGGGAAGAAGCATAGGGTTAATTCTTCTAAGTTTCTGCTTGAAGGGTTTCTGGTTTGGTTTTAAAGGAATGGTGTGTTGGATCACCGAGGTGTCATAGGATTTCAGATCCTCATAGCTCCAAGCAAATACATCTTGGAACTCTTTGAATAAGTCAATGTACTTGGGCTTTTGATCAGGTGGTAAATTTTTGGACAGTTTGATCATTTTTGGCTTTTCTGCTGTCCCAATGTTGTGTTCCTCTATATCAGTGTTTATGGGCTGCAATTTTGGCTTTCTTGGCACGTCATTGGCATCAAACATGTGTTCTAATGGGGTTAGGCCAGCAGGCAGAAAGTTATCCTTTAAGTCAATGATGCCTGCCTCTGTTTTGGCTATATCTTCCAAGTGTATTTGTTTCAGCTGTTCTGTGTTTTCTTCATCAAAAATAGTTGGTTTCAGGATTTGCTTGACTGTTGCAGCTGTTATATCTTGCTGATTTTCATTTGTTTGGTGTTGGGAGCCATTCATAGCATCCATGTCGATGCTAATATTCGAAAACTCATGCTCAAGGGTGAGGAAATTATTAATATGGGCATCATTTTCGAATACTTTCCAATCTTTAACGTTATTTGGGACAGCGGGCCTATGTTTTATTTCAGCTGTGAAGTGATGGTTTGGGTCAAAAGGAAGCTTGCATGTACTAGCAAAGGTGGCTAGGCTGTGTGCATGGATGTTGTGATTTCTGGAAATCTTGTCAAGCTTGAATTCAGTGAATGCCTGGAGTATATTAGTAGCAGCGGTCCTATAGGCTCTCATTCTGTTGTCATTGGTTACAAAATTGCCTTTCATCTGTTGTATGATTAAAACAGAGTCTCCTAAAATAGACACTTTTGCAGCTCCTAGAGCTTTGAGGAGTTTAAGGCCTAACAACAGAGCCTCATATTCTGCCATGTTATTTGTGCATTTAAAATTCAGTCTGTAGGCATGACCTTCTGCATGGTTGTTATATGTATTGTGAATCCAGACACCTGCCCCTGCTCCTAACTTGTTAACAGAGCCATCAAATTCTAAATACCATGTGATTTCCTGCTTGTGGTTGATGCCTAAAGTGTCAGTCAACTTAGGATTGGGCAGATTCGAAACTTCTGTTTGGTATGCTGGTTGCATTAGCTGTTGTGATAGTTTCATCAGTGTGTGCCACTGATTCTTCGTTGATGTGTGCTTGTTGCTCTAGAGTAAAGGGCTCATTATCAATTGGAGAATTTGTATCATCATTAAACAAAATAAAGGAATCCATATCAGAGTGGATTGAGTAAATGGGAAAATTTTCAGGCTTGCTCTCACTACTTACCACATATTTCATGAGCGTTTCCATATACAGTCTCTTTGGTTGCCCAAACGCTGAAATGGTGGCATAGGAAAGGTCTAATTGAAGGGATCCTTGGAGCTTTGCTCCCCATGATCTTGACAGGAGCATACCGTACTTTGGTGGAATGTCAGCAACCACTACATCCATGAGGATGGTCTTGTTGGGATATTGGACTAAGGAGACACACAAGTCTTTGATGAGGCCTAGACATTTCACTTGACTTGAGTCAAATGAGTATAAATCTTTGTAAGGTCTTGTAACATCAAGATTCAGTTTTTCCATAACTACTCTAGGCATAAGATTGTGTGATGCCCCTGAATCAAACATAGCATTGTGCAAAACTTTGTCATGTATATGCAAACTGACATAAAAGGGTGGGACCGGTCCATGTGCTGATTTTCCATCAACTTCTGGGCCAAACAGCAGCTCTGGGGTGTCGTCTAAAACATTTACATCATCCTTAACCTCTGGCATTTGAAGTGATCTTTGAATTTGCTGCCTATATACATCGTGTTTGGCAAGTTCTGAGAGGGGAATGGATATTTTTAACTTAGCTATTTCTGTCTCTAAATTAAATGGTTTTTCCATTGGAGTCTTGGTGTTGATAATGGCAGTTTTTTCTGTTTCAGTTGAATTGTGTGCGTTTTGCTCTTGTTTATCAGCGTTATGGAAAGTTTTTGCTTGCGGTTTTTCAACTTCAGGAAAGTTTTTTGGAACCCTGGTCGAGCTTTCTTTTGAGGAAGAAGGTGGCAAAGGCTGATCTTTGGAAGGCTGTATTTCTGTTATGTCTTCTACAATCTCTTGATGCGGGTTTGGAACAGGTATATCAGCTGGTTCTGTTATGACAACCTTGCCTTTAGTCTTGTTGGGTTGTTTGCTTTCCTTTGTTTTACTAGGTTCGGAAATGTCAATGGTCCTAGTTCTCAGCTTATATTGTTTGTGTACTTCATACACGGCGGTATCATAACCTTGTTTAAAATCAAAAGACTCGCCAGACCTAGTCTGAAACTAATTGTAATCGGGTTCATTTTGGTCTTCTTGGGACAGGACAGTTTGGTTCTCGCCCTTTAGATCCATTAAGTTCATGTGAGTGTCCTCTATGGGTTCACTAGAAGTAGATCCTTCAACATAATTATCTTGGAAAGGGGGTCTTATATCATGGTCTTGGTTAGGCCTACCAGCATTTGTGTTCTGCGTTTTCCTAAAATTTTGGTTCCTTATGGTATTAGACTGTTGTCCTTCCCATGATGCTTTTCTCTCAACATTTTCTACTCTTTCTCCTAGCCTTTGCAGGCCACTGATGATAGCATCAAGCTTTTGATCAAAAGCTGAGGGTTCTTCCTTAAAGGTGGTTCTTCTTTCCATTCTAGCTCTGTTTCTTTTGGCAATTAAATTGGCTTCTACGCTGACAACAACATTTTGCATGTCCGCAAGGGTCTGAGGAGCTCTTTCTTTTAACTGGTATGCCATATCCGGGTCGAATCCATCGAGAAATTTGTACAAGGCAAGGTTAGGTGGAGGCCTTAAGTTCTGTGGTATTGCATTATATACATTATTGAATCTTGCACAGTACTCCAAAACAGTCTCTTGAGGACCTCGTTTGATCGTATCATATTCAGCTAGTATGTGTAAGGGGTCTTTCTTTTTCTCCCATTTGTTGGTAAAGGATTGGTAAAGCTCATCTGGGGTGGTGATGGAATTTGCAGCAAGTGATCTGAACCAAGTTATTACATCACCTGTTAAACTCTGAACAAAAATTCTCATTCTTACACTATCATCATCTATCTCGTAGTTTTCAAAATAGTCTTGCATCTTTTTGGTGTGCTGAAGGGCTGTGAAAGGACTGGTGCTGTCAAAATATGTGATTTTAGATTGGTACTCTTGAGATAAAGCCCTAGCATTAGCGGGTAATTGCAGGGGTGCATATCTATTAGCCATATTGGCAGGTATAAGTGGAACAACGGGGATAAATGGGACAACTGGAGTAACGGGGATCACAGGAGTAACTGGAACGTTGGAAACAATAGTAGTGTTAGTATGTACAGTGAATGAAGGTGTGGAAGGAGTACTACGAGATGTAGATGATGAACTAAGGGAAATAGGGGTTGAACGGAACAAAACCTTGACAGGAGTCGGAATACAGCTAGGGTAAGCTGTTTCAGGGCTCAAATCAGCAAAATTTTCCTGTCTTTCTTGCTTCCTAAGGATTTTCAAGATTATGTTAGGGTTTTCAAAAACAGCTAGAGGGTTGGGATCTGGATTTGACCTTGTATATCATGGATTTTTCTTGGGAGCCAGCTTCCGAATTGTTTTTTGGGTATTTTTCCTAGGAATGTTTTTGTAATCAACAAGGGACTAATTAAAATTTGGGACAACTTATTTGTAACTTAAAACTAGCATGAAGATTGACTGAAGCAACATTTATTTACTCCTGTTAATGCAAAGAAAAAACAGTTTCAAAGGCTTCCTGGTTGACATTCAGGCTTCATCTGTAGTTTTAAGAGATAAACAACAATTGGAAAGTTTGATTTATGGTCTCAGCGGAGCTTTATTACCTTCTTCGTGAAACTATCTGAGGAAGTTCCCCAGCGGAGTCGCCATTATGTTATCACCCAGGTTGTCCTTAAGCTCCGGAAAAGGATACGACCGAGGTAACCACAGACCAACTTTGGACTGCAGGTTCTAGCCAACCTGCAATCAGAGAGGGCTCTCTCTTTTGGATTTAGCTTTGTTGAAAGGGATTTTAGGCTAGGTTTTGAGTTCAGAGGGTTTTTGTTTTGTTTTTGGTGGGAAAATTGATGTCTTCAGACAGAGAGGCAAGGCATAGTCTGGAAGTTTCAAACCATTGGGCGTGGAGTCGAGGAGGAGAGCTGCTGGTGCGTTTCTTCGGTCACAAGAGAGGGAAAATGGAGCAAGATAGCTGCGCATGAAACAATATTTCAGGTTTAAATGATGGAAAGAATGCTAAGTAATGAGAGACAATTAAGAATCTCTCAATCAGCTTAACAGATGGGGGTAACAGAGCTCTACCTAGGGGCAGTAAAGAATCCCTAGATAATTAGCAAACACAAGTGAATCGGGGTAAATATGAGCCCGGGGGAATTCACATTCATAACCAATTCATTCAGAGGAAAACATAAAGAAACAACAGAAATTGAGCATAGAGTGTACTTAAGCAAATTCTAAGCTATTCTTTCTTTCTGCTATTTAGATAGTGGTAAACAATAAACAGAGGTAAGATGCACTTAGACTGCAGCACAAGAATTCCATCTTCATATCTCCAAAAACATTCATTTGCAATAGACAGTTTGCTCTCCAAGCTTTCAACAATCTTTGATTATAGAAAAACCCAGGTATACAATGCGAGTCTCTAGTGAAAACTCTCAATTTTTCAACGCTTGTAACAATGTAGAGGGCGGTATATATAGGGAAAAACTCTCTACAACTGCTTTTATTACAACTTGACCTAAAGGTTTGAAAGAAAGATGATTACTTAACCTAATCCTATCTAGAAATAAATGCAAAAAAATATCTCGGGCTGCGCTCAGGGCTGCCGTATCAAACTGAGTAAATGATGTAGTCCTTGGCGGCTTGGTGCAGTTTTTTCTGCAATAAATGTGTATGGGTTTCTGCTTCTTTGCTATATGTCTGCATTTAAAGCTTTAACCGTGATTTGAGGGCAAGGATGGGCTTACGCCTCTTGATTTGACTTTCTGGGGGGCTCATCAATGTTCAGGTGCTTCGAGCCCCTAAAAAATCTTGACTGATACTCTTTGGCTCTTCTTCTTCCTCTGATACTCTTTAACAATAAACTGGGCCGCTGTTTTCCTTTGCTGTGGGTCTAATCACAAATTAATGGCCGCTGTTTGGCCTCTGTTTCCTCTAGAACTGTCTTCTGCTCCTTTCGGCAAGCTTCGCGAAGAAAAATGGGTCATTCGGCGCCTTTCTGGCTTGCTGGGGGCTGCAATATGAAAAGATTCCCTAAAGATTCCCCATTCAGGCCTAATTTATCCAAATCGCTCATCAAAAACTGCCTCAGAAACTGATTCCGGGGCTCCGGAGTGTGATTTTCACCCTTCGCGCCAAAAAAGTGATGATGACGTCAGCATGACATCAACGATGGGACCTCGTACGGCGGGTGATGTCAGTGATGACGTCAGCATGATGACGTAGCGGGATGATGTCAGCATGATGACGTCATCATGTACGGAGGTGACGTGGTAGTACGACGGTTCTGAAGATGTGGCAGGACACGTGGCAGGTGACTTGGCGGTACAGTGGTAGGAGGGCCACGCAGGCGGATGATGTGTCATGGTGACTGGGCAGGGGGGTGACGCAGGCAAGTGACGTCACCAGGCAGGGGGCGGTTTCTGGTTTTGGGGCGCACCGCCTTTGGGCATGAGCGGTTTTGTCAGAGGGGGCTCCGCCACAACCCAGGAGGTGACGCGTGGCGGGAGTACGGTGGCAATACCGCCCATCTCCCGGACGCTAACCTTCGGGCGGTTCGGAGATGGGACGGCCCGCCAACCATCGATCTGGGCACAGGGCGATCAGGCGGCGATGGTGAGGCGGCGGAGGTATACGGCGGGGAGTATGCATAGGATATTCCAAATTTAATAACCCGCGCAGGTGGTTTAAACTTAGGGAAAGTGGGTTATGTGGTTTAAAATGGGCAGGTTACGATATTTATAGTTAGGGCGTAAAGAAAAGGGGTAGAACATGGGTTTTTTGCGCGCGGGTTTAACAATTTATGCCCGAAACTTAGGATAAGGGGGCAAAAAGTGGGTTTTTGAGGGTTTTAGGGCTAGGGAAGAGGCTGTTAGCATGACCAGGTGTCATCTAACCCCTGTTATGACTCGGATGGGCTAAAAACAGCCCCGGATGGACCATTTTTTCCCGGACTTATAAAAAATATGGCTATATTGCCAGGGAGGGGATATTTACATAGGGGAGTTTTATATACATTCTTTTAGTAGGGGAAAGGGGAAGACTGATAGGGAGTTATATAGTAGAGTTAGTGGTTAATATGGTGATGATAAACAGGCGCTAAGGTCAGGGACCTTAGGCTAATTTTGGGGAAAAGAATTTGGAAAGAAATAAAATCCTTGAGTGAAGCAGATCTTCACCAAGGCAACTGATATGGATGATGATGAAACTAAGAGGAATCAAGCAGATCTTGACCTCTTTGGGAAGTTAGTAAGTGACTTAGGGAATTAGAAGAAGGGGGAGTTAGTGATGTCCACCTTTGAGCTCCTTTGAATGAAAACTGCATGCACTGTGATCCAGAAAAATATACACTTAGTAACACAAAATTGATCATAAGTCATCTTTCTGCAACCTCTCAGCTACCTACCCAGCCTACTCACCTAACATTTTTTCTTCTTTTTTTTGGTTTGGGTGCACTTAGACTTGTAGACCTAGATTTACAATTTTTCTTTTGAATGTTTCCTATCTAGCTCTACACTTATTTCTGCCAGGGCCCAGATTAAACAGTTGGGTCCCTTTGATTCTCTACCTATCTACAAATCTGCCAAGATTAAACTGTTTGGTCAGATGCATTCTCTATATTCTAAAACAGGAAATTGAAACCTAGGGAGACCAAGATTAGACTGTTTGGACCTCCCTTAAATGAAAACTCTTCAAAACTGGAACAAATCATCAAAATTGGAATCAACAGTGGCATTTGGACTAACACACTTCATGGCTTTCTTCTTTGGTCTCTTCTGGAAATATGGAACACTGCAGCTTGCAAAGTATGACTATTTGGCATGTAAAAATGTCAATCATGAAAGATGAAACCCTGTTGCAACAGGAGGCTAACAGCTACATTAACCAAAGGAGACCTCATGGGCTTAGACCATACCAGCAGGGCATTCAAGGGTCGTCCCATGCATATTACAACCCCAACCAAACCACAACTATACCTTCTTGGGGACCCCCTGCTCATCCTTCTTGGTCTACACCCCCTCCTTGGTCCTATGCATCTCAGTATCACTCCCAGCCAGCCAGCCAATCGTTTCAACCTTATGCTTCGCCACAACCTCAGTGGAATACACCACTCCAGGGTTGGAGGCCCCAATACAACAATTCTCCAACTTTATTGTCTCCACCACCTGCCCAACCACAACTCCTACACTCTGCTCCACCCAATCAATCCCAGATGCCTGCCCAGCCAAATTTGAACCCGAATAATAGGTAGGCTAAGCAAGTATAGAGTGGAGAGACATCATATCTAGCTTATGTTGTGGAAATCTAGGAGATTAACCTGAGATCTGGGAGAGTTCTCCTGGAGAACCAACCTCCACTCCACCTAGGAGGGTTGAGGAAGAAAGAGAGGAAAGCAACCATAAAGTATATCCACCCTTTCTTAAGAGATTAGCCCAACCACTCTAGCCTACCCCATAAGAGACTAAACTTCTGGGAGAATTGAAAAATCTATGTGTAAAGATCCCACTTCTCCAGGCAATAAAAGATGTTCCTATTTACAATAAGTTGATTAAGGAGAAGTGCTTCAAGCATCCAGGGAGGCAAAAAAGGGATGCCCCTACCATTAATGTCATTGGGCAGCTGTCTGAATTAATGATGGGGTAGGTAATCTATCCAAAATATTTGGACCCTGGAAGCCTTGTAGTGTGTGTACATCAATGGCACCATTGTCCCACACACTCTGATCGATCTTGGGGCTGCCATTAATGTGATGACCAAGGACACCATGCTCAAGCTCAACCTCTAAGGTTCATTGAGGAAGACCACAATAGTTCTGCAACTTGCAGACCGTTCCATAGTAACCCCTGAGGGAATTGTGGAGGATGTGATAGTCTCCATTGACTCTTGGGAGTACCCTGTAGATTTCCTAGTTCTCTAGCCTAAGGCTAAGCTTACTGGTTACCCTCTCATACTTGGGAGGCCATGGATGGCCACTGCTAATGCTTACATTAGCTGCAGATCTAGGAATATGACCATCAAGAATGGGCATATGTCCAAGCAGTTAGTCCTATACCCTCCTGCTCAACCTTCTCTAGAGCATGACTTACCTTTATGGTTGGAGGAGGAGGAAGAAGATGAAGTTTATTCCGCCCAACTTTATGATTTATAAGCAACCATGGGAGGAGGACAATAGGATGAGGATGACTTGATTGAACACCTACTCCAAAGTTCAACTCTCGGTTCATTACCCTTAGAAGAAACAGTAAAGGAAACCCATAACAATCATCCAATTGACTTATGCTTGGCTGATTCCAACCCACTTTGTGTCAAAACCATAGAATTCGGCCCAGAGAGAACCTTGAAAATCAATCCATCTCTTTCTTCTCTCCAAGAAGAGAAGTTATGCAACATGTTAAAGGAAAATCTAGAAGCCTTTGCTTGGAGTTACAAAGAAATGAAGGGAGTACACCCCTCAGTGTGTACTCACCACATATACATCAAAGAAGGTTGCAAGCCAGTCTGGCAACCACAAAGGAGGATGAATCCAGCTCTTAAAGATATAGTCAAAGAAGAACTACAAAAAATGCTAGATGCAAGATTCATTTACCCTATCTCCGACAGTGAGTGGGTCTCTCCTTTGGTGTTAGTTCCCAAGAAAAATGGTAAGTGGAGAATTTGTGTTGATTACAGGGAGTTGAACAAAGCCACAAAGAAGGATCATTTTCCTCTACCCTTCATTGACCAAGTTCTAGATGGCCTGGTAGGGAAAAGGTTTTTCTCTTTCCTAGATGGATTTAGTGGGTACAACCAAATCCAGATTTGCCCAGAAGACCAGGATACGACCAAATTCACTTCTCCTTAGGGTACTTTTTCCTATAGGGTTCTTCCTTTTGGCCTATGCAATGCTCCTGCCACTTTCCAGAGAGCAGTCTCGAGTATTTTTTGGAGATTTTTATGGATGATTTTACACCTTATGGCTGTGTTTTTCAAGAAGCCTTGTCTGACCTAGGAAAAGTACTGCACAAATGCATTGAAATGAACCTGTCTCTTAGTCCTGAAAATGTGAATTCTTAATGACTACAGGGACCGTGCTAGGTCATTCAATATCTCAGCAGGGACTGCAGGTGGACCCAAACAAAATAGCTATCATCTAAAGGGTCCCACCTCCTAAAAAGCAGAGAGATGTCAGAAGTTTCCTAGGGTTAGATGGATACTACCGAAGTTTCATAAAGGACTTCAGGAAGTTAGCCTCTCCTTTATTTGGTTTTTTGGCCAAAGACTTTGAGTTTATATGGTCAAAAAGTTGTCAAGAGGCCTTAGACATCCTAAAGGATAAGTAAACCACTGCACTGATTCTTCGAGGCCCAAATTGGGCCCTCCCCTTTCATATTCATGCTGATGCCTCACACAAAGCCATAGGAGAAACCCTAGGTCAGATAGATGAAAAACTGCCTTATGCTATCTATTTTATCAGTAAGAATTTATCAAAGGCTAAACTAAATTATACAGTGACCGAAAAGGAACTCCTGGCTGTTGTGCATTCATTAAACAAATTCAGGCATTATATTATAGGCTATCAGACATTTGTGCATACTGACCATGCTGCAATCAAATATTTAATGAACAAACCAGATGTGAATGCTTGAATTATAATATGGTTACTTTTATTACAACAATTTGATCTAACCATTGTTGATAAGCCTGGTAAGGAAAATGTTGTTGCAAACTTTTTGTCTAGAGTAAATTTGCCTGCAGGTGAAGAAGGAATGGTGGATGACCAGTTACCAGATGAGCACTTATTTGCTATTTCATTTCTCTCTCCGTGGTTTTTTGATATATCAAACTATTTTGTATCAACACAATTCCCACCAAACTTGTCCTCCCAGGAAAAGAGCAAGATAGTCAGGAAAAGTTCCCCCTTCACTTGGATTGGGGGCAATCTTTTCAAACTTGGCCCAGATCAAATCTTGAGAAGGTGTGTCAGGGAGGAGGAAGTCTTTGATATCCTTTTGAACTGTCATGATGGGCCTTGTGGAGGTCACTTTGCAGCAAAGAGGACAACATTCAAAGTGTTACAAGTAGGCTATTATTGGTCCACTCTTCATCAGGATGTGAAAAAATACACTAGTCAGTGTGATCGGTGCTAGAGGATGGGAAGACCTACTCCAAGAGATGAGATGCCTCTCCAACCTCAAGTGACATTCGAGCCGTTTGACAAGTGGGGCATGGACTTCATTGGGCATATTGACCCTCATTCAATTCAAAAACAATACATTATTGTGTGCACTGATTATTTGGCTAAGTGGGCTGAAACTATGGCAATTAAGGCAGCAATAGAAGAGAAGGTGGTTGAGTTCCTAAGGGAGAATGTATTCTACAAATTTGGGTACCCTAGGGAGTTGGTCATAGACTAAGGCAACCAGTTTACCTCCAACATGATTGAATACTTTCTCAACCATCACAAGATCAAGCATAGAACCTCCACTCCCTATCATCCACAAGCTAATGGGTAAGTGGAGGTGACCAACAGAGCACTGGAGGGCATCTTGACCAAAGTGGTGAGTAGCAATAGGAAGGATTGGTAGAAAGAATAGTTGAGGCCACCTGGGCCTATAATACCACATGGAAGACCACCACTGGATTCACACCCTATGAGCTGGTCTATGGGAAAAAGGCCTTACTATCCATTGAATTTGAATATAACACATTAAGGATGGCAGCCCAACTAGATTTGGACCAAAACAGTGAACATAAAGAGAGATTGTTCTAGTTGAATGGTTTGGATGAATTCTGAATGCAGAATCTCATACATACAGAGGTATTTCAACTTCAAAGGAAGATCTGGCATGATAAAAATATCAAGGAGAAGCAATTTCAGGAAGGTGATTAGGCGTTGTTATATGATTCTAGGTATAAAGACTTCAAGGGCAAGTTAAGGACAAGATGGCTTAGACCTTATTTTGTGGAAAGATGCCATGATAATGGTTCAATGTAAATCAGAACCATAGGTGAAGAAGCCATTCCTTTGCTTGTTAATGGACACCAATTGAAAATTTACAAGAGAACTTTATCAAAACAAGAGTTCATTGATGATATCAATAAAATAGTGATGATAGTGGAGCAAGTTCCAGCTCCTCCCTCATAAAATCATTGAGAAAAAGAAACAAGAATAAGGACTTAGGTGAAAACCTCCATGAGGCGCCTGAGTCCCATCATTGGGTTGAAAACCTCTTGAGGTGGCCCAGTGGTGTCAAAACAAAAAAAAAGAAGAAAAAAAAGAAAAAGAGAATAAGAAAGATCCCTGGGTGAAAGCCTTTCTTGAGGTGCCTAGGGAAAACAACTAGGGTGAAAGCCTCTCAGAGGCAGCCTAGTTGTTTTTCAAAAAAAAAAAAAAATTAATCATGAAATTCCATTTGAAGGTCGTCAAGAAGGACGGTCAAGGAGCAAAGGAGGATCCCAAAGAGACCCCTGTCACTCACATATTTATTTTTCCACTCATTACCATGCATCCCTCCATCATTTATATCATTTTTTCACTCCATTGCTTCAGTTTATAAAAAGATAGTGTTTTCTATAGGATCCCCCGTATTCCTACAGGATCCTCTGAAAACCTACAAGATCAACGACCCATAAATCATACAGGAAGCAGTCCGAAGGCAAATTATGGACTTGCTAGGCCTCTAAAATTCACCCTCTTCATCATCTATCACCACACCTTGTCCACCATCATCATCCCTGCACTCACCATTAGAAAAAAATCAGTTTCAAGAGTATTTTTTTTCCAGTCTTCGAAAAAAGGGAAACAAAGAGGAATAAAGAGCATCACCTAAATATTCCTTGCTCTCCACACTCCCACTCCTTCTTTCCATCCATGTCACCATCCTCACAGCCCCAACAAGAAGAATGATTAAAGAGTTATGAGGGAGAAGCAGCTACAGGACATCCTGTAGGAAATCCTGTAGCAACCTATCCCACAGAATACCAATCATACCAGAAACAAGCCTTCAGCATGATGATCCAGGAGCTCCAAAGCAACAACATCATATCTTCAACCACAGGTACCTGCAAAAACAAAGAAGCCATTAGCAGACAACAAGAGGAGGAAGAAGAATAACATGCAACAAATATACACAACAACACCTCTGGTCTTCGACAACTGCAGCATAGCATTGGAACCACAGGTAAGTATCTCACTCGATCTCTCATACGCATCAAGTAGTCAAAAAAATGTAAGGGTTATGAGATAGTTGGTTTATAACTGAAAAGGTGTCCAGTTAACTTGGCCACCTTCGTTCAGTCAACACATGCACAACCGGGTGTCCTCTCACACGTGGCTACAGTCAACTCAAAGGCAGAGAAGAAGTAGGACAAAAGCGGTTAAAACTATGGATCCATAAGGTGGGAGATGATTATGAGGAGTGGGAAAGGATGAGGTGGTAGTGGGGATCAACGGTCCAAAAATGGAAACGTACCTTTGCTTCCAGCACACTACCTCACCCCGAATCACCATAAGAGGAAATAAAACATCATTCCCATGCTTTCATGCATTTCACTTCCTCAAAACTCCCTCAATCAAGTTGCTCTCATACGCAGGCAACCCATCAGAAGCAAAACTCCATCATTTCACTGCAGAGGAATTCCTACAGGATTGCACAAGAATTCCTACAAGATCATGCACAGGAATTACTACAGGATACACAGAGACTGTCTACAGAACTGGCAGAGAAGAGTTCAGAAGGGATATCATGGGAGTTGGCCACTACAAACAATATAAAGAGGTAGGATCTGTAATTACATCCTTCTTTGCAAGTAAATGAGCCAGAAATCCTCTAATTTTGAGTAAATTTAGCAACTGTGTAAAGGGAATTACATACACAGTCATCTCTGTTTTGGTTCTGCATTTGAAAAATTGTTTCAACCCTCTCATTTTCTCCTCAAACTTCACTAGGAAGATGACAGGAGTGTTTAATAGGAGAGAGCCCACCAACATTGTGAGAATCCAACAACACCCCCAAGTGCTTGAAATCTTCACAAGGCACAATTGGATGGGGTTTTTCGAAAAATTCAGAGGGTATGATGATGAGGTGGCTCAAGAATTTTCTCTCTCCCTCACTCCACTCACCAAAATCCTTGCCACTATTGTAATAAGGGGACTCACTATAGATCTCACCCCTGAGCTCATTAGTAGAGTCACTACACTTCCCTTAGGAATATCATGGAGGAAAGAAGACAAAGGAGATAGCCAGGTTGCCAAAAGAAAATTCTTTTTAGAAGGTGAGGAACCCATTGAGGACAAAGATGGAGTAAGGAGGGAAAGTCTGCCATATCCATGGAATGAGGTAGGCTACCAACTGATCAAATACATCTCATGTATAGTGTAGTCTATGGCTATCATTTCAGGATCCTTGAAGAATTGAGATTTGGAGCAGAAACACCCCCTCACCAAAGGCTTAGCATACCATACGTCCTGCTTCAAGCACTCATAGACTCAAGCATCAAAGTGAAGGAGGGAAATTACCAACAGTTAGCTCACCATGGGTTGATTAAGATCCTCATAGAATATGCCCTCCAAAACCTCAGAACTCCTATAACATGGTCAGTTTTTAGAGACATGCCAACAGAGGATGACATCAAAGCTCTCACTTATGATGTTAGTCCTACTGTCAGTGAAGAGGAAGTAAAACAAGAAGAGGAAGATACAGAAGGAGATAAGGATGAGATGGATGAAGAAGGAGTTGACACAGAGGAACATGATGAAGATGAAGAAGAAGAGGGAGAAGAGAAGGAGGATGATGAAGAAACAAAGGAGGAAATTAAGGAGGAAACTGATAGAGATGATGAAGATCTACAAGAAGAAGAAGACAGGAAGGACATAGAGGAAGAAGGCAATGGAAAAGAGGGGACAGAAAACAAGGAGGAGTCACCTAGGGTGTCTCTAGAAGCCACTGAGAGAGAGGCAATAGCTACCCTCACTGCTCTTAGCACCCCAATCAAGCAAAAAGGAAAAAGACAGAGGTAGACCCCATTATATTTCAGGACAAGAAAAATCATAAGAATAAGAGATGGGAAGCCCCCAACATCAACCAAAATTCCTATTGTGATTGAAGACTCCCCTACATAGAAAGACAAAATACTTTCCGCTAAGTCCCCTATCACCTATGTGAGGAGGCCTACTACTAGATCAACTTCCTCCAAGGGAAAGGAAATCCTACAGGATACACAACAAAATCTACAAGAAGAAAAAACAGTCCTACAGGATACTCTGCTGAATCTACAGGAGGCATAGAAATTGGAAAGGAAGGTAGGGGAGCAGCAAGAAACTAAAGAAGAGGACCTAGAGACAAAAGAACCCAGCCCCCAACCTAACCTAGACTCCTATTACCGGTTTATTGAAGGAGGCAGGGTCATACCTCAAAAATTTGCCATCCCACTATTCTTTGAGCTTGAGAAGGAGAGGGCCAGAACTCACCGATGGATGCATATCACCAAATCAAAGGGGGTGGAAGACATTGGGCACATGGAAGAGAAACTCAAGGAGATGGGCAGAGAGCTAAGTGGCTTGAGGGACAGAGAAGCTATAATGAGAAATCAACTAGAGACAGAAAATGCATGGCTGAGGGGACAACTGCAGGAAAGAGAGAATCAATTGGCATGTATGGCCAATCTCTCTTTGGAAGAAATCCAGTGTAGGATGCTAGCTAAATCCTATGCTCTCTACCTCAAAGAAAAATGGATACAATTTCATATTAAGACCCTAACACAGAGAGGCACCATGCCATTTCAGGGCTACATACAATTGATTGCTTATTGTGATCAAAGTACACTAAAAGATAGGGCCAAAATGGCTGAGTTTTATTTGCACAACATGGCCCTCATAGACACAAACGTATGGGACCCTAATGCCAAGCTAGGAGATCTACAATTAATGGCTTTGGCATCATGGATGAACCATGAGGAGTCAAGAGTTGCAAAGATGAAAAGGATATTGGAAAGAGAGCAAACTGAACCTCTTCTGATGAGAGATGAACAAGCAAATCTAATGAGCCTCATCAGTACCCATAATTTGATTGCAAATGATCCTCAACTGGCACCTAGATATCTTTCTGCCCAAGAGCAAGCAATTTCACATTTTGAGGACATGTTCAGGTTGCTAGGAGATGATAGTATACATGCTTGCCTGAGGAGATGGAACACCCTGCCATACAACTTAAAGATAAGAGAATATCACTCTCCTCAAAGGTTGAGAGAGGCACTCAATAGGACACCTATGTATAAGCAATCTATGCAAAGGTTGAAGGTCAATTGGATAGGCCTAAAACTCAGTCCATCACTACTCTTAGGGATGCTAGAAGGGAGAAAAAAAGAAGAAGAAAAGAGGTAGTGGGAAGAGGTATAAAAGAAAGCAGGCTTCTATGAACAAGAAGAGGAGACCACAACAGAGGCATGGGATGTCAGAGAGGCCACTAGAGCCATGAAGGATATGGATATTTATTAAGTTGCTCAGAGGATGAGCAACACTTTCAGTAGGGGGGTGATGATGAGCCTCATCATTGGGTAATTATATGGGCCTTAATTCACCTCCTAGCTTAGTCAACCCAACTTTTTTCATAACTTATTGCATGTTTTTGATTATATTTTGTTTATGAGGTGAGTTAGAGTTGCATATTATGCTTTATGGTCTAATATGCATTGAATGCAAGATTAAAGGATAAAATCAAGGAATTTTGGCAACGACTAAGGTCAAAAATCGAATGGGACAAGGGAGAGGGATTGTAGGAGGTAAATCCTCCTCATTTACTACTCCTCCATTCGAATATTCCTCCATTCATCACATCACCTTGGAGTGCAAACAACCAAATCATGAGGACTAGAAGGCAGTCGAGCAAGTGGGAGACAAAGCACCAGTTTATCTCGAGTTTGGGAGCCGAA
Source organism: Pinus tabuliformis (assembly GCA_031772625.1). Taxonomy (NCBI): domain Eukaryota; kingdom Viridiplantae; phylum Streptophyta; class Pinopsida; order Pinales; family Pinaceae; genus Pinus; species Pinus tabuliformis. The sequence goes on along the minus strand of CM062816.1, from coordinate 745,701,275 downwards.
CCTCCCTAATTTTAATGAAGTCGTTGGGGACTTCAGATGTATAAATAGAGAGGCCTAGGACCTGAGTAGGATTCAGATTTTTTGATGGTAGAACTCTAATCTATTTTCGAGCTGCAAAACTTGTGACAATTCTATTGATGTAATTTACTATTTTGGTAATAAGAATGATTTTTGTTTTGAGCCAGCACTGAGTTAACTCAAAGGGCTGAAGCTCTTGGGTTAGGGCCCAACCCTAGCAACCAAGGCTCCTCTTTATTGCACATGTATGTTTAGTGTAGATTCATAGCTTCATTGTTAATTTGTTTTTAGATGCATTTCCATTACAAGTAGTGTAGATTAGATTGGCTGTGTGCCTGTTTGCTTCCACTTGTGCCTTATTTCAAGTAGCAGGTTATCAAGGAGAAAAAGGATCACCACAAGGTTGTTAGCAGGTGTCTCGGCCTCACTTCCTCCCTTTGGGACCATGACTTGAGGAAGGGACCCTTAAGAAACCCCAAAAACACATATTTCTAGTTCTTTTATGAGATTTAGAGTTTGTTGTCTTTAATTTAGTATTTGGTTAATTTTGCAAGGTAGATTTCATTGTCATCTTTCTCATCTCCATATCTGCAGTAGATCTCACTCATGCTTCCATTCCTTTCAACAACTTTCTTCATGCATAGAATATGCAATTGATTCATTAATTATGCTTTTCTAGTATATGAAAATGTATCTTGTTACATAGCTTTTTGGAAGACACACATTTTTTATGCATAGCATGTGCTTCAGGAGGAGACTAAGACTTGATAGCCAGCAACCACCTTCCACTTCATCCACCTTAGCCATCCCTTGTTTTCACCATCACCTTCACTAGTTTTTCATTGAAATTCTCCCAAACACATTGAGCGAATCTAGCCATCTATTATCTTGGATATTGACTCTTGAGTGATCCTAGACCTTCTACCACTCCATTCCACCCATCACACACCTTTCCTAAGCCTCCCATCACCTCCAACACCTCACATTTATCTCTCGGTTATATCTTGTAAGTTTCCTGTAATTCCTATAGGATTATCCTGTAGGTTTATAGTACATCCTGTAGGTTCTCCCGAAACAGCCTGTTTTAACGCCAAATTGATGGAAAACCTCTAGGAAGTCACTAGAAGCCTCCTAGGGACCCACCACACCATCCAACCACTTCATAAACCTTCTAGCCATCCTCAAACACCCTTAATCCACTTGTCACATCCACTAGAACAATTAGTTTGCATAAAAAGACCAAAAAAGCAAAAACAAATTTAGTTTAGTTTCTTTACTTGCACATTAGTATTGTTTGATGCTTCTTACTTCTGAAACTTAGATAGTAGCATTTTTTTTTATGTTGATTTTTAGCATTTCTGCCTAGCATAGCTTCTTAAATGGTTAATTAGGGTATGGTGTGGTTTAGCATTACATGTTGACCTTGTCCATTAATGCAATAGAGTAACTCTCTTAGCGTAGATTTACCTTTCTTCCATCAAAGAATCAAGCTTCTTCTGACTCCATAGAAGTCTGGCTTGGAACTCTAGTGGTCTCTCACCTGCTGAATAGTGACAACATGCAGAACCATCAATTTTACTTGTGCATACAACATTGTCACCTCCAAGTTTGTATGAACCCCGGGTTGATAAGTAAAGCTGGTAGCCTAGGAGTTGCAGCATCCTTGCTGCAATACTGGCGCTCATCAGCCACACCATTCTGTTGTGGGTTATAGGGTGTTATTAACTCTCGTCGAATGCCTTTTGATGCACGTAAGTTCTTGAAATCATTCAACACATATTATCCATCGTTATCGCTCCTGAGAGCCTTCACTTTCTTGCGAGTGTCTTTCTCAACAAGTGCTTTAAATTCACAAAATTTTGAGAATTTATGGCCTTTCTTTTGCATGAAGAATATCGAGCACTTACGTGATAAATCATCTACAAATATCACATAATACCTGTTCTTGCTCGTGGATGATGTCGAGAACGGTCCACACACATCTAAGTGAAATCTTTCAAGGATCATGTGTGCTCAACTATCCTTATCATGAAAGGTGGCTTTAGTGTACTTCCCTAGTGTACACCCTTTGCATGTATCTCGCTTCTCTAGTGCACCCTTGGGAAGTCTTGTAGAAATCTGTTGCATGATCTTCAAGGCTCCATGGTGAAAATGGCCCAATATTATATGCCATAATTCACCGATGTCTCGGCTCTGCACCTTCTCTTCTTTCATGCTCAAGGAAACACAATCTTCTACATCCAATTTGTAGAGGTTCTTCACTCGAACCCTGATCCGCTTCGCTTGTCTCGTGTATATGTGATGAAAGAAAGCCTTTCCTTTGCTAAATATCACATCATAGCCACGATCTTCCAACATAGCAACTAAAACTAAATTCTTCTTCACACCCGGAACATACATGACATATTTTAATGTGAGAGGAGAACCAAACTCCCATTGAAAAGTAATAGTACCGATGCCGGTTGCATTATACCTTCCATCATCTCTAATTTTGATGTGCATCTAGAGGTCCTCCTCCAAGTCACTGAAAAATTCTTTGTTATCGGTCATATGGAATGAGGCTCCACTATCCAGATATCACACACTACCCATCACCGATGTCACCATGCATGCAATGATGGTGAAATCCAACTTGAATTGTGAAGCTATAGCTTCACTTGCCAATCCTCCTAAGGGATTCATGCCGACTTTCTTGTGCGGACACTTCGTGGCATAGTGTCCCAGCTCATGATAGTGAAAAAATTTAATCTTCGACAAGTCCTTATTCTTTCCACCTGTTATCTCAAAATCAGGCCCTGGAAGGCTGCAGACCAGGAAGACTTCAAGTAACTGTTTCAAACCTACTTTAGGCTGAGGTTTAGCCTCCCCAACCTGAGAGGGCTCTCTCAAAGGATTAAAGGTTTTTGATTATGATCAAGATGGCTAACTCTTGTGAAACAACTAAGAAATGAAAAAGGTGGAAACACAACTAACAAGTATCCATTGGGCTTATGGAGTCACATATGATTCAGTATTAACAGCAGGGTTGGCTTTGCATAGAAGTCAAGGCATTCAGATTTCGACACACCAAATACATAGAAGGCAGTTTATGAGTATATGAAGGAAATTAGAGCACTGTAAGCGATTTCTAAGTAATCAGATACTCATAACACTGTAGATAACATGAAAAGAAAACAAAAGAAACTCATCACATTGAACTCTTTATGATTCTTGAGAAGCATAAGCCAGTACTGTATTACAAAAAAAAACAGAGTCTTTACATAAGCCAAATATCAGAGCTTTTACTTATAAATTTCCAACACTGGTTACATTGCTCTTTCTCCTATATATAGAGTTCTTTTACAAAGCTGAGATTCCTCCTCCAACATGAGGGGAACTTGAATTCTACTTCTTATGACACCTATTCAAATTTTAACTACCTATTAAATGTAACAAACTGCTACTAGACTTTTTAGAGATCTAAATCAAATAGGAGTCTAACTCCATATCATGCTAATAATAGCCTTAATTACAATCATTCTCGTTCTTTGACAAGTGGTCTCTTTTTAGTTTGGCTGTGGTGGATGTTCAAAGCTCCATACTGGTCCTCAATGTCACATCTTCTCCATTGCCCCTGAAAAATAGGAAACTGTCCCTGTTTATCTGCCTTTGGTTTTCCTCAAAGATATTCAGATCCAATGAACCATGCCCTTCATCTTTGATTATACAAAATATATCAGAATGCCACGTCCTTGATGTGCTGTCAACCTTTTCCATGTGTGAAGACAAAAGCTCCTCCAAGATGTCTGACATATCTTGGACTATAGTAAATGTGATCACTTTATAACAAAAAGTTTAGAGTTAGGTTCAAATATATGTTTCCTCCACCTGTCTTGACCTTATTGAAAGTTGATACCTTTAGATGATCCCTTGAAGATATTCCTTTTTCAAAAAATTTCCCTTTGTATTTCAAAATCAGTTGACTGAGTTTAGATTATGTAGCTTCAACAGTTTCGTAGCGTGCTACGAAACTGCTGTGCATTAGTCATCATCTTCAGCAGTTTTGTAGCGCGCTACGAAACTGCTGTGTAATTCCAAAAAACACAGTTTCAACCAAAATTTGCTATTTTGAGCCTCTTGATATTTAAATATCCTTTTCAATTGCTCCAAAGCTTTTCAAAACTGAATGGAAAGGTATGATTCTTCAAGAAGGATTATAACAAGGAAAACCATCAAAATTTGAAACATAACCTTACTTGATGTGTGACTGCCTTAAGGAAATTCTTTCTGCTAGCTTAACTGTATCTTTAAGTCTTCAATTTGTTTCTTCATGACTCTAATCCCAGCTCTCAGGTTTGTATTGACCTTTCTGATAAACTGTGCTTCTTTTATTGCAGGGACAGTCCAGCTACGGAATTGAACATTACAATCCACCACCTCGGGTATTTGAAATGTTTTGTCCTCCCACCGAGCTTGCATTTGGTTAAAATAAGCCTCCTTAATTGAAAATTTCTTGGAGGCTTTCTTCAATATAGCAATTTCAAAGTTTGCCAATTCCAACCTCCTTTTCAAGCCTTCCACACTATCTTCTTCTTGAATGGTAACTGCTTCGCGTTTATCCTTTCTTTCATGAGGCTGTGTTACCTCCCCTGTTTCATCTGCTCTTGGCAGTACCTCCTTTACTTGTTTAAAATTCCTCGTTATGGGTCTCCTTGGTTTAAATACAAATTGATCAACCTGATCATCAAACTTGAGTTTTTTCGAGGCTTTGACTCTCTTAGCCTTGTCTTTTCCTGACTCTATCAAATCTGCTTGAACCAGGGGAGATTCTTCAATGTCAATGGCTTGCAGTAAGTCATTTAAGTCTCCCTTTGAAACAGGGCTTTCTTCAATAATCACTGACTTGCCTTTTTTTTTAGCTACCTGGCTCCTAGTCCTTCTTCTTTGAACTCCTTCACTTGTGCTTGATTCATGTGCACCTTCTTTGACCTGAGCTTTCTCTTAAAGGGACTGCTGGGGTGTATCCTGGATAGTCAGTGGCTTGGTGAATTCTCTTACTCGTTTCCTAGCCTTCAACTTTGAAAACCTCCTGGATCTTTTTTCTGCCTGATGACCAGTTGTTGTTGGAAGATCTTTTGCAGCTTGTGGACTGAGACCGGTCTCGTTTTTGAAACTAGACATGAATATGAATGTGGGCCAGTCCCTACCTACTCTCTGGAGTTCACGCAGAACAATCAACTTAATTAAACCGTGGTGAAACAATGAGGTCTCACAGGCTTCTTTCCTTAGCTGCACCTTATCACACATTTTGCTTAAGCTACGAAATAAGTAAAAAGGTAAATCAATGGATATCTTTCCTGTAAAATGTAGAAGAAGCTTGAAATGGTATGAATACACCCTATTATATCTCCCTTCATAGGTAAGGTACCTTTGTATACAGGTAAGAAGATTGGCATATGAGTCCTTGACATAATTTCTAGGCACAAACTTGTTTAAATTTGAGTCAATGTACTCTGGCTTTAGAAATTCTTTGCAGGGGGTCATATCAAATTTTAAATTCTTAAACCAAGTTTCTTATCCCCTTGGAATCTCAGTAACTATGGATATTACCTCTGGTGAGACTTGCAATTCGAGCATCCCAACCTTTGAATTCAGCCCTGTGAAATTCAAAGCAAATTCCTTGGTGATTTGTGCATGACCTCCCTGGAGTTTCTCACAAAAATTCCAACATCCAACCTGCTTGAATGCATGCTCAACTTCTTTGTTTTTCAAGACAATGTCTACACCTTCAGGTTCGTTTCTCAAGCATCTGCTTGATCTGTGGTCATTTCTTTCTGCTGATCCCTCCATGAGGCTTCAGCGTAATGGAGGTTTGAAATGATAGTGCTGCTCAAACTTCAATCTCTGCCTCGCTTGAATGGCTACCTCACTTGATAGCTGCCTCGCTTGATAACTACCTCGCTTGATAACAATGCCTTCAAATTGAAAACTTGCAGACTTGTTCCCCATGCAACGAATACAATCATCATCAAGATTGTGAATACCTTGCTTTTCTTGGAACTTGCAATCCGTGTGTACCAAGGTACCAAGCGGCTGTAATGATGGAGATAAGATGTTGGACATGATATGTGGAGTGTATAAGCTGACAATGAACGATGCAACCATAACTGAACTTGACAGATTTGACAGTTAGGAAAGATCTGCTATGGATTGCATGAATCTCCGATTTCGTAGCGCAATCAGTGTAAATTTTGAATTATGCGCTACCTAAAACATGTTGCGCTGCGAAACTGCTAAAAAGGATTTATGCGCTGCGAAAACACTTCAAAATGATTACATGCACAATGAAATCACCTAAAGAGCTTTGTGGCATATAGTAACCTTTGAACAAAACTGACACATGGTTATGAGACCGGTGATGAATGAGAATGCATAGTTGACTCAAGACTCCTAAGACTCAAACTCTAAGGCAAACAAAAATCGAACTTAGACTAACACCGACCTTTACCATCAAACTAATGTGAGAAATTTTGGCATTAGAATTCTTAAGTGATAACACCACCCTGACTAGAATCCCTTTGGATTTGGATTTCTTCCCTTTCTTTACCTTTCCAGCCAAGGAAAAATTCTCCACATCATAATGCTTGGATGAGGTTCCATATCTGGTGCTACACCTTTTCTCTTCTTGTACCAAGTCAAACAATAAATGCTCCCACTTTGGTAGATACTCCCTCCCATATACCGAATCTTGGTAGCTATGCCAGCTCTTGGGAAGGCCTAGAAGTGTTAGGTTGACCAGATCGTCTTCAAAAACTGTAATACCAACGCTCCCAAGCTCATCTTGACATTGGGTGAACCTGTGCAAGTACTGGAGTATTATGTCACCCTTCTCCATCTTGATCTTCCGAAGCTTGTCCTTCAGTGCCAGCTTCCTGTGGTCACTATTGTTTTGAGACAAGTATATCAAGGTTTGGCACATTCCATATGGTGTATCCTTCTTGTGGAGATTCGAGACAATATGATCTCGAACTCCTTCTAGTATGATCCTCCTCACCTTTGCCACACATTTATTCCACTTTGGCAAATCCTGAGCACTGATTGTTGGAGACTTAGGAATATCATTGTCTATGAATTCCTTCAACCCGTTTTATTCCAACACTACCTCCATCTTGTCCTTCCAAGCAATATAATTTGAGCTACCCTCAATGGCATATTAGAGTCTCAATCCATAGAATGACATCCTGCTTGCGCTGAAGAATGATCCTGCAAATTCAATTTCACCTGCAAAGACAAACTCATATTCTTCTCTTCTAGTGTGATTTCAACTCTGATACCATGTAGAAATTCATTACAGATTCAATGTGCTTATGCAATTTTCTAAGATAGAAGACTTGAATCTACTCTACTCATCAGCATAAATAATTAATCGATCAAGAAATCACGAAGCATACAAGATAAAGGATTCAATCAAAACATTACACAATGATTTCTTGAGGAAAGCCACAACTAAAAACCCTTGCTATTTGTATCTTGCATTAGTAAAAAAGTATGAGAATATTACAATGCTTTGCTCAAGATCGAGCAACGCCTGCACTATCTCTATCTATTTAGAAAGCTTCCTCGACAAGGTTTGGCCAATACGTAACCATTTTTCCACTTGCCCAAGTCCCTATTTCCTTGTGCCGTTTCCTTGGGAATTAGCCCCTATTAATTAGGGAAATTCCTCAATTGGAATTACACAATCCATCGCAGGCCTTCCTCTGTCTGCATGCACCACCTATACATTTTGGATGATTATACAATTGATAGTGCGTCGCCCTTGAACTCAAATCTCAACTGGATAACTCTCAGATCTCACATGCTTGAGTTATTTATGGATGAATTATCAGTTAACTCGTTGAACACATGAAGCAACACCCCACTGTTAGACCTCCTACTAGTTCCTCCATTAGTTGGAACTAGTTTAATTGACTTTAACTCAGTTAAACTAAATTAGTTAATTAAAACTCAAAATAAACTCAACCAGGTCTCCTATAAAGTAGGAGACACTCTACATGACTCAATTTAGACCCTCAACTCGAATTAATTGAACCAACTAAGTTGAATTAACTTATTTAACTCATAGAACTTGTCTTGTGACGTGGAATTACAATTTTTCTCCTAATTTAATTCAAGGGAAAATTAAATCAGGATTTTCTTATTGCATTTTCAACATGATATAGGTAATAAAAATTGATTATGACACCTTTGGAAAACATTGAATCAATTTATCACATTAAGTGAATCACCAAAGATCTGTGTGGAGTGACAACCCCTTTCTAGTGCCCAACACATGAGGAATTTTAATGTTAGAAGTTCTGCAAAGATGTTAGTACCCCTTCCCAATCCTATGGATGATTTGAGCACATGAGTTTGATTGAGGTGGAGCATAATTCCTCCACCACATCTATCCTTTTGATCATTTGATCCGTCAAAGTAATCCCATGGAATTTCTGAGTTGATCTTCTCCTTTGATATAACCCTATGGCTAGGAGTTTTTTTCTTTTGTGGGCAACAAGAATTATATGGCTAAAATTTTGGAGGCGATAAGGAAAGGAGTCAAGGCTTGATCCCTAAAAATCTCCTTTATATACTATTATTATTATTATTATTGTTATTTTTGGAATGCTAGAAACCGATGCAGGTATTATTTGAATGCTCTAGTGTTGGTATTATTTAAACGCATCAGTGCACTTTGTTTTGATAAGTGCATTGGTCAGGTTTAAAAGTTATCTGAAATTTTGTCTTCTCATAAAATGGCATATTAATCTCAAATTATCCTTTAGGACACATCCATATGAATTACAATAGTTCATACTATACATTTTCCTCTTAAAGTCGTCTTATTCATGGAAAATGGTTTGAAAACTATATTGAAATTCAAATTGTGGTTATATGGTTCTTGAGATTAATTTTAGATATGAACACAAAATTTTATTTTTGATTTTCTCAAATGCAAGGACAAAATTGCAATAATATCAAATGGTCAATTCTTCAAATTCCAGTGCATTCCATATTGCTGATCAAAGTCCTCCATGGAGTTCTCCCTTTCCATCTCCAGTAAGTTCATATTTTATTTATATTTTGATTATCTAATTGAATTGATTTATTTTTAATCCATGTCAATTTGAATAAAAATGTATCCAAATTTGTAGGATCCTGATTCAGAATCGAGTTCAGAGGTAGAAAATATTCCTCCATTTCAAAAACGTTGAAATCTCTTATCGGGAGCATAATATCACAAGCAATTGGTAGATAAAAATGGACAACCTCTTCACCCTACCAATTGGAACATGACATCTTCCAACCGAAATCCTGGATCAACGATGGTAATAATTATTTGGTATAATGTAATTTCAACAAAACAATTGCATTGACATGCTTACTAATATCATTAATATTGTAATAATGACATTCGATATTTTTTGAAATTAGGATTCTAGTTTTGATGAGTGACCCACCTACCATCTTCTGGTGCACCCCACTACAACATCAACTCAAGATAAGGCTGAATTAAGAGAAAGAATCAGAGAGGAAGCATACAAAGAATGGTTGAATAAACCACTTATTCAATTCCCACTACGTCGAGATTCACCAATTAGGAATGACTACAACAATAGCAGTTCTTCATCACAAGTTGTCAAGGGAAGCAATAAAATAGAGGTTGGTATGGATGATTACTTATGGGATACAACTGCCATGGAGGTAATTCTGTTAGATGCATTCCAGAACGATGAGCTAGGAATGATGCTCATATCATTGATACCTTTTTCGAAGGCCTAAAATTTGCTTCCACCACCCCTCTCTTTAGACTTGGCGGAAAGTCAAAGTCTACCCAAATAGGGACAATGCTATTGTTGAACAACTTGAAAGCAAAGTTTGGCATGTCGAATGCATATTTCTCGACAATACTAAGGTAATTCACATGCATTATTGATCAAGACCCTTATATTTTTAGAAATATTGTCACACAATAAATATTAAATATGGTCGATTTTATGAACGTAATTAGATATTGAAATTGTACAATTATGTTCCACACCAACTGTAGGTTATTCAATTATAAGGTTATTTTGAGTGATAATGTATTGTCGGGTAGTGGCGAAGAGGTAAAGCACTTGTTGAAAATGTTGGGTGTTGAGTACATATCATATCATGCATGTCTTAATGCTTGTATTCTATATAGAGGAGAATTTTCATTTCAAGAGATATGTCTGAAATGTGGGCATGATAGGTACTATAATTCAAAACAAACGAGTAAATCACATGGTCCTCCTCATAATATATTGAGGGACATGCCTATAATACCAAGGATTCAAAGACTCTTTTGTTTCAAAGAATTAGCTATGTTGCAGGGATGGCATGCCTCACACAAAAGTGCGTCAGGAGATATATGAATCCCAACAGATTCAATAGCCACTAAGCATATAAAGGATACATGGCATGAAAAATTCAAGGATGAAGTATGAAGCCTACGACTTAGCATAGCCATGAATGGCGTCAACCCATATTCCTTCCAAAACACCAATTATTATGTTTTGCCTATAGTTGTGATCAATAATAATATCTTACCCATGGTTTTCCGTGAAGAATGAACATCTTATGTTGGCTCTCATAGTCCCTGGTAGAAGACAAGTGAAGAATATGGATGTCTACTTACAACCATTGGTAGATGAATTGAAGGAATTATGGGAAGGGATACATGTGTACGATGTATCAAGACGCATCCAACAAAGACGAGTTTTACGTTGTATGGCATATGTGCTTTCACCGTACATGATTATTGAGGGTTAGGAGTTTGCTCTTGTAAATTACATTTTTATTGACTTGTTTATATATGAATTAATATTTTTTTCACATATTAATTTAATTTGCTGCAATTTTTTTGATCTTCATGGTTGCTAACATGCAATCCTGTATACAATAATTTCATAGATCTTGTAACAAAAGGGTATCATGGATGTTATATGTTGTGGACCTTCTTTGAAGGCTAGGTGGTCCAACCACCTATGAAAGCCAGTGTATGACTACTCCTGGGAATTCCTCCCAGAAGAACACCCTTACAGAAGAGAAACATCTACTTTCAATGGTAAACCAGAGAGAACCCAAAATCCTGTAATAATGACACTAGTTTAATGGCTTAGAGCATATGAGATAGAGAAGGAGGAGTTTGAAAAAATGTTTGATTCAGATGGGGAGCTATGTTCGATGATCCAAAATTCTTTGACACCTATGTTGAGAAATTATCCATTAAGAAGAAAAGGAAATCTGACTTTTATGAGCTCTCATATTGAGAGCATCTTAAGATTGCCCACTTACTAGATCCCATGCATATATTTAAAAATGTTTCATCTTCTTTATGGAGGCACATATAATTGAAAGAAAGTGACACATTGGCTATTAGGTGAGATCTTATTTCTTCAAAATCCAAAAAGAAACATTAGCCAAGACAAGAAACCATATGAGAGGTTATTCCCTCTTAGTCCTTCAAAGAAGGTGATGCCCCATGGATTTTACATAAAAATGATATTTATTTGTCAAAGGAAGTTATAATGAGTGTGAGGGTGCCTTATTTATATGGGTATTCAGTACGACACTGCTTCATTGTGGAAGGCCATTCGTCTAGGTTGAAATCACATGACCCTTTGAATCTTCTAAGAGTACACATGTCAAAAACATGATTTTTTTTCTTGATGTACTAGGATATTTTATAGTTAATATTTGTATAATGTACTATTTATTGTGCAGTGTCATTATCCTTTACTCGTGTGTGGGTGTGTGAACCATGACTTCCCCCAAGACCTACGATATTCCATATCTAAATTATCTGCATTTGTATGTTGGATCACATCAAAGGAGATTCATATGGCTAGCATTCCACAATGGCGTTAAGAGATAGTTGAGATTGTTTTTATGTTTGAGAAGGAACTACCGATGAGTTTCATGGACTTGTAGGTTCATCTTCTAATTCACCTAGTATATGAGGTTGAATTAGTTGGGGTGGTTTCTTGTCGTTGGATGTTCTTCTTAGAGAGGTACATGAATAAATTGAAAGGTTTTGTTCGACAAAGGGAAAAACCCGAGGGGTCTATGGTAGAGGGGTATATATTGTATGAGTCTTTCTATTATGCCAGTGAGTACATTAAGTAGATCGAAAACACACCATGTACAATGATTTGGGACGACGAAAGGGATGAAGACAAAAGAGAAAGGGGCCTTTTCAAAACGAATGGAAAGAGGAGCATGATAAAGAGTAAGTGTAGGCTTATCATATGTACTATATATATATATATATATATATATATATGTTGGTTTGATTTTATCAGCAAATTCAGAAATTGAAGCCATCAACAAATTCATTCATTACAATATGTAAGCGACATAACCTTGGGTCACATTGTACGAGTAAAAGAGGAGGAAATGGGACAATGACAGGAAAGAATTCAAACAGTTGAATGGTAGAAGCATGCCTTATCCTCATCATTTAAAAGAAAAAATGCCAAGGACATGCCCTAATAGTTGGGTTGTTGATCAAGTTAGAGAGAAATAGAGTGCATATGGTCATTACACGTGTGCTGAAGAGGATGCGCTAAACATAGGGATTGGGTGAAACAACTCGGTAATTATAGTCTCTTTATGTATAGTTTTAACTTCATACTTCACCTTTGAATTGTAACATATCTATATATGTTATATTTTAAATTATGTTTGAGTTATTAGACACATGACATTGTGATATTTTCACTTTTTTAAAGGTGCATTTGTTCCCATCTATGTGGGCATATGGACATCAATTTTTCATAGAGGATGCCAATGATGGATACATGACACAAGACTGTGGAGTGGAAGTTGAGTTTGACCAATCTAGTTGTGCTAGCCGTCACGATTAAAACCTAATGCAAGGGATGTTAGGTTATGTTGAAAATATACAAGAGATCATTCAAGTGGACTTCTCTTCATTCCAATGCTTTATTTTTAGGTGCAAGTGGTGGGACACCTTTGATTGGAATAATGTAAAGGAAGATAGTGATAGTGGCATGATATCTATCAACTCTAGAAAGATGTGGCACGAAGCTAGGGAGCCTTATGTTTTCCAAAAACACTACAACCAGATTTTTTTTACCCATATGTGTTGGATAGGGATTGGTGGTTCGTATTAAAATATGACCCTAGATCAAAACATATTTTTGAGAACAACAATGTTATCATGCCAAGTGAGGAAGATAATCAGGGTGATGACAATGGAGAGTGATATGTACTTGTGTTATTTTATTATTTATACTATTGTTGTATGTTTTTGTTTTCTTTGTTTCACTAATTATATTGTTTTTTTGTTTGTCTTGTTGAAATTTTATAATATAATTCGTAAGATTCACAAACATTTTTATACATTCTTTTGTAGTTGAATAATTTTTACACTTAAAACTAAGTATTTCCAATTGTGTACAATATCTATGATAATAAGGATTCAAGGTCACAACCCTTCTCAAATAGGAAAATGAGAACAAAATAGTGAATTTATAAATAATATTGAAGATTTAGTCTCGGTTTAGATACTTATTGGTTTATTAATCAGTTAACATGTTTTTCTTCTTGTTTAGTTCAAAATCAATATAAATCATCATGTAGTGATAACTCTATGAGGACTTTAACAATGAAAAAATTGTGTATTAATATGTAATATTAAATTCTTGACATAAGAGGTAAAGTCATGTTTACTATATTTAAATAACAATTCTTGCAACATTATGTAAACTAAAAAGAGGTCTTATGAATGTATAAAATGTCGATTACATCATTTTATGGACCATAAGAGAAACAAATGGGCTTACATGGATGCATGAGAGGTTTTAATTTTTTCTTCAGGGATAATGGAATGATTTTGACTTTTCTTTTCAATGGTAACCATACATAAAAGTTGAATTATAAATATTTCATGGCTAATAATTAAATGATAAATAATGTGATGGTGATTAAGAGGCATTTGTTTGACTTTCAAATATACTTGATGATGCTTTTTTCTTTCCTATGTAGATTATGTAAAATAAATATCTATTTTTATGTATTTATAAGTAAATTTTTAAAGTAGACATGTCTTTATCTTGTGAACATGATGTAATATTAGCTGGGAGAAATATGAAAACATGAATTTTAGTGAATATCTCGTGATAAGTATGTGGAAAAAATAATATTTTTTGAGTTGTTCATTAAGAAATAATCAAATATATTATTTGTCAAAAGTTTAAATCTAATATAGTATCATTTTTGTATTATTTAACTCATATTTATTATTAAAAAGAGTTAAATTTAAACCATTACAATAGAAAATAAAGAACCAAAATAGCACCAAAATGTTATATCTTGGTTACTAGAAAAAGTTCACTTGCCTCTTTAAGGGAGAACTTCCAATTGAGTAAATCGCCAACTACAAGTAACTTCACAAGCCTTATTTTACATTTCTTGATCCTCATCTTTAGAGAGAGAAATTTCTAATTTAAATTGGTAAGAGTTACTATAAATATTAAATTTAAATTGCTTGAAAATCTCATAACTTTAGTAATAAATTAAATTTTATAAAAATAGTTTTTTTATTATTTATTTATTTATTTATTATTATTATTATTAGTATTAAATCTAAATTAATTATAAACTTAAGTTTTTTAAATTTAACAATAGATTGAATTTTATAAACCAATATTGAATTGGTTAAATTGTATTTTTGATTAATTTATTATTATTAATATTTTATATTAAAAATTGAATGAGTTGCACATTTTTGTCTTATTAAGAACTAACTAATCCTAATTTTACAATCATAGTTTAAACCATACTAAACTTTGTACTTTATAAAAATATCTTTGCATTTTTTTGTAAGTAAGTTGTTTTGCATGTAATTTCATATATACAAGTTTGATATAAGTTCACCAATACATAATCTATAACAAATATTATTTCATAAAAATTAACATCATCATGATAACCATCTAACAAACATGAACATCATCTAAGATACACATTTGAATTCACTACCATCATCTAATTATATACACCTCTAGCACATATGAACGCCATTAGCTAGCACACAAATCTAATAATATAACACGACATCATCATTGTGATCACATCTATCAAAACACAAACAATGTAATCAAACATCATCACCACACACATCCTCAAATTAATATACATCTCATGTCAATATGATCACATACACGTCTTTCCACAAGCACATTAAATGAACATATCTAACATGAACTAACAATATATACATCAAAACCAACGTGGTATTTCAAACTTTGAGGTGGAGGAGGAGGTGGTTGGCCTGCTATGTCAGGAGAAACATTAGGCACATCCTCTAGGTCTTGCATCTCATAATTAGGCGACTGAGGAGATGTACTACCAGATGGATCACTGACACCCTAACGACCATGATCCGATAGGGTAGTACTACAAGAAGCATCATGATCACCACCATCATGATCATGATCAACACCCTCATCATCATGATCATGATCACCACTCTCACACTCATGATCATGATCACCACCCTCATGGGCCATGCATCCCTCATCGCTGCCAGTAGCCTACTAGCTCCAATGATATGACGCATAAGAGACAACATCTCACGTGGACAGTCCCTATAGAGATCCACAAACCTCGGATCAACACTAATATCTCGATCCCTCGCAGGAAGACTCCTTCCTGAACAAAAAATCTGGCCAATCTATCACAATAGTCCACTCGAAATTGCAGACCAGCCCTATGACCCTGGATGCCCACACCCCCCTTAGGATGTGCCTCACACTCTTGGGCCTCGCCCATCTCCTCATCTCCTCCATTCACTGGGGGAGGAGGCATATCCCCATCGAATGTGCCGATGTCTACAAAATATATAGTACACAGTAATAATTATACAATTTCATTAAATAATTTAATAAAACAAGTTAAAGAACGTGCTAGAATAAGTTTTGTTCTAATTAATTAAAACAATAAAATGAAGCTAGATTAATTTAAAGAAAACACTAATATTACCTCTATCATCTGGAGGCTCAACTTGTGTGAAGAGGATGTTGGGACACTTTCTCCAATCAATCCCCGCGTATGGAAATGCCAATGCGACAAACGCATGTTCATCCTCATTGGACAATAGCGTCAGTGCCTCAGTGGAAATCCTAGACGCATAATTTGGTAGGCCCCTCTGGGGCATCATCTTCCAACACATGCGCATCCATAGCTCAGTGATCAACCTAGGAGGGCGACGGTAAAATGTAGGCCTCATCTATGGAAACCTCTAAAAAATAAACAAAAAATATTTGAAGTGAATGGGAAGGTCACCCTCCAATGTCTCAATGCACGACATCTATCTAAAACCATGCAAAACTACCTCAAAAAAATGGAATACCATCTGATACAATGTGGCGCCTAAATCAAAGAATCAACATAACAAAAAAGAGCGAAAATAATGCACTGCCCATCAATATTAAAGTGTGCAATAGTGGTGACTAATAACAAGAGGCTAATAACCTCCTGTGCAACAAAATAAGAAATCCATAGCTATCCACCACGAACCTAAAAATTTGTTGATGGACTGCATGAGGCCTAACATATCTTTGAGTGTAGGCAAGTTGACTCGTAGTTGCAACCCCATGGGGGACATTAGGGAACTAGGGAAAATCATCCCCTTTCTTGGATAGTCCAGTGATCAAGTATATGTCCTCCTTAGAGTGCCTATACAACGCCTCAAGATCGACACGGAAACCATGCTCCTGGGCACTCCATTCACAGATCATATGTGCCAATAAGACAAAGCACACCTTAAGGAATGTAACCTTCTCATAGTACTTGAGGAGGCCTACATTCATAAAGAGCGCTCGGGTCACTGCAGTAATAGGGTGAGGGTATAAATCCCTCTCCCTCTCTCTAGCCTCCCATGGTCGGACCATATTGTATGGGTCTACCATTTTCTTCTTTTGTTGTTGCTCCCTCAGCTGACATCTCTAATACATGATTGACATATAAAATATGTCAACCTCATACATAAAATACATTTTTTTTATTAAATGAAAAATATATTTATAAATATGGAAACATAACTTTCAATTAAAAAAAATCATTGGTGTGTAGAATTTCCTGCAAATTCTCTACAAATCTACCTCTGATATCTATGAAGAAAATCTGACTATAGATTAACTCGATAATGCAATATACCAAAGAAAATACTATAATCTACTTCTACTATCAAACTTGCAGAAGCTTAAAGATCGAGCTGAATCAGAGCTGAACACATATAACCATAAGAAGAAGAATCAATACACATGAAACACAAAAAATACTCATGGGAAAGCCTCAGCTAAAAACCCCACTATTTGTATTATCATACAAGGTGGAAATACATCAATATTATACAAAGTCTTAGCTCTCACAGCTAGCCATCTCTCAGTACAATCCTCCTGGATGCTCACAGGCAATCAAAGCTTCTCACAAGCCTTCTCCTCTGCCCTCCAAGCTCCTATTTCCTTGTGCAATTTCTCTGGGTGATCCTCCTGTTACCAAGTGGAAGACTGATCACTCACGCTGATCCTACACCTTGTCAGAACTACACAATCCTCAAGGAATCTTTTCTTGACTGCATGCATGAGTTTCCTTTATAGGAAAACACATGCAACTGATAGTACACTGTCCTTGACATTTAGCTCAACTAGGTCTTTCTCAGAATAGACATGCATGATTTTCTGATGAGGGAATCTTCAGTTATTTGGAGTACACTAGTTGAGTGCATGCATGCATCAATTGACTGATAGCTCACAATTAGTTCCTCAAACAGTTTGGAACTAATTTAACTGGACTTAACTCAGTAAACTGAGTTAACTAATTACAACTCAAATATAACTCAATCTTATCTCCTTAATTAAGGGATAATCTCCTTAATTTAAGGCATAACTCTTGCATGACTTCAGAAAGACTTCTAACTTGAATTTCTCTAACTAATTAATCCATAATGAATTAATTAATTAATTCCAAGCAGTTGGTGAGACTAAATTCGATTTTAATTCAAGGACAGATTAAAATTGGAATATTCTGGATTCTATTTTTATCATTTCTTGTTGCTATTTTCAACACTCCCTCTCAACAAGAAAGGAATTCAACTCGATCTCGATCCTGAACATTTGGAATGTTCTGCATGCAACACTTCTCTCTAGTGTTGTTGCTCCAACAACTCCAAAAACAAAAAAAAAATCCAACCTGAATCAATATGATGCATTTTTCATCAAAGTCTCTGACTGCTATTGCCTCTGTCAACTGAAAACTCTGCGCTTCTGCTGACTTAGCCTTTCTTCACTGTTTTCAATCCTTCTCTACACTCTTCAGTATCTTACTACTCTAGCCTCTGTCACTTTGATCTCTGACTGCATCAATCCCACTGATTTCTCCCGCGACTATGTGCTTTGGGCTTCCATAGCAAGGTGTGATCCATGAGATAAAACCTCTCAATGGACCCTGCCCAATTTCAGCCTTCTTGAGACTATCACTTCACATCGCCCCACCTCACACCTGGAGGTATGGCTGCATGTGATCCCTCTGCTCACTTCTCCAATTGTGGCTCCTCCACAATTGTCTGAGACTTCTTCCGGGGCTTCATGTTGAGAGGTAATTTACTCTCCCTCTCAACCACCAAGTCTCTAACATTTACCTTACTCCTCAGGGCTTTGCATGCATCTTGAACCCTAAGAGCATACAAGTTCTTGACTCGTGAACCGATCTGTTTCACCTGTCTCATGGTGATGTGTCGAAGGAAAACCTTTCCCTTACTAAAGACAACATCGTAGCCTTTGTCCTCCAACATCGCGACTGATACCAAGTTCTTCTTTAGTCCAGGCACATACTTCACATCTGTCAAGGTGATAGAAGCTCCATGCTCCCTCTGAAAAGCAACAGTGCCCACTCGTGAAACACTAAACCTTTCGCCCTCACCCATCTCTATGTGCATCTTGAGGTCTTTCTCCTCCATGGTACTGAAAAAACTTTTATCGCCGATCATGTGGAATGAGGCTCCACTGTCAAGATACCAACCACAACACATCATCAATGACACCATGCATGCGATGAAAGTAAAGTCCATTTTGAACTGAGAGGCTAATGCCTCACCTTTGGATCCTTCCGAGGATCCCTTCTTGGACTTCTTCGATGGGAAATTAGTCGCATAATGTCCCATCTCATGACAATTAAAGCATCTCACTTTAGACTTGTCACCCTTCTTCCCTCCATGAGAAGAATTCGATTTAGAATGGGACGCCTTCCCCTTCCCTTTCCTTGCCTTACTTGCTAAGGCCATATTTTCTTCATCATCATCCTTGGATGAAGAACCATCTCGTGTGCTCCTCCTCATCTCCTCCTGCATGAGATCTGACCACAGTCGTTTCCAATCCGACAGTTTCTCCCTTCCATTCACATAGTCCTCGTAGTTATTCTAGCTCTTTGGAAGGCCAAGGAGAGCGAGGCTCACTATATCATCATCGATAATATTTATTCCCACACTTCCAAGCTCATCTCTACAAGTGGTGATCTTGTTCAGATATGTGGAAATAGTATCGTCGTTCTCCATCTTGATTCTTTGAAGCTTATCCTTGAGCGCCAATTTCCTCTGGTCGCTACTGTTCTGATAGAGGTCCTTCAATGTCTTCCACATTGAATATGGAGTATCCTTCCCATGGAGACTCAAGACAATATGGTCTCAAACTCCCTCAAGGATGATCTGTCTCGCCCTCGCCACACACTTCTTCCACTCAGCCAACTCTTGTGCATTAGTTGAACCTGGCTTTGGGATTTCTTGATCAATGAAATCCTTCAAGCCATTGTCTTCTAATACAACCTCCATTCGATCTTTCCACGCTATGTAATTCGAGCTGCCTTCTAAGGCATACTCGAGTCTCAAGCTATAGAACGCCATTGGCCAACCTTGAAGTATGATAAGAATTCGATTTGCACCAACAACCCCGAACTTCAAACTTCAAATTCTCTTCTCCATATACTATTCACAGCTCCAATAAACTAGGCTCTGATACCATGTAGAATTTCCTGCAAATTCTCTACAAATCTAGCTCTAAGATCTATGTAGAAATTCTGACTGTAGATTAACTCGATAATGCAATATACCAAAGCAAAATACTATAATCTACTTCTACTATCAAACTTGTGGAAGCTTAAAGATCGAGCTGAATCAAAGCTGAAAACATATAACCATATGAAGAAGAATCAATACACATGAAACACAGAAAATACTCAGCTAAAAACCCCACTATCTGTATTAACATACAAGGTGGAAATACATCAAGATTATACAAAGCCTTAGCTCTCACAGTTAGCCAGCTCTCATTACAATCCTCGTGAATGCTCATAGGCAATCAAAGCTTCTCACAAGCCTTTTGCTCTGCCCTCCAAGCTCCTATTTCCTTGTGCAGTTTCTCTGGGTGATCCTCCTATTACCAAGTGGAAAACTGATCACTCACACTGATCCTACACCCTGTCAGAACTGCGCAATCCTCAAGGAACCTTTTCTTGACTGCATGCATGAGTTTCCTTTATAGGAAAACACATGCAACTGATAGTACACTATCCTTGACATTTAGCTCAATTGGGTCTTTCTCAGAATAGACATGCATGAGTTTCTAATGAGGGAATCTTTAGTTGTATGGAGTACACTAGTTGAGTCCATGCATGCATCAACTGACTGGTAACTCACAATTAGTTCCTCAAACAGTTTGGAACTAATTTAACTAGAGTTAAATCAGTAAACTAAGCTAACTAATTACAACTCAAATATAACTCAATCTTATCTCCTTAATTAAGGGATAATCTCCTTAATTTAAGGGATAACTCTTGCAAGAATTCAGAAAGACTTCTAACTTGAATTTCTCCAACTAATTAATCCATAATGAATTAATTAATTAATTCCAAGCAACCGGTGAGACTAAATTCGATTTTAATTCAAGAACAAATTAAAATTGGAATATTCTGGATTCTATTTTTATCATTTCTTGTTGCTATTTTCAACATGGTGCGCCCAAAACACAATCATGCACCCGCTTTGGTGCGTTGTCGAACACAATCACACTGGCATCGATGTGCACATAAGCATGAAAAACCATTGTTGGTAAACAAATTTAAATTTTCATCGTGAAGCATCACACATGTGCACCGATGTGCACGTAGAACCTTTTCACATTGGTATGGAATTTTCAGGTTATCAAATGCACCCAACTATAGCTATATTTCTTAATATTATTTTTGCGGTGTGTTTGGTAAATATGAATGCATCGGGCGTAACCTAAAAACTGTACGCACTGGGCGTAACCTAAAAATTGTATGCACTCATGTACAATTTATAGTTTCTCTGATGCGGTTTCATTTAGAAAACAAACTACAACAGTAGCAGTGTGTTATGTTCACGCACCAAATTGTGGTGCACCCTGTAAATTTACAAGGTGCACCGCTATTGGTGCGAGTTGAACATATCGAGCGCACCGCGCAGGGATTTTTTTTCTTTAAAAAAAATGGAAATTTTAATCTAATTTTCAATTCTAATCCACTAAAAAATTAAATTAGAGAGTAACATAGACATTACCTAGACATTTGCTCATCAGGGAGGCATTGTTTACATGTAATGGAGAAAAACAATTTTTACCACGGTTTGCAAAAATTGGAAATTGAGGCAGTGAAAACGGTATGAAAGGATGGTGAGTAAGAGAAGCATTGACGTTAGGGTGCTTGCATGAGGCAAGAGTGGCACCAGTGCTTCAAATCTATCCAACACTGTAGATAGTAAAAATGAAATTTACGACTGAGACTTTTTTTTTTAACCCTCCTCTAGTAGTGCGAAAGATATCCAAGAGCTTCGTGTTATTTTTTGTTTTTTGTTTTTTTGTTTTGTTTGTTTGTTTGTTTTTCTTTTTTTCTTTTTAAACATATATAACGATGCATCTTAATATAGGTATCGCACCGATGCTTTGTTTTACTATAGCACCGTTCTTTAAATTTTTTTTAAAACCACTTAACGATTCTCTTTAGAAGACGCCTCGAGGTGTTTTAATACATTTACATCACCAATGCGTCATTGGAAAATAATACCACATTTTATTTAAATTAAAAAACTATAGCAATGCTCCTTCTTGGTATGCACAGGGGAATTTTACTACATGAATCACACCGATGCTTTGGGTGTATATAACATCATCAATTTTTAAAAGTTAACATTTTTCTAGTACTATCGATTATTCAAGCACCGATGCATTGTGTTATTTAGCACACCATGTTTTTTATTTAATAAAAATAAATTTTCCATGGGGCAACATGTTCTATGCGGCACCGATGCTTCTATGGATAGTAAAGCACTAGTGAATTTATAGATTGTAGACACACCATTCAAAAAAACATCTGCTAAAACATTTGCCCAACCACCTCTACCAATGAATTCTGCTACAAACAAAAATTGGGCTATTTTTTATCGGGGATTCCGCAAAAACTTTGTTTAGAAGGTCTTTTCCTTGTAGTGGAGGCTTCAACAATCATTTGTTTGTTAAGTTATTTAAAAAGGTGGAAAACATGGATGGACATTGTTGGCCCCAAATGATTATTGCAAAGGAACTAAAACACAGGAAGAAAACTTGGAGGAAGGAAAATGAAAAGTGGATGAGAAAATGGGGAATTAATTGGAAAGATTTTCCTAAATCTAAAGAGGAATTAAAAAATTGGGTGCTTGAAAATTCATGATTTCCATGTGGGAAAAACAGGTGGCAAAAAGAAAAATACTATATGTCAAAATTTTCAACACAACAGGGTCACATGATGAAAAGACTTATCTGAGTTTTGCAATCAAGGAAAAGGCTAAAATTTTAATAACACATCTGAGGGTTGAATCTCACCAACTTAGGTGTGAAACAAGTATATGGATAATTAGATATCATTTTTGGATTCAACTGCGTTAAGTAAGTCATTCAAAGTATGACCATTTCCATGAGAGGTAGTCGTAAAGTGACTAATTTCTCATCCTGAATGGTTCATGAGGCACAATACTTGCTAAGGTTTTGCAAAGGGTAGCAAGCTAAGTGGGCTTGATTGTCTCCACAGTTAAGCGCGCTTGAGCCAGAGGAGGATGGGTGCTGGGAAGTGGTTACCGGGTGCAAGGAAGTGATGATTGATGCTATGTGATTCGTTCTCCACATTTCACTAGTTTCAATACTTCTTCATGAGCATCACGATGCAATGAGTGCTAAGTGAACTATTCAAAAATCATGAGAAATTAGTCACTTTACGACTATCTCATGGAAATGGTCATACTTTGAATGACTTACTTAACGCAGTTGAATCCCAAAAATGATATCTAATATAATGCACTGCGAAAACATACTTATATGGATAATCCCTGAGGAAGAGTGGGAAGAAAGAACTTGTATCTTTTGTAGGAAAGGGGCAGTTGAAACCAAATGACACTTCATCATGGAATGTCTGGCTTAAGAGGACATTCATAATCAATTTTAAAGTAATATGAAGGTGGTTAGTTTGAGTGAGTTGTCTCAGGAAGCAAAGGTTCACAATATTGCGAATTTCTTGATCAAGATTCATGGCAACAAGGTTGTTTTCGAGGGAAACTTGAGAATGTGATGTTTTATTTGGTTTGGATTTCTAGGTCCCTTATACCACTGGGTCTTGTGGACGCCATTAAAATTCCTTCAATTCAATTCAATTCCTTTTATTAATTACTTTCTTCTTGTAGCAGGTAGTCACTTGGTAGTCTTTGACATGACAAAAGGAACATAAACCAAAGTGACAACAATCATTAACCTTATGGAATTTCTTATTACAATAAAATAAAATTAAAGATTCCCTTGCCACACCTCTCTGGTTTGTGCCTATTATTATTTCCTTGTTTACTTGATCTTCCAAGTGTGGGTGCAACTCTGGATGGTAAAAACATGCCTTGGTTTCTCTCATTCAAGTTACCACATCTGTGTTGGAGTAAGGGCTTGCTACTCACTCCTTTTCTTGTTTCCTTTTTTGTCATTTGAAATGGGGTGTCCTTTGTCACCTTTTCTTTTCCTGCTTGTCACAGAAGTACTGAGGAAATTGGTAAAAGGTGTGATTTCGAAAGGTGATTTAATAGGAGTAAAAGTTTTCGATCATATTCTTATTTCTCTCCTCTTGTACATCAATGATGTTCTTTTTTTATTTTTTTATTTTTTTTTTTTAATTTTTTAATTTATTTTTTTTTTTGTTTTTTTATGTCTGGGTCTATTAGGAATATTTCCTCTCTCAATCAAATTTTGGAAAGATTCAAACTTGTCATAGGGATGCAAATTAACGAGGAAAAATTTATTTCATCTTTTTGGAATATTGCTACGACCACAAAAATAGGTTATCGGAGGATCAACATTTTCAACAAAAGGAATTGGAGGATGGGTTGAAATATCTTGGTTTCTTTTTGAGGCCCAATGCTTACAATTTAGTTGATTGGCTTTGGTTAGTTAAGAAGGTAGAGGAAAGGATTATAATTTGGGTTTACCATTTGCTTTCTAGGGGAGGTCATCTAATTTTTATCAAATCTATTATAGAGAGCATCCTGATTTTCTGGTTGACCATTGTTCAAATCCCAAAAGGTATCTTAAACAAGATCATGAAGTTCAACTATAGGTACTTATGGGTTGGGAATCAGTCCTTGGAGGGAATCCCTTTGGTTAAATGGTATTTAATCACTAAACCGAAACTACTTGGTGGGTGGGGATTAAAGAATCGTACTCTTTTTGGTAGCATTATAGCTACAAAAAGTCTTTGGAGAATGTTAAAAAACAAAGAATTGTGGGGAAGAGCTCTAATGGAGGAAATTCTTTGAAGGAAGATCTGTCGTTGATTGGATTCGTCATCCCAATAAATCAATTTTGAATTGTTCCATCATATGGAAAACACTCACAAGTGCTTTCCCTATTATTGGGCAATGGATAACATGGAAGGTGGGTGACAAAAAGAGCATAAGATTGGGGTTGGGCCCATGGACAAGATAGGGTGAAAATGTTATGCTTTCAAATGACACCGCCTCATCTCTTCATGCTGTAGGAGATTTCACACTCGTTAATGCACATATACAAAATAGTCAAGAATGGGGCTCTTGAGCTTGGAAGTTCATAGAAGAGTTTGGTTCAGTTAATGAATCAACTACGTAATGGACCACATATGTTGCATTGATTACTTCTTCCATGATAATGATTTTGAATGAGGACAAATATAAATTGGTTTGGACTAAGAATCCTTCAATCGCTTTCTTTTTTGCAAAATTTGGGTACCAAGTCCGAATTAAAGATCTCACAGGTGGATAATCAAAATGGTGTTGGGCCTTTGTATGGAAGCTGAAAAGTCCACTGAAATGCAAATTGGAATTGTGGCTTGCCCTTGAAAACATACTTTTGACTTGGGTTGTTGTTTTAAAAATGGGATGGATCTATTTGGGGCATTTCCCCTTGTGTTGTGTGAATGAGGAATCCATTAATCATGTTTTTCCCCAATGCCCCTTTACAAGGTAGGTTTGGTCCCTTTTAGAGCCTATCTTCAATCCTGCAAGCACTTCATGAGATAAACATAGTGTGGAAGAATGTGTGTTGGTTTAGGCTGTAGACAAGTCAATACAGGGACTACTGATTTTCCCTACCTCATTCATTCACAATGTATGGTGGGCTAGGAATTTGGCCAAGTTTCAGATTAAGTTTCTCCTTGTGATGGTTGTAGCAGGAACAATCAAGCACACATGCAAAAAATTCCGATATGAGGTCAAGAAAAAAAATAGAGGGCGCCTATTATGCCATGTTTGGAGGATGGTATTCCCTAGGGATTTTCCAACAGGTCAAGCCAAGGGAATCCTCCCATTTGCGGGGTTGGTGTTGCACTTTACATGAAGCATTTCCGTTATTATCATATTCATTTCTCTCCGGGTAGGGGAATAAATACGTAAGATGAATTATCTACTATTTGGGTATCAATTCATTTATAAAATTATTTTGATGATAAAAAACTTCAAATTTTAGAGATTCCAAATTATCAAAATGGATTTGGATAAATAAACATATTGACATTTTTGTTCCACATTTGGCACATATCCTATTTGTAAATGAAATGGAATTTGGTCAACTAGAATGGTACAATTGTAGACATATATACTGTGAACTGAATACATTGGCATATCATTTATGAAAGGATGCCATCATTGGAAGGCAAGGATAGGTGGCAATGCATGAATTCTTTTGAGGGACTTGCTTTAGAGGCATTGGTATTGGAAATCTAATTTGTTGATCAACACATTAACGAGTTTACTTGTTACATCTAAACTATTGTAATGGTAACTAGGGATGTTTTGATTTCCCGAGGATATTATCCAATAAACTAGTTTTTTTAAGAACCTGAAAGTCAACACGATGTATATTTTGATATGAAATATAATGTTTTTTTATTTATGAAAATAAATAAATATATATATATATATATATATATATATATATATAAAACTTGAGCTCTGAGTTGGAGTACCCTCAAACCTAAATAGGAAGCCACCTGGTACTTCGCTTCCCTTTTAACAGTTGTAGTATAATGATGATATGCCTCATTAAATGATTTGGCCACAAGTTTAAGAAAGAGTATAATATAAATACACATACCTTTCTCTTTCAATGAGAAATGACAAGTTTCCAATATTAACATGGGTTGTTAACGAAGTAACCAAACCCCTTGAACTAGTGAATAACGAATCATATTAGCAATGGTGATTAGTGAAGTAACCAAACCTATTGAAATTAGTGAATATCCAACTATAGATAAGAATGAGTTACATATTGCTAGTTAGGTATGGCCAAATGATCTCAACGATTTTTAGTTGGATGTTGGATTAGTGCAAACTTGAATTCAATAAATTTAGATGTGTATTTATATTATCTTGTTTATCCATATTTTAGCATAATAAATTATTGCAATTAAAAAATTATGATTAAGTGATTATGTAGTAATGTGAATAAGAATATTTGAGGAATTATTTTGTATATAATTTTTTTTTTGTAAGCTTGGTAGTTCCTTTCCATTCCATTTCAAAAAAGTAGGTAACTTTCACATCCATATCCATCAGGACCAGATGACCTCAACCTACCCACTAGGAAACCAGGTCTGTTGGCCATCTCACTGCATTTTAAGCCATCCAAAATTTAAAAAGTTTGAGACTGTCTAGCAGAACTATATAAGTCTGATTGTCTTTAATTTTCCTATTGGCTATGTAGCTATAACAAAACATCAAAGTCTGTAAAGCAGTCATGTATACATCTCAAAAATTAAAAAACATAACTATGTTGATCATCAAATTACTCATAAGATGAGTCTATGGGTGTTAGATCTTTAGCACTGGACCTCGAAAGTTTGGTTTGAGGAAGGCAAGGGATGTGCTTCTCGATGCAACTTAGGTGAACATTTTGTTGTCGGTTCTAACGTTGTATGAGATGGATTTCCTTGTAAATTTCTTGCAAATCTATTTCAGGCTTGGATGAGCCGACAAAGGAGGTCATCATAAATTTTGCCACAATGTTTTTCATTATCCAATATAAATATTTTGTCTGTTGACACTAGGTGTACCGACCTCTAGAATGGTCTAGGTCTTGGACTAGGGTCGGTCAGTCATCCATGTTCAGATCAGTATTCTCGGCTTGATGTTTTAAAGTCGACTCCCACCCCGAAATCAATTATCGGACCTGTGGAGGTGTGTCCACTTGATAAGTTTGGATAGCCTCCTGAATCAATCCTGTGATACTGTGGAATCCCAGACCCCTCGTCCGACGTGGCTAAGACTATCGACCACAACGTCCTTTTCCACTACAACTTCGGCCTTGGCCCCCCAACCTGTGTTCTCTTTGCTCGAGGAGGGTCGTGCCATGAGATCATACTGCAAACCACCCGGGGTACACTAGAAACCAATATATGGGTACCACAAACACTTCCGCCAAGAATCCTGTCTGAACTGGAGACCAACTCACAAAGAGACGACCTGTCGTGATAGCCTTACGGAATTAGAAAGATGAAACCCTGTAAAAGTAAAATAACATAATAGAACATGATAATAAGCAAAAAAAACCCATGAAACAAATTATTTCTCACAGAGTTGACCCAACCCCGACGCAACGAGCCAACAACATCCACCCTCTGTTCAGAGAACCCCCTTGAGACAGGGACTATTATTAAGTCTTTGGATTTCCTCTCCAAATTTCCCCATATCAGCCTAGGCAAATGGTTCATCACAGAGATAAATAAATTAAGAAAAGACCCTTATACAAGAGACAAACTGAAACCCCATATTCATTCTGAGATTGCATAGACATCAAAGAAAGCATAATGCTGTAATAGACAAAAAGGCTTCGGGGTACACAAAACCTTTATTAGAATAAGAATTCTTGCCTCCCATATTTCATGGGAGTCTTCATGACTGTCCCATATCACCGTCTTAGAAATATCCATCTGAAGAATTAGGAAATAACATTTGAACACAATGGTAAGGGTGTGCTTAGAGAAAACGAAAATGCCATACGTGCAATAACTGCTTAGAGGCTGGAAGGTGAATCAAGACCGGGGAATAACCTTCGCGATCACCCTTGAGGTTTCAGAGAAGTGGTTTTGAATAGCACCACACCATACTAGAGTCTTTGAACCAAGCCCTGGAGGTGTTCCTTATGGTCGGAGCCTGTGCCGCACATCAATTCTAATATCGTTTGTTACCACCTTGCACATGTAAAGGAATAAATGAGGGCCGCTATCTGGTCTCACACAATTATGTCTCATAATTCCTCTGATTATAGAATGGATCCCATCGATGCCTGTTCAACAACTCTCACCCGATCAAGGGTATTTTGTATATAAATTTTAATTTTAATAATTCTTTTTATATTAAAATTATATTTATTATTATTATTATTTTGTAAATATGAAAATATTTTTTCCAATTCAATAGTATTATAAGTATTATTTTCTAAAGTAGATTTTCTAATAGTTAAAACACCCCATCGTGCAGTTAATGCCATGAGTAAATGCTAAAAGAAAGGATTGTCTCATCCCATAATACCCCAAAAAAGCATTAAATTTAAATCACAAAGGACCTACATCCCAAGCAGAAACACGCTAAATAGTGACCATGTCGATTATATGAATAGTTTAGTCATGTTTGTCAAGGATATTTCGTCAACCTACATTTGAAGGATCAACATCAATTGGCTCAACATGGTGCCACACATCAATGGTGGGAATAGGGGGCTTGGGCCTCTCTAAAATTGATAATGCAAATGTAGGAAATTGCTTGTCCATCTGTGAAGGTCTAGTTGTTTGGCCATGTAATTTCTTTCATCACTACCAAGCCTATTGGCCTACTATGATCCTAAGCAGGCTTCATGGAAATCCTATGAAGCCAACATATGTGGAACCTATTGATCATAGCCAAGAGAAAGGCCCCATCAATTTTGGAATAATGAGTAGTCCAAGAGAGTGCACATTTGGTGGGTCTAAAGGCACACTACTTTTGGTACAAAAGGTTCCATTCTCATATCAAATAACTATTGCAAGTACTCCATCTCTAGCTACAACTTGTGGGACTGTACTTGAATCTGAATAATAAAGTTAGCACATGTTGATCCACCATTATAGTGAGAGAATTGGTGAGACACCACATCGTAATTAATTAGGGAGCAATTGCATTGTTTTCGAGTCCATAAGAGCACTTTAACTTTGAAAAACGTGCAAGTAGCCTGAGACTCCACATCCAGGGGAGAAGATTTCCTATCAAGGCAACCTTCCAAGAGAAGGAGCTTGATAAAATCTGTTGAGACCTAACTTATACATATTACCAAGCCTTCTTAGAAAGAAAGCAAGAGATGTTTCTAGGTTTTAACGTGGACATCAGGAGCTTTGCACCCTGAAGGGTGGCTGGCTTAGTTCTTGGTAGTATTCGTGGTCTAGGGTTTGGTCTTGGAAGTCTCCTTTGAAGTTGCTTCTATAAGAAGATAAGTTCTTTCTGGGTTTTTCCCTTGGAGGGGTTTTTCCCTGACTTGGAGCTTATATCTTGTGTTCATTTTTGTATGGTTGTGATCTTCAATGTTTTGCATTTATTTGATGATAAGAAAATAAGCATAATAAAGAAACAAGAAGAACATAATACGACAAATAATTGTCATGAAAGGAAATGATGAGTTAAACGTTGTTGTTATATGGAATTTCACTTATGTGGACAAAAATGAATTCCCTAGATTTAGTGGTATGATCTAGAACAATAGAGGACAAAAATAATCAATTCTTTCCTTAAAGAAATTGGAATATGGAAAAGGAACCTACCTGGAATTCGTAGCAAGTCCTTCTCTCTTCTTCGCTTATAAGTTCCAATCTTAGCTCCACGCACTACAAATGGAACCTACAACAATGACTAAAACAAGCAAAGGAGCTACAATATCCACATAGCATAATCTAATATCTGTATTCAATGATTCAACATGGCATTGAAATACAAGAGCATAAGCATAACACAAGTATAGGAAAACATGATGCTTTTTGTATTAATAATAAAGGAGAGAATTACAACCATATATCGAAGTTGACTTTGTAGATGTCTCGCCAAATGACTTGTCCTTGCTTGTCACAAAGCAAACCTTCACACTCAAACCTAATGAAAATGGATGATGATTCCTTAAGCTCAAAGCAACAACATGAGGGCACTAGCAATCTCCAAAATCCAATCGAGTAATCTCCAAAAGGAAACCTAGTAACCTCCAAAATCCAACCTAATAATCTCCAAAATCCAAACTAGAGTCCACGAGAGGCAGTAAATTTATAGGGTAAACATGGTATTTTAGGATTTACCAATCTAGTCTTGAGATACACTTAAGAGGGAGGATAATCTCAAGGGATAAAAGATTTTACCACCATAGTAGGATCATATAGGAATTCGAGATCTATATCCATGGTAAATGATTAAAACCACCTTAGAAGCTTTTGGAAGAAGAATTTTCAAAAATATTTTTTAATATTCCTGAATTTCTAGAATCTACGCACCTACTAAATGGAGCGATCTGCACTGGTCAGTGCTAACGCTCAAGTATGCAACTTGCACCCAACATTGGTAGACAAGAAGACAGAGTGTGTTGGCCCTAAAAAGATGGTTTTTTAGCAGATATACCCAACAACTCAAACTTTTTGGAGAAATGATGCTTAGGGCTTTACAAATGGATTATGACAAAGTGTTCATGGATGTTTATTGATCCGGTTTGCATGCCTTTTGGGCTGATGTGACAAAATGGCCTATAAAAACTACTCTAATCCATTATCTAACATGGTATCAAAGCTAAGGATAAAGGCATTGGCAACTGGAAGATCACAATTGTTTGGAGGCAAAAGGGTTTTTAGTCTAGCAAAAAGGGATTGGTTACATTAGTCTCCAATATTGAGCCATCTATAGGTAAAGACGAGAAAGAAAAAGGTAAATTTTTAATAGGAAAAATCTATGAAAAGTAGGCCAAAGTCCTGTACAATATTGTGCATGAGACCAAGGGTTTTATAGATTCCAAAAAGGTTCATCTCATGCATCATTCTCATCATTTCAGGAGATCCGAAAAGCAAGGTAATAAGGTCAAGAGTTCTACAATATTAAAAGAGGTCAAATATCACTCTTGAAGTAGTCCAATAAGAGGCCTAGCCTAGGTCACAGGTTCTTAAAAAACGAGCAGTGTAATCTTGTGTTTGGAAGGCCTATAATGGAATAAAAGAGTCCTTTAAGCCAACTAAAGAGTCACCTTGAAGAGGATGGAAGACTGGAATTGGTAGAAGGATCCTAGCCTAGTTTTGGAAAGTTGTTATAGTGAGTATGAACCTCTAAAAGTTCATGTGTTATAGAAGCAATCATCTCTTTTATCAAAGAAGTCACATAGGAAGCTCATCCAAAGTGCAACACATCACTAAGCCACAATTCCTAGAGGCCTAGCAAAGGAGAGAAGTTCTTTTGGGTATGTTTCTCATAAATGTCTAGGTTGAGTTGGTGAAAAAGTAACCAACATGGAAGAAATGCTATTCTGGGTAGATCTATGAAAACTCAAAGAAGTAGGTCAATAGGTACAAATATCTATGAAGATAAGGTCGATCTCTTGTGGTGATTGTTGGGAGGGTCGAATAAGCCTAAACAAGGAGCTGGAGGCATCTTCCAGGGCAGTGAGTTGCATAGGCTTGTAAAGAGAAAGAGTCCACTAATTTCTAAAGGAGGTTTGTCCATAGATGGAGGGTTGACGTGGGAAACTAGTGTGTCCTAAATAGTGATCAAGACTTCAAAAGGTATGCACAAAAATTTGTAAGGTATGTATAATTGTTTTATGCTTTTCTAGCTAAAGATGAATAAAGGGCCTACAAGCATTAGGGTTTTACTACATAAGAATCTAGGGTTTGTGGATTTCACTTTGTTGAAGGATTTTGGTATCTATGGATTGCAAACCCTTGATGGAACTTAGAATATAAAACCCTAGTGAAAAACCCTAACCCTAACTGGTTTGTTCCCTCATAGAAGCCCTAGCTTTTGTTATCTAGGGTTTATAAGAAAAATCTAGGACATGGTAAACCTTAGTGAGGGAGGAATTGGATTAAATATAGGGTATGGCATCAAAACCCTAGGGTTTTATGTTTTGAAGAGAAAGATCAAGGAATTTAGGGTTTGTACTTAAGAACCCTAAGAGTTTATCCTTTGAGAAAACCATGGAAACCTTAAATTGGCAGGATAGACATCATGCTCTTGTATTTGTATATTTTGATTAGTTGTACTTGTTAGTATATTAGGTATGTAATGAAGGAAGCAAAATGTTAAGTATGGCTAAGAAAAAAAATTCTTATGCTTCTTAATGATGAGCACGATGTAACAAGGGAATAATAAGGACCCTGAAGGAATTAATGCTATCAAGTTCATTAAATGAATAAGCATGTATCATTGTATTTCTTGATTAAATATGGCATCATAGATAGAGGCATGTGGTAGTAACATATTTAGAGTCTATTTGATTTAATTGCTTTGTAAGAATAATCTAGTCTTTCAAGAATGAGAAGTTGGAACCATTGTGCATAATGTTCATCCATAAATTGTTTAACATTATTTTGGAGGCAGTCATTTTTCCAAGGTGGATCCTCAAGTTCCTATACGAACCATCATCTTGGAGGTTCTTGGAAAAGGCATTATGACAATAATTAATACATATTCCATATTATATGGAAACAATACTCTTGAAAGGATGAAGGAATGCAGTTGGTCATGTTGTAGGCTTACTAAAGGATATGAAAGATTAAGAAAGCATAAAGTAACTTTTGGGTAGGATTCATATAATCCTGTAAGAAAATTTGGTCATAAGTTATGCATAGAGAATATTTTGTTATATGATGCCAAAGATGATGAATTTTGACTTACTCTAGAATGAATAAAATACTAAGCCTTTCTTGTTAGAATCAACATCTAGTATAATCTTCGAAAGAAAATGGTAACTTGGTAATCAAGTTATATCCTTGGGTACTGTGATGCATGAAGGAATATTTGTGTGGAGATGGACCGTGAGAATGTTGATGTATGAATGAGAAGGTCACTATGATGAGGTAAGTCTATTTATAATTTTTGTTGGTTATCTAGTTAACATATTGTTTTTCTACATGGAAAGATGTTGCAAAAATACATGATGACAATTGAGGCAATTTCAACTAGATGAAGAATGTTGAGGGAAGATAGATATCTGATACCTAGCAACTATGAATTCAATATGTTCCCATCTTGCGATTGAAAGGTAACATAGCATGAAGATAACCTGAGGGTTAAAGGAGATCACTTTCATAAGGAAGCTATGATCAACTTGAAGTTTAGAAAGGCTCAATGCAATGCCTTCATCTATGATGAAAGTGATGAGCAAGAAAGATGACCTGGATCCTACCACAAGATTGAAGAGTGAATATGGCTCCATGATACCTCAGAAGGAAGTAGGTTCGATACGATGAGATGCAGAAAAAAGAGGAAGCCATGCAGTTATGAAAAAATGGTAGCTCACACTCTTATGAAGACAAACTAGAAATCTTGTGGATGTGACTTCCCAATTAGTAAGGAAGTCAATAATCTCCTCTAAATTTTAGGTGGAGTAAAGGAGTCTTCTTGAATACGAGCAAGAATCTATTCTCATGTTAAAAGGAGAATAGGGATATCCTCTCTGGTTGAGAGGAAGTAATGTTGGACATTACATGTGCATTCTTGTCTTCATATGTCATGCACTTGACCAGGACTAACAACTATAAATCTAAGTGAAGGTCTTGAAGAAATAATGGTGGAGTATTGGATAAGCATTTGTGGTTTCCTTGAGGATAGAACATCCAAGAAAGGAAAGGAACTACCACTCTTTTAGGATAGGACAGGTGTCCAATATAAGATTGGTCAAAGAGGACAAATATTCTTTGAGAATTCAAGATTGGAAATCCAAGATACGAATAGTCCTAAAAGAACATACCCCTTGGACATCCAGATGCCAGGTATGTGCCTTGTAAAGGTAGTGCAGTATCACACCTAAAGCTTCCCAACATAATTCTCTCGAATGAAGTAGTGCTTGTCTAGTTAGGCCTAAAAAAAAATGTTGGTTGATCATAATGTTGATTCTTACATATGTATTATAAAACCAACTCTTCTTATGATAAATTTTCAAAGGGAGTATTGTCCTTGTACTGTTTGGATAATTATGAATACCTCCCTAGTTAAGAGGGAGTGTTGGAAAATGTAAGTAGTTTCGGCCTTCATAATTTTCATTTGACTCATTCATGATGTAAATTTTATGTGTCTATCAAAATAAGAAAGAAAAATATGTAAAGAACAAAAGAAAATTGTTTTGGAGCATGGGTTTCATGCTCAAGTTATTTGTCATTAGGTCCCTTAAGGTTTACAGGATTCAAAGAGTCATTGTCACATCATGAAAGAACCATTTAGGCACTCGAATCAAGAGAATAAAATTAATTTTGTATATAAAAGAGTCTAGAAGACTCCCAAGAATCAAGTAAGCATGTGTAGCTCAAGTCAACCTTGTGAGGGCCATTAAAGCACTAAGAAAGGCTATATAAAGATGTAGGTTCATGCCATTAGAACACACATTAAGAATTCAAGTCTTGTATTCAGTTTGCAATTGATAGAAGGCATGAAAAAGTGGACCAATAAGGCTAGAAGAGCCTAGTCAAGAAGGAAGAATCCCTAGAAAATGTTCGAAGGTCTGAAATTCTAATTGGATGACTCACACGTGCAAAAGTTATAGGCTTTCTAGGGTTCGAAGTTGCAAGAAGATGTTTTGGGTGGCTGGCTTGGTTCATGGTGGCAGTCATGGTCTAGGGTTTGGTCTTGGAAGTCTCTTTTGAAGTTGATTATATAAGAAGATAATTTATTTAAGGGTTTTCCTCTTAGAGGGTTTCTTCCCAGGCTTGGACCCTATATCTTGTTTCATTTTTGTATGGCTATGATCTTCATTTTTTTGGAATTTATTTTATAATAAATAAACAAGAAGAACACAATATCACAAAGTAACTGTCATGAATGGAAAAGATGAATTAAATGTTGCCCTAATCCATTCTCCAACATCTTAGCCCATTGTTAGCTTTTAGTGCATGAAAGTGGTGGCCTTTTCCCCTTTGTAATTATATCATGAGATGTGGGGTATTGATAGGCTAATATTGAGCTAAAGGTTGTCTAGGATGCGAGCCTAAGAATGATTCATAATAATCCTATCAGTTTTATAAAATTAATATTTTTTCTTTGGGTCAAGGCACAAAATCCACCCCTTAAAGGAGTTATCACACAAATCATTAGTAGATTTAATACCTCTTATAAAAAGAGTAAAGGACGAGAACCAAGAGGATTTAGCCAAAGGTTTCCCTTCAACCAAGATCAATAGGGATCATCATAGACCATGCCTATTTAAAAGACAACCTAGTTCTAAAAGAAGGCTCCTTCAGAGCTAACAAGGATTCCAACACCTCCCAACCCTAAAAAATGTTATGCGAAACACACATTCTTACAACTTTGACCTTCGAGGTGAGGGGTGGTTAGCGATATGATTTCTAAGGAGAAGACTTCCTAGATATTCTAGCTCAATGGCCATATTTTCTTAATGGGATATATTAGAAGGATTTTTTAGGTCTCTTGGTTCAACATCTTGAAGCGTTGACCTATTGTAGAGCACATATGCCTACAATATGGTATTGATGATACTTGAGCCACTCATTTCTCGGGGGTAGAAGGAAGATTCCAATTGGTTATGTGAAAATTGGGTTGCTTATTAGGCTTAGTGCATGTAAAATATAAAGAAATTTTCCAGGCAGTCATAGGTTTCCCT
The DNA here is from genome assembly GCA_031772625.1 of Pinus tabuliformis. Classification (NCBI taxonomy): domain Eukaryota; kingdom Viridiplantae; phylum Streptophyta; class Pinopsida; order Pinales; family Pinaceae; genus Pinus; species Pinus tabuliformis. Next base: position 745,664,817 of record CM062816.1, on the reverse strand, counting down.
AAAAGGGGCCCAATAGGAAAAATAATATACATGAGGGGTTACCGACACTTTGATGGTTATCTAAAATTTAGTGGCAAAGAAAAGGGGCATAATAATGACACACTTATCAATTTTTCACTCCACCTAGCTAGATAAACACCTCCCATAGATCCCAAGTGGATTCCTAAAATGTTAAGGTGATGAAGAGGAATTTAAGAAATTGTCTTGGTTGAATCTAGGAACAATTAAGGGACTTAGAAATGTATGTAGTGACCTTTGACTCTATATGTGGCATTGGGTTTTGGCCCATTGGATAGTAGAACCCCAGGGGAATAAATAAATTTTCAATCACTCCATAATAGCTTACAATAATCGTTCATCCTTAATGAGATCCAACATTGAATTGCACATGAGGTAACCATTAAAAACTACCACTTCCTTAGTTTAGGAAGGGAAGTTCCCCAAATCTGGTCAAGGGATACCCTTGAATTAATCAAGTAGATAAGAGATTTTTTCCATGACATATAGTGTAGGAACTAGGTGATAACCTCTCCAATTGGATGTAATTAGTTCACTATTTTCATACATGCAACAAGTGCTAAAGATATAGGCTAAACCCTAAGTCTTTTAACATGGTGAAGATAAAGGGTCACTTAACTATGTCACAAGCCTTCCCAAAATTAATCTTGACAAACATAACACTTAACTTAGAAGGGTAAGCCTATTCCATGCCCCAACATACAATCATAACATTATTGATAATGTATCGTCCATGGAGGAAGCTTGTCTAATATGACCTTATAATCTTAGGTAAGATATGCTTTACTCCCAATGCCAAAGATTTAGACAAAATATTATATATAGTATTGGTCAAGATAATATGTTACTAGTTCATGATAATCTCAAGATCCCTAGACTCGTGGATAAACCTAATGAGCTATTGGTTGGTGCCCACAATTGAAGAGCATTAGAAAAAGGTATACTCATACACACAAAAAATGTTAAGGGTGATAAAGTCCTAGGTGGCCTTATATAATTCACAAGAAAACTATTAAGCCAAGGGGCTTATTATTCACCATTATATAAAGGATTTAGTGCAAGATCCTCCAAGGTTAATGCTAGGTCATAGGCCCATGGATGTTCCACTAAAATCTTATAGGGTACAACACTAAGACAATTTTGAGTAGTTTACTACCACCCATGGGAGATACCTTACGAACAAATAACTAATGGTTGAGAATAGCTTATTTGTCAAACCTCAATAGTTTATGATAATGGTTGAGAATAGGATACTTGTCTAATGTTAATGGTTTTAAGGGTAGATATATATTCCATGGCCTCTTGGTGACCAAATATTTGAAAGGGTTTGGATGGACTTGTGACCAAACTTAAGATAGTGGAACCATGCACATAGTTGAGCACCTCTTACTTGATGGATGTCTTTTACCTACATGAGCTGAAGAAGCTTTGTAACCTTGGATTGCTTCTCTTCATCATAAAGATCCTTTTGTAAATTTTCTATAAGAAATTATAGTTATTTGCATGCACATAGTTTCAATCATGACAATTTTTGGCAGTTTGTAGCTCACGGGCTCTTGGGAAAGCCACAATTTTGGATATAAGATCCTCCCACCAAGTGTTCTAGTAAAAAATTATATGTGGCTAGGGGAAGAGGTTCCACTCCATGTTGGTGCAAGTGAGATAACCACAACTTTTGAGATGGAAGACTTTGAGCATGCAATAGGATTGGGCCATGCAAGTCCTTTTGAATCCATAGAAAATAGAGACCATATAGCCTAATTACAAAAAGAGCAGTTGAGACCTACATATGAATTTGGTAGCCCACATTGAGTCCAGTAAGGAGGAATTATAATAAAATATTGAAGCCATATGTAACCTCTAGTTTATTCTCTCAATCCCTCATGAAAGGAAGTAGAGGTGTGGAACATGCTTCCCATATGTTGACAGTGCTGGACCCACCAACATGTCAGGGGATCTCCTTGGTAAGAAGTCCCAACTAGACCTCAGACCATTTGGTGTAGGAGTCCCAGTAGTGGGTCATATGGTACCGCCTTGATCGTGCTTTCGCACAGAGGCAAGTAAGATGTCCCTGTTGGTAGCAAGGGTGTAACATATGCAGTAAGTCAAGGAAGGTGCATGAGCGATTCTAACACACAGAGGGTGAGGTGAGTGCACCCCTTGGAAACCTATGAAAGCACAGAGTTAAGAAGGGAACACACAAGCTAAGATGCATCACAACATGTAAGGAAAGTGAGCTACCAATCAAAAGTGATGGTTAAACCAGCAACACATTTCAGTAAGATTCATACATACATATACAGAAAATAACTACACATGCATGCGTAAGCAAACAGATACATATATCATTTAGAGTAAACAAGATAGTTGAAATACAATACGACATATGCATGAAACATGCTGGCTCTGTTATATTAAGAAGTGTAAGTTCTAGTCATACAATACATCCATGACCAACCACTAGTTCTGATAGCGGAATGTTACAGTCACTGTCGCTTGCTCCTCCAAAGAGATATACTAGCTCTGCACAGTGGAGAAGCCAAGGCTTGTTACAATATTGTCCAAGCTTTCTCTAAGATACTCCTATTAGAAGCTTGGCTGACCAAAAGCCTTTACAATGAGTTATGAGGGACTATTTATAGCAAAGGGTGGGGTGGCCCTTGACATTCCCCTTTGTGACTGTTCATCTATCCTCATGACTCTTCATCTACTCTATGACTGTTACATCCAACTATCGACACTTGAACTTACACTTGACAAGACATCACATACAATCTGCACATGTACCCATGTGAGACAAAATAGGCTTGAGCAAGCCATGCAAGACATCACTATGACTTGGACAACTGTGGGAAGACCAACTCTTCGACATCTTCATGGTGGTCGACAATAGCAAACTGATGCCAAGCTCGGTAGTCTGCGATGGTGTCCATGTACTCTAAGGTGACATATTTCTGGAAATGAACTCTTGCCTCCATAAAATCCGGGTACACTGCTTGAGCTCCTATGTCCAACTCATCTGATAACATGCGCATCATTGTCTTGAGTGCGGCCAGACTAGTGACATACTGATGCATGGTGTTTGCACTGATCACCAAGTCTGGGCTGGTGGCTATGCGCATCAACTCGTCAAAGTACGAGTCAAGCTCCAGTCAGACCTATGCCTTTGTCTTTGCCTGGGTGAGTGTCCCAATAGATGGGATCATGTGTGCGTGCACAACAACATCCATACTCTTGAATACTCGTGCATGGGAAGCCTGTAGACTAGTGATGAGCTACTAGATATCTTCATAGTTCCAGATCTAACTCTGGATGTGTGCCTTCATCTCGACCACTCTGGGCTTCATCATCTTGGGCAAGTGTAACGGGGCTCCCTTGTATCTCCTTGTCCATGTTTGCATGTAATCAACGACGACATGCACGCTTGACAAGATACATGCTCTCCTCGCACATCGCTGTTGCCGGCCGTTGAGATGGACATCTGCCTTATGCACGGTGCCAAACTTGGAATACAACTCGCATGACTGTGTCAAGGGACAATACTTCATCCAGTATTGTTTTCTTCAACTCTACTCAGGTGGATGCTGTAACCAGTTCTCGTCCTTACTTGGCCGTATGTAATTCCTTATCCATTCGCTCATTCTCAGCTATCAAGAAGCGAACACTCGGGCTAGTGGCTTCGGCATATGCTCTGGTAGCATTAGGCAATGCTGCTGGATGCTTGCGCACGTCAGACATGATTACTCATCCCTCAAACTGCGCAGGAGATGTGTGATCATTCAGAGTCAACACTCTATGAGATTGCATAACTCTATGTTGGGATTCATCGAATGAGATGTTGTGCATCTCTCCCTTTGGATTTTCTCTAAGGATTTCAGTGTCTCCTTGGTCGCTTGGGACTTGCTCCGCTTCCAGATCCGGTGAAGCTGGTGGGTCAACCTCTTGGTGGTGAGGAATGAGATCGATGTCTTTTTTTTGACTCCTATTGCTCCATGTCTGTATCCATCTTCTCAAGTGCTTGTTCAATATGTTGATAAAAGTCCTGCTCCTGCGACTTCTCACCCTGTCTGCTTGGTGCTAGTTGTTTGAATGAGTTTATTACCTGTATAGGCAGAGTTTCATTTGTTTTTACATGTTGCACCCCTTGCTATACCTGTTCCTGTTGCGCTTCCTTCTCATGTCTGCCCAGTTCCTGTTCCTTCCAGAGTTGCTCCTTCAACTCATGCAACTCCTTCTTTGTTTCCTCCATTCTCCATTTTTCTCTCTGCCTTTACGCATTCCTCTTGTCGTGCTATTGCCTCTTCGTCTCTATTGCCAAAGCTGCTTTCTACACAAGTGGGTCTGCTCGGAACTTGCAACTTTGTTCCTCCTCCATGCTGGTCACAATCTTCCTCTTACCTTTGTCTCGCATTGGTATGTTTACCTTTGTTGCTGCTGGTGCTGGTGCTCTCTGGATGCTGCTTCACGCTGCTTTGCTAACCATTCCACAACGATGCCGACTGGTTCATTGGGCCTGGAGAAGTTGTAACAATATCTCCATGGGTCCTCCTCTGCCCAATGACATACCCCGTGGATCCACTAAAACTGTATTCTCGTGCAATGATCCTTTATAAGACAATGCGGGTCATACAAGTTGTAACTTCGGGTGTCGAAAGGATATTTCTTGATCTCCTATGCTTCGGCATCCATGTGCTTGAAATTCCATATCTCATATAACCCGATCTGCAGCGGAAGAGCGGGTCAAGTTGCCTTCTTCTTCCGGTGCAGCCTAGATGTTAGTCCCGTCGAGATGTGGTATGATACTTCTTGCATGGTGAGCTTTTCCAAGGCACAGTTCGGCAAAACATGCGAAGGCTTATCCATGTTGTACATCCATATGAAGGTGTGAGACATTGAGGCATACCAATCAGCTATGTTGATTAGTGCCTCCGTTGTTGCCTTCGACATGCAGGGTGGATCCTGTTCAAATATCATCTTGTACACTGGGGTGACAAATTGATTGAACAACTGTGTGATAACTCATCTGAAGCTGCATTCAGAAAACATTCTACAATAAGTGCTCACAGAGGTCTCCGTCAATGTCCATACCCACTTCAAGCCTGAGAACTCCTCATGGGCACAAATTGCATCCAAGATGTAAGTGGACATGTAGATTTTCGCTTACTGACCTTTGGGCGGATGTCGAGCTCTTGTTAAAATATTCAACTTCCTGCCAAACCAATTATAGCTCCCTCTTTCTAGCTAAGGTGGGTAGAGTTCTTTTGAATCAATATCAAATCCATCATATCGTCAAGTGATAAACAAACTATCTCATGACTTCTTATATCAGTTTGTTGCCTTACCCGTCTCTATAGTGTATATTCTGCTTGGAAGTCATACCATATCCCAAACAATATTGATGTCGTTTCATATTATCATAGTTTCCAAAACAATCAATGTTGCTCCAAAATGTAAGATCCTTCAAGTTGTTATCTACTTCTAGATCCCTCTGAATTCAAAATTACTTCCTTCTCTTTTATATTCTTCAAGAAATAATGACCAATCAAAAGTCTTTCCAATGATGCGTTCTTGTTTCCATATGTCAAAATATCCTTCTAGAAAAGTCTTGACTTTCTTTTCCAACTTTTGACCAAAATTTATCATGCTTTTTCTATCTGAATACGATTTTGAATCATGTTCTTCCTTCAACTCCCTTTGAAGGTACAAAAACTTCTTTTAAGGTAAGTGTACATCTTCCTTCCAAGTTGTTATCAAGTTGCTTCTTTAATCTTCTTTGAAGATAATACCTATGGATGATGAGGTTCATTATTTTTGATGAGAAACACTTCATTTATGCTTCCATGCTACTTCTAGACTATATTCATACTTCTAAAGTACTTCAATGCTACTTCCATGTTCTTCTATTAGAATAGACTTCTACTACAGTCTTTTGATTCTTCCATTCAACTGCTAAACTTTGTTAGTATTGCTAGGCTGGTACTTAAGACAAAATATCATGTTGGAAATGTCTTTGATTTTGCTATAGATCTGCTTCATTTTTAAGTCTTGTAGTCCATCAATGCGTCAAAATCTTCATGATGAAACTAATTGCTTCAATGATTGTAGAATGCATGTGACTATGGAATTATGTGTAGACAAATTTTAGATGACTTAAACTCTTTTTTTTTTTGGATAACTATCAGATGTGATGTCTGCTTTCAATTATTTGTGATGAGGTGCAATATGTAGACTATTTCACTACTTCTTCTAGATATTCATAGCTATTTTGCAAATCCTAAGATTTTTTCAAGTGTAACTATAACTGTTACTTTAGCTGTTATAAATTTTTTTGGTTTGCAAACCTGTTATCCATCCGATTCTTCAATAGTAAAGGTCCTTGTTGTCTTCAACCTTAGGTTTCTTCTTGGCTTCTTCTTCTTCTACAACATGAGCTCCACTTCTTTATTTCCTTTTGTTGTTCATTTTTTTCCTAGGATCCTTGGGAAAATCTCTTTTATAGTGACCATATTCATTGCAACCAAATTATTGTACTTTGGACATGTCTTGGTATCCATGTGGCTGACTGTTGTTGTTGTTGTTGTATACAACGTTCAAATCTTCCAAATATTTCAAATTTATTCTTTGATCTAGAAGAAAAGCTTGAGATTGTTCATTATTGGGTTCAATGTCATCCTTGGCTTTCAATCTTGTTTCTTCTAGAACACATAAATCCCATATTTCATCAAATGTTGGAGTATCTTTTCTTGAATAAATGTTGGTCACAAAACTACTCCAATCTAGATATAAAGCATTGAGTATGTAATCAATTAATTCAGAATCAGATATGACTTCTCCAAGCCCTCGAAGTTGATATTTCACTTTCAAGATTTTCACAAGGTATGAGGCCAAATGCAACAACCCCTCATTGATTTCCTATGTAAATAAAAAAATAAAGACCAAGGTCATGTGACATGTATTCCAAGCTAAATGTTCAGCAAAACATAGTGACGGTGATCACTCGTGATTAATTAATGGCTATGAAAATTGGCAAAGGCATTGGAAAAGGAAAAGTGGAAATAATTGGCATTTTATTTATGAAATAAAGGAAAATAGGAGAAAAGGGAGATGAAAGGTCATAAATTTGCATGAGAGGGAAATTGAAGAAAAATGAAGAAAATAGAGGCCTCAATGATAAAAAGGATTATGAGGATCAATTCACAACCTTTTTCCAGTTTTTTCTTGGAGCTTTCTTATATCCTTTCATTCTCTGATACTCTTGCACACTTAGAGTTTTTTTGGATAACTTTGGCATACCTTGGATTTGGAGCAAGAAGGAAAAGGAAAGTAGGAAAGCGCAAGGGAACAAGTGGATACACAACTACAACTGGATTGATTTGCAGGCAATAGGTTGCAGGCATGATTTCCTTGATGCATGGTATATGCATGTGATTATTTGGTTATGTTTTATCATTGGCATGAAGGATTTCCTGGATTGACAATGGATTTAGCCTTGCCTTGCCATTTCCTGGATAACCATGGTGTTGTGGGTTTTCCATTTGATTGTTTTCTGGTTGGTGCTCATAATTCGTTATGGTTGTGGGTTGGAATAAACATTTTGGAAGCCCTAGAACAACTTGGGTTAAGTTAATAGTCCTAGAGCCTAGGTTGGACAAACACTCTGGAGTCCTTGGTTGGTTGAGTTACTAGTCTTGGAGCCGGGTTGGACAAACGCTCTATAGCCCTAGAAGTTAGTGGGTTGAGTTACTAGTTCCTAGAGCCTTGGACAACTGGGTAGAGACTGATCCGGTTGGTTTTAGTGGTGTACGATCGTGAGGTGGAATCACTGGTTGACGGTTGAGGTGGTTTGGCCTCTAGAATCCCTGATTTGGTTTTGTTTGGTTTATTCCGTGAGATCCCACATTCACGCTTGGAATATGGCGTGGGGGTGATTGGATGAAAGAGAGATTTGGTTAAGCCCAATCTATGGTCGGGTGGTACGTGGAAGTCCCTTACTTGGTTGGTAATTTTGTATGTCAAAAAGAACTCTTTTCATATTGTATTATATGAGTACTTGTACTTTTCATTGTGTGGATTTCATGGTTGTTCTATCATGGTTATTATTCTGGTTAAATTTTGTTTATAAGTATGGTTCCATAATAGGTTCTAGCTATGGATCTTGATATGTTTTGTTTTGTTTATGAATGGTTAATGAATGCGTGAGCCAATAAATGTTATTGCATCTATTATGAGAGAGAATTAGACCTTCTTTATGATTATCATATAAGTCTTAGATCCCTATGTTCAGATATGCATTGATGACCTGTAGATTACATGTTTACCATATGTTTGATGAAATGACTATCATGGTTAGGCCTGGTTAGGTCAAGTATTTGATTAAGTTTAGTAAGAATAGCTTTGTCCTGATGTTATTTATCATTATGGAAAGTCTCACTGAGTTTTGGGCAGTGGTCCGGAGGCTAGCCTTAAATTGTGGCTCAGAATCTAGGACCGCAACCTTTGAACTAGAGAATTTTGGCTGCAACAACATGGATGGAATGTTGTGAATGCAGTTGTAGGCTTCCAACCACATGGTGGCCTTGTTGTGGGTGTGATTGTGGGTCCAGGGATGAGAAAAAGAGGTCCAACATAGGTTTTTCCATGCTGGGGTGGTTGTTCAGCCTCTGAGTGATCTGTAGCCCCTATGGGATGTTGTGAGTTGTCAGTTTGTTGTCATGTTGTAGCTACCATCACTCTCCAAAATTTTTCCCATGCTTCGATTTTGGAGCCTTCCTTTCTATTCACAAGAGCCTATCTTGCATTGTTTTAAGGTATTCGTGCTTTGACTGAGACTTATCTTTTCATTTATGCTTGTGCTTGTTTGTTTTCACACTTATCTGATCTTTCTAACTCACAAGATGATCTCCCAACTTGGTCTCACAATAGTTCTAGGCTTGCCTCTAGAAACTATGCAATCCTTGAGTTGAAAAGTTGCCCAGTTCCCCAGAATTACATAGTCTTTCCCGACAGTGTGCATGGCAAGTTTCCTTCGAAAAAGCGAAAAAGAAAAAGGCTAAAAAGGAAAAAAGCATCCCTAAAAAATAGGGATCTATTTTTAGTATCCCGAAGGAGGCACTTTTGCTATTTTCAGAAACTTATGCCAAGTGTCACTTTTTTCCTTGATTTTAGGCATGCCCGTCATAAACCCTAATTCACTCAAATCTGTTTAATAGACGCTTATAGAGTTCATTTGGACATCCAATCTTGGAGCTTTAGCATTATTGAGGAGTTCAAGGAACCTTCGATGCAACCGTCATCGCTTTTCCAAGTGAGTTTCTCTTTTGTTGTCTTTTGCCAAATTTTCTATCATTTTTTGTCGTTTCACTTGTGTGAGTGTTGTTTTACTGGTTTCTCTTCATAGTTTCTAGTGTTTCAACTTGTTTTAACTTGTAGAAGTGTTGTTTTAAGTTTTCGTTTTCCTTTTAAAAGTGTTGCATTAGTTTTCCTGTTTTTGCATTGATGGTCACCGTTGTGGCGACTCTCCTCACATACTTGATTTTCCTTCTATTTTATTAGTTATTACACTTGATCTACATTAATTCACTTATAATTAGTCATTTTTCCACTCAACCTCACAACATCACTCAATTCTGCTCATTTTTCACACTTCCACCAGGTAGATATGCACTTGCTTTGACCAGATCTTACCCTGCCCAACTAGGTACTGTGCCATACTAAGGCTCAAGACACAAGATTGGCCTTTGGAACTGCGCAATGCACAGTGCAGACTGGCTCCAACTACTCACTGTGCAATTCCATGGGTCAGCTTGTCAACCCGGCCATTGAGATTGCACAATGCGTAGTCTCTCCCAGTCTCTGCCAAGGTTGGGACTGTGTATTGCGCAATCCCAAGCCTCAAGCTTCATCCTTGGCTGTTGGGATTGCGTAGTGTGCAGTTCCCACAATCATCCAATCTCCCTTGATAAAAATTGTGTAATCCTTCTCTCAAGTTTCGCGGATTGCTACTTGATCATGCTTTGAAGGTGGATTTCTAAAGCTAATGTTTACTTGCCATGAGTGTCCTTTCTATCCCATGGGTAGCACACTTGTGAAACACTTATCTCTAACAATCATTATTACCATGGCACCAAAGAAAGATACTTCAAAAAATACCACTGAAAGAAGTACCTGGGAAGCAGTTGAGAAAACATCAGTAGAATTTCCAGCGTATGCAGACACTCAAGTGTTTATAGAAAATGGGGTAGAAAGTTAATGAAGCTCTTTCAGCAAAGAGCCTTAACACTGATCTAGAGGATCGAAAAATTTATCTTAGCATCTGACAGTCAGTAATACAAAAGGTTGCATGCAAATATATACCCTTCCCATGTGCAGATGTCATCAACTAGATTGTCTCACACATTGATGAGAAGACCATGACATTGAGCATTGATAGTGGACAAAAGCTTGCTACCTTTCGAGCATAAGATTATTAGCACATGTATCACTTTCTCGGGCCAGTGAATCTCATGGAATCATTTTTATATGCCACCAAAAGCTATGTGAATACACGAGACATTGTCAAAGGATGGGTGAAAGAGCCATACAATTTTTGACAGACACCGACCCATTTATACAAGGCGAAGTCCCTCTAGAAGGCATACAAGCTCTTCGTTATCTTAGCTTGCAAGATCCATGGTCAACAGAGCATGGAGACCTTTCCTGAAGGGTGGGAGTCTTATTGAACCAGGTGGTCAATGAGGGGAAGCTGTTCAATTGGTTAGATATGTTTGCTCGACAATTGAGAGTCCATGTAGCATAGACTTGGAGTCATCCTGTGGGTGAGAAAGCTGTAAGGTTTTATATGTCTGCATATTTACTGGATGCAATCTATGTAGAACAATGGTTCCTTAGCATGAACTAGACATGGACACCATGAGAATACACAATACATATATATTTCAAGTTGCTTTTGGATTATAGTCATCGAGGGATAATGGAACAACTAACTGACCACTTCATCATCCCGCTTTACAAGCTTATCTTTGAAGAAGATCCACCTTGCATGTCACGAGGAGCAATGGAGGCAATAAAAGACATCGCAAATTGGTATGCCTCACCAGGTGGCACCTTCCTTAGAGTGTTCAATGGAGAGAAGCCTCCACATGTTTTACCAAGGTATGCCACCGACAAGCTTGTCATGCAAGAAGTGTCATATCATCTCGCCACAGGGTTGTCAGCAACTTTGCACAGGAAGAAGAAAGCACCATGGCCCACTCTTCCTTTACAAATTGGATTATATGAGATAAAGAACTTGAAAGTCATGGATACCGAGGGAAAGGAGATATTCAGGTTTGCATTTGGTACTCGGGAATTTAATCCGTATGATCCCTGTGGTATTTGTAGAGACCACTGTGCAAGAATTTACTTTCAGTGGAACAATGAGGGATCTCATTGGCCAGAGGAGGACCCTTGGAGGAATTGATACAATGCCTCCAGACTCTGTGAGTTGGTGAATTTAGCAAGGAATTCACAAGCTACTCCATAGATGATAGTAATTCCAAAAGAAACAACAACAGAAGGCAACAATCCTATGTGGGACAAGGGAAAGAGGAAGATTTTTGATAGTCCAAAGGGAGAACAAAGCTGCAAGATGAAAGCATATCCTATTATCATGAAAGAAAATTTAGTAGCAAAAGAAAAGAGGAAGCAGAGGATACAAAGAGCAGAGTGGAGGAGGAGAGAAAATAAAGGTTGCAGGAAGCATACTGAAGCTGCATGAGGCAGAGTTAAAACTGAAGGAAGAACAAGAGTTGAGGAGGAGGGAACAAGAAGAGAAGTGGAAGAAGGATGAAGAAGAAAGGAAAGGCACAATGAAATAAGAAACAACGTTGATACAGGTTGAAGAGCAGGAACATAACCAACCAGCAACTAAGGAGGAAGGTGAACAGGTGTAGTATTAGGAGCTTTCTCAACATATTGAGCACTTGATTGATGTGATAGACATGGAGATGAAACATAATCCACATAATGAATATGTTTATCTAATGCTGAGCGCACCACAGGTCACCACTCAATCTCCACCACCTCCAATAGTAGAGCTATCCCCAAGCAAAGAAGGGGATGTTGTTCCCCTTGATGATGATCCGGTAATGGATGTGTACAATATGTCATTCAATGAGTTCCAAAAGAGTATTGTAGAAACATGGAGAAATAATTTTTTGAATGATCACACATCACTTGCATTCACTAGAGAAAGGGTGATAGTGGTAGACACCGAGAAGCATCCAAATGCCATTGCCATAGGCAACTTGGCCTTTGCAGGAGAAACGAGATCAAACATTCAGTATTTGATGACCGAGAATGAGTAATTGGCATAGAACTTGCAAGCTTCTAGGCAAGAGGCAAAACAAATCCTTGCAGCAGCACAAAGAGAAATTTCTGGACAGGTTTACTTGGAGGAGATGAGAGCAACAATACTTGCTAAAGTATCAACACTTGGAGAAACCATGTGGAAGCTTTATGATGGGTTTGTAACTGTACATAAATAAATTTTCCATTTGCATGGCCTACAACAAAAAAGCAGAGATTTTGTTAAAACTCTCAAGAATATACAATTTTCCATCTCCTATGTACAAGAATGGACAATTTGATACAAAGGGACACCGCTTGACTTAGTGAAGAAAATGAAGCCATATGCAGATTTGGAGAAAGCGAGAGTTTGGATGTTGATTTAGAACATTCAAGACTCATATGTATGGTTGTTCAGTAGTTTGGATGTCTTGGTGAAAACACGCAAGATCCCATCAGTCGATTCAATCACTAAAACCAAACCCAAGAACCAAGTCTAACAGGGGATTGAAGAGTACTTGGAATAGTTGAGACAGATTGCCAACAAGGAAGATTTGGAGGTGAACAGACAAAACATGAAGAATTACATTGGTGGTGCTGTCCAAATCAGAACAATGTTGCTCATGCTTCAAAACAAACTTGAAACTAGTTCCAAGACTTTATACCCATATTCCATGGAGGCTAGAGTTCGATTCCAGCTAGACACCATCACACAGTCTGGGGACATCATCACACAATACTGAGCTTGGAACCAATATGTGATTGAGAAGCAGCAAGTGGAGGTTGCTGAGCTAGAGTTCTCCCAAACTCAAGCATCATAGTGTTGTGTCTTGTTAGGCTGTCAAGTTGTCTCTACCCTATTTTGTCTTATATGGATACAAGTGTAAAATGTAATATTATTTGTAATTATGTTGTAAGTGAAATTCCAAGTGTCAATATTGGAATATGAAGAGTCATGATGTAATGTAATGAGTCATTTTCTAAAGAATTTGAAGAGTCATGAGGGTAGTCCAAAGGTCACAAAGGGAAGTTGAAGAGTCACCCCCTCTTGTTATAAATAGAATCTCGGGAGTATTTTGAAGAGCCTTGGCTTAGGCTTAGGCTTAGAAGGAGCTCGAGAGTATTTTGAAGAGCCTTGGCTTCTTCTTAGCACAGAGGGAGTATACTTCTCTGGAGGAGCAGGTGTTCTTGACTTTAATGTTTCACTATTGGAGCTAGTGGACGTCAATGGTGTATGTATGAATGGGACTTTCACTTATAATAAAATCAGAGCCAACACACATTCATGCATATGTTGTGAATATAGTAGGACTATTCTTGTTGTATTTGCAATGTATGTTATTTAACTTATGAATATGCTTATGAATTATTTCATTTGAGTTTGTATGAATCTTGTTGAATGCGTGTTGTTGTATTAATTCATCACTTTAAATTGTGGACTATTCCACATCTTATCTTGTGATGTTGTTACGCTCATGTGTTCCTTTCAAGATGTGTACTATTACATAATTCCAAGGGGCACACTTCCTTTTCCCTTCATGTCTTGGAACGTTCATGCATCACACTTGACTTTCCATAGGGTCACACACTATCTCTCACACAAAGTTACCATACTTCACTCTGCGCGTTTTCACAGTCAAGGCATAACATTACCACCCACTGCAGGGACTTCTACTCTAAACAATGTGAGGTCTAGTTGGGACTTCATATCAGGGAGATCCCCTGAATTTTGGCAGGTCTAGCACCGTCAACATGTCAGTAGTCGACCCCATTTCCTTAATTGGATATAGGAGGCCAGGTCAAGTGATAATATCTCTTCCTCTCATGTTTACCTCGACAAGCCGATGAAATTGGGTAAATGTGGGAGGGGTGGTTACATCAAATCTTCATCTTTTGATAACCTTGTTTTGTAAAGTTGATTCCTTAAGGGTATCTTCTAACCTGTAGTATTGACAAAGTTTAGTTTTAACAACTTGTCACATACATCTTTTGATGTGGCCAAATCTGCAACAAAGGGGATAAGGTGATTTTTGATGGACTCAATCTGAATTCTTTGAGATCTTTTCTCTCCCTTATTGTACTTGGCCACTTTTTGAGTCTTTCCTTATATGGTTCTAGAATTTTTCCTAGAACGTGATCCATTACTTCATTTTCTATGAGAACCAAATCAATTCTCTTTTTCCAAGCCTTGAAATTAGAGGCTCCATCGAGTTTGTTGCATTCTTTATAGATAAATTCAATTTGAGTAGAAACTTGAGACATAGAATATTCTATAGTACTTGTAAAAGAAGAACAAGCTATTATATGAGTGCTCCCAAAAAGTTGATGATGCTTCCAAGCGTCTCTTGATTGATGGATTGCATGTAGTAATGTCTTCAAGGATGAATTCTACAATAATTTCTTCAAGTTGCAATGATGACTTCTTCAATGATGGATGATGAGTGAACGTAAGCCTTCAATGAATGAGAGTGAGAGACATATAGATGCTGCAATAGTTTCCATTAAGAGTGAATGATGGTCTCTGAGTCTTCTTCCTTTACGCCCTTGGCAAATGATGCCTTGAAAGTAGCTGATGTAAATGTGACTTGAGAATGAGATGAATATTGTATAGGTGTCTGTAAATGTGCCAATAAAATGTGATCCTCAAGCTTTCTTTCCTTCACCTTAGCTCTAATACCATGTTGAAAAAACAATAAGATATAAAATTAGGGTTGATTTCTCTTGATAATTTATTGTTAATATTTGGTAGCTTCTTATTTCTTTTATTATGTTCTCTTCATCAAACAATTACCAAAACATATAAAACATGAAGATGACAAGAGCCAAAGAACACAAAGATGTAGGATTTGATCATGGTTAGGCCTGGTTAGATTAAGTATTTTATCAATTTTAGTATGAATAGCTTTGTACTGATGTTATTTATCATTATGGAAAGTCTCACTGAGTTCTGGCCAATGGTCTGGAGGCTAGCTTGAAATGGTGGCTCAAAATATGGGACTGCAACCTCTCAACTAGATAATTTGGGTTGTGACAACATGCATGCAGTTGGAGGCCTTGCTGTGGGTGTAATTGTGGGCCTAGGGATGAGAAAAAGAGGTCAAACTCAGGGTTTGCCCACCTAGGGTGGTTGTTCAAACCTCTGAGTGAGCTGTAGCCCCTATGGGATGTTGTGAGTTGTCATTTTGTCATCAATAGTCGACCCCACTTCCTTAATTGGATCTAGGAGGTCAGGTCAAGTCATAGTATATATTCCTCTAATGTTTACCTTGACAAGTCAATGAAACTAGGTAAATGTGGGAGAGGTGGTTACTCCAAATCTTCATCTTTTGATAACCTTGTTTTGTAAATTTGATTCCTTAAGGGTATCTTCTAACCTATAGTATTGACAAAGTTTAGTTTTACCAACTTGTCACAAACCTCTTTTTATGTGGCAAAATCTGCAACAAAGGGGATAAGATGATCTTTGATGGACTCAATCAAAATTATTTGAGCTATTATTTATCTCTTATTGTACTTAGCCACTTTTATATTCTTGTCCTTATGTAACAGTGCTCGTGAAAATTGCATATTATAAAAGTTAATAAAGGAAAACATAATAACTACGGTTGATGGGACACTTATTCCAAGCTAAATGTTGGGAAAGACATCCTAGGGGGGTGTTCATTTGGTTGTTTAAGGCTAAGGAAATTGGGAAAGGAAATAACTAAGTCTTTGGAAAGGAAAAATGACATTTTTGGCATATTTATTTATGAAAATAATTGAAATTAGGAGAAAAGGGAGGTGAAAGGTCACAGGTTGCACATGAGGATGAAAATGAAGGAAAATAAGGGAAATGAAGAAAATAAAGTCCTCATTCATAAAAAGGATTCTCAGGATTAGTTGGTAACCTTTTGTCAATTGAGTTTTGGAGCTCTCTCATTATTCTCTCTCTCTCTCACTCTTGGACACTTAGAGTTTTCTTGGAGCTTGCATTGTGGCAAGAAAGGAAAATAAGGCAAAAGGAAGAAAATATCAAGCAGGGAAAGGAAAGATTAAGCAGCTACAACAAGAATCATTACAAGTATCGATTTGCATCTGTATTTTCCTCGCTATATTCGGCATGCATAATATTTCATATGGTTTTTTTGCTGTTGTGGCATGGGTTTTTCTAGGTGTAACAACGTTTTCAGCCTAACCTTTCCATTTGCGGATAACCATGGTGTGATGGGGTTCTCATGTTCTGGTTGAACTGGATTGCTAGATGGATTCAAAGCTGAGTGGGGTGGGTCTCCAAATGATAGAGAAAATGGCCTAGTGATTCCTGAACTAGACTATGGATCATGATAAAGCCACTAGCCTATTGACCCTTGAGCTAGAGTGTGGGTTCTGATAAATCCAGGATTATGTTGCCTCAGTGGGCCTAGGAATCCTTGCCGATGAATGGAAGGATATACTTAAAATCCAGGAGGTCCATTGGACCTAGTAATCCCGGGTTTGGGATATGTGGTAAATCCTGGAGAGTGGGTCTTGGTTTAGGGCCTAGTGATCCAAGTTTGGATTGTGGTAAAACCTGAGAAACTAGAAGACATGAAAATTCCTCACGGTGTAGGTGGAGAAATACAATGGAATCCATGCTTGTTTGGCCTAGTGATCGGGTTGAGATCATGGTAAAGCATGTTATGATGTGTTCATTATGTTGGCCTAATGATCCGGGATGGATTACGGTAAAACCTGGTTTCTATTGATGAGGGTCAGGTGGTGTAGTCTCGGCATGCCCTATTTGGTTCTTTTGTTTGAGTCCCACATTCATGCTTGGAATGTGGCACGAGGGTGAACGACTGATGAGAGATTTGGCTAAGCCATTCTATGGTCAGGCGGAATGTGGTAGTCCCATCTCTGGTTGGGTTATTGCATTCATTAATGATAAATTCATTCCATTTATTTTCATGTGTAAATGTACTGATGCATATGTGGATTTTATGGCTGATATGCTTATGATATTTCTATTCCTATTATGCTAGTTATATGTATGTTTTATGACAGTAGTTATGTATGGATCTCAACATGTTTTTACTTGTAAATGAATGGATAATGTATCTATGGCCTAATAGATGATAATGCAACAAATGACATGAGGGAACAATGATTCAAAGTGATGCTCAGATAAGTATGAGATCTATACACTTAATTTTGTTGTTTACACCTATAGGTTACATGTTGATGATATGTTTGGCGAAATGCCTGGCATGGCTAGTAGGGGTCTAATTAAGGTCTTGTTCAACTTATTTCTTTTACATCATTTTGTCCCTGTTATTCTACTATTCCCGAGTTATCATTACGTTATGGGTAGTGATCTAGGGTCTGGGCCTGAAAAAGTGGCTCCAATCTCGAGGTTGTTGGCATAACACTGACAAATTTATTCTCTAGTCGCTGGCAGGCAAGTTGGTGAGAGAAACTTTGGGTTTCTCACTGCTCTCTTGCCTATAACATGGGAGCAACTGAGGCCTAAGATGTACAGAACATCAATGGGACCCCGAAGACAGGATGTCTTAGTGGTTGACAGGTCTCCTGAGGGTTCTGTTGCTAATGTGGATAGGTTGGTTGATGTATTCCGTCGATTCCACTTCCTTAGGGTCACATAAGAGGTTGAATCCAATCATAGTAGCCTCTCGTCACATGTTTACCCGGTTGGCATGGTTATTTGGGTAGATGTGAGAAGAGGGTGTTACAGAGTGGTATCAGAGCATGGTTCACCCCTCAGACTGGATGGGCAATGTGTGTTAGTCATTCATGCATATGTGTCTCTTACACTTTCATTCCATGTTCTTGTTACATTTGCTTGATGATTGATTATGTTTGAAGTAAGGTTGTCATGGAGAATTTGATGTTGAGTTTATGGAATGCATCGTCATGAGTATATGACTAATTACATATTATTACTTGTCAGTTACATGTTGATTTTATGCCGCTTACTTACATCCTTGTATATTAGGCTACATTCTTCTAGGTTTGATTACATGTATCGATCTTGTAGGTTGATTACAAGAATTGATCACTTTTGCTCGACTACATGTGTATGTGTAGTTGATTTGGCATTGCTTATGCATGATGATGGTTGCATGTGGAAATGTGTACAATGGAGTAATGGTTGTTGTCATGCATGAGGTCATAGCATGCATTGTTGATATGGCCTTGCATTGATGATTGGACCCTAGCTAGAATGATGTTTATGCGTTGATCCACTTACTTGTTATATGTCTCTATGCAGTTATGATTATGTTATACATGTATCACGTTTATTTGATGATATTGCAGATGAGGTATCCTCCCCGAATTATACTAAGGTAGGTTGATTTATTATGATTTGGTTTATTCGACATATTATGCATTGCAAGAAAGAGACCAAATGGCTAGCAAGGTGGTAGACTACATAAAATCTCCCTATGAATAAAATCTCCCTATGAATCAAATGGGCAGCATGGTGTGGGGCACTCTTCTAATTTGGCAGGCCCATTGAGAAGCTTGAAGGAAGAGATAAGGAGTTGTAAGGTAGATAATGACCGGATCATATAGGCACAAGAATAACAAGCAGAGGTTAACACTATACTTCTTCAGAGTTTGTTAGACTTGCAGTGACAAGGGCTGCTTCAGATCAACCATGGACATGAGGATAAAACTAATGGGGCATGTGGCAGTAGGTCTCCTGGTAAACATAGGTCAAATATGTTTGATATGGTGAGAGATGGCAGGTTGCTGGACACTCCAGATAGAAGGGGTGATGAGCACATGTACTATTCTAGTTCTGGTTCTGATAGACATCATGGTCGTCATAACTATCATCCTTACAGGAGGAATGATAGAGGATACATTCCAGATGAGTTTAAGAAAGAAAGGCCACCTACTTTTGATGGAGATGTGAAGAAGACGAAAGAGGCAAAGGCTTGGATACTTGAGGTGAACAAATTCTTTGAGTTGCATGACTACACAGATAACATGAATGCCATAGTAGTGATCTTCATCTTGAAAGGTAAAGAAAACATTTGGTGGGAAGATGTTAAGTAGGTCAGAGACATCAGGACAAATGACTCAAGTTAGCGGGATTTCAAGAGGCTTTTCAGGAAGAAGTACTTGTCAGAGAGGTACTGCAACAGTAAGGCAAAGGAATTATATGAGCTAAATATGGGATCAATGACACATGAAGAGTACATGACCAAGTTTCTGGAACTATTGGGGTATGTACCGTATCTTACTGATGAGAAGGCTAAAGTTCAGTGATTTGTCAGTGGTTTTCCATAAGCATTTAGAGATCGGATTGAGTATGATGAGCCTCGGTCACTTGAGAAAGTTATTTAGAAATTGAAGCATTGCTATGAAAAATCAAAGCATAAGAATGAATCTCAACAAGGATGGAAGGGAAAAGAAAAATGCAAAGGTAAATGGTAGCCTAAGAGGACAAGACCTTAACATGCAGATAAGAAAGAGAATGTGGCATCGCAAAAGAGATTTAATGCAACTAGGTAGGGACATGAATCACAACAACAACATAGAGGTGTTGGTACTGGTCAGTTGGAGTGTTGGGAATTTGGCAAGGAACAACTTAAGAGAGATTATCCACAGAATCGGGGTGCTAGGCCTCAGATATACAATGCACAAAAGGCGCAGACTGTTAGGGATGTAGGGAAGAGCATTCCTCGTATCTATGCAACAGTGGAAAATAGACAAGCATAACACTAGGCATCTATCATTGAGATGGACAGTAAGCTTCGTGATTAAGTTATTTCTATTTTGATTGACCCTGGATCTAATTATAACAATGTTAGTCCTAACTTGGTGGATAAGTGTGGTTTGAGTAAAGAGTTGCACACAGATTCTTGGTTAGTGCAATTGGCTACAGGTATAAATAAGCAGATCATCATTGGGTAACAACTTGTGAATATGATTTAAATGGTATGCCTACTGCAACACATTTGAATATATTACCATTGGGATCATACAATATGTTGTTGGGCATGGATTGGTTGTATCTTCATAGAACCAAGGTAGACTGTTATGAAAAAGCCATTGAGTGTGTTGATGACAACGGGGAACCAAGAGTTTTGAAGGGTAAGAAGAAAGCCACATCAGTTAGGATGGCGAATATTATGCAAGAAAAGAGTAGCCACATGAAAGGGTGTATGTTATTTACAGTGCACATTTCTAGTGATAAGGGTAAGGAGGTTGAGGATGTAGATGTGTTCAGCAGGTACCCAGTTTTGCAGCAATTTCAGGGTATTTCTTGAGGACATTATGGAGTTTCTGCCTCATAGGGAGGTAGAATTTTCTATTGATTTAGTGCTAGGGGAAACTCCAGCATCAAAAGAACCTTATAGGATGAGCACACTTGAGTTGGTTGAGTTTAAGTTGCAGTTGAAGGAAAATTTGGACAAGGGATACATTAGGCCAACAATATCACCTTGGGGCGCACTGATATTGTTTGTGAAGAAGAAATATGGTACTCTTAGATTATGCATTGACTACAGGAAGTTGAACAAAGTGACCATCAAGAATAGGTACCCTTTACCAAGGATTGATGACTTGTTCGATCAGCTGAAGGGAGCAACAATGTTCTCGAAGATCGACTTGAGATCTAGATACCATGAGGTACACATAAAAAAGGAGGACATTTACAAGACAACT
Organism: Pinus tabuliformis; assembly: GCA_031772625.1. Classification (NCBI taxonomy): domain Eukaryota; kingdom Viridiplantae; phylum Streptophyta; class Pinopsida; order Pinales; family Pinaceae; genus Pinus; species Pinus tabuliformis. The sequence goes on along the minus strand of CM062816.1, from coordinate 745,643,820 downwards.
TTCAGGACCAAGTATGGGCATTATGAGTTTGTTGTAGTTCCATTTGGCTTAACTAATGCTCCAACTACGTTTATGTGCTTGATGAATAGTGTGTTCGGTCCACACTTGGATAAGTTTGTTATTATGTTCATTGATGATATACTGGTATATTTTAAAAATTAGGAAGTGCATGCCGAGCATTTAGCAATAGCGTTGAGGTTGTTGAGGGAACATCAATTGTATGCTGAGCTCAACAAGTGTAGTTTCTTCCAGAGTGAGGTACATTACTTGGGGCATGTTATCTCCAAGGAAGGCATTGTAGTAGATCTAGAAAAGATAAGGGCCATCATGGAGTGGGTAGCTCCTAAGGGTGTGGATGAGGTGAGATCTTTCATGGGTTTGTCCAGCTATTATTGGAGGTTCATCAGGAACTTCTCACAGATTGCTTATCCTATTACATCATTGTAGAGGAAAGGTAAGAAGTTCAAATGGATAGAGGAGTGTGAGGCTAAATTTGAGCAGCTTAAGCAGTTGTTGACACATGCACCCGTGCTACAGATTATAGATCCAGACAAAGAGTTTGTAGTATGCACAGATGATTTCAAGAGTGGACTTGGTGGAGTCCTTATGCAAGATGGATAGGTGGTATGATATGAGTCGCGAAAACTAAACGAGCATGAGTAGAACTACTGACACTTTATCTTGAGTTAGTAGTGATCATACATGCATTGAAGATGTGGGACACTATCTTCTTGGCAGGAGGTTTTTACTTATTAGTGATCATATTGGGTTGAGATATTTGTTTGACTAGCCGAATCTGAACGCTCGACAGGCTAGATGGTTAGTCACGATTGGAGAGTTTGATTTTGAGATCAGGTACATCAAAGGTAAAGAGAACAGGGTGGAAGATGCTCTCAACAATCGGGTACATATAAATCACTTGGAAGCTATGAGCTCCTATGGGATATATCTACAAGATAGAATCTTACAGGTAGGTCAGTAGGATGTAAGGTATAGGGAGATTGAGCATAGGTTGCAGCAGGGTATTGGTACAGGTACAAGTACATGTACATGTGGTAGTACAGGTATAGGTGTAGGTGCACAAAGTATGGATTATTTTCTTACAACAGATGGATTGGTCAGATTCAAAGATAGGATATATGTTCCGGATAACAATGAGCTCAAGAAGGTGATATTGAGGGAGTTTCATGCGAAACATTATTTAGATCACCTAGGTTATCAAAAGACATTGGCTGCGGTGAAGAGATATTATTATTGGATGAATTTGAAGAAGGATGTAGTAGAGTTTGTGGCTAGGTGTTTTGATTGTCAGCAAGTGAAGGTAGAGTGAAAACATCTCGGTGGTCTGGTACAACTCATAGTGATTCTATAGTGGAAGTGGGAGGTCATTTCCATGGACTTCATTACAGGGTTTCCGAAGACAATGAGACAACATAATTCCATCATGGACAAGTTGACGAAGGTTTCACACTTCATTACAGTGAAGTCTACATGCTCAACTAGCGATGTGGCATAGCTATTCATGAGAGATGTAGTCAGATTGCATGGTGTCCCAAAGAATATTGTGTCAGAGAGGGATATGAAGTTCACTTCCAACTTTTGGAAGGAGTTATTTGCAGGTTTGGGCATAGAGTTGGCCTTCAATACAACTTATCATTCGCAGATAGATAGACAGAAAGGGTCAACGAGATATTGGAAGACATGTTGAGGATGTATGTGATGCATCAAAAACGGAAGTGGGAAGAGTATCTCCCCTTGTTAGAGTTCACATACGACAACGATTATCAGAAGTCATTGAGGATGAGTCCTTTTGTGTCATTGTATGGGCGGAGTTGCAATACTCTCATTAGTTGGAGTGATCTGGTTAAAAGGGTATTGATTGGACCATATATGTTGGCAAACACGAAACAAGAAATGCATGTTATAAAGAAAAATCTAAAGGCAACACAGGATAGGAAGAAAATATATGCAAATAAGAATAGGTTGTTCAAGGAGTTCCAGGTTAGGGAACATGTGTACTTGTGCATCAAATCGAAGAAGAGCTCCTTGCGGATTGGATCATGTGCCAAGCAGGCACCACGATTTTGTGGACCCTTCAATATCATTAAGAGGATTGTGCCAAAATCATATCGAGTTGCACTACCTTTGACAGTGAAAGTCCATGATGTTTTCCATGTATCATTGCTTAAGAAGTATGTTAAAGATGTTGATCATGTGATTGAATGGTATGTATTGCAGGTGGAACTTGATGGAGAATCCCAGCCAAAGCCTCAGTGTATATTGTAGAAAAAGGTGCTCATGCTCCATACCCGAGAAATTGAGTAAGTTAAAGTGCAGTGGAAGCACTTTGGGCCCATGAAGCTACATGTTAGGTGGCGGATTAGATGCGGGCTATGTATCCTTCCTTGTTTTCTAGTTGAGGTGAAGCAGTTTTGGTGTGGTGTTTTGGGTATATGTTTTGGTATATGCTTTGATGATGTTTGGTATATGTACATATGTATATGGATGTAAATACCACCATGAGCTATGTTATAAAGCTCCAATAAGTAGTATGGGTGTCATGTCATTATGATGTCATGTTATTATGTTGTTATGATGTTGGTTTTCTTTTCAGTAGGGTGATCATTGTAAATATTGAATCGAGCTATGTTATAAAGCTCCATGGGTAGTATGTTTGCTTTTCAGTGTTTTTGCTAAGGTCTAACACTGAGGACAATGTTCCCCAAAGGGGAGGTTTATGTAACAACCCTAGTGAAAATTCCATGTAATTAAAGTTAATAAAGGAAAAATTAATAACCACGATTGATGGGACACTTATTCCAAGCTGAATGTTGGGAAATACATCTTAGGGGGTGTTCATTTGGTTGTTTAAGGCTAAGGAAATTGGAAAAGGCAATGACTAAAGCTTTGGAAAGGAAAAATAGAATTTTTGGCACATTTATTTATGAAAATAATGGAAATTAGGAGTAAATGGAGGTGAAAGGTCACATGTTGCATGTGAGGAGGAAAATAATGGAAAATGAAGAAAATAGAGGCCTCATTCATAAAAAGGCTTCTGAGGATCAGTTGGTAACCTTTTGTCAGTTGAGTTTTGGAGCTCTCTCATTATTCTCTCTCTCTCTCTCACTCTTGGACACTTAGAGTTTTCTTGGAGCATTTGGCATTGGAGCAAGAAAGGAAAAGAAGGCAAAAGGAAGCAAAGATCAAGCAGGGAAAGGCAAGATCAAGCAGATACAATAGGATTCATTATAGGTATCAACTTTCATGTGTATTTTCCTTGCTAGATTCATCATACATGGTATTTCATGTGGTTCTTTTGCTGTAGTGGCATGGGGTTTTCCAGGAGTAACAATGTTTTCAGCCTAGCCTTTCCATTTCTAGATAGCAATGCTGTGATGGGGTTCTCATGTTTAAGTTGAGCTGGATTGCTGGATGGATTCGAAGCTGAGTGGGGTGGATCTCCGAATGATAGAGTAAATGGCCTAGTGGTCCCTGAATTGGATTGTGGATCACGGTAAATCCACTTTCCTAGTGACCCCTGAGCTATAGTGTGGGTTGTGGTAAAGCCATGAGTGTGCTTCCTCGGTGGGCCTAGTAAGCCTTGCTGGTGAATGACAAGATATAAGGTAAATCCAAGAGGTGGTTTTCTCTCTGTTGGGCCTAGTAATCCCAGGGTTGGGATATGTGGTAAATCTTGGAGAGTGGGTCTCGGTTTAGGGCCTAGTGATCCATGTTTGGATTGTGGTAAAGCCTAAGAGACTAGGAGACAAGAAAATTCCTCACTGTGTAGGTGGAGAAATCTGGTGGCATCCATGCTTGTTTGGCCTAGTGATTAGGTGGAGATCACAGTAAACCCTATTATGATGTGTTCATTGTGTTGGCCTAGTGATCAAGGATGGATTAATTTAAAGCCTAGTTTATGTTGATGAGGGTGAGGTGGTGTAGACTTGGTATGCCATAGTTGGTTCTTTTGGTTTGAGTCCCACATTTATCCTTGGAATATGGCACAAGGGTGAATGACTAAAGAGAGATTTGGCTCAACCATTCTATGGTTGGGTGGAATGTGGTAGTCACATCTCTGGTTGGGTTATTGCATTCATTAATGAGAAATTCATTCCCTTGATTTTCATGTGTAAATGTACTAATGTTTATGAGGATTTTATGGTTGATATGCTTATGATATTTCTGTTCCTATTAGGCTGGTTATATGTATGTTTTATGACAACAACTATGCATGACTCTCAAAATGATTTTACTTGTAAATGAATGGATAATGTATCTATGGCATAATAGATGATAATGCAACAAATTACATGAGGGAACAATGGTTCATAGTGATTCTCAGATAAGTATGAGATCCCTACACTTAATTATGTTGTTTACACCTGTAGGTTACATGTTGATGATATGTTTGACGAAATGCTTGGCATGGCTAGAAGGGGTTTGATTAAGGACTTGTTCAACTTATTGCTTTTCAATCATTGTTTCCCTATTCTTGTACTGTTCCTGAGTTATCATTCCATTCTAGGCAGTGACCTGGGATCTAGGCTTGAAAAAATGGCTCAAATCTCGAGGTCACTAGCATAGCACTAACAAATTTAGTCTCTGGTCACTGATAGGCAAGCTCATGAGAGCGAATTTGGGTGTATGGATACTCTCTTGCCTATAGCATGGGAGCGATTGAGGCCTAATATGTCCAAAACATCAGTGGGACCCCGGGGATAGGATGTCTGAACGAATGGCATGTCTCATGAGGGTTATGCTATTGATGTGGTGTTGAAGCCCCGAAAATTGGGTCTAAAACAAGGGGGATACCCGCCTGGTCCGGACCTTGGTTGGCAGCTCCTTTTCTGTTTGGTATAGCGGGTCCGACTGGGGATATGGGACCAGTTTCCCAATTTTTGTGTGTGTGTGAGAAAGATGAATATTTCTGTTTCTAACAGTTTCTAAATGGAATACTTCTACTCTAATTCTAATCTAATAATAAGGAAAATATATTCTAATAAACAGAAATATGTAAATCTACGCTAACCCGGGGTGTGATCTTTCTTCTATGCGATCTAAAATGATTTCAAACAACAACTGGTAATAAAGATCATTCAGCTATTATGAGAAAAGAATTCAGTGAAGATGAACCAATTCGTATAAAAATTTAGACGAAACAGTTGCGAAAAACATATCGCATAATGAGCTATTCATACACTAAGCATAAATAAATAGCTATCATCGTACAAAAGTGCCAAATGATAACTCAAGCATTCATACATTAATATATAAATAACTGGACTGGAAATCACTCTAACACAAGGCATAAATAGTTAAGAGATAGAAATACCATTTATAACTAGTCCTACTCATGAGCTTCAAGCGATAACGATTTATTTCTCCTTGATCAAATATCCACTAAGAGTACAAAAGTGCAACATCAGTAGCAGATATCAAATGCAAAGATCAATAAATCATGTTCCATTCATTCATCAAAACCTCCTCAGAGGGTACATAAGTGCATGTTCTGGGGATAAGTTTTTGATAAATTTCAGGACCCTTCTCTAAATGCATGAGAAGGGTTTAAATACTACTAACTAATTCTAAAAATAAATTATTACAAAAATGTAGGATGCGGTTTAAATGACCGTCCTCTTTTTAGGAAAATAAAACAAAATTAAAGCTAAAATTGAATCTAAAATTAAACTACTTCTGTATTTGGTCCTTGAAATCGCATGCATGCAGCATCTGTTTGAGAAGAGTCGGCTGGTTGACTTCCGCTTTTAGCTAAGCTGAGAAAATAGAATCGACAAGAGCTGGCGCCATTTTTTCGGCTGAATAAATGATACACTTAACAGTCATCCATTGGCTATGTGGCTTTAACAAGTATGCCCAGTAATAATCCCAGTTTAACTTGGTTAACCCTCAGATTGCTTTTTCCTTTTCTTGAGCTCTCTGTTTCCAATCTGCCTGTAGCGTTATTTTCTTGCGATTTTCAGGACTTGCAGGTGACTGGGCAACTAGCAGCTTTCCTTTTCTAGAAATTTTTCTCAGCGATGCGTGATTAGCGCTAGGCGCTAATCACGCATTGGAAACTGCCTCTGTTTCTTGATCTGGGTTTCCTTGATGCGTTTTTCACCTTTTGCGCTTTTTCCTTCTAGCAGATATAAAGTTCAATATTTGTAAACATAACAGTTCTGTAAGCTCTTGACCCTGAGTTTTAAACTGTCTATTTCTAATTTCTGCGCTGTCCAGTATCCATTTCACCATGTTTGTATATGGGAGAATTTTAGGCCTTGCTGCTATCTGGTGTATGCCTTCCCACATAGCAATTCCTGTGTCTCTGTTACAGGCCGTGTCTGTATACAAGGGCGCCATTTCCTTTTCTTCAGTGCTCGGGGCTTTGCTTTCCTTTCCCATTTTATCCTGCATATTGCTTTGCTTTGTATTGGCCTTTGTTCTCCGTTCCTGCAATTCACAAATGAAGCGAACATGAATGACAAGGAAGGGTGATGGGAAAGTTTTAAATGCCGCAGACATACCAAGTATACCACCTTACGTGAAATTATTCTTTGAAAAGCATGCACCCATATTCCATTAATAACTGACAAATAACTCATTTATTAGCATTAAAGCGCATAACCAGGTGCCAGCTTAAAGAAAATACTTTTCTTGAATAGCGTGCCTGAAAGATTTGCGATGGAGCGATTTTGCGATTTGCTTCGCAACATCGCAGATCGCAATATCACAACATCACAAAATCGCAAAGTTAGCGACTCATGACATCGCATTATCGTATTATCGCTGCATAGCTGTATCGCGAAATCGCAATATCGCAAATCACAGAGTTAGCGACTCATGACATCGCATTATCGTATTATTGTATTATCGCTGTATCGCGAAATCGCAATATTGCAATATCGCAAATCGCATCATGTTATGCATGACAATCTTTGTTAACCTATTTTCTGCGAAATGCGATCTGGCGATCGACGTCATCACATATCGGCAAATTGAAGTGTTTCAATTTGAGTTGTGCTGAATGCGATGCGATATCTATTTATTATCGCATATCGTGATATCGCAAATGTTGGAATTGTGCTTATAAGGTGGCATCCCGCTATCTTATAAGATGCGATATTTCCTAAGGAAAGGTTTGCATTTTACCTTATCATAAAACTTAGCCTTTTTAGATTTTCTAAGGGAGGTTTCCTAAGCTTATGATGGTAATTTTATTTGAAAAGGAAATTTAACCACTACTTTGATTTCTTAGATTTTTAACTAAGGGTCCCCACTTATTTAGTATTAGGAATAACACTAAATAAGAAGGGGGGTTGTTGTTGGCCACAACAATTGGCGATTCACTTGGAAGAACTAGTTACCTCTGCTGTTTTTTGAATTTTAAAAACTTCCAAAACAGAAAATTTTCCAGAAAGTTAAACTTTATTATAGAAAGATAAAGTACATTATATTCTAACCTGTCAATGACATTTTGTTTCAACTATTTTCAACTTTGATTATTTGCTGCCTCAAGCTAGTCCTTGTATTTACATCAGTCATTACTTGGTTTGTAAAGATAAAACAAAGTCTTCTCTGTAAACCAGTTTTAAATATGCTCATTTGTCGTAGGTAGAGCCTCTGCTACTAGCAGGCGTTTATAGCCTCGACAGGGTTACCTGTTACCCAGCAATGATCCTTTATCCTACTTAAAGAAACCTACAATTCCCAAAGAAGAATCCACATCCACATTTATTGCTTTAATTTTCTTTTTTTATTCTTAAAGAGCAATGTATTGGTTTGGTAGCCAATTTATGGCACCGTCATTCACTGATTTATAACTTTGCTGAACAAGCTGGTTCGTGATGAGACCCCTTGTCTTTTGATTGCAATAATATTGAGTCTTTGCCCTATTATGGTATGTAGTATTGGAAAAGTCAGCAAGTTATAATATCTGTGATTATGATAAGCCGGCTCGTGACGAGACCTCTCATTCTTTAAGATAAAGTGTATCCTTGGATTGTTCCTCTGAAAGTTGTGATTTCCTTAGTAGGGAGGAAGTCATTGTTTCCTTAAGATAGCTCTGAACGACAATAGTAGAGTTTTTTGGAAATAGCTGTTCTACATAGAATCTTTATTTTGTTATTGATACTTTTCATTGCACTGATATAAAACAATTTCTCACTAAAGGTTCTGTTCATCAAATTTTATGAAGTTGAAACTAGTATCATATCTAGGCTAGAGTTTTTAACTATATCTTTCAATAATAAAGATCAATTTTCTAAAAGATTTGCTATTTATACAAGTGAAAGATCAAAATTTGAAAGAGAATTGGTATCTTTTTCGTAAATGCTAAAAGTAACCATTCACAACTGGTTTTATTATGAAAAGAAAAACAACTACTCTACAAAAATAGAAGACTGATCTTCTATGGAAACTATTTCTTGTGAATTTGACCATTAACAGGTAGAGAATCTCTCTTCCCTGCTAAATCTTGTAACATGAAGGTCGATGGACCTATGACTTCTACAATTTTGAAAAGGACCAAGCCACATTCTTTGAAATTTTGTATGTTTTCCCTTTTCCTCATGAGCCTTGTCCCATTTTAAAACTAAATCTCCTATCTAAAAATCTTTTCTCGATACCATATTGGAATCAAAAGAGGCTTTCACCAATGCTTGATGATGAGCGTGATTTAATTTAGCCCGTTCTCGTTGTTCTTCTAATTTAATTAATTCTAGCTGCCTAAGTTGTAAAGAAGAAGTTGGTACTTCATCAATATATTGAACCAAGGCTAAAGAGGGAATTGCCAGATGTGTTGGAAGAACTACTTCTTTCCCATAAACTAAATTAAAGGGAGAAGTGCCGATAGAGGCTTTCTGCGTTATTCGATCTGCCCATAAAGAATACATTAAAGACTTATGACAATTCTTATGATTTTGGTCGATGGTTCGTTTGATAATTCTGATTAAGTTCTTATTTGTGGACTCAGCTAAACCATTGCCATGCTGATAGTAATTAGCAGAATATTTAAGTTTGAAACCTCTTTTGAGTGCAAACTCAGTCATTGCATTTCCAGAAAAGTATGATGCATTATCAAACATTAAAGTGGAAGGCAATCCAAACCTGGTGATTATGAACTGATCTATGAATTCAATGATATTTTCAGCGTTAGCCATCTTGAGTGGAACTGCTTCTACCCATTTGGTAAAGTAATCTGTTGTTGTAAGGATGTATCTATGCTGTTTAGAAGAGTGAGGAACGATCTCACCTATTATGTCCAATCCCCACTGATTGAAAGGTTGTTCAATAGTAATTGGTTGCAGTGGCAAGGATGGTTTCTTTTGTCTTCCAGCAGCAGTTTAGCAGACTTAACATTTCCTTACGTAGTTATGTGCATCTTTAAATAATGTGGGCCAGTAATAGCCTGCACGTAAAATTTTATGAGAAGTTGCATCTCTAGCGTAGTGTCCACCTGGTGGCCCATCGTGGAGTTCCTACAAGACTTTTTCAGCTTCAGTTTTCTCAAGACATCTAAGTAGAACATAATCATAATTTATTCTGAAAAGAACGTCATTTACAAGTTGATATTGTTTGGCTTTTAACCTCAGGGCTCTTTTCTTGGTGTGATCAAGATTTGGAGGAGCATATCCATTCTTTAAATAATAAATAATATCAACGTATAATGACTCAACATCGTTTAGGCTTACCTCGTACACTTGTACCTCTTCAGACGGAATTTCGGGTATTAGCGATGCTCTTGCCAGTAGTTTGCAAAATCCTTGATCTTTTACAATGTTTGCTGGTTTGATTTCTACGTCGTATTCTTGTAAGGCGATAACCCAATTAGCCCTTTTCTCACCTACATCCTTCTGTACTAGAAGATTTCTTACCACTGGAAACGGTACTATGATCTTGGTATGCGTTTTGAGTAAAAAAGGCCTGAAATATTTAATTTCTTTAAAAACAGCATAAGCTTGTTTTTCCACATCTGAATAATTCAATTCAACACCTTGTAAATTGGAACTGAAAAAAGCAATTGGGGCTTCCGCCTTTTCTTGATTTGCTTGAGTGAGTATCGCAGCATATGATTTATCTGAGGCAAAAGTGTACAAAATAAAAGGATCGGAAAAATTCGGAGTTGCTAATGATGAAGCATTAACAATCGCTTGTTTGATCAGATTGAATGCCTCATGTTCATCTTGGCCCCATTTAAAGTTTGCATTCTTTTTAATCATGGCTTGTAAAGGAGACACAATTCTTGAAAAGTCTGGAACGAATCTCTTTACAAAGTTGATCTGGCCAAGGAAAGATTGCATGGCTTTCTTGTTGTGAGGTAGGGGGACTGCGGAAATTTCCTTGATTCTGTCAGGGTCTATGTGAATTCCGGATTTTGACACTACGAATCCTAGAAGCTTTCCTTCACTCAATGCGAAAAAGGATTTTTTCAGGTTAAGCGAAATCCCATACCTTAAACAACGTTGGAAGATTTGTTTTAAATCCCTGAGATGGTTGTTTCGTTTCTTGGAATAAACAGTTATATCATCCAAATAGATTACCACTGATTTGTTAACTAACCCTTTGAATGTAATGTCCATGGCTCTCTGAAATGTGGCACCCGCGTTAATCAAACCAAATGGCATCTTTTGATATGCGTATGTGCCCCATTTAGTTCTGAATGTAGTTTTCAATTGATCGTCGGGATGTACCAGCACTTGGTTGTATCCTGAGAATCCATCCAAGAATGACATTAGTTCTGAGCCCGCAACTGCCTGCAGTATTTGTTCCATGGGAGGTAAAGGAAAATTATCCTTTTGGCAGGCCTTGTTAAGGTTTCGAAAGTCAATGCAGATTCTGATATCTCCGTTTTTCTTTCTAACAGGTACCATATTGGAGACCCATTTATAATGTCTAACGGGAAAGATTATTTTGGCTTTCAATAACTTGTTGAGTTTATTTTTTATCTGATTTTCTAAATTTGGATGGATCTTTCTCAATTTTTGTTGGACAGGTTTTTCATTATCAATCATTGGGATAGTATGCTGGATGATGGAGGTGTCGTACGTTTTGAGTTCATCATAATTCTAGGCAAAAACACCTTTGTATTGTTTCAAGAGACGAATATATGCTAATTTCTCTTCAGGGGCTAGGCCGAGGCCTAAGTTGATGTTCTGTGGTTTAGCATCAGTTCCTAGATTTACTAATTCATAATTCAAAGTTGAACTTTGGAGTTTTGAATTGGTATATCTTTTGAATCGATCTTTCAAATCATAAAGGTCTTCTAATTTGACTACTGATTTAGGTATAGCATTGTTAGTACTAACCTGTTGCAATTGTTGGTCATTTTGGTCTTCGTCAATTATTTGATTGGTGTAGGATCCTTCAGATGTGAGAAAACTCACGATATCAGGATCGTCATTGAAAATCCTCCAATTGGTGATGTTATCAGGGATAGATGGTCTAAAAGTTAACTCAATTGAAAATCGGTCAGGGCTAAGATCTTCTGAAGGAATGAGCTTGGAAGCTACGTTGGCTAAGAGGTCTGCGCTAGCATTCTGGAGTCTGGGAATTGATGAAATATTAAATGCTATAAAATTTTTAGTTAGATTTTGAACTAAAGATTGGTAATGCTTTAAATGACCTGATAAAAAATGTATAGTATTATGTACCTATCTGATTATAATTTCAGAATCTCCGAAAACTTGCAGGTATTTGACGCCTAATCTGATTACCTTGTACAAGCCTTGGACTAGAACTTCGTATTCTGCGGTATTGTTGGTGCACTCGAATTCGAGTCTGCAAGTTCACATGGTTTTATCTCCCTCTGGGCTTATTAACACACATCTTGCTCCTGCTCCTTTGTTAGACTTAGAACCATCAAAAAATAGTTTCCAAAACAAATATTTATTTACAGGACTATCTATAAAATTAATGCATTTAGAACTATCTGTTTGAGAAAATTTTTCTACTTGAGACAAAACAAAATGTTCTAAGTAAGGTGAAGAATGAGCATTAAAATTTCCTAGGAAAGAATCTACTGAATAGTTGCCAATGATGTTAGAATTATATGCTACTGGTTCGTTTTCTCCCTCGAGTTCTGTTACTATGTATTTCTGATGTCGCTCGCGTTCAACTTTAATTTGGTTGGGTTTACCATTGTAAGGGAGCCACATGTGCGACCAATCAGTTGCAAAGTATCCGTGAAGTTTTTCTGACCAATCTCTGCTAAGAATTAGGCCATAAAATTCAGGAATATCAGCAACTAAAATGTCGATAACTTGACATACCTTTGGGTTGGATGACAGCCTTATGGTAACCTGATTTAACTCGCCAAGCAATTCGACTTGCGATTGATCTAGCTGAACTATGCGCACATCAGATTTTTGTGGTTGAACATTCAATTTTTCACAAATTGATCTTGGTAAAATATTCAATGAAGCTCCAGAATCCACTAAGCAATTATGCACATTTTTATTGAAAATTTCATAAGTAAGGAGAAATGGGGGAGTATGCGATCTCGATCTTCCTCCAATTAATGCAATATCATTTGGATCAACTTTATTCATTGCACTAGTTGGAGGTCTCAACATATCATGGGAAGCTTGAGAGATTACAGCAGCTGGTAAAGGCGCAACTGGCACATCATGTACTTCTTTCAAAAGTACTTTCTGCTGGTGTTTTAACTTGCTCAATTCAAAAAGAGTAATATTGGACCTAGTCTTTTTCATGCCTTCAACAATGTTATACTCCATTTCATCCGAAACAATTAGCGTTTTAGATGGAGTAGATCTGTCTGTTTGGACTGGGCTAGTTTGAGTCGCTTTAGGTGATGTTTTCTTGGCTATGACTTTATCCTTAGTCATTGAGCTTGCACTCTTTGGCTTAGGTGTAGATTGAGGAGGATCAAGCTGATTTCTGCTACGAGTACTAACCGGGAATGCCTCCTGATCCTCTTCATTTGGGAGGATGAAATCCCACATACCTTGTAATTATACAACTTCTTCTTCATCGGTATGTTCTTCAGTAACGTTTTCCTCTTCTTCTTCTTCTGATTCAGCATTTGAAATAACGTTAGGGGGTTTGGAATCGGTTGAAGAATTTCTTTTAAAAGGCCTGTATGGCTTTTTAGAAGACGTTTATGCTACCTGCTTCTTGATGTCAACCATTTCGTTAGACATGGTCTTTAAAACTTTTTGTAATCCTTCTAAATCAAATGGATCTTTCGATTGTTTTTTCTTGGGATCTTCTTTGAATGAGACCTTCTTAGATTTTCGTTCTTCCATTGCGTTTTTATTTTCTAAGGCCGTAATACATTTCTCTACTGCTATTGCTTCCTTCATGTTTTCAACTAAGGTTGGTTTATTAGCCCTATCAACAAAGATCGCTAAGTTGGATGATAAAGAAATAATGTACCATTCACTTCGCACTTCTTCACTAGGCTGAGAAGTAGTAGGAATTTTGTTTAAGATTTTATTGAAACGTAAATTGAAATCTTTGATAGGTTCTCTTGACTCGGCCCTAAGGTTGGACAAATCATTGATTAGTGTTGCTGTAGACCTGTCGTCACCAAACTTGGTCAAGAATTGTTCTTGGAAGATGTCCCATCTAGTAATAGATCTAGAAGGTAACGAGAAGTACCATGATCCGGCTGTTCCTTGCAGAGTATAAGGGAAAAGTCGAACAACAACATCTTCATTAACAACTCCATTGAGATTTATGGATAACATAAAGTTATTTATATGTTCTTCTGCTAGCATGCCTGCCTCAGGGTTAAACTTAGGTAGCCATTTTTCAGGATGGGCCGGTATCTGACTCAAGGGTGTAGGCATTAAGACTGCCCCTGGGTTATTCCATGGAGATTGGGCCATTGCTGAACTACTAACAGAGGAAAGTGCAGAAGATGATCCCTGCGGTTGAGAAGATGAGGATGTTATGACTCCAGATGGTTGAGAAGGAGTTGAGGAAGTTGCAATAGGCTGTTGGACGATGATCTGAAGCGGAGGAGTGGATGGTTGACTTCACGGTGAAGAGGTTGAGATGGATGATGATGATGAAAGAGTCTCACTATCAGATCCTTTAGGAGATTTCCTTGCTCTATTCCTAGTAGGTAGAGGTAATTCGGTTGGCTGAACACCAATTTTTCGCTCTTTAACCTAGTAAGAGGATGAGCAAGGTTATATTGTGAAGTCACTTTGCCTTGAGATTTATTAGATTTCTGAGGAGATATAGAAAATTGCTGAAGTTTGTGAATCAAAGATTCAACTTCAGGAGGTTCAATAGTAGATTGTTCTGAAATGTCAGGGTTTGTAGCAGTGGCTGTTGCTCCAATGACTTCTAAATCTGGATTTAAAGTTTCTGAATGAAATGGAGAAGTCAGAGGAGATGGTGAGGGCGATTTAATCTCAGAATGGTATTTAGATTTGGATTTGCTTGCCATTCACAGTTCGGAGGCCCTCCTTCTAGCGCCAAATATGTTGAAGCCCCGAAAATCAGGTCTACAACAAGGGGGATACCTACTCGGTCCGGACCTTGGTTGGCAGCTCCTTTTCCGTTTGGTATAGCGGGTCTGACTGGGGATATGGGACCAATTTACCAATTTCCGTGTGTGTGTGAGAAAGATGAATATTTCTGTTTCTAACAGTTTCTAAATGGAATACTTCTACTCTAATTATAATCTAATAATAAGGAAAATATATTCTAATAAACAGAAATATGTAAATCTACGCTAACCCAGGGTGTGATCTTTCTTCTATGCGATCTAAAATGATTTCAAACAACAACTGGTAATAAAGATCACTCAACTATTATGAGAAAATAATTCAATGAAGATGAACCACTTCGTATAAAAAGTTAGACGAAACAGTTGTGAAAAACATATCACATAATGAGCTATTCATACACTAAGCATAAATAAACAGCTATCACCATACAAAAGTGCCAAATGATAACTCAAGCATTCATACATTAATATATAAATAACTGGACTGGAAATCACTCTAACACAAGGCATAAATAGTTAAGAGATAGAAATACCATTTATAACTAGTCCTACTCATGAGCTTCAAGCGATAACGATTTATTTCTCCTTGATCAAATATCCACTAAGAGTACAAAAGTGCAACATCAGTAGCAGATATCAAATGCAAAGATCAATAAATCCTGTTCCATTCATTCATCAAAACCTCCTCAGAGGGTACAAAAGTGCATGTTCTGGGGATAAGTTTTTGATAAATTTCAGGACCCTTCTCTAAATGCATGAGAAGGGTTTAAATACTACTAACTAATTCTAAAAATGAGTTATTACAAAAATATAGGATGCGGTTTAAATGACCGTCCTCTTTTCAGGAAAATAAAACAAAATTAAAGCTAAAATTGAATCTAAAATTAAACTACTTCTGTATTTGGTCCTTGAAATCGCACTCATGCAGCATGTGTTTGAGAAGAGTCGGTTGGCTGACTTCCACTTTTAGCTGAGCTGAGAAAATAGAATCGATAAGAGATGTCACCATTTTTTCGGCCGAATTAATGATACACTTAACGGTCATCCACTGGCTATGTGGCTTTACCAAGTATGCCTAGTAATAATCCTAGTTTAACTTGGTTAACCCTCGGATTGATTTTGCCTTTTCTTGAGCTCTCTGTTTCCAATTTGCCTATAGGGTTACTTTCTTGCGATTTTTAGGACTTGCAGGTGACTAGGCAATCAACAACTTTCCTTTTCTAGAAATTTTTCTCAGCAATGCGCGATTAGCGCTAGGTGCTAATCGCGCATCGGAAACTGCCTCCGTTTCTTGATCCAGGTTTCCTTGATGCGTTTTTCGCCTTTTGTGCTTTTTCCTTCCAGCAGATATAAAGTTCAATATTTGTAAACATAACAGTTCCGTAAGCTCTTGACCCTGAGTTTTAAACTATCTATTTCTAATTTCTACGCTGTCTAGTATCCATTTCACCATGTCTGTATATGGGAGAATTTTAGGCCTTGCTGCTATCCGGTGTATGCCTTCCCACGTAGCAATTCCTGCGTCTCTGTTACAGGCCGTGTCTGTATACAAGGGCGCCATTTCCTTTTCTTCAGTGCTCGGGGCTTTGCTTTTCTTTCCCATTTTATCCTGCATATTGCTTTGTATTGGCCTCTGTTCTCCGTTCCTGCAATTCACAAATGAAGCGAACATGAATGACAAGGAAGGGTGATGGGAAAGTTTTAAATGCCGTAGACATACCAAGTATACCACCTTACGTGAAATGATTCTTTGAAAATCACGCACCCATATTCCATTAATAACTGACAACTAACTCATTTATTAGCATTAAAGCGCATAACCAGGTGTCAGCTTAAGGAAAATACTTTTCTTGAATAGCGTGCCTGAAAGATCTGCGATGGAGCGATTTTGCGATTTTCTTCGCAACATCGCAGATCGCAATATTGCAACATCGCAAAATCGCAAAGTTAGCGACTCATGACATCGCATTATCGTATTATCGCTGCATAGTTGTATCATGAAATCGCAATATCGCAAATAGCAGAGTTAGCGACTCATGACATCGCATTATCGTATTATCATATTATCGCTGTATCGTGAAATCACAATATTGCAATATCGCAAATCACAGAATGTTATGCATGACAATCTTTGTTAACCTATTTTCTGCGAAATGCGATCTGGAAATCGGTGTCATCGCATATCGGCAAATTGAAGTGTTTCAATGTGAGTTGTGCTGAATGCGATGCGATATCTATTTATTATTGCATATCGCGATATCGCAAAAGTTGGAATTGTGCTTATAAGGTGGCATCCCACTATCTTATGAGATGCGATATTTCCTAAGGAAAGATTTTCATTTTACCTTATCATAAAACTTAGCTTTTTTAGATTTTCCAAGGGAGGTTTCCTAAGATTATTATGGTAATTTTATTTGAAAAGGAAATTTAACCACTACTTTGATTTCTTAGATTTTTAACTAAGGGTCCCCACTTATTTAGTATTAGGAATAACACTAAATAAAAAGGGGGGCTGTTGCTGGCCACAACATGTGGATAGGTTAGTTGATGTGTTCCATTGATTCCACTTCCTTAAGGTCACATAGGAGGTTGAATCCAATCATAGTAGCCTCTCGTCGCATGTTTACCCCGTTGGCATGGTTATTGGGGTAGATGTGGGAGGAGGGTGTTACACCTTTTTTGGTTCTAGAACTTTGTCTAGAACGTGATCCATGAATTCATTTTCTTTGTGAACCAATTCAATCCTCTTCTTCCAAGCCTTGAAATTATAGGCTCCATTGATTTTGTTTCCTTATTTATAGATAAATGCAATTTGAGTAGAAATTTGAGACATAGAATATACTTGAGTACTTACTTGTCAAAGAAGAGTGGATGTTATAAGAGTGTTGGCAAAAAGTTAATGATGCTTCCAAGAGTCTCTTGATTGATGGATTTCTTATAGTAATGTCTTCAAGGATGACTTCTATAATAATGCCTTCAATATGAAATCGTGAATTCTTCAATGATGGATGATGAGTGAACAAGAGCCTTCAATGATAAAGAGTGAGAGAGAGAGAGAGAGAGAGAGAGAGATAGATGCTACAATAGTTTCCTTTCAGAGAGAATGACAATTTTTGAGTCTTATTTCTTTATGCCATTGGCATATGATTTCTGGAAAGAAGTTGATGTAAATGTTCCTTGAGAATGATATGAATATTGTAGAGGTGTCTCCAGATGTGCCAACAAAATGTGATCCTCAAGTTGCCTTTCCTTCACCTTAGCTCTAATATCATGTTGAAAAAACAATAAGCTAGAAAATTAGGGTTGATTTCTCTTACTTGATAATTTCTTGTGAATATTTGTTGGATTTTTATTTATTTTATTACGTTCTCTTCATCAAACAATTAACAAAACATATAAAACATGAAGATCACAAGAGCCAAAGAACACAAAGATGTAGGCTCCATGCTAGGGCAAAACCCCACAAGGGGGAAAACCTAAACAACTCCTCTTCTTATAGAATTAGATAAAAGTGAGACATAAAAGACCCAAAAACCAAGACCAAAACTTGCCAGAAGACCCACGTCATCCCTTCTTCCAACCTTCCTCAACTAAGACAAATCAAACAAAGTCAACACTCTTGAAATCTGGTTAAACTATTAATTTTCTTCCCTATAACATCTCTAAACTTTTCGTCCCTGCAATAGTTCTAAAATTTCATGTGTGTGATAGAATTAAGGTAGAAAACACAAGAACTTCTCTCCTTTGATCTTTGCTCTCTCTCCTTTGACTTTCACTTTTCTTCTCTTGATTTTTGTTGGTCTTGTTTCTCTTTTTTGGCACAAAAATCAATGTGATGAATTTGTGTTCAAATGAGGGCAAATTGCACTATATTTATAGCTATCCAGGAGGTTGAATAGGTGCCTTTCTATGCCTACTTGGTCTTGTGGAGTACAAATTGACTCTTTTGACTCAAATAAAAATAATTTTCTTTTTCTTTCAAGAAGTCCAAATGGGACTTTGACTTAGTGCATTTGTTTGACTCACGACAAATTTTGTTTTTGAATCAAATAACCCTACAAGCATGAAGAACATGCTTTGACTAATGAAAATAAAGTTTATTTTTCTTCTTTTTGCTTTTGCATGAAATACATAATTATACAAGTGCAATGATAATTATGAAAACCAAACCTAGTTATATTTTCAATAATTTAGATCCAAAATCTTATCTATAACACCTTGGATTTGAGGTGATAGGACTTGAAATAATGAATAGGTGTGGAATATTATGTTGATAGATGAGAGAAGAATGTGCATAAGTTAAATAAACATAGTTGCAATATTAAACAACATAAAAACACATAACCATTAGACAATGATTTCCTAGGGAAATCCCTTTTGGGGGAAAAATACCACACTTTAAACCATAATCAATGTATTATTCATTAACTAAATGGTTACGATACATTATAGAGTCCACGTACTCTCATTAAGCATGTTCAACAATGAGTTTCATGTCTACACTATGTATTGAAGGATTACACTAGTCATCTTGGTCTCTATAGATCAACATGCGAACTCTTGAGGCCTATAACATGAGGTGTCTTACATAGGAATATCCAAAACCATTAAATAAACTTTGTCACATGAAACACCATGAACATATACTGTGGGTTAACTAATAAAATGGTTTAGTAGACCATGAACAACAAACCTATCATTAGGTGTATCAAGGTTATCCTAAATACTCTATGATTGAGTCAGGATTAACCCAACACCTTCATGAAAATTGGTCCTTGTGAACCAATTTTAGGTGAGTATTTTCATTGATTGCATCTAGGGTCAAAAAGCTTGAGGTGGGCCTTCAATACTAATTAGGCTATTTTTCTCCAACTAGCAAGCATATAGGAAAGGCCCCCTCTTTGTCTTATCGAGATTCCACCATATAAAATCTCGACAGATGAGCCAAGGGGAATCAATAAGATAATCAACAATCTAATTCCAATGGGATGCATGATCTCCTTTATCATTGGAAGCTTGTATGTTATCCAAGCTATAGAGTCAATAATATAAGTAGAGGATCACTCACATAACCCTTTGGGTGAGGTCTATAGCCCACCCCATAATAATGCCAACGATCCATGGGGAAAAGGGATTATAAGCCCCACATGCCTTCAATTTAATCAAAATAAAAAAGCTAAGCTCGAAACCATATCACTGATAGAGTAGTACAAGGCATGAACCATGTGATTACTTCTTGTAAATAGAAGATATATGTCCCACCCAACAAGGTTAGTAGTTAGAGAATATTTTTTTTATAGACATACATGAACACCCCGTTCTTTGCCTTCTTGAGATTCCACCATGTTAATATCTTGACAAGTGAGCCATGGGGCATCAATAAGTTTATCAAATATTAAAAGCCAAAATGTGTTAGCTTTTGTAGCATTGGAGGTGTTCTAGTCTCGAAACTTTGTGGAGAGGCTAAAACATAGGAGTTCTCCATAACCCATAAATTGTTTATGAAAATTCCACCTAAAAATGTCTCAATTAGATTATTAGACTATTTTAAATATTTCCTAAATCCAAACTTAGGAAAAGGGGTTAATTAATCAATATTAATTGAGAAAGGTGTGAATCATCTAAAAACTCACACGGAACGATCCAAAAATAATCTCAGCCATCGATTATGTTTTAATCTTGGCCTTTGGAGTCTCATCTGGAAACTATAAGAGGAGGTCGATGGGTAGATGGAGAACGTAGATGGAGAACATACACTTTAGATTGATTTCCTTGGGTAGTTCGATTTCCAGAGGGAAGCAGTGACATAGAGGGGCAGGGAAAGTGGGTATGGAGGAAGATATTCAATTTCTGAAAAGTAGCTTGTAGAGAGCGAGAAATAGCCACATAGAGGCTTAGACGAGCACTCTGGAGGCTTAGAAAGGAGAAAAACGACTTGAAGAGAAAATTTGAGGGCTAAATTGGAGAGTGTAGTGCTCTAACAAGGGACAATAGGGCACTATGGCATTGAGAAATAAATTGCTACAAAGGTTAAGGGATAGATAAAAACCAAGTTGTGAAGCTAATATCAAAGTTGTAGTGTTGAATAGTGGGCCAAGAGAGCACTATAACATTGGATTGAGGTCCAAGAGGGTGCTACACAGGCTCAAATTTGCAAGAAATAAAGTAGAAACCACTCTTTAAAAGCTACCTCTTGGTGATGAAGAGTTTCAAAGTCTTTAATTACCACAAGATTAGGGTTAGGGATGCTTAAAGATACTATATTGATCATGATAACTCAATTAAGTTCATAAGTCTTCCTCTATTACCTCAATTTAAGAAAGTTGATCATATCACACAAGTGTTGGATATCCTTAAGAAGAAGATATGTGCATTGATTTAAAGAAGTGGGCCTTTGAATCTCCTCACAACAAAAGGAATTTAAAGGAATTGAGGAGGGTTGTTGTTTTAGATACAAAAATTGACAAGGCATTGGTAAGATCCATGAATCTCTAAGTATTGTCCAAGAATTAGGTTCTAGATCATGCATGATTGATGTTCTTCTACGAATTATTGTTCTTTCCAAGAGGGTATCTCATTTTTGAGTTGCATGACTTTACCTTTCCTAATTTAGGTTGTAGCCTGTGAATAGAGAAGAAGAGTATAAATTGCAACATGGGTGTGTTTCTTCACTTTGGACTCAGATGTTGCAAAGAGAATAATTCTTTAGGCGATTAAAAGTTCAAACATTTAAAAATGAGTTTTTGGTGTTGGCCCCGTTGTTAGTAAGAATCCATAGCCTGATGGAGTCACTAAAAATCACATACATTGTTTCACTATTAGCGAGCATCCATAACCCCAAAAAAGTTGCATGTATGTCCTGGCTGCTAGAGAAGCCTTTCTCAATCCCTTACCTTTTCTTCTTTGATAGATATTCATTCGCTATGCCCTCTTTATTTATTTATTTTTTATTGGGCTCAATTGGCCATAAGGTGGATGAGTGGATCATGATTTTCATTTAAGATGGTTCCTTTAGAAACTATACATATTAGTTGCTATTTACATGTCCCCTTAACATCACTTCCTGAGCTTGAGCTTTCAGATCAGAATTGGGCCATGGTTAAGATTTCACATGACACTTAAGACTTCTCAACGAAATCAGTATCTGGATCCATTTGCATTCAACATTTTCACTATTCATAGAGTGTTCCCCACTTGACAGTTATCATATTATCTTGAGGTAGAATTGAAATCATGACACTCACAAAGGAATCTTGGGCATTACACATAAATTTGAGGTCTAACTTGCACTGTGCCTGAGTGAATTAGCTTGGTGATGAGATCACCTGTTAATTCGCTACATGGAGGTCATTTTTGAAAAATAGTTTACATACAAGAGTAATTGGGTTGATTGAAAACAAAGAAAACCAAAGGAATTAAAATAAAAAACCTAAAACTTTTGCAATTAAAGAAGATTTTATTATGTACAGAAATGACATCTATAGCTTTCATGTAGGATAAATGTTTAGAATTTGATTGTATACTGGTAGAATTTTAGTCTCTACTGACCTCTTTCTCACTGGTATAAGCCTCAAATCAAACGTGGGGAATTCAACTTTAAAAGCTATTGGCGTAATCCATTATCTTTTCAAGTTCCTTCTAGACTAATGGGTCCAATTTAGGATGCACGTGGCATAAATTCTATTGAAAAATGCATGTGGCGTAACTTCTGTTGAAAAATTCATGTGGGTTTGATGAATTTTTAGGCCATCATAAATTTTTCTCTAATTAGTGGTGTTGAATGAGATACAAGGTCTAAACATATATTCAACAAGAAATCGAGACACAAGGGAGGGAAAGTGTCAGCTAGAGTAATGAGAGTGTTAGCTGTCGAGTTTAGGAAATGAAGAATGAATGTAATATTCAATGTTTTAAAAGATGAAATGAGCATCCCAACCTCTTTCTCATAAGCATTGGGGCGTGGAGATAAGAAATGACTAAAATTTTGTACTTGACATATAATCATCAAATTATTGGTATGTTCAAGTTCTAAGTGGAAGGGTATTGAGTTCTTGTACTTGTGTGGACCAATTAAATTACAACCCACACTATTTCCATATTTCATATTAGAACTATCAACATATAAAGTCCATATGTCAGTATCTAACCCTAATTTATTTAAACAATTACTATTTACATGTGAGTTGGTATAGTTATTATTCTTTACAACTAAGGTATAAGGGCCATTATCACCAGTCTATGAACATTGAAGGATATTAAGTTGGGTTTTTGATAAAAAGGGATAGTTGGGCTTTATAACAACCAATATTAATTTATAGAAAATAATTTTCGAGTGTGGAGTGCATAAAATTGATTGGTTCATTCAACACCTCTAGCTCCATCATAATGTATTTCATGTATTTTCTACCTTCATTTGACTGTTGTTTCCTTTGTAATGTAGCCAGGGGTGGGAATATTCTATAGCGAAATATCCATGTAACTTCTATGACTAATATATAATCAACAAAAATCCATATGCCTTAGGTATATGAACCACTAATATATCGATTACTTAGTGTATCCTAGGGTTAGAGGTTAATTTGATCAATACATCCTGTTGCAGCTAAATCTGCAAGAAGTTTCTGCTTCGTGATCTTATTTCAAAATCAGATCACCAAACAAAGAAAGACAAGACCAATGAAACAATAGAGTGGTCCCAATCCCAAATGCTCAATCATGCAGCAATCAATTAGATCTATGTTATAAAGAAAAGAGATCACACCTGGAATCCTCACATGTCGAGGAAGGGTTTTGAGTTTGATGCAGATCTTGCACTCCACTCGAGCAATCCAACATGTCCGCACCAGATCTCTATCCCTGCACATAATCACAACCAAACAAAGATGACAGGTGATCTTCCTCGGAAGATCGTTAGATCAAAAGAAATAGATACAACCATATAACATGCTAAACACAAATTCATGTAAGGAAGGGAAAATTTGTTTCCATTAATTATGAAAGATCAATACAATGCTATACCTTCGCCTCCAAGCTTCCTCTCCATAATTTGACAGAGTTTCCCCACTATGCCCAAGAAATGAGTATGAAGATTAGTAAACCAATGGAAAAAGACCTCACAAGCTCACTTTGGCAGCAAAATAACAACATAGGCTCACGATCAAGCTCTCAATACTAACTCTCCAAAAAATAACTGACCCTCTCGAATGATCCAGTGTAAGTAGGCAGAAGAGAGGTCCTAGGAGGATGAATCTGGACGCTTAGGACAAAGAGAAGTCATATAAAATTCTAACTGATATGCCCTGAACAACTTGAATATATGACAAATCGAACTGATCTCTTAGGGACTAAGGCACTCTAGAAGTCATCCCTGGATGCTGGCACTGAAAGAGGGAAAAAAGTCCCTGGATGCTTTCACAAAGAAGGCTTGGATGCTCCCATAGGCTGCTATGCCAGTGTCCAGGGGTCAAACTGGAGAAAAATGAGTCATGGATTTGGAAAAAGTTAATCAGACTCAAGTATTGAGGGTCACTTACCAAGAGGGGTAAAATAGGCGAATAACACATCCTTTAGTTCACCAATGACCTAAAATTCAATCCTATCCAATTGAATGATCTTAATATTGCTATTTGTTGGTTTAGCATTAATATTTTGAGATACAAACTATGGCATAACATTGAATGAGGCTCCATAATCCACTGGGAAGTTGTGAATGTTATGGTTGAAAATTTTGATAGTTAAGAGAAAAGGTTGAGTTTGGGACTTTGAATGAGTTCCAATACTAACAACTCTCACAGTAGCTTCGGAAATTTTTTTACTACTTCTATTTGGAGTATAGGTTTTTGATAAATTTTTGAAATTTGATGTTGGCTTTGATTAGGTTGGAAAAGACTTAAAGATTTTCCTAATGAGTTCTCTTTGTTGTGGTAAGTTGTAGAGATTGTATAGGGATATGTTAGCCCTGGTATTATTCATATCCTCTATTACATTGTATTCTAGGGAATTACCATTAATAGAGGTTAGAGGTTAATTTCTCTAAGCTGAGGTAGCTAACTTGATGTTTTGAGTAGGGGATGCAAGTTGCATAGTGCTCTGTTTGGAATTGGAATCTACCTTGGAAGTAGACTTGGCAATATTGAGAGTAGTCTCAGGAGGTAACAACTATCTAAGAAAAGACTTGCCTTTGGCAGGTAGTTGAATATCAGGTGTTGGACCCTTGCTGTGAAGATTCTAACTCTTAGGAGTTGTCTACGTGTCTTGCACTTCTCTCACTGAAAATATTCAATCATCTGCATATCTATATCCACTAACTTGTAACCGCCTCCTCTCACATTTACCCACTTGTACCGGTTTATCCGAGATAAACATGATATGAGGGTCACTATGATAAGAATCAACCTCCTATAAAACCTTAAGGAAATGGATTCAATAACTTATGACCTTACTGACTTCCATCAGGTTCTATAGGACCTCCAGGAGTAACCCAACCCCTCCAGGTGTCCAACCCCTAAGATAACTCTCCTTTTCACTGACCTAGAGCCTCAATCGCTCCCTTTCCAAGGCATGCAAGTGATTGTAGCCCTCTAGTCACACTGATAAGCCTGCCTCCATCCAACTGTGAGCAATTCCAGTTAGTTTTATGCCAAAAAACCCAAATTCCGAGCCACTTTTTCAGGGCCAGGACTAAGGCCTTTGCCCAGAAATTAGTCAAACTTCTAGAAATGATAAATGACATAGAAACAAATCTTATAAACTTGAACCAGGACTTGACCTGACCCCTCCCAACTGGGATTGACATTCCGTCAAACACATGGTGAACATGCAACTTACAGGTAATGAATGCATATCTGAACATAAGGATATGAAAACTTATCTAAGATTTAACAAGAAGGGTTTATGCCTTCTCAAAATAGTTTTCATAACACCAGTTAGGTCATACATTCATTAACCAGATATTCATTGAGTGAAATATTATAAGAGGCATACTTACATCTATCAATTAACCATGCTTACAACCAACATATAACCAGATAAATAACAATGATAGAACAACCATTTAAGCCAGATAATAACAATTAAAATTACTCATAAAAAAAATAGGAACTTAGCTCTTATTAACCATATGCAAAAGCCAACCAAGTCAGGGACTTCCATGTACCACACGACCATAAATTGGGCTGAACCAAATCTTTCTTTCAACCAATCACCCCCGTGCCATATTCCAAGCATGAATGTGGGATCTCATGGGATAAAACCATCCATAAACAACCAAGGGAATCCAGAGGTTAAAACACCTCCACCCTCACAATACCATGATCTCACCTAAATCAGTCCCAAGATCACAAAACCAAACCGAGCTTGGATGCCTCATAATTCCTTCACCATACCTTGAGGAATTTTCTTGTCTCCAACCACCTATTGAGGGCTTCCTGGAGAAAACCATCTCCACCCCCAACCCTTGGGATTTTCCTGGAAAAATTCATGCCACTGACAACAAATAATCCAAAATATACACATGCATATGCCGTGCATGCCAAAACCAGCTAAGAAACCATACATGCAGTCTTTTACCTACAAATATTCTTACTAGAGCTGCCTAATCCAACCTTTACTTGCTTTCATTGTCCTTAATTGTGCTTCTTGTGCTTGCTTTCTTTCCTTATCCTCTTGGTTCTCTTCTCCTCTCTGAGACTAACTCCAAAACTGAACTGATAAAAAGCTACCAACTGATGCTCTGATGTCTTTTTTATTATTGATGCCTATAATTCCTTCATTTTTCCATTATTTTCCTTCAATTTCCTTCTCACATGCAACCTGTGACCTTTCACCTTCCTTTTCTCCCAATTTCCTTTATTTTCATTAAAAATGCCAATAATGCTTTTTTCCTTTTCAAAACCTTTTCCATTTCCTTTGCCAATTTTCCTTTAACCATAAACGCAACAAGTGATGGCCTCTAGGATATTTTGCCTAACATTCAGCCTGAAATAAGTGCCCCTTAATGTTGGTCTTATTTTTCCTTTAATAAATTTTATTACATGAAATTTTAACTCAGGGGTGTTGCAAACGACTCTTCCTTAGGGGAACACTCTCCTCAGTGTTCTATGACACCTACAACCAACAAAACCACTGAAAATCAAAACATACTACCCATGGAGCTTTATAAGCCACCTCGTTGCAATATTTACAATAAACAACCTGCTCAAAAGAAAAACCATCATGACAAACATGACAACCATACCGCTTATTGGAGCTTTATAACACAACTCAATGCGGTATTTACAATAATAACCATACATGAATATGTACATATACCAAGACTTATTTTCCTCAACTGACAAACAATGAAGGATACATAGCTCGAATCTGATCAAACATATCTCATGTAGCTTCATCAAGCCCAAAGTGCTTCCATTGCACTTTAACTTGATCGATTGCCCTATTCTGGAGCATGAGGTATTTTTTCTACAATATGCACTGAGGTTCCGACTGGAATTATCCTTTTGGTTCCACCTGCAATACACGGAAATCAATAACATGATTAACATCCTTTACATATCTTTTAAGCAATGAAACACATTACAACTCTGCAGGCCACTAGTTCAATCCTCTAGAGGATATCAAAAGAACCACAATACTATGGTGCCAACTTGGAACATGATTTAATCCTCAAGGAGCTCTTTTGGGGCTTGATGCGGAAATATACATGCTCCCCAACCTGAAACTGCTTAACTACCCTGTGTTGGTCAGCATAACTCTTCTTCCTGTCTTGTTCTGCCTTTAGGTTCTTCTTTACAACTTGCATTTCCTGTTCCGTCTTTGCCAACATGTTCGGTTCTATCAATACCCTGTTCACTAGATCACTCTAGTTGATGCGATATTACAACTCCACCCATAGAGTGCCTCGAATGGACTAATCTTCAGTGAATCTTGATACCCATTGTTGTAAGCAAACTCAACTAGTGGAAGGTACTACTCCCATCTCCTCTGCTGATGTATCACATATATCCTCAACATGTCCTCCAATATCTTGTTGACCCTCTCTATCTGTCCATTTTTCTATGGATGATAAGTTACACTAAAGGCCAACTCTGTCCCCAAACTTGCAAACAACTCCTTCCAAAACTTGGAAGTGAACTTAGCATCCCTGTCTGACATAATCTTCTTTGGAACACCATGCAATCTCACGATCTCCCTGACGAAAACCTGTGCCACCTCACTAGATATATATGTAGTCTTCACTAGAATGAAGTGAGCTACCTTACTCACCTGTCTACCACAACCATGATAGAATCATGCTGCCTTGATATCCTCAGAATACTTGTAATGAAATCCATGGAAATGACCTCCCATTTCCATTCTGGAATAGAAATAAGCTAAAGCAATCCGGCTGGGTGCTTACACTTAACTTTTACTTGTTGACGATCCAAACATCTAGCCACAAAATCTGCCACTTCCTTCTTCAGATTTTTAGAACTTATTTACCACTATCAACATCTTTTGGTATCCTGGGTGACCTGAATATGGTTTGACAAGAAACTCCCTCAAGTTAAGCTTATTGAGCCAATTGTAATCCGACACATAAATCTTGTCCCTGAATCTCACCAAACCATCTACCATGAGATGATAGTCCACATCCTGATCACCTGTTCCTGTTGCTGTAACCTATGCCTAAGCTCCATGTACCTATCATCTTTTTTTCTTGACTTTAATATCCGATCTTGTAAATTTGTCCCATGCAAGCTTACTATTGCAACATGGTTCATCTACACTCTCCTGCTGAGAGCATCTGCAACCCTGTTCTCCTTATCCTTGATGTATCTGATCTCAAAGTCAAACTCACTAAGGGTGGATAACCATCTAGATTGCATAACATTCAGATTTGGTTGGTCAAATAGGTACCTCAATCTAATGTGGTCACTCATTAATACGTACCTCCTACCAAGAAGATAATGTCTCCACATATTCAATGCATGGATAATAGCTGTCAACTTAAGATCACGATTCAAATAGTTCTTCTCATGCTCATTTACCTTCTTGGACTCATATCATACCACTTGTTCCTCCTACATCAAGACCCCACCAAGTCCTCTCTTGTATGCATTTGTACACACCATGAACTCTTAATCTGGATCTGTAATCTTAAGAACTGGAACATTTGTCAACAACTGCTTCAACTGATCAAAATTGGCCACACATTGCTCTTTCCATTCAAATTTATTCCCTTTTCTCTGCAAAGATGTAATGGTATAGGAAATCCGAAATAAGTTCCTAATGAACCTCCTATAATAACATGATAACCCCATGAATGATCTTACCTCATCCACATTTCTAGGAGTTTCCCATTCCATGATAGTTCTTATCTTTTCTATATCTACTGCTATGCCTTCCTTGGAAACAACATGTGCCAAGTAATGCACCTCTATTTGAAAGAAACTACACTTGCTAAGATTGATATACAACTGATTCTCTCTTAGCAATCTCAACACTCCTGCTAAATGCTCAACATGCTATTCCTCATTCTTAAAATATATCAAGATTTCATCAATGAATACAATCATAAACTTGTCCAGATAAGGACACAACACACTATTCAGCAAGCACATAAAAATGGATGAAGCATTAGTCAAACCGAATGGAACTACAACAAACTCATAATGCCCATACTTGGTCCTGAAAGCAGTCTTGTAGATGTCCTCTTCTTTGATGCTTACATGATGGTATCCTGATCTCAGATCAATATTTGAGAACACTGCTACTCTCTCCAATTGATCAAACAAGTCATCGATCCTAGACAATGGGCACCCATTCTTAATTTTCACCTTATTCAACTGCCTATAATCAATGCACAACCTGAGAGTACCGTCCTTCTTCTTCACGAACAATATTTGTGCACCCCAAGAAAAAATACATGGCCTAATGTATCCCTTATCAAGGATTTACTTTAGCCGCAACTTCAACTCTACTAACTTTGGTGTGCTCATCTTGTAAGGTGCCCTTGATGTTGGTGTTGCCCCTGGTACCAACTCAATAGAAAATTCCACTTTTTCACGAGGAGGAAATTCTGGAATATCTACCGGAACCACATCCTGAAAATGATGTAATATAGGGTACCTCTTGAAAATTTATGCATCCTTAACATCCTTACCTTTGTCACTGGAAATATGGAATGAAAACATTACACACCCTTTCCTGTAACTATGCTTAGCTTGCATATCGGTGACCATCCTCACTGATGTAGGCTTCTTATTTCCTTGTATAATTATCTTTTCCCCATTATCATCCAGACACTCAATAACCTTGTCATAAAAATCTACTTTGGTCCTATGAGGGTATAACCAATCCATGCCCAAAAGAATACTATATGATCCCAATGGAAATAGATTCGAATGTGTTGTTGTAGGAATACCATTCACTTCAAAAGAACAAGCTCTTACCCAATGATGAACTCTCTTCTTAGTACTTGTATCCAACTACACCAACCAAGACTTTGCATGCACTTCTTTTCTAAAGCCACAAGTCTTATCCACTGGGTTAGGATTAACATAACTATAATTAGACCCAAGATCAATCAAAAGAGGAAAAACTTGAGCAAAAATCTTACCTTCCATCTCAATAATGGATGCTTGGTGATTTGCCTTCTTGTTGTCCATCACTACATAAATCTGCGGAATGCTATGACCAACATCCACAACTTTTTGTGCCTCCTGAGCAGTATAGATCTAAGGCCTACCACCCTGGTAGAATGAAAAGTCCTTCTTACGATTATATTTGCCAGTTATCCAACACTACAACAATCCCCTACCATCACCTATGTTCTTCTGCTCTCTAGGTTGCGACCCACATCCCTTCTCAACTGCATTGAACTTCATGTAAGGAACCCCATTTTATTTCTCACATGCATCCTCAGGTCTTCCTCGCTTTGGTGGCCACTTCCCTTTAAATTTTTCATTTCCCTTCAAGTCACGGTTAGACTCAACTTTTCACTTTGAATACTCATAATAATGCTTTAGATTCTTTATGGATTCGTCCAATGATATAGGCTCATCAAACTCAATATGGTCTCTTTATACTGCTGGAAACCCAATGATGAATCTTTGAATCTTAGCCTTCTCATCCTTGAGGTAAGGCACATACCTCAATAGCTCTAGGAACTTGAGAATATACTCATGATCGACTATAGAACCCATCTACATCTCATACAATTCCTTAGCTCTCTCATTATAATACCTCTCAGATAAGTACTTCTTCTTAAAGAGTCCCTCAAACTCATCCCAAACCAACTCTTCTTCCCGAATTCCCTTGAAATTCTTCACATCTTCCCACAAAATATCTACTTTTCCTTTGAGACTGAAGGTGGCTATCTTGGCTTGCAAGTTCTATGAATATCTATGAAATCTGCATAATTTCTTCATCCCAAGCAACCATGCCTCTGCATCTTCTGACTTCTTCATCTCTCCATCAAATGTAGGTGACTTGACTTTCTTGAAATCCTTAGGAAAGTACTCACCCCGCTTATAAGGATGATGACAGTGATGAGTGTGATGATGTCTCCTGGATGAGGAACTAGAATGATGCCCATACATACCAGTCCTCCCATTAGGTGTATCCAATGATATTCTACCACTAATTGTATCCCCTTTATCCAACTGTTAAGGGAAATGTTCCCCTAGGGATTTTGGGTTGAAACCCTAGCAGACTGAAAGTTGTCTATACAGAAAAACACACATTCACACAACCATTATGCTATTATAAGCAAATTCTATGGTAAGGGGGCGTACCTTAGGTCCTACGTTCGAGAAGGTCCTTTAGGGTCCAAACCCTTCTTCAAGTTCCTCTTGCTCCTTTGTCCTGCACAAAAACCAATTCCGGAGAGCACAACAGTATATGGACAAAACCTTATAAAGAAACCATCTTCATGTTATAAATAAAGGTAGTTAGTTATTAAACTCAAACAACCATTCACATATGAATTCTAACATGAATATCATAAACATAAAGAAGATTTATATCAGGAACCAAGACATGTGTTTCTTTTATTATAGACAAATAAAGTACAGAAAAGGAATAATTTCACCTGAGTCACCCTTTCGCAGGCTCCAAGCAAAGCCTTCTTCCAGATTCGTCCAGCCTCAAGCCTTTAACAAACTCCTTCCATGACTTACTCCATGATGTCACAAGTAGTGGATGAACATCAACACACAAGGAAACAAGGGTTTCCTGTACAAATGGGGGAAGTGCAGGAGGCACAAGGATCTTCAGACCTGGTCAGGGGAAAAATCTCAGCATAATAACCTTTCTCTCTCTTCTCTCCTCCTTTAGGCCTTCCCATTGAGGTCTTTTTATACCTCTCCCAAAGTAGTTTTTTAGTTGGGAGTTGGTTGGGAACAGTTGGGCCACGGGCACTAACAGGTGATCAGCAGGTAAAACCCGCGATCTCCGCCCGAAATTAAGGAGTTTTATATTTTTTTAAGTGTTTTAATACATATACGTGGGTTGGGTATATGACTACCCACGTACACGCGTTTAACTCAGGGCAATGTCGCGTATAAGGGATAAAACACCGTTTTTTAAAATTTGGACCAGGTCTGGAAGTAGGGGTTGCCCTAGGCCATGAGTGCAGCATCACAAACCATAAGAGTGAGATTTGGAGCTATAACACCAACCCATATCCAGATCGAGACCTACTACCATATGCTCCATTAGTTTTCTCTTCCTACTCTTGACTGATCCTTAACTGTCCCTATCTATGCAATTCTGACAAGCTCTGAAGAATCGTTGCATTGACCTCTACCTACTTCTCCTAAGCCTTTACAAGTCACTTCTTGAGCCTCAACCAACCTATCATTTTCGGCTTTGCAACTTATGATCTATGCCCTCAAACTCCTCAATGTATCTTCTATACCAGGAGAATTCTCTCCTCCTTAATGCCCAACTGATCTGTAGGGAGAGTCATGGGAACTGTAGTCTACCATTTTGCTCGTAATTTTTGATTCTCTTCTTCCTGCAAGTAGGCCACGTCAGGTAAACCAAATAGATACCAAAATCAAAGCCATACCTCAATGACGTTCAGGGGACACTTATCTCATATACAAAATCAATCCACATTAGCATGATACATATATAATTAGAATCATATCAATATAACAACATCATTCATGACCATACCAACTATACACCATGGCCCCATGCAAGACAACCATGATCATAACAACATCAAAATTTACCAAAAGAGAGTGTAGCCCGCTCTGATACCACTCTGTAACCACCTCATCTCACATTTACCCACTTGTATAGGTTTACCCGGGGTAAACATGAGTTGAGGGTAACTATGATAAGACTCAACCTCCTATATGACCTTAAGGAAATGTAGTCGACAACTTAAGACCTTATTGACTTCCCTTAGGTGCTATAGGACCTCCAGGAGCAACTTGAGACCTTACTAACCTAGAGTCTCTGCTGCTCCCTTACCAATGTATGAAATAGACTATAGCCCTCTAGTTGCATTGATAAGCTTGCCTCCACGCGACCGTGGACTTTTGTAGTGAGTTCTATGAGAGAGACCTCGAATTTTGAGCCACGTTTTCAGGGCAAGGAACCAGGACTTTGCCCAGAACTCAATGAAACTTTCAGAAATTATAAATGACACAGAAACAAATATTATAAACCAAAACATGAACCAACACTGAACCTGACCCCTCCCAACTGGGACTGACATTCCGTCAAACATATGGTGAACATGCAACCTACACGTCATGAATGCATATCTAAACATAAGGATCTGAAAACTTATATGAGATTTAACAATAAGGGTTTATTGCTTCTCACAATAACGATTATAACACTAGTTAGGTCATACATTCATTAACTAGACATTCATTGAGTGAAATGTGATAATATCCATACTTAGATTTGTCAATTAACCATGCTTATAACCAACATATAACCAGATAAATAACAATGATAGGACAACCATTTAAGCCACATAATAACAAGTAAATTTACTCATGAAAACAAGAGGAACTTAGCTCTTATTAACCATATGCAAAAGCCAACCAAGTTTAGGGACTTCCACATACCACTCGACCCTAGATTGGGCTGAACCAAATATTTCTTTCAACCAATCATCCCCATGCCATATTCCAAGCATGAATGTAGGATCTCATGGGATAAAATCATCCATAAACAAGGGAATCTAGAGGTTAAACCACCCCCACCTTCCCCATACCTTGATCTCACCTAAACCAGTCCTAAGATCACAAAACCAAATCAAGCTTGGATGCCTGTAATTCCTTCACCATCCCTTGAGGAATGTTCTTTTCTCCACCCACCTGTTGAGGGCTTCTCTGAGAAAACCATCTTCACCCCCAACCCTTGGTATTTTCCTGAGACCACCTCACCTAGATCTAAAACCTTCCAGCAATCCATATCTCAACAAAGAAAGAATCCCATCACACCATGGATAACCATAAATGGCAAGGTAAGGCTGAAACCACTGTCAAAACCTGGAAAAATCTGTGCCACCGACATCAAAGAAACCAAAATACATACATGCATATGCCATGCATGCCAAAAATAACTAGGAAACCATACATGTAATCTGTTCCTTGAAAGTATTCCTACTAAAGATATCTAATTGAATCTTCCTTGCTTGATCCTTGCTTTCCTTTGATTTCCTTGTCCTTCTTGTGCTTGCTTGCTTTCCTTCTTCTCTTGGTGCTCTTCTCATCTCTGAGACTAACTCCAAAACTAAATTGACAAAAAGCTACCAACTGATGCTCCGATGTCTTTTTTCATTATTGATGCCTCTAATTCCTTCAATTTTCCATTATTTTCCTTCAATTTCCTCCTCACATGCAACCTGTGACCTTTCACCTCCCTTTTCTCCTAATATCCTTTATTTTCATTAAAAAAATCCAATAATGCCTTTTTTCCTTTTCAAAGCCTTTTCCAATTTCCCTTTAGCCATAAAAATAACAAGTGATGCCAACTAGGATATTTTTCCCAACATTCAGCTTGGAATAAGTGTCCCTTGACCTTGGTGTTATTTTCCGTTTATTAACTTTTATTACATGAACTTTTAATTCGGGGCTGTTACAGACCCCTCCCCCTTAGGGGAACACTATCCTTGATGTTTTATGACACCTACAACTAGAAAAACCGCTGAAGATAAAATAATACTGCCCATGGAGATTAATAACCCAACTCGTTGCAGTATTTTAAATGAATAACTTGCTCAAAATCAAAACCATCATGACAAAAACGAAAACATGACAATCACACTGCTTATTGGAGCTTTATAACACAACTCATTGTGGTATTTACAATAACAACCATACATGAATATGTACATATACCAAGACTTATTTGCATCAACCAGCAAACAATGAAGGATACATATGCCGCATATGATCAACCATCTCCCATGTAGCTTCATTGGCCCCAAGGTGCTTCCACTGCACTTTAACTTGCTCTGTTCTAGAGCATGATATGTTTCCACTACAATATGCATTGAGGTTTCAATTGGAATTCTCCTTCTGGTTCCACCTGCAATATAGACCAATCAATAACATGATCAACATCCTTTACATATCTTTTAAGCAATGAAACATGAAAAACATCATGGACTTTCATTGTCGGAGGTAGTGCAAGTCTGTAGGCCACTGGTCCAATCCTCTCAAGGATATCAAAAGGCCCACAATACCATGGTGCCAACTTGTCACATGATCCAATCCTCAAGGATCTATTCTTGGGATTGATGCACAAATACACATGCTCCCCAACCTGAAACTCCTTAACTTCCCTGTGCTGGTCTGCATAACTCTTCTGCCTATCCCGTGCTACCTTTAGGTTCTTCTTTATAACTTGCATTTCATGTTCCATCTCTGCCAACATCTTCGGTCCTATCAATACTCTGTTCCCTGGATCACTCCAGCTGATGGGAGTATTACAACTCCGCCTATACAGTGCCTCGAACACACTCATCTTTAGTGACTCCTGATACCCATTTTTATAAGCAAACTCAACCAATGGAAAGTACTCCTCCCATATCCTCTGCTAATGAATCACATATATACTCAACATGTTCTCCAATATCCTATTAACCCTCTTTGTCTATCCATCTGTCTATGGATGATAGGTTGTACTGAAGTCCAACTAAATCTCCAGACCTGCAAACAACTCCTTCAAAAACTTGGAAGTGAACTTAGCATCTCTATCCGACACAATATTCTTTGGAACACCATGCAATATCATGATATCCCTGATGAAAACCTATGCCACCTCACTAGCTAAATATGTAGTCTTCACTAGAATGAAGTGAGATACCTTGCTCAACCTGTCTACCACAACCATGATAGAATCATGTTGCCTCGATGTCCTTAGAAGAACTATAATAAAATCCATGGAAATGACCTCCCATTTCCATTCCAAAATCAGAATAGGCTGAAGCAATCCAGCTGGGTGCTTACACTTAGCTTTCATCTGTTGATAATCGAAACATCTAGTCATGAACTCTACCACTTCCTTCTTCAGATTCAGCCAATAGTAGAACTTCTTTATTGCTTTCAACATCTTCTTTTATCCTGGGTGACCTGAATATGGTTTGACATGAAACTCCCTTAGGATAAGCTTCTTGAGCCCACTGTCATCCAACACATAAATCATGTCCCTGAATCTCACCAAACCATTTTCCATGAGATGATAGTCCACATCCTAATCACCTATACCCTGCCGTTGTAACCTGTGCCTAACCTCCATGTACCTATCATCCTGTTGTCCTGCCTATAATATCTGATCCTATAAAGCTATCACATACGAGATTACTGTTGCAACATGGTTGACCTGCACTCTCCTGCTGAGAGCGCCACAACCCTGTTCTCCTTACCCTTGATGTATCTAATCTCAAAGTCAAAATCACTAAGGGTGGCCAACCATCTAGCTTTCATAGCATTTAGATTTGGTTGGTGAAATAGGTACCTCAATCCACTGTGATCACTCATCAATATGAACCTCCTGCTAAGAAGGTAATGTCTCCACATCTTCAATGTATGGATAATATTTGCCAACTCAAGATCATGAGTCACATAGTTCTTCTCATGCTCATTCAATTTTCTAGACTCATAGCATACCACTTGTCCCTCCTGCATCAAGACCCCACCAATTCCTCTTTTACATGCATCTGTACACGCCACAAACTCTTTATCTGGATCTGCAATCTTAAGAACTGGAGCATTTGTCAACAACTTCTTCAACTGCTCAAAACTGCACATTCCTCTGTCCATTTAAATTTCTTCCCTTTCCTCTACAAAGATGTAATACAATAGGCAATCTGAGAGAAGTTTTTGAAGAACCTCCTATAATAAACTACTAACCCCATGAATGATTTAGTTAGAGAAAGATTTCGGCGAAAATCACATGGAAAGTCATTTGTCGACGCGTTTCGAACCAACCAGTGTGGTTCATCGTCAGGACCAAATGTGGATGATCTTACCTCATCCACATTTCTAGGAGTTGCCCATTCCATGATAACTCTTATCTTTTCTGGATCTATTTCTATTCCTTCTATGGAAACAACATGTCCCAAGTAATGTACCTCTGTTTGAAAGAAAATGCACCTGCTAATATTGGCATACAACTTATGCTCTCTTAGCAATCTCAACACTGCTGCTAAATGCACAACATGCTCTTCCTCATTCTTAGAATATATCAAGATTTCATCAACGAATATAATAACAAACTTGTCCATATAAGGATGCAACACACTATTTATCAAGCACATAAACGTAGCTGAAGCATTAGTCAAACTGAATGGAACTACAAAAAACTCAAAATTCCCATACCTGGTCTTAAAAGCAGTCTTGTAGATGTCCTATTCTTTGATGCGTACTTGATGGTATCATGACCTTAGATCAATCTCTGAGAACACTGCTGCTCCCTCCAATTGATCAAACAAGTCATTGATCCTCGACAATGGGTACCTATTCTTGTCACCTTGTTCAACTGCCTATAATTGATGCACAACCTAAGAGTACTATCCTTCTTCTTCACGAACAATACTGGTGCACCCCAAGGCATTACACTTGGCCTAATGTATCCCTTATCATTTCATTCAACTACAACTTCAAATCTACTAACTCTGGTATGCTCATCCTGTAAGGTGCCTTTGATGCTAGTGATGTCCTTGGTACCAACTTAATAGAAAAGTCCACTTCTCTGTGAGGAGGACACTGTGGAATCTATGCCAGAAACACATCCTGAAACTGCTATAATATAGGATACCTATTGAATATTTTTCCATCTTCAAGATCCTTACCTTTGTCACTGGAAATATGATCCCAGTGGCAATACATTTAGATGTGTTGGTGTAGGCATACCATTTAGTTCAAATGAACAAGCTCTTACCAAATGATGGACTCTCTTCTTAGTACCTATAGCCAACTACACCAACCAAGAATCTGCATGCACTTCTTTTCTAAAGCCACACTTATCCACCCGGTCAGAATTAACATAACTATAATTAGATCCAGGATCAATCAAAATATAAACAACTTGCCACAAAGCTTACCTTCCATCTCAATAATGGATTCCTGGTGATCTTCTTGCTTGTTATCCATTGCTACATAAATTCGAGGAATGTTATGACCAACATCCCCAATTTTCTACACCTCCTAAACAATATATTTATGAGGACTACCACCCTTGTACACTAAATAATCCTTCTTGCGATGATCTTTGCCACATATACAACACTGCAACGGTCCCCTAACATCACCTCTGTTCTGCTACTCTCAAGGTTGCGACCCATATCCCTTCTCAACTGCATTGAACTTCTTATAAGGAACCACATTTTCTTTCTCACTTGCATCCTGAGGTCTTCCCCCACTTCGGTGGCCACTTCCCTTTAACTTTCTCATTTCCCTTCAAGACACGCTTAGGCTCAACTTTGAGCTTTGACTGCTCGTAACCCACTGATGAATCTCTGAATCTTAGCCTTCTCATCCCTGAGGTAAGGCACATACCTCAACAACTTCAGGAACCTACTAGTATACTCATCATCTATCATACAACCCATCTGCAACTCATAAAATTCCTTAGCTCTGTCATGATAGTACCTCTTAGACAAGTAATTCTTCTTGAAGAGTTTCTCAAACTCATCCCAAATCAACTCTTCTTCTTGAATTCCCTTGGCATTATTCACATCTTCCCACCAAATATTTACTTTCCCTTTGAGACTGAAGGCGACTATCTTGGATTTTATGTTCTCTGAATAGATATGAAATCTAAATAATTTCTTCATCCCAAGCAACCATGCCTCTGCATCTGCTGACTTCTTCATATCTCCATCGAATGTAGGCAGCTTGACTTTCTTAAACTCCTCAGGCAAGTACTCACCCCTCCTATAAGGATGATGATGGTGATGACTGTGATGATGTCTCCTTAATGAGGAATTAGAATGATGCCCATACATAACAGTCCTCTCGTCAGGTGTATCCAGTGATCTACCACCTCTAACTGTATCCCCTTTATCCAACCTATATCCAGACTGAGACCTGCTACCATAGGCTCCATTAGTTTTCTCTTCCTACTCTTGATTGATCCTTAATTGTCCTTGTCTTTCAATTCTAAAAAGCTCTAAGGAATCATTGCATTGACCTCTACCTGCTTTTCCTGAGCCCTTGAAAGTCTTTCTTGAGACTCAACCAACCTGTCATTGTACGCTTTGCAACTTCTGATCTTTGCCCTCAATCTCCTCAATGTATCTTCTATACCAGGAGAATGCTTTCCTCCTTGCCACCCAATTGATCTGTAGGGAGAGTCATGGGAATTGCAGTCTACCATTTTTCTCGTCATCTTTGATTCTCTTCTTCCTACAAGTAGGCCATGTCTGGTAAACTAAATAGATACCAAAATAAAAAACATACCTAAATGACATTCAGGGGAGGCTTATCTCATTTGCAAAATCAATCCACATTAGAATGATACATGTATAACCAAAATCATATCAATATAAAAAAATCATGCATGACCATACCAACTATACACCATGACCCCATGCAAGACAACCATAATCATAACAACATCAAAATTATCCAAAGAAAGCGTAACTCGCTCTAATACCACCTTGTAATCATCTCCTCCCACATTTACCCACTTGTACCGGTTCACTCGGGGTAAACATGAGCTTAGGGTCACCATGATAAGACTCAACCACCTATATGACCTTAAGGAAATGGAGTCAACAAATTAATAACTTACTGACTTCCCTCAGGTGCTACAAGACCTTTAGGAGCAACCCGACCCCTCCAAGTGTCCAACCCCTGAGATAACTCTCATTTTCACTGACCTAGAGCCTCAATTGCTCCCTTGCCAAGGCATGCAAGTGACTATAGCCCTCCAGCCACACTGATAAGCCTACCTCCATGCGATTGTGGAATTTTCTAGTCAGTTCTATGCCAACAAACCCAAATTCTTAGCCACTTTTTTAGGGCCAGGACTCATGCCTCTACCCAAAACTCAGTGAAACAACATAGTTACCGATCAAACGAGAAAATTGTCTAGTTTTCATTTTTTTGAGGTAGCAAAAAATCACCCAATTTTGAAAAGTGGTGATTTAGAATACACCGTTTTTTTTTAGCATATTTTTGCCGCTCAAAATTTTCTTATGTATCAAGTATGAACTTTTTTTTAAATGTTAGTAATTTTCATGCTGATTTTGAAAAGTGTTGATGCAACATTAACACATTCTTTTTTAGGGCTTATTTTTGACACTTAATTTTTTTTATGTATCAAGTATGAACATTTTTTTTTAAATGTTAGTGATTTTCATTTTGAGTTTGAAAAGTGTTGATCCAACATCAACCCTTTTTGATTAGAAGACTTATTTTTTACACTTTAAATTTTCTAATTCATTAAGTGTGGATTTTTTGTTTTAAATGTTGGTGAATTTCA
This sequence comes from Pinus tabuliformis, assembly GCA_031772625.1. Lineage (NCBI taxonomy): Eukaryota > Viridiplantae > Streptophyta > Pinopsida > Pinales > Pinaceae > Pinus > Pinus tabuliformis. Next base: position 745,603,394 of record CM062816.1, on the reverse strand, counting down.
TATTGGTAATAAAACATAAAAATAAATAAAAAACATGACAAAAAAATGAAATATAAAAAAACATATATAAAAAAAGAAGAAAAAGAAAGTAAAAAACCCATAAAAATGTTAAAAAAAAACCAAAATTCACTTGTAAAAATAAAAAAATTTAAAGAAAAAAAATAAATAAAAAATAAGAAAATTAAAAAAAACACATAATTTAAAAAAAACAAATAAAATTAACCAAAAAAACATCAAAATCATTTTTTTACAAAATCATAAAAAAAAATATTAAATTAAAAAAAATAATAAAAAAATTAAAATTAATTTAAAAAAAATTTAAATTAAAAAATAAAAATAAACAAAATGATTTAAAATTATATATATATATATATATATATATATATATATATATCTATTAAAAAAAAAAAGAAAAAAAATAATAATAAAAAAAAAATTGGAATTGGCCTGCTCTGCAACCACTCGGCTGGGGAGGTCGATTACGGGAATTGGCCTCCCCACCTAGGTGGCCCTGGGGCGGCCGATTCCTAGAATCAGCCTCCCCGCTCAAGTGGCCGTGGGGCCTGGCCCCTAAGGGAGTGGGGAGCTGAGCACTAATGACCAGAACCCACGGCCACCTGGGCGGGGAGGCCGATCCCTAGAATCAGCCTCCCCTTTAGGTGGCTGCGAGGCAAGCCAATTCCATTTTTTATATTTTATATTATTTAAATTTGAATCTTTTAGTTTTTTTTTTTTTTTTTTTTTTTTTAAATTTAAATTTTTTCTTTTTCTAAATTGTGATTATTTTTATTTTTATATTTTTGAATCTTTTAGTTTTTAGTTTTTATTTATTTTTATTTTTTTAATAAATTGTGTTTTTTTTTTTAAACGTTGTTTTTTTGTTTTTAAAAGATTTTGTTTTTTATAATTATTATTATTTTTAATAGATTTTAATTTGTTAATTTGTTTGTTTGTTTTTTTTTAAATATGTTTTTGTTTTTTATTTTTTTATTTTGTTATTTAAAAAAATGGTTTTTTTTTTCAATGTTTTTAATTGTTTTTTTTTGTAAGGTGGGTAGGACTTTCTGATTTTCGAGTTTATATGTCCATTATTCACCCCGCTATGGGGGGAGGGTAGCACATTATTTAAACCTAAGATCTCCAGTTCGGTGAGACTTCATTCCACGACCATAGCACTTGAGCTACCCCAAGCGAACCAATGTTTTTAATTATTATTTTCAATGTTTTTAATTATTACTATAAATATTTTTCATTATTATTTTGAATTTTTAATTTTATCGTTTTTTTTTTCAATTTATTTTTTTAATGGTTTTTTTTTTAAATGTTTAATTTTTTAAAATTATTTCTTTTATTTTCTTAAAATTATTTTTATTGTGTTTTTTTATCTTATCAATATTATCTATTTATCTTAGATGTTTTTTGTTTGTTCGTTTATTTGTAAAATTCTTTTCTTAAATTGTGTTTTTTTTTTTTATATATATTTTATAAGTTAATTTTGTTTTTAATATATTTTTTATATTGTATTTTTTTGGGCCATGTTTTTTATTTTTTTTTATATATATATATATATATATATATATATATATATATATATATATTCTAAATAAGATTAATCTATTAACAAAGAAAGGGGGTAAAATTACAACGTGACCGTAGTCAAAAACTCTGCTCTGAAGAGAGGCAGAACTGTCAAGATAAGCATATAAGAAGACGTAGGCAGTGAACTCATTTTTGAACCAGTAATCAGGACCCATGCAGGGGAACAGGTTAGGATCCTCTTGATGTTGCAGGATAAACAAAAATTCAAAAATACACCAGAATTCCACATAGCTGTTTGCACAAAGAAACTTGCCCAGTTGTATGGGCCGCATGGCACGTAGACAAAGCAAAAGTGAGCATACTAGTCATCTGGAGGCTCTTCCACAATGCGGCACCATCCGAAATTAGGCAGATCCCTTGCATGAGCAGCATCAAGCTCGGAAGGACCAGGATCAACCGACGCCATCACCACATCCTGAGCGCTGCAAACTTGAGCATCCGAAGCCTGCAAAGACGCACTGCCAATCCCCAGCTGGAGGGTCAAAGATGGAACAGAGACAGACCCAAATCCCTGTGGATGAGAGCTAGAATCCTCCGACTGAGCTGCCTCATGGAAAACCACCGAGATATGAGATGTTATCCTTGGGCAATTCAGAGAGCTGTTGAAGGTGAAAATTGTGGAGCCAGACGTGGGAGGTGGCCCTAGGTGGTGGCTGGAAGAATGAAGCCGCCCTCTCCCACTGTGGGTGCTGGGGTAATGGCCTGCGAACAACTCACTGGAAAGGGAAGGCGACTCGGAGGAAGGGCTGGAAGGCGCGCGTCGGGGCTGGCCTCTTCGGCACCACATTCTATGTTGCAAGCGAGGCATTAGGGAGATAGCAACAACGAGATAGAAGCAAGGCTGAGCAGCAGCGTTGACAGGGTCAGAGCAAATCAGATAGACTTTGAAACAAAGGCTAGGGGCCCAAGAGAAGAGCCAGTGGATTGACTGAGGTCGCTCCTCCAAAAGAACAGAGCAAAGCTCTGAATTATCCTCCCCTTTCAAGTCACGAGAGGCCTCAGGGATGGCCGAACCAACATCAAACAGACAGAAATCAAAGTTGAGGCCAGAGGCGAGAAAATGATGCGAGTGAATCGACGAAGGCGATTCCACAGCAAGCCCATGGCTGAGCCTTAATTTATCATCCTCTTGCGCGCATCGAGAAGCACCCTCCATAACTGTTGCATTGAAGAACGCCGTGTTCTGAGGCAGGCCGGAGCGTGTGTAGGAATTAACCAGCGTGGTGGACATGATGGGAGAACCAGAGCCTCTGGAGTGGAAGCAGATGAGCCCTGCTCTTCGCAAATGCCGAGATCCATCTTCCATGTGTCTATTAACCTTTCTGTACTGGGTAGGCAGGTGTCGATCCACCTCGCCACACCCCTGTCCCTTCACATTTAAGGCTGGATTATACACCCGCATCCGGGGTAAAATATATATTTTTATCTACTTGTTATTATTTTTTTAATTTTTTGTTTTGTTTTGTTTTAGTTATTATTTTTTTAATGTTCTCATATTCTCAATATATTTGATTGGATATATATGTCAAAATATAAAATATGTAGAAGTATATGTCTAGGAGAACAATTTTTTGTTGATGCTGTATTTCCTTAGTGATTAATAGGACTATGGGAATGACAATTTTTTTTTTTTTTTTGCATAATCTTTAATATGTTTATTAGTTTCGATTTATTAAACTCAAAATAAATTTAATTTTAATATTATATATATATATATATATATATATATATATATATATATTTCTCAATAATGAAATATAGTTTTTAAAAAACAATTTGCAAATTTCAAAATCTTAAAATTATTTAAAAATAAAATATTGACACAAATTTCCAAAAAAACAAATGTTTTAATGCAGAGAGTATCAAAAACTCCAAAATCACATATAAATTCATTTGTTTTGTAAAGTTGTTCATTCATCATAACTGAAGTGTTTCCTATCTAGTGACTTCAATACATTATATAAAAAAAACATTATATTTAATAAATTGTTATTAATATGATAAAATAAAAATAAAAATAAAAATAAATTAATATAAATTAAATGGTAATAATTTTTTAAAATAATATTAACACCATGGCTGAAAATTGTTGGAATTTTAAGGATTTTCATAGAGGTGATATTTTATCTTTAATGTCATCCTTGGAATTTTAAGGCTTTTCAGAGACATGATATTTTATCTTTAATACCATGCCTAAAAATCATTGGAATTTTAAGAATTTTGATATTTTATCTTTAATGTCATGTCTATTGTTGGAATTTTAAGGTTTTTCAGAGTCATGATATTTTATCTTTAATGTCATTATTAAAAGATGTTGACAATTTACCTCGGGAAAAAAGGCGTTATTCCAACATCAACACTTTCCGTTTTCAGGTTGTTTTTTGCACAAAAAAAAATTGGCTTTTACTTTCATTTTTAAAAAATGTAGAAAATTTACCCTGAAATAAAAGGTTATTCCAGCATGAACACTTTTTGTTTTCAGGCTGTTTTTTCATGTTTTTTTGGGGTTTTTGGGCTAGAGTACCTGTTTTGAGGCAATAATTCCCATTTGATCGGTAACTATGTTAAACTTCTAGAAATCATAAATAACATAGAAACAAAGCTTATAAAACAAAACTTGAACTAGAACTTGACTTGATCCCTCCCAACCGAGATTGACATCCCTTCAAAGACATGGTGAACATGCAACCTACAGGTCATGAATGCATATATGAACATAAGGATCTGAAAACTTATCTGAGATTTAACAAGAAGGGTTTATGGCTTCTCATAATAACTGTCATAACACCTGTTAGGTCATACATTCATTAACCAGACATTCATTGAGTGAAATGTGATAAGATCCATACTTAGATATGTCAATTAACCATGCTACCAAGGAAGACTAAGATTGGACAGAGTGTTGAATATTCGCGGCTTTGTTGATGCAGACTGGGTTGGAGATCTGGATCAGAGAAGATCTACAAGTGGGTATGTGTTTAACCTATTTGGAGGTGCAGTCAGTTGGATGAGTAAGAAACAATCTGTAGTGGCACTATCAACTACAGAGGCAGAATACATGGCAAACACTCATGCAAGCAAGGAAGCAGTTTGGTTGCAGATATTGTGTTCAATATGGGGTTAGTACATGGAGTTATAAGGATAGACTGTGATAGCCAAAGTGCAATTTTCTTAGCAAAGAACCCTGCATATCATTCAAAGACAAAGCACATTGATGTTCAGTATCACTTTGTGAGGGATATGATAGAAGAAAAAAAGGTGTTGTTGGTAAAGGTGGACACTTTGAAGAATACTGCAAATGCATTGACAAAATATGTGAACTTTGAGAAGTTCTCTTGGTGTAGAGAAACAATGGGTGTTGCAGGGCTAGATAAATGACTAATCTCTCTTGTGGCCCCCTGTGGAAAGAAAACAACAAGTGGGATAATGTTGGGTTGTGTTATATTCTTTCCACGACTAACCCATGTAGTTAACCGGGGGGTTAGAAGGGGGGTAGAGCCCCCTCTTTGTTGTGCCGATTGTGTAGAGGGGGGGGAGTCATAGGGGGTTTGAGGGGTGCAGGTAACCCCACTCTATGGGTTCCGAGGCAGCGCCCCATAAAATTTTGGTTTTGGACTCTATATTAGGTTGGGCGGACCTACCTATGGTTTTTTCCATGTTTTTCGCACATGGTTTTGGACACGATGGTTTTTGGTCCATGGTTTTGGACGCAATGGTTTTCAGTCCATGGTATTGGATGCTTTGGAATGTACAAATATGTATTGTAACATTGAAAGGAACATAATGAAAAATCAAGTTGGTAGTCCCGATTTTGGGATCCAGGGGAAAATATCTGTGTATATGTGTTTTATGTGTTATGCCCTTGCATTGTTTATTTTCTGTGTTTTAGAATTCGTATGCAGGTAATTTCTGTACGGGGTTAAAACCTACATTTGGTATCAGATCTGTTTTGGCTTCAAGGGGACGCATTTTTTACTGAGGGGTTTCGTTTGGGCTTGTGGTAGACCCTGTTTAGTGAGAGTTCTGCAAGATCGATTTTGGTGGTAAAAGAAGATGGCGAGCAGTGGAAAGATAGAGAATGAGAAATTTAATGGTCAGAGTTTTTAGTTGTGGAAACTCAAGATGGAGGATCTGTTGGTGGATAAAGATCAGTAGATCGCGGTAGATTCGGGTACTAAACCAATGGGAGTGTTTGATGAAGAATGGAAGAAGTTGGATCGGAAGGCAAAGAGCACAATACGGTTGCGTGTCTTAGATTTAGTATTGTTGAATGTATCAGGGGAAGCTACGGTGAAGGCTTTGTGGGACAAGTTAGGGACATTGTACCAATCTAAGTCTCTGGTGAATAAATCGTTCCTACGGAAAAAGTTGTATAACCTAAGGATGAAATATGGAGACTTGGTGACAAAGTATCTGAATGCATTTAATATTGTGGTAAGTCAGTTATCATTTGTTGATATCAAAATTTCAGATGAAGATAAGTGCATTATTTTGTTGTGTTCTCTATCAAATTCGTGGGATAGTCTAGTTATTCCAATAGGTAGCAATGCAACTGCCTTGTAGTTTGATGAAATAGTCTCATCCTTGCTGATGGAGGAAATGAGATGGAAAAATATGGAGAGCCAGAATGGTGATGCCTTGTCTGTATGAGGATGGTCCCAGAACATAAACAAAAATAAGTCATCGAGTGGGAGATATAAATCTAGAGGGAGATCTAAATCTCCAGGAAAACTTGTAAAGGTGGTGTGTTGGAGATGCGGAAAGGAAGGGCACTACAATAGGGATTGTAAATCTAAAGCTCCTGACAAAGGAAAGGGATCTGATGATGCTCCTTTTGTAGAGGCGAAAACCACCTCAGATGACGGTGGGGATGTGTACTTGGCTTCTTCAAGTACACAAGTAAATCATGAGGCATGGTTGATTGACTTAGGTGCATCATTTCACTTCACTTCCCATAGAGAGTGGTTATGCGAGTATGAGAAATACGATGGTGGTGATGTCTTTTTAGGGGATGATAGGAAGGCTAGAATCATTGGTCGTGGAAAAGTAAAGTTGAAGTTGCAAGGTGGAAGGGTTAGAACACTTCCGGGTGTTCTACATATTCCTACATTGGCTAGAAATATGATCTTTGTAAGCAAGCTGGATGATTCAGGTGTAAAAATAGTGTTCGAGAAGGATACCTGCAAGATGGTTCGGGGAGCACTGGTATTGATGCGGGGAGTTCGGATTGGAACTCTGTACAAGATGCAAGGTAGCACTGTTGTTGATGGGTGTAACAGTTCTGTGGTTCCTAAAAGTGGAACAAAAAATCTAGTGGTCTCTGGAGAGAAGACCATGCTATGGCATCAAAGGCTTGGACATATTGGAGAGAAGGGCCATTGAATACTTCATGGTAAAGGTATGGTAGAAGGTATGAGTAACAACTCTCTAGATTTTGATTTATCTGAAAATTGTGTATATGGGAAGCAGAATTAGGTGAGTTTCCCCTCTGGTGGTAAGAGGGAAAATGAAATATTAGAGCTTGTGCACAGTGATGTGTTTGGACCTGTGAAGGTTTCATCACTGGGTAAGTCTGTGTACTATGTATCATTTATAGATGACTTCTCAAGGAATACATGCATATATTTCCTTAAGAATAAATCTGAAGTCTTTGACAGGTTTAAAGAATTTAAGGCTCTGGTGGAAAGCCAGACAGAGAAGAAGATAAAGGTGCCGAGGACATATAACGGTGGAGATTTTTGTAGTAAGGAATTTGAAGAATTCTGTAAGAAGTGTGGTATAGCATGAAAAAAGAATACTCCATATACACCTCAACAAAATGGAGTTGTAGAAAGAATGAACAGGACGTTGATGGAAAGGGCAAGAAGCATGCTCAGTGGTGCCGGGTTAGGACAAGAATTCTGGGCAGAGGCAGTGGAGACAACATGTTACCTGGTCAATAGATCACCTTCATCAGCGTTGGAGGATAAGACTCCCCAAGAGGTATGGACTGGTAAGAAACCCTCTCTTTCACATCTGAGGGTATTTGGATGTGATGCATATGTACATGTTCCAAGGGAGAAATGAACCAAGTTGGATAGTAACTCTGAAAAGTGCATCTTTATTGGGTATAAGTATGGTTTAAAGGCTTATAAGATTTGGAACCTAGTAACAAGGAAGGTTGTGTACAACCGAGATGTGGTGTTCAGAGAGGTAAAAGATGTTATTAAACATGAAGTCCATCTAAAGGAACCTGAGAAAATAGAGTTTGAGCTAAACAAGGAAGAATCAGACTCTACAACAGAGGAGGAATTAGAAGATGAAGACACACAAACTCCGGGTGTGAGAAAATCAGTTCGAGAAAGAAGGCAACCAGAAAGGTATAGTGCATTTGCTTTCTGTTCAAATTTTTCTTTATCTATTATTGATGATGATCCCAGAACTGTGAAGGAAGCAATAGATTAAGAGGATGGAAAACTCTGGAAAGAGGCCATGGTTGATGAAATGGTATCTTTGCACAAAAATGAGGCTTGGGATCTGGTGGAGTTGCCAGCTAGAAGGAAAACCATTGGTAGCAAATGGGTGTTCAAGAAGAAGACAAATGCAGAAGGAAAGGTGGAGAAATACAAAGCTCGGTTGGTAGAAAATGGTTATTCCTAGGTGCTAGGAATTGATTTTGGTGATATTTTTTCTCCTGTTGCCAAGGTAACTTCTATTAGATTACTTTTATCTGTTGCTGCTACTTTGGATTTTGAGGTAGAACAGATGGATGTGAAGACAACATTTCTTCATGGGGATCTGGAACAGGAGATCTACATGAAGCAACCTGAAGGCTTTGCGGTGAAGGGTAAGAAAGAACTAGTATGCAAGTTAAAGAAGTCTCTGTATGGGTTAAAATAGTCACCAAGGATGTGGTATCAAAAATTTGATACATTTATACAGGGACTTCTTCACCAGAAGCAAAGCAGATCACTGTGTGTATTTTAAACTAATTGGTGACCATGTTATTTATCTGGTCTTGTATGTGGATGATATGTTGTTGGTTGGAAATGACAAAGAAATTATCCAGGTTTTGAAGACCCATTTGTCCTCCAAATTCGACATGAAAGATCTTGGTGCTACAAACTATATTTTAGGCATGGAAATTAAAAGAGATTGGACAAAGAGGAAGCTCTGGTTAAACCAGAGGAATTATGTCAAGATAATATTGCAGAGGTTTAATATGCAGGATAATATACCAGTGAAAGTTCCTATTCCCGTAGGTGTAAAGTTATCTGCTAAATAATGTCCCAAGACACAAGAAGAGGAAGAGGACATGTCCCGTGTTCCATATGCAAGTGCAGTCGGTAGCCTGATGTATGCGATGGTCTGTACCAGGCCAGACATTGTGTTAGTGTCAGTCTTTCCAGCCTTCCTCCAGTGATCAAATATGCTTTTACAAAGTGATTTTGAAGTGTCAAGGTCAAATTTTGTCATTTCAGTGAGTCTTCAAGCAAAATTTGGTCACTAGGCATTAGGTCTAGGGTTTGCTTTCACACTTTTCAAAATTGTCCAAATGTCAGTCCATGTCATCATTCAGCTGAGCCTATCATCATTCAGAGGGTTTCTATCATCATATTAGGTTCCATTGAGTCATGTTACACCTTATTCATGCTTCAGTTATGCCTAGGCAAGGTCATTTCCCTCTCCTAGGGTTTTGAAGGAAATTTCTCTTGGATGGTCAAATCACCGGAAAAACTTGTTTCCTGATGTTCATACACCTTCCCCTATCCTTAAAGTACCTTATCAAACACTTCCCATCCCTTAGATCTGCCAAATTCCTCATTTTTGCACAAACCCTAGTTTCTAGCTACAACCTGGCAATTTTCTAGGTTTGGCCTGTGTTTTTCCCTTTTGGACCCCTTCCCCTCGCTCAATCTCTGAGATTCCACTTTCCCCTGCTTCCTAACATCCCTCCCCACTCCCAAAAAATTTCCCCAAGAATTTAGAAGCCCCCTATTCCCTTCATTTCGCTCCATTTCGACAAAATTCCTTGTTTCACACATCGGGACAAGTCGCACTCAAATGATGTTCCAGAGAAATAAAAGATGAATTTTGGAAAACTGAGAGAGGTTTTTGTCCAAAACATGCCAAGGAATAAAAACCTCCTTCACTTTTTGCACAGGTGTCATGGTTTTAAAGAAATATCAAAAATACCGGCGAGAACGAAGGTGCTCCAAGGACGGTTGGCCAAAGCACAAAAACAAAGGAAAACGCCCGTTCCACTCCAAATTTTGGCCAAAGCCTCTTTGACTGAGCATGGTACTTGATTGGGGACTCCCAACCCAAATTTCAAGAAATTTGGAGAAAATTTTGTCATTTGTGAATTTTTTATGCAATTTGCAGGTTTTTCCCATTAACGGGTCTCACCCCCCACGCGACCCTTCATCATGGCAAATCCATTTGACCAAAACTCAGCATTTCCATATTTTTCATGCAAAGTTACATATGCTCGTGGATGGACTTGAGATTTGGTGAAGTTTTGGGCCTCCAGAAAGTCAAAAAACTAGCAAAAATTGACTTTCTGCCACTTTTTTGAATTGCAGAAAGTAGTCTTGGGAGATTTGAGTTTTGACAGGGCAAATGAACTCCAAATTCAGAAATTCCAGTTGGGTTGGAAAGTAGATTCACAGACCTTTCCAACAAGCCCACTTTTGCTCAATTTTTCCACCTGTAAGTGCCTCAAACATGGCTCCAAATGCGCGTGACCCGTCAGGCAGGGGCGCGCAACCTGTCAGGCAGTTTTGTCCAAAAATGCACTGTACAGCCCTGAAAACGCAGATTTGACTCAGTTTGACTTTTTGGGATGAAATGTGATTCTCTTTGATGTAATTATTGTACTTTTATGATACTTTTACTCTTATGTACCTCTTCTAGAAGATTCATTCATGAAAAGGGTAAATGTTAAGTGAATGAATTGGTTTCCAAGTTTATAGAGGCAAGTTGTTTTGACTGCCTAATTTGTAGTGCTTAGTTTAGAAGTGGTTGAAACAGCTCCTAGGATAGTGAGCTCGACCCATGGAGGCAGGGAAAGAGGTTAGATCATCTATATTATGTACCTTTTTGCTCATTTTCATGGTTGGACTCTTGAGGGAGAAGCTATCATTGTATTATTCACTGTATCTCTGCAATTTTTGGCTAAGGAAGACCAGGGTTTTGCAGTCCTCTTTGGGATTCTTGTGGACTCATGTGTTGATGGTGTGTTTCTCAATGTACTTGTAAGCTTGTTATGTGATTCATTTCCTTTCTTTTACTTCTGCACATTAAACAAATGAAGTGTTAAAGTAAGAATTCATGCCTGCCATGCTCTGCTTTTAAGTTTGTTTAATTTCAATGTTTTCTACTGTCTAAAGAGAATTCAAAGTTATTGTTTGCTCTCTTTAGCTCTTCATCTTTCTTTCCTGACCATCCACTTCAGTTAAAGGCATCAACACTGTCTCCTACCTCGCCCCAAGGAACCCCCTGCAGAAACTGTGTCCAATCCCCGCACCCAAAATTGCCCTCTCCTCAATTTGCCACCAAAAACCCCAAAAAACCAAAACCAAACTCTTTGATCAGTTTACTAGCCTAATATCAGTGTTACCTTATTGGTCATCTCATCTATTGAAGATTTTACGAGATAGACCGGAGAGAGCCTTCTCCTGCCCCGTAGGGCTAGCTACGAGGCTAAATGGTTTGATGTTGCCTTGAGGTTTACCTTTCTCAGCCTGAGGTGAAATTTCAAGCGCTAACATACTGGCGACCATACTGGGGAGAACAAATTGTTTGTTGATTGATGTGTTTGTTTCATAAGTCTTAGACGGAGCCTGAAGTTATGCCAGGTAGCCTTCGAAACGCTTTTGCTTTGCATAAGCGGAAGTAGATAAACGCCGCTTCAGTCAATCTCCGTGAGCTTGTGAATACAACACTTCGATTGCATGTTACCCCAGTACATTTGTAAACTCTGAACTTTTGGATGATAAGTTGAGAGTTTTCACAGGCCGAAATCATTCACTTGGCGACTCCTTCACTGAAAACTCCAGAGATCAATGCTTCATGGTGACTTCACTGCAGAGAGATCAGTAGCTTTGAGATTTTCAAGATGGATCGGATCGCAAGACGATATGCTCCCTTGAGCCGAGATCACATCCCTCGTTTTCCAAATAAAATTCCAAAGGTAGATTGGTCAAGGAATCTTCCTATATTTAATGATGATGGTAAGAAGGATGCTTCTCTTCATCTAGTTAGATTTCATATGCATATTCGCAAGTTGAAAGTGGATTTTCCTGAAGATTTCTTGATGAAGATATTCTTGGCCACTCTGGAAGGTAAAGCCCAATCATGGTATGAAAGTTTGCCGCCTGCTTGCATTTACTGTTTAAAGGATTTTCATGCTATGTTCATTGAACAATATAAGGACTCTTATCCATCATTAAATTTAGTTCAAGACTGTTGCAAGCATGCTTATAGTTTTATTGAAAGCCTTGAGAAATATTATGAAGATGATAATTTCATGGATGAAGAGATCATGGAAGCCTTGTATGAAAAGCCGTTTCAGCAGCACATAGAAATCTTAGAGGATACTTGTCAAGATCAGCAGGTTGAAGATGGCCATATGGCTGTAATTGATGAAAGAGAAGAGCTTGTTTCAGATCTGCCCACAGAAGAAGACCAGATTGCAGATTGTGATAATGCCCAGTCAACTACTTCAGAACTAGGTTCAAATTATGATGACCAAACATATCTTTTGCTGAAGCCCATCAAAGAGAGCTCTGTTGTTGAGATCATAGACAGAGTTTTGGATTCAGATGTTCATGAACAGCAAGGTGAGATCTTTGTGCAAGTAAGTGATGAATCTCCTTTCAATAATTCAGTAATAAATGATAGTTTGAGTGCCCTATCATATGAAGGTAATTACTGTTTAAGCAGAAGAGAACAAAAGGCATTATCTCCTTTGTCTGAAGAGGAGATAGATCAACTTTTGAAAGGTCTTGTTACAGCCCAAGCTACAACAGATTTGCAATGTACACATAGCCAGGAAAGTGTTGGGGAAACTTCTTCCTCTGTTGAAGAAGATGATTGTCTTGTAGATTAGCAAACAGATAATGTTTTCCTTCACCAAGATGATAATCTCACTGTGATATCATATGAAGATGACTTACCATATTGTCAAACTACAGAAGATCATAGCATACAGGATTACCTTTCACATTCTTCATATGTCTCATGTGTTGAAATGTTTTTACCAGAGGAGATCTGCTCATCTACCTGTTCAGAGTTTTTTGAAGCCCATGACCATACTTTTACCGAAGCACATGATGAAGGCAGATCAGAATTTGAAGCAAAGGACACCTTGATCTTTCAGCAGGAGGTGGCAGTGACAAATCTTCATGCTTTTTACGATCCTCTAGCAAGTTTGTTGCAGCCAGCAGTGACAGTGTTTATTGCGATGTTCAGTGATGAAGGAGATCATGGTCAACTATGTTTTTGGATGCCCAGTTACCAGTATCTATTGTTGATCATGAGATCTGATTGGGAGAACCAGTCAAGAAGGCATCTGCTTGATTGGTTACATTGGCATTATGATATAGTTTGATGGTAGGTTGTCTTGTAAGAAACATAGGCGGTTATGTACTGCCATCAAGTTTTAAATTTTAAGTTCAAGTCTTGAGTTAGTTTGTTAGAGTCAAGTTTTTCCATCATTTCAATTTGTCATCGAGTCGGTTTGAGTCAAGTTTCAGTTAAGTTTCAGTCACTTTCTAGTCAAGTTTTCATTCAATAAATGTGTCAAAGGTTTTGTGTTCTCCGTTCAAAATAATGACTCCATTTCCCAATGATTGTAAGGCACTGGTCTGCTCTCCCAGAGGTCTAAGGTTCTTGGCACCTCCAAGGAGCTACCATCCCCATTGGAGCCAATGTTGTAGAAACTTTGAATAATTTAACACATATTCAATGGAGATTATCCTGATCATGTACTAATGCGGAAAACATACACAATACATAAGCTCCTCTACGTTGATCAAGAATATAGCAGCATCAATAACAATAATACATCAAGAGCATTCACACATTAACACAGTATGTATCACGGGGAAAGCATCTCGCTAAAAACCCCACACTATCTGTATATTAATGATTGAGTCATGTAACATTACACAGCATAATACTTCTCACAAGTATCTCCACCTCTGTTACACACAATACAGCTCAGATCTGATCTCCAAATCTCTTCCACTGCTTGCCTGCCTCCACTGCTCAATACCTGCTCAAGAACTGATGAGAATTGCTTCCCAAACTCGATTTTCACCTGCAAAATAGTCACTCACTCTTTGTGGACGTGAGCAAAGGCTAAAATGTGGGCCAAATACGTGAGCAAACTCATTGGCATACTCAATCCTTTGATTGTGCAAGATCTGGTGCACAACTATAGTCACAACTGATAGCAATATGATTCTCTACCACCTGTCCCTGTTGAACTGAACATGCACTGACATGCAACTGAGTTAACTGATGTATTCTTTAGTTGTATTATGAGTTAATAATTAGTTTAACAACTCATCATTAGTCTATCTGCAGTTAGACTAACTACAACCAGTTTAACTAAGTTAAACTGAACACAACTCCATCAACTGTACCTCCAGTCCACTAAACTCAACTCACTTGAGTTCTAACTGAAGTCATGCATGCAACAACTCAACTGACTCATAAGAAAAACGAATTTCCTTCTGACAGCTGCATGTGCCACTTCCGTAGCTCAAACTGAAGTGCTCCAAGAGAATAAGATTAAGTTTATAGTCCAAATATTATTGTGAGATAATAATATTTGACTTTTCTATTTTTGACAGCCAGTCTAAAAATAGACTTGATCACTCACACTGTGATCACTCACACTTTCATCAAAAATAGAAGTCCATCTATTTTTCCCAACTTGATCAATCATCCATAAACATAGACATGATCCATATGTCTAAAAATAGACATAGTCTAAAAATAGACTTGCGCCAAAAATAGCCTGCGGGCCCACTTAGTGAAGGCGACTCTTTTCACTAAGCTCCATCATCTTGTTGCAATCTCAACACTCCCTCTCGACAAGATATGGATTATCAGCAACCCCTATCCTGCCTCGGTGGTACTCGAATTTGCTCCTGGTGAGAGCCTTCGTCAGAATATCAGCATCCTGATCCTCCGTTGGAATGTACGAAAGTAACATGATCCTCCGCTGCACACAATCTCTGATATGATGGTACCTGATGTGCTTGGACCCGAAAAACCCGACCAGGATCATCCTCATCCACACAGATCTCTGCTTCCTGCTGTACCAAGAAACTACTGTCGATCTGATACTGAAGACCCCTCCTGATGTGCTCTTTCTGTCCGTTGGGCTCCCTGCCCAATCTGCATCCGTGAAGCCACATAGCTTCACCTCATCCTCCTGTCTGTACCACAAACCATATCCCGATGTGCCTCTCAAGTAGCGCAATACATGCTTGCCCGCCTTCCAGAAGAGCTTGGTAGGCTTAACCATAGCTTGTGAAAGCTGGTTAACTGCATAGCATATATCAGGTCGTGTATTGACCAAATACATCAGCGACCCCACCAACTGTCGATAAACAGTGGCATCCACTTCTTCTCCCGAAGTGGCATCCTCCTTCCTCCAACCTCCAGGAAGAGGAGTATCAACAGGCTTGCAGCCATGCATGTTGAACTTCTCCAGTATCTCCCGAGCATACTTGCCCTGAGAAACAAACAGTCCACCACTGCGCTGCCATATTTCCAATCCTAGGAAATAGTGAAGGAGGCCCAAATCCTTCATCTCAAACTCTGTAGCAAGATCCTTCTTGCATGACAGTATCAACAGCTCATCACCCGTTAGAATCAAATCATCAACATACAGTACAATGATAAGCAACTTACCCTCCACCACAATCTGGTATAGGTTCGGATCCGCCTCGCTCTTGGAGAATCCAAGTCCTGTGAAATAGCTGTCTATCCGTGTGTACCAAGCACGTGGTTCTTGCTTCAACCCATACAGCGCTCTCTTGAGCCTGCACACATGCGACTCACTGCTGAAGACTTCAAAGCCTTCGGGTTGCTCAATGTACACCTCCTCCTCAATGACTCCATTGAGGAACGCAGTCTTCACATCCATCTGATGAATGTGCCATCCCATCTGCGCTGAGAGAGCAAGAATCGTCCGTATGGAAGAATACCTTGCGACAGGTGCAAAGGTCTCCTCATAATCGATCCCCTCAATCTGTGAAAAGCCTCGGGCAACAAATCTTGCCTTGTACTTCTCCACACTCCCGTCAGCTGCCTGCTTAACTTTGTAGATCCATCTCGAACCCACCACTGATTTCCCTTCCGGTCTAGGAACAATCTCCCATGCACTGTTTCTGACAATAGAATCATACTCTTCCACCATGGCGTCTACCCATGCGGGATCCTCCACAGCTTCCTCGAAAGAGGATGGCTCAGTCACAACACACTTGCTCATAAGAGCCATGTATCCAGTGTATCGATCAGGTGACTGTCTCTGCCTGCGTTGGGCTGTAGGTGGTCCTACAACTTTCTCTGCATCTTGAGCCAGTCGCTCAGCTTCTGTCAAGCGCTTTCGCCCTCTGATGGTTGGCGCTGCATGAGTGGTCTCTTCCACTCCATGAACCTCGTCCTGTGGCTAATCCACGTCCTGAAGCTCATCCTTAGGAACTAATAGCTCCTCATCTGCATGCAAGTGTAGCTCCCTCTCAAGCGAACACTTCATGGCTTTCTCCTCCTGAAATTTTATATCCCGTCGCACAACAGTTTTACCACTGTCTGGCAAATACACACGATAGTTGTGGGGCGTATCAGTGTACCCCACAAATATCCCAACCTCTGCAGTCGGCTCCAACTTCTTTCTGGCATCCTTCGTCACATGCATGTAAACGTTAGCACCAAAAATCCTCAAATGAGAAAGATCAGGCTTCTTACCAGAATAAGCCTCCTCGGGTGTACTCATGCCAAGTATCCTATGAGGACAACGGTTCTGCACATAAACTGCTGTATTGCATGCTTCTGCCCACAAGTGAAGGGGTAAGCCCTGATCATGCAACATTGCCCGTGCAGCACCCACAATCGTTCTGTTCTTCCGCTCAGCTACCCCGTTCTGCTGTGGGTTATGGGGAGCTATGAGCTCTCTACGAATCCCTTCTGCCTTGCAGAAATCCTTGAACTCGTCCGAGATGTATTCACCACCATTATCGCTCCTAAGAGCATTCACCTTCTTCCCCGACTCCTTCTCGACCAGTGCTTTGAATTCACAGAACTTTGAATATGTCTCGCTCTTCTTCTGCATGAAGAAGATCTAGCACTTACGAGAGAAATCATCAACAAAAATCACATAATACCTGTGTTTTGCTGTCGAAGCAACTGAGAAAGGTCCACACACGTCTGTGTGAATTCTCTCAAGGATTGTCGTGGCGCGACTATCCTTCTCGTGAAAGGTGGCTTTCACAAACTTCCCCAAAGTACACCCCTTGCACTGATCTGACTGTGCAAGTGTGCCTTTAGGAAGCCCTGTAGTGATCTGCTGCAGTATCTTCAAGGCTCCATGGTGAAGGTGACCCAATCTCCTGTGCCACAACTCGCCATCATCCCGGCTCACCAATCCTTCTGCCTTGCCCGCCATTGCTGCGCATCCATCTACATGCAACTGATAAAGGTTCCTCACTCGAACCCCTATCTTCCGAGTCTCACCAGTTGTCTTGCTGTGCAGGAAGGCCTTTCCCTCGCTGAAAACAACATCATACCCCTTGTCTTCTAACATCGCCACTGAGATGAGATTCTTCTTCAATCCTGGAACATGCATGACTTCCTTCAATACAAAGGGTTTACCAGACTCCCTCTCAAAGGAAATGGTACCGATACCGGTCGCACTGTATCTACCATCATCGCCCATTTCGATGTGCACTCCAAGATCTTTGTCCTCCAGATCAGAGAACAAATCTCTATCTCCCGTCATGTGAAAAGACGCACCACTGTCCAGGAACCACACTGATCCCATCACACTTGAAACCAAGCATGCGATCAATGAAAAATCAAGCTCAAACTGAGAAGCTAAAGCCTCTCCCCCTGCAGATCCAGCAGCTTGCTTGTTCTTCTTCTTCTGCGGACAATTTGTGGCATAGTGTCCGTGCTGGTGACAGTGAAAACACTTCACTTTGGACATATCCTGCTTCTTGCCTTTCGCACCAGAATGAGAAGCTTTCTCGTTCTTCCCCTTCTTTGCTTTGGCATCCAAAGCACAATTCTCTTCATCAGATACCTTTGATGAAGATCCATTCTCACCTTTATTGTTATTGAGTTTATCCTTGAGCGCCAGGTCGCTCTTGCTTTGGAATAACATTCGCAATCTGTTGAAAGAAATTTCAACAACACTGTTGCAAATTCGAATTCCACCAGCAACCAACTCAACTGCTTCCGATCTAGAATTCGTGAGTAAACACTTCCTGAATAGTAGATCTGATGATCAACCCTCGCTTGATATCCTGTAAAAATCTCTTCTACAAATCAAGCTGCTCCGATACCATGTAGAAACTTTTTCTACAATTATCTAGCTCTGATACCATGTAGAAAATTTGAATAATTTAACACATATTCAATGGAGATTATCCTGATGATGTACTAATGCGGAAAACATACACAATACATAAGCTCCTCTACGTTGATCAAGAATATAGCAGCATCAATAACAATAAAACATCAAGAGCATTCACACATTAACACAGTATGTATCACGGGGAAAGCATCTCGCTAAAAACCCCACACTATCTGTATATTAATGATTGAGTCATGTAACATTACACAGCATAATACTTCTCACAAGTATCTCCACCTCTGTTACACACAATATAGCTCAGATCTGATCTCCAAATCTCTTCCACTGCTTGCCTGCCTCCACTGCTCAATACCTGCTCAAGAACTGATGAGAATTGCTTCCCAAACTCGATTTTCACCTGCAAAATAGTCACTCACTCTTTGTGGACGTGAGCAAAGGCTAAAATGTGGGCCAAATACGTGAGCAAACTCATTGGCATACTCAATCCTTTGATTGTGCAAGATCTGGTGCACAACTATAGTCACAACTGATAGCAATCTGATTCTCTACCACCTGTCCCTGTTGAACTGAACATGCACTGACATGCAACTGAGTTAACTGATGTATTCTTTAGTTGTATTATGAGTTAATAATTAGTTTAACAACTCATCATTAGTCTATCTGCAGTTAGACTAACTACAACCAGTTTAACTAAGTTAAACTGAACACAACTCCATCAACTGTACCTCCAGTCCACTAAACTCAACTCACTTGAGTTCTAACTGAAGTCATGCATGCAACAACTCAACTGACTCATAAGAAAAACGAATTTCCTTCTGACAGCTGCATGTGCCACTTCCGTAGCTCAAACTGAAGTGCTCCAAGAGAATAAGATTAAGTTTATAGTCCAAATATTATTGTGAGATAATAATATTTGACTTTTCTATTTTTGACAGCCAGTCTAAAAATAGACTTGATCACTCACACTTTCATCAAAAATAGAAGTCCATCTATTTTTCCCAACTTGATCAATCATCCATAAACATAGACATGATCCATATGTCTAAAAATAGACATAGTCTAAAAATAGACTTGCGCCAAAAATAGCCTGCGGGCCCACTTAGTGAAGGCGACTCTTAGTGAAGGCGACTCTTTTCACTAAGCTCCATCATCTTGTTGCAATCTCAACAAATGTTAGTGTCAGTCTTTCCAGCCTTCCTCCAGTGATCAAATATGCTCTTACAAAGTGATTTTGAAGTGTCAAGGTCAAATTTTGTCATTTCAGTGAGTCTTCAAGCAAAATTTGGTCACTAGGCATTAGGTCTAGGGTTTGCTTTCACACTTTTCAAAGTTGTCCAAATGTCAGTCCATGTCATCATTCAGCTGAGCATATCATCATTCAGAGGGTTGCTATCATCATATTAGGTTCCATTGGGTCATGTTACACCTTATTCATGCTTCAGTTGTGCCTAGGCAAGGTCATTTCCCTCTCCTAGGGTTTTGAAGGCAATTTCTCTTAGATGGTCAAATCACCGGAAAAACTTGTTTCCTGATGTTCATACACCTTCCCCTATCCTTAAAGTACCTTATCAAACACTTCCCATCCCTTAGATCCGCCAAATTCCTCATTTTTGCACAAACCCTAGTTTCTAGCTACAACCTGGCAATTTTCTAGGTTTGGCCTGTGTTTTTCCCTTTTGGACCCCTTCCCCTTGCTCAATCTCTGATATTCCACTTTCCCCTACTTCCTAACATCCCTCCCCACTCCCAAAAATTTCCCCAAGAATTTAGAAGCCCCCTATTCCCTTCATTTCGCTCTATTTCGACAAAATTCCTTGTTTCACACATCGGGACAAGTCGCACTCAAATGATGTTCTAGAGAAATAAAAGATGAATTTTGGAAAACGGAGAGAGGGTTTTGTCCACAACATGCCAAGGAATAAAAACCTCCTTCACTTTTTGCACAGGTGTCATGGTTTTAAATAAATGTCAAAAATACCGGCGAGAACGAAGGTGCTCCAAGGACGGTTGGCCAAAGCACAAAAACGAAGGAAAACGCCCGATCCACTCCAAATTTTGGCCAAAGCCTCTTTGACTGAGCATGTTACTTGATTGGGGACTCCCAGCCCAAATTTCAAGAAATTTGGAGAAAATTTTTTCATTTGTGAATTTTTTATGCAATTTGCAGGTTTTTCCCATTAACGGGTCTCACCCCCCACGCGACCCTTCATCATGGCAAATCCATTTGACCAAAACTCAGCATTTCCAGATTTTTCATGCAAAGTTACATATTCTCATGGATGGACTTGAGATTTGGTGAAGTTTTGGGCCTCCAGAAAGTAAAAAAACTAGCAAATATTGACTTTCTGCCACTTTTTTGAATTGCAGAAAGCAGTCTTGGGATATTTGAGTTTTGACAGGGCAAATGAACTCCAAATTCAGAAATTCCAGTTGGGTTGGAAAGTAGACTCACAGACCTTTCCAACAAGCCCACTTTTGCTCAATTTTTCCACCTGCAAGTGCCCCACACATGGCTCCAAAGGCGCGCGACCCGTCAGGCAGGGGCGCGCGACCTGTCAGGCAGTTTTGTCCAAAAATGCACTGTACAACCCAGAAAACGCAGATTTGACTCAGTTTGACTTTTTGGGATGAAATGTGATTCTCTTTGATGTAATTATTGTACTTTTATGATACTTTTACTCTTATGTACCTCTTCTAGAATATTCATTCATGAAAAGGGTAAATGTTAAGTGAATGAATTGGTTTCCAAGTTTATAGAGGCAAGTTGTTTTGACTGCCTAATTTGTAGTGCTTAGTTTAGAAGTGGTTGAAACAGCTCCTAGGATAGTGAGCTCGACCCATGGAGGCAGGGAAAGAGGTTAGATCATCTATATTATGTACCTTTTTTCTCATTTTCATGGTTGGACTCTTGAGGGAGAAGCTATCATTGTATTATTCACTGTATCTCTGCAATTTTTGGCTAAGGAAGACTAGGGTTTTGCAGTCCTCTTTGGGATTCTTGTGGACTCATGTGTTGATGATGTGTTTCTCAATGTACTTGTAAGCTTGTTATGTGATTAATTTCCTTTCTTTTACTTCTGCACATTAAACAAATGAAGTGTTAAAGTAAGAATTCATGCCTGCCATGCTCTGCTTTTAAGTTTGTTTAATTTCAATGTTTTCTACTGTCTAAAGAGAATTCAAAGTTATTATTTGCTCTCTTTAGCTCTTCATCCTTCTTTCTTGACCATCCACTTCAGTTAAAGGCATCAACACTGTCTCCTACGTCGCCCCAAGGAACCCCCTGCAGAAACTGTGTCCAATCCCCGCACCCAAAATTGACCTCTCCTCAATTTGCCACCAAAACCCCCCAAAAAAAAACCAAAACCAAACTCTTTGATCAGTTTACTAGCCTAATATCAGTGTTACCTTATTGGTCATTTCATCTATTGAAGATTTTACGAGATAGACCGGAGAGAGCCTTCTCCTGCCCCGTAGGGCTAGCTACGAGGCTAAATGGTTTGATGTTGCCTTGAGGTTTACCTTTCTCAGCCTGAGGTGAAATTTCAAGCGCTAGCACATTGCACATGCAATGGGAGTATTGAGTAGGTTTATGTCAAAACTAGGGAAGGAGTACTGGACAAAAGTGAAGCGAGTTTTTAGGTATTTGTGTGGCACTGGTGATTATGGTTTGTGCTACCAAGGAAGGCTAGGATTGGACAGAGTGTTGGATATTCGTGGCTTTGTTGATGTAGATTGGGATGGAGATCTGGATCAGAGAAGATCTACAAGTGGGTATGTGTTTAACGTATTTGGAGGTGCAGTTAGTTGGATGAGTAAGAAACAATCTATAGTGGCACTATCAACTACAGAGGCAGAATACATGGCAGCCACTCATGCAATCAAGGAAGTAGTCTGGTTGCAGAGATTATGTTCAAGTATGGGGTTAGTACAGGGAGCTATAAGGATAGACTGTGACAACCAAAGTGCAATTTTCTTAGAAAAGAACCCTGCATATCATTCAAAGACAAAGCACATTGATGTTCAATATCACTTTGTGAGGGATATGATAGAAGAAAAAAAGGTGTTGCTGGTAAAGGTGGACACTTTGAAGAATACTGCAGATGCATTGACAAAATCTATGAGCTCTGAGAAGTTCTCTTGGTGTAGAGAAACAATGGGCATTGCAGGGCTGGATAAATGACTAATCTCTCTTGTGGCCCCATGTGGAAAGAAAACAACAAGTGGGAGAATGTTGGGTTGTGCTATATTCTTTCCATGACTAACCCATTTAGTTAACCGGGGGGTTAGAAGGGGGGCAGAGCCCACCTTTCGTTGCACCGATTGTGTAGTGGGGGGAGTCATAGGGAGTTTGAGGGGTGCAAGTAACCCCACTCTATGGGTTCCAGGGTAGAGCCTCGGAAAATTTTGGTTTTGGACCCTATATTAGGTTGGGCGGATCTACCTATGGTATTGTGCATGTTTTTTGCACATGGTTTTGGACGAGATGGTTTTCGGTCCATGGTTTTGGACACGATGGTTTTCGGTCCATGGTATTGGATGCTTTGGCATGTATAAATATGTATTGTAACATTGAAAGGAACATAATGAAAAATCAAGCTGGTAGTCCCGGTTTTGGGATCTAGGGGAAAATCTCTATGTATATGTGTTTTATGTGTTATGCTCTTGCATTGTTTATTTTTTGTGTTTTAGAATTCGTATGCAGGTAATTTTTGTACGGGGTTAAAACCTATATAATGACTCCCATGCCATATTCCAAGCATGAATGTAAGATCTCATGGGATACAACCATCCATAAACAATCAAGGGAAACCAAAGTTGAAACCGGTTAAACCACCTCGACCCCCACCATACTGTGATCTCACCTAAACTAGTCCAAAGATCACAAAACCAAACCGATCTTGGATGCCTCAAAATTCATTCACCATACCTTGAGGAATTTTCCTGTCTCCACCCACATGTCGAGGGATTCCCGGAGAAAACCATCTCCACCCCCAATCCTTGGGATTTTGCTGCGACTATCTCACCCCGATCTAAAACCTTCCGATAATCCATAGCTCAACCAAGAAATAATCCCATCACGCCATGGATATCTGGAAATGGCAAGGCAAGGCTGAAACCATTGTCGAAACTCGACAAAATCTGTGCCACCAACATCAAAGAAACCAAAATACACACATGCATATGCCATGCATGCCAAAACCAGCTATCAAACCATATATACAATCTATTACCTGCAAATATTCCTGCTGAAGCTGCGTGATCCAACCTTTCCTTGCTTAATCCTTGATTTCCTTTGATTTCCTTGTCCTTGCTTGGTTTCCTTCTCTTCTTGGTGCTCTTCTCCTCTCCGAGACTAATTCCAAAACTGAACTTACAAAATGCTACCAACTGATGCTCTAACGTCTTTTTTTATTATTGATGCCTCTATTTCCTTCATTTTTCCATTATTTTCCTTCAATTTCCTCCTAACATGTAATATGTGACCTTTCATCTCCCTTTTCTCCTAATTTCCTTTATTTTCATATGAAAAATGCCAATAATGCCTTTTTTCCTTTTTAAAGCCTTTGCCATTGCCTTTGCCAATTTCCCTTTAGCCATAAATACAACAAGTTATGCCCATCAAGATATTTTTCCCAAGATTCAACTTGGTATAAGTGGCCTTTGACCTTGGTCTTATTTTACCTTTATTAACTTTTATTACATGAAATTTTAACTAGGGGTTGTTACAGACCCCTCTCCCATAGGGGAACACTGTCATCGGTGTTCTATGACACCTGCAACCAACAAAATCACTGAAAATAAAAACATACTGCCCATGGAGCTTTATAACCCAACTTGTTGTAATATTTACAATGAAAAACCTGTGGCAAAAGAAAAACCACCATGACAAATATGACAACATGAAAACCATATCGCTTATTAGATCTCTATAACACAAATCATTGAGGTATTTATAATAACAACCATACATGAATATCTACATATACCAAGACTTCTTTGCCTCAACCAACAAACAATGAAGGATACATAGCGCACATCTGATCAACCATCTCCCATGTAGCTTCATCGGGCCCAAAGTGATTCCTGCAATACAGACCAATCAATAACATGATCAAAATCCTTTACATATCTTTTACGCAATTAAACATGGAAAACATCATGGAATTTCACTATCGGAGGCAGTGCAAGTATGTAGGCCACTGGTCCAATCCTCTCAAGGATCTCAAAAGACCCGCAATACCGTGGTGCCAACTTGGAACATGATCTAATCTTCAAGGAGATCTTCTTGGGTTTGATGCGCAAATACACATGCTCCCCGACATGAAACTCCTTAAATGTCGTGTGCTGGTCTGCATAATTCTTCTGTCTGTCCTATGCCGCCTTTAGATTCTTCTTTATAACTTTCATTTTGTATTCCATATTTTCCAACATGTCCGGTCATATCAATACCCTGTTCACTGGATCACTCCAGCTGATGGGAGTATTACAACTCTGCCCATACAGCGCCTCGAACACACTCATCTTTAGTGACTCCTGATACCCAGTGTTGTAAGAAAACTCAACCAATGAAAGGCACTCCTCCCATCTCCTTTGCTACTGCATCACATATATCCTCAACATGTCCTCCAATATCTTGTTGACCCTCTTTGTCTGTCCATTTGTCCGTGGATGATAAGTTTTACTGAAGGCCAACTTTGTCCCCAAACCTGAGAACAACTCCTTCCAAATATTGAAAGTGAACTTAACATCACTGTCCAACGCAATATTCTTTGGAACACCATGAAATCTCATGATCTCCCTAACGAAAACCTGTGCCACCTTACTAGATGAATAAGTACTCTTCACTGGATTAAGTGAGCTACATTGCTCAATTTATCTACCACAACCATGATAGAATCATGCTTATTCAATTTCCTTAGAAGACCTATAGTGAAATCCATGGAAATGACCTCCCTTTTCCATTCAAGAATCAGAATAGGCTGAAGCAATCCAACTGGCTGCTTGCATTTAGCTTTCATCTGTTGATAATCCAAACATCTAGTCATGAAATCTACCACTTCCTTCTTTAGATTCAGCCAATAGTAGAACTTCTTTATTGTTGTCAATGTCTTCTTGTATCATGGGTGACCTGAATATGGTTTGACATGAAACTCCCTCAAGATAAGATTCTTGAGACCACTGTCATCCAACACATAAATCATGTCCCTGAATCTCACCAAACCATCTGCCATGATATGATAATACACATCCTAATCATCTGTACCCTGTTGTTGTAACTTGTACCTAAGCTCCCTGTACCTGTTATCCTATTGTCCTACCTGTAATAGTTGATCTTTTAAATATTTCCCATACGAGCTTACTACTGCAACATGGTTCACCTGCACTCTCCTGCTAAGAGCATCTGCAACTCTATTATCCTTACCCTTTATGTATCTGATCTCAAAGCCAAACTCACTGAGGTTGGCCAACCATCTAGATTTCCTAACATTCATATTCAGTTGATCAAATATGTACCTCAATTCACTATGGTCTCTCATTAATACAAACCTCCTACTAAGAAGATGATGTTTGCACATCTTCAATGCATAGATAATAGCTGCAAACTCAATATCATGAGTCACATAGTTCTGCTCATGCTCATTCAGTTTCTTGGACTCATGATAGCATATCGCCTATCCCTACTGCACCAAGACCCCACCAAGTACTCTCTTGCAGGAATCTGTACACACCAAAAACTCTTTATTTGGACTTACAAGCTTAATAACTGGAGCATTTGTCAACAACTACTTCAACTGCTCAAAACTGGCTGCACATTCCTATGTCCATTCAAATTTCTTCCCTTTCGTCTGCAAAGATGTAATGGGATAGGAAATCTAAGAGAATTTCTCGATGAACTTGCTATAATAACTTGCTAACCCCATGAATGATCTTACCTCTTCCACATTTCTAGGAGTTACCCATTCCATGATAGTTCTTATCTTTACTGCATCTATTGCTATGCCTTCCTTGGAAACAACATGTCCCAAGTAATGCGCCTCTGTCTAAAAGAAACTGCACTTGCTAAGCTTGGCATACAACTGATGCTCTCTTAGAAATCTCAACGCTGCTGCTAAATTCTCGGCATGCTTTTACTCCTTTTTATAATATATCAATATGTCATCAATGAATACAATAACAAGCTTGTCCAGATAAGGACGCAACACACTATTCATCAACCACATAAAAGTAGTTGGAGCATTAGTCAAATTGAATGGAACTACAACAAACTCATAATTACCATACTAGTCCTGAAAGTAGTCTTGTAGATGTCCTATTCTTTGATGTGTACCTGATGGTATCCTGATCTTAAATCGATCCTTGAGAACACTGTTTCTCCCTCCAACTAATAAAACAAGTCATCGATCCTCGACAATGGGTACCTGTTCTTAATTGTCACCTTGTTCAACTGCCTGTAATCAATGCACAACCTGAGAGTACCATCCTTCTTCTTCACAAACAATACTGGTGCACCCCAAGGCGATGCACTTGGCCTAATGTATCCCCTATCAATCATTTCCTTCAGCTGCAACTTCAACTCTACTAACTCTGGTATACTCATCCTCATCCTATAAGCTGCCTTTGATGCTGGTGTTTCCCCTGGTATCAACTCAATAGAAAATTCCACTTCTCTATGAGGATGCAACTCTAGAATCTATGCCTGAAATACATCCCGAAACTAGTATAATACAAGCACCTCTTGAATATTTATGCATCCTCAACATCTTTACCTTTGTGATTAGAAATATGGACTGCAAACATTACACACCCTTTCCTGCAACTTTGCTTAGCCTGCATAGCAATGACCATCCTCATTGATGTAGGCTTCTTCTTTCCTTGCAGAGTTCTCTTTTCCCCATTATCATCCAGGCACTCAATAACCTTTTCATAACAATCTACTTTGGTCATGTGAAGGTATAACCAATCAACGCAAAAAATCATACTATATGATCCCAATGGAAATACATTTAGATGTGCTTTTGTGGGAATACCATTCATTTCAAATGCAAAATCTCTCACCGAATGATGAACTCTCTTCTTAGTACCTGTAGGAAACTGCACCAACCAAGACTTTGCATGCACTTCTTTTCTCAAGCCACACTTATCCACCAGGTTAGGATTAACATAGCTATAATTAGATCTAGGATCCACCAAAATAGAAATAAATCAACCACAAAGCTTACGTTCCATCTTAATAATGGATGTATGGTGATATTCCTGCTTGTTGTCCATCGCTACATAAATCCGAGGAATGCTATGACCAACATCCCCAACTGTCTGCGCCTTCTGATCACTATAGATCTGAGGCTTACCACCCTGGTACAATGGACAATCCTTCTTGAGATGATCTTTTCCACATATCCCACACTGCAACGGTCCCCTACCATCACCTCTGTTCTGATGCTCTCCAGGATGCGACCCATATCCCTTCTCAACTGCATTGAGCTTCTTGTAAGGAACCACATTTTCTTTCTCACCTGCATCCTGAGGTCTTCCCTGCTTTAGTGGACACTTCCATTTAACTTTCTCATTTCCCTTCAAGTCACACTTAGGTTCAACTTTGCACTTTGATTGCTTGTAACAATGCTTTAGTTTCATGATGGCTTCGTCCAATCACTATAAATCTGAGTCCTACCACCTTGGTACAATGGAAAATTCTTCTTGAGATGATCTTTGCAACATATCCCACACTGCAATGGTCCCCTACCATCACCTCTATTCTGATGCTCTCCAGGATGCAACCCATATGCCTTCTCAACTGCATTGAGCTTCTTGTAAGGAACCACAGTTTCTTTCTCACCTGCATCCTGAGGTCTTCCCTGCTTCAGTGGCCACTTCCATTTAACTTTCTCATTTCCCTTCAAGTCACACTTAGGCTCAAATTTGTGCTTTGACTGCTCGTAACAATGCTTTAGCTTCATCATGGCTTCCTCCAATGATCTAGGATCATCAAACTCAAACTAGTCTCTACATGCTACTGGCAACCCACTGGTGAATCTCTGAATTTTAGCCTTCTCATCCCTGAGGTAAGGCACATACCTCAACAAATCCAGGAACCTGCTAGTATACTCACCATTAGTCATAGAACCCATATGAAACTCTGATCCAGGATGTTTTCGCTTATAGATGTATAGAAAATAATCACATGTAAAATTCACAGCTTAACATAACAGTGTGCACATAAGAGAAGAAGTAAACACATAAAAGGCACAAAAGAAGACACCAAGGCTTGATAACGGAGTTCATCCAATTAGGACTACGCCTTCGGGCCCAGCTCAACAATGGGGAGGCCTTTCTTATTAAATGGCATGAAAGAAAAGAGAATTACTTTCATCAACTATCCACAAGAGGCTTATACCTCCAATCTACAAGATAGCCTATGAAATGGATGCCTGAGATGGAGAGGTAAACAACACCAAAGCGTCCGCAGCAATGAAAGGGGATGGAGTCATGTAAAACTATCTAAAACACAGACAAATAACGCTCTCGGCCTCCTGCCAAACGAAACAACGTGCTGCCACAAAAATGCCTCCTCCCCCTGCTCTTTCCATCGATCGTGTTTTGTAATGAATTCTTTGGACAAAATCCCATTCAAATCTGGGCTTGTCTGGTTCAAAATGGAGGCCGGTATCATGGTTGGATTGGAGGGCATAACCACTTCTTAAACTGGTCTTTTTATCGTTGAGGCGATAAGGCCTTAAAAATCCGGAAAAAAATGAAAATCCGCCCCAAAACCAATTACCCGGACCTCAAAAATCATTAAATCGGATTTGTTTTCTATATCGGGTTCGGTCCAAGGTCGCAATCAACATATCGGGGGTGTACAGTCCTGATTATTGGGAATGACCGATCGCCGATCGATATATATATATATATATATATATATATATATATATATATATATATATATATATATATATATATATATATATATATATATATATATATATGTAAGTCCTCCGATCTAGTTGCCTCCGATCCGCTAATCCAATTTGATCGGAGATTGGCAATCGGGGGTTCCACTGCATAGAGCTTATGTCTACCTCTATGCAACCTCTGACTGTGATTTGGCCTTAAAGGCTTAAGACCCGTTTTCAAAGGAAAATCCTCATTTTCTTAAGGATTAAAGCATCCTTCTTTTAGAAATAACTTCATCATCCAGACTCGGATTGAAGTACCATTTGCACCATTGGAATCAGGACGACGAGATTTACACTCTGATCCTGAGTTGACTTCCTTCCAATCACTTTGATTTCCATGCCATTGTATCTGAAGATCCACCTGGATCAATCCTCCCCATTGAGGAGCTTTTGGACCACCAAAAGCTTTTCATTAGTCAATTGGCAAGTGAGGGAACTGTTCCCTCACTTTATCTTTCTCTAGCCATCTTTCCTTATTAGGGTGCATTCCCTTGAATCTAACTCAAAGGTATTCTACATCTCCTCGCCGTGAAGTCCTGGTTCTTTTGTCGAGGATGATGTCTTCGAGCAACTCATCGAGATATTCTGGTGCAAAATCATCGACTGTAGGAATTGTGCCTACCTCATCAGTGTCCATGATCAAAGGTGGTTCATACAACTTTAGGTTCTCCACATTCACTACTGAATACATCTGCATATATACCGGCAAGTCAAGACAAAAGGAATTGTTCCCAATCTTCTCCAATATGGTGAATGGTCCATACTGGATTGGCCGCAACTTCTTTCCTTCTCCCTTCATCTTGACTTTGATGATGTGGAACCACACCCTGTCGCCCACTTGGAATTGATGGTCGACTCGGTGTTTATCATGTCGAGCCTTGTAATGGGCTTGACTCTTCTCCAACTACTCTTGCACTGCTTGGTGAATCAATTGGATTCACTGAATGGACTGCTGAGCTTTGTCCTTATCATTACGTCCACTGGAGCCATCTTCCCTTCCAAAGGCCATATCAAAAGGGTCCTTTGGTAGGTAACCAAGGCATATCTCAAATGGTGAACGTTGCGTAGATGAATGCACTGTTCGGTTGTAGGAATGCTATATATAGGGGAGATGTTCATCCCACAACTTGGGATGTTTCCCATAATAGCCTCGTAATAAGTGTACCACGATACGGTTAACAACCTCTGTCTGTCCGTCGGTCTACGGGTGAAATGCCATGCTTCTTTCAATTTGCTGTCCATCATCCTCCACAAGCTGGTCCAAAACTCTCCAAGGAAGCGAGAGTCCCGATTTGACACAATTGATGTGGGTAATCCAAAGTGGACCCAAACATGCTGAAAGAAAAGAGAAGCAGTCTGCTTTGCAGTAATCTGCTTTTTACAAGGCATAAGAATACACATTTTGCTGAAACGGTCAACGACAACATACAAATAGTCGTGACTCTTCCTAGACAAAGGTAAACCTCCTATAAAGTCCATTGACACACTTTCCCATGGACGACTCGGAATATGGAGTGGTGTGTAGAGCCCAAGTTTTCTATTAGAGGGCTTTGAAACTGAACACATCACATAACCCTTTACATAGCGAGTCACAATGTTTTTCATATGAGGCCAAAAAAAAAATCTTTGTACATGACATAGAGTCTTCTCGACACCAAAGTGTCCAGACACAAGAGAGGTGTGGGCCTCTCGAA
The DNA here is from genome assembly GCA_031772625.1 of Pinus tabuliformis. Taxonomy (NCBI): domain Eukaryota; kingdom Viridiplantae; phylum Streptophyta; class Pinopsida; order Pinales; family Pinaceae; genus Pinus; species Pinus tabuliformis. The sequence goes on along the minus strand of CM062816.1, from coordinate 745,572,546 downwards.
TTACATGTACTCTTTCTCCGATGGGAATACACAATTTACCAAGGTGATACAACAATTTCCCCTGCAAGTGATAGTTGTCCACCTGTGAACCATGGGTTAGTTTTGCATAAACCTCCTTAAAGTCATCATCGTTAGCATATTGTTCAACATAAATTTCAAACGATAATGAATCATTATGCAAAATAAAAGAAGCAAAAATAGGAGGGCAAGATAGCATATCGACCACTTTATTGCTAGTGCCCTTCTTATACTTTATTACCAGATGAAACTGTTGAAGAAAGCCCATCCACTTGAAATGACGAGATTGCTGTAACTTGGTTTGTGACTGAAGGTACTGCAAGGGCTGATGATCTGTATGGATGATGGTCTCCTTGCTAATCAGGTAGTGTTTCCACTTTTTCACACTCTACACCAAGGCATAAAGCTCCTTGCCATAGGTGGGATAGTTTATCACAGCTCGAGAAAAATTCTCAGAATGGTAACAAATTGGCTTCTTTTTTTGTACCAGTACAACTCCCATGGCATAACCATTGGCATCAGTTTCGATCTCGAATGGCTGTTGGAGATCGGGTAAGGCTAAGATTGGCGTGGTGCTAATTTTTTCCTTCAATGTTTCAAAGGAATTTTGTTGTCTTCCTCCCCATTGGAAGACCTGTTTCACACTTGTCAATGTGTGCAAAGGTGCTGCAATAATAGAGAAATTACTAATAAATCTCCTCCAATACTAGACTGCACCTAGAAAGCTACGAACCTCGGTTACACTAGTAGGATTAGGCAAATTTACAATTGATTCAACTTTAGAGGGATCAATTTTTAACTGACCATGACCAACAATATGACCTAGGTAACCCAAAGAGGTTTTCCCGAACTCACACTTTGACAATTTTACAAAGAGTTTTTCTTTCTTCAGCACATCAAGCACTTTTCTTTACATGACTCACATGTTCAAACCAACTTTTGCTAAAAACTAATATATCATCTAAATACAGGAGAACAAACTCATCAATGAAAGGTTGAAATATATCATTCATGACCCCCATAAATGTGGTTGGAGCGTTGCAAAGCCCAAATGACATCACCATCCATTCGAACAACCCCTGCTTGGTCTTGAAAGCAGTTTTCCACATGTCTTGCTCCGCAATTCTGACTTGGTGATAGCCACTGTGCAAATCCAACTTTGTGAAATAAACATCACTTTCTAATTGGTGTAATAAATCATCTATGTGTGGGAGGGGATAGCGATTTTTCACCGATATTTTTTTAGCGCATGGTAATCCACACACATTTTCCAACTACCATCTTTCTTTGGCACTAGAACAATGGGCGAACTGCATGGAGAGGATCTCGACTTGATTATGGCTTGGTCCAACAATTCCTGCACTTGCCTCTTGATCTCCTCCATCTCTATCACCGACATCCTGTACATGCTGATATTTGGAAGAGGGGCATAGTGCAATAGATGGATTTCATGTTGGATTTCCCTCTTTAGAGGTAGTCCCTTCGGCTCCTGAAACAATTCATTATAATCAGAAATCAATTCCATTAATTCCTGTTTATGCTTCCCATCGCAACCTTGGAACGCATCAGCAAATTCGACCTCTTTCTCCCTTACGACCATAAGCATGCATGTTTTATTGGAATTCACCAGTATTTTCATTTTTCCAACGCTTACGAGGCTGGCATTAATCTTATTTTGATGAGCCCGCACTATGTATTCTACCCCATCCTTGGTGATGTGATATTTATTCTCATGGCAGAAAAATACTGCTTTTCTGTCATACAGGTATGGGCTCCCTAATACCATGCCACAGATATCCAGTGGTATTACATCCAACTCTACTTCGTCTACCAGCTTAGACGCAATCACAAATTTGACCTTGCACTACCGGGTAACATTCAATTTCGCTTTATCATGTATCCATCCTAGCGGGTAAGGTTTTGAGTGTGGTTTTGTCTCTAAGCCAAGCTTCTTTACCAAGGATTTTGCAATTAAGTTTTATTTGGACCCAGTATCAAACAAAGTTTCTACTTTGGTATGATTTACTACAACTCTGATATGAAATAATTCAAATCCTTTTATATCATTTGAAAGGGACTCATCTACAGAACTGGTGCTTTCATGCGATTTAGAATTAACAGGAGGTGTAAGGGTACCGTTTTTTTCCCGTTGCTGTGATCAACTCTTCATCTCTCGAATCTAATCCAAGGTCTTGCTGTGCCACTGCCACTGTTTTCTGCTTCCCTTTTCCTCCATACTTCTTTGGACACCTTTCTGGGTGCTGCTTCCAACAATGATCATCATCGTGGCCTTCCTTCTTGCAGTGACTGCAATAAGGCCGCTCTCCCTCTTTCGCTGCTACTGTTTTCTTCTCCTTCCCTTTCCATTTCGCTTTGGATTTGCCATGGGGAGGTTTGAATGGTGGATTTCTGGACTGATCCTCTATTTCATTCTTGCCCCTGTTCTCAATATGAATTGCTTTCATGCTGGCAGAATCAATAGTGGTTGGTTCAAACAATAACAATGAATGCCTAATATAACTATGCAGTGAGCCAATATACTTAGTTACAGCTTGAGGTGCATCAAGTGCAATACCCAAATTCAGAGCTTGCTTCCTAAATTCTTCTGTAAAACTCTGAACATCCTGTGCTTTGCCTTGCCTTAAATATTTCCAATTCATCGAAGCTTTCTGCTTGTATCCTAAGGGATAAAACTGTTCCTTTAACACAGTAGTAAAATCAGACCATGGGGAAAAGAGCTTACCCACATTTTTACTGCTATGCAATTTTCTCTCCCACCAAACGAGAGCTGTTCTACCCATCCATAGAGAAGCCAGCTGGATCTTTGCCTCATCCTCTACGATTTGCTGAATCCTGCAATAAAACTCAATCTGTCTGATCCAATTATTAAGCTTCTCCGCGTTACTTTCACCATTAAACACAGGAAGATCAAATTTAACATCTAATTTAACAAAAGGTTTCTTAGATGCATCCTTTGGATTTCTCTGATGATTGTGGTGAGAGGAAGGAGATCCTTCACTACTAGAAGGAGAAGGAGGGGGTTCTTCTCCACCATTCCCTTGTGCTGAACCTTGTCCTTCTGGATTTCTCTCCTCTTCTTTCTCCAGTCTTAAAACCATCTGATTGATGTTCTCTGCCATTGAATAGAAAGTCTTTTTGAAATTACGCTCCTCTTCAATATGAGCTTAATATTCTACCATGTTTCTCCTTCGAGGTGCACACCCTGCTTCTAGATTGAAAGGTTCTAGATTCCTTCGCATCTTTCAAGCCTGCCTCTTGTTAGCATGCAAACATGCAATTCAAATCTAAAAAGCCCTGCTCTGATACCACTTGATCCAGGATGTTTTCGCTTATAGATGTATAGAAAAGAATCACATGTAAAATTCGCAGCTTAACACAACAATGTGCACATAAGAAAAGAAGAAGTAAACACATAAAAGGTACAAAATAAGACAACAAGGCTTGATAACGGAGTTCATCCAATTCGGATTACGTCTCCGAGCCCAGCTCAACAATGGGGAGGCCTTTCTTATTAAATGGCATGAAAGAAAAGAGAATTACATTCATCAACTGTCCACAAGAGGCTTATACCTCCAATTCACAAGATGGCTTTTGAAATGGATGCCTGAGATGGAGAGGTAAACAACACCAAAGCGTTCGCAACAACGAAAGGGGCTAGAGTCATGTAAAACTATCTAAAACACAGACAAATAGCGCTCTCGGCCTCCTACCAAACGAAACAGCGTGCTGCCACAAAAATGCCTCCTCCCCATGCTCTTTCCATCGATCATGTTTTGTAATGAATTCTTTGGACAAAATCCCATTCAAATCGGGGCTTGTCTGGTTCAAAATGGAGTCCGGTATCATGGCTGGATCAGCAGGCATAACCACTTCTTAAACTGGCCTTTTTATCATTGAGGTGATAAGGCCTTAAAAAAACCTGAAAACACTAGAAATCCACCGCAAAACTAATTACCCGGACCTCAAAAATCATTAAATCGGGCTTATTTTCTGTATCGAGTTCGACCCGAGGTCGTAATCGGCATATTGGGGGTGTATAGTCCTGATTATCAGGAATGACTGACCGCCGATCACCGATCACCGATATCGGCGTCGGCCGATTGCATCGGTGTTCCCTCATATATCGGCCTAATAATTATTCCGCCGATCATGTTATCGTCGATCACACTGCCCGCTCGCCGATAAATTGGGCTGAACCAAATCTTTCTTTCAGCCAATCACCCCTGTGCCATATTCCAAGCATGAATGTGGGATATCATGGGATAAAACCATCCATAAACAACCAAGGGAATTCAGAGGTTAAATCACATCCACCATCACCATACCGTGATCTCACCTAAACTGGTCCCGAGATCACAAAACCAAACAAAACTTGGATGCCTCAAAATTCCTTCACTATCCCTCAAGGAATTTTTTTGTCTCCACCCAACTATTGAGGGCTTCTAGGAGAAAACCATCTCCACCCCCAACCCTTGGGATTTTCCTAAGACCACCTCACCCAAATCCAAAACCTTTCGGCAATCCATATCTCAAATGAGAAATAATCCCATCACGCCATGGTTATATGTAAATGGAAAGGCAAGGATGAAACCACTATCAAAACCTGACAAAATTCATGCCACCAACATCAAAGAAACCAAAATATACACATGCATATGCCATGCATGCCAAAACTAGCTAGGAAACCATACATGCAATCTATTACCTACAAGTATTCTTGTTGAATCTGCTTGATCCAACCTTTCCTTTATTGATCCTTGCTTTCCTTTGCTTTCCTTGTCCTTCCTGTGCTTGCTTGCTTTCCTTATCCTCTTGGCACTCTTCTCTACTCTAAGACTAACTCCAAACTGAACTGACAAAAAGCTACCTACTGATGCCTCTAATGGTGATTACTTTAGAGTAGGGAACAAAATGAAATTTCTTTTGAGGAGGAGAACTAGATTGTTTTAGTTCAAAGGGAACACCTTTGTCACTTGTTTCCATTTTGATATGGTTAGTAAATATTAGAGCAATGTGAGGTTGTTAGGTAGGAATTTCTTATCCAAGAATATTTGAATGGTTTGATTGAAGGATCCTAACAACCATGCAATTTGAGCCCTCCTTTCAGTGCCAAAGTAATTGTTCATAAGGGTAAATGACCCAAGAATAATCAAGGGGTTCTCTTCATGTGTGGTCCCAGTTAGACCTGACATAATTTTGGGTAAGAGACACATCTGTATTATGTCCCTATAACCATTCTTGGTTGTGTGTGAGTACTATGAAATGTGTGTGATCGTCATTGTAGTGAGGTGCACATATTGAGCTAGTGACTATTCTAAATGCATCAATGCAACTATTTTAATGCTTCTAAAGGGAAACATAGATAGGAAAATGGAAGTAATAAGCGAAAAACAACATAGAAGTATTGTTAAGGAAATAAATAGCTGATATCATGTAAAACACTATACACTTAACTTATTAGAAAAAAATTCATAATATTCATATCCTGAACCAATAAGTACTCAATATAGAAAGCAACAAAACTGAAACCACAATAAAGAAATTACAAATCAATTCATAGATTAGTCTAAGAATTAGTAATACTACATATCTCAGATACATACATAAATGAATTGCTTGAGAGTAGTTAGAAACATAGACACCATGTATGTGGAATGAAGCTTCAACAATGGCCTTCAAGGCTTCTCTATATTAATTGGCCAAAGAAATATAGAGTTACCAACTTCCAATCTCTGGTTTGTAAGTTTTATCAACGAAATTTAAAAAAATGCAACCCCTCTTACTAAGAGTTTTACAACATTTTTAGATTGGCCTAATAACTACCTCCCGTGGCTATTAAACTTATCTGAGGTAAGTTACAACTCTTCAATTTCCATAATTTACAAATATAACAAAGATAAATATTTTAAACTATAAAAAAATAGTCAAGTAGTTGACCCAATTATTTTGGGTCATTAATTGGGAGTTTCTTAATGCCATCAATACACACGACCTAGAATTCATAATGTGATGTAATGGTCATGAATTTGTTGTGTGGTAGGATTTATACGATGACATGGCATTCTAATATGGCCTATGAGATGACGAGGATGACTAGGGAATCTTTGTATCTTCTCACGTGTAAGTTTCCTTATAGACTTGGGAAAAGCACTAGGGTTTCTTGGCATGGAAGTACTGGATGTTTTTACCAAACAAACCTTAGGAAGTCGAGAAAAAAACTAAAGGTTATTGAACAATGATATGATTTCTTAAGATTTTTTTGCATCAATTATTTCAACGACCTTCCTTTGTCTTGTCTTTTACCTTCAGTAAATTCATTTGTTACTCAAGGAAAGCCCAAGAGAAAGAGGCTTGAGAGACTAAAATGTGACTTTGAATTAAGAGACAAGAAGGTAATGTAGCACTGGATAGAGAGTAAGTGATGCGCTATAGTGCTAGAAAGAGTCTTAGCGATATGCTACAGGGAGGCTAGAAGCTGAACCGAGGAGGGAGAAAAGGTCACTATAGTACTAGACAAAGCGATAGTGGGACACTATAGCACTTTCCAAAGGCTCAAAGGAGAGCTATGTAGGATAAAAAAAGGAGAAATGTTGCCTGAAGATCAAATTTGAGGGTTGAATTTGAGAGTATAATTCTCTACTAAGTGAACTACGTCACTAAGAAGAGGATTAATGGAGTGCTATAGAGGTCAAGGGAGAGAGAAAAACCAAGTTTTGAAGTTAAGATCATAGTTGCAGTGCTGAATAGAGGGATAAGAGAGTGTTATAACATTGGCTATAGGTCTAATAGTGCACTACATAGGCTCAAATTTTCAAGAAAAATCAAGTAGAAACCTCTCTCTAAGACTTACCTCCTCGCGATGAAGAGGTGCAAAGTCTTTCTCTACCACAATATTAGGGTTAGGGTTCCTTAAAGTTTCTATAACACTCCCTCCCACCCTGTTGTACTTTCTCAGCCTATAGGAGGTGTTACTTGCTATTTATCCTAATCTCCAAGGTCTATTATAAATATGGAGTTAGAAAAAACCCTCATTTTTGCGAGTTTGTGGAATTTACTTTTGATATCACCATTGCATTGTGCTCTTCAAGAGATTTCCGGGATACCAAATTTACCTTGACTTGATTCTTGTATCAAAAGTTACACTTGTTTAGAATTAGGCATATTAGAAGATGCCATGTTAGAATATCATCCATGTGGTGCCCATGTGGCCTCCACGAAACTTTGACAAGTCAACTTGGTGGGTCTTGCCATCAAGCCCACATCATGCCACTGTGGATATTACTTCTTGTGACATTTGATGTCAAACAAAGGTGATGGTGATGGGTGACGAGTGGTGAATTGGTGGCATGATTCCATATGGAAACTTTGACTTGTTCGTTCAACTTCTGCCCACATCAAGCTGCTACATTATGTCACATATCAATCACCTATGAGGAGCAGTGAAAAAGTACTGACACTCTAGATTCCACTCTGACCTCATCATTAAACTCCTTGCCCACACTAAAAAAACATTGGCTAAGAATATTGGCCCTCTCTTTTTCTTGATCTTAACCATTGTGGCCAATGTCTGAGGCCTGTACATATAACATGGTTTCCTCGGGGCATGGTTCCATTAACACTTGCTCGGTGTCAGCCCGCCGTCATTCACATGAGTTTAACCCCACCTCTTGCCAGTGTTAGTGACATACATACATGAACTTAAAAGAATAACTAGGATAAACTTGTAAACTAGAGAGGAAACTACTCCATGCCTTGCCTCCCATAATCTCAATGACACTCATGATCCAAGGCTTGATACTCAAATTCTTAGTTTTGACAAAATAGTTAGCATAAGGATTGGTGAAGCCATGTATATCAAAGAGTTTGGAAATCAATTAACTAAATATAACACATAGTTGTTCATTCATCATGCACATAATACTAAACAACACATTCTAGGCATACTTTAAAATTTCATGCACACAGATGACATCATTCCAATCATGATCATACAATGAGCCCTATAGCTAAAGCATTCATTCACATCTACAAGTACATAGATATTGCACCATTCACAACGTAAAAATATTCATCATAGTCCATAAGACAATACACATGAGAAATGTACACTTATCTATGTGTTAAAATATGATTAGAAATTGAAGGAGGGAATTCAAATGTAAACCCAACCTAGGCCAACCACACTGTAGTCTTTCTTGCAACTGACCAACCCTGATATAGATCGAAAGTATGAGGGGGTTTGTATTTATGGATATTCACACCCAAGGCTCAATCACATAATGAGGAGAAGGATTCCACTATCCAAGTGGTTCGTCAACTACTTTCTAGTAGTAAGCACCACAATGACTCACTTACTCTCTTGATAAAACCTAGGGCTTCACCCAAGATCAAATGAGTTCTATCTCAATTCCATGAGGTTGAATCAAATACTTTTCATGGTTTATCTGTTAGGATATTCCGACACATAGGAAATAGTTAAGTTCAACTTGGTCTAGTATAGAGTTAGGTATAGAGTTAGGTAAAGTGTGTTTCTTTACCGTTGTACATTTTGTAACTTACAATCCGACGGTCACGATATGTAGTGATCGGACGGTTCACTCTCTCCTCGGTATTACCGACACTTGATCCGTGGCTTGACACCCGATTGGTCCATGAGTTCTATTTAAAGCGCATGGAGGGTCATTGTTTGGGTAATCCGTCTATGAGAGAAAGCTTATGTAAATTTTCATTCTTTGATTAATAAATTGCCTGAAGTGGCCACGTTGGCTCAGGCCGTGGACTGTTTCCCTCTTTGAGGGTTTTAACCACGTCAAAAATATTGGTGTATTGATTTGATATCTGGTTGTGAGCGGTGTCCTTTTGGTGTTCTTTCTGAGGAACTTACCCTGTAAATTCCTACATGGTATCAGAGCTATTTGAGGGCCGCGTCCGTTGGTGATCCAAATCTGAAGCCGCTAGAACAGCATGCGGCTGTCGTTTCCTAGATCTATTGTTTCTGACTGCTTTCGGGCCGAGAGGACTGCTCTGTTGTGTTCGGAGCATCTGTTCCAGTGAGGAACCCCTTTCGTTTCACGCGAAAAGGTTTCCGGTAGCCCTATCTGCGTCATTTTTAAGATCTGGAGGTATAAAGTGTTTATCTGCAGTTTACTGTTATTTTCTCTCTGGTTATTTCGGTTTCTGTTTATTTAGCTTTTTTTTATTACCGGATCTATACCTTTCATTTCTGCGTATGCTCTTTGCCCTGCGACTCTGTGCGATCTGGGCAAATCAAAAACAGAAAGGAAGTTTTTTTTCTCATGCGTATGCTCTTTTCCCTGCACCTTAGTGTGATCTTGGAAAATCAGAAACATTGAGAAAAATATTTAGTTTTCGGCTAAAGCTAACTTTGAGCCGTAAGGTTCGTTTTTCTTTGCATATTCGTGTTGGGTTTTGTGTTTTTTGTTTTGTAGGAAAAAAGAGCTTTCTCAAGGCAAGCACGCAACCCAAGGCCCCCCCGCTCTCTCTCTCTCTCTCTAATTTTTTGTATAGCTCAATTGGTTCAAATCTCCATTTTGTGGGGGCGTTTTTTTTTTTTTTTTTTTTCATTCCCGCACATTCGCGCACTTTGCCGGCAACTTCAACAATTTTTTTTCAAAAAGCCATAACTTCTTCATCCGGAAGCCTTTTTCAGAGCCGTTTTTTTTAAAACAGCGTAATTTTTCGAGATCTATCCATTGGAACACTTACTTTCAGCATCTTCAACTTCAGTTTTAAAAAAAAAAATGGAAAGTCCATGCCAAGTCATTCTTGATAGCACTAACTACTTCCAATGGATAGCCTACATGGAAGATTTATTTAGAAGTAAAGGTCTCTACAGAATAGCCACAGGCCAAGAGAAGAAACCAAAAGATGAAGACAAGGCTGCAAAATGGGAAAATAGACAAGATCAAGCACGTGGTTTGATAGGGATGTCTATTTCTCCTGATCTTAGATTCCATATTGCAGAACTTGATACTCCTCATGAAGCATTGGAACAAATCACTAAAGTTTTTGGGATTAAAAATGAAATTAGAGCCCATCAACTTGAAAATGAGTTGCTTACATTGGATCCTAATAATTTTTCTTGCATTGAAGATTTCTTGTCCAAATTCAATACCCTTAGATATCTCTTGGAAGGTGTTAAGGTTAAGAAAGAAGATAGTAACCTTATTTATTCCATCCTTACTAATTTGGGACCAGCCTACTCTGTATTTGTTTCCACCTTCCATTCTACAAGGGAAGCTTTCATTTGTCAAGGAAAAGACTACAAGGCCCCTTCCTTTGACTCTTTTTGTGATTCTTTAATAAGAGAACAAGAAAAACTCTTACACCTTGGTCTTCTTAATCTTGGAAACTCTCCAAGAAAGCGTTAGCCGCCCAGCAGCAACCAAATTCAAAGAATCCTAAGAAGTCATATCCTAAAAAGAATGGTCCTAAACCAAACAAGGGTCCTAAGCAAACTCAACCTCAAAATGAAAGATCATTTCAGCAAAATGATAGGACCAATAAAAACAAATGGAAGAAGACTGATAGACTTTGTAACTTTTGTAATCGAGATGGCCACTTAGAATCTAAATGCTTTAAGAAGATGGAAGCCTTGGAAGCCGCAATGAAGAAATATAACATCCATGTGGAGCATTCTTCAACTTCAACTTCAACTTCATCTTCAGGAATGACACTTTTTGCATGTCGTTGTCAATCATCTCAGTCTGGTTATGCATTAAATGTATCTTCTTCTTCTCATTCTCATGAGTGGCTCATTGATTCTGGAGCCTCTTATCACATGGCCAAAAACAAAGCCATGTTTTCTTCTTTAAATGATTGTAACACCAAAAATATATGTTGGTGATGATAGATCTCTTAATGTTGTAGGGACTGGAACTGTTCATCTAGATAATGGTAAGTTTAATGATGTATTATGTGTTCCAACCTTATCCTGCAACCTTCTATCTGTATATCAGATAACTCATTCAGGTGAAGGTAAAATTGTTGAATTTTCACCTCATGATGTTGTAATCAAGGATCTAAGAGATCCTAAACAGATTCTAGCTACTGGTATTGCTGATGATTCCACAAGGTTGTATAAGTTTCACAACTTTGGGTCATCAAATCTTCCCTTAGTATTTGTTGCTCATAATGATGAAGTGAGCAAACTTTGGCATGAGCGATTTGGTCACTTAAACTATCGCTCCCTTCAGCATCTATGTAAAGAAAATATGGTGACAGGTCTTCCTATGGTATCTTGCAGAGATGGTGTTTGTTCCGGATGTGTACTCGGAAAACATCATCGGGACAATTTTGAAAAACGTGCCTCTTGGCATGCCTCAGCCCCTTTACAGCTTGTGCACAGTGATTTATGTGGTCCACTTCCTGTTGCTTCATTCTCTGGCTGCAAGTATTTCTTAACTTTCATTGATGATTTCTCCAGACGCACTTGGGTATACTTCTTAAAACTCAAGAGCGAAGTATTTAACACATTTTTGGCCTTCAAAGCCTTTGTTGAAAAACAATTTGGACATCAAATTCTTAAGCTAAGAACTGATAATGGTGGAGAATATGTTAAAAACACATTCATCAACTTTTGCACTGAAAATGGAATTCAAATGCAACATACTGTTCCATACACTCCACAACAAAATGGTGTAGCTGAAAGGAAAAATCGCACCTTAAAGGAAATGACTAATTGTATGATGCAATCTAAAGGACTCAGTCTTAGTTTTTGGGCCGAAGCAATTAATTGTGCAAATTATATAATCAATCGCACTCCTACTAAGGTTCTAAAGAATATCACTCCAGAAGAAGCTTGGAGTTCCACTAAACCAGATGTAAGTCACTTTCGTGTTTTTGGAAGTGAAGCATGGGCCCATATTCCAGATGAAAAGCATAAAGCTTTAGAACCTAAGAGTGAGAAATGTACTTTTGTTGGATATTCTGAAGATGTAAAAGGTTATAGACTTATTCCATTTAAGTCCAAAAATGTTATCATTAGAAGAGATGTAAAATTTGATGAAAATAAATCGGCCTGCGAGGCTAGTCCGACGGATGTGCCACCTCTTCCTATCTCTTCTACTTTTGAAAACATTTCTTCTTCAGATGATGAAAGTGAGGATGACAATCCTCCCCCACCTTCTCAGGATCCTCAACTTCCAAGATGGGTCCGTGCTACTCGGGATGCAGCAGGTGATCTTGCCGGTGATCCTACAGATCAGCGACGTACACGTTCTCAGTTTGAAAGAGCCTCTTCTTTACTAGCTCAAGCTCCAGTAAATCATGATCCTGACACTTTTGCAGAAGCTTCAGGCCATCCACATTGGGAAGCAGCTATGAATGAAGAATATCATTCATTGTTGGCAAATGATACATGGGATCTTGTTCCTCTACCAAAGGGACGCAAACTTGTTAGATGTAAATGGGTTTACAGAACCAAGTATGGACCAGATGGGAAAGTTGATAAACATAAAGCTCGTCTTATTGCTAAGGGATTTTCACAGGTTGAAGGCATTGACTACACTGAAACCTTCTCCCCTGTTGCCAAAATGAACTCTATCCGCCTTGTTCTTTCCCTTGCTGCCTCTTTAAAATGGGAAGTCCATCAGATGGATGTTAAATCTGCCTTCTTGCATGGGGACTTGCATGAAGAAATCTATATGGAACAACCCATTGGCTTCATCCAAACAGACTCCAACCTTGTATGTCGACTTAAGAAATCCCTTTATGGTCTCAAGCAAGCTCCTCGGGCTTGGTATGCCAAAATGGATAGCTTTCTTTTAGAATCTGGCTTTTCTAGGTGTTATTATGACAATACTGTCTACACCAAGAAAGTGGGCAACTCTCTTATCATCCTTGTTCTTTATGTTGATGATCTTATTCTTACTGGTAGTGATCCCAACCTTATAAACCATGTGAAGTCCAGCCTTAAAAAGAAATTTGAAATGACAGACTTAGGACACTTACACTATTTTCTCGGTCTTCAAGTCTTGCAATCCAAGGAGGGTATTTCCCTTTCCCAGTCCAAGTATGCTTGTGATATTCTTCGTCATTTTCACATGGAAGACTGTAAGCCAGTCCCTTCTCCCTTTCAGTCTGGAGTCAAACTTTCAGTCTCTTGTACTTCTCCTGAAGTTGATGCTACCTTATACCGTCAACTTGTAGGAAAACTCTTGTATTTAACCCATACTCGTCCTGACCTTTCCTTTGTTGTTGGCCTTGTTGCTCGTTTTATGCAAAACCCCCGTGAAAGTCATTGGAAAGCAGCTAAAAGAATACTTCGTTATGTTCGAGGTACAGTACAGTTTGGGATTCATTTCAGTGCCAAAGCAGCTCCTCTATTAGTTGGTTTCACTGATTCTGATTGGGCTGGTGACCCTGATGATCAGAAGTCTACTGCCGGTTATGTCTTCACTCTTGGTTCAGGACCTATTACATGGGCTTGTAAGAAACAGGCTGCCATTTCTCTTTCATCAGCAGAAGCAGAGTATCGTGGTGCCGTGGAAGCTAGTAAGGAAGCCTTGTGGCTTCGTCAGATCCTATCAGAGTTTGGCTTTGAGCAGCAGCATCCAACCACACTTTGGTGTGATAATCAAAGTGCCATTCAGCTATGCAAAGATCCAGTCCAGCATCAGCGCAGCAAACACATTGAACTACACATGCACTTCATCAGAAAGCTCATTCATGACCATGTTCTTGAAGTGCAATATTGTTCAACAGATGATCACGTTGCAGACATCTTCACAAAGGCTCTCACAGAGGCGAAGTTCACTAAACTTCGATATATGCTTGGAGTTCAGGAAGTTGTCACTAAGGGGGGATAGGATCTAGTGCCTCCTTCCTTCTCCTATTGTGTCATATTTGTAAATCCTTCAATCCTATCCCAAGTTGTTCTTAAGGGGGGATGTTAGGATATTCCGACACATAGGAAATAGTTAAGTTCAACTTGGTCTAGTATAGAGTTAGGTAAAGTGTGTTTCTTTACCGTTGTACATTTTGTAACTTACAATCCGACGGTCACGATATGTAGTGATCCGACGGTTCACTCTCTCCTCGGTATTACCGACACTTGATCCGTGGCTTGACACCCGATTGGTCCATGAGTTCTATTTAAAGCGCATGGAGGGTCATTGTTTGGGTAATCCGTCTATGAGAGAAAGCTTATGTAAATTTTCATTCTTTGATTAATAAATTGCCTAAAGTGGCCACGTTGGCTCAGGCTGTGGACTGTTTCCCTCTTTGAGGGTTTTAACCACGTCAAAAATACTGGTGTATTGATGTGAGATCTGGTTGTGAGCGGTGTCCTTTTGGTGTTCTTTCTGAGGAACTTACCCTGTAAATTCCTACATTATCAACTACCTTTTCATGGAATGTATTGTAGGGGTCTCCTAGCCACTATATAGGTGGTTTCATAGCCTCATGGCAAGCACGACAATGACCTATATTGCCTTGTCCTAGTGGTTTAACAGCTAGGAAATGAGCACCAAGTGGTTTCATAACATTACATCAAGCACCACAATGATATAGTCCTCCATTTAACTCCTCATTTATCAATTAGGCATAGACACACCATCTAGTGTCCTTAACATAGTCACAGGGAAAACCTTCTCCATTCACAAAGAACAAGGTTCAATTCATGCCCATCTTTGCTCCTTTTGCCCTCACACCAACATATTTAAATTAGAGTTTGTCTCTTGTATCTTCACCCAAAACTCCCTTGTTTTGTGGTTTTTGAACTTCGTGCGCTCTCTAGACAATAGGCTTCTATGCCAATCATTTTGTGCCTCCTCCCAACACTTTGACCATTCCCCTTATCCACACAACTACCAAAGACTCTTGCTCCTTTTGCACCTCTAGTGTTTTTGTTTCACAACCTCCTTTATTCCTTTTCCAAATTCTACAAGGGAAGGGGTAGTATGACACCATCCTTTTACTCAAGATTCCCACTCTGAATTCAACGTTTGTGTGATATTCCTTGGCTTAATGACTTATTTGTAATTATATGTGCATAAGTGTATTTTTGGTTAAGTATACTACTTTGAAGGACAAATGAACATTTTAATTATAAACAATTTATTATTGATAAAAAATGTTTGCAAAGTTGTAATTATGTTTTATTTTGTGAATATAAAATTTAGGAAACTAATGACTAAGTATAAATGGCTGAAAGAGAAAAACGCTGCAATTTAATTTGGGAAAGTTATTTTTCTCTATTAATAATCCCTAGGCATCTAATCTAGATGATTAGATTTAATTAAGGAATTATGTTATTAGCCAATTAAATGTTTCCTAGAAGACAAAGAGTTGTCATTAAGAGTGGGAAACATAAACTCATTAATGAGCAGATAAATACCTTCCACCTATTGGTAAGCCAGAGGTAGTTATTAACCACCAAAAGAGTGGAAGATGGATAATATGTGTTGTTTTTACTTGCTTTTGTCTCATTATTCAGAGAATAGAGACAGAAGAGAAGCAAGTAGAAAAGAAAAAGAAAATAAAAGAATTGCATACCTAGTTGCTCGTGAGGACATTGGCCGTGCAACAATGTCATGGTTGGGAGGAGCCAAGTACTTAATCATTAATTTTCCAAGAAAAAGGAATTTTGCATAAAGTCAATATTTCTTACTTATCTCTATAGCTGTGGTTAAAATGAGAAAGAACTTGAATATTTAACATAGCCAGCTATGGAATGTATTTTACTACGTTTTATTTATGTTTTGAAAAAGAAAAGTTTTATTTATGTTTGGTACCTGTTGACGGTGCTGGACCCGCCAACATGTTAGACGATCTCTCTAGTAAGAAGTCCCAACTAGACCTCAGACCATTTGGAGTAGGAGTCCCAACAATGGATAGTACGGTATCGCTTTGACTACGGTTGCATGCAGAGGTAAGTAAGACGTCATTGTTGGAAGCAAGGGTACGACCTTGCAGCAAGTCAAGGAAGGTGCATGAAAGTCTCTAACACACAAAAGGGGAGAAGAGTGTGCCCCTTAGAAGCCTGTGATAGCATGAAACTTGAAAGGGAAAACATGAGCATAAAGACATCACGAGATGGAAATCAAGATAGCTGACAATCCAAAGTGATGGATTAAACCAACAACACACTTCGATATGATTCATACAAACACATACAGAATAGTGCATACATACATGCATAAATTACAACTACATACATCATTAGAGTAACCAGGATAGCCGAACTATAATAACAATATATGCATGAAACATTTTGGCTTTGTTATATTAAAAGAGTGAAAGATCCAATCATACATACAACCATGACAACCACTAGCCCCGATAGTAGAACATTAGAGTCACTACTGCCTGCTCCTCCAATGAGATGTACTAGCTCTACAATGTGGAGAAGCCAATGCTCATTACAATACACTCCAAGCTTGCTCTAATTTATACCTATCAGAAGCTTGGCTCCCAAAAGCCTGTACAATGAGTTATGAGGTTCTATAAATAGCGAAGGGTGGGGTGACCCTTGACATTCCCCTTTGTGACTCTTCAACTACCCTCATGAATCTTCAATTGACACATGACTATTACATTCTACTATTGACACTTAGTCTTTCACTTTACAACATGTTTACAATACAATCTACACATGTACCCATGTGAGACAAAAATGGGCTTGAGTAAGCCATATAAGACATCACTAAGACTCATATAGTTGTGGGAAGACTAACTTTTCAACATCCTCTCGATGATAGATGATGGCGAACTGATGCCAAGCTTGGCAGTCTATTATGTGTCTGCGTAATTTGTGGTGATATCCTTTTGAAAGTGAACTCTTGCCTCCATTGCATCCGGGTACATTGATTTAGCACCTATGTCCAACTTGTTAGATAACATGTGCATCATGGTCTTGAGTGCAGCCGGACTAGTGACATATAGATGCATAGCGTCTGCGCTCATCTGCAAGTCTGCATTGGTGGCTATGTGCATCAACTGATCGAAGTACATATCTAGCTCTAGTCAGACTTGGTTCTTTGATTTCACCTCGGTGAGTGTTCCAATGGATGGGATCGCATGTGTGTGCATAATGACATCCATGCTCCTGAACACTCATGCATGTGAAGCATGTAAGCTGGTGATGAGCTGCGAGAGTTCCTCGTAGTTCTGGATCTGACTCTAGATGCATGCCTTTAACTCCACTGCCTTTGGCTTCATCATATTTGACAAGTGAAATGGGGCTCCCTTGTACCTCATTTTCCATATCTTCATGTGATCGACAACAATGTGTATATCTGACAACATGCGTGCTCTCCTAGCACAACGCTGCTTCCAACCGTTAAGATGGACAATTGACTTATGCATGGTGACGAACCTGAAGTAAAACTTTTGCATGACTGTCTCGAGAGATGATACTTCATCAAGTATCACTTTATTCCACTCTCCTCTGGTGGATGCTATAGCTTTCTCTTCTCCCTGCTTGGCCACTTGTATCTCCTTAGCCATGTGCTCGTTCTCAGCTATCAAGAATCTAACCCTTGAGCTGGTGGCTTCAGAATATGCCTTGGTAGCATCGACCAATGTAGCTAGATGTCTATGTACATTGGACATGATCACTCGTTCTTCAAATTGTGTCAGAGATACATGAACATCTGGAGTGGGCACTCTGCGTGACTGCACAACTCTGTGTTGTGACTCGTTGACAGATATGTTGTGCACATCTGCTTTCAGATTGCCTCAAGGATTTCAGTGTCTCCTTGATAGCTTGGGACTTGCTCTGCTCTCAAATTTGGTGAAGTCGATGGAGTGACCTATTGGTTCTGAAGCATGAGGTCAATGTCATGATCTAGCTCTAGCTGAACCACATCTATATCCATCTGTTCCAACATCTGTTTAATCTCCTACGCAAAGTCCTGCTCCTGTGACTACTCACCCTGTCTGCTATGTGCCAGCTGCTCGGATGAATCAATAACCTGTATGTGCCCAGTTTAATCAATATGTGCATGTTGCGCCTCCTGCTGCGCTTCCTTCTCTCTTCTGCATAACTCTTGTTCTTTCCTGAGTTGTTGCTTCAACTCCTGTAAATCCTTTTCTACTTCCTCCATCTTCTGCTTCTCCCTCTGTCTTTGCGCAATCCTTTTGTCATGCTATCACCTCTTTGCCTCAATCTCCAAAGCCTCTCTTAACAAAAGTGGGTCTGCTTTGAACTTGCAGCTTTGCTCCACCTCTGCGCTGTTGAAAACCTTCCTCTTACCTTGTCAAGCGTAGGTCTTTTGCCCTCTGCTGCTACTGTTGTTGCTGTCTTCTGCACTGCTAACCACTCTACAACCATTCTGAACGGTTCATTGAACCTTGAGAAGTTATAACCATATCTCCATGGGTCTTCCTCAGGCCAATGACATGCCTTGTGGATCTAAGGATGATACACTCTCACACAATGGTCTTCTACTAAGCGATGCGTGTCATATGGATTGAAACTTCTGGTGCCAAAGGTGAATCTCTTGAATTCCTCTTTCTTAGCCTCAACATGCTTGAGATTCTGGATTTCATACAACCTGATCCACAAAGGAAGAGTGGGCCAAGGTGTCTTCTTCTTCCTATGCAGTCTTGCTGAAAACCTTGTTGAGATGTGGTATGAAACCTCTTGCATGAACAAATTATCCATGGAAAACTTCGGAAAAAAATGTTGACCCTTCTTTGCACTGTACATCCTGACGAAGGTGCCAAGGGGTGAGGCATACCGATCTGCTATGTCAACTGATGCCTCCATCACTGCCTGCGACATGCAAGGCAGATCTTGTTCAAAGATCATCTTGTACATCGGGGTGACAAAGTGGTCTGATAGCTATATTATAACTCCACGGAAGCTGCACTCAGAGAACAACCTGCAATAGGTGTGCATAGAGGTTTCTAAAGGTGTCCATGCCCAACCCAAGCCAGGGAACTGCTGACGGGCACATATTGCATCAAGTATGTAAGCGGACATAAAAATCTTTGCTCTCTGACACTTGGGCGGATGCCAGGCTTTTGTTACTTGTCCCTTCAACTGGAGAGCCAACATGTCAAACCAATTGAAATGTCTTCATTTGTTCGCCAGCTGATCCAAAGAAATAACCCAACTCTGCTGGAAGGTATCTGTACTCTCTTGGACGTATAAGTGGCATGGGAAGATGACTAAGAGATGATAAGACTTCCACAATATCCTTGTCTTGTAAACTTGGTTGGGTGTTGTCCTGAACTTAGATGGCTGTTTCACCTAGCTCTTAAATATGTCTCTTGAGTTTACACTGCTACTGGGCCTGGTGAAGGGTGCATCCATTGTGACCACTGACAAAGGAAAGTGATACATCTCCTGGAAGTCTTGTGCCATGAAGGTATAAATTTCTATTCCACTGACACTGCTTAACACCATTGTCTCTGGATCAATATGTGATACAATCCAATGGATCATGCCCACACACGAAAATGCGCGGTAGCTGCATGCAAACCCAATACAAGCCATAGTTGTGTATGTTGACATAGACTCTGCGGTCCTCCAGATTCTCCTGTAAGGTGCCTGAAAAGATGTCGTTGATGTCCTGCCATTTCATCTTGATCTCCTTGTCTATGAACAACTTAGTGTCTTCATAGATGCACAATCTCATAGACACTTGCTCAACCACATCTTCAGTTGCACTCTTGACGGTGTCCTTTGACCCTACTCTCTTAGAAGCCATTGTACCTATACTATTGAGAGACAAATGAACACCTATGTTGCTTGGAGACAGAGCAACACTCATGGAAAGCACAATGTTAGTTGAAAACTAAAAGCAACTAAGGATTGACATGCAACACACCTCGGTGACTCACTGGAAGATTTGTGCAATTTTTACTGGGAAGCTGGGAGACTGACTGCCAGATCTGTGCAGAGCACAGTCCAGACTGTCAGTGAGCTAACTGAGTGCTGAAACTGCACAGAGAATAGTCTAGCTTGGCCTACTAAGGACTGAAGCTATGCAATGTGCAATTTAAGTCAGTATGATTGCAACTCGGTAAAACTGCATTGCATAATTGCCTCTCAAAATTGCGTAGAGAAAGCCTAGGAGGCTAGTGTGAGGCAAACTCTGAATAATTTCTGGGAGCAAGGCAATGCCTTCCATCCCATAAATGTGCAGTGCAAGCTAGGCAAGGCAAGGTCTGAGCCAAGGTAGCTCAGATCTACTGACAGGCGACTGAGAACAGTAAAGACTGAATGCATGTGCGAAGCTAGGTGCAATGATGACCATCAATGCAGAAACAATGTCATGCATGCAACAATTAGGAGATGCAATGAAAAATATGAAACAATGCTTCTACAAGCTAACATGCATTAAAATTACAACAAGCGTTCAATGAAACCAAGCAAAAAACACTCACACAAACCAATATATAAAAAAGTGACAAAAAAGTAGCAAAAGACATGAAAAGTAGACTTACCCAGAAAAAGCCGAGCTGAGTGTGCCGAATGTTCCTAGATGTGATGAGGAATGCCAGAGCTCCAAGATCAAAGTGAAGAATGAGATTTGAAGCATCCAATAAATAGTTTTGATAAGATTGAGGCTTATGACGCACATGCCACAAATCTAGGAAAAAGAAACACTTTGTAGGAGGTTTCTAAAATTACTATTGCATGTAACCTCTAGAATGCTAAAAATAGATCCCTAAAATCTAGGGAAGCTTTTTGCTTTTTTACTTTTTCTTTTTCAAGAAAAAGAATCCCATGCATGCAAGGAAATATTTCTTAGTCCTGAAGGGAACTGATCAACTTGGGAGCACATGCAACAGACTGCAAGCCTTTGGATGACTTCTGCATAGTTTCTGGGCTGAGTGGCTCTGGCTGCCCCTCAAGATCTGTGCAATTTCTGGACTGAAGCCATGGTTTTCAACCTAATCTGAACAAATTTTAAGAGCAAGCTGAGTGATGGGCTGATCTATGCAATTTTGAGGGGGAAGGCAATTTTCTTGCTCTACACATTTCTAAAGAGCAATAAGCTTCCTTGATGCTCTGCGTAATTCTGGAGAGCAAGGCTGGTTACCCTCCAGTTCTGCGCAAAATTCCAAGTGAGAACAAGAGCCACTTTATGACCAAGTCACGAGATGTCAGCTTGCGGGTGAAAGGCAAACAAGCTAGCAAAGACAAGCTGATAAGCCACAAAAAGTCATTTGAAGCATAACTACTTGTTAGTGCAAGACATACTGCCAAGGATGGTTGGTAGGGAGTCTCCAAAACGAAGCTAAGGAAAATTTTTGGAGGATTTTTGGCGACACACTGGTATAACTCTAGCTCTTTGAATGGACCTTGTTTCGTGAAAAGCAAGTCTAACTCCTTCGGGAGTATTGTTCGATTCTTAGATCATCGTGGTTTCCAAACTAGCTTGAGTGAAAGATGTAGCACCTTCCATGCTCTTGATTGGTCAGCACACATGCCAAGCCAAGTCAACTTAGTTGTTTTTATTGGGTATGAGGGGTAAGGTACACAAGTAATATGACTTCCAGGGTTTAAGTTTCATCTCTGGTGTTGCTTCGTTGCCAGCAGGTCTGGACAGTACCCCAACGGAGTCACGCAGGAACACAAACTTTTCTCCTCTGCTAGCGAGCCTGGTCAGTTCCCTGGCAGAGTTACTTGCATCACCCCTTTGTGCAAGAAGCCTTTCTCTTATTTCACCTTATTCATTTTTCAAAATTTTCATATTTTCATATTTTCATTTTTCAAAGAACTATGCATAAGAACTTATTTGTTTTGGAGGTGGAAGAGGTATCCCGACTTATTGAGAGCAGAAAAGGTTGTTCCTTGAGAGAAGTATTTTATATATACCTCTTTCATACTTGTTAAGGTTTTCTCCCTCACTGTTACATTCTACTATTTACACTTGGTATTTCACTTTAAAACATGTTTACAATACAATCTGCACATGTACCCATGTGAGACAAAAATGGGCTTGAGTAAGCCATATAAGACATCACTAAGACTTAGACAACTGTGGGAAGACTAACTCTTTGACATCCTCTCGATGATTGACGGTGGCGAACTGATGCCAAGCTTCGTAGTCTATTATGGTTTCCACATACTATGTGGTGACATCGTTTTGAAATAAAACTCTTGCCTCCGTTACATCCGGGTACACTGATTTGGCACCTCTATCCAACTCGTCGGATAACATACACATCATCGTCTTGAGTGTAGTTGGACCAACAACATACTGGTGCATAGTGTCTGCACTCATCTGCAAGTCTATGCTGGTGGCTATACACATCAAATAATTGAAGTACATATCCAACTCTAGTCAGACTTGGTTCTTTGCTTTCACCTCGGTGAGTGTGCCAATGGATGGGATAGTATGCATGCACATAATGACATCCATGCTCCTGAACACTCATGCAAGTGAAGCCTGTAAGATGGTGATGAGCTGTGAGAGTTCCTCGTAGTTCAGGATATAACTCCAGATGTGTTCCTTCAATTCCACTGCCTTTGGCTCCATCATCTTTGGCAAGTGCAATGGGGCTCCCTTGTACCTCATTGTCCATATCTACATGTGATCAACATCAGTGTGTATATTTGACAAGATTCAAGCTCTCCTAGCACAACGTTGCTGCCAACCGTTAAGATGGACAACTGACTTATGCACAGTGACGAACCTGAAGTACAATTTCCGCATGACTGTCTTGAGAGACGATACTTCATCAAGTGTCACTTTCTTCAACTCTGCTCTGGCAGATGCTGTAGCTTGATCTTCTCCTTGCTTGGCTGCTTGTAGCTCCTTAGCCATGTGCTCATTCTCATCTACCAAGAATTTGACACTTGAGCTGGTGGCTTCGGTATATGCCTTGGTAGCATCAGCTAATGCAACTCGATGTCTGTGCACATCAGACGCGGTAACTCATTCTTCAAACTACATAGGAGATACATGAACATCCGGAGTGGGAACTCTACGTGACTACACAAATCTATGTTGTGACTCATCGAAAGATATTTTGTGCACATCCGCTTCCGAATTGTCCTCAAAGATTTCAGTGTCTCCTTGATTGCTTGGGACTTGCTCTGCTCCCAGATCTGGTGAAGTCGGTGGAGTGACCTCTTGGTTCTGAGGCATGGGGTCAATGTCCTGACCTAGGTCTGGCTAAACAACATCTGTGCCCATCTGTTCCAACATCTGTTTGATCTCCTGAGAAAAGTCCTTCTCCTGCGATTTCTCACCCTGTCTGCTATGTTCCAGCTGCTCATATGAATCAATAACCTGTATGGGCACAATTTCATCAATATGTGCATGTTGCGCCTCCTATTGTTCCTGTTCTTGCTGCACTTCCTTCTCTCTTTTGCGCAACCCTTTCTCTTTTCTTTGCAACTAATAATTCTCTTCCTAGAAGTATTTGATAGACAATGAATTATCATCTTGTTAGCATGGTCAAGTGCAGGTAGGATTCCTGCACCGCTGGCGAATCTTAAACTACCGTGACAATTCACCACCCCATGCGGACACTGTGTTCTAGAATGATCAACTTGAATTGGGTTCAAATCCTAGAGGAAAGTCAGGGATATGGTGGAGATTAGGTCGCCGACTGAATACCTAGAATAACATTTTTTTATAGCCGAAGGGCTTAGCACGAGCCGTTATTGTTATTTTTTTATAGCCAAAAGGCTCAAATTCGAACACTTGATGTAATTTGGTTATGGCCGCAGGCTTGAATGAATGTATAAAATGTAGGGCTCAAATAGAAAATGGTAGTGAGCGATAGCTATAGCAAGGATACCGTGATTCTGTCCCTTTGTAATCTTGCTGGTTTCGCCCTCGTTCTGGGCTGGATTCGAATTCATGATGTATATTTTTTGATCATTAATAGAAATGAACTACACCATGATTTCTCAATATTGTATTGTAATTCTGTGTTGAGGCATTGATTAAAGAGTTGAATGTTTACATTTCCTAAATAGGGAAACGAGCTGGTTGGCTAGGGCCTAGCCAACCCAAATCGTTCTCCCTTGTGTTCTTCTCTTTTTCAATTAAGATGTGTTAATTTCTTTTAATGCAAAGTGTGAAGTAAATATATGTTTCTTTTATTCTTCTGCAAAGTTTAAATCTGATTTCATTACAGTGTGACAGATCCATGGTGTGCATGCTCGATTGAAGTTTAATCTTATGATTTCCTTCTTTGAAGTTTAATCTCGTTTTCTGCCTGGATCATGCAAGCACGCATTCCTGCACTAGTGCATTTATAGTCTCGCATATTGATTCTTCTAGTTCATTACAATAATAGTCTTTTATTTTTATTTGATAAGTCTTAATGCGATTCTAAAGAGTGTGATTTTTATTCTGAAGTTCTTTTGATATTTTGAATTAAACATACTTTTGATAATAAAAAACCGAACACTGTTGTGACACACTGGTCTGTGCCTACACTTTATGCTGTTTAGGAAAGATCAGACTTATGCGTAATGATTCTTAAAGGAAATCTTTCTGAGTTAAGAAGGTTATGAATGCAGATCAGTTCGTGTGGATAACTATTACAGGATTGAAGCCTGTTGTCATAATTAAATGATCTTTTAGATTACATGCAGAAGTTCCTTAATTAAAGAAGAGTGTGCTTTGACTTTGGAAATTAATTCTTGTTTTAGACATTAAGATTGGTTGAAGAATCTTTCATTTGAGGAATTTATTTAGAATTTCTGTTCATCTTTGCATGCTCTTTTTCTTAGTTAACACATTCTTTATTTTCTCGAAAGAAGGATTGGAAAACTTGGTGCAGGAACCTCTGTCCCGGTATAGGAATTGATCTTCTGATACAGGAACAGAGTGCTCTAGCCTTGAGGCTTAGAGCTCCTGCATGAAGACATAATTCCTCATTACAGGTGTAAAATATACTCCTAACACCTAAGCTTTGTTTTGGTACTAGTGCAAGCACATTGCAGAAGTACAAGAATAATAACTTAGTACAGGGATGAAGATCTATAAGGATTCAGATATCTTCAAGGTTCAAATTATTAACCTGACACACAACTATACGGAAGATAAACATAGATTTACATTTTCATTAATCCAATATTGTTTGCAAGAGGTTTTGAGAATTCCTTTCATTTATTTTCCTACAAAAGTACTTTCCTTCATATTCCAGCACTAGAATATCTTTGGTGTAAATTTTCTGGTGATCTTTTCCTTTTTTGATTATGCAAGATTTCAATTAAGGAAGTAGGAATAGAGTTTGGAAAATTTAATAACATTTCTAGCATTTCCTGTGCTTCGTCTCTAAGTTTACGAAACCCTCAGGTTGACAATTAAGTGTTGAAGGAGTCTGTCTGACTACAATTCCGGCACCCAATATTTTGGCGCCGTTTCCAAGGAAGCGATTTAAAATTGGTAAGAACATTCCATTCTCTGCAATAGAGGTAAGTCTACTATTATTTTTTCTGCAGTATGCTTCTGTTGTTTTGAGGATTTTACGAGTGTTGATTTTTTTTCCATTGCAACAATTAACAGATTCTTTTTCTTTTATAAGCATTTGAATTTTGTTTTTGGATTTGATTTTTTAAAATGAATGCCTAAGAAAGGTAGGGGTCTGAAGCCCAATAAGGGCTAAAAAAATACTAAAAGATCTGAAAACTCTTCTCATATTGGACCTTCTTTTGCAAGTAGAAAGTCCAAGCTAACGCAGACTCATCACGCCGGAACAATCCACTTGGATTTTGGACACAGTGATTCAGGTGTGACACAACCCGAAAAGGGGAAGAAGGAGGCTAAAGGCGATCAGAAAGTTCAATTCAGCATTAGTCAACCTTCACCTTCTAGAAGTGGTCTGATTGGAGGCACAACAATGGTTGATCATGAAGACCATGCAGAGGGGTCTGGCGAGAACTAGGTAAATGAATAGAAGTCCGCTTTTGGATTTCCAATAGTGAACTCAAAAGAGAATGCACAAATGAAGAATATTTCACCTTCAGCTCTTCCACACTTTCATGGTAAGGTGCACGAAGACCCATATTCATTTCTTTTCGAATTTGATATATTGTGTCGAAGTTATGATTATTCTTCTGATGCCCATAAATTAAAGTTGTTTCCTGCAACTCTCAAGGATTCAGCCTTGCGCTGGTTCATGGGACTAGGAGGAAACACTATAAGTTCTTGGGACCAAATGAAGAGAGTATTTTTGAATAAATATCAAGAATATTGTAAAACTAGAGAAATGTAGGACGAGATCTTCACTATTGTACAAGGTGATGATGAGACTTTGGAGGATTACTTAGAGAGATTTTTGTATATACTCCAAAGGTCTAAACACAAATTTGATTTAAGTACTATTTGGACCTTGTTCCTACGAGAACAAACTGAGGATTCTAGACATAATCTGAATTTGTTAGGACAAGGAGACATTGCTCATAAAACTTTTGAACGAATTTGTGACTTATGTAGGAAGTTCTCCAGAAACCAATCTAGATCCACTAGAGGAGGTTGAAACAAAACTAAAAAACTGGGATCTATAGATGCTATGATCATTGGCTTGGAGAATAATATGGACAACATGAAAATTGAAATAATGAATACTGTTAGCAAACAAATATACTCTTTGAAATTTGAGCAAAAATCAGAAAAAGAACAAGGGTCATTGTCTATTTTTTGTCAAAAGTGTAGAAAAAAGCATCCTTTAAGAGAATGTCCTGCTGATATGAAAAGTGCTAATAAATGTGCGATTTGTGGAGAGAACCATGCCACCGAGGAGTGCCCCTCCATACTAGTATTAAAAGTTGTACTTGAAGGAGAGCATTCTGAACCTGAGTCCTTACATGACATGGGAGCACGAAGAAACTGGCCACATGTAAGCGCAGGTATGGCTCCTGAACCACATTTTTATGGCTATAATGCATCTCCATATTCCTATTATAATAATAATAATCACTCTCAACATTGGCAGCATGGGATCCACTTTCATCATGGACAATCCTCTCAAACTTGGAAACAAGGATGGAGAGGGCCAAACCATTCATATCATGCCTATCCTACTCAGATGACATCATATCCTCCTTCCTATGCACCACACCATATGTCACAACCATCTTTTCCCTCTCTACCTCAAAAGAGTCAATCATTGCCACCATTGCCTTTTCCACCACCATTCAGACCACCTCATATACCTTCTCAACCGGTATCAAATCCTAATAATAAGGAAGTACAACTTATTCATTTGGTTGGATCGTCCCCTCTTCCTACCTATCGAACCTTTCCTGTTGGGATAAATGAGCTTCAATTGAGATCAGGAACGGTGGTTAAACCAGAAAAACAAAAACAATCCACAATGATTATTGAGGAGAAAAATGAGAAGGTAACTCTTGATCATTCAAAAACAATATCACCCTTCAGCCCATTCCTGTACCTTCAGATTCACCATCTTCTTCAAACTAGCCCCCCTATCCAGAGCGGTTGGTCATGGAGAAGAGCGACCCCAAGTCCACCTTGGCTTCTGAATTAAGGAATATTTGTATAAAGGTTCCTTTACTTCAGGCTATCTGAGAAATTCCCATATGTACAAAGATGATTCAGTAATTATGTCTTAAAAATCCAGGGAGGAAGAGAGTAGAATCTCAGACCATTTAGTTTGTTGGTAGAGCAGCTAAGTTGATGACATGATGCCTATCAATGGAGAAATACACAAATATTAGAAACCTAGTTGTTTATGTCCAGATAGGTGATATCCTTGTCTTTAATGTATTAATAGACCTGGGGGCGGTCATCAATGTGATTACCAGGAAAACCATGGAACAACGTGGGTTGAGCCATATTTGTCCTACACCCACCATGCTTGAACTTGCAGACAAATCTAAAATCAACCCCGAAGGAGTATTAAATGACGTGGTTGTATCTATAGATTCAAGGGAATACCCTTGTGGATTTCATTGTGTTTCAGCCAAAGAATCTAGTGGGAGGACATCCTTTGATTCTGGGACGACCATGGCTTGCCACGACTGATGCTTATATTGGATGTCGCTCTAGTGATATGTAAATTTCACATGGAGACTCTAGGAAAAAGGTCACCTTATACCCACTTGGTAGATCCATTCCGAAACTCAAGGATACATTATGGTTAGATTATGACAGTAGTGATGAGGAGAACCGACCTATTTCTTCGATGCAACATCATACCAAGTCTGCTCAGGATGGTGAATTGTGATATTTCTTAAACAATCTAGACACT
The DNA here is from genome assembly GCA_031772625.1 of Pinus tabuliformis. Taxonomy (NCBI): domain Eukaryota; kingdom Viridiplantae; phylum Streptophyta; class Pinopsida; order Pinales; family Pinaceae; genus Pinus; species Pinus tabuliformis. The sequence continues at coordinate 745,544,349 of CM062816.1, read as the reverse complement.
ATGCCTAGTTTTGATACACTTCATCAGATCTTTAGTCTGGATTTTCAAGAAAACTCTGATTCCCAACCTTCCTTATCCCATACTGTGGCATCATCTTCCTATACTCTTGAGCCCGAGACTACTCTTGTTGAAATTAGTCCAGACAAATCCTTACACATTAGTTCAGACTTGGATTCATCTCAGCAAGAGCAGCTTGTTACCTTGTTGCAAGATTATTTGGATGCATTCTCTTGGAGTTATGAAGACATGAAAGGCATTCCTCTTGAGAATTGTACTCATCATATCTATATCCAGGAGGGAGCCCAACCTGTCTAACAACCCCAGAGATGAATGAATCCCGCACTAAGAGATATTGTTAAGGAATAATTACAAAAACTCTTAGATGCTAAATTGATTTACCCCATTTCTGAAAGCAGTGGGTCTCTCCATTAGTGATAGTCCCTAAGAAATATGGGAGATGGCGTATTTTCATTGACTATCGAGAATTAAACAAAGCCACTCTCAAGGATTACTTTCCCTTTCCTTTCATCGATCAGGTGCTAGATGCCCTTGCTGGTAAAAAGTACTTTTCATTTTTAGATGGCTTCAATGCGTATAACCAAATCCAGATCGCACCCTCAGATCAAGACAAAATCACCTTTACATGCCCTTGGGGTACATTTTCCTACCGAATACTTCCTTTTGGGTTGTGTAATGCACCTGCTACCTTTCAAAGGGTTGTGCTGGCTATTTTTTCCGATCTTGAATATGTTGAGATTTATATGGATGAATTTTCTACGTTTGGTAACTCATTTGATGAAGCTATTAAAAATTTAGAAAAAAGTGCTTTTACGTTGCCAAGAGGCCCATCTTGCTTTGAGTGATAAAAAATTTAGATTAATGTGCAAAGAAAGAGTGGTTCTTGGCCATTTGATTTCTAACAAATGTTTTCAAGTAGATCCCACTAAAATTGAAGTCATTATTCGTCTTGTTGCACCTAAAACTCAAAGGGAAGTGAGAGGTTTCCTGGGACATGTTGGTTATTACCGAAGATTCATTGAATTTTTTTCCAAGATTGCTACCCCCCTTTTTCGATTACTAGCTAAGGATAGTGAATTCACTTGGTCCATGGCTTGCCAATAGTCGTTTGAAACATTGAAGGAAAAATTAGTACAAGCACCAGTTTTGAGAGGACCAAACTAGTCCCTACCATTTCATATTTCCTCCGATGCTTCAGACACTGCTATTGGCGCAACCTTAGGACAAGAGGAGAATAAACAGTCCTATGCTATTTACTACATCAGTATACAAATTTGTCACTTGCCGAATTTAACTATACAGTGACTGAGAAAGAATTTTTAGCCGTTATTTTTGCTATTAATAAATTCAGACATTACATTACATGATATGAATTTTATGTGCATATTGATCATTATACTATAAGATATTTAATGAATAAACCTTTAACTAGTAGTAGAGTGACTAGGTGGTTACTTCTATTACAGAAATTCAATGTTACAATTATTGATAGGCCATGAAAGTCTAATGTTGTAGCTGATTATCTTTCCAGATTAAACAATCTTGGTGAAGCAATCCCCGTTGATGATGATTTCTCTGACAAACATCTTTTTTCTATGTTAGCAAAATCTCCATGGTTTGCTGACATAGCCAACTATTTAGTCATCGGAAAGACACCACCTCACTTATTTGCCTGTGAAAATCGGAATATCATTTAGAAAAGTGCTTCATATTCTTCGATACAGGGAGACCTCTTTTACATTGGACTAGATTTTGTTATTTGTAGATGTGTAAGAGAGGAAGACGTGTTTGATATTTTAAAATCTACCCATGATGAACCTTGTGGTGTCAACTTTGCTAACAAATGAACTGCATATAAAATTTTACGCACTGGCTATTTTTGGCCTTCTTTGTTTAAGGATGCCAAACAATATGTTAGGCATTGTGATAGTTGTCAACGAATGGGTCAACCTGTTCAAGCCAATGAAATTCCTTTATGTCCTCAAGTCATGATTGAGCCCTTTGAAAAATGGGCTATTGATTTTGTAGGACCCATAAATCCCACACCTTTAAATAAAAATCATATCTTGGTTTGTACTGCTTTTGTTACTAAATGGGTAGAGGCTAACGTTGTTTATTTTGCCACTAAAAAAGTTGTTGTTGATTTTTTGTTTAATGAAATTTTTACTAGATTTGGTGTTCCTAGAGAAATTGTTTCTGACAATGGACTGCAGTTTGTTTCTAACTTGGTACAAGAAGTCATGAATCAATATAAGATTCGGCACAGGAAATCTACACCATACCACCCACAAGAAAATGGCCAGGTGGAATCCACAAATAAGGTGATCAAATCCATCCTCACCAAAATAGTAAACATGCATAGGAAGGATTGGGCTAGTCGGTTTCCTGAAGCCTTATGGGCTTATCGAACCACTTGGAGGAACAACACAGGGCATACACCATATGAGTTGGTGTATAGAAAACAAGTCCTTTTGCTGATTGAATTTCAGATAAAGACTTTCAGGACTACAGTTTAGTTGGGTCTAGATCTCTTGGAAGCACAACAACAACATCTATTGTAGCTAAACGAGTTGGATGAATTTCGAATGGATGCAGTTCAACATAATATTTTGGTGCAACAACAACACAAGAAGTGGCCTGACAGGGTTATCAGGAAAAAGCAGTTCCAACAAGGTGATTGGGTACTTCTCTATGATTCTAGATTTAACCATTTTAAAGGGAAGTTCCATACTCATTGGATGGGATCGTATGAGGTGATTCAAGTCTTCGATAATGGGGCTATAGAAGTCAAAACCATCGATGGGAAAGATTCATTTTTCCTTGTAAATGGGCATAGGCTTAAAGTATATTTTTAGCTCATCACAAAGGAAGACTTCATGCAACAAGTGTAGTAGCAGTCTGAAATTTAGTTGGTAGGTGGCTATGCCAGCCTATTGTAATCTTATTTATTCTCTCTTGAAATAAAATTTAAGGAAAATCCAAAAAAATTATATAAATAATTAAAAAGAAAAAGAAAAAGAAAAAGAAAAAGAAAAAGAAAAAGAAAAAGAAAAAGAAAAAGAAAAATAAAAAGAAAAAGAAAAAGAAAAAGAAAAAGAAAAAGAAAAAGTGATTGTGAAAATCAGTTCTACTGACATGATTGCAGAAGGATCAACTTGAAAAACAACTTGCTAGCAGGAATATCAGTTCTAATAAAATGATAATGTTGCTTGACCTTTAGATGTGTTAATTGTCACCAAGAAGAAGCAGGTTCAAGTACAAGAACCAGGCCCTTATCCAAGTTTGGGATAGCCGACACTGAAATTTTTATTTCAGGAAACACTCAATTCCCGCTGCATTTATTTTATGGATTAGCACTATGCAGGTAGATATCAAGTGAAATTATGCCTTTCTTCTAATTCCCATTTTCGAAACAAATCCCCTTATTTTCTTCTTTTTTTATCCCAAAAGTTTACCATCCCTTTCTTAAAAAATTTCCCTGTCCGATTTCATATTTCCCTCTTTCCCTTGAATTTTTTCCCCAAAATCCCTTTTCGCTTTATCCCTCTTGGTGGTTTCTCTCTTGAATTCCCATTCTAAAAATTTACCCTTTCTCCCACTTCTTTTTTCCCCTCATGGATTGATTACAGGATCTGATGTGAACTCACAAGTCAGATCGAAAGGCATATGTTAACACCAAAGAATGGCAAATAAAATGTTCTTTTTATATTCAACAAATCTTTTTAATCCATTCTATGAATTGTATTCTATGAGAATTCTCTTTTGGCTCTTATTACGCTACAAATATCCCTGGTGTAGGAATGTGTGTTCAAGTGCAAGCAGATTTGGTGTAGGCATGGGTAGTGCAAGCATGTCTAAGTGCAAGAGTGCTCGACACAAGCATGGTTGGTGCAAGAACATTCAGTAAAATCATGTTTAATGCATGAATCCTCACTGCTGAGCACGCCCAATTCAAAAACACATGTTCCGGTGCAGGAACACTTGGTGCAAAAAAAATGCGTGTTGAATCTTATCTTTTGTTTCACGAACCTTTGTACAGGCAGAATAACTGTACCACCTGCATATCATGACATTCGATTTATATTATGATTAACACTTTGTTTCATCATTTACTAAATTAGGAAGAAATCATTTAAGTACAAGGATATTTTAGGTTATGAAATGTTATCTTTTCAATGAGTACTAAGTATGCCTTATGTGAAATCATGGAGTAAATGTGGAGTGGTACGATTGTCCCGAAATTCAATACTTACCTTCTCTTGTAAAACTCATCACTTGATAATAATGGCCTCACCCCATATCCGACCTTGTATGACTGTTATGTGAAATTATTGTCTAAACCGCCGCCTCTCCCAATCATCATTGCCTGCTTGTACTTACACCAATTCACATTCACATCTGTGTAACTTTAATAATGAAGCACGACCTTTCGGGAAATGGTTGATATAACAGCGAAGGTGTAGCTCGATCACCATTTGAGTTCTTTTTACTGTGATATCTTTTTAAAAACTTGAAACAGAGAGTGGGTGAATTCTAATAGACATGGCATCTGTAAGGATTGAGTCGCGATCCATAGAGACGGAATAGACAACTGAGTACATGAATAGTCTTGTAATGTTACAGGAATCTAGGTCCCTCCCGTTCCTGCAAAAGTTCGATGGGTTCGACTTAGTTGTGGCAATAGCATTTTCCCAGACCTTCGATGGGAGCTGAGCCAAGGTTGGTTCATTAGAATTTGCAGTAACAGAAGAGTCCATATCTCATGCTATAGGGTTTCCAACAATAGGGGAGAAATGGTTCAAGAAGGAGAAGTTATAAAATAAACTGTGGTGTTGGTTCATGGTCAAATCGAAGTAGAAGGTGGACTGGAAGAATAGCCTCCAATGGAACACTATGATCAGGAAGTGGAAGGATCTCCTGTATGTGTTGTAGAAGTTCCTTACTTGCAAAGGCCACTACTCACTAACTTTCCTCTACCACATACGCCTAATCTTGCACTTTGAGTCCCTTAAGCTAATCAATTTCCCATATTATTTTCTTAGAAGTTTATAAAATATGGTGAAAGGGGTTTAGAAAGGAAAATCCAATCAGGCCTCATACAAATTATATCACCACGAGCTGATCACAATCTTAGTTAATAAAGAACTGGAAGCTAAGAGTGTGAGTTGGGAGGAATTCTTGAAGGAGTTTCAAGGGCGGAGCATAGAGAAGTTGACTTAAAAGAAAAGTGCAAAAAAGCCGGCTCTAAAGAAGAGTGCAAAAAAATGGAAGTCGGCTCAGAAGAGGAGTGCATGAAAGAACAAGAAATCAGAAACAACGACCCCACGTCCTACGGAGACCAGGAGGTCAGCTAGGCGAAGAACTGCCTCCTCAGAGGCAGGTCACGTTCAGTCGACCTCTCTGATATTGTTGGATGACTTGCCACCTGCTTCACCAGGTAAAGATAATCTTTCAGTTCTTGGTGAGGCAACAATTCATACAGTGGTTGATGGTGACTATGTGGAGAAGGAAGACAACACACTCTTGTCGGTCCTCTTTGGAAGAATGAAGAAAATAAAGGTGATGTTGAGTACATGTAAGGACCTGACAGAGGGTCAAAAGGATGACAAGGCACAAGGTTCTAAAACCCTCAATAGTTTTGAAGAGCAGGGTACTGAAACCCTTGATGCGATGAACAAGTAGGGTGCTGAAACCCTCAATGATTTTGAAGAGAAGGGTACTGAAACCCTCAATGATTTTGAAGAGAAGGGTACTAAAACCCCTGGTGAGATAGATGAGCAAGGTATTGAAGCCCTTAATAACTTTGAGGAGCAGGGTACTGAGACCCTTGTTAAGGTAAAAATGCAAGGCAATGAGACCCTTAGCAACATTGAGATTCTGGGTGTTGAAACCCTTGATGATATTATAATGCAGGAATTGAAATGTGGCCAGGATAACTTTGACCTTGATGAAGATGGCACATGTTTGGAATCGACTACCGAAAATTCTGCGCTTGAGAAATTTAGAGTGGAGAACTGCACCCTTTGTCTGAATAGTCAGATATAAGAACTCAAGAAACATGTTTATGACTTGGAGGTGTTAAACCAAGCCATGAAAGAGCAGAATACAGAGCAGAAACAAGCAAATGCATAGTTGGCAGGGGAGGTAAAGGAACATAAATGACAAGTTAAGATACGGAAGTATTGAGCTTCAAAGTGTTATGAACATCTTAAAAAGGTGACCAAGAAACTTAAAAAGGTTCGAAGCAGGAAGGAAAAGATAATGAAAGCAAAGATCAATATACAAGTTTAGAATTAAAGGGATGCCCTTGTGTTTTGGTTTTTTTGCACCAGGTAAAGGTTGTGTGAGGATCCACAACAACTTAAGGAGGGGAGGATGTTGGTAGGCTAAATTGCTTCATTTTTTAACCCTTTTTCCCTTCAAAACCATAATGTTATATCTCTGTTTTAACCTTGCAAGCCCCCCTATTCTTGTAGTAGTCCAAGAATCGTGTCTTGTCCTACACTAGATTTATGTTTCATGTTTCAGGGTTACAAATGTGCTTAATTAATCATTTTCATAGATTTTATACCTTTAAATAATTTCATCTTATAATTCTCTTCCTAGAAGTATTTGATAGAGAATGAATTAATCATCTTGTTAGCATGGTTAATTGTAGGTAGGATTCCTGCATTAATGGTGAATCTTCAACTACCGTGACAACTCACCACTCCATGCGGACATCGTGTTCTAGAACGATCAACTCGAGTTGGGCTTAGAGCGTAGATGAAAATTAGGGATATGGTGGAGATTAGGTCGTCGACTGAATAACTAGAATAACGTTTTGTTATAGTCGAAGGGCTTAACACGAGATGTTATTGTTATTTTTTTATAGCCAAAAGGCTTAGATTAGCATGCTTGATGTAATTTGGTTACGGCCGCAGGCCTGAATGAATGTATAAAATGTAGGTATCAGATAGAAAAAGGTAGCGGGCGATAACTATAGCAAGGATATTGTGATTCTTTCCTTTTGTAATTTTGCTGGTATCGCCCTCGTTTTGGGCTAGATTCGAATTCATGATGTATATTTGCTGATCATTAATAGAAAGGAACTACACCATGATTTCTCAATCTTGCATTGTAATTCTATGTTGATGCGTTGATTAAAGAGCTAAATCTTTACGTTTCCTAAATAGGGAAACGAGTTGGTTGGCTAGGGCCCAACCAACCCAGCTCATTCTCCCTCGTGTTCTTTTTTTTTTTTCGATTAAGGTGTGTTAATTTATTTTAATGCAAAGTGTGAAGTAAATAGATGTTTCTTTTATTCTTCTGCAAAGTTTGAATCTGATTTCATTACAGTGTGATAGATCCATGGTGTGCGTGCTCGATTGAAGTTTAATATTGTGATTTCCTTCTTTGAAGTTTAATCTCATTTTCTGCCTCGATCGCACAAGCACACATTCCTACACTAGTGCATTTACAGTCTCGCATATTGATTCTTTTGGTTCATTACAGTAATAGTCTTTTAATTTTATTTGATAAGTCCTAATATGATTGTAAAGAGCGTGATTTTTATTCCGAAGTTCTTTTGATATTTTGAATTAAACATACTTTTGATAATTAGAAACCAAACTCTGTTACGATACACTGGTTTGTGCATGCATTTATGCTATTTAGGAAAGATCAGACTTATGCGTAATGATTCTTAAAGGAAATATTTCTGAGTTAAGAAGGTTATGAATGCATATCAATTCGTGTGGATAAATATTATAGGATTGAAGCTTGCTATCACAATTAAATGATCTTTAAGATTACATGCAGAAGTTCCTTAATTAAAGAAGAGTGTGCTTTTGCTTTGGAAATTAATTCTTGTTTTAAACATTAAGATTGGTTGAAGCATCTTTTAGTTTGAGGAATTTATTTTGAAGTTTTGTTCACCTTTGCAAGATATTTTTCCTAGTTAACACATTCTTTATTTTCTCGAAAGAATGATTCGAAAGCTTGGTGCAGGAACCTCTGTCCCGGTACAGGAGTCGATCTCCTGATACAGGAACAGAGTGCTCTAGCCTTGAGGCTTAGAGTTCCTACATGAAGACATAAATCCTTAGTACAGGCATAAAATATACTCCAAGCACCTAAGCTTTGTTTTGGTACTGGTGCAAGCACATTGTAGAAGTACAGGAATAATAACTTAGTACACGGAGGAAGATCTATAAGGAGTCAGATATCTTCAAGGGTCCAATTATTAACCTGACACACAAATATACTGAAGATAAATGTAGATTTACATTTTCATTAATCAAAGATTGTTTGCAAGAGGTTTTGAGAATTCCTTTCATTTATTATCCTGCAAAAGTACCTTCATATTCGAGCACTAGAATATCTTTGGTGAAATTGTCGAGTGATCTTTTCTTTTTTTGATTTTGCAAGATTGCAATTAAGGAAGTAGGAATAGAGTTTGGAAAATTTCATATCATTTCTGGCATTTCCTGTGCTTCGTCTCTAAGTTTACGAAACCCCCAGGTTGATAATTAAGTGTTGAAGGAGTCTGCCTAACTGCAATTCCTGCACCCAACAAGATGCAATGAAAAAATTGAAACAATGCTTCTACAAGATAACATGCATTAAAAAGACAACAAGCATTCAATGAAAAAAAGCAAACAACACTCACACAAACCAAAATACAAAAAGCGATAGAAAAAAATCAAAATACATGAAAAGCAGACTTACTCGGAAAAAGTTTAGCTGAGTGTGCCGAAGGTTCCTAGATGTGATGGGGAATGCCAGAGCTCACAGATCGAAGTGAAGAATGAGATATGAAGTGTCAAATAAATAGTTTTGATAAGATTGAGGCTTATGACGCGCATACCACAAATCTAGGAAAATTTGACACTTGGCAGGAGGTTTCTAAAATGGCTTTTGCATGTAACCTCCAGCTGCTAAAAATAGATCCCTAAAATCTAGCATGCTTTTTTGCTTTTTCCTTTTTCTTTTTTGGGAAAAAGCAATCCATGCATGTGAGGCAGTATTGATCATTCCTGGAGGGAACTGGTCAACTTGGGAGCACATGCAACAGACTGCAAGCCTTTGGATGAATTCTGCGTAGTTTCTAGGCTGAGTGGCTTTGGCTGCCCCTCAAGCTCTGTGCAATTTCTGGATTGAAACCAAGGCTGTCAGTTAGATCTGTGCAAATTTTGAGAGCAAGCCCAATGATGGGCTGCTCTACGTAATTTTCAAGGGGAAGGCAGTCTACTTGCTCTACGCATTTCTGGAGAGTAGCAGGTTTCCTTGATGCTCTGCGCAATTATGGAGAGCAAGGTTGGTTGCCCTCAAATTTTGTGCAAATTTTCAAGTAAGCACAAGAGCCTTGATGACCAAGTCACGTGATGTCAGCTTGCGGGCGAAAGGTAAACAAGCTAGCAAACACAAGCTGATAAGCCATAAAAACTCAACTGAAGCATAATTACCTATCAGTGCAAGACATGTTGCTAAGGATGGCTGGTAGGGAGGATCTAAAACGAAGCTAAGGCAAAATTTTGGAGGATGGTTTTAGCCACTATAATAGTACCAAAGGAAAAAAATTACTCTGATATAAGTAGTAAGAAGTTATACAAGAAATCAAGAAGTTGAGGTGTATTGTTTATTTTGTAAAGTATTGTTTATTTAATCAAAATTGTTTATTTAACGGTATTGAATAAAAGCAAAAAACTAGTAAATGAGATTGTTTGCAAAGAATGATAATAGATAGACTCAAACTAGACCTATAGGGTCTTAGGACTCATACATTAGTTAGTTAGTGTTATTTCGTTTTTCAAAAGAGAATTTTTATTTATGTTTGGTGCCAAAGGAAAAAAAAGGTAGTCTGATACAAGTAGTAAGAACTTATACAAGAAATCAAGAAGTCGAGGTGTATTTTTTATTTTGTAAAGTATTGTTTATTTAATCAAAATTGTTTATTTAACGATAATGAATAAGAGCAAAAAACTAGTAAACTAGATTTTTTTTTGCAAATAATGATAATATATAGACTCATACTAGACCTATAGGATCTTAAAACTCATACATTAGTAAGTTAGTATTCTTTCGTTTTCAGAATGTTACTTTATGAAGTTATACAAATGTGCAAAAGACAAAAATATAGTATTGTATATTATATATGTAGGTTTGCACTAAAGAAAGAATTTATATTCGTATAAACAATGTAAATTACATAGTGAGTTTAGAATGATTATGTAAAATTAAAATCATTAAAAATATGATCTTTGCATGAAAATAACAACAATACGAGTTTTAAGAAGGCTGCACAATGTTAGGCTCTTATAACTTATAAGATCAAATGATGATTGAATGATTTCTTTTAGTATTTCAGATTGTAAATAATATTGCATATTGCAAATGATTTCCGAAAAAAAAAGATATTAAAATGAAAATAAAAAATGAAAAGAGGGTATAAATAGAAAAATAGAAAAAGAAAAAGAAATGATAAAAGAACCCCGCCTAAAAAAGAATAAATGTGAAAGTGATGGCATTTGAAGTGCCACTGATAGTACAATACTTTTGTAGTGAATACATTCATGAAATTGTGTGCAACTTGTTTAAAATGACATAATACTTATTTTTGTTTGAAACATACAGTTTAATCATGTCCAAACAAATTTCGATTTATGTCAATTATATTAGAGTGAATAACTTAGCCAAATAGTGTAATCTTGGCTGAGATTAGATAGGTAGAATAGGTGAATAAATTAATCCAATAGTTTAATCTAGATTAATGTAGTTTCTAGATTAGTTTAGTTTTTAGATAGATATTTTTAAGTCCTTTAGAAATGGAAAAATAAAGCAGGTTTGCACTTTCAAATTCACCCTAATAGGTTAAGTTACATTAGTTTAGGAAAAAGTGAAATTTATCACATGGAAAGCTATTTGTAACATTATGAATTATCCAAAGTTTGATCCTTAGTGTAAAAGAATTCGCCGGAAATATGATGTGGGACCATCGGTGTTAAAATCCGCCAACCTTACCTCCCCCAATCACGACCTTGCTTGGATCCGATGGCTCTTAAGCCTTTTCGGACCCATCCCGTTGTGTTTTTATTTAACGGGGAGGGGGGGGGGGTCCGAAAAGCAGTTTTCCTCGTTACTACATGTCCTTCCATCGTAATTTCGGACCCCCCCTCTAATACCACAAACAACTTATACCCCCTCCAAAAGCGGTTTCCCGCGTCCCGCCGCAACCCGCCTTCCGGGTTACATTATGCCCCACTTCCTCTCAATTGTCACTCCACTACCACCACGTATCACTCTATCTATCACTTCCCGCCAATAGTCTCGCATCTCCATCCTCCTATCCTGAGCTTCGACGTCAACGACCGTTACATTTTTCCGGTGTGGCTCCCTCCTATTGCCTCCATCCCATCACCGAGTAAATGCCCTCGAACTACCTTTTGGTTAACGGTCCCGCTCGAGTTATGAATCCATAAAGCTCCATTTCTCCCACGCTCATGTCCCTTTCTTATTCTCCTATTGTTTCACTACTCCTGAGCCCTCTGCGTTTTTTCCTGTCAGTGACTATTCACAGACGAATTTCCTCCGCACTCTCTTCACACGAAATTAACAGTTCTCCCCTGCAAATTCCATCTTTCACCCTCTGCATTTTCTTTCTGTTACCATGATGGCCCCCAAAACTGCCACTATGGTAAACCCCATGCTCACTCCCCCTGTGGATTTAGAACACATACCCCTAGCTGACCAAGACTATAAAATTGCAGAGGCACAATGTGAATTCGACCTCTTCCAATTACGCTGCTGGTTTCATGACGCTTGCCTTGACCAATCTGACGAGATCAACCTCTGGCAATCTAGACGATCCTTGTTTGTCTTCCCCCAATCCTACTATTTCCATGAATTTTTCCTCAAGTGTCATGCCTCTTATCTCTCAATTAAGAGGGTTATCATCTCCCCCAATGGTGAAATCCTTTTCACCATCACCTCAGAAAGTAGAAACTAAATGTTGCAGGTCCCCTACAGTGATTCTCTGACTCCCTTTTCCCTTGAGTTTCTCAAAGAAATCTATCAGAAACTCACCTTCCCCTAGAGAGCCAAGACTTCTGAGGTCTTCCTACTAGAAGATACTCAACTCCCAAAGAAGAATTCCCCTTATCCCTGTTCTATTTTCCCTCATAGAACCAGACATATTATTTCTGTCTTGTCCTACCTTCTTGGTTAGTTTTTAGATGAATGGTTAGATGAGCCTATTTTAGGCTTTCTATCCACTCTTTCTACAAAAGAAGGATTATCAGTCACCTTTGACAATGGTCACTTCCTCGCAGATGTAATTCATAGACAATTCCTTTAGTTTTTAACTGAAGTAATGTTATTATATTCTTCTATTCTTATGTACATGTTCATTTTCTTTCAGATAGACATGTTTCCCTTTGTAGTACAGAAGCTCAATAAGCAAGCAGAGCCTCAGTCCATTATTTTCTGGACCTTTATCATCAGAAAACAATCATAGGAATTCAATTTCACAGAGTTTATTGATCAGTTTGTATATCCAACAACTTGTTTGCTGAGTGGAAAACGGATTCCAAGAATCAATGAAGATATTCAGAAAGTGTTGCATCTTAGTGAACAGGTGAAGACGGGGGATTGATACATGTACCAACCATTTACAGAGATCAGAGTTTATGGCTCAGTGCTACCACCATATAAGATGCCCAAGTAACTTCCCATGAGGATATTTGCCGTGGAGTACATCAGGAAAATAATCCACTTAGATAACATCCATTTTGTGGCAGCTAAGAAGAGGTCTCAGTTTAGAATTAAGACACAGATAAGACCTTTTATATGTAACAGTAGAGAAGCAGGAGAGGAAGCAGACCTCCTACTAAAACAAATGAATTTCCCTCTTAGCTTTACATGGTCTTATGACCCCTTTGGGGTAATTTATAAGTTAAGAGTGGAAAAAAAAGCAACTCCTTATGTGCATACCCAAAGACCATAAATAGAGAAGTACATGAACCAACAGAATTATGTAGAGAACACATTGCAGGAGGCCAAAGAGCAGGTGATTTCCAGGACTTCCTCAGAGACTCCTATACCCAGAGAAAATACCAAGAAAAGACTGAGAGAGGAGGACTCTCCTTCAATCACAGAAATCTTAGCCAAAGAGTTCAAGATATATACAAAGAAGACTAAGACAAGTTCTAAAATTGACTTCCCACTACTAGAGGAAACACGGGTTACCATTGTACACTATGGACTTAAAACTTTGAAGTTTGATAGCAGTACCACCGATTATCCATCATCCTTGACTACTAAAGAAGCTCTAGCTACAATACCTCATACACTAGAGATATTCGCAGAACAAAGGCAACTAGATATTTTCCAGGAATACAAAGAAATAAAACAGAGGAATGAAGCCCTTCATGACAACATTTCTGCTCAATTCAGGAAGCAGTCTTCCTCAATCTAGCATAGGCTCATTTCAACCTATGACACATAAAAAGGAATAATGCATATGGAATTCTTACAGGCACAACTTCCACAACCAAAATCAGCAGTAGACTTCAAGAAGACTACCTTTGAGTTTGAGGAAAGGATGTTCATCCTTTGGATCAAATGGACATGTATAGGCAGATAGGAGAAATTCTTTACTCAACCTTTACACAGACTGCCCTCACTGCTTCCAAACTACATTGTTCTTTAAATAATGTGCAATCTCAGCTTAATCTAGAGAAAGTTTCTTCTCTTGCTAAAGACAATAGAATTAAATACTTGGAGGAAATGGTGATCAAATAATATTTTTATCTTGGTAATTCAAAGGCCATGGAATAAATGATTAAGAAGAAGAATGTTGACATAACAGTCCTGAAGAAACAATTGAAGCTGCCTGCGACTAAAGATCCCTAGGCAAAGGAGTTAGGAGAGACAAAGTTACAAAAATCAGAAATGTTGAAGCTACTGGTGGAGCAGAGTGCACAGATCAAGGAGATGGAAGACGAGATGATAAATTGATAAAATAGAAGGATCATATCTCTCAACTTGCAGTAGTTCCTCTTTATGCAGTACCAATTGCATCCCTAATTCAAACACGAATTCCTGAAACAACTATAACGATAGGAACATCCTCTTCTACAATAATTCCCACATCAACTACAGATGATTCAATTAAGTTGGTCGAATCCTTGGAAACGATGTCTATATAGGGAGAAGAGATAAATAAACTAAGACAGGACATGAAGACCTTATAGGAGAAGAATACAAAATATGAGAATTCCCTCCTAATAAAAGTACAAAAATCCTAGACATTGTCCTAGAGATTGCAATAGATGGAAAAAGATACTACCATGGGTAATACCTTGGTCCAGGTCAAAGAAAATATTTCGAAACGGATCAATGAAGATATGATAGATATCTGGCCTTCAATACACATCATATTTGAGCATCAGGAACTGATCAAAAGGTCTAACGAAGCCATTGAACAAGTCAGAAAATAGTTGGGTGATAGACCCAGTGAAGCTACTTAGCTCATCAAGTTTCTTAACTCGAAAAATAAACATGAATTAGAAGAGTTGGAGATTGAAGATAGAACAAAAAAATACTGGAAGTCAAGAAGGTGTTGACTAAGATAAATTTGGTAAGGCATCTTGACAAAAAGTGTCAGACTCTCAACATTGGTGTACAGAGATTCTTTAAAAAGATGGATGCCCTCTACAAAAAGGGACTTCCTAATTTATTAGTAATAAATGATAAGCTTAGTACGTGGCCTGATTACAGTGAGAAATTGATGATCAAGGCCAAAGGCGGTTCTAAAGTTACAAGTGGAAGAATCAGCATGACATGAAAAGCATTCTTGGAAGCGTTGGCATATGACCTGGACATTCAGTATGAAATTAAACACATATTCATTTCTAAACCAACTTTTGCTAAATATACTAAAGTCGATGAGATTTATAGAAAGTTACTAAAGACAACAATCCCAAGTGAGGAGTGTTGGGATAAATTATGTGAATTACTAGAGTAAGCAACGGATTTGGTTGTACAGCTCAGCATCAACAACACAACAAGATTCGAAGGGCCAAACAATTAGAAATCCCACAAATTTAGTATCAACACTTCAAACAATTTGAATTTTCCTAAATATTTCTAATAAGTTAGATTGATTCAGTTTAGGAATTCCTAAATACATCTTAGTCAGTTTTGACAGGATATTTTGTAAATATCTTATAAATACTTCTCTTTTAGAAGTATCAAGGGTTGATTTATGCGTGGATTTTTTCATTCCAAAATGTTATTGTACTATTTTCATTTGATGGGATGATCAGTAATAAAAAGGACATTCTTCACAGGAGTCATGTGTTAGACTATCTGGTGATGTGCTTCTTTCATTGTTAATTTGTTATTACTTTGTTTCCATCCTTATGTTTTCCGAAATCTGAATTATTTTACAGAAAACTGATGAACGAAATTTGTTGAAAAATACACTTTTCTTCTGGCTGTAGATAATTTCTATGTTTTCTTCTGATATCATGTTAAAGAATTCTTAATTTCTCTTTAACTTCTATTGAACTTATATCTTTTCTTCCATTCCATTTCACTTAAATATAAAGGATCCATTTGGTTTATCTACCTTGCCCTGTGAAACTCCTTTTAAAAGCTGAAATAGATGCCTTTTGAACTATAGACTCCATAGCCCAATGGAAGGTTCAGACATTTAATCAACTAATCAATTTAAAACCAAACTTCAGACACTCATAACTAGCCTAATATCTAATACAACAAAGTTAAATCTTACAAAGAGAGCCTTCTTTGAAGCTGGCAGGGCTAGATTCCAGCTTGCAAAGTAGGTTTGTGGTTATCTTTGTGATTTTCTTCCGCAACCTCGGAAAATTACAAAGTGATAACACACAAAAAACTAGAATATAACCATAATATGAAAATGATGCCAGTTTGAGCTTATCCATAAGTACGAAATGACATTTTTTCTGAAATAAAACTGGTAATGATATTTAATATAGATAAGTACAAATAAATATATAGAGAGAAAAATCTATCCTTTAAGATACATTAGTTTAGTTTGCAAAATGCTTTAACATGTTTGTATTAATAACAATTAAAAATAAAATTAATATGAACAGAAAATTCCACAACTAGCAGTGAACACAAATCAAATTAAAAACAATCCAGATTTGTGAAGTCATTGGCCTTTAAGCAAAAGAAGTAGTTCATCCATACTGGAGAAGGACAAAACGGTTGGTAACCCGACCAGTAAAAATGAAGAACATAAGTTAAAAATTGAAGAGAATTCACAATTACGAGCTCTCAGAAGTAAACACAACATGAATTAATATTTATACTTGTAGCAAAGAAAAGCCCCACAATTTATCTAGTGATTGCTGAAATAAACTACATAGGGTAATTAAGTATGAACAAAGCAAGAAATAAGATTAAAATAGAAACCAATTACATGATTAAAAGTCATTGTCTGAGACATAGCATGCCATACATGCACAAAGAATTAGCAATATTATTCACTGTACAGTTCTTGTAAAAAAGGAAGAAAATAATTTAAATAGAAAATTTAAGGAACAAAACCATGTGTAATGGTACATGAGTTAGACTTATAGAATAAAATAACACAGATAATATAATATGAATACCATTATTTAAAATACCTAAAATTGAAACCCTTGTAGGGTTTTAAAACGAAAAATGTTTAAAACATGAACCATGTGGTCAGGTTGGTCAAGAGCCATGATACGGCATTAACAAGAAATAATATGGCAACAAAATAGATATAGTTATGGCTATAATCCTTCTACCGACTTGAGGAAAAATACATGTTCATAACATAATACAAATTAACAAATAAATAAAAGAATCCCAATTTGGGTAAATGAATAATCTATCTACTAATATAATGGCATACTAATATAATGGCATAAACCCTATGACATTAAATAAACTTCTTGTAAAATATATTGAAAATGACAACAATAAAATCCTGATTTAATTTTTCCTTAAATTAAATTAGGAGAAAATTGTAATTCCACATCACAAGACAACAAGAATGAGTTAACTAAGTTAATTTCACTTAGTTGGCTCAGTTAATTCGAGTTGAGGGTCTAACTTTAGTCATTTAGAGTGGTTCCTAAATTTTAGGAGCTTAGGTTGAGTTTAATTTGAGTTGTAATAATTTAATTTAGTTAAACTAAATTAAAGTCAGTTAAACTAATTCTAAACTATTGGAGGGACTAGTAGCAGGTCTAGCAGTGGGGTGCAACTTCAGTGTTCAACTAGTTAATTGATAAATCAACCATAATTAACTTCAGTGTTCAACTAGTTAATTGATAAATCAACCATAATTAACTCATGAATGCATGAAATTCGAGTTATCCAGTTGATATTGGAGTTCAAGGGCAATGTAATATCAATTTTATAATTTTCCGAGTTGTACAAGTGGTGCATGCTGTCAGAGAACGACCTACAGAGATTACACAATTATATTTGGGAATTTTCCTAATTAATACGGGGTTAATTCCCAAGGAAACAACACAAAGGAAAAGGAGCTTGTCATGTAGCAGAATTAGCTAAGTATTGGACAAAGTTAGCTTGTGAGACAATGAGATAGATTATACTTGTGCAAAGATTGTTCAAGCTTGAATAAGCATTGCTTTTCTTCTTTATTTTTTGACTAATGAAATATAAATAGGAAGGGGTTTTGAACAGTTTCTTTCCCCTTAGATAAATCTCTGAGCATATGTAATTGAATCTTGTCTCATGTGTATGTTGTGATTTCCTGATCGATTAATTGTTTCCATTGATGAGTAGATTAGATTTAAGTTTTTTGTTTTAGAATATTACATAAGGAATTTGAATCTACAACGAATTTCTACATGGTATCAAAGCTAGAATCATAATAGACAAGAGAATTTGAAGTTTGTGTAGGAGGTTCAAATTACAAGATCAATGTTGCAAGTTTTCTCTAGGGCTAAGGAGATGACTTCCACCAGACTCAGGCTCAAGTATGATTTGGAAGGAACCACAAATTTTCTAGCATGGAAGATCCATATGGAGGTGGTATTAGATGATAATGGGCTACTATATTACATCAAGACATATGTAGTTAAACCCCCAACAACTGATGCCCAAGATCTCGCTTAGTGGAAGAAGCATGTACCTAAAACGAGGAGGATCATATTGGAGGTAGTTCGAGATCATATTGTTTCGAATATCAATGGGAAAGAAACTCCATTTTTGATGTGGAAAACACTGACCAGCTTGTTTGAGAACAAAAATTACCACATGAAGATGGCACTGAAGGATAATCTTTGTAGCATTAAAATGTAAAAGGATGAATCAATTTCATAGTACTTGAGAAAATTCACACAATGCCGTGATGAACTTGGTGGGGTCAGTATTACTGTTCCAGAAGAAGATATGGTAGCTATAGCTCTATTGGGTCTTCCTAAGAGATGGCACAATTATCAGGATTTCGTGAATGGTAGAGACAAACTACCAAGGTGGGAGTAATTATGGTCCAATCTCATGGAGGAAGAGATCAAGTGGATCAATAGAGATGGAACTTCATCCAAGGTTGAGAATGAGAACTGTGGCTTGGATGGAAAGGAAAAGAAAGGGAAAGGGAAGAAATCCCAATCCAAAGGAGATTCTAGTCAGACATGCAAGAAGAAAGACTTCTCGAAGATTAAATGTTTTCACTGTCATGAGCTGGGGCACTATGCCACGAAGTGTCCACGCAAGGAGGCTGATAAGAAGCCCTCATGAGGAGAGGAAGGTGAATCTTTAACTTCACAATTCGAGTTGGATTTCACACTCATTGCATGCATGGTGGTATCAGTGATGGGTAGTGTGTGGTGTCTAGATAGTGGAGCCTCATTCGATATGCAGGCAACAAAGAATTTTTCAGTGACTTGGAGAAGGACCTCCAGATGCACATTGATATGGGAGATGATGGAAGGTATAACATGACCGATATCGACACAATTAATTTTCAGAGGGGTCTAGTTCTCCTCTCACATTGAAAGATGTCGTGTATGTTCCGGGTCTAAAGAAGAATTTAGTTTCAGTTGTTATGTTGGAATACCATGGCTATGATGCAATATTTAGAAAAGGAGAGAATTTCCTTAGACATATCTCCATGGGACAAGTGACGCAGATCAATGTTCTTTTTAAGAACCTCTATAGATTGGATGTAGAAGACTATGCTTCCTTGAGAATGAAAGCAGAGAAGGTGCAAATCCAAGGCATTGGTGAATTATGGCATAGGAGACCATTTACACCATGGAGATTTGAAGATCATGCAACGGATTTCTACAAGATAACCCAAGGGTGCACTAGAAAAATGAGATAAATGAAAAGGGTGTACACTGGGGAAGTACACCAGAGGCACCTTTCATGATAAGGACAATAGAGCACAAGCAGTCCTTTAAAGAGTTCACTCAAATATGTGTGGACCTTTCTCTACAGCCTCCATGTCCAAGCACATGTATTATGTTATATTTATAGATGATTTCTCACGTAAGTGCTATATTTTATTCAGGTAGAAGAACTACTAGACATTATCCAAATTTTGTGAATTTAAAGCACTTGTTGAGAAATACACTAGCAGAAAAGTGAAGGCTCTCAGGAGTGACAACGATGGTGAATATGTGTCTAATGAATTCAATAACTTCTATACAAAAGAAGGAATTTGATGAGAATTAATAACACCCTATAACCCACAACAGAATGGGGTGGATGAAAGGAAGAAAAAAAGCATTGTGGGAGCTGCACGGGCGATGTTGCATGATCAAGGCATACCGTTGCACTTGTGGGATGAAGCATGCAACACAATGGTATATGTTTAGAACAAGAGTCCTCATCGGATTCTCGAGATGAGTACACCGGAAGAAGATTTTTCAAGGAAGAAATAAGAAGTGTCACACTTCAGGATCTTTGGTTCATCAATTTACTGTCATGTTTCCAAGGATGCAAGGAAAAATATAAAGACGACAACTGAGTTGGCATATTTGTGGGGTACACTGATACACCTCACAACTATTCGCTATACTTTCCATCTCACAGGATGATAGTTGTTTGTAGATATGTGAAGTTTGACGAAGAGAAGTCCATGAGATGTTCCCTTGAGAGGGAGCTTCAGTTGCATGCAAATGAGGAGATTTTTCCTCTAAAGGAAGAACCTCACGATGTTGTGGAGCCGCCACAAGTGGAGGAGAAGAGAGTGGAAGCACCCACTCATGTAGAGACATCCAAAGATGGAAGGAAGTGCACTAGGGAAGCTGGCAAATTATTACATGATGCTAGAGAGACTGTGGGAGCACCCACATCATAGTGCAGATAGAGGAGGTCACCAGATCGGTACATTGGGTACATGGATCTGATGAGTAAGCTAGTTGAGACAAAACCATCCTCATTCGAGGAAGCAACGTAGAATCTAGTATGGGTTAATGCCATGGTAGAGGAATACGGTTCCATAGTTGGAAACACTGTTTGGGAAGTTGTCCCAAGACCAAAGGACAAGTTAGTGGTAGGTTCGAGGTGGATCTACAAGGTGAAGCAAGTAGCAGATGGAAGCATCGAGAAACACAAGGCCATATTTTTGTCTAGGGTTTCTCTCAAGTGGAGGGAATTAATTATGAGGGGACCTTTGCTCCAGTAATAAGGTACTCTTCTATTAGATCAATTCTAGCACTTGTAGCACAGATGGGATGGAAGATCCATCAAATGGATGTGAATGCAACATTCCTCAATGGAGAGATTGAGGAGGAGGTGTACATTAAACAACCGGAAGGATTTAGGATCTTCGGCATGTTATCACTCTAAAATTTCCCTAGGGTTGTCATGTTTTGTTTAAAGAAATAATAGAGGTAACCACAAACCTACTTTTGAGATTAGGATCTAGCCTTCCTAATGCTCAGAGAGTGCTCTCTCTTA
Organism: Pinus tabuliformis; assembly: GCA_031772625.1. Taxonomy (NCBI): domain Eukaryota; kingdom Viridiplantae; phylum Streptophyta; class Pinopsida; order Pinales; family Pinaceae; genus Pinus; species Pinus tabuliformis. The sequence continues at coordinate 745,523,394 of CM062816.1, read as the reverse complement.
ATGATTTAACTTTGTTGGATTAATTGATTTTAGGCTAGTTATTTAAGCTTGGTTGGGTTTTGATTTGATTTGGTGGTGGAATCACTGATTTACATGGATAGATAAATGTCTTTTTACCATTGGGCCATGGAGTCCAAATGTCAAGAAAATAGGATTGAATCAAGTTCTAAATATAGTTTTCATAGGGCAAGGTAGCTGAGTAAATTCATATCTTTTAGGTTGGATGGTGAAGTAGATTTTCAATCGGGGTCAAGGAGTAGTTAAGGATTCCTCAAACCGGATAATGAGGGAAATGAAAGAGGTCAATCAAAACTAGGGAGAAATGAAGAATTCCCCACTATGGATATCAGAAGAAAACATTAAAATGAATAACTGTTCAAGATAGAGTGTACTTAAACAAATTATGTAGTAACATTCCAGTTATTTCATTCAAATTGGAAAACATGTAAGTATGTGAAATACTTAAGAAAATAACAATTTAAAAAATGAAAGATACTTCACTGAAGTGGCCCAACACATGAATCCTGTAATGCAATGCATTTATTTCTCAGTCCAGTCAGCCGACTTGAAAATGTTACAATAAACCCTTAGGTTTTTAGATCAATATAACTATAGAAATGTTCAACAATCCACACCTCAATACTTCGAGTTCTGAAGTATATATACAAAAATTATTACAAAATATCCTAAAACTGATTTAGGAATTATTCAAGGAAAATGAAATATCTTCATGCAAGAAGATAGAGACAGATATGTAACTGATGTGAGCTGTCCCTCTTTTATTGCTTGTTGTTGGCTTTTCTTTGATATTATGCTGTTTTTTCTCTCTTGTTGTTTTCTTTCTCGCTGACTGTCTCTTATACTGCCTTTCACTGATACTCTTTCATCTTTAAACTCTGTTACTACTCTATTTTTGTTTTAACCTTGATTGCTCTTTTACTTGTTTTACTTTTAATCTTCATAGTAAATCATTCAACTTTTCCCAAGACTCTGCATCTGGTAATTTAATATTTACCATTCTTCTGTAGATTTCATTTGTTTCTGTGTCTTTTGAAAAAGTAGGCTTGTTTATAAAGATATGTTTTACTTCATGCTGGAGGTAAAACAGGTTCTCAAAAGTCTAATAGAGCACTTTCCCTGTAGGAATCCCTTTCATGGAGGAATTGTTGGCTTGTTCCTTTGCCACTTCTCTGATTTTCTTATCATAGTCTTCATGTGCCATCAACCTATCATTAATCACCAATGGATTAGGCAGACCTTTCTGCCTCAAAGCATCAAATTTCACCATAAACCTGGCTATTTCTAGCTCCATTGTTTGGCATTTCTCCTCAAGTTGTATCATTAGGTTCCTCTTGGTGATTACCTTCTTTACCTCTAGTATGGTCTCATTTTTGTTAGCTATTCCAAGTTCCTGCAATTCATATTTGTCATTTGAGTTAAGGAACTGGATTATCCTTGAGGCTTCTTCTGGCTTATTCCCAAGTTCGACTCTTACCCTTTGAATTGCCTCACCAACCTCTTTGACCAAATCATTCTACTCAAATATCACATGTATAGATGGCCAAATATCATTGACTGAGTCAATGATATTGGCCCATAAAAGTTGTTTTGCTTGGGCTAGTGGCTCTTTCAGTGTCAATTCTTTCTCTAACTTCTGTATCCTTTCATTCAATCTATTTGACTTCTGTGTCTCATTCTTATGCATGATTTGAGCCAGTTTCTTTTCATCCTCTAGAATTTTTATTTGTTCTTTACATTTGTTTGGATGGACATATCTTCCATGGATTTGATAAATTTACTTACTTCATCACTAGGATGAGCTGTTGCTGTTGTTGAACCTGTTGTTGATGTAGTGGGAAGTGTTGTAGCTATTGGAGCTGCTATGGCTACTGAGGCTACCAAATTAGAAGGAACCGCTATAGTAAATGTAGGAATAGCAGTGACAATAGCTTCTTCCATGCTGGAATGTTTCTCCTACACTAACTTATCCATCTCATTCTCCATTTCTTTTAATTGAGAATTTAACTGAAGAATGAGATCCATCATCTCATCTTTTTGGCTTTGATTCTCTAGAAATTCCTTGGTCTGTAGATGTTCAGAAGGAGGCAATTTTAATTTCTTATTCAATGCAACAATGTCTTCATTCTTTTTTTTTTTTTATGAGCTTTCTTGCTGCCTTGATGTCATTTGGATGATATCCAATCTCAATAATCAATTCTTCTAGTGATTTAATTATGTTATCCTTTGCTTGTGAGGATTCCTTCTCTAGTTTAAACTGTGCTGTGATATTCTCTAGAGATTTTTTAAGTTTTTGTACACTCATAGCTTTGTTGGTCATTTTTGAGTATATCATTTCTCCTGCTTGCTTATGAAACTCAATTTGATCTATAGGATGAACATTCTTGGCCAAAACTTCAAAATCTGTCCTTTTGTAATCTGCTAATGACTTAGGATGTTGTACTATGGGCTACAAAAAGGTCATCTGCATCTTCCCTGTTTTAAGGTCAAAAGCTGAAAGTAACTTATTCTGATCACTAGGAGTCTGTTTGAAATATTGGGCATAGGTTTCAGCTTTCAATGTTTCATTTCTCAACTTGATTTCTTTATACTTTTCTTTTATATCTTTTTCTTTATCCATTGGTTTGCTGGTTGAAGAGACTTCAATACTAAATTGTTTTTGAATAATTTGAGTATTGGAGGTTGAAGGCTGATGAGTTTCCTCTGAAATTGCTGGAGTTGTATTCTCTTTAACCACCGTGTCAGTATCAATGATTTCAACTGTCTCAACTGTCTCTTCTTGCTCATTAGCAGGATTTAGCTTGGGCTTCTTCCTGTACATAATTTCAAATCTGTCATTTGTTGTATCCTTGTTTGAGAAAAAACCTTATTCTCTAGTCCTTTCTGCATTTCTGTCTTGTAGGGCTGGAGTATGCAAAATGGAACTAGTATCCATATGTTTCTCCATATCTATTAAGGTGTTTTCTAAGCACTCCAACTTGTTGGCATATTTTTCAATCTCTGGCCTGGACTCATGCATAAAAAGGCTCAATTTAAAATTGAGTCTTAGTTTGCTTATGACTCCTAAAGGATGATATGGCCATTTGAAACTATTATTGAACTTCATTTCCTGTAAACATTTTTCTACTTCTTCTCCAGCTTCCCTATTATTGTAGATAAAAGGACCAAGCTGGTTTTTGATTTTAAACTATTTCTTCCTAGCTGATAGAAAATTCACATCATCTGAGTTTATGATTTTCCTGATATACTCTAATGCAAATATCCTCATGGGGTTATATTTGGGCAGCTTATAGGGAGTGAGCTGGCATCCATATACCTTAATTTCAATGTGGTTCTGGTATAAATACCAATCTCCTATTCTATTGTGTTTAGACAACTGTAAAACTTTCTTTATCTCATCACTGATCCTGGGTTGATTTCTACTGCTTATCATGTTAACCACTGGGTGAAAAAATGAATCAATGAACTCCTTGTAGCTGAAAACAATGGAATATTTTTGGATTAAGGGTGTCCAAAAGATAATAGATCTAGGATTGCCCTTAGTGTCCAACTTTTGGATGTTAACTGGAAACTTGTCTGATTGGAAATATAGGAACATATGGAACAATACTGAAGAGTATTTGAATACTCTTTCATTTGGCAATTTGATCATTTGATCATGGATTCTGTCTGCTAAGAACTAGGCAAAATTGAAACTGTAGCTGGAGGCTTGCCTGGGCCAAAAATAGAAAGGAAAGCAAGTATAGGTTCATCTACATGTTCATCAGTGGTATATCTTAGAATACAAGACAACATGGTTACAATCTATCTGGCCTTCTTAGAGAAAATGGTGGCATAGTATGGAGGACTGTCTGTAGGAATATGAGCCTCTTCTAGGATGAAAGTATGAAAAATTTGAGATCTCTTGGGTTGGTCCAGATTTAAGTACAGTTCAAGTAGGTTTTCAATAGAAAATGGGGTTTCATTTGGCTTTGGATGGATTTGCAACATTTCATTTATGGACTTTGCAGTGATTGTGAATAAAATCTGTCAGTTAGGAGAGACTATGGCTCTTTGACTTGGGATATAGTAGAGTTGGCATAGGTGGATTATTTCAGGGAATTGGTATACCTGCGAGAATAAGTATTTGGGTAAATTTGATTCCCATAGATGAATGCCATCATTCTGGTTTATGAATTTATCTTTACTCCAGTAGTGGAGTTTTAATAGATGGATAGGGGAGGCTGTGTCTTTGATCTGGAAATCTCTGTCAGACAATGGGAGGTGGTAAATATCCAGGTGAGGAGTTTTTAAGGTTTTTTCATTTAGAATGCTTTGGGAAGCCATAGTTTTGTTTATGTTATTGAATTAATCAGTATCTGGCTTAAGGAGTAGACTTAGGACCTCTGGAAAGATGAATACAATCTGCAACAAAGGGTTTAGGATGCAACAATGGGTTTCTTTAGTTTGGAAAGGTTTTTAATTAGTTCAATTTATTAACCTATTATAAATATTGTGTGGAGCTTAAGTACATGGCCTTTCTGTTACTTTCAGGAATACTTGGAAAATAAAGATTTGGTATGCAGACAAGTTCTCTGGGGGCAGCGCAGGCTTTCTGAGGCTTCAATGGTATTTATTCTACTTCAAATCGGAGTCTGCATCATCTTCTGGTCATAAATGGGGTTAAAACAGTTGAGCAGAGTTTCTGGGGTTTATAATTGGCCGACAGAGGTTCTTTGCAGTAGAATAACAGTGAAAAGGATAGAAAGGGTTTCTTTTTGGTTTTTAACCAAAAGTTGTTATCCTTTGTGTTATAGCACCATTTACCACCCTTGGTACTTGTGATGCTTGGTTTATGGTCTAGGGCAACCCCTCCTTCTAGACTTGGTCCAAATATGTAAAAAACAGTGTTTTATTCCCTGTACACTACTTTGCCCTAAGATAAAAGCGTGTACACGCGGGTCAGTCAATACCCAACCCATGTATATGTGTTAAAACACTTAGAAAATTAAATTTCCTTAATTATGGGTGGAGTTCACATGTTTTACCTATTGATTACCTCCTATTTCCCGTGGCCCAACTGTTTCCCAACTAAAAAACTAATTGGGAGAAGTATAAATAGACTTCTATGGGAAGGCCTAAAGGAGGAGAAGAGATAGAGTTATTATATTGAGATTATCCCTGACTGAGTCTGATGAATCCCTGTGCCTCATGCACTTCCCCAAGCTTCAAGAAACCCTTGTTTCCTTGATTATAAATATTCTCCCTCTTGCTTGAGATATCATGGTGTTGGTTATGGAAGAAGATTGTTGAAGACTGGGATAGGACGAATCCGGAGGACGGTTCTGCTTGGAGCCGGAAGAGGAAGACTCAGGTGAATCCTCTCCATGTTATTTATAACTTACTGCAATAAAAGAAATGTTGTCTTGTTTCCGAAATTAACTTTTTTTATGCATCAAATTATGTTGTGATTCATATATGAATGTTGTTTTGATGTATGATCAATCATTTTCTTATATGATATAAAGTCAAATTTCGTGAGTATGCTTTACTTATACACTGCTATGTATGTTCGAATTGAATGATTTTCAGGTTTGAAGAACATCAGGAGTTGCAAAGGGTCTGAACCTTGCGGGACCTACTCGAATGAAGGAAATATGGGTACCGTTGCTCTTACGTAGTTCGATTATATAAGCATTTTGCCTGAGTTGTATGAGTGTTTCCTGTTATAGTTTGCTTCTGCTCTGTTGGGGTTCTAACCCAAAGCCCTAGGGTACTTATTCCTGAAACATTAGGTGATTGGAAAACCATTCTTCTAAGCTAGAGGCTTTCGTAGAGATTATGCACAAAAAAAAAAATAGAGGTAAAAATCAATGAAGCATACTGTGTAAAATCAATTAGCACTGAACCAGAGCTACAACCGGTTAGCACTGTCAAAAAAATAAATTAAAGTCTGCAAATAAACGATGTGTATAAAACTATAATGTGGTAAGTTAAAAACATCAAACAAAGAGAAAAGTGTAATTTACTTGGCTCATTCAACTCAGTATTGAAGTATTTAGAAGCTTAGTGTGATAAACAAGGTGACAGACGAAGAATCAAAATTGTCCATGCCAAAAGGAATGCCAAAGAGGGAAGGAGTAAACCCTAACCATTTAAATACAAAAACCAGAGAAATAAACATAGTAAAAGAGTAAAATGCGGGTACAAGGGTAAACGCAGTAATAGTCATTACAATCTTGGCGAAACCCTAAGGGAGACCCACCATCGATCAATTTAAAAACAAATCTTCATCATCCATTAGAGTTAGGTCGACACACATACGTGGATTCACAACTAGGCACCACGAGTAGTACCAATGACATCTAGAGGATTCCTGACGCGACGTGCCAATCGTGTCATTAAACAAGGTATATAATGTTATTTTAATACACCATTCAATACAATTAATGACACAAGCCATATCTATATGTAAAAGTGATGTAAACATTTGTAACAACAACAATTAACAAAGATATATACCACCATTCTAGTTAGGTTGAATTGATTATGTGGAAAGGGTTTTCAAATCATCAATAATTAATGTTGTTAATAAAATAAGAGATATTACGTTAAGGGTAGAATAAGATTACAATGTATAAAGCAAACTATAATTAGTGGTTAATGTATGCTCTTGCATTAACATATAATATGGTGTGGAAAACCACATTTTAATTATCAAATATGTAATAAACATTAAGAAATTTCAATTTAAAAAATTTGGCAAATCCTTTTGACAATTAAAAGTTTATTAGATGAAAAAAAATTAACGAAATCTACGTGACTTAGATTTTAACTCTTTGTAAAGGGTAATGGTTAAGTGTAGAAGTGGAAGAAAAGATTTTGTTAAGTAAAAACATGTGCTAACAAGCGTGTGAAAGTAAAAAAGAGAAAATTTAAGATAAAACAAATACATATATAGTTCACCAAAAGTTGATACAAGATTGTTACACTAAATTTTGTCACCATGACTGCCGAATCAGATCTCTCGCCATTCGATGAGTGTCTCAAGTGAATTCCTTATCAAGCTTGAAGTAAAATAATACTAGGGACAAAAGGAATTTTGGGTTGCACTTCTTAAAAACCATTTTTGAGCATCTGCATAGTTTTCCTAGCCATTACCTGTGCATGTGAAATTTTTACCATTGTGGCCTGTGAAATTCTGCACACTGTCTTCCACTACAAACTACACAATCATGTTCACGCAAGTAAAAAAAATAAAAATAAAAAAAAATTCTAGAAGCTTTGATGGAGGAATATTATCCAAATTAGAAACCTCAAACTACTACATACCTACACCTCATCCCTTGGTTCATGGAACTAATCTCCTCCTCTTAAGCATCATATCCCTTTAGAAGAGGAACTAGAAACCTCCTCCTCTTACCTATAAATTGAGCATAAGACTAGAGGATAAAGGGAGACTTGGATATGTAAACTTATGCTACTGATTTTGGGTCTGAAGAGCTTGTCATCAAGGGAAGGAACATAAATCATTCGAAGAGGCTTGTGACATCAAGGCAACCAAGTTGTAAGCTTGTTCTCCTTTGAATTTAATACAAAGTAGTTGTTCTTTCCTAATTGCATATATTTTGATGTAATTTGTGAGATTCCTTGATCACTCACATAATTTATAATTGATTATTGATTCAACTGTATGTTGTATGTTAAGTTAGGAATTTCATTTACCTTTGATTTTATATGCGATATGCTTTGATCCCTTTGAATGTTTTTGTCTATGCATATCTCTTTTGGAGAATCATGGAGAAGCTGTGGAAAGCATTAGGAAAGCCTCTAAGGCATTGAGGAAAAGCTGGTTGTGGAAAGCACTGAAAGGACTTCTACAAGCACTAAAAGGACTTCTACAAGCACATCGCTAATAGGTAAGTGATTATTCGCGTACTAAATGTTTCGTGTTTTAGTTATAAGCTAAGGAAAGGTAGATTTTTTTTTTTTAGGTTTTATTGGAAATCTAGGGAGATCCTTCTTGTCTAGAATAAGTGATTTTTCCGCATAACAAAATTGGAAACCATACTAGAGATTGAGAGTTCTCCATTGTGTCCTGTTGTGACCCTTGACACCTTTAGACCTTTTTAAGAATTGAAATTTCTATTTTGAAACCTTTGTTTTTTTTTTTATTTATTCTTAAGTTTTTAGGTCTGTGTAGTTTTCCTTTAGTAACAGAGTGAAAATTTGCACAGTTTTCTATGGTGCACAGTGCGCAACCACACCGAATTGAACTAGTGACCTGCACAACCCTATAAATTTTTTGAAAAAGCTAGGGTTTCTCTGATTTAAGTCCATTTTTTTTTTGTTTCTATGATTTCTTAAGATTCTTTACAGTCTTATAGACTCTATCAATTTTATTAGGTGTTTTGAATTTAATTTTTGAGGAATTATTTATTTGGTTTCCTAAATTGGCCATTAATCAGAGGCTTGTCTCAGTTTCTTAAAAATTTTGCATGTTTTTGCTTTCATTTTTGCAAAAAAAATCCCTCCTCAGTCTCTGGGGGAGGTTGAATTGTGTCTAAGTGTTAATTGCCTTTGAGTGTCATCACTTTTGATCTTTCAATTTTTTTCACCCAATTTCCCTTTACTTACACTCAATTTGTTCTTTAGTTGCATTGGGGAAGGAAAATGGTCTTGTTGTTCTTTCACTGATTTGGAATAATCTTGTGTTTGGTTTGAAGAATTCTCTTGCATAGATTACATTTGCATATTTGGAATTCTCATTTTTATAACATGAATGAACATTGTGCATAGATTACATTTGCATATTTGGAATTCTCATTTTTATAACATGAATGAACATTGTGCATAGATTACAGTTGCATAGTTTTCAAGAAATTTGTGCATAGATTACATTGCATGCTTTTGAACTTAGGGCTTTGAATTACATTGGAAAATTAGGAGTGGTGCATTATGGAGTAAATTTTTTACAGAAGGACCTCTCTCCTTAATTTAGCTAGAATTCATCGAAATGAAAAAATCACAATATGATGTTCGATTACATTAAAGTTTTGAGTCAAATCATAACACCATCAATTACACATCCATTTACCCATTGAGTAAGTAACAACTTAAAAGAAAATAACGCTAATAAAATCAATTAGATTTTTTATTATTTTAGGGATCTTTCCACCTACATCAGATCAGGTTGTAGGGATTTGGAATATGGAAGTGGGTTAACTTTCCAAAGCTGCAAACAAACAATAAAATCTTGCGGTAAGGAGTAAATCCATTTATTATAGTTTGACTTTGGGAAGCTCCTCTTACAAGGGAGTTAAGCACAAGATCATCTCAGACCCATTGAATTGATTGACCCCACTTCATTGGTTATGGTAGCATGGTTTACATGTATTACAAACAATGATGAAAGGTGCTTGGGAGTCACTTGAAGGTAAACCTCAGATTAACCATGTTGATGAACCTTCAAGGGGATTGAGATTTTTTACTCTACCCTTGTGTGTACATTCGATCTGTGACTATCCCCCTAGGTTAAATTATCACAAGTGGTAACCTTAGAGACCATAATCTTAGGGATATTACCTAAGGTGATAGTGGAGGGAAAGTCTCTGTTGTACATGGAACAAATGTTGGCTAGACTCACTTGGATCTTTTTGGAGGGTATTCTTCACTCGAGATGGAATAAGTGAAGTTACTTGCACTAGATCGTGTTCATTAAGCATGTTGTCAGTGTAACTGGTTCCACCCACTCTATATTTATTCACTTTTCACATTGATCTCTGCAACGCTAGATTTCATCACCAACTAGTGATTTTGTCGTGAAATGTTTGTTTGCATGGTTTGAATCCTTAGATTTAATAGCGTGTGTTATTTGCTTATTTTTAATTTTTACAGACCTTAGGTGTGGATTGTCAATACTATTTAAATTCTTAATATAATTTATTAAAGTTGAATCTAATGGCAATAATTCTGAAATTTACCGATCAAGGAATCCCTTTTAATGGGAATCCTAGTACTTTTCCCGGCTTTGGAAATGTCGGTCCTCCTTATATGGCTATGTTGTCACTTCCTAGATTCACGATAGGTTTACTGGTGTTGTTGTTTTCAAATTATATAGTCCCAAATACTCAAACTGTACCACCTCAACCAAGTTCTCTGTCTCAACAACACCAACTGTTGGTTAACCCTTTAACTTCTTCACTCGGAATGTCTTTGTAACAGCCCTGGTGAAAATTTCATGTAAAAGTTAATAAAGGAAAAATAATAACCACACTTTATGGATTATTCAAATCTAAATGTTAGGAAAAATCTTAGTGATGGGGATCACTTGTGATTGATCAATGGCTAAGGAAATTGGCAAAGGAAATGACAAAGGCTTTGGAAAGGAAAAATGGCTTTTTAGCATATTTATTTATGAAAAAATGGAAATTAGGAGAAAAGGGAGGTGAAAGGTCAAATGTTGTATGTGAGGAGGAAAATGATGGAAAATAATGGAAAATGAAGAAAATGGAGGCCTCATTAATAAAAAGGCTTATGAGGATCAGTTCACAGACTTTTGTCAGTTCAGTTTTGGAGCTCTCTCTACATTATCTCTCTCTCATACTCTTGGACACTTAGAGTTTTCTTGGAGAACTCTTAGAAAGTGTGGCATACTTGGAGTTTTGGAGCAAGAAGGAAAAGGAAAAGCAGGAAAGTGTAAGAGGATAGTGGGATAAACAACTACAATGGGTTTTGCTTGTAGGTACCGAGTTGCATGTATGTTTTCCTCACTAGTTTTGGCATGCATGTGGTTTATTGGTCATGAGCTATCATTGGCATGGAGGATCACTTGTGGATTTTCCTAGAATTTCCGTTTCCTCGATAGCCATGGTGTTGTGGGGTTATTTCTTTGTTTTTTTTGGTTGGTTCTCATGTTTCCTTTAGCTTGGGTTGAGTTACTAGTTCCTGGAGCCTTGGTTGGACAAACACTCTGGAACCCTATAACAACTTGGATTGAGTTACTAGTCCTGGAGCCTTGGATGGAAAAACGCTCTAGAGACCTTGGTGGGTTGAGTTACTAGTCCTACAACCTTGGTTGGACAAACACTCTGGACCTCTGTATAAGCTATGGGTTAAGACACTAGTCCTGAAAGTCATTGTTGGAACAAACGCTCTCGAGCTCTGGAAGGCTTGGGTAAGACCAATTTGGTGATGGTTGTGCTGTCTAAATGTGAGGTGGTCACTGTTTGATGGATTGAGGTGGTTTGGCCTCTGGAAGCCCTAAATTGTTTGTTTTATGTGTTTTATGTGATCCCATATTCATGCTTGGAATATTGCATGGGGGTGACTAGCTAAAGAGAGAATTGGCTCAGACATGTCTATGGTCAGGTGGTTCATTGAAGTCTATTATGAAACCAGCTCAAGAAAATATAGAAAATAAAGATCAACGCCTTAGAATTCAGCCTCTTCGAGGGGGCAACCTCCTTTACATTACATAAATGAACAATTCTTGGATGATACAAATGAAAAGACCTCCTTTCTATATATAGGAGTCTAAGGGGTTATAACATAATCAGAGCCGACATAACAATAATAATGTAAGGGCATAATAATAACAATAGTGGGCTTCTATGGGGCACAATAGTAACAATATGGCCACTACATGGGTACATCAATATAATAAGTGGGTTATACTAATAACAATAAGGGGTTACACTAGTAGTATAGGGGCCTAACATGCCCCTCTCCTTCAAAAAGCGTTGTCCTCAACGCTTGAGTAGTTATTGATGCTTCTATATAAAATTCTTGTCCTCCCATGTGGAATATTCTGCGGGTAAGTTCTTCCACTTGATGAGATACTCTGAAATTGATCGATTTCGTAGCTGTCGGGTTCTTGTTTCTGTGACTGCTCCAGGTTCCAATATGATTTTTCCTTCCTCTTCAATTTCTGGCAATATTGCTTGAATTGGGATCTTTTGCAACTTTTGAATAAGTGGCCATACTTCTTCGTTCTTCTTCCATTCATCCGTTGCTTCGTTTATCCAATTTGGTTGGATAATATAAATAACACAAAACAATGCTTGCACATCTTCATACTTGAAGCATCTTCCCATTCGATAAGGTCACCATTTTTAAGTGCATGTAGTATTGCCAACATTTCCTTCTCATAAATAGCTTGCTTGAGATGTAGCAGTAAAAATACCCAATCACTTACATCAAAACATTTTTCACTACGATGTTGATCTACCTGTTGTTTCATTTGATTTTGCACCGAAGTGGCGTTATCCTTTAAAAGTTGGAGAACTTGTTGTTGATGCTCGATATGATCTTTCTCTGCTTGAACCTTTTTCTTCTTGATATGTCCTTCTATCTTTTGAGGAGTGGTAATTTCTTCCAGTCCTTTACAAGATATGGTCGGATTCATTTCTTGATGCTCGATGTGATCTTTCACTTCTTGAACATTTTTCTTCTTGATGTGTCCTATCTTGATATTTTGAGGAGTGGTAATTTCATCCATTGAATTACAAGATATGGTTGGATTCATTTCTTCTTTCTCGATGTGATCTTTCACTTCTTGCACCTTTTTCTTCTTGATATGTCCTTCTATCTTGAGAGTTTGAGGAGTGGTAATTCTTGCCAATGCTTTACAAGATATGGTCTGCTTCATTTCTTCTTTCTCTGGGGTGGTGTCCTGACGTATATCCTCTTCTTTTGATGTTTCTTGATCCTTTTCTTCCTCCTCTTCATATTCTATGTAAAATAATTTCTTCTCAGCACACCTGTGACCTTTAGTGCATTTGCTATCACAATTGTAACAAAGCCCTTTTTCTCTTTTTTCTTCCAATTGTTGTGGTGTAACCCTTGTAGGTTGTGGAAGGCTAGGAGAAACAACACTTCCATCTTTATAGTTGTGAGGGGTATGCTTCCTGGTTTCCATAATTTTGCTTTCCATTATGTCACAAAGCCCTTTTTCTCTTTCCAATTGTTGTGGTGTTGCTCTAAAGAAGGTGTTGCTCTTTGTATCCTCATAATGTGCTATCATTTCCTTCGTGAAAATTGACCACGTAACAAGTTTTTTACGAGAACAAAGCCCTTTGTACCATAAAAATTGATCTGGTTCTAAATATGAAGATGCAATACATACCTTTTGTAACATTTGTATACCATGTATATCAAAATATTGCTCCATCTGAAGTATCCAATTTACCGGATCCTTGCCATCAAACTTCCTCATCTTGTTTTTTCTTGATTTTAGGAGCTCTACCTTGAAACGACTGTAACTCTGTACTTTCAGATCTTTAAGTTCTGAAATTGTGACCTGTAGTAGCCCTCTGTGTGCTCTTTCCAATGCCACAAGTCTGATCCAAATTGGATTCTCCAAGAAAGAGTTATGCACAATCTCCCGCAGTGACCTGATTATAGACTAGTTCAATAGAGAAAACTTGTATGAAGTTCCACGTGTCACTGTTTCAACCTTTGACTCTGAAAAATATATAAACAGAAACTAAAGTCCGTCCTCTTTCTGTACCTTCTTACGAAATTTCAATCCGATGCTCAGAAAGAAAGTTATGACAATTTTCCCTAGGTCACCTGTTTTGAGTGTAATTCAGGAGTCTGAAAAAAGACCAACTTCCTCAGATCATATCTCCGAAAATATCACGTAAAAATCTCTGAAATTCGGACCCAAGGTTCAGCGTCAATTCTTCTCAAATGGGTTTTTCTTGTGACTTCTAAAACGTCACAGAAAAAACGTTATAGCGAAAATTCCACGATGACTTGTTTGGAGCAGCGAAACCCTAGAATCCAAAGCTCTGATACCAAATGTTATGAAACCAGCTCAAGAAAAGATAGAAAAGAAAGATCAACGCCTTAGAATTCAGCCTCTTCGAGGGGGAAACCTCCTTTACATTACATAAATGAACAATTCTTGGATGATACAAATGAAAAGACCTCCTTTCTATAGAGAGGAGTCTAAGGGGTTATAACATAATCAGAGCCGACATAACAATAATAATGTAAGGGCATAATAATAACAATAGTGGGCTTCTATGGGGCACAATAGTAACAATATGGGCACTACATGGGTACATCAATATAATAATAACAATATGGGGTTACACTAGTAGTATAGGGGCCTAACAAAGTCCCACAAATGGTTGGCCTTTACATCATTAATATGAGGTTATTTCTATGGATTATATGGATGTTGTTTCCTTGGTACTTATGTTGTTATTAGGTTGGTTATGAGAATGTATTTATGGCAGTGGCTATGTATGGCTCGCATCATGTTTTTAGTTTTAAATGAATGAACAATGTATCTATGGCCTAATGGATGAAACTGAAGCTAATATGTTGAGACATTAATTCTTCTTAGCAATTCTCAGATGAGTATGAGACCCCTATGCTCAGGTCTAATTTTTTTTTTTTTTGGCTGTGGTTCATGGACACCTTGGTCAACAGGTGGTCGCTACGTCCACGGAAAAATCTGAGCTGATCGAACCTGAAGGGAATCTAGCCCTGCGGCCCACTAGCAAGGCCTAACCCCAAGGGCTTCAGGTAGAATGGATCCTGTGACCTCTCGAACGATGAGGCATTGATTTTGACCAACTGAGCTAACCCTTGGGGCTCTATGCCTAGATCTATTGTTTAAACATGTAGATTACATATTTGTGACATGTTTGATGAAATGCTTGTCACAGCTAGTAGGGGTCCAACCAAGTCCTTGTTCAAGTAATTGCATTTGTTTCCTTATTTTGTTGCTACCTTTCAGTTTTTAAAGTATCATTGAATTCTGAGCAGTGACTTGTGCTCTGGGCCTAAAAAAGTGGCTCAAATCCCGAAGACGTAGGCACATCACTCGGCAAAAAAGTCCCTGGACGCATGCATACCCATGCCGTGGGAGCATCTAGAGCCTTCTGGACACATGCATGACCATATCAAGTGAGCGCCCAAGGGTTTAATGGTATAAAAAACTCATTTGGTCAGGGGATGGTTATCTAAGTGGTTGGGATGGCTCCTGGGAGTTCTATTGCTATGTGGAAGGTATGTATGGTGTGTTTCCATCGGTTCCACTTCCTTAACTGACACATAGGAAGTCAAATAATGTCATAGTAACTTCTCGTCACATGTTTACCCTGGTTGGCCGGTTACTTGGGTAAATGTGGGTCGAGGGTGTTATAGAGTGGTATCAGAGTGTTGCATTTGTATGGTATGGGTCATGGTTGCAGTGTGGTCACCATGGGAAGTTGATGGTGTTGTTGTGTAGTGTGTCGTCATGGGTGTATGGTTAATTACACATTGTTTATGCACGTTAGTATTCACATGTGGTCAACTGTACAATGTTGTGATTGTTTTTTTCATGCATGAGGTCATGGTATGTGTAGTTGATATGGTCATGCATTGAGGGCTGGACTCTAGCTAGAATGATGGTTATATGGTTATATGCTTTGTTTATATTTCTATATGCTATCATGATTATGTTATACATGTATTACACTGATTTCTTGATCTTGCAGATGAGGTATCCCCCTTGAACTATGCTAAGGTACGTCGGTTTATTGTGATTGGTTTATCTGACATGATATACCTTGTAGGAAGAATATCAAAGATGACTAGTAGGATGGTAGACTATGGTTCCTGAGAATATCCCGATGGATCAGATTAGCAACGTGGTGTTGGGCACTCTTATGATTTGGCAGACACATTGAGAAGCTTAAAGGAAAAAATAAGGAGTTGCAAGGAAGACAATGACATAATCATACAAGAACAAGAGAAATAAGTAGAGGTAAATGAAATGATACTTCAGAGTTTGTCATAATTGCAATGATAGGGATCATTTCGGATTAGCCATGAGAAAGAGGACAAAACTAATGGGGCATATGGTAGTAGATATCATGGTGGGCACAGGTTGTATAAAGTGGACATGATTAGAGATGGCAGGTCTTTAGACACCCCAGATAGGAGAGGTGATAGACACAGGTACTATTCTAGTTCTGGTTTTGACAAACACTAGGATCATCATCATTGTCGTCCTTACAGGAGGAATGACATGGGATATTTACTGGATGAGTTTAATAAAGAAAAGCCACCCACATTTGATGGAGAGATGAAGAAATCACAGGATGTAGAGGCATGGTTGCTTGGTATGAGGAAGTTATTCAGGTTGCATGATTACTCAAAGAACATGAAAGTCAAAATAGCTACATTCAATCTCAAAGGTAAAGAAGATATTTGGTGGGAAGATGTGAAGAGTGTCATAGGTATTCATGAGGATAACTTGACTTGGAATGAGTTCAAGAGATTATTCAAGAAGAAGTACCTATCAAAGAGATACTTTGATGATAGGGCAAAATAATTCTATGATAAAGATGGGATCGATGACAGATGAGGAGTACACTACAGGTTCTTGAAGCTACTGAGTTATGTGCCTTGCCTCAAGGAGGAGAAGGCCAAGATTCAAATATTCACTAGTGGGTTACCAATTGCATTCAAAGACATGATTGAGTTCAATGAGCCTAGATCACTAGAAGAGGCCATATGAAAGCTAAAGCATTGGTATGAGTAATCGAAGCACAGATTTGAGACTAAGCCAGGCTAGAAAGGCAATGTAAGGAACAAAGTAAAATGGGACAACCAACGAGCAAGACCTCAGAAAACAGGTGATAACGAGAATTTAATAATGTTTAAGAAGTTCAATGCATCTAACAGAGGATAGGGACTTTGATCTGAGGAGAATAATAAGGATCCCATGTGGTGTTGGACTTGTGGAGGAGAACATCGTGGGAGATATTGTCCACAACATCAAGGTGGTAGACCGCATATCTATAGTGCTTGGGAGGCACAAACAGTGGGAGATGTTGGGCCAAGTATTCCTAAGATCTATGCAGCACTGGATAACAAGGAGGAAGATCACTAGACGTCTATTATTGAGATGGATGGTAAGTTTTATGATCAAGTTGTTTCTATTTTGATTGAACCTAGATCTAATTATAGTTATGTTAATCATCACCTTGTGGATAAGTGTGGTTTGAATAAAGAAGTACATGCAAAGTCTTGGTTAGTGTAGTTGGCTACAGGTAAAAATAAGGGAGTTCATCATCAGATAAGAGCTTGTGCATTTTTTTTGAATGGTATTTCTATCTCAACAGATTTGAATGTATCACCATTGGGATCATACAATATGTTGTGGGGCATGGATTATTTGTACCTTCATATAACCAAGTTGGATTTTTATGACAAATCCATTAAGTGCTTGGATGACAATAGGGAAAAAAGAGTCTTGCGGGGTAAGAAGAAAGCAACATTAGTTAGAATGGTAACAACTATGCAAGCCAAGTGTAGTCGCAAGAAAGGGTGTGTGTAATTTACAATTCACATTTATAGTGACAAAGGTAAGGAAGTTGAGGATGACTTTTTTTTGAGCAGGTACCCAGTTCTACAACAGTTTCATGATGTATTTCCTACATATATTTCAGATTTTCCATCTCACAGGGAAGTAGACTTTTCTATTAAGTTGGTGACAATGGAAACTCTGACATCAAAGGCACCTTACAGGATGAACACTCCAGAGTTGGTAGAGTTGAAGTTGCAGTTGAAGGAAATGTTAGACAAGGGATACATTAAGCCAAGTGTATCACCATGGGGCACACTAAGTGAAGAAGAAGGATGGTACTATCAGGTTATGCATTGATTACATGCAGTTGAACAAAGTGACCATCAAGAACAAGTATCCATTGCTGAGGATTGATGACTCGCTCGAGTAGTTGAAGGGAGAAACAATGTTCTTGAAGATTGATTTGAGATCTGGATATCACCAGGTACACATTAAAGAAGAAGACATCTACAAGACAACTTTCTGGACCAGGTATGGGCATTACAAGTTTATTGTAGTTCTATTTGGTTTAACTAATGCTCCAGCTGCCTTTATGTGCTTGATGAATAATGTGTTTTGTCCATATTTGGACAAGTGTGTTATTGTGTTCATTGATGATGTATTGGTATATTCAAAAAATGAAGAAGATCACGCCGAGCATTTAGCAACAATGTTGATATTGTTGAGAGAACATCAGCTGTATTCTAAGCTTAGCAAGTGCATTTTCTTTTAGACTAAGGTACACTACTTGGGACATATGGTTTCTAAGGATGGCATAATAGTGGACCCAAAATAGGTAAAAGCTATCATGGAGTGGGAAACTCTCAGGAATGTGGATGAGGTGAGGTATTTCATGGGGATAACAGGTTATTATAGGAGGTTCATCAAGAAATTATCACAGATGTTGGGTCCTTATAATACTAGTGATTACCACATTACTATTGTAGTTATACCCCTTATTTATATTTTTGTGCCCCTATTACCCCCATATTGTTATTTCTGTGCCCCATAGAATCCCTCTATTGTTATTTTTGTGGCTTTATATTATTATTGTTAGGTCGACTAGATTATATTGTGACTCCTTAGACTCCTATATATAGAAAGGAGGTTTTGTCATTTGAATCATCCAAGAATTGTTCATTTATGTAATGTAAAGGAGGTTTCCCCCTCGAAGAGGCTGAATTCTAAGGCGTTGATCTATCTTTTCTATCTTTTCTTGAGCTGGTTTCATAACATTTGGTATCAGAGCTTTGGATTCTAGCGTTTCGCTGCTCCAAACAGGTCATCGTGGAATTTTCACTATAACTTTTTTTCTGTGACATTTCAGAAGTCGCAAAAAAAACCCATTTGAGAATAAGTTGCGCTGAACCTTGGGTCCGAATTTCAGAGATTTTAGCGCGATATTTTCGGAGATATGATCTGAGGAAATTGGTCTTTTTGCAGACTCCTGAATTACATTCAAAACAGGTGACCTGGGGAAAATCGTCATAACTTTCTCTCTGAGGATCGGATTGAAATTTCGTAAGAATTTACAGAAAGAGGACGGACTATAGTTTCTTGTATGCATTTTTCAGATCCATAGGTTGAAACAATGACTCGTGGCACGTCATACAAGTTTACTCTACTGAACTAGTCTATAAGCAAGTCACTGTGGGAGATTTCGCATAACTCTTCCTTGGAGAAACCAATTTGGATCAGACTTGTGGCATTGGAAAGAGGACTCAGAAGGCTACTACAGGTCAAAATTTCAAAACTGAATGATCCGAAATTACAGAGATACATCAGATTCAATATCAGGCTTCTACAAAGTGAAAAAAGGTTTGTAGTTTTTTTTTTAAATTTTTGCATAAGCTTGGTTTGAAGGAATTCAAAGGGCATAGTAAAGCATTATTATCGGTAAATGATGCCTCGAGGAAAGAAAATGCAAACACCTAGTAAGGAACCTGAAAGCTCTAGCATGACTCATGAAGAAGAGGAAGAAATGCTACATGATATATCAAAATTACAAGAACAAGTGCAACAAATGTCACGCTCACAAAAGCTAACAGAAGCTAAGATAAATGGTGTGGAGTCTAAGATAAAGGGCATGGAAGCTAAGATGGATGATTCGAACACAGATTTGAAGAGAGACATGGCAGATTTGAAGACAGATTTGAAGACAGACATGGACGAATTGAAGATAAATATGAATAAGTTGCTACAAGAAATGGGAACTAAGGAAACTCATGATGAGAATAAAAGAAATATTAATCATGATTCCATAGATGCTAATGCTGGATCGAAGACTCACCATATTCCAAAAATCGATATGAGGAAGTTTGATGGCAAGGATCTTGCCACATGGATATTACAGATAGAGCAATTCTTCGATCTCAATAATGTGCAAAACACACAAAAGGTACGTATGGCAACTGTATATTTGGAACCAAATCAGTTTGTATGGTATCAATGGCTTTTCTCTTGTAAACAATTTATCACTTGGGCAATTTTTACGGAAGAATTGATAGCACATTATGAGGATACAAAAAGCAACACTTTTTTTAGCCAATTGATAAGTCTCAAACAAAAGGGTTCAGTAATGGAGCACATTGAGGAGTTCCAAAAATTGAACATAAGGGTAAAAGATATTCCAGAGGAGTATAGGGTTGATGTGTTCATAGGGTCTTTAAAGGATAATATCCAACATGATGTTCACCTTCGGGAACCTGATTCATTAGAGAAGGCATTCAGGTTAGCAAGAAAAATGGAAAGCAAAATTATGGCAACCAGGAAGCATACCACTCACAACTATAAAGATGGAAGTGTTGTTGCCCCTAGTCTTCTACAACCTATAAGGTTGACACCACAACAATTGGAAGAAAAAAGAGCAAAAGGGCTTTGTTACAGTTGTGATAGCAAATACACTAAAGGTCATAAGTGTGCCGAGAAGAAATTATTCTACATAGATTGTGAAGAGGAAGAAGAAAAGGAGCAAGAAAGGTCAAAAGAAGAGGATATACTCCAGGAACAAAGCCTAGATGAAGAACAATTAAATCCGACCATATCTTGTAATGCATTGGCGGGAATTACCACTCCTCAAACCATAAAGATAGAAGGACAAATCAAGAAGAAAAAGGTAATAGTGTTGATTGATTCAGGAAGCACCCACAATTTTATTCATTGTAGGGTAGCAAAAGAATTGAATTGCTTTCTATATCTAGCACCAGAGTGTCAAGTGATGATTGCAAATGGAGGAACAATAAATTGCTCTGGAAGGTGCCATAATATCAAGCTATCCATGGGAGAATATGTATTGACTAGCCCAATGCTTTGCATTCCAATGGGAGGTGTTGATGTTGTACTAGGAGTCCAATGGCTACAATCCTTGGGTACAATAGCTTTTAATTTTCAATAAATTTTCATCAAATTTTCTACGGAAGGAAAGGAAGTTGAATTAAGGGGTATTGCAAGGAAACCAAGAAAGATAATCAGCTCTAATGGTATGACAAAGCTTCTAAAAAAGGAGCAAAGAGGTGTAATTGCACAATTATGTTCGCTAGATGTTTCCACATCGGAATCATCTATTTCTCCAGATCTCCAAAAAGTCCTGGACAATCATTCCAGGGTATTTGAGACTCCCAAAGGTCTCCCACCTATGTGTGATCATGATCATGCTATTCATCTGATTCCAGGAAGTGTTCCTCCAAACATCAGGCCGTACAGATATCCCTATGTCCAAAAAAGTGAAATTGAACGTATGGTTTTTGAAATGCTAGAGGCTGGTATAATTCAACTGAGTCAAAGTTCTTTCTCTGCTCCAGTAGTATTGGTGCACAAGAAGGATGGATCATGGCACATGTCTCTGGATTATAGGGAGCTCAACAAGCTCACTATTAAAGATAAGTTCCCCATTCCTGTCATTGATGAATTACTGGATGAATTGCATGGATCAATTTACTTCACCAAGTTGGATCTTCGTTCAGGATATCATCAAATGAGAATGAAGATTGAAGACATTCCGAAAACAACATTTAGAACTCATGAGGGTCATTATGAATTTTTGGTCATGCCCTTTGGCCTTACCAATGCACCTTCAACATTTCAAGGTTTGATGAATTCAATTTTCAAACCATTCCTTAGAAAATTTGTGTTAGTATTTTTTGATGATATACTAATCTACATCAAGTCTTGGAAGGATCATGTTGAACATGTTGACAGGGTGCTACGACTATTGGAGGAGAAACAATTATATGAAAAAAGATCCAAATGTTTCTTTGGAGTCCAGGAGGTGGAATATTTGGGTCATATTGTATCTCATGAAGTAGTTAAGGTAGACCCTAGCAAAATTAAAGCCATTAAGGAATGAAAAATCCCCACATCCATAAAGCATCTACGAGGATTTCTTGGGTTGACAGGGTATTATCGCAAGTCTGTTAAGAATTATGGGAGAATAGCAGCACCTCTAACAACATTATTGAAGAAAGATGCATTTTCATAGACTCTGGAAGCAACAAAGGCCTTTGAACATCTTAAAGAGGCAATGTGCCAAGCACCGGTCTTAGCTACACCGGACTTCACAAAAACCTTTATTGTGGAATGTGATGCTTCAGGAAATGGAATTGGTGCTGTTCTAATGCAAGATGAAAGACCCATTGCTTTTGAAAGTCGTCCAATCAAGGGAAAGTTTTTAAGCAAAGCTATTTATGAGAAGGAAATGTTGGCAATACTCCATGCACTTAAGAAATGGCGACCCTACCTAATGGGAAGACACTTCAAGGTAAAAACGGATCATGATAACCTTAAATACTTTTTAGAACAAAGATTATCCTCTGAAGAGCAACAAAATTGGGTCACAAAGATGTTGGGTTATGACTTTGAAATCATCTACAAAAAAGGGAAGCAAAATGTGGTGGCATATGCACTCTCAAGAAAGGATGAGGATGTGGAAGCATTGTTGTGCGCCATTTCTATTATCCAACCAGATTGGATAAATGAAGCAAGGGAGGAATGGAAGAATAACGAAGAAGTTTGGGCACTTATTCGAAAGCTACAACAAGATTCCAGTACGTCTGATATGTTAGCGCTTGAGATTTCACCTCAGGCTGAGAAAGGTAAACCTCAAGGCAACATCAAACCATTTAGCCTCGTAGCTAGCCCTACGGGGCAGGAGAAGGCTCTCTCCGGTCAATCTCGGTGGATTTTTCAATAAGCTGAGATGACTAACAAAGTAACACTGATATTAGGCTAGTAAACTGATTAGAAAGTTTGATTTGGGGTTTTTAATTCAATGACGGGGTTTTTCTGGGCTGCATGGGCAAAATCACAGCTTGAAACAGAGAAATATAATGAACAACATAGGTTATCGACTGAGACAAGGTAGGCAAGAAATTTAGCATCAAATCTAGATTTTAAATGGGATGGCAAGACTGGTGAGGAGCTAAGGAGGGCAAACAATAACTTTGAATCCTCCTTAAACAGTAGAAAACATTTAAACATGAACAAACTTATAGGTAGAGCATGGCAGGCATGAATTCTTACCTAAACACTTCATTTGTTCAGTTAGAAATGATCATGTAGTGAAATGAAACATAACAGATTACATATGAAACAAGAGAAAAACTTATGCTAAATCATCATGCCACAGGAATCTCAGAAAGAGCTGTGAAATTTCATTACAAATCCCTGCCAAAAACTGTACATTGACAGCTCTGTTCTCCAGCACTCTCAGCACTCAGAACTCTCCCCTCTCACTCTCTACCAATGAATTTTTTCTTTTAAATATATGAAATAAACACAGCTGGGGGAAAACAAATCGACCCCAAGACCAGGAATTGATTTTTATCATTATTAATAAATAAACTAACAGAAAACAATCAGCTCTTCTGAAAATAAAAATGCGCTCCTTCTTCTACTCGAACTGTTGAAAACTGATGAAGCGGTGGCATTACAGGTGTCACTCCCAATTACTGAAAATAAACATAAGCAGTCGAATCTGTATGCCACTTTGCACATTCTGGGTTTCATAACTGCGCCCCAAATCTGGAAATGCGTTGGCCATAAAAACAACCTTTAAACTAACATTCTGCTGATGGCTTGACATATGGAGAGCTGATCCTCATAGGATCAGGATTGAAATCTTAAATCAAATCACATTCTTTGGCTATGATAGATAGCACAAAATCCTCCATTTGCTATTAAAGATAGAAAGCCTTCCATTATTCCAGCGTGAAAACCGAAATAGGCAAACGATCCTTGGACTGCCACTTTGCAACCGCTCTCAAATTTATGGAGATACGCTCTGCTGCTTTACAAAAATACGGGTCAAACCGCCACATATTCAAATGCGCGCATATCGCAATGACTGCCACCTAATAAATGACCTCTGTATCGGTTAGAGTCTGTTTGCCATAGAAATTAGTTGCAACAGAAGAATAAAAATAGGGCAAGCATTTACTGGTTGTTGAAGTAGTGGCGAGAGAACTGAGGCTATCCGTAAAGATTTTGTAACATGAGGGCCGCTGTAATCTAGCCACTTTGCAATGTCTGGCAAATAGACCCAATTGACACCACCTTGATGCCATGATTTTAAAAGTTTTCCAGCGATCAGCACAAGGATGACAGCTAAAAACTGACAAGTGCTAAGTTGCTGAGCATGTAATGATCCTGCACGTTCACAATTCAATCTCAAAGTTGTATCTGGACTCTCCATATTGCTGCTATGGCATTGAAAATTAAGATTCTCTCTCAACTTTAGTTGGTCCTGACACCAGAAAAATTCGAATTTTTCTTCTGATTAAGAATTCCAAACTTGACATGTTCTGTGTATAAGAGTAATGCACAATGTTGATAATAGAAAATACCACATATACTGCTCTTCCTCTACCAATGAGCTAGATCCCAGACTAAGCACATGAATGCAAATTCCAAAAATATCTATTATTTTTTCTAGATTTCCAGTATGATTTCGTTCCTCAATCTTAAGGGAAAGGCGTTCTGACATTTCACTTAATGTTTGGCGCACTCTGAATGAAATACCAAGAAGCAAAACCAGAGATCCAAACATTAAAAACCCTCCCAATGCGAGCAAAACTGATGGCTTCTCAGTGTTTCCTCTTGCTAAATATTCCGATGCAGTCTTTAAGAACTCAGTATAGGCCTCCACTGCGAGTATTTGGATCTTTATCATAAATGCACTGATCAAAATCTAGACAACTTTCTTTCTGTTGTCAAGAATCATGCAGGAAAATAGCTCTTGTAAATAAATAGCATAGTCTTGCATCCATTGGTTCACCACCCATTTCTCTTTCCAAATATTCATTATGTGTTTCCTTATTGCATAATGATATAATACACTTCGAATTGGGCAAACGTGCTTTTAGTAGTCTCAGCAGTTGCCAAGAATTTAATTGAAGTGCTCGAAGCCTTTGCTCATCAGTGAATGAATGGAAAAGTTGTGGAAGTAGAACACCCACGCTATTTTTTGGTATTGGAACACCCAATAGAAGAGCTAGTGTTGGTGCAATGTCAACAAGGGTATATGAGGCTATGAATATTTGATTCAAGATCTGGACCTGCATTTTGTAATACTAATCGTAAAACAGTCCCTCTGTAGCGTGCCCGAGTCCTCCTTGCTCATAAGTTTGTGCCTCCGCTCAATATTTGAGAGAAATGATCCACTACTAAGAGGCACATCAACACCACCAGAGCTTCCTGCCACCAATGAGATTAAACGTTGAAAATTGCTCAGTTGCCTCAGCTAGTTGTGAATAAGAGAGATGTTGTACAATTGTGCCTGGTACCATTTCACTTTTACTGTTGAATTTGAAAGATTTTTCTTCCCATGCATCCTGTAATAGATCCGAGGCATGAGATGTCATGAGCATGAAACTCTTCCGTGAAAGATGACCCCTGGCTTATTAGATTAGTAAAACTGTTTGTGCTATTATCAAATGAGACATTTGAAAACGAGATTCTTAGTCTGTCCTTGTAGTGTATAAAGCAAGCCATAGAGACAAGAAGTGCTATGGCTACCAGTATAATACACAATATAATAATGGATAGAATTAATTTTCCCATGGTACCATTGCCCTGAAAATCTAGATGCATATGGATAACTTGATTCCTATTCTAAGGATTGAGAAAGGTCCAAGAATTGGATCCTGCAAGATGCCTTCTCCACTGCTATTCTTCTGAATCAAGATTGTTTCTGTGGTTTTTATATCAGCATAGTTTGTTGATCCTGAAAATGATAAAATGATAGATATCTAGAATGACATTTACACCATGCCTCGCAATGGGAAACACCTATGAGGATGAAGGAGCGGAAGGCATTGTTGATTTGATTATTAAATTGCCAGACTTTGATTGCTGATGATGTTTTGAATTGTGTTTGTGCTTTTGCAGAGATAGGAGCTGAGGAAGCTGCTCCCTTTTGAAGAGCTGGAGCATAAATTACATAATTTAAATCAACACATTAAATGATTTCTTCTTCAAAACCCTGTTTTGAAGAAGAATCAATCTCTGACATGAGACAGAGTCTAACATGATACATTTAGCTGGAAAAATGATTCGTTATGGTACAAAGATCGCTTATACCTTTGTAATAATTCCCAGCTAAAACAAAATATTCTTATGAAATTGCTCACTTCTCCCTTAGGAGGGCACTCAAGATTTTTAAAAACTTACCACAGGGTTAAGAAGGAATTTTTTTGGGATGGCCTTAAATCAGATATTCAAAAGTTTGTGGCGAAATGTTTGGTTTGCCAACAAAATAAAGTTGAAACAATTAAGACACCGGGTCTACTACAACCTTTATCCATTCTAAGCCAACATTGGGAGGAGGTTTCAATGGATTTTATCACAGGTTTACCCAAGTCTGAGGGAAAAAGTGTCATCATGGTGGTAGTTGATAGACTTTCCATGTATGCACACTTTTGTGCATTATCACATCCATTTAAAGCCAATACAGTTTCTACTGCATTTATGGAAACAATTCAAAAGCTACATGGAAACCCAAAGATTATTGTAAGTGACAGAGATCCCATTTTCACTGGAAATTTTTGGACAGAATTATTTTCTTGTCTTGGTACTCAGTTAGCTCATAGCTCGTCTTATCATCCTCAATCTGATGGGAAAACTGAGATAGTAAACAAATGTTTGGAAGGATATCTTCGTTGCTTTGTATCTGATAAACAGACACAATGGGTCAAATGGTTGCCTCTGGCTGAATGGTGGTATAACACTTCCTTCCATACAGCAACAAAAATGACCCCATTTATGGCACTTTATGGGTATCAACCACCATCCATCACATCATATTTAAGAGAAAATTCTAAGGTTCAGGCAGTGGAACATCACATCGAACATCAACAACAAGTCCTCCAACTCTTAAAGGATAACCTCGTGTTGGCACAAAATATATGAAACAACAGGCATATCAACATCGCAGTGAAAAAAGTTTTGATGTAGGTGATTGGGTATTCCTACGGCTACAACCATATAAGCAAATGTCCCTAAAGCAAACTAAGAAGGATAATAAATTATCACCAAAGTATTATGGTCCGTACAAGGTGTTGCAAAAGATTGGTACTATGGCATACAAATTGGAGCTTCCTGCAGCTTCTTGGTTGCACCCAGTTTTCCATGTTTCATGTTTAAAGAAGGTTATAGGCGACAAGCTCCCAGTTCAAACAATATTGCCAGAACTTGACGAGGAAGGAAAAATTATATTGGAACCGGAAGCAGTCACAGAAACAAGAACTTGACAGCTATGAAATCGATCAATTTCAGAGTATCTTATCAAGTGGAAGAACTTATCCGTTGAAGATTCCACATGGGAGGATGAGAATTTTATGCAGAAGTATCTAGAACTACTCAAGCGTTGAGGACAACACTTTTTTGAAGGAGAGGGGCATGTTGGGTCCCTATAATACTAGTGATTACCCCATTACTATTGTAGTTATACCCCTTATTTATATTGTTGTGCCCCTATTACCCCCATATTGTTATTTCTGTGCCCCATAGAATCCCTCTATTGTTATTTTTGTGGCTTTATATTATTATTGTTAGGTCGGCTGGATTATATTGTGACTCCTTAGACTCCTATATATAGAAAGGAGGTTTTTTCATTTGAATCATCCAAGAATTGTTCATTTATGTAATGTAAATGAGGTTGCCCCCTCAAAGAGGCTGAATTCTAAGGCATTGATCTATCTTTTCTATCTTTTCTTGAGCTGGTTTCATAACATATTACCATTGGGATCATACAATATGTTGTGGGGCATGGATTATTTGTACCTTCATATAACCAAGGTGGATTGTTATGACAAATCCATTAAGTGCTTGGATGACAATAGGGAACAAAGAGTCTTGCGGGGTAAGAAGAAAGCAACATTAGTTAGAATGGTAACAACTATGCAAGCCAAGTGTAGTTGCAAGAAAGGGTGTGTGTAATTTACAATTCAAATTTATAGTGACAAAGGTAAGGAAGTTGAGGATGATTTTTTTTTGAGCAGGTACCCAGTTCTACAACATTTTCAGGATGTATTTCGTACATATATTTCAGATTTTCCATCTCACAGGGAAGTAGACTTTTTGATTAAGTTGGTGACAATGGAAACTCTGACATCAAAGGCACCTTACAGGATGAACACTCCAGAGTTGGTAGAGTTGAATTTGCAGTTGAAGGAAATGTTAGACAAGGGATACATTAGGCCAAGTGTGTCACCATGGGGCACACTGATATTGTTTGTGAAGAAGAAGGATGGTACTATCAGGTTATGCATTGATTACATGCAGTTGAACAAAGTGACCATCAAGAACAGGTATCCATTGTTGAGGATTGATGACTCGCTCGATTAGTTGAAGGGAGCAACAATGTTCTTGAAGATTTATTTGAGATCCGGATATCACCAGGTACACATTAAAGAAGAAGACATCTACAAGACAACTTTCTGGACCAGGTATGGGCATTACAAGTTTATTGTAGTTCTATTTGGTTTAACTAATGCTCCAGCTACCTTTATGTGCTTGATGAATAATGTGTTTTGTCCATATTTGGACAAGTGTGTTATTGTGTTCATTGATGATGTATTGGTATATTCAAAAAATGAAGAAGATCATGCCGAGCATTTAGCAACAATGTTGATATTGTTGAGAGAACATCAGCTGTATTCTAAGGTTAGCAAGTGCATTTTCTTTTAGACTAAGGTACACTACTTGGGACATATGGTTTCTAAGGATGGCATAACAGTGGGCCCAAAATAGGTAAGAGCTATCACGGAGTGGGAAACTCTCAAGAATGTGGATGAGGTGAGGTATTTCATGGGGATAACAGGTTATTATAGGAGGTTCATCAAGAAATTATCACAGATTTATTATCATATCACATCATTGCAGAGGAAAGGTAAGAGGTTTGAATGGACAAAGGAGTGTGCGGCTAATTTTTCGTAGCTTAAACAATTGTTGACACATGCACCAATGTTAAAGATTTCAGATCCAGACAAAGAGTTTGTAGTATGTACAAATGCTTGCAAGAGAGGACTTGGTCAAGTTCTTATGTTGGATGGACATGTATATTGAAGGTAAAGAGAATAGGGTGGCATATGCTCTTATCAGGCGGATACATGTGAATCACATAGCAGCTATGAGATCCTATGGGACAAACTTACAATATAGGATCTTGCTGGTAGGTCAGCAAGATGTTAGGTATATGGAGATTATACACAAGTTGCAATAGAGTACAGGTACATGTGTAGGTGCACGGATGTGAACTATCATCCCACGACAGATGGGTTGGTTAGATTTGGGGACATAATCTATGTGCCAAATAAAAGTGACCTAAAGAAGGTGATATTGAGGGAGTTTCATGTGAAACCATATTTAAGTCACCCAAGTTATCAAAAGACATTGAAAACAATGAAGAAATTCTATTATTGGCTGAATTTGAAGAGAGACGTAGCAGAGTTTGTGGCTAGGGGCTCGAATTGTCAGAAGGTGAAGGTAGAGTGTAAGCATCTAGGTGGACTACTACAACCGATTCTGATTCTAGAGTAGAAATGGGAGGTCATTTCCATGGACTTTATCACAGGGTTTCTGAGGAAAATGGGACAATATGATTCCATCATGGTAGTGATGGACAGGTTGACAAAGGTAGGGCACTTCATTCTAGTGAAGTCTACATTCTCAGCAAGTGATGTAGCACATATTCATTAGGGACATGGTAAAATTGCATAGAGTTCCAAAGCAGATTGTGTTAGACATGGATGTGAAGTTCACTTCCAAGTTTTGGAAGGAGTTATTTGCAGGTTTGGGCACAAAGTTGGCCTTTAGTACAACTTATCATTTGCATACAAATGGGAAGATAGAGAGGATCAATAGGAAATTGGAGGACATGTTGACAATGTATGTGATGCATCAACAATGGAAGTGGGAAGAGTACCTTCCACTAATAGAGTTAGCTTACAACAATGGATACCGAGAGTCACTAACGATGAGTCTGTTTGAGGCATTGTATGGGAAGAGTTGTAATACTCCCATCAATTGGAGTGATCCAATTAACAGGGTGTTGATTGGATTAAACATGTTGGTAGACATGGAGTAGGAAATGTAGGTAATCAAGAAGAATTTGAAAGTAGCATAGGATAGGTAGAAGATCTATGTAGATCGGAATAGGTTGTTCAAGGAGTTCCAGGTTGGGGAACAAGTGTACTTGCGCATCAAACCAAAGAAGAGCTCCTTGCGGATTGGATCATGTGCCAAGATGGCACCCCGATTTTGTGGACCTTTCAGGGTTATTGAGAGGATTGGGCCAGTAGCCCCTCGACTTGCACTGCCTTCGACAATGAAATTACATGATGTTTTCAATGTGTCATTGCTTAATAAGTACGTTAAATATGTTGATCATGTGATTAAATGGTTTGTATTGCAGGTGGATCCAGAAGGAGAATTCTAGCTGGAACCGCAGTGCATTTTGTAGAGAAAGATGCTCATGCTCTGGAACCGACCAATCAAGCAGGTTAAAGAGAAATGGAAGCACTTTGGGTCTGATGAAGTTACATGGGAGATAATAGATCAGATGCATGCTATGTATCCTTCCTTATTCACTGGTTGAGCATATGTTTTGGTATATGTCTTTGGTATATGTTTTTGGTGCATACTTCGATGATGCTTGGTATATGTACACATGTATATGGATGTAAATACTTCCATGAGCTATTTTATAAAGCTCCAATAAGTGGTATGGGTGTCATGTCATTATGACATTATACTTGTTATGTTGTCATGTTGGTTTTCTTCTTAGCGGGGTGATCATTGTAAATACTACAACAAGCTAAGTTATAAAAATCCATGGGAAGTATGTGTTGGTTATAATAGTCTTGTGGTTGCAGGTGTTTTTGAACACCGAGGATGGTGTTCCCCCAAGGGGGGTGGTTCTATAACAACCTCGGTGAAAATTCCATGTAAAAGTTAATAAAAGAAAAATAATAACCGCAGTTGATGGGACACTTATTCCAAGTTGAATGTTGGGCAAAATCTTAGTGATGGGGATCACGTGTGATTGATTAATGGTTAAGGAAAATGGCAAAGGCAATGGAAAAGGCTTTGGAAAGGAAAAATGACATTTTGGCACATTTATTTATGAAAATAATGGAAATTAGGAGAAAAGGGAGGTGAAAGGTCTCATGTTGCATGTGAGGAGGAAAATGAAGAAAATAGAGGTCTCAATAATGAAAAGGTTTATGAGGATCAGTTCACAGACTTTTGTCAGTTTATTTTAGAGCTCTCTCTCTATTATATCTCTCTCATACTCTTGGACACTTAGAGTTTTATTGGAGCACTCTTGGAGAGTGTGGAATACTTGGAGTTTTGGAGCAAGAAGGCAAAGGAAAAGCGGGAAAGCGCAAGAGGACAACGGGATCAACAACCACAAGGGGTTTTTATTATAGGTACCGAGTTGCATGTATGGTTTACTCACTATTTTTGGCATGCATGGCATATTCATGTGGTTTATTGGTCATGATCTGTCATTGGCATGGAGGATTGCCTCGATTAATAGTGGATTTGCCTAGTGTTGCCATTTCCTGGGTAGCCATGGTGTTGTGGGTTTATTTCTTTATTTTTTCTGGTTGGTTCTCATGTTTCCTTTAGCTTGGGTTGAGTTACTAGTTCCTAGATCCTTGGTTGGAAAAACACTTTGGAGCCCTATAACAACTTGGGTTGAGTTACTAGTCCTGAAGCCTTGGTTGGCCAAATGATCTGGAGCCCTTGCTGGGTTGAGTTACTAGTCCTTGAGCCTTGGTTGGACAAACTCTCTTGATCCCTATATAAGTTGTGGGTTGAGTTACTAGTCCTAGAAGCATTGGTTGGAGCAAACACTCTGGAGCCCTGAAAGGCTTGGGTAGAGACGAATTTGGTGATGGTTGTGATGTTCGACCGTGAGGTGGAATCACTATTTGAGGTGGTTTGGCCTCTGAAAGCCCTGGATTATTTGATTGATGTGTTTTATGAGATCCCACATTCATGCTTGGAATATGGAATGAGGGTGACTATCTGAAGAGAGATTTGGCTCAACCATGTGTACGGTCGGGTGCTTCGTGGAAGTCCCACAACTGGTTGGACTTTGAATCATTAATATGAGATTATTTCTCCTTGTTATTTCATGAGTATTGTACTGGTTTATATGTAGATTATATGGTTGTTGTTTCCTTGGTATTTCTATTGTTATTAGGCTAGTTATGAACATGTATTATGGCAGTGGCTATGTATGGCTCTCATCATGTTTTTACTTGTAAATGAATGAAAAATGTGTCTATGGCCTAATGGATGAAATTATAGCTAATGTGTTCAGGAATCAATGCTTCTTAGCAATTATCAGATGAGTATGACACCCCTACGCTCAAATATGTTGTTTAAACCTATATATTACATATTTGTGACATGTTTGATGAAATTCCTGTCACGGCTAGTAGGGGTCCAACTAAGTCCTTATTTAATTAATTGCATTTTTTTCCTTATTCTGTTGTTCTCTTTCAGTTCTGAAAGTGTCATTGAATTCTGGGTAGTGACCTAGGATTTGGGCCTGAAAAAGTGGCTCAAATCCCGGAGATGCAAGCACAACACTGGGAAGAAAAGTCCCTAGACACATGCATACCCATGATGTGGGAGCATCCAGAGCCTCCTGGACACATGCATTCCCATATCAAGGGAGCGTCTGAGGGTTTAATGGTCTAAAAACTTAGTTGGTCTCAGGGTCTGGTTACCTAAGTGGTTGGGATGGCTCCTGTGAGTTCTGTGGTTGATGTGGAAGGTCTATATGGTGTGTTTCCATTGGTTCCACTTCCTTAGATGACACATAGGGAGTCAAATGATATCATAGTAAATTATCGTCACATGTTTACCTCGGTTGGCCGGTTACTTGGGTAGATGTGGGAGGAGGGTGTTACAATCTTCATCCCTTTCTTCTTCTTTTCTTGGTAAAAGCCTTGATGCTAGTAACCAGGTGGCTAAGAAGAAGAAAAAAGGGAAGAAGAAGGAAAAGAAGAAAGGTAAGAAAGAAGTCAATCAACCAGCTTTGAGTATGGAAATTGTTGAGGAACTATTCAAAAGAACCCACAAGCTAAAATTTCCTTGAAAATTTTGTAAGGGTGACCACCTTCTTATTTATTGTCCTGGTATTCCAAAGTTGTTAGAAGTGTGGTCTAAAAATTATTATCAACTTACTATTAATCCATCGACCAGTGATTGTTAGGTTCCTGGGAAAAAGGGTAAAGTTAGGTTTCCTTGTAGGTTATGCAAATGGATTCATCATAGTCACATTTTCCCTAATATGGATGAAGCCTCCAAATTATTGGAAAAACTTATTGTTTTATAGCAACAACTTCCAACTAGTTACCATAAACTTTCTCCCAACCTACCATCAATTGACGAAGTGATTGATGTAATTCCAAGAACAGTCAATCCCACTCTTCCATCAGAGAGTGAAGCACATATCATTCAATTTGATGAACCATTAGTCGATCAAGTGGTTGAATCAATTCCACATTTAGTTGGTCCCACTCTCCCCTTAGAGAGTGAAATTAATACCACTCAGGTTCTTCTTGTTACTTCAGATTATTCTACACAAGGGCGAATTTCGCCTGTTTCCATCAAACCCCCTCCAAGTAATGAGGGTTTTTCCTCTGATTGGAGTAGACTAACAAAGCTTCGTCTTCCTTCTTCTACCCCTTTCCAAATCATTGTGAAAGAGTATGGTAAGAATGTGTGTCACACAAATGTCAATCAAGGTGTTTTTGCCATTATTTTATCCTCAAACTCTTGGAAAGCTTTGGGTTCCCCTTAGCTTGTGCCCATTACACATAATTTGTTAGATTTTAACAAAACCATTAGTGAACCTTTAGGGATACTTCCTACGTTACTTATTACTCAGGAAGGAAAAATTGCCTGTATCGATCTTATGGTATTCCAAGGCCCCCGTTGTAACATAGATGGGTTTGTTAAGTTAGATGTTTTTATTAAAAAAAAAAAAAAAAAAAAAAAATAGAAAAAATAGAAGAATAGAAAAATAAAAAAAATAAAAAAATATGATATAAATCTCAAAATGTAGCACACTTGTTTAAATGCCACTTTTATGAATAGATCATTGTTTGTTAAATCTTAAATGTGAATAATATAAATAAACACATTTATTTTATGAATAGACTTGCAACAAGACTTGTTGTCGTTTTTGTGTAATTTGTAATAAAGTGAATAGAGTTGATCTGTTGCGCTAGAAGATCGACAATTTTCATATCACTCCGCACCGCCCGAGCCCATCCAAGGTTTAACCAATGGGGGGGGTGGTGTCTGGAAAAGTGGTCTCCTCTCATACCACCTCCGCCACGTGCCCCTCTCACATCCACTCCACACCCCCCCACTCCAAAACCATAAACCACTACCTACCCCCTCCGAAAACCACTTTTCCCCATCTGAAAGGCCGTTATGCCATTTCCCTCCAATTTCCTAATAAAACTCTCATTTTTCCAAGTGTCAACTCCCCATTTGACAATCATTTTCCTATTAAATTTGTTCCGTTATACATTAATAACCACCCCTCTGCATCATTTAATGGATAAGTCATAATTTCCACATAAATCACCACCTTATAACATTACTTGTGTTTTATTCCAGGTTATTAGATCCTGTATTTCCTCGCTACTCTGTCAGGTCATAAACTAAATTACTGCTACCATTTACCAAGCTAAACCATCGCCAGAGAAACCAGTGAAACCCAAAGATTATTCCAACCATCAGTCAACTAGGAAATCAGTCATCTCCGGGTAATTTCAGTCATTTCCCAATTATTTTCTTTCATTCATGTCTTCCAAGAAGAAATCAAAAACCTCAGAGAACCCTATGCTTCCTCCCACTATCGATCTAGACCATCAACTATTAGTTGACCAGCTATATAAGGTTTTTGAAACCATTTGTGAATTAGATCTTTATGAAATTCATAATTGGTTAAAACATAAGTTTTTAGACATGAGTGATGAATTAAACCTCTGACACTCTTCTTTACCTCAGTTCATCATGCCACAAACCCATTATTTCCTAGATTTTGTCTCATGGTGTCATATTAGGTATGTTCCCAGTCAAAGAGCAGTAGTTTCCAAAAATAATGAAGTTTTGTTTACCATTACTGTTGAATCAATTAATCAAATGTTACAGATTCAAAACCCTGAGCCTTTGCATCCATTTTCTCCAGAAACCCTCATGGATATTTATAAAAATCTTGACTTTCCTCAAAGAGCCAAGATTTTTGAAACTTTTCTGCTAGAAAATATTCAATTGCCTAAGACCAATCCACCATATGAAGCATCTATTTTTCCAGAAATGACCCAGCAGATTATATCCATTTTTTCATGCCTGTTAGGTTATTATTCTGATTAGTGGGTCGATGAGGTCCTCATAGGTTTCCTGTCAATTTTCTCAGTCGATGAAAAGCCATCTCTAATTTTCAATTTCAGTGAATTCTTAGCAGAATCAATTCATGATCAGTTCATGAAGTTTTCTACAGAAGGAATGTTCAAATATGCCTCTGTTTTAGTATATTTGTTCATGTTTTATCAGTCAGAGAGGTTTTCCTTTCCCCTACAAAAGATGGACAGCCAGGGAAATCCACAATCAGTGATCCATTGGTCTCCCTTGGTGAGGAAGAACACCACTGAATTCACATTCAGTGACTTTGTAGATCAATTTATGTATGTTGTTTCTTGTTTACTAAATAGTGATGCAGAACCAAGGATTGGGCTAGAGATTAGAAAAATCCTACATCTCAGTGAACAAACCAAAACAGGAGATTGGTATTTATACCAAAATTATACAGAGATTAGGATCTATGGATGTGAATTACCTCCATATAGATTACCTAAGTTTGTTCCTATCCAAATTTTTGCACTGGAATACATTAGATAGATGATCAACATGGATCAACTTCATTTTCTAGCAGCAAAGAAGAAGGCTCAATTTAAGATCAAGACTCAAGTAGGACCTTTTATTTGTAATGCTAGATCAGTAGGGAAGGAAGCATAAACTATTTTAAAGCATATGAATTTCAAATTAAGATTCACTTGGTCATATGATCCCCTAGGAGTGATTTCAAAGTTAAGAGTAGAGAAAAAAGCTACCCCATATGCTCACACTCCTAGGCCTGAGATAGAACAATATATGAACCAGGATGAATGGCAAGAGAATACACTTCAGGAGGCAGAAGAGAAGGTTATATCATCTATAACATCACAAACTCCTATACCAGAAGAAAAGCAGGACAAAAGGCCAAGGGATAGTGCTTCCCCTATGGTAACATAAATTTCAGCTAAAGAGTTCAAAATATACAGTAAAAGGCAGAAGACAACCAATACAAGTGAGACACAGCAAGAAAATATTTCACAGCAACACCCAATTTTATTGATAGGCCCATTTGTGCCCTCATCTTCCAGAAGAGAAGAAATGAATATAGGATCTCCTATGTCTTCATTCAGTCAAGATATATCATCATCTTAAACAGGAGAAATGCAACAGACTTAGAAAGAACCAAACATCTTTGCAGTCTACAAGGAAATCAAGCAGAGAAATGAAAGCTTCCACTTATCTACAGTTTTGGGAGAAAACATCTACTTCAAAAAATCGGTTACTTTATGCCTTCGACAATGAGAATGGAAAGATGCAAATAGCCTTCCTGGAACCTAAAATCACTCATCCTAGAAGTGCAGATGATTACACCAAATCAATATTTTCTTTTGATGCAAATTTGATTCATCCTATTGACCATATTGATTTACATGAACAATCTGGTAAAATGATATATTCTTCTCTTACTAGTTCAACTATGGCAGTATCAAAGCTACAAGAATCACTAGAAAACATTCAGTCTCAGTTGAAGATAGAGAAAATATCTTCCCTAGCTAAAGATACAAGGATTAAATCTTTAGAAGATTTAATAATAAAGCTGGGATATGATCCCACTAATGTGAATGTAGAAGAAGAGGTAATTAAGAGAAATAATGTAGACATAGCTTCTTTAAGAAAACAACTTAATCTTCGCTCTACAAAATATCCACAGACTAAATAAATAGGACAACTTGAGCAAGAGAAGGAGGACATGTTTAAAATTGTAATTGAACAATATGCATACATAGAGAAAATGGAAGCTCATATTGACAAGTCTTTAAAGGAAAAGGAACAATAGGGAACACAACAGAGAAATAATGTTCTTTTAGAAATTCCAGTGACAGCAATGCCAATTGTAGCTACATCAACAACGACTTCAGCAGTGGAAACCTCATCAATTTATCCGGTAGAAAAACTCGCAAAAGCAATGGAATATTTATCAATTAATGGGCAGGGAATCGAGAAGTTAAAAACTCAACTTAATAATTTACAAGAGAAAAAAACTAAAGATTGACAATGTATATTTAGCTGAGTTATAGAAGACACACAAGCTTACACAGAGAATTGAATTCCTAGAAAATCAATCTATCATAGATGATACCATTATACAAGCTAAGGAAAGTATCTGGATAGAGATAAATGAAGCCATCACTGAGATATGGCCTTCAATTGAGATCATATTTGAACAAGATGAATTAGTGCAGAGAGCCAAAGGAGTAATAGCAGATGTAAAGAAGGAATTGGGTTTAAAACTAGGAAAAGAAAATACATTGATAAGGGTTTTGAATTCCAAAACCAGAGATGAGCTGGAAGAAATTAACATAGAGGACATGACAAAGACTATATTGGAAGTGAGAAAGATTCTCACTAAGAAAAACTTGATGTTGCAATTGGAAAAAAAGTGCCATAACCTTGAATCTAGTATCCATAGGTTTCACAAAAAATTCTCTGTACTACATCAAAAAGGACTGCCTGGATTACAGGGAATGGGAGACACATTGATTGATCTAGAACAATATCAAAGAAAATTATATTCAATTACCACAAATAAATCCAGATTTTCTAAGATTAAAGGTACAATCATAGGCAAGGATTTTATGGAAGGCCTAAGTTATGATTTATTCATCAAACATGAAATAAATCATTTATTTTTGGTTAAACCAACTTTCCAAAAATATACTGATGTAGATGAAACATTCAGAAAATTGGTTAAATGCACAATTCCAGATGAAGAAAGGTGGGAAGAGTTGTGTAAGTTATTGGAGTAAATGAGTCATGGGTCATCAACAATTATCAACAACAAAGTAGCAGGTTAATCAATTCACATCAACACCAGAATCCTTGAAAATAGTGACAGCAACAAGCAACAATTTTATTTCTCTATCTTTTTGCACTATTATTGTAAAAGAAATTTTTAGATATTTTGGAAACAATTTTTAGATATTTTGGAACAAATTTGTATAAATACTTCCAAAACGAATTATGAAGGGTTGAACCCTTGGGATAAGTTTTTCTTGAGCAAAATTGCATGTATCTGAAGCTTTTTTATATCAATAAAGGATTTTGGATTTGCTTCAAATAGCTTGTCATCTTTGTGAGTTCTTCTTAAGTTATTCATTACATCTTGTTGTTTCTGCATGTATTTATTTTCATTGAAGAAATCTGGGTAAGATAGAACTGAGTTTCAACCTATCTTAAATCCCCTGTGAAGTTATAATATATTATAGAGATTAGTTTATTTGATTATTTGTCCAAATTAAACTCCTCTACATTAATTAATTGTCACTTCTTCATAAAATTAAATACATTTTGTTGGGCAGTGAACATGGTTTACTAGCATCTTTCTTTATGATAACTTTGAAATATTCTGTTTGAATGTTCAAGTTCATAACTTCTTAGAATTCTTCCTTCCAAATCTCTTGAAATCTAAATTACTTTTTAGAGGTAAAGAATCAACCCTTTTATTGTATTCAAATAATTTAGGATGCAATACTTGTTTACATAAGCTTAATGTTGGCATTATGAGACAAGTGTTGTCCTTGATGGCAAATCACACAGATGATAAATTATAGTGCAGCAAAGTTATTTTCAAGTTCACGCACTTTCATGCAGAGAAAAGTTTCTTTCATATGGTGAAAAGTTCACGCATTTTCATGCAGAGAAAAGTTTCTTTCATGTAGAGAAAAGTTCACGCACTTTCATGCAGAGAAAAGTTTCTTTCATGTAGAGAAAAGATCACGCACTTTTATGATTGGTTCATGGTATTAGTCTGAGAGTTTTTGATCCTATGGGTTTGGTCAATGGTATTGCATCCAAAAGTGTTGATCCCAAGTATTGGGTCCCTGGTATTGAATTGTTATGGTTTTTGGTCCGTGGTATTGTGAAAGGCCTAAGGATATAAAAAGGAAAGGAGATCATTTGGCTGCACACTTATGGGTTGAATATCTTAAGGTGAGCTAGATCTGAAATACTTGTGATCGGTTGGTGAGTGATAGCTAGATCTGAGTGATAGCTAGATCTAAATGGGTTGAGATCTCCATGGCGCATGATCAGATCTGTAGATATGATAGTCTTGGGTATGCTTGAAGACTGAAAAACTATCTAGCCGCAGGACCGCAGGAGCGACACGGTGCAGGTGCGGATACCCGTAGAGCAGAAGGGTGTGCAGGTGCAGATCTAGCCGCAGGACCGCAGGAGCGACATGGTGCAGGTGCAGATACCTGCAGAGTAGAAGAGTGCGCAGGTGCGGATATCCGCAGATAAGAAGATTGTGCAGGTGCGAATACCTGCATATCAGAAAGCAGCACAGGCGCGGATGTTCGCAGATGTCTATTGGTGAAGTTGCGAACCCTGCTTGAAATTTGTTTTAACTGCCTTTGACTATTCTACAGGGTTCTGGGTGCATAATTGATGTATGGTTACTGGTATTGAGTTCTGATAACAGCATGATTATGTTTAGCTTCAGTATTGATGGTTGAATGGATCAAGTTCTTAATGACTTATCTTTATGTGATCTGATGGACTAGATCTGGTTGATAACTCACATATTATCCTTGTATATGTATTGATCTGGTGTTTGGGTGATTCAGAAGATTGATTGACTATGTGCTTCAATGATATTAATGGGTCCAGTATAAAAATTGGATGAAACATGGCCTTTCAGATTATGTGTTGTGCTTCAGGAGTATCCAGTATGAAAATGTATGAAATGTGGTACCTGGAGGAGAGAAGATTGTAGGCCGGCACCTACGTACTAGTATCTTAGCTAGTACAAGAGCTAAGGGGGTGGTAGCTCCCTTCCAGTAGCAGTTGAAAACTTTGGAGCATTGTAGCAGGTAGCAACCTACGTACTAGTAAATGGATCGGCTAGCACAAGAACTATGGGGGTGGTAGCTCCCTTCCAGGAGAGACTGGAGAACGAGAGAGGGTTGTAGCTCTCTGCAGGTAGTAGCCTGCATATTGGTAAAGGACTTCACTAGTACAAAACTTTTGTAAAAGGATTTTCTTATTAAGAAGAAGATTGAGATGACTTGCAGCAGGTGGTTTTCTCCCACATTGGGTTTCCACCTTATATCATGGTGTTCATGTGTGTGGCTTATGTGTGATGATCTGTTCTATTTTACTGCACTTGTTTACTGTTAATGCACTCATTGAAGATCAATTAACTGAATCATAAGTTTACTGAATATACGCGGGTATTCTTAACTGAAGTAGCATATATGAATTAGAGTATGGAAATGAAAAAGTTTTATTGACTTAATAATACTGATTCACCCCCCCCCCCCCCCCCCCCAGTATTATTTCCAACACTTAAAACGTTGGTCATCCATAAATTCAAAACAAAAAAATATTTTAGATGTTATGGCATAATTACCTAACCTAGAATTATCTCAGAGGACAACAACCCCTTGAATTTCAATTTTCTCCTTGGGCGAGACTATGTCTATGCCATGAAATTTGTCATATCGACACTCTTTCATGTGATGTCTTTCCCTCACAACGGAAACATTGTGGCTATTTCTCAGCTTTCATTCGCTGGTCTTGATTTGATTACCATCCATCCAACATCCCCTAATGTTCCTTATATGCAAGTGGTATCTACCCCACCACGAGTTAATTATGTCATAACCGGTCCCAAGTTTTTAGTTACCGATGTAAGCAAGCCTCTCACTGTTTTCTCGACTTATTTTGTCTTAGATCCAATAATTAACAAGGTGAACCCTTCAATGGGGACATTTGAGCCCGATTTTCTTATCCCCATTGATTCCCTTAACATGTGTTCCTTCCAAAGAACTATTCTTCCTTCATATGAAGACCTCTTGAAATCCATGGTCAGGAAGTGTCCCTTGGCATGTGTTTCTTCCAAATGGAATCCATGATCAAGATTTCTATGAGGATGGTTCTTTTACAATTTCAACCTCATTAAGAAATGAAACATATACCACGAGGAGAGTTCTTTTACTATGTCAACCTTGTTAAAAAATGAATAGTTCCCCCATGAGGATGGTTCTTTTACTGTGTCAACCTTGTTAAAAAATGAAATAGGTCTCCATGAGGATGGTTCTTTTACCATTTCAACCTCATTAAAAATGAAACAAGTCCCTATGAGGATGGTTCTTTTACTGTGTCAACCTCGTTAAAAAATGAAACAGGTCTTCATGAGGATAGTTCCTTTTCTTGTGTCAAGCTCATTAAAAAATGAAACAAAATTCCATGATCATAGTTATTTTTCTTATTTCAAGCTCGTTAAAAAATGAAACAAACTCCCATGAGCATAGTTCTTTTCCCATGTCAACCTCGTTAAAAAATGAAACAAATCCTCCCCTAATTAAGTTGAGTCTTTCACCTGATCTCGTAAATGGACCTTCATTTCATTTGCCTATTAGTAACCAGTAGTCTACTTAGGTAGATAAAACGAAGCTTAGGGGGCATGTTCCTCTACAGGTTATTCTTGGGGGGCATTAAACTCATCTGAAGCATAGTCTTCTTTCATTTCAAGCTTGTGTAAAAATGAAACCATTCTCAAGCATAAATTTCTCTGTTTCAAGCTCCTGTAAAAATGAAACCAATCTCAGGCATAATTTTTCTCTGTTTTAATCTTGTATAAAAATGAAACCTATTTAGAGTCCATTTCGGTTATTATTTTCAAGACTCTTTAAAATCATGATAATCCTGAGCTTCTTTTCTATCTTTTCATGCTCGTAAAATGTACACGAAAACAATGAGTTCTTTCCGTCTTTTCCCACTCGTTAATTCAATTGAAAGTCAGTGATATGAGTATGCTTTTATCACTTTTTCGAGCTCCTTCAAAGTTACGAAAAAGAGAAACCATGGAGTTCTCTTTAATCCTTTTTTAGGCTCCTTAAACATGAAAAGGTTGCCAAGTATTTGACTATTTGAACTCGTAAAAGTAAATTAATAGTCATCTATTGAATAAAAGTTTAACCCTTTTATGGACTGAAATAGACTATTTATGAAAAAGGAATGCCTTAGTCAAGCATGGATAATAGGTTCTCTTGGGTATTATTTTCTACCTTTTTGGTCCCAAGGGACAAATTACGAAAAGGAACCTATGGGATTTTCTATTTCGCCTTTTTTTCAAACTCTCTAAATATGAAAAATGACCGAGTTGTAACTTTTCTAAACTCGTAAAAACATTAAATAGCGTTGCACTCGTTAATCATGATGAACGAACCACTCCTTCCTAGGGTTTGTTAAAAATACTCTGAAGGACTCATCTGAACAATGAGCTTACAAGTGACAAGCATATGTTATCCTCCTCAAGCTTGTGTAAAAACAAAGAGGTACTTGCCAGTAATGGCAACGGAAAATTGGGAAAGAACATTTGTTTTTGTATTGAAAGAAGGCAATATGTCGCTCTTGAACATGCCACTCCATTACCTTTCTTCCTGGGTTTGGAAATCCATTTGCCTTTGAATTGGTCATAACTCATTGAAAGTTTTCAAACTGGTTTCTGGTCCTCTTTTAAAGTCAAATGTTTCCAAGTAGAAATGTCGTGTCTCCATTATGTTTAAGAGAATTCCAACCTCAGTGAAAGTTACCTTGAAATTCGTAGCCTTCAATCACACCAGCCATCCCTTAGTCAGTCCTGAATCACTCCAAATTTTTTCTTCAAAACATTACATGAGTTTCGTGTCACATGCTCTCCTACGACGGGTCACTCTCTGTCGATATCAGCTCATTATATAAGAATTTGATCTAGAAACCTCCTTTGGTACCTTGGAGCCTGCATGCCTCAATGACAGGTTTCTCTCCTTTGACGATAGGTTCTCATCATTTACCTTCGATCGAATGATTCTATGAGTGTTCGATGACAAGACATTTGTTCACACTTCATAGATTGTATTGGGGTACCTTGAGAACCATTATTATTATTGGTGGTTTCTCTTGCACTTGTTAATGGTTTACAACAATGATCTGTAATTAGGTGGTTTCTACCATGTTTAACATCAAGACATTTACTCACATGGTTAGATTCGCACATCAAAAGATGGACATCAAGACCCTGGATCTAGTTTCATTCATCCAGGTTGTGTGGAGTTATTAAATATTCATGATTGTAAATATAGATCCATTGATGGCTGCATCCATACTGTGTCTTCTGTTGACATGGATCTTCAGATGTATTTCCATACTAATTCTTTGATATACTTGTACTCTGAGTATGGAAATGCCTACCTCAGTGATGTTTATATGAAATCATGATATGGTAATCCTTGATTGTTTGTTTTAGGTCTTCAACCAATTGGTCTCAAATCCAAACTTTTACAATGATAAAGTGCTTCAGTCATCAAACATCTTTTTTGGCTTTGCACTTTAGGGAGCAATCCATTACACTAAATTTTTTCACCATGATTATCGATTCAGATCTCTCACCATCCGATGGGTGTCTTAAGTGAATCCCCTATGAAGTTTGAAGTAAAACAATACTAGGGACAAAAGGAATTTTGGGTTTCACTGCTTAATTTTTTTTTTTTTGAGCATCTGCGCAGTTTCCTAGCCATTACCTACGCATGTAAAATTTTTACCATTGTGTCATGCACATTTATGTGCATTGTATTCCACTATAAACTGCGTAATCCTGTTCACACAAGTAAAAATAACAAATCAAATTCTAGAAGCTTTAATGGAGGAATCTTATCCAAATTAGAAATGCCGAACTACTACATACCCATGCCTCAGCCCTTGGTTCATGGAACTAATCTCCTCCTCTTAAGAATCATATCCATTAAGAAGAGGAACTAGAAACCTCCTCCTTTTGCCTATAAATTGAGCACAAGACTAGAGGATAAAGGGAGACTTCGATTTGTAAAC
Organism: Pinus tabuliformis; assembly: GCA_031772625.1. Lineage (NCBI taxonomy): Eukaryota > Viridiplantae > Streptophyta > Pinopsida > Pinales > Pinaceae > Pinus > Pinus tabuliformis. The sequence continues at coordinate 745,479,305 of CM062816.1, read as the reverse complement.
TTTTGTTGCTGATTTTAGGTGAGCTTGTCATCAAGGGAAGGAACAAAGACCATTGGAAGAGGCTTGTGACATCAAGGCAACCAGGTTCTAAGCTTGTTCTCCTTTGAAGTTAATACAAAGTAATTGTTATTTCCTAATTGTGTCTATTTTGATGTTATTTGTGAGATTCCTTGATGACTCACACAGTTTATAATTGATTATTGATTCAACTATATGTTGTATGTTAAGTTATGGATTTCATTTACCTTTGATTTTATATGTGAGATGCTTTGATCCCTTTGAATGTTTTTGTCTATGCAGATCTCTTTTGGAGCATCATGGAGAAGTTGTGGAAAACATTGGGAAAGCCTCTAAGGCATTGAGGAAAATCTAGTTGTGGAAAGCACTGAAAGGACTTCTACAAGCACATGGCTAATAGTTAAGTGATTTCTCGCATACTACATGTTTCATGTTTTAGTTATAAGCTAAAGAAAGGTAGCATTTATTTTGATGTTTGTTCGTAGTTTTTGTTGGAAATCGAGGGAGATCCTTCTTATCTGCATAACAAAGATACTACAAGAATATCGCTCTTTATCATCATATATATATATATATATATATATATATATATATATATGATTTTTTTGGTTATGTAAGTTAGAGTCTTTATAAGTGGTATTAGAGTTGTAGTTACAACATTGGGCCTCTTTCGGGCCCTAAAATTGAAATTATATACTTTGTGAAAAAAAATGTTTAAATAACTAAGGAGCTAAAGTGTGGCTAAAGAATTTAATGGGCATACTTCTATAGGATACCAAGGGGTGGTGAAGAACATGTCACTAAACTAGGAACGGTGGGTGGTGGAACCAGTAATTGCAAGAAATAAGGATCTGAATTATTGCAAGTAATAAGAAGCTTAAACCTGGATGTGTAGGAATTTACAGGGTAAGTTCCTCAGACAAAACACCAAAGGACACTGCTCACAAACAGATCATAGATCAATACACTAGTATTCTTGACATGGTTAAAACCCTCAAAGAGGGAAATAGTCCACGGCCTGAGCCAACGCGGCCACTTCAGGCAATTTATTAATAAAAGAATGAAAATTTACATATGCTTCTCTCATGAATGGTTACCCTACAAATGACCCTCCATGCTCTTTAAATAGATATCATGGACCAATCAGGTGTTATGCCATGTATCAGGTGTCGGTAATACTAAGAAGAGAATGAAACATCAGATCACTACATACCGTGACCGTCAGATTGTAAGCTACAAAAGTACATAGTAAAGAAACACACTTTACCTAACTCTACACTAGACCAAGTTATACTTAACTATTTCCTATGTGTCGGAATATCCTAACATACCCCCCTTAAGAACAACTTGGGATAGGATTGAAGGATGTACAAATATGACGAAGAAGGAAGGAGGCATTGGAGCCTACCCCCCCTTAGTGACAACTTCCTGAACTCCAGCCATATATCGAAGTTTAGTAAACTTCGCCTTCGTGAGAGCCTTTGTAAAGATGTCTGCAACTTGATCATCTGTTAAACAATATTGCACTTCAAGAACATGGTCATGAATGAGCTTTCAATGAAGTGCATGTGCAATTCAATGTGTTTTCTGTGCTGATGTTGGACTGGATCGTTGCACCTTTGAATGGCACTTTGATTAACACACCAAAGTGTAGTTGGATGCTACTGTTGAAAGCCAAACTCTGACAGGATCTGACGAAGCCACATGGCTTCCTTACTAGCTTCTATGGTACTATTATCACCCCAAGAAACTCTCCTAGGTTGTATCTCAGAGATGCTCGGGAACATTACAAACTCAACAAAATGTTGAAAAAATGGTGGATGAATGAAATAAATGCTGCATATTCAAGCCAGATAACCACTTCTACTATGCTTAACCCCAGACATGGGTGAACACCCCCAGACTACAAGGCTTTAGACCACCAATTACTCACAGTTTAAGGAAAATGTGATGATGGAGAATACTGAACACACCAGCAGATGCATAGGACCCTGTGATGGCCAGCTGCAACCAGTGAAGAGGTCTGTAAATCTATTTCCTAATGCACAGACAGGATGACAGCTGTCTGGCATTAAAATAACAAAAAATTTCATACAAATTTGATGATACAAGCTAGATTCTAACACAGAGGTGGGATGATAGCCCCTCTAATGCTAAACATCCACATCACATGAATAAAAGCATATCAGGCACAACCTGGAAAAAAGAAGAAGAAGTGGAAAGTGAGCAATTAACAGTAAAAGAAGCTTGCATTAGCTGAAAATGAAGACCAGACGCTGCAGGTATCACAGTAATTACAGTCTCCAGAAGTTGAAGCTTACAACAAAATAACATTCATCCCCCTATTACATTTTGTCTTCTGGATATATATAGAAGTTGATTACAAAAAATCTCTGCTAACCTATGCATGGAGGGGTCATAACTGACCACCAACCACATTTACAATCAGATATGGTCTTTGATACAATTTAATCATTTTAATGGACAAAATGACCTTTCTGCTGCTCTGCTGTACTTCATGAACATGTGAAATGCCGTGTTTATGTACTCAAGGTTGTCCTTCTTATCCTTCAGAGGTACACTGTGTTGAATGCGGTAGCTGAGGATTTTATGTGTAGAGTACCACATCATGGTTTCTTTCCTTCTTCGCGTGCACGGGACAGGTCAAACACATGAAAGATGCATGGCAAATGAATGAGGGCCTGAGACTTAGTATTAGCCGTTGGATAGCTCAGACGGACGACGGAGATTGGATCAAAGGGGCTATCGGGAGCAAAGGGGAATAGATGAACACGGACCATCTGATCATAGGATGGATGATCGGACGACTATCAGGAGCGGGAGATGCGCGACAGTTAACGAGTGGGAGAACAGCGGTTTCGGGCAGCAGGCGGTTTCCCTGCACCGCTTACCGGGGCTCAGCGGTATCCGTATACGATGGCGTGATCCCGTAAGATCACGACGCGTGGTAAACAAAAACCACCGCCCCCGCAGGTTAACGTGTGTGCAAGTCGCGCGATCGGGGAAAGCGTCTACTGTCTAATCGTGTGACGGATGGTCAGATGACAAGGAAAGTGCGCAGGGTTTAACCATGCAATAAACATAGCAGAGACCATCGGATCATGGGCGATCAACGGTTGAGATCAAGGCGGAGGGTTAATTACATAGGTTTCCCATTGTTATGATAGGGAGACAATTAATTCAAGGATCGAATGAAGGCACAGGGCTTCGAAGGGTTTTGGAGGAAAATAGAAACATCGGGAGGTTAAGAGGGTGTGAGAAAACTGAAGGAGGAACAAAAAAGAGACTACTGAGAGCTCCCATTTCGGCACGAACCCACCGCCAGAACAGAATTTGACCCTTAAATGTCGAAGTTGTAGCAGAGATAACAGGTACCACGATACTCTGCTTCTATTGAAGAAAGAGAAATGGAACTTTGTTTCTTGCAAGCCCATGTAATAGGTCCTGAACCAAGAGTGAACACATAACCTGTAGTAGACTTCCGATCATCAGGGTTACTAGCCCAATTGGAATCAGTGAAACCAACCAATAGAGGAGATGCTTCTGCACTGTAATGAATCCCAAACTAAATTGTACCTCTAACATAACGAAGTATTCTTTTAGCTACTTTCCAATTACTTTCATGTGGGTTTTGCATAAACCAAGCAATAAGGCCAACAACAAAGGAAAGGTTAGGACGAGTATGGGTTAGATACAAAAGTTTTCCTACAAGTTGATGGTATAAGGTAGCATCAACTTAATGGGAAGTACAAATGACTGAAAGTTTGGCTCCAGACTGAAAGGAAGAAGGGGCTGGCTTACAATCTTTCATGTGAAAATGGCGTAGAAGATCACGGGCATACTTGGAATGGGAAAGGGAAATACCTTCCTTGGATTACAAGACTTGAAGACCAAGAAAATAATGCAAGTGTCCTAATTTTGTCATTTCAAACTTATTTTTAGGGCTGGACTTCACATGGTTTATAAGGTTGGGATCACTACCAATAAGGATAAGATCATCAACATAAAGAACAAGAATTATAAGAGACTTTCCCACTTTCTTGGTGTAGACAGTATTGTTAGAATGACACCTAGAAAACCCAATTTCTAAAAGAAAGCTATCCATTTTGGCATACCAAGCCCGAGGGGCTTGCTTGAGACCATAAAGGGATTTCTTAAGCCCACATACAAGACTAGAGTTTGTTTGTATAAAGCCAGTAGGTTGTTCCATATAGATTTCTTCATGCAAGTCCCCATGCAAGAAGGCAGATTTAACATCCATCTGATGGACTTCCCGGTTGAAAGAGGCAGCAAGGGAAAAAAAAAGGAAGATAGAGTTAATTTTGGCAACAGGGGAGAAGGTTTTAGTATAGTCAATGCCTTCAACTTGTGAAAAACCCTTAGCAACAAGATGAGCTTTATGTTTATCAACTTTTCCATCTGGTCCATACTTGGTTCTGTAAACCCATTTGCATCTAACAAGTTTTCATCCCTTTGGAAGAGGAACAAGATCCCATGTATCATTTGCCAATAATGAATGATATTCTTCATTCATAGTTGCGTCCCGATCTAGATGGCCTAAAGCTTTTTCAAAGGTGTCAGGATCATTATTCCCTGAAGCTTGAGCCAGTAAAGAAGAGGCCCTATCGAACTGAGAACGTGTACATCGTTGATCTGTAGGATCACCGACAAGAGCACCTGCTACATCCCGAGTAGCATGGATCCATTTTGGAAGCTGAGGAGCTGAAGGAGGATCATGAGAAGGTGGGGGAGGATTTTCATCCTCGCTATCATCATTTGAAGAAGAAATATTTTCAGAAGTAGAAGGGATAGAGAGAGGTGGTACATCCGCCGAACTAGGCTCATAGGCCGATATATTTTTAGAAAACTTTACATCTCTTCTAATGATAACATTTTTGGACTTAAGTGGAATAAGTCTATATCCTTTGACATCTTCAGAATATCCAACAAAAATACATTTTTCACTCTTAGGTTCTAAAGCTTTATGTTTCTCATCTGGAATATGGGCTCATGCTTCACTTCCAAAAACACGAAAGTGACTTACATCTAGTTTAATTGAGCTCCATGCTTCTTCTGGAGTGATATTCTTTAAAACCTTAGTAGGAGTGCAATTTACTATGTAATTTGCACAGTTAATTGCTTCTGCCCAAAAATGAAGACTAAGTCCTTTAGATTGAAGCATACAATTAACCATTTACTTTAAGGTGCGATTCTTCCTTTCAGCTACACCATTTTTTTGTGGAGTATATGGAACAATATGTTGCATTTGAATTCCATTCTCAGTGCAAAAGTTGATGAATTTGTTGTTAACATATTCTCCGCCATGATCAGATCTTAGCTTAAGAATGTGATGTCCAGATTGTTTTTCAACAAAGGCCTTAAAGTCCAAGAACATGTTAAATAATTTATGCTTGAGTTTTAAGAAGTATACCTAAGTGCGTCTGGATAAATCATCAATGAAAGTTAAGAAATACTTGTAGCTAGAGAATGAAAAAACTAGAAGTGGACCACATAAATCACTATGCACAAGCTGTAAAGGGGCTGAGGCATGCCAAGAGGCACGTTTTTCAAAACTATCCCAATGATGTTTTTCAAGTACACATCCGGAACAAACACCATCTCTGCAAGATACCATTGGAAGACCTGTCATCATATTTTCCTTACATAGATTCTGAAGGGAGCGATAGTTTAAGTGACCAAATCGCTTATGCTAAAGTTTGCTCACTTCATCATTATGAGCAACAAATACTGCGGGAAGATTTAATGACCCAAAGTTGTTAAAATTATACAACCTTGTAGAATCAACAATGCCAGTAGCTAAAATCTGTCTAGGATATCTTAGGTCCTTAATTACAACATCGTGAGGTGAAAATTCAACGATTTTACCTTCACCTAAATGAGTTATCTAATATACAGATAGAAGGTTGCAAGATAATCTTGGAACACATAATACATCATTAAATTGACCATTGTCTAGATGAATAGTTCCAGTCCCTACAACACTAAGAGATCTATCATCACCAACATATATATTTTTGGTGTTACAATCATTTAAAGAAGAAAACATGGCTTTGTTTTTGGCCATGTGATAAGAAGCTCCAGAATCAATGAGCCACTCATGATTGAGAAGAAGAAGATACATTTATTGCACAACCAGACCGAGATGATTGACAACCACATGTAGAAAGTGATATTCCGGAAAATGAAGTTGAGTTGAAGAGTGCTCCAAATGGATGTTATACTTCTTCATTATTGCTTCCAAGGATTCCATATTCTTAAAGCATTTGGATTCTAAGTGACCATCTCGATTACAAAAGTGGAAATGTCTATCAGTCTTCTTCCCTTTGTTTATATTTGCCTTGTCATTTTGTTGAAATGATTTTTCATTTTGAGACTGAAATTGCTTAGGACCCTTGTTTGGTTTAGGACCATTCATTTTAGGATACTGCTTCTTAGGATTATTTGAATTTGGTTGCTGCTGGGCAGCTAAGGCTTTCTTAGAAGAGTTTCCAAGATTAAGAAGATCAAGATATAAGAGCTTTTCTTGTTCCCTTATTAAAGAATCACAAAAGGCACCAAAAGAGGGGAACTTGTAGTGTTGTCCTTGAGAAATAAAGGATTCTCTAGTAGAATGGAAGGTGGAAACAAACACAGAGTAAGCTGGTCCCAACTTAGTAAGAATGGAATAGATAAGGCTATCCTCTTCTTTCTTAACCTTAACACCTTCCAAGAGAAGTCTAAGGGTCTTGAACTTGGACAAAAATCTTCAATGGAAGAAAAATTATTGGGGTCCAATGTAAGCAACTCATTTTCGAGTTGATGGGATCTAATTTCATTTTTAATTCCAAAAACATTAGTGAGTTGTTTCATTGCTTCATTAGGAGTATCAAGTTCTGTGATATGGAATCTAAGGTATGGAGAAATAGACATCCCTATCAACCCATGTGCTTGATCTTGCCTATTTTTCCATTTGGCTGCCTTATCTTCATCTTGAGGTTTGGTTTCTTGGCATGATGCTATTCTGTAAAGACCTTTACTTCTAAGTAAATCCACAATGTAGGACCACCATTGGAAGTAGTTGGTGCTGTTAAGAATAACTTGGCATGGACTTTCCATTTTAACAGAAACTAAAGTTGTAGATTTTAAAACTAAGTGTTCCAATGGAAAGAGCTCGAAAAATTAGGCCGATTAAAAAAATGGCTTTGAAAACGACTTCTGGATGAAAAAGTTATGGCTTTTTGAGAAAAAGTTATTGAAGATGTCGACAAAGTGTGTGAATGTGCGGAAATGAACGATAATGTTATATTTAAAAAAAATCCCCCCATTTTCAAACTTAATCTAATTAGCTCACTTAATTTTTTTTTTTTATGTGACTCACTTTTAGAGATAAGTGAAAGTCACTTTTCCAATGGTACTTTATGAGCTACCCACTAAATTGTAACTTAAATAAAAGATAAAGAGACTTTAGAATTATAAGTGACTCACTTTTTATAATGGGTGAGAAAACTTTTACATAAAGTAACCTTGAAACATAAGTTACATGTGTCTTTTGAAAAAGTAACTCAACAAAAAGAAAGACTTGAACCCAAGACCTCTATTCTCAGAAAGTAACTTTGGTCCAAATGAGCTAGTTTAAAAGGTTAGTAATGTTGGAAAAGAGGAAGGGATTTTTTTTTTAGTCACTGAAGCTTTGGGGTGCGTGTTCACTTGAGAAAGCTCTTTTTTTGCCTACAAAACAAAAACCACAAAACCCAACACGTACATACAAAAAAACAAACCTTGTGGTTTGAAGTTAGTTTTATCCGAAAAATAAAAATTTTCCTCAATGTTTTTGATTTTCCGAGATCACACTAAGGCGCGACGGAAAAGAGCATACGCGTGAGAAAAATCCTTCCTTTCTGTTTCTGATTTGCCCAGATCGCACAGAGTCATAGGGCAAAGAGCATACGCAGAAATGAAAGGTATAGATTTGGTAATAAAAAACAAAGAGATAAATAAACTGAAATAAACAGAGAGAAAATAACTAAAAATTACAAATCAACACTCTATACCTCTAGATCTTAGAAATGACGTAGCTAGGGCTACCAGAAACCTTTTCATGTGAAACGAAAGGGGTTCCTCACTGGTAAAAATGCTCCTAACACAATAGAGTAGTTCTCTCGACCTGAAAGCAGTCAAAAACAGTATATCTAGGAAACAACAGTCAGATGCAGTTCTATCGGCTTCAGATTTGGATCACGAACGGATGCAACCCTCAAATAGATCCGATACCATGTAGGAATTTACAGGGTAAGTTCCTCAGATAGAACACCAAAGGACACCGCTCACAAACAGATCATAGATCAATACACCAGTATTCTTGACGTGGTTAAAACCCTCAAACAAGGAAACAATCCACGTCTTGAGCCAACATGGCCACTTCAGGCAAGTTATTAATAAAAGAATGAAAATTTACATAAGCTTCTCTCATGAATGGTTACCCTACAAATTACCCTCCATGCTCTTTAAATAGATATCATGGACAAATCGGGTGTTAAGCCACGGATCAAGTGTTGGTAATACCGAGGAGAGAATGAACCATCGGATCACTACATATTGTGACCATCAAATTGTAAGTTACAAAAGTACATAGTAAAGAAACACACTTTACCTAACTCTACACTAGACCAAGTTATACTTAACTATTTCCTATGTGTCGGAATATCCTAACAGGATGAGATTAGGGAAAACCAGGAAAGGTTGGCCAAAGACAAAGAAGAACAAGAGGAGATAAATGGCTATTCTTTAAGAAAACTTGAGGAGGAAAAATTCAACAAAAGGACTCATAAGAAAATATCTAGAAGCATATCCACTAGTAAAACTAATTCCATAACTTCTAGTGAAAACCAAAAAATGAGTCTAGTGACTAAGAGAAACAAAATTCAAGTAGCAGTACCTCTATGACCAAGAAAAGAAGGTACACCTCTCAATTGCAGGGAGAATTAAAGAAAATTAGACCCTATAATTTTGATGGCGAATCTGAAGAGGGAATAGTAACATGAATTATGAATATGTCAAAATACTTTTAAGTTTATAACTATCCGAGTAATACAATGGCAAGACTGGACACTTATTAGTTGGCTGGAAAGGAAACCTTATGGCGGGAAGATAATAAGGTTGTAAAAATAATCAGAAGTAATAATTTGACATAGAAATTGTTTAGGGATGAGTTCAAGAAGTATCTGACTTAGAGGTTTTTTGATGAAAAGGTTAGGGAGTTTCATGAGATGAAATTGTAACAATTTACCATGGATGAGTTAATAAATTCATGATATTATTAATGTATGTTCTGTACTTACAAAAGGAATGGCTGGCACGCCCTCGACTTGACACGGGGTAGACCATCCGGATGTACACGTGGGCCTAGGCGCAAATGCGGACCGTATTCCATCACAGTCTTGGCTGTAACTTGCCTGGGAACCACGTTCACCCTCCACCTCTAGCTTACCCCCAACAAGTTGAACTTGTGAATGCGGTTTTACGGTATTGCGATTGTAGGGTTTCGGTTCAGCCTGTGTCGGTTACTCTGGTTCTCAATGGTAGTTGGCGTAAACCCCGAAGCAACAAGGAGGGAGACCTAATAGACTATTCAAAGGACACCCTCAAGGACATCTCCATCTTCGGCAGACTGTCTAACAACGACATGCACTTTTCGTTCAGCAGTGAGCTCTCGGATGTAATGTCTCCTCTTTCATTTCTTTCAGGATAGCTAAGCTCTATGATCGACCTTTTGAAGCTACCTGTGACTTGGCTATCTCTCTCTGTGCCTTCCCTGACGCCATCCTCCCATATCACTGACCTTGGCCCCTCCGCATCTGTACGAGTGGCTAAATCCTACGGCCTATCCTCCCTCCATCCCCCTAAGGCTATTCACTACCCTCCCTGTTCCTCGCTCAGTCAAACCCTCCCTTCGCATTCCTTACCTCCCCTGGAACAGGCACAACCATCTGGAAGCCTACACCACCATTTCCCCCGTCCCCAACACCTACCCACTTGAATCTGAACAATTTCCTCCAAGCCCTAACCCTAATCCACCAAACCCTCGCCCTGAAGATCACCTTGAACAAGCGGAGATTGTGGAACCATCCCAGGGAAAGAAGAAAAGGTGTGTTAAGTCGAAGCCACAAGACATTTTCATTGACTGGGAAGAGGATTTCTAGTGGCAGGACACCATGGATATGGTAGCGACGGTCCTAGTAGGCACAGTCAGAGGAAGGACCTACTCCGCAGCTAGACTGAAACAATGGGTAGCTGAAATATGGGGCCATCACTTGGCAGACCTACCTATTGTCCAAAATTTTTTCCGAAGTTGGTTTTCCCTCAGATTTGCGTGAGATGACCACACAAACTGGGTTCTATCATCCTACTGGCACATCAAACAAGCTCCGGTCATGCTAAGGAGATGGAGCCCACTCTTCGACCCTAACAGAGAACAGCTCGGGGCAAGGCCAATCTGGGTTAGACTACCTGGTCTGCCCCTGCATTTCTAGACCGAGGAAATCTTTAGAAGAATTGGAAATACCCTAGGAACTTACCTGGATTATGACAAATCCTACCTTTCCACAGGAGTCATGGCCTATGTGAGACTGTTGGTGCACCTAGATATCAGAGGAGGCTTGCAAGAAAAAGTTACCCTTCGCTGGAGGAACTATGATTGGACACAGATCTTGGACTATGAAGGGGTTCCCTTTCATTGCAAACGATGTCATAAAGTCAGACATCTCTACAAGGACTACCCTCTCCTCGCAAAAAATAAATCAGGGTCCAGAAGGAAGCCCACATCTGTTGAGGGAACACAGACGTGGAAGGAACAATTGGATGAAGTCGATATGATCAACACTGTGACAGATGGACCCAAGCCTATCCCAGAGATGACAAAGAAGCGCGGGAATGCACCCCTTTGGCCACCTTCACCTCCACTGACCAGGTCCAAGGCGGCCGCTAGCGGAGCGCTTTCTTGGGTATGTCTTTTCCTCCCTTACTTTCTGCATCCATTAAATTTTCAGTTTCTCTTTCATCTGGTCCTCTGCACCCTGAGACAATCTCTGTTTCTACTCCTTGCTCAAACCTCAGGATCAGTCCCCTCTTTCCTCAGTTGGATCCCCATCTCCTTGTTGAGCCTCCGTCCAATACCCTAGCGCATGAGATCTCCATCCCTGGGACTGCCCCTGAACCTCATCGCTACCATCTCCGCTCTCACACCCAAGCAACTATGACGGATGTCATTGGCCTTTGCATTTCTCCATTCCCCTCTACCGTGAAGCCCACCCGTGGTAGACCGTCCTCTCTATCCAAAGAAAAACAGAAGGCGGGGTTAGAGGTGGTTTTTGGGAAACAAATTTCACTAGATAGGGTCCTTAGAGCACAGAGCCCTCCTCCGGTGTTCCCCCCATGAAGGCCATTTCCTTCAATTGCAGAGGGATAGCTAGTCTCGACAAAAAACTAGCGTTGAGGAGACTCCTTCGAAAGGAGCCAGGTGATTTAGTTCTTCTTCAGGAAACCTTGGGTACAGCTGCTATCATAACACCTCTTCTGGAGTCCATGCTCCCTGGTTGGAAATTCCATGCCTTGGATGTAAATGGACGATCAGGAGGCATAGCCCTAGGTTACAACCCTCGCTCTAATAAACCGCTGGGAGCCTGGGGGGGCATAGGGTTCTTAGGGGCTGACATATACTCGTCAGAGATGGGTGCATATATTAGATTTCTGAACATCTATGGACCCTGCCACCATAGAGAGATCCTCTGGGAAAGGCTGCTAGGAACCAAAATTTTATAGGTAGACAATCTTATCATAGGGGGAGATCTAAATTTTTCGCTAGGTTTCTCTGAATCCTAGGGTCTTTAGGCACAAGCCGACCCCCTAGCGGGATACTTTGAGTAGTTCCTTGACTCTCATCAGCTCATTGATATCCCTCTAGCAAAACTAACCCTAACATGGAGCAACAAACAAATTGGGGAGGCCAGTCTTGCAAGGAGACTAGACTGTTTCCTCATCAAGGAACATCTATTGGAGCAAGGGTATACTTATCACCAATGGGTGGGATTTGGTGGACTCTCAGACCATTTTCCTATTCATCTAGAAATCTATGGCATCATCAACAAACCTAGAGCCCCCTTCAAATTCAACTCCTCATGGTTGAATGACATCTCTTACACTAGTCTTGTGACAAACTTTTGGAAGACCCACCCTCTAGATAGGAATGGACACATCACTGAGGGATTCATGGCCAATCTAAAGGAACTAAAGAAAATTTCCAAGATCTGGGCTCACAATAAGAGATATGATGAAGAACATTAGGTGAATGAAATTGAAAAAGAGATAGCCAACCTTGAGGAAAATAGTAAAGACACCTTCCCTTCGCCCGAGATCAGGGACAATCTTGTGGAGCAAACATCTCTAAGAGGGAAAATTCTTAAGGCCAAAGAGGAAACATGGAAATTGAGAAGTCGGGCTATTTGGCTGAGAGAAGGGGATGAAAATACAAAGTTTTACCATAAATTCACAAACAGAAGAAGGGCTTATAAAACCATCTGGAACCTAACAAATGAACAAGGAGTTGTGGTTGATACTTTCCCCCAGCTGGCCTCATTGGCCACCACACACTTTAAGCAAGTCTACTAGAACCCTCCTAATGCTACCCTTTTTGAGGTCATCAAAGTAGCACAATTGTTTCCTCATTTTATTGATATGGAGGAATCCAAGCATCTCAATAGAGAAGTTACCATGGGGGAGCTTGAGGCCACTCTAAAATGGTTCAAGGGATAAAAGCCCAGGTACAGATGGGTGGACAGTCGAATTCTACCTGGATTTCTTTGAGGTTCCAGGGTATGATCTACTCAAGGTCATAGAGGAATGCAGGATATCCGGGAGCATGCACGGGGCCATAAACACCACTTTCATAGCCCTCATTCCCAAGACTGACAACCCCTCATCCTATATTGACTTTTGTCCTATCTCTCTTTGTAACTGTCTTTATAAAACCATTTCCAAAATCATAGCCAATCGAATCCGCCCCATCCTATCTGCCCACATCTCCCTTGAACAATTTTCTTTCCTAAAGGATAGAAAGATTCATGAAGCTATCAGATCAGCTCAGGAGGTGATGCACTCAATACAATCCAAAAAGATCAAAGGCATGATCCTCAAAGCCGATCTCTCCAAAGCTTTTTGACAGGGTAAGTTGGTTATATCTTAGAATGCTCCTTACCCATCTAGGATTTTCTGTTGGATTTATCAAATGGATTATGTGTTGCATCACCAATGTATCCTTTAGTGTTCTGGTCAATGGGGCAGCCTCACCCTTCTTTGGCTCTGAAAGGGGCCTTAGACAAGGATGCCCCTTGTCGCCTCTGCTCTTTCTCCTTGTTATGGAAGGCCTTAGCAGATTGATCAAGGACATGTATCACAGGGGTAGACTCTCTGGTATTAGAATAACCGAGGACTGTACTATAACCCACCTTCTCTTTGTGGATGATGTTCTTATGTTTCTAAATGGGGGAATAGGTGATCTCTCTACCACACTATCAACCTCTTCAAATTGGCTACAGGCATGGCCATCAACAATTCCAAATCCACTATAATTGTCTCTAAATGCTCCCTCCATGAAATAAACTTTGCATTACAAAGGTTTCCTTTCACTCTGAACCACTTAGAAGAGGGCCTTAGATATTTGGGATACAGATTGAAACCACATGGATAGAACATTGCAGACTGGATATGGTTAATTACCAAGCTGGAGAAAAGACTTAATATATGGTACCACAAATATCTCTCCAGAGCCGGCTGACTGATGCTCATCAAAGTAGTTCTTGAGGCCAACCCAGTCTACTGGATGTCCCTTGCATGGATTCCTAGAGGCATCCTCAATAGAATACAGAACCTCTGCAGCAGGTTCCTTTGGAAAAGTAATCAACCTGGGATAATTTTTTCTTGGGCAAGATTGGACCTCCTATCTATACCCAAGAAATGGGGTGGATGGGGCATAAAAAAATTGGAGGACTTTTCCACTGCGCTGGCAGCCAAGCTAGGGCGACATCTACTTACCTCCACCATTCTCTAGAACAAAATTGCTGTTGCAAAATATATCACCCCGCTCGGGCCAATGGAGTGGCTGAGACAACTTAGCTGGAACAAATCAGGGATATCTAATATTTGGAAAGCAGTTTTGAATGCTTTACCCCTTATCCGGGATGGACTAACTTGGAGAATATCTGATGGGGATTCTTTCCAAATTGGTTGAGACCCTTGGATAGAATGTGATAATGCACATCAACTCCCCCTAGACCTATTACAGATCCTCTCTGAGAAAGGAATCACACATATAAATCATGCAGCGGACCTAGAGCAATCGTCCTTTCTCCATCAAGCATGGAACATAGCCCGTAGCTTGCTCCTCCCCAGATAATGGCATAAAGCATGGCACTCCTACACATCTGCCCTACATGAATCCCACATCAGGCTCAGAAAAGGGGAGGATGGGATAATATGGGCCATTGCTAAGAGTGGTTGGTACTCCCTAAAGAGGGGTACCTACTATTGGCAAATAATCACAACTCATTGAATCATGGTGGAAATACATGTGGAAACTGAAAGCACCTCCCCGCACTAGACTACTCTTGTGGTCTATCCTAAAAAAGAAGGTGCCGACTGGGGAAAACTTGATTAAGAGAGGGCAATATGGCCCATTTTGGTGCTGCTTCTGCAAGAACAATTCTGAATATCTAGATCATTTGTTTCTATCATGTTCAGTCACTATCGGCCTATGGACCTCCACTCTTACCCACCTTCACTTGCCTATTATCTAGGGGGGACAGACTACCAAGGAAGCTTGGGAAAATTGGTGGACATCTACTACATTGACCAAAACCAGAAACCTCCCCCTCCTCATCTGTTGGGAAATCTGGATAGCCAAAAATCGCTACATCTTCCGTGACACCGCCCCTCATTGGACTTCCATCTCAGCTAGAATTATAGCCGACTACAACTCTCTCCCTGAGGACTTGGCCACCACACCTCCCAGGAATATCATTCCTGAATCCATAGATCACTCAAAACCCTGGGCATATTTTGATGGCTCCGCACAAGCTACAGGATGTGGTGGTGGGGCTATACTACACATTTTGGAAAACCATTATTATCATATTCAAATGGGACTTGGGATTGGCACCAATAACTTTGTTGAACTCTCCACGACATACTACCTAATCAAATTTGCTATAGAGAAAGACTGTCATAATTTGCAAATCTTTAGTGATTCCAAAATTGTTTGTGACTAGATAAACAAAACCACAACCTGCCACACATTCACATTGGGACATATATTGGCATAAATTCATAGATGCATCTCACATTTTGACAGTTTTGTTTGTCATCACATCTACAGGGAACGAAACACCATCGCTGACCAACTTTCCAAAATGGCAGTGATCAGGCCACGCAACATCTGGTTGATACAGGAGCAGCAGGGAGAGGAACATTTCCAGTACTACCACCAGCCGTATATGGACCATGCAGACTAGGCTCAATAGGCGCCTGAACTTATGAAAAACAAGTCTCTCTTATTTTTTCTATTTTGAACTATGTATATACATAACAATACATGTTTTTAGGAATACTCTCTGCATAGAGTATGTTTAAATTTTGACTCAATTATGCAGTGCTATTTAAAGATTGTCTCCCTGCGTGGGGATCTTATTTTTGGAGATCATATTTTGGGATCTAAATTTTTTTTTTGAACTGACACATAACCACATATTATGCATACGCACTTTGCATTTACAACATGTAATTTTCTTATATTAATGAAAATTACGATTTTTCCAATGGGAAAAATAGGAGAAGGAAAAAATACAAAGATTCAGCAGTTGCCTACCTTTTCCATATAGGGAAAGAATTGAAATTGACCAACTAAAGACCATGGATGAATGTATTAGAAAGGCCAAACTATGTTTTAATTAGAGAAAATAGAAAGGAGAAAATTCTAAAGGATTGGTGTCAAAGAAACCTAACATATTCAGTAATAAGAGGAAGGGGTTTAAAAATCCTACTTTTTCTAAGAGTGTACAAGTACGAAATTATAATAGAATATTAAGCAACAAAGAAGTTTTGAGTAGAGGGGAGGATTTTTCTACAGGAAATATAAACTTTAGTGAACCAACTAAACCACCAATTAAATGCTTGTGTTGTGGTGGAAACGACCTAGGAAGAGATTTACCACAAAATCCAATAAAAATGAAAGAAATAGTAAATAATATTCAGGAAGCATCTACTATGAGTGATGTTGCCTATAAGATACCTAGAATTAGTGCTACATTGGATGGAAGGAAAACAAACCTTCAATCCACTATCGTGGAAGTTCAAGGTAAATTTTTTGATAAATATGTGTTTATGCTTATAGATCTTGGATCCACACTAAGTTATGTTTCCCACGATGTAGTTGAAAGGTATTAACTTGCAAAAGAAAAACAACATAAGTATTGGTTAGTACAATTATCCACAAGAACTAAAAGAAAGATATCTGAAATTAGCAAAAAATGCACAATAAACCTGAATGGAATGCATACCACCCTCAATCTAAACATTCTACCTTTTGACACTTATGATATCCTCATAGGTATAGATTGGCAGGAATTGCATAAATTTTTATTAAACTATTTGGAAAATTCCTTTACTTGTGTTGATGATAAAGGGGAAGCTTGCAAGGTTCGAGGAATTCCATGAAAAAATTATGTTAGACAAATCCCTACAATGAAAATGAAAAAGTATGCTAGAAAATGTTGTCAATCGTTCACCGTCAAAGTACGATATTTTTTCTTCTGAAAAAAAACAAAAGGCATCACTAGAGGAATATCATATACTATAGTAGTATAAGGATGTCTTCCCAAAGGAGATACCAAGACTTCCTCTAAGGAGGGGCATTGATTTTACTATTGATCTTATCCCTGGTTCTGTCCAAGGCCCCATAGAGAATGAGTATTCCTGAATTAATGGAATTGAAAATTCAAATACAATAACTCTTGGACAAAAAGTACATATGACCAAGTGTGTCTCCTTAGGGAGCACCAGTCTTATTTTTGAAAAAGAATGATGGTACTTTGAGATTGTGCTTATATTATACACATTTGAATAAGATGACTATAAAAAATAAATATCCCTTGCCCATGATAGATGACTTATTTGATCAAGTTAGATGGGCTTCTATTTTCTCCAAAATCGATATGAGATCATGATATCATCAGATCAAAATTAAATATGAGGACATTTACAAAACAACATTTTTCACAAGTTATGGACATTATGAAATTTTAGTGCTTCCATTTGGGCTAACTAATGGACCAACTACATTCGTGTGCCTTATGAATAGTGTGCTAAGACCATTTCTAGATAAATTCATAATTGTCTTTATAAACGATATTATGGTACACTTGAAGATTAGAGAAGAGCATGACCAACATTTGTAGATGGTCCTTCAAACTCTAAGAGATAATGAATTATATGCTAAATTCAACAAGTGTTCATTTTACTAGAAACAAATTCATTATCTAGGACATGTAATATTAGAAGAAGGAATTGTTGTTGATCCTGAAAAGATAAAAGCAATAATGGAGTGGCCAACACCCAAAAATGTAAAAGGAATAAGATATTTTATGGGAATTACGGGGTACTATAGAATATTTATAGAAGGATTCTCTAAACTTTCATATCCAATTTATTCTCCATAGAAGAAAGGGATTAAGTTTGAGTGGAGCCAAAAGTGTCAAGATACCTTTAACAAGCTACAACAACTTCTGACCACAACTCCAATTGTAAAATTAGTTGATCCCAACAAAGATTTCGTGCTATGTAAAGATGCATGTAAGGAAGGTCTAGGGGAAATTTAGAGGCAGGGTGGTCATGTTATTTGTTATGAATCTAGAAATCTGAAGGATCGTGAGAAAACTATGCTACTCATGATTTGGAATCAAAAACCATTATTCATGCATTCACAATGTGGATACATTAATTAATAGGGAGAAATTTTCAGTTAAGGACAAACAATGTTAGTCTCAAGTATCTATTTTATCAACATAATCTAAATGCTAGACAAGCAAGATGCTTAACATTTATTAGTGAATATTATGTCAAGATTACACATATCAAGGGGAAAGACAACAAAATAACTAAGGCCTTAAGCATAAAATTTAATTAGATTTATATTACAATAGCAACAAGCTGGTCAACAAATTGAATAGAGCAAGTCAAAACACCTGCAAATTCTAACTTAGAGTATCTGAAAATCAAGGAAAAATGCATAAAACTGAAAAAATGGATGAAGAAGGGAGATATTTTTCAATAGATAGCCAAGATTTCTTGTTGTTTAAAGGCAATATTTATATACCTAATGATGTAAATATGCATTTTTTTTTGTCTTAGATGAACCCCATAAAAAGCCAAAAAATGGTCATGTTATAAAAATCTTATTACTGTGCTAAGAAACGATTTTTGCTAGCTAAATATGAAAAATAAAACAACCGAATATGTAGCTAGATGTCTTGAGTGCCAGCAAGTTAAGGCATCTCATAAACACCCTACTGGGTTGTTGCAATCCCTACCCATTCTAGAATGGAAATGGGAGACAATTTCAATGGATTTCATTACTGGACTACCAAAGACTAGGAAACAACATGATTCCATTATGGTCATGGTTGACAAACTAAGCAAAGCAACACACTTCATTCTAGTCAAATCCACCTTTAAGGACATAAATATTGCAGAAATATTCATGAGAGAAATCTTCAGACTTCATGGGATACCTAAAGTTGTAATTTCAGATAGAGATGCAAAATTTACATCTAAATTTTGGAAGTGATTGTTTGAAAACATGGGAACAAAGTTAAACTTTAGTACATCCTATCACCCTCAAACTCATTTTCAGACATATAGGACCAATCATATATTAGAGGATATGTTAAGGATTCATGTAAAAGACAAACAAACTAAATGGGAGGATTATTTAAACTTGGAAAAGTTTGCTTATAACAATGTGTAAACACCCCACTTACCTTAGTGGAAGTGTTCACTTGCTAATCCAACTCCTCGTATATAGTTAGAGAATTGAGATATTTTTTTTTTTGTTCCTTTTACAATTCCTCTTATCAGGGCTTGGAATTCATTTAGTTGAAGTTTATGATTCTTTCTTTTTCACTCGAGAACAACGACTTAGACCCTAATTTCTTATTTGGTTGGTTTATGTCTAGCTCTACCATACCTTTGATATAGACCAAGCTTATATAAATATTAAAAAAAATAAAAAAAATACACCAAGTCAACATGGAAAGAAATATACCACTCCCTCCACCCGCCTTGTGCCACTTGTCTCCCTCTTACAAGGCACCCATGATTATTTCACCGTTGATCTGCCAAGTGCCCATGCACATAGTGGTCCCCGCCCCATTCGATGGTCATGAACTAGCAATGAGATCAACGATCAATGGATGATTTGTGATAGGTCGATGTGTTCGATTATTAAATGGTAGAAACTTTTCACAATCATGGTTCCAACCTAGGGTTCGAAGGTGTTCATTGGATGGTTTCCCGCACTTATGTGTGACAGGGAGTGTTAGCGAGTTCTAGGTGTGGTAACGAGGGAGTCATGACAAGATATGTTAGGTAGTGCCAAGGAATTCTAGAGTGACAGGGAAACATGACAAGATGTGCCAGGTGCTAGGGTGTGCCAATGCGTGCCAGCGAGTGTTAGGGAGTGCCACAGAAACACAAGGAAGAACTAGTTCAAAATGCATGGAAATGAACATATAAGAGTGTGTGATAGGGAGTGTCAATGAGTTCCAAGTGTTATAAGGAGGGAGTGACAATTTTATATGCAAGGTAGTGCCAAGGCATGCTAGAGTTCCAGGGCATGTTAGGGAGTGCTAGGGAGTGAAAAGCATGCCAAGAAATGCATGGGATGCTAACATGTGCCACATAGTGGTAAGGGATTGTTAGATGGACTAGGTGCTATGGCATGTCAAGATGTAAACTGTGTTTCTTAGTTGTTTTATGGCCATGGTTGGATGTGAGCCTTGACTTGGTAACTTGTTAAGTGGGATGAGTTGAGATTGGACATGAGTAGCCTAATATGTGTTATAGGCAGTTCTTAGGTGAACAAGGCATAGTCTAGTTGTAGTAACTATAACTTGGTTAAGTTGTTGTAGTCGAGGTAGGACTTCTATTTTGGGTTCCCAAGTCTAAAAAAAGGTAAGGGTAGTTGTGAGGGAATGATAGCTAAGGAGTGCCAGGGCATGCCAAGGAATGAAAATGCATGCTAACACATGGCAGACGGTGTCAATGGATGCTCAGGAGTGTTAGGGAGTGTCAGGGAAACACAAGGGAGAACTAGGTCAAAATTCTTTGAAATAAATGAATACAAGCGTGTACTAAGGAGTGTTAGTGAGTTCCAGGTGTCCCAAGGATTTTAGGAGAAGTTCATAATAGGACTTGCAAGAGGCAAGCCTATGGTTGTGATAAGGCGTGGAAAAAGCAATTTCAGAGAAAGGGAGACTTTGGGTTGGGCACAATATTGTTTTTCTAATGAATTGTTTGGGTTCCCAAGTCACAAAAAAAAGTAAGGCTGTCTATGAGGGCATGACAACTAGGGAGTACCAAGGTGTTCTAGGGAATGTAAGGTTACCAAGTCATCAAAAAATGTAATGCTAGCTGTGAGGGCATGACTACCAAGGTTTGTTAGGGAATGTTAGGGCATGCTAACATGTGTCAAATAGTGTGAAGGCATGTAAAACATGCTAAGATGTGCCAAGTGTTAAGGCATGCTAATATGTGCAAGGGTGTGACAATGCATGCTAGGAAATGTCAACGCAACAAAAGGGAGAAACAAGTTAAACTACAAGGAAATGAACACATAATAGGGTTAATAAGTCATCAATTTACCTTTTCCATGAGGGGCATGCTAGGCACATCAACACTAGGTGCCATTAGGTGCCAAGTGCCAGTTCATTCTAAGTGTCAAATATTCCTTTGTTTCTTCTCATCTACTTTCCAATAATTGATCTCAAATAATTTAATATTAAACCATTCCAAAGCATACCAAGTAATCTCAACATGTGCCAAACATGCTAAGACTTTCCAAGTTCCAACATGTGCCAAGTGCCAATGTGTGTCAGGGAGTGTGATGCATGTTATGAAGTGGCAGAGCATGTCGAAGAGTGCTAAGGTGTGCTAGAGAGTGCCAATGCATGCTGAGGAGTGTTAGGGAGTACTAGGACAACACAAGGGATCACTAGGTCAAAATGCATGGAAGTGAATGAATATGAGGGTGTGTCAGGGAGTGTTGATGAGTGTTAATTGCCATGCCAAGGAGGGAGTGATAAGGTATGATAAGCCTTGCTAAGGCATGCCAGGGAATATTAGGGCATGTCAAGGAGTTCTAGAGTGTGCTAGGTAGTTTCGGGGTGTGCTAACATCCGCCAAATAGTGCCAAGGCATGCTGAGACATGCCAAGACATGTCAGGTTCCAAGACATGTTAGGATGTGCAAGGTGCCAGAGTATGCCAATATATGTCAAGGAGTTTCAAGGCAAAAAAATGAATAACCAAGCTAAAATTAAAGGAAATGAACACATGAGAGGGTTAATAAGTCAAGACTTTATCTTTTTCAAAAGGGGTATGCTAGGCACACTAATAATAGGTTCCAATACATGCCAAGTGCCAATGTGTGCCAAGTGCTAATGTATGTCAATGCAATATTATGCCAAGGTGTTCCAAGGCATGCTATGGACTACAAGGCATGACAACACATGCTAGGAGAGTGTTATGCTATGTTAGGGCACACCAACATGTGCTTGGGCATCCTACTCATGGCAAGATGTTCTAGGTACAAAGATGTTCTAGATACAAAGATGTTCCAAGACATGCGAGGTACCAAGGAATGTTAGTGTGTGTCAAAGCATGTTAAGGTGTGCCATGAGTGTTGAGGAGTGCTAGGTCTCTCTCATTAATAGAATTGACAGATCTTGATTATGTATTAAATAATATAGTTCCTACATACACTAGTGGAAATTTATCTAAAGGGAATTTGCTAGATAATAAACCTAATAGAGATTAATCATGTGATGACTCATAGGAAAAATATATTCTTATTGCTTAAGGGATTTGATACACACTAATTACTTCTTAACAATTTTACTAACTCTAACCATTATGGCCTTGGACACATAATGAAAATGACTCCACAACAATGGTATTAAATAATTATCTTTTGAAAAAAAATATAGTAACAGGTATATAACGTCATCAAAAGCTCATTGGAATGATCAATGATGATGAACACTTTTTTAGCATCACCAAAAGTAACCAAAAAGAGCATTGGTGAGGGTCAATTAAAGATCGTCACTAGAAGTGTCATCAAAGAGAGAACTAGTGATGTGCCTTTAATGACCCTCACCAAAAGTGTCACCAAAGAGAGAACTAGTGATGGGCATTTAATGACACTCACCAAAAGTGTCATTGAAAATGGCTTTGGTGATAACCTTAAAGGACCATCACTATATACACTTACAACAACGCTTTTTTAAGGATCATCACCATATGCGACATTGGTGACGGACCTTAAAGGTCTGTGACAGGAAAGACCCTCACCAATGACCTTTTTTATTGTAGTGTCTACCCATCTAACGATTGATACCAAGTGCGCCACCCCCTTCCTCCTCATTGGTCTCATGGGGGGGGGGGGGTGTGGGGATGTTGTAATTCACCTCAATTGTCATATCCCTATTGATCTCCATTGTCTGTTGGAACTATTCTCTAACCACAATCACAACACATGGGCATATGGATCAAGGCCCAAAGCCTCTGCCACATCACCTCGATCTTGACATTCCAATGATTCTTCTGATGCTCCCTTGAGCTTTCGGGGTGAGACTACTGGGACACATAAGCCTAGTCCTTGTGACCCTAATGATTCTCCTTGCTTGATCCCCTTTAATCCTTCAGGAAGAAACCTCTTGGGCATGTCATCCAAATCGCTTCCCTTACTATGCATTTTACTTAGGCCCCATCTCTCCGGCCTCATCCACGGTACTAACCCATCACATCATCTCGCTTCGTGTCACCCCTCTTCCCTTCTCATGTGCTCTCATTAACATCTTGAGATAATTCACCAAGCTTAAATTTCAGGTGTGTCCTCCCTGTAGCCAATACGATTACAATCGAGATCACATGGAGGCCACCATGTCCGACCCCATGTCATCCCGCTTCCCTAAAGAAAGCTCCCACTTGAAGTTACGAGAATATGGCCTTTAGGATGAGTTGTTGTATGGGCTCCACTTCTAGCCAATGGGAATGCTCTGCACCTCTGTGTAGTAAGCCTAGCTCTATTGATGCCCTATCAACCCTATCATTCCCTTGTGTTGCTAATTTTGGCTTCCTGGATGTGGCCTCTAGGCAATGTCACCCCTCCATTCGCCCAATTATGATAAGGAAAACTTTGGGCATCTAATCTAGGGCTTTTATGACAAGGTTATCATCAGTTTGTTGGATAAGGTGGATTTCACTAAGGCTTTAAGGTTAGCTCAATTTTGAATCAAAACAATACTACTCATTATAGAACTTCACCATGGGTCGATTAGGGAGGTTATTCCAACACACGAGTGATTCACTCGATCTTGGATCTGGTGGTGTTTCATGAAGTCCTACTCCCATTCTGCATGCTTCACCACTCAAACAAGGCTTCTATTATGGCTCATTCCCACTACCTCTACAAGCGTCTAGACTTGCGCTAATGATTACTCATGGCCATGAGAATCTACTAAACACTTATGATGTCATCCCTCCTGAGATCTTCCCAAGTGCATGAGATTCATGGCATGCCATGAAGGCCATGATAGGATCAACCTTCCTCAAAGGAAAAATAAATTCCTCTTCCGGTTCTGAATATAGGCATGAGTCTTATGGGAAAGCGCACCATGGATAAGTTCCAGGCCTTCAAGTATTCCTTGTTTTAGAACAAAGAATTCCAGGCATGATTGCACTAGTGACCTTTCGTCTGACCCCTGCTAAGGATTTGGTGACTCCTAAAGGACATCCAATTCTCCGATTACACACAAAGGTGCACCCTATGGTATACTTCAACCTTTCTAGGCATACTATGACACTTATTAAGGGTTTTAGGGGAATTTGGGTATTAGTAGGGACACACAAACCATCCCTTTTGGATGAGATACTATCACCTCGAAACACCATGGATGCTACCAACCATTCAAGCAAGAAGATGCCACAACATCTTAGTGTTGAGATGATACACAAGAGATGGATTACAACCTAAGAAGGTCCAACATTGATGCAAATAAGGAAAAATGCATCCCACAAGATATACAAGGATATAAAACCAAGTCAATCCAACTTACGAGGCTGTGCCCAACTCAAGAGAGCACATAGATCATTTGGACCAAATTCTGGTCAAGAGAACAATGTAGCCCAACCCTAGGGCATTTATCACATCAGGATGAAGAAGCCCCTAATTTAAAGTCACAGGTTAGTAAAGTTAAGAGAGGAGGTAATCCTTAGCATTGACACAATGCCACAGAAACTGTAACATGACCTTATAGCCAATATATGCACACAACCCTGTTAAAACAGGTTGTCTTCAATGTCATCATAAAACTATAATAAAATAAGTTCCTATGTTGATTATTGTATGGTTTAATCCATATCCTTACAGACCATTCTGATGCCTTTAACACTGCACCTTATGTTATTAATGTGTATCATATTAGAAATACAGGTGTGTGTTTCTCACTGTATACGATCTCAACCAGAAATGCAACATACTTTCATTATCTTGTAAAGACCTTTCACAATAAGTTATTCATTGTTATAAAGTCAAGAAGAAATCATGTGATTTTCTCATTAATACCATTTCAAACCAGAAATTCCACATACGCACATTACCATGTAAACAATTACTCAAAAACACCTATCTTGCAAGTTATAGGGTAACTGAGTCAGAAACTATGACTCTCCACCCAACCATAGATAGTTGTAGCCAGTCCTCACTTGCAACTATAAATCCTGAGCCAAATTATAGAGTTTTAGGGGTTCTTCTTGGGAATCAAACACAACAAACAGATGAACCAGGAACCATAGATTCCACCATCTCTTTCCATAAATGAGTTGTAGCACAATCAATGCACTAAGGCACTATGGTTGCACCCAAATGTAGGGACTCCAGAACTGAAACTGAATTAAACAACATGGGGTCTTTAGAAAACATCCAAGAATTTTCCCAAGAATAATTCCTCCACCCCATCGCTCAGGAATTTCTAAGAAATACTATCTCCACCCTCTAGGTCATAGGGACTCGAGAGGCAAGTTCCTCCTCACCTGAATGTTTCCTTCCAGACTCCTACCAACCAGAAACTTGTCGTCTCTCTTCTCTAGTCTCGTCTATTCCTCATTTACCTTCTCTGTCATTTCTTCCAGCATAGTCAAATCCTCATAAATTTTGTCCTTTCTACCTTGTAAGTTTTTCCCAAAGAAGCATGGCCTTTTTCATTCTCTTTCAGTCAAATTTAATTCATGACCAGGTCATTTAAGGATCAAAAACCAACCTTTAATGACGATCAAAATAGTTTAGATTTCCTCCAACAAGGAACTTACACCATCCCAAGCAAGCAACCTCCTCAACTTTGGAATTTGTGTCCCTTGACTCAACCCATTTTTGTAAAAGTATTTACATTACATTTCATGAGAGAACTATGGTTGGGGATGTCACGCAATGGATATCAAACCTCCTTCAAAATGAGCCCTTTTGAAGTCATGTGTGGAAGAAGATGCAAGGTACCCCTAAGCTGGGATCATCCTGAAGACATATTAGTATTAGGACCAAACATGTTGAAAGAAATGAAGAGTTGGTCTGGCAAGTTAAATACAATTTGAAAACAACCCAAGAACGTTAAAAAAATTATGCAGATTTAAAAACAACTCATAAAGAGTTTAATATGGGAGATCATGTGTATTGAAAGGTCAAGCCTAGGAAAACTACACTTAGGCTTGAAAACTGTGCCAAGTTATCCCCTAGATATTATGGATCATTTGAGGTGTTAGCCATAATTGGACTTGTAGCTTATCAACTAGCTCTACAAGCCAACATTAAAATTCATAATGTATTTCATGTTTCATTATTGAAAAAGTCTATCTCATGTGATTGATTGGCATGTTGAAAAGGTGGACCTAAAGGGAGAATTCCTAGCAGAACCACTGTGCATTCTAGACTGAAAAGTAGTTACACTCCAAAGTAGAGATGTGGCACAATTGAGAGTTCAGTGGAAACACTTTAATCAAGAAGAAGTGAGTTGAGAGTTAGAGGATGCTTTCAAAGAAGCATATCCCTTTTTGATTTAATAAATTAAAGGGTGTTTCTATAAAAAAAATTGTTGATTAGACATTAGGATGGTGTAAAATTTAAGCGGGGGAGGATGTGATATCCCTTGGTTTAATGACTTATTTGTAATTATATGTGCATAAGTGTATTTTTGGTTAACTATGCTACTTTGAAGGAAAATTGGACATGTTTATTATCAATAATTTATTACTGATAAAAGCTGGTTGTAAAGTTGTAATTATGTTTATTTTGTGAATAAAGAAAATACGGGAAATTAATGACTTAGTACAACTAGTTGAAAGAGAAAAATGTTGCAATTTAATTTGGGAAAGTTATTATTATCCATCAGTAATTCCTAGACATCTAATATGGGTTATTATATTTAATTAAGGAATTATGATATTGACCAATTAGATGTTTCCTAGAAGACAGGGAACTATCCTCAAGAGTGGGAAACAAAATCTCATTAATGAGAAGATAACTACCTGCCACTTGTTGGTTAGGTGGAGGCAGTTATTAACCATCAAAAGAGTGTAAGATGGATAATATCTATTGTTTTTACTTGCTTTTGTCTCATTATTCGGAGAATAGAGACTAAAGAGAAGCACGTAGCAAAGAAAAAGAAAAGATTTGCAGTCTTGGTTACTCAAGGGGACACTAGTCGTGCAATAATATCATGGTTGAGAGGATCTAAGTACTTAATCATTAATTTTCCAAGAAAAATGAAATTTTCATCAGGGCAATATTTCTTACTTATCTCTATATCTATGGTTAAAATGAGAAAGAACTTGAATATTTAACCTAACCCACTATGGAATGTATTTTAGTACGTTTTATTTATATTTTGCAAAAAAAAGTTTTATTTATGTTTTATATCAAAGGGGAAAAAAATGAACTCTGATACAAGTAATAAGATAGGAAATCAAGAAGTCGAGGTGTATTGTTTATTCTATAAAGTATTATTTATTTAATCAAAATTGTTTATTTAACGATATTGAATAGGAGTAGAAAACTAGTAAACAAGATTGTTTTTAAAAAATGATAATAGATAGGTCTTAGAACTCATACATTAGTAAGTTAGTGTTCTTTTGTTTCCAAAGTATTACTTTATGAATTTAGATAAATGTGTAGAGAAGACCCAATATGGTATAAGAATTACATATTATATATGTAATTTTACACGAAAGAAAGAATTTATATTTGTATAAACAATGTATATTACACAATGAGTTTAGAATGATTATATAAAATAAAAATCATTAGAAATATGACCTTTGCATGTGAATAAAAACCATACTAGTTTTAAGAAACCAAAATATAACCATAATATGAAAATGATGCCAGTAATAGATTATCTAGAATTACGAAATGAAAAGATTTTCTGAAATAAAACTGGTAATGATATTTAATATAGATAAGTACAAATAAATATACAAAGAAATAGATAAGTACAAATAAATATACATAGGGAAAAAAACTATTTTTTAGACACATAAGTTTAGTTTACAAAAGGATTATAGTATGTTTGTATTAATAAAAATAAAAATAAAAATTAATATGAACAGATAATGCTACAATTGGAAGTGAATACAAATTGTAATAATCTTGATTTAAAATATACAAATAATTACATTAATTTATGTAATTAATATTCAACACACAACTATTCAACTATTTAACATAGAATTTTTGAAAAACACGAGTAGAGACAATTTACTTGTATCGATGATATTCCTTACTTGTGTTTTTGGAGTTGAATGTTCTTTGAATTTCGCTAACCACAACAAAGTTTTCGAGGATAACTCTCCACCCAATCATAGGTTTAGATGCACATAATCTTCCTACAACTGGCCACCACCAAGCCCTCAATCAACGTAATATTTCCAGGGAATCCTTTGTCTCAGAACATTTTTCTCCCAAAAAAATATATGAAAGAATGGATGAATTTCATCCTCCTCATCGTCCATTAAATAGACCAAGAAATAAAAAGGGATCTACATGCACACATTCCATAAGTCAACATGCCAACTTTTATTTCATTATTTTAAGTTTTACTTAATTTAATATTTATCTTAATTTAACTCTTTGTTACTTTTTTTCCTTTTTATTTTTTGTTAAATTTACTTTTATATATATATATATATATATATATAACTTCATTTTATTATTTACTATTTTATTTATTTATTATTATTATATTCTCTTCATTATTTATTATTTATTTACTATTATTATCTTTTTTTTATTGTTTATTATTTATTTACTTATATTTTAATATTATATTAATTATTATTATTATTAAAGGGTATTACATACTTCCCCCACTTTAAGGAACTTTGTCCTGAAGTTAAGTTGAATCATTTAACATTTTATTTTGTTTAGTTATTTATTACTTCAAGTTTCCCCTATACCCTTTGTTGAACTAGTATAACCAACAGACATCAAAAGTTTCTACAACACCCGAGAAATCACAAGGAATCTCCGTTTGTTTTCCCACTTTCGGAACCAGGCATAAGCCTCATTGGTCTATACCATAGCCGATGGCTGGACCAAAGGCTCATGCTAAGGCTTAGACCTCATTTTACCCAAGGCAAGCATTTGATCCCAGTACTCAATGACTCTGGACATCTCGTAAGGCTGGCCCACTCTCTCCACACTCACTAAGGTGCACAACCCTAGACATCAAAGTACTTACACCCCACCAAACTTCGGCATCCCAATCCAATATCAGGTACTTGGCCTACAATATTAGACACTTGGCCTCCTTAAGATGGTCCCATATCCCCTCAAGATCTATCCATCAAGAGATATAGAAGACAAAGGAACCACTGACATATGTAGTTGATTGGGTTTGTCCCCAACCCATATGGTGTTACATATTCTCCCTTGCAGGTTTGAGCTCTCATGAGATCTTCAAATAAACCAACCCTTTCGATCCATTTGTGGATTTTCTGTCAATCACCACATCTCAACATACATCCAATGCATTAACTATAACATCATAATACCATAGAAAATAATCCACATGCTAAGTCTTGCATGCCATCATGAAAACATAACATCATTGTTATCACAAAATTCTGCATGTCAAAAATCTACATACATTTACCACATGCTTCATATCATAATATCTTCCTAAGCTATAACATCAACATTCAACATCAATGACATATCATCACATACTAAATGAACTACATGTCAATATACCTCAACATAACATCATAATCCCTATACATATCATATTCATCATAAACATACAATATCATTATCGTAAAAACTATATAAATGAGAACCACATGTGCATCATTATCCTCATACCATCATATCATGAAACCTCATCCCAACGTTATACTTTAACAATCCTATGTTGACATAATAATTAATTAACATTGTAACTGAAATCATAGCCTATGATTTAGATGTATCAATTTTTTTAAATAATATGACCTGATTTAGATGTTTCACAAAAGTATCTATCCAAGCTAAGTTATGAAATCCTATCCAGTTCACCATACAATTTAATCAAATAGATAAGGAAAGTAACGAAAAATAGCATATGTATCCTCCCAGGGCTATATTGGTCCCACAAAACTTTGACTTGCTCAAACTCACGATTCATCAAAAAATCAATTTCATTTACTTCTATAAACAGTGAATACCAACTATGAAATAAGATTATTCAACATCCATCTAGGATCTAAGTTATCTCATGAATACTATTAATGTCACGTTTTCACCAAAATACCAATTAATTCTCAATAATCATTTCTTGTTCTTTAAACTAGGAAAGTTCACAATTTACAAGATATGCATAGGCACACTATTTGTATGCCACATTTTTTTATATAGTCTCTTTACTTGTAAGTTTCACCATCTAGAGCCACAGTCACTAGTTAAGCTATTATGGGCCTTATCATCACTACTTAGATAATTATTTCATTTCCAATACAATGACTCATTTAATCCAATTACATAACTCATCAATGGCATACCAACTTCTTACTCTTCACGTTAATTGTTTTCTTATTGGTCTTTAAGCCTCAATTTATCACAAAATGTATCTCCCTTGTCAGTGGGTAGACAATTATTATGTTTAATATTTACATTCAAACATTTTCTTAGTCTATCACTTGTCAACTTACCCTGTTTAAGCATTCTAGTTCATAATTTCCTACCTTACCCTTTTAAAATTATATAGGTCATCATCATGTCCCATACCAATCATGTTGCTCATTCCGTTCATTAATGTCCTTAAGAGAAATTTCCACTTGAGAGAGAGAGACCCTTTAGTATCATCACATAAATTATCCCTAGACATTATTACCTTTCCATAGTTCCCTTCCTACTTTAATGTTATCCACCTTAAAGAATTGTATGAACATTAATTATCTACTCCAATCCTAAATTTTCATATTCTTGTTATTCACTTTAGCACCATGCTCAACTATCATTAACCTTGGACTTACCATGAGAATATTACCTTAATGCTAAGGCATTATCCCTTTTTCAACTCACAAAATCTTATCGATTTATATTTTTCTCTTCTTTATTCCAATCATATAGACCTTCATGGGTTTGTTACTGTTGTATTCAAATTCTACCATATTTCCTACAATTCCTTAAAATGATCATCATAATTATCACATCATTTAAGTCATTGTTTGACAACATTTTTTTCATGACCTGCAATTTCCTTATAGTGATCCTTCTCTTGTTCTTATTTTGAAATATTATACTATGAGTCGTCAGCCATTTTTCTTTTTATAGGGTTGTCCAATCACAAAATACTACAAGTTGTTCTAAAGTCTTTCCTCACGTACTAGGATAAGTTATTTCTTCTTGTTGATTTCTTACACTTGTTTGTGAAATTTCTAGTCACTCACTTATAGCACCATTTTTCTCATCTCAACATCCTAGGTTGGTCATGTTTATGAGGCTACTTTATCAAATATATATCATTGGAATTAGAGATAAAAAATTTCTTCCTTTCTTAAAACCCTTGTCAATATACTTATGGTTTCCCAATCTCCTTCCAATTTGAATTTATTTGATGTGTACTATTGGAAAATTGTATTCCCATTCCCTCAAATTGATCAAGTTCTTTATCATTCTTCCCTATGCTTGGAGAGGTGACATCCTTGGAGAAATATTGAGCTATTAACTAAACAGAAAAACTATTTAGGAAAAGTCTTTCAGTAGAAATCACATAACATAATTTTTTGGCTGATGCGTTTCGAACCAACCAATGTGATTAATCATCAAGACCAGATGAAGAGGCAAACCATGGCAGTGACTTAAATAGAGAGCAATGTATGCTGGTGTCCCAAATTGCTCTATTTTTACCCTATTCCCATAAGCCTTAACCTCTGTTTTATCTCTATTTAACCCTCTCATTCCTGCACTAGTCCAAGATAATCATCTATTCCTACATATACTTCGTATTTCATAATTAAGATTTATTAAGTGCTTTATTAATTACTTTACATAGATTTCATACCTTTTAGTATCTCTTGTAACTTATGTTTAACTTTCCTAAAAGTAATTGAAGAACTAAGTGTTAATCATTATTTAGTGTGATCAGTGCAGGTAGATTCCTGCACCGCCAACGAGTTGCTCCATGATCTCCGTGATATTCCACGCGGGCGTTTTTGATCCACGACTCCTAGTTCGGTTGCAGACTATTTGAGGATGGACATTGGCGGCATATAGTCAGGGATGCTTGCCAAGAATATGGTCTACAACTAGCAAAGTTCATGCCTTATTATAACCATCAACCGATTTTGCAATGTTGTTTGTTAGTCTGTTCAACCGAAAGGCTTGAATAGGAAATGACTATAATTAGCAGAATATGGCTAAGGCCGAGAGACTGTATATAATGTAGACTATAGGTAGAGCCAAGCTAGCGATCTCTGAGTTGTAATTTCGTTTACTTTGTAATTTTGTATCACCCTCGGTTCTGGGCTGGACTCACACTATCATGTATATTTGTTGATCAAGTTAATACAAGGAACACGCCATGTTTTCTTCACGCTGTGTTTAACTTTTATTTCATGTGTGATTAAGTGTTGAACCATTTCATTTCCTAAACGGGAAACGAGCTGGTTGGCTAGGGCCCATCCAACCCAGATCGTTTACCCTTGTGCTTTCACCATTTAAAAAGTCTATGTTAACATTTATTCATTTGTAGTTGCATGGATTTGATTTCTCTTATGTTTATTTCAAAGTTTTGAGTTAAATTCATTTCATAGTCAAGCGTGAACTGATCCGTAGTTTGGAAGTTTAATTAAGTTTATTTCTTTCCTGCAAATGCTTTCTTGCAATTCTTTTCATGCAATTTTTGTCTTAGTTTGCTTCCGCTAGGGTCGTGTAGGAAGATTATTCTTGTACGAGAGCATGTAGTTTTCTGCACTTTGGTTTATTCATTTACTTTACAGCAAGTGTTATGTTCCTTTTCCTGCTTATAATTCCATTTATTCCTGCAAGCAAACGTATTTTTAATTCAGGTAATCATTCTCAATGTTAAGATATATACATCTAAAGGATCTAAGAATGTTTACATCAATTAAGGAAGGATGTAATTACAAACACCATATTTTATACTTGCATTTCATGACTTAAGAAAAAGGAACAGAAATGTTATAAGTGATTTGCCGAAAGTTATTTGATGCATGCAAATTACTTTGACTGTTGTTTGATTATTTTGAATTGTTTTTGCTTTATGAAGTTTACTTTCAATGAAAAGTTCAATTAATTAAAGCATTGTTTTTCACATGTAATTTATCTCAGAATCTAGCTTGCAATTGCAATTCTTTTCAACACGTATTTTAATTATTTCGAAAGTAAATTGGAAACTTTGGTGAAGGAAGCTCTATCTTGGTGCAAGAGCTGGTCTCTTGTCACAAGAACAAAGTGCTCTAAGACTTGAGGCCTAGGGCACCTCCATAAAGACACAAGTCTTCAGTAAACAAGGTAAAATATATTTTTTCACATAAGTATTGTACCTGCATTAGTGAAAGCAAATTGCAATAGTACAAGAATAGGTTGCTTGGTGTAGAAGGAAGATCAATTGGGAAACATATTTTGCAAAGGCCCACTTGTTAAACTGTTAGCCATCTATACTGAAGATAAACATAGTATTGCATTTCAAAATTTAAGATTGCTTCCAGTTGTGTGAAAGTTCCTTTACTTTATTTCCTCGCAAATTATTCTTTTACATTCTAGCACTAGAATTTCTTTGGTTTCGATTGTCTTTAAGATTGTATTCTGTTTAATTTTGCAACATTTCATTTAAGAAGTAGGATTAGGAATAGGAAAAGTTCATACCACTTTTGGCATTGCCTGTTCTTCATCTCTAAGTTTATGAAACCCCTGGGTTGACAATTAAGTGTTGAGGAGTTTGCTTTAGTGCAATTCCTGCACCCAACATTTTGGCACCGTTACTGGGGAGGCGATTTGAATTGGTAAGAATTTTTCGTTTTTTTCAATAGGGGTAAGTCTGCTATTATTTTTTCTACAGTGTGCTTCTATTTTCTTGAAGGAATTTATAGGTGTCCAGTTATTTTTAAGTTGCAACATTTTTATTGGAATTTTGTTTTGTCATTTTTTGAAATGAATGCCTAAAAGAGGTAGGGGTCCGAAGCCCACTAGGGGCCAAATAAATACTGATAAATCTGAAACCAAATCTCATATTGGGCCTTCTTTTGCAAGAAGAAAGTCCAAACAAACCCAGACTCATCACGCAGGAACAGTCCACTTGGGCTCTGGCAGCAGTGGTCTAGGTGTGACACAACCCACAAAGGGGAAGAAGGGGACTATTAGAACCCATAGTCAGCCTTCTCAGCTTGTTGAGAGCAGTTCATGTGGAATAAAAACAATAGCAGATCAAGAAGACCATGCAGAAGGAACTGGTGAAAATCAGGTAAATGGGGAACATTCTACTTTCAGTCTCATTTCTACGATAAGGTACATGAAGATCCAGACTATTTCCTATTTGAGTTTGATATTTTGTGTGGAAGTTATGATTATTCATCTGGTGCCCAGAAGTTAAAGTTGTTTCCTGCAACTCTCAAGGATGCAGCACTTTGATGGTTCATGGGACTAGGAGGAAACACTATATCTTATTGGGAACAAATGAAGAGAGTGTTCTTGTCAAAATATCAGGAATATGGTAAGACTAGAGATATTAAATATGAAATCTTCACTATTGTGCAAAATGATGATGAGACTTTAGAGGAATACTTGGAGAGATTCCTGTACATCCTCCAAAGGTCAAAGCACAAAATTTGATCTAAGTACCATTAGAACCTTGTTCTTATGGGGGCTTACTGACGATGTTAGGAATAATCTAAATCGGTTAGGACAAGGGGACATTGCTCAAAAATCTTTTGATCAAATCCGTGACTTGTGCAGGAAATTCTCGAGGAACCAATATAGATCCGGTAAAGGAATGTGGAATAGAAATAAGAAAACTGAATCTACTGATGCTATGATTATTGGATTAGAAAACAAAATGGACAATATGAAAATTCAAATAATGAATACTGTTAGTGAACAAATAGACTCTTTGAAGTTTCAGCAAAAACTTGTAGAGGAACAAGAGTCATTGTCCATTTTTTCCAAAATGTAGAAGAAAGAATCTTTTAAGAGAATGTCCTCTTGATATTAAAGAAACTAATAAATGTGAAATTTTTATAGAAAACCATGCCACGGAAAAATGTCCCTCCATACCTGGGCTGAATTCTATACTTGAAGGAGGATAACTTGAAGCCGAATCACTCCATGCTATGGGAGCACGAAGAAACTAGCCTTACGTAAGTGCAGGTATGGCTCCTAAACCTCCACCACATTTTTTTGGTTATAATGCACATTCATATTCCTATCCTAACAATAGTCACTCTCAACATTGGTAGCATGGGAACCAATATCATTATGAACAACCCTCCCAATATTGGAAACAAGGATGGAGAGGGCCAAACCATTCATATCATTCACGCCATTCCTGTCTTGCACCTATGCAATCATACCCTCCTACATATGCACCTTACCCAATGCCACAACCATCATTACCTCAGCTGAGTTAGCTAATGCCACCATTTCCTTTACCTCCATTGTTTCGACCTTCTCAGCTTCTTTCCCAACCTTTACCCAACCCCAATAAAAAAGTGGTATAGATGATCCACTCTATGAACCCGCTTTCCTCATCCAAATATCAGTCCATTCCAGTTGGATTCAATGAGCTCCAATTGAGATCAAGGAAGATAGTAACCTCAGAAAATCAAAAGCAGCCTATGGTGATTATCAACGAGAAATGTGAGGAGGAAACTCCTGACCATTCTGAAAAAGATGACACCATCCAGCCTATCCCCGTACCTTCTGAGCCTTTTCTATCTTCTTCCAACCGACCTCCCTATCCAGAGAGGTTAGTTGTGGAGAAGAAGAAAGACCCCATTCCTCAGTCTAGCCTGGATTATGAGCTTAGGAACCTTTTCATAAAGGTACCTTTGCTCCAAGCTATTAAAGAGATCCCCATTTGCAAAAAAATCATTAGGAAACTCTGTCTCAAGAAGCTAGGAAGGAGAATATTAGAACCTCAGACCATTCAATTTGTTGGTAGAGAAGTATAGTTAATGATGGGGTGTATGCACATGGAGAAATATACCGACCCTGGAAACCCTCTTGTCTTTGTTCAGATAGGTGATGTCCTTGTCTCTAATGTAATTATAGACCAAGGGGAAGCCATTAATGTTATGAACAAGAAAACCATGGATCAACCTGGATTGGTCCATATTCGTCCTACTCCCACTGTGCTTGAACTAGCAGACAGATCTAAAATCAAGCTGGAAGGGGTGTTGGATGATATGGTCATTTCTTTAGACTCGTGGGAATATCCCGCAGACTTCATTGTGCTTTAGCGAAAGAACCCTGTGGGAGGAAATCCCTTGATCTTAGGACGACCATGGCTTGCTATGGCTGATGCTTATATCAGATGTTGTTCTGGTGACATGTATATTTCCCATGGAGATTCCAGGAAGAAGGTCACCTTGTATCCACCTGCTAGATCCATTCTGGAGCTCCGGGGCACTTTATGGTTAGACTGCAATAGTGATGAGGAGACTCAGCCTGTTTCCTTAATACACCAGAATGTTGAGTTCTCGCAGGAGGGTGAGATTCAAGACTTCCTGGACAATATAGACACCATGCCCAATTTTGAGTCATTGAGTCAGATTTTTAGTCTAGCTTTCTAGGAAAGATATGACTCTCTACCTCCCTCGCCACCATCTCTAGTGACACCTATGTGTAATATTGAGCCTGATACCACTCTTGTTTAGATTAGTCTAGGTAAATCCTTTCATATCAGTTCATAATTGGATTCTTCCTAGCAAGAGCAGCTTGTGAGTTTGTTGTGAAACCATCTTGATGCCTTTGAATGGGGCTATGAAGATATGAAAGGTGTCCCTCCTGAAAATTGTACCCACCATATCTATATTCAAGATGGAGCTTGATTTGTCTGACAACCCCAAAGGTGAATGAACCTAGCTCTAAGATATGTTGTAAAGGAAGAATTGAAAAAACTCATAGATGTTGATTTTATTTATCCTATTTCTAATAGCTAGTGGGTCTCTCGATTGGTCTTAGTTCCGAAAAAATATGGGAGATGGCGTATTTGTATTGACTACAGAGAATTGAACAAAGCCACTCTCAAATATTACTCCCCCCTTCCTTTCATCGATTAGGTACTTGATACCCTTGCTGGTAAGAAGTACTTTTCTTTTCTAGATGGCTTTAGTGGGTATAACTAGATACAGATTGCACCCAAGGATCAAGAAAAAACCAATTTTACATGTCCACGGGGTACATTTTCTTATTGAGTACTTCCCTTTGGGCTATGTAATGTAATGGCTACCTTTCAAAGGGCGGTCTTGGCCACTTTTTCTGACCTTGAGTGTGTGGAAATATATATGGATGA
Source organism: Pinus tabuliformis (assembly GCA_031772625.1). Classification (NCBI taxonomy): domain Eukaryota; kingdom Viridiplantae; phylum Streptophyta; class Pinopsida; order Pinales; family Pinaceae; genus Pinus; species Pinus tabuliformis. The sequence goes on along the minus strand of CM062816.1, from coordinate 745,441,888 downwards.
ATTTTCTATGTTTGGTGATTCATTTTAGGAAGCCCTCAAGAATCTAGAAAAAGTGCTTCTTCGCTGCGAAGAAGCTCATCTCGCCTTGAGTGATAAAAAATGCAGATTAATGTGCAAGGCATGGGTCGTTCTTGGCCATCTTATTTTTGACAAAGGTATCTAGGTTGACCCTCCAAAAATAAAAATTATTTTGAGTCTCCCTATACCCAAAACTCAAAGGGAAGTGAGAGGTTTTCTAGGACATGTGGGCTACTATAGGAGATTCATTGAGAATTTCTCAAGGATAGCTACCCCCCTTTTCTGACTTTTGGCTAAATATAGTGAGTTTTCTTTGTCCACAGCTGGCTAACAGTCCTTTAAGACATTGAAGGAAAAATTAGTCCAGGCACCAGTTTTGAGAGGACCAAACTGGTCCTTGCCATTTCATATTTCCTCTAATGCCTCAGATAGTCCTATTGGCGTATCTTTAGGACAAGAAGAAGACAAACAATCTTGTGCTATTTATTTCCTTAGTAAAAACTTGTCACCCGGTGAACTAAATTACACGGTTATTGAGAAAGATTTTTTAGCTGTAATTTTTCCATTAATAAATTTAGACATTATATTACAGGATATGAAGTCTTTATGCATATTGATCGTTCTGCAATAAGATATTTGATGAATAAACCATTAACTAGCTGTAGAGTAACTAGGTGGTTATTATAGTTACATGAATTTAATATTACCATTATTGATAGACCATGAAAATCTAATATAGTAGCAGATTATCTTTCAAGATTAAATAATCCTCGTGAAGCAATTCCCGTTGATGATGATTTTCCTGACAAACATATTTTTGTTGTATCAACAAAATCTCCATGGTTTTCTGACATAGCTAACTATTTAGTCACTGGAAAATTACCACCTCACTTATCTGCTCGTGAAAAGCGGAATATCATACAGAAAAGCACTACATATTCTTGGATTCAAGGAGACCTCTTTTACACTGGAGCAGATCTCATTATCTGTAGATGTGTAAGAGAGGAAGAAGTGTTTGATATTTTAAAATCTACCCATGATGAACCTTACGGGGGTCACTTTGTCGATAAGTGTACTGCGTACAAAGTGTTACGAGCTGGCTATTTTTGGCCCTCCTTGTTTAAGGATGCCAAAAAGTACATCAAGCGATGTGACAGTTGTCACCGAATTGGCCAACCTAATCAAACCAATGAAATGCCTTTATGTCCTCAGGTTATGATTGAGCCTTTTGAAAAATGGACCATTGATTTTGTAGGACCAATAAATCCAACATCATTAAATAAAAAAACATATTTTGGTTTGTATAGATTTCGTTACAAAATGGGTAGAAGCTAAAATTGTTTCTTTTTCTAATGAAAGAGTTGTTGTTGATTTTCTTTTTACTGAAATCTTTACTAGATTTGGTGTGCCTAGAGAAATTGTTTCTGACAATGGACCGCAATTTATTTCTAATCTGGTACAGGGTGTGATGGAGGAGTACAAAATACAACACAACAAATCTACAGTGTATCACCCACAAGCAAATGGTCAGATGGAGTCCACAAACAAGTGATTGAGTCCATCCTCACAAAGACAATAAATATTCACAGAAAGGATTGGGCTGACAAATTACCGGAAGCATTGTGGGCATACCGAACCACTTGGAGGAACAACACAGGAGACACACCATATGATTTGGTGTACAGGAAACAAGTCCTCTTGCAGATCAAGACTTTCAGGACTGCAGTCCAATTGGGGCTAGATCTCTCTGAAGCACAACATAAGCATATTATACAACTGAATGAGTTAGATGAATTCCGAAGGGATGCTATTCAACAGAACATCTTGGTTCAACAACAAAGCAAGAAGTGGCATGACAAGTCTATCCAGAAGAAGCAATTCCACCCACGTGATTGGGTGCTCCTTTATGATTATAGATTCAAATATTTTAAAGGGAAATTCCATACACACTGGATGGGACCCTATGAGGTGGTCAAAGTGTTTGAAAATGGAGAGGTAGAGATAAAAACTATTGATGGACAAAATTTTATGTTCTTGGTAAATGGGCATAGATTGAAGGTATATTTTCAGCCCCTTACTAAAGGAGATTTTATGTAGAAAGTCCAACAACAATCTGAAAAGCAGTTGGTAGGTGGTAACACCAATATGTTGAGTATTTGATTCTTTCTTTTCCTCATTAGAAAAGAAATAATAAAGAAAAAATAAAAAGTAAAAAATGACAAAAAAAAATTCTTTTAATTATGAAAATCAATTGACTGAAATGATTGCAGAAGGATCAACCTGAAAACCAGCATGCTGGTAGGAAGATCGAAATTTCAATAAAAAGGGAATGTTAATTGATTTTTAGATATGTTGGTTGCCACCAAGAAGAAGCAGGTTCAAGGAACCCAACCCTTACCCAAGTTTGGGGTAACTAGCATGGAAATTTTTATCCAAGTAAATGCTTAATTCCAGTTGCAATTACTTTTTTTGGCACCAATGCAGGCAGACCTTGAAGATAAATTCTACCTTTCTTCTATTTTCCTGTTTCGTGATTCCCACTATTTTTCTTTTTCTAAATCCCGAATGAATTACCCTCCTCTTTCTTCTAAAGAAAACTACCCTTACTCAATCTCGTAAAATCCCTCTATTTCCCTTGAATTTTTCCACATCCCATTCTCGTTTATCCCCCTTGGTGATATTGTTCTTGGAATCCCTACAGTAATGTTCCTTCCCATTCTAAAAATCACCCCTTTCCCACTTCTTTATTCCCTCATAAATTGATTGCAAAATTTGATGCAATCAATCCAGAAGGCATGCTCATGAAACACCAAAGGATGGCGAATAAAACTTTTCTTGTATATTGAGGCAATTTTTTAGTTTTTTTCCAACTACAGAATTGTGTTCTATTAGAATTGTTATTTTGGTAAAATCCCTGGTGCAAGATGCACAGTGCAAGCAAGATCAGTGCAGGAGTGCGGCCGACTGTGGAAGCAAGTGTAAAACAAATTTCACACAGTACAGGAGCATCTTATGAAGAATGTTTATGGAATTTTATTACTCTGTACATGAGTGATTCCTGCACTGATAGATCATAGCATTATATATTTTAATTGATACTTTGTTTTATCATTTACTGACTTAGGAAAATTTTTAAAGTACAAGATATATTGGGTTCTGAAATCTAATTTTTTTAATGAGTACTGAAATATGTCTTAATTGAATTATGAGGTAGACCATGGGATAATACAGGTTGTCCGAAAACTCATAACTCACCTCCCTTTGAACCAATCTCCCATCACTTGTTCATCATTGTCTTACCTCCTAACCCGATCATTATGACCATTACACCGCTGCCACATAATCCTCTGCCACATCCAATCATTATTTCTCACTCATAGTAGGATGATATGTATCTACATTTGAACCGAGGAGCCGTTCTTTTATCATTAAACATGATCGGTTAGATGGGACTGAAAAGATGAAGGATGGATGGAACTCCGGCATAAAATTCTCAGCAGCCATTGGTATCACTCACTAAAATCATTTTGAGGTTGTGACAGGGAATTGTGGCGAATTCGAACATGACACCTGTAAGGAATGAGCCATCGTCCTTGAAGGAGATAGAATAGACTGCGAAATACCAGAACAGTCTTGCACTATTGCAAGAATCTGGATTCCTTCCATTTTGTAGAAGTTCGATGGCTTTGACATGGCCATGGTGCTAGAGTTTACGAAGATGTTTGAAGGAGGCTGAGCTACGGTCGGCTCATTAGAAATAGAAGTCACGGAGGAGTCCATTGTGTGAGATACATGCTTGCCAACTACAGGGGAGAAGTGGTCCAAAAAGGAGCGGCTTGAAAAGAAATGATGGCGTCAGTTTGTGAGTGATAAAAAGCTTAAATTTAACTGGAAGAATGGGCTTCCGCAGAGCGCCATGCTTGGAAAATGGCGAGACCTCTTGTACATACTACAAAAATTTGTGACCTGCGAGGGACATTACACATTAGGATTCGTGTACCACATGATATTGTTGTTGCACTTTGAGTCAGGGAAACTTATTAATTTTCCTCACTACCTACTCCGAAGTCTTGAGAAAATGGCGAAAGGCGTGCAGAGTGGAAATGCAAGCCAAGTCGCATATAAACTATATCATCATGGGCTTATCACAATCCTTGTCAAGAAAGTGCTAGAAGAGAAGGGAGTGACCTGGAAGACATTCCTGAAGGAGTTTTGGGTGAGAAGTGTAGGGAAGTTTGCTGGCATGAGTACAAGCAAGAAAAGGAAGGCAGAGACACCATCCCATACCAAGAAAAAGGGTAAAAGCACATCGGTGCAAGCAGAAAAGAAGTCTGTCGAAGACACTCCACCCTCGGCAAAAAAAGGAAAAACCAGAACCTCTACAAGGAAGAAGACTGTCTCTCCAGGGACGAATTAGTATTGGTCAAGCTCTTCGATTGCGATTTATGGATCACCTCAGGTTTCACCTAAAGACCATAACCTTTCAGTGCTTGCAGATGCAACGACCCACACCATGGTAAATGAAGAGAACGTGGAAAAGGAAGACGACATATTGTTGTCTACCCTTGTTCACAGATTAAGAAAGAAGAAGATGACACTGAGTGCAGAAGAAGTTCAGGCAGAGGGTCACGAGGATGATGAGGCACATCACATGGAGACCCTCGACAATTTTGATGAACAGGACATCAAAACCCTCAATGTTTTTTATGAACAAGGTACTGAAGCCCCTGTTGGTTTAAATGAACAGGGTACTGAATCCCCTGTAGAATTAGAAGAATAGGGCATTAAAAACCTTGTGGAGTTAAGTGCGTAAGATATTGAAACCCTTGGCACGAAGGCTATGGAGGGCATCAAAACCATCAGTGATAAGGAAACCCTGGGCATAGAAACTTTTGGCGATGTCATAATGTAAACGTTGGACGACCTTAATCTCGACGATGACGAGACTTGCTTGGAGTCCGTTGCAGAGAAGGTATTTACACCAGAGGATCTGAGCATGGAGCCCTCTGCCCTCTACCTCAAAAACCGAATAGTGGAATTAGAGCAACAATTTCATGACCTGGAAGCTTTGAACCAGGTCATAAAGGAGCAAAATTGGCAAAAGCAGGGCGAGGTAGAGCTACTCGCAGAAGTTAAGAAGCAGAAACAAAAAGTGAAACTATGGAAGTATCAGGCTTCCAAGTGCTACAAACACCTCAAGAAGGTGACTAATCAACTGAAAGGAGCCCGAGGTAAAAAGCCAAAGGTAGTGAAAGTAGGGATAAGTATTGAAGTACAAGATTGAGAGTTGGCCACCCATTTTTGAAGATTTTTTGCAAAAGGTAAAATGTTGTGTGAGGACACACAATAGCTTAGGGATGGGAGGATGTTGGTGTCCCAAATTGCTCTATTTTTACCCTATTCCCATAAGCCTTAACCTCTGTTTTATCTCTATTTAACCCTCTCATTCCTGCACTAGTCCAAGATAATCATCTATTCCTACATATACTTTGTATTTGATAATTAAGATTTATTAAGTGTTGTATTAATTACTTTACATAGATTTCATACCTTTTAGTATCTCTTTTAACTTATGTTTAACTTTCCTAAAAGTAATTGAAGAACTAAGTGTTAATCATTATATAGCATGACCAGTGTAGGTAGATTCCTGCACCGCCAATGAGTTGCTCCGTGATCTCCGTGATATTCCTCACGGGCGTCTTTTATCCACGGCTCCTAGTTTGGTTGCGGATTATCTAAGGATGGACATTGGTGGCGTATAGTCAGGGATGCTTGCCAAGAATATGGTCTACGGCCAACAAAGTTCATGCCTTATTATAACCATCAGCCAGTTTTACAATGTTGTTTGTTAGTCTGTTCGATCGAAGGGCTTGAATAGGAAATGACTATAATTAGCGGCATATGGCTAAGGCCGAGAGACTGTATATAATGTATATTGTAGGTAGAGCCAAGCTAGCGTTATCTAAGTTGTAATTTTGTGTACTTTGTAATTTTGTATCGCCCTCAGTTCTGGGCTAGACTCACACTATCATGTATATTTGCTGATCAAGTTAACACAAGGAACGCACCATGTTTTCTTCACGCTGTGTTTAATTTTTATTTCATGCGTGATTAAGTGTTGAACTGTTTCATTTCCTAAACGAGCTGGTTGGCTAGGGCCCAGCCAACCCAGCTCGTTTACCCTTGTGCTTTTGCCATTTAAAAAGTATGTGTGAACATTTATTCATTTGCAGCTGCGTGGATATGATTGCTGTTATGTTTATTTTAGAGTTCTAAGTTAAATTCATTTCATAGTCAAGCGTGGACGGATCCGTAGTTTGGAAGTTTAATTAAGTTTATTTCTTTCCTACAATTTCTTTCCTGCAAATACTTTCTTGCAATTTCCTTCCTGCAATTTTTGTCTTTTTGCTTCCGCTCAGGTCATGCAGGAAGATTCTTCTTGTACCAATGCATGTAGTTTCCTGCACTCCGGTTTATTAATTTACTTTAAAACAAGTGTTATGTTCCTTTTCCTACTTATAATTTCATTTATTCCTGCAAGAAAAGGTATTGTTAATTCAAGTAATCATTCTCAACATTAAGAGTTATACATTTGAAGGATCTAAGAATGTTTACATGAATTAAGGAAGGACGTTATTAAAAACACCATATTTTATACTTGCATTTCATGACTTAAGAAAAAGGAACAAAAATGTTATAAGTGAATTGGCAAAAGTTAGTTGATGAATGCAAATTACTTTGACTACTAGTTGATTATTTCAAATTGTTTTTGCTTTATGAAGTTTACTTTCAATGCAAAGTTCAATTAATTAAAGCATTCTTTTTCACATGTAATTTATCTTAGAATGTATCTTGCAATTGCAATTCTTTTCAACATGTCTTTTAATTCTTTCGAAAGTAAATTGGAAACTTTGGTGAAAGAATCTCTGTCTCGGTGCAAGCACTGGTCTCTTGTCACAAGAACATAGTGCTTTAAGCCTTGAGGCTTAGAGGACCTCCATAAAGACAGAAGTCTTCAGTAAAGAAGGTAAAATATACTTTTTCACATAAGTACTATACCTGCACTAGTGCAAGCAGATTGCATCAGTACAAGAACATGTTGCTTGGTGTAGAAGGAAGATCAATTGGGAAACAGATCTTGCAAGGGCCCACTTGTTAAAATGTTATCCATCTATATTGAAGATAAACATAGTATTGTGTTTCAACATTTAAGATTGCTTCCAGTTGTGTGAAAGTTCCTTTACTTGATTTCCTCGCAAATTATTCTTTTACATTCCAGCACTAGAATTGCTTTGGTGTCGATTGTCTTTAAGATTGTTTTCTGTTTGATTCTGCAACATTTCATTTAAGAAGTAAGATAAGGAATATGAAAAGTTCATACCACTTCTGGCATTGCCTGTGCTTCGTCTCTAAGTTTATGAAACCCCTGGGTTGACAATTAAGTGTTGAGGAGTTTGCTTCAGTGCAATTCCTGCGCCCAACAATGTAGAGCCCAAAATTTCAAATAAGGACTATTTTTGAAAAATAATATTTAAATTATGATATTAAATAATTTAAATATTATTTTTCAAAAATAGCCACTATTTGAAATTTTGGGTTCTAAATTGCTCTCTATTTAAGTTGTTGCCATGGTCTGCCTCCTCATATGGTCCTGATGATGAACCACACTAATTGGTTCGAAACGCGTTAACCAAAAAATTATGTTATGTGATTTCTACCGAAAGACTTCTTGTAATTCATTATGGTTCACAAAAGCTTAAATTTAGAAAATACAAACTATTTATTATGACTTAAGATAATCATATTTCAATCAACACACGTCTTACTTAATCCATTAAGTTAAGATATTACCACCATAACAATTATACATATATTAACCATGCTTATCTTTCACATCAATTAATATAAAATCATATTCAAATATAAAATCTAATCCCTCAATAATCCACATTTTCTATTTATATATAATCATTCCTTTTACATCTAATATAAAAAAACTCATTTTTAAAAATCAAATTTCCTAATACTTTAAAGTATAATGGAACAACCCATACTATAAATAAAATTGATTTTATCCCCAAAAAAAAAAAAATAAATATTCCCATCATATAATACCATGTATTACAATATAAAGTTTTAAAAACATTTAGTTACTATATACAATTTATCTCCATCTTAAAATCAAAACAAACAAATAATTAAAATGAAAATGCAATTTCTCTATCTTATTTTCAGTTATTTATTTTTTTCCCTTTAATAAAAAATATATATTTAACAATTAAAATATTCCATAATAAACCTTTTCAATTGATTTAAACACAATAAAACACAATAATATTCAAAATTAAACCCAATAATAAATTAATAACTTATAACTTCTATTACTAAATTATAATTCAATTTAACTTCAAAATATTAACCATAATTCATTAAAATTTCAATTATATTCAAAATCAAACCATGTCAACACATCTATTATTTATTAATCATATAACACTTTACTCTATGCCACTTATTAAATCATGCACATAATTATTGATATATTATTCTCCTGGCTCAACGTGCTACATTCTCCGGCCCTTCAGAAAGGTGCACAAAAATATGTGTTTTTTTTTTAATTAATGTTTTCAATAACTTTGAAATTTGATTTCATGGCATTGAAGTGCGTTGGAGGAGCCGCGACTCGAAAATAAGAAGACACTTTAACAAAATAAAAAATCATCCAACAAAAATATGTGTTTGTTGAGTGGTTCTCGAAATATGTATTTATTTTTCATGAGAAAGAATCTGAGGTGTCTCCCTAGGATCAATACAATTTCAAAGCTCTTCATGTTAAAGGAGGTGGAGAATGAAATTAAGAAGTTAAAAACAGGAAAGAAAAAAGATTTGGTTGAACTTCAAGTAGAGTATCTAAAATGGGGAATGAACATTGTTGCACCGCACATCATGGAAATATTCAACAACATCATTTAGCAAGGATTCCCAAGAGGCTGGACAACTAGCCTAGCAATATCCCTTTTAAAAGTGGAGACATTAATAATCCATCCAACTATATAACAATTATGATCAATCCTTTGTTTGCAAAGCTTTTCGGCAGCATGGTAGAAAACATAATTAGTAAGTGGGCAGAAGTAAAAAAAAAGAGGGCAAGAGGACAAACGGGTTTTAGGCCGAATAATTCTACAGTGGATCATGGTATCACGTTGAAGCACATTGTTGGAAAGGTTTGGGAGGACAAAGAAGAAGTATTTTTCTGCTTCGTTGACTTCAAAAAAACATTTGACACAATTTCCAGAGATAAGTTGCGGCGTAGAATGGAAGAACTTGAAATTCATGTGCATTATAGAGTCGTTGTCCATAGACTTTATGAAGAAGTGAAAGTCAAAATTACGACCTTAGCAAGTATTTCAAAAAGCTTTAGAAGTGACATTGGAGTCAAGCAAGGTTTCTCTTTATCCCCTAAACTTCTTGGTTTATATATTGATAAATTGGAAGAGTGGCTAAATCTGCAAGGTGGAGATGGTGTTCAGTTGGGGGAGTTTGTGATAAAACTTCTTTTATATGTTGATGATATTGTATTGATTTCTAAATCGGCCCATGGATTAAAAATGCACTTATATGCCCTTGAGCATTTCTGTAGAGCAGTGGGGATGAAAGTCAATACTAGCAAGACCAAAATAATGATTTTGTCTAATGAAAGGAAGTAGATTCAACATACTTTCTTTCTTTGAAGACAACATTCTTGAAGAAGTAAATTAGTACAAGTACCTCGGGATTTATTTCAACAACAAACTCAATTGGGAGGACTGCAGAAAGAAGAGAATTTTAGGAGGGTGGAAAGCATTATATGCTCTTCAAAGCAGATGTAGAGAGGCAAAGTTATGGGATTGGAAAATGATTAACTAATGGTCTCATAGACTATTTTTAGTCTCGTGGACCTTAAAATATCATTTCATTTAATTTCATAATTAAATGGTTGAACATCCTCCAATGCTTTAATTTTTATATGTCCAAGAACAATACTATGCTCTAGAAAACAGAGAGGTTGATCTAATATTCCATAGTTGAGTTGACATTAGAAATTGTTCGTTCATGTCATACTATTCAAATTAGAATATGTGTGTGTGTGTGTGTGTGTGTTTTTGAATCTTAAAACTACCATGCAAAGGAAGAAGTTTATAATCAAGTTGAGGTTTAAGCCAATTCTTTAAAATTGAGGGCACTCCATGATCTAAGAATTCTTATTACAGTTAGTTATTGGTTGGCTTATTGTAAATCCCACGTTTAGTCTGAACCTTGTAACACAAACAGAGCCATAGTAATAAATATTTACAAAATGAATATTTTACATGGTAATATGAATACAACAAGAACAACGAGTAAAGTAAGTAATTGTCTTTGATCCAGATTCTCTTGCTTCAGTTCCAACACACTTGCTTACCGATTTAAATTATAACTTAGGCTCATTTGATGGGTGAAATGTGCCTCGTGATTAGTACATTTTAGATGTGATATGGATGAACATCATCCCACATACAATGAGGTAGCTACAATGATAGCGATCTATATGAATCAAGTCGAGATTGATGGAAAAATGTAAATGGCCAACATGGTTGCCAACTAATGGTTTTACTTGTCTAGTCCGCTTGGGGTAGCTCAATTGGCAATGGTCATGGAAATGACGTCTCTCAATTGGCAATGGCCATGAAAATGAAGTCTCACCGAAATTGGGATGAGAAGTTGGATATGATGAAGATGTACTCTTACCAAGCTTACAGACTCCACTTGTCTAGTCCAAAACTCTACTTATCTATAAAATATTAATTTAAAAAAAAACATTAAATTTTGGTTAAAATAATAAAGACCTATCTATATGATATTAATTAAAAAAAACATTAAATTTTGATTAAAAATAATAAAGACCTGAGAATTGTTTTTGAAGTGGAGATTACCAACAAAAATAACCTGAATGATAATTATCACTTGGATTTGATTCTATACGGTTATAAGGTTCCATTGTCCATGAACATCATTGATGTTGAAGAGGAAGGAGATGGTGAAGGATCTGAAGCTCTGTGGCGCGGTTAGGGACACTGACAACCTAGGGTTGGGCTAGGGTTTTTGGAATCAGATGTTGTGGATGTTTGGAGCACGTGGTAGGGAAATCCACAGTTTGCTCGGGAAAGCGAAAGATGCAGTTAATATTCAAGGATGTGACCTTATTGGCAGGAGATAACAATGCCCACATCAGAATTCTGTAGCAACCATTTCCGAAAACACCATTGAAATGGAGTAAGAGCTCGTTGACTAATCCACAGATTCAATGGATTCAACCCGATCTAGACAAAAGATCCACCTCATATACCAACCATGCTCTCACCCATGATCTCTCAAGAACTGGCTGACCATGTCGAGCCATATATATCTGATATGGAGGATGGCGTGTCCAAGCTCAACGCCCTAGGTTTTTCGCAACTGACCTCTATAGCAATAACAGGCATCGACCACATTCTACCTGATCACCAGCCCCAGTCGGTACTTACGATACTCTCTCCATCAGAGTTACAGTTATGGGAACTTGAACAACTTGCAAATTAGCCATCTAGACTAGGTGAATTGTCCATGGCGATAGGGGGGTTTCCCCGCACCCGAAGCAGTTACCTTCGAATTTGAATATTTATGGCTTAACATTCCAGTTGAAACAATTAATGACCCCAGGGTTTCTCGTCTACTACACTCCGTAAAAACCTCCAGCTGTTTTGAGGACATCTACCAACAGATTTTTTCCCAAGACAACATTAGGGTTTTAGACCCTGACGATGCCCAGCCTGAGGAGCCAGAGCATACATGGGAAAATCAACCTCAGAGATTGGGAGGCAAAAAACCCAAGTGTACCAAGGTAAGGGAGCATGGTCGACTACTCGTTTTTGGTGAAGGTATCAACATGGAGTATGCAACAGACACATAGATCTCGGTGTTAGTCAGTAGGATCAGAGGCCGTAATTATTCCACTGTAAGGCTAAAGAGATGGATGATGGAAATTTGGGGACACGTCCTTGAACAATTATCGGTAGTCCTCACCATGACGAGAGGATGGTTTGCCCTCATTTTCGCACACCCCGACCAGGAAAATTGGGTACTCTCCAAGTTCTGGCACATTGAGATGACCCCGGTCTTGCTAAAATGTTGGTCACCACTATTTGATCCAAACAAAGAGAAATTGGGGTGGGCCCAATTTGGGTTAGAATACCAGGATTACCTCTTCAATTATGGTCGGAGGATGTTTTCAGGTGTATTGGGGACGATTTGGGGTTTACTTAGATCATGACAAATCATACATAGAAATGGGGAATGTAGCCATAGCTAGAATATTGGTACATTTGGACACCAGAGAAGGACTTGTGGAAAGCCTCCATTTACAATACTGTGGGCACATCAGATGACAAATACTGGATTATGAGGGGGTTCCATTCCGCTATAGAATATGCCATGAAGTTGGTCACTTATACAAGGACTGCATGCTTATGACATCTACAAACAAAGAGACTACAAAGAGGCAAGAGACTATTGGTACACAAACTCAAGTGGATGAAGGATCAACCCTACGCAAAAGGCATCCAAAAATCCTCCGAGGAGACAAAAGGACATAGGGAAGGCTCCTCAACAACCGGTATCTCAACTACCTTCAAAAAGGGTCACTATATCACACTCTTATGGATCTGGTCCGATACCAGGTATTGCACTCTCATACTCTCCTCCCATCTCATCTCATGTTTTTAATTCTATATGTGCCAATTTATCTCTAGCTGCATCTGGTTTTGTTTTATCTTCTTGCAATTTAAGCCCTATCACTTGTCCTGTTGCATCGGCCCCCCCTTGCAACCCTGCATCTGACCCGACCACTATGGAGGGTGCCCTCTCCTCTCATACTGTTAGGGTTGAATCATCAAATAATAGCTCCTACCATAGATATAACCTCAGATCCCTCGTACACCCCAAGACTCACCCTACCTATGGCCTTGGTGACAATCCTCCCCCAAAACCTCAGAGAAACTCGAGGGGTAGACATTCCTTCATATCAAAAGCTATCCATTAGGCTGGGATAGAGGTGGCATCTGGTAAACAATCCTCCATTGACTGGGTTCTTAGAGCACAAGGCAACCCTGATTTGGTTACCTCATGAAGTGCCTATCCTTCAACTGTAGGGGTTTGGCCAGCCCTGACAAAAAATTGGCCCTCAGACGACTCTTTGAAGTTGAAAGGTTGGATGTTATATACCTTCAAGAGACCCTGGGTGATGGAGCAACGATCAACACACTTCTGACATCTATATTACCTGGCTGGACCTTTCAAACCCTTGATGTGAGAGGACAGTCTGGAGGATGTGCAATTGGATTCAACAACAGAACTATCAAGCTTGAAAATATATGGGGATGCGAAGGAGTTTTGGGAGCTGACATCATATCTGTTGAACTTGATACCCCACTTCGCTTGATCAATATATATGGGCCCTATCATAATCGCGTAGGTTTATGGGATAAGCTGATGGCCTCAACATTCATGAATAGGGATAATATCATCATTGGTGGAGATCTGAATTTCTCATTGGGACATGCTGAATCGTGGGGATCTCATGCACAGACTGACCCCCTGACTGATTATTTTGAGCACCTTTTGGACTCACATAGTCTCTTGAATATAGATATGCCCAAAATTCAACCTACTTGGTGTAATAGGAGGATTGGGGAAGATGCTCTTGCCTGAAGACTGGATCGTTTTCTCATAAAAGCTCAGCTGGTGGAATGATTGGACAAAATTAGACAATGGGTGGGCTCTGGGGGTATATCTGATCACTCCCCTATATTCTTCGAAGTTATGAACTCCAACTGTAAGCCAAAAACCCCATTCAAATTCAATTATGCCTGGCTTGAGGAGACTGAATTCCATAAAATTGTTAAGGAATCATGGATCCATTGCTGCCAAGATACCAACTCCTCACTGGCTACTGTCATATCAAACAATCTATCTTGGATCAAACACAAGACCATTGAATGGGAAAAGGGAAAAAAGAAACGAGATGAAGCTACACTATTGAAGATTGAAGCTGAACTTGCTGAGTTGGTGGACTCAGACAATTTCGAATTTCAATCCATTGAATGGAAAAATAAATTAATAAGATTGGAAGCAGAAAAGATTAAACTATTAAGACAGAGAGAGGAAGCATGGAGATTAAAAAGCAGAGCCATATGGCTTCAAGCAGGGGATGAAAAAACTAAGTTCTTCTAGCAATGTGCCAGAGGGAGGAAATTAACCAATACTATTTGGAGATTAAGAGATCAATCTGGGGGGGACACCACCACATTCAGTTAGCTAGCGGACATGGGCATCAGACACTTCACTAAATTGTTCAGAGCTCCTCAAGAAGAAACCATAATAGAAGTGATCTGCATCGCCAGGACAATGCCTTGATTTGTGAATGATGAAAATGTGGAGAACTTGAAAAAACTGGTCACCTTGGGGGAAATTGACGTTGTATTGAAGTGGTCCAAAAACTAAAAAAGCCCTGGACTAGATGGCTAGCCCATTGAATTCTATCTTACCTTCTTTGACTCAATACTATAAGGATATCCTACTAGGAATTGAAGATTGTAGACTGTCCGGGAAGATGTATGAAGGATTCAACTCTACATTTATAGCACTCATCCCCAAACCTAAAAATACCCTGTCTTTTGATGACTACAAACCTATCTCCTTATGCAATTGTATCTACAAAATATTGACATTGAGGAGGGCCTTAAGTATCTAGGTTTCAGACTCAAGCCAAACGATTATCATATTGCGGACTAGACTTGGGTCACTGCAAAATTGAAGTTCGCATCAACATTTGACAACAAAGATGGTTATCTAGAGAAGGCATATTAGTGCTAATCAAATCAATTCTATAAGCTATACCTGTATATTGGATGGATCTGGTTTGGATCCCTAAAGGTATTATCTCCAGAATACAACAAATTTGCCACAGATTCTTATGGAGAGGGAATCAAGAAGGTAGGACTTTTTCCTGGGTAAAATGGGAGAGAATAACAAAGCTCAAAAAATGGGGTGGTTGGGGTTTAAAGGATTTAAATAATTTTGCAAAGGTTCTTGCGGCTAAAATGGGTTGGCAGCTGTTAAAATCAAACAACTTATGGCAAGAAGTAGTATATCACAAATACATTTTCCCTCTATCAACTCTTGAATGGATCCGTAGTCAGATCAGAAGCAGGCCTGGTTCTTCCACCATCTGGAGAGCAATCATACAATCCATCTTTGTCATAAAAAGAGGCTTGGCATGGCGTATTGGAACTGGTGAAAAAGTCTGTATAGGCAAAGATGCATGGTTAGGCTATGGGAATTCTCACATACTACCGCCTGAGCTTAGGCAAACTCTCGAAACAACAGGAATTACACAGCTCTCCCAGATTGCAGATGATGAAAACTCTACATGGCTCTCACAAGCTTGGAAATCAGCTCAGGATCTCATGATACCTGACAACTAGAGAAATGAATGGAACATATATATTGGAGCCCTTGAAGAGTCCCATGTCAGAATAATAGATCGAGAGGATGAACTTATATGGGTTGCCTCTCCCCGAGGACGCTACACTCCCAAAGAAGGCTATTTATTCATAATGAAGGAACATGAACATGTTTTCGTCGAATGGTGGTGGTGACTCCTTTGGAAACTAAAGGCACCTCCTAAATCTCGACTGTTCATGTGGTTCCTATTATCAACTAAAGTACCCACTGATGATAATCTCAACAACCACTCTATACATGACCCCTCTCAATGCAGTCTTTGCCATGCCCATGCTAAATATATAGACCACCTCTTCTTATTATGCCCTTCAACCAAATAGGTATGGCAACATATTCATATCTCCCTAGGCATCACCATCAGATGGCAAGGGGAACATCTTACCACTACGTGGCAATCTTGGTGGAATTTTGCACCATCATAGAAAATCTGAAATCTCCTCCTCCTAGTCTATTGGGGCATATGGCTGTGTTGATGCCCCGAAAATCGTTGTATCAACATTGGGGGATAACCACCCGGTCCGGACCTTAATACAGCTCCTTTTCCGTTTAGAATGGTGGCTCCGACTTGGGATAATGGGACCAGTTTCCTAGTAATGTTTAAAAGGGGTGGATGAATGATTGATTATCTAATCTAACGATAGGCGAATAACTTAATCTATCAGCAAAATAAAAGAACTACTACTGATCCCGGGAACTATTGTACTTTGAAATGTAGCGCTTGATGATCTATGTCTATTGACAGGCATATAGATGACTCTATCTAATAAACATGGACATTCATTCATTTAAGGATTACTTTGTTTAAATAGTTAAACAAAGTGATTAACACAATATTGCTACACTTATCATTTATATCATCGATACATATATGATCAAAAGAAAAGCATACTGTAAACATCCAATAGTGGAAGGAATAAAGAATGTTGTTAAAACACATACATATATCTGATAATAGCAAAAGCGATCAAATGACAATTCATATAGAAAGAATGAATTCAGACATAGATAATAGTACCATATGAGCTGCTAGTCACTCCCAATATCAATCACTATT
Organism: Pinus tabuliformis; assembly: GCA_031772625.1. Lineage (NCBI taxonomy): Eukaryota > Viridiplantae > Streptophyta > Pinopsida > Pinales > Pinaceae > Pinus > Pinus tabuliformis. The sequence goes on along the minus strand of CM062816.1, from coordinate 745,425,237 downwards.
TGAAATTCTTCTTCCAACGCAGAAATACTTTCAAACAAAGACAGTAGTTCACATTCGCATAAAAGCTTCTTTGTCAAAATCAGAATAATTGGTCCAGTTTTATAAAAGAATATGCCTGAAGTACAGTAGTGCAACTTCAGGCTTTAAGTCATGTACAAAACTTACGACCCTTTCCAAATACAATGAAAGGGTCTATAAATACTTAATTAAGCTAACTATCTATGAAACTGAAATCCTACTTAATTGGTATCAATTGATCTTGAATATCTCCTTCACAGCAATCTGCCAGTCGGCGGCATGAAACATCATTTAGGTTGTTTGCCTTTAAACCTGAGCTGACATATCGCAAGCATTGGCTCCACTTCGGGCGGTCTGTTGAGGCGAGAATTGAGTTGGGCGGCATAGGTGGCATCCTGAATATCGGGAATGATATACCCGATTGCATGTGTAAGGCATTTGAGGGCGGCTCTCTGGCTGTGGGGTTTGACTAAGAAGAACCAATAGGCGTCCCATGTCAAACTGTTAATTCCTGCGATTAATCTCCCATTTTTCTCTAGTTCCGGGTAACATGACTGCTCTAATGTTTTCGCTGCTGTCAATTTACCTGGAGTACATTGGGAAATCATGTTAGACAAGTAGAGAGTATTATTAACCAATTCAACCAAATTACTTGTGGTTGATTTGCATCTTGAAATTGCTCTCTCTGCTTTCATTAACTGGGACTTCCATTCTGTAAATAGTATCTCCTTATGTGATTCTAAAATCTTTGGTAAATTAGCCGCCTGTCCCTGATCGGTATCTTGCCACTCAAGAAAATTAGTTAATGTTTCATCGGCTTGATCCAAGTCTGTTCTAGCTTTTTCTGATTTTTCACTTATTGATGTCGTCAAATCGCATAATGGTTCCGCCTGGGCGATTTGTTGACATAAAAGCTTTATCTGTGTTATCAATGCCTTGTTTATCTGTAATGCCTCTACTTTGAATTCGGCTATCTGTGGAAGATTCTTTGTTTTCTCTAGCTGGGCTGATAGTTGAGCAATCTGCTCATCTTTTGACTTCAACATTTGCTCATTCGCTGCTTTCAGTTGTGCCAATGCCTCAGACAACTCTTTCTGCTTTTGAACTGCGCCGTAATCAATCCTCTGTTTCTCTTCCTGCAATTCTTTAATCAACTGATTATTTATTTGTTGTTGTGTTAGCAATTGTCGTTCTGCCTGCTCCGCCTTCTGCTGTGCCTCTGATAGTTGTGCTTGCAATGAAAAGATCTCATGGTCTTTTGTTTTTAATAAAAGACTCACCTCTGATGCCTTATCTATTGTTGCTGCCGAATAGGCTCCAGCATATTGTGATAGTTTTGTTAGGTCATCAGAGGGGTCAAATTCCTCCTTCCAGACCACTTTGCCCGTCACTGTTTGTTCTGGGAATAAGGAAGGTTGATCAGTCCTTCTCCTCTTCCTTTGTCGTTTTACCACAGCTTTGTGTCTTGGGCTATAGAAGACATCTAAGGGAGGAATTTCTTCTATTTCCAAAATAATCTGATCGGAGGGATCCTTTGGGATTATCTCTACTTCTTTTGAACTGGGTAGGCCGCTGGTTCCACTTGGAACCTGTTTTGAAGTGGTCTCCTGTGTATCTGCCGCTTTTGATGTTTCGGTGTCTTTTGAACACTCAAGATTGCTGATAATTGAATCTAATTGCTGCCATTCCTGGAGCAATTTCGGGTCAATTTGAGTATCTACATTCACCTCTATGCTGCTTTGTTCCTGCTCTTTCGTCTGGGTTTCCTCTTGTCTTTTCATATGCACTTCTTCCTGTTCTTTTGATGTAACAGGAGGTTCCTTAGTATGTCGCTGTTCAAGCTCGCTTGATTCTATTGCTGGGGTCGTTGCTAACAGATCTAGAGGCAGAGTTTGCAACCTCTGTTCTCTAAGTCTGTTGAATTCAACTAGCCCGTCATCTTTGTATTCCATTCTAGCCAGCGATTTGACTTGGAACATTGACTCAGCTGAGGAGAACAGGTCATCAAACTTATCTTCTTTCTGATCAAACTTTGTCAATTTGGCTTGTTCAAGTGCATTATAGGCGACTTTGTTGGGATCAAATCGCCTATTAGGGAGAGTTGCTAGAGTTAATGACTTCATCTTTTCAGATTCTTTCTCTGCATGTTTGAAATCATGCAAAGTGTAGATACCACATCTCAGAGGAAAAGAGGGCCAGACCTGCTTCTTATTTTTCTTTAGAGTTTGTGTAACTCCCTCGGAGATAATCTGATAGGCTATCTCCCTCGCCAACAGTTTATCATGTATGTACAAAGGAAGGACATGAGGTTTGGCTTGGTTGCCGAAAATTCTTATATAAGTAAATATTTCCTCTCCAAACCATCTTCCTATTGATGTCAAATCAATCCCTGCTTGGTAGGAAATCTTAGGAGCAGGCTTATCAAAAATAGAATAATGAATGGGTAACATAAAGCCGTTGCAGACTTGGTATAAATGGTGCTTATAGGAAGTTTTCCACAATTTCTGATGGTATATGTGAATGGGCATAGGGTCTTGTGAAGTCCACCTCCAGCCGAGCACGCGAAATTCAGAATTAAAACACAGGGTGTCAAGGATATAAGCACTGCAGTAGAATGGGGGAATAAACCTTTCAGTGATGCGGGTTTTGGTTCTAAAATCAAGAACTGCTGTTGCTAGCTTATTTGACAGTATAGTTGCCCAATCCATTATTTCGCTATTACACGCCGCTTCCATCAAGGGAACCATTTCTATAGTGAAATTAGTGGAATCATGCAACCCCCATAATCTACACATCATTATCCCAGCATAACAATAAGGAGAACATAGAGAATCAACAGAGTACTTACCCGAAGATTCATGCTTGTGTTTTGCCGGATTTTCCTCCAATCCCGAATGGGTTCGGATTCAATTTCGTTCTTATTTCGGAATTTCTCTAGAAATGCCTTGTTGTACTTCTTCTCTGGCACAGGCAAATGATACATTTGCCTCAAATCATTAGCCTGAAATGAACCGAAGATTCTCCCATCTCTGGTGTAGAAGGTTCTGTCTGTGATTGGGATTTCCTCAATTGCCCACCTCACTACATCCGTATATGGGAGAATTTTTTCCCGAGCTGCTATCCGATGAAGGAAAGAGTCGGCTAAGTCCTTTAAAGTAGCATCAAATTTTCGATTGGTATCTGCTGTGGCTTGTACTGCTGTCACCTTTGGTTCTTCAGCCTCAATCAAATTATAGGTACTTTGACAAGTAGTTTTGCTGAGTCCTAGACATGTAGTATCAGATATCAATCCTTTTCTTTTAGTTCCTGGATCAGCGATGAGTTGTCCTGTGGTTGGAGAAGCGGAGGCGATTGCAGTTTTCTTAGACGTTTTCCCCATTCTGCTTGAATCTATTACCTCGGAAGAGTTCTGCACAGGAGTGAAAATGAACGTAATACAGAGAATTGGTAGCGCAAACCAAATATGAGTGAGATATATTGATCGATGCACGATGAAGGATTAACTTAAAGTGGCCGCGGATACAATCTGTGAAAAGATTTTAGGCTTACTATTTCATTAAATGGACGTTAAAACCTGCCAATCCTTTAAATGCCCATCATATCGTTTTATTGGCCAAATGATTTGTTTAAGCGTGCCTTGGATGTTTTGGTGGTTGAATGTAGGTGAATCACTATTTGGAAGATAAGGCCTTTAATACGAATTAATCGTAATATCCCTGCCTTAACAATTAATTCACGCTTTTGGCTTTATTGCAATCGAGCGTCGGGGGAAAACTTAAATCATTATATTGGTTCCTTTTGGAATCCCCGATTGCCGATAGCGATATCGCATCGCATCGGGAGTATTAACTGAGCACTTTGAAAAGCATGCATGGTACATCCCCGATCGCCGATAGCGATATCGCATCGCATTGGAGCAAAAGGGACTTTATCGCATCGCATCGGAGCAAAAGGAACTTTTGTTATGCTAACTTATAATTGCCGATATCCGATAGCCTATTGCATGTTGTCGCGTCGGAGAAAACCAATGGGTCTTTAAGTTATGCCTCCTTTGTCATTGCGACATGCGATCTTGCGATCGCTTTATTGCAATGATAAAAGATTAATCATTTATATATTATAAGACCAAATAATTGGTTTATCAAAAAGGTTTTGTAATGTTTTTATTTTGTTTTCGGACCTTTTTGAGTAATACAAAATAGATATCAATTAAAATAAAAAGGGACCCATTTCATATTATAGTTTTGTGAATAAAAATGATATGAAATGGGGGGTTGTTGTAGAGCACAACAATTGGCGATTCGCTGGAAGAAACGATTATCTCTGAAAAGTACGGAAATACTTAAAATTTTTCAAAATAGAGATCTCATCAAAGGGGAAAATTCTAATATAACTAGGTCTATATGCATTCCAAATAAAATGAAACTATCTTTGCTAATTTCTTCTTTTTTTTAAAATTAGATACATTCTAAGTTTTAGATTGGCCTCTATTGGTTGATAATGATAAAACAGAAAACTTTTCCAAATCAGCTTTTAGAATTGACTCCTTTGTCATAGGTAGAGCCTCTGCTGCCAGCAAACGTTCATAGTTTCGACATGGATACCTTTTAACCATGTTATTGTCCATTGTCCCATTCATTTCAGAGTATGATTAACAGAATGAATTCAAAACATGCTTTTCACATTTTGCATTTCTTTTCTACTTTTCTGTTATTTTGTAAGATAAAAATCCATTGTCCTGGTTTGGTGACCAGCTGAGTGACAATGCCATTCACTAGTAGTAATTTAACCGAACAAGCTGGCTCGTGATGAGACCCCTTGTCTTATAATACTAAGCCATTACCCTATTTTGGTATGCAGTATTGGTAATGTTGGTTAAACTATTTCCCTATGATCATGGTAAGCAGGCTTGTGATAAGATCTCTTATCTTTTATATCAGATATTTTAGAATTACACTCTGAGTAATCATAAGCTTTGGTGAGTGGGATGGACAATTTTCTCCTTGAGAGTAAATGGATGACAAGGTAAGAGTTAAAGATGCTGAAGTTGGATTAGTTCCTATTTTGATATTGATAACCTTTTTGTGACCAATTTGAAAACATAAAATGATTTACAATATTTCTAAACTTTGAGAAGCGTTCACAAAAATTGAAGTGTGGTTTCAGAATGTAATTACACCTAGTTTTCTAGAAATTATCCCTTTTGTTTAAGACTTCTATTATTTTAAAAGTAAATATCAGCCCTACTTGTTTTGAGCAACTTTTAAGTACAGCAAAGTTCAATGGAAGATACCTCACAACTTTATTTTCTAATGGTCCTACAAACTACAAAATTCTATTAAAACGGAGAAGGGGTTACCTCCTCAACTAAAGAATTTTTTTAAGATAAGGCCATTAACAGGGAGAGAATCTCTCAAACCTGATAAATCTTGTAATATGAAGGTCGAATGGCCTATCTTCTCACAGATCTGAAATGGCCCAAGCCACATTTTCTGGAACTTGGTGTGTTTTCCCTTGTCTTCATGGGCTTTGTCCCATTTCAGAACTAAATCACCGACTTGAAATTGTTTTGAACCGGATGAGACTGAATCAAAGGATGACTTGATGATTTGCTGATGTTTTGCATGAATAACCTTGGATTTTTCTCTTTCCTCTTCTAATTTTAGAATTTTATCATGTCTAAGTTGAATAGAAGAAGAAGGACTTTCCTCAATAAACTGAACTAGGGCTAGAGAAGGAAGGACAAGATTTGTTGGTAGTACTGCTTCTTTTCCATATACAAGATTAAACGGGGAAGAACCTATGGAAGCCTTCTGTGTTATCCTATCAACCCATAGTGCGAATATTAAGGATTTGTGCCATTTTTTATGATTCTGTTCGATAGTTCGCTTAATAATTTTAATCAGTTTTTTATTTTTAGACTCTGCTAAACCATTACCCTAGGGATAGTAATTAGCAAAATATTTCAATTTAAATCCTCTTTTAATAGCGAAATCAAACATAGCATTGCCTGAGAAGTAAGATGAATTATAAAAAACAAGAGCATTTGGGACACCAAACCTGGTAATGATGAATTGATCTATGAATTCAATAATTGCCTCAGAATTTGTTGTCTTTAAAGGAATTGCTTCAACCCACTTAGTAAAATAATTAGTAGCGGTAAGGATATACTTATGCTGTTTGGAAGAATGTGGAGTAATTTCTCCAATGATATCCAATCCCCATTGTTCAAATGGTTGTTCAATGTTGACTGGTTGCAAAGGGAAAGCTGGTTTCCTTTGTCTTCCACTAGAAGTTTGACAATTTCGGCATTTCCTTACATATTCATGAGCATCTCTAAACAGAGTGGGCCAATAATATCAAGCATGAATGATTTTGTGGGCTGTTGTATCAGCTCCAAAATGTCCTCTTTCTGGTCCATCATGTAATTCCTGCAAAACCTTTTGTGCTTCAGGTGTTTCCAGGCATCTTAATAAGATTGAATCATAGTTTTGCCTAAAAAGCACATCATCAATAATTGTGAAATTTTTCGCTTTTAATCTAATGGCCTTTTTGTTTTTGTAAGACAGGTTAGGAGGTGCATATCCATTTTTCAAATAAAAAATTAAGTCAGCATATTGTGATTCAGAGTCAGTGATACTTATCAGGTTGATGTCTTCGGTTTGATCTGTATCACCTGATTCTGGAATGTTGGATGCTCCTGCCAATAACCTGCAAAAACCTTGGCCTCTAACAATCTTTGCTGGTTTAATTTCTAAGTCATATTCTTGAAGTGCTGTAACCCAATTTGCCCTTTTTTCACCTAATTCCCTTTGGATTAATAGTTGCCTTACTGCAGGGAAAGGAACTATAACTTTTGTATGGGCTTTTAAAAGGAAGGGTCTGTAATGTTTGACAGCTTTATATACAACAAAGGCTTGTTTTTCTACTTCGGAGTAATTCAATTCAGCACCTTGAAGATTTGAACTATAGAATGAAATGGGTGATTCCAACTTGTGATTGTTAATCTGTGTGAGTACTGCTGCATAAGACAAATCAGATGCGATAGTATACAATGTGAAATGATTAGAAAAATTAGGAGTATTTAAGGTGGGGGCATTGATTATTGATTGTTTGATTAAATCAAATGCTTCCTTTTCTGCTGATCCCCATCTAAAGACTAAATTTTTCTTAATCATAGTTTGAACTGGCAAAATGATTTGAGAAAAGTCTGGAACGAATATTTTGACAAAATTGATTTGGCCTAAAAATGACTGCATGTATTTTTTATTATGCGGGAAAGGGATTTCAGAGATTTCTTTGATCCTGTCAGGATCAATATAAATGCCATCTTTAGAAACAACAAAGCCTAAGAGCTTTCCTTGGTCAAGAGCGAAGAAGGATTTTTTAGGGTTAGGTGAAATACCATACCTTTTGCAGCGTTGAAAGATTTGATTTAAATCATGCAAATGATTGGATTTCTCTTTAGAAAATACAGTAATATCGTCTAAGTAGACGACTACTGTTTTGTTAATCAATCCTTTAAAAGCTATATCCATCACTCTTTGGAACGTGGCTCTTGCATTAATAAGTCCGAAAGGCATTTTCTGATACGCATATGTTCCCCATTTTGTTCTGAATGTGGTTTTGAGTCGGTCATCAGGATGGACCAAAACTTGGTTATATTCTGAAAAACCGTCTAAGAAGGACATTAACTCAGAGCATGCCACTGATTGGAGTATCTGCTCCATAGTGGGTAATGGGAAATTATCTTTTAGGCTCACCTTATTCAAATTTCTGAAATCTATACAAATCCCGATGTCGCCATTTTTCTTTCTGACTGGCTCCATATTGGAGACCCAGTTTGAGTGTCGAACGGGAAAAATAATCTTAGATTTCAAGAGTTTATTGAGTTTAGATTTTATTTGACTCTCTAAGTTCGGATGTATTTTCCTCAACTTCTGCTAAATTGGTTTCTGTTCGGGAAGCATTGGAATGGTATGCTGGATGATGGATGTATCATATGTCTTTAAATCGTCATATTTCCAAGAAAAAACATGTTTATTTTTCCGTAACAGTCTAATGAATGCTTCCTTCTCTTCCATGGAAAGTTCTAATCCTAAATTAATGTTTTGAGGAGTTTGATCAGTGCCAAGGTTTATCAATTCAAACCTTAAGGTAGAACTTTGGAGCTTTGTATTGGTCACAGGTTTAAACCTGTCTTTAATATCATAAAGATCCTCAAGCTTCACCACAGGCTTTGGGATTGAATTTTCCTCATGTTTACCTCTCATTTGAAGGTCATGCTCGTTTTCCTCAATGATTTGATCATCATAGGACTTTTCGGAAGTTAAAAACTGTAAAATGTCTTCATTGTGGTTGAATACTCTCCAATTAGTGATATTGTCGGGAATCGATGGCCTAAAAAGTAATTCTACTGAAAATCTATCTGGGCTATAATCTTCGGACGGTAGGAGCTTGGAAGCAACATTGACTAGCAGGTCGGCTGCTGAATTTTGAGACCTGGGAATGGAAGAAATATTGAATGCCGAAAGTGGGAGGTGAGTTCCTGTACCAACGACTGATAATGTTTGAGATGGCTAGAAAGACAATGAATTGGATTCCTTACCTGTTTAATAATAATTTCAGAATCTCCAAACACTTTCAAATATTGGACCTTGAGGCCAATCGCTTTATATAGTCCTTGGACTAGGGCTTCGTACTCAACTGTATTATTCGTGCATTCAAACTCTAGCCTACAGGACAACATTGTTTTTTCTCCCTGTGGGCTAATCAAAATACATCCTGCTCCTGAGCCCTCGCTAGACTTGGACCCATCGAAATATAATGACCAAAATAAAGAAGTATTAACAATTTTATTTACAATTTCCTCAGTATCATTAAAACATCTTGACCTATCTGTTTGTGAATAATTTTCGATCTGAGATGTAGAATGGTTTACTGAGAAAGGAGATGGTTGGGCAGCGAAGTTGACAAAGAATGACTCTGATGAATAATTCCCCAAAATGTTGTTATTAAATGCTATTGGTTGGTTTTCTTGTTCAAATTTTGTAACTATATGGGTCATATGTTTTTCCCGATCGATTTTTATTTGATTTGGCTTACCCTTATAGGGAAGCCACATATGGGACCAATCGGTAGAAATATACCCATGGAGTTTTTCAGACCAATCCCTACTCAAGATAAAACCATAAAATTTAGGTATATCAGCGATTAAGATATCAATTCTTTGAACTACTCCAGGATCAGCTGATAGCCTGATAGTTACCGAGTTGATTTCCCCTAAAACCTGTACTTTAGTCCTGTCCAACTGCACAATATGAATAGCGGACTTTTGGGGTTCAATGTTCAATTTGGAACAAACTGAAGCTGGAATTATATTAGAGGATGCCCCTGAGTCAATCAAACAATTGTGTAGGTTTCTATTGTAGATCTCGTAGGTTAGAAGGAAAGGTGGAGTATGAGAATTTGATCTATCTCCTATCAGAACTGCATCAGTAGCTTCGACCATACCAGAAGGTGGTTGACCTGTATCATTTGCAGCTTTAGTACTGGGAAGGGGTGAAGTAGGAACAACATTTAATTCTTTGAGAAGCAATTTTTGCTGATGTTTCAATTTACTAAGTTCAAACATGGTAATGTTTGCCTTAGTCCTTTTCATGTCATCAACAATATTGTAATCCATTGAATCAGACACTACCAATGTCTTGGATGTTGATGGGATAGTTGAGGTTGAAGGTTGGTTTTGTGGAACTGTTACAGGTGGCTTCTTCGGGGGTACCTTTTCCTTTGTTGTAGTAGCACCTGCACTCCTTTTCTTCGAAGTTGTCTGAAAAGGTTTGGAGGTACCTTTACTCCTGGTAGTGACAGGAAACGCTTCTTCTTCATTTTCTATATCGGAGTTAGGCAATATAAAATCCCACATTCCATGACATTCAACAACTTCCTCTTATTCATCAGTTGGTGAAGTTGTTTCTTCTTCTCCTTCTTCAAGATCTGAATCTGCATTAGATATAACATTCGGTGGTTTTGATTCAGTTTTCTTGTAATTCCTAAAGGGTCTTTTGGTTGAGGTTTCAGCTACCTGTTTTTTGATTTCAACCATTTCATTTGACATAGTCTTGAGGACCTTTTGTAGACCCTCCATGTCATATGGATCTTTAGGGGTTTTCTTCTTTGAATCATCTTTAAAAGAAACTTTTTTGGTTTTTCTATCTTCAAGAGCAGCTTTCTTCTCTAGAGGATTTAATATGTTTCTCCACCGCAAGTGCTTCTTTCATGTTTTCAGCTAAAGTTGGTTTTCCAACCCTGTCTACAAAAATAGCTATATTGGCAGGTAGGGAAGTTATATACCACTCGCTTCGGATTTGCTCACTTGGTTTGGAGGCCGTTGGGATTTTATTCAAGAGTTTATTGAATCGTGCATTAAATTCTTTAATTGGTTCCCTATGCTCTATCCAAAGATTGGAGAGATCATTCATTAGTGTAGCCAAAGACCTATCATCACCATACTTAGTAAGAAACTGTTCTTGACAAGTCGTCCAACTGGTAATGGAACCAGAAGGTAAGGAAAAATACCAGGATCCTGTTGATCCTTGCAAAGTATAAGGGAAAAGCCTGACGAAAACATCTTGCTCCGTTACTCCCTTCAAATTAACTGCCAACATGAAGTTATTAATATGTTCCTCAGCTTGTGTTCCATCATCTGGATTAAACTTGGGTAGCCATTTCTCAGGTGCATCAGGTAATGCATGCAATGGAGCAGGCATATTGACTGCACCAGGCCTAGTCCATGGATCTGCCATTGTAACCGCAGTAGTGGATGATATTACTGTTGAACTTCCAAAAGTCTGGGAAGGAGTTGATATTAAGGATTGCACAGGTTGGGATGTTGAAGTTGCTAATCCCTGATGAAAAACAATGTGTGATGAGGGAGTGGATGGTTGACTTCGCACTGGGGAAGGTGAGATGGAGGATGTGGATGAAAGTTCTTCACTGTCAGATCCTTCAGTGTTTTCTTCGCCTTTTTCCTTTTGGGTAAAGGGAACTCAGTAGGTTCAATACCGAGCTTTCCACTCTGAAGTCTGGTGAGAGGGTGAGGTAAATTGAACTGCGAAGTCGCACTGCTTTGAGATACTTCAGATTTCTGTGGTGATATCGAGAAACTCTGAAGTTTGTGGATAAGAGACTGGACTTCAGGAGATTCAAGACTTAGTTGTTCTGGAGTATGATGGGTTTGAGCAGTGGTAGTTGATTCCTCTTCTTCTTGTTTGGATACTGGAGAACCAGCATGCAATTGGGAAGTACGAGGTGATGCGGATGGAGAATTACTCTTAGAATGGTCTGTAGATTTGGGTTTTCTTGCCATTCACAGTTGATGGCCCTCCTTCTAGCACCAAAAATGTTGATGCCCCGAAAATCGTTGTATCAACATTGGGGGATAACCACCTGGTCCAGACCTTAATACAGCTCCTTTTCCGTTTGGAATGGTGGCTCCGACTAGGGATAATGGGACCAGTTTCCCAGCAATGTTTAAAAGGGGTGGATGAATGATTGATTATTTAATCTAACAATAGGAAAATAACTTAATCTATCAGCAAAATAAAAGAACTACTACTGATCCCGGGAACTATTGTACTTTGAAATGTAGCGCTTGATGATCTATGTCTATTGACAGGCATATAGATGACTCTATCTAATAAACATGGACATTCATTCATTTAAGGATTACTTTGTTTAAATAGTTAAACAAAGTGATTAACACAATATTGCTACACTTATCATTTATATCATCGATACATATATGATCAAAAGAAAAGCATACTATAAACATCCAATAGTGGAAGGAATAAAGAATGCTGTTAAAACACATACATATATCCGATAATAGCAAAAGCAATCAAATGACAATTCATATAGAAAGAATGAATTCAGACATAGATAATAGTACCATATGAGCTGCTAGTCACTCCCAATATCAATCGCTATTTGAAATTCTTCTTCCAACGCAGAAATACTTTCAAACAAAGACAGTAGTGCACATTCGCATAAAAGCTTCTTTGTCAAAATCAGAATAATTGGTCCAGTTTTATAAAAGAATATGCCTGAAGTATAGTAGTGCAACTTCAGGCTTTAAGTAATGTACAAAACTTACGACCCTTTCCAAATACAATGAAAGGGTCTATAAATACGTAATTAAGCTAACTATCTATGAAACTGAAATCCTACTTAATTGGTATCAATTGATCTTGAATATCTCCTTCACAGCAATCTTCCAGTCGGCAGCATGAATCATCATTTAGGCTGTTTGCCTTTAAACCTGAGCTGACATATCGCAAGCATTGGCTCCACTTCGGGCGGTCTGTTGAGGCAAGAATTGAGTTGGGCGGCATAGGTGGCATCTTGAATATCGGGAATGATATACCCGATTGCATGTGTAAGGCATTTGAGGGCGGCTCTCTGGCTGTGGGGTTTGACTAAGAAGAACCAATAGGCGTCCCATGTCAAACTGTTAATTCCCGCGATTAATCTCCCATTTTTCTCTAGTTCCGGGTAACATGACTGCTCCAATGTTTTCGCCGCTATCAATTTACCTGGAGTACATTGGGAAATCATGTTAGACAAGTAGAGAGTATTATTAACCAATTCAACCAAATTACTTGTGGTTGATTTGCATCTTGAAATTTCTCTCTCTGCTTTCATTAACTGGGACTGCCATTCTGTAAATAGTATCTCCTTATGTGATTCTAAAATCTTTGGTAAATTAGCCGCCTGTCCCTGATCGGTATCTTGCCACTCAAGAAAATTAGTTAATGTTTCATCGGCTTGATCCAAGTCTGTTCTAGCTTTTTCTGATTTTTCACTTATTGATGTCGTCAAATCGCATAATGGTTCCGCCTGGGCGATTTTTTGACATAAAAGCTTTATATGTGTTATCAATGCCTTGTTTATCTATAAGGCCTCTACTTTGAATTCGGCTATCTGTGGAAGATTCTTTGTTTTCTCTAGCTGGGCTGATAGTTGAGAAATCTTCTCATCTTTTGACTTCAACATTTGTTCATTCGCTGCTTTCAGTTGTGCCAATGCCTCAGACAGCTCTTTCTGCTTTTGAACTGCGCTGTAATCAATCCTCTGTTTCTCTTCCTGCAATTCTTTAATCAACTGATTATTTATTTGTTGTTGTGTTAGCAATTGCCGTTCTGCCTGCTCCGCCTTCTGCTGTGCCTCTGATAGTTGTGCTTGCAATGAAAAGATCTCCTGGTCTTTTGTTTTTAATAAAAGACTCACCTCTGATGCCTTATCTATTGTTGCTGCCGAATAGGCTCCAACATATTGTGATAGTTTTGTTAGGTCATCAGAGGGGTCAAATTCCTCCTTCCAGACCACGTTGCCCGTCACTGTTTGTTTTGGGAATAAGGAAGGTTGATCAGTCCTTCTCCTCTTCCTTTGTCGTTTTACCACAGCTTTGTGTCTTGGGCTATAGAAGACATCTAAGGGAGGAATTTCTTCTATTTGCAAAATAATCTGATCAGAGGGATCCTTTGGGATTATCTCTACTTCCTTTCAATTGGGTAGGCTGCTGGTTCCACTTGGAACCTGTTTTGAAGTGGTCTCCTGTGTATCTGCCGCTTTTGATGTTTCAGCATCTTTTGAACACTCAAGATTGCTGATAATTGAATCGAATTGCTGCCATTCCTGGAGCAATTTCGGGTCAATTTGAGTATCTACATTCACCTCTATGCTGCTTTGTTCTTGCTCTTTCGTCTGGGTTTCCTCTTGTCTTTTCATATGCACTTCCTCCTGTTCTTTTGATGTAACAAGAGGTTCCTTAGTATGTCGTTGTTCAGGCTCGCTTGATTCTGTTGCTGGGGTCGTTGCTAACAGATCTAGAGGCAGAGTTTGCAACCTCTGTTCTCTAAGTCTGTTGAATTCAACTAACCCGTCATCTTTGTATTCCATTCTAGCCAGCGATTTAACTTGGAACATTGACTCAGCTGAGGAGAACAGGTCATCAAACTTATCTTCTTTGTGATCAAACTTTGTCAATTTGGCCTGTTCAAGTGCATTATAGGCGACTTTGTTGGGCTCAAATCGCCTATTAGGGAGAGTTGCTAGAGCTAATGACTTCATCTTTTCAGATTCTTTCTCTGCATGTTTGAAATCATGCAAAGTGTAGACACCACATCTCAGAGGAAAAGAGGGACAGACCTGCTTCTTATTTTTCTTTAGAGTTTGTGTAACTCCCTCGGAGATAATCTGATAGGCTATCTCCCTCGCCAACAGTTTATCAGGTATGTACAAAGGAAGGACATGAGGTTTGGCTTGGCTGCCGAAAATTCTTATATAAGTAAATTTTTCCTCTCCAAACCATCTTCCTATTGATGTCAAATCAATCCCTGCTTGGTAGGAAATCTTAGGAGCAGGTTTATCAAAAATAGAATAATGAATGGGTAACATAAAGCCGTTGCAGTCTTGGTATAAATGGTGCTTATATGAAGTTTTCCAAAATTTCTGATGGTATATGTGAATGGGCATAGGGTCTTGTGAAGTCCACCTCCAGCCGAGCACGGGAAATTCAGAATTAAAACACAGGGTGTCGAGGATATAAGCACTGTAGTAGAATGGGGGAATAAGCCTTTCAGTGACGCGGGTTTTGGTTCTAAAATCAAGAACTGCGGTTGCTAGCTTATCTGACAATATAGTTGCCCAATCCATTATTTCGCTATTACATGCCGCTTCCATCAAGGGAACCATTTCTATAGTGAAATTAGCGGAATCGTGAAACCCCCATAATCTACACATCATTATCCCAGCATAACAATAAGGAGAACATAGAGAATCAATAGAGTACTTACCAGAAGATTCATGCTTGTGTTTTGCCGGATTTTGCCTCCAATCCCGAATGGGTTCGGATTCAGTTTCGTTCTTATTTCGGAATTTCTTCAGAAATGCCTTGTTGTACTTCTTATCTGGCACAGGAAAATGATACATTTGCCTCAAATCATTAGCCTGAAATGAACCGAAGATTATCCCATCTTTGGTGCAGAAGGTTCTGTCTGTGATTGGGATTTCCTCAATTGCCCACCTCACTACATCCGTATATGGGATAATTTGTTCCCGAGCTGCTATCCGATGAAGGAAAGAGTCGGCTAAGCCCTTTAAAGTAGCATCAGATTTTCGATTGGTATCTGATGTGACTTGTACTGTTGTCACCTTTGGTTCTTCGGCCTCAATCAAATTATAGGTACTTTTCCAAGTAGTTCTGCCGAGTCCTAGACATGTAGTATCAGATATCAATCCTTTTCTTTTAGTTCCTGGATCAGCGATGAGTTGTCCTGTGGCTGGAGAAGCGGAGGCGATTGCAGTTTTCTTAGACTTTTTCCCCATTCTGCTTGAATCTACTAATTCAGAAGAGTTCTGCACAGGAGTGAAAATGAACGTAATACAGAGAATTGGTAGCGCAAACCAAATATGAGTGAGATATATTGATCAATGCACGATGAAGGATTAACTTAAAGTGGCCGCGGATACAATCTGTGAAAAGATTTTAGGCTTACTATTTCATTAAATGGCCGTTAAAACCTGCCAATCCTTTAAATGCCCATCATATCGTTTTATTGGCCAAATGATTTGTTTAAGCATGCCTTGGATGTTTTGGCGGTTGAACACAGGTGAATCACTATTTGGAAGATAAGGCCTTTAATACAAATTAATCGTAATATCCCTGCCTTAACAATTCTTTGAAATTCGCGCTTTTGGCTTTATCGCAATTGGGCGTCGGGGGAAAACTTAAATCGTTATATTGGTTCCTTTTGGAATCCCTGATTGCCGATAGCGATATCGCATCGCATCGGGAGTATTAACTGAGCACTTTGAAAAGCATGCATGGTACATCCCCGATCACCGATAGCGATATCGCATCGCATTGGAGCGAAAGGGACTTTATCGCATCGCATCAGAGCAAAAGGAACTTTTGTTATGCTAACTTATAATTGCCGATATCCAATAGCCTATTGCATGTTGTCGCGTCGGAGAAAACCAATGGGTCTTTAAGTTATGCCTCCTTTGTCATTGCGACATGCGATCTTGCGATCGCTTTATCGCAATGATAAAAGATTAATCATTTATATATTATAAGACCAAATAATTGGTTTATCAAAAAGGTTTTGTAATGTTTTTATTTTGTTTTCGAACCTTTTTGAGTAATACAAAATTGATATCAATTAAAATAAAAAGGGACCCATTTCATATTATAGTTTTGTGAATAAAAATGATATGAAATGGGTGGTTGTTGTAGAGCACAACAGGCTGGCAAGGAACATAATTATATTCTAGGACCCCCCTTATCCTGTGGGATATCATATGCAACAACATTGAAGCCCTTTACCTATTGATCCTTGAGGAGGAGCCTAAGAATCAGACCCAAATCACAACACCTGAAGAAATAGACAAATCCTACCCATGGGCATATTTTGATGGATTTTCCCAAAAAGTTGGATGTGGCGGAGGAAAAATTCTATACCTCTTGGACAAACATTATTTCAAGCTCAAAATGGAATTCGGCCGGGACACAAACAACTATGCAGAATTAAACAACCTCTGACTCCTTCTCATATTTGTACTTGAGAAAAATAGCACCAGCATTCAGATTTATAGAGACTCAAAAATTGTCATCAATTGGATCAACACTATTTTTCAATGTCATGTGCACACACTCAGAGGCTTACTGGATGAAGTTACAACTCTAAAATCACATTTTGATTTTATTGTCTGCTCACACATTTACAGGGAAAGGAACTAGATTTCTGACAACCTTTCCAAGGAAGCCGCGTAGCAGCGCAACTATCAATGGTTAATACAAGAACATCAAGGTCAGAAACAGTACTAGTACTACCACAGGCCTTTTATAGAGCATACAGGAGAAGATGAGCTGAATGATCAACCTTCATGATCTTTCGACAAAATTTGCTAGTTTTATATGACTGATACTATGCATCACATGTTTTTATATTTTAGCACATTTACATATTTATGGTCACTTTTTGTATGAACTATGAACTGATATATTGGATAGATACCTCAATCCATCTCTGATACACGCATAACACTTTATGCAGTTGACATAACATATAATTTTTAATATTTTTGATAATGGAAATTACAATTTTTCCTTGGATAAAAAAACACAAATAACATTAAATTTTAATTAAAAATAATAAATATCTATCTACATGATATTAATTATTAAAAAATAACCTTGATTAAAAATAATAAAGACCTAAAACTTTTATGATGGAAATTATGAACACTTTTTCTTGAGAAAAGCATGTTATAAACACGAACGTTATAATATATACCTGGTTTATTTTTTCTTTTAAATTAGCCATCCTATACAAATAATATATACATGGTTTCTGTTGAACCTCAGAATTACCCTCTCCTTGACAACTTTTTTCACTTCTTTCCCTTGCTTTTCCATAAGAATACAGATCCCCATCAATGATAAATCATAGATTTTGTCTTGAGGAGGACATTAAATGTTTGACATGTTATACTTTTATGTTTTTGCTATTTGATTAAGTTTTCGAAAATTAGCTACAGAATGCAACCTATTCTGTAGCTAACTATGTGTTCCGTAGCTACTTCTGTGGTTTAGCAGGTTCCAGGTGTTAAACGAAGAAACTGGCCACATGGGAATATCTAGAATCGTCTCGACATGGATTCTATCCTAGTCACCCAACCCAGATCGATAAAAAAGCCAGCTCAAAACCACAGTCAAAGGTGGAGTCAAACATATGAAACCCGGAAGCAATAGGACTCTTTGTCTACTCTTTCGTGGTTAATTAATAAATCCAACAGTTCTGTTGCAGCCTTAACTTGGATCAGCCACCTGTGTTAACGGTTCTTTGCAACCATCTTGCTCGAATTAAAGTCACCTGTAGTTGATAAAAAATTTACAGAGTTCTATAGTGATATGTGTAGACCACTTGTAGCTAATTTTCCTCAAAAGATAGTTATGAATATTTTCTTTTAAATACCAGTTGTATAGAATCGGGCGGGGGGGTTCAAAGTTTTTGATGTATTAAGCTCAGACTTGCAGTTTTGTAATTTTGAACTTTTGTTAGTGTTTATAATAGAAATTCGTGTGTTGACCAATGATCATTTGAATTAGTTAGCAGCTCAACCCAGTCAGTTGCAGAGGGCCCCTGCACTGAAGGAGGTTTTCTTTTCATTTGTTTTCTATTCAGTTTTAATTTCATCAGTGTTTGTAACTTAGGTTGATTTCTTGTAGTTTGATTTCTTTTAGTTCTGATCAGTAGCATAATGTTAGAATTCAATTATGTAGTCTTGTTTCTCCAATCCATTTCATAAAGGAAACAACTTTGTTTTTAAACAGAGTAAGGTTGAAAGTAATGAGGATGCGTTATTGATTATTTTACTCACTGTTTTTGTTATTTATTTCTTAGTTCAGATTGCCAATGCACTGTGTGAATGAATGTTTTTTATTACCATTTCAAAATGATATCCATCCTAAACTTAATGGTTAAACATTCACTTTACACAAGGGTTGAAACCAATCATTTACTTTCTGCATGTTTTATTTAGTTCTTTAGACCATAAAGTACAGAAAGTTGCTTGTATTCCACCTCAAGAAAACTATATTTCAAAATTGAAGGTTGGGAAACTAGAAGTACTTCAGTTAATTTCATTTTCTATATTTATTTCAACTTGCCTTACAACTTTACCTTTTAATTTTAAGAATTAGATTCATGGCTTAGGATTAATGACAAGATAGGACAGGTGTTCTGTTTTTCCTTCTTAAAACTTAGATTTTGATTAGTTTTAAGCTCTTGGTTCACCTTTAGGAAGTTTAGATTCAACTTCTCATAGTTCAGATTGTACATCATTAGGAATCAAAGAACAAAAACCTCCAAAAACAATATAAAATACAAAACAATGAAGTAAGAAGGGTTAAATAAGCACATACAATGCACTACACTTCATCAGCTTACGAACCTCGGTTGATAATTTATGCAAGCAATTTAGGACACTAAATTGACTAAACATTTTGGCGACGTTTCTGGGGAAGTGTAATTATGTAACCTTATCTCTTACATTAAAAGAAAATGATATGCATAGAGAAAGAGACTCTAGGGGTAGATTTATAGCTAGAGGCAGGAGTTCAATTCCTACAACACCACCTACTCCACCAAGAACAAGAAGAGATACACCTCCATCTCAAGCTCATACTCCAAGCCATAGAACTCCTGAAATTCTAAGGTCAGAAATCCAATCAAGAGAATATCCTACTTCATCTACCGAGGCAGTCCTAGAGGAGAAAAATCTTGGGTCTCCAACAGAAGGAGTAACCTTTTTCACCTCCACAGGGGATCACTTTTTAGCTGAAGAATTAAGAATACCTGGTGAGGAAGAAGAAGTAGAACCTATCTCCCATATTCCATTAATAGAAGAACGAGAGGAAGAGAAAGTAAATATTGCAGGTTGAACCTTACACTGACTTTGAAGAAACTATAATGGCAGAAGAAGGAGAGGATGGAGAATTCACACTGTTTGGAGGAGGGAGTAGAGAAATAGGTAGAGGAAATAATGGAGGAGGTAGAGGAAATAGGGAAATAGATAATTCTTTTGGATTCCCTATAGTGGATGAAGAAACAAATGCCACAATGAAAAATATCTCACCTTCTGTCCTCCCAAATTTCCATGGGTTAAAAAGAGAGGGTCCTGAAACATTTTTATTTGAGTTTGAAGTCTTGTCCAGAACCTATTATTACTTAGAAGACTCTCAAAAACTTAAGTTGTTTCCTTCAACATTGAAAGGAGTTGCTTTGAATTGGTTCATGGGCTTAGTCACTCAGTCCATTAGAACATGGAATGATATGAAGAAAGCGTTTTTGGATAGGTATTTGGATTATTGCATGCCTACTAATCACAAGGATGAAGTGTTCAAAATGATACAAAGAGAGGATGAAAATTTGGAGGATTTAATTGAAAGATTCAACTATAACTTGAAAAGAGCAAAGATGGACATTTTAGATGAAGATACCTTAAAAGCTATTTTATTAAAAGCCATTAGATATGACTGGATAGATATCATTAACATGATGGGGAAGGGAAATATCTCTCAACTCCCATTAAGTGACATAGGAGAATTATGTGTTCATCTCTCAAGAGGGAAATCCAAAACTGGGAAAGGTCCAAGAGATCCTTCTCTTGTTAGAGTGAATAAGTCTGCAACTGGATCAGTGAGTAGGGCAGAAATTGGGAATATGCTTGATGAATTCAAAACAGATATTCTAGGGAACCTTAGTGAGCAAATAGACACCCTTAAGTTGAAAAACAAGCAGAAAATCGAGGCTGATGCTTTAGCTATTTTCTATTCCAAATGTAGAAAAAAAACATGCTTTAAGAGAATGTCCTTTGGATGCAAAAATTATAGAGACTTGTATGATTTTATTAGAAAACCATGAGACCAAGGGTTTTCCTTCAATTCCAGGTCCTAAGGTTATTTTTCAAGAAGAAATAGTTCCAAATTCAGAAGAATCTCTTTGCTTTGTCTCTAGAAGACCTTGAAAAGGGCCACAAAATTAGGGATTTAACAATCAAATGTATCTTCAGTCCCCACCAAATTGGAATTCTTGGCAGCAACCTTAGCCTCAACCTCAATCTCAATCTCAACCTTGGGCTCAAGGAGTACAAAATCCTTATGGGATATTTTCTCAATATTATCAATATCCTCCATCATATAAGAATTATCCTTCCCCACACATTCCACAACAAAATCAACAGCCACAACTTCAAAATTAGAACCCTTAACTATCACTACCATTTCCACAACAAAATCCACAACAAAACCAAAATCCTCAACTCTTACTATCATTTCAGCAGAGACCAAATCAGCTACCTGCCCAACCATTACCAAACCCCAACAATAAAAATCCTCAGAATACTTACATGGTGGAAGGACAACAATTTCCAACTTATATGATCACTCTTCTAGATCTCAATGATGTTCAACTAAGATATGGTAGGATATTAGGAAAGGAAAGGCCTTCTGTAGTTATTCAAGAACAAGACAATTCTGAGGAAGATTCTCTAGAGCCCAATAATTTTTTTGAAGGAACATCTCTCCAAAACCAAAATACTAAAAATGAAAAACATAAAGAACCAATGAACTCAACTCCTATCATTGAGCAACCAATATCTACTTCTACGCCTCCTTTTCCTAAAGGGTTACAAGTTGATAGAGGAGTAGAAAAGTAGATTATGTTGCCTAATGATCATTTTCTAGATGAATTGAAAAATGTTTGTATCAAAATCACTTTTTTACAAGCCATTAAGGAGATTCTAATCCTAGCTAAAATAATAAAGGAGTTGAGCATAAAGAAATCAGGAAGAAAAGCAGAAGAAACAAAAATAATTCACCTGGTAGAAAAAATAGCAGATATAATGATGGGAAAAGTTGTCATATAAAAATATGTAGATCCAAGAAGTCCAATTGTGAAAACATATATCAATGGAGTTGAAATTCCAAATACATTGATTGATTTAGGAGCAGCAATAAACATCATGAGCAAACAAACCATGGAACAACTCAAGCTTCCTAATCTTGTTTACACACCTACATTACTGCAATTAGCAGACAGATCTGTAATCAAACCAGATGGTGTGTTAGAATATATTTTAGTATCCTTAGATTCTTGGGAATATCATGTTGATTTTATGATCTTAAACCCAAGAAAAATCTAGGAGGACATCCACTCATATTAGGAAGACCTTGGCTGGCCACAGCTGATGCTTTCATTAACTGTAGATCTGGTGACATGTATATTTCTGATGGGAATTCAACAAAGAAATTCACTCTATATCCTCTAGCAAGAACAATCACAGAAATAGATGAAAAAGAATGGATTGATGATGAAAATGGCATTCAGCCTCTCTTTACTATTTCAGACATTAGTGAAGATAGTCAAATCTTAAATACAATGGAAAATTTTGAATCATCTCGAGAATATGAACATGATCAATTTGAAGAAAAATCCAATATTGAATATTTGTTATCTAGGCAGATGTCTCTTTATTCTATGGAAGAATTTGGTAGCTCTACAATTGAAATCTTTCCAGGGAGAACATTGAACATAAACAATAACTTGGAGAAAATACAACAGGAAAAGCTAATCAAGACATTACAATAACATTCTGCTGCATATGCATGGGAATATACTGACATGAAAGGAATTAGTCCTAAGACTTGTAAACATCACATCTACATTGGGGAAAATTGTAGACCTATCAGACAACATCAAAGAAGGATGAATCCAAATCTTAGGGAAATTGTGAAAGAAAAGCTGCAAAAACTGCTGAATGTAAACTTCATTTACCCAATTTCAGACAACCAATAGGTTTTCCCTTTAGTGATTGTGCCTAAAAATAATGGTAAATGGAGGGTGTGCATTGATTATTGAGAATTGAATAAAGCTACCCTTAAAGATCATTTTCCTTTGCCCTTTATAGATCAAGTGTTAGATATATTAGCAGGTAATAAGTATTTCTCATTCTTGGATGGTTCTAGTGGTTATAATCAGATTCAGGTGGCACCTGAAGATCAACATAAAACCACATTTACTTGTCCATGGGGAACCGATGCCTATAGAGTACTTCCTTTTGGGTTATGTAATGCACCTGCAACATTCCAAAGAGCAATACTATGAATTTTTTCTGATCTAATACATGATTGTGTAGAGGTATATATGGATGACTTTACAGTCTATGGGAATACATTTGAAGAAGCTTTGGAAAATTTAGAAAAAGTTCTTAAAAAATGTAAGGAAGAAAACCTTTCACTAAGCCATGAAAAATGTTTTATGATGTTTATAGAAGGGATTGTTTTAGGACATCACATTTCAGGAGATGAGATTAAAGTTGATAAATCTAAATTTGAAGTCATCTCTAAATTATCAATTCCAAATTGCCAAAAGGATGTTAGAAGTTTTCTAGGATTTACAGGATACTATAGACGATTTATAGAAAATTTCACTAAAATAGTATCCCCACTCTTCAAATTACTCACCAAGGATTGTGAATTCAATTGGAATCCCGATTGCCAATTAGAATTTGAGACTTAAAAAAAAAAAAAATCTGAAGCACCCATCTTGAGAGGTCCAAATTGGAAACTACCTTTTCAAATTTCAACAGATGCTTCAGATACATCTCTGGGAGTTGTATTAGGACAAAAAGATTTGATTCCCCATGCCATCTACTATACAAGTAAGAATTTGACTCCCACTGAGTTGAATTATACTGTAATTGAAAAGGAATTTTTAGCTGTTGTTCATGCAATCAACAAGTTCAGACATTATATAACAGGCTATGAAACCTTTGTTCATACAGATCACTCTGCAATAAGATACTTAATGAATAAACCTATTACTAATGATAGCGTTACAAGATGGCTTTTACTTTTACAAGAATTCAATATTACTGTGCTAGATAGACCTGGAAAACAAAACGCAGTTGTTGATTTCTTGTCCATAATTCAAAATATCAAATATGACACTCTTGTTGAAGATAAGTTTCTTGATTAATATCTTTTTGCAGTGACTACTCAAACCCCTTGGTTTTCAGATATTGCCAATTACTTAGTCACAGGGAAACTGCCTTCGCATTTGTTTCCTAGAGAGAAAAGAAAAATCATTCAAATAAGTGCAATATACTCATGGATCACTAATGAATTGTATAAAACAGGTCCAGATCTCATGATCAGAAGATGTGTTAGTGAAGATGAAATGCTTGAGATTCTAAGGCATGTCATGATGAGTAGTGTGGTGGACACTTTGTTGACAAGCGGATAGCCTATAAAATCCTTTCTTTAGGGTATTATTGGCCATCCATCTTCAAAGATGCCAAAGAATATGTCAGGAGGTGTGATAGCTACCAAAGGGCATGGAAATCTGCTCCTTCAAATGAAATGCCACTACAAATTCAGGTAATCATTGAACCTTTTGAAAAATGGGCCTTGGATTTTGTTGGAACAATTAATCCTCCATCTAAGAAAAAGAAGTATATATTGGTATGCACTGATTATGTCACTAAATGGGTAGAAGCTAAAGCACTACCTTTTGCTAATGAAAAATCTATAGTTAATTTTATTTTTGAGGACATCTTCACTCGTTTTGGTGTTCCAAGAGAAATTGTGACATATTAGGGATCTCAATTTACATCTAAAATGATGAAAGGTCTTGTGGAAGATTCCAAGATCAAACATAGGAAATCTACTCCCTATCATCCACAAGCAAATGGTCAAGTTGAATCTACAAATAAGGTGATTGAAGGAATTCTCACTAAGACTGTGCATCTACATAGAAGAGATTGGGCAGAAACGCTTCGTGAATCCTTATGGGCCTATAGAACTACATGGAGGAACACAATGGGACATACACCCTATGAACCTATTTATGGGAAACAAGTCCTGTTCCCTATAGAGTTTCAAATCAAAACCTTCAAGATGGCAGTCCAATTGGGACTGGATTTATCAGAGGCACAGAAACATAGATTGGAGCAACTCAATGAACTTGATGAAATCAGGCATGATGCAGTTCAAATAACCAATATAGTCCAACAACAGAGGGCTAAATGGCATGATAAATATATTAAGGAGAAGAAGTTTCAAGCAGGAGATTGGGCACTGTTGTTTGATTCAAAGTTCAAAGATTTTCAAGGGAAGTTTCAAACTCATTGGCTTGGGCGATATGAGATTGAAGAAGTCTTTAATAATGGAGCAATAAAGATAAGGGAAATAGATGGAAGAAAAATACCTCTTCTTGTAAATGGTCATCAGTTGAAGATATATCAGAAAACAATTTCAAGAAAGAAGTTCATTAAGATTTTCCAAAATAACTCTGAAATGAAGCTAGTGAAGAAGAATTCTTTTTCTCCACTAACTTAGTCTTTATTTTTCCTAATATATAATAATAATAATAATAATAAATAATAATAATAATAAAATGAATAAAAAAAATTTGTATGAGGTTGAAAATCAATTATTGATTGACATACTTATACAGTTACAGGGTGAAAATCAAATATTTATGACATCCTATATTTTCCATTTCCTTTCTATAATAAGTAGTGAAAAAAAGCTACATTCATTTGCAGTTTAGCGTTTGCAAATTCATAGTCTCATTCCAACTCGTTCTGTTTTCATTTTATTTTACAGTTCCACTTCATCTCACTATCATATTTCATTTACATTTTATTTTTACAATTTTACTCCATTTCACCCTATTTCTCATTTTATCTTACACCTCATTCCATCTCATTGTCATAACTCATTTCCATTTCATTTTTACACTCATATTCCATAGCCGTATTTCACTTTTCCTTCTTTTCACATTCTGCAGTTGATTCCATTCCGCAGCTAATCCGATTCTGCAGCTACAACTTACTTATTATCTCTGGCACAATTGTACAGCTCAAAAATAAATCATGAATGCAGGAAAATTGAAGAATCAATTTTTGGAGATCAACCATGCTAAAAGTACCTACAGATCAACACCAAAATAATTATCAAGCAAAAGGTTAAGTTATAAAGGTAAAATGCAAAATTTATTTCAAACATCAAGTTACAAACATAAGTCATGTATAATATGAATGATCATATGTCTCCTTAACAAGTCATCATTTGATTTGACTACCACTTCATGATACCACATCTCCGCCACATCTTCCACATTCGTTACCAAACGGTCTATAATAATTTCATCATACCACACCTCCACTACACTCTCCATACTTTGTACCTAAACAGTCCCTAATAACTCCATCTGTTAACAGTCAAAACTACGATGTGACCAACGTATTCACGTCTCTCCAAACCCTCACCGTCTACTTATTCCACGCAAACCCATAGTTCTTTTTCACCATACCCGCAGTGAGTGCATTTCATAGACCAGGAGAGTAATTCTGAAGGTTATAAAATTCTACGAAACATAATCCATGTGACTCATTGTCAGGACAGAGCTAGTAGGAGCAAAATATATGGAAGGATACCCACAACTCAAGGAGATGCTGTAGAAGGTTGGATGGCTCAATTTCATTGAAAAATTTGATGGCTATCACAAAGAGATCACAAAATCTTTTGCTAGATCATTCGATGGTACAGAAGTAGAAATTGGAGACATTAAGTTTGCAGTAACAGAATCTTACATAGCAGAGGCTACATAACTGCCAAGATTTGGTGAGAGATGGTTCAAAAATAAGGAATTTCATAGTGAATCATGGAAAGTAATCCTCAGGAACCCAGGTATGGATGTCTCTGTGTTTAGAAAATGAATTCCTATTTCAACACTTAAAAATAAATGGAGAAGCATGCTTTTGATATTACAAAAATTCATTACCTGTGAGGGGAGATTTGGGTGCATGTATGTCTATCATATACGTTTATTGATGAACTTTCTAGAAAATGGAGACATCAACCTCCCTTTTTCCCTTCTAAACAATTTAAGGAGGATGGCTTCAAATGTACAAAAGAAAATAGAATTCATAGGCACAACTATGTACCATCATGGGTTGGTAAAAATATTGGTTGAGTTTCATTTGAAAAGAATAGGAGATACTTGGGAAAACTTCTTGATAAGAAACTATTTCCAAGGGGCACCAGAATCACCTGAAGAGGGTAACGTCAGAAGGAGTAGGAGGAAAAATACCAATATGACCATTCAAAGCAAACCTAAGTCCTCCACACAGAAAAATGATGAAGAGCTAGTCTCTGAAAAATTGACAGAGATCAGGGAGCAGATCAAGCAAAAAGGGAAGATGAAAAAGAAAGTTGGTGGAATTATTGGAGACAAACCTGAATCTTCATTACAACAAGATGATGAAAAATTAATCTTTGAAAAATTGACAGAGATTAGGAAACGAATCAGGAGAAAGGAAAAGATAGAAAAGGAGAAAAAGGGTACAAAGGAGGAGAACGTAAGCCCCCTACAACTTAGAAGGAGCTCTAGACTCTGAGGTATGGTAAAGAATGTATCATCAAAGGGACCAAAGTTCATAAATGTAGAAGAAGAAACCCCAGTACCATCTCCTAATAATGTTCCATTTACACACAGTGCTCAAAACTCTCCTAAACAGTATTTCGAAGGCAGCCCCAATAGAGGATCTCCAGGTATAGACCCAATGCAGCAAAAAAATTATGATTATATAGAATCACTGGAGAAGAAAAGTGCCTCAATGGATCTAGAATCCTCAGCTAATCCAGAACCCCCTGTCAATCCACAAGAAACTCTAACTGACTCTCTCAAACAGGGAATCTATGAGTTAGAGATATTGAATAGGCATATCAAGAAAAAAAATGAAACCCTAAGGGAACAAAGTAAATTAGATAAATCTATTCATGATAATAAAATACTGCACCTAGGGCTATGGTACAAGAAGAATAGGAATTTGAAGAGGAAGAATAGAAACTTGAATAGAACAGTCATCAACATTAAATATAAAATTCTCATGAAGAAACCCAGGATGACAGTCACTTCAAAGAGGAGCAAGAGAAGAAAATTAGATGTACTAGCAGAGGTGTCTGAGTAGATGCAATAGGAAAGAATAATTCACATTTTTGGCAAAATTTCATGGGGACATGCAATGATTTTGCAGTGGGGGTATGTTTAACCTCAGAATTACCCTCCCCTTGACAACTTTTTTCACTTCTTTCCCTTGCTTTTCCATAAGAATACAAATCCCCATCAATGATAAATGATAGATTTTGTCTTAAGGAGGACATTAAATGTTTGACATGTTATACTTTTATGTTTTTGCTATTTGAATAAGTTTTTGCAAATTAGCTACAGAATGCAGTCTATTCTGTAGCTAACTGTGTGTTCCGTAGCTACTTCTGTGGTTTAGCAGGTTCCATGTGTCAAACAAAGACACCGACCACATGGGCATCTTTGGAATCGTCTTGACATGGATTCTGTCCTAGTCACCTAACATAGATCGATAAAAAAGCCAGCTCAAGACCACAGTCAAAGGTGGAGTCAAACACATGAAACCCGGAAGCAATAAGACTCTTTGTCTACTCTTTCGTGGTTAATTAATAAATCCAACAGTTCTGTTGCAGCCTTAACTTGGATCAGCCACTTGTGTTAACAGTTCTTTGCAACCATCTTGCTCGAATTCAAGTCACCTGTAGTTGATCAAACATTTACACAGTTCTGTTGTGATACGTGTAGACCACTTGTAGCTAATTTTCCTCAAAAGATAGTTATGAATATTTTCGTTTAAATACCAGTTGTATAGAACTGAGGGGGGTTTGAAGTTTTTGATGTATTAAGCTCATAATTGCAGCTTTGTAATTTTTAACTTTGGTTAGTGTTTATAATATAAAGTCGTGTGTTGACCAATGATCATTTGAAGGAGAATTTGAATTAGTTAGCAGCTCAACCCAGTCAGTTGCAGAGGGCCCCTGCACTGAAGGAGGTTTTCTTTTCATTTGTTTTTTGTTTAGTTTTAATTTCATCATTTGCTTTTAGCAGTGTTTGTAACATAGCTTGATTTCTTGTAGTTTGATTTTTTTTAGTTCTGATCAGTAGCATAATGTTAGAACTCAATTGTGCAGTCTTCTTTCTCCAATCCATTTCATAAAGGAAATGACTTTGTTTTTAAACAGAGTAAGGTTGAAAGTAATGAGGATGCATTGTTGATTAGTTTACTCATTGTTTTTGTTATTTATTTCTCAGTTCAGATTGCCAATGCACTGTGTGAATGAATTTTTTTTATTACCATTTCAAGTTGGTATCCATCCTAAACTAAATGGTTAAACATTCAATTACACAAGAGTTGAAACCAATCAGTTACTTTTTGCATGTTTTATTTAGTTCTTTAGACCATAAAGTATAGAAAGTTGCTTGTATTCCACCTCAAGAAAGCTATCTTTCAAAATTGAAGGTTGGGTAACTAGAAGTACTTCAATTAATTTCATTCTCTGTATTTATTTCAACTTGCCTTACAACTTTACCTTTTAATTTTATGAATTAGACTCATGACTTAGGATTAATGACAAGATAGGACATGTGCTTTGTTTTTCCTTCTTTTAACTTAGATTTTGACTAGTTTTAAGATCTTGGTTCACCTTTAGGAAGTTTAGATTCAACATTTCATAGTTCAGATTGTACATCATTAGGAAACAAAGAACAGAAACCTCTAAAAACAATATAAAATACAAAACAAATAAGTAAGAAGGGTTAAATAAACACATACAGTGCACTACACTTCATCAGCTTATGTACCTTGGTTGATAATTTATGCAAGCAATTTAAGACACTAAATTGACTAAACAGTTTCCTTAAACAACTATCATACGTTTGTAGGTCTCATTCAACATTCAAACGCACACAAATGCACAAATCTAAGGCACTTGTCAAATGTAATATTTCATATGATAATTTTTATATTTTTGTAATGAAATTGTCCTCCTTTAAATTGAAAAGATGCCACTATACGATTAGGTGGCGTATGAGCTTATAAAAGCTTTATTAAAAAATGTTGTTTTTAAATGTTTAGTCGCATTAAAAGAATTTAAAATACACTTTTGTTACGTCATATATTCAAACTTCCGATCTCATTTATTTATTTAATTTCTTTTAATAAAATAAGCACAAAAATATATGTTATGAAATAAAAATAATTTTTTTTTTCAGAACAAAAAAAGCTTCAATTATGTCTTTTATGCTCCTATGATCTACATGGATGATATAGCAGACCATCAAAATAACTAAATACTACCTATGTCCTATAACCAATACAGGAACACATAGTATAGAGGGGCAATATGAAAATACAAAATGGAAAAGCATATGCAGATGAGACAAAACTATAGATCATCAGAGACTAGAAGTCCGGCAATGTAAATTCATGGATCTGGAATGTTACTCCCTCCGAGAAAATCTCGAGATGCCATAGACCTGGAGTAGAAAGGAGCCCCAATTTAGAAAGTGTATCAGCTATAGAATTTTTGACCCTGCTGATGTGCTCAATAGTACTACCAACCATGCAGTCCCAGTAATAGCTGATCCTATCCCTCCAACTAGTCAGGTGTGGCACCAATATGTGATTTCTCCTATTAACCGAATCAACCAAATTTTTTGAATCTCCAAAAATAGCAACCTGTTGTATGTCAAGGAAGATACAAAATTTTAATAGACCAGCGAGTGCAATGGCTTCAGCCATATTATTGGAGCCAAAACCGCCATTCCAGTATGTAGAAAAATGTGTGGATTCATTTATCTTGATGAAGAAACCACAACCGCAGTGACCCATCTGTGCGGCCCCGTCGAAGAAAGCAGCAGGTAGTGAAGACTGATCCAATGAAAGTAGGGTGGGATTAATTTTCTTTTGCTTGATAGTCTTCTGTGGGAGGGATTCCAAGTTTACAGAGATCCAATCGATGATTTGTGCATATGATAAAATTGAGTTGTTAAAATTGTTGTGATTGCGCCATTTCCATATGAACCACAGGGAGAGTATACAGATCCTTCGCCATTGTACATTCTGCCCGCTACACCATAGTATCCACTCTTGAATTGAGTCCTGCACACCAAGCATAAAACCAAATGCTTTTTCTAATTCCTGCCATATCTGATATGTCTCTTTACATTTTAAATATATATGGAAATTTGAATCCTCGTCCGATCTGCATAGTGAACAGACATTTGGTCCGTGCCATCCACGTTTCATAGATTCTCCCAAGTTAAGTTTCTATTGTGAAAAGAAAGCCAGGTAAAAAGGATCATTTTCGATGGGCAACCATCCTTCCAGAAAATCTGAGGAAATATAGAGGAGCCGGGAGACTGCTTCATTATCAACTGTTGGTAAATCTCTTTTACTGTCACATCTTTTGCCTCTTTCGATATGTTCCAAGAAAGGAAATCCGAGTCCCTAGATTTGAAAATGCCGCAGTTCTGAAGCCCCGTCTTGATGCGATTCCATTCCTGTGCGATCTCCTGTGGCATATTCAAATCACCTACGTCTTTCCACTGCGGGATGGGGCCAAGCCATTCAGCAATCAAACTATCCCAGTAAAAAAAACCTCTTCTGTGGAAATAATTTAGTAAGGATTGAGGGATATCTAAAACTTCAGCACAACATTTGAAGCGGTCTTTGCCAATAAGGATTTTATTTCCCGATTGTAGATGCCAGATTAAATTCTTCAAGCAATATGATTCAATCCTCCGAAAACTAAGCCAGATTGGAGATCCATAAGATACACCAATGGAACCTTTCCGGTACCAGAAATGAAGGCTCTTCTTACCTAAATAATTCGTCCGAATCATGTGACTCCACGGACCCTCACCCTGAATGGCTCTCCAAAACGACTTGCACAATAGAGCTTTTCCAAAAATACGCAAATTGGATAAACCCCAACCCCCCATATTCTTAGGAAGTGAAATACTTGTGAGTTTTATAAGATGAAATTTTCTCCTTTCAGCATGACCCCCCATATAAAATTAGCAGATAGCCTATTCATGTTGTTAATGATACTCACCGGAAAGAGAAATAGGTGCGCCCAATAAACAGTGAGCTGATTTAAAACAGGTTGCACTAAAATAATTCTCCCTGCCAAGGAAAGGCATCTGAACTCCCAAGATGAGATTCTCCAGTAGAATCTGTCCACAATCCAGTCCCAATCGGATTTCGAGTAGCCATTTGCTTTAATCCAGAAGCCGAGATACTTTATTCCACTGCTGATATATTGTGATTTCATACCAAATAACTCTGATAACCATAGAACATCTTCCTGATTTAAATCAAAATGATATATTGTAGACTTTTCCAGGTTAACTTGAAGACTCGTAGCCCTTTGAAAGTTTTCCATAATATCATAGAATCGCATCCAAGTGACCCTGCAAAACATGGCGAATAATATGATATCATCAAAAAATAGATGGTGAGATAATGAAATGTTCCTGCAGATTTTGAGATGACGCCACACATTTTCATTTACAGCCTTTTTGATATGAAACCTGAGAGAATCCATCGCAAGTATAAATAAAAGCGGAGAGAGAGAGCATCCTTGACGCAGTCCCCTCTCCACACTGAAAAAGGAGGATGGATTGCCGTTTATGATAATTGCGTATTCCACAGTATCAACACATGCCATGATCCAGTTGATCATGTCTCAACCCAATTCTTGCAAGTAAACACTTGATGTAGCCCCAATCTATGCAGTCATACGCCTTCCTGAGGTCGACTTTGATAATAACCGCTTCTCTTTTCTTTGAATGAATGGAATATAATGGCTCTTGTGTACCGGCAACAACATCATGAATGTATCTCCCTTTTAGAAAACCATAATGTTCTTTTGATAAAGATTCAGATAATACTCCTTTCAATCTCTTTGTATGATCTTAGATACTATTTTGAAGGAAATATTACACAATGATATCGGCCGAAAGTCCTGGAAAGTCTGGGCATCCTGCTTTTTGGGAATGAGAGCAATATTGGTGGAGCATAGATGCTTGCTGATGCTCCCCTTTATCCTGATATCTTCCACCATATTCAACAGATCATCCTTGATGATATTATAGAAATGAATGAGAAACTCGATTCACCAGCCATCTGGGCTGGGGCTTTTGTCCCGATTGAAAGATTTCATAGTAGCCAGTAATTCCTCCTCAGAAACAGGCTGATATATCTGATCATTTAATTCATTATCAAACATCCTTGGGTAAACTTCTATTCCCCACAGTATATCCTGAAAACTGCGATTATTCATTCTTTGATATTGCTTTTTGAAATAAGCCACCGCTTCCTTTGATATATCTTGCTGAGAGTAAAAAAAGCCTCCATTACCATCACTAATTTTCCATATTGTATTTTTGTCCCTTCTTGTGTTGGCGAATCTATGGAAAAATTTAGAGTTTCGGTCACCTTCTTTCATCCATATTGCCCTGCTTTTTAGGCGCCAGAATGTTTCTTCTTGCTTCAGGATTTGCAATTTCTTTTTTTGTAGACTCTTAATACGGTGTCTTATTTCATAAGACAATGAATCATATGACATTGCATCCGCAACATTATCAAGTTCCTTTTGGATATCTCGGAGCTCTTTTTTATTAGCTTGTCTTTTCTGAAACTGCCATTCTTTTACAATCTTCTTGATTTTGTTCATCTTATCCATGAAGGTCATCTGATGTGAAGCAGATCCTCTTGCTGACAACTCTCTCCACGCTTTTACTACAGTGTCATTAAAATCAGGCTCCTCTAGACATTGTCTATTGAATGTAAATGGGATTCCTTTTCTAATTCCCATAGATCTCCATCCAAGAATGATCGACCGATGATCAGATATGTAGAAATTTTCAACAGTTGAAAATGGCATGCCGAGGTATTCTATCAAGCTGGCATGTAAGATGAATCTGTCGATTCTCTTAGCAATGTAAGCCTCTTCAATCCTTCCATTGTCCCAAGTGGGCAGAATTTTGGGCGGAAGAATGTCAATATAATTTTTGTTTAGAAATTCATTCCTAATCCTGGCATCATTTGGATCCTGCTTCTTACTGTTGCCCCATATTTCATCCATGTTGAAAGTGATATTTAGGTCACCTACAATCAATAATGATTCAATATCAAATACTTCCGATGTGAAAAGACTATCCAAAAATGTCGATCTGTTCCTGTATGGAGCATATATGTTTAATATGTTTATAGGACATTTAAACCCTCTAATCTGAGCAGATATAAGAATGCCAGCAATGCAACTGTATGTCTTTGCACATATCCATTGTGGGTCCCATAATACCGCTAAACCACCAGATAAACCTACGGCATCAACAACAGAGATGTGCCAGAGTGGAAACATCTTCTTGAAGTAGGATACAGTGACAGATACAACATGCATGGTCTCTTGGATCAAAATGATTTTAGGGCTCGTAGATAAAAATAGGTTTTTTAAGGCCAAGAACTTCAGATCTGCTCCCAAACCTCTAATATTAACAGATAAAATGTAGTTAATTTGGAAGGCAGATCGAGCTTTCCAGCTCTAAGAGGCCTGTCATCGGAGATATCAGTAATGGGAATGTCCACCAACGAAAGATTCCTGATACAACAGTCAGATACAACACCCCTCCCCCTGAAGTGCCTACTGCCCCTGTTGTTTTTTCTTCTCACAGTGATATTCCTAGCAGATGTAGGGCTGATCATAGGCGATTTAGGTGTCGCAGGTTTATGAACTGTGAGAGCCAAGAGTGCAAGAGATTTCTTGGACAACAGGTAGTCTAAATCGCTACCAATAGAATTAATAGGCGATGAAATCGGGGAATTTGCAGGCGTGGGAGATATCCGAGATTCTAAACCATTATCCCCAGGAGCAGAATCTTTATCAAGGGGCGAAGGAGGATTCCGATGAAGCAGAGATTCTGAATCAATAGGAGGCCGAGGAATGGGGGTCGGATTCGGAACATTTTGATCATGAAAGGTTCCTTCGGAGGATTAGGAGGATGGGGAATCTGATATCATGATCACAAATTAGGATGTAGTTTCGATTTCCAAGATTATGGAGTGTAATTATGGATCTATGTTTTGTGCTTTTGTTTAAATTATTTCAGCCAAATATTATACTAATCGTGGTTGGGTTTACATATAAATATAAATGGATCAACGCGAGGTAAAACACTCAACATAAAACTTGTAGTTTAGGAGTTAGGGTATTTTTTATTGAATTTTTTTCTATAAATATTAAGAAATTTAACAATGGTGAAATAAATATGTATAATTAAGAATAATTTAAAAGTCTAATAAAATTGAAAGATGAACTTGTAACAACTCTAATCTAAAATAAAAAAATAATTACATTAATTTATGCGATTAATACTCAACACACAACTATTTAATATATAATTTTTGAAAAACACGAGTAGACACTACTTACTTCTCTGGATGATATTGCTTTTGGAATTGATTGTCTTTAGAATAATGTCTTTAGAATTCAACTGTCTTTAGAATTCAGCTAAATTCTGCGAACTGGAATAATTTTTTTTTGGGATGACTTTCCACCCAATCGTAGACTCAACTGCACATAATCTTTCTACAACTAGTTGTTTCAAAACATTTTTCTCCCACGAAAATGGATGAAATGTATGAATCTCATCCTCATCTTCCATTAAATAAACCAAAAAAAAGAAAAGGATCTGCATGCACACATTCCATGTGCCAAGATGCCAATTTTTATTTTTTTATTTTAAATTTAATTAATTTTATTTCTTTTTATTTTTTGTTAACTTTACTTATTCTTACTATAAACATGAAAAACGTAAGTTGAAAATCGAAAAGAATGCCGATTTATAAACTCTCACAAGATCACACTACCAAATATTTATACATGTAGCAAATAAAAGCCTCACAATTTATTTAGTGAATGTTGATATAAACTAGACAAGGTAATTATGTATGAACAAAGAAAGAAATAAGATTAGAATAGAAATCAATTACTTAGGAAAAGTCATTATCCGAGATATAACATGTCACTACTGCACAAAGAATCAACAATGCCATTCACTGTATAGTTCTTGTAAACAAAAAATAAAGAAAGAAAGAAACAAAACATAAAAGTTGAAGTAGCGAAACCCCTTGCTGTGGTATAGGAGTTAGACATACAAGATAAAATAACACGGATAATAGAATACAAATACCATTATTTAAAATACCCAAAATTGAAACCCTTGTAGGGTTTTAAAACCAAAAAAAGAAAATGTTTAAATGACAAACCCTATGGTCAGGTTTGTCAAGAGCCATAGTATGGCGTTGGCAAGAAATATATTTATATATGAAAACCAAATGGATATAATTATGGCTATAATCCTTCTAATGACCATAGGAACAAGACATGTTCATGATATAATATGAATTAACAAATAAATCAAAAAATCCCAATTTGGGTTAACAAATAATCTATCTAGTAATATAAAAACCTAAACCCTATCATACCAAATAAACTTCCTATAGAAGGTAAGAGATTATGAGGAAAAAAACTTGGAATTGAGAAAGAGGGTTAGATAAAAAAAAATTAAGAAGTATAAAACATAGTGATTGACCTAGGTATTAATTATGACAAGTTGATAATGAACATAGAGACAAATGTAAAACAAAACCCTAAAGGGTTTAGATCGTCGAAGTTAATAATGAGAATAACCTGCCACATTCTATACAGTTAATAACTCGAGTGAATATATCTATATACCACCATTCTGGCTAGGTTGAATTGTTTATGTGGCCACGGTTTACAAATCATCAATAATTAACATTATTGATGTGATAAGAGATATTACGTTAAAGGTACTATAATATTACAATGTATAGAGAAAACTATAATTAGTGGTTAATGTGTGTACTTGTATTAACGTATAATATGGCGTGGAACACCACATTTTAATTATCAAATATGTAATAAACATTAAGAGATTCTAATATATAAACTTACGCAAATCAAATTATAATTAGTGGTTAATGTATACGCTTGTTTTAATATATAATATGGTGTGAACACCATATTTTAATTATCAAATATGTAATAAATATGGAGAGATTCTAATATATAAACTTACTCAATTTTTTTTGACACTCGAAAGTTTATCATATGAAAAAAATAACAACAAAATCTATTGTGATTTAGATTTTAACTCTTTGTAAAGGGTAATGGTTAAGTGTAGAACTGTAATATGTGGTAGCAAGCTTGTGAAAGTAAAAGAAATAAAATTTAAGACAAAAAATAAATATGTATATAGTTCACCAAAAGTTGATACAAGATACTATGATAGTGTATATATATGTTGGTGATGTAAGTTAGAGCCTTTACAACTTATTAGCATATGGAAATTCATGGTTAGTGAGGGTAGTCATGATAATTTATTGAGAATGTTATGACCTACTCATGGAACACCATAGGAAAACCAACTAGCATGTAGCATGCCCTCAACGGCCACACAATAACCTACTATAGGATTTCCCTCCCAGAGCTTTGGATTTGTATGTCCCTCCCTTCAACTAGCCATCAATTTATTTACACATAGATTTATATACATCTATAATTCACATAGTTGCATTTACATACATCGGGTGTTATGAAAAAGCGTTTTTACAGACCCCACGCCCTTAGAGGAACATTGTCCCCGATGTTCTTTAAATAGAACACAAAATAGCCATTGAGCTTTATATTATAGCTCTTACATTTATTTACATAGTAAACAAAAATGGGTGAAATACCCTCATTTGATCTGCCATTTCTAGTAGGTTTCCTCATTTGGTACAAAGTGTTTCCATTGCACCTTCAATTTCTCTATGACTCGATTCTGGATCATGATTTTCCTCCAGTCCAAGATGCACAATTGTTTTAGTTGGAAATCTCCCTTGGGTTCCACCTGTATCATAACTAATCAACAACATGATTAGTATCATGTGCATACTTCTTAAGTAAAGAAATGTGAAAACATAATGTGCTTTCACTATGGGTTGTAAGGCCAATCTATAAGTAATTAGCCCTACTCTTTCCAATATCTAAAATGGTCCATAAAATCTGGGCACCAACTTAGCACAATATCCCACTATCAGTGAGATTTTCCTTGGTCTGACACAAAGATACACATGCTCTCCCACGTGAAATTCCTTGTGCATTATCTGTTGATCTGCATAACTCTTTTGCCTATCCTGGGTTTCCTTCAATTTCTACCTGATATGGAGCACTTCCTGCTCTATATCCTTTAACATGTCTAGTCTAAGGACTAATTTATTCACTGGGTCATCCTATGTAATGTTCTGAAATAGGAAAAATAGTGATATGCAAAGCAAAAATGATTCTCAACACATAAAATCTTAACAAACAACACATGCTCATAAAAAATCTAGAATAAAACCAACTGAGCCATTTTATTAATCAATGGAGCAGTAAAATAGTATGGATGAATGCACCTCGGCTTACCTCAATGGAAAGCATGACAAAATCTAGGTGATGAGACAATGATATCAAGTACTGAAAAAATGTCTGCTCCTCTAATGCTCTGCGCTGCCTAGAAAACTACATTGTTGGCTGGAAAGGAACTTCAAGAAACTCCACTTCTGCTGCTTAGAAAATGCTACAAATTCACCCTCAAGCTCCTTGAACGAAACGCACAAAAACCCAGAAATGGTTTGGCCCGATTTTGACCTCCCAAAATTGACCCCGAAAGGCACTGTGCAATCCCCAAAAGTTCTATAATGTCCGCAGCAAATATATGGCTGGAAACCCCACTTTTAGTGCTCAGGAAATTCTGAAACTTATATCTGGGATCCTTGTGAAAAACCCAGAAACAATTTGGCCATATTTTTACCTTCCAAATTCAGCCTCCAATAGGCCCTACGCCCTCCAAACTGCTCAAGGAATACGACCTGCAAGAAACACCAACAAAATTCTCCTCCAAGCTCCAAAAATGCAACAATCACCTCTCCAAACATTTCCCTTAACCTCCACGATGAAGTTTAGACTCAGATATTAATACTCTACCCTCCACGTGAGCACCTAGTGCTGCCTCTGCACTGGCCCACGAAGTGCGAAAGTCACCCTGCAAGGTAGCACACTCCTCCACCTCCAAAATTCTCCCAAATTCTAACAATCCTCCGATGCCTCCTCTTCGGAAAATCTCTCACCCAAAATCCACTACAAGACACCACAAGAAAAATCAACCTCCTCTTCACTGCGCCCTCCACTAATATGCACCACCTAGAGATGAATGCAATCACTGGAAATCACAATGAGATCCTCCTCCTGAAGAAATGAAGAAAAACATTCCTAGGGTGGCACTCGAAGTCCCCCAAAGAAAGGGTGATATCTTCACTTGAAGAACTCATGCTAAAAAACCAGTGACTCGACCAAGCAACTCAAGCAACCAAAGAGAAATCGATATACTCCAATAATAAGATTGAAATGAGGAGAGCTACCTTCCTTATATAGATTTAGTGGAGCAATTTTTTCCCTCCATTTTCCCTCCTTTGTGGGTCCGTCACTAAGCCATCAATTTTCCCCTCTCATGCAATTTGAACTATTGGCTTAGGAAGTGCTTATTTTCCTTGTGTGAACAAAACAAAAATAGCTTACTTTTAACTCCTAAGTCCCCTAATAAAATCGAATGGGCCCCATCTCCTCTAAAAGTGGCCCCAAAATGTAGAAATAAATAATTTTCCAAAATAGTTTAGGAAGGGACATTACAGTCCTCCCCGCCAAAAATTGCTTGTCCTCAAGCAATGCCTGAACAAATGTCCTCTTTGACTATTGATCACCACTGTAACCACCAATAATACCAAGGTCCCAAATGTACCATTGAGTCATCCCCATTTTCAGCATTGTCCCGACATGAAGGAATCCCTCGATACCAGGGTCCCAAACCATTCTAATCAATGTGAAGCACACCTTGCTCCACTTGTTATATAACCATATACAGGTACCAGAAGCCCTCTGCATACTAACAATAAGTAGAGCATCGTGATAATGTAGGACTCTACCCAACACCCCATGAAATTTCCGTACTGAGTAGTCCATCCCATGCACTACAAGAGTAAAATCCTGAAGATGCAATCTAATCCTAGTGAAATTGAACCCTCGTCTACCCGAGCCTCCCCTAATATCCTCCTGTCGATCATCCTACCACATCGGTGAAGTTACCCACACCATCAATGAATCACTAAAACCAAATGGGAGATCTAGATGACCCTCCCCTGTAGAAACCAACTCACCTCTATGGGTAGTTGAACTGCTTAGCCTTGTTATGCTATAATCCCCTGCCCACCGCAGAAGGAACCTATCCTGTTGTCATTATGACACTTTGTTCATGAATGACTACCTAGCATGCTCATACCATAACCTCCTCTCGTATAACTCTCGACCATAATCTATGTGATGATCGAGACTAGGCCAATCTTGCTAAAGTGACTCAATAGTTCTGGTGCCTATCACTCCATGGCTAACCCAAATCCCAAGAAATAATATGCCTTGTTCTATAGTTAGGACTTTGGTGATCGACCATGTGTCCTCCTGTGAATGAATTAGTCCTCTTGTTATCCTGCTCATGCTTACTAAGGAGGGGAGTATCCCACCAGTCCATTGGATCCCATAACCATACTGGAGGTCCACAACCCCCAATCCTCTTTGTCTTTCACTGTGATATGCTATTGGGACCCCTCTGTGCCCCATCTCTCCCTTAGGTAGGTATCCAATAGGGGAACCAAGCATCAAGAACCTATGCCTTGAATATCTAGTTGCTCTGTGCCTGCCAAATCACACAATGAGATCTGCTATCCCAACTCCTGATGATGTGCCCGAGTACTGCCGAAAGCCTAGGCATCATCCTTCCAAAAAGGACTACCATCCTCTACACATCATTCTCACCTAACACATCGAGTTTTCCAGCTGGAAAAGCACCATGTAAGTCCCTATTAGACACCTCCCCAAGTGTGAGCCGAGGGGTGGAACATATGCTACCTCGACGATCAACCATTCCATCCCTAAGTCTGTAATTTTTAACTCGTGCACCTACCAAGTGTCTCAACTGGAGAGTCTCCTTTCGGCCCATGACACATGGTGTCTCATCCAACTGCCAAGGGTGAGCCTCCCATGCCCTGCTAACTGAATGGAGAGTGTCAAAGGGAAAAAACCAAACCCTCTGCGACTATAAGAAACACTAGAGGATGATGGGTGGGTATGTCCCAAAGAGTATGATCAAGAGTCTGCTAGAATGCTCAAGAGTAATCCTACAGATGACCCCCTCTCTGTCTCGGATTTGCTAATAACCCCCTCAAATCCCTGTCTCCACTAAACATGGTGTCCCCAAATGCTCAATAGTGTCCTCATTGATCCTAGGTGGCTTGCATCCAATGGTACACGTAATGCCTATGTCCATAAGTCTCCTGGGAGGCAATGCTCCAAGCGCCTGCTGCGCTGCATCATCTGCCACTGCATACCACCAAGTATGGACACACTCCTTGACATGCCACTGTATGCCGCAATCTGTCCTGGTACAACACTGGATACTTCTGGTTGTGACTATACCATCTTGTATTGTCCTATGTCACTGCACCTGTCACACCCCACATGTACTCAATGCGGTGTGAGGCACTCCCACTCCATAACGAAGTCCAACATACTACAACACACCCCCATGCGTGTCCATGCCTATCTGCAGACCACTGCTCCACGCTAAATGCTCCTACACATCCCTGGATGTGATGTCCTAAAGGAGTGTCCATATGTGTTAGCCTACACCCAATTTGTATCATCGCATCACTATGCTCTCTGATGAGGGATCTCCCCTCCAAATCCTCCCTGAGGGACTAAGGAAGTGAATCTCCCTAGGTACCACTAACAATTCCACCACTACTATGCTCCTTCATGTCCTCCATGCCCCATGAAAATGTGAAGAACCCCTAGGTCTATACAAGGCATTTTATGGTGGCCTATCAGTGCCACCTCCTCCGACAAACTCCCGCCAGAGTATGATGATCGTTGTGTGATCCCATGCACAATTGTCATGCCAAGGTAACCCAATGAGTCTGCCCAAAACCTGGTTGGTCACTAGTACTAGCCAAAACTCCCCTAGAGAATGTGTGTACTCAACCGTTAGGCCAACTACACCACCACGGTCACAGTCAACTGGTATATCCGGGGAATGATAGGTAGTCCCTGGATCCCAATGCCAGTGTGGGATTTTGATATCCCCAATGCATGAAAGCTCTTGTTGAGCTTCATGTCGGTCATTACCATCTACATAGCCCATTGTACTGGGTACGAAATCAGAATCTCTCGCCATCTAACCCCAAAAAAGGGATTGAATGCACAAATTCCAGCACATAGAATAAGCCCGACATGCGGATGTTGGATCTTATGCAACTCTGATTGTCTCATCCCACTACCCAGGTCAACACATGAGATCCGACTAGGTAGCTCTGTCTCTCTCTCTCCAATGGGCAAAGGTGACCCAACAATGTTGATAACCTCGTCATCCCTTCTGGTATGTCTAGAGAACTTCGCCTCTCTCAATCCAATGCGTAAATATGGGTTGATAACGTTGTGGATTCTGTCAGTGTGCCTTTGAAGTGAACTGTGTTGAAATACCAACGTGTCATCTCTAAGCTACCCCTCATCACTGTCTAGCCCAAAGGATGGCTGCACCTCCTCCTCCATCATGGGCTCGACATGAGCCTCCAACTGCTCCTCCCTAGACAACCCAACATGCAAGACATGCTCATCACTCAGTTGTAGGTGATTGTCGTCCAACAACTATGTCATAGATCTGGATGCCTTTGTATCAATTGGCTCCTCATCGATAGTGGGGATGTTTCCTGACACCTCATCAACCTATGGTGCACTACTATCACCTGAGATCTCAATCACAACCTAGGATACCTCAACAATGGGTGGCATCTCATCAACGAGTGTATGCTCAACTGTCTCCTTGCCAACCGTGGCCCCTTGAACTACTCTCTCATCTTCTTTCTTAATCATCCTCATCATCCCAAAAAAATCCCACTGAAACTCCATTGGTTTGTGCATGCCTCTTATTTCGTAGAACTCCAAGAAGACAGGGACACCTAAATACCATGACCCAGTCATTGGTATGCCCTCCAGTTTGTTCCTAATAACTCCACATCAGTTGAAATCTTGTTCGGATTCCAAATTTTGGAATGAATCAACATCTCCCTCACATCAATCATCATTTGTTGCAACCTAATCACCTCATTCAAGGTTACTTCCATCTTGTTTGATTCTAAACTTTCTTTGGATCCCATGATTTCTTTCTTGGCTTTTATTTTGGTCTTGTCATA
Organism: Pinus tabuliformis; assembly: GCA_031772625.1. Classification (NCBI taxonomy): domain Eukaryota; kingdom Viridiplantae; phylum Streptophyta; class Pinopsida; order Pinales; family Pinaceae; genus Pinus; species Pinus tabuliformis. The sequence continues at coordinate 745,382,370 of CM062816.1, read as the reverse complement.
GCACAAAATGTTTCCCACAGGTTGAGCTAAGATGATGGCTTTGATATCATTGTAATGTTCTGAAATAGGAAAAATAGTGATATGCAAAGCAAAAATGATTCTCAGCGGATAAATTTTTAACAAACAACACATGCTCATAAAAACTCTAGAAGTAGAACAAACTGAGCCATTTTATTAATCAATGGAGCAGTAAAATAGTATGGATGAATGCAATGTTGCTTGCCTCAATGGAAAGCATGAAAAAATCTAGGTTATGAGACACTGATATCAAGTACTGGAAAATGTCTGCTCTAATGCTCTGCGCTGCCTAGAAAACTACATTGCTGGCTGGAAAGGAACTGCATGAAACTCTACTTCTGTTGCTCAAAAAATGCTACAAATTCAGCCCCAAGCTCCTTAACCAAAACCCACAAAATCCCATAAATGGTTTGGCCCGATTTTAACCTCCCAAAATTGACCCCTAAAGGCACTGTGCAATCCCTAACAGTTCTACACTGCCTACTACAAATATATGGTTGGAAACCCCACTTCAATGCTCATAAAATTCTGAAACTTTATATCTAGGATCCTAGTAAAAAAACCCAGAAATGATTTGCCTAGATTTTGACCTTCCAAATTCGGCCTCTAATAGGCCCTACACCCTCCAAACTGCTCAAGGAATACGACCTACAAGGAACACCGACGAAATCCTCCTCCAAGCTCCAAAAATTCAGGAATCACCTCTCCAAATATTTCCCTTAACCTCCACGATGAAGTTCAACATCAAATATTGATACTCTACCCTCCACGTGAGCACCCAGTGCTGCCTCTACGCTGGCCCAAGAAGTGCAAAAGTCACCCTGCAAGGTAGCACACTCCTCCACCTCCAAAATTCTCCCAAATTCCAACAATCCTCTGATGCCTCCTATCTGGAAAATATCTCACCCAAAATCCATTGCAAGACACCACAAGCAAAATCAACCTCCTCTTCACTGCGCCCTCCAGTAATACACACCACCCAAAGATGAATGCAATCACTGGAAATCACAATGATATCCTCCTCCTGAATAAATGAAGAAAAACCTTCCTAGGGTGGCACTCGAAGTCCCCTGAAGAAAGGGTGAGCTCTTCGCTTAAAGAGCTCATGCTAAACAGCTAGTGACTCGACTAAGTAGCTCGAGAAACCAAAGAGAAATCAATATACTCCAATAAGATGATTGAAATGAGGAGAGTTGCCTTTCCTATATAGATTTAGTGTATCACTTTTTTCCCTCCATTTTCCCTCCTTCGTGGGTCCGTCACTAAGCCATTGATTTTCCCCTCTCATGCAATTCGAACTATTGGTTTAGGAAGTGCTTATTTTCCTTGTGTGAACAAAACCAAAATAAATTACTTCTAACTCCTAAGTCTCCTAATAAAATCGAATGGGCCCCATCTCCTCCAAAATTGGCCCCAAAATGTAGAAATAGATCATTTTCCAAAATAGTTTAGGAAGGGACATTACATCCTAGCTAACACGAGTGTTACATTTCTACTGTACAAAGCCTCAAAAAGGCCCATCTTTAGTGTCTCTTATTACCCATTGTTGCAAGAAAATTCAACTAGTCATAGGTACTCTTCTCACCTCTATTGTTGATGCATAACAAACATCCTCAACATGTATTCTAAAAGTATATTCACTCTTTTGCTTTGTCCATTAGTCCGAGGATGATATGTTGCGGTAAAATTAGTTGGGTTCCAGGACCAACAAAGAATTCCTTCCAATAATTAGAAGTAAACTTGGCATCACAATCTAAAATGATCTTCTTGGGTATTCCATGCAATTTGAATATTTACTTTGTGAAAATTTGAGCTATGTTAATTTCCTTGTGAGTGGAATTGACATATATAAAGTGATATGCCTTACTAAACTTGTCCACAACCACCATTATGGTATCATGCTACTTGAAAGTCCTCGATAATCTTATGATTAAGTCCATATATTTTTCTTCCCATTTCCACTCAGGAATAGGGATTGGTTGTTGCAATACCACTAGATGTGTACATTCCACTTTCACTTGCTAGCATTCCAGGCACTTGGCATTGTATTCAAAAACTTCCGTTTTCATAATTGGCTAATAATATATCTTCTTTGTGGCTATTATCATTTTTTCATCAAGATGACCTAAGTAAGTTAATTTATGAAGCTCGTATAAGATGAGCTTCTCCAAGTCGCCAATACAAGGAATATACCACCTGTCTTTGAATTTCATCATTTCATTGTCTGTAAGCATGTAGTTCTTACTCAATGGCCTTTCTAGTTCCTTCTGCAGGCGATATGTCATATTATGAAATTTTTCATCTTGTATCAATGCTTCTTTGATATCTTCTTTAATACTAAATTTTCAAGTGTTATGGATGCCAAGTGTGCAACTTGTAGGATTCCACTAAGTGCATCTGCGAATTTTCTTTCCTTGCCTTTGATGTGCCTTATCTCAAAGTCAAACTCACTGATAAAAAACAACCATCAGGCTTGTCTTGCATTAAACTTTGGATGGTCAAACAAGTATCTCAACCTGAGTCCATGGTCTGACATCAATACAAACTCCCTCCCAAGCAAGTAGTGCCTTGACATTTTCAATGTGTGCACTACCACTGCAAGTTCTAGGTGATGAGTGACACCATTCTTCTCATGCTCATTTAATTTTCTTAACCCATAAAAAAACACATGTTCTTCCTACATCAAGACTCCATCTATTCCTTAGAAGCATATGTGGATACTAAGAAGTGTTTTGCGGATCTACTATTCGCAAAATAGGTGCACACAAGAGAAATTCCTTAAGATGCTCAAAACTAGCTACAAACTCTGATTTCCAATGGAATTTCACTCCCTTACTTTGCAGAGTTGTGATTAGATGTATGATCTTTGAAAAATATCGAATAAATCACCAATAATTTTCAACCAATCCCATGAAATATATCACTTTGGTGACATTTCTAGGATTGGGCCACACCATGATGGATTTAATCTTCTTAGGATCTAATGCTACTCCTTCTCTTGAAATGACATGTCCTAAGTATTGAACTTGTGATTATAAGAAATCACATTTGTTGAGGTTGGAATAAAGTTTTTTCTCTCTCAATGATCCAAGTTGACTTGACTCCCGGATTTAACCAAGATCTTTTACTTTCATGATGTGATTATAATTGCATTTAAAATAGCATAAAGGAACAGATATGCATGTTGTAAAGAAGAAGGAACATGACAATAATCAGAAACATAAAACACAAGACATTGATAATGGAGTTCGTCCAGGAGGGACGACGTCTCTCGGCCCTGGTGTCAAGATGGTGTAGGCCGCTGCATTAAGTGCTAGAAAGAGTGATGATGTACATAGGTGGTGATGTCGCTATCATACAAGGAAAATTCCCTTACGCAGGAGTGGCTAAAAGAGATGTTTCGCTACAAGAACTCTCATTCAAAAAGGACTCCTATCAGTATGACCTAAATTCATGCATGATGATAATGAGCATCCCGCCAACATGGCATAAAAGGTACCTCAGTGCAAACATACATGGTGACACATGAGTATCCCATCAACATAACACCAAAGGGATCTCAAACAAAACATGATGAATCATGACAACAAGTACATCCCACAGATGATTCTGCATCACATCAAGCAGGAATCATGAAACAAGTAAGAAAACAAGATCCCACATCGAACATCAAATAGGGATCTATGCAGTACAATGCATCTCATAGCAAAAACAAGTACATGAACATACTGCATACACCTCACATCCTAGGGCCATCTGAAGAAAAGGATGTCAAACTACTGAAGTTGGTCGTACCATCAATCTCGCGGCGTCGAATCTCATGGAAATGACTGCTCACACATGAATGCTGACACCTACACTCCACTTTGAAAAGTGGCCAAAAAATGAAATGAGAAAATGGAAAATTTGGATGCACCATCAGATTTGTGGCATCAAATAGGGTAAAATCTACTGTCAAATTTCTTAATTATGAGAAAGTGAAAATCTAGGGCTTAAGGAATCTTTTATATTCCCCCTAGATTCCTCAAAGATTCCATCCTCTAGGTCATCTGAAGATTTGCTGCTCAGGTCAAAATTCTGACTACACCATTAGGTTTGTGTCACTGAGAGGTGTAGGATAGACATAAGATTTGTCCAATTTGGACACTACAAAAAAATTTCCCTCCTGAGAATTTGGCTCAATCATGGTTTCCCCTGCAAAAATTAATTAATAATTAGCATCTCGATTTTCGTGCCCACTCCTCCATCCTGGGTGCACTGCGGAAATGGGTTTATGTAAAATTTGAGGGCAGAAGTTACAATGAAAAATCCGTTGGGCCAATGGCTAATTCTGGCACACTTGTTGGAGGTGGTTCCAGGTTCAACTCCCCATGGAACCAAATTTAACATGTAACATATCACGGTTAAGGAGCCGTTACATTTCTTTTGGAATGTCACGTTGATTTTTTTTGGCTCGTGGTTTGATAACTTCTTGTTGTATTAAAATAAAAATTGGGCGGAGTTTTGATGTTGTGTTTGGTTGGTGTACACACCATATGGGGCCGCTCGATGGGGGTAGGCCCACGTGGGCTAGGCGGGTTTGATCCCTGCCGGCTCCACACTTAATGCGGCACATGTATGGTATTATGGTTTTGGGGGTGTGGGCTGGGTCCATCGGAGGTGGCCTGCCCACCCCATAGTTAAATTTTTAATGTTTTATGTGGTTGAGGGATGGCCGGTGGGGGTCATGGCCCATCAGCCCATAATTAAATTTTTAGTTTTAATTATATGTGTTGGTCGTTGGGGGGGGTGGAGGGGTTGGTGGCCCACCACCAAATACAAATATATATATATATATTTTTAATTTTTTTAAATAACAATAGTCATTTTCAAATCTCTCGAGAATAAGGGATATTGGGAAATTTAACGATCTGACAAATTCGCTCGCTTTCATTAGCTAGGTTTCATGCCCTCGGGGTTGGTCAAATTGTAGGACACTTAAACCTAGCCCACAATCCAACTTTGACCAAAACTTTGACTAGCTCGTTCTCCCTCATACAAGCTCGGATTGACGAACCATTCACACCGTTGCGATCATGATGACAAGATCTATGCTTTGGTCTTGTTTCACTTTGATTTTTGAGGTTCCATAAGCCCTTTTTGTCCTGTGTGTGTCCCTAGAGCCACTTGGATCAATCCTCAGGAGATTTTGGTCCTCCAAAAGCATGAAAAATAATCTACAACTTCTTTGTACCTTGTCTACATCACAGGTGCTCTTAAAAGGTCTCGCTTCCATCTTCTTCACCTTTGTTCTTCGGAGCCTTAAGCGATGAGCTAACACCTACAACCTCTACAATCTTCTTGTATAATTCTTCAAATTACACACTTGATTTACATGACCAACTAATGACCCAAACATCCCATACTTGCCATGAGTTTATAACACATACTCTGTGGTCAAGTTTACATCAAAATGGAAACAATACCCCAGCTACCAAAAACAAGGACAACATATCATCATTGCTTCAACAAGTGACGGAAAACACATCATCACTACAACACATGATTTAAAAAAATAAGGTCAAACACTATTGTTTCGTTGGCAAGTGATGGAAACACGACATCACTTTCACAGTTTTATCATGCAACTCAAAAGTAGACCAGACATCATTGTTTCTTAGCAAGTGATGGAAACACATCATCACTTTTACATTCTGAAATGCAACAAATGATTTACAAAAGCATGACCATGACAAGCTAACATATCTAGAAACCATTTTTCACTTATCGATGTGAATGGGCCATCCCCCTGTGGTGTTTTTGCTTGTCAAACAACCGGTTCATCTGGTTCATGCATCGACACTTTGTCTTTAAGGCATTGCTCTGGATGGAGCCTCCAACAAGTGGCTCTTTGATGGCCACCTTTGTTGCAATGACTGCAATACATCCTCTTCCTCCATATCTACTTAACATGTTTCTTTACATGTTGTTGAGAGGGTCTTTCATGCCTCCTCCTTTTGGGTGCTGTTATTCTTTTCCGACACTTAGAAAATGTATGGTCATGTAATCCACAAAAGGTACATGCTTTTGGATTGCATGTTTTACGTTCATCATTAACAACATGATTATAATCAAAATGAACGTTCGAATATCGAAACTGGTTATACCTTTCCTTGCCGTCTCTGGTGCCATTATGGTGATAAGAGCTTGCATAAGCTCTTTCCCTGCAATGGACACTGCCATGGGATGATGGGGATGTGTTACCATCATTCTCTTTCCTTGATGATTTTGACGATATCTTGGAAGACTTTGACACCTTCGAGCATTCTCCTTTGGTGCATTCCGAGCCTGCAAATTGAGGTCTCTTCACAACCTCTAATGGTTGCGTTATGCCTTGGTTATTAACACCAAGTTCTTTTTATTCCTTGTGCTTCGTCTTGGTAAGGGGCCTAATGTTTGTCCCTGTAATTGGTATCTCCACATCTCCAACAGAGATCATACTATGTGAAGACGAAACCGAAAGAAAATTGAAATCTTTTACCTCCTTTGTTGATTTGGAAAGAATTGACGAGGGCTTCTCATCATCTATTGTTGGTGGTTCGCTAGCTGTCTCGACACATTCCCAAACTTCCTTTCTGACATACCCAAGTCCTGCCTAACAGGGTAATTCTTCTACTTTGATGGGGTTGACAATGCCTTGGCCATTAATTCGTAAGCCTTTTCCTTCATACCGCATTTTATTCAATAGTTTGGAGCCAATCCCTGTTGTATTATTTTCAAAAACAACAAAATCATCATCAAGACACATACAAGAATTTAGAGAATTAATTTTTACCTCACATGGGTCACGCTGTAGCTTTTCCAAGGCCTTGTCCTTAGCTTGCAATTGTTGTAGCAAACTCTATTTCTCCTCTTTCTCATCTTGTAGAAGCATCTTCAATTCAGTGTTATCTGTTCGAAGACTTTGGTTTTTATGCTTCAATTCTTCCAGGGCCTCTTCCATGGCTTGCAACTGAAGCTGCAATCACTCCTTTTCCTCTGTCTCTTTTTGTAGAGTTTCATACATTATTTTCACCCTTTGGGAAATTTTGCGCATGGTCTCGTACATCGCTTTTTCATCCTTTGTCGCTGCACGTTCCATTATTCATGGTTGCAATTCACATCCACGTAAAGACCGCTCTGATACCAAACTTGATCCAAGTTGACTCAACTCCCAGATTTAACCAAGATCTTTTACTTTCGTGATGTGATTATAATTGCATTTAAAATAGCATAAAGGAACATATATGCATGTTGTAAAGAAGAAGGAACATGACAATAATCAAACAACATAAAAACAAGACGTTGATAACGGAGTTTGTCCAGGAGGGACTACGTCACCAGGCCCCGGTGTCAAGATGGTGTAGGCCGCTGCATTAAGTGCTAGAAAGAGTGATGATGTACATAGGTGGTGATGTTGCTATCATACAAGGAAAATACCCTCACGCAGGAATGGCTCCGAGAGATGTTCTGCTACAGGAACTCTTATTCAAAAAGGAATCCTATCAGTATGACCTAAACTCATGCATGATGATAATGAGCATCTCGCCAACATGGCATAAAAGGGACCTCAATGCAAAAATACATGGCGACACATGAGTATCCCAATCAACATAACAACAAGGGGATATCAAACAAAACATGATGAATTATGACAACAAGTACATCCCACATATGATTATGCATCACATCAAGTAGGAATCATGAAACAAGTAAGAAAACAAGATCCCACATCAAACATCAAACAGGGATCTATGCAACACAATGCATCTCATAGAAAAAAGAAGTACATGAACACACTGCATATACCTCACATCCTGGGGCCATCTGAAGAAAATGATGTCAAACTGTTGAAGCTGGCCGTACCATAAATCTCGCGGCGTCGAATCTCATGGAAATGACTACTCACACATGAATGCTGACACCTACACTCCACTTTGAAAAGTGGTTGAAAAATGAAATGAGCAAATGGAAAATTTGGATGCACCATCAGATTTTTGGCGTCGAATAAGGTAAAATTGACTATCAAATTTCTGAATTCTGAGAAAGTGAAAATCTGGGGCTTAAGGAATCTTTTAGATTCCCCCTAGATTCCTCAAAGATTCTCTCCTCTGGGTCATTTGAAGATTTTCTACTCAGATCAAAATTCTAACTGTGCCATCAAGTTCGTGTCACTGAGTGGTGTAGGATAGACATAAGATTTGTCCAATTTGGACACTGCAAAAATTTCGCCCTCTTGAGAATTTGGCTCAATCATGGTTTTGCCTGCGTTTTTTAGGATCATTGTTCCACCTGCAAAAATTAATTAAAAATCAGCATCTCAATTTTTGTGCATGCTCCTCCGCTCCTCCATCCTGGGGGCACTGTGGAAATGGGTTTATGTAAATTTCAAGGGTGGAAGTTACAATGAAAAATCTATTGGGCCGGTGGCTAAGTCTAGCACACTTGTTGGAGGTGGTTCTGAGTTCGACTCCCCACGGAACCAAATTTAACATGTAACATATCGCAGTTATGGAGCCGTTACATTTCTTTTGGAATGTCACGTTGATTTTTTTGGCGTGGGGTTTGATAACCGTTTGTTGTATTAAAATAAACATTGGGCGGAGGTTTGATGTTGTGTTTGGTTGGTGTACGCACCATATGGGGCCACCTGGTGGGGGCCGGCCCACGTGGGTCGGGTGAGTTCGATCCCGTTGGCTCCACACTTAATGCGGCACATTTATGGTATAGTGGTTTTGGGGGTGTGGGTTGGGTCCACCAGAGGTGGCTCACCCACCCCATAGTTAAATGTTTAATGTGTTATGTGTTTAAGGGATGGCCAGCGGGGGTCATGGCCCGTCAGCCCATAATTAAATTTTTAGTTTTAATTATATGTGTTGGTCTTTGGGGGGGTGGCGGGGTTGGTGGCCCGCAACCCCATAAAAATATTTTTATTTTTATTTTTTTAAATAACAATAGTCATTTTCAAATCTTTCAAAAATAAGGGATATTGGGCAATTTAACGATCCAACAAATTTTCCCGCTTTTGGGAGCTAGGTTTCATGCCCTCGGGGTCAGTCAAATTGTAGGACACTTAAACCTGGCCCACAACCCAACTTTGACCAAAACTTTGACTAGCTCATTCTCCCTCATATGAGCTCGGATTGATGAACCGTTCACATCATTGCAATCAAGATGACAAGATCTACGCTTTGGTCTTGGTTCAAAAGCATTCTAATCACTTTGATTTTTAAGCTTCCATAAGCCCTCTTTATCCTGTGTGTGTCCCTAGAGCCACCTAGATCACTCAAATTTCTTTAGAAAAGTCTTATGAATTTACATAGTTCTATTGACTTCACTGTGTTTTGAGTTTTCCCTCCCTACCATTTCTCCTCTATGGGACCAGGTGCTATGTTAGTAGGCTCAATGCTTGGGTGCTAAATCCTTTGGGATTCTATCAAGGGCCTATCTCCCTTTGTATTTTCTCTTCCGCACTTGGTTCCTTTAAGTCTCCCACAACCATGAGCCATTGACACATCAAAGCTCTTTTCATCGGAATTTCTTCGAATTTGATGTTAAAACAAAGTTATGATGTATCCCTCTTCCGATGAGCTCCATAACACTTAGGTGCTCAGACTTGGTCCGTGCACTTGGTCCTTTGGGCCCTCAAAACCAAACACAAAAAACACATCAGAAGCCTCTCTCATTTGAACTTTTTAAAAAATAAATTGAACATGAGTTATGATATTCACCTCTCGATATGGTTCATAGCACTTGCGTGCTAAATATTCTCTCCACTTTGGGTTCTTTCGATCTCTCATGACCATGTGATAGTTTGCATCATAAGCCCTTCTCATTGGGACCTTTTCAAAAATGTAATTTCAAAGGGGTTCCAAAAACTCTGACCTCTAATATTCTAGATAGCACCTGAGTGCTCCGCCCTTTCTATGCCATTGGTCCTCTGAGTCCTCATGACCAAATGCCAAAAACATTAGAGCCCCTCCATCAGATCATAACTTTTTATAAAACAATTTAAATAGGGGTTAAAAATTTTCTTTCCTTCGAAATGTCGATCTCCAAGAGGACATCAAGCTGAGTTCATCTTCTCCACATGGCACCTCTTGAGTGGTGACATGTGTCATCCAAATTTGCCCCATTAGGCCCTCGAAAATGTCAAAATCAATTGCCACGTGTCCAATGTATGATCACATCATACTTACATCATCAAACATGTCTACTTCTTGAGGCCAATCACCAGCTACCATGTGTCTTCTTTGAAGGAGAGAGAAAAAGACCCTCGAGTCCTCAGATTTTCAATGATTTCCTTTGTATTTCCTTTTCTTAGCAACCCCAGGTCTGTTTAAAGAATTTCAATTCCTAAGGACTCACAAAACTCTAATATTTCAATACCATTATGCTCTGAAGTCTTCTCCATCCTATATTGGGTTCTAAAATTCTAAGGCTTTGATATGACATTTCAGGCCTGCTTTTAAAATAAACCAACGATATCTCCTTTTTCCTTCCTCTGATTACTGATATCTCGAAATCCAAATACGTTGCTTGCTGGTCCTTTCGATATTGGCTCCCAATATTTCAGCCCCCTTTCGATTTCAACCTTCTTTTGATTTCGACCTCTGATATTTCAAACTCCCCTATGATTTCGACCTCTGAAATTTCAACCCTCTTTTATGGCTTTGGGACTTAGGCTCTCCCTTTTGGTTTTCCCTTTGGAACACCAAGATTGCACCCATCCTTCCCTGTAATAGGGATGAAAAATAGAGCCATCTGGCACAACTATAAGATGGTATGACAAGTGAAAACATTGACACCAATTGGGGACAATGTATTGCAACCAATGCATTGAGAACCTGCAGATTACTGCCTTCTATCCTTTGGGCATGGAGTCATTTTACTCAAGTACATAAATGGAAAAAATAGAAACATTAAGAACTTAAAGCATTACTGATATGTACAATGGCTCACTGGTATATACAGTGGGTGAAAATGGACCTCTTTAATGCTAGAAATAAAGCTTAAGAAATTGTCCAATTCACAGGAAGTTTAAGCACCTCACCATCCAAATTTTCTAGTAGGAAAGTGTTGTTTCCCTTTGCTTCAAATATCTTGAAAGGTCCAAACCACAAGGGATCAAACTTCCCATGCTTTCCTTTGTCCTCTCTCCTAACATCCCATCTAAGCACCAAATCCCCTGGCTGTAAGGATCTGTTCCTTCCCTTTTGTCAAAAAGAGCCTTCATCTTTTCTTGATATTTAATCAAATTCTGAGTTACCTCCCCCCTGGTTTCTTGAAGTTCTACCAACTGATTGATTCTCCTGGTTAGAGAATTTGGCTCTTCCTCAACATCCTGTAGAATTTTAGCCACTGACATGGCTAGTTGGACAGGGAAAATTGTAGCCTTACCATATACTAATTCAAAAAGAGACTTTCCAATTGACCTCTTTGTAGTAACTCTGTTGGCCCATGGGGCAAACTTCAGTTGTGAGTCCCAATTTTTCTAATTTTCTGATATGATATTTTTTAGAATCCTCACAAGAGTTTTATTTGAAGACTCAACCAATCCATTTCCCCATGGATAGTAGGTAGTGGAGTGACCCACGATGATGTTATACTTTTGGAAGAAACTTAGAAACTTGGAAGATTTAAAAACTTGAGCATTATCAATGATAATTTTCCCTGGACAACTAAATTTGGCAAGGATATTCTCCTCCATAAACTTAATAACCACTTCATCGGTTCCATTTCTAGCTGGGATGGCCTCCACCCATTTTGTGAAATAATTAGTGGCTATAATAATCCACTTGTATTGTCTGCTAGATGGTGGATGTATTTCTCCTATGAAGTCTATCCCCCAATGCCTTAGGGGATCCTCAACAAAAATATGAATTAGGGGTAGGGGGGCTAGCTTCTTCTTCTTAGCAAAAATATGTCATTTTCTACAAGATCTGACATAAACATGAACCTCACCAAACAACTTGGGCCAATAGAAACATGCTTTAAGGATCTTATGGGTTGTGGCTCTCCAGCTGTAATGTCCTCCACAGACACAATTATGAAATTCATCAATTATCTTATGAACCTCTTCTTCTACCAGACATAAAAGAAAAATCCCCATCGGGTCTTTCTAGTACAACCAGCCATTTGAAATGAAAAATGTCTGGGATTGTAGCCTTAATTCCCTATATTTAACTTTGTCAAATTTCAATGGGAATTTCATAAAAAAGTAAATAATGACCAAATACTTATATCATTGTGAGCCAAGGTACTTCATTTGGATTTTCTATATTGAGGTCTCAATATATTTTTTTCATATGATCTTCCACCTTTTCCTTCCTTATCTATCAATAAATGTATACCAAGAGCCTCGAAGTTAGCCTCGAAAAATATTTTAACCAATCCCTACCCCTTGATCAACTTTGTGGGTTTGATCTCCATGTCGTATTCTTGGATTTTGGAAATCCACTTTCCCCTCTTACCTTCAGTGTCTCCCTACATGAGAATGTATTTCACAACAGTAGTTGGAACATACACTATTATATTGGATTGAAGGATTAAAATTAAAAAGGCCTTTAGGGATTTGACCAAGGCATAAACTTGTTTCTCTAATATATTATACTTCAGCTCCGCATCTCGCAACACCTGGATGAAGAACAGAATTGGATGTTCTTGTCTTCATTATTTTTCTGCATTAGAACAACTAGTACCATGTTAGAACAGGAAAAAGAGAAAATAAGGTATGGCCTCTGATAATATGGGCTAACTAAGACTAGGGCTTCTACAAAATATTTCTTAATTATGGAGAATGATTCCCTGGTTTCTACTATACACTTTACTTCCCTGTCCTTTTTCAATATCTCTTTGCCAATTTCAACATAGTTTGGTATGAATCTTCTTAAAAAGTTGATTCTGCCAAAGAAAACCTAAATCTCCTTCCTATTTCTTGGTAAGGGAATATTGTTAATAGGTTACAACCTTTTAGGATCAATATTCACTCCTTCCTTTGCTATAATATGGCCCAAAAGGTTCCCTTCACTTAAGGAAAACTATGATTTCTTAGGATTTAAGGATAGACCATACCTTCTACATTTTGAAAAGATGGGTTGCAATTGCTTGAGGTGCTCTTCATCTAACTCGGAGAAAATAATTATGTCATACAGGTATATTACTACGAATTTATCCCGATGTCCATCAAATTCTATATCCATCGCTCTCTGGAAAGTAGCTCCAGTGTTTATGAGGCCGAAAGGCATTCTAACATACATAAATGTTCCCCATGGTGTATTAAAAGTTGTTTTCTTTTGATCCTTAGGGTGTGTTGCGAGTTGGTTAGATGCAGAGAGACCATCCATCATGGACATCCAGGCATACCCAACTAATTTCTGCAGAATATAATCCATTTTAGGCAAAGGATAATTATATTTCATTGAGGCCTTATTCAAATTTTTGAAATCTACGCACAACCTTATTTCTCCATTCTTCTTCCTGACATGAACCAAATTTTATACCCAAACGTATTACCTTAATGAAACAATTATCTTAGCCTAGAATAGTTTCTTCACCTCCTTTTAAACTGATGGGAGCAACAAAGGATTAATATGCCTGAGCTTCTGCGTATATGGCTTCACCCCAGTCTTAAGGGAATTTTGTGTTGTATGACGGCATGATCAAAAGTATTAAAATAATAAGATGATCAGGAAAATACATCCTTGTACTCCCTAAAAAGGTCTAGGTACCTTTTTTTGTATTCCCTAGGAACTCCTTTAGATAATTTGATGATTATTGGATCTACTTCGGGGCCCATGTTACAATCTTCCACATCTTCCTCAAAGTCTTGCTTAGTAGCCACATCATTTGAGTTAAAAATCCTTTTCAATGGAACCAATCCTTTGGGGATAATATTCCCATTTAGATGCAATATATTGTGACCAACAATGGTTTCTTCCCAATCAGCGTGTTGTTCACATGCCATCTCCTTGTTCTCCATATCACTTATCAAGTTTGATGATTCTCCAATGACCTCCATGAAGTGCTTGATCTGTTGTTCATCTTCAAACACGTGGAAGTACTTCACATTGTATGGTACCGACGAACTGTACCTGACCTCAACTTCATCTCTGAGCAAGGGATTTTGGGGAGGTTTATAATTGCTAGCAGCGATGTCCAAGGGTTCCATCATCCTATTATGCTCCCTGGGTAGAAACTGAATATTGAAAGATAAGAAGTTTTCCATCAAATCCAATACCTCATTCTGGTAGGTCTTAAATTTTGGATGCTTGGTATGTAACTGATTTTTTATTTGCTTCACCATTAGATCTGAATCCCCAAATACATTTAAGCACCAGATGCTAGTATTTCTAGCAACTTGCAACCCCAACTGAAAGGTGTCATATTCAACAACATTGTTTGTGGCCTCAAATTGTAGCTTGAAAGAGAGAGGGATTAGGTTGCCTTCTTGAGACACCAACAACAGACCTGCCCCATTTCCTTCTCTAGAATGAACACCATCGAAATATCATTTCCATACCTTTTCATGCCTCAATGATTGTTTACTCATCTGAGTTGTACATTCTTCTTGGGTGTCTCCCATGATTTGATCATATTCTTCTAATAATAGACAAGAAAAATCATTCTCCTTACCATAGAAAAGAGAATTTTTGAGGAATCTACCCTTGTTACTATCTTCACGAATTTAGATTTCCTATACAGTGGATGATCTTCTTCACCAAACATAGAAATGGTAGTGTTATCACCCCAAGAAACTTACCTAGGTTGTATATCAGTGATGCTCGGGAACATTACAAACTCAACAAAATGTTGGATAAATGGTGGATGAATGAAAAAAATGTTGCAGACTCAAGCCAGATAACCACTCCTACTATGCTTAACCCCAGACATGGGTGAACACCGCCAAATTTTAAGGCTTTTAACCACCATTTACTCACAGTTTAAACCAAATGTGATAATGGAGAAGGCTGACTACACCGGCAGATACACATGACCCTATGATGGCCAGCTGCAACCAGTAAGGAGGTCTGTAAATCTATTATCTGATACACAGACAGGATGACAGCTCTCTGGTATTAAAACAATAGAAACATGTAAGAAAATTCAATGATACATGCTAAATTCTAACACAGAGGTGGGATTACAGCCCCTCTGATGTTAAACATTCACAACACATGAATAAATGCAAAATAGGTACAACCTGGAACATAGAAGAAGTGAAAAGTGAGCAAATGACAGCAAAAGAAGCTTGTATTAGTTGGAAATGAAGACCAGAAGCTGTAGGTCTCACAGTAGTTATAGTCTCCAGAAGTTGAAGCTTACAACACCATAACACTCATCTGACACTCATCAAACTGATTACATTCTTTTTCTTAGTATATATAGAGTTTGTTTACAAAATATCTCTGTTAGGCTATGCGTGGAGGTGTCTTAATAGATCACCAACCGCATTTATAGTTAGATATGGGTCTTCTGCTACAATCTGAACATTTTAATGAACAAAATGGCTCTTTTTGTACTTTGGTGTACTTCCTTGAACAGGTGGAATGTTTCCAGCATAAATGTCCATAACTGCTGCTAGAATTCAATTGCTTGAGGCAGTACTTTCTCGTCCTTGACCGTGCTGCTATTGACTGCAGGTAGCTGAGGATTTGAATGCACTGAAAACCAGGTCATCTCTTGCTTCTTCGCGCGCCCAAGACTGGCCAAAAACATAGCAATATACATAAAAAATGGACGAAGGGCCTAGGAGGAACACTGGCCGTTGGATTGGCAAAAGGATGGCCAAGATCAGATAGCAGGAGGCAATGGGAAGGCACAGAGGAAAGATGAATTATACCCCATTGGATTTGGTAATTCAGACGGTGCAGATTAGATCTGAGAGGGCCATCGGGCGTAAATAAGGATGGGCGAATCATGGCCGTTGGATCGCGGTGGGAATGATCCAACGACTGACGAGAGGCGGAGGTGCAAGCGTGTTAACAGTCGTGAGTCATATAGGAAAGCGAAAAGCGGTTTTATCGCACCAGTTATGGAACTGTGGTGGTAATCGTACCACGGGCAGTGATGCAATGAGATTAAGGCACGTGGCCGGCGGGAAATCGCTTCCCCACGAGCTAACGGGTGTGCAAGTCTGCGGAGCGGGGAATGCGACTATCATCGGATGACGAAGCAGGAGGATCGAATGGCTGGAGCTCAACGCACGCATATGTTGAATGATGTGACAAGCGAGGGGTGGGCCCGGCCTTTATTAAAGCTCAGGGTTATGAACTTTATTATATGCACGGTTAAATGAACCAAGGTTAAAATTTAATCGCTCGGGAGTAAACATATAAGGGTTATGCATGGTTTTAAAGGGTTTCGAGCTTTTAACGAAGGGTAATGAGCTTTACAAAGGGTTAGTGGGGTCTAATGGGTTTAGACAAAAGGGAGCCTGGGAGCTCGAAAGGAGATTATGAGGGGTTTTGGGGCCAAAACAAGGATAAGGGGTTTAGAGGGAAATAAGGAGAAATGCAAGGAAAGGATGAAATGAAGGTATGTGGAGTTATAATGGCATAATGAGAATGAAGGAGACGGATAAAATAAACAACTACAACTTCTCTGCAACCCCAACCAGCACTGTCTAACCTGATTTCATCCAACCAATGTTGTAAATTGTAGCAGAGCTAAAACTGGCTCCTTTTGGGGATGAGATCCTCCCTGTGAGGTCTCAAGAACATGCAGACCATTGCCTTTCCAGCTAAAAACCAATTAACCAAAATTACTAGTGTTCCATTGGGCATGGAGTCTATTCTGCCTATACAAAACTGATAAAAACAAAATATTTATAGCCTTTAAGGCCAACAGACCTTAAACAATATAAACTTTCAAAAACCGCCCATTGACTAGGTCATCAAAAACTGTCTCCTCCCATACTTTTCAGTATGAAGGTGTTGTTCCCTTGAACTTGTGAAATGATGAAAGGTCCTATCCAAAAAGCATCAAATTTCCCATGATGGCCTTTCTTTTCCTTCAGTGCATCCCATTTCAAAACCAAGTCACCAATCTAAAAATTATTTGTTTTTGCCTTTTTGTCAAAGGCTTACTTGATCCTTCTCTAATGTACTGTAGCTTTTTCAACCAGCGATTCTCTAATCTGATGTAACTCTGCCAGATCAATGATTCTCCGTGCCATGTTTTCTTCATCCTGCTCTTATTGAAGGAATTTTTCCATAGGGAGAGTTAGCTGAATTGGAAATACAGCCTCAGTTCCATATACTAGCTTGAAAGGAGACATGCCTGTGGATTTTTTAATGGTCACTCTATCAGCCCACAGAGCATATTTGAGCTTGGAATCCCAATTCTTTTTATTGTCCTCTAACAGTTTTTTAATTATCCTGATCAGACTTTTATTAGAGGATTCTGCTAGACCATTTCCTTGTGGATAATAAGAGGTGGAATGAACAAGTTTGATACCAATTGAATCACACATGTCCACCAACTCTTTTGCCTTGAAAGCTGCTGCATTATCTGTTACTAGTTTGTGTGGACAACCAAATCTGCTGAAGATATTTTCTGTCAAAAACTTTATGACCACATTATGATTAGCCTTCCTTGTAGGGATTGCTTCAATCCACTTTGTGAAATAATCGGTGGCTATTAATATCCATCTATGCTGGCCACTAGAATGTGGATTGATTTCTCCAATGAAATCCAAACCCCACTGCTGAAAAGGTCCTTTTGCCTGAATTGGTTTTAGGGGAATAGATTTCAACTGTTGTTTTCCTTCAAATCTTTGGCACCTGTCACAAGATTTAACAAAAGCAAACACATCAGAAAATAAAGTGGGCCAATAGTACCCAGCTCTGAGAATTTTGTGGGCTATGGTTTTCCAATAATGATGCCCTCCACACATGCTATTATGAAACTGCTGCATAACTTCTTTTGATTGTTCTTTGTCCAGACACCTTAACAACACTCCAGATGGGTCCCTCCAGTAGAGAAATTTTTTTATAATGCAATACTTTGCTGCTCTAAGCTTTAAAGTTCTAGCTTGACTTTGAGTAAATCCTGAAGGGATCTCTAGCTTCAGAAATAAATTAATTATCTCAGCATACAAGTTACATGAAGCTAGACTTTCGGCCACTAACTAATTTCTCTCTGTTTCAACTGTTTTTTCCTCTTCTGCCTGAGTATTTTCTGCATTTGCATATAGGAAATCAATGTCCAAAGACCTACAATTTTCTTCAGCCAATAACTTGGCAAAACCCTGACCTTTGACCAACTTGGTGGGCTTGAGCTCCATATTAAATTCTATCATTTTAGCAATCCATTTTGCCCTCCTTCCATCAGCATCAGGTTGTGTTAGGACATCTTTTATTGCAGCAGAAGACATATATGCAATTATTTTTGAATGCAAAATGTAAACTCTGAAAGCCTTTAAGGATTTAATAAGTGCATACTCCTGCTTCTCTATAATATCATACCTTAGTTCAGCATCCCTCAAATTCTTGCTGAAAAATGCCACTGGATGCTTTGAACCCTCTTCATCTGCCTGCAATAAAACAACAGCAATGGTGTATTCAGAGGCAAAAGAAAATATATGAAACTCCTTGCTATAATCAAGACTTATTAAAGTGGGAGCCTCCATAATAGCCTTCTTAATAGACTCAAAGGATTGTCTTGCTATATCAGTCCATTTTACCTCTGCTCCTTTCTTCAACATGGAGGTCACATGCTTAACCAATTCTGCAAAATTTCCAGGAATAAACCTCCTGACAAAATTAATTTTTCCCATAAAAGACTGAATATCCTTCTTTGATCTAGGGATAGTCAAAGTTTGAATTTCTTTGACTCTTTTTGGGTCAATTTGAACACCTGCAGTAGACACAACATGTCCTAACAGCTTGCCTTCATGTAAAGCAAATTGAGATTTTTTGGGATTGACTGATATTCCGAACCTCCTACACTTCAAAAACACTCTTTTCAAATGATGTAAATGATTTTGATGGCTGATGGAGTAAACTGTTATATGATCAAGGTAGATGAGGAAAAATTTATCCTTCTCCCCCACAAATGCTATAAGTTTGGCTAAATTTATCCTGTTATATCATAAAAGTGCCCCAAGGAGTGGTGAATGCAGTCTTTTCTTGATCATCTGGGTGCACATCAATATGATTGAAGCCTGAAAATCCATCCAAAAATAACATCACTTTAGCTCCTGAGACCTTCTGCAACAAATGATCCATCTTTGGCAAAGGACAGTTATCTTTCTTTAAGCATTTGTTCAGATTTCTGAAATCAACACACAGTCTGATTTCTCCACTCTTCTTCCTCACCACCACTATATTGGCCACCCATTTTGAATATCTGAGAGGTACTATGATCTTGACAACCAGCAACTTTTTAATTTCTTTTTCAATCAGTGGAAGAAGCATAGGATTTATTGGTCTCAGCTTCTTCTTGAAAAGTATTGTGTCTTTTTCCAGAGGGATCTTATGTTGAATTATGCTTTTATCATACGTTTTCAGGTCACTATACTCCCAGGCAAACACATCAGCAAATTGCCTCATTAAATTGCAGTATTCAGCACTTTGATCAGCAGTCAAATGAGTGGACATATTCAGCACTTTGATCAGCAGCCAAATGAATGGACGTTGTTATCCCTGGCAACAACGCCAAAATGTTTGGTCAATTTAGTGTGATCTAAATTGCTATTTATAATGTCAACCCGGGGTTCGTAAACTGACGAGGTGAAGTGTACTATATGTACTAGATAACCATTTCTTTAATCTTTTGTCGTTTTTGAGTTCTTTTAGTTTATTTTTGGAATTATCTTTCCCTAATGTGTGATGGTGAGAGTGAAAGTGAAGTATGAAGTATGGACAGTGATGGTGGTTTCTACAGTGATTTCCTCAAACTTGAAAGTGCTCAAGAAGAAAGCTAAACTGAAATCAATTCTTAAGAGAAAGTAAATGCATCAAAAAGTGAACTAATGACAATGGCCCAGTATCCTTGCTGCTGAATGAAAAGAAAGTAAAAATTGAACTTAAAGCAACTCAAACCAAAAGCAAAGCAACTAATTCACACTACTCAAACTCTTCAGATCCTTTACCCTTCAGCTCAATCTACCTTGTGGGAAGAAATCATGAATAAGTCAAGAAATATGCTATCTAAATGGCAAGAAATTAAATTGCATAAAAGAAACTAGTCACACTACTTTAACTCTTCTGGTCCTTTACCCTTCAGCTCAATCTACCTTGTGGGAAGCAACCATGAATAAGTTTAAGCAATATGATAACTAAATTGCAAGAAATTAAATTGCAGAAAAGAAACTAATCACACTACTTCAACTCTTCTGGTCCTTTACCCTTCAGCTCAATCTACCTTGTGGGAAGCAACCATGAATAAGTTTAAGCAATATGATAACTAAATCACACTACAGTTAGTGATATTCTGATTTCTTGCTAATAGAGACACTTCACTATAGAAAGAAACCATAAATTGATGAGCAGTATGATATTCAAATAACAAAGAAAATAAGTAAGCAAATCACAACTTGGAAAAGACAGTGCTGAATTTAAACTTCAGAAAATGAAAAGAACTTCAGAAAATGAAAGTTAGCAGGAAGGACAAGATGATCTCATATGCCAATAGTTATCAAAAAGATGAAAATTTGCTCGGGCTGCCTAAGAAAACCTGCAGAAAAGCACTGATTAGTTGAAAATTATAAGAAAACAGAGATGAAAATCTAAACAGCAGTGAGTTAAGAAACATCAAAAGTATGTTATGTACAAGCTAATGATACAAAAACATAATAAAACCAAATTACAACTTTACAAGGCTTCAACGCGCAGGGGCCCTCTGCCACTTCGCTTGGTCACAAGTAATCACACGAATAAGCATAGAAAAGTCTCCTCATATATTAAAACAGCAATATGTATAAACAGTGGGGTGGCAACACAATAGTTCAAAATTTACATATAAAAAAAAACTCCTTTACAGCGTTCATCGACGCGTTATTTATAATGCCAAAATATTGAGACTAGCTAACTAACTTCTACGCTATTGACTGTATTGACAAAGACACGTAGATCCCTTCAGCCGAGATCTAGCGTAACTTAATCATGTTTATTAAATCTCTGGAGTGGTTGCTGTTAGATTCCGGTTACAGAAGTGATCTCCAGGTGTGCTGGTGTCTTCGTGAGTTGAGGACTGTGCCACGTAACATTCACGTGCTCAAAACAGAGACGTGCCACCGCTGGACTCTTTGGCTGGCTCTACCTTTGACCTTCGTTGACTGTGACCTTCCATGGATGATTTGGCTGCTTCGAAGGGACATGTTCCATGTATTCGTCGCCTGGAGCTTGCCCATGTGGCTCGTTTCTTCATAGGACACCTGTAGCACAGCTTTTAACAAAATAGTTGCGGAATCCTGTGCTGGCTGCGGAAACCTGTGCTGGCTGCGGAAATTGACAAGTTTCCGCAGCTGCATGAACAAAAAACTAAACCAAACAATAGTCATAAGTATAGTCAAAAAACCATGTAAAGAACTCTTTTTAAACTATAATGCAATGCTTTAGCAGTTGGGTGGATGCAATGAGTGGAAAAGGAAGGCTGAGAGGATGTATATGAAGGTGCAGGTTTGAGGCTCAACATACCCCCACTGTATTCACAAGAGGCATCCTTGTTAATGTATTAAAAGAGGAATGGTCTAGTCTATTGTTAGTCATTCAGAAATTTATCACATGTGAAGGTCGTTTTGGCTCTATGTATATGTATCATGTTAGACTAATGATGAATTTCATGGACGGTCACACTCTTACTTTGCCTCATTTTCTGCTATCAAGTTTGAAAAAGATGAGTTTTACAGTTCAAAAACATGTAGGCAATATTGAACCTCATCTTTACCACCATGGATTCATCAAAATTCTTATTGAGGAACAGTTGAAGAAAACTAAGGATACTTGGGGGCAATTCTTGACAAGGAACTACTTCCAAGAGCCGTCTGAGGCCTCTGGAAGCAGTCCACCAAAAATTACAAGAAAAAGTAGGAGGAAAGAAAAAAGCATTACAATCCAAGACTCAACATACTCTTGGCAACGGCTCCAAAATGTCTAGTCAATTTAACATCTTAAATTTCTCTACATAAATTATCAATCCGGGTATCATAAACTGATGAAGTGTGGTGCACCATATGTGCTTAGTTAACCTTTTTTCTTACTTCGTTGTTTTATAGATTTTATTTTGTTTTGGGGTTTTGTTTTTGTTGGTTTCCTAAAGTGTCTAATGCAAATGAAAATCCTATTCTAAGGTCTTAAGAATACTTTTAAAGGACAAGTATGGATAGAGATTTCAAGACAAGGCCTATGTCCATAATGGTAACTTCCAAAACTTAGCACTTCAAAAGATCTTAAAACATGTTATTGATAGAATTAGTACTTAAACAAAAGTGTAAATATGCAGCTACTTCAATCAAAATAGAATGCAACAACCAAACAATGAGCTAGTGACTATGAGACCCAGTATCCTTGCTGCTGTATGAAAAAAAAAAAGAAAAGTAAAAACTGAACTTAAAGCAACTCAAAGACTGAAAGCAAAGCAACTAATTCACACTACTTCAACTCTTCTGATCCTTTACCCTTCAGCTCAATCTACCTTATGGGAAGCAATCATGAACAAGTTTAAGCAATATGATATCTAAATTGTATAAAGGAAACTAATCAAACTACTTCAACTCTTCTGATCCTTTACCCTTCAGCTCAATCTACCTTATGGGAAGCAATCATGAACAAGTTAAGCAATATGATATCTAAATTGCATAAAGGAAACTAATCACACTACTTCAACTCTTCTGATCCTTTACCCTTCAGCTCAATCTACCTTATGGGAAGCAATCATGAACAAGTTAAGCAATATGATATCTAAATTGCATAAAGGAAACTAATCACACTACGTCAACTCTTCTGATCCTTTACCCTTCAGCTCAATCTACCTTATGGGAAGCAATCATGAACAAGTTAAGCAATATGATATCTAAATTGCAGGAAAGTAAATGAGCAAAACAAAAATGAAAGAAATAACAATGCTGGAATTAGAACTCAGAAAATAAATCAGCAGAAGGACAAGATGATTTCGTCAAGTCATTAGTCATTAAAAAGCAATGTGCATTATTAACCTACAATCAACCGGTTGAACACACTTGCATGAATTAAAATTGTATGAATGAAAAATTTAATCTACCAACTTGAAAGCAATCAAATGACATAATGAAATCAAATCAAAATTTACAAAATGAAATATACTCTACCTTACATTCTAATATGTTCCATGACATCTACTTCACATCTCCTTCCATGTTGAGAATATCAAAGATTTATTCAAATTCTTAAAAATTACAAAGTACAACAAAGCTCTCCAAAGCTTTCAAAAGCCATCAAGGAAGAACTACAAATTTAAGAAATAGGGACTAAAGACTAACAAATGAAGGAGAGAAATCTCCTATTTATACAAAAAGATGAGAGCCATCTCATTAATCATAGTCCATGAATCTCTCCCTCTACCTCTAGAGTCCTAATCAAAATAGGAACTAATAAGACACATGTCTTCTTAGAGTTACAATACAATTAGGAGATGTGACACATATCCTCATGATCCCATGATTCTTTCCACTCAAATTCGAATTTGGCCTTGGGGTGCCACATAAGGGTCTTCTAGAAGCCTTCTTTCAACCTACACATGTCAACAATCTCAACCCATTTGTTAGGTATAAGCATATGCACATTATTTTCTAATGTTTAACCACAAATTCACTTAAAAGGCTTAGAAATAATAAAGATTGGAAAAACATAAAGGTGGCCCAATGATAATGAAAGTGGGATGAATGTGGTGACATAGTAGTGAAATGGAGGTGAAATGGAGGTGATATAATGGACATAATAGTGAAAGTGTAATGGAGATGAATGACATTTTCAAGACTCAACATACCGCCCAACTGAAGCTCAATCTACCTTATGGGAAGCAATCATGAACAAGTTTAAGCAATATGATATCTAAATTGCATAAAGGAAACTAATCACACTACTTCAACTCTTCTGATCCTTTACCCTTCAGCTCAATCTACCTTATGGGAAGCAATCATGAACAAGCTAAGCAATATGATATCTAAATTGCATAAAAGGAACTAATCACACTACTTCAACTCTTCTGATCCTTTAGCTTTGGCTTAACTTTGCATGATATCATTTGATAACTTCATATTTCTGCAAAGTGTTTTACTTGAATTAATATATGTTGGAAGTATGTGAGCTCTTGAATATGATATGGACATGGAAAGATATGAATATGAATGTATTTCCCCCCCCTCTCCCCCCAACTGATGGTATTGGCAATTTTATGAAATGAGGAAGAGATCTCTCTCCTTCATTAGTTAGTCTATTTAGCTTAAGCTTTTTAGTCCCTAGTTCTTAAGTTTGTAGTTCTTCCTTGATGGCTTTTGAAAGCTTTGGAGAACTTTGTTGTACTTTGTACTTTTGAAGAATTTGAATAAAGCTTTGATGTTCTCAACATGGAAGGAGATGTGAAGTAGATGTCATGGAGCATATTAGAATGTAAGGTAGAGTAGATTTCATTTTGTAAATATTGCTTTGGTTTCATTATGTTATTTGATTGCTTTCAAGTTTGATAGATTAGATTTTTCATTCATGCAATTTTAATTCATGCAAGTGTGTTCAATTTTGCTTTGATTTCATTATGTTATTTGATTGCTTTCAAGTTTGATAGATTAGATTTTTCATTCATGCAATTTTAATTCATGCAAGTGTGTTCAACCAGTTGATTGTAGATTAGTGATGCACATAGCCTTTTAATGACTAATGACATGATAGAATCATCTTGTCCTTCTGCTGAAGCAGCAAGGATACTGGGTCTCATAGTCACTGGCTCATTGTTTGGTTGTTGCATTCAAGGAATAGACCAAACAATGAGCTAGTGACTATGAGACCCAGTATCCTTGCTGCTGTATGAAAAAAAAGAAAGTAAAAACTGAACTTAAAGCAACTCAAAGACTGAAAGCAAAGCAACTAATTCACACTACTTCAACTCTTCTGATCCTTTACCCTTCAGCTCAATCTACCTTATGGGAAGCAATCATGAACAAGTTTAAGCAATATGATATCTAAATTGCATAAAGGAAACTAATCACACTACTTCAACTCTTCTGATCCTTTACCCTTCAGCTCAATCTACCTTATGGGAAGCAATCATGAACAAGTTAAGCAATATGATATCTAAATTGCATAAAGGAAACTAATCACACTACTTCAAATCTTCTGATCCTTTACCCTTCAGCTCATTCTACCTAATGGGAAGCAATCATGAAAAAGTTAAGCAATATGACATCTAAATTGCATAAAGGAAACTAATCACACTACTTCAACTCTTCTGATCCTTTACCCTTCAGCTCAATCTACCTTATGGGAAGCAATCATGAACAAGTTGAGTAATATGATATCTAAATTGCGTGAAAGTAAATGAGCAAAACAAAACTGAAAGAAATAACAATGTTGGAATTAGAACTCAAAGAAAAAAAATCAGCAGCAGGACAAGATGATTCCATCATGTCATTAGTCATTAAAAAGCTATGTGCATTATTAACCTACAATCAACCTAGAATGCAACAACCAAACAATGAGCTAGTGACTATGAGACCCAGTATCCTTGCTGCTTCAACAGAAGGACAAGATGATTCTATCATGTCATTAGTCATTAAAAGGCTATGTGTATCACTAATCTACAATCAACATAGAATGCAACAACCAAACAATGAGCTAGTGACTATGAGACCCAGTATCCTTTCTGCTTCAACAGAAGGACAAGATGATTCTATCATGTCATTAGTCATTAAAAGGCTATGTGCATCACTAATCTACAATCAACCGGTTGAACACACTTGCATGAATGAAAAATCTAATCTACCAACTTGAAAGCAGTCAAATGACATAATGAAATCAAAGCAAAATTACAAAATGAAATCTACTCTACTTTACATTCTAATGTGCTCCATGACATCTACTTCACATCTCCTTCCATGTTGAGAACATCAAAGCTTTATTCAAATTCTTCAAAATTACAAAGTACAACAAAGTTCTCCAAAGCTTTCAAAAGCCATCAAGGAAGAACTACAAACTTAAGAACTAGGGACTAAAGACTAACAAATGAAGGAGAGAGATCTCTTATTTATACAAAAATATGAGAAGCCATCTCATTAATGAGAGTCCATGAATCTCTCCCTCTACCTCTAGAGTCCTAATCAAAATAGGAACTGATAAGACATATGTCTTCTTAGAGTTACAATACAATTAGGAGATGTGACACATATCCTCATGATCCCATGATTCTTTCCATCCAAATTCGAATTTGGCCTTAGAGTGCCACATAAGGGTCTTCTAGAAGTTTCCTTTCAACCTACACATGTCAACAATCTCAACCCATTTGTTAGGTATAAGCATATGCACATTATTTTCTAATTTTTAACCACAAATTCACTTAAAAGGCTTAGAATTAATAAAGATTGGAAAAACATAAATGTGCCCAATGATAATGAAAGTTGGATGAATGTGGTGACATAGTAGTGAAATGGAGGTGAAATGCAGGTGATATAATGGACACAATAGTGAAAGTGTAATGGAAATGAATGACATTTTCAAGACTCAACACTAGGCTGACCTAGACTTCCTATATCATGCTTACATACTACAAATTGGTATTATTTTTGGGTAGCCTTGTAAGGCACATCATTTTGGTCAAACAGTCTTTTAAGAGGAATTAAGCCTTTAGGAATATGATTACTAGGAAGCTGGACAATATTGTTTTTTCCTATTTTATTTCTAAGCTGGGATTGGGGCTTTTCTTACAAGGCATCATTCTCTTGGTCAATTTGCATTTCAGAAAATTCATCACTGACTTGAAGGAACCTATTCAACTCATTATCATCTTCAAAAACTTTCCAATGGTGGATATTGTCAGGCAAGGATGGTCTATACTTGATTTAAACTTCATACGCTAGTTTGGGAGGCATAGGAGGTACAAATAGACTAGCAGACACAGTGAGGGAATTAGAAAGCTGAGTTTGGGCTCTAGGAATATATGAAATATAAAAAAAATCAAAAGAGTCTTTGACTCTCCATACCTCATCTCTGTTTGATTTCAGCCTTGGGTGCTTTGCTTGAAAAGTTTTATTTACTTGCTGTATAATCAAATCAGCACCTCCAAACACTTTCAGATTCTTGATTCCTCTGTCTTTTGCTGCATTAAGGCCCAACAACAAAGCCTCATACTCTGCTAAATTATTTGTCACTTGAAATACCAGCTTAAAAGACAGTTTAATGCTTTCTTGTTATAGAGATACTAGCACCACCCCTGCTCCTGCAGTCTCCTTTGAACATGCTCCATCAAAGAACATCTCCCAAATCTGACTTCCTTGCTCTTGCTCGGCCTGAACTGTTGGTTTCCTGATCTGCAATGAGGCCTTCTAAGATTGTTTTATTTGGAGAATACATGCTCCAAAATTGGTTTCCACTGCATATATAGGATGATTTGTAGGATTCTTCTCATCACTAATGATATATGCCAACTGTGCTTCTCTATATAATCTCCTTCTTTCTCCTCCAAAAACTGGGACAGTGGCATAAGATAAATCGCTCTATAGTGTCCCACCTAGTTTCTTAATCCGCCCTCTTGACAGCAGCATGCCAAACTTAGGAGGCACATCTGCTACTACAATATCCATCATCATACTCTTCATGGGAAACTGAGTTAAGGTAATGGCCTGATCTTTAATCAATCCAAGACACTTCACCTTCCTTGAATCAAAAGAAAATAAATCATGATAGGGTCTGGTGATATCAAGGCCTAACTCTTCCATGATAGCTTTAGGCATTAAATTGTGGTTGGCCCTTGTGTCTAGCAGGAAATTGTGGACGATTTTATCATGAATGGTCAATGAGACATAAAAAGAAGGAGAATTATGATCAGCAGGCTCAATCATGGGGCTGAGCACAATGGCAGGCTTGTCATCTTGCAAATTGACAGAGTCAGTGGAGGTTTGTTTGGTTACTAGCTCAAAGGCTTCAAGGATAGGATTTCTAAATATTTCACTCTTCACCAACTCAACCAAAGGCACAGATATTTTCAATTTCTGGATTTCTGATTCAAAGCTGAAAGAATAAGGTGATTTATCAGCACTTTTTACCTCTTGAACTGGATGACTGGATCAGCTGCTGGTCTCTTTTGCTTGATATTTTGTGATTATGTTTGGACAGCAGATCTTTGGGCATGATTCTCTTTGACATTCTTTGCATTGGATCTCAAATTTTATCTCTATTGTTGTTCAGTTTGTAGAACATTTCCTTTGTCCCACTCTTGACTAATTTTTTCCTGAAACAGAGACTCTTCATAAGCTGCCAAAGTAAAAAATGCAGCGCTGCCTTTATCTTCCATGTAGTGAATTTCATCCTCATCTTCTTCAAATTATTCTTCCTCCATGACTACATTTTGGAAGGGAGCTTTAACTTTCTGATCTTCTTTTGTTTCTTCACCCCTCTGCATTATTTGTAACTGGTCATTTGCTCTTCTGAAAGGATTGGGGTTTCTTGGAGCAAATGAGTTTTGTTGCCTTGTTTTTGCTGAATTCTGCTCAATTTTCAGCTTAGAAAGTTCAGCAGCCAATGAATCTATCATCTTATTCATTTTATCTAGTTTGGGCTCTGAAGATGATGTAGAAGAAGTAGATGCCTGATTTCTCTGTCTTCTCCTATCAGTTTGACTCTTTAGTTTCTCTGCAGCCATGATATTAGATTCCACCTCTAGGGCTGCATCTTGCATGTCTGCTAAAGTAGCACATCTCCTTTCTCTCAGTAGCAAGCAGAAATCAGAGTCAAAAGCATTGGCATAAGTGAGTTTGGCATAGATAGGAGTAGGCTTTACCTCAGCTGGTATCTTACTATACATTCAGTTGAATCTTTTATTAAAATCAGGAATTGATTCCCCATTTTCCCTCTTAAAATTACCAAACTCAGTGTGATAATACAACAAGTCCTTTTTATCTCCCCATTGCTTAAAAAATGCATCATATAATGCTTCAAATATCTGTTATTGATCTTTGAGGTAACTCTCTAAATCACTTCCTAGCCTCTCCATCAAGGCTCTAGACAAAAACTCTCATCCACACATCATTTTCACTTATATCTAAATTATCAGCATAACTGTAAAAAGCTTCAAGGTGTTCTTCTGTTGTTACTCCCTCTGTACCAGTGAATTTAGGCATATATTTTTGATATTCTCCCACAGGCATAGGATTTAAAGGCACGGGCAATACCAATGGTCCATATCTAGTAGCTACAATTCTTTCAATCCTCGTAGGTGCTTGCTGTCATGCCATGATTGGAATATGTGGAAGGATACTAGCAGATGGGGCAGTAGGAAATAATGTGATGGAAGGCAGAGATAATGTGATGTTTTGGACTGAAAGGGAAGCTTTCTTTGGACTGAGATTCAAAGGGGAACTAACTAAGCAAGGGGCTGAACTAATCTCTGAAGGTTTTACTTTATTAACAGTGCTGGTTTCTAAATCTTCATTCTGAAAATCTTCAGCTACAACTTTATCTTTCAAAGATGCATGAGACTTCTTAGGCTTACCGATCCTGATACCCCTTTCTGTGAATATTTCTTCGATTTAACAGTTTTCTCAGGTTTAGGCAATGGTTCAGCTGGAGATTTCTGAGGATTTCTTCGAGTATGTCTCACAAACTGAGCCAGAACTTCAATGTGGAGTCACCAAAGGATGGTATTTCACTAGTGGAGTCGCCAAATAGATGATTACAACCAAAATATGTGTTCAAACCTTGTCTGTCATCAAAGCTTGAAGCTGTGTCGTTCTCCCAGGGAAGCTGAGCTTCGATTATCCTCTCCACAGAAACGGAGCCAATTAATGTTATCACCCCAAGAAACTCACCTAGGTTGTATATCAGTGATGCTTGGGAACATTACAAACTCAAAAAAATGTTGGATAAATGGTGGATGAATGACAAAAATGTTGCAGACTCAAGCTAGATAACCACTCCTACTATGCTTAACCCCAGACATGGGTGAACTCCCCCAAACTTCAAGGCTTTTAACCACCATTTACTCACAGTTTAAACCAAATGTGATAATGGAGAAGACTGACTACACCAGCAGATACACAGGACCCTGTGATGGCCAGCTGCAACCAATAAGGAGGTCTGTAAATCTATTAGCTAATACAAAGACAAGATGACAGTTCTTTGGTATTAAAACAATAGAACCTGTAAGCAAATTCAATGATACATGCTAAATTCTAACACAGAGGTGGGATGATAGCCCCTCTGATGCTAAACATTCACAGCACATGAATAAATGCAAAACAGGTACAACCTGGAACATAGAAGAAGTGAAAAGTGAGCAAATGACAGTAAAAGAAGCTTGTATTAGTTAGAAATGAAGACCAGAAGCTGCAGGTCTCACAGTAGTTACAGGCTCCAAAATTTAAAGCTTACAACACCATAACACTCATCTGACACTCATCAAACTGATTACATTCTTTTTCTGAGTATATATAGAGTTTGTTTACAAAATATCTTTGTTAGGCTATGCGTGGAGGTGTCTTAATAGATCACCAACTGCATTTACAGTTAGATATGGGTCTTTTGCTACAATCTGAACATTTTAATGAATAAAACAGGTCTTTTTTGACTCTGGTGTACTTCCTTGAACAGGTGGAATGTTTCCTGCATAAATTTACATAACTACTGCTAGAACTCAACTGTTCGAGGCAATACTTTCTCATCCTTGACCGTGCTGCTCTTGAATGCAGGTAGCTAAGGATTTGAATGCACTGAAAACCGGGTCATCTCTTGCTTCTTCTCGCGCCCAAGATTGGCCAAAAACACAACAATATACATAAAAAATGGATGAAGGGCCTAGGAGGAACATTGGTCGTTGGATTGGAAAAAGGACAGCTAAGATCTAATAGCGGGAGGCAATGGGAAGGCACAGAGGCAAGATGAATAATACGCCGTTGGATCTGGTAATTCGTACGTCGGAGATTAGATCTGAGAGGGCCATCGGGCATAAATAAGGATGGGCGAACGATGGCCGTTGGATCGCGGCGGGAATGATCCAATGGATGACGAGAGGCGGAGGTGCAAGCGCGTTAACAGCCGGGAGTCAAACAACAAAGCGGAAAGCGGTTTTATCACACCACTTATGGCGTTGCAGTGGTAATAATACCGCAGGTAGCGATGCAATGAGATTAAGGCACGTGGACGGTGAGAAACCGCTTCCCTGCGAGCTAACGGGTGTGAAAGTCTGCGGAGCGGGGAATGGGACTATTGTCGAATGACGAAGCGGGAGGATTGGACGGCTGGAGCTCAACGCACACATATGTCGAATCATATGACAAGCGAGGGGCAGGCCCGGGCTTTATTAAAGCTCAGGGTTATGAATTTTATTATATGTACGGTTAAATGAACCAAGGTTAAAACTTAATCACCCAGGAGTAAACATATAAGGGTTATGTAGGGTTTTAAAGGGTTTCGGGCTTTTAACGAAGGGTAATGAGGTTTACAAAGGGTTAGCGGGGTCTAATGGGTTTAGACAAAAGGGAGCGTGGGAGCCCGAAAAGAGATTATGAGGGGTTTTGGGGCCAAAACAAGGATAAGGGGTTTAGAGGGAAATAAGGAGAAATGCAAGGAAAGGATGAAATGAAGGTATGTGGAGTTATAAAGGCATAATGAAAATGAAGGAGACGGATAAAATAAATAGCTACAACTTCTCTGCAACCCCAACCAACACTGTCTGACCTGATTTCATCCAACCAATGCTGCAAACTGTAGCAGAGCTAACAAGTAGCATAGGTTAAACCTAGTTTAATGGAACCCCCAACTTTCATTCCCCACGACTTGGAAAAAATCATACCATAGCTTGTAGGGATATCAACCACTACAATATCCATTACCACACTTTTGGTTGGATTTGAGCCAATTGACCACAAAATCCTTGATCATACCTGAGAACTTTACTCTTTTGGAATCAAAGGAGTAGAGGTCTTTGTATGGTTTCATTATCTGCAGTCCCAACTATTCCATCATAGACAATGGCATTAAGTTATGATATGCCCCTAAGTCAAGCATACAATTATGTAGTAGCAGGTCATGAATTACCAAGGTGATATAGAATGGAGGAGTGGAAGGGTCTTGCTCCTCCACAGGGGGTCCAAACACAACCATAGGCCTCTCTTCTTGAAGGTTACAAATATCTTGCAATGAGGTAGTGGTGGGTGAACTCATAAATTGAGACATTTGAGATTTATACTGGGTTGTTTCAATAATTCAGTCAAAGGGACAACTATATTGACTTTCTATAACTCTTTTTGGAGGCTGAAGGTAGAGGGATTCTTATCAATTTTAACAGAATTGATAGGTGGTTTATCCTCATTGAATATTGGCTTCATTGGTGAGGGAAATCGATTTGTTTTGGAGGCTCCAAACTCATTTTTAATGGGATGGGAAGATTATTTCTTGGTTGGTGGGACAAGGTTGAGTGGTTTCTCCCCTTTATCAGATGGCTTTGGGGAACCTGGATGAATATTTTCTTCATTCTGATCTTTCCCCTGGACCTTTTCCTAGATGACCTAAGATCATATTTCTTGTGCAACTAGGCTTGCATGAATTCAACAAACTACTTACAATAAATGTTTATCTCATCATCATCTAGTGGGGCCTCAACATCATCCCCTTGTCCTTCATTGGCTTCTATTTCATTTTCTACCTCTGAGAGAGAAGAGAACTGATTTTCTTGAAATTCTATGGTTTCTACAATATTATCTTCCTGATCATATTCTAGGTATAGAGGAGGATGAATATGATCATGTTGACCCTTTCTCTCCCTTTGCAAGAACTGCAAAGGTGGTCTCCTATTTTGAGGAGTGAAATTTCTTTTAGGAGCTAGCTCACTTTGTTGAGGGGGATTTTTGTTATCCAGCTACAATTTCACCAGTTTGTTAGACAAATTCCTTGTTAACTTGTTCATACATTTTAACTTCTGTTCTTGAGTTTCCTTTACCAGAATTGAAGAGCTGGCTTCTTCCTTTCATCTCCTCCTGTCACCATATTCCACTTTCACTTTCCATTTACCAGTAGAGGGGAAATTTTCTTGAACTTCCAGGGCATCTGTTTGTATTTGGTCCAGAGTATGAGACTTTATTTCTTTGAGGGTCAACCCAAAATCTTGTTCAAAGGCTTAAAAAAAATCCAATTTGGTAGTAGCCTATGGAGGTTTAATTTTTGCAAGAAGACTATTATATAATTTATTGAACCTCCTTATAAATTCTGAAACATCTTCATTATGGTTTTTCTTCATTGCATTAATTTCTGTAAGAATATAACCATAGTCCATTTTCTCACTCTATTTCTGCATGAAATCATTCTCCATCTCCACACAGGTATTAATTGAAGCATTTAGTAGAGTCTTGAACCATTTCCTAGCCTCTCCATCAAAATATTGATCAAAGAGTCTCAAAACTACATCAATATGTTCTACATTCAAATTCTCAGCAAATTGGCAGAAAGTCTCTATATGTTTTTGGTTTGAAATATCATCCTCTCAAGTGAACCTTGAAATTTTTTTAAGGTAATCTTGTGGCATACCATTTAGAGGCTGAGGCAAGTTAAGTGGAACACATCTATTAAGTAGGAAACTAGGAAAAACCATGTTTTGCAATGGAGGTGGTAGAGGACTTACCACAGGGCCTGGTTGAGGTGATGTATGGATTATGGATGTATGGAGCTAAGAAGAAGTGATAGAAAATCTATGAGTGGGACTATTTATGAGTATATCTTTAACTACTTCAGGCTTTGGGTATGTAGGGAATATGAGAGGAGGAAAAATGACAGAGGCTTATTCATATTTTACTTGGAGGAAATTGAGTCAAATAGTTGGCAACATTATTTTGAATATTCCAAAGGTTTTAAGGAGGACTCGGAGCAGTTTATATCAGCTTTATGAGATTTGGAAGTCGATACTTCAAGAACAGATATTGCGGTATCTAGAGTAACAAGGGTCCTCTCTCTCCAAATCCTCTTGGATATGATCTTCTCAGTATTGAATATGGGAGGAGTTTTTTTATGGGAAGTACCAAAGCAAGTATGAGGCCTCTTGAAAGCCAAGGTGGTCAAATAAATATATAAACAATGGAGTCGCCAAGGTAAGAGTTCTTCAACCCACACTTCCCTTGCTGTCCTAATAGAGGGAATGTGAAAATGTCGTACCGAGGGAAAAATATTCTGATTCAGTCCTTGACAATGGTGCTAGAAGATGTTGTGTCCCCTAGAGACAACCCCTAGGTTGAGGAGAGGTTAGTGCCTAGGACATCTTAGTCTCTCTTGAAGATGATTAATTGCTACTCAAGAGATAGATGAAAAATGATTTTAAATCTAGTTCAACTACCTTTCACAAAGGTATATTCAAACATACACATAAACAATATAGATAATCCCAACAATAAGTTTCCAAGTTTGGTGGCCTACACACAATAAATGCAACTCAATTTGTTGCTACAGTAAATGTGGGAAGGGGGAAAGTAAGGACGAAATTCAACACAAAGGGCTAGACAAACCCATAATCTTAAGTGATAAATGCCATCAGAATTATGAAAGAATAATGAAATGAAATGCAAAAATTATGGAGCACATTTTAAGGTTTCCAACTCAGTATTTCATGGGTACATTCTGCTAAAGTATAACATAGTAAATACGTAACCTTATAGGTACAATCTGCTACTATATAACATAAGTAAATCCATGATTTATGAGTGAGTCCAACAACTACAACTTACACAATTTCTGATGAAGAGAAACACGTATGAAATGACATACATATGAATAACACATATTGCACATTACTATGCTTGGAATCACCATATCTTCTTCTTTAATTTTGAAAAATGGAGTCCATATCATAGGTTCAACGCTATTGAAATTTGTATAACAATTACCACCTCATGGACAAGCAATTAAACCAAAACTTGGAACCTCTTTCCTTGCACACAGAACTCGAAATCTTTGAAAAGACAGAATTTAGATCCCTGAAAATATAATTTCAGAACCTTTATAACGAGTTTCGTCTTCCTTTATATCAGGAGGGAGAGCTCGAACAACAGTTACAAAAAGTATCCTAATGCTCCAGCTTTTTGAGAATGAGAATCTCCTAATGATTACAAAACATATCCAAATCTCTTCTTGAAAATGAAAAAAATTACAAATTAAAAAAATAATGAGAAATGTGATGTGTCATGATGGACGCAAAAAAATAGCTCCAATGCCAACTCCTCTGATTGCCTCTAATCGGACCACAATATCCCTCCACGGTTACCGACTAGTTCACCTATCACTTTCTCCCTTTGAAAAATTGAAACTTCCCCTCTTGGAGGTGGCTGTGATCAAGTGTGGTGGCATTGAAGGTGACCCGTGACATATATTTCGACCCATCCACCCCTTTATTACCTATGTGGTACACTATCAAAGGCCAATACATCTCTTAACATTTCCATGGTGCATTTCGGAGTTGAGGCGCATCGTAACTTTATTTAAAATGATGTTATGAAAAAAAGAGCTTTGATTCCTTTATCCCCCTCTGTGCTTAGCTCCTTATTTCTCATACACCATAGAATCACCTCATGTCACCATCAGGATAATGCTTAGGGGTTGCAGTATTAGAGCCTTCATCCATCGTAACTCCATTTGAAACAAACATTACGAAATCATATCATCCTGATGCTCTTAGCCCCTTTTCTCTTAGCACCCATCTTGTTTTACCTCCATGGGACTGTCACTTGTGACGACCGATATAGTACTTGAGTGCTACAATATCAGAGCCTTCCTTCATTGTAACTTTCTTTAGAAAAGTCTTATGAATTTATAGTGTTCTGATGACTTCACCCATTTTTGAGTTTGGTGCCCTTACCATTTTTCCTCTATGGGACCAAGTACCATGACCATAGGGTAAATGCTTTGGTAAAAAAGCCTTTGGGCTTTTATTAGGGCCCTATCTCCCTTTGTGCTTTCCTTTCTGCCCTTGGTGCCTTTAAGTCTCCCACAACCATGAGCCATCAACACATCGAAGCTATTTTCATTAGATTTTTTTCAAATTTTAAATTAAAACAAAGTTATGGTGTCTCCCTCTTCTGATGAGTTCCATAACAGTTGGGTGGTTGACCTTGGTCCATGCACTTGGTTCTTTGGGCCCTCAAAACCAAATTCCAACAATACATTGGAAGCCTCTCTCATCTAAACATTTTTAATAATAAATTGCACAAGAGTTCCGATATTCACCTACTAATATGGTTCATAACACTTAGGTTCTAAATCTTCTCTCCACTCTGGATTCTTTGGATCTCTCACAACCATGTGCTAGTCCACATCAGAATCCCTTCTCATTGGGACCTTTAAAAAAATGCAATTTCAAAGGGGTTCTGAAAAGTCCGACCTCCAATATTCTACATAGGACCTGGGTGCTCCGCCCTTTCTACGCCCTTGATCCTCTGATTCCTCATGAACAAATTCCAACAACATCGAAGCCCCTCCATTAGATGAATTTCTTTTATAAAATAATTTAAAAAGGGGTTATGAAATCTCTTTCCTCCGAAATGCTGAACTTTGAGATGATGTAAGACTGAGGTCGACATCTCCACATGAAGCCTCTTGAGTGGTGACACGTGTCATCCATATTTTCACCATTGGGCCCCAGAAAATGTTGAAACCTACTGTCACATGTCCAATGTATGACCACGTCATAGTGGCATCATCAACCATGTGAGGGGCCAATCATTAGTTGCTATGTGTATTCTTTGGAGGAGAGAGAAAATGACCCTTGGGTTGGATTTTCAACGATTTCCTTTGTATTTACTTTTCTTAGAAACCTCAGGGATGTTTACAAAACTTCAATTTCTAAGGATTTATGAAACTTCGATATTCCGATACCATTATGTTCCAAAGTCTTCTCCTTCCTTTATTGGGTTCCGAAATGCTAAGGATTTGATATGACATTTCGGGCCAACTTTTAAAATAAACAGTCGAGATATCCGTGTTCCTTCGTTTGGTATCCCAAAATCTCAATACATTGCTTGCTGGTCCTTTCAATATCAGCTCCAGATATTTCAGCCCCCTTTCAATTTCAACCTCCTTTCAATTTCGGCCTCCAAAATTTCAGCCCTCTTTTATGGCTTTGGGACTTATTCTCTCCCTTTTGGTTTTCCCATTGGAACACCAATATTGCACCCATCCTTCCTTGTACTAGAGATGAAAAATAGGGCCATATGACACAACTATAATATGGTATGACAAGTGATAACATCGACACCAATTGGGGAGAATGTATTGCAAGCAATGCATTGAGAACCTGCAGATTAGTGCCTTCTATCCATTGGGCATGGAGTCATTTTATTCAAGTACATAAAAAGAAAAAATAGAAGCATTAAGTATTTAAAACATTATTGATACGTACAATGGCTCACTGGTATATACAATGGGTGAAAATGGACCTCTTTAATGCTAGAAATAAAGCTTAAGAAATTGCCCGTTCACAGGAAGTTCAAGCTCCTCACAATCCAAATTTTCTAGTAGGAAAATGTGGTTTCCCTTTTCTTCAGATATCTTGAAAGGTCCAAACTACAAGGGATCAAAATTCCCATGCTTTCCTTTGTCCTTTCTCCTAACATCCCATCTAAGCACCAAATACCCTAGCTATAAGAATCTGCCCCTTGTCCTTTTGTGAAAAAGAGCCCTTATATTTTCCTGATATTTAATCAGATTCCGAGTTACCTGGTTTCTTGAATTTCTACTAGTTGATTGATTCTCCTGGTTAGAGAATTTGGCTCTTCCTCAAAATCCTGTAGAATTTTAACCACTGGCATGGCCATTTATACAGGGAAAATTGCAGCCTTACCATATACCAATTCAAAAGGAGACTTCCCAATTGACCTCTTGGTAGTAACTCTGTTGGCCCATAAAGCAAACTTCAGTTGTGAGTCCCAGTTTTTCTAATTTTCTGATATGGTCTTTTTCAGAATCCTCACAAGAGTTTTGTTTGAAGACTCAACCAATCCATTTCCCTATGGATAGTAGGTAGTGGAGTGACCCACTATGATGTTATACTTTTTGGAAGAAACTTAGAAACTTGGTAGATTTAGAAACTTGAGAATTATCAATGATAATTTTCCTTGGACAATTGAATTTGGCAAGGATATTATCCTCCATAAACTTAATAACCATGACATCGATTCCATTTATAGCTAGGATGACCTCCACCCATTTTGTGAAATAATTAGTGGCTATAAGAATCCACTTGTGTTGTTCACTAGATGGTGGATTTATTTCTCCTATGAAGTCTATACAGCAATTCCTGAAGGGATCCTCAACAAAAACATGAATTAGGGGTAGGGGTGCTAGCTTCTTTTTCTTATAAAAAATATAACATTTTCTACAAGATTTGACATAAGCATGAACCTCACCAAAAAACTTGGGCCAATAGAAACCTGCTTTAAGGATCTTATGGGTTGTGGCTCTTCAGTTGTAATGTCCCCCATAGACACAATTATGAAATTAATCGATTACCTTCTAAACCTCTTCTTCTACCAGACATAAAAGCAAAATCCCCATCGCGTCTTTCCAGTACAAATGGCCATTTGAAATGACAAACGTCTGGTATTTTAGCCTTAATGACCTATATTTAACTTTGTCAAAATTCAATGGGAATTTCAGAAAAAGTAAATAATGACAGGATACTTATACCATTGTGGGCAAAGGTACTTCATTTAGACTTTCTGTATTGAGGTCTCAATTTTTTTTTGTTCATATGATCTTCCACCTTTTCCTTCCTTATCTATCAACAAATTTATACTCAGAGCCTAGAAGTCAGCCTTAGACAATATTTTAACCAATCCCTACCCCTTGATCAACTTTGTGGGTTTGATCTCCATGTCGTATTCTTGGATTTTGGCAATCCACTTTACCCTCTTACCTTCATTATCTCCCTGCATGAGAATGTATTTCACAACAATAGTTGGAAAATATACTATTATATTGGATTGCAGGATATAAATTCAAAAGGCCTTTAGGTATTTGACCACGACATAAGCTTGTTTCTCTAATATATTATACTTCAGCTCTACATCTCACAACACTTGGCTGAAGAACACAATTGGATGTTCTTGTCCTTCATTATTTTTCTACAATAGAACAACTGCCACCATGTTAGGAGAGGAAAAAGAGAAAATGAGGAATGGCCTCTGATAATATGGGCTAGCTAAGACTAGGGCTTCTGCAAAATATTTTTTAATTATGGAGAATGATTCCCTAGCTTCTACAGTCCACTTTACTTCCCTGTCCTTCTTCAACATCTCTTTGATCTCTTTGACAATTTCAACATAGTTTGGTATGAATCTTCTTAAAAAGTTGATTCTGCCCAAGAAAACCTGAATCTCCTTCCTATTTCTTGGTAAGGGAATATTGTTAATAACTTCCACCCTTTTAGGATCAATCTTCACTCCTTCCTTTGCTATAATATGGCCCAAAAGCTTCCCTTCACTTAAAGAAAACTGTGATTTCTTAGGATTTAAGGACACACCATACCTTCTACATTTTGCAAATATGTGTTGGAAATGATTCAGGTGCTCTTGATCTAACTTAGAGAAAAAAATTATGTCATCCAGGTATATTACTATGAATTTATCCCGCTCTCCAACAAACTCTATATCCATCGCTCTCTAGAAAGTAGCTCCAGCGTTTATGAGGCCGAAAGGCATTCTGACATACATAAATGTTCCCCATGGTGTAGTAAAAGTTGTTTTCTTTTGATCCTTAGGGTGTACCGCGACTTGGTTATATGTAGAGAAACCATCCTCACAGGCATCCAGGCATACCCAACCACTTTCTGCATAATATAATCCATTTTAGGTAGAGGATAGTTATCTTTCACTAAGGCCTTATTCAAATTTTTGAAATCTAGACACAACCTTATTTCTCCATTCTTCTTCCTGATAGGAACCAAATTTGATACCCAATCGTAGTACCTTAATGACACAATTATCTTAGCCTAGAATAGTTTCTTCACCTCCTTTTCAATTGATGGGAGCAACAAACGATTAATCTCCCCGAGATTTTGTGTATATGGTTTCACCCAAATTTTTAGAGGAATTTTGTGTTGTTTGACGCCAGGATCAAAAGTATTCAAATAATCATATGACCAGGAAAACACATCCATGTACTCCCCAAAAGGGTCTAGGTACCATTTTTTGTATTCCCTAGGAACTCCTTTAGCTAATTTGTTGATTCTCGGATCTCCTTAGGGGACCACATTACAATCTTCCACATTTCCTCAAATCTTACGTAGTTGGCTTAGTAGCCACGTCATTTGAATTAAAAATCCTTTCCAATAGAACCAATCCTCTAGGGATAATATTCCCATTTAGATGCAATATCTTGTGATTGGCAATGGTTTCTTTCCAACCGGCCTGCTATTCACATATTATCGCCTTGTCCTCTTGATCAATCATTGAGTTTGAGGATTCTCCAATGACCTCCATGAAGCGCTTGATCTGTTGTTCACCTTCAAACACTTGGTAGTACTTCATGTTGTATGGTACTGATGGCTTGTACCTAACCTCAACTTCATATTGGAGAAAGGAATTTTGGCGAGGTTTAAAATTGCTAGCAACAATGGCCAAGGAGTCCACCATCCTATTATGCTCCCTGGGTAGAAACTGAATATTGAAAGCTAATAAGTAGTTTTCCATCAAATCCCATACCTCGTTCTAGTAGGCTTTCAATCTTGGATGCTTGGTTTGACATTGATTTTTATTTTCTTCATCAACAGATCTGAATCCCCAAATACATTTAAGCCTATGATGTTAATATTTCAAGCAACTTGCATCCCCAATAGAAAGGCTTCATATTTAGCAACATTGTTTGTGGCCTTGAACTCCAGAGAGAGGGATTAGGGTGCCTTATGGAGACATAAACAACATACCTGCCCCATTTCCTTCTCTAGAATTAGAACCATTGAAATATAATTTCCATAATTGTCATGCTCCAATGATTATTTACTCAGCTGAGTTGTACATTTCACCTGGGTGTCTCCCATGATTTGATATTTTTCTTCTAATAATAGACAAGAAAAATCCTTCTCCTTACCATACACAAGAGCATTGTTTGAACAATTTACCCTTGTAACTGTCTTCACAAATCTAGATTCCTTGTACAATTGATGCTCTTCTCCACCAAACACATGAATGGTAGCATAGGTTAAACCTAGTTTAATGGAACTGTTGGTATTATGATGCATGTGTTGTACTTGATGGCAACCCTCTCATAGAAGAACATCTCACTTACATATAACTAGATCAATCTACAGATGTGATTAAATGCATGGGATGCAGGACAACATCAAAGGAATAAGAAGATCAAGTTCTAAGTATGACAAGTTAGCTTTGCCATCAAGTCCAAAGGGGGAGATTGTTGGCATTATGAGACAAGTGTTGTCCTTGATGGCAACTCACACAGATGGTAGATCATAGTGCAGCAGATCAGTAGCAAAGAATTGATGATCAGACTACAAAGAATGAAGAAAGAAGAGTATATACGCAGGTTCACTATATACCAAGTAGGGTATACACGCAGGACTCACACAGATGGTAGATCATAGTGCAGCAGATTAGTAGCAAAGAATTGATGATCATACTACAAAGAATGAAGAAAGAAGAGTATATACGCAGGTTCACTATATACCAAGTAGGGTATACACGCAGGTTCAGTATATACCAAGTCGCATGTACACAGGTTCGCTATATACCAAGTAGGGTATACATGCAGTTTAATGCGCGAAAAAGCGCGTACATGTCGGAAAGCTTACTTTTGGTCCGTGGTAGTTAGTCCTCAGTATTTGAACCTATGGTTTTGGACCATGGTATCTTGACAAGTGTGTTGATCCCAAGTATTGGGCTCTTGGTATTGATTTATTATGGTTTTGGACCGTGGTATTGAGCAAGGCCTAAGACTATAAAAGGAGAAGAAGATCATTAGGCAAGTGCATCTGAAAAAGTCTTGAATATCTAATGAAGTATGAGATCCAGTATGCAGGTTATGGGTTGATGATGCATTGCTTGATCTGAGCTAAGGAGGGATCTCATCGGTTGATGGAGAACAAGATCTAAGGAGAGATCGAGATCAAATGGTTTGAAATGAACTTTCTTTATGATGCTTATTCTAGATCTGCATACTGACGCATGTAATATACTATAAATGTTATGAGTATGACTGATGTCTGGTACAGCTACAAAGTTATAAGAAAATATTTTTAGATCTGTACGCGGGTTGTCTTTGGCAAAAGCGCGTATGTACGCGGGTTTGATTCATCGTAGTAGCGTATACATTATGAAGTATAATATTTGAAGTTGCAGATGGGTTTGATTGTTATGGCAGAGTTCTGTAGTCTGTTCTGGTGACTGTGTTATTGACAGGGTTTCAGTGTTTCAGTGATTCAGAGATTGATGATGTTAGTAGTGATTGTTTTGAGCTTCAATGATAGTTATGGGTCCAGTATGAAAATTGGATGAAACGTGGCCTTTCAGATTATGTGTTGTGCTTCAGGAGTATCCAGTCTGAAAATTTATGAAACGTGGTACCTGGAGGAGAGAAGATTGTAGGTCGGCCTACGTACTAGTATCTTAGCTAGTACAAGAGCAAAGGGGGTTGGAACTCCCTTCCAGGAGAGTCTGGAGAACGAGAGAAGGTTGTAGCCTTCTACAGGTTGTAGCCTACGTGCTGGTAAAGGACTGCACCAATGCATTGTAAAAGAAGTTTCTTAATAAAGGAAGATAGAAACGAATTGCAACAGGTGGTTTTCACCCACATTGGGTTTCCACCTTATATCATGGTGTTCATGTGTGCTTCTTGTGTGTGATGATCTGTTCTATTTTTACTGCACCTGCTTACTGTTCATATGGTTAATGAAGTTCTGATGCACTAACTAAAGATCAACATTTAATGGATTAACTGAATCATAAGTATTTTGGATATACGCTAGTTGCTTTAGACACAGCTACGTATACATGCGGGTTCCCTTGAATGAAGTAGCGTATATGTATCTAAGTATGGAAATGAAAAAGTTTTATTGATCTGATAATATTGATTCACCCCCCCTCTCAGTATTATTTCCAACAGGAACCACCAAGTTTCATTCTCCATGACTTGGAAAAAGGCATACCAAATCTTTTAGGGATATCAACCACTACAATATCCATTACCACACTTTTGGTTGGGAATTGAGCCAAATTTACCACAAAATCCTTGATCATACCTGAGCACTTTACTCTTTTGGAATCAAAGGAGTAGAGGTCTTTGTATGGTTTCGTTATTTGCAGTCCCAATTGTTCCATCACAAACAATGAGATTAATTTATGGTATGCCCCTAAGTCAAGCATAAAATTATGTAGTAGCAGGTCATGAATTACCAAGTTGACATAGAATGGATGAGTGGAAGGGTCCTACTCCTCCACATGGGGTCCAAACACAACC
Source organism: Pinus tabuliformis (assembly GCA_031772625.1). Taxonomy (NCBI): domain Eukaryota; kingdom Viridiplantae; phylum Streptophyta; class Pinopsida; order Pinales; family Pinaceae; genus Pinus; species Pinus tabuliformis. The sequence goes on along the minus strand of CM062816.1, from coordinate 745,338,709 downwards.
ATAGGCCTCTCTTCTTGAAGATAATGATATCTTGTAGCGAGGTAGTGGTGGGTGAACTCATGAATTGAGACACTTAATATTTATACTAGGGTTGTTTCAATAATTTAGTCAAAGGGAGAACTATCTTGAATTTCTCTAACTCTTTTTGGAGGTTGAAGGTAGAGGGATTCTTATCAATTTTAACAAAATTGAAAGGTGGTTTATCCTCATTACATATTGGCTTCATCAATGGGGAAAATTGCTCTATTTTGGAGGATCCAAACTCATTTGGAATGGGATGGGAGAATTATTTCTTGGTTGGTGGGAAAAGTTTGAGTGGTTTCTTCCCTTTATCAGCTGGCTTTGGGGAACTTGGATGAAGAGTTTCTTCATTCTGATATTTCCCCCTAGACCTTTTCCTGGATGAACTGAGATCATATTTCCTATGCAACTATGCTTGCATGAAGTCTACAAAATACTTACAATAAATTCCTATCTCATCATCATCTAGTGGGGCCTCTACATCATCCCCTTATCCTTCATTGGCTTCTATTTCATTTTCTGAGCGTGTGAATGTCCTAATGATTACAAAACAGATCCAATTCTCTTCTTGAAAATGCAAAAAATTACAAAATTAAAAAACATGAGAGATGTGATGTGTCATGATGGATACAACAAAACATCTTCAATGCCAATTCCTCTGATTTCCTGTAATCGGGCCACGGTATCTCTCCACGGTTACTGGCTAGTTCATCTATCGCTTTCTCCCTTTAACAACTCTAAAATTCCCTTCTTGGAGGTGGTCATGATCAAGTGTGGTGGTGTTGAAGGTGCCCATGACATAGATGTCAATCCATCCACCCATTTATTACCTATGTGGTACACTATCAAAGCCCAATACATGTCTTAACATTTCCATGGTGCAATTTTGGAGCTGAGGCACATGGTAACTTTAATTAAAATGACATTAAGAAAACAAAAAGTTTTGGTTCCTTTAGCCCCCTTTGTGCTTAGCTACTTATTGCTCATATACCATAGAAACACTTCTTGTGACCATCAATATAGTGCTTAGGGGTTGTAGTATCAAAGCCTTCGTCCATCATAACTCCATTTGAAACAAACATTATGAAATCATATCATCCCGATGCTCTTAGCCCCTTTTCTCTTAGCACCCATCTTGTTTTACCTCCATGGAACTGTCACTTGGGACCACCAATATAATACTTGAGTGCTACAATATCATATCCCTCCTTCGTTGTAATTTTCTTTAAAAAATTCTTATGAATTTACAGTGTTCTGATGACTTCACCCGTTTTTGAGTTTGGCCCCCTTAGCATTTATCCTCTATGGGACCGGCGTCGTGACTGTAGGCTCATAGCTTGGGTGCTAAAGCCTTTGGATTTCCAGTGGGGCCCTTTCTCCCTTTGTATTTTATCTTCCGCCCTTGGTGCCTTTAAGTCTCCCACAACCATGAGCCATCAACACATGAAAGCTCTTTTCATCAGAATTTCTTCAAATTTGAAATTAAAACAAAGTTATGATGCCTCCTTCTTATGAAGGGTTCCATAACACTTGGGTGCTCAACCTTGGTCCACAAACTTGGCTCTTTTGGCCCTCGAAAGAAAATGCCAAGAACACATTAGAAGCCTCTCTCATCTGAACATTTTAAAAAATATATTGCACAACAGTTCTGATATCCATCTCCTAATATGGTTCATAACACTTAGGTGCTAAATTTTCTCTCTGCTCTGGATTCCTTGGATCTCTCACAACCATGTGCTAGCCTTCATCAGAATCCCTTCTCATTGGGACCTTTTAAAAAATGAAATTTCAAAGGGGTTTTGAAAATTTCGACCTCTGATATCCTACATAGAACCTGGGTGCTCCACCCTTTCTACGCCCTTGATCCTCTAAGTCCTCATGAAAAAATCCCAACAACGTTGGAGCCCCTCCATCAGATCAAAATTTTTCATAAAATAATTTAAGCATGGGTTATGAAATCTCTTTCCTCTAAAATGATGACAGTTAAGATGATGTCACACTGAGGTCAAAATCTCCACATGGCACCTCCAGAGTGGTGACACATGTCATCTAGATTTTCCCCATTAGGCCCCAGAAAATGTTGAAACCTATTATCACGTGTCCACTATATGACCACGTCATACTAGTGCCATTAACCATGTCTTCTTCTAGGGGCCAATAAGTAGCTTCTATGTGTCTTCTTCAAAGGAGAGAGAAAAAGGTCCTCGGGTCCTCAAATTTTGAATGATTTCCTTTGTATTTCCTTTTCTAGGAAACCTCGAGGATGTTTAAAGAATTTAAATTTCTAAGGAGTTATGAAACTCTGATATTCTGACACCATTATGATCCAAAGACTTCTCCTTCCTTTATTGGGTTCCGAAATGATAAGGCTCTGATATGCCATTTCAAGCTTTCTTTTAAAATAAACCACCGAGATCTCCCTATTCCTTCCTTTGATATCCCTAAATATCGATAGGATACTTGCTGGTCCTTTCGATATCAGCTCCAGATATTTCATCCTCCTTTCGATTTCAAACCCCTTTAGATTTTGTCCTCCCCTATGATTTCAACCTCCAAAATTTCGACCCTCTTTTATGGCTTTGGGACTTAGGCTCTCCCTTTTGGTTTTCCCTTTGGAACACCAAGATTGCACCCATCCTTCCCCGTACTAGGGATGAAAAATGGGGCCATTTGACATAACTATAAGATGGTATGACATGTGATAACATGTGTACCACTAGAATTGGCTAGAAAAACAAGACACCAAGCTAAGTTAGAGAGAGCTAAAGTTAGAATGTTTATGCAAAGTAATAAACAACTCAACACTTTCATAACCAACATATTATATTCTTATGCACAATTGTATAATAGCCTGGAATCCCTGGTAAGATCTCATGAGATCCCTTTAGTCAAGTCATTTACAGAGGGGAAGGGCATAAATGTAGTCAGGCAGGAAGTTTCAGAATACTTGGACCAGTTGAAGCATATTGCTACCAAAGAAGACTTGGAGATTAAAAGTCACAGCATGCATAAATATGTTGGTGGCCCTACTAAGATAGATACTATGTTGTTCTTATCAAAGAAGGAGACATAAACTAGTTCCAAAACTGTCTACCTAGATGCAATGGAAGCTAGAGTTCGCTATCAAACTAATCTTCTTGCAACATTTTAGGAGACCACCGCATAATACAAATCTTGGCATCACTATGTAATTGAAGACTTAAAAATTGAAGTTGATGAGCTAGAGTTTCCTCAAACTCAAGCTTGATGTGTCTAGTTTGTCTTATTAGGCTCTACCCATTTTTGTCTCATATGGGTTTTGTATTATTTTATCTGAAATAAAATATGTAAGTGGAAGTCCAAGTTTCAATTGTGGAATATGAAAAGTCATTAGTTAGGAAAATACAAAAGAAGTCAAAGTCTTGCGAGGGAAGTTCAAAGGTCACAAAGGGAGATGAAGGGTCATCTCACTTGTTATAAATAAACCCTCATAACTCAAGCAAAGGGCTTGGAACTGAAGGCTTGGAAGCTTTGTTTTGGAGCCTTGGCTTCTCTAGTTTAGCATAGGAGGAATATCATTCTTTGGAGAAGAAAGTGTTGGCTTCATGTTCCACTATTGGGGCTAGTGTCTTGTCAATGTAATTGTATGTCTGGAACTTTCACTCTATAATAAAAGCTCAAAGCTGACACATCTTCATGCATATGTTGTGAATGTAGTAAGACTATTCTTTTTATATTTTGTGATATGTGTTGTTTCATTTACACTAATGATTATGAACTAATTCGTTTTATTTAGTATGAATCTTGTTGAATGCATGATGTTATGTTATTACAATCATTGTTATCTTATGAACTATTTTGTAGGTTAACTAACAATTTTCTTGTATTTCTCGTACGTCTCTTCTAAGCTAGTATTGTTTCTTGATTCTAAGGGGATCACTTATTTCCTTCGATGTGATGGAACCTTTCATGCATGGAATTTGATACTTCACAAAGTTCGTACACTTCCTTTCACCAAAGTCATGGATATATCATTCTGTGTGTTTATTGCAACCAAGGTGCATCTTGGAAACCACCATTTTGGCAACTGGAAATTTTCCAGTTGGGGCTCATTCTCAATAGGTTTTGGTGCTAGAAGGAGGGCCAGATGACAAGCTGAGCCCGTGAAGTCTGTTTGAACCTTTCTTATCTTAAAATAAATTCTTTCCAAATCTTAACCCCAACATCTTTTCTAGAGCTATAAATCTGAAAGTGCACTTGGGGGTAATACATGACTTGTCGAATTTGAAATATGATGGCGAGGGTGGAAAAACCATCCTTGAGCACACCTTCCATTTTCTTGAGTTTTGTGATTCTCATAAAATTAATTATGAGGATATTGTTTGCAGGTTGTTCATCCTTACATTCGAAGGATGTGTTAAACATTGGTGTTACACATTTCCGACTACCTCTATTCATTCCTTCCAACATCTTGTTAAGGAGCTTCATCACACCTTTTAGAGGTATGATTATGAAAATGTTTATAATAAAATTATTCGTCTCAAAAAAGAACTTGATGAATCTGTTGGATATTTTCATGATCATTTCATTCATTTATGTTATGGGTTTTTTGAGGATGACATAAACTAGAATTTTATGAATGAGAAATTGGAGTATCTTCTTTAGATTTATTTGAATCCACCTGAATCCAAATACTTTCAAAGTATCCCAACATTTATTAGTTATGGAGCTCTCAAATATGAAAAAGGAGAAATTGTTGTTCCATGTGACTTTTCATCTTCTTGCGATCAAGCAACTCCATGCACCCAAGTTAAGGCTATAGAATATGATCATTCATTTGCCGATCCAAGACCATATTATTTCTCCAGTAATATTCAATATTTGAACTCAAGTTTCAATTTTGAAGTTGATTTAATTAGTGACATTTTTTCCTGTCATCCTCAATCAATTATTTCCCTTGATCCTTTTTATTTTGAGTTGTCACATCAATTGGTTATAAGTATTTCTTTTGATTCACAAGAGGATCAGTTCCAAGATGGAGTCAAAAAGAGACCAAGAAACATGCGATATCTTTCATAATTATGATTATGAACAAGAATATGTGATCAAAGATGATATTTCACCTGATCTTTCCATTTATTCCCCTTTCACCCATTTTCCTAAGCTTTTAACTGATTCCCTCACACCTGTGATATCTTTTGATGATAAAATTTTTAATGGTATTGAATTTGATTATAGTCAGGAGTGGTAGAATGTTAATTTCAAATTAAATGAAAGCGAGGAAGAATCCACTCATTACAATATATCTCATTCCTCGTCTTTTGGAAGTGAAAAAACAAGCAATGTAACTTCATGTTTTCAGTCATCCCCTCTCTATGATTCATTATATCATGAGGATTCCCTTCTCTTGAATGAAAAATAAAACTATGAGCATGGATATCTTAATAGTTTAATTGATTAATCTAGTAATTATTTTGTGTCTTTAATTGTCGATTATTCTAAGCCACCAATTTTTGATGATCTACCTTCAGATACCTTGGAACCATGTCAAGATGTCGAGACACTTCAGCCTACGTTGATGGTTATGTTAGGATTTCACGATCTTGATGATTGTTCCAAGCATGATTAGGCTGACACTGTTCCTCGGAATAACCCTCATGAGTCTATTGCAAATGTTGAAAATGAACTTATCTCTCCGTCTCAATATCCAGTAGCTATTTACTGTGATCCCATTGGTGAATGGTTGGAGGAATCTTACATGGAAAGCCCTTTTGCTAAGAAAAAGTTCTTATCTTTCTTCATGTTCGCCAATATTGAAAGTCATAATGGATGCTTTTATATGAGACTCTATCGCAATATGTGTAAACATCATTATGCATCAATAGAATGTTTAAAACATGATTTCTTGTTGTACTTTTATGCTTGTGTTTTGTGTCTTCAGATTCTTGAACATATCATGTTTTATATTTCTTGTCATGAGATTTTCTTGTTATTGATTCCCTTGCTGACATAGGTCAGGTAATGCATTGTTGGTTGCATTGGAAATTTCACTTTACATAAGCCTCACTTGTATTCTATTAGCTTAGGAGTAGGTTTAGTTTAGTTTAGTTTTTGTTTTTTGTTTTGACTGTGTTTTGTTTTGTATTTCATTTCACATTTTTCTTTTATTTCTTCTTAATAAGCCTTGTGTGAAGATCATGCTTTGGTTTTGAAATAGGCGTGGTGAAGTTCAAGAGGGTATTGTACAACTATCAATGCTTGGCTTTTTGTCTATCCCTTTCTTTGCATGGGCCTTATATATTTTAGTCTTTGATGCTTAGATAGAAAATATGTTCTTTCTCAAAGAGACCATTAGTGGATCCATGATGCTCAAATATATAAATAGGACCTTCTTCGTAATCAGATTCTTATGCTTGATCGGTTTTAGCTTGTCAAATTAATCGAGTAGAGTAAGGAAGGGAGGAAACTTAAATAAGTGGACTATATTTTAGAGGTGTGTAAATATACTTCTTTGAAGGGACAACCTCTTATTCTCTCAATAAGTCAGGACCCCTCTTCCACCCCATGAAATAATAAGCGTCAAAGCACAGTTCTATAAATAAATAAATAAAGGATGAAATAAGAGAAAGGCTTCCTATGTAGGGAGGTGAATCAAGAAACTTCATCGGGTTATTGTCTAGGCTCACTGGTAGTGAAGCAACAATGTTTATGTTCCTGAAGTGACTATGCTAGGGTACTGTCCAGGCCTGATGGTAGTGGAGAAACACTAGAGACAAAAAATAAGACTCTGATAATCATTTTCACTTTCATATCTAAATACTTCTTATCCCAAATCGAAACAACTAAGTTTTGGCTTGCTTTCATTAGTAAGTTGTTGATGAAGAGAATGAAGGAGCTATATCTTCAACTCGAGCTAAGTATAGAAGCTATGGTGATCGATGGAATGAAAAATAATTATTGAAGAGCTAGACTTGGTTTGTAGAGTTAGACCCATACAAAGAGCTGGAATTCTACGGTGTATCACCAAGTGTTGCAGTTGCTACAACCCCCTCCAAAATTCTGCCTATGCTTTGATTTTGGAGCCTACCTTTTTTTCATAAGAAGTTATCTTTCACAATCGTCAAATTTTCCTCTTGTTGTTTACCATGGATATCATTTTTCTTTGCATGCGGCACTTGTGATGACTTTACTAAGCAACTTCTAAAAACAAGTAAACTTCTTCCTTGGTCTTGCACCAACTGCTAGTCTTCCCTCTAGGAATTGCACAATCTCCTGCCACTACAGACTGCACAAGCCCTTCAGGATTAGAATTGTGCAATCCATTAAAGATAAAAATTGCACAACTTTGAGAGACTAGCAGTCATTGAGCATGTGAACTACGCAATCACACACTAAGAGTCAAGACTACGCAACTCACTAAGTCAATGGACTGCACAATCCCTTGTCACTGAGAATTCTAGAATCCCTTCTACTAGTGAGACTGCAAAAATCATTGGAGAAAGAAAGTGTGCATCCCTTGAAAATATGGAGTGCATAATCACCTATGGATAAGTTTCACAAAGTTTCTATTTTTTGATCTTGTGTCACTTCCTCCTTGATTTTAGGCATGTGTGTCATAAACCCTAACCTAACCCAATGGGGGCTATATCTATATAATATATGCTTGTAGATACCATTTTTCACACTTGAAAATGGATATCTATCCTTCCCCACAAGATCAAGTAGATTTGGATTCAGTTTTTAGTGTTTTTCTGGGTAAGTTTCTCATGTGTCGTTTTTCTATCGATTTTTTCATTTTTGTCTCTGTAAGTGTTATTTTTCTTGTTTCTTTTCATGGTAGCTAGAATTTATTTTATTATTAACTTTTACAAGTGTTGTTTTGGTCCTTCATTCAATTTTTATAAGTTTCACATCACCTTCTTGCTTTTCTACCTACCAATAATTGCCACTGCTGGGTCTCTTTGTGCATGCATGTTTTTTCCTTTTGCATAATATATTATGGCCCATGATTTTGATTGATATAACTCACCCTAAGGATGATCTACACTTTTTCCTTCCCCAATATCAAATATCGAAGTTTCTCTCTCTCTCTCTCTCTCTCTCTCTCTCTCTCTCTCTCTCTCTCTCTCTCTCCTAGGAAAAACTGCACAATCCTTCAGTAGTTGATGCCTTCCCAACTACGCATTTCACAACCTCAAGCATCAAGACCAACTCTTGGCCTCAGGGATTGTGTACTGTGAAATAACTGGATTTCCCAACTGCACATTGTGTAGTTCTAGTCCTTAGTTCCCAACCTTGGCCTTTGAGACAACACATTGCGTAGTCCCTTCTCTCTCTTGCCTAGACGAGATTTCACATTGTGCAGTCTTAAGCCTCAAGCTTCCTCCCTGTCTACTAAGGCTGTGCAGTGCACAATTCTAGAGCCTAGTTTTCCTTCTAGAGCCCAAAAACTGCAAAATCCTCCTCCTTAATTAGTGTGTTGCTGCTTTAATTTTGATTGATGAACTGATATGCTTAAGTTAACTTATTTTTCCATAAGCGCATCTTTTGGATACATGTATTGTAGGTTTTTAGCTCATCTCTTTTTCATTAGTATCTATCATCATTCGTCCTAAGACATTAAGCTCAAAAGAAAAAATAGAGGGAAGTATCAATGAAGTGGGTGAGAGCCATCTAGTTATTGTTTCTATTCTATCTGATACTCAACTCTTCATTGAAAAGGAATTTGACATCACATGTCATATGGTCAAATATGCATTAACAACTATGAAATCAAGGAAAATTTGGAGGACAATCATGTGTACACTAACATCCAATGATTAAGTTTTCACAGTGCTACATGCAGGTTCCCAATCCTACCTTACGCAGATTTCATCGAATGGATTCTGTAGCAATTGGATACTAAGAACATGACCCTCAGTAGTGTCAGTGGGCAGCAACTTACTTCCTATTTAGCCCATGATATTCACTTGATGTATCACTTTCCTAAGCCAGAGGGATATATGGATTCACACTTCTATGCAATCACTAGTTATTTAAACACCAAGGATGTTATCAAGACATGGGTAAAAGAGCCAACTAAGTTTCGTTAGACATCCAGTAATCATTTCAAGACTAGATATCTTAGAAAGGTGTTCCAATACTTGATTGTGTTAAGATGCCGAATATATGGGCAAAAGAATATTGAAACCTTCCCTGAAGGATGGGTTTACATGTTGCATCAGATTACTACAGAGGGGAATATATTTAATTAGTTTGATATTTTGGCTCAACAGCTTAGGATTAATGTAAAAAATGCAAAGAATCCACCTAAGGGAAAGCAAGCTAAATTCTACATGTATGGATACTTGTTGGATGGTATTTGTGCTCAGAATTCTTTTCCTGGCATGGATTGGAAGTGGACACCCAAGGAACCTCCTATTCACATTCATTGCAAACTAATTCTGGAGTGTAGTTACAAAGGAGTCATTGAAAATCTGGTTGACCACTTCTTCAAAGTCTTGTACTAGATGATCTTTGGAGATAAACCTCATTGCATGTCCCTTGAGGACATGGAATCAATATTAGAAGTTTCTGGTTGGTTTGCCTCACTATATGATACTTACCTCAGGGTGTTCGACTACCAAAAAATATTTCATGTGTTACCGAGGTATGCCACAAATAAGTTGGTCATGTAGGCATTTTTATATCATCTTGCCACAGGTTGATCATTAGTAATGCAAATGAAAAAGAAAGCACCCTGACCTACTTTTCCTTTGCAGGTGGCATCCTATGAAATAAAGAACCTAAAGGTCGCAGAAGATGAAGGCAAAGATTTTGAGAACTTCAGACCTAGAATGATAGATTATCATTAGTATGATCCCAGAGGTATTTTCAAGCAACAATGTGCCAAGTTAAATTTTAATTGGTCGGGTGGAATCTACTCTAGATCAGAGGAGGATAAGAATGGGAACTACTATAATGCCTATAGGTCCCACACACCAAGCATCAATCCCTTCTCATGTGGCTCTAGAACATGACATTACTCTAGAAGCAAGGAAAACAGTAGAGCAAAACCCAGTGAGTGTTAAACATAAAGGGAAGGTTTCTCATAGTCCAATAGAGGAGAAAAGATGCAAGTTCAAAGTGGATCCAACTATTTTTAAAGTGGCCATGGCAACTGAGAAAAAGAGGAAGTAGAAGAGATAAGAGCATAAGAGGCAGGAAGAAGAGCAAATACATAAGGAAAAACAGGAAAAGAGAGAACAATAAGAAAGGAAGATGCAAGAGGAAGAATTAAGAAGGAAGGAGGAAGAAGAAGCAATGTTGAAGCAAGTAGAAGAAGAAATAAAGAATCAACTACAGGAAGAAGAGAATAAATAGCAGTAAGATCAAGAACTTTCCCAAGATATTAAAGAGTTAATAGTTGTCCAAGACATGGAGGTAGAACAAGGGAAATAGAACCAAGATATTGATCTTATGCCCTGTATAGAACAAATCATCACTCAATCTCTGCTTCCTCCTATAGATGGGAAAGATCCAAGCAATCAAGAATAAATTGGTCCTTTAGATGATAGCCTGGTCATGGATATTTGTAGCTTGACTTTCAATGGGATTCAAAGAGAAATTGTGCAAGAGAGGAGTAAGCATTTCCCCAATGAACTCACACATCCCGCCTTCATTAATAGAAAAGGGTGATTGTAATGGATACCAGAAAGAATACTCAAACCATTGCCGCAACAAACTTGGCCTTTGTAGGAGCTTTGAAGGCAAATACAAATGATCTAATGGTATAAAATAAAAAAATTGAAAAGGATTTAAAAGTCACGAGACAACAAATAAAACAACTCCAAGAAGAAACTCAGAAGTTGCCTTCTGCACATGTTTACTTGAAGGAGCTTCACACGGATATATATGGTGAAGTGCAAGCATTGGGAGACACTATGATGAATATTTATGATAATTTGGTCATCGTATATAAAGAAGTTGTCTCCTTTCATGATATGTAGAATAAATCATAGGAGAATGAAAAAGATCTGAAGACCATTCATGCAACTATCATTACGTTCATAAATGGGGAATGAAGTATAAAGGTTCACCCTGGAATTGGCTTGGAAAACAAGACAACAAGCTGAGTAAGAGAAAGCTAAAGTTAGAATGCTTATGCAAAGTAATAAACAAGTCAACACTTTCATAGCCAACACATTATCTTCTTATGAATGGTTGTACAATAGTGTGGACTCCATGGTAAAGTATCATAAGGTTCCTTCAGTTGGATCATTTACAGAGGCAAAGGGAAGAACATAGACACACAGGAAGTTTCAGAATACTTGGACCAGATGAAGTAGATTGGTACCAAAGAAGTCTTGGAGATTGATAGACACACAATGTAGAAATATATTGGTATCCCTCCTAAGATCAATACTATTTTTTTCTTATTAAAGAAGGAGAAACAAATCGCTTCCAAAATTGTCTACCCAGATGCAATGGAAGCTAGATTCCACTATCAGCCTAATCTTCTTGTAAAGTTTTGAGGAGACCATCACACCATACAAAGCTTGGAATCAATATGCAATTGAATATTTAAAAATTGAAGTTGATGAGCTAGAGTTTCCTCAAACTCAAACTTGATGTGTCTAGTTTGTCTTATTAAGATCTACCCATTTTTGTCTCATATGGGTTTTTGTATTATTGTATTTGAAATAAAATATGTAAGTGGAAGTCCAAGTGTTAATTGTGGAATATGAAAAGTCATTAGTTAGGAAAAGACAAAAGAAGTAAAAGAGGTCATAAAGGGATATGAAGGGTCATCTCACTTGTTATAAATAAACCCTCATAAATCATGCAAAGGGATTGGAACTGAAGGCTTGGAATCTTGGTTTTGGAGCCTTGGCTTATCTTATTTAGCGTAGGAGTAATTGGAGAAGAAAGTGTTGGATTCATGTTCCACTACTAGGGCTAGTGTATTGTCAATGTAATTGTATGTATGTAACTTTCACTCCATAATAAAAGCTTAGAGCCAACATGTCTTCATGTGTATGTCGTGAATGTAGTAAGACTATTCTTTTTATATTTTTAATACGTGTTGTTTCATTTACGATGATTCTTAAGAACTAATTTTTTTTTTCTTTAGTTTGAATCTTGTTGAATTCATGTTGTTATGTTATTATGATCATTGTTATCTTGTGAACTACTTCAATGTATGTTAATTAATGATTCTCTCATATTACTCGTGTGTCTCATCTAAGCTTGTACCATTACTTACCTCTAAGGGGCTCACTTATTTCCCTTCGATGTGATGGAACCTTTCATGCATTAAATTTGATACTTCACAAAGTTCATACACTTTCTTTCACCAAAGTCATGTATATGTAATTCTATGTGTTTATCACAACCAAGGCACACCTTTGAAACCACCACTTTAGAAACCAACCATTTTCTAGTTGGATATTCTACTTAAAACGGTGTGGGGTCTAATTGGGACTTCAAATTGGGGAGACCTCCTTCCCTGTTGGCGACTTCCAACACTATCAACATTCCTTTAGTTGTGCTCATGGAATCATTTAACTTTTCTAACACAATATCTCTTGGACATGTACTTTTCATGAAATTATTTCTCAAATATTCTCCATGAAAAATTCTTATTTCTAATTCCCTTGGAATTTCTTAAATATCCCCACCATATGTTAGCTTTAATATTCAAGTTTAAAATATCCACTCTAGCCTTCATATTGGTAGAGTAGTCATGGAATATGAAATACTTCCTCATTCCTAACAACCAGACTTCTACCTCTTCAACCTTTTTAATTTACCCATCAAAAGAAAGAGGCTTGCATTTCTTAAATTTATTCGGCATTGAGCTCTTCTCGCCCCTCCTTTGCTAATAGTGTCTCTTAGTTGCTACATCAAACATCTGGTTATAGATGCCTGGTTCTCTTTCAAGAGTACTAAGTGGAATTTCTCCTCTAACTGTGTCTTCACTATCTTTCCTGTGCCTATTTTTCGACTTATTTCCTTCTACTCTATTAGCCTATAGTCCTTGCTTCAATATTTCAAAAGGAGTTTGATTAGATTTGTGCTTGCTCAGATAGTTGGCACCAAGCTCATGCTACTTCTGTCTCTACAAATCCTATAAAATCTGGAAGGTCATGGTATTTGGATATGCTTTTCTCTCTTGTGCTCATATAATGTTATCATTGTCTACCTTGCAACTTCTCATTTCAACTCTCAAATTCTTGAGGGTCTCCATCCAATCAGGGGAATTTTTGTCTCATCCTTTTCCCAAAAAGTCGTCTTCCTTATGATGATAGGATTTCACCATGTTGTACTCTACCATTCCACTGTTCATTTCTTTATCCTTGCAACCATTTTCATCTTCTTATCTGTGTGTGGGTGTTTGTGTGTGTGTGTGTTATTTCAAACACAAATGTTAGCTAATTGAAACATAATTGAATATAGTTACTCGTCACCTTGGTGTATCTACATTAAGCATGTTGATCCAAAAGTAACTAAAATTTCAAATCCCATGTTAGTATGCAGGTTAGAATACAAAATGACATACCAACATACCAACAATATATCAAAGCCAACTATCATATCAATGGTAGTTTGAAATCTATATATATGTACATGTAGTAATTAAATCATTGGATTTAGATGTTTATCTAGTGTGTGTATAAACCTCTCTAGGTCCAATGTTGAACCTATCACTTCGTTATGATCCAATATGTAGTTCTTAATAAAGCTTATAACTTTTTCTTTCAAGGCCTATCCAGTCCAAGTGTTGAACCAGGGTGTTGTGAAAGAATTATAATACATACCACTCTATAACATAGCCTCTATCTCTATCCCCAAAGGTCGAGTGTTGAACCTTTGCTTCAGATGGTGTATTTCTGGCCCTCTAGGCCTAACATTTGAACCAAGACTTTGATACCACTCTATAACACTCCTTCCCATCCCCTTGTACTTTCTTGGGCTACGATAGGTGTTACTATTTAACCTAATATCCAAGGTTTGTTATGAAGATGGAGTTAGCAAAAATCCTCATTTTTATGAATCTTTGCAATTTACTTCTGATGTCACTATTGTGTCATGCTCGACGAGAGATTTTTGACAATACCAAATTTACCTACACCTAATTCCTGGATCAAAAGTTACACTTGTTTAAAGTTTAGCATACTAGAAGAGGCTATGTAAACATATTTTCAATGTGGTGCCCATCTGGCCTACATGTAGCTATAATAGGTCAACTTGGTCGGTCCTGTCACTATGCCCATGTCATGCCACTATGGATATAACACCCACAACGTTAGGCATCAAACAAATGTGAGGGTGATAGGAAACGAGTGGTGAGGTGATAACATGGTTCCACGAGGAAACTATGACCTAGCAGGTCAACCTTCACCCACATCATGCCACTATGTTACGTCATGTATCAATCACCATGAGGAGCGGTAAGTGGTGAGAGATGATAGATTTATGGCACTCCACATTCTGCCCGAATCCCACCCTTAGACTCCTCACCCACAATCAAACAATATTGGCCAAGAATGTTGGCGCGCTCTTGTTCTTAAACTTAACCACTATGGTCGATGGTTAGTGCCTATGCATATGGAACTGTTCCATTTGGGTTTAGTTTCATCAACACCCACTCAGTGTCAACTTGCTAGCATTCACATGAGTTTAACTCCATTACTAGCCAATGCCAATGGCATACACACATGAACTAAAAATAATACCTAGGCTAGACTTGTAAAATAAAGAGTCGACCAATCCATGCCCCAACTCATAAAATCTCAAGGAGACTCATGACCCAAGGCTTGATACTCGAGTTATTGGTTTTGATAGAATAATCAACATAAGGACTAATGAACTCAAGTATACCAAAGATTTTGGAAATCAACTAACTGAATATAAACACATAAATTTTCATTCGTCATGCATGCAATCCTAAACATTACATTTCAAACATAAAATTTCATGCACACACATGACATATTTCCAATCATGATCGTATATTGAGCCCTATAGCTTGAGCATTCATTCACATTTACAAATACTAAAACTTGCACCACTCATAATGTAACAAAATTCATCACAATCTATAAGAAAATACATAAGAGTGATGTGCACTTATCTATGTTTGAAGACGATTAGCAACTAAAGGAGGAACTTCAACTCTACACCCAACTATAGGCCACCATACTATAGTCTTTCTTACGTTCAACTACCCCTGAGCCATATCTAGAGTCTGAGTGTATCACCCCTAGTTCTTGTTTCCCTGATTTTTGTAATAGGATAATGTAATGGCTTGAAGTGTGGGAACAAAAATCCATGATTAAGAGGGAAGAGGAAAGATGAATTGTAGTGGGATTAGTTGGCACCTTAAATTAATTTTGTGGTGTAATCAATGAAAAAGAAAAAAATAAGGAAAAAAAGAGGAAGAGTCCAAGAGGAACATGAAGAGACCCTTGAAGAAATAGTAAAAAGGAAATCGCACAACAATATGAGGTTGGACCTCTTCTTGGTGGAGCTCATGAGTAAATATGAAAAGGGTTATGAGGTGAGGGAATAGGATTTTCCTGAAAGAAAGAATTGTGAATAGAAGAGCAAGAGGAAATGGGATTGAGTGCTTGTTGTGGGTTGATAAACCACTCATGGATTGCTTGACATAATTGATAAACCACTCAGGGCTATTGTTAGGGTTGATGAACCAAATACAAAAGGGTGATTACTATGGGCTGATAAATGAATCATTGAGTGCTTGAGATAGTTGATAAATCACCCTTACCATGAAATTTTTTGTGCTTGACTAGATGATAAACCACCCACTGCCATATTTATTTCCTATCCTTTGTGTCGTGAAGAAAGCTTTCTTCAAAGGCTATTGAGAAAGAAATTCCCTTAGATCATGGATCTGGCTCAGGGGTGACTGTTGTGAGTAATTACGACTACAATAGGTCCATGGTTGGGTGAAAAATTGGAATCCCACCTTCAAATACCTTTATTTTATGAATTGTAAATGAAATGCTTTCAGTTGAGAGCTAGGAACTTAAAGAAAATTCTTTGTGAACCTTGCATGATATTAGTGCATGAATATTTATCACTGAAATTCTTAAATATTTTATGGTTCTATTTATGAGCCTTTGTCGTGCAATTGTAAGTTAAATGCCTGAGAATTTCATTATATTTTTTGTGGGAAGCAATTTATGTTTGTTGTGTTAGCTACAAGCCTGTAATGATGCTAACACTTGGCTGTGTGGTTGATTTCTGTGAATTGAATTGGGAATGAGAATTCCATTCTTCCTGTGAAATGACAATTTTCTTGTGGGAATTTGGGCATTGTATGGTGTCCTGTTGGTTGTAATGAGCTTGTTTTTTTTTATTAATACTAACCTAAGAGGCTAAAAAACCTCTAAGTTTCAATAGGACGATAACTATTCATTAGCCTCATTGAAATTGAATGGACAATTCCATGTTCTGTTTACTATGTCAAAAATGTTTCGTTATTGCTAAGCTCAGGAAGGATATATTTGTATTTGTATATATATATATATATATATATATATATATATATATATGGTGAATAGGCTAGTTTGAAACCCATTGAAAGCACAAGAGGGATAGATCCATAGTAGGCCATATAATGACCTTAAGGGAGATGTGTCAAGTCCTGGAGCATACTCAAGCGATTGTAAAACCACTGCAGTCGAGCCGCTGAATAAGTCTCTGTAAAGTCTGACATAGAATGCATATCATGGATGACCCCACTAATGATTAAACCTCGACACTCCTAATCTTCATACCATATGAACCTTCCCTCATGACCGAGACCTTAGAATCTTGGACCTCAACTTTTCAGAGCCAAGTCTCTCATACCTCCTTTGGAAACATTCGAGATCATTTTGACGAGAAAAACCTTGGAGATTTTGTTTCGAGACAGGAAAATAGTTCCATCATTTTTCATGATTTAGACTCTATCACTGCACCTTGTCTCATTAAAAGTCCGAGACAAAAAATATTCCCATTACCTAAAAAAGGCATCTTCTATAATTTGTCGAAAAAAAATATCAGCCTCAACAATTAAGCACTTAGTCTCTCAATGTTTCTTCTGAGGAGTTCTCTCTAAATTGGGTTTATGCTAAGGTGAGTTTCCTCTGTGTGGCAGGAGTGGGCCAAAGCATGTGAATATTATGAGATATATTTTTCACCAAGGAGTTTTCACAAGGTTCTCATATATCATAAGTTCTTGCAGCAACATTCCACCTAATTGTCTGAGATAGTTTTCTTCGAGGTGAGTTTCCTTCGGGGTGGTAGTGGTGGGTCGAGTGCGCATTGTTGAATGTCATGTGAGGACATCTGGAAATGGGCCACCAAAATTCTTATGTAAGAAAATGGGAGAATAGGCAGATCAAAAACTAATACCAAATTTCCAAGTGGCAATGAGGAGGCTTACGAGGATAGCCACATGGGCACCACATGGTGGGTTAATGATGTTGTAACGCACTCCTCCCACATTTCCCATGTTAACCGATCTATTGGGATGAACATGTGACTATAGGCTACTATGATTTGTTTCAACTCCCCATGTATAGTTAAGGAAGTGGAATTGAAAAAAAAAAACCAATCTGACCTTTCACACATGATACAAAACCTTCAGGAGCCAACAAACCCTTCCAGGTGACCAACCTCTGAGGAAAATTGGAATTTCACTGATATGGACCCTTAGCCATTCCCATGACAATCCATGCATGTGACTGAAGCCTTCCAGATGCTCCCACCGCAAGGGCATGCCAACAACTGTGGAATTTTTAGCTAGTTCTGAGCCAGTGACCCCGGATTTTGTGCCACTTTTTCAGGGCAGGGACTCAGGCCACTACCAAAAATTTCATGAAACTTTCAGAAATGATAAATATCAATGTAACAAAGGTACTAATTCAAACACTTGATCAATGAATTGACTGGAACCCTACTATTCATGACAGACATTTCGTCAAACATGTCACAAATATGCATTCTACAGGTCTGTTGGATTGTTCAACATGTTAGGGTCCTATAATTTTTATAGGATTGCTTGATTATAGCTGATGATTATTATATTTTGGATATTGTAAATCATATTCTGTGTTGTAAATTATTTTCAAAAAAGGTAAAAACCTTGAGAAAAAAAAATGCTTATATTCCATTTTATCCAAAGTTTTAGTGACAGTGTAAAAAGTAGAAAGGAACGAATGGATAAAGAATTGGATATATTTAATATTTCTAACCTTTATCCTAAGTTCAAAACAAGAAATAAAGGCACACATGGAAAAAGGTTTCTTTTGTCATATTTGATTAAAGCACGCCATTGTCAGAGCATCGGGTTTCCCCACTAATCTCCATCAATGACTCATATCTTTTTTCCACCCCCCCCCCCCCCCTCTCCATCCTACCTTTACTGGTTGAGGGGAGGGTGGGGGGGGATGATGGGGTCCAAAAAGGAAGTTTCTCCCACCGGGCCCCATCCATACGTGGTGCCTTCCACACATTTCGCATCCCCCCAGCCTATACCACCTACCACTCCCTACCCCTTCTGAAAACCACTTCGTCCTCGTCCCTTTACCGTTGTCCCTACTTGACACCTCTGCCACTTCTATCCCGCCACGTATTCTCCGCCTATTACTCCCACACCAAAATCCACCCACCATGTCCCTCCTAATCTTCCACTCCTATTCGACCACCTAATCATATTTCCAACAATCATGTGCCTCCATGACACCTCCCGCCTCCATGTCATATGTCTATTTCATAGTCAGTCAAATTATGTTTTTTCCTATACAACACATTCATTTAAAACATGGTTTAGAAACAGATGAGAATGAATTGTCCAAAACTGAAAGACTTTTTTTATTTTAACATCCTCATGCACAAAAGCCTCTCTCATTTTTGTAACAACTGTTATGGTTTGGGAGATGCTAATGATTATTTGAAGGCATATTTTCCATAAATTTCTTGTTTTCAGTAAGTGTTTTCAAATGCAGTTTTTGAGAAGGTCAAAATGAATTTTAAAAACATGAAAGAGGTTTTTGTTCCCAACATCATCCTTTACAAAAACCTCTCTCATTTTTCTAACCTCTATAATGTTTTGTGATATACAGAGGTATTACAGGATCCTATTTTTCATAATTTCGGGAGGAAAAAGCTTAAAGGCAGTTAGTGACTTGAATGCCACCTCATCAAATAAGAGTTGCTATCAAATTAGAATATTTCTTATTTGTCGCCAGAAATCCAAAAAGATAGTGCCAAGTAGATTCATTATTTTTGAATGTCCTATATTTTAGTTCTATTTGTGTAAGATAGTTTGAGATATTTGTAAACAAATCTTGATATTTTTTCAAGATGTTTTAGTTTAGGATTATTATAAATACTTCATCATTTGAAGTAAGAGATGCCAATTTCTGAATGTAATTTCCTCTGCATATTGTAATTTTTCAAAGTGCTGGAGCATCAATAATACAGGGACCTTTTCACAGGATTCATGTGGTGTACCAAATGGTTATGTGTTCCTTTAGTTTATTTGTTTAAACATTGCTTTTCTTTCTCTGTTATTCAGAAATATTAATTACTTAACAGAAACTGTGATGAATAAGATTTGTTATTTAGAGCACCCTATTCTAGCTATTAGTAATTTTCACTTTTTCCACTAAAGTCAAATTAAGGAATACTTAATTGCTCCTTAATTTCTACTGAGTCTTTCATTTCTGCTATTTCACAATCCATTTAATTTTTGAAAAGATCCAAATAGTGAAACCTAGCTTGCCTAATGAAACCCCTCTAAAATTTGATACCAAATCTAGTTAATATTCAGGCTCCATAGCCCAATGGAATTATAACACTTAATTCCACCAAACCTTTCAAACAAAACAATCCAAGAGATCCCTCTTCGAAGCTGGCAAGGATAGATCTTAGCGTCCAAAGTGGTTTTGATGTTGTCCTATGTGTTTACTCCCTCAAACTAAAAAATAGTGGCAACCATACTAGGGACAACCTTTCAAATTCCTTGGAAAAGTGTATCAAGTTCCAAACCTGATTATTGACGGTGGACAGTGATCTGACACAAGAGGTTTGTATCTTCACTTGGCAACTCCACGTTCAAATTATCTAGAGCTCAAAGCTTTCATGGTGACTCCATTGTCAAAGAATCCAGATTTGTAGAAAAATCATGGCGAATCCACTGCAAGTTGATCAGATTTCTTGCTAAACAAGATGACAGGTTATGGGGCAAATCCTATGTCTTGTGAAGTTTTAGAAGAAGTCGGGGATGAATTAGCTGATTTTGAAATTGATGAAGATTTTTAACGGGCATGTTTCGTTGTTTGAAATTAAGCAAATTTTATCTTGAAAGTAAAGTTTATTTTCTTGAGTTAGTTGTTGAAAGAGTCAAGAAGGATATTGAAATTTTGGATTATCAGATTTAGGCTTATAATTTCCGAGATCCTAAACAATTCTTGGAAAATCTTCCTTCTCCAAAACAAGAGGAGATTGTATTACCTTTTCATTTCCAGATTGTTGAGAATTATGTTTTCGAGCATAGGACTCAAATTGAACAGTGGGAATCAGGGTTTAACCTTGAGAATACAACTGATGAAATCTTCCATGCTCAATCGGTCAATGAAGGCCTGCAAGGTAAACTAATTAATCATGCCTTTACTAATCCTATAACAAACTACATGGAGGTTCTTTTTAGCTCAAGTCTTCAATCATGTTTTCATGTCCAGATCCAACAGCAGTTTCCATTGCACTATACAACTTTGATTTTATGGACAAAAAGTCAAGTTGTCATTTTGATTGTGTTAACAAATAGTCAAGCAACCCACTTGTTTCAGCATCTACTTAACTCGCTTCATTGGAATTTTTGTATTATTTGATTCAGCATAATTTTCAGCAATGTAGAGTAGGTAGCAGAGTGCAAATAAGCTCAGTGCCTTGAGCATTTTTGTTTTTCAAAGCATTCTTTCCAGTTTTAGTTTCAGATAGCATTACAGCTTTCAGTTTAGTGTGTATTTCAGATTTCAGTGTGCATAATGGTTTTGATTCCAGTTTGAAAATTTTAAGTCACAAAGATTTTTATGATAGATCAGGTTGCATATTTGGGATCAACCCAATGGATCAGGCTACTAGTTTACGGTGCTCTTGACACTTCACCGGGAAGTGCCATCCCTAGCTGAAGCCACTGTTAGGGTCCTATAATTTTTATAGGATTGCTTAATTATAGTTGATGATTATTATATTTCGGATATTGTAAATAATATTCCATGTTGTAAATTATTTTCAAAAAAGTTCGAAACCTTGAGAAAATAAAAAAAATGCTTATATTCCATTTTATCCAAAGTTTTAATGACAATGTAAAAAGTAGCAAGGCATGAATGGATAAAGTATTGGATATATTTTGTATTTCTAACCTTTATCCTAAGTTCAAAACAATAAATAAAGGTGCACATGGACAAAGGTTTCTTTTGTCGCATTTGATTAAAGCACGACGTTGTTAGAGCATCGGGATTCCCCATTGATCTCAATCAAGGACTCATATCTTTTTTAGACCCGCACTCTCCATCCTACCTTTACTGCCAGGGGAGGGTCTAAAAAGGAAGTTTCTCCTGCTGGGCCCCATCCATACGTGGCACCTTCCCCACATTTTGCACCCCCCCCCACAACTTATACCACCTACCACTCCCTACCCCCTCTGAAAACCGCTTCCCCCTTGTCCCTTTACCATTGTCCCTACCCGACACCTCCACCACTCATATCCCACCATGTATCCTCCGCCTATTACTCTCGCACCAACGTCCACTTGCCATGTCCCTCCTCATCTTCCACTACTATTCGACCACCTAATCATATTTCTGCCAACCATGTTCCTCCATGACACCTCCCGCCTCCACGTCATATGTATGTTTCATGGTCAGTAAAATTATGTTTTTTTGCTATACAACATAGTCATTTAAAACATGGTTTACAAATAGATGAGAACAAATTTTAAAAAACTAAAAGAGGTTTTTTTTTTCTAACTCCATTGCGATTGCGATTAGGCCCGGACCCAATGGGAAAATCAACTTCACTTCATTAAAATCCCGCGTTCGCACCATCGCAAGAACCATTTCTCAAGTCCCGCTACCTATCTCTTTTGCAATATGCGATAAAGCCTCGGACCTGACGAGATTATCCATTGCAATTCATAAATTCTCTGCATTCGCGGCTATCGAAAAAGGTTTCAAAAAGCTTAAGTCCATACTCATACCTTATCTCGATTACGATATGTGATTAAGCCCGGACCCAACGGGATTATAAAATCCATTCTATAAATCCCTCGCATCTAGAGCTATCATAGTTTCCAAAAGTCCACGCCCCACTACCTATGTTGATTTGCGATTGTGATTAGGTCAGTCGACCACCGATTGCGATATGCAATAAAGCTCGGGACTCGACGAGATTATTCACTCCAGTTCATAAACCCCCCCACATTCGTGCAATCGCAAGAATCATAGTATTAATCCTTCCACACATTACAATATGATGCCTCATGCCGATTGCGATTGCGATTTGTGATAAGCCCCAGACCTGATAAGAATTACATGTCAATTCATAAACTCCCCCACGTCTGCGGCTATTGTAAATACCAAAGGATCATTGCTACCTGCCTCCTATGTTATGCCGATTACGATTTTGCGATAATAACAATCCGCCATGTCATTCGACACGTCAACAGTGATGTCATATCCACGTCACCTGTGACTTCATCCTCGATGTCATCCCGCAGATCGTAAATCGAAAATATTCAGGACTTAAACTATATTCCTTTGCCTCCACTCCAAGTACCGATTGTGATAGTATGAAAAGCCCTACCTGTCTTGTAAAAATAAACTAATAAGATCTAATCAACATGGATCAACGAAAAAGAAGATTTCGGACCCCTTGTGCTCAATTTTAAGTTTTTCAAGGAGGGGTGGTATGAAAAGTGGTTTTTTGTCCAAACCATATATCCACGCATCACTCCTATGTTCTTTCAGACCCCCCTCTTCAAAAAACCTCTTATCACTTCGAATCCCTCCGAAAAAACCATTAGCCATCCACCTTTCCATGATTGTGATATTATTTGAAGTACTCCCAGTCTCCAACCAATTGCGATTATTCTGAGTTCTCCCCCTGGTCTAAAATAGATATGCGATAAGACCGTAAAGTCCACCTCTCTTACCATAGACCTCACTCCGCATTCCTCTCCATAACATTTGTGTTGGGATTTATTACGCTCTACATTGTTCTTGATTTCCTGCAAAAGTGATTTATTTCAAATGAAATTTTCTTATTAGTCTCAATTATTTTTATCTTATCAATTCCTGTTTTCCATGTTCATGTTCATGACAAAAGAAGACAGTTGTGCTGATAAGTGGTAGTTTAGTTCAAACAAACGAAAAAAACATCCAGAGAATCCGATAGAACAAACAAAGCCGATGATGACAACAAATCACTTTCATAAATTTCTACCAAAAACTATTTTCCTTTAAACATTGTTGAAGAGATCTATTTAAATTCCCTCAATGCTCTACACAATAGATCCAATTTCTTTCTGCTATTTAATCTTACTTTATGTATGAAATAAAGGTCTAGAATTCGAAAGAGAAAGCCTTGGAGGCTTGCACTATTGTACCTCTTAGTCTTTTTAATAGAATGATAGGTCCCAAATCAAGGGAGAGAAGCTTGTAATACTGTAACTATGGATTATATCTATTGGTGGAGAAGCTCTTGTTTAACATGTGCTACTACTGAAAGGAGGAGACATTTTTGTAAGAAGAGATCGATTATAGACTCCATAGGATTATGCGCTACTATCGTTCTATGAGAATCTGTAATTTGATTTCATTTATTAATAAAGGATCATTTCAGTTAATGATGTTTAACACTATTGTTTACAAGATTTAACTGAAATAAATTATTATTTCAGTCTTTCAATTTATATTTTGAATGTATGAGTTAATAATTGGATTCATGCACTATTGTTGAATCTTGAGTGTTAATTCATTTAAAAGTCTGTTGAGACTATTCTACATGCTTAATTTTAGATATAATATGAGAGCTAAAATTTGCATAGGAATATATAGTTGTAATCTTAGATCCACAAGCTATCTTCTGATTTAGGATAATAATTGTTTTCTTGCATACATGATGTCTTATTTGAACTAATTCAATCATTCATCATGAATCTTTGTAGTTCTTATGCATATGATAAATAATGAATTGGATATATTTTCAATAGGCACTTATGTAACTATTTACTAAGTGTTTAATTGTTAGTATTTATGCTAATGAGGAATTAGATCTTGTGATCTATCTCCTTGATCTAATTCCTCCATCTTAATTCTAATTCTTTAAAGCTTCTTTTCCCATTAAGTTAAGTTGGCTCTTGATTGAGAAAAGGGTTACCCTTTCCTTCAATCGAGATAGGTTAGATTAATTGCATTGTAGACTTAGTCTTGCATGTGTTATCATAGATCTTACATTTTAGAATTAGTTTTCATTTAGATTAATTCTACATTCCTAGAAGTCCTATTTTGAGGAAAAACTTTAGATTGGTTTGGTTGTTCCACAAAAACAACTTAAGGATCATTCTTCTTGCCTGATCAGCTCGAAGAATTGATTTTATGGCCCTATCTATTAGCAATCAAAGACATATTTAAAGCTGATAGCAGTTGGGAGAAGGTAACTAGACCTAATTGAACCAGTTGGAGCCATTATCCCAAACATAAAAGGAGTTGTTTTAAGGTTCAGACCGGGTGGTTATCCCCGATGTTGTTGCAACGATTTTTGATATCTTACTAGTCATCTTTGATATCTTTCTTGCGAGTACACCATCCAAGCTAAAACCAAAACATAACATAATCAACATACCTCAATATAGTTCAAGGGAGGATATATCGTTTGCAAGATTAACCAAATTAGCACGATACATGTATAATCATAATCATATCAACATATATCTTCAGTTTAACCACTATCTAGTTATCAATTCTTGATCATACCAACCACATACCACGACGTCATGCATGACAACTACAACCATGTCAATGTATTCATAACAACATATAAGTATTGAAATGCATAACCAATACATATCCAATATACACTCATGAAGACCACATCCAACAACACACCACCACTTTTAGATGGAGACACTAATGCAAACATGACCAACACCATGCATACATAACAAATACATATACCACAAGCATGAATAACACATATATGAAACTGACATGAATGCATGACCAACACACCGCTCATCCAGTGCAAGGGGTGAACCATGCTCTGATACCACTTTGTAACACCCTCCTCTGACATTTACCCAAGTTAACCTATCTGTGTTGGTTTAAGGGGGCTTGACCTACGTTCAGAGTGTATTGTGCACCAAAAAAACCCTCAACCACTGACCCTTTCAGCAACGACTTGCAAGCAGATCAGAGTCTCACCCGAAGTGGTTATGGGAGGTTGTAGAATCATGTTTCTACAGCTAGAGGGATATCCGTGTTGCAGCGCCCGTGTGTTTACTTATGTCTTATATCTATCTACAACTTCACATACATAAATAACTTCATGATGATTATTAACGTCATAGATTGGTATTTAACACATAAACATAACAGAGAACAATATAACATGTATTCTTTCACAGAATTCAGTACAAAGCATGCATGACGATATATATCAATTTTTTTTTAGGTGAAGGTTATATCTATGAATTGCATATTCAAGTATCTTGGTTTCATTTTGCAACCCAACAACTATGATATTGAAGATTAGGAATGGTTGATTAATAAATTTGAGAAGAGGTTGTCTATTTGGTCAAACAAATGGCTATAGATGGGAGGGAGATTGATTTTGATTAAGACAATATTGTGGGGTATTTTTTTTATTATATGCACCTCTCTATGTTGCCAAAGAAAATCTTCAAGCATGTTGATTCCATTAACACTAAATTCTTATGGGGAATGTAAGAAAATACATCTTGTTCATCTAGAAGATATTAGTAAGAGGGTGGAAGATGGTGATTGGGGTATGAAAGATGTATAATTTTTTAGTAGGGAAATGTTGGTCAAGAATTTATGGAGGGATTTTGAATGGAAAGGGCTTGTGGAAATAAATTATAAAAGAGAAATACTTAAGAAACAATCATTATGTGTCATGGATTAAAGGAGGTAGGGTCCACAATTCTATATCATACATATGGAGAAGCATGTTGAAGATTAAAATCTAGTTGCTTGGGAACCTGAAATGGGAGGTAGGTTCTGGA
This sequence comes from Pinus tabuliformis, assembly GCA_031772625.1. Lineage (NCBI taxonomy): Eukaryota > Viridiplantae > Streptophyta > Pinopsida > Pinales > Pinaceae > Pinus > Pinus tabuliformis. The sequence continues at coordinate 745,312,410 of CM062816.1, read as the reverse complement.
ACTATGGTGGAGATTGGTTTAGATTCCGTAAGGGGTTTTAGTGGTAATCACACATTATCTGTTCCACTTATTTGGCATTACATAATAGTGGTATTTTTTTCCTAAGCCAAATCTATTTGTATCGTGGTTCTTTTTCTCTCTCATATTCATGGCTAAGTGCAAGGGAGATTGACCTTTCAGGGTTGTTGGTCATTGAATGGGAAAAATACATTTATCATCTAAACATGGTCAACTTAGATTTGCCAGATAAGGAGGATTCTCTTTCTTGGGATGGTATTTATTACAAAGGACATATATGGTAAAAGACATATTAAACTATTTATCCTCTACACATTGTTAGAGAGTGGATCATTCATGGTTTCAGAAAATGTGGAAGTGGGACATCCCCTTAAGTTGAAATGTTTTGTCTAACTAGTTTTATGGGACATGATCCTAACTTGGGATAATCTTCTCAAAAGAGGGTTCTTGGGTCTAGGGAGGTGTATTTTATGTCAAGCGGAAAATGAAGATGAGGTACATATTTTCCTAACATGTCCATTTGTGGTATCAATATGGTATGGTGTGTTGAATTTGCTTAATTTCTCAACTGAATGGGAAAACAATTCTATTGATTTATGTATTTTTCAAAGGTTTAGGAACCAAAAGAAATATAGAAGGTTGGATTTTTTACATTCTATGGGGTATTTGGAGAATATGAAATGCATACATTTTTGAAGTGACAGACAAATGTAAGAGGCACTTCCCAGAAGATAGTAGGCTTTTATATGAAGATTGGACTGAGAATGAAAAAATTATATAGAAGGGTTTACCCAGTGGAGGATGTGTGGAAAAGATTTCCAATAGGATTTTTTGATGGGGCGACATCAAATGGTGTTAGTGGCACCGAAGTTTAAATTGTTTTGAAGCCCAGATTTTTTTTTTATCTCTTTAGTTGGAACATTGGTGCCGGGACAAATAATAAAGTAGAGCATTTAGCTCTTTGGGGGGTCTTATTTTGTGCAAGGTGGCTTGGAATTCATTATTTGGACATTTTTGGAGATTCCAAAGTGATTATCGATTGGGTATTGAAGAGATCAAATTTTGGACCACCAATGCTCATAAACTAGATGCATCACATAAGATCGTTGATAAAAAAATTTCAGAGCCTGTCATTTTCACATATCTACAGGGAACAAAATTATTTAGTAAATTCTATGTCCAAAGAAGGATGCAACAGGTCGCTAGGGAAGATATATTTATTTTCATTTTTCAATGAATCTCACCATGGTTTTGGGAGCATAAATATTCCTTAGCCAATTTTTGTTTATTTTAATGATTAAGCCACAATTATGTAGTTTTCTTTGTAAATTAGTTTTTTTGAAGAGAATTTTTGTCTAGAAAGATTAAGAAATATGAAATTTTGATATGGGTGAGCGGCGGAAAGTAGAGTGACATATTTATGTAAGGATTTAAAGATCCATGAACAAGATATATAGTTTTAGTTTAGACAGCAAAATGACGACTAGTTTTTTCACAAAAAGTGGGAATGGAGAAAATGAAGAAGATATTGCGTAGCAAATAGATGTAAACAGTTTTTATATAATAGAAAACTTGTTGGTGTTTTCTTATTGAAAAAAATAATACTCAAAAAACCATAACTCAATTCATATGATACTTGTTTATATAACATTTTTTTTATTAAAAAGAAAAAAAGGAGATTAATTTAAAAATATATTATTATGAATATTCTAGAATATTTCATGAAGGTTAAATCTTATCATCCACTTAATAATTATTAATAATTAAATTAAAATGCTAAAAACCATATTTCAAAATACACAACTATCCACCCAATTATACAAAATTATCAAAATTAATTAATTTAATAAAACAGCAGGCCACTTTCTTGACCACAACAGGTTCATGGATCCATATTCTCCTCCCCAACGATTAGCTGATAGAAATTATCACTCTCAGCCATTCAAAGAGTGCAATTTTCAAATCCAGATATATTAATAGAAGACAATAATAATACTCTCTTTTTTTTTTTTTTTTTTTTTTTTTTTTTTTTCCTTTCAGTAATGAAAAAATTTACCTACAACTTTTTCTTAAAATATTATAATATAGTTATATCATACCATTAGAATTTGGGTGAGGAAGTCATTATTAAACTTTCTCAATCACCTAAGCTATATATGTAAAAAGAAAAACTCTCAGATTCCAAACAACAATATCTTTATGTCTCATTTGCTCTTATTTTTTGCACTCCAAGTTCTCTTCTACTCCTATGGAATTCAAATGAATATGATTGTAGATCTGTAATTTGAATTCTTCCCTGATAAACAACTTCCTTCCAATGAAATTGCCAGGGTTGTGTCGCTGTGTAATTTCCCTATATCTACGCTTTGAACAATAAGTTAGAGATTCAACAACAAAAATTAAGAAGGGCCATGATACCTAAGCTGGTTGCAGATTTTCAAAATATTTGGAAAGTCCCCGATCGAATTAAAGATGCCCCCCTTAGACACATCCTGCTCGAGACCAAATTCATTCCCCTGAGGAAATTCTCTCCCGCTCTTGAATCTATTCCATAAATCATAGAATTTATTGACTTACTTTATTGAAGTATTCTCATACTTTGAATATATCTCCCATGACCGTACATCATATGAATTTCAAACATGGTAGAAAGACTGATCGTCATGCCTCACAATACAATGGATGCTCATACGCTTTACTGGTATATATTTGGATCCTGATGGAGGATAAATTTTGGAATATTGAAAAGTTGATGCACACTAGTGAAGTAAAACAGTTGATTTTGTATTTTATTATTGAATACAGATTTCAAAGTATTCAGAAAACCATTTCAGAATATTCCAAAAATATGATTTATATGAATAAAAGTCAACTGTAACTTTGTTCATGTCTCATCAAATTTTGGAATATTCCAAAATTTGCAATCACTCAAGCCATCTTTATCACCAATGACCAATGAGATCCAATCTCATTTCTGCTAATGGAATCAATAAGAACGGTTTTCTTGTGTGTAGGTTGAAGTTACATCAGGTTAGACTAAATGTTAGATGTAATAATGATTTGCGGATAATGACATGTTATTATCAAGATTGTGTAAAGTTTAATCGAATTTAAATATTTTTAGAACCGTTTAATTCTCTTAAACATAATTCTTATTCTCAACCCCTCTCATCAGATTTAAACTAAAAATTAATAGAATAAATTACATTTAATTAATTATAATGAGTATGATGTCAAATCTAGATAGAAAATCAGAACCTTTTGTTATGAACCAACTTTATTGATGCGAGCTACACATGAATTATATCGAGTTTTGATCGAAGATATGGAAGAACTTTATTAATGTAACTTACTTTCCCTCTGTAACACGAATAACCAGCATGTTGCGCTTTCTGTTAATGGGGGTTTCTCGTTAATGATGATGTTAATCCAACGCTCTCTGTGTATTTCGTGGATCCATTAAATCTAACGATGCGTCCGTTCACTAACACTTACAAATTTTGATGTAACGAAAATCGTGTTTACAACACAGCACAAGTGCTTATTTTATGTTCTCCAGTGATAAGTCACATGCAGACTTTGGTATCTTGTAAATCCATGTTCATTGCTGTTGCGTGCAATATGCTGGACATCTAGAGCTTGCATTGTGTGGCATGTTGTGAGAAGCATCCAATGCTCATGTCTAACTGTCAATTGAAATTCGCCACCCTCAATTATTGGTCAATCCCATATTTTGTCAATAATTATAGGGTACAACTATTCAAGTTCTATCATGTTAGGTCGAGTCCAGGAGAATGATTGATCGGGACGTTCTAACCACCTGGTACTAAATTTTGGAAACATTTTCACTCAGCGATATTTTTCAATTTGATTTCAAAATATTTTGAATAATAATAAAAATTCGAACTATTGAACTAACACTTAAAATTTTATAAAAATAATTTTAATATAATATTAAATTTATTTATTTATTTATCATTTTTACTTATTTTCCAGAGCGTTTGATTAAGGAATTCAGGTTATTCAAAAATTTATAATCAAAATTAATTTATTTTGTAGACCATAAAATAATTAAATATATCAAAATCTGATTGGTAAATTTTATCTTAATACAATATTAAATATATTTATTTGTTTATTAATATTATTATTAAATTTATTTATTTATCATTTTTACATGCTGGAAGAAGATTTGATTAAGGAATCAGGTCTATCAAATGATTGAGTCATTCTTTTGTAAGAGTAAAAGTCAGTTAAAAATATAGTTATTTCTTCAATAATAAATATGAAATTTTAAAATAGAGAATTTTAATTTTAATAATAATTTATGATTTTATTAGTTATTATTTTTGTTTTTTTGGCAACTAAGTGTTTTTTTTTTCAAAAACTAGTGAAAATAATATTTAAAAAAAATTAAAAAAATATATTCACATTTTTCTTTACTATTAAACATTCCACCTTAGGTACTCCTAAACATTCCACTGAATTGCAAACATTAAATATACTAATTAAACTATAAATATATTTATTAAATAATTTCAATCTCCCAAATATTTTTATACTAATTAAACTATAGATATATTTATTAAATAGTTTCAATCTCCCCAATATAAAAATATGTAATATGAGAATACATATTTCCCCAAAATTTAATATTAATATGTAAATTTAATTTAAATATTTATTTACCTACTTTTATATTGTTCTAATTACATATATGGTGACCTCAAATTTGACTTTTTATGGAACATTAATTATAATCTAAATTTCTTGACGAATAACCAACCTATAGTGTACATTAAGCTTTTGATTGGATAAAAATCTTTTAATCCAAACCTTCACATGTACTCACATCTTATTCAATAAATTTATTCACATTTTATTAAAAAAAAAAATTATTAGTAAATTTAGATAAAATAAATAAGTTGTGTCCTCGGTGGTTGGGACGGTACAATAATGCTTTCCCTACCTGGGTTCGATTCGCGCCTATATGCTAGATTCGTGCCTACATGCTGAATGTTTCGCATCATATGTTGACTATGCTCGGTTGACGTTAGAGTGACACAAGGATTGTAAGAATTTCGATTGTAAAAATTTGTACAGATATTGTATATAATGTAATATGTTGCTTCTTCAACCAGAATTCCTTCCCTTTGCAAAAAAATTGTGAATAAAAAACAGCCAACCCAACTAATGTGTTAATGGCTATAATACCATGCTAAATTCAAACAAATATAACATTTAAATATTATATAACCATATATAACATTTAAATATTATATAACAATATATAATATTTGAAGTCTTCTTTTTTAAACCCACCCGCTTTACAAAAAAAAATTACCACATTTTTTGGTTTTTTGATCCAGCACATGAAAATATATATTAACAAAGGTTGGGAATTTGTCGAAATATATGCGGCTTTCGCTTTTATATTACGGGTGCACAAAACCACTTATGGTTTATGGTTTTAAAGAAACCAAAAACAACTTTGTGCTTTTAATATTAAAATTTTCATTAAGTTGGAAAGTTTAGTTGTAAAACTTTACCACCTAAAATGTAAACGTTTAAAAAACTTACAAAGATTAAAATAGATTCTAGAGAAATGTAGATAAAGAAGTATTTTATTTATATTTAAAAATAAAGTGTTTATTTCAATATATGGTTTTAAAAATTATATTGAAACTTGTGGTAAATAGAGATCTTAACACTTTAAAGATATTAAAGAATTCTTTGTTAATGTTTTAATAGATTAGATTAATTGTTATTAAAATTTCAATTTTTTTGTTTATGTTAATGTTTTTAAATGCACTAGATAATTTGTTATTAAAAATCATTTTTTTCCTTCAGATTTTTTTGTCAAAATAAAATAATAATATAAATGTAAAATTCAAATCTAGAAATATAAGATATTAAAAAATAATATTAAAATATTAAAAAAATAATATTAAAATATTAAAAAAATAATAATTAAATGAATAGATTTTGAAGTTATTTTATTGTAAAAAATATATATTTTAATAAAAAATATAGACATGAAACAATTTATTCAAACTCTACTTTTTCTTTTTAATATTTTGTAATTATAATATAATTATGTAAAATAAATTAATTAAAAAATATAAATTTAATAATAAGTTAAATGGAATAACCAAAAATCTTTATATGTATGTGTTTTTTTTATAATATATCTATAAAATTTTAATGCGCGACAACATATATATATATATAAATTATAAATTTAATATAAATAAATATAATTTGAAAAATAATTTTGAAATTATAAAATATTCGAATTCAAGTTTATGTGCTCATATCAAAAAGTATTTATTATTAAAATTATATAAAATATTTGTATACATATACCATACCTAATTGTGACATAGGAAAAGTATATTTATGCATACTTTAATATTAACGTGGGCACTCTACAATTTTTTGGGTTGTATTCAAAATAATTACGTGGGTTTGTACATTATGCCGTTTTTGGTGTATTCAAAGTAACACCATACTTTACAATCCATTTTCCATTTAATAAATTTAAATTAAACAAATTGTTTTCTAAACTTCCTTATACTCCAGCAAAAGTTTGCATTATATTATCTTCTACGGCTCATGAGCTAGCAAGTATCAGTAGACAAAATACGCATAGGCCATGCCAAGATAATACCTACGATGCAGAAACCCTGTTGACTCCCTCAGTTTTTAAAAGCCTCAATTTTAGTTTGACAAACCATACAAACCCATTTAAAATATTCTATTTTAGAGTGAATGTCTGAAAGTCTTTGCATATGAGTGTGAAAAGATGTACCTTATTTTGGGAAACAAATTAGAAAGTATAGTAAAGTGAATATAAAGTATTGTGGAATTAGAAAGTATATAAAGTATATGTTATTTTATGAGTTGTTTTTAGGAAGAGTGTTTGGAAGTTTTTTTATGGGTTTTTTTGTTTGATTTTTTTAAAATGTAGTAGAAATTTATTGGAATCACAAGTTTGATGGACGGGTAACCCCTGCAGAGTGGAAGTGTCCTAAAGTTTTTTCAAGCGACTGAATCTATATATACAGTCAAAAACATGTTTAAAGTTAACTAAAAAGTATTTTGTGTAATGAAATATTAGTATGCCATTAAATAATAAATATTCGAAAAGCCTTAATTCATTGTTCATCAAAGGTTGTCTGCTTGTATTCGTTGCTCATTAAGCATTTGTTAGAGACTTTGATTTAGCAATTTCCAACGCCCAATATTAGGTTAATGCAGGGCAGGCACCATTAATGCAACGTTTTTCTTGTAAACAGTAGCTGCTTATGCAGTGTCATCTTAAACGTTAACCACCAACAAAAACAATTGCATACAGTTAACTATGCAAACATTCATCTCACTCCCACATTGGTATGCACCGCTATAATTTCTGTCAAACAGTATAGTGAAATCTGGTATAAGGCAACCATCTGAATGAAATACATGACTTGTGAAGAGTGAGCAATCTAGCCTGGCGCAGACCAAAAAGCGTCTACGTCAACGACTTGCACATGCCGAATCGCTTCGTGATTGGTTCCGGTCCTCCCGGAACGAATTATACCGTTATGAAATGAGCTTTATGGGTTTTCAACGAAGGATAGGGTTTGCCCTGTCGATGAACCACACTATGGTATTCCATGTGATTTTCGTCGAAGAATTTTTCTCTAACTTGATATGGATCACAAAAGCCTGAACTCTATTAAGGATAGGGCTGTCAGGGCTAAAACCACCAGCGTTGTTGATTTTTTGAATTTTTCAGTGTTTAAATTTGATAGAAAATTTTGAGATGAAATCTTGATTTGAATTATTTAAACTGATTTTTTTACTATAGATATAGATTGGATGTTTTGAAAAATCTATAAAACATTTTTATTATACAAAAATTACTTATCAAACTTGTTATTTCAATAAATTCCAATAACACTTTCCAAAAATTAAACTAAAAACCCTAGAAAAAAACTTCCAACCCTCAATCAAACTTAGGTCATGACTAAGGCATCGTAGCCTTGGTAGGGCCGCAGGCCCACGTCAACATAAAAAATAACAATCCTAAAGTTCGGCACACGTCAACATAAAAATTAATTCAATCCTAAAGTTCAGCATAGGGAAGTCGGAAAATTTTCATAAGATTTTTGGCACGGGTGGGATTAATACACCAGCGTGAAAACTATATGTCACTTTGTGAACACACTGACATAATAATAATATTAATTCTTAGATTAAAAAATGATGTTAATAGTAGTAACTTTTTTTCAAGGTTGAATTTTTTTTAATCGATTAAACTATTCAAATTATATTATCATGTTGAAAACAACTACATATATAGTTTCATTGGTTAGTTCTCTCTTATTCCAATGGAGTTTGTTGGCAAGGAGAGCTAGAATATAGAATAATAGATTTAGCAATTTACATTTTATTTCTGGAAGGTTACGAAGTCATATTAACCAAAAAACTCACAAAATAAGCAAACAACTTATCAAAGGAATTTCCAGGTGGCAGACGCAGATGGTGCATGTTTAACACAACTAGCTGACCTTGTTGCTTATGCATATGGAAGTCTCGGTGTTCCAAACATGCCTATAGCTCTTGCAAGTGTTCATTTGTTCGTCGTTGGATTCTGTGAACATTCTCCAGTTGTTCCAGAATTTCAGATTGAGAGAACTGAATGTCATTCCAGTATGCCACCATTTCGTTGCAATCCTCATACCTATGATCACGAAGGATATCTAGGTTGGCCTAGATTCCTTGCAATTGAGCAACAATCGATTCCATGGAGGGAGCATACACCACACGACCAGGAGAAGGAACATGGTTCTGCGCTATCTCCTCTTCTCTATCTAGACTGGTTGAGCGTTCCTTGCTGGAGGAAGAGGTTCTGCCCACACCAGTGATGGGATGCCCACGATGTCCTCCTCCTCTGTGGGGTCGTCGTCTCTATCGCAACATATTAGCATACAATGGGAATTCCTCAAACAGATCAAGACTCTAGAGCAACTGACTCGCCCAACCACCACTATACAACAAAACCCCAATTCCCCACCTCAAGACACCATAGCGACAGGGAGGCAAAATGCTAGATTCACTGCCCCATAACCAGACGCCCCTGAGACTCCCCAACACTATACGGGTATACTAACTCTGAGAGCGGACACATAACCCTGACAATAACACTACAAATACCACAAAACAACACCAAGATCCTCCCAAACCAATGGAATCCAACCCAACTAGTGGACTAAACTTCATGAGCCTTGGGGACAGACTCCCAACTGCAACTCAGAACCCACCCAACCACGAACCCAAGACAAAAAAAAGGCTCAGACACAAGGAGGGGTTGTAATTGACCCCAACTTTGGAAATGAAGACCCATATTACTCTCTACAGGGGCCCTGTGCACCTGGCTAAGGACGAAAGCAACCTCAAAACCCCAGGACCCAACTGACAAAATAAAAAACAATTATGCAACCTAAACAACTATCAAGAAGATAATTAGACACTAACAAAAAGAACCAACTTAGGAGGAGACACCTTACCCACACTCATAGACCTAGGTGATGCCACCAATTTTGTAAGAAGGTTATCGGGTGAATTCGCGCAAAAGGAAGCCTACCACCCACCGAAGCATAAACACCAAACACCTCCTCTCTCGGGTCCCAAACGAATGCTTGTGCACGATACCATTCACAAGGGTCAACTTGAAAGATTAACTCCTAACCTCCCTGGTTGTTCGGCTTTCGCCGCAGGCCTGAACTACAACTATAACCGTCACCAGAGTGTGCAACACCCCTTCTCATCGCCCACCACAACCAAACACAATCTTTCCTAACCCATATCACAATAGATATCAAAACATTCTCCATAACCATCTTACATTGGGCAGAGTTCCCACCACCTTCCCGCTTTACCAACTGCATGGTGAACAAATGGTTGGGGGTGGGGATCCCAAGGCCCCCTCATCCACAGTACAATCACCCCCATCAGGGGTTAAGGTTGAAATTATAACTTGTATAATCAGTATCTTAGTAACTTTAGTATTGCTAATCAAAATATTAAAATCAATCACATATTAAAAAGTGGTGTTATTTGCAACATTTTTTTTGGATGGAGTGGGGTGTTGAAAATTACAATTTATTTGATATCATGGATTTTATAATCTATAAAAAAAAATTAATGGAGTAAGGTGTTTAAAATTACAATTTATTCGATATCACGGCCTTTATAATCTATATCATTGTAATTAAAATCTTAAAATCAACTCCCCAAATCAAAAAATTGTGTTATTACTAACAATATTTATATTTTTAAAGTTAAAAATAACATATATTCATCTCAACTCTAAATCTATCAAGTGTCAAATGTATATGCAAACTTCTTTTTGAATACAAAACTTGAGAAAAATTTTGCACCTCGAGACATTTGATTCCTCTCAATGCTTAGTAGATCTAGGTTTAAAATGGATCTATGTTATTTCTATATATATATATATATATATATATATATATATATATATATATTTCACATCTTTAATATATAAATTATTTTTATTTTTTATTATATTAAAACCACATATATAGCTCTAGCTAAAATCCCCACTTCTATCTCAAGCATGGATGGCATAAGGATGCCTAGTCTTGGCTCAACTATTGGGGGATAAAGGAGGAGATCATCTTGGGGAATAAGGATAGTATTAAAAATATTATTACCTCCAAATTTAAGGATAAAATGTGGGATGATAAGGAACTAGAGGTAAAAAGTAAGGTAAGGTATTATAAGGAGGTGATCAAGCCCACCCTTGCTAACCAGAATTATCTTTTTGCCTTGATGATTACTAAGAAGAAAATGAACATTGCAAAGATAAAAACTATTTTTCATGAGATTTGAAGTGAAATTGGGCATTGGTCTATTCTCAAAACACCCCGGGACAAAACAACCTATCACCATTGCGATACTAAGAGGATTGAAGATGAAAAACACTTTCTCTTAGATAGCTCAGCTCTTACTCACATTCATTCTCATTTCCAAAACATTTTTCATACTACAACCTTCTTGCCTTGTTAAGTTAGAAAAACTATAGCGATCTTGGAGAACTTATTTCCATTCTTTTTTTTATCATAGAAATAAAATAGTAAAGAGTCACAAATAATCTCTTTCTTAAGGTCTAATAGAGTGCATTGGTCTTAGTGGACGTCAGTCACCATCATCATCATCATCTCTCTCTTTCTCTCTCTCTCACACACACACATATATTGTTTTTTCTAGACATGTTTTATAATTTAATTTAATCTTTCAGTGTGATGTGAGTAGCATTGATTTATATATGGGAGTTTATTGTAAGTATTAAGTTTTTGTATGTTAATTAATTAAATTTAAATATAAAGATATGAAATATAGTAGTTAGTAATATGAATTATTATTTTAGCCCTGAGGGTTAGCTCAATTGGTTGAGTCCTCATTGTTAAAGAACCTTTGTTATTGAGAGGTCACGTGTTCAACTCTCTCGATACCCTTAGAGTAAGGATTTGTCATTAAGCCTAAAGGAAGTGATCGCTTTAGGTGGATCTGCCTAGTACAAATATGATGTGGACATATTGATCACTGATCTCTAGGTTTATGAACCATTCCCTGATGGCAGTGTTATAATCAATGACAAGGGGCTTGGGTCATCATGCCCACCACCCTTGGTGTATTATGAGGCATTTAATGGAGGGAACACACATTTGGTGCTTCACATGCAGGAGCATGCAACCCTCTAGTTGGCATGGGGTTTATGAGGTGATAGAGATGGTATTATAAGGAATTTATGAAGATAGGGATAGTAGAGCTAGAGTTATCCCGTGCTTTTGATTCAGGAATGCAATGGTAGTTGTTGGTGGAAATTCTTTGGAGAGGGAGGTGAATCTATGACTTATGTGGTTGTGGGATTCCATAGACTATCATTTCCATTCTCAAACCCATTTGTAACAGGGTGCTGCTACACAATTTCAACAACAATTTTGGTTTAAGAGGAGAACCCCACATGTAGAAACTTAGGAACTATAGGCAGCTCAAATTATTTTTGGCAGCTAATGGAATGTGGAGGCCACCCATGCATAATTCGAATTTGGCCAAGGAGGGCGTTGGAGGGAATTCAAGTTAGTGGAAGGAGGGGCCCACAAGAGGCTAAGGGAGCCCAAGGTGATAAAAGGGGATGGAGATCTCATTTTCGAGAATTCTGATTATTTTGACAAACAAACTCATTTTGTACGCTCTGCTATTTACCGAGTCTATCGACCATTTAGCCACGAGTCTTCTGTAGGGAAAATTCAACCTCTTCTTCGGGTGACCATCCATGCCCGCCCTAGGGAGGTTGTTACACAGGAGTTTCCATGAGTCTAGTACAGTCACACACTTTAGTCATCAGTAGAGGGAGGAACTGCGTATTCCTGGGTAGCCAGAGAACACGCAGTAAGGGTTAGAAATCAACAAGGGGGATTCACAGCTTGCTAGGAGAGTCAAGAATAGACCAACAAAGGGATTCACAACTTGTTGGGAGAGTTGTGAGTGAGGAGGCAACATAGAAAGGGAAACTCTGCTGGAGTAGTAGCATTAGACCAACATTTGTGCTGGGTTTTATAGCCAGCTGAGCCAACATTCCAACAATTCAAACTAATAGGCTGGGGGACAACGCAGAGGCCACACAACAAATTTTCATGGTACTTGGGAGTAGTTGATTTGGGGGAAGAGATCATCCGAGGAGTCAGGGGTTAGACAACATGTGTGAACTCAACATTTTGGAGAATTTTTTAGGTGGATTTATAGGCAGTTTCTAGCAAGTCAAAATTGGCAGCTAGAGCTTAGGTAAGGCTCCAAGGGGGTCGAAAATTAGAATTATAAACTAGCCAAAATCATTTCTAGGTTTTTGACAAAAATCCCAAATATAAAATTTCATAATTTTCTTAGCATTGGTGGTGGGGTTTTAAATGGTATCTTTACATTAGACAATGTAGAACTATTAGGGATTTAATAGTGCCTTGGGGGTCATTTTTGGGAAGTCCAAATTGGGCCAAACCATTTATGGGTTTTTGTGGGTTTTGGCCAAGGAGTCAAGGGTTAAAAGCATATAAATTTCTGGGCAGTTTCAATGCACCTTCCAGCCATTCGAACTTCAATAAAGTAGGAGTTTTTAGGTATTGCAGTGCAGATTGGTGCAACAATTGGGTAGGCTTCAAATCAACCATTTTCCTACCTGGGTTTGGTCTTTCTTGTCCTTTTAGACAAGCCCAGGTGCACCATTCCATAATCTATTGTATTTGAGTTGCATACATATAATAAAATGGCTCAGAAGTTCTCCATTTGCAGCTTTTATATGGGTGTTTGTTGAATATTTCGTTTTTGTAATTTGCTGCATGTATTATTTTCTTGTTATCACTTGTATTCCTATTAAGAATCATTACATTGGTATCTGAGCATGATCTTGGACTATCTGTGGGAAATTAGCCAAAAGATCATGGAAGCTTTGGGTATGAGTGCACAGTGATGGGTGAAACCAGAGACAAACCCATGGCTGAAGGGAAATCCAGTATGTAGAAATTCTGGGGTAGAATTCATTGGGACGATGAGAGGTTGGCCTAGTTGAGGAGGGTGACAAACCAAACCCATCCTCACCCTTACAACAAAGACGTTAGAGGTGAGCAAGTCTTGGGGGTGTAATCATCTGCATCATGTGGGGAAATTCGACTAAATCAGGGCACCAGATCTCCTAAAAAGGAGCAGACAAGACAAAGACGATTAGAGGGTGAGACCAAGGGGTGCTTTTGCTGGAGGAGACCTAGATTTAGATATCAAGAGCCTAAGGAGGAGGTTGAGCATGATGTTGAGAGCCCACAAGATGGTGAGGAGCACATTGATATACCTGGTGTGGCGCAGGAGTCACCTTTATTAGAGACCTCTTTGATAGCCCTAATTGACACCCTGGTGAAGAGGATAGAGCCTACTCACATAGAACCATTTGTTGAGGGGTTGCCATCCCTGGATGAGACACCAAAAGTTCCTGAGGTATCTGGATTCGTGACCGAGTTTACAGGTGATAGATGCCCATGACAGTTCGATCAGTTTCAGGCTAACCTTCTAGCATTAAAAAGGAAGGTTGTGTTAGTGCGAGAGGTGATTCTGCAGCAAAACGAGGAGTTGGAGGGCATGAGAGCAATTTGTGCCGAGTCTACGACCAAATTGACTCACGTTGGGGAGAAGTTGGATTCCCTACTGGTGCAGCTAGAGTGCACGTTGGAGTGTGAGAGCAGCCCTCTCCGAACATACATAGACGGGGCTAGCAGCACTGTTAGGTTACCATGGCCCATTGGACAGAGGGTGACAAAGCTACCTAGTCAAATTGTATGTATTGACCAGGATAGCGAGACGAGACGACCTGGGTTGCACAGGGTGCAACACCCTCATGGTGGGGTTGTTCTATGTGTGGGAGTTCGTGCATTCGATCCCTCTCTTAGGATTGGGTGGCGAGAGATTCTGTACCATCTAGTGGAGTGTAATATGGAGATGGTAGTGGACTTAGGCGGAACTCATCAAGAGTTTCCAGGCACTAGGGATGCCAGAAGCCCCGACTGGCATTGGGATCCAAGAGGGACTACCTATCATTTCCCATGTTGGTTGACTACAACTAGGATGGTGTAGTTGACCTAGCAGTTGAGCATGTACTTTAGCTAGGGCAGTCTCGATCAGCACCAGTGGCCGACCAGTTTAAGGACAGACACTTTTGGTTTTCTTGGTATGACATTTGTACACAGGATCACTGGGTGATTAGCATACTCCTGTAGGAGTTTTTTTGAGGAGGTGGAATTAGCAGGCCACTAGATGATGCCTTGCATGGAGCTGGGGGCTCTTTACTTTTGTGCAGAGCACAAAGGACACAAAGGAGCGGAGTAGTGGTGGCATCACTACTGACACATAGGGAGATTCACTTCTCGGATCCCTCAAGTGGGATTTGGAGGGAAGATCCATTCATCGGCAGGGATAATGATGTGATGGTGGAGGTGATGATACTAATCGGATATAGACATAGCTTTAGGCCATCATATCCAGGGATGTGTGGGAGCATATAGCATTGAGCAGTGGTCTACAGGTGGGCATGGAGATGCATGGTGGTGTGTTGTAGTGTGTTGTACTGCATTGCGGAGTGGGAGTGCCTCACATTGCAATGAGTACATGCAGGGAGTGATAGGTGCAGTGACATAGGTAGGAAGTAGGACGGTACAATATGGCATAGTTGCACCTGAGGGTATCCCGCAGTGTACAAGGGTAGGCCATGGTGTATAGTGGCATGTCCAGGAGTACTGGGATGATCGGTGGTATGTAGAGGCGTATTGTGCTACACAACGAGGTCTTGGAGTGCTACCTCCAGGGACGCCCATGGACGAAGATACTAGGCATACCTTTGGGTGTAGTTCACCCAAGATTGATGGGGAAACAGATGAGAAATACTTGATGATATCCATGGGGACTCACACTCCTAACCCTCTTCAACGTCACTTACAGGAATGGGCGATCTGGTTGTTGTCCTTTGACACTTTGGGCATGAGTAGCAGGGGGCGGGGAGCTCACCCAAGATATTTGGTTGACACTTGGTACGATAGAGGGGAGACTTGTCAGCGGAGGCATCGAGTCGTTGTGCGAGTTGACAGCCACAAGTCGAGGGATTAGGTGATCACCGACAGGATGGCATATCATTCATCACTGATCCTATGCCTAGTGAGCTGGTCACGGAGGAGACATGTTTCACTCTTTCCATGGGGCATGTCTGGACCATGCATGAGCAGAGGATACCATGTGCGGATGAGATAGTTGTCCATCATGTATCTAGGATCCTGAAATTGTATTGACATATTCTCCAGGGGGCGGGTAGTCGAACCAGTGGCAATGGTTGGCAGGAGTAGGATGGATCCACATACACTGAGTAGTATGCACGTATCAGATACCCATCTATTGGTTGCATTCAGGGGGTAACTATTTGGCTCACATGGTTTCTAGTGGTCATCAGTATGACACGGTGGCAAGCACCGGACAATTTAGCATGCCTCAGATTAGTTCATGATGTATGGAGCCTATATATGGGTGGCATGCATGGACTAGAGATGAGGTCCAAAGGGATTCCATCAGTTGTTAGGGCTATGTCGCAGCAGGTCTGCCTATGGTATGTAGGGATTCATTTGATTGATAGATCACTCATGATGAGCGGAGTCGTGGCAGAGTGATATAGTTCGCTCTTGGGATGACACATGGGAGTTCACAGAGGGTCTCATCATATGGGGAGGCAAACATTCTCTATTGCTGCACAAGTTCAGAGTTAGATTTGGATGGGTAGGCCTTGGTGCCGTGGAGATGCCCAAGAAGGATGTGTCTCGCATCTTTTAGTATTCCACCATCGAGTTCTAGGAGAGTAGGATATTGTCTGTGCATGATGGGGAGTATGACATAGTCAGAGTAGTGTAGCATCAACATGGTGGCACCACTCTAGGACTAGTAGGGAACTAGGGCATCAAAACTCTTCACAGTTCAATAACCTTTAGGGATGCGTCAGATATTGTAGGGGGAGATCATACAGATCTTCCATTTGGATTTAGTGAGTCACTGATGGAGAAAGGGACTTCTGGTACTTGCACCGGGTAGGATAGTGAGTGGAGCAAGGGGAGCTTCATGTTGGATAGGATGGCCTAGGATCCTGGTATTGAAGGATTCTTTCATATGAGGAGAGTGCTAAGGCCAGGGATGATTCAGTGGCACATCTGGGTCCCTGGCACATGTTATAGTGATAATGGGGAGCAATAATTAGAGAGGATGCTTGTTCAGGCATTGCTTGAGGACAAGCAATTTTTGGGGTGTTGGAAGAACTTGCCGGATGAGGATGCCACCTAGGAGGGTGAGCCCATATTGGAGCACCCAGCTTTGAGGTTGCTTGAGGGCAAGCAACATTTGGGAGGGGAGGACTGTCATGTCCCTTCTCAAACCCATTTGTAACAGGGTGCTGCTACACAATTTTGGTAGCAATTTTGGTTTAAGAGGAGAACCCCACACGCAGAAACTTAGGAACTATAGGCAGTTCGAATTATTTTTGGTAGCTAGTGGAATGTGGAGGCCACCCATGCATAATTCGAATTTGGCCAAGGAGGACGTTGGAGGGAATTCGAGTTAGTGGAAGGAGGGGCCCACAAGAGGCTAAGGGAGCCCAAGGTGATAAAAGGGGATGGAGCTCTCATTTTTGAGCATTCTGATTATTTTGACAAACAAACTCATTTTGTACGCTCTGCTGTTCAACGAGTCTACGAGCTGTTTAGCCACGAGTCTTCTGCAGGGAAGATTCAACCTCTTCTTTGGGGGACCATTTGTGCCCGCCCTAGGGAGGCTGTTACACAGGAGCTTCTAGGGAGTCTGGTACAATCACACACTTCAGTCATCAGTGCAGGGAGGAACTACGTATTCCTTGGTAGCCAGAGAACATGCAGGAAGGGTTAGAAATCAACAAGGGGGATTCATAGGTTGCTGGGAGAGTAAGGAATAGACCAACAAAGGGATTCACAGCTTGTTGGGAGAGCCGGGAGTTGAGGAGGCAGCATAGAAAGGGAAACTCTACTGGAGTAGGATCATTAAACCAATGTTCTTTCTGGGTTTTACAGCCATCTGAGCCAACATTCTAGCAATTCAAATTGCTAGGATGGGGGACAACATAGAGGCCACACAATAGATTTTTGTGGCACTTGGGAGTAGCTGAGTTGGGCCAAGAGATCATCTAGGGAGTCAAGGGTTGGATAGAACTTGTGAACTCAACATTTTGGAGAAGTTTTCAGTTGGATTTACAGACAGTTTCCAACAAGTCGAAAGGCTCCAAGGGGTCTAAAATCAGAAGTTTAAACCAACCAAAATCCTTCCTGGGTTTTCTAGGTTTTTGACAAGGATCCCAAATATAAAGTTTCATAATTTTCTTAGCACCGAAGGTGGTGTTTTAAGTCATATCTTTGCAGCAGACAATGTAGAATTGTTGGGGATTGAATAGTGCCTTTGGGGGTCGACTTTGGGAAGTCCAAATAAAGCCAAACCATTTCTGGGTTTTTGTGGGTTTTGGCCAAGGAGTCTAGGGTTAAAAGCATATAAATTTATGAGTAGTTTTAATGCACCTTCCAGCCATTCAAACTTTAGTAAAGCAGTTGTTTTTGGGCAGCGTAATGTAGATTGGTGCAACAGCTAGGCAACCTTCAGCTCAACCATTTTCCTACTTGGGTTTGGTCCTGATTGTCCTTTTAGACAAACCCAGGTGTACCATTCCATCATCTATTGTATTTGACTTGCATAAATATAATAAAATGGCTCAGAAGTTCTCCATTTACAACTTTTATATGGGTGTTTACTGAATATTTCGTTTTTGTAATTTTTTGCATGTATTATTTGCTTATTATCACTTGTATTCATATTAAGGATCATTACATAGACCTTGTAGTGAACAATTTTTCATTCTAGAGAGAAGCCCCTGATTCCCATGCTTCTAATTCCTGGTCACTGGGCAGTATTCTGCGAGTTCAATTGTGTACAGGCGGTGAATCAATGATTTCCTTAGGGTTTTATTGCCAACTTCTAGAATTGGTAGGCCCTATGTCTCTCTTTTGGTCCTGTTGCTTTCAAAGAAGTTGGGTTTGCATGGTTTTTATGTGGGTATAAGAAATTGGGGTCTTGTGCCTCAATTAGTGGATGGCTTTTATTTTCTGAGGGTTGGGGTCTCCATTAATTTTATAGCCTTGTTAAGGTCATGTATTCTGAACTATTTCTACCTGGTAAATTTGAATCGGGTATTTTGAGTCCAAGAGTGGTTGGGGATTTTGCGGAACAACGTTTTTCATGTGTCGTAGGTAGGGTTTGGTTCATGATCCCTGGGTGGTTGAGTATTGTAACATTTGGGTTCTAAAGCTTCACCTGGTGTGCTAAATGTTTAAGGGGTTCGAGTGTCTAATCGACATGGAGTTTCCCTTCTCTTTGGTTGGTGAGTCTGTGTCAGAGCTCAACACATGTGGGTGGTATTTTTACGACAGCGTTCTTTGGTGGGTCCTAGGTCTTGCTAGGATTGATTCAAGTCAATGACTTTGTCCCTTTGTAATTAAATTAAATCCTTTTAAAGAAGTGAAGGAACCCTCCTATGGTCCTATAATTCCACAGAGGTATAGAGGGAGAAACGAGAGGCGGGGAGGAGCCAGAGGTCAACTAGGGAAATGAGTTCCAAGTCACTTCACTCATGACTCATTGATGGCTTATTTCAACGCCATTCCTTCAAAGACATGCTAGGAGATTCGTGAGCTAGAACTGGGGAGGAGATGCATTCTCTCTTGGAGTTAGAATTATTGGAGGACATGTCTAACTAGGTGTTTTACCTTGGTAATACAAGGGGAAGGTGCAAGCAATACCTGAATTCAGTAGCGTTGCAACTGGAATATGAAGACACTTTTGGGATTGGTGTTAAGAGAAAAACGGGTTGAAAAATACAATATTTTTGCCTCAACTGAAGATGTGAAAAAGGATGTTGAGGAACTTGAGGTTATGTGTTGACAATATAACTACCAACTTGATGCATGTGGAAAGCCACATTCCTTGTGATTTTGAGAGAGGAGAAAAAATAGATCCCCCAGACTCTAGCACTTGATCTCTAGCCACCATCTCCTCTTCTGAAAATTATTAGCAGGGGCAAAAAGTGGTGGCTTACCTCTGGGTTTACTTGGTTGACTGTGTCAAGTTTTGTGGCGGTTCCCTCATTCACAAATAATGATAGCGTGTTAAATTCGTAGTCTTGGGTTTTAGGACTTTGGTCATGACCAAAGTATAGTGATTGGCATAAAGTTGTTAGCAAGGGTGGCTGTCTCTTATTTCTTAGCTTTAGTGTCTGTTTTGTGTGGATTATGGACACTCTTAAATTTGGATTTGAATAATATTCCCTGGTTCTTTTTGTGACGGTGAAGTGTAGCCTAAAGATGGGGATTTCGGTCTTGCCTTGGGCCTTTTATGTGTTATGTCAATGTAAATATGTATTTTTTTATTTATGTGGAGAGTGAGAAGTGTAAGTCTAGATGTGTTGGTCTAGTTTCAGTGGTTTTTTAGTGGTAGAGGTTGAGATGCTTTTCCTCCCTTTGGATGCTTAGTTGTTCACAATGTAATCTGGTTTTATAAAGTAATATAAGCTCTATATATATATATATATATATATATATATATATATATATATATATATATATATATATATATATATATATATATATATATATATATATATATATATATATTGTTAATTTCAGATTCATCAATATTGAATTATTCAAATGGGCTTCTGAGAATTGTTCAACTTTAGGAAAACCTTGAATTATATCACTAGATTTGAACCTTTCATAATTCAATGTTATCAATGTATCTCCTTTGTCAAGAATTTCACATTAATGACCATGAACAGTCACTTTTTGAGTAGCTAAATAGGGTTTAGGTGATCTAGTGACTAGAGATTCCTCATCAACTGCTACAATTTGACTGAATTCATAGAGTTTTTCATCATTATATATCCATGCACTTTTGGGAATCAATTTTCTAAGACTACTACCGAAGAATTTTTTTTTGCAGAATTTGGATCAGGAAGAGCACCAATTTAGACATAATAGATTGGAAATGTTGTTCCTGCACGGATTGAAATGATAAATTCTCATATTTCCATCCATGAAATAGAATTTAGGTACTTGGCAAGTATTGAAACAATTATGCAAAATGGAATGTTTCTTTGATAATACTTTTTTATAAGTTAGAAGATGGGAGGATGGAAACGTTTGGTTATGTAAATGACCTAAGAAACTAAAAAATTTAATGATTTTTCTCATAGGATCCTTTCTATTCGATTTATTTCCCATGTCATAACATTTAGAATCATTGAATAAAATGATTCAAAAATAGTTGGATGGTGATATAGCCATAAAAGGTCCATTGCCTTCTTCCTCATTTGATAATGAACAAATAGTTCCTAGATGCTTACTAATTAATTGACTCTCCCCATTGGAAGAGAAAATATTAGTGTGGTCCAAATTGTTATGGAATCTCAAATTTGAACTTGCTTTATTATCTTGAGTTGATCCAATATATGTGATGTATATGTCATTTTGAAGTGATTTATTAATCTATAAATAAGTTTCTTAATGGCAGTTTTATCCATCACTTTATTATAAAAGGGAAAATTATCAAAGGGAAATCCAATTTATTCTTTCATAAAGAAAAATATCCATATATTCATGAGCAAGATTAAGCAATGGGTTCAATTTAGTTATTTAAAGGTTTCCTAGATCTCTATATTTGCACTAATGAAAAAATCATAAGATCAATAACATTAGATCTTGAGAGTTGGCAATGATTTCTTTGGGTGTTCAAAATGGGAAGACCCTTATATAGCTTCTTCCATTTCTTGATTGAAAAGAGTATGACTAGTATTTGTTCGAATGTGTATATTAAGGATTCCCCCCATTCTACCTCTTCTTGTTCGATATTGTTCGTTGATTTCGTGGATGGTGCCCAAAGATTCATATTGAACTTCAATAAGGGCTTCTTGGTTTACTAAGATAATGGTATGTAAATCCACTTCCCCCCACTGGAGCCATAAGGGGTTGTATAAGTCAATTTTTTTATGTCAGTAAGCTCTAAGCACGTCATCATAACTATCAAATGAAGGTTTCTTACAAGAAAATATTTTCTTTTCCGAGTGATACAGGTGTTACCTATTCCCATAGATACCTTGACTATTTATGACTATTGATATATAAATCCCAAGAAGCATATCCTACGTTAATGTAGAAATAGGATCCCCTATAGCTGGAGATAAAATATTTGTCTCAGAAAATATGAGTAAATGAGATTTTTCTCTAGCTTCAAAAGATAAAGGTACATGGACAATCATCTGTTCTTTTTTGGGCAATCATCTGATCTTTGTCGAAGTCTACATTCTGTGTGTGTGTGTTTATAATTAAATTTAATGAGTTTTTATTTACTTATTAATGATATGTTTTGAATGAATTTTTTTTCCAAAGAAAAAAATTGTAATATCTATTAATAAAAATAAAAATTACATTTTGTAGACACACATAGTGTGTATGCATTTGGTTCTAACAAGAGCATGTAGAGGACAAAGAGAAAGCTGAAAATGGCATGTAGGTCCGTATAAATACATGATGCCATGGAATAAAGCCAAAAAGGACAAATTAATGACAAGAATAAATTATGGTTTACTTTTGGAAATATTTTCTCTTTTTCCTTTCCACCTATGCACTTTTTTCTAGCCATCTAGATTTGGTTCAACAAGAACCAAAGCCAATTCTTGTCCCACATGAGAGATGTATTTGTCAAAATAGAAACTTTCTAAGACATATTCTCTCTTAGATCCCCTAGATCCATCCAACATCAAGGAGTCTTCAAGTTCCTTCTCTACCTGTTGTATAATGCCAAGGGTTGGTTATACCAAAGCGCCCCTATCTAAAATAAATTCTTGCAAGTATATTTCATTGGTTTCTTTTTGTTCTAGATGACATTGTTTTTTGTCATCTTCTTCTTCAGAATAAGAACATTGCTCTCTTAAATGCCATCCTTTCGTTCTATTTGCTTGTCTCTTCTTCTTCTTCTTCAAGTTCTTCCTTGCCTGATAGCGTGCATGTTGTAAATGACCTTTCTAAAAACATATATGACACCTAAATGTCGTGTTTTCATAGTCTAACCAATAGAAGTTTTGGTGTTTCAGATTATATAATCATCCAAAAGTTCTTTGTTGAGATGAATCTCCACACATATTCTTGGCATATGTGAAAATACCATTTTTTGTTCTTTCCAAATCAATTTTCTTAAATTTACCCAATGTGTTGCCTATATCTTCAAGAAATTTACGGTGTCAAAATGGAAGAGGAAGATTTGGGAGCCTCACCCAAACCGACATAGTAGAGAGAATTATTATTTGTTTATTAATAAGAACTATTATTATTATTTAGATAAAATTAAAAAAAAATGCTTATAAATTTATTATTAAAAACAAATTTACAATAAAACAAATTGAATTAAATATATTTATTATTTTTATTATTTCTTAATTTGTATTAATTTTTAATTCAAATGATATCATGTTTTCTTATTATTATTATTTTATTTAATGCTTTATCTAATGTATTGATACAACATCTTCCCATAGTGAATTGTAGGATATCTTGCTAAAAAATTACAATTTTTACAACCATTATTATTATATCTAAATTTAAAAAAGAGAGAGAAAGAGCACATCTCAATTTTGAAACTTAAATTTATAACCAACATATATCCATCTTAACTCTAGATCTACCAAGCCTCGAGAGGAATCAAATCTCTTTTCACTCTAAACGAAGTTGGCAAATTGGTGAATGAGTTAAGATGGATCTAGGGTAGTAGCATATATATATATATATATATATATATATATACACACACACACACAATATGGGTTGTCAAAATCTATACGCAAGAAAATGCTAAGTGTAAATTCACTATTTTACTTCTATTTATTTTAATTACCACTATATATATATATATATATATATATATATATATATATAAAGTCTAGAATCAAGAAAACACAAACGAAAATTTGACTATTTTGCCTCTATTTTATTTTAATTATTACTATTTTTTATTTTATTTTATTTTTTAATTTTATTTTCGTTTTAATTTTAATTTAATTTAATTTAACTTTTTTTTATGTAATTTGACCCAATGAATATGCTTAAAAGGCTTATAATATTTCTATTATACTACATTGGAGACCACCTCTAGCACACAAATTTGAAAATCATAATATAGATATTATTGTTATTAAAAAACATTAAAAACAACAAAAACACATCAAAATATATATTAAAAACAAAATTGAAATGATAATCAAATAAAGTGGTGACAATTTAGGGAATGTGAGAAATTTACCCGAGAAATCATCCTCTCTATCATACCTCAAATTTATTTTTTAATAAAAAATACTTTTAACTTATTGAGATGTAAAGTTGATATGGGGATGGTGTGTTATATATTTATATTTTTTGATATATATATATATATATATAGCTTGGTAGGACCATTCCATTTTCTATTAAAATAAGCAAGTTTACACCACACAGATTAACCGGGCGACCTCAACTTGCCTCGAAGGGAAACCAAGTTTGTTGGCCACTTGTCCGCCTTGTAAGCCATCTAAAAACAATACAGTCTTAATCTTTTCAGCCAAGCTAAATATGTCTTTGTTTCATGTCCATACACTACATAACTATATAAACTGATATTTTCAATATAGAAATTAAAATCTATCTACATAAAACAAAATTATGCATGGGTAAGAGTCTAATCCTTCTGTTCCTCTGAGGTAGATTCAACAGGTGTCAGATCCTTGGCGGATGCCCCTGGCATATCATTCAGCTCCAATATGCAAGGGATATGGCGATTGATTCTATCCAACTTGATATCTTGTTTATGCAGCTGAAAGAGGATTTTCTCCAAATCCTTCTTATAGCTCAGCATTCCCTAGAGTGTCACCGCCATTCCCACAGAAATCTGCTCCATCGCCTTGCCTAATAAACTCTTCATTAACTAGTACAAGTACAAAGTTTGCTTGAACTGTGTGATTCTTCTGTGGGTGTTGCCCAGATCCGGGACTAAGGTCCTCCAATTATCCATTTCTTCCTCTATCTCACTGCCTTGTTTTACTTCCTCTTCCCATTCTTCCAACAATTTCTAGATTCCAGCATTCGTCCCCTCTCAGTAAGCCTCCGTTGCTTCAGTGATGAGGTGTTCTACCGACTTCCTGCCCCTGCGTGGTTCCGACGTACTCATCTACTTGTATTTCCTTGGTGTCGGGCCTCTCCTACCATGCCCACGACCCCTCGCAGCACGAGCCATGACCTGCTTTCCAGAACACTAGTGACATCCACAATTAGTTAAATTAAAACACAAAATTTCAGTTATGCGCCACCCCCTGGTGGCTTTGTTCTGAGTGGTGTTTCCAATGTAATACATCTTTCCTTGCTTCTCTTCTCTGCCAATTCGCACCATATTCAGGCTAGGGTGCACTGAAGTCTACAACCCGCAATGGGGAGGTCCATAGCCCATACCCCCTGTCATGCCCTTTTTCCCCTCCCCATTACTAGTGTTTGCATGTAGGTCATCTGATCCTTGCCCAAGGCGAGCTCACATACCCCCCTGCTTCTTGCAATTTTCTTGCTGTAGTTCAAGCTCCTTTCCCCCTCTGCCCAAGGATTGATGGCTCTGCCTCTCGGTTCCACCCAACTGGGTTTCCACCTGGAGTTTCTAGCCTTGCCATTGTTCCAGTAGGGGTTCCAGTTGGCCCAACACTTGCTTTTCATGCAACAGGAATGGTTGTGCCCCAAGCCTCCTAACAACTGCTTCCCCTTGCACCCTTCTACCATTGCCTGCACCTCATGCATTGTTTTGTCACAGTCAACCTCCCCCTAGACCTTGTTTAAGGAGCACAGAGCTTCCTAACCCAACAACATGAAATTTCCCCCCAGCAGTCATGGGTATTACCCGTTTGATAGAAGGTGTGGATGCAAAGCCAAGCAATGACAAGTAGTTGCCTTCTCCATTCCCAACCAAAACATAATTACAGTGTTGGAGCATAACCGAGTTATATACTTGAAGTCCGCAGGCGTTCGTCGTCGAGCTTGGTTCCTCTTGTTCTGAGGTCCTCCCGCAACACTGCAATACCACCCTTCTCCACAAGCTAACCCTCTATCGCTACACGTTGAGTTACCTTACCCACCTATATGCTGTGTCTTACCTCCAGTCTCGCCAACTTTTCCACCTCCCCAATGTGCAGTCATGCCAAGGGTCACCGCACCCCCTGCCTTGAGTATGTGGGGACGTTGGTACTAATTTCTAGGGTACCAGTCATAACTACAACCAGCTTGTCCCAACTGTCGGCCCGCATCTCGATCAGGATTTAAAAATTTATTTTTTATAATTTTGTAAATTTTAATTTATTTTTTTCTAGAGATTTATTTATTTATTTATTTTTAATTTTATTCAACGTAGGGACAAAATTACATTTTGCAGATGCTCGAAAGCATTCAAACATGTGAATCAAAAAGCCTAAAAACACCCTAAGCACAAAACTCCAAGAAGCAATCCCCCATCATCTGAAGGATCACATAATAAACCAAACACCAAGGCCAAAATATCACCTGAAAAAATAAAAAAAGGCACATCTGGCCTAAGCGATAGAAAACACTTAGCTACCCCTTTTTACCTTTCTTTTTCTTTACTTTTCACTGAACTCCTTGGATGGGAGCGACATTTACAATTGCCATATGATTTTCATCCATCTTCAAAGGGGCTTCTTTTGAGTCTGAACTCTTAGAAATGTGAGATCTTTTTACACCTCCTGCCTCCAATTGTGTGAGTGTTTCCTCTCTCTACTTCACTATAATCTATGATTTTTGAGGGCTCTTCCAGATTTGGACAATTGTTCCTACTTGTTCTTCCCCACCATTTGCTGGTGTGCCTTATTGATTCTGAAGTTCCACATTAATATTATTCTCCACTATTTCATCATACTTGTCTTCTATGAGGTTCGGATCTGGAACCTGCCATCCCTTTGGCTTTTGAGGCTATTCCTTTTTCCTTTTTGGAACTTTCTTGGCCAGTGGACAAGAATTTTGTAAATGTCCTGTCTAAAAACATATGCAACACATGAATGCCGTGTTCTCAAAATCTATAGTTTAGGTCTAATGGAAACTACTATGGATTGGGTGGATGCGGGCAGGTAAGCCTTTGCCAAGTTATACCTCTACACATATTCTAGTAAAGGTGAAAATTCCTTTTTCAAGTCTTTCCAAATATGTCTTTATAAATTTTTCCAACTTGTTTCCTATTTCTCTAATACTTGGTTGTGCCAAAAAAGGGAGAGGGAGGTTATGAAGTTTCACCCGAACTGGCATTTAGGAAACCATCATTGTGTTAGAATCAAAACCTGGAAACCATGGAGTTATAAAATGACTCTCTACCACAAAACCATGACCCCTCATTTAAGGCAAAATTTAAGTCCTTCTAGGTAACAAATTGTAAAATAAAAACAATTTTTTAGAACAAATGAATATTGCAATTATAAGTCTAACGAGTGCATACTCATTGATGTAGATCCTCCAATTTGGACCAAAACCCACTAAATTTGAAAATTATAACTCTAAGTTGCAGGACTTAAAAAAAATCATTAACCTCCCCGAAGTTGGCTGCCATAGTTGGAGCCTAATCCATATGTTGGACAATATAAAGACCCAAAATATTTTGGGTTTGAACAACTATGGAGTGCATCTTCCCTTTTTATACATCTTGGGAAGAGCGAGAACCATTGGGGAGCCTTGATCGTAATGCCTCCTTGTATGATACTCATACACAGGGGTTGCAGCCTTAAAGTTAAATAACAATGGAATCCTGATCAATGCCATATTCCTTTGTGTGTCATTGAGTCTTGTAAAATGTTCCCTTCATATAACAAAAAAATTTGAAAGGGAACGATTGAGTCTAAGGCTTTTTTGTTTTTTTTTAAATAATTTGCAACGGGATCAGCTCCCCCAGACCAAAAAAAACTAATGGATTTTCCATTGAGATTCTTAAAAGAAAATTGAAATAGGCCCTCTTGCCTCCCCGGGGGTCGTAAGATCAGATCTTAAGTGAGAGGCCTTTTGACTTGATTTGTTACAAGCGTCTTTGAAGTGAAGAGACCATATCCAAAACTTTATCCAAACATAGACCCCCACTGCGTTATTCGTGCCATGAGCTGGTAAAAGAAATATATCTGGCCACTAAAAAATCTTTGCAGCCCTATCCACAGTTAAATTGGCAAGAAAACGAATGAAAAATAGTGGATTTAGGCAAAAACATAAGAGATCTTGCGTGGAAACGATTCCGCTAGAGAGAAGAAAAAACCATGAGTCGAGTCCCCACTATTTGTGCAAGTCATATATTTCCAACAGCTTTGAAGCTGCCAGATCCCATTCGTATTTTTAATATTTATTTTTAAATTTAAAATCTTTTGTAGTTTAGAAAGTTTTGTTTTTTATTTTTTTAATATAAAATACTTATTTTAATTTTAAAAAAATGTTTTCCTTATTTTTTTAAGTTTATTATGATTTTGTGTGTAATAATAATGATGTTTCAAATTATAGTTCAAATTGTTTTAATTTTAAGATTAAAAATAAGGAATTGTTATGTGAGCTATTTTTTCTGTTTGAGTTGATTTTAGTTCAAATTGTTTTAATTTTAAGATTAAAAATAAGGATTTGTTAAGTGCGGTTTTTTTTGTTTGAGTTGATTTTAAGATTTTAGTTGCAATATTATTAGGTATCAACACTATGGTTTTAAAAGAAGTTGTAATTTTAACATTGATATAAAAACAAATTAAACTATTAAACTAGAATTGTAAATTCAAAATGAGAACTCTAACAAAAAACTTCTCAAAAACATGAAAAAATAACCCAAAAACAAAAAACATTTATGTGAGAATAATGTTTCTTTTAGAGTAAATTTTCAACATTTTTTAAAAACGGTAGTAAAAACCAAATATTTTGGTGCAAAAAAGATGAAAAAAATACATTGAAAATGAAAAAGTGTTGATGCTAGAACAAAAAAATAAAATCAGGGTACAATTCAACATTTTTTTAGCAATGATGTTAAAGATAAAATATTGGGACTCCTAAAAACCTTAAAATTCCAACAAACTTTCGGACATGAAATAAAATATCACGTCTCCGAAAAGCCTTAAAATTCTAACAATTTTCATCATTGTCGTTAAAGATAAAATATTATGACTCTAAAAACCCTAAAATTCTAATTGTTTTCAACCATAACATTAAAGATAGAAAAACCTTAAAACTTTGACAAATTTTCAACCATGGAATAAAAAATCTTAAGTTTTCAAGATATTCAATCATGACATTATGAACAAATTATATGACTAAAAAAAACTTTTAAAATGAACACCTGAATGAAAGAGTTATTATTCCAAGAGTAATTTTTATTTTAAAGGCTAAAAGTATAGATTTTTTCAAATCTTAGCCTATGACAATTTATCCTATTGCAACAAATATCTAAAAATCAACGATCGAGATGAAGTAGCCTATTTTAATGAAGTATTAAAATTGCAACATTTTTTTAACTATGGTATATCCAACGTTAAAAATAAATAATGTGATGGAAATATCACTGTATAATTTAAAAATTCAACATTAATTTCTAAATTTTTTTTTGCTTTTAATCAAAATATCAATACTCGTAAATTGAATGAAACATAAATTATTTCTCTAAGCTATTGTTGCATCGTGGATATTCTAAACAAATGAATTCTTCATAATTAAAACATATAATCCAACAAATATAGAAATGACTTATAACTTCATGTAAGATCATATAGAAGTTAAAATATTTATTTCAAGTTACCATGCAAACATCATTTACATAAAATGTCTCAGAAAACTATTCAAAATCACTCATATGTTTTAGCACACCATATTAATATGCATCTTCAGATGAATGACTGGACACAGATGAAGATGACCCATATTCTTCTATTTCATCAACTAGTGCCCCATCTGAGTCAATATGCATGCCCCCCATTTTATGTCAAAAGTCTTCTAGATATATGACTCGGTTCAACAGACTCCCATGCTAACATTTTTTCTCTTGGTAGCAACCTATTTAGAATCTCTATGGTCCTGAAGCAAAGGGTTCCTCTCTTTATTAAATTCAAGTCATAAACAAGTATGTTAACATCCTCCAATTTTAGGAAGTCTATGTGACAACAATTTATATTTGTACCTTCTCTTTTTCTCTTTCGGCCAATTTTTTTATCAACTACCATCTCTAGCTTGTACACACCATTGAATGAGTGCATATTTGTGGCATACCAATGTACTTCAACAGTTGTAACATCTTTATTTTCTTTATTGACCTTTATAAGCTTGGCAACCCAGAATGGATAGCTATGTAGATCTTTATCTTCTAACACTGCGATCATGCAACCCTTCTTAACATCTTGTACAAAACCCCTATAAAGGTCTTCCATGGCTTCATGTTGTTCACATGAACTTCTAGAACCAATATATATTTATCTTTCCTCTACATGTGAAGAATTAATAATACCTTGAGATTGTTGTATTTCAACAATGTTTCTTTCCTCATGTTCATTTAGCACATTTTGTAGCCAAATAAATGGAGTCTTCAAAAGTATATCTTCATTTCTTGATCTTGAAACGATATCACTTTAATCATTGAAAAAATACTCTCACAAAACAGAATCATCAATATCAAAGTACTTATATGTATCTCTAATAGATTTTTTAATTTCTTCCAACCATTCAGAATAATTTATATCTCCCCTATGCATTTGTACATTATGAATTTCAACAACTGATTGTAATAACAATATATTTGATGTAAATATTGGATGATCTGGAATGAACTTCAAAATGTCAAACCTGATGACGCCCCCCATTCTGTAGTAGTTGAATACTAATTGCCCCATATAAGTGTTTTCCCATCAATTTTTTTGGTACAAAGTTGATGTTGGAAGCTAATGTCATTAAGTTGTTCAATCCATTCTCCTCATCATGTGATCCTAGAATAAACCTTTGCATGTCAATAGTTTCTTCCAACACATGAAAAATAACGTTCAGAATATATGGTTTCTTAATACATTCAATTAATGATGGAAGAATCCCAAAATCCTTCCTCCTCAATGCTATTGAAAAATGATGGAATATATGATCAATATGGTCATGAGTGTGACCAACAAGAAGTAAACCAACCTTTACCTTTTGAAAATTTCTCAATTCAACAAGCATGTTTAGATATCCAAAAACAATTTTATTTTTGACTTCACGACTAGTGTTGTCTAATTGCATATACACAACTTCAGGAATATTATCAGACCAATGAGAAAGCACATCATGAATTATGGTTATGGTTGGATTTGCATCATTATGAATATTTGGAGTTGTGAAGTAAACCCTTGACGACATTTTCCCATTAAAGACCACATAATCGACCAAGTGAAACTAGCAAAAAATAAAATTGTCTTCTATAAATATTTTGGAGTGTAGAAAAAATGCGGTAAAAGTGTTTTCTTCTGGTCCATACCATCAATTATAAAATCCAAATATTTGTTTGGATTATCATAACACTTATTTCGATGCTTATACATTTTTTTCCTTTCACTTGTTTATTGATTATGATGCTCTTTAAGTGCTTTGACAATGGAATTTTCACATAACATAAAAGAAAGTTATTAATACATACATTTTCATAGTTGATAACTATATAATTTTTAAAAATAATGTTATGAATGCATACCTCTTTTTCTTCACATTTATCCTTCTTTTATTTAAGAGAAGCACATGTACTACAGACCCCCATCCTTGTCTTCTTAGGAATATGGACATTGTTGGATTCTTTCCTCCATATCTTCACAAAATATTGATATGCAATAAAATTAGCGTCTCCTTCAATATCTTCTGCATATTCTTTGTATAAGTTCTAGATTTATGGTCTCGAGAAATTATATGGAACATGTAATATGTATTTATTTGGCATACATTCTCCATGATTTGAAAAGAATTTTTGCATCCATGACATTGCAATATTTGTTAATGGTTCAAACTATCGTCTATGAAGTACTTTTGAATAAAATGTGGGACATTTTTTAATTTTTCTTGGATTCTTGATAGCCGAAAATTTCCAATTGAATGAAACATTTTGAAATCCTTTATATAAAGAAATGAAGTCCCAATATGATAATCATAACATGCCAATTTAGATTGCATGCACCCTACTAAATATGAATTTTGCATGCTTTTATTCATTGAAAAATATCTCTTCCTTTTCTCCAATGCAAATTTGAAATCCATATGTTCCAAGCAATCCTTTTGAAAACATTCACTTGAAATCAGGTCACTAATAGAACTTATTCTCGCAAGATATTATTCCCTACCCCTTGTATCACTAGAATGTCTGGGATTGATATGAAAAGGTCTACTCCTACTCCTAGATACAATATTTGCTGGAAACGTTTCCATCATTTCAACACCCTCTCTATAAGTATTTTCATCATCATGAGGAGGAATACTATCCTCACTGTGATGATTCTGAACATAGTTAGGAAATTCATCAGCATCATTGCCTGTAAAATATTCATTACCATCCTCACCTACAGGAAATTCTTCACAACCATCATTTGTGCTTTTGAAATACTAACTATGAGGATATTCTTCACCATCTTCATATGTGCCTTTGAGATCCTCGCTTGGAATAATTTCATCATCATTGTTTCTTCGTTTCAAATCATTTATTGGAGGAAATTATACACCATCATAATCTCTACTTTTGAAATCTACGCTTCGAGTAAATTCATCATCACCATGGGCGTCTTTGAAATCCTGACTCAGAGAAAATGCTTATTCACATATGTGCCTCTAAAATTATCATTTGGAAGAAATTCTCCATCCTCCCTTCATTAATGGTGCTCTCATAATCCTTAGGATTAGGACTAAGTGGAAGATTTGACTCTTTATTCATAGTGAAACTATCATTTGCAGAAAATTCTTCATCCTCCCCTTATTTTGTGGTGCTTTCATAATCCTTAGGATTAGGACTAAGTGGAAAATGTGACTCTCTATTTAATGGAAATTCTTCACCCTCCCCTTCATCAATGGTTCTCTCATAATCCTTAGGATTAGGACTAAGTGGAAAATTTGACTCTTTATTTACTGGAAATTCTTCATCCCGCCCTTCGTTAGTGCTGCTCTCATAGTCCTTAGGATTAGGACTAAGTGGAAAATTTGACTCTCTATTTACTAAAAATTCTTCATCCTACCCTTCGTTATTGTTGCTCTCATAGTCATTAGGATTAGGACTAAGAGGAAAATTTGACTCTCTATTTACCAGAAATTTTTCATCTTGCCCTTCATCAGTGTTTGTCTCATAGTCCTTAGGATTAGGACTAAGTGAAAATTTTGACTCTCTATTTACAAGAAATTCTTCGTCCTTCCCTTTGTAAGTCTTACTTTCATAGTCCTTAGGATTAGGACTAAGTGGAAAAATTGATTCTCTATTTAAAAGAAATTATTCATCCTGCCCTTCGTTAGTGCTGCTCTCATAGTCCTTAGGATTAGGACTACGTGGAAAATTTGACTCTCTATTCATAGTGAAAGAATTCATGTTATATTCATCAATATGAATAGAGTTGTTACGCGAGGAAGATGTTGATGCTCCAGAAAGAGAGACTTCACTATTAGAAGAATCCATGAATTTCAAACAAAAGATATTGAATGATACAATTGCACTCTCTCCCAATGACAATTTACAACTAAGAGAATGAAAATTTCCCTTCAAAGTTTCCCCCCAAAAAATTTCACTAAAAATTTTCCCTCTAAAAATTTCGTTTGAAATATTTCCCTCCAAAATTTCTCTCTAAAATTTATTTGAAAACATTCTACTAAAAGTTTGTCTTGAAAAATTTGACCCTACTTTTTGCATTCAAATTTTCCACACAATCTTTTCTTCAATGCATTCCTTCGAAAGTAAAATAAATCTTTTACTTAAATTATTCAACATTAACTATAAAGTAAAGTTAATTTTTATAATTTAAATTTTATTTTGTACCTGACATTTAAAAAAAATTAGCGTAAACCCATAATATTAACTATACATTAATTTTTTAATTTTAATTTTAATCTCACATTCAAGAAACGATAAAGTAATCCCATAATCTTCGTTATAATAAAATTTCATTGTTTTTATTTTTTACATCACATAAAGTCTTCCGAATGTTTCATTAAAAATCTTGGAGTGATTTTGTGGAGGAGCTACATTGTCATCGACGAGACATTCAACGAGAGATTTTCACATTTCAAAAGTTAGTTTTCTTTCTATTTTGACCATTTCAAAAGGAATTTAGGGAAAATAGGTTGTTTTATTGTTTTTATGATGAAAAAAAAGCATGTTTTCCTTTGTTTTCCAAGAATTTTTTTTGTAATCATATTTTAGGGCAAAAAAACACATAAAAATTCATATTATTTAGATATTTATATGAAAAAATATGAAGAAAAAAAACTCATATTTGTAGAATTTTTTGGAGAAAAAAATAAGAAAAATAATATTTTGTAGGGTTTTGAAATGGAAAAAGTAGTGCTCAATTTTTTTATTTTATTTATTTTATTTTATTTTTATTTCTATTTTCAGAGGGGAGCTCAATTCATTGATTCAAAATTTAGGAAATCATTAAAACAAGGAAGACCCATGTTCAAATCCCTCTGAGGTGATCGGTTTAGGGCAAGGAGGATAGGTCGTAAACCCCATAGGTTTACTAGTAGTTACTTGTCAGGCAGGTTGTTGGGTTCCTCTAGGAATCGACCCCCTTGCCCAAGGGGGGCCGCTGCAGGCCGCTGGCGCACCCGCCTGTTTAATTTTTTTAATTTTTTTGTTTTAATTTCCATCTTAAATGTTTAAAATTGAATTTTAATTTTTTTTCAAAACTTTAAAATTAAATTTTAATTGTTTTTTAATGAAATTATTTTAATTGTTATATTTGTTTTTTTTTTAATTAATATATATCTATATATATATATATATATATATATATATATATATATATATATATATATATATATATATATATATGAAAATGGCATCAAAGAAGGTTTATGTGAGTGTTTCTTGAACAAGAAAAGCAATTACATCATCTAAAGTTGTAGTTGGGCCCTTTATGAATATTGTTGAAAAAAAACAAACTGAGACACATGGTAAAAGTAAAGTAATTGGCCCCTCAAACGAATTAAAGATTATTTCAGAATGGAAGACGGAACGAGAAATAAATAAAACAAATTTACATGACACATTAAAGATAGAGAAAGCGATGAAGGTGTGAAATAATATCTATATGGTGGTATTATTTACAATGGTGGAAGTTATGAGGTGATGGGAAAAGTATGATACATATGTTTGGTGACGAATACAGATATTGTGTATGTTCTTACAAAACTACCCAAGTCACGTGAGAAAGTTAGATATCATTTCTTAATGATCAAGTATGACACAGATGAATATTCTACAAAGATGTCTAAAGAAATCGTAAACTTCATTGAAAATAACACTGTAAGTTTACTTATTTATATTTAAATCGTAAACTTCATTGAAAATAACACTGTAAGTTTACTTATTTATATTTAAGTGTTTTTCATTATTAAAAGTATCATTATATTTTTTATAACTTATTTATTATTGACACATTATATTTTTTTGATAGGATTTTGTTCAGAGTATTTCAATTATGTTGGGGGGAATTTATTATGTAGCGTGATATATTATGAATGTGACCAGTTCCTTACACACAGAGACAAAAGAATATAGGATAAAGAAGTAAAGAACAATACTTCACGAAACTACAATAATACATACAAGGGATCAACAAAGAACGTCTAGAGTGGATCAATCTAGTAAAGCTAGACATGTTACTTTTGAAGATGTGGAAGTTGAAGTTGAAGAATATGTTGTCATTACTAAGAATTAGATTAGAACTATTGTTGAAAATGAGAAAATCCATAAAATTCCAAAAACAAAAATGCCTAGGAATGTCTCTCTTCAATTGATGATGAGGAGATTTCTTGTCTAGAAGAAAATATGATAACTGACAGGAGGAACAAATCAAAAGTTGTTCATTCTGAAAAAATCATGGGCGGTAGTGAAGATCATAGTGAAAGCTCAAAAATACACATGGAAATCATAACACTAGGTGTTGATTTAGAGGATGAAATTATTAAAATAAAACAAAATGTCATTTAAAATCATTTGATGAAGACAAACTTAATTTATGGCGGTTTTACATTTCATATTAATTTCAATCAATTATATGATCCAAATGAAGGATAATCTAAATATCAAATTAGAAAGCCACACCACCTATATGTTTAGAACTTGAAAACATTGACCAGATACAATCCATATACACATGTGGTTGATTATGTGCTTCTTGTTGATTCAATTCAAGTTCCCAACAAAGAGGCATTTGATAGGTCAAGATGTCTTGAATACATATATTATCTAATTAGGGGGAACCATTCTTTAGAGGCTAGAAGACAATTAATGGAGGAATATCCCAATAACTGCCATTTTGAAACAATGAAATGTATCATTTATGTTGGTTTAACAGATACATAAGCAAATTTATTGGCATGGGATCATAATACAGATAATGAGTATAGGATGTCTATGACTTTCATCCAAAGGGTTAGGTTTATTCATAATGAATTTGAATAAAAATGTGTTAGGGATAAGACAAAGATTAGTTTAAGCTTTCAGAAGGAATGTTGTATGGAAATATGTTGTCAAATTGAGGAAAAAATCAATTCAAAAGGTGGAAAAGTAAATTTAGATATATTAAGAGGTACGGATAACATTTTCCAGTTGGCATTTAGAATTGGAGAGATACAGGAATTGATTAATGAGATTTTCGACATGTGGGAGAACATTGCCATAAAAAACCAAAAGGTTAAAAAATCTGAACGATTAATATGTACCAGTAGTAAGACATGTCCTGAAATTATGCATCTTCCAAATGATATGACTCTCACACCTTAGAGAACAATGCAAGGAGTGAAGGATGACAAACTTGTCAAATTAATAGTATCTTGTGTGAATTCAGGTGAATTATCATTAGACAAAATCTACGAGGAATTTCAAAAGTAGTTTGTTGAATTATTTTTACTTATTTTTGGATTATAATTTTCTTTTAAATATAACATATTGTTGTTAGTATTATTTTTTATGCATATCACTATATTAACATTTTTTACTTTATTTATTCAGTCATAAGTTTTATATAAAACTTCAAGAACATATGGTTAAATTGTTGAATGAAGAGAGTCAGGATGATGTTGTACGCACCCATATTCAAATTCTACATCAACACTAAAACATTTCTATCTTGCATTCAAAAAGATATGTTGATTTATACAATAATTTGTATTCATGTGTATACTACTTTTATTTTATTACTTATACATATATTTTTTTATTCCATTAAATATGCCGAAAAATGATGCAAATAGAGTACTGTATAGTTTCAAAACCTTTATTGAAAAAATTAAGTTGTAAAGGCTGAGAAAGCAGTGCCATAAGAATGTTGAACTTGATCCTAGTCTTAATCATTTCGTTTGAAATGGGATCTGGGCTATCCAATATCAAATAATATAAGGTGATTATGAATACATTGCAAAACTCACACCTATAGAAATTAGGTTGTAGATTTGTAACTACTCATGAAGTTTTAATCAAAATCATAAGACATAGATCTACACTACTACTCTACGGACATTAATTCACAATTTAGAACAAAAATTTCAGACATACAAGAAGAAATAACACACATGCAAAAAATATTTTTATCTGGGGAATTTTTTTTTCTAAAATCCCCAATTCCTCTTGCATTAATCAAATGAAATAGAGATGTATTAAAATTTGTTTTCTCAACTGAGATCACCCTGCAAGTGCACAACCTATCTCTCTGCTCACTGAAGGCCTCATACCTAGACTTAGTTAACTTTTCCCTCATCTTTATCTCCTATTTCCTTGCATTGTTCCTAGAGGAATTAGCCTATTATTTAGGAAATTCCCTCAATTGAATTGGGAAATTCCTTTAGATTGATCATCTGCATACATGCAACACTCGTACACTCAAGACTAGTCTACAACTGATGTTACATTACCTTGGAATCTCCACCTTAACTAGGTAACTCGAATTATCTGCATGCACTAGCTATTTTGGGTTGATTGATCAGTTAACTAGATGATCATTGAGTTTGACTAAAGTCCCACTCCTTAACTAATCTTCCACTAGTTCCTCCAAAAGTTGTAACTAGTTTAACTGAAAACAACCTAAGATAATTGACCTTGATTGCTACATATTAGCAATCACACATGCAAAATTGAAATCTAACTCCAACTCAAATTTACTGAGTAAACTGGGTGACACAAGCCATGTCACACAATTTAACATCTTCCAAATTTTCCGATGATGTGGAAATTCAAATTTTCTCAATTTAATCAAGACAAAATCAAATTGAGAATTTCTTGCTGCATTTTTCAACACTCCCTCTCAGAAAGAAAGGGATTATAAACCACCCCTATCCTACACCTGTGGAACTCAAACTTCCCTCTTTACAGTGCCTTTGTCAAAACATGAGGATTTTGTTCCTCTATCGAAATGTACTGCAACAACATTATCTGCCTCTGCATACAGTCCCGTAAATGGTGATATCAGATATCTATATGCTAGGATCGATCGTTTGATGCAACTCTAATTATCAGAGTATATCATAGTTGGTTCCATCATCTGACCAAACAATTAAACAAGTATTTTTCTCATATAGATCTCCTCACATGTTGCTTGACTGGAAGCCTAGTATTATGTTGTTGCTGAGCCTAGTGGCATAGATCTTTGCTTCATGTTGTACTAAGAAACTGTTGTGAACCAAACATTGAAAATTCCACCTAATGTACTCTTTCATTCTTATGGACTCCCCAACCAAGTTGCATCTGTGAAGCCACATAGACTCAATCCCTATGTCCGTATGTACCAACGTCCAACCTGGGTAGTGCCTTTGAGGTTCTGTAGAACATGCTTAGTTTCCCTCCAAAATAATTTGGGTTGCCTAACTATAGCTTGGCTCAATTTGTTGACTGCATATCACATATCTAATCGTGTTTTCACAAGATACATTAGTGAACCCACCAATTGCTGGTAAATAGTAGCATCCAATTCCTCACTTGAAGTGGCATCCTCCTTCCTCTAGTTGATCACTAGAGGTGTCTCCATGGGTTTGCAACTGTCCATGCGGAACCTATGAAGTATCTCGTTGGCATACTTGCCCCGAGAGACAAAGAGGTCCTCGTCACCTTTCCATACTTCCAATCTGAGGAAGTAGTGCATGAGACCCATGTCCTTCATTTCAAACTCTCTTGCAAGTTCCTCCTTACAAGATTTGATCAACTGCTCATCACTAGTTAAAATTAAGTCATCAACATATAAGACAATAATCAACAATTTACCTTCTACCAAGATATGATATAGGTTTGCATCCGCTTCACTTTTGGTGAATCCCAACCCAATGAGATAGCTATCAATCCCAGTGTACCAAGCACAGGGTGATTTCTTGAGACTGTACAATGCTCGCTTGAGTCTGCACACATGAGACTCTAAATCAAAATTTTTGAAGCCTTATGGCTGCTCGATATACACCTCTTCCTCAATAACTCCATTGAGGAATTTTGTTTTCACATCCATCTGGTGAATCTTCCACCCAATTTGTGCAGTTAGAGAAAGAATTGGTTTGACAGATGAATACCTTGCTACAGTAGCAAAGGTCTTCTCATAGTCAATCCCCTCAACTTGAGAGTACCCCTTGGCCACAATTTTTTCCTTGTAATTTTCTATGCTTACGTCCACTTCATGCTTTACCTTGAAGATCCATCTTGAACCCACAACTGATTTATCTGTTGGCCTTGGGATCACTTCCCAAACATTGTTCTTTACAATGGATTCATATTTGTCTACCATTGCATCAACCCATATAGTTTTCTCTATGCTTCCTCAAAAGAGGATGGCTCAGTCTCTACAAGCTCAGGCATTAGAGCCATGTAGCTAGTGTACCAATTTGGTGACCTTCCCTGCATTCACTGATTTTAAGGAGCACCCACATTCTCCCTCGTATCCTACACAAGTATCTCAAATTCCCTGGTCCTTTTCCTGCCTTATCTATATGGTTCTGCTTGAGTGGTTGTCCACACTCTCTGGTCCTCAATTTTTGTTTGCTCCACAACTTCTTGAGGTTCCTCCTTTAGAGCTAAAACTCCTCTTCTACTAGGATCTAAAGCTCCCTCTCAAGAGAGAAACACATGGATTTGTATTCATCAAATTTTACATCCCTTCACATAATATTCATTCTGAGGGATGGCAAGTACACACAGTAGAGTTTCTGTGTAACCCAAAAAAATCCCCAATTCTGCTATTGGCTCTAGCTTCTTCCTTGATTCTTTGGATACATGGTAGTAAACAAAGGCTCCAAAAATCCTGAAGTGT
This sequence comes from Pinus tabuliformis, assembly GCA_031772625.1. Lineage (NCBI taxonomy): Eukaryota > Viridiplantae > Streptophyta > Pinopsida > Pinales > Pinaceae > Pinus > Pinus tabuliformis. Next base: position 745,272,176 of record CM062816.1, on the reverse strand, counting down.
GACACATCTGGATTTCTCCCTGAGAAATCCTCTTCCAGTGTAATCATGCCTAGAATCTGATGAGGACTCTGGTTCTGCAAATAGACTGTTGTTTTGCATGCCTCGGCCCAAAAACGAAGAGGTAGGCCTTGATCATGCAAGATCACCCTCGCTTCTCCCACAATGCTACATTTATTCCTCTCAACCACCCCATTTTTCTATGGGTTGTGGGGTGTTGTCAACTCTCATCGAATGCCTTATTTTTCACATAAATTTTAAATTCATTGGACACTTACTCACCTCCATTATCACTTCTGATAGCCTTCACCTTCTTACCCATTTATTTCTCAACTAGTGCCTTAGATTATACTAACTTGGAGAATGTCTCATCCTTCTTCGGCATTGAGAAGATCCATCACTTCCATGAGAATTCATGAATAAAAATGACAAAATATTTATGCCTGGTAGTGGAGGCTATCAGGAAAGGTCCACGGACATTAGAGTGGATCCTTTCAAGGACTGCATTTGCTTTGTTTTCTCTATCATGGAATATAGATTTTGTGAACTTCCCCAAAGTACATAATTTGCATACATCTTGTTGCTCAAGTTCTCCTTTGGGGAGACATGTGGTTATCTATTGCATGATCTTCAAAGCACCATGATGAAAATGGCCAAATATTCTATGCCAAAGTTTGTCGACATTACGACTCTGCACCTTCTCCGCCTTTGTGCTCAATGCATCACAATCCTCCACATCTAGTTTGTATAGGTTCTTCACACGAAACTAGATCTGCTTCACCTATCTTGTGGCTATGTGTCTAAGGAATTCGTTTCCTTTCTTGAAGAACACATCATAACCACAGTCTTCAAAAACTGCAATAAAGATGATATTTTTCTTTAGTCCCGAAACAAACATGACATCCTTGAGCTTGAGGGGGGAGCCTGATTCCTTCTGAAAGTTGACTATACAAATCCCGATCACACAATAACTTTTATCGTCCCCAATCTTAATGTGCATTTGCATATCTTTCTCCTTCAGGTCACTGATTTTTTTTTTTTTCCCATCATATGGAATGATGCACCTGAGTCCAAGTACCACACAATCCCCATCATTGTGTTGGCCATGCATGCAATGAGGGTAAATTCAAGCTTGAATTGTGAAGCAAAAGCTTCACCTACTTCTCCTTTTGATGTCTTCTTTCTTGCCTTCTTATGTGGACACTTTGTGGCATAATGAACAAATTCATGGAAATGGAAGCATTTAATTTCTGAAAGATCTTTCTTCTTGCCCCCTTGACTGGATTCTGGTTTGTATTGGGATTTCTTCCCTTGTCCCTTCTTTTCCTTTCCATCCAATGCAAATTTTTCTTTATCCTTGCCCTTGGATCAAGTCCCATCTCTGGTATTTCTCCTTATTTTCTCTTGTACCAAATCAGACCGTAGGGGCTCCCAACTTGGTAGTTTATCCCTCCCATTCACAGAATCTTGATAGTTATGCTAGCTCTTGGGAAGGCCTAGAAGGGATAAGATTACCAAGTCTTCTTGAGGGGAATTAACACTGACCCTACCAAGTTCATCATGAAACTATGTAAACTTTCTCAGATACCGCGGAATTTTGTCATTCTTCTGCATCTTGATACTTCGAAGTTTATCCTTGAGTGCTTGCTTCTTGTGGTCACTACTATTCTTGAAAAATTCTATCAGTGCTTTCCCCATTGTGAATGAAGTTTCTTTTCTGTGGATATTTGAGACAATATGGTCCCTTACTCCCTCCAAGATGATTCTCCTCGACCTGACTACACCTTTCTTCCATTGAGAAAGGTTCTAAGAATCATATGCTTGAGGTTTTGCAAAATTTTTCTTGATGTATTCTAGCAACCCATTGTGACCCAATACTTCCTCCATGTGGTCCTTCCATGTAACAAAATTAGAGGTGCCTTCCAAGGCATACTCTTGCCTTAGTCCATTTAAGGCCATATTCTCAACTTTGAAGAAATCCTGCTACATCGATCATCAAATTCGAACCTCTGAGAAACAACTTCAAATTTCCTTCTCTAATGTGAATCCATATTTGATACCATGTCGAAATTAGGTTGTATATTTGCAACTGCTCATGAAGTTTTAATCAAAATCATAAGACATAGATCTACACTATTGCTCTGCAGAAGTTAATTCACAATTTTAAACAAAAATTTCAGACATGTAAGAAGAAATAACACACATGCAACAAGTATTTTTATCCGGGGAAAGTAATCTGCTAAAAACCCCAATGCCTCTTGCATTAATCAAATTAAATTGAAATGTATTACAATTTCTTTGCTCAACTGAGTTCACCCTACAAGTTCACAACCTATCTCTCTACTCATTGAAGGCCTCTGACTTGAGCATAATTAAATTTTTCCTCAGATTTAGCTCTTATTTCCTTGCATTGTTCCTGGAGGAATTAGCCCCTATTATTTAGGAAATTACCTCAATTGAATTTCACAATTCCTTTAGGTTGATCATCTGACTGCATGCAACACCCGTAAACTCAAGACTAGTCTAAAACTGATGTTACACTGCCTTAAAATATCCACCTCAACTAGGTAACTCAAATTCTCTGCATGTACTAGATATTTTTGGCTAATTGATCAGTTAACTAGATGATCACAAAGTTTGAATGAAGTCCCACTGCTTAACTGACCTTCCACTACTTCCTCCAAAAGTTGGAACTAGTTTAACTAAAAATAATATTATATAACTGACCTTGATTGCTACAAATGAGTAATCACACATGCAAAACTGAACTCTAACTCCTCCAACTTGAATTTACTCAATAAACTGGGTGAAACAAGCCATGTCACACAAGTTAACATCATCCAAGTTGTTGCTGATGTGGAAATTCAAATTTTATCAATTTAATCAAGGCAAAAGCAAATTGAGAATTTCTTGTTGCATTTTTCAACAATACCTAAAAGTGAGTATTCCCTAGTTATTGCAGATATTCTGCATGGTTTGAATTTCCCAAACATTGGATATGATAGTGAGCCTTATAGTTATCAATCTTTTAGCAAATTTGTTACAGGATTTCAACAAGTCACAACATCACCATTTGGAGATTTGTGACATTTCATTTGGACACACAATTTGCAATGCTATTATCAAGCTTCAAGGGAAAAGCAAACTCAATGAGGCGTCTTACATGGTAAGACATCGAAATTGTATGTTTGATTAATGTTAAAAAAATTATTTATGTACAAGCTAATTGAACTTTCACTATTTCATGTTACAAGAAAAAGTCAAATCTTATTGGTTGCGGAGATCAACCAATTATAATTGATTGTGAGTTCACTCATGTTGAATGTTGGACAAAAGAGATAGATAAAATCTTATTCTTCTGAATCTAGTAGATGGAAAGAGTCATAGCCAAGTATTGGTTCATGATGTTGTTGTAAAAAAACTAACATATGAAGATAAAGATGCAAAAGGAGAGATAGTTAACATTTATCAAAAATCATAGGAATTGATTAACTATATTATTAATTTATGTTCAAGGGAAGGAGATTGGGTTTTGGATTTATTCTTAGGTCCAGGTAAGTTTTATTATATAAACTTGAATTTCAATATTTCATTTTTCATTTTTTATGTGTTTATACTAATTCGCTTAATTATTTCTTTTGTACTTGATGATTAGGTACAACACTAGCATGTTTCCTACAAAAAGGAAGAAATTGCATTTCCATTGGAAAAGACTCACTACAATGCAATTTTATTCAGCAAAGAATTAATGTTATTAAACTTTTTCCAAATGCAATGGAAGAAGTTGGTTTGAAGAAAGGGGATTTTAATGAATCATGCATGGCGAAAAAGGCAATGGAACCTCGACCATCGGTACATGGAATGATTGGAAAGGGATACTTTGGGAGATTTACAGACATCGATCTATTAGAAGAAAAAAATGACCAAGCTAAAACACAAAATGATATGGAAGAAGACAATAATGAAACTCTAGAAGATGATGAGCATGGACTATATGATATTATTGATTAAATTTAAGTTATGGTTGCAAATCAAGTTCAATTTTGATACCTATTCATTAATTATACTTGTAATGTTTTGAATTTGAGATTTTATGAGAAGAATAAGTGTTCAATTATTATTGTTATATGTTTAATATTTGCATTATCTTATTTTCACTTTAATTTTTGTGTTAATCGTTTATTTATTTTTTAACTATGATTATTATTATTTTTCAACATAAAATCCATAAAAATTGTTATTTAAAAAAATTGGTTAAAATTTGTCCATAAAAATCATTTATTTGACATGTCATGTTTAGCAAAAAAGTCTCAAAATGTGTATTTTTTTGTCAAATGTTTAAAATTATAGCTCTTTTTGTGACAATTATATGATGTGCGTTGAAATATTAATTAACTATATATAAATATATAGAAATTCATAACTTTAAAATATTGACCCTTTTTTTAACTATGCAAAAAAAATGAAGATTTCATTACAAAAATAAAATGAAAAGAAAAGCACTTAAAAATAAATATCTCATGGAAGAAGAAGAAGAAGGCTACTTCCAAAATTGTTAAATTTAAAAAATAATTATCCGCACTTAATACATTAGAAAATTTAAAAGTGTCAAAAATAAGCCCTCTAAAAAAAGGGGTTGATGTTAAAAAAATTCTGCCTCTGCGCGCGCGGTCGGCTCCTCTGCTCTCAAGCTAGGGTTTTGCGACCTACAGCGCCGCCCAGGCTGCTGCGCCCCTGCGCACATCCTCGCCCTCCACTCTGCAGCCGGATGGAGTCTCCTGAGAGCTCTGCCCCCCCAGCGGATCCGCCCCCTGAAGTCGCAGCGTTCAGAAATTTGATTGCAAATGGGACAAATCGCCCTCCTTCTGCATCACAGCAGAAATTTATCAAAAGAATGGAGAAGATACCCTCTGTTGCCCTGCCAGAGGAGGACACCTGCAAAGCGGCTTTGAATTTGGCAGAAAGAGGCCTCATAGGCCAGTTTACAGGCCTATGGCCCTCCCCCAAATCTGTGGAGGAATGGACCCAGAGAAACTGGAAACCTCTGATAAAAGATGGAGTGAAGAGTTATTTTGTTGGCAAAGGGTACTTCGTTTTTGTTTTCGAAAACAAGGAAGACAAAAGTTTGATATTCAGAAACGGTCCCTACTTCATGGGGCCACAGGGACTGTATTTAAATCAATGGAACCCAGACTTTGATCCCTCTCAAGACGTCCCATCTGCTGTGCCGGTGTGGGTAAGGCTCCCCCATCTTCCCCTTCATTGCTGGAATCAAAAATCGTTTCAGACCATTGGGAACGCACTAGGTAAATACATAGATCAGGCTGTTAGAAGAGACCAATATTCCTGTGCGCGTATCTGCGTCGAAGTGGACCTTGAAGAAGGATTGCCTGAAGCGATCAAGCTCTCGGTGGCAGGGTGGACGCACATCCAAGAGCTCGACTATGAACAGCTCCCCTTTAAATGCAGACATTGTCATGGCTACGGTCACTTTGCCAAGCACTGCAAGAAGAAAGCGGAGGAACAGCCTGAAAAACAGAATGGAGATCAATGGACCTTAGTCCAGAGAACAGCCCAAGCAAAGAAAGATGCAGGAAAAAGCGCAGCATCAGGGGACAGAAACATCAACATCCCATCTCAGGAAGAGGGAGAAAAAGCAAAAGGAACCGAGGAGTCACAACCTGATCCACCGAACAAAGAACAGGAAAAAGAGAACCATGAGGAAACCCCTCCTGCAAGCAAAGAGGGAGGGGGAGACATCCAAGGCAGCCCCTCTAACCCCACCTATGCAGAAATCATAAAGAAAAAGCTAGTCGAAAGCTCTGAGTCCTCAGAGGAAGAGCTCTTTGAGAGACCATTAAAACGACCCGGAAGGAAATCTCACAAGGAAAAAATAGAAGAAGAAGCAGAACGGTTCAAAACCCAAGGGAGCCAATCCACGATAGAAATGACAATCGGAAGAAGCAGCAGGCCCAGGTCATCCAAGGGTGGCTCCACCCCTAACATAGGTAAATAATGAAGCTAGTCTCTTGGAATTGCAGAGGATTGGGGAACCCCGCAAAAATAGAAGCAGTAAAGGATCTTTTAAAGTCGGAACCTACTGACATCCTCATGCTCCAAGAGACTAAGATAGCAGGCCAAGCCCTGCTAGAAACCAGCAAATTAAAATGGAAGAAAAATTCAGGCATAGCTGTCAGCGCTCGGGGCTCCTCGGGAGGTCTGGCAACTCTCTGGAACGAAGATCAATTTCAGCTGATCAACTCTCACGAGACCCTGCATTGGATATGCACAGAAATAACTCACATTTCAAGTAAGTTACCTTTCTCTCTAGTCAATCTATATGTACCTGTCAATTACTCCGAAAAAAGAGACTGCTGGAATTCTCTGGCAGAGTTTCTTGAGCAGGAATCCCCCACCAATATCATTCTCGCTGGGGATCTCAACATAGTTTTGAAAGCCAAAGAAAAAAGAGGAGGTACCAACTCTAAGGACCCGATGGTGGGAGTAGTGGAGGAGCTTGCCCAGCACTGGGATCTGCAAGATTTTAACCCAATCCAAGGCTTATTCACCTGGTCAAACAACAGAACAGGAACAGATCATATCTCTGCTCGACTGGACCGATTTCTCGTGCAAACCTCCCTCCTCATGAACAAGAAAATCATAACAACAAAAATTCTGCCCAAGTTGTCCTCTGACCACAAGCCAATCCAGCTCTGTTTAGAAGATGAGGAGGATTTGGGCCCCATTCCATTTCGTTTTTCTCCTCAATGGATCGAAAGGGAAGGCTTTTTGGAGACTGTGAAAGCAGCTTGGGACACCTCCATTTCAGGCTCTCCAAGCTTCGTTTGGGAGCAAAAACTGAAGCTTACCAAAAAAGCATTGAAGGAGTGGATCAAGAAACCAGCTCCCAACCCCATCTCTCTTAGAGTCGCAGCAGTCCAGGCTTTGCACTCACTACAAAATGACATGGAAAGCAAAAATATTAATGAAGAACTCTTGGACAAGGAAACAAAAGCGCAGAGAGCAGCCTACCAATCTTTTAGAAAAGAGGAAGAATATTGGAGATTAAAGTCTAGGAGCCTGTGGCTAAAAGCCGGGGATCGTAATACCTCTTTCTTCCACCGACAGTACAGGGCTAGACTGTCAAGGAATCATATAGCAGAAATAAAGACTTCGACGGGCCAAATCTGCAAGGGCTTTCAACAAGTCAAAGAAGCAGCAGAATTACACTTCCAAAACCTCTACAACCCGGATGCTCAAGGTGAAGAAGCGGACGAAGCAGATTTCCTCAATCACATCCCCTCCTTAATCTCACCGGAGGACAACTCAGAACTATGCAAGCCTGTTTCAGAGGAGGAAATAATCAAAGTTATCTGGTCTATGGATTCCGACAAGGCCCCTGGACCGAACGGATTCACCATTCATTTCTACAAAGTATGTTGGGATATCATAAAATACGGTCTGCAAAAGATGATAAGGGGATTCATGACAAAAGCTAAAGTAGGTGGTAGCACCAACTCAACCTACTTAGCTCTGATTCCCAAAGACTCTAACCCGGAAACCTTTGCCAGATTCAGGCCAATTTCGTTATGCAATGCCTCCTATAAGATTTTGGCAAAGTTGTTAGCCAGCAGAATAAAGCCTCTGCTTCCCAGAATTATCTCTAACTCCCAAGGAGGCTTTGTGGAAGGTAGACACATTCTGGACAATGTCATTCAAGTGCAGGAGACTATACACTCAAGCAAGCAGAGGAAAGAGAAAGGTATGCTCATAAAGCTAGATATGGCGAATGCGTTTGACAGAGTCAACAGAGCATTCCTCAGCAAAGTTTTGCTCTCCTTTGGTTTTTCCACTCAGTTTGTTAACCTCTTAAAAGCATGCATGAATAATCCATGGATTTCTCCCCTCATAAATGGCAGGCCTGCCAATTTCTTTAAAGCCAAGAGAGGCATCAGGCAGGGATGCCCGCTCTCCCCCTATCTTTACATAATATTGGCTGAAGCATTAAGTCGAAAACTTGAAGCTGAAAGACTGTCAGGATCCATTCCGGGCCTCAAACCCTCCAACAGAGTAAGACCCCTGAACCATGCATTATTCGCAGATGACTCAATCCTATTGGGGGGTGCCTCAATTAGAATAGCAAAGGCCTTCGACACGGTCATCAGGAACTATTGAAAAGTCTCAGGAGCCTTGGCAAATGAAAGAAAAAGTGAAGTCTACAGCTGGAATACAGATCAACAGGAGCTCAATAATATAGCTAACACCCTTGGATTCAAAGGGAATTCCCAATGGGATAGAATCAGATATCTTGGGCTCCCCATAATCTCAGGGGTGAATAAGAGATCGTTATGGAGTGACATAATTTGCAAATTTAAAACCAAGATCTTGAAATGGGGAGGATACTGGTTGACAAAAGGAGGCAAGGTCATTTTAATTAAATCTCAGCTCTCTTCCTTAATTATTTACCAAGCAGCCTTTCTGCTTGCTCCCAGAAATGTCATGGATCAAATCTCCTCTTTCCTCAGAGATTTCCTTTGGCAAGGAGGCAGGGGCAATGATAAGAAACAACATCTTGTAAACTGGGAAACTGTCAAGAAGCCCATCGCTGAAGGAGGACTGCAAATTCGAGATCCTTCTCTGGTCAACCTCGCCTTAGGCAGCAAAATTCTGTGGAAAATGATCAAAGAACCAGGACATCCTGTAAGTGCCATATTGCGGTCAAAGTATACAAATAAAATTGATTTGAGAAATCTCCAATTGAGTTACACAGCTAACAGCACGCTGTTGTGGAAGCTTTGTTATAAGAGCTGCAATTTTTTCAAAAGAAATGTCTACAGAATACCAGGAAATGGTAAAAAAACTCGTCTTTGGCAGGATCGGATAATGGGACAAAATCCGCTAAGTGAAAATGAGGAAATCGCCGACTTAAGGGAATGGCTCATTTCTGTTGGGAAGCAAAGTTTATTTGATATCTCCTCATGGGATCAGAGAGACGATTGGGCCGGCTGGGCAATCCCCGTGCCTCCTGCCCACCTGCAACTGCAAATGAATACATTCCTGAAACTGATCGAAGACGCTTCACCGATACATCGTTCACTGCAAGATCGATGGGGCTGGGGTCAATCTGGAGAATATACAACAACAGAAGGATACAAAGCTCTTCAGACTTCGGGAAACAATAAGTACAGTGCCGAGTTCTGGAAAAACGTTTGGGAGCCTTTAGCTCTCCCGAAAGTAAATTTTTTTTCTAGACCCTGATTCACAACAAGATCTTAACTGGAGACAACCTTGCAAAAAGAAACTTCGCTGGCCCTCACTGGTGCGTTCTTTGCAGAAGCAACGCCGAGACTGCCCAACATCTCTTCATCGACTGCCAGTTTGCAAAGGAAGTATGGGAATTAACGCTCCAAGATTTAAATATAAGCTCCCCCGCTCAGATATCTGTCCCAGATCTCTTCGCAGATTGGAGCCATCGCTATTCTCAGTATATTCCTCAAAAATCGATTTGGTACAAAATCTGGAACGCCCTGCCCAAATTTGTCTGTTGGAAGATATGGCTGGCCCGTAACCAGAAGATCTTTAAAGACCTCCATCTCACTCCCTTGCAAGTAGCAGCTAAGGCCATATCTCTTCTCCTTGAAGCGGCTCAGCATCAGAACTACAAAGAGGATGCATCACTCCAGCAGGTAGAGAAAAGGTGGCTTGGAAAGTTTGAATTTCAAAATAGAAAAAATCTCCTTTCTCCACAAGCAGAGCCCCCAAACTGGAAAAAGAGAGACACAGATGAAACATTCCAGCACTGGTGGAGAGCTCAAAACTCCCACACAATCTTCTTTGATGGGGCTTCCAAAGGAAACCCCGGCCCCTCGGGCGCCGGTGGGATCATCTATTCCCCTGAAGGGCTCTCCTGAGATTCTTTCTGTTGGGGTCTTGGCCTGAAGACTAACAATCAAGCAGAGCTGCTCAGTCTCCTCAAAGCATGTCAAATTGCCAGAGAAAAAGGGATCAGAGACATTCAGGTTTTTGGAGATTCGGAGATTCTTATAAAGAAGTTGAATGCTGGAGAACTATTCAGAAATGCAGGCCTTAATAGATCTCTGGAAAGATTGAAAAGAGTGCTCTCCTCCTTTGCTTCCTACAAATTCTTCCATATACTTAGAAGCTCAAACAGCGAAGCGGATTTGATGGCCAACAAAGGGGCTGCTCTGGATAAAGGGTTGCTGTTCATAAATGAGGACAGATATGTAGAAACTCCTTACTAAATGCTTAGATAGATCAGCTGATTTAGAAGTACAAGCATGATGTAAACAGGGCTGCTTTGGCAAAGCCCCACTCTTTTCCTACTAAAAAAAAAAAAAAAAAAAAAAAACATATCTGTTATAGTTAAAAAAAAAAAAAAGGGTTGATGTTGCATCAACACTTTTCAAAATTAGTAGAAAATCACTAACATTTAAAAAAATGTTCATATTTGATACATAATAAAATTTAAAGTGTCAAAAATATGCTAAAAAAAAGGTTTATTCTAAATCAACATTTTTTAAAATCAAATGATTTTTTGCTACCTCAAAAAAATGAGAACTCGGTATGGTTCTTGTTTGATAGTTTACATTGTTTAAAAGGATTGATGTGAATAGAACCACCTTTCAATTCAAGAGATTGGTTATGATATTTTGGTTGCAATGATGTCAATTGATAAGGCCATGGTGTCAAAAAATTTAAAAATTTAACGCCTTATAAAAAATGGGTGTTGCTAGTAGAGGTCAATATTTATTGAGGAGTTGATTTTAAGGTTTTGATTAGAAACAGTACAAGGTTGTTAAGGCCATGGTTTCTCAAGGTTGTAAATTCAGTCCCAAAAAGAAAACAAGTGCTACTAGTAGCATCACTTTTTGAGATAGCTATTAAAATGACCACTAAATGTGACCTCTAAAAAAGTTAAAATTCTAAAGGATTATTGTCAAGTCAATAACTATGTTTAAACCATTAAAAGTTGAACTTGGACTATCAATGATAGTAAAATGTTTGATATAAGGGGCTCAATCCATGTATTAGGTTTGATTAAGGGATTGTTCATCCTTTGAATTCACCTTTTGAACATTCAATAAAAATAGGGGCTTGATCTCAAAATTATGTCATGATTAAGCAACTAGGGAACTTTAAAATTTGTTGGAAGGGATCTTTGGGAAAAGCTTGATTTATGAATTAGGCTTTTTGTTTGTCAAGTCAAACCAATGCCTTGATTCATTAGAATGTAACCAAAAATCCCTTTTGACTTTACAAATTTCAAGGGCAAAAGGATCTTATTACTCAAAATAATTTTATTAAATGATAAAAGGTTAAGTAAATTGAGTGTGAATAAAACTTTCTAGTTACCTAACTCCCTCATCTTGTAATCCTTTTTTACGACCTATAATTGTTTGAACCATTTTTTGCATGGTGCAAACAACAAATAAGTGGTTTCACAAACCATTTCAAAGCTAGGTGGGCAAATTTTGTGACCTATGAATTATGAAATTGATTCTCAAAGTTGCCTTGAATTCATAATCCTTAAAAACCCTCAAGCATCCTTTTCTAGTGGTTAATATGGCAATTTTATTGTGACCCCAATTTTTCATTATAAGGTATTCTTTAATCAAAATTAGGTGTTGTTTAAAATGTTGCTTTGCTTGTCTTACATCTATGTTGTATAAGTTTTCAATGCATTGATATATATTGGTATTGTTATACTTGTATTTTCAATTATATGCCTTACAAGGATGTTATTTGATGTTATGAGGTGAAATTAAAGAAATGAGAAAAAGTTATATATTTATTGCATAAGGAAATAATTATTTCATCACAATTTCATAATTATAAAATAACAATTATTTCATAATTTAAGAAAAACTCATAATGGCTTGGAAAAAAACCCATAATGTATTGGGAGAAGATCATAATTGATAAATAATCTCATGGTAGGTTGGTAGAGGCCCTTATTTGAGCACGAAACTTATACAAGGTCTGTAATTGCTTAGTTCACATGTGATGAAACCTATTTTAGGTTGGAAAAAAGTTGATAATTGAGCATGGAACCTATGTGTGATTTAGATCCACCCAATTCACATGCCATGAGGCCTACCTTCAAGCTCCTCAAATATTTTATAAAAAGGAGGCAAGTTAAGGGAAGAAGGATGAAGATAGAAAAGAGAGAAGCATCACTATGTTGGTAAGAAAGATCATAATCCTTTAGTCTTATGCTTATTGATTATTGTTGGGTGTTGGGAATCAACATAAGTGAGAGCATCATCCTATATGAAACATTTCATTACCTTCTTTCCATTTATATGAAGTTGTATCTCATTTCTTCCAAATAAGAAAGGATTACCAAAGAGGGGCTTAAATAACTTGGAGTTAGGAGTATAGCAATAGACTCAAGGTATTTTTCACTTGTTGTTACTCATCCTTTTAAATATAGCTCTACATTCTTTTCCCCCACCAAACATAGTGTTAATCATTTTTATTCTATTTATGATTCAATTTTGGAAGATCTAATAGTCCTTGAGGTATTATAATAGATCTAATTGTATGTAATTATGTTTTATATGTCATAGGATTTGAGAAGGGTTATTATTTGTCTTATGCATCGGTAGAAAGTGCAAGAAGTTGTATATAAGCTAGATATTCGTAGCTTATTTAGAAGGATATGATTAGAAAACCTTTGAGAAAATGCAAGCTATCCTTGTTCTTACTTCTTTAGCATAGTTTTTTTGTGTGCATTAGATCTAGGTGAAAACCATAGTGGCCTATCCTATTGTTTGTTGTTGGAATATCCCATGATTGTTCCCCTTGGTTTTCAATTATGAAGTGGTAACCATAATGAATTTTCCTAGTGTATATGCAATTTCCATCTTTGAATGGTCACTCCAAGAGAATTACTTAGTAGCCTATTTGATTCATGTTGGCTATAGTCAATCAAAAAGGGGATAAATTAAGTTAATTATTTAAATTTCATTTGGGTGAGAAAGTAACATGTGAAGGTGGCATTGATTTAGTTATAAAATAGATACTCGTGGTATTCTAATGATCTCTAATATTATGATGATAAAAGAGAGATTAGAGCTCACTCTTAGGCATGCTTAGTATTTTTCCTCGAATTGATTTGGAGAGCTCTTGTAGCTTCTTAGTGCAAGGGGTGAAACCCTTGAGAGAATATGTTTCAGTGATGAAATAAATCCATCCTAGGTGATCAAAAGGAATATACACTTAGATTCTTCATAGGACTTCATTGTCAAAGAAGGAGATTTATCTTTTTGGCTAAAACATGGGCATCAAATAAATTGTGGGAGCCAAAAAAAGGAGGTTGTACCATTATTTTGCTATCATACAGGGTAAAAAGGGGGTGGGAGGGCGTACCTCTCTACTGCTTGTTGTGGCTCTTCCAAGAAGGGAATTTCTGTCTTCATCAACAATTTCAACGTTTTTTGGGGTCAATTTAGCCACCAATAGTTTATGATGACAAGGGAGGCCAATTTTATCAGTATATCTACAAAATATGGGTTTTGTGTGGGTTGTTTTAGCCTAATTTTTTTTTATCTATGTCCAACACATTTCACTCAACAAATTGAGCTAATATGTGCTAGGCTAAGGAATCTCAAGGGGAGGCCGAATTAGCTCAATAATTATTTTCTAACAAATTCATCTATAACAATTTGTAAGGGATATTTAAGTACTATCATATTCATCTATTTTTCCATCCAAATCTTGTTAGGTTCTCATAATCATTTGGTTGAGTTTGTTGTTGTAAATTTTTTTGTGAAATATTGGTTGTATTGCTATTGTGCTAGAAGGGTTTTATAGCTACCAAGGTGTTTTTGTTTGTGGTAGTTTACCATGGTATTAATAAAAAAATATACTATTTTGGATAATAAAAAAATTGTTGTGATATTTTTGTTGGGAAGGGATTTTTCAAGCAAAATTTTTGACAAAAGTTTTTCAAGGTAAAAATCAAAGCAAAGAAACTGCAAGGATTTTTTTTAGTAGGGTATATTACAATGGTATCAGAGAAATTTTTCCTATCATCCTGTGAGTGCATGTTATCTTGATGTTTTCGAAACAAGGAATACATCACCTAAATGAGATAGAAAAAGGGAGATAACCATCTTCACTCATAACTAGAAGAAGAGGAAGACATGGGCGATAGGAACGAATAACCTAAGGGAAGCACAATGAATATTTTAAATGACCTTGTGATCTAAAATTGGATTAGGTGATTTCTTCCTCTTTTCCAAAATCAAATAAAACAAAACAAAACTTACGACTGTGTCAATGCTTTGCAAGGTTAAAATGGGTCTTGAAACAACAGGTTTTCCAATGATTCTTAAAATCATGAATCAATATTCATCTGTAATTTAACATAATGAACATAAAAACACATAATCCATGTAGGAATAAAGAATAGCAAGACAAAAGGTTTATCGATAGAGTTCACCCCTCTTGGGCTACATCTTCGGCCTTGTCAATGTGACTAGACTACTCATATATTCAATATCAATGAAGTACATAAACATTTGCTATAGGTAAATAAGAGGCTATTACCCCTACAAGGTAATGTTCTCCTACAAAGAATTCTCACAACAACAGAAACTCAAAACATCTCCTACAAAGATGACATACTTCAACTGAAATGAGCTAAAAACATCATGTGAACCCTTCAATTCCACATTAAAGCACATAATCAAAACTTCATGATAAGAGAAGTTGAACTTGAGTTGAATCCTGCTGGTTACAACTGCTACAGTAGCCTTCTAGAAGTAAGAATACCCCTACAAGGTCTTCTCCATGACCAGTACCTCCTAGAACGACTTCCAAGCCCTGACTGATCCATACTCCTTTAGTCTCAAACCTATGAAATGACTCTGTAGATGTGCTCAAATTAGAAATTAGAGGTTACCAATGGATTTAGAACATCCAAAACCCCTTAAGCAACCTCTTTTTGTACTCAATTTGGATAAAAAAATCCAAAATGTCATGAGCTCTAAGCTCTCTCATGAACTTGACTGTTAACCATCGTACAAATTCTCCCTTCTAGCTAATTTTCCTACAAATCCACACCTAAAATCGTTAAATGAAGTGATAATTCTGCCCTCCATAGGTGCATTTATTCAGACCTTTAAATTAGCCTCTAACACCTTGAGACCGAAAATCACGGTCATTTGGGCACACAAGGCGAAGGGTTGGGCCTTAACGCCTGCCCCCATGGGTTAGGGCCCCTCGAAGTTGGCGAGTGGGTCATATGGCCCCATGGGGCCATCCGTCCGGCTAACATCCTTCCCTTCCTACCGGGCTCCTTTTCCTCTAGTGCACAGAGTCACATGAGGTCCATGGGACTTGGGGTTGGCCCCCACATGTTAGCGCCTTCCCGAAAGCGCTTTTCATATCCACTAAGGGTCATTTCAAAGGCCAAGAAACCATGGGTTGACCCCCTCACTTTGGTACCTTCCTCCGACACCCCACAGTCTGCACCTGTGGTCACATAAATTGTGGGATAACCAAGGGCTAAGCCATTTTCCTTCGCCCGAACTGTTAGTGCTTCCGGGGTATATGTATTGGTCATGTGTGCTATTATGATGGCACCGAGACCTTGGGCTAGGGCTAATACCTAGCCCTTGTCTCCGTCGCCTGTGGTCCCATGGCCGTGGGGTAGCTGGGGACTAGGGCTTAGCCTCAGACCCTTTCCCCAATGAACAATTGCGCAAAACATATATAGTGCCTTTGCATTATAGTTAACAAGTAACATAGTGCACCCTAGCGGTAAGGCTTGAGAATTATGGGCACGAGATCTCGCGTTCGAATCCTATGGGGCAGTTTGGCCCTTGACCATAAAATTTTGACCAACCATTGGGAGGCCACGTGGTTGCCCACCACTAGCCCACGAGCTTCCACCCATTGGACCACAAACCCACCAATCAATAGCCAAAAAAATTCGACCAAACTGGAGAGGCCAAGTGGCATCCTGCCATTGGCCCACATTGCATAGTCAGCTTGCCTAGTCACCTTACCCAATCAGCATACAGACTACACAGTCAGTGTACGTGCAAAAATTTTGCTTGTTTGGGAAAACTAAATGTGATATTAGGAGCATACAATATTGGTTTTGAGTCATTCAAGTTGTGTTGGATTCAGATCAGTGAGATATTCAATTTGATGCTTGTTTGAAGAAGTTATGGGCACTTTCATTTTTGAGCTTAAAATTGATCACCTGATCACACCTCCCCAATAGGAACTTTTGGACTCCAAAATTTTACTTCCCTAATCAATAGGAAGAGGATAGAACTAAAAAACATCCAAAAACTCAATCCAAAATGTAAAATTTTCAATTGGTTCCCTCCAAGCCTCAATCAAGGCACTTCACTTATCATCCTCATGAATACCTATAGTCCTGTTAAGAATTGAACCACCATTCCTATCAATGTTATAGGAACAAAATATTGATGAGTGGAATCTGAACATTCTCTCTACTCTCATCTTTGCACGACTCCAAAAGACTTCATCTTGAATTTTAAACTGTTGAAGAAAAACTTAACCCCATACACAAAATAAACTTGCTTTAATGTCTTCAAGCTGAGCTTGTACATAAAAAATACATTGCTACAAAATTTTCCATGATATTATTGACCTTGCCTACAATACATAGTCATCTTATACAATCTTAAAACAAAGATTCAATTCACACAAGTTTCAAATCGAATACTTGTACAATGAACATATGACAATTTCTAGACAGCTTTGAACAACAATCTTGTACATTCGCAAAATTCCTTGAACATGTGGACTTATAACGAGCCAATACATACATCAATGAAAAACATCTACTTGTTGAAAATAGTAACAATAATGTTCACTTTACAAAAGTACCTAAATAGATAATGACAACAAGTATTTACAAAATTTTACAAAACAACTTTACAATAAGTGCACCCAAAATTTGCCTCTCCTCGGCTTGTGGGTTCTCTTCTTGCACCATATTTGTTTTGAAGGTTGCTTAAGATTGTGGAGAGTTCTCTTTGCAACCTTTTGTTTCCCTTTCATTATGAAACATAATCTCTTTACCTTTCTTTGAATGAAGTTATGGATGTAACTTCCAACATTGTTCAGTGTCATGTCCATGCACTTCGCAATGACCACAAAAAACTTCTTCTTGTTTGTTGACATATAATTTCTCTCATGCGAAAGAAATTAATTATGCTTGATGCCCAAAATTTGGTTCATTCGTTTAACTATTATCATAAGTTGCTCACATACATCCACGTAATGGTCAAAATCATAAAAAAATGTACAAGGGTATTGATTCCATAAGTATTCAAAATTTCCATGCACTAGAAAACACTCTTGAGAGTTATACATGTCTCTAGAGTTGGAGCTTCAATGGTTGTCACAAGGTGGTGACATCTCATCCTCAGATGTTTGATGTACATCAAGCTGTTTGGAGCATTCTCCAAACTCCTTTTGGCCATATCCTAATCCTTGGTACTTCGATCTTTCCTCAAACATAATTGGATTGGTAATACCTTGACCATGTTTGCCAAGACCTCCACCTTCATATCCCATCTTGGAAAATAACTTCATACCTATTCC
Organism: Pinus tabuliformis; assembly: GCA_031772625.1. Lineage (NCBI taxonomy): Eukaryota > Viridiplantae > Streptophyta > Pinopsida > Pinales > Pinaceae > Pinus > Pinus tabuliformis. The sequence continues at coordinate 745,254,566 of CM062816.1, read as the reverse complement.
CTTGGTATGTTGCTTGAACGCTGCAAAATATTTGTTATGCATATAAACAGAAGGAGTGGAACTTGAGATGCTAATTACCTCCTTAAATTTTTCATTCATCCTTTCAGCTTTCGATGATGATGATGTTTGTAGGTGACTCTAGCCACCCACTCTTGTCCACTTAAATATTGTGTGCTTCTTGAAGATGTTTGCAAAATGCACATGCAATATCTTCCACATATGGTCCAAAACAACTATTTGAACCATGAGCACATACTGGACTCATTTTAGAGGTTTCCCTTGCTGGTGCAGGAGTTGAACTTTCTGCAACTTTCTCATCAAGTACTTGTTGCAATACAAAGCGCATGTGTCTCTTCTCCTCTTCAGTTATCCCCAACATCCTTCTCAATTATATGTTCTCCATTTGAATAGCTAAATTCTTCTCCTCTAGCTCTTGAAGACTCTTTTTGCTGCCCATTCTTGCAACTTGGTCAACTAGTGCTTTGATACCAAACTGATTTGAAATTGGATTATGTGATTTCTTCCTCTTTTCCAAAATCAAATAAAACAAAACTTAGGACCATGTCAATGCTTTGTAAGGTTAAAATGGGTCTTGAAACAACAATTTTTACAATGACTCTTCAAATCATGAATCAATATTCATATGTAATTTAACATAATGAACATAACAACACATAATCCATGCAAGCATAAAGAAGAGAAAGACAAAAAGGTTTTTTTATGGAGTTCACCCCTCCTGGGCTACATCTCTGGGCTTGTCAACAGGGCTAGACCACTCATATATTTAGTATCAATGAAGTACATAAACATTTGTTGCAGGTACATAAGTGGTTATTACCCCTACAAGGTATTGTTCTCCTACAAAAACTCTTACGACAACAACAACTAAAAACATCTCCTAAAAAAATAACATTCTTCAACTGAAATGAGCTAAAAACATCATGTGAACCCTTCAATTCCACATTGAAGCACATAATCAAAACTTCACGATAAGAGAAGTTGAACCTGAGTTGAACCCTGCTGGTTAGAGCTGTTGCAGTAGCCTTCTAGAAGTGATAACACCCCTACAAGGTCTTTTCCATGCCCAAATACCTCCCAGAACTGTTTCCAAAGCCTGAATGATCCATAATTGGTTAGTCTCAAACCTGAAATTAGAATTTTTAGATGTTCTAAAATCAGAAATTAGAGGTTACTAACGGATTCAGAACATCCAAAAACCCCTAAGTAACCACTTTCTGAGCTCAATTTGGATAAAAACTCCAAAAAGTTATGAGCTTTAAGCTCTCTCATGAACTTGACTATTAACCATCCTACAAATTCTCCCATTTGGCTAACTGTCCTAAAAATCTGCCCTGAAAATCGCTAATGAAGCAACAATTCCACCCTCTGCAGGTGCATTTTTTCGGGCCTTTAAATTAGCCTCTAATGCCTTGAGACTGAAAATCATGGTCATTTAGGCACAAAAGGCCGAGGATTGGGCCTTAACACCTGCCCCTGCCAGTTAGGACCCCTAGAAGTTGGGAAGTGGGTCATATGGTGCCACAGGGCCGTGGGTCGAGCTAACAACCCACCCTTCACTCTAGGCTCCTTTTCCTCTGGCGCGCAGGGTCACATGAGGTCCACAGGACCTGGGGCTGGCCCCCACATCGTAGCACCTTCCCGCAAGCGATTTTCACATCCGCCTAGGGTCATGTCAAAGACCAAGTGACCATGGGCCAAGCGACCATGGGCTAGTCCCCTTGCTTTGGCACGTTCTGCCTACACCCCACAACCTGTGCCTATGGTCACATAAACTGTGGGGTGACTCAAGGCTAAGCCCTTTTCCTCCGCCTGAAATGTTAGCACTTTTGGGGTCTATGGCTTGGTCCTGTGTGGTATTGCGATGGTGCCAAGACCTTGGGCTAGGGCTAATCCATAGCCCTTGGCTCCCTTGCCTGTGGTCCCATGGGTGTGGAGTGGTCGAGGGCTAGGGCTTAGCCTTGGCCCTTTCCCCTAATGAATAATTGCGCAAAACAAATATAGTGCACTATATTTAACAAGTAACATAAAGTGCCTTAGCAGTAAGGCTTGAGACTTGTGGGCATGAGGTGTCATGTTCGAATCCTGTGGGGAAGTTTGCCCCTTGACCATAAAATTTTGACCAACCATTGGGAGGCCATGTGGTTGCCCACCACTGGCCCACGTGGATTCTACCCATTAGACCATGAACCCACCAATCAATAGTGAGCAAAATTTGACCAAACTGAAGAGGCCAAGTGGAATCTTGCCATTGGCCCACATTGTACAGTCAACCTGCCTAGTCACCTTTCCTAGTCAACATACTTGCACATTTTTTTTCTTGTTTGGGAAAACGATCAGAACGCGATATCGGGAGAATACGATATCAGTTTTGAATGATTCAAGTTGCATTGGATTCAGATCGGCAAGCTCTTCGATTTAGCTTCGGTTTCAAGAAGTTATGGGAATTTTCATTTTTGAGCTTAAAATTGATCACCTGATCACCTTGCAAGGGGGAAGCAACAATTGGTTTAGTTTATCACCTATCTTATTGAGCTCATTCTACAATCCAATATGAGGGCAATGTGTAATTCCATCCGTGCTCAATTTGGAGTTGACATGTGTCCCTTAAAAAAGTAGTTTAATTTTTTTTAAATGTCATCTATAATAAAGACATAAATTAGTTATACATATTTGGTTACTTTTAATTAAAAGCATTATAAAATGTCAATAATCTCATTCTCATAGTGCTCACTCAGTTCACTATTAATATTACAATATAGTATGAAAAAGATGATGTAAAAATATTTCACTTTCACTTTTGAGTTATAAATAAAATATTTCCATGTCTATATTAAATAATATAATTTTATATAACTTTACAAAGATATAGTAATTAAAAAATAAAAATAAAAAAACTTATATTTCTTTTATAAATATTTCGATATAAAACTTAAATAGGCCATTTGAATATCCATATTAACTAATATATTTTAATATGAACTCTATATATATAGAAAGGAAAAAAGTGTGTGTGTGTATAATAGAGAGAGAGAGAGAGTGTGTGTGTATATGTGTTTTAATTTTGACCTTAGTAAAACATTACAATACTCAAAAGGAAAAAGTAATCAAGGTTAAATAATTTGGTTAGAGATAAATGTGTAATTCATTCCAGTTTTAATATAAAATATTTTTAATAATAAATTATTCAAAAATACAATTTAAACAATGAAAAATTACACATGATCTATATATAGAGAGAGACATAAAACCACTATAGATCCATCTAAATCACATATTTATCTAACACTAAAAGGAATTAAATCTCTTGACGTGTAAATATTTTTTCAAGTTCTACATTCTAAAAAGAAGTTTGCAATAATGAGATTTGATCCCACTTGGCTCTTGGTAGATCCATGGTTAAGATGGATGTATACTCGTAGCAAACACTCAAGGGGACTAAAATAGTGTCGGCTACAATGAGTCAAGATGATTTAAAGGTAAGAATGGGAACCATGTTGAAGGGATAAACACACATATCATAATTCAGAATAACCCTTAGACAATGAGTACAACGACTCCTAGACCACTCATACCTCAATCCTTGGAGGAACAACTAGAAAGCAAGGTCAACAAGAACAAGGTGAAGGTTTTTATGATTATTTGAAGGAGTATCAAGCTCTTGGTGAGTAATTTCATGTATCCATTTCTTTATAGGGTTTTGTACCATTAAATATAGAAATTATCCAAGAGAGTAAAATAGGGGCTCACAAAATTATGATCTTCCATGAAAGTTTGGGAAATTGTCCATCCCTTCATTTATTGGTTCATCCCAATGCACTGTCAAAGAATGGGTTCAAAACTTAGACACCTATTTCTAGCTCAACCCTACATTGGAGAAAAATGCCATTACATTTTCTACACTTGATTTGGAGAGAGAGGCTCATGAGTGGTGATACCATGGGCTAGTCACTTTGGGGAATTCTAGCATTACCTCATACCTCGACTTCACACAAAGTATAATTAACCATTTTTATAAGAAGGACCCGGAGATGCATTTCAAATAGTTAGCATAGTTCAAGTAGATAGGTACAACAAGTGCCTACATTTCATAGTTTCATAGGCTAGCATTCATGGTGATAGATGTGTTGGAGCACAAGTTGATTATGTTATTCGTTGAAGGACTATTTGAACCCCTACATGGTTAGGTTAAGGCTTTCAAACTAGATTCTCTACAAGATGTTATCACCAAAACTTGAGACATGGAGGATGTAGTACAAAAGAATAAATCATGTCCCATGCATTCTCTTCCTCAAAAAAAAATAAAAAAGGAAAAAAGAAAAAAAAGTTTCCCTTCTAGAAGGAGTGGAATGGGAAAGGAAAATTGGATGATGAGATTTGAAAGGAAGTGAGAAATAATAAATTTTGATTTAATTGTAAGGAGCCTTGGGAACCAGGTCACATGTTCATGGTGAAGGGAAAGTTTCACTATGTAAAGGTTCTTCCAAATAGTGATGGGGAAGAAGAGGTAGGACAAGCTTAGGACAATGAGCATGGCAGTACAAATGTTGAGTAGCCTTGTGTGGAGACCAAATATGGAACTATAGTTTCTCTATCAAGTGTCCCCATATACCACACTTTCAAGGATACATGAGTAATACAAGGATAGGGTGTCGTTGTCTTGATTAATGGTGGGTGAACCCATAACTTCATTAACTCAGCGTTGGTAGCCAAGAGAGGAATTCCTACATAATACTTTGAGGGGTTTTATGTTGAGGTGACTAATGGATACCATATTACATGAATAAAAAGGTTCCATGGGTGGAGCTAAATATGGGTAACTACATTATAATTGACAACTTCTATGTGGTGGAGTTAACAAACACTAATCTTGCATTGGGTTTTTAGTGGCTTATTTATATAGGAAAACACTCAAAAGAATACTAGACAATGGAGATGGAATTCACTAGAATAGATGGTAAGAGGGTGGTTATAATGGGCATGTCAAATGGTGCTCCTATGGTTGTTACATCCAAGTAGATGAAAAGCATATCCAGGCATGGTGATGTATCTTGTGTAGCAAAGTGTTTGATTACGACACAAAAACCCTCCAATAGAAACCAATTATATCATGAAGACATTTAGTCATTGATGAGCAAACGTGATCGAGTTGCTGGAGATGTACTTCCAAGAACGCCTCTTGACAGAGACTTTGAGGACACCATTGAGTTATAAGAAGGGGAAAAACCCATCATAACTACTCCATACAGGCTCCTGAAAAAGTTCAAATATGAGACAGAGAAAAAAGTCAAGGAGTTTTTATAGATGGGACATATCAGACCTGTCTCTAGTCCATTCTCTTTGTCAATAGTTTTGTTTAAGAAGAAGGATGGAACGTGAATATTTGTACTGAATTTTAGGATCTGAATAAAAATACAATTAAAAAAAGGTAGAAAATTCCCAATGTCAACAAGTTGCTAGATGATTTGCATGGGGTAGTATACTTCTCAAAGATTGATCTCCGACTAGGAGATCACCAAATCAAGTCTAGGGAGCAGGACATTCACAAGATTTCTTTTGGGTGTCATTATGGGAAGTATGAGTTCTTGGTCATGCCATTTGGGTTGACCAGCACACCTACCACTTTTCTATCCTACATGAACCACATCTTCTAAAGGGAGTTGCATATTTTTTTTTTGGTGTTATTTGATGATCTCCTTATCTATAGCACAACGTGGTAGGATCCCTTGAGGAAATTAAATGTGTTAATGGATATTATGGGGGAGCAGTCATTATATTCCAAGGAGTTAAAATGTGAATATAGTATGATAAAGATTCTATATTGGGTCATGTGATCAGTATGTAGGTACATTAGGAGAAGATTTAGGCCATATTAGATTAGCCACCGCCTAAGACCCTTACAGAGTTGTGGGGATTCTTTAGATTATGAATCTATTAAAGGCACTTTGTTAAGGGGTTTTTGCAGTTGGGTCCACCCTTCATTTATCTTATGAAGAAACATGGATTTAGGTGAATAAAGGAGTCTCACTAGGTATTTTACAAGCTCAAGGAGGTGATAAGAACTTGTCCAGTACTAGCACTTCCTTATTTCACCCAGCCCTTTGTGCTTGATTGTGATGCTTTAGGAAATGGTATAGGTGCCAGGTTGAAGTAGAATGTACATTTGAAATCATTTCAGATATTGAAGCTTAGGGAACCAAAGAGACTCTACTCCATCCATGACAAGGACATGTTCTCCATTATGCATGCTCTAGCAAAGTTTAGACAATATTTGGTAGGTGGTATATTTGCGGTTACTTTTATAGGCCATTTTTTCACATTTGTTCAATAGGCCTTCAAACGGGATCAATTCACATCCTTCAACATATTGTCATCATCCCTACACAAAGCCCTAAGCATGACTCTCCTAAATCCCTGAATTTATGCTCTTGAGTACAAAGTTTCCAAGATTTTAAGGCCCAGTGCAACCTAGCCCTTTAGGGACCAGCGTTGACCACTAGGTTGACCCTCTTTGCACCTGCGTTGATCACTAGTAGGTTGCTCAGTCTTGGGGGTGTGCTGATTCTAGAAATTCAGGAAAAATAAAAAGAATCCCAAAGCTTCCTCTTCTAGAATATTCCTGAGGTTGTTTCAACCATTTACCTTGGATAAGAGTCTTGAATCCTATCTTATCCTACATTAAAATTTTCACCTCCTATCCCTTGAGCTCATCCTCCCATCTCACGTGGATCTCAAGCCTATATTGGTAAATGGATAAGAATTTATGAATTACCTCCCTCATATATATATTTACAGCCATCCATGGGAAAGGGGTTGGCTTTTGGAGATTGATACTACACTCATGTTGTTGCTTTGAGAGTCCTTATTCCATTCATTAACATGACATAGAGGCATGCTTTGTGGCAAGGAAAGGACAAGTCAACTTGGGGAGCTCTTTTACAAGATCAACTCTATTTTTGGTTGTAACTCTCACCATTTCTATTAATACAAAGAGTAGATTATTTTCCTATATATGATGTTATGATTTCATGTATTTAAATACCATGTTGATCTATTTAATGAAGTGATTAGATTATGCTACATAGATTTCATAGATCTTTGGCTTGTCTTCTTTGATTGTGCAGGTTCTAATTATAGCAATCAATGTTAGGATTGGAGCATACAAGCCAAGGAAGGAGTGAAGCTTGAGAAGGATTCTAGGTAGGCTTCATCCCATCATTCAATTACTTTAAGTAATACAAACATAGTTACCGATCAAACGAGAAAATGACCTAGTACCCGTTTTTTTGAGGTAGCAAAAAATCACTCGATTTTGAAAAATGGTGATTCAGAATACACCTTTTTTTTTGGAGCATATTTTTGCCACTTTAATTTTTTTTATGTATCAAGTATGAACAATTTTTTTAAATGTTAGTGATTTTCATGTTGATTTTGAAAAGTGTTGATGCAGCATCAACACATTTTTTTAGAGGGCTTATTTTTGACACTTTAAATTTTTTTATTTGTCAAGTGTGAACATTTTTATTTTGTTAGTGATTTGTATCTTGATTTTGAAAGTTGTTGATGAGCATCAACCCTTTTGTTTAAAGGGCTAACTTTTTACACTTTAAATTTTCTAATGGATTAAGTGTGGATAATTTTTTTAATTGTTGGTGATTTTCATGTTAGTAATAAAACATAAAAATAAACAGAAAAAAACATGACAAAAAAAGTCAAATATAATATATATTAAAAAAAAATGTAAAAAAAAAACCCGACAAAAATTAAAATTATAAAAACATGTTAGTAAAAAAAAAAAACATAACAAAAAAAAAACATAAAACATAAAAAAAAAAATACATGACAAAAGAAAAAAAAAAAAAAAAAACATAAAACATGTTAGTAATAAAACATAAAAATAAAAATAAAAAAACATTACAAAATAAATAAAAAAACAAAAAAATATATAAAAATACAAAAAACCTATAAAAATGTAAAAAAACCAAAATTAACTCTTAAAAATAAAAAAATGAATAAAAAATTAACGAAAAAATATATATATATATATATATATATATATATATATATATATATATATTTCAAATTAAAATTATAAAAATAAATAAATAACATAAAAAAATAACAAAAAATTATAAACATTAAAAAAAAAAATTAAAGAAAATTAAAAAAAAAAATTATAAATATTAAAAAACAAAATTACAAAAAATAAAAAATAAAAATTCTAAAAAATTAAAAAAATAAATAAATAAATTTAAAAAAATAGAAAAAAACAATACAATATAAAAAAAAACATAATTAAAAAAAAAACCACACAATTAAAAAAAAAACATAAAAAAATAATACAATTAAAAAAAAACATTAAAAAAAACAATACAATTAACTAAAAAACATTTAAACCTCCCCCACTCCCGCCCCTCCTTCACCACTCTCCCCTCTCCACCCTCACCTTCCCTTCGCCACCCTCGTCGTACCCTCCCCTCTCCCCTCACCTTGACCCGAACCCTCTCCCTCACCCCCTCCCTCACCCCCTTCCCCTCCTCACCCTCGACCCTCCCTCTCACTCCCCTGACCCCCATGCGCCCTCATCCCTCCCCTCTTCCCTCCCCACCTAGGCCCCCAGCCAGTGGCCAAGAGGTTGCATGCCGATTTCCAGAATCGGCATGCGTCCTCTTGGCCGCTAGCTGGGGTCCTGGGTGGGGATGGGAGGAGGTGCAACGTGGGGGTTGGGGGAGGGGAGAGGGGATGGGTCTGGGGGAGGGGAGCGCGGAGGGAAGGGGAGGCGAGAGGGGAGGGGTCCGGGGAGGGAGAGGGGAGAGGGTGAGGGAGGGGAGAAGGAGGTAATTTTTTTTTTTTTAAATTGTATTAGTTTTTATTAAATTGTTTTTTATTTTTATTTTTATTTATTTTTATGTTTTTTTAATGGTATTGTTTTTTATTTTTAATTTTTTTTTTTTTTGTAAGCTACGGTAGAACCCATTCTATTACTCGATAGAAATAAACAGTTTACAAACCATCTAGATATTGCAGAGAACCCGCCGGCATGGGGAAACCGGGTGATAATCCACCTATAGTTTCTGGTGGCTGCCCAAAAATAAAATGCCCATAGTCTCAAAATTTTAGCCAAAATTACAAGACAGTCCTTAGATTTTCTAAAACTATTCATCTGTAATACGCAAATATCAGCCTCTACATAACCCAAAAAACTACAGTTAAAAAGGCATTGAAGATTTTTCAGCATATCTTAGCTCAGGCGGTATCCAGGTCCGGTTGCTGTCGCGTTCCTCCAACATCAGCTCCTTGCATGCTCCTCAGCAGTTGATGCAGGGCCTCCATCTTCTCCTCCTGACGTTCCATAGCAATTCGAATGAAACTCAGCTCCCTGCGCAAGTCCGGGTCGCCCTTGGCCAACTTCACCATCTCTTGAGCCACCTGCTCAAGCGCCTTCGCCAGGAGACCTTTCATCACCCAGTAAATGTGTAATGACTGTTTGAAGAGCGTCATTCGCCCCCTAGTATGGCCGGGGTCGTGCAGCAAGGATTCCCATTCTTCCATCTCATCCGCAGACTGGTTCTGGAGGGACTCCTCCTCCAAAACCTCCATCACTCTCCGGACCGCAGGGTTAGACTCCTTCATGAACGCCCTTTCCGCCCGTTTAAGTCTGTAATTCACCGTCAGCCGAGTCTTTTTCTCCGGATTCGGCATCCGTCCCATCCTCTCACTTTCCCTCTGCACCCTCTTCCTCGGGCCCCAACCCCTTTTTCTGCTTCCCTCCATTTCCTCGACAGGGGTGGTAGCACTGTCCCTCAACCCCGGGCGCCGCCCCTTCTTCCCGCTTGGCTCAGAGAACCCATCACACTGCTGGTGCTGGCCCTCAGCTGCCATCCTTTTCAGCGGAACCGACCATCCTCCTTCTCCATCCAGGGGAACTTCCTCCTCCGACTCATCTTCGATTTCCCAAATTTCTATCGAAGGGCTGTCCTGGGCAAGTCCTTTCCCTTTCTGATTCTGCGCCTTTGTCGCCATCCTTTGGTGTTCTTCGGCCTCCTTAGTCCGCTGCCTGGTCTCCATCTCTCCCTGTCTCCCTTTGCTGGGCAGTCCCTGGTACTCTACGCTCTCAGTCCCAGTCAGATATCTTACCAGCGCCCTTCTCTCTCCTCTCCTAATTTGGAAACAAACAGGAGTCCGAGCCTCTTCCCCGATCTTGATATAAGTGGAGGTGTTTACCTCATGGTCCCGTTTATCACCGGCTGTCGAATGCCGCCAGTTACCAGCACGGTTGGCATCATTAATGGTAGTTATTGTATGATTTATGTTTGCTATCGAGGCTTCTGACAGCCCACCATTCTCTCCACTAAAAATACACAGGTTAATGCTCGCACTTTGGGCAAAATCAAGTGCCATTACCTTCTCACACTGCCGCAGTACATCTCTGCACTCAGTCATTATGACATTCCACTTCCTCGAGTGATCATTGATCAGACATCGGGATCTCCACGGCCTTAGTTCATGCCAGCTCATTGATCCGACCGGGTGCTTATGTGGCTTGGTCATAATCCAATTTGATGATCCCGGCTAACTCTTGCCACTCGCTACGGCCACTCACAGCCTTCCATTGTTGGTCCATCCTGTTACCCCTCCCTCTGCTGCCCCAATTGGCCAGGTAATCAGCTGCCTGGTTACCTTTCCTGCGAACATGATTAACTACCTTATATTCAATCTTTTTTAAGAGAACAGCAATGTCCTGAACGATCCCCGCAGTGCGCCAACTGCTGGTGGATTTTTCCCAGCTCTTACCATTATTTAGTTTCTTTACCATGTCCACGGCAATCTGGGAATCACCTGTGATTTCCAGGTTAGAGTAACCATTTCTAACTGCAATCGTTAGTCCTTGATGGAGGGCCCAAAATTCAGCTTCGTTGTTGGTCATCTCCCCTCCTCCTTCTGCAAATATCCATCTGACCTGTTTATTACTGTCCCTGAATATGCCTCCGAAGCCTGCCTCTCCTGGGTTTCCTTTTGAAGCCCCATCGAAATTTAATTTAACGAAGGGGTCCCTGGGAAAACTGAATTTGTCAGGGCTCGGGCTCCTCATGTCCTGAGGGACAGTGAGCTTGTGCTGGACCATCTCTAGTTTTAAGTTTAACTTAATCAAAATTTCTTGTTCCTCTTGATTTGTCTTCCAATCGTCCTCGTACCACCTTTCCACTAGGACTGTTTCCCGCATGAGCTCAACCGCTTTTATCCAGGTAGTCTCTGGGTCCTTGGACAGATTCTGGAAGATCCTCCGGTTTCTCTCCTTCCAGAGCATCCACATGACAAACCCCGACATAAGGCTCCAGGCCCTTTTCACAACCTTGCAGTGGAAAACCTCCTTGTTCCAGTTGAAGACCAATTCATTGAAATCACTGATAACGAATCCAAGTTTATTGAAGGTTCGCTTGATGTTCACCCACAGATTTTTGGAATACTGACATTTAATTAGGAGATGATCTCTGGTTTCCCCCTCCTTCTTGCAGAGACAGCATATCGATGGCCCATGAAAACCCTTCTTCTGGATTTTGTCCCAGGTGAGAATCTTATTTTTTGCAGCCAACCATATGAACATGGAGACCTTTGGCCACCAATTGTTTTCCCAGACAACTTTCCAGTCAAGGTGTCCCACATCCCCATTCTGAGAATCGCTCAAATAATAGGTTTCTTTGGTGGTAAACAGGCCTTTCATGGTGTTTCCCCACCTTAGGATATCTTGGCCTTCACGAGCTCTGATTTTCCTGGAGCCAACTTCTTTTTTGTAATTGTCTTGCGTATCTTGATCAATCTCTCTGTCCCATTCCATTGGATCGATCCAGACTCGCCACCCTTCTTCCGTCGGCTGAGCTCTCCAATAGTCTCTAACACAAGTCCTGTTTCCTTCTATTCTGGTTCGAATTTGAAGAAGATCAGGGATTCTACTCAGTCTTTCCCTCTGCTGCCACCTATCTTCCCAAAAGTTTGCCTCTGCTCCTCCACGGATCTCCCAGAAAGCTTGTTGTTCCACCAGATCCCGGTTCTGGCGAGCCAGGTCCCAAATGGAGGATCCTTTAGGCGTTATATGTTGCCTTAGGATCTCTAACGTTGAATCAGGCATGTTATATTTAGTCCTCCATATTTTCTTCCACAGATCATTGCCCCCCCGGAGCCACCTCCACCACAACTTGGCTCCCAGGACCTTGTTGAGAGTTTCAGGGTCTCTCAGCCCCATTTTTTAATGTTTTCTTTTAGTTGTATTGTTTTTTTTTTTTTTCTAATTTAATTTTTAAGTTTTATTTTTTTTAATTTGTTTTCATTTTTTTAAATATATATATATATATATATATATATATATATATATATATATATATATATATATTTAATTTTCTAAATCTAAATATTTTTTAACTTTTAATTTAATTATTTGTAATTGTTTTGAATTTATTTTGAATTTAATTTATTTAGTAATTATTTATCATTTTTTTAAATGATATATATATATATATATCAAAGTTAATTCTGATTTTTTTTTTTACATTTTTATGGTTTTTTTGTTTTTAATATATATATATATATATATATATATATATATATATATTTTTGTATTTTATATTTTATGAAATTTAATTTATTTTTTGTTATGAATCGTCCCCTTGCCACCCCTGGTCGGGTGGGCCTTTGGGTGGCTGATATTATTATTATTATTAATTTTTTTTTTAATTTTACATGGTATGGTTAATTTTTTTACATTTTATAGTTTTTTTTTAATGTCATTACTATATATTTTTTATATTTGATTTTTTTGTCATGTTTTTATGTTTTATTACTTGTTATTATTTTTTATTTTTATTTTCAATATTAGAATTTTTGTTTTATATATATATATATATATATATTTGTAGAGTTTGTGTCGATGCTTGTCTAGCAACCCAATCCCATTATGTACAATTTGATAGTTGATGTTTTTTTTTTTTGCAATATATCAAGTTGTCTTAGGCTAAGATTTCAAAATCACTATAAATTTAGCATTTAAAAAAAATTACTCTTGGTATAATAATTCTTTCATTCAAGTGTTCATTTTTAAAGTTTTTTTAGTCATAAATTTTTTCCATAATGTTATGCTTGAAATATTTTGAAAATTTAAGATTGTTTTGTAGACATAATCTTTGGTTTTAATTCCATGGTTGAAAAATTGTCAAGATTTTAATGTTTTTCTAAGTCGTTATATTTTATCTTTAATGTTATGGTTGAAAACAGTTATAAATATTTTTTGTTAGCACCATACCTGATAATTGTTGGAATTTTAAGGTTTTTCGAAGAAGTGATATTTTAAATTTCATGTCATGCTCAAAAAATGTTGGAATTTTAAGGCTTTTCAAAGATGTGATATTTTACCATTATTGTCATGCTTCAAAATCATTGGAAATTTAAAGTTTTTTAGAATCACGATATTTTATTTTTAATGTTATTATTAAAAACTGTTGAAAATGTACCCTGAAAGAAAAATAAAAAATAAAAATAAAAATAAAAATTCTGGTGTCAACACTTTTCGATTTCAAGGTGTTTTTTGCACCAAACAAAATGGCTTTTATTGTTTTTTACTGTTATTTTTAAAAAATATTGAAAATTTACTCCGCAAAAAATGGTGATGTAGAATCAACACTTTTTATTTTTGGGTTGTGTTTTTCATGTTTTTTTTGGATTTTTGGGCTCAAGTACCCGTTTTGAGGTAACAGTTCCTGTTTGATCAGTAACTATGTTTACATTGTGCCCTTTGCTTTCTGTTGTTCTAGATTGGTCCACCAAGCCTAGGGAAGATACTTATGTCCGTCATCGTAGATTTCTATAACAATTAGGACTAACCAAAATGATTTGTAGTATTTCATGGAACCAAATAACCTGAATGAGAGGCAATATAAATGGGTAACCAAGATACAAACTTATTATTTTAACATTAAGTGTAAGGATGGAAAGAAAAATATTTTTGTTGACACCCTTTCAAGGAAATTGACGGCATGTTCCCTTTTGGAGATTTTAGCTAATTGGAAATGACACCTACTAGTGGAATAATCCAAGAATATTTTTTCTTGTGAGTTGATGGATGGCCACATTCAAGATGGCAGTCATAGAGTGGTCGAAGACATTATCCTCTACGAGGACATAATATACTTAGCCCTTGAATCCACACTTAAGGAGAATATTATGAGGGCCAATCATGATACACCATTGGTAAGGCACCCTAGAGACTTCAAAACTTACAAGTAAATTAGACAGATGTTCTCATGGAAGGGTCTCAAGGATGATGTGATGCAACATGTGAGGGAGTGTATGACATGTCACAAAAACGGTTCATAACATACTCTTCCTATAGGTTTATTGAATCCTTTTCCTATTCTAGAATAGAAGTGGGAGAGTGTGTTGATAGATTTCATCACGAGTCTATATAGCTTGCATTTATATAGTTGTCTATCAATTGACCAACTTCATGTATTTCTTCATGATTTCATTGGAGTACAAGGCAGAAAAGGTGGCACAATTATTTTTTAGGGAGTTTTTTTAGACTCCATGGGTTGCATAAGTATATTTTTTAGTGATTAGGACAATAAGTTTCTTATTTCATTTAGGCATGATTTTTTTAGATTGGATGGCACTAAGTTAACTCCTAGTATCAATTATCACCCTCACACGGATGGAAAAACAAATATTTTGAACAAGTGGGTTGAGGTATATTTGCACAACTGTGTGTTAGGACAACAAAAGGCTTGGATTAAGTGATTACATCTAGGAGAACATTACTACAACACCAACTACCACATTCCCATTGGTATGACCCCGTTTTGAGAATTGTATGGAGATGATGCTCCTCCATTTGTGGATTTGGAATTTGGGGACAAAAGGGCTCCAAAAGCCAAATATTAGATAGTAGAGCCAAGAAATCATCAAGGTTCTTAAGGAAAACTTACAGCTTGGCCAAAACTAGCAGAAGATGTATGTAGACAGGGACAGAGTCAAGTGCAGTTTTGAGGTAAGAGACTTGGTTTCGTGAGGTTGCATCCATACATACAATCCACACTTTTATGGTACCTACATAATAATCAGGAGAGTTTGGGAAGTACATTAAGAGATTGATCCACCACAAAGGAGAAATATTCATAATGTTTTTCATGTATCATGCCTCAATAAGACATTTGTACAATAGGTTATTACTTCAGTAGAGTTACCCCCACTAGATGAGGAGGCGCGGCTGGTGTTGATCACTGAGGAGATTTTGGAAGTGAGGAAAAGGAAACTGAGGAGAAGAGTGATTAGAGAGTATCTTATTAGGTGGAATAACTTACCAATAGAGGACACTACATGGGAAGCGGGGTAGATTTTGTAGCATCCTACCTTGCAATTGCTTAAGGGCAAACAATCTCAAGAAGGGAGGACTATAATGCCCCTCTCTAAATGAGCACTCCAAAAGAATGAATCAATACCCTGTTTGATTCTTGTAGGCTATAATGGTCACAAAGGGTATCAATTAAGTTAATTATTTAAATGTCATTTGGGTGAAAAAGCAACATGTGAAGGTGACATTGATTTAATTATAAAAAAGAGACCCATGGTATAGATCCATGGTATTATTAGGATAAAAGAGAGACCAAAGATCACTCTTAGGCATGTTTGGTCTTTCTCCTTAATTTTATTTGGAGAGCGATAATTTTTTTCAGTGGTGAAAAGAATCCACCCTATCTTATTAGAGGGAAAAATCTCTCAGATTCTTCACAAGGCTTCATTTCCCAAGAAGGAGATTCTTATTTTTGGCCCAAAAATAGGCATCTAGTAAATTGTGGGGGCCAAAAAAGTAGGGGATACCATTATTTTATTTCCATACAAGGTAAAAAGGGGGGTCGTACCTCTTTTTAGTAGGTCGTGGCTTATCTAGGAAGGGTGTTTCTGTCTTCATCAACAATTTCGGGGTTTTTGAGGGTTGATTTATCCACCAATAGTTTGTGGAAGACAAGGGAGGCCAATTTTATCAGTGTATCATCAAAATATGAGGATTTTGTGTGCGTCATTTTAGCCTAATATTACTATCTAATTCTATAACATTCAACTCAGCAAATTGAGTTGATATTTGTTTGGTTGTGGCATCTCAAGGGAAGGTCGAATCAACTCAAAATTTGTGCTTAGAAAAAGTTATTTATAGTAGTTCGTAAGGGATATTTTAGTGTTTCCATATCCATATATTTTTCTAGAAAAATCGAGTCAAGTTCCTAAAAATCATTTGACTGAGTTTGTTGTTGTAAAATTTGTATGTGAAACATTGGCTTTATTGTTGTTGTGCTAGAAGGGTTTTACAGGTACCATGATATTTTTGTTTGTGGTAGTTTATCATGGTATTAAAAAAAAGATTTACCATTTTGGATAAAATTGTTTGTTGTGATATCTTGGTTGGGAGGGGATTCTTCATGCAAAGTGTTTGACAAAATGTCTACAAGGTAAAAATAAAAAAAATAAAAAAATGTTTTTGTTTTTAGGAGATTTTACAATATCACATAAGTGACTACAAGTGTGAAGTATTTGGGGTACCTAAGGAAAATATTAAATCCTTCTGTCATATCCTTAGGAGATACCTCATCTTCATTAGGGTAGTTACATCTTTGTGTGATTATTCCCTAAGTGGCATTAAAGAGGTGGAGTATTTCAAAATTTTCCTCTAAATGTGAAATTCTAAAGATACTTTTAAGCTCACCAAAGCATTTTATTCATCAATAACTTTCTAAAAATTGTACTTCATTGATAGTAAAAAAACTCCTTCCACCAACAAAAGGAAAATTGCCCAACGGGAAGTCCCAAACAGACTTTTTATTGTTTGATGTAGTGATTTCTACTTATATGTGGGCCCAATTTCCACTAAATTAATTGATCCTTGAAAGGAGAATTAATTATTGAAGAATTCTAAAATCATAAATGCAGTAATATTTTACTATGAAAATGTATTCTTATTCTAATCCTAATCTAATAGTGATAAAAGGTTGATTTCAAATATAAATTAAATATTGAAATAAAGAAGGAATTCATTACCCTCAACATAAATGAAAGTAACATATTCAATTATCATACAGAGGAAATAATTCACATAGAAATGATATTGAATATGTTCCCTCAATCAAATCCGTAATCTATTCGTAATGCTTCTCTACATAAAGTGATTGAAAATTTTTTAAGGCCTCAAGGTTCAAGGTTAATGATATTCTCAAGGTTCTTGGCTAGCCATGTGTGCTTCTAAGATCTACCTCCCAATGGTTAGAGAGTTTTTAAAGGAACCTATTTTGATACCAATTATTGAGCACACAATTACACTGAGAGGGGGGGTGTGGTGTGAATCAATATAAGACAATTTTTACTTATTTAAACATTCATGAACCATAGGAAAACAAACAGATATAATATTTGTCTACTAGAAAACATGAAACATAATATTTATATGGAAACCCTTTTGAGAGAAAACCACAAAACGTTTTTAACAATTCTTTGTAGGCAACAACCTACTATTACAAATATTTGTAAGCACCAAACTATTGGAGACATCAATCCCCACCGATACAACTCTAGTAGTAACCAACATACCCAATCTTTGAAGACACCAATACCCATTGTTAAGCACCAATTTAGTTAGAGAAACCAATCTCTTAGTTTGTGTGGTAACTTTCCCAAAACTTGTTGATTTTTTACCTTTTCCCAAGAGAAATATTGTATAGCATGTGTTGAAAAGTCTATCCTGGGAGGTACTCCCACAATTATAGGGTACTCAACTTACTAGGATTTGACCCACTTTGTTGGAAAAGTACCCAATCCAGTGGGTTTTGAACCCAAATTCATCGGCTTGAGACCCAAAGATATTGATTCTTTATTATAATTGTTGTGGAGGGAACCTTGGATGGACAAAAGGGGGCTCCTATGGAAACTTTGGAGAGTCATATATTGAAGATACCATGAGAGGCCATTCACACAATTGCATATTTCATCAAGTGAGGAAGATTAGTCATCTAAGAAAGTTATAGAATCTCCATGAGAAGTTCGTATTGATATGTGAAGATAGAAGTATATTTACGTGGAAGGTATGTTTGGTTATTTGGAGGAACATAAGTCCAATGAGGGATTGAAGTCTAGTTCTGAGAAAGTGATCCAAGATGATCCCTAATGGCCCAAAAATAAAAGTCTTCAAAACTCAACGAAAAATGAGACCAAGTAAAATAGCTCGCTGCAAGGAATCCAACAACGTAGACGTCGCCTCAATCCAAGTTCATATGCATAATTTATGATCAATCAAAGTTATTATCAAACTTGGAAAAAAGACAAAATTAAGTAGAGCGCTAGATAAATTTGGAGCACCACCAATTTAGCATTCCAACCAAAATAGCGGTCAAATTTGCCGGAGGTCTAATAAATCTAGCAGTAGTTTTATCTGCGGTTAAAGTTGGAGGAACCACCAAATCTAGTGGCAACCCCCTAACTTTAGAGGCAAATTTTTGGCCAAATAGTAAGGGGGCATGTGGCCTAACCAAATAGTGCCAAGTGGCACCGAGTGGGTGGCCAAATAGGCCCGCTCAACCACAAATTAGCGGTTTTGTTTTTAACGGTTATATGTAACAGTTTGATTGTTCAACAATTTCAAGCTATCAGACAATTCAAAACAAATTTTAAAAAGAGGACGGTTTATGATTAAATTTATTGGCAATTATAGACTCATCGGTGGAACTCGATAGTCAATGACTCAATGATTTAAATTAAACACACACAGACACACATGTACATATATATATATATATATATATATATATATATATATATATATATATGTACATATATATATATATGTATGTATATGTATATATATATATATATATATATATATATATATATATATATATATATATATATATATATATATATATATATGTACATATATATATACATATATATATGTACATATATATGTATATGTACATATATATATGTATATATATATGTACATATACATATATATGTATATATATATATATATATATATATATATATATATATATATATATATATATAGATAGATATATATATATATACACACACACACACACATATATATACACATATGTGTGTGTGTGTGTATGTCGGTGGCTTGTTTTAAAGAAAACTATTTGTTTTGTATATAAAAATGGGTTGGTGGGGGAGTTTATTATTTAACGAGCCAACCAATATTCCACCAGGCAGGTCTTTGGAATGATTGTTGGCTAAATAATATTTAAACATGTCTATGCTCATTCGATCAACTAGTGGAGCCGTGAGCGAGGAGTACTGGTAGACGTTATGGAACAACGGCCGGAGGAACTAGGAGGGTCAAGGGAACCAAGATGCACATAACTGAGTGCGGGTGTGTTTTGTAAGAGGGCATATTCCCAAGGAATATTCCTTGGAATATACCTAAGGAATCTGTTGTGGAGTCTAAAAGATTCTTTGAGGGGCCAGAGTTGAAAGGGACAAAATATAGTCAATTTAATACTCAAATTAATTAGAATTTCGAGAGGATTTCATTGCTGCAGTATGTTTCTAGATTTGAGTAGCCCATTTTTAGTTCACTCCCAATATTGGAGGTATAATGATGCATTTTTCCATGTACTCATTTTCATTTTTGTTGAGATGAACGAAGAGGCCTCCGCAGTATTGAAGTAGGGCCCAAAGACCTAGTCCATATTGGAAGAAATATGTTATCAAACATGATGTGCATTTTCTTTATGGTCTATTTTATATTGCTTATTTTTTAAGTGTTTTCACATATGGTTTTTTGATGCTCTTTCAAGAAATTCTAAAAACATCAATGAATAAAATATCTTGGATCATGTTGGCATTAGAGTGGTCTCCTTATTGATGTGAATTGTGAGTGTGGATGATAACTAGGGCCAAACTCAAAAAGTTTGAAGATAAATGTAATTCATTTGACCCAGGGATTAGACGTGCAACAGGAAGAAGGAAAATGGAGGATGACGATTTTCTCACCGAGAATGAGCAACCTTTCTATAAATATTTCTACAACATTGTAAATAAGGTAGATAAATTGTTTGCATATTATGATAATAAATTGTTAAAAAGGGAAAAGAAGAAGAAAGAGAAAGAAATGGACAATGCTTCCATAAATCATGTAAATGGAGGAGAACCTATTGAACTTCCATCTCCATCTTTTAGTGAATGTTCTACTTCTTCATCTTCTTCTCATCATTCTAATAATCGACATAGAAATGCTTCTAAAAAGATTTATTTATTCATTTATTTTTTATTTTTTATTTTTAAGTTGGATGTAAAATTTGATTTTCCCATGTTTAATGGAGAATCTAATGTAGAAAAACTAAATAATTGGATTAGACAAATTGAAGTATATTGTCGAATACAAAAGATCAAAGAGGATGAAACAAATATCTAGTTAGTATCTCTTCGACTGGGAGGCACCGCTCGTGTATGGTGGGAGAGAAAACTTCAGAAAGGTAGTAATCATATGGGTAACCTCATTTCTTGGTCTAAATTTGTTTTTGTATTGAGAGGGTAATTTTATCCATTGGGATACTAGAAAAGAAGCCATGATGGAATGGAAATATCTTAGCCAAGGAAAAGGTCAAAATGTTCAAAGTTTCATAGAGGAGTTTAGGAAGCAACCATTGACATTGGGCATTCCTTTATATTCATTTGATACTTTAATGAAATATATTGGTGCTTTGCTGAGTTATCTTCAACATTCATTGTTTTTGTTTGAACCCACTACTCTTGATGAATCTAGTGTGAAAGTTATTCACCGTGAAAGTAGATAAAAGCATGAACATGACGACCATGCAAAGAAGACAATGATAACAAATAAAAAGGAAGTGAAGCCCTCTTTTGCTCATTACAATAAAGAACGGAATGATAAGGAGCATTGTTAGAAACTGCATCCAGAATTGAAGCCTAAGAAGAATGGTGGCAAATTGAAGCAGAAAATTGTTGCTATAATGCAACATGACCTAGGTTCTGATTTAGGTGATGAGATGAATATTACAACTACTAGGATTCCAGGTGTTGGACCAATTGACTTAGGTTCTAATTTAGGTTATGAGATGAAGATCCTAGCTATTGGGATTGTAGGTCTTGGACCAATGAAGGGAAGAACATCAAACAATGCATGGTGCCAAGTAACTTGAGGAGATCAACCAGAGCATTCAAGCAGAGAATGTTTGATTGAGAAGAATATTACAAGAAGCAGAAGAGGAGAAGTAGGGATTGCAACTTCCATTAGAAGCCACAGAAGAGGCCTTGGAAAATTTGAAGTGCAGTGAAGGTTTAACAGAGCCATCACCACCCGCTCCAGAATCGACAACTGAGGTAAACAATGTCAGTGATTCTTTAGTTTCATGTTCTCATTATGATAATGATTTTCATGCATTTGAAAGCCACATTACATGGATTGGTTAGAATCTAATGAAGAATATGGGATATGAAGGAAAGGGCCTAAGAGTTAAAGGCCAGGGAATTGTGAATCCCATCCAAGTGTTGGAACTATCTCGATATGTAGGATTGGGCTATGTCTAAAAGGAAGAAAGACATTCCAAACCCATGAAGATAGGAGAGTCTTCAAGTGACAATTCTAAGTCAGTGGAGGATGCTGAGAGAACATCAAAAATTTCCAAAGATAGTGAGCATTTCAAAGGAAGAACTAAGTCAAGTTCACCTAATTAAAGCTGCACTAAAGACAACCATTCAAGGAAGGATATGCCACCTAGGAAGGAGACACAAAAGAAGGTCAAGAAAGTCTAGAGGAAGAAAAAACATTGCATCCATTGCAACAAGGGTGGACATGAGAAATCCATATGTTGGAAGCTTCATCTAGAGTTACGCAGAAGGACCGAGAGCATATGAAAGCACCTATGAAGGAATTGAATGATGAAGCAATTCAATAAGGAAGCCAACTATGAGAAGAAATCTCATTAGCCCAGTTAGGTAATAGATGGATAACCTTTTTAAGTAGTTGAGCATGGCCACTATTTCAAATTACATGTTGATTTTAAAGACCCAATAGATTGGAAAAAATGATGAAGTCTATAACATCACTTATGTATGCAACATAATGATATTTTAGCCTTTAGTTAGATAGCAAGGGTAAGGGTTTTGTTGAAAAACTTGACCATGTGTGTTTTATAAACTCTTGGAAAGTATGGTCTTGATTGGGATATTGCAATTTGTGGGACATGTATTGGAAGTTACAGATTTACATATGGATACAAGAGTCAGGTTCATCATTTGTTAGGCCCCTGTACTACTAGTGTAACCCCTTATTGGTATTAGTACAACCCCCTTATTATATTTTTGTACCCATGTAGTCCCCATATTGTTATTAGTGTGCCCCATAAAAGCCCACTATTGTTATTATTGTGCCCTTACATTATTATTGTTATGTCGGCTTTGATTATATTATGACCCCTTAGACTCCTATATATATATAGGAGGTCTTGTCATTTGTATCATCTAAGAATTGTTCATTTGTGTAATGTATAGGAGGTTCCCCCCTTGAAGAGGCTTATTTCTAAGGTGTTGATCTATCTTTTCTATATTTCTGTGAGCTGGTTTCATAACATTTGGTATCAGAGCTTTGGATTTTAGGGTTTCGCTGCTCCAAATAGGTCATCGTGGAATTTTCGCTATAACTTTATTTCTGCGACACTTCAGAAGTGAAAAAAAAAACCCATTTGAGAGGAACTCGCGCTAAACCTCAGGTTCGAATTTCAGAGCTTGTGTCGCTATAGTTTCGGAGATATGATCTGAGGAAGTTAGGGTTTTGCAAGCTCCAAACTTTCAACTAAAAGAAGTCATCGTGGGATTTTTGCTATAAATATTTTGCTATGAAGTTTCAGAAGCTAAAACAAAAACCCATTTGAGAAGAAATCAGTTTGAACCTCGGCTCCAAATTTCAGATCCTGTCTCACTACAGTTTCAGAGATATAGTCTGAGGAAGTTATGGTTTTTACAAACCCCCAAATTACATTCCAAACAGGTCACCTTGGGAAAATCGTCATAACTGTCTCTTTGAGCATCAGATTGAAATTTCGTAAGAAGTTACAGAAAGAGGATGAACTGTATTTTCTTTTGTATATTTTTTAGGTCTAAAGGTCAAAACAGTGACATGTAGTACTTCATACAAGTTCACTCTTCTGAAAAGGTATATAATTAGGTCATATTGGGAGTTTGTGGATAACTCTTTCTTGGAGAATCCAATTTTGATCAGACTGATGGAAATGGAAAGAGGACATAGAGGGATACTTCAGGTCGTAATTTCAGAACTGGAAGAGCCGAAATTACAGATTTATAGTCATTTCAAGATCAAGCTCCTAAAATCAAGAAAATGCGATATGAGGAAGTTTGATGGCAAGGATCTGGTAAATTGGATACGACAGATGGAGCAATATTTTGATCTACATGAGGTGTAACTATTACAAAAGGTACGTATTGCATCTTCATATTTAGAACCAGAACAATTTTTATGGTATAAAGGGCTTTTTTCTTGTAAACCACTTGTTACGTAGTCAATTTTCACGGAGGAAATGATAGCACATTATGAGGATACAAAGAGAAACACCTTCTTTAGCCAATTGATAGATCTCAAACAAAAGTGTTCAATGGTAGAGCACAGTGAGGACTTTCAAAAATTGAATATAAGAGTAAATGATATTTCAGAGAAGCAAAGGATTGATGTCTTCATAGTTACTTTAAAGGATAACATTCAACATGAAGTTCGTCTTTGGGAACCTGATTCATTGGAGAAGGCATTTAGGTGGGCAAGAAAAATTGAAAGCAAAATTATGGAAACAAGGAGTCCCACCACTCATGACTATAATTATGGAATTGTTTCTTCTCCTAGCCTTCCACAACCTACAAGGTTTACACCACAACAATTGGAAGAAAGAAGAGAAAAAGGGCTTTGTTACAATTGTTATTGAAAATGCACTAAGGTCATAAGTGTGCTGAGAAGAAATTATTTTACATAGAGTATGAAGAGGAGGAAGAAAAGGATCAAGAAACATCAAAATAAGAGGATATATGCTAGGATCCAACCCCAGAGAAAGAAGAAATGAATCCGACCATATCTTGTAAAGCATTGGCAATAATTACCACTCCTCAAACTCTCAAGATAGAAGGACATATCAAGAAGAAAAAGGTTCAAGAAGTGAAAGATCACATCGAGAAAGAAGAAATGAATCCAACCATATCTTGTAATGCATTGGCTAGAATTACCACTCAAACTATCAAGATAGAAGGACATATCAAGAAGAAAAATGTTCAAGAAGTGAAAGATCACATTGAGCATCAAGAAATAAATCCGACCATATCTTGTAAAGCATTGGAAGAAATTACCACTCCTCAAACTCTCAAGATAGAAGGACATATCAAGAAGAAAAAGGTTCAAGTAGTGAAAGATCACATCGAGCATCAACAAAAAGTTCTCCAGCTTTTAAAGGATAATGCCACTTTGGTCCAGAATTGAATGAAACAACAGGTAGATCAATATCGCAATGAAAAAAAAAATGATGTATGTGATTGGGTATTTTTATGGCTACATCTCAAGCAAGCTATTTATGAGAAAGAAATGTTGGCAATACTACATGCACTTAAGAAATGGCGACCTTATCCAATGGGAAGACACTTCAAGGTAAAAATGGATCATGATAGTCTTAAATACTTTTTAGAACAAATATTATCTTTAGAAGAACAGGAAAAATGGGTCACAAATATGCTGAGTTATGACTTTGACATCATCTACAAAAAAGGAAAGAAAATTTTTGCTGCAGAAGCACTCTCAAGAAAGGATGAGGACGTGGAAGCATTATTTTGTGTTATTTCTATTATCCAACCAGATTGGATAAATGAAGCAAGGGATGAATGGAAGAAGGACAAAGAAGTGTGGCCACTCATTCAAAAGTTGCAGAATATCCCAATTCAAACAATATTGCCAGAACTTGAAGAGGAAGGAAAAATCATATTGGAACCTGGAGCAGTCACAGAAACAAGATCCTGACAGCTACGAAATCGATCAATTTCAGAGTATCTCATCAAGTGGAAGAAGTTACTTGCTGAAGATTCCACATGGGAGGACATGAATTTTATATAGAAGCATCAAGAACTACTCAAGCGTTGAGGACAACACTTTTTGAAGGAGAGGGGCATGTTAGGCCCCTATGCTACTAGTGTAACCCCTTATTTTTATTAGTACAACCCCCT
This sequence comes from Pinus tabuliformis, assembly GCA_031772625.1. NCBI lineage: Eukaryota > Viridiplantae > Streptophyta > Pinopsida > Pinales > Pinaceae > Pinus > Pinus tabuliformis. Next base: position 745,229,264 of record CM062816.1, on the reverse strand, counting down.
TATTATATTGTTGTACCCATGTAGTCCCCATATTGTCATTATTGTACCCCATAGAAGCCCATTATTGTTATTATTGTGCCCTTACATTATTATTGTTATGTCGGCTCTGATTATATTATGACCTCTTAGACTCCTATATATAGAAAGGAGGTCTTGTCATTTGTATCATCTAAGAATTGTTCATTTGTGTAATGTAAAGGAGGTTTCCCCCTCAAAGAGGTTTATTTCTAAGGCGTTGATCTATCTTTTCTATCTTTCTGTGAGCTGGTTTCATAACATCATTCCTGGTTCCAAAGTATGATAGGTTTATACTTTTGGAGGGCCAAAATTCCTTTAGTGGGGAGGAATGATCCAAGAGGATCCATAATGGCCCAAAAATAAAATTCCCAAAACTTAGTTGAGACCAAGTCAAAGAGCTCATCGCAAGGAATGCAACGATGCAAATTGTGCCTTAATCTGAGTTTATATGTAGAAGTTATGCTTAGTCAATTTTTTGGTCAAACGTGGCAAAAAGACAGAATTTTGCAGAGCACCAAATGAATTTGGAGCATCACCAATTTGGCAGTGCAACCAAAATAATGGTCAAATTTGGTAGAGGTTTGATAAATTTAGAAATCGTTTTAATTGTGGTTAAAGTTGGAGGAACCACCAAATATGGTGGCACCCCGCTAATTTTGAAGGCAGTTTGTTGGCCCAATAGTAAGGGGCCACATGACCCAAACAAATGGTGCCATATGGCACCAATGGGTAGCTAAATAGGCCCAGTGAACCATGAATTGACGGAAAGGTGTTTAAATCTTATTGGTGGTTTTCTTTTAACATTTATATGTAGTCATTTGATTGTTTGACAGTTCCAAACTATTAGACAGTTTAAAAAAATGTTAAATGGGGGATTATTTATGATTAAATTTATTGGCAGTTATAGACTTAGTGGTGAAACCCAATATTCAATGGTTTAAATCAAAAATTGGGAGGTTAGTATAACAATGGTTTGTGTGTGTGTGTGTGTGGATGGTTTGTTTTAGAACAAACTATTTGTTTTGTATATAAAAATGGGTTCATAGGGGAGTATAACTTGTGACCCCGTCGTATCCAATGATCTATTATTTTATAAGACAACTAATATGTCGTTGGGTGGGTCTTGTAGAAATTCTCACTGTAGATTAACCTGATTATGCAATATAACTAAAGAAAAATACTTAATCTACTTCTACAATCAAACTTGCAGACGCTTAATCGATTTGAGCAAGATCAAATAGAACACATATAACAGAGAAGAAGAATCAATACACATGAAACATGGAAGAATACTCTGGGGAAAGCCTCAGCTAAAAACCCCACTATCTGTATTATCATACAAGTGGAAATATCTTAGGATTACACAAAGCTTTAGCTCTCAAGCCATCCAACTCTCAGTACAATCCCTCACTGCTGCTCATAGACAGAATAAACAACGCATATGACTTCCTTTAGTCCTCCAAGCCTCCTATTTCCTTGTGCAGTTTCTCCTGGGTCCTCCAGCTACCACCTGTGTGATTCTCACCTCACACACTGCTCTGACCTCTGTAATAACTGCGCAATCCTGAAGGACTAAATTCCCTTTGCATGGATGAGTTTCCTTTATAGGAAAATTCCTCCAACTGATAGTACAATGTCCCTGTCTTTAATCTCAACTGGGTCTTTCTATGAACTGACATGCATGAGTTATTTATGAGAGAATATTTAGTTATCTGGAGTACACTAGTTTGATGCATGCATGCATTAACTGACTGAACTCACAATTAGTTCCTCCAATTGTTTGGAACTAATTTAACTAGACTTAACTTAGTTAACTGAGCTAACTAATTACAACTCAAATATAACTCATCCTTATCTCCTTAATTAAGGGATAACTTCCTTAATCAAAGGGATAACTATCGCATGTCTTCACAAAGACTTCATGTTTGATTTTCACCAACTAATTAACTCAAGATGAATTAACTAATTATTTTTCAAACAGCTAGTGAGACTAAATTCGAATTTTAATTCTCAATTTTGATTCAAGGAAAAATCAAAATTGGAATATATCTCGAAATGCTGTTTATAGCAATGCTATTTTTAGCATTTCTATTTTTATCATTTCTTGTTGCTATTTTCAATAGGTCTTTGGAATGATCATTGGCTAAACAATAGTTAAACCCACATATGCTCATTCGACTGACCAACATATCTATGATCGAGGAGGATTGTCGAAGGTCGTGGAATAGTGATCGACAGAACCAAGAGGGTCAAGGGAACCAGGACTTGCAAAACTGTGCACAGGCACATTTTTTGAGAGGGTATATTCCTAAGGAATATATTGTGGAATCTCAAAGATTCTCTCATGGGCCAGAGTTGACAGTGACATAATATAGTCAATTTTATACTCAAATACTAAAAGTTTCAATAATATTTCACTGGTGCATTATGTTTATGGATTTGCGTATCCCATTTTTAGGTCACCCCCAAGATTGGCAAGATAATGATATATTTTTCCATGTACTCATTTTCATTTTTTCTGAGATGAATGAAGAGACCTTCCCACTATTGAAACATGGCTCGAAGACGTAGTCCACATTGGACGAAATTCATTATCAAACATTGTGTTCATTGTCTTTATGGTCTTCTATATATTGTTTCTTATTTAAGTGCTTTCACATGTGGTTTTTACATTACCTTTCATGTAATTCTAAAAAAATCAATGAAGAAAAGATCTCAGATCACGTTGGTACCAAAGTGGTCTTCTTATTGATGTGAATTGCGAGAGTGGATGATAACTAGGGCCAAACTCAAAAAGGCTGAAGACAAACTTAAGTCTTTTGACCTAGAGATTGGACATGCAAAATAAAGAAAGAAAATGGAAGATGACGGTGTCCACACTATGAATAAGCAAGCTTTCTGTAAAGATTTCTAAAACATGGAAAACAAGGTACATAAATAGTTTGCAGATTATGAGAAGAAATTGTTAAACAAGGAAAAGAAGAAGAAAGAGAGAAGAGGACAATGCTTTGTAAATAAAGGAAATGAAGGAGAACCTCATGAACCTCCATATCCATATTCTAGTGAATGTTCTCCTTCTTCATCTTCTTCTCATAATTCTAATAATCAACATAGAAATGCTTATGAAAAAAATAAAATTAAGTTGGATGTAAAATTTGATTTGCCCATGTTTAATGGAGAATCTAATGCAAAAAAAGCTAAAATATGGGATCATTTAGATTGAAGTATATTTCAGAATACAACTAATCGAAGAGGATGAGGAAAAGATCCAATTAGCATGTCTTCAACTGGGAGGCATCTCTCTTGTATCATGGGATAGCAAACTTTAAACAGGTAGTAAGCATATGGTTAAGCTCCTTTCTTCTTGGTAAGAATTTTTTTATGCATTGAGAGGACAATTTTATCCATTGTGATATTGGAAAAATTCCATGATGGTCTGAGACAAGGCAAAGCTAAAAATGTTCAATGTTTCACGGAGAAATTTAAGAAGTAAGCATTGGAACTAGTCATTCCTTTTGCTTCACCTAATACTTTGATGAAATATATTGGAGATTCTCCAAGTTATCTTAGGAATTCATTATTGTTGTTTGACCCCGCAACTATTGATGAAGTTAGTGTGAAAGTTATTCACGTTGAAAGAAGTGAAAGGCATGAATAGGACGGTCATGAAAAGAAGACATCGACAACAAAGAAAAAGGAAGTGAATCTCTCTTGCACTCATTGCAAGAAAGCAGAGCATGATGAGGAGAATTGCTAGAAACTACATCCATAATTGAAGCCTAAGAAGAATGACGGAAAATGGAAGCAGAAAATTGTTGCTATAATGCAACATGAACTGGGTTCTGATTTAGGTGATGAGATGAAAATTGCAAATATTGGGATTGTACGTGTTGGACCAATTAACCTGGGTTCTAATTAAGGAAATGAGATGAAGATAAAATTTGTTGGGATTGCAAGTTTTGGACCAATGAAGGCAAAAACATCAAAGAATGCATGGCTCTAAGAACTTTAGGATATCAACTAGAAAATTCAAGCAAAGAATTTTGAATTGAGAAGACCACTACAAGAAGCAGAAGAGAAGAAGCAGGGATTGTAGCTTAAGCTACAAGCCACATACAAGCCTTGGAAAATTTGAAGTGTAGTGATTGTAGCTTTAGCTACAAGCCATAGAAGACGACTTGGAAAAGTTTAAGTGAAATGAAGGCTTAGTGAAGCCATCACTACCCACTTCAGAATAAGAAAATGAGGTAAACACTGTCTGTGATTCTTTGGTTTCATGTTCTCATTATGATGATGATTTTGGTGCATTTGAAATGAATTGTATAGGGATTTATTCGAAGCTAATGAAGAAGATAGTACACGAAGGAAAAGGCCGACGAGTTAATGGCCAGGGAATTGTGAATCCCATCCAAGTGGTGGAACTACCTTGATATTCAGGATTGGGCTATGTCAGAGAGGAATAAAGAAACTGCAAACCAATGAAGACAAAAGATTCTTAAAGAAAAAAGTATGATTTAGTGTAGGATGTTGAGAGAACATAAAAAATTTCCAGTGATAGTGAGCATTTGAAAGGAAGGACTAAGTCAATTTCGCATAATCAGAGCCACATCAAAGACAATTATTAAAGGAAGGATATGTCACCTAGGAAGGAGACACAAAAGAAGGTCAAGAAAGTCTAGAGGAAGAAAACCATTGTAGTTGTTGCAACAAGGGTGGACATCATAAATATAAATGTTGGAATCTCCATTTAGAGCTAGACCTTAATAAGGACCGGGAGCATATGAAAGCACCTGTGAAGGAATCAACTGATGAAGTAGTTCAACAATGAAGTCATCTACAAGAAGAAATCCCATTAGCCTAGTTAGGTAAGAGATGGATAACCTTTTTAAATAGTTGAGCATGGCCACCATTGAAAATCACATGTTGCCTCTAAATACCCCATAGATGGGAAAAAATGATGAATTGTATAACATCACTTAAGTATGAAACATAGTGATATTTTGGCCTTTATTTGGATATCATGGGTAAGGGTTTTGTTGTAAAACTTGACGATGAATGTTTTATAGACTCTTGGAAAGTATGGTATTGCCTGAGATCTTGCAAGTTGTGGGATATGTGTTGGAAGCCACATATTTGCATATGGATACAGGTATTGACTTCATCATTCTTGGTTCTAAAGTATAAAGGTGAAGGAAAGAAAAGGTGGTCTATCAGAGACATTTGTTATGCAAGTCAATAATATAGTATCTATTTATAATTTTGGAGGACCAAAAGTCTTTCAGTGGTGAGGAATGATCCAGGAGGATCCTTAATGGCACAAAAATCAAAGTCTTTAAAACTTATTGAAACAAATACCAAGTCAAATATCTCATCGCAAGGAATCTAATGGTGAAAATGGTGCCTCAATCCGAGTTCATACGCAGAAGTTATGCTTAGTCAAAATTCTAGTCAAAGCTGGCCAAAAAAGTTAGCAAAGCACCAGACAAATTTGAAGCATCACCAATTTGACAGTCTAGCCAAAAAAAGGGTCAAATTTTGCAAAGGTATGATAAATTTAGCAGTTGTTTTCACTGTGGTTAAAGTTGGACAAACTCCCAAATACGATGACACCCTGCTAACTTTGGAGGAAGTTTGTTGGCCCAATAGTAAGGGGCCACGTGGCCCGAATAAATGGTGCCATGTGACATTCAATGGGCAACAAAATAGGCCTAGTCAACCATGAATCAATGGATGGGTGTTTATATCTTATCGGTGGTTTTTTTTAAGAGCTATATGTAGTTATTCGAGTGTTTAACGATTTCAAACTATCAGACAGTTTAAAATAAATGTTAAATGGGGGACCCAATAGTTTATTATTTAATGGGCCAACCAATATGTTTTCAAGTGGGCCTTTGGAATGACCATTGACTAAACAATATATAAACCTTCCTATGCTCATTTTACTGACCAACGGAGCCGTGAGTGAGGAGGAATTGGAGGCCATGGAACAATGGCTGGTGGAACTAGGATGGTTAAGGGAACTAGGACACGTGACACTTTGCATGGGCACATTTTTCAAGAGGGTATATTCCCAAGGAATCTGTAGTGGAATCTAAAATATTCTCTAAGGGGCCATAGTTGATAGTGACATAATATATTCAAGATTATACTCAAATTACTTAGAATTTCGAGAGGATTTCACTAGTGTAGTCTATTTCTAGATCTGAGCAACTTGCTTTTAGGTCACTCCTAGGATTTGAGGTATAATAATGTATTTTTCCATGTATCCATTCTCATTTTTTTTTAGATGAATGAAGAAGCCTCCCCACTATTGAAGCAGGGCCCAGAGATGTAGACCACATTAGACAAACTTTGTTATCAAATATTTTTTGCATTCTCTTTATGGTCTCCTTTATATTACTTCTTTAAGTATTTTCACATATGGTTTTTACATGTTGTTTCATGCAATTTTGAAAACATCAAAGAAGAAAATATCATTGGTTAGCAAGGAGGAGGGTTGTATCCCTATTAAAGGGTCGAAAAGCCTTAGTATTCTACCCAGAATAGGCCAAAGTATAACACACGAGGTTTGAGGGTATATTGTCTGTATGTAGGAGTATATACTAGGCTGAGAGACCTAAAGGAAGAGGAAAGAAGGTCTAAATTGTAGCTTAAGGAGGATCAAGAATTCTACAGTAGGCTTAGGGGTTTGAGTTGTTGTAAGGTTGACATTTGTGGCTTTTGTTGATTGTGGTTAACAACAAGAAGGTCGTGTGATGCAATTAATGAAAGAAGTATGTTAGGTCAAAGGAGAGACCTAACAGCAAGGTTGAATGTTGATATATGCAATGAATTTGAAGGGATAAATTCACTGCAAATAGTTAGGTATGTAGAGGAGTTAAAGGAGCTATTTCTCTATGGTTCTTGGAGGAAAAGGATAGTCAAGTACATCAAGGACAAGAGAATAGAAAGGGTTGGAAGCGAGGGATAGATACAACAAGTAAGTCAAGCATTTTTTATTTTTTGTTTTGGGCAAATTGAAGGTAAAAGGGAGTTGACCTCAAGCCCTCGGTGTATACTATTGTATACTATTGTATTATATCATGGTTTTGTAAAGGGCCATGATCCTTAGTATGATAGCCCTATGAATATCTTGTTTATGGACTAATAATAATTGTTTTGGGCCATATATAAACCTTTTGTACTTTTATTGTTTCATTACTATTATATTTCTGTTGTGAAAATTTGTTTTGGTTGAACATTATTAGTGTGTTTGTCTGATAGTCTAGCCGTAGACCAGACCTAGGGTGTAAGGAAAATTCAACTTGGTATTATAACTACTTTGAAGGGATAATTAAATCAGAGTGTGCACAGGAAGCCTCCTAATAGGGAATTAGTTTTTTTTTGTTGAAGGACTAACAACATGGCAAAGTTGATTGCTATTCTGAGGTATGAGGACAACTTGGATGGGTTTTCCTACTATAGTCCATGGAAAGAAAGGATCGGGCTAGTCTTCTTGGTGAACAAGATATGGGAGTTTGCTAACAAGGAGATTGTTAAGCCAACAACTCCTAAATAGTTGAATAAGTTTGAAGAGTTGGATGTGAAGGCCATGCTAATCATCCTAGATGGACTAAAGGATCACTTGATACCTCGTCTTACTAGGAAGAACACTACACATGATATGTGGAAGTCCATTCAGGGCTTGTTCCAGAAAAATAAAAAGAATCAGTTGATGGTATTGAGAGAGAATCTTAAGAACACCAAGATGTTGGATGGTGAGGGTGTGGCTACATATTTAAAGAGGGATTCTTAAGTCCGTGATGAGTTTTCTACTAGCATGCTACCGTTGGTGATAGCATTCCAAAGTCAAAGTTAGTGAGGATTTCCTTGAAGGGCTTCACCAAGGAATGGAAGCCATTTATCAAAGGAATAATTGCTCAAGGCAAGTTGCTTGATTGTAACAGGCTATGAGATGACTTCATTTAAGAGGAACTACGGGACGAGGATCTTCATAAGAAGAAATATGATGGAGAGAATGTGTCTCTCACTAGTAACATGAAGGGAAAAGTAAATAAGGGTTGAAGCAAGGTGAAGTTTTTCACATGTGGCAAGCATGGTCATTATGTGATTAAGTGTTTGCATAAGAAGAAAGGAGATAATGAGAAGAAGAAAGAGATTGTAATGGTTGTTACATCCACAATCGAGAAGGATGACTTTGCAAAAACGTTCAAAGAGGACTTTTCTATACCCTCTCATTTCTATGAGGGCACCATTGTTGATAGTGTATGGTTCATTGATAATGAAGCATCAAAGCATATGACAAGTTCATGGGAATTATTTGAGACTCTAAATGAATGGGACTCTAAATTGTAGGTGGAGGTTGATGATGAGAGTCAAAATACGATCATAGTGTCAAGTATGGTGCCATTTAGGATAGATTTAGGAGGGTTTCTATGAGTCCAAGATGTATGGTGGGTACTAGAGCTCAAGCACAACATGTTTTTTGTCTAAGTGATTGAGGCTAAGGGGTTAATATTATTGTTCTATGATAGAAAGATGATGCTCAATCCTAGATGTGCTAACTCTATAAGATAAGTTATTAGAGTTAGGGAGAGTGGTCTATACAAGCTAAAGGGAAAGCATATAGATTAAGGGAAGAAGCATGTTTCTTAGACTCAGAAGGAGTTGAGTTTGAGTGAGAGTTTACAAGTTCAGAGGGAGAATCTGCAACCCAAGAAGAGTGCATGGTCAATGGGAAGTAAGGAGATTTCTATAGCTAGAAAGCAAGAACCTTGGAATGTCCTAGATGTCTATCAATAGAAGAAGTGAGAGGCTTATGGTGGCAAGGAAAATTCTGTACAAAGTGTTGTTCGTTCTTCAGGATATGTTTTAGTGATGGATGCCAGATATTGGGATTATGTTCCTAACGATTTACTTATGAGGAATGGAAGTACCTCCCTTAATAAGAGGGAGTATTGAAAATTGTATCTTGGGAGGTACTCCCACAAGTCTAGGGTACTTGACTTGTGAGAATTTTACCCACATTATGGGAAAAGTACCCAAGCTAATGAATTTTATACCCAAAGTCTTGGGCTTGAGACCCAAAGATATTGATTCTTTATTCTAATTATTGTGGAGGGAACATTTGATGGACAAAAGGGGGTTCCTAAGGAAAATTTGGAGAGTTATATATTGAAGAGACCATGAGAATTCGTTCACACAATTACAAGTCTCATCAAGTGAGAAATATTAGTCATCTAAGGAAGTCGTAGCACCTCCAAGAGAAGTATGAATTGATGTGTGAAAGAGTTTGTTATTGAAGGTATGTTTGGTAATTTGGAGGAACACAAGTCCAACGAGGGATCAAATTATGGTTTGAAGTAAGGAGGAGGGTTGTATCCTACTAAAGGGTTGAAAAGCCTTAGTATTATGCCTAGAATAGGCTAAAGTACAACATAAGAGGCCAGAGGGTATTTTTTCTATCTGTAGGAGTATATACTAGGATAAGAGACCTCATGAAAAAAGATAGAAGGTCTGAAATGTAGCTTAAGGAGGGTCGAGGACTGCCATGGTAAGTCAAGGGACATTTGACCTATTGTAAAGCTAACATCTATGGTTTTTTCTAATTGTTTTTAACAACATGAAGGTCATGTGAGGTGGTTGATGAAAGAAATATTTTAGGTAAAAGGAGAGACCTAATAGCAAGGTTGAATGTTGATATATGCAATGAATTTGAAGGGCTAAATTCATTGTGAGAATTTTGGTATGTAGAGGAGTTAAAGGAGTTATTTCTCTGTGGTTCTTGGAGGCAAAGGACAATTAGGTACATCAAGGACAAGAGGATAAAAAGGGCTAGAAGAGAAGGATAGCTACATACAATTCAAGTATTTTTTTCTTTGTTGTTTTGGGAAGATTGAAGGTCAAAGGGAACTGACCTCAAGCCCTAGGTGTATATTGTTGTATACGATAGTCTTTTAGTATGGTTTTGTAAAGGGTCGTGATCCCTAGTACGAGATTCCTATGAATTTCTTATTGATGAACTAATAAGTGTTTTGGGCCATATATAAATCTTGTGTACTTATATTTATTCATTGTTGTTATATTTATGTTGTGCAAATTTATTTTGGTTCAACATTACTAGTATGTTTATGTGCTAGTCTAGTCATTGTCCATACCTAGGGTGTAAGAAAAATTCAACTGCATGAAACATGTCTAATTCTTTATATCTAATTCTGAAATTTTTACCAGTCACTTTGGTATGTCTCCTCATATTTTTGAAAATCATATAGTCTAAAGTGTCCCCAAAAAAAAGTATAGTGAAAATGCCATGATCAATCTTTTGAAAATGAATTTAGAACCATTCACACATCATAAATTCCATACAGTATATATATGAAAGTATAGTGAACCATGATATAATTTTTTTAGCATATGCATCTTCAATTTTTTTCTCAATGTTCTCAAAATTTCATATTATAATTCTTCTTAGAAAGTAAAATATAGTGAAATTTTTAGGTTCACTCATTTAATACTATTTTAGAACCATTCACAAACCCTAACTTCCATATGTTATATCTATGCAACTATAGAAAACCATAATATAACATTTTTACCAAACATACCTTGCAATGTATTCTCTATCTACTCCAAATTTTATGCCCTGAAACATCCCAAAAAATAAATTATATTGAAAACTCAAAGTATTAATCATTCTTACAATTTTTAATGAATAACACATGAAATTTTCCATCCCATTTGAAGAATTAATAATTTACTTCAATGATCTATCCCATGGTGTGCAAGGTAAGAATTTCTAATGTAGTGATCCTCTTGGATCAACAATTCACTATAATTGAAGTGAAAATCCTATTGATCCTAAATGCCACAAGGGGGTTTATTTGGTTCCTTGTTCCTGTGGCAGATCCTACATTGGTGAGATCATTCGATCAATCTCCGCTAGGATTCAAGAGCATGTCGCTGACATTAAACATAACCATTCCAAAACCTCATCTTTGGCCAAGCACTCCAACAAAACCAATCATCATATTTGTATTGAAAACTCTTGTGTTGGGGCCAAAATTCATTATTACCATAGGAAATTTAGAGAAGCTAACGAAATAGGAAAGCACCCTAACAACCTTATCTATGACCAAGGTTGGAAAATTAGTGATAATTGGATTCCCACTCTAACCTCTGATTCCACCCTCTCCTAGATGCTCCCCACCCTCTTACCGCTAGGTTTGCCCTGCTTGGTCTTCCCTATATTATACCATCCCTAAAAATTATTTAAAATATTTTATTAATAATCTAAAATCAAGTATGAACAAAAATTTTAGAATTTCAAATTAAAATAAATTAAAAAAAAAAAACTTTAATTTAAAATAAACTAATTTATTTTAATTTTCAACTAAAACTTTAGTTTAATTCATTATATTCCATTCTTATTAATCAATAATAATTAACAATGATACATCATAGTTGATAAGCACTAAAACCTTGTAACAACATTAACATTTTAATTCTCAATTTATTTCAACAAAATTAAAGATTAATAAAAATGTTATTCAATTTATTTCAATTAAATTCGTGCAAAAAAAAATAAGTTTATAAATAATATATATTAATTATTAATTATTTTAATTATTGAAACCTAATATGACTTTATACTAAACAAAAATTAATCAAATTCATTTCTTGAAATAATAAAAATAAATATTAATAAAAATTTGCAACAATAATAAGTTAATAAACATGATGTATTAAATATTAATTATTCAATGGAAACCAAATAATTTTATACAAACTTACTAAATAATAATAATAATAATTCATTTAATTTTAATTATTAAAAATAAAATAATAAGTTAATTTTATCAGCATTAATAAATATTAGAAATAATTAAAATTTATTTTATTCATTAAATTGTACCTAATAATAATAATTTTTTTTTTTAAATTAATACTTTGAAAAGAAAATTAAACATTAAATAAAAATCTGAAACTAAAATTATTAACCACATTAAAAATAAAAATAAAAATAAAAATAAAAGAAAATTAAACATTAAATAAAACTCTAAAACTAAAATTATTGACAAAATTAAAATTAAAAATAAATATTAAAAACTGTGTTAAAGCATTACTATTATTTTTGGGTACTATTCATGCCCAACCTTACCTTTTTTCAGTGGGGGAGAGAATCCCCCCTGAAGAATCATAATACATTTTATATCGCCGAAGTGAGCAGATTCATCATACAATATCGCCGAAGCGAGCAGAATACGTCATCATACATCATCATCGAGCAGAATACGGCATCATCCATCACATTACGTCATCATCAAACACATCGAAGTGTTGGCAGCAGCAACGCGCATTGCGCAGGATTCGAACGTGGTTGGGGGGTGCGAAAGCCAACCGCCCCAACCACCACATCATGCCCAACCTTACCTTCACCATTATTTATTTATGCTTTTGAGTTCTGATTTTTTTCGTTCATGAATTTATCTTGATGATAAACCACAGAATAGAATTCGAAACATCGATTCCAAAACATAAATGCGATGAATCCAGAAAATAACACCACACAAAACATAGATCACAAAAACCTCAAATCAATAAAAAATCATATCTCTCAAAAAATAATTTATCTTTCTTATTTTCACCATTTACGTATTACATTATTACTAAATCATCGAATATTATTCCAAATTAAATTTTCTCATTTTCACCATTTACATATTACAATGTCAGTAAATCATAAGTATTATTCCAAATTAAATTATCCTTTACAAACATTACATTGAAACATTATAGCTTCAAAAGAACATGATATGACCATTTACCCATTGCAATGTTACTAAACCATCAACTATTATTCCAAGTTCAATTGTGCAAAACTTCAGAGCACGTTAGATGCCTCTCCTATCTTTACCAGTTACATAATATAATGTTCCTTATTGAGTTTTGTTATACTATTGAAATTTAAAAGTTTTAAATTTAAAATCTAACACACAATTAAATATTATTTTTAATAAAATTTATTTATAATAATATTAGTTAATTATTGAGTCCAAAAATTTATTAAATTAAGAAGTTCATTTTACAATCAAGTATGAAAGAATGTGTAAATTTGTCTATTAATAAGTATTTTTTAAATAAATTATTTGAAGATCTATATTAATTAATTTATATAGATATCAACTTCATATATATTTATATATAGGAAAAAAATGAAATAAGTTTTTGTAGTTCAAATTTTTATTTGTTCCTATTTAAAAAATGAAAAATAACACATTATATTTTGCACTCTAAAAAATTTACACTCGAAAAGTTTTATCAAATTCATATATATTTATATATAAAAAAATTAATTTTTTTTTGTTAAAATTTGTATTTTGTCCTATATATTTTATTTAACATTTAAAAGTACAAATGAAACAATGAAAAATAACATATTAAATTTTACAAATTAAACAAATTTACACTTGAAAAAATTTAATCATACAAACTCATATTAAGTTCGTACTTAAAATAAATCTATACTAATTCAAATCCAATACAACTTTGAAAATTAATTCATTAACTCAATTAATTGAGTTAACGATGCTTTTGGATTATTAATTTCTGCATTTTTGTAGAAAGTTGCTTTCTTGATCTTCATTGATAGATTCCTAGACCCTTAAACACCTTCATCCATTCTTCATTTCCCTTCTCCCATAAATTTTCCACCTTCAAACCTCCAAAAACCACTTTCGGCCTCTTCCTGTAGATCCCCTGCAGCCTCCTGTAGAAGTTCATGCCAGCAATTTTTTGAAGTATGATCACAATGGAAGTCTCTAGAAGGGTACTAGGGATTTCTTAGGACCCTTCCACACCTTTCTCATCTTCAGCAAAATCCAACTCCATCTTCCTTTGCCACCAAACCTCTGCACTGTCACAATCAATCAAACCATAAGCATAATAATTCCACATAAAAATACTCAAAAGTACAAAAAGATGATTTCTTCTCATTTCTCTTCAGAAGTAGCTTGAGTAAATGCAATTTCCCTTCTCCATAGTCAATGGCACCCATTTTAGTAGTTTCCATCTCTTTTCTTGCAAAATTATGGTTTGCTAGGGTTTGCATTTCCTTTCATTTTTTCTTCTCTTTCTGCAAGTAGAATAGCCTCTATAGAGTTAGCTTTCTTCCATCATAGTAAAAGCTTCTTCTGAGAACTCATAGAAGTTGGCTTAAGCTCCTAGCGAACTTGTGCCAGCTGATCAAGTGATAGCCTGCAGTAAGAGCTAGTACTTGTGCATACAACACTGTCGCTTCCAAGTTTGCTACAAACTACTGGGTTGATAAAAGTAAAGAAGGGAGCCCCAGGAGTTGCAGCATTATTGTTGCAATACTGAAGCTCACCAGATACCTTCTCACTATTGAAACAGGGCTCGGAGACGTAGTCAACATTGGACAAAATTTGTGATCAAACATTTTGTTCATTATCTTTATGGTCTCCTATATATTGTTTCTTATTTAAGTGTTTTCATGTGGTTTTTACATTCTCTTTAATGTAATTCTAAAAAATTCAATGAAGAAAAGACCTTGGATCACATTGGTACCAAAGTGGTCTTCTTGTTGATGTGAATTGCAAGAGTGGATGATAACCAGGGCCAAACTCAAAAAGGCTGAAGAAAAACTTAAGTATTTTGACCTAGAGATTGGATGTGCAACACAAAGAAAGAAAATGGAAGATGGCAGTGTCCGCAGTATGAGTAAGCAAGCTTTTTGTAAAGATTTCTACAACATGGAAAATAAGGTACATAAATAGTTTTCATATTATGAGAAGAAATTTTTAAACAAGGAAAATAAGAAGAAAGAGAAAGAATAGGACAATGCTTTGTAAATAAAGGAAATGAAGGAGAACCTCATGAACCTCCATCTCCATATTCTAGTGAATGTTCTCCTTCTTCATCTTCTTCTCATCATTCTAATAATCAACATAGAAATGCTTATGAAAAAAATAAATTAAGTTGGATGCAAAATTTTATTTTCTCATGTTTAATGGAGAATCTAATGCAAAAAAGCTAAAACATTGGATCATATAGATTGAAGTATATTTCTGAATACAACTGATCGAAGAGGATGAGGCAAAGATCCAATTAGCATCTCTTCAACTGGGAGGCGTCGCTCTTGTATCATGGGAGAGAAAACTTTAAAAATGTAGTAAGCATATGGTTAAACTCCTTTCTTCTTGGTAAGAATTTGTTTCTGCATTGAGAGGACAATTTTATCCATTATGATACTGGGAAAAATCCATTATGGTCTGAGACAAGGCAAAGCTAAAAAATTTCAATGTCTCATGGAGAAATTTAGGAAGCAAGCATTGGAATTAGTCATTCCTTTTGCTTCACCTAATACTTTGATGAATTATATTGGTGATTTTCAAAGTTATCTTAGGAATTCATTATTGTTGTTTGACCCCACAACTCTTGATGAAGTTAGTGTGAAAGTTATTCACATTGAAAGCAGTGAAAGGCATGAATAGGATGGTCATGAAAAGAAGACATCGACAACAAATAAAAAGGAAGTGAATCCCTGTTGCACTCATTGCAAGAAAGCAGAGCATGATGAGGAGCATTGCTAGAAACTACATCCAGAGTTGAAGCCTAAGAAGAATGGCGGAAAATGGAAGCAGAAAATTGTTGCTATAATCCAACATGAACTGGGTTCTGATTCAGGTGATGAGATGAAAATTGCAGATATTGGGATTGTAGGTGTTGGACCAATTGACCTGGGTTCTAATTCAGGTAATGAGATGAAGATAAAATTTGTTGGGATTGCAAGTTTTGGACCAATGAAGGAAAAAACACCAAAGAATGCATGGCTCTAAGAACTTTAGGAGATCAACTAAAGAATTCAAGCAAAGAATTTTGAATTGAGAAGGCTACTACAAGAAGCATAAGAGGAGAAGCAGGGATTGTAGCTTAAGCTACAAGCCATAGAACAAGCCTTGGAAAATTTGAAGTGTATTGATTGTAGCTTTAGCTACAAGCCATAGAAGAGGACTTGGAAAAGTTTTGAGTGAAATGAAGGCTTAGTGAAGCCATCACTACCCACTTCAGAATTGGAAAATGAGGTAAACACTATGTGTGAATCTTCAGTTTCATGTCCTCATTATGATGATTATTTTGGTGCATTTGAAATGAATTTTATAGGGAATTGCGAATCCCATCCAAGTGGTGGAACTACCTTGATATGCAAGATTGGGCTATGTCAAAGAGGAAGAAAGAAACACTAAACCATCAAAGACAAAAGATTCTTCAAGAAACAAGTATGAGTCAGTGTAGGATGTTGAGAGAACATCACAAATTTCTAGTGATAGTGAGCATTTGAAAGGAAGGACTAAGTCAATTTCACCTAACCAGAGCCACATCAAAGACAATTATTAAAGGAAGGATATGACACCTAGGAAGGAGACACGAAAGAAGGTCAAGAAAGTCTGGAGGAATAAAAACCATAGTAGTTGTTGCAACAAGGGTGGACATAATAAACATACATGTTGGAATCTCCATCTAGAGCTAGGCCTTAATAAGGATTGAGAGCATATGAAATCACCTGTGAAGGAATCGACCGATGAAGCAGTTCAACAATGAAGTCATCTACAAGAATAAATCCCATTAGTCTGGTTAGGTAAGAGAAGGATAACGTTTTTAAATAGTTGAGCATGGCCACTATTGAAAATCACATGTTGCCTTTAAATACCCCATAGATGGGAAAAGGGTTTTGTTGTAAAACTTGATGATGAATGTTTTATAGACTCTTGGAAAGTATAGTCTTGCTTGAGATCTTGCAAGTTGTGGGATATGTGTTGGAAGTCACATATTTGCATATGGATACAGGTGTCGACTTCATCATTCTTGGTTCTAAAGTATAAAGGTGAAGGAAAGGAAAGGTGATTTGTCAAAGACATTTGTAGTACCTGTTTATAATTTTGGAGGACAAAAACTCTTTCAGTGGTGAGGAATGATTCAGGAGGATCCTTGATGGCACAAAAATCAAAGTCTTTTAAACTTATTGAAACCAATACCAAGTCAAATATCTCATCGCAAGGAATCCAATGGTGCAAATGGTGCCTCAATTTGAGTTCATATGCAGAAGTTATGCTCAATCAAAATTCTAGTCAAAGCTAGAAATTTTTTTTTAGCAAAGTGCCAGACAAATTTGAAGCATCACCAATTCGGCAGTCTAGCCAAAAAAATGGTCAAATTTGGCAAAGGTCTGATAAATTTAGTGGTGGTTTTAACTGTGGTTAAAGTTGGACGAACTCCCAAATATGACGATACCCTACTAACTTTGGAGGAAGTTTGTTGGCCCAATAGTAAGGGGTCATGTGGCCCAAATGAATGGTGCCACGTGGCATTCAATGAGCAACCAAATAGACCCAGTCAACCATGAATCAACGGATGGGTGTTTATACCTTATCGGTGGTTTTGTTTTAACAACTATATGTAGTTATTTGAGTGTTCAACGATTTCAAACTATCAGATGGTTTAAAATAAATGTTAACTGGGGGACCCAACAATTTATTATTTAATGGGCCAACCAATATGTTTTCAAGTGGGCCTTTGGAATGACCATCGACTAAACAATATATAAACCTTCATATGCTCATTTGACTAACCAACAGAGTTGTGAGTGAGGAGGACTTGGAGGCCATGGAACACTGACTGGTGGAACTAGGATGGTTGAGGGAACTAGGACATGTGACACTTTGCATGGGCACATTTTTCGAGAGGGTATATTCCCAAGGAATCTGTAGTGGAATCTAAAATATTCTCTAAGGGGCCATAGTTGATATTGACAGAATATAGTCAAGTTTATACTCAAATTACTTAGAATTTCAAGAAGATTTCACTAGTGTAGTCTGTTTCTAGATCTGAGCAACCTGTTTTCAGGTCACTCCTAGGATTTGAGGTATAATAATGTATTTTTACATGTATTCATTCTCATTTTTTCTGAAATGAATGAAGAAGCCTCCCCACTGTTGAAGTAGGACCCAGAGATGTAAACCACATTAGACAAACTTGGTTATCAAATATTTTTTTCAATCTCTTTATGGTCTCCTTTATATTAGTTCTTTAAGTATTTTCACATATGGTTTTTACATGTTGTTTCATGCAATTTTGAAAACATCAAAGAAGAAAAGATCATTGGTCAGCAAGGAGGAGGGTCGTATCCCTATTAAAGGGTCAAAAAGCCTTAGTATTTTACCCATAATAGGCCAAAGTATAACACACGAGGTTTGAGGGTATATTTTTTGTATGTAGGAGTATATACTAGGTTGAGAGACCTAAAGGAAGAGGAAAGAAGGTCTGAATTGTAGCTTAAGGAGGATCAAGGAATTCTACAATAGGCTTAGGGGTATTTGAGTTGTTGTAAGGCTGAAATTTGTGGCTTTTTTTATTGTGGTTAACAACAAGAAGGTTGTGTGACGCAATTAATGAAAAAAGTATGTTAGGTCAAAGGAGAGACCTAATAGCAAGGTTGAATGTTGATATATGAAATGAATTTGAAGGGATAAATTCACCAGGAATAGTTAGGTATGTAGAGGAGTTAAAGGATTTATTTCTCTATGGTTCTTGGAGGAAAAGGATAGCCATGTACATCAAGGACAAGAGAATAGAAAGGGTTGGAAGTGAGGGACAGATACAACAAGTAAGTCAAGCATTTGTTCTTTGTTGTTTTGGCCAGATTGAAGGTAAAAGGGAGTTGACCTCAAGCCCTAAGTGTATACTATTGTATACTATAGTATTATATCATGGTTTTGTAAAGGACCATGATCCTTAATACGATAGCCCTATGAATTTGTTGTTTATGGACTAATGATAAGTGTTTTGGGCCATATAAACCTTTTGTACTTTTATTGTTTCATTACTGCTATATTTCCGTTGTCAAAAATTGTTTTGGTTGAACATTATTAGTGTGTTTGTGTGATAGTCTAGCCATAGAGCAGACCTAGGGTGTAAGGAAAATTCAACTTGGTATTAGAGCTACTTTGAAGGGATAATTGAATCAGAGTGTGAACAGGAAACCTCCTAAGAGGGAATTAGTTGATTTTTTGTTGAAGGACTAATAGCAAGGCAAAGTTGATTGTTATTCTGAGGCATGAGGACAAGCTGGATGGGTTTTCCAACTATAGTCCTTGGAAAGAAAGGATCGGGCTAGTCTTGAGATATGGGAGTTTGCTAACAAGGAGATTGTTAAGCCAACAACTCCTAAAGAGTTGAATAAGTTTGAAGAGTTGGATGTGAAGGCCATGCTAATCATCCTAGATGGAGTAAAGGATCACTTGATACCTCATCTTACTAGGAAGAACACTACACATGATATGCAGAAGTCCATTCAGGGCTTGTTCCAGAAAAATAACAAGAAACAGTTGATGGTATTGAGAGAGAATCTTAAGAACACCAAGATGTTGGATGGTGAGGGTGTGGTTACATATTTAAAGAGGGATTCTTAAGCCCGTGATGACATTTCTACCATTATGCTACCATTGGTGATAACATTCCAGAGTCATAATTAGTGAGGACTTACTTCCTTGAAGAGATTCACCAAGGAATGGAAGCCATTTATCAAAGGAATAATTGCTCAAGGCAAGTTGCTTGATTGTAACAGGCTATGGGATGACTTCATTTAAGAGGAACTGCGGGACGAGGATCTTCATAAGAAGAAATATGATGGAGAGAATGTGGCTCTCACTATTAAGATGAAGGGAAAAGTAAATAAGGACTGAAGCAAGGTGAATTTTTTCGCATGTGGCGAGCATGGTCATTATGTGATTAAGTGTTTGCATCAGAAGAAAGGAGATAATGAGAAGAAGAAAGAGATTGTAATGGTTGTTACATCCACAATCGAGAAGGATGACTTTGCAAAAACTTCAAAGATGAATTTTCTATAGTCTCTCATTTCTATGAGGCCATCATTGATGATGGTGTATGGTTCATTGATAAGGAAGCATCAAAGCATGTGACAAGTTCATGGGAATTATTTGAGACTCTAACTGAATGGGACTCTGAATTGTAGGCAGAGGTTGATGATGAGAGTCAAAATACGGTCATAGTGTCAACTATGGTGCCATTCAGGATGGAGTCAGGAGGGTTGCTATGAGTCCAAGATGTAAGGTGGGTACTAGAGCTCAAGCACAATATGTTTTTTGTCTAAGTGATTGAGGCTAAGGGGCTTGTTTAATTTTTCCATGATAGAAAGATGATGCTCAATCCTAGATGTGCTAACTCCATAGGAGAATTTATCGCAGTTAGGGAGAGTGATCTATACAAGCTGAAGGGAAAGCATATAGATTAAGGGAAGAAGCATGTTTCTTAGACTCAGAAGGAGTTGAGTTTGAGTGAGAGTTTACAAGTTCAGAGGGAGAATCTGCAACCCAAGAAAAGTGCATGGTCAATGGGAAGTAAGGAGACTTCTATAGCTAGAAAGCAAGAACCTTGGAATGGCCTGAACATCTATCAATAGAAGAAGTGAGAGGCTTATGGTGGCAAGGAAAATTCTATGCAAAATGTTGTTCTTTCTTCAGGATATGTTGCAGTGATGGATGCCAGATATTGGGATTATGTTCCTAATGATTTCCTTATGAGGAATGTAGTTACCTCCCTTAATAAGAGGGAGCATTGAAAATTGTATCTTGGGAGGTACTCCCACAAGTCTATGGTACTTGACTTGTGAGGATTTTACCCACATTATGGGAAAAGTACCCAAGCTAGTGAATTTTATACCCAAAGTCATGGGTTTGAGACCCAAAGATATTGATTCTTTATTCTAATTATTGTGGAGGGAACATTTGATGGACAAAAAGGGGGTTCCTAAGGAAACTTTGGAGAGATATATTGAAGATACCATGAGAATTCGTTCACAAAATTACAATTATCATCAAGTGAGCAATATTAGTCATCTAAGGAAGTCGTAGCACCTCCAAGAGAAGTATGAATTGATGTGTGAAAATTTTTGTTTATATGGAAGGTATGTTTGGTAATTTTGAGGAACACAAGTCCAAAAAGGGATCAAATTATGGTTTTAAGGTTGTATCCCTACTAAAGGGTTGAAAAGCCTTAGTATTATGCCTAAGATAGGCTAAAGTATAACACAAGAGGTCAGAGGGTATTCTGTTTATCTGTAGGAGTATATACTAGGTTAAGAGACCTCAGGAAAAAGGATAGAAGGTCTAAAATGTAGCTTAAGGAGGGTCGAGGACTTCCATGATAAGTCAAGGGACATTTGACCTATTGTAAAGCTAACATCTATGGTTTTTGTTGACTGTTGTTAACAATGGGAAGGTCATGTGAGGTGGTTAATGAAAGAAATATTTTAGGTCAAAGGAGAGACCTAATAGCAAGGTTGAATGTTGATATATGCAATGAATTTTAAGGGCTAAATTCATTGTGAGAATTTTGGAATGTAGAGGAGTTAAAGGATTTATTTCTCTATGGTTATTGGAGGCAAAGGATAGTTAGGTACATCAAGCACAAGAGGATAAAAAGGGCTAGAAGAGAAGGATAGCTACATACAATTCAAGCATTTTTTTCTGTGTCGTTTTGGGAAGATTGAAGGTCAAAGGGAACTGACCTCAAATCCTAGGTGTATATTGTTGTATACGATAGTCTTTTAGAATGGTTTTGTAAAGGGCCATGATCCCAAGTGCGAGATTCCTATGAATTTCTTATTGATGAGCTAATAAGTGTTTTGGGCCATATATAAATCTTGTGTACTTTTATTTATTCACTATTGTTATATTTATGTTGTGCAAAGTTGTTTTGACTCAACATTATTAGTATGTTTGTGTGCTAGTCTAGTCATTGTCCATACCTAGGGTGTAAAAAAACTTCAATTGCATGAAACATGTCTAATTCTTTATATCTAATTCTGAAATTTTTACCGAATCACTTTGGTATGTCTCCTCATATTTTTGAAAATCATATAGTCTAAATGTCCCAAAAAATAAAGTATAGTGAAAATGCCATGATCAATCTTTTTGAAAATGAATTTAGAACCATTCACACATCATAAATTCCATACAGTATATATCTAAAATTATAGTGAACCATAATATAATTTTTTTTAGCATATGCATCTTCAATTGTTTTCTCAATGTTCTCAAAATTTCATATTCTAATTCTTCTTAGAAAGTAAACTACAGTGAAAGTTTTAGGTTCACTCATTTAATATTATTTTAGAACCATTCACAAACCCTAACTTCCATAGGCTATATCTATGCAACTATAGAAAACCACTAATATAACATTTTTACCAAACATGCCTTGCAATGTATTCTCTATCTACTCTAAAGTTCATGGCCTGAAACATCCCAAAAAATAAATTATAGTGAAAACTCAAAGTATTAATCATTCTTACAATTTTTAATGAATAACACATGAGATTTTCCATCCCATTTGAAGCCTTAATCATTTACTTCAATGATCTATCCCATGGTGCGCAAGGTAAGAATTTCTCATGTGGAGATCCTCTTGGATCAACAATTCACTATAATTGAAGTGAAAATCCTATTGATCCTAAATGCCACAAGGGGGTTTATTTGGTTCCTTGTTCATGTGGCAGATCCTACATTGGTGAGATCGATCGATCAATCTCCACTAGGATTCAAGAGCATGCCACTGACATTAAACATAGCCATTCCAAAACCTCAGCGTTGGCCGAGCACTCTAGCAAAACCAGTCATCATATTTGTATTGAAAACTCTTGTGTTGTGGCCAAAATTGATCATTATCACCATAGGAAATTTAGAGAAGCTATCAAATTAGGAAAGCACCCTAACAACCTTAACCGTGATGAGCGTTGGGAAATTAGTGATAATTGGATTCCCACTCTAACCTCTTATACCACCCTCTCCTAGATGCTCCCCGCCTTCTTACCGCTAGGTTTACCCTGCTTGGTCTTCCCTATAGTATACCATCCCTAAAATTTATTAAAAATATTTTATTAAAAATCTAAAATCAAGTATGAAAAAAAATTTTGAATTTCAAATTAAAATAAATTAAAAAAAAAATAGAAATTTAATTTAAAATAAAGTAATTTATTTTAATTTTCATCTAAAACTTTATTTCAATTCATTATATTCCATTCTTATTAAAAAAACTACAAATTAATCAATAATAATTAACAATGATACATCCTAGTTGATAAGCACTAAAACCATGTAAAAACATTAACATTTTAATTCTCAATTTAGTTCAACAACATTAAAGATTTAATAAAAATGGTATTCAAATTATTTCAATTAAATTCATGAGAAAAAATATAGATTTATAAATAGTATATATTAAATACTAATTATTGAAATCTAAAATGGCTTTATACTAAAAATTAATCAAATTCATTCCTTGAAATTAATAAAAATTTGTAAGTATTAATTATTCAATTAAAACCAAAATAATTTTATACAAACTTACTAAATAAAAATAATAATAATTCATTTAATCTTAAATTATTAAAATGAAAATAATAGGTTAATAATAATAATTCATTTAATCTTAAATTATTAAAATGAAAATAATAGGTTAATTTGATCAACATTCATACATATTAGAAACAATTAAAATTTATTTTATTCATTAAATTATACTTAATAATACAAAAATAAAAAATTAATACCTAAAAAAAGCTAAAACAAATATTAAAAACTGTGTCAAAACATTATCATTATTTTTGGCTACCATTCATGCCCAACTTTTATTTACGCTTTTGAATTCAGACTTTTTCCAGTCATCGGTCTATCTTGATAATAAAAGAAGAAGATTCAGAACATCGATTTCAAAAACATGAATACCATAAATCCAAAAAATAACATCACACAAAATATAAATCGCAAAAACCTCAAATCAATAAAAATCCTACCTCACAGAATAATTTGTCAAAATTTCCATATTACATCTCTTTCTTATTTTTACCATTTACATATTACAATGTTACTAAATTTTCAAGTATTATTCCAAATTAAATTATCCTTTACAAACATCAAATTAAATTATCCTTTACAAACATTACATTAAAACATTATAGCTTCAAAAGAACATGATATGACCATTTACGCAGTGCAATGTTACTAAACCATCAACTATTATTCCAAGTTCAAGTATTCTACATATGTTTCATTTAAGCATTATACCTTCAGAATGAACATTGTGCAAAACTTCAGAGCACGTTAGATACCTCTCCTATCTTTACCAGTTACATAATATAATGTTCCTTGCTGAATTTTGTTATACTACTGAAATTTAAAAGTTTTAAATTTAAAATCTAACATAAAAAAGTCTTATTATTCACAAAATTAAATATTATTTTTTAAAATTTTTATTTATAATAATATTAGTTAATTATTGAGCCTAAAAATTTATTAAATTAGGAGGTTCATTTTACAACCAAGTATGAAAGAATCTGTAAATTTATTTCTTAGTAAGTGCTTCTAAAATAAATTATTTGAAGATCTATATTAATTAATTTATATAGATATCAACTTCATATACATTTCTATATAGGAAAAAAATAAAATAAGTTTTTATAGTTAAAATTTTTATTTACTCTTATTTAAATGATGAAAAATAACACATTGTATTTTGCACTCTAAAAAAATTTAAGCTAGATTTTTTTATCAAATTCATATATGTGAGAATAGGAGCATCGAGGATGAAAACCACTTCTTCTTAGAGTAGCTCTACCTACAACCACATTATTTGTTTATTTAGGTCTGATAGATCATTGTTTGGTCTCAACAGACATTAACCACCACCACCATCATCATCATATAAAATTAATTTTTTATGATTAAAATTTTTATTTCATCTTATATATATTTTATTTAATATTTAAAAATACAAATTAAACAATAAAAAATAATATATGAAATTTTACAAATTAAAAATTTAATCCTACAAACTCATATTAAGGTCATACTTAAAATAAATCTATACTAATTCAAATCCAATACAAACTTTGAAAATTAATTCATTAACTCAAGTTAATGATGCCTTTGGATTATTACGCCTTAGTGGCAATATGATGGTCACATATTCCATGCTCGCTGATTTGGCGGTGAAGTAATGGCATTCAATGTACCGGAACTCCAAAATGATTCTTTACGGTGATCAACGCGCAGTCTGCAGCAATGCATTTAACGCACATGGAAAACAGCTATGCAGATTCGATGCCCAGTTTCTACTCTGCATAAGCTTGCGGATATGAAGCATTGTATTTTGATTTGTTAAACATTGGATTCTATTTGGCGGGCCAGTCTTTGAATAGCAGAAGCTTACAGATATGAAGTATGGTATCTTGATGGGTTAAACATTGGATTCTATTCGGCGCGCCATGGCGTCTAACGGATTCTTACAATGAGTTTCCACTGCCAATCTTATCGGCTTGAATTCAAGCGTGGCGTTTGATTTTTAATGTCCGGTTTCAATGTAGAAAGAGATATGTATTTTGAGTGCGTCAAGCTTGGGCGGGTAGAACAAATTATTTAACCTAGTTGTTTTTAAGTATATTTTTTTTGGAAGTTTTGTTAGGTTTTTTAGTTTATTTTTTTAAGATTCCACAAAAATTTATTGAAATTACGAATTTAATGGGTAATTTTTTCACAATTAATCAAAGAATTTTAGAAGTTTTTCAAGATGCTGAATCTATACAGTCAAAAAATCAATTTAAATAATACGAATCAAAATTTCACTTCAAATTTTTCCACAAAATTTTAATACAGAAAAATCTTAAAAAAAAAAAAACAAAAATTTTCTAAAAAAATTCTTAAAAAGAAAAAAAACAAAACAAAAAAACTTACTTTAAAAATTTATACATGGAGTCACATTGATTACAATAAAGGAAAAATGACTATCCCATATAACGTCATAGTGGCTTGGACATCAATCTATGAGAAAGTAGCTTCATAGTGTTTTTCCTGAACCAGTGGCATTGCCGTTGATTTATGGTGAAGTTAGAAACTTAGGTCAATGATTCATTGAAGTTTTTCAAATGACTCTTTAACAAAAGGAAAGGAAGTAAGAGTTGATATCAGATTTTTTTTTTTAATTTTCTATATTTTCATGGTGAATATTTTTGGGTGAGTATATCGATGAGAATGATTTAACTAATGTAGTAAGGTAGCTATATACTATAGTTATATATATTATAGCAGTTATATAATAATATTAATTATATAATATAAATTATTTATAAAAGTTTATAAATATTGAAATATCTATTTATTAAAATATAAATATATTTTATATTGTTAAAATTTATTTATTTTTAAAAATATAATAATAATTATATTAAGGGTTAGTTCAAGTGGTCAAACAAGTGTCTCCCAGTTTGGGAGGTCACAGGGTCAATTCTCTCCAAAGCTTTTGGTTAGGTTTAGCTGTTGGCCACGGGGCTTGATACTCTCAATCAAACTCAGATATTTCCGTGGATAAGATTGTATAAGATTGTTAATTATGGAAATTCAATTCCATTTTATTATGGAGATTCTTAATCTATAAATAAGTTTTGTTACAATATTATGGGCCAATGTCATGGTTTGGTAATATCACATGCCGGAAAAGACCATAATTTATATTCATAGGATTTTTTTTTTTAATTAATCAACTTGATTAAAGGAACAAAAAATGCATAGTTACTTTGGAGATAAATCTCGACCTTTCATTTATGAATACTACTAAGAATATTCTAACATATTTTTTGGAGGTTAAATCTCTATCATTTACCTAATAATTATTAATAATTAAATACAAATTTTAGAAGTCTTATTCCTATTCCAAAATAAAATTTTAATTTTAATTATTATTATTATTAATAAAAAAATCGAATACAATTTCAAATTTTAATTTAATTATCAATAATTATTAAGTGGATGGTAGGGATTTAATATATCCACAATTCAAAGGTATAAATTATGTTTAAAGTAGTTATATTGTTTTTGTCTTTTGATTAGTTAAAAATTTATCATATAAACATGAATTACAGTTTTTTGGGGATGTGGTCTTAGTAAACCATGGTATTACCCCATGATATTGTAACATTTCATGGTAAAATGGCAGTGAATCTTGTAATTAAGAATTATATCTATATATATATATATATATATATATATATATATATATAGATATAATTCTTAATTACAAGATTCACCGCCATTTTACCATGAAATGTTACAATATCATGGGGTAATACCATGGTTTACTAAGACCACATCCCCAAAAAACTGTAATTCATGTTTATATATATATAAAAACTGTAAAATGGCGGTGAATCTTGTAATTAAGAATTATATATATATATATATATATATATATATATATATATATATATAATTTAGTTAATTTTTATGTGCATTTTAATCTTTGGCAATGTGAGATGTTCCATGAGGTGAGTGTGTTTTATGTTTATTTAGAATAGAGATTTCAGAATTTTAATTTAATTATCAGTAATTATTAGACCAATGGTAGGGATTTAATCTCCATAAAATATTCTAGAATATTCTTAATAGTATGCACAAATCAAAGATTGAAATTTATCTCCAAAGTAGTTATGTCATTTTTACCCTTTTAATTAAAAAAAATGACATATGAACGAGTGTCATATAAAATGAGTTATGAATTTTTAAGCATGTGGTATTCATAAGCCATGATAATGGCCCATTGTATTGTAACAAAACCTATTTACAATTTACAGATTAAACATCTCCATATAAAGTGGAAGGTGAATTTTCATGGCTAAGATTCTTGTTACATGTTTTTTAATATCTATATATATATCTATATATATATATATATATATAAAGGTATGTTATATGGCTAAAGTAGAGCATATAGATAAATCTAAGCATCACATCTGCATTGGAGAGGCCCAAGTCATTATTAGGGTTAGTCATTTTCATCATCTTAAATTGAGGGTGGCCCTAGAAATTGAAAAAAAGACCCAATAATTTCAATATAGACGATGGTTGGAATATTACTAGAAGTTGGGTCCCCGTCATGATCTCCTCGTTTCTTAGGTTCTTTTTTGGGATTTATTTTGTTTGTTTGTTTATCTATGTAGGTGTTGGTGTTTTTTTATAGTATTTGTTGTTGATTTATTCTTCATTAGACTTTATTTTCTTGATCCTTCTTGTTTTCTTAAGTATTTTATCATCTTATTAATTCTTAACTCCTTTTAGTATTTTTTTTATTTGTTTAATGAGCCTAAGCCCCATATTTTATTGTTGACCCTATTTTTATTTATTGATTACTTTTCTTTGAATATATATATATATATATATATATATATATATATATATATATATATATATATATATATATATATCTTGACTTGTGTATATTTTTATTTTATTTATTTTTCATTATTTATTTTTAATTTAGTTTATTTTATTTCCATTAATTATTTTTATTTATTAAATGATCTTGTCTCGATTAGGGTCTTCTTGTAATTTTTCACTTCCTTCCTTGTTTGGAGTTTGACTTTGATTTTCTTGTTATAATTTTTTACTTCCCTCCTTGTTTGGAGTTTGACTTTGATTTTTTTATTCTTGTTAGTTTTTTTTAATATTTGATTTTAATAAATTAATTTAAATATTATTTTTAAAAAACTAGCCCTTTAAATATTTGTTTAATAAATTAATAAACTAATATCATAATTTAAATATAATTTTTGAAAAACTATTTGTTTAATATAGTTGTTACTTAATAATATTTGTTTTTAATAAATTAATATCATAATTTAAATATTATTGTTCAAATATAGTCATTACTTGAAATTTTGGTCTCTACATTGCTCTATATTTAAGCCTTTGCCACGGTGTGCCTCTTCATCAGTTCCTGATGATGAACCATGGTGTGCCTCTTCATCTGTTCTTGATGATGAACCACACATGTTGATTCGAAACGTCGGTCAAAAATTTCCCTTATGTGATTTCTACCGAAAGACTTTGCTTAATTCATTATGGATCACAAAAGCCTGAATACAAAAATATTGTCTTATATTATTGCTAGTACTTTATAAATATTTTGAATATTATGTTATTATTATTTAATGGTTTATACTTAGAAACATTTTATTGTCTCTATTAGTGATTTTTGTAAATCATGATGCATTGTTTGATATTCAATGGGGAGAGATTATAATATTAATATATATATATATATATATATATATATATATATATATAATTTATTTAAGCAATAAAAATAAAGAATCATAGATACGAATCATCAGTATAAATTATTTTATTTAAGTATTTTATGTAAATAGATGATGCACAAGTTTATTGCCTCCATAATATTTATCCTGGGTCTTTGAAATATATATTTTTAGGATTCCATAAAGTGATGGCTATATTAGCTGAGAAATAATTGATTCTGCATGTGCTTCTTATATTATAAAATTGGGATCCTAATGATTAATATGTTGTAGACATCTGTGCAAGTTTGAAATTGGTCTAAATTTTAAAGTGCTAAATACTTTTATCTAGACCATGCAATATCCAAAAGTTGACACATTTTCATAATTTTAAATGAAATTTATTCTTGTTCATCAATTTGGGGTTAAATTACACGTTATTTATGCCTAGGTGGTAATCTAAACTTTTTGAAAATTTTTAATTTATGAAATAATATTAATGTTTTTATGTAACAATTATGTCCATTTTCTTTTCAAAGCAAGTGAAAAGCAATAAAAGATAGATGGGAACTAGAAGGAATTAAATAACCTTACAACCTTTGCTATTGGAAATGGTGGTAATTAATAGCATTTAATGTCTCAACAATTAAAGACAATTATAAGCTTTTTCAAATATTTTTAGATACTTACATTTGACTTTTGGTCAATCGATGTTAGGTATGATTGGAAATATAATGTCTAATATGTTTACATTTGAACAATTTCGCCTAAATAAATTAGTTTTTTAGAGCACTTTTTCCTAGTTTTTTTTTTTTTTTTTTTTCACGAAATCAGTTGCTGTATGTATTCAAAAAAAGGAAGGGAGACTAAGCTCCAGCATTACAAGAGAAGAGCTCATAGGATGAGCTTGCAGTTGTATTACATTGAAGGATTCCGCTGAAATGCTTTCATAATTAACTTGAAGGGCTCTAACACAAGTGTAAATTCGGACAAACTGAAACAGAAGCAAACTGACTTTACAAGGCATCTAATCTATATTTATGTGACTGATCTGTCGAGCGATGGAATCCTCCGGGTGGCTGTCAGCTTCTACGATCCATGCTAACCAAAATGAGGATCAGAGTAGCAGGGGAGAGAGTTGGAGGGGGTCTCAGAAACTCGGAGACAGAGCTAAGGGAAATTCCAGACTTTAAGACAGAGACTAATGCTGAGCGAGAGGAATGCGATGAGGCAAGCTGGTGATCCTTGTCAGCGCAGAAAAGGAGGATCGGACGGGAGGGAGCCTGTGTAATGGAGCGAAAACAAAAATAGATATCATAAGCCAACTGCTAACCAAGGGAGCGAGAGCAGAGGGGTAAACGAGCATGAAGAGGGGAACTTGCGGAAGAAAGGGAAGCTTCCAGGGATAAAATCAGGCCGGCAGAGGCCCAAATTGTGCAACTATCAAAATCGTTGCAACAACGTATAGAAGAGAAAGAGACCGATAATCACAAATTGGATTGTGCGAAGAAAATAGAGAAGAAAAAAACAATGAGCTCTTTAAATCCAATTTCCGTGGCAGGTGGGTTAGTTGTAGGTTAAATTGGTGCAAATGTTGGTGTTGTTGCATGCAATATCTTTGTTCAAATCCAGAGAACACTGAATGAGTGTCAGAGGCCAACATGCAACAATTGTTTTTATTTTATTTAAATGATAAATTCGTTGATTCACTAGGCCTCATATGAGAGAGAATTTTCACAAGTTATAATGCTAAAATAAAAAAATATTACATGCACCTCTAAATCTCATAGTCATTTCTCCTGTCTGTGTCTACCTTGAATCTTTATTCCAAGATGAGCGATTATAGAAGCTTAAACTATTGCATTTTTAGTCAATTTTGGTACAATATCTTTCACTTAAATTGACACATTTACTAAAGTACATATGAAATTTAATTTATTTATAGTACTATAATTACATTTGAATGATGGTTTTTATTTACAACTTCTTTAGTCATGTGCAACTAGAATGTTATTTGTTATTTATGACATAGTATATAATGCTTTCAATGTCTAGGAAATAGTATGATACAAAGCCAGATTGGCCACCTTTGGTCATTGTTATTTGCACAAAATAGATTTAAAAAAAATTACTCCATTAGCATTGAATTCAAAGTTACTTTTTCTTTGTACACAAGCCCTGTGTACCTTGCATAAATTGATGGTTGCAATGTTATAAATGCTACTAATAATGAAAATAATTCTATGTTTGAAACCATTATGGTTCTCATGTACTCTCATTCTAAGTATGTCAATCTCTTAATGATTGGTGATTGACCACGAATACAATTGAACTATGTATAAGCAATGCATCAAGGAAAAGTATATAGAACTAATGCGATTAATTTTATTGTATCATAAATCATAAAGAGACAATTTACATAAAAGAATTTTAAAATCATATATGTAGCAAAAATACTATAATTTTTATTACAAAAAATTCCATAGGTGTTTGTGTGAAAAACAACAATGTATAGTGTGTTTTACTAACCAAAACACATACAATGTTTCTTTGGTAGTTATTGTTACATAGAGATTCCAATTATTAGTTTTTCTAGCTGTTGTTTTTTCCATTAACTCCATGCATTATTTTTGTTCACCCATTATGTATGGGTTTTGCCCCCCCATATGCACACACTAACTATGACACTCACTCCAAATGCTATGATGTGCATATTTCAAAAGACAATAATGTTGATGTGTTAACTATAGGTATGCTCGATCAATTGGAAGTGCACTCATGTGCATCAAGTCTTAAAGAACAAATACTACATTATGCTAAGAACCTAAATACTTTACATCTTATTTGATACCATAATGTGTTTATAATGCAACACTAAGTTAGTAACTTAGACAAGGTGCAATTGATAAGTTTATAGTAATAAAATTTTGAATATGTTTATTACTGCAATAAACTTTTGAATATGATTATTATTTTAAATAACTTTATGGTCGTTATTTTAAATTAAAGTTGTTTATTATACAAGGCTATCTTGTAATTGGTTTTTGAAACTAATGTTTGGATTCTATTTTATTTATACATTTTGAAAATAATTTACATAATTTGTTAAAGTTTTTTACAAAATTTAAAAAATTAAATATAGTGTTCTGAAATTTGTTAAAATGATAACAACACTTTTATTGTTATTATTTTAAATTTTTATATAAATATCTTTAGTTTTAAATTATATTTCGATTGCAAAGAATGCAATATTCAAAGTTCCTTATGACCACTTCCTCTACTTCTTTGTCACAGTGCTAGGTACTCATTTTTGGACTATTGCCAAACA
Organism: Pinus tabuliformis; assembly: GCA_031772625.1. Classification (NCBI taxonomy): domain Eukaryota; kingdom Viridiplantae; phylum Streptophyta; class Pinopsida; order Pinales; family Pinaceae; genus Pinus; species Pinus tabuliformis. Next base: position 745,196,760 of record CM062816.1, on the reverse strand, counting down.
AAAACCAAGAAAAAAATATAGTCACAAAGAAAATGAAGACTACATAATATATAGGAGATCTAAAAATGTTCTACTATGATACCTGGTAATTGAAAATTCAATGTGATCCATGTTTTTAACGTTATAAATCATTGTCACATTTGGAAAATTTGCTATTCTGTCTCAATAAACTTCATGGCAATGAAAAATAGTTTTGCATTAAATGGATCAAAATTGCAAGAAATTGATCACAAGTTATCTAGATTCAATTCACATAGATTAGAGAATTTCTTCTATTATCCAGGTGACTGTTTGTTTGACTCATTTGTTGTTCTTCTTCATTTTCGCTATACTTTAGTTGAAATACGACATTGAATTGTAAATCATTTCCGACATTTCTTATCACATGGACATGATGCTACATTGTATTCATTGCATACAAAATTGACTCTTGAATAAATTCAAGATCTTCACCATATTAACGATATTGAAATGTAATTGCATGGACTATCTACACCTTCTTCTATTTATGATCCATCTAAAATTAGCTTATGGGGGGTGTGTTATGTATCAAATGGTTCTCCAAATGGTTGTCAGTTCCAGTCAATGTTTTTCTATTTACAAATGGTCAATCATATCTATGGTTCAACCCAGACATTCATGGCTATCAATATAATGTTTTGCTACATACCAAAACCATGCACGTGGACATTTTGAACCACTCCTGTTACATAGCACAGTAGATATTGTAGTTCCAATAGATAAGAAATTGGGTCATGCATTTTTCCATACCAATTCTCACTTGGACACTTTGACATTTATCAATTGAGCAAATCTTATTTGAGCAAGGCTTATTGATCTATGGACAAAATTTCAATGACTACCGTGACTCTTAATTTGAGTCTATTTGTACACTTTCTAATCTGGACTTATGCAAGAATGCAACAAAATATAGATATACACATAACCACAGATATGTAGCATAAATAAAACTTCATTTCATTAATATCACAGATCTAAAATATGCTTACATATAGAAATGGAAATAAACTAGCTCGGGTGATGGTATCTTATATATGAGAAGAGATGAGGTGGCTACATGCCTCTCAATTGTGTTACAATGAGGCTCAAGGGCCTTTTTATTACTGAACAACAAGGGAAAACCATAAAAAACCAAAACCCTAACCCCGTGAGATGGAATGCCAAGAATTTGTGGGCCTCGTTGGGGTTAGTTGGGCAACAGGCATTTTCCCGGGGTCGTAACTTGGTCATATTATCTTTATTTGCCGTGTACGATACCTTACTGGAAAGATATATTCGAGTACAACAAGATTTTTACAGGCCCTTGGCCCCTTCCTATTTCTATGATTCTGCTATGGACCTCAAAAAATGTTGTTTAGCGGGTCAAAACTACTTTGGAAGTTGAGGACACGAAAAACTACTAAAAATAGTAAATGATGCTATAAACAAGGAAATTGATGAAACCGACTAGAAGTCTAGGTGGAATAGGCAGTTGAACACCAATATCCACCTGGATCAATCCTCCCTCCTTAGGAAGTAATGGTCCCCATTGCATGTAGAGCCTCCATGAGGTGAGGAAATTTCTATTAAACCTCGTCCCTAGCGAACCACTTTCTCTAGTGAAGGAGTTGACCTGCTTTGATAAATTGATATAGTTGGATCCTCTGTTGGTGAGTGTTCTTGATATGCATGTCCATGATCCAATCAGTTGTGTCTTGTTCCATGCAGTTTGGGTTTAACTTCATTGGTGTGAGTTTTTCTTCAATGTCGGATGTGTCCAACAATGGTGGAAAGTATGACTGAAGGTGGTCCATATTGAATACTGGGTGCAGGCCAAGGAATGGTGAAATGTTCAACTCAAAGGAATTGTCCCCGACAGCCTTGGTGATGGTGTACGGACTGTACTGGAGTGGGTGAAGCTTGCGGTGCGGCCTAGTGAGGCGTTCCTTCTGTAGATGTAGCTAAACTTTGTCGCTCACCTGGAACTTTTGTGGCACCCGATGTTGATCAGGACTTGTAATTAGCATTTCCTATTTTCAATATGTCATGGACCTATTGGTGAATGTGTTGAATGCACTTAATGAAGTTTTTAGCCCTGTTAGATTCAGACTAGACACAAGTCAAATCTTCCTAAGTAGCTACAAATGGTATGGCCACATTAATGGGACATAGTGGCTGGAATCCCAATCCCACCTTAAAAGGGTTGTGTCCAGTGGAGTTATGGAGAGCTCTATTGTAGTTGTGTTGTACATAGAGGAGGTTTTCATCCCATGTGCATGGATGCTTCGAGTTGTACATGTGCAGAATGTGTACGATCATCCTGTTGATGACCTCAATTTGGCCATCAGTTTGGGAGTGGAAAGTCATGGACTTAATGAGCCTGGTATCCAACATCGACTAGAGACTTGACCAAAATATACTTAGGAACCTACTATCCCGATCTAAGATAATGGATTGTGGGATACCAAAGTGTACCTACACTCATTCAAAGAAGAGCTTAGTAGTGGCTTCTGTTGTGATATTCTTCTTGCAGGCCACGAGAATGGCGATCTTAGAGAATTTGTCAAGGACCATTAAAACACAGTCATTGCCATGCTTAGTAAAATGAAGGCCCAACATGTAATCCATGGAGATGGATTCCCAAGGTCGACTAGGAGTAGGCAGAGGAGTATATAGGCATTTCTTCTTGATGGTCAATTTAGCAATGGCGCAAGCAGTGTAAGATTTGATGTACTTCCCAACATCCTGTTGAAGGTTCGGCTAATAAAAATACTTTTGCAGCAATGTTGATGTTTTCTCTACCCCAAAATGTCTAGCTACCCCACTGTAGTATGCCACCAAAAATTATCTTAGCATGCACGCTTGAAGGAACACAGAGGTGTCTCGGGTGGCATAATAGTGCATCCTGGAGATGAAATTCGGAATTTTCTTGCCTTACAGGAGATCCTGGTATGTGTTGTCAAATTCTGGATCACTCTTGTAAAGATGCATACACCCCACAGTCTCATGCCCACAAGAGTTGAGCATAATGGTCAGCACAATGACCGGCAGTTGGCTGAGGCAGTCTGCAACATTGTTGGTGCTTTCCTTCTTGTTCTTAATGTTCAGATGGAAATGTTGTAGGTATGTGGACCATTTAGGATGGCGATCATTCTGCATCTTCCCCTGTGTCTGTATGAACTGTAGGGGTCGGTGATATGCGTGGATGACTGTTTCCTTCCCCATAATGTAATGCTTCCATTTTCAATAGGCTTATACAATGGAATACATATATTTTTCATAGGTGGGATACTTTTGGACTATGTCTGAAAGTGTCTCATTGTGATATGACACTGGATGCCCCTGTTGAGTAAGAACTATACCAATAGCATAGTCAGAGGCATATGTCTCAATCTCAAAAGGTTGTTGCAGATCTATTAATGTGAGCATTGGTGTAGAGAAGAGGCGATGCTTTAACTTGACAAACTCATTCTGTTGGGATTTGGACCAAAAAAACTTTACTTTCGCTCTTCCCTTGGTGACTTGACTCAAAGGTCAAGTGATATGAGAGAGCCCCGACACAAACCTATGGCAGAAGTTGGAAAGACCTAGAAAGATGTGGAGCTTTGTTAGAGTGGTTGGGGTTGGCCAATCCTGAATGAATTGTGGATGGGTCCACATGCACACCCCGCTCATGAATGATGTACCTAAGATGTTTAACCTAGGCCATGTCAAAAGTTCATTTTTCCAAATTGGCACATAGTTTGCGTTGCCGCAGGGTTTGGAGGACCTATCGAATATGGTGGAGATGCTCTTCACAACTCTTCCTGAAGATCAGAATGTCATCCAAATAGACCACCATGAATGAGTTGGTGAAGGGTTACAAGATGTTTTCCATCATCCTCATGAAGGTTACAGGGGAATTTGTCAACCGAAAGGCATGACCAGCCATTTGAAAAGGCCCTCCTTGGATTTGAAGGCAATCTTCCACACATCAGAGGGTTCAATCGGTACCTGGTGATAATTGGAATTCAAGTCATTCTTGTTGAAGTATTTGACCCCCTTGAGTAGGTCCAAAAGGTCATCAATCTGTGGGATTGGATACCTATTCTAGACAATGATCTTGTTTAGTGCCCGATAGTCAATACAAACTATCTAGGTCCTGTCCTTCTTCTATACCAACATGATCGGGCTCCCACATGGTGATGAAATTTGCCTGATGTTCCATTTCTATAATAGCTCCTAAATCTGCCTATTGATTTCATCCTTCTCTAGAACATAACATCAATAAATTGGGCCATGGGTAGTAGTGTGCCTGGGGTCAAATCGAGGGAATGATTGACTTGAGAGTGTAGAGGTACCCATGTGGGTGAGATGAAGATGTTCCTATACTCCACAACCTTGTCCATCTATTATTTCCATAGCTATAATATTCTTCTTTCCCTAAGGGCGAATCATAAGGAAAACAAATTTCCCAGTTTGGGAAAAGATCAACTACATTACTTCGCAGTGATCAAAGAAATGGAGGTAGGTGGTTCTACCTCTAGTATCTTGTACAACTTATTTCCCAAAGTAATAATAATTGTGTGAGGCCTAGACTCATACAAAGCATGTCACTTCCACAAGTATGGTTTGCCTAATAATACATCACAAAATTCAAGAGGAGCAACATCACACAATACCTCATATGTGAAGGGCTTGATGTTGTAGGGAAGGTGGAATTATTGGATGATGCAAAGATCTTGCCCTTAGTGAAGCCACTTGATGGTGTACAACTATGAGTGTGGTGTGGTTAGTAGGACCAACCACTTCATTACCTTCACTAAAATGAGGTTTTTTTGGCTCTCACTGTCGATAATGAACAGCAATGGAGAACCCTTCACCCACATTTGTGAGTAGAAGAGTCACTCCCCCTCCTCTGGATCTTTAGGCTCATCCTTCTAGATATTGGTGGTGGAAAAGGTAGCACTAGGCTCCGCATCGATAATCTGCTTCCATTTTTCATTCCCATTGTCAGTTTCTGAGTCAGCGTTATAACATGCATCTGATTCAAAAGCCTTCAGGTCGGGCACCAATGACTTCTTGGCTCGGTACTCACTTGTGTTGTGAGTGGGGCTCTTATGGAACTCACACCATTTCCCTGTGTCTTTATTCTTTTTTGTGGTGTTTTTCTTTACTTGCAGCTTCAACGAGTTATCCTAGGTCACCCCACCTTGGCTTTGTCCTTTGTTCTGTGGTTTGGGGGCACCTTTCCCTTGATTTGGATTTGCAGATCCAAAGTATCACTTCTTCTATTTGAATTTATGCTCAATCTTGACAATGTATTGATAGGTGGCACCAAGCGAGGAGATTTCCAGGAACTCCATCTCGTCCTGGAAGTACTTGTGTAAATAGTCGAGGTACTTGAGTATCAAATTCCGATCAGAATCCTTGATACCCAGCTTCGTGTGAAGGGTATGGAAAAAAAATTGAACTCTGGCACATCTTGGTCCCTTCCCTGCTACAGCGCGGTCCACTTTATGTATTTATATTCATAGCTTTCGGCAAGGTAATATGGTTCCTTGATGACATCTCAAAAATAATTCCATGTGGGTGCAGCTAAAAATAGTGAGGATTCCCTCATGTCCTTTTGTTCACAGTAGGTTTCCCACCAGTCCTTGACATGTGGGGTGGCTTTGAGGAGTGAAAAAGTAATCTTTTCCTTATTGGAAAAGTCATGAACTGAAAAATATCCTTTCAACATATTTAACCATCTATCTACGGTGTTTGCATCTATTCGGCCTTCAAATATGGGAATGTCAAAGTTAACTTGTACCTTAAAAGGAGTGGCGCCTCCAGAGTGGTTTTTGGATGGAGATGTGTCACCTTTGGCTAGCCGACGAAGGATTTGGGCAAAGTTATCCATCATCACGTTCCTTTTTCGCTCAAGGGATTCCTCGAGAAATATTTTGAAAGGATCTCCTATCCCCTTGTCTTTCTTTTCTTCTGCCATGGGAGGTCATCGGGGTTTGCAAGGATGGCCTTGCAAAGGTTCAACCATTTCGGGTCCTAACTCCTTATACCCTGACCTCATTGGGGACATGCAAATAAAAACAAAGAAAGAGAAGACCCCTCTCATACCACTAATTTGGACTTATGCAAGAATGCAACAAAATACAGAAACTAGTACAAAATGACTAATTAGTTACTAAAAAACAATTAAATTTTGCATATAAACGACCATTTTTCAGTGGGTGACCAATAGTAGCTAATTTATAGTATCTTATAACGCGACCAACTTTTATTCATGTTTAGCTTAGTCATTAATTGGTTTCCTCAATTTTACCATCTAGTAGTATATTTAGTCATACATTTGGTCATTAATTTTTCAATGGTTTCGTCATTAATTGTCGCAATTAATGACCAAATGTATAACAAAATATATTACTATATGAATCTCTGAGAAAACCAATTAATGACCAAAGAAATATGATCAAAACATTGGATGTGTTATAAGATATTGTAAATTAGTTACTAATAGTCATATATATGCAAATTTTAGTCATCATTTAAAATTAATGACCAAAGAAATATGTCTAAATTTTAGTCGTGTTATAAGATGATGTAAATTATCTACTAATAGCCGTATATATGCAAAATTTAGTCCTCGTTTAATAATAAAAATCTATCATTTGCAATATTCATTTATATTTTTTTGGTATTTTCATATTCATTGTATAAACGACTAATTTAGTAGTTTCTATTAATTTCATTTAATTTCATTCATAATCATTATAAACAACTAATTTAGTCATATATTCATTTTATTCGTGTTCATCATTAATTAATATAAACTACTAATTTAGTAGTTTTAGATTTATTTTATGTGTTTATTATTAATCACCAAAAATCAATTAATATGATTTTGTGGCTAAATTTTAAGAAAATGTCATACAATGTGCATGTTTATCTAATATGATAATGCAAAGTTACATATGTTAATTACAAGACTAAATAATATCAAGTGCAAATAAAAATAATTTCAACCATATAAATTTTATTATATATAATATCAAGTACTGCAATATGAGTTTCCAACATAATATGGGTTGGAATACAATTTACACATGAAATATTGTTTCATCATTTCAAAACATTATCACTGTCTTTCCAAATCATTGCAAGTGAATTCACCAACTCTGAAGGTTTGACCATCAGTCTCTATGAGTTTGTCTTATGTAAGATATTGGCTCTAAGGATATCACTAGACAGATTCTCTTCTCTCTCTCATTTTGCATTTGTCGCTCCAGTGTTATTGTTCTCCTCTTTCTTCAATTGTTTCTTATTACCATCAATATTGAGTTCCTCTCCTGAAAATGAAAGATGATACAATCCAGAGTATAAGGCATGAAAGAAGATGAATACTTGAATATACAATAAAGTAGACTATAAAATATTTATATGACATATACCTCAACATTTGATAGCGGCCACTATGTGGCTAGATGACTTGTATAAACAAAGAAAATAAAATGTCACCATAGAAAATGGAATTGGAGGGGGATTCATCATGCATGCCATGATTTTTTGTGTGTGCACACATCATATTGCTCACTTTTAATTTTATCAAAAACAAAAAGTGTGCACAATGACATGTAGTGACATGTGGGTGTTTATTTGACTCAATGATATGCTTGATTTTTTTAACCCATTCCAATCCTACCACAATGAAATTAAGAGAGACAAGGACACAAGAAGGACTACAATAAATGGAATTAGAGACTTTAGATTGCAACTCAATTGTACCTGAATGTAACGATAAGTATTTTCAGCTTCCTGGTCACCAATGAGCATCAAATCACACTGTGAAAAAATCCTTTCATTATGATAATTTGGTTGCACCTACACTAATCCTCTATAGTATTCCCTGACTTGCCTATAGATATAATTTTAGAAACAATCCTACTCCTGCAATTCTTCCCTATATGGATCATCTTTGTCCCCCCCTATTGATAGTTATCTTTTGAGGTAAGAGAATAGAACTCTCCATTTACATCATTGCCTTTCAAAACAATGATTGAGTATTTCCAAGTGATTATTGAACCAGTCTCTACTTAGGTCTATGAAATCCTTAATTTGTCTCCATTGTAAAAACCTCTTTCCATAATAGAATTATAAATCCCACATCTACATTCCTTGTCCCCAACATACCAATTATTTACAGTGGAATACTTTATCATTCCTCCCTCAGTGCAATAGAGATCCACTACTATGGCATGGAGATGATTGGTGTCATAAAATGGTATAGTTCATCCTTCAATATATGTCACAGAACTCCTCTCACCTCACAAAACTCCTCTCATCTACAAAAATAAGAGTCCTCTCAAAATGCTTGGTCTCCATCTCATTCATCTTGAAATGAGTGGACATTTCCATGGGTGACAAAGTGTGCTTGGATATTTAATAGAAGGAGCTATCACTAAAAAAATAAAAATACAATGCAGCATAATAGTTATCAGTGGGAGAAACAACCCTGCCAAGCTACTTCCTAACTAGATAAAGATACTCCTGAATTACCTCTTATAACGAACAAAAGATAACATCAACTACCTATAGAGTCTACCTATGCATGGTAGCAATGAAAACACTGTCGAAAACAACATCTACAACAACGTTGGTCAATCTCTTCTTCTAGTCAAGGGCATGCCCAAATTTTGAAAAGTACCAAGCAGGTTAGGGTCCACCTCATCCAATCTCCTCTTCTTCTTCTACTCTCTCTATTTAGGTTCAGAAAAATACCAAAGATCTTCGAAATTGATGGGTGGGTAAAAGTTATCAGACCATTGAGTTCTTCCATTTTTAATCATTATCTGTAAGAATTGAATCTAAATTGCAAAAGTCGTTCAGGTTCCTTCTTTTTAGCTGAAATTAACCTAAGATTTGGAGAGTTGTAAGGTTTAATGGATCTAAGTATATTCTACTTAAAATATAGTAATATGGTTTAAAACTATATGCATTGAGATCAGAATCTAAGGATCAAACAGAAAAGATTTTATGTTCATGATTACAAGAAATTTTAATTTCATGTAACAAAGTTTGAGGAAGGTCTAGCATTTTCATCCTACCAGAAAATTTTCTTGCATCACTTGAGCCCTTTTAATTTGGGCATGGTAGCATCCATTATACAAACAATCAACCAATAAAAAAAAGGTGAAAAGAAAAAATAAAATTTCATGCATTCTGACCCTAGAAAAGTTAGGGAGGAGCGAACTGATTTGTACAATAAGGACATGAAAAATGCTTACTTGTCCATTGCCTTTTGATGAATTGTTGGTCGCAATCAAGATCTGCATTATCATAATCATTAAACCCTTTGTACAATAAAGACATGCAAAATGCTTACTTGTGCATTGTCTATCATAATCATTAAACCCTTTATACAATAAGGACATGCAAAATGCTTACTTGTGCATTGTCTTTTGATGAATTGTTGGCTGCAATCAAGATCTGCATTATCATAATCATTAAACTCTCAACTCTAGATAAAATTTATGATTTGATCATATAAACCCTCAAAATTATTTACCCATAAGAACAAAATCCTCTTTAGTAAAAAAGAAGAACAGAGTCCAAATTCATACCCATGTACAAATTACCAAAATATCATAATCATTAAACCCTCAACTCTATATAAAATTTATGCTTTGATCATATAAACCCTTGAAATTATCTACCCATAAGAACAAAAATCCTCTTTAGTAAAAAGGAAGAACATAGGCCAAATTCATACCCATGTACAAATTACCAAAATATCCACGCCAAATGACCTTACCCTTATCATAATCATTAGACCATCAACTATAGATAAAATTTATGCTTTCATCATATAAACCCTAAAAATTATTTACCCATACAAACAAAAATCCTCTTTAGTAAAAAGGAAGAACAGATTCCAATTCATACCCATGTACAAATTACCAAAATATCCACGCCGAGTGACCTTTCCCTTCCTCCATCTAATCATTGATGCTCTCCTAAGGTGTTTCCCATGCAAACTCCATCTCATGTTCGGATCCCATGAAATCCATAGATCACATTGATGGTCTTCCTTCTTCTGGAATTAAGGTGGGCAAAAATATAGTGCTAGAATGTGATGTTGTAATCTATGAATATTTTATTTGAACCCAGAGCTAAACTGGAAATGAAAAAGAAAAGAACTATTTATAATAGAAAAAATAAAAGAAATATTTATAATATAAAATAAAATATATAAATTGCAATTGGGTTAAATGATTTGTTTTTAATAAGAATTTGTTATTTTTCCTAAGATGCTAAATTAAAAAGAAGAAGAAGTTAAAAATGATATTGGGATGAGTGTAAACATTTAAATATGACCTCAATTAATAATAAAAAGTTAAATTAATAAAAATAATAAAATTTAATTTTCTATATTTTGATTTTGTTATTAACTTGTTAATAGGTTTTGTTACAATTCCATGGGCCAATATCATGGCTTTCAATACTACAAGTCCAAAAACATAACTTATTTCAAAACCAAAATATTTTACAACAATATGACAAGATTCTTAACCATGAATATTCACCCCAACATTACGGTAGATATTATTAACTTGTAAAAAATAGCCTTTGTTACAATACCATGGGAATACCACATGCCCAAAAAACATAATTTATTTCACAATCAAATATTTTATAACAATATGACAAGATTGTTAACCATGTTCACCCTCACTTTACCATGGATATTAACTTGTAAATCCGCTCTATTACAATACCATGGCTTATCAATACCACATGTAAAAAAACCATAAAAATATTTTATTTTAATTTAATTTTACAACATTTTTTTAATTGAATCTAAAAGGGAAAAAGTGAAAATGTTACAATTTGAGATATATCTAAACCCTCTATCCTCACTACTACTAAAAATATTACCATAGAAATTAAACTAAGGTTTTAATAAAATAAATATAAGATGGACCTATGCAGGTTCTTTATATAGCCATCTTAGCTAAGGATCCAAGGGATGAGAGCAAGCAAATTGACTAATTATAATAGATTAAATATAGTGCATGATTTTTTAAAGTTTTTCATTGTTTTATTTTCTTTGACATGATTGATCCAAAATATAGGTTTAATATTTTACAACCAATACCATGGGCCAACACCATGGCTTATCAATATTACAAGTCCAAAAACCATAACTTATTTCACAACTAAAATATTTTACAACAATATGACAAGATTCTTAACCATGGATATTCACCCCTACATTATGATATGATGCAGGAGCATTCAGGCCTAGTCAGCAATGTGATGGCATGATCACATGTTGTGACTAACAAGGGGTTGGAAGATAAGAGATTAATTAATTTTATTTATTTATTTAAATGTGTACGAGTGTTTATTTATTGTCAAATATGAGAAAAGGGTATATGTGGCTGATTGATCCTCCTTGTGTGGAGATCAGGCCAAACAGTTAGATTTATTTGGTTTGAATAGGATATGAAGGATTTGAAAGCTTAATTTAGCATTTGGTTTAGAAAAGAATGGAGTTGAAGAGATTCTTTAGGAGAGAGTGAGAGGTTTCTAGATATGAACCAATTTTGGTTCATGAATCCACTTTTGTATAAATTGTGATCTTTTTGTATAATTCAGAGGTTGGATAGGTTAGCGAGAGAGAAACTAGAGAGGTTAGATAGGTTAGTTAGAGGTTCGAGAGAAACTAGATAGGAGAGAGCGAGGGTTTCAAGATTGAAACGAGACCTTTTATTTATGTAAACGAGATAGAGAGGCGATATTATGTAAATTAATTATATTGAATAAATGATTGCATGCGGGTGTGTGTAAATGGGCCATTTCTATTGAAATCCTTCACTTGTCTCTATATTGTTTGCCTACGGAATAACTGAGGTGTTCTGCTCTGTTTGGTTTATGCATAAGTCCTGCATTGCAGTGATCAAAGGTAATTGGAGCTTTATTTTGGTAACAGTGTTTGAGCCACTTAAAACCCATGAATCGCTTCAAAAAATATCAAAGTTATCCATCGTATGGAGTAATCACAGTGTAAAATAGAGTTTAGCGGAGAATGTGTTTATAACGCAGAGTCTATTAAAGTAGCTGAATTCAAGAAAAGGAGAAATAGATGAGAGAAGGAATGGTGGCCGTTGGATCTATAAGATCAATGGAATAGATCTAATTGGGCTGAGCAGGATACTTTATTGCATCAGTGGAAGTCTTTGTGGATGGATTGAGCCCTAACCCTTGGTAAACTCCAATAGTGACATGGCGATGAAACGTGGACCATTGGACCATACGCTTGATCAACAGTGGAGATAAGGCACGCGCACTAACTAGAGAACGGTTTCCAAATGGTGGTAAGCAATTATCGGGTGGCCTCAAAAGCCGTAAGCGGTTTTCCCAAACCAGACCCGATGAGCTAATGAATAGTAATTTAGTTAATTTGAAATCCAGGCATGATCAGACCATATGTCAAATGGACGATCGAACGGATTTCGAGCGTGAATAAGTGCGAAAGTTAATTTCCAATCCGGGCCTGATGGGATTATACAATGGATTGGAATTACACTTGAAGTCCAGGTTATGTGATCAGAAATCGGAAAATATAAAGGAAAGTGTTGTGGAGCGACTAAAGGGTGCGGACCCGACGGTATATATAGTTTCGGCTGTATAAGTTTTGAGTTCCGGCTTTTGAGTTTCAGAGTGGGATTTCCCCGTATTTCCTATTTCCTTTGTAATTCAATAAAGTTGTATAGGCTGGGTTTTTAAAGGAAAGCAACAATAACGTTTCTGACAGAGATGTGTGAACATAACCATAAGTCCAAGTTTCCGATAGTTTATATATGGAGGGAAATAGCGATGTGATCGGGGTTTCCTGCGTCATTTGTGGTATCAGAGCTAGCTTAACGCTCTGTAAATATTGGTTTGGAGATTGAATTTTAATTCCAGCATATGTATAATTTTCATTGAAGTGACTTTGATACAAATGGAAATCAGAATACAAAGGACACCGAGATTAGAATGGAGAAGCAGTGAATCTTTGAGGAAGGTCTGGTAAGAATGTTTATGGTTATGATTTTGCAGAACTGTGTTTTGAATGTCTAAAGAACAACAAAGGATTGAAATTTCAAAGGAGAAGATGATTTCCTTTTAGGAAAATGAAATTTCTGTGTAAGTTGATTTTATGATTGATTTAATTTAAAAGGTAAATTGAAATGAAAGGTTTAGAAGTTAAAGCTAAATAGAAGAGTGGTTTGTTGTGGCATTGAAGTCATTTAAATGATTTGAAGAATTTTGTGAAAACTGAGAATGATTGAGGATTGCTTAAAGTATTGTTGAAGGCAATGACATTGATGATTGAAAGAACAGAGATTGGGTTTAATAGGACTAAAAGAAGAACCACTACAAGGAATGAATTTTGGAATTTGTAGAAGCAAAACAGGATTTGCTTACAACTAGGTTATCAGGAGGAATTGACAGTTCCTGTCATGGATTGCTAAATATAATTGAAATTCAAATCTAACCTTAATTGATCTTGAAAGCTGAAGAGTCTATTATGAAGAGTAAAATGGGAAATAGCTGTTGGCTGTATGGAGTCTTTTGAATGGAAAGTATAAATGAAATAGTGAACAGATGAACCCTTTGACAAAGATTTAACTAATGGAATGGGAATTAGTTTAAGACATCCTTGAAGGAAATATTGCAAGTTTGAAAGATACTTTGATGTATCTTGAGATAAGATTGTGCAGGTGAGTGGAAGTAGTGGAATTGTTGAAAGGTAGAATGGGTTGTACCAACATCATAGTATATGAGCTATGTTAAAGAAGATAGAGTAAGAAGAACTCTCAGATGAGTAAAGGTAATAGTATCTAACAGTAAATGAATTTACTGAATGAAGAAGGAAGTGATCAATTGAAGATGCAGATCCTAGAGTAAGGAGTATTCAAGAGGAGATGATAACAACTTCCAATTGTGGTTGGGTAGAAGCTGTTGAGGCAGCTCCACAATTGTGATTATGGATAGGAGACAACAATTCTAGCAAGAGGAGTGTTGGGTAGAATTGTTAGTCAGTGAAAGGTTCGAGGAAAGAACCAATAAAATCCAAAAGGCTAAACTCAGGAAAGTTGGTGAGGCATGAAGGAGACTTGTTATAGGTGAAATGAAAAAGGCTAGTTACAGCTCACTAGTGAACAAGGAAGTTTCACTAGAGGAAGAAATGGAATTGACTATTGATATTCATGGCAGGGGTATAGAGGAAAGTCAGAAGTAGAGGAAAAAGAGTGTTGAAGTAGTTAGACTCAAAGGAATGATTAAACAAGAAAGGAACATAGAGTTGGCTGAGATGAAGGTAGAACTCAGTCGTTTGAAGAAGCTGGTATTGAAAGGAATTAGAAAAAAATGGAAACAAGGATTTTATATGGAAAGAAGAGTTAAATGGCCTGTCAGAGAGTTGTTTGCTGAGAAATTAATACTCTAAATAATTGAGAATGAGAGGAATGTGCTGGTAGCATCCTCACAGACAAGAGGATCTCATAATTTTGGGATTAATTATTTCTGTGAATGTAAAATTGCAGGTATGCAGCCTAATGAATTTGAACTTGTGTATGAAAAGGTGAAAGGAGCAAAGGCAAGACAAACACAAAAGGAGATGCATAAAGACTTTCAAGGCTTCAATTGGTGGAAGAAATTAAAAGGTATGGCTGAATGGTTGTGTCTTCTCTTTGTGAAAACTTATTGGATCATATTTGAAGGAATTCTATCATGGCTAGAAGACCAATGGGAAATGGAAAAAGGAAAGGAAACAGATGCATTATAGATTTGTGAAGTGAAGAAAAGGAAAGTTGACACAAAGAAATTAGATAAAGAAGTTTAATCAAGGAAATCTTTGAAAGATCAAAGTCTTATCATAGAAGAGGAGGGGACATTGTTATCTTATTTGGATAAACTTAGTGTTGGAAGAAATTGTGTAGAATAGGAAGGTATTCTATAAACTTATGATGAAGTTGCCAAGCATAGTCAAGAAGTTGCAATCCCAGAAGTTTTCTTTGATGAGGATGAAATCAGAGATGTTTAGGAAGGATTTCTCAATAACTTAGTGAACTATTAGAATAGTTCAGAGAAGCATGAGGAGCTGATCACTGAGGCTTCAAATGAAGAGCCTTGTATTTTTGAAACTGACATGTTGTGTATGTTTTCAAGTTTGACAGGTGATGAACAGTAATTGGACAATGTGCTTATGCATGTTGATGAAGAAGTGAGATTACTAGAAGAGATGGCTGAAACAGAAAGATATTTTGAGCATGTATTTAATAATTTTGAGAATGATGGTATTGACAGGGAAATTGTCATGATTAAAGAAGCTGAAGATAAGCAAATGAAAGTTTGTGATGATAACCAGAATGAAATATCTTCAGTAGAGAATCAAAATGAAAGTACTATGGAAATTATGAAGGAATATATGATGATGTTGACAGATACAGAAGTTCAGGAATTCTATGATTTTAAAGTGGATTATTTTTATGAATCTGTAAACCATGAAGAAGCTTTAGAAAACCAGAATTTTGTTTCTGTTGTAGGAGAAGATAAAACAACATCATTTTGTTTCAACGGTATAAGTATAGAGGATGAAAGGGTACTTCATAATGATATGCTCCAAGAAATCTTAGCTATTGAATTGTAGAATGATAGTCTTGTGCTAGAACAAGGAATACTCTATAGTGCAGAGGAAAGCATTGGAATGAGAATTGATGACAATATAAAGATTTGATGGCAGAATTATCTATGAAGATTGAAAACCATAGTTATTATGAGTCTGACAATTGTGATGGAAATTATTTTTTATACAGGAAGGAGGAATCATATGTAAATGACATGCTTATTGAATATGAAGGAATTTATATTTTTCTGGATAGATTATTAGATGAACCTGATAACATAGAAGAAAGGATTATCTTTAATGATAATGGAAGGGAAGCTGTAGAATACAAACAACAGTTTGCAAATGACAGAGGCAAAGAAGATTTGGACATAAATTTTATAATTTATATGGTAAAGGAGAATGTACAGTAGACAGATGTCAGAGGAGTTCAATTAAAGACAAATTGTAAAGAGGAAGTTGAGAAATTGTGGAAGATGAAATCAGATGAGAAGAGGGAAAGCAAGGAAGGGAAATTAACAAGAGGAATTTGTATCAAAAAGGAAAGAGGACAACAGAAAAATAAGATTTGTAAATCTGGAAGAATATAAGTGACAGTGGCAGAAGAATTGAGTCAGCAACATGATGAAAATGATGACCAATTAAAAAGTAAAGTTTGGGATACTAGATGGATAGTAGAAGAAACACATGATCAAGAGGTCATGGAAGCTTTCAATGCAGGAGCATTCAAGCCTAGTCAACAATGTGATGGCATGATCACATGTTGTGACTAACAAGGGGTTGGAAGATAAGAGATTAGTTAATTTTATTTATTTAAATGTGTGAGAGTGTTTATTTATTGTCAAATATGAGAAAAGGGTATATGTGGTTGATTGATCCTCCCTGTGTGGAGATCAGGCCAAACAGTTAGATTTATTTGGTTTGAATAGGATATGAGGGATTTGAAAGCTTAATTTAGCATTTGGTTTAGAAAAGAATGGAGTTGAAGAGATTCTTTAGGAGAGAGTGAGAGATTTCTGGATCTGAACCAATTTTGGTTCATGAATCCACTTTTGTATAAATTGTGATCTTTTTGTATAATTTAGAGGTTGGATAGGTTAGCGAGAGAGAAACTAGAGAGGTTAGATAGGTTAGTTAGAGGTTCGAGAGAAACCTGAGAGGAGAGAGCGAGGGTTTCAAGATCGAAACAAGACCTTTTATTTATGTAAACGAGCCAGAGAGGCGATATTCTGTAAATTCATTATATTGAATAAATGATTGCAGGTGTGTGTAAATGGGCCATTTCTATTGAAATCCTTTGCTTGTCTTTGTATTGTTTGCCTACGGAATAACTGAGGTGTTTTGCTCTGTTTGTTTTATGCATAAGTCATGTGTTACAGAGAGTAAAGGTAATTGGAGCTTTATTTTGGTAACAGTGTTTGAGCCGCTTAAAACCCATGCGTCGCTTCAAAAAATATCAAAGTTATCCATCTTATGGAGTAATGACAGTGTAAAACAGAGTTTGGTGGAGAATGTGTTTATAACGCAGAGTCTATTCAAACAATTGAATTCAAGAAAAGGAGAAATAGATGAGAGAAGGAATGGTGGTTGTTGGATCTATAAGATCAATGGACCAGATCTAATTGGGCAGAGCAGGATACTTTAGCACATTGGTGGAAGTCTTTGTGGATGGATTGGGCCCTAACCCTTTGTAAACTCCGATAGTGACATGGCAATGAAACGTGGACCGTTGGACCATACGCTTGATCAACGACAGAGATAAGGCACATACACTAACTAGAGAACGGTTTCCAAATGGTGGTAGAGGTTATCGGGTGGCCTCAAAAACCGTAAGCAGTTTTCCCAAACTGGACCCTATGAGGTAATGAACCGTAATTTAGTTAATTTGAAATCTAGGCGTGATCGGACCATCCATCAAATGGATGATCAGATGGATTTCATGCGCGAATAAGTGCGGAAGTTAATTTCCAATCTGGACCTCATGGGATTATACAGCGAATTGGGATTCCACTTGAAGTCCGGGTTATGTGATAAAAAATCGGAAAATATAAAGGAAAGTGTTATGGAGCGACTAAAGGGTGCGGACCCAACGATATATATAGTTCCGGCTATATAAGTTTTGTGTTCCGACTTTTGAGTTTCGGAGTGGGATTTCCTCGTATTTCCTTTGTAATTCAATACAGTTATATAGGTCGGGTTTTTAAAGGAAAGAAACAATAACGCTTCTGACAGAGATGTGTGAACATAACCATAAGTCCAAGTTTCTGATAGTTTATATATGGAGGGAAATAGCAATGTGATCGGGGTTTCCTGCGTCACGATAGATATTATTAACTTGTAAAAAATAGCCTTTGTTACAATACCATGGGTCAATACCATGGATTATCAATACCACATGCCCAAAAAACATAAACTATTTCACAATCAAAATATTTTATAGCAATACCACATGCCCAAAAAACATAAATTATTTCACAATCAAATATTTCACCCTCACTTTACCATGGATATTAACTTGTAAATCCATTTTGTTACAATATCGTGGGCCAATACCATGGCTTATCAATACCATATGCCAAAAAACCATAACTTATTTCATAGTAATTTTTTTTTATTTTAATTTAATTTGTCAACTTTTTTTTAATTGAATCTAAAAGGGAAATTTTACAATTTGAGATACATCTAAACCCTCTATCCTCACCACTACTAAAAATATTCCCATAAATAAGGTTTTAATAAAATTAAGCTAAGATGGATCTATGCTGGTTCTTTATATGTATATGTATATGTATATGTATATGTATATGTATATGTATATGTATATGTATATGTATATGTATATGTATATGTATATGTATATATATATATATATATATATATATATATATATATAAAGGACCGGCATAGATCCATCATAGCTAAGGATCCAATGGATGAGAGCAAGCAAATTGAATAATTATAATAGATTAAATATAGTGCATGATTTTTTTTTAAGTTTTTCATTATTTTATTTTCTTTGACATGATTGATCCAAAATATAGGTTTAATATTTTACAACCAATTAAATTTTTCTAATTTAGATAATTTCTTAACCACAATACAATGTGATCAAATTTAAGAGAGAGTTGGGGAGGGGGTGGAGAGAGGAAGCGAGACGGTGAAAAAGTTGGAGGATAGAGAGAGAGAAAGAGAGAGTGATGGCGGGGGAGAGAGAGTGAGGTGGGAGAGAGGGAGTGAGAGGAAGGAAGAGAGAGAGAGAGAGAGAGAGAGAGAGAGAGAGAGAGAGAGAGAGAGAGAGAGAGTGATTTGGAGGAAGAGATAGATGGAGGAGGGAGATAAGGGATAGAGAGGAAAGAAGGTAGATATGAGGAGAGAGAGATGGAATTGGAGGGGGTAGGAGAGGGAGGGAACAAGAAAAACATAGAGGGAGAAAGGTGGAGAGAGAGGGGATGACAAGGGAGTCATGGAGAGAGATTGGGGGAGAGAAGAGAGCGGGAGGGAATAGATAGAAGGATATAGATAGAGAGGGAGAGAAGGGGAAGAGAGAGATAGACAGAGAAGGGGAAGAGGGGGGGAGAGAGTGTGTGTATGTTTGGGGGGTGAGATAGAGAGCGGGAATAAAAAGAAACACAAATACAAATATAGATATTATATAGTATTATATAACCAACCTAGATCCATACTAACCCTATAACTATCAAGTGCCGAGAGGGATCCAATATCTCAAGGTGAAAACATTTCCTCAAGTTTTTCACTAGAAAAAAAGTGTGCACCTCAAGAGATTGGACCCCTCTCAACGCTTGATAGATTCGGGGTTAAGATGGATGTAGGTCGGTTAATATGAAATTAATGTAGTTTTTATTTGATATTATATTCTTAAAAATTAAATATTCCCTTTAAATTAATTTCAAATTAGAAATAGGTCCAATTAGATACAATGAATAGATTTTAAAAAAATACATAAAATAATTTTTTTAATTAAAAAATATAGTTTTAAAATTACAAATTATTAGAGATACATAGTGAAAAGTTGGCTCACCTATACACCATGTGAGGACAAAGAAGTGTTTAAGGAAGGATAACCTTTCAACCAATCTTTAACAACCTTTCAATCCCCTATCACTTGTAAGTTTAGATTGCTTGGCACAATTAAGATGACTAACATAAAAAATTGATTCATATTATGTAGTACTTGTTAGGTAGTTGTATTTTTGTTCTTAGACTAAATTAGTCATTCATGTTAGTATTTTTAGTTGTATTACTTATTAGCTAGTCACATATTTTAACCCGTAACTAAATTAGTGATTTATGTTAGTTATTTTTAGTTCCTTAAGATTACTCATTTTTGGTAGTATTTCACTTGGAAAAGATGTGGTGACTAACTTTTTTAGCCACCTAGTCACTAATTGCCCATTTTATACTAGTGAGATATGCACACAACCACAGAGATATGGAACGCCAAGAGTTTGTGGACCCCATTGGGATTAGCTGGGCAATCAACTTTCTAGGGTCATAACTTGTTCATATTATGTTTATTTGGCATGTAAGATACCTAGTTGGAAATATATCTCCAAGTACTATAGGATTTGCCATAGGTCCCTACCCATAGTTAAAGGTTTGTTGTGGACCTCAAAAAAATGTCATTTAGGGGGTCAAAACTGCTCTGGAAGTTTAGGACCTGAAAAAATACTATAAATAATAAATGTTGCTATAAACAAGGAAACTAATTAAACTGGTTGGAGGTCTAGGTGGAATAGGTAGGTGACCACCAATATCCACCTGGATCACTTGCACCATGGTTTGATATGTCTAATATGAGAAAAAAAAATCCACAAACTTTTTACAATCGTTTCATTTGCAATGACATTAGAGCTACCAATTGCCTAAAAGAACACTTGAATGATAGAAACATTGAGCAAGATAAATGTATCAATGATTAGAAATCTTATATTATAAACTTATCAATGCCATATGCATATGGACATATAGAAGGAAAAGATTCCGCAATACAATGGATATGTGAACTACTTGATGTTAACATATATATTTGGAATACAGAAATCAAACACTTGCCCCAAAGTCGTTTACCTTATGCATCTACCAATATCCACATCACATGCACATTTCCATGCATTTCTGCAAATTCATATTGTTGAAAATATTAACCACAATGACAAGATTCCACAAGTGCTCCAAAGAATCTCAGAAAGAGGAACCTGCAAGTCAATTTCAAGTTTACGTTGTAGATATCTTGTTAGCAAAGATTCTAGTTTTACTAGGTCTTGTACTCAATTAAACCATTTGTCAATTGATAATAAAATATAAAATAAAATAAAAATTTGTTGAAGTATCGAAGGATTTCACATCATCAAATTAGGACAATAATCCTTTTTCAATGGAGACACAAAATAACAAAGAAGTCTCTACCTCTTTTTCCAATGGATATAGTAAGTGATACACTCACTTACAGTTGAAATATGAAATGTGAGCACAAGGTGCTCTGACACAAGAAGCACAAAAGTAACATGTAAAGTAAAATTAAGCAATCGAGGCATTTTGCAATCAATCCAAGACATACATATGTATGCATGTTGCATTTGTGATAGATTGTCCTTTGGAAAGGACATGCGACCTATTGACAAACTCACATTATCGACTATTTGTTATTTGATCCCTACATCAAACTTCAAAACTATGAAACTCAATGAATAAATATGCAAATATTGTAATAATTCAATACTCAATGAAAAAGCGCCTACATTTGCATCACCTCTTCATATTCGACAAAACGAAAAATTGATCTTTGTTTCACAATTAATGTAATATTTGGAAGAGATATTAGTGGCATCAAGAATGGCTTTTGCACAAATAAGACAACTTGGTTACAAAAGATCAAAAATTGGATTAACAAGAACAATCATAAATGTTCCTTCCAGTCTAGATAGAATTCAAACAACACTACCTAGAGATATTGATGACAACATGATAGTGGGAGTTATGCTAAAAAGAAAAATGGAATACAAGAATGCTTATTTGTCTAGAAATATTCGACCCAAAAAAGTGATGTTTGCATTACATGAATTGTGCAACACACTTCTATACAAGAGTGGAAAAATAGTAATAAATGATGAATGGAAAAAACATTTTGATCAAAGAAATAAACATTATCAAGAACGATAGTCCAAAATTGAAGGAACTAGACTCACCAAATGCCTATAGTGATCTAGAGCCAGAAACTAAAACACTTGTACATGGTTATTTAGAGGCCCACCTCATCCATGATCTTGATAAAAGAATAATATAGATTGCAACTTCTAAAGGGTTTTGTTCCCTAGGCATTTTTCAAGACAAATTCTCTGAAGAACTGAACTTCCCGACATTGTTCTTTGGATCAAGTCACCCTACTGATGTTATCAATCACTTTTCCTATCAAAAAATTGCATAATGGGAATTGTTGCACATGTCTAGTGACTTTTCAACACATGTTACAAACATATTTTTTAAAGCAATCCACATTTTGATAAACCAGGTTTCTATCTTTTCCTAGATTTCTATTCTCAAAGGAGAACTGAAAGGACAAAAAATAGTTGCTAAAGATGTCAAAAATAATAGCAATCTTCACAAATTATTAAAATCTCCAATTGCATATCAATATTTAAAGAGAATTCACACATCCCTTGACTATTTTAAACATTTAAGAAAATATACATCTGCAATGATACGACAAATTGGCCCACTGACTTTCTTTTTCACATTCACTAGTGTTGAGCAGCTTTGGGGTCCATTAATAAATGAACTGAAAATCATAAAGTACTAACTCTATAAAAAATCAGGAAAAAATAAAACTTTGATTATGAATGCATTGACATATTGATCAAACGTCAACAAGTTATTTGTAGTTGATATTATAGGCATAGAATCTCGTCACTGTGTTCCTTAATAACAAAAAACAATGAATTATTTAGTCAAGTGCAAGATTATTTTTTTTTGTCATGGAGTTCCAAATTAGAGGAACAAAGCATGACCATGGATTACTTTGGATTCAAGATGCGCTAATATATCAACATTCCCCTGATGTCAATGTCATAGCTTTCATTAATCTTTATTTGACTTCTAATTCAACAATCTTGCTGAATCAAATCATTCAATTTCAAACTCATCACCACACAAAAACTTGCTAAAAACATAATATATATATATATATATATATATACTTGTATATTTGGTTTCCCTATTCCACCAATTGATGAAATTTGTATCTTACACCCTTTGTGCAATGAAAACAATGATATTCAAGCAATGCAAAATAAACTTTCATTTCTTCTACAGAACAAATCCTATTCGAAAAACACAACATTGGACACGTTTTTAGTCAATCTTGAAATTACAAAACAATAATACATCATGCTCCTACGATTTTGTATTACTCGACCAATCGTACTACTCAAAATAAATCCTTGTGATGTGTGGATAAATGAATTTGTCAAAAAATCCCTTCGTTGTATCAAGCAAACACAAATGCTCAAATTATTTTTGATGCCTATGCTACAGCAACATATTGCAACTCTTATATGAAAAAAATGGATCGCTCCATGACAAATGCCTTCAAACAAATTCAATAAAATTGCATATCTTGTGAAGACAAAAAAAAATGAAACTGTTTGTAAACTTGGAAACACATTGCTAAATATGTAAAAAATGTCAAGTCGACAAGTAGTTAACATTGCTTTTTCATTTCTTTTGTATTGAACTTCTAGCAAAGAAATTTTCATTAACACTACTCCATCTATAAAATAAACATATGTTCTAAAAAGACATATCTTGTTACAACAAGAACTCGCTAACTCTGAAGATATTGTTTGCATGAAAACCATTGATAGATATGTTGTACGACCCACTTCCCTTGAGTAAGTTTGCTTGGAAGAATATGTTTCCACGTATTTAATCACAGAAACAACAACAACAAAAAGAAAACATCCATGTATCATAAGATTCATTCGATAGAATGAACACATCGACCCAAAAAAATCATTATAGATAAAAATGATGCTCTACATCCCATACACAGGGTCTAAATACATATTAAATAAAAATGATGAGACATGGGTTGAAGCATAATTTTCACATAAAGACATTGTTAATGTCACTGAAAAAATAATTTTCTTATTTAATCACATAATGGGATGATAATTACACTGCTTCTACTATAATTTCATCCCAAAATGATGAAATATTTATGCTTCACTTCCCATTCAAAGATGACAATAGGGATTTTTCTAATGAAAAATATGACATTTAGCATGACCTGTAGGAGAAAATGAAATTCATAAACACTCAAACTAAATATACAAAAAATAATGAATTCATTAAGCATCCCTTTGTTTTTGACACATTGGCATATCATCAAATTATGAGACAATTAAATCAAGAGGAAAAATCAATAATCAAATAAATAGTTTTATGGAAAAAAAACAATCCTAGTAAGCACTTCTATTTGTTCATAACTGGAGATGCAGGTACATGAAAGACATTCACTGCACAAGCACTTTACCATGCACTAGTGTGTCTTTATGAAAAAGGCTTACAAAGTGACCCCTTGAAAAAAAGGGTATAATACTTACATTTATTGACATAGTTGCATATATTGCACATGGTATCACAATCCATTCATCTTTGCATTTTCCACTTTCACCATGTCACATGGTGCCATTGGCTTATAACATGCTTGATATATTAAGCAAAGAATATGAACAACTTATTTTTTTGTTGATAGATGTGTTAGTGTCGGTCTTGAGCCCTCCATCATGTGATCAATAACTCTTTGCATATGCATTTATAGGTGTCTCATCAGTGTCAGTTTTGCATCCCACTAGGCATGCCATAACACTGAATGGAGGAGCTGGTCTTGTTCCCTTCTTGGCTTTGCTGGAACCAGGTCATATCATTTGAAAAAAAACTTGTGTCACACTTGTTTCATTTTTCGTCTTGAGATCCCAAGTCTAGGTCTAGGGTTTCGGTCAAAATCACTGCAAGGTCATGAGTCAAAAAGTCTGATAGTCTTCAGCAAGCCAGAAGGAGGTATGTAATATGTTCCAGTGATATTTTTCATTAGCTACAGCTCATTTATACCTTGGATTTAAAAACTCTGTTTTTAAACCCAAGGTCATGTGAAAATGGCAAAAATAAGGAAAATTTTCAAAAATATTCAGAATGCCGGCAACAACCTTGGTTTCCTCGCCAGAGTCCATCAGAGAATCAACCTGCAAAAAGAACCAAGTGAAAACACTCAAAAGATCAATTTCAGGCAAAGTGAAACTTAAAAAATAGTGTTAAATTAAATGTCAAAACATACAACATTAGAAAGTGGGTTTGATGATTTAATTTTTCTAATGTGGACCTATAAAGACTAAAAATCCCTTTTCATGGCCTCATTATGCATTTGCAAACTTGCAAGACACAAGAGAAAGCAAAGGAAGGCGATTTTGCAGCAATTTCGGTCATTTCCTGGGGAGCGACCACTCGAAATAGAGGTGCGACCAGTTGGGCGAGGTGCGACCACTCAGCGCCCCTCCCACAGTGTATTTTCTGAACTGGTGCGACCACTCAGAGAGGTGCGACCACTTGAGCCTGGGGTGCGACCACTCGAGCTGGGTTTGCCAGAAAACCGCCTAATCACTTAAATCGCTCTCCCAACTGCCAAATCGACCAGGTAGGCTCTAAATTCATCCATGATGGCAAGGAATGATTGAATGATGATATGTCTAATGGTTTTTTCCTTTAAGATTTGCAAGATAAATGGTGAATTTAGCTGTTGTTAATGTAGGCAAATGTGCTAGGGTTTGTTTGTTTTTCAAGGTTTTTAGTCCTACTTATCCCCTCCTTGTTTCCTTTAAATTAAATTCACAGATGTTAATACATATTTTTCTCTTATTTCATTTGCAACAAATGCATTTCCCATCCCAAATTCCTAAAAACCTATCCCTTCCCAAATCCCCTTACTAAAACCCTAATGCCACTCATATTCCACCCAAACCCTAATACCCTTCCCACAGCAAAGCAAACTAAATAAACCAACAGCAAAGAAAACAAAAGAAAAAAATAAAATATATATATATATATATATATATATATATATATATATATATATATATATATATATATATATATATATATATAGATATTATGAGAAAAGAAAAATAACAATAAAATGCAAAATGACCCAAATATAAAAAAAAAAAAAAAAAAATATTGTTGGGTATAAAAAAAAAAAAAGAGGCAGGCTGCTATTATGATATTTTAAAAAGAAACATTAAAGAATGCAGTTGTGTATATATTCAGAATGGACATATTGCTGTGGTTATAGTATGCAAAAATAATGCTGCTGTGTATTCCTAAACCGAGACTCTGTTTTTCCTTTTACTCTTTCCCTTTTGAAGAATGAAATCCCTCTTTCTCTTTGTGACAAAAATATAAATGAAAGCCCTTTTTCCCCTATCACCAAATGTATATGAATCCCTTTCAGATAACAGAGTTTGCTTCATTAAAGGACAAAAATCAAATGAACAATGTTGTCCCATACCCTTGTCATAACATATGTTCTTTCCCTTGGTCATTATCATACATGGTTTCCCTTATGATAAAATCCTAATAAAAGTATTTCATTGCAAATGATTTCCTAAAAATGATGAGATGATATGTGTTACATTTTGTGAATTTTCCCTTAAAAAATCCCTGTTTTTATATATTTTTCCCATTCCTTTTTAAAAATCCCTCCCCTAACATTTCCCTTATGATTTTTCCCCTTGAGAAAACAGCATACTTCTCAGCATTTTGCAGGCAGAGGCAGCAGTTCTATTTATCTTTCAGCTTGCTCATCTTGTTCCAAAACCATGTTAGACACCGAGATTTATGAGCCAGGTGATGATCATTCATCATCTACAGAGGTGGAGGTACAGCAGAGGCTTCCTAAGAAAGGTGGTCACCATAGGAGACAGGAACCTACTTCTTTGGCAGCATTGCAGGCTTGTCCTTTGGCAATTAATGGTTTTCGGTACATGTCATGTTTTCAGTTCTGTGAGAGGCTTGCTTAGATTCAGCATCATAGCGAGTTGGCACGTTTATTTGTTTTGCACCTTCATGATGGGCAGGTCACTCTTGCAGGGGTGAATTTTGTACTATCTCCAGAGATGATTTCAGAGGCTACCGGGATACCGAATGTGGGAGAGGTGTGGCTCAAGCGCAAATTGTTGGATTTTGTCTATTTTGAGCCATATGTTCAGCCAGCATTTGTGAGTCATTTGTCAGGAGTCTTCCCTTTCAGATTCCTCCAGGCGGAGTATGCTTCGATCATGAGGCTTATCATGCAGTACTTTACATGTGAGGGAAGATTTTCACAGATCTTCTCTTGTCACATTCGCATGTTGATGCACTTTACCAGAGTGAGGATGATGAACATCCCGGTTTACTTCTTTCATGACATTCAGAGGATGTCATCCATGTTTTAGAGGTAGACCCCAGCCCAGCAGCATAGGAGTTTGTGCCATCATGGTCTCATTCAGCTTGTTGTTTCTTATCAGTTGAGGCAGCAGGGCATTTCATGGGCAGACTTCATTTCTCATGAGGTCTTTACAGCGCCATCACAGTCACAGCGAGAGCCAGAGCCTATTCATGAGGTGGGAGGTCCATCACACCAGCCCGAGATTATTGTTCCGAGACATGTGGCTTCTTCACCTCGGGTCACCTATCAGAGAGGTCATAGGACCTTATTTGCAGCAGCTCGACGAGTATTTTCTCCACAGCAGGTGGAAGGGGTCTCGTCATCTTCTTCAGATCAGCGAGTGTTATCTCCACACCAGGTGGAAGGGGCCTCGCATTCTTCATCAGCAGAGGCAGTACGGGAGGGCAAGCAGCCCATGATTGAGGATGAGAGAGCTGGCGATACACGTCATGATTCCATTGATTTTGATGCTCATTCTCCTTCTTCAGATTTTTATGAGCTTATCAGACAGAGAGAAGAGGAGAACCTCGTGTTGCAGCGGAAGCTCGAAATGGCTCAATGGACCATCACTTATCTAGAACAGCACACCAAACAATTAGAAGAAGAAAAAGAACTTGATGAGCTATGGAGGATCCGCAATGATCGAACTTTGAACCGTAGGAGGCCCGGTGACCCATTGCCTGTTGACCGGGAGTCCATGCTTATCAGTGTGAATGCACACTTGGAGAGATTGTTGGAGAAGGAAAATCATGACAAAGAGCTGCTACGCAACATGAAGACACATTATTGGGCCAGATTACATGTTTGCAAGGCGAGAATGAAAATTCTCCAACGAAAGCTGTCAGAGGCCCGGAAGAAGAAGAAAAGGACAAATCCACTCCGCATCTTGGCTGAGGCATCCCTCACTCATCATGGTACTGATCAGCCTTGATCTAGCATCAAAATCTGAAAATTTTGAGAATTTTGGAGCATTTTGCAAATTTTTGGTAAAATTACAGGTTTTTCCCGTGGAGTGGTCTCACCCCGGGTGAGACCATTTTGGAGGACTGCTCGGAATTTTGAAAACTTGGCATTTTTGGAAAGGGCATGCAAAGACAAAAATTACCAATACTTGGGAGAAGCCTGATTTTGAGATTTGAGCCTCCAAAAGATCAAAATACATCAAAAAAATGACTTTCTGCCCACTTTTTGAGTTGCAGAAAGTGACCTTGGGAGAATTGACTTTTGAGGGGTCAAATCAACTCCAAATCCAGAAATTCCACTTGGGATGGAAAGTAGACCGACCAAGCTTTCCAATGAGCCATCGTGCACCTGATTTGGACCAGTGGAACCCACTCAAACGTTGCTGCAAAAAGGTGCGACCACTTGAGCCAGAGGTGCGACCACTCAGGCAAAATTTGCTAGTTTTTTACCAGTTCGGCCAGCAAAGCACTGTTTTCACTTTGGTTGACTATTTGGGCATGTAAATGATGGATTCTTGTGTAAATGTCATGGCATTAGATACTTTTACTCTTCTTTACCACTTCTAGAAACTTATTTGATGTAAATAGTGAATATTTAATGCATAGATAGGCTTCCTAAGTTTTAGAGGTAAGTTGTTGAGCTGGCCTATTATCTAGTGACTGATTTAGAATTAGTTGCAACAGCTCCTAGGAAGCTGAGCTCGACCCCTAGAGGTGGGGAAAAGAGTTAGATGGTCTATATTATGCTCTCTCTTTCTCATTTTCATGGTTGGACTCTTGTGGGAGAAAGCTTTATTGTGTATTGTACATCTATTTCTGCAATTTAAGGAAAGGAAGGCCAGGGTTTTGCAGACATCATTGTGGATTCTTGTGGATTGATGTGTTGATGGTGTGTTCTCTACATGTTCTTGTAAGTTTGTTTATGTATTCCACATCTCTCTTTTGCTTCTAATTGGACAGATGAAGTGGTAAAGTTTGAATTCATGCTTTGACATGCTCAGCTTTTTAGTTTGTTCAATATTTATGTTTTCCACTGTCTAGAGAGGATTCAAAATGGTTGTTTGCCCTCTTTAGCTCCTTCTCTATCATCCCTGATCATCCATCTCAGATTAAGGCATCAGCGCTCACTCCTACCTTGCCCCAAAGATCCCCCTGCAAAAACTGTGCTCAATCCCCGCACCCTGAAATTGCACTCCCTCCAATTGCCACCAAAAACCCCAAAAATCATTAAATCAACCCCCCTATCAATTTACTAGCCTAAAATATTTATTCTTAATTGGTCAGCCTAATCATATTGAAAGATCTATCAAATCTGACCCGAGAGAGCCTTCTCATACCTCGTAGGGTTAGCTACGAGGTGAAATGGTTTGATGTAGCCTTGAGAGTTTGTCTATCTCAGCCTAGGTGAATTCCAAGCGCTAACAAGATGAAGCTTCATTAATTATCTCTCGATTACTATATAACCTTAATAAGCGACTTCGTGAAATCAAACACACTCCAACTTCCCCATTTGGGAACCTCGACATTATATTCTGTGGTGACCTATGTCGAGCACATCATGTATGTGATTGTTGGATATTTGAGCAATCGTGTCTTAAATGAACTATTGTTCCTTACAACTTCTAGAAAGACAATGTGAAAAATTATGAGCTAAAACAAGTAATGTGACAGACAATAAAGAGTTTGTTTCCATCTTAAACAGAATTAGGACATGTTCACATACTGATGATGATCTTCCATTCTTGAACAAACATTTTTATATATCGGCACCAAATGATCCAACCTGTCCATACCTCTTATACTTAAACAAGAATGTACATGAACATAATGAAAGAATGTTGTCTGTCATCAACAAATAAGCAGTCATATTAAACGTATATAATAGAACAATTGAATCAACAAATACAAATCACAATAAAAACATCAAAATGTATTTGACATCTACCATTGTGGTTAAATAAAATATGCTTATTGAACTAATTAAAGAAAATTATGATATTCAGGATGGCTTGGTCAGAGGTGCTGAAGGAAGTCTTAGAGCATCCACAGCATTTGAAAATGGCACAATTTTAATTGAATTTCTTGATCCAACTGTTGGAACTATTCAACGAAAAAAATGGCACATTTTTTCAAAGATGGAATAATGTCTCCCTAGAAACCTATTACTAGAGTTTGTAGGAATAACAAATCAAAAAACTATTGACACCTGTTCATAGGGATTGGGTGAACAATTGTAAATATTGTAAATAATAAATAAGGGAAAATTAAGAGTCATCTGGAGATGAAACTCAAGAGTCACTCCCTCATGTATATAACTATGAACAACCTAAATTAATAAACATATTCTCATTTGAGGAGTTACCTCCTGGCCTGACATGGTAATAGATTCAATGCCATTTTTGGCTTCCCTCTCTACTTTGTAACTCCCATTCTGCCTATTCTGCCTCCATTCTGCATTTTTTTACAAATTGAAAAATCACTACTATGCATTGAATGTTGTTGGCTGAGTCATTACAAGAAAATAGATTCGTGGAGGGTCGACTGTGGAGTGGCATGAGAAATATGAGATGTGATATGCATGAGAAAGGAGTCGTGACTGTATGGTAGGTAGAAACCTGCTCCTGGTATATTCACAAGTAAATTGCAAGAATTGTTAGATACATTGCTCATCGGCCCATACATTGCTCCCATATGCTCATACTCCTGTCGCTGCTCCCATACGACTGCTCGTCGATACCTCCTGGTTTTGAACGCTGCTCTACGCACAGGTTATATTCCACGGACCTCCTCCATACACAATTAGCTCCTTTCCGTATACCATATTCTACCCATCGGGCTACCATACACAGTCCATACCTCGACCCTTGGCATATGTGAATCCGCTCCAGGTTATATACATTAATGTTGTCCAGTTATATACATTAACGATGTCCAGGTTATTTAATACATTGTTTTTATTAAGTTGAACATTGTCCTTTCGATGCCACCGTGGGATACAACTCATTTCATAACCACGGGGCGTCCCTCTTCATTACCACAAGTTAACACAGTTGGTAGTGATATAATAAAGTTGTCCATATTTCAGGTTTCATTGTCTGTTTTCATATATAAGTCTCATATACATAGAACACCTATATACATTATATTGTTTCATAATTTCATTGTCTTGGAATTATAGTATAACATTGTCTCTGCTCAAACTATTGGTATTGTTTCAATTGCATTTCCTTTTTGGTATCATAATATGTTGTTGTCATAATTCGCTCGGTTCATGATACTGACCTCCACCCATAGAGCATCTTCCTCTCCTTCATAATAACATTGTCTGGCATGGTACCACCCCATATACCCCCTACCCCATATACACCCTTCCTCCAATAACACCTTCCCCAAATACCACCTTCCCCACATAATACCTCTATCTTCATATATCATAATCATATTTTTTTTACTATTAGGAGTAAAATTTTGCAGCAAAAGTATTTTTTCCACAGTACACAGATTTTACAATGCATTCATTAATATCTATTGTGGGAGTGGTTCTCAATGGGAAGGAGAATTATCCTGAGTGGTCTCAGAAAATCAAACACACTCTCATTTTTAATGAGTTGTGGAAAGGAGTGTGTGTTGGAGAAGGAGACAAAGAACCACAACAGCCTACCTCAGACAAGGAATTCTCCATTTGGGAAAATAAGAACAGCAAGGCTTATGCCTTGATTGCAACATCAGTAAATGAAGATGTGAGTCGCCAAATTTCACCATTTTCAAATGCTTTCGAAGCCTTACAAAAACTAAAGGAACTCTATGACTCACACTCTACACTTGAAGTTGTTCAACTCATGATTAAATTGTTCAACCTTGAATTAGAAAATGATGATCCTCTTGCTCTTGCATTAGAAGTAAAATCTATTATGCATGATATCAAAGTCACTAATGTTGAACTGGACATTCCTCTTATATCTTTTGTCGAGGCACTTTATCCCACTTACTCATATTATCTTGAGTCATTGCAACAAACGGAAACATTAAAGAAATTACCTTTGAATCCCTTGTGAATAAATTTGGTGAAAGAGAGAAAGTTTTTGGGAAAAAGACATCTCCTCAGTCTTCTGAAGAGGCTATGTGTCTTACACATAGAGAGAAGAATCTTGCTCAAGATTATTCCAGAGGAAGAGGTGATCGAAGAGGAAGAGGGAGAATAAATTTCATAGGCGGGGGGGTAGACACTCTCAAGGAGAAAAGTCAGATTTTCATTGCATACGTTGTAATAGAGATGGATCACATGATGCATCCAGATGCAAGTTGTCTTGGGAAAAAATTGAGCAGGAAATAAATCAACCTAAAGGTAAAACTAATGACAAAGAGAAAGGTAAAGCACCTGAATCCTCTCACTATGTTGTGGCACATTGTAATATTGGAGTAAATAAAGACTTATTTAATGCTTCACTTGCTTCTTGGAAAAATGATTGGTTGCTTGATTCAGGAGCAACTTGCCACATGAATTTTAGAAGAGACTTTTTTGAAGAATTTACTGGCAATGTTGATGGAGCAGTATACTTTGCAGACAAATCAAAACTCAAGCCATCAAGGCTTGGCACAATCAGGCTCAAATTTCCTGGTCTTCCAAACTTTCTTCTACATGATGTTTTATATCTCCCACAGCTGAGGAGAAACTTGTTGTCCTTGGTCCACATCCACCAGCAAGGACACTCCATTCATATGTTTGATGGCAAGTTTGAGGTGAGAAAAGCATCAGATCACTCACTTGTCATGACGGGGATAGAAGAAGAAAGGCTTCTCAAGCTGTAAGGTACCTCTGCTCATGCACAAAATTTCTCATATAGTTCTCATTATGATGAAGGTACATTTCCATCATGTTTATTATGGCATGCTAGATTCAGAAACTTGAACTATGACAACCTTCGCTTGTTGAAGAAAAATGGTGTTACTGGTTTGCCTACAATTCCTAGGAAACTTAAGCAATGTGATGCTTGCATTCTAGGAAAGCATAGAAAATAGTCTTTTCATGATTCACATTCCAGAGCACATAGAAAACTTGAACTCATTCATTCAAATTTATGTGGTCCAATGTTTGTTCCTTCTACAAATGGAAATAAATAGATGATGAAATTTATTGATGACTACACCAGAAAGTGTTGGGTTTATTTATTGAAGAACAAATCTGATGCTTTTCAAACATTCAATAACTTTCATACATGGATTGAAAATGATGCACAATCTCATATTGGCTCTATTCATGCTGATAATGGAAAATAATACAATTCAAATGAATTTGAAAACTATCTTCGCCAACATGGGATCAAACATCAAACAATTGTTCCTTATAATACCCAATAGAACAGAGTAATTGAAAGAATGAATAGGACAATCTTAAATATGGTGCGCTCCATGATGTTTTTCAAGAATGTAAAATTGATTTTTTTGGCTGATGCAGTTCTATGTGTTGTATATGTAAATAATAGATGTCCATATACTTCTATTAGAAACAAGACTCCTTATGAAATGTGGTATGGGCATATTTCTTCGGCAAAGCATCTCAAGGTCTTTGGTTCCACCTGTTATGCCTTGATACCAAAGGTACATAGAAACAAACTTGGTGCAAGGAGTTGGTATCTTCTTGGGTATTCAAACACCTCCAAAGCATACAGTCTCTATGATGAAATCAATAAAAAGTTTGTTGTATCTAGATATGTAATCTTTCTTGAACCATCCAAAGTTGACAATGTTGTTGAGCGGAAACTTGATCACTTAGATAGATTCGCAAATGAAAAATCATTTCAAGAATTTGATAATTAGATTCCACATCTTGAAGGGGGGATTCCTATACTGGATCAACCTGTGTAATCTTTTTTCTGAAGCACTCTCTCCCTTGCATGAAACTCCAACCACTAATGATACTTTGAGTGATGTGATTGATAGAATTGGGAGACTCAATCTTGATTCTATCCCAACTCAATCAACCGAGTAGCCTATACCATCTCATAAAGGTTCCCCAAAGTGGCTGACAAAGACACTTGAAAATTGTGTGGCTCAGGAAAATTCCTAAAGATTTGCAGGTAAAACAAGTACAATCAACTCCACTCATGATTGAAAATACCTCTGCAATAAAGTTGGCCAAGAACCCAAAGTTCCATGATTGAACGAAGCACATCAATAAAAAATATCATCTGATTTGACATCATGTTGAAGCCAAAACAATCCATCTTCGCCATTGTTCCACTAATGAGCAGATTGCAGACATCTTCACCAAAGCGCTTGGAATAGAAAATATTGAAAGATTCATAATGATGCTTGGACTCAACAACATCCCTTCATATTAAGGGGGGAATGTTGACACCTAATCATAGGGATTGGGTGAACAATTGTAAATAGTGTAAATAATAAATAAGGGAAAATGAAGAGTCATCGGGAGATGAAACTCAAGAGTCACTCCCTCATGTATATAACTATGAATAGCCCAAATGAATAAACATATTCTCATTTGAGGGGTTACCTCCTGGCCTGACAAAAACAAAATTAGTTTTACAAGAGAACAATTCCCTGTTCAACTGGCATCTACACGAACTATACATCGATCACAAGGGTTGATAATGGACAAATTTTCTTTTGACCCAAAAGGATTTAGGCAACATGGAATCGTCTATACTACACTTTCTTGTGTCAAAGATATTAAATCCTTGTATTTGATAAACAAATTGGAACGTAGCAACTTTTCCCTCAATGACAAAGTTGTTGCTGACCTAGATAGACTTAGAGAAAATTCCTCTTATGAGATTGAATATAGCATATATCAAAGTAAAAAAAATGACGCCTTGACAATATGTTCATTAAACACACGTAGTTTCTCCTTGCATTTTTAGGATCTATGATCTAATGAGTACTGGCATTCTTTGTTTCCAAGAAACAAAAACAAAATTGCCTCCATCAAATCCATTTTTTTCAAACAAATATCACTACATACATCTATACCACTTACATGGAATTCTCACATACTACACAAAAAATATTGTAGTTGACAATCATTTCACTTATACAAGAAGCCAAATTGAATCGACAATTGCAACATTCCATGTTGAAAATAGTGTTTGATGAAATTTATATATTGAAAATAGTGTTTGAATTACAGATTTTGTGATAAGAAACAAGGGAATTTATGAACTAGGATATGTAAAATGTTGTATAGTGTTGCAAGACAAAACCATGATTGAATCAATTACATAGGTTTTCAAAAAACGTAGACTAGCTCCATATACAAAAATACACAATCTTCTTATTTTAAGTGATACACATGTAGTTGGTTCAATAGGAGCAATAGTGATAGGTTGTCAGCAAAATAACAAGCAACTTGAACTCAATATGAAATATGGTGAAGCTACAAATGATAATGCAATTGTAAGTATGATGCAACAATAACCATACTTCCATTTTCCCCAAAAGCTAATAGTTTCTTTCAAGTTGTGTTCTTGTATCTTTGTGTTCCATTATTATCAAACTAGAAATTAACTCATCATTTCTTGTGCAAATTGCTTAACAAAAAATATTTTACTTGATTCACAGTAGTTGTTATTGAATTATAGTCATAGAGACTACTTTTTCAAAATACAACATGAATTGGCATTAAAGATGACTCCACTCTATTTGTTCAAAAACATTGTTAGGAATGATGTGAGAGGCAATCAAGAGTTGCGCTCTGGATCAACAACTTTTTTTGATCCATTGAATGATGAATTTGTAAGAGTGCATCTATTCTCTTTCATCAAGTCAAGAACACAGGTATCTTTCTTAATACCTTCTTTGTTCAAGTAACAATAGTTTTACTTTGATGTACAAAATCTTGCATTTTGGTGAAACATATTTGAACCTAACAATTCAATTTTCTCAACAACAAAAAAATAGATGGAAGGAGTGCTAAAAGCCAAAAATGTTTTCTCTCCTCCTTTTCAACGAATTTGCAATAAATGCAAACAACTCATTCATCCAAAAACAACTAAATGCAATCTGTAAAGATGGCACAACATTTAATTATGAGCACAATGTTGAATGCACACTGGAAATAGATGGCTGCAAAATTGATTATATGTTGAAAATGTTGTGGATAAAAGAACATTGCCCAGTTATTGTTGAGACAAACTTCCAACAATACATGCAAAGCATATTGTCTACATTTTTCAATCTAAGAAAAAATTGTATTCGAGGTATTTTCACTTTAATAGTTAACAACATTATTGCTGAGTTAAAAGAGTTGTGATGAGCAAAAAAATGCTTGATTTATACATTTTGAAAGTTAAGGTATTATTCCTCTTTCCATTTTTATTTCCTGCAATTCACCAACTCATAATTCACAAATCCTTGCAACAATACTAATGTATAGTTTTGCTTTTATTGCAGGTTCCA
Source organism: Pinus tabuliformis (assembly GCA_031772625.1). NCBI lineage: Eukaryota > Viridiplantae > Streptophyta > Pinopsida > Pinales > Pinaceae > Pinus > Pinus tabuliformis. The sequence goes on along the minus strand of CM062816.1, from coordinate 745,160,231 downwards.
AAATTGCAAAATACAAAAGCATCTTATTCACTGCCTTGTTGATATTTGCTACAATATATGAATCAATAACTTTTTTTTATATAACTAGTTATTTTTCTGTTTTTCCTATAACTTTTGAATCAAACATCTTTTCCTGTTGCAAATGAAAATAGAGACCCAGATGTACATTATGCACTATAATAATTCATTTACATCAAAAAAAATTCTAGACTGTGGCATCATTTTATTAATAAGATCATAATGTCTCAGCTCCACAGTAACATAATGTAGCTCCAAAATAATTATTATACCATATTATATATATGCCCATCTTTTGCTCTCCATTGTTGGAATATTAACTTGGATTCTCATTCGCTGTGAATTCTGAAATTGTGTTATGTTATGAAAAGAAAGGAAGAAAAAAGTTGCATGTGTATCAATCTCTTGATTTATGTATATCCTCAATGAAATGCTCTATGTTCAAAGAAGCCACTACAGGATAATTGAGATATTTGTGTTCTCCTTTTCTTTTTCCATATATCAAATCCTCTTTATTTTCATATTTACATAATTGTTTTTCTTGTTGTGTTCATTTTATGATTAGCTTTCTTGTTTTCCTTTTATGAGTTATATAGTGTTGCATTGCAGTTTTATACAATTAAAAATTTATCACCTAATGAATTAAGAAATCTTGTATCTCATTTATTTTTTCTACTTGCTTTGTCTCCTCTTAAAATGCATTTCAACTTGGAAATTAAAAATAAAAATAAAAATCAAGTTTAAATATAATCTAAGGAGATTGTGGTTTTATTGATGCTAGATGCTTTGACTATGGTGCTCAATAAGTTTTTTTCTTATTTTTCCCATGGCATAAATGGTGACAAATATCTGTAGTTTCTACAACTACTTGTTCTTTCCAAAATTTATGTCAAACTAGTGCATCATTTTGTTAATAGGACCATAATATCTCAACTGCACAACAACATACTGTAATTCCAAAACAAATATTATACCATATTATATATATGCCCATGTTTTTCTTTCCATTGTTGCAATATTAACTTGAATTATCCTTTTATGTAAATTTTGAAGTTGTGTTGTGTTAAGGAACAAAAGAGAATAGAAAAAAAAAAAGATGCATGTGTCTCAATCACTTAATTTTTGTATATGTTCAATGAAATGTTGTGTGTCAAAAAAAGTCTCTACAGTAGAATTGAGACATCTCTGTTCTCTTTTTTTGCTCACCTATATCAAATATTTCATAAAAATTATTTTCCTATTTGCACAAGCGTTTTTTTCATGTTGTGTTCTTTTGTTGATTGGATTTCTTGTACACAAGTTTCCTTTTGTAAGCTATATAGCGTTTGATTGTAATTATATATAATTGTAAATTTATGTTCTAATGAATTAACAAAACTTGCATCTCATTTATGTTTTCTAATTTTTTTGTTTCCTCTTATAATGCATATCAACTTGCAAAAAATTACAAATCTAACTATAATCTAAGGAAATTGTGGTTCTTTTAATGCTAATTCTTACAACTATGGTACCATATAATTTCTTGGCTCTTTGCCCCCAGCCATGAATTGTAACAAGCGTGCGTATTTTATGCAGCCACTTGTTTTTTCTTTGCAAGCTATTTCGATTCTTATTAATCATAGCATATGTTAATAGTTTTGAATCTTTGGCCTGTGATAATGAATCTTTAGTGAATGGTGAAGGATATATGTACTATTTGCAGTCAATCATCCATTTTTTATAGCACAATTTCATTGCTATGAATAATAAATATATTAGTTTTTTTTAATTTGACCTGTTATGATAAATTTTTCATAGACCTATATAATCACTTTTACTTGGACATTATGATAGATTTTAATCTCTCACTAGGATATTGTTTTTTCTAAAAATATTCTCTTAAGTATTTATGTATTTATTATTTAACATATGCAATTTAGTACTCTAGATATATTGTAAAAAAGACATTCAAAGATTTGTAAAATAATCTTTGAATCATTGGTGACATGGATGTTTATTTCTTATCTCTCACGTCACTTTAGACTCTATTCTTTGGCTGTAACTATATCCAATTAGTATCATTGATACGAATATCAGTAAACTTCTATCTTTGGACTCACCTACTTTAGAAATATTGTAATCCTCTTGAATTGTTGAGCCATGTGTTTTTATCACTTCATCTATTAAGCATGGTAGAACTATGTCCAATGTTAATTCGGTTTAACTTAGCCCTGAATTTGAGGGAAAATTTGTTATTTATATGAATGCAAGTATAAACAAACGTATGTCAGATGAGAATTTCAAAACAGAGTTACGGAGTGGAACAAATAATGTGCCAAGAGTTGCTCTTCAGCCACCTATTCTTCCTACTCCAATATTATTAATGAATGAATGAAATGATCTCAATGATGATGTAAAAGACATGCACCACACTTCAAACAGTGGAGTGGCTGAGCGAACAGAAAAGCATAAATTTATGAATAAAGAGGTATGCATTTTCTAGGCACTTTTTACCTATTATTTAATATTCTTGGGAAGTTTTATCAAATTCTCTTTGAGTTCACTAATCTGACATTTGATGTGTTCAACATGCTAGTATTAGCACCCCAATAGTCATGATGTAGTTAGTAATCCGGTCATTGTTGAAGCTGAACTAATCTCCATGCATAGTAGATTTTAATATTTCAATCTCAATATGATAATTAATTTGGTCATAGGTTATTTTTCCCATAATTTTGTGATTTTTATTCTAAGCATTTCTTTTATCATGTGATTTTGCAAATAACCCATTCTCATGTATTTCACATGGGTTGCATATTATATTGTTGTTCGACTTATAGAATGTTACAAGTTGTCACACCAGCTCACTGAATCCAAAAAACACAAAAACATGGATGATGTGAAATTCATTTCTAGGTAAACCAACAAGTCGTGAATAGCATGATTTACTCTCATATTTTTTGAACTTTTTTTTCTTTACATTCATACTAAGGTCTTTTTTTCACAAGACAAATTATGATATATTGATTTTTTCACTAGGTGGCTACAAGGTCTCCCTATGTGCTTGGGCTCAATATTCAAATATTTATGGGTGTCTAATTTCTTACACAATTACAGGAGTTATCAGCATGATGTAAGCATCAATTGTAACCTAGCAACACCTTGCATCTACTCAAATATTTTTAGGGTATGTTTTGGTTAGGATGGAGATTATTTTGATATGTAGTGAATTATAACTATTTTTATTGTAATAGAGCAATAAAAAAACAACATGCTTTCATGAACAAGGGAAAAATGCTCGTTGTCAAATATCAAGCAATCTATACATGGTTATGTTTAGTGTGTTAAAGCTTATAGTGTCTCATCAGCCAAGCTTGGAGGAAATTTCATAGATTTCAACCATTGCATCCACCATGTCTTTTTCATACTCTTCTATTGGGATCCCTCTTAGCATAAGATAGGTTTGCCTTGTTTTTCATATCTCTCTTTGTATTTTCTCATCCTATATAACTATGACTATAGAGACGGTATTTTTTTATTCAGCTATGAATGAGAAGTACATTGACTAACATAAAGTCAATCTAAGGATCCTTTTAGATAGAAAGCATTTGTATGCAACCTTAACTGGAGTACTTATTGCTAAATTTTTGTCAACAAAGAACACAGGGTATATCTTCCAATCATTGGGCAACATGGAATTTTCCTACTCGTTTTCCACAACTCTGATTGAAATAGACACAAGTGTTAGCAGTTATATTTCCTTTCATGTACCTAGTCAATGTTCATAAATTTCCTCTTGTTGACTTTGCAATTATGCATTATGCAGGATACCCTCAAATCTCTATCACCAGAGAAAAAACAATGGAAAACATGATAACTATGATATATGTGGTGATCTTAGTTATACTCTTCTCTATTTAGAGATTTAGAATCAAAAATTTTGGTTACTCATTTCCCCTGTTATTTTGATATGGTTCTTATTTATTGCCTTCATTGGAATCTAGAATATCACCAAGCATGATACAAGTGTCTTTAAAGCTTTCTATCCCAAAAATATATTTGATTACTTTAGAAGAAAATCAAAACAACCTTGGATTTTACTTGGAGGAATAGTTCTATGCATAACAGGTATGTAGTATGCTTCCAGTTGCCTAAATAATATGTTTAGAGATTACGAAACGTAGTCTTCATTGTTAATGTTAATTATGTCACATGCAAACAATTATTTAGAAATTACCAAACCTAGTCTTCATTGCTAGCTTCAAGTAAATAGAATACAAAAAATTATTTAGGCATTAAAAAATCCAATCTTTATTGTTAATCTTAAGTAGGTAGATGCGAGAACTGAAGCTATGATTTCATATCTGGGTCATTTTTCATTCTCATATGTACTTGAGACATTAGCATAAATTAATGAGAGGGATAGAATGGATATGTGTTAGTGTTAGTGTTAGTGTTGTTTTTTCTTCGAAATCAAAATCCAATGCTCATTCATTCCATGACTCATGTTGTGGAATTTTTTGATATGAAACATTTAATTTAAAAATTCACAAAATAATTTCCATTCCTGTTGTCCGGTTTACAAGAACCCTTTTTTCTTTTGTGCATAGTAAAATGAATAAAAAGAAAAGGGCCTAAATAATTTGTTTCTTTTTTAATACTTAAGTCGAAGGTCGGATCCATAAAGATTTTGTAAATAAAATTATAACCTCCTCACTAGCAAGTCGGGCTGACTACGAAATTTTTATAAATAATCTGTCTGACTGTCTGATTGCCTGACAATCCAACAACGTGACCTAATGAAAACACCTGATTATGGTATAGTCAGGGTCGTGATAGAATAATTCAATCATAAACTTAAAAAAATCTCCACTGCTCGACCTCCCGATGGTACGATTATCCCAATAAATTGTTATTTTTCTTGATTGCATGCAGTGTGATTTTTTATATAGATTTTCAATTTTTTCTGTTTCATGTTCAATTGATTCGTTGTTAAATCAATAATGAATTTCCTCGTGCTTTCTTGATTCACAAAAATAAAAATAGTTGGCATGCTTATGAGAAATTAATCAACACATTTAATTGTGATTTTATTGTATTTTTAAACAAAATTTTAAGATTTTAGAGTGTTATGCCTGCATGTTGTTTTCTTAAGTCTGGTTCGAAGAAACATTGAATTAAGGAAATATAGTACCAATTTTAAAAAATTCTTTGTAACCAGAATGTCATTTTACAAATTCCTGAATTCAATTTCAAATTTTAAATAAGGAAAACATATATGTATATACTTTGTTACTGTTCACAAACCATTAAATGTGAAAAAAAAAAAAAAATCTAGCAACAAGGCAACAAATGGAGCAAATTAGGTAAAATATTAAGGAGATGGATGATTTGCTACTAGAGCAAGTCAGCTTCAACCCATAGAGAATTTGTTGTTGGTAACCTAGTTCTCAAATGGAATAAAAGCCATAAAGAGAAAGCTAAGCATTCTAAGTTTCAAAATATTTGGATTGGTCCTTTTCAAATGTTATCAAAGCTTGGTCCATCAACTTATATTCTTCAAACATTAGAAGGCCAAGTAGAAAATTTGCCAGTAAATGGGAAAATTTTGAAAATATATTTTTTAATAAATGAAAATCTCCCAAGAACACATGTAAATATTCCATTTTAACAAGGATGTTGGTATCCTTTAAAAATCATTTTTTATTATTTTTATTTTTATTTTTGTTTTCAAATTTTTATACATATTCTTTCTTTAAATTTATTTGTTTAGTTGTAGAATTACAACTATGATTACATACTTCAAGAAGCATATTTTTACCATATATTATCTTATATTATAAAATAAGCTAAAATTAAAGGACAAAGTATTCTTAAAATATCACAATTCCAAAAATACTTAATGTTATTTTAACTCTTGCTTAAACTTTTGATAGTATGGAAAATGATAGATTGGCTATTTTATGTTATAAAAGTTCCATCATCTTCAAATAATTTGAAGAAATAAACCAAATTCTCTAAAAAAAGATGAATAATATGATACATAATTTGAGTTTATTTTAATCCATGAAAGTATTTGTTATCAAAGCAAGTCTCTTAAAAAACCCTGCTTTTGTGACTTCACTATATATGATAAATGTCAAAATCAATCATAAGCTAAAAAGTGAGAACATGAAGTTTTACATTAAAATGAAAATGAACAAACCCATTAGAGCTATGAATGCTTGCTAACAATGGGTCGATGTTTCTAATCCAATTAAAAGGGATATGTGCATTCACCAAAAGTGATGCAATTTAAAGTTTCAAAAAGAGATGATTATAATGAAAAGTACATAAAACTTTGACCAATATTAAAATCCTAAACTTAGTGTTTATAATTTTAGATGATGATTGAATTAGAAGATTCTAAGAAATACAAATAAATTCATTATTTGACTCTTATTGCATAAAAGTTTCATTCTCTTCATTAGTACTTCTAGTCCAATTGTTGGTACCATTGACACTTTATCAAGTATCTCGGTGATAGATCATAATTTAGAAGAAATTTTTGAAAACTTCATTTAATTTTAAATTATTAATTTAAACTTGATAGACATAACTACTTATTCGAGTGTGTCAACATTTGTTCTCAGGTTTATAAAAACCCTCTTTTCTTTTGGACATACAAAAATGAATAAAAACAAAAGGCCTTAAATAAAATGTTGTTTTTTTGAAATATTAACTCAAATGTCAGATTCATAAAGGTTTTGTAAATAAAATTATAACCTTTCGATTACTCGACCTTTCGACCACCTCACTAGCAAGTCTGGCCGACTACATTTCTTTTTATAAATAGTCCAACTGACTGCCTCAATGCCTGACCACCTTACCTAAAGACAAGACTCGACTATGGTATAGTCAAACTCGAGATAAAACAAATCAATCATAAAAAATAAAAAAAAATAAAAAAATGTTTATCCACCTGAACTTCCAACTATATGATCATCCGAATAAAATACTATTTTTTCTTGATTTGCGTGCAATCCACTTTTTGATAAAGATTTTCAATTATTTTTTTCGTTTCACGTATAATTGATTATTTTTTCCAAAAATAGTTGGCATGTTTACAAGAAATTAATGAACACATTCAATTGCGATTTTCTCATATTTCTAAACAAAATTTTAAGATTTTAGGGTTGTTTGCTTGCATGTTATTTTCTTAAGTCTTGTTCAAAGAAGAATTGATTTAAGGGAGCACAGTACCAATTTCAAAAAAAAATTGTGTAAGCATAATGTTATTTTAGAAATTCCTGAATTCAATTTCAAATTTTAAATAAGGAAAACTTATATATGTCCTTTTACTATTTACAGGTCATAAAATGGGAAAAAAGGGAAAATCTCTAGCAGCAAGTAAACATGGAGAAAATTAGGGAAAAGATTAAGGAGATGGATGATCCACTACTAGAGCAAGTCAACTTCAATGCATTCCTCATCTCAGATTCAACTTACAAAACACAAAAAGCAGGTATGATGAGTTGGGAGGAGATATTTGAATTCTTTGAGCAAAGAGAATAGTTAAAAACACAAGAACTACTTAAACAAATAATAATTACTTTGAATAAACCAAAGCAACGGAGTTATATAAAGTAGTAGCTAGAGCAAGAATTTTTCCCTATTATGACATGGTGTCATGGATTTTTTCTCATGCTAATATTAAAACCTGAACAATATCATACCATCAAGAAATTGTCATAGCCTCCTGGAAAGTTGAAGTCTTATCGGCCATATACAAGCTTAGTCCCCCAAAAATCCACCTTAATGTTGACTTCCTTAATAGGTTTTTGAAGTATTGTCTTGAAGAAATGTCAAGAGAATTATGATAAAGTAATTGAATAATGGTTGAGAGAAGAAGAGCAAGGTTTCAAGATCAAAACAAAAAATGAATATCCCATAGCTATTTTTAAGAAGCATGTTAGAGTTCTTATTAAAATCCTAACTATATTATATGGGGAGTAAGATCCTAAGCATTGTAAAATAAAATGGATCCCAATAATCCATAGCATTTTGAATAAGAGGAAATGCCTAAACTTGGTTGACATCTTGTCATGGAATATCACATATTCATTAAAATTGTCATTATCATCTCCCCCCAGGTTCAAACATATTTTCTATATGTTTTCCTATTTGATAGATGTTGTTATTGCCTCAGTTCCATTCCCACTCATGAAATGGAATTACCCGTTTGACCAATAGCTACCCATTCAAAATTATGCTCCTATTCTATGGGAATCTAATTTTAAATACCATTTTTATGATATTTTCCATTATGTTTTGATTCCTTTCCATGAAATATTGTTTGGAACAATACCTCCCAGAATAAGTCAAAGTTTGAGACAAATCATAGAATCAATAGGTGATTATTTTGTTGAGGAATTATTTTCCTACGCCAGAGTTTTTGGAAGTGAAGTTTGTCCCCATCTTCTGCCTCAATATATCCTGGAAAGGCTTGCCTTGAGAGAAGTGTATAATCAATTTGTTTACAATGGGCAAGCCAAAAAGTTGAGTAAGCTGCAAAATAAAATACGGCCTAATTTTCCAATCGATTTTGATGATATCAATATCCAATACAAAGGGCATGAATTCAAAGAAGCCGAAGAGCTTTGGGAAGTTTGGTTATTTCCTTTGCCTCATTATGATCACTATGATCCTAGTGTAATAATTGGAATTATTATATAACAGTCAGTTATATATAAAAAAATATTCATCAGAAACCCCCTTTCGATGATATTTTTATAAACATTGATGATTTTCAATAGGCTATTGAAAGAGTTAAACTCTTAAATAGTGAAACAAGAAGACAATTGCAAGAGTTTATGGAAATTTTGTTCAAAAAATTCCTAAAGGAAAAGTCTATCCATCTCAACATTTCATTCGAACAATTAAAGTCTACAGAATTTTTTTATTTTAATTTCAACCAACTCACTTCAGATCATTCTATTATTTCTCAAAAGGAACAAGGGGTAGAAATTGAAAAAATTGAAGATTTTGTTGTCACGGATAAAGAAGTTGAAGTCACAATAATAAAAAGTCTGAAAGAGAAGCAGGAAAGTACAGGAATAGCAAAGACTCCAGAAAAAAGAAAAAGAAACTGAATAGGAGATTATTGTGATTAATTCTCGTAAGGAAACAAAGCAAAAGAAACCAAAAACTACAGAAGTCAAATAAATGGAAGTGGATAAGGAGAAAGAAAAATAGGTATCTAGTGAAACCACCACCAAGGAAAACGAGGAAAAAATGGAATCATATAACAAGATGGATACTATATCTACCACATCTCCTCAAGCATCAGTAACACCCATATCTACTAAGATTCCTTGGGAATAATTTTTATTTAAATCGATTTCTGAGCTAGAGGTAGTTTTGGATACAATCCATTCTTTGACATATTATTATTTTAATACTCAAACAAAAGTAGTTGTCAAAAGAACAAAGGCAAGGAAACATGATACTCTAGAGAATGTATCTAAATTCAGCTGGTAGGCTGAGGAATATGTAAAAGAAAAATATCAAGAATCCTCTCAAGCTTTAGAAGATTTTTTTAATTATAATCAATATCATTTGAATGAGCTTGAAGCTTCATATGATAACCGTTTGCGCAAAATTAAAGTTTTGGAGGAAAATTTGAAAAAAATTGAATTGTTGATGAAGAAAATTAGTAAACTAATTTTTCCACTTTAGTTCAAGGACTTGTTGTAGAAAGGGAAAATCTACAGAAATTTTTTTAGAAAGAATTAAAAGAAGCAAATGCAAAACATTAACAGGAAATTCAGGAATTTAGAAAATTACATGAAGATCAAACATGCATCTAGAAGCAAGAAGTAGAAAATAATTATAAGATTATAGTCATGGGCTTGAAAGAGAAAAATTGAATCTCTTAATAATAAATTGAATCAAAATCAACAAGCAACACAAAGTCTAGAAGTTTTAAAGGAGCAAGCTTTACAAATTTGTCTAATTTTAAGGAAAAATCAATCAAAATTCTATAAAAAGATGGATAAAATCTCAAGATTTTATCAAGAAATTACAAATTTAATCAAGAAATTAGAAATTTAAGTGAAAGAATTGATTCATTGGTAGAAGAAGACAAATCAATTAAAAACAAATTTATGTTTATTCTTGACTGGGAAAACGAATTTCAATCTAATGAAATTCCAAAAGTTTCTAAGACAAATAAAAGATTGATGCTTGCATCCTTAAGTTGTAGGGAGAAAGAGGAAAAAGAAATTAGAGCATGGATACAAACAACATATGAGAAATGTTTAACAATTTGGGAAAAAGGAACAGACTTTATAGAAGAATTTGACCTATCAGGTGCCAAGTCATTAAAGGAAGCAGTTCTAGGAGAATTAAAACAGTCTACAAAAGATCTTGTTGCCAAGGACTAGGTAGAAATAAAAAACATTAAAGTTTGGAAACAACAAACTTTCCAAAAATTTCTATAACTTCCTCTTAAACAAATCAATCTCATTGCCAATTTTGAGGTCAAATATTAAAAGAAGAAGAAAAAGGTCCAAGGATTGATTTCTAGTTGTCAGTTCAACATTAATCAATTTCCTTCCATTTATTTCTCTGCAGTGTACCATATATATTCACAATAGGAAACTTATATCGAAGTACATGCACCTCACCTGCTACTTAGTATCAATTACGAAGATTCTAAAGATGAGGAAACGATTCCTACTTCTCTTCCAGATATCAATTAAACAAACATAGAAATTTTATTTTTAGAATTAACTATTTACGTTCAGAAAATTTGTTGATTTTCTTGTTTCAAGACTTGTTATATTATTTTTTAGTATTTATATACCCTTATGCATTGGTGCAAAGGGTCGAGAATCAGTGAAGACTACAACCTTGAATGTTTTTAATCAATTTTAAATTACCAGCATTTTTGAAGACCATTTTCAATGTTAATGTGTGATGACTATGACATTTTTCTCAGTACACCATTTTAATTACTTAATAAATGCCTCTAATATTACTCTATGACTTATGCTATTTGATTCTGAATGAATATTTGATCATTTTGTTTAAGATTCCTTATGACAATTTTGCAATCTACATCCTTTTATCATCAACAATTAACAAATTGTTAATTTATTATCATTGGTTGATCATTGCAGTCTAGTATTCAAATATAGGTATATTTGCTCTCGTCTACGAGATATAAATTGTTATTTATTTACTTTAGATTGTGAATGCATATATATTTCAGAAAATACCAAAAAATATGTTTGAATAGAATGAAAACCTGAAAATATTTTCAAAGTTTCTAATTAAATCTTCAGCCAAAACTTATATATCTAGTTTTATGGATTTAATTCCAATTAGGATTTCAAATCTCATGATATTTCGCGTGGTATTATGCTCATTTAAATCCTTTAATTGTTAATGTTTAGATTGGTTAAATCATTGTAGCAGACTATGTTCATATTCTGTAAATTATTAGAATATATTACATATTTTTTCTTAAATTAATTATAGATTTTCTTAGTTTAATTTTAACATTAGATAGGCAATTGGTCCTTTGTTACAGAGGGTAAATGACTATACCAAACAAACAAAAAGTCTAATTAGAACTTTGATTTGCCATATACTCACTTGTTCCAGGAGGATTGTTTCCAGTTGTCAACAATTCCTTATGTAAATTGGATGCAAGCATAGTGGTCATTAAATTCATGATTGTCACTTGATCTGTGTTCACATTGTCTTCAACTGTTTTCCAAACCAATTAAAAAAAAAATAACTTACAGTCTAGACAACAATCTTGAACTATTCGACAAATCAATTAAAAAAAATAGCTTACACTCTAGGCAACAACTTGAAGTGTTAGATGAGGGGGCTCTTGGTCTATATTTTTCTTAAAGGAAAACACATTCAATAACTTGTCTGATACATAAAATTCCATGACAAATGGGAAACACATGGATGAATAGATTGTAACAAACCCCCTTACCTCACTAAGGAAGGAGAGTCGTTATTGCCAAATCTGCTCCCCATTATCCGCTCTTGGAAACGAGACTAGGAGGGTCACACCCTCAATTTTATTTTTTTTATTTTCCATATGCTTTTGTGCATTTTAGTCCTTACCTTTCTCACTCACAGAGAATGGCAATCACCAATTGCATGCTACCATGCGGCGGTCCACCACGGGCCCGCCAATTCAACGAATGGGTGAATTGTCGGGGCATACACGTCTCTTACTTCATAGGGTCATCTTGCTCCTAACTCATAACTTCCCAAGATAATCGCGATCGATTCATCCTGGAGCTTCTAACTTGGGCTCTCTCCGACCACCCGACCGCCAACCTTCAACCCAGTTGGTTCGGCATATCACCCACACATCCTTCCACCGCGCATATGGCCCAACCTCCTAGCCTTCGACTAAGTCATGGTTGGCACTGATTTTCTTATGTTATTATCCAAGTATTACTCCATCCTCTGATCTCTGGTTTATTCGCCTGCCTACATGATTCCAGTAGATAATCCATGTCCAATGTCCAATCGCGCAAGAGGACAATCTGGCTACTCCAATCAGAAGATTTCTTGCTTATGGTCCTGACTGCAAGAGGATAAGCCTTATCCAATCCTTTCTTTAAGTTCGAGGTTTCACCCCTTTCCTCCACAATAAATTCCCTTCCTTATTATTCGAGAATGGCTTGCTCATGGGTCTTTGGATCTACGCCACGCAAAGCCTTCAATGGAGATTTTTGTTTTGTCCCTAAAGACTGGGTCTACTACTGTGTGAACAACCTCAAGCTAATCCTCTCAACTGTGGCCTTATCTTAGGGATCCATTCAACTTCTAGGTCTACATCAAGAACTCGCCACTCCTTCGAAGTCATACTAAGACATTCCACGGTGTTGCCCCTTTTGAACTTGAGTGATAGATACATTGAAGAGTTACTATCTCATGGGCCTTCCCTACCTTCGGGTAGGGTATTCCTCGGATGGCGGTGTAGGCGCTCCTACGTGTCATATATATTAGAAGCCTGGTGCTGCCTAATGGTGGGATTTCACCTCTCTTTCCACATGCCAAATGTTCCAGAATCCTTAAGAACTCTCTTAGAAGCTCCTCGAGACTGCTCATGGGTAGCGGGAGCATTTGGCTATTGGTGGGGGCTTATGGCTCTCATTTCCAAATTCCCTATGGTGAGAATGGAGGTTTGTGCAAAAGAAAAGCTAAAGCCTATGGAAGTATGAAAACAAGTCATTATCGGCCCCAGGACACTCCCTTTGATCTTTCACATATTGTTCGTCTATCGATGCAGCACTTTGTAAACAGATATCCTGATGTAAACATTGACCAACATTGGCAAAGAGAGTGTCTCTCTTATAAATTTGTACATTAATACAAAGGGTCTTAGAACCCACTTCTTCTAACTTATCATGGTTTTCAACTGGAATAGATCATTGAGCTCCTTAACTTCAGTTATTGAATTATTTATGATATCGTTAAGCATTTAGGCAACACTATTATGGGACTCTTCTCCACTCTGAACTTCGACACTCTATGATTACTATTGTTTAATTTATTAACCTGTTTACTTTTTCATTTAAGAAATAGAACACATGTACCCATGCATAATCATATCCATAATCAATATACAAATCAAGGAAATATCCCTTCACAATTGCATCACAGATATATACACAACAACACATATTGCAGTCCCTATTTATCCATATCTATTACAATGACAATGCAGCATAACCTATTAATTACAAACAATAATAATATAATATTTGTCTTTTTGTCTGCATCAAAAGTAAGTTTGGCCCTCTATCCATGTCCTCTTTTTTGAATGCCTCCCTTTCATTTGGGGAAAGCTTCCTGCCACTCCATTATTGTTGTGTCCTCGTTGTTTCATTCCCACCATAAATTGTGTCCTCTTTTTCTTCTTGTACTATCTCAAGCAAGCATGGGCTTGAGTACTTTCCTCAACCCATTTAATTTCAGGAACCAATCTCTTTCCTTCATGCACTAGCTAGCCTTTAATGCTTGTCCTCAAGTTCAAGTTTCTTCTTTGCACAATAAACAGTGTCATCCCTAGTAGCAAATCTCCAAACCTAGCTCTGGAATCCATCTCCCGAGACTCAACCCACCTTTTTTTGTTATTTCAAATATTGTAAAATATTTACATCCTTTTTACAATGTGGCTCATACCAGAACCTTGGGTGGGACTATCACATAGATAATAAAATTTTATTCAAATTCTGAAAACTAACAATCACCACAACCCCTTTTCTGTTATTTATCCTTGTTCCCTGATTTAAAGTAAAGTGGAGAAAATGTCAAAGTGCTCCAACTGTTTTCTTATTTGTTATAAGAAATAAAATTTCTATTAAAATAATAACTGGAAATATTAGTAAACAACCAAGGAAAATAGTGCAATGTTTTTTCCTATTTAAATAAAAAAAAAAAAAAGACACAAATGTCATTTTGGAAAAGGCTAGGTAAAAGTCAATTTTGCAAAAAAACTTGTTTTTCCATCCCATGTAAATAAATACCAATAAAAATAGGTTTAGCTAGAAAAAAAATGATATTATCAAAAGCTAATGTTTTTCTTGGATTAAGAATAATCTATAAAATTACACTTAGAAATTAAAATTGAATATTTTGAAATTAGAAATTAAAATTGAATATTTTGGAATTAGTTTCAAAATACCTAGGTTTATTTTATCTTGTTTTTAGGAATTAGTTAGGCCTAAATTTTCCATATATTGTAATTAGTTTCTTATTAAATTTAGTTATATGTTTTTTTGTATGAGATTAATGGTTTTTCAATCTATGTTCTCAATTTGACATCAAAGGGATAGGTGAAACAAAGTTGTGTAACTTGTGTGTGTGAGCTTGAGCTATATCTAATGTGTTAAAGAGTTGTGTTGTAATGATTTCATCTTCATACATATCATTTTAACTAAATAAACTAAAAACTATATGCACACAATTCATGTATACAAATAAGAAATGGCATGCCACTACATGGCTCTTGTTTAAAATTAATTAAAATTTAAAACATTTATAATATAAAAGAATCTTCATATTATCATACCAAATAACCATAATTTCATTATTCAAAAATTCTTGTCAGAAAGATAGGTAATCATTTACCCTCTTATGTATTTTCAAACTTCTAATCGAATATAATATAATTATTTTTATTGAACTATGAGCTTATATAAAAAAATATATTAGATTTATTATTTTTGTAATAGTTAATTTCTTTGACTTTTGACCTAATCCTTAAGTTTTCAGACTTCTTTCTCCTTTTTATACCTCTATTGGATCATATTCTCTTCATCTAATCGTCCTGATGATAAACCATATTGGTCAGTTCAAAATAGTAAGCAATTAGTTCATTTATGTGATGGATCCGGAAGATATATAAATATATTTTAATGTAACCTAAGTATTTTAACTTATCTTATGTAATTGGAACAAATCAACTTTGGGAGATGTGATAAAATAGTAAGGTGGAGTTCGGTGAGTTTCAAATAGCCAGTTAAAAACATGTATACATAATCCTTGTTTTTGGGAAGATGAGGGGAATTTGACCATTAATCTCACCATTATTCTACCATCATTCTCACCCAATATGAGTTGCAAGAGAAAGGGAATGAAGGTTGTAATGAAGGTTGAAATGTGAATGTAATTCTATTGTGGAAAGTGTTATTGAGATTTCCTATAAATCTTATCCTTCAAATTTTCTTGACCTGTCTATGATAGATCCCAAAAAGTGGTGTGATAGCCTAAGGAACTGCATTTCAGAGATGGGGATATGCTTTCGGTTGGAAATATTGAAGGGAGAAAGAGAGTTAGTGATTTGGTATGGTTTCGTGAGTGGAAAAACTATGTAACAAGGGCGTAAATTAGGTTTAGAGAGTTCAAATTCCTCTGTATGAAATCATAGCCCTAGTACAAGGGTGTCTCATTACAAAAAGAATATTGCAACAATTCCTATGACTTAGAGGAATGTCCCATGTCAGTAACTAATTTTGTAATCTTTCTTTAAAACATAAGTGTTCTGAGTATATGTATATATGTTGTAAGTTATTTGTGTTTATTTGTTAATTCGATGTTATATATCATGAACGATTTCCATTTATAATTATACATGTTATAATAAGTAATGCATAAGTTGCATGTCACTTTTTGCATATTTGTATCATATGACATGAAATAATTAATTATATGGTGTCAAAGCTAGTTGTTCAAGAGGAACTTCGTGTAGAAACTTGTAAAAAAATTAGTGCCCCACCATGTTTATAGGCCCATGGGTGGTTTGGTACATCACAAAGTGGTAAAGTGAGCTACAACATAGGTTTACATGGGCTAGATCCAAAATGTAGAGATGTAAAAGATAACAGGTTTATAAATAATTTGACAAGGATCCCTTATGGGAAATTTGGGGGAATTTCTTAGAAAACTCAAGCCCAGGGGTTAAAATCCCCAAGTTTAACCTATGTTTGAGTAATTATAGGCTTGGAACTAGTTGAATTTTAAAATTTGAAGCATAGAAAAAAGATTGTGAGTATGCATGTAAATTGTTTGAGGAACATCCATGGGGGGAATTAGGTGAAATTAAGGAAATAAGCCCATTTTATGGAAGGAGTTCATGGAAATGGTCTAATGGAAGTTAAATTAATAGTCTATAGGTCAAATTGGCCTAAATTATTGAGTTTTAGAGTCTTCCACGAAGAAAATTGGATGAAATGGGGAAAAAGTGGGTAAATGCCCTAATTAACGGTGAAAATATGTTGAAAAGTTAGTGCACAAACATTCAAATTTTAGGTGCATAGGTCAAATTGAGGTGTGTATGGCTGAAATACCCCATGGGAATATTAATCCATAGCTTCCATGGCAGTGGATGATAAATCTTTGAAATTTATCTTTATTAGAAAAAAAAAAATTAAAAATTGGGGATTTTCTATACAATGATGTCACTAATGATGTGGCAGGTGATATGGGTGACATATGGAAGCCATGTGTTAGGTGATGAGTATTTCCTAGTGATATTTTTGTGGTGACAAACAGTATGGGTCATGTCCATGTGGTAGAGTCCATCAAGGCAGAGAGGGTACAGAGTCGAGTGTGTGGTTGTGAGCTTGAGCAATGATGTGGAAAGCCACAATAGATAAGTGGCCTATCTAGCTTTTCTGAAGTGGCATTATGAAAACTTTGGGAGGCCCATAACCTATAAGAATTTTTCACATGATAGTAGGGAAATAAGTGATTTTGGGACCTCAAAGAAAAATCAATGAATGTGCACCTTAAACCCCCATAATGGTCAAGAATCATTTATATTGGATAGATAATCATGAACATAGATGTTGAGTTTGGAAAAAAAATTTGAGTGGTGGGACTGAAAGAATGAAAATTATCTCAAAAACTATGCTAGGATAAATTTATTGAAAATAGTATAAGCAAGAGTACACTTCTTCATTAGAGACTCACAAGATATTTTTAGAGGCCATCTAGAAATAAATCCCCTGATACATCAATCATGCTGCTAATGAATAGATTGATGGATGATCAAAATTTAATGCTAAAAATCACTAGCGGAGGCTGAACAAATTTATATGAGTGGGTTGATAAAATTTGTAATGATTACTATGAATAACAAGCATTATAGGAAAGAGTATTAGTCATCAAAATGAAAAAGAGATTTCATGATTATTTTCAGGATCATTTCTTATGCAATATACCTCTTGCATAAGTTTTTGTTAGACAAGTGGTGGGTCATGTTATCACTGAAAATTCTAATGCCAAAATTTCTCAGACTAGCTTGAGGACAAAGGAACATAGATACTTTTGGCAGTTTCGCAGCGCAGCATGTTTAGGTGGTTTCGTAGCGCATAGTTCATATTTTGCACTGACTGCGCTACGAAATTGGGGAAATACACCAAAAGCGGGAAGAACGGGCTCTGGCCACCGTTTCTTGTTTATAATTTGAAAAATGTCTTGAAGAACAGAAAGATATCCTAAGGAGCTTGTTCTTACTGTTGACATAGAGCATTTAAATCTGTTTGCTGGCCTTGCTAATGGTGTTGAGTGTTTGGTACAAGTTCAGTCAATATTATCAGAGGAATATATTCACATACTTTCGGGTTTCTTGGAGGAATACACTGGGCTGTGCTTGTTGCACTTGTTTGCCAAATGTTTCCAAATGCCACCGTCAGTATGCTGGTTTCAAGATTATTTTGGATATATGCACATTGGCAGTGGCCAACTCCAGTGACATTGGTGGAGACCCAGCCTGATTATTCTGATGGATCAGAAAGACATCACCATATGCCAATTATCATACCAGTGTACCCCTATAGTTGCTGCAGTTACAATGTTACAAGAGGCACCCTACAAAAACTCAAGTCAGAATTTTCACGTGGTTGGGATGCGATAATGAAAATGGAGTTAAATTGGAGCACCTTGCCAAATAGTGGTGACTGGAATGTACTCTTTGAACGGTTTCCTTTCTGCTCTAGTTATGATTTTTTCATTCAAATCCATGTTACAGCTTCAGATGAAGATGATTTTCCGAGTTGGAGAGGGTGAGTTGAATCATGTTTCCATCATCTTCTCTTGAAGTTTGAAAAGCTTCCAACATACTGTGATCCAAATCCATACCCATATTTTGACAAGAATCTAAAGGAAGCCACCAACAGGGTAGTTTTTTCCATAATGACCAATAACAACAGCTGCAACCAGTGGGTTTGTCTACGATGGCAGTATCCTTCAAATGGTGAACCGTGAAGCCTAGCAAACAGCAGCTATTCAATATTGTAAAGAGGAGGTTCAGTAATGAAGACTGTGAAGTGGAGCGAGCCCTGGTATTGTAGGCCTGGGGAAGTAGATCAAGATAAGAAAATCAGAGTGTTACCTTCTTCAAGCCACATTCTAGGATGTGTTTCAAGGTCCACGTTCTTCATAGTAGCATTGATATTGAACAAATAACAAGACAAACTACAGGTCAATTTGTTTTCTTTTTATTGAAAGTTGCAGCTTTAGAGGTGGTATGAAGGACTTCTGAAGCAAAATTTCCAGTAGTATGGAGGGGTATACAAGGACTTGGGTTGCTTAAATGCCCACCTTTTAGCTGTTTGCAGAGGTGGACTCCATTCAGACTTCTTGTTAAGAGCACACAGGAATTCTCAAGATTCTCAAGCAAATCATTTACCAACTACAGATTCATTTGCTACGGAACAAATAGAGGTTGTTAACAGCAGTTTCGTAGCGCGCTACGAAACTGCTGTAGATGACTGTTTTATGATAAAAAATGAAATTGATGCTGAGGTCAGCTAATTTTGAATGAAATGTTTTCAGAGCATAAAGGTGACTATTCAAAACTATCCTAGCTGTTCAGAAAATGACAGATGTGCCTTGCAAAAAGGTGAAATGTTTTGTTTCCAGCTAAAGTCTCGTTAAAGGCACTTTATGACCGAATTATTAGGGTTTTGGTTTTAGTCTTCAGTGATCCGGTTTGTACACCTGTTCAGCTCATAAGGCTTCCAGCTCATTTGAAAGGTGTGGTAATATGCGTTGTTTGGGAAGAATTAAAGAGCAGAGGACATGTTTTTAAAGTGATGAAGAGTGATGGGAGACAGAAGCCGTGAAAACAGAGCACCTCCCTTGGTTAATTAATGAAGCCATCTACGTGACTGGAATCCAAGGCCAGCTCATTCAGTGTGTTCTCCTTCAAAATACCTCAACCACAACAGAAAAAGGACAGCTGTCAAGGATCCAAGAAGAATCAAGCATACGAGGAGAATGTAATTAGTGTTTTAGTTTGATTAGGATTGTGTGCAATTACAGTTCAGCACTTTGTAATTAATGCATTAGTTAAATAGCATGTAGGAATAGTTAATAGGGCTTTCGAGCTCCCTCTAGAAAGGGAGGAATGTATTCCTATAAATGGATGAAATTAGGATGTAATAGGGGTTGGACATTTTATAGAAAAACAGAGTTGTTTTGGGCCATTGTAAAGCTTATGACAGTAATAGTAAAACAGTGTTGATTTCTTCTCAAGATTCTCGATGGATTATTGTGGTCAAATATAAGGATGGTGTTTTATGTTTTATGTTCATTTACAGCCTTGTTGTAACACAATCACTCAGAATTCATAATATTATGCTCTGACTTCCTGTGTGTTTAGCAAGCTGTGGTTTTGATGGAGTATGTTTGACACTTAATGCAAAGAGCCTTGACTTCTATGAAATGATAATGTTTTTCTTGTTTACTTAGTGTATGAGACTCCATAGCCCAATGAGAACCAATTTGACATGAATCCAACCAGCTTTTGCTTTTATCAAAGAATAAAGAGTTAGCCATCTTTTGTAGTGAATGATTTTTATCAAGAGTTTGTGAGAGAGCCCTCTCTGATCAAAGAGGCTAAGCTTTGATCTAAAGATAGGTTGAAAGAGTTACATGAAATCTTGCTTGGTTGCAGCCCTCAGTAGTGATTTTGTGATAACAGGTCACATGGTTGAATACTGACCACCTTTGAATACTCCTATAAATACTAGTTGGGAGCAAAAGCAACAAAATTGACAAATAATCTTAGAATTTCACTATAAAAATACAAAATATGTTTGACTACTTTCTAATCAAGTGAAATCAATAATTACAAATACCATCGTCAATTTTGAGTAATTCAAGATCAAAGATGGGGGGATCATTGATTTGTGAGATGCCTTAGTTGAAGTTGAAAACCATCCCAGTATCAAGGAGGAAGTTAATTGAAAGGGAATATACATTAGACAAAGAATCAAAGTGAAATACTACATGTTGGATGCACTATCATAAACCTTCAACTAACATTTAAAAAATTGAGCTAGACAAAAGGAAAAGAAAAAGAGGAAATACCTAATGCAAGTGATCCCTAGACATCAGGAAGGAATAAACAATAGGAGAAACAAGTCAATTCATCAGAATCATATGAAATTGGTAGACACCAACCAGATTTAAGAGAGGTTTCCCCAACAACCCTTGAGAGGAGTAGTAGCATGCAATCACCAAGGAAGAGGTGCCTACCTTGCAAGAGGATGAAGAATATTCTCAAAAGATGGCAGGGATCGAGGCAAAAGTCAATTCTATTATTTTATATGATGAAAAGAAGACCATATGGCCATAGACTATCCATTGAAAGAATGAACTCACTTGAAAAATACAAAACCAAAATGGTGCACAATATGTGAAGATCCATTCAACTCAGGAATGCCATCTGAATGGATAAAAAAATTGAATTACCATGTAGTGTATCACACATAAGAAGTTGGAAAAAATATCAAACAAATCAATGGCTATCAAGGGTGCAAAGGATACCAAGGAAGAGTTTCCTACCATGCAAGAGGAGGAGGAATATTCTCAAAAGGTGGCAAGGGTAGAGGCGGAAGTCAATTTTATAGTTTTATATGATGGAAAGAAGACCATCTATCCATGGACTATCCATTGAAAGAACGAAATAACTTGAAATACTGTAATATATGTGGTGTAAGTGATCATTCTTAAGAGGATTTTATGACGATGTTGGAGAAGATTATGAATAAAAGAAATGTTAACCTAGTACACACAAATACTAAACAAGAAGTATTGAATCACAAAAATTTACATGTTGTGACCATATTAGAAGTTGGCCAAACAAATTACAAGCCAAGGGAAAGTCTTATGCAACCATCAAGACATAAAAATACATACTTGAATATGGACCAAGAATAGTGGATAGTGCACAAGGCTTTATAATTATTAAAAAATATTGAATATCACAACAATGTAAATCACAAATATGTCATTTAAGAACTCTTATAATTACTTAGATAGAAGTAGTTGGTCGGTTTAATACTACATTGTTGAACATTCATAAGGACTACAAGGAAGAACAAATACCATACAAGAACCTTAAAAAATTATCACAAAATAAGATGTGAGATAAATATGATCCACAAGTTGACTTAGAAATCAATGAACATATGATAAATCGGATTTTTGTCAACTTTGACTCCCAAGTGAATATTCTCCCAGGGGATATGTGGATAAAACTAGGAAGATCAAAACTACAGAGAACAAACAATTATCTTACTCTAACAAATAAGCACTTTGTTGAACCCATTAGTATTTTGTGGTGTATACAGACAATAATAATGAGCATTTTGACTAAATTCAACTTTGAGGTTTAGTTGAAGGAATCCTAGTCTACACAACAATGGTTGGTCATCCTTTGGGAAGAAAAATGAAGGTCGTTATCTCTTTAGAAAGAGATAAATTTAAAATTAAAAACAAAGGTTGAAATACAGTAATTCCGATGGATTCTAAATATGATAGGCCAACGGAAGAATCTTAGGATGAAGAAAATTAAATCAAGAAATCACATAAATTTATGAATCAAAATGAAGATAATGTTGAACGAAACACAGTTGGAGAAATTTTACAAGGTTCATTGTTATAAATAGGAAATACTTTAGACACTACGCTATATGAATGGAAATTAGAAAAGTATGATTCAAGTGCAAAGGAATTTTGGTTGATTGAGTCCATCCCCATTAAAAAACATCACTCATGTTTTCGTGTTAATTGTATACGAGAAGAAAAGTATACAAATGCCCACTTTGGTACTAATGGACTTAAAAGAAGCACCATATCAACCACTCTGATTTTAAAAAAAAATTTCCCCATCGACCCATGTCAACGAGGTTAATGCAAGGCTTAGTTAAATCATTCACTAGCCAAGTCACAATATGGTGTGAGGCACATGCCCCGTGGCTACAAACTTGAAAAATTAGTCAATTAGTCAAATGCAAGGCTTAGTTAAATCATTCACTAGCCAAGTCACAATATGGTGTGAGGCACATGCCCCGTGGCTACAAACTTGAAAAATTGCAACAACATATTTTATAGTGGTGGATGTAAATTTTCTACTCAGGCTAACATCCCCACGTTCAAAGTCGAATGGAGAATAATTGGCTACAGGAAAAACATGTCTAGCCCCACATGTTTCCAAACTCCTCGGATGATATTCCACGCAAATGGTATAAAATTGAAGAAGTTGCAGGGACTTTTTTTTCAAATCTGATATAATATAAAATAAAAATAAAAATAAATTAATAATAATAATAATAATAATAAATAATAAATAAAAATATTAAGGAGTTAAAATTCATAATATGTGAGGCAGAAAAAATAAGCTTGTACAAGAAATAAAGGATTTTTTTAGAAAAATCAGATCTCGAAGAAATATTGAAAAGAGGCAATTAAAAAGTGGACATAGGGTCGAATTCAACTTGTAATCTATTCTTATGCCATGAAAAGATTATTTATCCTTGAACGGATATACGAAAACATAAGTCTTATGAATATTAGTTTTAAAGGGAGGAAAGATCATCCGAAGGCAAATAAACAAATTGTAACTGTATCAAGAATATCCATCAAGGAAAATGATAAATTTAAAAATTAAACTTCCCTTTGGCTTATAATCAAATTGTTGAAGGAAAAAAGGAAATAGATGAACAAAAACCACTAATGTGGAATAACACCAACATAAAAACAAAATAATTTAATATCTCCACAAACAACCATCCAAAAATGGCTCAAATAGGCAACTAGTAATCAGACAGGAAAATGTTAAAAGTCATCAACCCTCTCCAAGAGTATTAAGATGTATATTTTAACAAGTTTACAAAGACTTGAAAGGACTAGTTAAGGAGATGATAGAGATGAAGTGTTGGGTCCCTATAATACTAGTGATTACCCCATTACTATTGTAGTTATACCCCTTATTTATATTGATGTACCCATGTAGTGCCCATATTGTTACTATTGTGCCACATAGAAGCCCACTATTGTTATTGTTGTGCCCTACAATATTATTGTTATGTAGGCTTTGATTGTATTGGGACCACTTAGACTCCTATATATAGAAAGGAGGTATTTTCATTTGTATCATCCAAGAATTGTTCATTTATGTAATGTAAAGGAGGTTGCCCCCTCGAAGAGGCTGAATTCTAAGGCGTGGATCTCTCTTTTCTATCTTTTTGTGAGCTGGTTTCATAACATTTGGTATCAGAGCTTTGGATTCTAGGGTTTCGCTGCTCCAAACAGGTCATCGTGGCATTTTCGCTATAACTTTTTTTCTGTGACTTTTCAGAAGTCACAAAAAAAACCCATTTGAGAAAAATTGGCACTGAACCTTGCGTCCAAATTTCAGAGCTTTTACCGTGATATTTTCGGAGATATGATCTGAGGAAGTTGGTCTTTTTGCAGACTCCTGAATTACATTCAAAACAGGTGACCTGGGGACAATCGTCATAACTCTCTCTCTGAGGATTGGATTGAAATTTCGTAAAAAGGTATAGAAATAGGACGGACTGTAGTTTCTTTTGTGTGTGTTTCAGATTCAAAGGTTGAAACAGTGACTCGTGGCACGTCGTACAAGTTCGCTCTACTGAACCAGTCTAAAAGCAAGTCACGGTGGGAGATTTCACATAACTCTTCCTTGGAGAATCCAATTTGGCTCAGACTTGTGGCATTGGAAAGAGGACACAGAAGGCTACTACAGGTAGCAATTTCAGAATTGGAGGATCCGAAATTACAGAGATACATCAGATTCAATATCAGGCTTCTATAAAGTGAAAAAAAGGTGTGTAGTTTTTTTTTAAATTTTTGTGTAAGCTTGGTTTAACGGAATTCAAAGGGCATAGTAAAACTTTATTATCGGTAACTGATGCCCCGAGGAAAGAAAATGCAAACACCTAGTAAGGAACCTGAAATCTCTAGCATGACTCATGAAGAAGAGGAAGAAATGCTACATGATATATCAAAATTACAAGAACAAGTGCAACAAATGTCACGCTCACAAAAGCTAACAGAAGCTAAGATAAGTGGCGTGGAATCTAAGGTAAATGGCGTGGAATCTAAGATAAAGGGAATGGAAGCTAAGATGGATGGCATGGAAGCTAAGATTGACGCTAAAATTGATGGCATGGACGCTAAAATTGATGGCATGGATGATAAGATGGATGAATTGAAGAAGTTGCTACAAGAAAGGGTCACTAATGGTGAAAAGGTAGTAAAGGAAACTCATGATGAGAATAAAAGAAATGTTAATCATGATTCCATAGACTCTAATGTTGGATCGAAGACTCACCATGTTCCAAAAATCGATATGAGGAAGTTTGATGGCAAGGATCCCGCCACATGGATATTACAGATGGAGCAATTCTTCGATCTCAATAATGTGCAAAACACACAAAAGGTACGTATGGAAACTTTATATTTGGAACCAAATCAGTTTGTATGGTATCAATGGCTTTGTTCTCGTAAACAATTTATCACTTGGGCAATTTTTACGGAAGAATTGATAGCACATTATGAGGATACAAAAAGCAACACTTTTTTTAGCCAATTGATGAATCTCAAACAAAAGGGTTCAATAATGGAGCACATTGAGGAGTTCCAAAAATTGAACATAAGGATAAAAGATATTCCAGAGGAGCATAGGATTGATGTGTTCATAGGGTCTTTAAAGGATAATATCCAACATGATGTGCCCTTTGGGAACCTGATTCATTAGAGAAGGCATTCAGGTTAGCAAGAAAAATGGAAAGCAAAATTATGGCAACTAGGAAGCATACCATTCACAACTATAAAGATGGAAGTGTTGTTGCCCATAGTCTTCCACAACCTACAAGGTTGACACCACAACAATTGGAAGAAAAAAGAGCAAAAGGGCTTTGTTACAATTGTGATAGCAAATACACAAAAGGTCATAAGTGTGCTGAGAAGAAATTATTCTACATAGATTGTGAAGAGGAAGAAGAAAAGGAGCAAGAAAGGTCAAAAGAAGAGGATATATTCCAGGAAAAAAGCCTAGATGAAGAACAAATAAATCCGACCATATCTTGTAATGCATTGGCGGGAATTACCACTCCTCAAACCATCAAGATAGAAGGACAAATCAAGAAGAAAAAGGTAATAGTGTTGATTGATTCAGGAAGCACCCACAATTTTATTCATTGTAGGGTAGCAAAAGAATTGAATTGCTTCCTATATCCAGCACCAGAGTGTCAAGTGATGATTGCAAATGGAGGAACAATAAATTGCTCTGGAAAGTGCCATAATATCAAGCTATCCATGGGAGAATATGTATTGACTAGCCCAATGCTTTCCATTCCAATGGGAGGTGCTGATGTTGTACTAGGAGTCCAATGGCTACAATCCTTGGGTACAATAGCTTTTAATTTTCAAGAACTTTTCATGAAATTTTCTGTGGAAGGAAAGGAAGTTGAATTAAGGGGTATTGCAGGGAAACCAGGAAAGATAATCAGCTCTAATGGTATGACAAAGCTTCTAAAAAAGGAGCAAAGGGTGTAATTGCACAATTATGTTCGCTAGATGTTTCCACATTAGAATCATCTATTTCTCCAGATCTCCAAAAAGTCCTGGACAATCATTCCAAGGTATTTGAGACTCCCAAAGGTCTCCCACCTATGCGTGATCATGATCATGCTATTCATCTGATTCCAGGAAGTGTTCCTCCAAACATCAGGCCGTACAGATATCCCTATGTCCAAAAAAGTGAAATTGAACGTATGGTTGCAGAAATGCTAGAGGCTGGTATAATTCAACCGAGTCAAAGTTCTTTCTCTGCTCCAGTAGTATTGGTGCACAAGAAGGATGGATCATGGCGCATGTGTCCGGATTATAGGGAGCTCAACAAGCTCACTATTAAAGATAAGTTCCCCATTCCTGTCATTGATGAATTACTGGATGAATTGCATGGATCAATTTACTTCACCAAGTTGGATCTTCGTTCAGGATATCATCAAATCAGAATGAAGATTGAAGACATTCCGAAAACGGCATTTAGAACTCATGAGGGTCATTATGAATTTTTGGTCATGCCTTTTGGCCTTACCAATGCACCTTCAACATTTCAAGGTTTGATGAATTCAATTTTCAAACCATTCCTTAGAAAATTTGTGTTAGTATTTTTTGATGATATACTAATCTACAGCAAGTCTTGGAAGGATCATGTTGAACATGTTGACAAGGTGCTACAACTATTGGAGGAGAAACAATTATATGCAAAAAGATCCAAATGTTTCTTTGGAGTCCAGGAGGTGGAATATTTGGGTCATATTGTATCTCATGAAGGAGTTAAGGTAGACCCTAGCAAAATTAAAGCCATTAAGGAATGGAAAATCCCCACATCCATAAAGCATCTGCGAGGATTTCTTGGGTTGACAGGGTATTATCGCAAGTTTGTTAAGAATTATGGGAGAATAGCAGCACCTCTAACAACATTATTGAAGAAAGATGCATTTTCATGGACTCCGGAAGCAACAAAGGCCTTTGAACATCTTAAAGAGGCAATGTGCCAAGCACCGGTCTTAGCTACACCGGACTTCACAAAAACCTTTATTGTGGAATGTGATGCTTCAGGAAATGGAATTGGTGCTGTTCTAATGCAAGATGAAAGACCCATTGCTTTTGAAAGTCGTCCAATCAAGGGAAAGTTTTTAAGAAAAGCTATTTATGAGAAGGAAATGTTGGCAATACTCCATGCACTTAAGAAATGGCGACCCTACCTAATGGGAAGACACTTCAAGGTAAAAACGGATCATGATAGCCTTAAATACTTTTTAGAACAAAGATTATCCTCTGAAGAGCAACAAAAGTGGGTCACAAAGATGTTGGGTTATGACTTTGAAATCATCTACAAAAAAGGGAAGCAAAATGTGGTGGCAGATGCACTCTCAAGAAAGGATGAGGATGTGGAAGCATTGTTGTGCGCCATTTCTATTATCCAACCAGATTGGATAAATGAAGCAAGGGAGGAATGGAAGAATGACGAAGAAGTGTGGGCACTTATTCGAAAGCTACAACAAGATTCCAGTACGTCTGATACATTTAGCTGGAAAAATGATTCGTTATGGTACAAAGATCGCTTATACCTCTGTAAGAATTCCCAGCTAAAACAAAAGATTCTTATGGAATTGCACACTTCTCCCTTAGGAGGGCACTCAGGATTTTTAAAAACTTACCACAGGGTTAAGAAGGAATTTTTTTGGGATGGCCTTAAATCAGATATTCAAAAGTTTGTGGCAGAATGTTTGGTTTGCCAGCAAAATAAAGTTGAAACAATTAAGACACCGGGTCTATTACAACCTTTATCCATTCCAAGCCAACGTTGGGAGGAGGTTTCAATGGATTTTATCACAGGTTTACCCAAGTCTGAGGGAAAGAGTGTCATCATGGTGGTAGTTGACAGACTTACCAAGTATGCACACTTTTGTGCATTATCACATCCATTTAAAGCCAGTACAGTTTCTACTGCATTTATGGAAACAATTCAAAAGCTACATGGAAACCCAAAGATTATTGTAAGTGACAGAGATCCCATTTTCACTGGAAATTTTTGGACAGAATTATTTTCTTGTCTTGGTACTCAGTTAGCTCATAGCTCATCTTATCATCCTCAATCTGATGGGCAAACTGAGATAGTAAACAAATGTTTGGAAGGATATCTTCGTTGCTTTGTATCTGATAAACAGACACAATGGGTCAAATGGTTGCCTCTGGCTGAATGGTGGTATAACACTTCCTTTCATACAGCAACAAAAATGACCCCATTTATGGCACTTTATGGGTATCAACCACCATCCATCACATCATATTTAAGAGAAAATTCTAAGGTTCAGGCAGTGGAACATCACATCGAACATCAACAACAAGTCCTCCAACTCTTAAAGGATAACCTCGTGTTGGCACAGAATAGAATGAAACAACAGGCAGATCAACATCGCAGTGAAAGAAGTTTTGATGTAGGTGATTGGGTATTCCTACGGCTACAACCATATAAGCAAATGTCCCCCAAGCAAGCTAAGAAGGATAATAAATTATCACCAAAGTATTATGGTCCGTACAAGGTGTTGCAAAAGATTGGTACTATGGCATACAAATTGGAGCTTCCTGCAGCTTCTCGATTGCACCCAGTTTTCCATGTTTCATGCTTAAAGAAGGTTATAGGCGACAAGCTCCCAGTTCAAACAATATTGCCAGAACTTGACGAAGAAGGAAAAATTATATTGGAACCGGAAGCAGTTATAGAAACAAGAACTCGACAGCTACGAAATCGATCAATTTCAGAGTACCTTATCAAGTGGAAGAACTTATCCGCTGAAGATTCCACATGGGAGGATGAGAATTTTATGCAGAAGTATCCTGAACTACTCAAGCGTTGAGGACAACACTTTTTTGAAGGAGAGGGGCATGTTGGGTCCCTATAATACTAGTGATTACCCCATTACTATTGTAGTTATACCCCTTATTTATATTGATGTACCCATGTAGTGCCCATATTGTTACTATTGTGCCACATAGAAGCCCACTATTGTTATTGTTGTGCCCTACAATATTATTGTTATGTAGGCTTTGATTGTATTGGGACCACTTAGACTCCTATATATAGAAAGGAGGTATTTTCATTTGTATCATCCAAGAATTGTTCATTTATGTAATGTAAAGGAGGTTTCCCCCTCGAAGAGGCTGAATTCTAAGGCGTGGATCTCTCTTTTCTATCTTTTTGTGAGCTGGTTTCATAACATGAAGATCAACCTCATCCCACTTGCTAAGCTAATAAAGAAACAATCGTGTAAATTAGCATATAAATATAATCCCATCAATGAAAAGAGATAAAAAGGATGTTATCTATAGGTACTATATATCCCATTGATAAATTAGAATGGGCTAGTTCAATTGTCATCCAACCAAGAAGCACAATCGAGAAAGGTCAATAATTTGCGTCAACTTCCTAGGCTTGAACAAAGTAATGGTAACATCCATTATCAACGCCCTTTACCAATGAGATCATAAACGAAGCTGTGGGGCATAAATGTTATTATTTTATCGATGGGTTTTCAAGGTACATTCAAGTACCTATTAACATATAAGATTAATAAAAAATAACATTTGTCATAGAATTCAGTTTATTCACATATTGAGTAATGTCATTCATATTAGAGAACTCTCCAACAGTGTTTTCAAGGATAGTTGTAACATATTTTCAACAATATATCTATTAACCATTTCCATTAAATTTAATCATTGGATAATATAAAGCATACTAAAGGAATACATACATTGGCTTGGGATAATGTTGGAAAGGTGTAGACAAAAGCAACTTTCCCTATCATTTTAAAATCTATTTTTTCAACACGTATTGGAAAATTACTCAGACATGTTGTATGCAAGGATGAAATTAAAGTTGTTATAGCTAAAAATATAATCATTCTTGATCTTAAGTCCTCAGTCAATCAGAAATAGATAAAAATATTCCTAGGGCACACTAGATATTATAAGAGACTTATTTTCCTCTACCCTCAAGTAATGAGATAATTTGGAAGGATGTTGAATTTATGTGGACTAATCAATGCAACATCTCATTTGAATTTCTTAAACTAAAATGGATCAAATCTCCAATATTAATATTTCCTAAGTGAACAAAGAAATTCCACGCTCCTATCAATGCCTGAAATGTCAACATTGGGGTTGTTTTAGCTCAACTAAATGATGAGACAACCAACTATCCAAATGTATATACTAGTAGGAAAATAACGCTAAACAAAATTATTCCACAACTAAAAGAGGAGGCTTAGAGATGATCTTCACTCTACAGAAATCCTGAGACTATTTGTTGGAAAATCCATTCACATTTTTTTTCTAGATCACTAGTTTTTGAATATTTTGTGAATAAACTAATTTACCACAGAGGAATTTGTCATTGGTTGTTGCTTTTTAATGAATTCGAATTCAACATTATTGTTTGACTCAGTAAAAAAAATATAAAACTAGATCACTTGTCTTGACTCGACACAAGGGAAGAGTTGATGGGAATCAATAATGATTTATATGATGCACACATAGTTTTAATCATGATAGTACCAAATGACGTACCCCAAATTGAACAATATTTATTAGAAGGAAAGTCTCCTAAAGAGCTTGTGGAGAAGAAAAATAAATTCTTGGTTGTGAAATTTGCACCATTGGCATTCATGAATGGGTATTTCTATAAGCTAGACCAAATATTGTCCTTCAATGATGTGATGTAAAACATGAAAGAGAATGGATAATAGATGAACCATATGTAGGTTTAGGAAAATGACACTACCAAGTGGATACAATGGCTTGGAATATTATTTAGGCTAGTCTTTGGTGGCTGACATGATTGTCAAAATTATATAAATAAATGCGACATTTTCCTTCAATAGTTTGACCATTATGGAAAGATGAGATTCCCCTAGATTTAGTAAACTCATGTTTACCTTTTGAATTTTGGGAAGTCAACTTTGTCGAATATAATCATTGTTTTCAAATATCCAACGAAATGGGTAGAGGAAGAGCTAGTTGAGTCATGCACAAATGAAATAGCTGCAAAAATTATCTATGAAAATATAGTCACAAAATTTGGTTGTCCATTAACTATCATTAGAAAGCAAGGAACATAGTTTGTGAATGTGAAAATCAAAGTATTATTGAGAAAAAATTTAATTGATCATAGGAAGACTTTAGCATATCATCCACAAGAAAATGGCGTGGTTGAATCATTTAATAAAACTCTACACAAAGTGTTAACAAAGATATGTGGAATCGACTGTGATGATTGGGATGATAAAGTGCCAACAATGTTATGGGCTTACAAAACAACATGTAAAATATTTACTGGACAAACACCCTTCAAGTAAGTATATGTCTAGGAAGTTGTATTACCACTACATTTGTGGACCAATGTTGTAAAACTATGTTCTTTCCTAAGATACACTAATGACATGGCTATGCAATAGAGACTTCACCAATTAAATCAATTCAAGGAAGAATGAGAGATTGTGTTGCATCATCAAGAAATTCAAAAAAATACAACAAAAAGGCATGTCATGAAAAAATAATTAAAAAGAGATACATAAAGAAAGGGTATATGGTAATTTTATATGATATAATAATTAAAGGAAAACCGTAAAAACTAGAACTACATGGCTAGGCCCATTTTTCATTGAAGAAATCATACAAATCAATGCAGTTCAACTGAGAACGTTAA
Source organism: Pinus tabuliformis (assembly GCA_031772625.1). Classification (NCBI taxonomy): domain Eukaryota; kingdom Viridiplantae; phylum Streptophyta; class Pinopsida; order Pinales; family Pinaceae; genus Pinus; species Pinus tabuliformis. The sequence continues at coordinate 745,128,112 of CM062816.1, read as the reverse complement.
GACAGAAATTGTTTGACAAGGTGGTAATTGGCACATAAATCAAAAAATAGTATAGCTAATTAACAAAATTAGGCCTATTGGTGAAAACCTCTTCAAGTGCACCATTAGACTCGCACTTGAGTGAAAAGCACATAGGTGGTGGTTGATCCTATTCCTTTTGTATTTTAAACACTATGTTTTGTGTTATTCATGTAATGGGAGCTTAAAATAACACCATTTATAAGAATTTATAAAAAAACAACCTAGAAGAAAGTATATTATAACCAACTAAGATTACAAATAAAGTCATTCATTCATTAGTTGCTTAAAAAAAGAAAGATGGAAAATGAACTATCTCACTAGAAAACAAGGAAAAGAGAGAAACTATAATAAGTTGACAAATCATATACCTCGTACAAGTCAAGCATAGCCAAAAGTATAAAATTTGCACTAGTATTCAAATAAAATGGAGGTCGAAGTAACAAAAGTAAACTAATCAAGTTTGTTAGAACCAATAAAAAAAATGACATCATCAAAGATTAAAAGAAAGTGAACGTAGTCAATCGATTGGAACCATCCAACAAGGATATCATTGAAGAAGTGTCTAGGGAAATAAAATTAGCCGAGTTAGGAACTTACACTATATCAAACCAATCGAATAGTATCATCAAATTGATATGGGAATAGAAATTGACTGAACATAAAGTTTTGACTAACTAAGAAAAATCGATATGAGAGGTATAACTGACTAGTCAACACAACAATTGACTTGACTAACCTCCAACATGACCTACACAACCTTTGAAATAGTGATTCTCATGTGTCACCTCTGCACGAGACAACATTAAACACTTTCAAAAATTTTGAAGAGCGCCAAAGAAATATTTATTTCATTATTTTGCACGCCATAGAAATCAAGTGAATTAACCTACGAAGAAAAACTCAATTGACTAACTTTTGCAATCAAGGCTCAGGAACCAACTCTAGTACTATAGGAATATGAAACAATGCCAAGGATGAGAAGTCAAGTATCGAGGAAGGAAACCCTAGTAGAGCCAATATCTAAGAAAATATTTAATGAGGCAGGTGTGATGGAGTTATAGATTTGACTACATAATATATTTTAAAATAGATTAGAAGAAACCTAGTAGGATAAACATTGGCAAGCATTCAGCATGTGGGTTTTGAAATGTTGAAAATATTTAGTTGCAGTTGGTATTTGAAGTCTACAAGTCAAAAGAAAAATATATTATTTTAATCTTGTTCAATTCGGCCTCAAAATTATAGGTTGGCCCCATCTCATGAAGGGGTTTGACCCTTGATCAAAAACCCACTTTATTGGACATGTATATATTGGCAACTCAACCTCTTCATTTGGCATCATCTCATAATCAATTTGGATATGTTATAAGGATTATTTTATCACATGTGTGAAGGGAAGAATAAGACAAGTTTGACCAGCGAAGTTGACCTTTTTATTCTCTTCTTTTACCATTGTTGACTTGGAATATTATGTTATTGTTTGACTAAATCTTTGACTAATATTGGAGGTTGAATATTCCTGGAATATTAGACTATATATTGACTAAATTCTGGAATAGGAATTTGGGCATTGGACGAGCTTTGACGATAGGTCAAAGTCTACAATTTGACCAATTTTTTGTAGTATCTAGAAGACCAACTTTCACACCCCTTGACCTAAATTGACCAGAAGCAGTAGGGTTGAAATTCAGCCTCTTTGACCATACTTGACTCGTGAGTAGAATTCTGACTTTCTCTCTTTTGACTTGGCTTGACTTGGATTTTGTTATGGTCAATGGGATGATATTTTGACTGGATTTTAGATGTAAAAATTGATTTGACTTAGAAAAATTTTCATAAGAAAGGGTTGTTGGGGTTTTCCCCCTTGTTTGGGGTTTCATAGGGTAAACTTTGTCTCTTGTGAATCTTTATTTTATTGTGATCTCTATTGCCATATCAGATTTATGGTTGAAATTTTATGAAGTGTAATTTCTTAAGGAGCTAAATGTGTTAAAGAAGTAATTGTATCATTGGAAATAATTACCTAGAAAAATGGTGTATTGTCTTAATTACACTACAAAAATATACTTTGTTTCAGAGCTTTAGTGAAGTAAAGGGCATTGAGATCACTCTTAAGAGTCCTACTTCTGCAATCTAATTATTGTCTATATTTGACTTATCTATTACCATGGGTTCCTATATTGACACAAAGAAGAAGTTTAAAGGTTCCACTAACTTCAAGGCTTGAAAGAAAAGGATTGACGTTATTCTTGTAGAAAATGATGTCTTGGATTATGTGAAGGGAAATTTCACTAAACCTCAAGATAATGATGGAAAGGCAAGATTCAAGAAGAATGAGATCCCTGCCATGAGGATCATTGTTGATTCCACTAGAGATCACTTGATCCCATATATTTCAGATTTGGAAACTCCAAAAGCTATGTATGATGCTCTAATAGGATTGTACTCCATCAATAAAATTGGCTAGAAAATGAGTTTGAAGAATCAACTTTGAGATGTTCGAATGACAAAGGATGATACTTTGGCCTCTTATTTTATAAGGATATCTCATATTAAGAGGGAAACTCAAAGCTCTTGAAGAACTGGTTTCTAATTAAAGCTTGTAACTACAACACTCAATGGTTTTCCCCTTTCATGGGATGCATTTGCAAGCGGTGTTAGTGGAAGAAAGGAAGCTCCAAGTTTTGATGAGTTATGGTTCTCTTGTACTCAAGAAGAATATAGAATTATCTCAAGAGGGAGGATTCAAAAACCTCAAGATGGTGATCAAGCATTTGCAGCTTAATCATGGAATGGAAAAGGAAGGAGGAATTTTGGAATATTTCAAAGGAATACAGGAAGAAGGCCCGCTCTAGGAAGAAAACCTCCTCCCTCTCAAGGAAGGAAGGATATGTCAAGAGTTTAATGTTTTCGTAATCAAAAGTATGGTCACTTTTAAGACAAGTGTCTTGAAAGGAACAATAAGAGGAAGAGAAGGGGCAAGAAACATGCCTCAATTGCAGATTTTGAAGTTCAAGAACATATGAAGAAGCCAAAGAATGAGGATGAACACTTTTTTCTTTTATTCTACTCTTACTGTATCTATTGCTAACAATCATGTTTGGCTGGTCAATAGTGGTGCTTCTAGGCATATGACATGAAGTCGTGAAAGCCTCATTGAGTTGGTGGAAAATAATACTACACAAAGGGTGGAGCTTATTGTTGAAGGAAAATATGCAATCAAAGGCATTGGTTCAACATCCTTTAAGCTAGAATCAGGAGGTAACATTTTCCTAAATGATATATTATATGTACCTGGTTTGAAAAATAATTTGGTCTCTACTTCATGCCTTTGTTGATGGTTAAGTAAGCATATGGACGAAAGGCTCAAGCATAGATTCTTCTAAAGTAATTGGTGTGTGAGAAGGATTCTTGTATAGACTACCGGATTGCTCAATTCAAGCATTGATACACAATGATATTGATCTTTGTGAATCAGTGTAAATTTTAAGGATGGAAATTTATCTTAACATTTAGAAACCTTGGTGAATCTCACTATTCCATGATATGCCATCTATAAAATGTTTGGTGGTATTTTTGTAAAAATATTCAAATTTATAATAATCTTATATAGTATCTATATAAAATTTTAGCGATTTTTAAGGTAAAATCATTTTATACTATAAAATTTGGGTGAAACTTTTTTAGAAAAAATGGAATTTAATGAATCCTTTTTTTGGAAAATCAATGGAAAATTAGCCCACTAGCAAATATTAGCCCCTAAAATTTTCCGTGTTGTGAGTTATGGCATCAAATATATGCACACATTCGTTGCAAATATTTCCCTAGAATGAAAGAAATTGTTACTGGTCTACTATAAATTAATGTTGAGCATGAAGGAGTTTGCAAGGGATCTGCATTTGGGAAGAATACCAAGGGACTATTTCCAAGCAGTAATAGTATGTCCAAACAACTTTAAGATCTTATACATTTTGATGTGTGTGGGCCTATGTCTATGAAATCCTTGGTTGGGTTTATGTACTATGTAAATTTCTTTGATGATTTCTCCCAAAAGACATGGATTTATTTCTTAAAGACCAAGGATGAAGTCTTTGATAGGTTTTAGGAATTCAAGGCTCAAGTGAAAAATTTTACAAGAAGAAGAATCAAAATTCTGAGGTATGATAATGGTGGAGAATATACCTCCAAGGAACTTATTTCTTTTTGCAGGGATGTTGGAATTAAGAGGGATTTTATAGTACCCTACAACCCTCAACAAAATGGGATTGCAGAGAGGAAGAACATAACTATTATGGAAGTTGTTAAAGCCATGATTCATGATCAAGACCTACCTATGTTTCTATGTGGAGAATCCTCCAAGACTATTGTTTATGTCTATAATAGAAGTCCTCACTAAGTATTGGGGAATAATACACTTGAAGAAGTCTTCACAGGTGAGAAGCTAGAAGTTATAAAAATAAGAATTTTTTATTTTCCTATCTACATTCATGTTCCTAAGGAAAATAGGACCAAGTTGGAACCTTCTGGGAAGAAGGGAACATTTATTAGATACAATGGAACATCCAAAGCTTACAGAATTTATATTCTAAGGCATTGAGCAATTGAGATTAACAGGGATGTTACTACTTTCTGGAAGTCCAAAGGATCACACTTGGATATTGATGATGAGGAGCAAGAAGCTATGAAGGATATAGGTTTAGGACTTGTGGATCATCCTCGAGATGAATAAGAAGATCTTGAAGGACCTAATTTACCTATGGACCCACCACAGGTCATTTTACCAGAAACTAGGAAGAGGTCGGCAAGGCTTGAAATAACATTGCAAGAAGTTCAAGGACAAGCAACTCCTCATGGGAATTTTAGGAATCCAAATGTATCAATAAATAATCAATTTATGCACCATTTATGAGCAAGATAATTGAGTCTGAGCCATCCAACTATGAAGAAGAAGTAGGTCAAAAAGTTTGGAAATATGCTATGTTAGAAGAGTACCAATTTGTTATGAAGAATGATGAATGGGAAATTATGCCAAGACCTGAAGGGAATTCAGTGGTGACTTCAAAATGGATATATAAAATAAATCATGTAGTTGATGCAAAATGGAAAAGTACAAAGAAAGATTTGTGTCTAGAGGGTTCTCCAAGAAAGAGGGAGAATATTATGAAGACACGTTTGCTCTAGTTGCCAAGTACACTTCCATTAGATCTATTATTACTATTGCTTCTATTGCAGGTTGGAAATTACATCAAATAGGTGTCAAACCCACTTTCCTCAATGGATTTATTATGGAGGAAGTATCAATAGAACAACCTAAAGGATTTGAGGTTCATGAGAGGGAGACTCATGTTTGAAAATTGAAGAAATATTTGTACAAACTTAAATAGGAACCTTTGGAATGGTACTCTTGCATTGATGGATATTTGATGAGTCTTGGTTTTACCAAAAGTGATGTTGATCCAAATTTATACTTCACAGTTGTTAAAGGTGAGCCTATGATTTTTCTATTATATGTTGATGACTTGTTTATGAAACAAGGAGTGGAGAAACTTATAGTCCAGTCTAAGAGGGAGTTGATTTCTAAATTAAAAATGAAGGAACTTGGTTTAATGAATTATTACTTGGGACTAGAAGTATGGAAAAAGTCGGGTGATATTTTCCTTGGTCGAGGAAAGTATATTGTTAAGATCCTTCAAATATTTGGGATGATGGATTGCAAGTCCTTTGATACTCCCATGGTAACTAATTTGAAGAAGTTGTGGAATTTTAATTCTGACTTGGTTGAACCCTCTATATATTGCAAGCTAATTGGCTCATTAAACTATCTGGTTAACACCAGACTTGATATTTGTTATTCAATGAACACTTTGAGTCAGCTCTTTGTTGATCTCATGAATTGCAACAAAATATATATTGAGATATTTGTGTGGCTAATTATGGATTGGGATATGTATCAAATAATAAATTACAGCTACATGGATTTGCTGACTCAGATAGGGATGGAAGTGCTAAATACAGGAAGAGCACTTCAAGATATTGTTTCAGTTTCGACTCCGCTACGATATCTTGGATGAGAAGGAAGCAAATGATTGTCTCACTTAGCACTGTTAAAGTTAAATATTTTGGTACCTATTTTTCAATTTGTGAAGCGTTGTGGCTTTAGAAGTTACTCACAATATTGTTTGATCTAGTGGTGTAACATAAATTGATATATTGTAAAAATCAAAGTTGTATGAAGCATTCTGAGAACCCATTTTCTATGACAGGTTGAAGCACATCAAGATCAAGTATCACTGCATTTGGAGAATTATTCAAAAAGGAGTGGTGAGGCTCCAACACATCTTTATTGATGATAAATTTGTTGATATTCTTACAAAGTCTTTGCCCTAGATGAATTTTATTTACTTCAGGATAGGCATGGATTCATTGAGAATCCCTCCCTTGGTGAAATTGAGTGTTAATTTTGTAGCATCTATGTGGAGAATTGTCTTTAGATCATGGGGATTAACCGAGAAAGCATGGTTTATGGTTGGGGAGCTTGGCTTGGATTTCTCCCTTAGGTCATGGGGTGTGACTGGGAGACCATAATCATGGTTGGGGAGATTGCCACTATATGTATCAAAGCCTGGATTGTTTCCTTAGGTCATGGAGTTTCACTAGGACACCATGATCATGGTCTGGAAGATTGGCTCTATGAGAATCAAGCCTAGATTTCTCCCTAAGCCATGGAGTTTAGTTGGGAGATTGGTTTTATGTGTATTGAGACCTGGAATTCTCTCTTAGGTCATGGCATTTGACCAAGAAACCATTCCTTATGGTTGGAGAGATTGGTCTTGTGAGTATTATATTTCCATGGATTTTTGGCTAATGGATTGAGCTTGATGATAATGTTTTTAACCCTTTCTTATGAAGAAATTTTATTCATCATATTTGCATATGTAAAAGTCAAGAATAAATACCTCCCTAGCTAATAGGGAGTGTTTAAAATATGTAGTTGCAGTCAATATTTTAAGTCTACAAGTCAAAAGAAAAATATATGATTTTATTGTTATTCAATTCAGCCTCAAAATGATAGGTGGCCCCACCTCAGGAAGGGGTTTGACTTTTGGTCAAAAACCCACTTGACTGAACATGTATATATTGGCAACTTGAGCTCCTCATTTGGCATCATCTCACAATCAATTCAGATATTGTTCTAAGGAGTATTTGATCACACATGCGAAGCAAAGAAGAAGACAAGTTTTCCCAGCAAAGTTGGCCTTTATATTTTATGCTTTGACTAGCATTGACTTGGACTATTTTGTTATTGTTTGACTAGTAAATATTTGACTGATCTTAGAGGCCAAATATTTCTACAATGTTTGACTACATGTTGACCAAATTCTTGAGCATGAATATGGGCATTAACCAAACTTTAATGATAAGTCAAAGCATGTAGTTTGACAAAATTTTCAATGGCAACAATAGGACCAAAAATCGGTCCCTATGACCTCAGTTTACCATTAGCAGCAGGGCCAAAATTTGGCCCCTTGGCCAGACTTGACTCGTGAGCGAAATTCTAACTTTTCTCTCTATTTGTAATTGGCTTGACTTGGATTTTGTCATGGTCAATGGGATGATATGTTGACTAGATTTCAGATGTATAAATTGATTTTAATTGGATAATTTCTCATAAGAAAGGGTTGTTGGGTTTTTCCCCTAGTTTGGGGTTTTCCAAGGGTAAACTTTATGCTCTTGTGCATATTTATTTTATTTTGATCTCTACTACTCTACTAGATTTATGGAAGAAATTTTATGAAGTGTAAAGGCTCAATGATCTAAATGTGTCAAAGAAGTAATTATATCTTTGGAAGTAATTATCTGGAAGAAAAATTGTGCTTGTATTATTTTCACTATAAAAATATACAATAAAGAAGGACAAAAATCCCAAGTGTTGGAATAAGAACAAATAAAACATTACCTTGGTACACCACTGATAGATGAATTCGGAAGATGGAAAGAAGAGGCTGCCAATTTATTGTTAGTCAATTCCATTGAGGATACTTGTGGTTGGAAACACCATTTCCAATAACCCCTAGGTTGATTCATAAAATCATTAGTCCATCTAGGAGAGGAGAAATCATACCTAAAACAATTGATCCTAGATGTTGGATTAAAAATATCATAGGGTTGAAATTAGTGAGTGATTAAAAAGGGCTAATAATAAATTGAGTGACCAACTTGGTCACAATATGATTCATCGTCATAATATATCTTTGCATCATAACTGCATGTTAGGCGTCTAACATACAATTGATTATGCTAGAATCAATAGACTGGGCAATTTTTTAACTAAGTGGAATACTTATCAAACATCATAAATACAAATTGTTAGGAGTAGTTTTTAATGAACCAAGTTAGGCTGGTTGGAGAAGCATTATTTACAAAGGATAAAACCTTGACCATACAAAAATACCAATGTGTTTCTATGGAAACAACTACCTCAACACACTCCATCCCACCCAAGCCTAATGTTTCAAATTGGGTGGAAAATTTAAAGAATTTCTGCCACATATTGAGTGGTTTATAGAGATTTCATTGGTCACTCCCCATATCAACACAAATTTAACTTTTTCCTTGTTTTGAATAAGTTGTGGTGTGTTGAAGGTATAGTGTTGGGTGCAAAAGACTTAACATACCTATATATGTGTAAACAAATTTTTTAGGAATTAGAAAGGTAGTTGCACACCAAATTTCCCATTTTGGATCAAGCATTAAATGAGACAACCATGCTAATTCTGCCTTTCATATATGTAGAATTATAGGAATATTGAGAAGCATAAATCTATATCCAACTAGTTTTTGATAACATTGTCAGAATGGTTGGGTTACCCTCCAAGAAATAGATGAAAAAAAAATTTAACCCTCAACATTAGTAAGGACATCAACAAAGTCCTTAGGGAATTCTAAGAAATTGACTTGGATGACCCTAACAAAACAATAAAAGTACTAGAGATAGTAGAGAAACTAACTAACATGGTTAGAGAATAGGATAAATTATCTTGACAAGCGTTAGCATGGATAAAATTCATTATAGGGTTGAGTTTTGGACCCACCTTCGCAAATGTCATGGAAACACTTAAGGATAAAAGTACACAAGCAAGGGAAATGAAATTTTAACTTGAATGAACAACAAGAAGTAAATGAAAATAGCAGACAAGCATTGTTGCACCTATATAGCAACAAATTTTGAGCACAAAACTAGTAGCAAAGGGGGAAATGAGAAAGTAGTTAGGTCACAATGACGACTCATAAGCTAGCATTAGTCTTATTAACACCAATTGTAGGGGAAGTATCATCTGAAAAATCCTCCCAAACATCAGAGTAAACAAAATTAGATGAGCCACCACCAATACCTACAAAGAAATATAAATGAAAGGAAAAGTAAGTGAATACCTCACAATGAAAATAAAAAAATGGACTAAGGAGTATGACTCAGATGAAATCAATAAAGGTGAAATGGATGAAATGTAATAGACAAAGATATATGATATATCAATTGAGCAACTGACTGTTAAAATTATTAACATAAAACTAGTTAAGCATACCATATAACCAATCCAACCAAAAGAGCCGACCCATCCAAAATTGTTGGTCCAGCAAAAAGAGTCTAATTAATCAAAGTCATCCTTACCAGAGGAGAAGACAAGGACATAATATAATCATCTAGATCAAGCACAGTCATTGCTAATAATGACTGTCTCCCCCATAATAGATCCTATGCAAACAGAGGAGATCTCGCAAGGGACAAAATGAGAACAAGACAAAGAAACATAGATTTTGACTTCCAAAGTACATGCTCAAGATTTGATCAAGAATATGACTCCCATGAAGCCAATAGGAGAAACAAGTAAGCCTATAAAACTTATCCCTAAACAACAAGATCAACGAGTGTAAAAAATAGGGACTATAAAAAAGAAAAGGAAGAATAATAAATAGTAGGTGCCATGAAGGGTGTGTACAACATTTTGACCTACCAAGATGATGATAGGGACTACCAAGATCATGTTCAACTCTTGGGTAATTTACAACCATCATATTTTCGACTTGAACAACAAAATAAACAAATAATAAGCATTACGGTGGAGAAACACAATAAGAAAAGTAGGTGAAACAAAACTCAAGAAGGCCAAAGGAAATCATGGAAAGAATGCATAGGCTTAGCCCAAAAATATACAAATACGACCATCAGGTTTGGAAACAGATCATCTAGAATCTATTTGGTGTATATTCCATCACTTGGTTGAAATTAACTTAAAACTAAAAGAAGATCAACAATAGGTACAATAGGATAGACAATGAGAGCAAGTCAACTAGACATATGTTATATTAAGAGAGGAGTTCAATAAATTTAAACAAGTTAGAAATAAATTGGCGACAGTGACAAATCATACAACGATAATGTCAACTATTTTGATTAATTGACTATGTTTCTTTTCCATAACTTATAGTTGACTCAAAGTGCAACAAAATAAAATCAAGTATTTCACTAATAGGGAAAACATGACCCTAAAATTTAGAGAAAGTAAAATCTTGTCATCTCAAATTACTATGAAAATGGAAGTGACGACGACATAGATCTAGGAAGAATGGAAATGGTTCCAAGAAGGGAAAGATCACAATTAGAAGCCAATAATTCCCTTGAACACTTAAATAAGTCCCTAGATATAGCACATAGGTTAGAAGATCAGTGCAACCCAAACCTACAAGAGGTATAAGAGGCTACCCTAACAAAGAAATTTGAATATTTGCAAAAATGGATTTCACAAGGATGTTGTTGGAATAAATATCACATTGAGAGGGGGGTTGAAGCAGTGTGAGAGTAATTTTACCATTTCATAACTTTTCCTTAACAAACAATTAAATTTAACTATATCCATATGCAACATATCAACAAATCGAACATCGCATCATAAAGATACCATCATATCAATGACACATCAATAAGCCATCACAACAATCACAAGGAGACACAATATTTTATGTGGAAACCCATATAGAAGAAAAACACAAACTCTTCTTATTCTTATTATTCAATTCATTTTATAGGTTCACAAGCTTCGACCTACTTGAGGCACCCACCCCCAATATATGCAAGATGCTACTTACGATAGGCTACAACCTAATTGAGGCACCAACCTCAAAGTGTGCAAGAAGCAACTTATTATAGGCTAAAACCTTATTGAGGCTTCAACCTCGATGATAAGAAAGATACGATGTACTCTAGGATCCAACTTGATTGGGGCTCCAACCTTAGAAACGAGCAAGTTCCAAATTTTTCTTTACTCCAACCTAATTTAGCCTCCTACCTCAATGATGAGAAATCTCTAACTTACTCTAGGCTCCTACCTCAGTGATGAGAAAGCTCCAACTTGATCTAGGATTCAACCTAATTGAGGCTCCTACATCCTTCTTCAAATCCTTTTGGACTCTTCTCAAAATATTTCAAACTAGATCCACTTCTTCTTCAAATATAAGTCTTACAAATTAAATAACCAACTACTTTCATATTGTTGTCAATATCCTTTCATAACTAACTTCAACCTGATCATCTAACTCATCTAAGAACCCAGTTATGATTTGAACTCAAAATCACCCCAATATCCTCATATGCCCTCAAAACATATTACAAATATTTTAACTATCAAGAATATATCAATAAGACTTCTTATGATTTCATGAGCATCCAACTCTGATTATTGATCACTCCAATCAATCATTTAAAGCCATGTACCAAATTAACCATTATTAAAAATTCCCTTTTCTGAGTGCACTAGATATAATAGACAAACACGAGTCGATGGCTTCACCAAAATGATATTTTCCAACAAGTTAACAATGCAGCAAAATCGAAACCATATAAAAATTAAAAATTCACATCTGACATGTCAATTATTGGAGGTTGAGCATATGACCTCAATTATACCATGCACATCCACAACCAACTGGGTTATGCAAATGACATGTTACACCATTCATCAATTGAATATATAGTGCATGATCATATCTTAAATATGATGGGGGCTTGACCTTGTCGTCAATGCTCACACGAAAATTTTCAACCATCACAATGCTCAATTGTTGCTATTCAAACTTAGACCGACCATGTTTATATAAATTATTGACTACAAATCTCAACCCTCGGTCCTTTGTCTACGTGACTCGGCCCTCGACCTTCCACTACATGACTTGACCCTCTGTCTATGTGGCTTGACCTTCGACTACATGACTTGGCACTTTATCTCTTTGACTCAACCCTCGACCTTTGATTATGTGACTTGGTCGTGGGTCTATGTGACTTTTCCCTCAACTACATGACTTAATCTTGTCATTTTGGAGGTCGTCCCTCGACCCTATCACTGTGGAGCTCGTCCCTCGACTCTATCACTGTGGATATCGTCCATCGTCCATATCGTTGTGGAGCTCGGCCCTCGGCCTTATCTCTATGGGGCTTGGTCCTTTATCTATGTAACTTGGCCCTCGACCGTGTCATTATGAAGCTCAACCCTCAGTCCTATTGTTACGGAGCTTGGTCCTCTGTCTATGTAAATTAGCCCATAGCCTTGTGGATGCTCTTATGAATAAAAAAATTTAGCCATGCCAAAAGACACCTGGTCATGACCTTTCACTTCTCATACGAATAGACAAAAACTTGGCCATGCAAAATAAAACTCGAACACGACCTATCACTACTTTGAATTCAAACATATCGAAACTTGTTCACGCTAGTCCATGCTAACCTAGACTTGGCCACGACCTTTCACTACTCATATACATATAGAAATCAACTCGGTTATGTCAAACTATACTTGGTCACGGCTTCTCAGTGATCATATACATATAGACATCAACTTGGCTACGTCAAACTAGACACAACCACGACATGTCATTGCTCACAAATAGATACTTGGCCACGACTATCCATGGAAAACTAGACTTGGGTACAACCTATCACTAATAACCAAAATCTTGATCATGGTGTGTCACTACTCACATAAAACCAAAACTAAGCCATGACTTATCACTAATTTAAATAAGACTCCATGCTTAACAAAACTTAGTCATGGTTTATCACCAAACAAATCTCAGCCACACCCCTTCATGACTCAGAACTCAAATAACCAACCATCACATATAATCAAAACTTTATCAATATACCACCCAAGTGAAAATATAATCTCAAACCGATGCCTCTCAAACTCAATCATATAATCACTGTTTGCACAAGTCGTTGATGATTTCATTCATGGAGTGGGTATTTATATATAAATTTGTTGATCAAAGTTTGTGATCCAACCATGAGTCATGCCATCCAATTTGGAATATCCTCTTTAATCTCTTCACCATGCTGACATGTGATCGTGCCTTTGATTTTGAGCTTAGATGATGTTCTTAATTTTGAGGATCCGTGTGGCCATGAGCCATGCACATCTTTTAATAACTTTGGTGTTTTGGGTTTATTGCCCCATATTTGGGTCCTCCATTTCAAATGATCATAACTTGTCGAGGGGGTTATTTTTCAAAGAATTATATACCATTGGAAAGGTCTTAATGAGAACAATCCAACCACCTTCACCAAAACTTGATAATATTAAAATCTCTTAGATGTCAAGAGAGGAGTGTGAGCAAGAGATCAAGCTTTCATATTACTTCATAAGTAATGTTTCTAAAATGTACATATCATTATACTGCTTTGTAGGTATTCCCTTTTGACATCAATGGCACTTGTTTTCATCAATGAAAACACTATGTACAACAATCTCCCCCTTTGTCATTAATGCAAATACCATTAGACTTTGATGGTCATTTATGTCAATTAACCTGTAAAAAGCTCCCCCTAAGATAGTGTTTAGGTTTCCTTGTTTATTTTTCCTTCCTCCCATCAAGGTTTTTTTTGTCTCCTACAACCAATGTCTGCATCGATAAATTTCTGACATCAATGGAAAAGGGATATAATTGTCTATCAAAATTCCATACTCATTTGCAGTACGTGTCAAAAATACATATCTTGTTCCTATTTGTGATAAAGTCTCCCCTTTTGCATATGCTTCCAATACTTATCCTATGCTTTCCGTTGGACCTAGATAAGGAATCATGTTGAAAATGATTACCCTATGGACCTTATCAAAGTCTCATGTTAATAATACTTCTCCTATGTTATCGTGCGAACCTATTCAAAGTCTCATGTTAATAATACTTCTCCTATATTATCCTACGGACCTGGTCAAAGTCTCATGTTTCCGATACTTTCCTTGTGGTTTCCTGTGAACCTAGTCAAAATCTCATGTTGTTGATACTTCCCTTGTGCTTTCCTAGGGACCTAGTTAAAATATCATGCTATCAGTACTTCTCTTGTCTTTTCCTACGGACCTGGTCAAAGTCTATACTGCCAATACTTCCCCTGCACTTTTCTGTGGAACTCTGAGATTTTTTTGCATTCTTGTAGGAAAATTATCCCCTTGTGAGCATGCTCCATTTGTTATAGGTTGGCGAACATCCCTTTACTATCTTGAGACATGTTGAATTGAGTATCTTGGGAGGTACTCCACAAGCCTAGATCTAGGATTTGTGATAAGTTTGGTCACAAAATATTTTGTGGGAAAATAACCCAAGTAGACGGATTTTAGACCCAGATGGGGTTCAAAATTCTAAAATATAATTAAAAAGAAAAATTTGTTCCTAAGCCCAGAGGGCTAAAACCCTAAAGTCTAGAGGGTTCATAAAAGGCTAAAGGAAGGTGATTTAAAGAGGTGTAAGGCTAGGCTAAAATCATCGAACGAGACGACCTCATTTCATCAAGGAGGCCAAGAGAATAGGTAGTCATAAGGGTTCCCTAGTTTAAGGGTCCAACAAGGCTGCTAAAGGGAGGTCATGATGACCATAAGGGGGTAGCACAAGAAGTTCGCAGGCATCTAGAGGCGTCAAATCAGGTATAAGAAGGGGAAGATTTTTTGTTATTGTCTTATGTTCTGGATTGGACAAGCTAGAAGTTTTGTTCGTGGAAGAATATGGGCAAAATCTGATCATTGAAAGGCCGCATTAGTTCAAAGGGTCGATACCCTACTATAGACTATTTAGAGGGCCATTATGCCTAGTTGTGGAGGGCCGCTAGGCCTAACCTATTGTAGAATGAAGGTCGCGTCTCCTAAAGTGATTTAGAGGCAGTGAATGATGTGATTATGGCTAAATATTGGCTAAAGTAACCCTACCATAAGGAGGTTGCAGAGGTCCGAGTATTAGGCCTAGTATTTTTTCAAAGTTTGTGCTCAGATCTAGTGATTCTTGGTGTCGTGATGAGGGATCTCAGAAGGAAGACTTGTATACTTCATGATGGTGAAGTTTTGAAGTAAAAGAGTTTGTCCTAAAGTACGTAGGACAACAGATCTATCAATCCCTGGTTTAGGGTAGCATAAATCATAAGTGCAAATCATCTAAGGTGAAGGAGCTCTGAGATCTTATAGTAGCCTCTAAGTGTATATCCAAAGTTGAAAAGGAGTTGTTTTAGTGTGTTCTTCATGACTGAACTAGGTTGAGTTGAGGAATAGGGTTGGAGGACTAATTCCTAGCAGTTTAGTGCATGGTTGAAGTGCTAAGTCTCTTTTGCATAGGGTCGAGGATTTCTGGGTTGTTGCAGATGGTACCAAGCCCTATATTAGGGTTGGTATGTGGTAACAAGATGTTGGTAAGACAATCCCAATGTTTCCAAGTGATAGCACAGGAATAAGGTTGATAAAAGGAAGGGGCAGTGCAGTTGTTTAGGAAATTGAGGCTAAGTTTCAAGGGCTATAGTAGTTGCTACAAGTAGCCCTAACCAGGGATGAAATTTTGATCTTGATGCATGCACAGGTTCAGGATTGGTGGGCATAATATGATGTCCCAAGTATGCAGATTCTCCTTCTATGATTGATGATTGTTGCTAGGTTGATGGTCCAAGCTTTGGACAAGTGTTTGGTAGTCCAATACAGTGAGGAGGGTTGTTAGGTGATTGTCACAATAAGCCCTAAGTGTATAATTGGGAAGGACAATAGGTCTATTAGGAGTGGAAAAGGCATTTGCCTAAGGGTTGAATCTTTGAAGGAAAAAAGATGGCAGCGAAGTGAACTAGATTACAATCCCTAGTTCATTATGTAAGAGGACCTCTTCAGTGAAAGTGGTCAGCCTACATGCACTAGAATTGACATATAAGAGAAACAAGAATGAGAGAAGTGGGAAGACTAAAGAGTTGTTCACAAACAACTTTGTGAACAATTGATTGAAGACCCTATGTGTTGGTGGCCTTAAAGGACAAAGGAGAATCTAGAGGGAAGAACGACATGGCCAAGTTCAATGACCTAAAGGAGTAGAGTTTAACAGCCTTAGGTTAAAAATTCATGTAATAAAGTTAATAAAGGTAAAATAAGACAAAGGTCATGGGACACGTATTCCAAGTTTAATGTTGGGAAAAACATCCTAGTGGGTGTTCATTTGGTTTATTATGGCTAATGAAATTGGCAAATGCATTGGCAAAGGCTTTGAAAAGGAAAAGAGACATTAATTGGTATTTTATTTATGAAAATAAAGGAAAATAGGAGAAAAATAAGGTGAAAGGTCAAGGAATTGCATGTGAGGAGACTTTAAGGAAAAATAGAGGAAATTGAAGAAAATAGAGCCCTCAATAGTAAAAAGGCTTCCAGAGATCAATTCACAACCTTTTTTCGGTTCAATTTTGGAGCTCTCTCTCTATTATCTCTATTCTCTCATACTATTGCACATTTAGAGCTTTCTTGGAGCACTCTAGCATTGGAGAAAGAAAACAAAGGAAGGAAAATAAAGGAAAGGAAAGTAAAGGACAAGCAAGGAAAAGTTGGATCAAACAACTTCAACATGAATACTTTCAAGTATCAGGTTACGTGTATGATTTCCTAGTTGGTTTGTGAATGCATGGTGCATGCATGTGTGTATTTGGTTGTCTTGTTGTCATAGCATGGGTTTTACCAGGTGTGACAGTGGTTTCAACCTTGCATTACGATTTTTGAATAGCCATGGTGTGATGGGGTTCTTTCATTTAGTTGAGATTTCGATTTCCGGATGGTTTTGGAACCGGGTGAGGTGATCTCGGGAAAATTCCCAAGGGCATAGGAATCCCTTGAACGGTTTTTGTGGGATTGAGGTAAATCCTGAGGGTGGATATGGGAAAATTACTCAAGGCATTGGTGAAGAAATTCCAAGAAATCCAAGCATTTTTTAGGCCTAGTGATCCCTTAACCGATTTTGGCAGGATTTATGTAAATCCTAGTTATTTATGTGCTTGTTTTGTGCCTAGTGATCCCATGACCAATTTTGGAGGGATTGTGGTAAGTCCTAGTTGTTTATGTGCTTGTTTTTAGCCTAGTGATCCCTCGACCAGTTTTGGAAGGATTATGGTAAAGCTTGGTTGTTTATGTGCTTGTATTGGGCCTAGGAATCCCTTAACCAGTTTTGGTAGGATTGTGACAAAGCTTAAGGGTGGAGGTGGTTTAATCTTTGAGAATCCATGGTTGTTCTGTCTTGAGTCCCATCTTCACACTTGAAATATGGCACGACGATGATTGGCTGAAAGAAATATTTGGTTCAGTTCAATCTATGCTCAGGTGGTATGTGGAAGTCCCTAACTTGGTTGGATTTTTCATATGTTACTAAGAGTTATTTTCCTTCTATATTTCATGAGTACTTGTACTTTTTATTATGTGGCTTTGATGGTTGTTATATCATGGTTATTATTCTAGTTATATGTTAGTTATAAGCATGGTTTCGTAACAAGTTCTAGCTTTGGCTCTTGACATGTTTGATTTTCTTATGAATGGTTACTGAATGCATGAGCTAAAAAATGTTATTGCAAATATTATGAGAGGGCATTAGACCTTCTTGATGATTCTTAGATAAGTATCAGATCCCTATGTTGAGATATGCATTCATGACTTGTAGATTACATGTTCTAAATATGTTTTATGAAATGATTACAATGTTTAGGTCAAGTCTTTGACTCAAATTTGAATGTTTAGCTTTGTTTTCATGTCATTTATGCATCTAAAAAGTTACAGGAAGTTTTGGGCAGTGGTCCAGATGTACGGCCGAAATGGCTAGTTGGTCGGTTTGGAATGGTACTGGGGTGCGCCAGGGAGAAGGTGTATACCAGGAGGGATGAGGAGGGGGGACCCAAGAGGGAATGGTTGTGTTTTTGTTAGCATTGTAATATGCATAGGATGACCCTTGCATGACCTGCTGGTATGGTCGAGGCCCATGAGGCCTCCTTTGATTTATGTAGCTGAGTTATTCAGTCACCCCTTCGGTTCCCTGATACACAACTTTTAGTCCAGGTAGAGAAGGGCACTTGTCTATGGAGTGGTTTTCTTCACAAACTGAGTAGATTTATATCAGGTTTAATGGACATTCATTCCTAGGGTGCATCCTTGTGCATCTTGGGCTGAAGATGGCTAATGCTCTCTCTTCTTCCTCCTGCTTCCTCTTGATTTGCATAGTGTCCATATGTAGGGTAAGGGTTTGCATAATTTCATTCTTCAAATATTCCAACATGTTTCCAGTTTCACTTTTTATAGATGTGTTGGAAGAGGATGAGCTGGCCACTGTTTGACTACCCCTACACTTTTTCCTAGCTTCCCTAGAAGGGTTCTTACAAAAAGTCTTGATATCTTCATAGGGTAGCTAGTAGATGTCCCCTCCTGATAGCAGGTTTAGGGTATCTAGGAGATCTTCCCTAATCCCCCTGAGTAGGACTAGCTTAAGTGACTTAGGATCAAGTGTGCACCTGACCCTTTTGTAGCTAAGCTAGAATCTTTCCTCATAATCCTCTAAGGACTCATCATGCCCCAAGGTCATTCTAAAAATTTCCTCTTTGGTGTCTTTGGACTTGTAGTAGTCCCTATAATTGTTGTTGAAATCTTATTGTATTTAAGCCCAAGTGGTGATAATATCCCCAGGTAAACCCATGAACCAGCGTAGAGTTGCATCCTTGAGAATGGATGGGAATAATTTCAGCGAATTCAAACAAGAAAGTGTTTGAGATCAGGCCATGGAAGTGAGGAAGTGCAGAGGGGCTTATGTTTTTCATCTTGGCATCCCCATTGGTTTCTCTGATGGGAAAAGCACCCTCAATTCTTTCTATATCTCCCCTTTCATTCCTATTTTCAGCCATTATGTTAGTTGGAATGGGTTCTTCTTCTTCCCCTATAGGCTCTTCAAAAATCTTTGGTTTCTCGCCTAAGGGGTCCTCTAATTCACAACCACCGAAGAAGAGGGAAGGTTGGTTGTTTGAAGTGTTAGGGGTATTTGGTAGAAAGTTTCCTAAGTTATCCCTATTCCTACGAGGCATGAAAGAACTGTTTTTTTTTTCAATCTTTAAGACTAATTACAGATCTATAAAAGACAAACTGAATTGAAATTAATTGCTGAATGAAATTACTTGTAGAATGGAAAGGAAAGTAAACCAACTTACAACTATATTGCAAAAATTAAATTAATAGTAGAATGAAAGAGATAAGAAATGGAAGAAAGAAATCAGAAATCACATCTATTCAGACATCTCCCCAGCAACGGTGCCAAAAAGTGATGAGCACCAATATTGCAGCAAGAATGTTGCAACTCCTGGGGCTACCAACTTTACTTCATCGACCCGAGGTTTGTAAAACTTGGAGGTGACATCGTTGTATACACAAATAGATGCAATGGGTCCACTCTTTTGTCATTGTTGACTTGGGCGATAGACCACTAGGTTTTCTCAAACTAGCATTCTATTAATTTAGAGGAAGTTTGATTACCAAGTGAGAAAGGATAATTTTACCCTAATTGAGATAATTGAAATGCTACCTACTGCAGTAAATAAATACTAAAATAGATGTTAAAAACACACCACTCATCTAGCTATTTGTTAATGCACCTTGCTTCAGAATAATTCTAAGCTAACACATGTTAAACCCTAACTAACCTAAGCATGCAATCTGATCTAATAAAACACTTAACTGTTGTGCATATGAATAAGCATAACAACCTTCTTCTTTTTGTATTTTTGTGAAAACATTAATGCTAATTCTTCTTGATTGTATGGCAGGTGGGTTAGGTGTGGAGAGAGATGGTTGTGATGGGTCAGATGGCTTGGGAGGCAAGCAAGGGTCTTCTCCTAGCTTTCGTGATGCATTTCTCACAAATCGGGCTCAAAATAAGCCATTACAGGACGTCCTACAAGATGTCCTAATTTGATCCCCTGTATTCCTGTAGGAACAGGCCGAAAGCATAAGGATTGATTTGGACTGTGGTATAGGGCTTAGGGAAGGTGAGTGATGGTAGGAATAAGGCAAGGAAGTGGTTAGGACTCCCTCAGAACTCAAACCAAAGTTGTATGATGGTTGGATTTGCTCAACAAGCATGGCAAGTTGTCCTTGTGAAATGATAACTCAGATTATGGACTTAGTGGCTTTTGGCGATCATGGATGGGTGAGGTTAGGATGAGGTTGCTGATAGGAGGTCTTCCTGCTCTATTGAAATTTCTGCAATATACACATCATTGTTGGCATTTACTCATAAATCGTGTCAAAACAAGAAAGGTTTCCAATAACATAAGAAAACATAATTTCATCATTTATTTTCCTAGTTCATGCATGGAAATGCTTGCAGCCTATTGTGAAAACATCATGAAATATAATACAAAGATGTAGATATCATAAGAAACAACTACAACCTATCTTTGAAAAGTGAAAGTCGCTGACCTAGTGAGCAGAAAAACCCTAAATTTCATAAGAAACCAGAATTCTATCTTTTTGGGCTGAATGAGGGTTTTTCCTCAAACCATGGTCCCTGAAGGGAGGAATGAGGCAAGATCCACCTGTTATCAACCTTTTTGGTATTTCTTTATCTCTCTAAATCTATTTTTAAAGCTATGCACAAATGGAAGAAAACTAATCAAATTCACCAATACTTGTAATGTAACAATGCCAAAATCAATTCACAAGCAATCTATGAAATAACCTAAGAATACAAGTACAGTAAGAGGAACCTCTGATGCTAGGGTTGGGCCGTATCCAAAGAGCTTCAGCCATTTAAGTCAACTAAGTGTTGGATCAAGGGAATTCTCATCTTCATTAACATATCAAAAAATACATAACAGTGTTTTGTCACAATCCTTCAACTCGAAAGTGCTTAGTTATCTTGCATAAAAAATATGAATCCTAATGAGGCTTTAAGCCTCCTTATTAATACAACTGAATTTTCCAACAACTTCCTTAAATATAGGGAGGCTTGGCTCCCAATCTCAATATGAATTGGTTCTTAACTATCACTAGCTGGACTACCAATGATCCTCATGACTTGGCTGCAACTCCGAGCTAATGTGATTTGATTGAGGGATATTCGAATGAGTGAGGATTTAATGAGGAAGGTCTATCTCCTATAATCTCTCCTTCTTGTCTCATTCGAGTTCCTGCAAATTAATTATCCATAATTGCCATAATCTTCTAACAAAAACCTGCAATCAATACAAATTACACCACTAGACATAACATCTTACTTTTACTCATCTCATTAAGATAATTAAAACGTGTGAGGAATTATGAGAAGAGTTTACTTTGGTAAGCTTGGAGGTGTATTAAGGTCCATATATTTACCCAATAATGAGCCTCATCACCCTCCTCTCTTCTCTCCCTCCCTTCTCTCTCTCTCTGCCCTCCAGATATGTCACTATATTCCTCTCTCCCCCCCCCTTCACTTTTATTTTTGTCATCCATTGGATGCTTAGGTAAGATGGATCTATGTTGGTTCTTACTAACACTATTTATATTATATAAACTTCACATATTTAAATATAAAAGTATTCTCATTATTAATTTGATTAAAACCTTAATTTAATTTCTATGGGAATATTTTTAGTATTGGTGAGGATAAAGAGTTTAGATATATCTCAAAAGTAATTATAACCTTTTTCTTTTTACCTACAATTTAAAAAATGTTATAAAATTAAATTAAAATAAATTATTTTTATTGTGAAATATGTTATGGTTTTGGGCATGTGGTATTGGTAAGCCATGGTTTTGGCCCATGGTATTGTAAGAGAGCTTATTTACAAGTTAATAACATCCATGGTAAATTGGGGGTGAATATATATGGTTAAGAATCTTTTCATATTGTTAAAATATATTTTGATTGTGAAATAAGGTATGATTTTTTGGCATGTGGTGTTGATAAGCCTTGGTATTGGCCAATGCTATTATAACAAAGTCTATTCACAAGTTCATAATATCAATAGAAAAGTGAGGGTGAATGTCCATGATTAGGAATCTTGTCATATTGTTATAAAATATTTTGATTGTGAAATAAGTTATGTTTTTTGGGCATGTGGTATTGATAAGCGATGGAATTGGCCCATGGTATTGTAATAAAGCCTATTTACAAGTTAATAATATCCATGGTAAAGTGGGGGTGAATATTCATGGTAATGTATCCATGGTAAAGTGGGGGTGAATATCCATGGTATTGTAACGAAGTCTATTTACAAGTTAATAACATCCATGGTAAAGTGGGGGTGAATATCCATGGTTAATAATATTTTCATATCATTTTAAAATATTTTGATTGTGCAATAAGTTATGTTTTTTTGGTATGTGGTATTGATAAGCCATGGTATTGACCCATGGTGTTGAAACAAAGCATAGTTTGTACAGGTTAATGATATCCATGGTAATGTGGGGGTGAATATCCATGGTTAAGAATCTTGTTATATTATTATAAAATAGTTTTGTTGTGAAATAAGTTATTTTTTTTGGGCATGTGGTATTGATAAGCCATGGTATTGTAACAAAGTCTATTTACAAGTTAATAACAAAATCAAAATATAACAAATTGACTTTTATTATTTTTATTATTGTAAATTTTTATTATTAATTAACCCAACATTTAAATGTTTATAGTCATCCTCAATATCACTTTTAATTTTTTTCTATTTTTTAATCAAGTTGACATTTAAAATTGTTTACATACTTATATTACACCTACATATCTACTCTATATTGGGCATTTTCATTATTCAAAAAATAATACATTAAACAATTACCATTAAATTTAATCTCTAAATTCTTTAGTAATTAGTCCCAACTTTCTAATGGGAGCTTTGTAGACAATTCCAAATTATGTAATGGAACCTCTTTGGAATGGTCACTTCAAAGGGAAACCAACTAAAAAAATTTAACGCGAGGAAATTGACTATCCAACCATAGCCATCACATTTGAATATAAACGGCATAACAACTTAAATTAGTTTTCCAATTAAAAATGGTATCGTCTACCAAGGCAGCAACTAGGATGGCCAAAAACTTGCGAGGATGAATCCCAGTAAAATTGTTTTAATTATATTTTTACCGGGGAAATTCTAAAACCCTATGTTACCTAAATTCTTGAAAATCCACAACTATAACTTGGATTTACAAAGTATTCTCCAAGAACCATAGAAAGGGTATATTATTTATAAAGTTATACGTAAAACTATAAATAATTTAAAAAACCACTTAAAATTTTCAGTTACCAAAAATATACAAATCGTTACAAAAGAGTCGAGAAATACTTGAAGAGGGCTCGCATGAAGAAGCCATTGCTCTACTCAAAGACACAGTTTTCCAATATTTTCTCTTTGAGCACTCCAGGGATTACTTTATCATTACTTCATCATTCACCAATGGCTACCAATGGTTTTACAAAGTATTCTAAAACCCTATGTTACCTAAATTCTTGAAAATCCACAACCATAACTTGGATTTACAAAGTATACATAAAACTATGAATAATTTGAAAAACCACTTTACATTTTCAGTTACCAAAAATATACAAATCGTTACATAAGAGTCGAGAAAAACTTGAGGAGGGCTCGCATGACGAAGACATTCCTCTGCTCGAAGACATAATACTCCAATATTTTCTCTTTGAGCACTCTGGGGATTGCTTTATCATTACTTCATCATTCACCAATGGCTACTAATGGTTTTATGACCAAGAAAACTCAAAAACAAAGTTCTATTCATATTTCCTTATGCTCTTTCTCTTCAAATTCTTTATGGATAATTTATTTCTATAGTGGGAACAAAATATTTTAGCCAGAGCAAAAAATGTTTGGTTGTGGGTTCATTGTTTTTTAACATTCACAACAAAATTTAATGTGATTTAGGTAACTTGACACTAGATTTATATAGGTATTTATGATTTCCTGTAGATAGCATCTAATGTGATGTGATTTTTATTCGTGGAAGATGTGTACTGACTATAATACAAGGAATCCCACATGGCAATTGGCCACTTATGGGATTTTGATTTTCCGGGATTGTTCTGCATCTCATCATAGTCTTAGTGTTCACATTATCTTTGTCAAGTATGTATTTAAATCTTTACTACTCAATTTGCAATGTGTATTTCTTTGTTTAGGCACTAAAATTGTTCAGGGGTGCTTGTCCTCTTTGTGGTTCCTTCTTTTATTTGTGATGTATGTAAGAAAATTAATTAAAAGTAAAGTAGCATATTTTGTTTTTGAGGGTTTTGTTACTTTGTGATGTCTTCTTCACAACAAGTTTCTTTAATTAAAATTAATATGACATAATCGGTTTTGAGGATTTTGTTTAACATGAGCGGCATTATCTCCTCGTAATGCATATTTAATGATGCATTGCAAATTGCTCTGTTAAAAATGCGCATTAGTGAAGATGGTTTTCTGGTATTTAGCATAGCACAATAGTATTTAGCATAAGATGACCTTCATGACATATCTTCCACTACAATCAATTACATGAGAGATATGCCTTGGTCTTATCATCAGCTTAAGGTAGAGATTTTAATTTTTCTATAATTGTAACATATTATCCCTCATTTAGGCACTAACATTTCTTAGAGGTACTTGTGTGTTTTGTGATTCCCTATTGTATTTGTGATATTGTTTTAATTGCAAGCTAACTTAAAATAAAAAATTAAGTGACATATATTTCCATGAGGATTTTGATATGTATTAATGACTTTATCTCCTTGTAATGTCTATTGGATGATACATTGTAAACTTCTACGTTGAAGTGCATATTAGTGAAGGTTACATTATGATATTTAGCTTAACATAATAGTGATTAACATTGGATAGTCATGATGGATATGTTGATACAATTAATAGAAATTAATAAACACAACACTGCATCATTTTAAGAGGGTATACATTGGGATAACATAATTGGATGCAGTGGTTTTGAACATCTCATGGTGTATATCCCTACATGCACGCTCATAAAATGATGCAGTGCTTGGTGCATATTCTTTATCTACAATTAAATGGGTGAGTGCCCTATTTCATGTTAGAGTTTGTATATGGTAGGAGATATGTCACATTTGAAATATGATGTTTATGTGTTGTAATTGGTTATTTCATTCTTTTCTTGGAGACAAAAAAATATTGTCTACCACTAATCAACATGGAAAAATACCCCTTAAGACTAAATTTTGCTTCCAGTGATGTACTATTTTACAAAGATTGATTGAATTTTACTGGATCAATGGGGGAACCATGATTTAGGTTGATTCCACCAAGAGCTTGCACCTGGGAATTTTACCTAGTGTCATCCATTTCAAATTTGTGCCATTCTGGTAGGGCAAAACACATTGAAAATGGAATCCTAGTGGACAAATTAATTTCATGTTGACCTTAACAGTGAACTAATACTTCAGCCCCAAGGGTTAGCTCAGTTGGTCAAAATCAGTGCCTCGCCATCGGGAGGTCACAGGGTCCATTCTCCCCGAAGTCCTTGGGGTCAGGCCTCGCTAGTGGGCCGCGGTGCTAGATTCCCTTCGGGATCGATCAGCGCAAATTTTTCCGTGGGCGTAGCGCCACCCGTTGAGTAGGGTGTTCGTGAACCACAACCAAAAAAATAAAGAAAGTGAACTAATACTTCATTGCCAAGAAGAGAGGGTTTATGAATGACCCTATTAGATAAATTTGGTGCATGTAGTGGTAGGCGAGACATTGTAGACTAGAGGTGTGAAGGTGCCTACTCAAATGCATGACTATTTTTGGTAATGTGAATTCATGGACGAGATATTACATTGGTTATAGTCTATGAAGAACAGGGGATGCACATGTGATTGGTTGATTAAGGCCGCTTTATATTCTTTATGTTGCATTTTGACATAAATTAAACTCTTTTGCTTGCTCACCTTTAATTTTCTTGAATCTTTCCTAAACTATTTTAGGGCTATTGTCTATAAAATAATTTTGAGTCACTTGTTTGTCTTATGGTTGGGCTAGAGCGAACATGGCTTAAGATATCAACAACTTCTCCTACTAAAAACTTTCTTAATTCATTTGTCTGTCTTTAGTTTCTTTTCTTCTCTTTATTTCTCTAGTTTCTATGATATTAGCCTTGTAATGAAACCATTAGAGAATATCCTCTCTTTGTAGTTTTTCAACTAAATATATTGACATTTGGCATTGCATCAAGAGGTGAATTATATAATCTACATCTCTAGTATGCCAAAAACCATAAATATATAAATTTGATGTATGATCAATAAAATATAAACCAATGCAGATTCGTATTAACCGTGTATCTATCATGTGTTGATATTCAAGGCGCAAACATTTTTTAGGGTGAAAAAACTTAAGGAAAGGTTCACACTTTAAAGGATTTTGTCTATCTTGGTGCTTGAAAGATCTACGGTTAAGATAAATCTATGCAGGGTGATTTGAATTATGATACAAATAAATATCACTTTTTGGTATATTCATCTCTATCTCTCTCAACCATGTTTGACAGTTTTTCTTATTTCCTATTTTGGTTGGCTTGCTAGATTATGACCACATTTGTGCTTGTTTATTGCAATATATTGTTCATATTTCTTGCAAAAAATATCATATTAATCACCTTGGCCTAAAGCATATGAATTTACAGGAGAATGAATTCATGGAAATATTTTGGTTATGTATTATATCTGCGGATGTGAACATACACAATGGAATAAAAAACGAAAATTGGAAATATAATGAATAGAGGGAATGTGTTGAATGTGGAAAATATCACCAGTAAGCATCTCCACTAAGGACAATTACTAATCCAAATTCACACCTTGTTACATAATAAAAATATGGGTTAAGAAGATTCATCATGGCTACTTGTAAATAAAAAAATTAAATTAGTGGGTCCAATTATGGACCATTGACTAGTCCTATCTTCATTCTCTTAGGGTCTTCCCAAATATTTCTAGGCAACAACCAACTTCTCCTACAAGTTATAGCATTGATCCATAAACATCTATAATCATGAATTCCCTTCATATTGTTGGGTATGTGTTATATTCTCTGTACCAGTAGCCTCATGCGTAGGTCATATATGTTAAGGGCAATGAGATCATACACAATTGAGATATAACAAAAAAGATTATTTGTCAAGATGCTAAAAAGTTAGTTGGAAACAATAAAATATGATGGTAAGTATAATTCATCACTCTCATAAAAGTTAATATCCCTTGCCACACACAAAGAGAAATTTATCCACACAAAGGAACAAGCTCATGTATCAGAACTTCAAATGTCGACCAAGATAGTTTTGGATAACTTTAATGATTTTGTAACATACAACAAGACATCATGAATTGTTTTTACCAAGTTTAATTTCATTTATGTTTTATTTAAACTATTAAAACTATTGGGCTTCAATAGCAAGAACAAATATTGTTAATTATTAATTAAAATACTTTGGACCAGATTGTTAAAAGATCAATGAAACAGTTGAATTAACTTCTGAGAACAGTTACAATTGTTCCTTCACCCTTTTCCTTAAGAGGAAAAGGGGTAGAACCTGTTGGCATTATGATGCATGTGTTGTACTTGATGGCAACCCACTCGTAGAAGAACAACTCACTTATATATAACTAGATGAATCTACAGAAGAGATATCAGATGTGACAAAATACATGAGATGCAGGACAGCTCAAACGAATCAGATGACAGTTCTCAGTACGACAAGTTAGCTTTGCCATCAAGTACAAAGGGGGAGATTGTTGGTATTATGATACAAGTGTTGTCCTTGATGGCAACTCACACAAATGACAAATCATAGTGCAACAGGTCAGTAGCAAAGAATTGATGATCGGACTACAAAAATGAAGAAAGAAGAGTATATACAAGGGTTCACTATATACCAAGTCGCGTACATATTCAGGTTATACGCAGGTTCACTATGTACCAAGTCGTGTATATATGCAGGTTCGCTATATACCAAGTAGGGTATACACGTAGGTTCAATATGTACCAAGTCACGTATATACGCAGGTTCGTTATATACCAAGTAGGGTATACACGCAGGTTCACTATATACAAAGGCACGTATACACACGAGATTGCTGATCAAAAGTCGCGTATGCGTATGCACGCACTTTCATGCACGGAAAAGCGCATACATGTGGGAAAGCTTATTTTTGGGTCCGTGGTATTTAGACCTATGGTTTTGGTCCGTGGTATTGCGTCCAAAGTGTTGAACCCAGGTATTGGGTCCCTAGTATTGGTTCTAAATGGTTTTGGACCATGGTATTGAGTAAGGCCTAAGACTATAAAAGGAGAAGAAGATCATTAGGCAAATGCACCGAGAAAGTCTTGAATATCTGATGAAGTATGAGATCTAGTATGCAGGTTATGGGTTCATGATGCTTGGCTTGATCTGAACCAATGATGCACTCATGTGGATGATGATGAACAATGGATCGGGGTCTTAAGGCTTGGAATGTTTATCATTATTTGGTTTGATTATGGATAGACTAGATCTGAATAACTGACGCATGTTTTATTTTATGAATGTTATGATCTAGGTATGACTGATGTCTGAAACAGCTGCAAAGTTATGAGTAAATATTTGCAGATCTGTACGCGGGTTGGCTTTGGTGAAAGCACGTATGTACGCTGGTTTGGTTCTTCATAGTAGCATATACATTATGAGATATGATATTTGAAGTTGCAGTTGGATCTAATTATTGTTGCAGAGTTCTGTTGTCTGTTCTGTGTTCTGGTGATTGTGTTGTTGACAGGGTTTCAGTATTGGGTGATTCAGAGATTGATGATGTAGGTGTAGTTGATGGGTGTTTTGCAGTGGTGATTGATTTTGTGCTTCAATATTGTTGATGGGTCTAGTATGAAAATTTGATGAAACGTGGCCTTTCAGATTATGGTGTTGTGCTTCAGGAGTATCCAGTCTGAAAATTTATGAAACGTGGTACCTGGAGGAAGAAAGAGAAGGTTGTAGCCTTCTGTAGGTTGGCACCTACATACTAGTACATCAACTAATACAAGAGCTAAGGGGGTGGCAACTCCCTTCCAGTAGCAGCTGGAAAACGAGTGAAGATTGGAGCATTCAGTAGGCCGGCACCTACGTACTAGTAAATGGATCGGCTAGTACAAGAGCTAAGGGGGTTGTAGCTCCCTTCCAGGAGAGTCTGGAGAAGGAGAGAAGGTTGTAGCCGTCTGCAGGTAGAAGCCTGTGTACTGGTATAAGGCTGCACCAGTACAGAATCATTGTAAAAAGAAGTTTCTAATTGAAAGAAGATAGAGACATATTGCAGCAGGTGGTTTTCACCCACATTGGGTTTTCACCCACATTGGGTTTTCACCCACATTGGGTTTCCACCTTACATCATGGTGTTCATGTGTGCTTCTTGTGTGTGATGATCTATTCTATTTTACTGCTCCTATTTACTGTTCATATGGTTAATAATGTTCTGATGCACTCATTAAGGATCAACTAATTGAATCATAAGTTTACTGGATATACGCTTGTTGCATTACACACAGTTGCGTATACACGCGGTTTGCCTTAACTGAAGTAGCGTATATGAATCTTAACATGGAAATGAAAAAGTTTTATTGATTTAATAATACTGATTCACCCCCCCCCCCCCCCCCCAGTATTATTTCCAACAGAACCATGGGGAGGTTAAAGGAAAAGAGGACTCTGAAGAATTCTTTCTTGAGCTAGCAAACCTAACCAGTGGGAAAGAAAATTGTGGTAATAGTTGTGGGATACGATACTTGAGGCTGGACAAAGCCCAAAAGGTACCAAGATGTTCTTGATTGACAAAAGTGGAAGGGCTCGGAGGGGGAATCTGGACATAATTTCCAGTTTCGAGGCTGGGTGGTGAGATCTTCCAAATATATAATTGTGCATTACTAAAGACAGATGAGTGATACTATCATGTTATCACCAGAGAAGATATAATGTTTACTGCAAGTAGAAAGTATAAAAATTATTTAGCATTAGTAAATGAAATCTATTAATTTTTTAGTAGAATAGTAAAAATGGATGATAATATGCATTACTAATGGTTATTGATATATATAAATGTAAACTGCCAATTAGCAAGAACGTTGATTTAATAGGCAGACAATGTTAAAGACAATCATTAATTTAACCCAAAAACATATAAGTGGAAACAGTAAAGCAAATACCCTATCTGTTCTCTATAGGTTATAAATAAATGAATTGTATGAGACTGTAAAATTATTCATATTGCAATATATGTCTAAATATCAGTACCTCAATATACTCAGGAAATATTTCCTCAAATTGTAGAATGAAGTCAACAATCAGAACCTTTCTCTACGCATTCAGATTAATTCTATAGTCGCATTGCATTTCGACATACACCTAGGGTTTGTAGCCTCGGACGAGTTCAGAAAAAAGAACTCATCCAGAGCCATGTACCCCGGTTCCTTTAACCGAATTCCATTATTTCTAATCATACCTATCACAATTATATTTAAGCTATCTGTTAAATTCACTTAAAATGAATGGCGTAGTTCACCAAAGTTGCTGAGAAAATCATACAAAAAAAATACCCTTTGGGTAATTACAATCAACCATTTCCAAACTCAATCACTGATTCTACAGTAAACTGGAATATATATTAAAACCCAAAATTCATTAACAGATCAAATTATAACTGTATCTCATTGGGAACAGTCTAGTTTTGAAATACTGTACAAAAATTCATAAATAAGTTCTGTGAAGTGTTTGAAGAGAACACGCAGGAAAATACCTGAGCGATATAAACCTAGGATGGCTTATATAAGCTGATAATATCCCAAAAAAAAAAATATTGCTACAAATCATAATTAACAGCACATCCTAGCCATGGGACCAAACACCAACTACTACAACTCCTGAAACCCTCTGTCTCAGAAACCAGTTCATAGAACCAAGGCACACAAGCATAGATTCCAACACACCTGGAAAGCGAGGAAAGAAGCAGAGCTTAGAAAGGAGTTCGCTCTTGAACATGCACAAAAAAAATGAGGGTTTTGAACTAGCTTCGGAGACCTTACCTACACAACAAATCAACTATGAGAAAAAAAGCCTTTGTAATAACTTGGTCCATATTGAAAAACCATGGGAGATAGGGATGGCTTACCTATGCAGGAGCTGGGTAGCCATCGAAGCTGTGACCTAGCCTGCACAGAACCAGAATACCTCAGCCGAGGGAGAAATGGAAATCATATAAACTTAAAGACATTAAATCATCAGTTGAACAATGTTTACCTCAGGTTATCATGGCAACAACTTTCTCCTTGAGATTGCTAAAGACCAGGTCATGCCCTCCATCGTTGTTCCAAAATACCCAAGAACCCGTCAACTAACTCAAGAAATGTTACAGCATACCATCGCAGTGGAGGAAAAAGACTTAACAGAATAATGTGAGCAACAAGTGGGACAAAGATAGGCACCTGAAGCTTCAGAGGCGAAATGGCCGAAGCTTTTCATAAGGTCACCATAACAGAGCAGAGCATTGAGACAGAGCATAGCCAAATGAACCAACTTTTCTACCAAAAGAGTCAATAAACCCTCTAGCCAAACTCGAACAATCAAGATCGTAAATCATAGTAGATTGAACGGTAGATAGGAAGCCAGTGCAATTTCGAGACTCTTCCAAGGTAGGGTAGGTAGGGTCATTAACACCATCACAGGTGGTGAGTACAAGCATGCATGAACCAGGCAGGAGGAGACCTCGGGACTCTTCCGCATTAATGGAGGGAAGCCTGCCCGAGGTCGATCAAGGCGCGCGAAATCAATACATGTAGCTGTGGAGTGAACCACATAGGCTGCCAGCATGGAGATCATGTACCAACCCCGTAGCACAATCTCTAACCCCAAACCATAATACCATCAAACTTTGTTAATACGGTTCAATCATATGGGTCCACGAAGTGATGGACCAAGTGAATGTAAGAAATTATTTTCATAATGATTATTGTATGATAGGTAAATGAATTTTTTTATATATATAGATAGGATGTTACAAATGGTATCAGAGCCCAGGCTCGCATACTAAGACTTCTGGGTTATTCTAACAGTCAATTAAGTTGTGATACTTCTATATATATGAAATAAAATAAACTGAGTTTTGGTTGAATATGAACACAAAGAAGGTGAAAGTGGGAATTGTTATCAGCACCAAGGGTAAAATGTGTAGGAGCCCCAGATCATCGAGCCAGCCAAAGGTGCCTTATGTAGAGACCAACCCAGAATTATGGGTGCAATTGGGAGAAGAATTGAGACAGGATAACACTGCCCTGCTCGAAACAATACAGTAGCTTCGAGCAAAGATGATGAACCTCATAATGGATAATGAACGATTAAGACAGGAGTAGGAGAAGATCCTTAAAATTCTTTCAGATCGACAAATTCAGAGAGGAGTAGACCCCAGTACAAAAAATAGAGAAAATAACCCAACTGCTAATAATGATGAAGATGATGTAGAATCCACAGAAGGTCATAAATATGAAGATGAAGGGCATTCAGATAACATTTTTTACCAAAGGAAGCCAAAAAGGCTGAAGACATAGTTACAAGGCGAGTTCAAGAAAATCAAACCCTCACTGTTCGAAGGAGAGTCAGAAGAAGCAACAGAAGCTTGGCTAATAGACATGGGTAAATACTTCCAGATTTATGAATATACTGACAAACTTAAAGCAAGGCTAACAATTTACCAATTACAAGGAAAAGCCACCCTTTGGTGAGAAGAAATTAAAATCATAAGAAAGATTTATGAGGAACAAGTAGCATGGCAAGAATTACATAAACACTTTAAAGATAAATATGTAATAGAACATTATTATGACGAAAAGGCAAAAGAGTTCCATGAGTTAAGACTAGGAACCTTGACCATGGATGAATATGTAGCACGCTTTACTTCCCTGTTGTGATACATCCCATATATGCAAGAAGAGAAAGCTAAGATCCAATGGTTTATTAGCAGTTTGCCCAACTTCATGAAGGAAAAACTAGAATTTGACTATCCCAGAACTATGGACGATGTAGTCCAGAAGGCCCGCATCTATTATCCGCAAATGAAGCAGAAAAATGAGGGATATAAAGGATTTACTGCCAATAAAATGAAGAATTTACCACCAAACGGGCATCAGAAAGCCATACATGGCAGAAACAATCAGTAAAGGACCTTTGGAAAATTTGCAAGAAATCCGCCCAGAACTCAGACATTCACTGAGAATAGACAACCTGAATGAATTAGCAGAACTGCTACTGAACAACCACCAAAACTGCCACTGCAATGTTGGGGATGCGGAGAAGCACATTATTACAAAAACTGCCTGCACAAAGCTCGAACTGAGCAACTTTCTAACATGCAAGAAGCCTCTATAGTAGGGGATATCACAAGGAGCATGCCCAGAATTAATGTTGCCTTGGATGATCATCAAGCGAAATATCAGCCCACCATGATTGAATGCGAAGGTATGATTGTTGATCAATCTGTTTCTGTTTTATTTGATCCAGGTGCTAGCCTAAGTTACATTAGTCCTAAAGTGGTAGAAAGATGTCAACTGCAAAGCAGTCAATATAAGCAGTCGTGGCTAGTTCAACTAGCTACTAGAACAAAAAGAAAGGTGTCAGCTAAAACAGAAAACTGCCCTATAATAGTTTCAGGACAGCCTATCTGAGTTAACCTGAATATTCTTCCCCTGGGCTCATATGATGTATTAATAGGGATGGATTGGTTAGAAGGTCACTGGTCCCTGGTGGATTGCAAAGAAAAATCTGTAAGTTATCTTACCGAGTCAGGACAGCGGAAGGAAATTCAGGGAATCAAGAAAAATATCAAGTTGTGCCCTATTACAGCCAATCAGCTCGGAAGATGTATAAGGAAAGGTTGCCAAATTTATGTTGTCCAAGTAGGGTACCACAATGATAAAAATAAAATGACCTCTTTAGAGAATATCCCTATAATCCAGGATTTCTTAGACGTATTTCTTGAATCTATTCCTGGATTACCACCAAGGCGGGATATCAATTTTACCATTGAGCTAGTGCCCGGAGCAACCCATGTTTTGAAAGCCCCTTATCGTATGAGTGTTCCAGAGTTGACTGAACTTAAAATGTAGTTGTAGGAGCTGTTAGATAAAGGGTACATACGCCCAAGTGTGTCTCCTTGGGGAGCCCTGGTGCTATTTGTACGAAAAAAGGACGGAACCTTATGATTATGCATTGACTATCGTCAGCTAAATAAGTTAACCATCAAGAACAAGTACCCACTACCTCGCATCGATGACTTATTTAACCAAGTGCAGGGAGCTAGCGTGTTCACAAAAATCGATTTAAGGTCTAGATACCACCAAATCAGAATAAAGGATGAAGACATATGTAAAATTGCATTCTGAACTTGTTATGGACATTACAAGTTCGTGGTACTGCCTTTTGGCCTTACCAATGCACCAGCCACGTTCATGAGCCTAATGCACTATATTTTCCAACCATTTCTAGATAAATTTGAACTGATTTTTATCAACGATATACTAATCTACTCTAAAAACCTGGAGGAACATGATCAACACTCAAGAATGGTACTATAGATTTTGCAAGAAAACCAGCTGTACGCGAAGTTTAGCAGGTGTGATTTTTAGAAATATCAAATCTAGTACCTAGGCCATGTTATATCGGCAGAAGGGATAGTAGTGGATCCAGATAAAATCAAAACTATTATGGAATGGACCACACCGAAAAACGTGGCCGACATAAGATCCTTCTTAGGCTTGGCGGGGTATTACCGTCGATTTATTAAGGGATTTTCGAAAATAGCCTTCCCAATGACTTCACTTCAAAAAAAGGGACGAGCTTTCCATTGGACAACAAAATGCCAACAAAGTTTTGAGCAGCTAAAACAACTGCTTACAACCGCTCCGGTGCTAAAGGTAGCAGATCCGGAAAAATCCTTTGTAGTATGTACAGATGCAAGCAAAGAAGGCGTCGGTGGAGTATTAACTCAGGAGGGAAAGGTCATTGCCTATGAGTCACGAAAACTGAAGGATTATGAGCAGCGCTACTCTGCTTATGATTTGGAGTTGACCGCAATAGTGCATGCACTAAAGATGTGGCGGCACTATCTTCTGGGAAAGAAATTTCTGTTGTTAACTGACCATAGCAGTCTGACAAATTTATTTAATCAGTCTAATTTAAATGCACACTAGGCCAGATGGACTGTGTTCCTGAGTGAATTTGATTTTGACTTGAAACACATCAAAGGAAAAGAAAACCAAGTATTTGATGCTTTAAGCAGAAAATTACATTGCATCTATGAAGTACATTTCAGTCAAGCACAATCTAATCTACCAGAGGTTATCCAAGAGGCATCCCTCAAGGATCCAGAATATGTATCCTTATGGAAACAAGCTTTGGAAGCTCAAGAAAGAGGGAAAAAATGTGAGTATGCAATTAATTCTAATAAAATGTTAACATTCAGAAATAGGATTTACATTCCTAACCAAATTTCCATGAAGCAGATGTTATTAGATGAGTTTCATAGGAAACCTTATGCCGCCCACCCAGGATACCAAAAATTGTATTCTGCTATCAAGAAAATTTATTTCTGTCCCAGTTTACGAAAAGATGTGGCTGAGTATTTATTGCAGTGCTTAGAGTGCCAATTAGTGAAAGCAGAACATCAGCATCCTACGAGTCCGTTGCAACCGATACCCATTCTGAAATGGAAATGGGAGACCATCACTCTAGACTTTATCACTGGATTTCCTCATATCAAAAAGCAACATGACTCAATCATGGTGGTCATAGACAAGCTGAGCAAGACTGCCAATTTCATTTTGTAAAATCCACCTATAAAATGGTGGATATTGCAGACATATTTATGAGAGAAATCTTCCGCCTACACGGGATACCCCGAGTGGTGATCTCTGATAGGGATGTAAAATTTACATCCGCTTTCTGGAAAACTCTCTTTGTAGGACTGGGTACCCAAATCCATTTCAGCACTACTTACCATCTACAGACAGATGGTCAGACAGAGCGAGTAAATCAAGTCCTGGAAGATATGTTGCGAATGTTTGTAATGCAACAACCGCAGAAGTGGGAAGATTACCTCCACTTGGTAGAATTCGCCTACAATAACAAGCATCATGAATCTTTGGGTATGAGTCCTTTCGAAGTACTTTATGGAATAAAGTGTTGGGTACCCACAAACTGGAATAGTCCAGATAATAAATTAGCATTGGGTCCCGATATGCTAGTGGAAATGGAGGCTACCATTAAGAAGGTTCGCCAAAACTTAAAGGCGGAACGGGATAGGAAAAATGTGTATGCAGACAAGAAGAGAACTCATAAATAATTCCATCTGGGCGATCACGTGTATCTAAAGGTGAAACCTCGGAAGAGCACCTTGCAGTGGAAAGGTTGTGCAAAATTGGCACCATGATACTGTGGACCTTTCCAAATTTTGGAATGGATTAGGCCCTTGGCCACATCCAAGTACACAATGTCTTTCATGTGTCCTTATTAAAAAAGTATATTTACGACCCTCAACATATTATTAACTGGGAAAGCATTTATGTAATGATAAAATAGAAAGCAATATGTTAAAGAGTTGTTGTTTTGGAATTTTCTAACAGCAGATTATGGATGTACAGGTAGAAACCAAGGAATAATTTCTGGCAGAGCCTCTTTGAATCCTTGATCAGAAAGAAACCATCTTGTGGAGGTGACCAATTATCCAAGTTAAAGTGTAGCGGAAGCACTCTGGCTTGGATGAGGCTACTTGGGAAGAAGAGGAGGCCATGTGAAAAGCTTATCCTACACTATTTACGTAGAGGAAGACAACTAGGGACGGTGTTCCTCTTGAGGGGAGGGAGTTGTAACATACAACGAGACATCATGAATTGTTTTTACCAAGTTTAATTTCATTTATGTTTTATTTAAACTATTTAAACTATTGGGCTTAAATATCTAGAATAAATATTGTTAATTATTACTTAAAATACTTTGGACCAAATTGTTAAAAGATGAAAGAAATAGTTGAATTAATTTCTGAGAACAGTTAAAAATGTTCCTTCACCCTTTTCCTTAAAAGGAAAAAGGGTAGAACCCTGGGGGGGTTAAAGGAAAAGAGGACTGTGAAGAATTATTCCTTGAGCTTGCAAACCTAACCAGTGGGAAAGAAAATTGTGGTATCAGTTGTGGGATACGAGACTTGAGGCTAGACAGAGTCCGGACGCCGAAGGTAACCAACTATTCCTAATTGAAAAAAGTGGAAGGGCTCGAAGGGGGGATCTAGACATAATTTCAAAGACCGAGGTTGGGTGGTGAGATCTTCCAAATATCTAGTTGTGCATTAATAAAGATAGATAAGTGATACTATCATGTTAATTATTATCACCAGAGAAGATAGAATGTTTACTATAAGTAGAAAGTATAGAAATGATTTAGCATTAGTAAATGACATCTATTAATTTC
Source organism: Pinus tabuliformis (assembly GCA_031772625.1). Classification (NCBI taxonomy): domain Eukaryota; kingdom Viridiplantae; phylum Streptophyta; class Pinopsida; order Pinales; family Pinaceae; genus Pinus; species Pinus tabuliformis. The sequence continues at coordinate 745,090,280 of CM062816.1, read as the reverse complement.
TTAGTAGAATAGTAAAAATAGATGATAATATGCATTACCAATGGTTACTGATATATATAAATGTAAACTGCCAATTAGCAAGAATGTTGATTTAATAGGCAAACAGTGTTAAAGACAGTTGTTAATTTAACCCAAAAACATATAAGTGGAAATAGTAAAGCAAATACCCTATCTGTTCTCTGTAGGTTATAAATAAATGAATTGTATGAGACTGTAAAATTATTCATATTGCAATATATGTCTAAATATCAGTACTTCAATATACTCAGGAAATATTTCCTCAAACTGTAGAATGAAGTCAACATGGAGAACCTTTCTCTACGCATTCAGATTAAATCTATAGTCACATTGCATTTCGACATACACCTAGGGTTTGTAGCCTCAGATGAGTTCGGAAAGAACTCATCCAGAGCCATGTACCCCAGTTCCTTTAACCGAATTCCATGATTTCTAATCATACCTATCACAATTACATTTAAGCTATCTGTTAAATTCACTTAAAACGAATGGTGTAGTTCACCAAAGCTACTAAGAAAATCATACAAAACAAATACCCTTCGGGTAATTACAATCAACCATTTCCAAACTCAATCATTGATTCTACAATAAACTGGAATATATATTAAAACCCAAAATTCATTAACAGATCAAATTATAATTGTATCTCGATGGGAATAGTCCAATTTTGAATTACTGTACAAAAATTCATAAATAAGTTATGTGAAGTGTTCAAAGAGAACAAACGGGAAAAGACTTGAGCGATATAAACCTGGGATGGCTTATATAAGTCGATAATATCCCAAAACAACAAATATTGCTACAAATCATAATTAACAACACATCCTAGCCGTGGCCTCAAACACCAACTACTACAACTCCTGAAACCCTCTATCTCAGAAACCAGTTCACAGAACCAAGGCACACAAGCGTAGATTCCAACACACCTGGAAAGCGAGGAAAGAAGTGAAGCTTAGCAAGGAGTTCGCTCTCGAACTTGCACAGAACAAACGAGGGTTTCGAACCAGCTTCGAAGACCTTACCTGCACAACAAATCAACTATGAGAAAAACAGCCTCTATAATAACTCGGTCCATATCGATAAACCATGGGAGATAGGGATGGCTTACCTGTGCGGGAGCTGGGTAGCCATCGAAGCCATGACCTAGCCTGCACAGAACCAAAATACTATAGCCGAGGGAGAAATGGAAATCATATAAACTTAAAGACATTAAATCATCATTTGAACAATGTTTACCTCAGGTTGTCGTGGCAGCAACTTTCTCCTCGAGATTGCTAAAGACCAAGTCATGCCCTCCATCGTTGTTCCAAAATGCCCAAGAACCCATCAAGTAACTCAAGAACTGTTACAACATACCATCACAACAGAGGAAAAATACTTAACAGAATAATGTGAGCAGCAAGTGGGACAAAGATAGGAACCTGAAGCTTAAGAGGCGAAATGGTTGAAGCTTTTCACAGGTTCACTATAATAGAGCAGAGCGCCGAGACAGAGCATAGCCAAATGAACTAGTTTTTCCATCGAAAGAGTCAATAAACCCTCCAGCCAAACTCAAACAATCAAGACCGTAAATCATAGCAGATCGAACGACAGACAGGGATCTAGCGCAGTTTCAAGACTCTTCCAAGGTAGGGTAGGTAGGGTCATTAACGCCATCACAGGTGACAAGTACAAGCATGCATGAACCAGGTAGGAGGAGACCTCGGAAATCTTCCACATTAATGGAGGGAAACCTACCCGAGGTCGATCAAAGGTGCCCAAAACCATCTCATTTAGTTGTGGAGTAAACCACGTAGGCTGCCATCATGGAGATCACATACCAACCCCGCAGCACAATCTCTAACCCCAAACCATAATACCATTAAAATTTGTTAATACGGTTCAATCATATGGGTCCACGAAGTGATGGACCAAGTGAATGTAAGAAATTATTTTCATAATGATTATTGTATGATAGGTAAAAGAATTAATTTTTTTATATATAAATAGGATGTTACAGATTTCAGTTGAGCAAAGTTGACTGGTTGTCTTGTAAAAATAAATAAATATGGGTTGGCATCATATAATTAGTCATTTTTTTTCATAATGAATGTTTTCTTTACATTCCTATTGTTTTCTTATCTAAGACTCCACTAAGGAAAACTCAAATAATGCACATGCACAAAAACAGAAATCGAGAAAATTAAAGTTGACAACTCGGATGATGTAGCAACTAATTCATCCAATACATGTTGTGATTGTTCATGGAAAAGAAAGTGTGGAATATGATAATGCAACATATACTCTTTCTAAAACAGCGTTGCGAGATGCATGCAAGTTAGCTTCCATGTCCAATAAAGATATGGGAAATAAAGTTGAAAATGAAAATGTGTATATATCTAGTTGGCTTCACTTAGAATAATTGATCAACTGTATTAAAACTAAGATTTTGTTAGTTCCACCTGCAGTTTTATATCCACTCTATTGTTTTGTAATATTGACCATCTCTATTAAAATTATTTTTCTATCTAAAATGTGCAAGTTTTCCTTTTAACATGAAACCTTCTAAGAAATATTGTACATAATTTTTTACTTGCTTGAGTTATCTATCACATGGTCAAACTATATTTTTTTAGTACAAGAAGCATTTTATGAGAGTCAATGAAATTCAAAGCTTCATTTGGCAAGGCCTTTGGGAAGGCCTTTGGGAAGCTTCAAAAACCTAAAATATTGAATGTGAATTCTGTTTTGAGGATAGCAGAAAGCTTCATGATAGAGCAAATAATTTGGAAGATGAGTTCTCCAGGTAGTATTGCTCTTTGAATAAGGCCACTAGTTGCAGTGGATTGTCAATATAATTCATATTTGTTTATCAAGCTTTAGCAGAAATCTTATCCTTTTTTATTGATTATTAATTGATGGATTTTTTATTTATATGTATTGCAATTTCTTGAAGTTTTTGTGCTAACTAGTTTGAACTAATTGAGGATCAAACATTGGTGGTATTTATGTAATATGTTAAATTCTTGTCTGTATTGAATCAAGTATTTGTTGTAAAACATAAATCGAAGTGATATATCTTGGAAATTATAAATATGGTAAATATGGGAAAACTATTGGTGCTTTGCATGTAATCTGCAAATAGATCAAAACTACTCTTATTTTATATTTTCATTATAATGATCACTGATGTTTTGAGTTTTAGTGATTGAGGATGGCCACAAGTGTTCCCTTAAATTGGAATTTTGGTGTCGGAATTCAGTTTGGATTTTCCATTCAATAATCATATAGCAATTGGAATCTGAAAGTTACATTCCAAAATATTCCTATTTGGGGGATTACTAGTGGTGATTGCTACATATTTTTGATGTTGGAAATTTGCTCCAAATCATAGCTAATATATTGTACCATAGGTCAGGAACATTCTGGGAAGGGAATTGTCTTTGCAATTTATCCACTTACATTGTAGTGATCCATAAATATAAGCAAAACAATAATAATTTGATATAGACTAGTTGGATTATTCATATGTGATAATGGACCCAAATAGTAGTTATTATCTCAAGAAATGCTCATCAGACTTGGGGATTCTTGACATCATCGACCTCTAGCCTTAGACTTATTCACTTAGCCTTATACATTATCCAGTTATATACATGTATACAAGGCTATCCTATTATTGTATTATTTTTACTTCATTTCATTTTATTCTAGAATTAGCTTTGACTTTTTCGAGGAGTTTTGTTTGCACTCCCACACTGTATAAGTAATCTACAACTTGATGTTTTTTATAACATGTAACTTAGTTGGCATGATTTTTCCTAGCATCCCTTGAAGGTTGAATAATAAGTTTACTAAGGTGTTATTTTCTATGGTGATTTTATTTGCTTTGTTTATATAGGTCATTTGGCCACTATTGCCCAACTAAAGAAAAATTGTTTGAGTATCTTTCTTTTATGGGGAAAAATGGAATTGACAACATTTCTGATGTTAAGGTATATATCATATAAATCCTTTATAGTCTACTTTACTTTATATTCCAGTGTTCATCATCTTTCATGTCTTATACTTTTCATTGTATCTTATTTATTTTTCAAAAAAGGAACTCAATATTGACGGTAAGAAACAGGAATTAAAGAAAGAGGAGAAAAATAACACTCGAGCGAAAAAATGAAAATTAAAGAGAGAGAGAAGAGAACTGGTCTAGTGGTACTTGTAGAGCCAATATCCCACATAAGACACACATAGAGACTGATGGTCAAGTCCTCACCTACATTGTCTTGACAACACAACAATAATGTTTTGAAGTGATGAAACAATATTTCATGTGTACATTTTACTCCAATCAATATTAAGTTGGAAACTCATATTGTAATACTTCACATTTTATATAAATAAATTTCCGTGGTTGAAATTGTTTATAGTTGCACTTGATATTATTTAGTATTATAATTCACATTTGTAAATTTGTTTCTTCATATTAGATGAACATGTACACTGTATGACATATTTTTTTCTAATTTAGTTGCAAAATCATACTAATTAATTTATGTCGATTAATAATGAATGCATAAAATCAATCTAAAACTACTAGATTAGTAGTTTATTTTGATTAATGATGATCACAAATAAAATGACTATACGACTAAATTAATTGTTTGTAATGGTTGTTAATGAAAGTAAATTAAATGACTATAAACTACTAAAGTTCATTTATATAATGAATATGAAACTACCAAAAAACGATAAATGATTAGTGCAAATGATAAATTTTTGATTACAAATGATGACTAAATTTTTCATATATACGACTATTAGTAGCTAATTTACAATATCTTAGAACACGACCAAAATTTAGTCATATTTCTTTGGCCATTAATTGGTTTCAAATGATGACTAAAATTTGCATATATGTGACTATTAGTAGCTAATTTACAAAATCTTATAACACGACCAAGATTTAGGCCATATTTTTTTAGTCATTAATTGGTTTTCTCGGGTGATTATTTAGTAATGTATTTGGTGTATATTTAGTCATTAATTGTAGCAATTAATGACTAAATCAATGACTAAATTAATGACCAAATTTATGACTAAATAAATTACTAGATAATAAAATTGAGACAACCAATTAATGACAAAACTAAAAATGACTAAAAGTTGGCCACATTATAAGATACTGTAAATTAGCTACTATTGGTCACCGACCGAAAAATAGTCATTTATATGCAAATTTTAGTTGTTGTTTTAGTAACTAATTAGCCTTTTTGTACTAGTGATGGTTGAAATGGTTGGTTGGTCGGTTGGGAATGGTATTGGGGTGCAAAAGACCAGGGAGAAGGTGTAGACCAAGAGGGATGAGTAGGGTGGGCCCAAGAGGGAATTGATGTGTTTTGGTTAAGGTTGTAATATGCATAGGATGACCATTGCATGCCCTGCTGGTATGGTTGGGTCCCATGAGGCCTCCTTTGATCTATGTAGCAAATTTGTTCAGTCACCCCTTCGGTTCCCTGATACATAGCTTTTAGTCCAGGTAGAGAAGGGAACTTGTCTGTGGAGTGGTTTTCTTCACAGACCGAGCAGATTTCTATCAGGTTTAATGGAAATTCATTCCTAGGGTGCCTCCTTGTGCATCTTAGGTAGAAGATGGCTAATTCTCCCTTTGCTTCCTCCTATTTCCTCTTGATTTGCATAGTGTCCATCTGTAGTGCAAGGGTTTGCAGCATTTCACTCTTAAAATCTTCCAACATGTTTCCAATTTTACTTTTTATAAATGTGTTGGAAGAGGATGATTTGGCCACTGTTTGTCTACCCCTACCCTTTTTCCTAGCTGCCCTAGAATGGTTCTTAAAAATGGTCTTGATACCTTCATAGGGTAGCTAGTAGATGTCCACTTATGATAGCAGGTTTAGGGTATCTAGGAGATCTTCCCTAATCCCCCTGAGTTAGACTAGCTTAAGTGACTCGGGATCAAGTGTGCACCTGACCCTTTTGTAGCTAAGCTAGAATCTTTCCTCATAATCCTCTAAGGACTCATCATGCCCCAAGGTCTTTCTAAAAATTTCCTCTTTGGTGTCTTTAGACCTGCAGTGGTCCCTATACTTGTTTTTGAAAACTTGTTGCATCTGAGCCCAGGTGGTGATACTATCCCCAGGTAAACCCATGAACAAGCGCAGAGATGCATCCTTAAGAGTGGATGGGAATAATTTCAACTTCTGATCATCAGTGGTGTAATCATAAGTTCTACATATGACAGCGAATTCAAACAAGAAAGTGTCTGGATCTTCTGAGATTAGGCCATGGAAGTGAGGAAGAGCAGAGGGGCTTATGTTTTTCAACTTGGCATCCCCATTGGTTTCTCTGATGGGAAAATCGCCCTCAATTATTTCTATATCTCCCCTTTCATTCCTATTTTCAGCTATTATGCTAGTTGGAATGGGTTCTTCTTCTTCCCCTATAGGCTCTTCAAAAATCTTTGGTTGCTTACCTAAGGGTTCCTCTAATTCAAAACCATCGAAAAAGAAGGAAGGTTGGTTGTTTGAAGTGTTGGGGTTATTTGGTATAAATTTTCCTAAGTTATCCCTATTCCTACGAGGCATGAAAGAATTATTTTTTTATTCTTTTCAAATTTTAAGACTAATTGCATAATAGAAAAGACAAACTGAATTGAAACTAACTGCTGAATGAAATTACTTGTTGAATGGAAAAGAAAGCAAACAAACTTACAAATATATTGAAAAAATGAATATAATAGTAGAATGAAAGGGATAAGAAATGGAAGAAATGAAGTAGAAATCACATCTACTCAGACACCTCCCAAGAAACGGCGACAAAAAGTGATGAGTACTAGTATTGCAACAAGAATGTTGCAAGTCCTGGGGCTACCAACTTTACTTCATCAACCCAGGGTTCGTACAAATTTGGAGGTGACAGTGTTGTATACACAAACAAATGTAATGGGTCCACTCTTTTTCCACTGTTGAGCTGGGCGATAGACCACTAGGGTTTCTCAAACCAACCTTCTATTCATTTAGAGGAAGTTTGATTACCAAGTGAGAAATGAGAATTTTACCCTAATTGAGAGAATTGAAATGCTACCTACTGCAATAAAAAAAGACTGAAATAGATACTAAAAACACACCACTCATCTAGTTATTTGTTAATGTACTTTGCTTCAGAAGAATTCTAAGCTAACACATGTGAAACCCTAACTAACTTAAGCATGCAATCTGATCTTATCAAATACTTAACTGTTGTGCATATGAATAAGCATAACAACCTTCTTCTTTTTGTCTTTTTGTGAAAACATGAATGATAATTCTTCTTGATTGTATGGAAGGTGGGTTAGGTGTGGAGAGAGATGGTTGTGATGGGTCAAATGGCTTGGGAGGAAATTAGGGTTCTTCTGCTAGCTTTCATGATGCATTTCTCACAAATCGGGCTCAAAACAGGCCACTACAGGTCATCCTATAGGATGTCTATAGGATTTCCTAATTTGATCCCATGTATTCCTACAGGAACAGGCCGAAAGCATAAGGAGTGATTTGGATAATGGTATAGGGCTTAGGGAAGGTGAGTGATGGGAGGAATAAGGCAAGGAAGTGGTTAGGACTCCCTCAGAACTCAAACAAAAGTTGTCTGATGGTTGGATTTTCTCAACAAGCATGGCAAGTTGTCCTTATGAAAGGATAACTCAGATTATGGACTTAGTGGCTTTCAGCGATCATGGATGGGTGAGGTTAGGCTGAGGCTCCTGATATGAAGTCTTCTTGCTTTATTGAAACTTCTGCAATATACACATCATTGTTGGCATTTACTCATAAATCGTGTCAAAACAAGAAAGGCTTCCAATAACAAAAGAAAACATAATTTCATCGTTTATTTGTCTAGTTCATGCATGGAAATGTTTGCAGCCAATTGTGAAAACTTCATGAAATCTAATACAAAGCTAGAGATATCAGAAGAAACCACTACAACCTATATTTGAAAAGTGAAAGATGTTGACCTAGTGAGCAGAAAAAACCTAAATTTGATGAGAAACAAGAATTATGTTTTTTTGAGATGAATGAGGGTTTTTCCTCAAACCATGGTCCCTGAAGGGAGGAATGAGGCGAGATCCACTTGTTATCAGCCTTTTTGGCATTTCTTTATCTCTCTAAAGCTATTGTTAAAGCTATGCACAAATGGAAGCAAACTAATCAAATTCACCAATATTTGTGATGTAACAATGCCAAAATCAATTCACAAGCAATCTATGAAATAACCTAACAATATCAGTACAGTAAGAGGAACCTTTTTTGCTAGGGTTGGGCCCTAACCCAAGAGCTTCAACGCTATTAGTAAACACAGCGTTGGATCAAGGGAATGCTCATCTTCATTAACATATCAAAAAATACATAACAGTGTTTTGTCACAATCCTTCAAATCAAAAGTGCTTAGTTATCTTGCATAAACAATCTGAATCCTAATGAGACTCTAGGCCTCTTTATTTATACAACTGAAGTTTCCAACAACTTCCTTAAATATAGGGAAGCTTGGCTCCCAATATCAATATGAATTGGTTCTTAACTATCTCTCCTTCTTGTCTCATTCAAGTTCCTGCACCTTAATTAGCTATAATTTCCATAATTTGATCCCTAAAACCTGTCATCAATGCACATTAGACCACTAAACATAACATCTTACTTTTACTCATCTCATTAATTAAAATATGTAAGGAATTATGATAAGATTTGACTTTAGTAAGCTTGGAGGTGTATTAAGGTCCATATATTTACCCAATGATGAGCCTCATCACCCTCCTCTCCTCTCTCCCTCGACCTCTCCATCTCTCCCTTCTCTCTCTCTGCCCTCCATATATGTCACTATATCCCTCTCTCTCGCGCACCACCCCTCCTCTCCCATTCACTTTTATTTTTTCCATCCATTGGATGCTTAGGTAAGATGGACATTGTTTATATTATATAAATTTCACATATTTAAATATAAAAGTATTCTCATTATTAATTTTATTAAAACCTTAATTTAATTTATATGGGAATATTTTTAGTAGTGGTGAGGATAAAGAGTATCTATCTCAAAAGTAATTATAACCTTTTTCTTTTTACCTACAATTTAAAAGAGGTTATAAAATTAAATTAAAATTAATTAATTTTATAGTGAAATATGTTATGGTTTTGGGCATGTGGTATTGATAAGCCATGGTTTTGACCCACGGTATTGTAACGAAGCCTATTTACAAGTTAATAACATCCATGGTAAACTGAGAGTGAATATCTATGGTTAAGAATCTTTTCATATTGTTAAAATATATTTTGATTGTGAAATAAGTTATTATTTTTTGGCATGTGGTATTGATAAACCTTGGTATTGGCCCCATGCTATTATAACAAAGTCTATTCACAAGTTCATAATATCAATAGAAAAGCGAGGATGAATGTGCATGATTACGAATCTTGTCATATTGTTATAAAATATTTTGATTGTGAAATGTGTTATGTTTTTTGGGCATGTGGTATTGGTAAGCAATGAATTGGCCCATGGTATTGTAATAAAATCTATTTACAAGTTATTAATATCCATGGTAAAGTGGGGGTGAATATCCATGGTACTCTAACAAAGTCTATTTACAAGTTAATAATATCCATGGTAAAGTGGGGGTAAATATCCATGGTTAATAATATTTTCATATTGTTTTAAAATATTTTGATTGTGCAATAAGTTATATTTTTTTGGTATGTGGTATTGATAAGCCATGGTGTTGAAACAGAGCCTAGTTTTTAGAGGTTATTGTATCCATGGTAAATTTGGAGTGAATATCCATGGTATTGTAACAAAGTCTATTTACAAGTTAATAATATCCATGGTAAAGTGGGGGTGAATATCCATGGTTAATAATATTTTCATATTGTTTTAAAATATCTTGATTGTGCAATAAGTTCTGTTTTTTGGTATGTGGTATTGATAAGCCATGGTGTTGAAATAGAGCCTAGTTTTTAGAGGTTAATGATATCCATGGTAATGTGGGGGTGAATATCCATGGTTAAGAATCTTGTGATATTATTATAAAATATTTTGGTTGTGAAATAAATTATGGTTTTTGGGCATGCGGTATTGATAAGCCATGGTATTGGCCCATGGTATTGTAACAAAGTCTATTCACAAGTTAATAACAAAATCAAAATATAACAAATTGATTTTTATTATTTTTTGACCCATCGTTTAAATGTTTATAATATCACTTTTAACTTTTTTCTATTTTTTAATTAAGTTGATAATTAAAATTATTTACATACTTATATTACACCTACACATCTACTCTATATTTTGCATTTCCATTATTAAAAAAATAATACATTAAATAATTACCATCAAATATCTACTCTATATTGGGCATTTCCATTATTAAAAAAATAATACATAAACGATTACCATCAAATTTAATCTCTAACTTCTTTAGTAATTAGTCCCAACTTTTTAATGGGAACTCTGTAGACAAGTCAAAATTATGTAATGGAACCTATTTGAAATGATGACTTCAAAGGGAAACCAACAAACAAATTTAACGCGGGAAATTGACTATCCAACCATAGCCATCACATTTGAATATAAACCACATAACAACTTAAATTAGTTTGCCAATAAAAAATGGCATTGTCTACCAAGGCAGCACCTAGGATGGCCAAAAACTTGCGGGGATGACCAAAATTGGATCTTGCAAAAAAAATATTTCCCAGTAAAATTGTTTGAATTATAATTTTACGGGGAAATTCTAAAACCCTATGTTACCAAAATTCTTGAAAATATATAACTATAATATCCACAACTATAACCTGGTTTTAGATCTTGCAAAAAAATTCTCAGTAAAATTGTTTGAATTATATTTTTACCTAGGAAATTTTAAAACCCTATGTTACCTAAATTCTTGAAAATCCAAAACTATAACCTGGATTTACAAAGTATTCTGCAAGAACCATAGGAAGGGTATACTAGCATTTGCACCAAATGTTGCAAATAGGAAGGGTATACTAGCATTTGCACCAAATGTTGCAAAGAAAACACAATAAGGTATAAATTCGAAAAGAAAAGTTAGATATAGAAGATCATTGAATATAAAAATTAGTAAAAAAAAATATAGTAAATTGTTGGGGCAATTCTGTAAAGTCTTTACAAACAAATTCATTTCTTTTGTAAGCCATAATCACCCTCTTCAGGTAAGGTACAAAATCTTTTTTATTAAGACACTGAAAATTTTGAAGAGACATCTATGAAATTGCCTGATGTACTTGCCATGAGCCAAACACCGAATTATATAATACAAATACTCTTTCCAGTTAAAAAAATAAGAGTGGCAATGTGTGCTCCTATAGACTTTTGTAACAACCTTGCACAATTTTAATTGAAGAAGACTTTCTCAAGGATGAAATGCAACTTTACAAGATGAAATTGATTAGCACACCATTAAAATGCAGAACTAAGTAAACTGTAAATTCAAGAAAATTGATACATGCTTTAATATCTCAATGCTATTGTGTGTCAAACCAAAAATACAGTGCAAGAAAGACAACAATAACACACGACACAAAAACAAAAATCTACCCATGAAACTAAATGTTGGAAAACCAACAACAATAGAAGGGTTGCTCAGCTCTTTGTGAATTCAGAAAATGCAGACTACATGATTTGTCTATATCTATAGCTACTCCTGAGTGGGAACTTGAACAACTACCTGGTGATGATCTCTTTCATTCTACTGGTGAAACTCCTGCCCTTTTGGATCAATCGATCTAAGTTAGGTTCATCATGTCCAGAACAATACACTGGGTAATGTTTGTTGGGCTAACTGAATTCAAAAGCATCAAAATACTTTTCATGTCGAGGGAATCAAGAGAAATCAACTAACATAGTGAATAACAAAGAAGAAAACTAAACAACTGGAAAAGATTTCAATTTTAGAGCACCTACCTAGTTTTTTTATAAATTAATTTAATTGGGCATTCAGTCTCTCTCTTTTTATATATATGAAGTGCATACACAGGTACGCAATGAGTTTTGTAAGTGTCATTTTTCTATATAATACGCAATGTCCTGGGTAGATGATGAAACTGTCCCCAAGATCGAAATCTCAACCCATCTCGTAAAGGGTACCAACAAAAATTTTATTTTGTTTCTAACAGATCTTAATCCATACCACGTGCATTCGGATCTATCGTTCAACACTGGAAGCCAAGGGCACCCCAAATCCGGAGATGATGGAGTCCTGAAAGGCATGAAGAAACTCCTACAATTGTAGTTATCAAAGCAAAAATAACCATGAAACCCATTGCTTCATTCCCCAATGGAAAATAGATTGGAGAAAACCCTAGAGGAAGAGATATTCCACGACCTGCAAGTCAATCATGTAGTCATTTAGCAACACACTTCATCATATATTTAGCCCAAAAAACACACTACGTATGGAAGGAAAAAGAAAAATTGTGATTCATCTAGAGATTTATGTGAACCTTGAATTAATAAAAGTTCAAAAATGAAAAAAATAAATACTTGAGACACAGATATTAGTGAACAATAAATATTTTATAAAATGTATTAGTTTGTCATATTGTAAATGCTCCAGAAAAACAATATGTATATTTACTAAGAAATTAGTAAGTACTAGTATGTGTGGTAAAGGGTGTCATTGAGAGCCCATCTAGCAATAGCACCGACAACAAGAAACATGCGAAAATTCAACAGCAGCAGAAAACCCGCAAGAGACTTCACCACTCCCAACGCCATTATAATTATAAAACTGTGGTTGCTTAACAAACTATAAGTACCGACCAAATGGGGCTTAATTTGGAGAAGGAAAATGACAAATTACCAATCTATACCATACACTAGATTCTTAATTTGCAGAGGATGAGATCAAGCTAAAAACAATGGTGGCTGGAGATTTTCCAGAATGCCTATTAGTGTGAGAACATGTGAAAATGGTCATGAACTTTCTGGCATTGTAGATGCCATTAGAAGTGATGTCTGTGTCCAACATCTGCCAGAAGGTCAACATTTTTCCTCCACATTAGCTGCAAAAATAAAGATAGAAGAAATGATGAAACTCAGATTTCCTTTGTAGTAAAAATCAATCAGCTACAGAAAGGTATTTTTTGTTCCTCTAGCTTGTGAAGTTAGTTTTTATACTTTGAATAATCCAGACAAAAGCTTGAAAAAAACTTCAATGAGAAGTTCTCTGCTTAGCAGTCAATGTGGGGATATTTATATAAAAAATAGTACAAGGATTTGTAAAAACTATGGATAGTGGCAACAACTGATATATCCTGACACCATGAACATGTCCTCATGTGCTTCCAAACCACCCGAAAGAAACCCCATGTACACAGACAAACCACAACTCCAACCTCTTTCAACTTTGAATGTTGCAAGCATGCCAAATTGATTATCTGTCTTCAGTGCTTCAAAAATGTCTCAAATATCAGCTCTAGATCTGCCAGTTACTTATGGTGATTCAGTAGATTTTGATGAGGATATTGATGAAGGTCAAGCAACTAAAACAGATGCTCTGTCCAGACTGCCTATTAGTGTGAGAACACGTGAAAATGAACTTTTAAGATTGAAAATCATGATGATATCATCTTCTAATTGGTTACCATAATTGTCACAATATTTATGTGCTTACCCCATGGCCAATAGAGTGAGTGCCCAAGTTGTCATGGAGGAAGCAGCACTGGAAGCCAAGCTCTGGGCACCCCAAATCTGGAGATGATGGAGTCCTGAAAGGCATGAAGCAACTCCTACAATTGAAGCTATCAAAGCAAAAATAACCATGAAACTCATTGCTTCATTCCCCACCAGAAAATAGATTGGAGAAAACCCTAGAGGAAGAGCTCTTCCACGACCTGCAAGTCAATCATGTAGTCATTTAGCAACACACTTCTTCATATATTTAGCCCAAAAAACACACTATGTATGGAAGGAAAAATAAAAATTGTGATTCATCTAGAGATTTATGTGAACCTTGAAATAATAAAAGTTCAAAAATGAAAGAAAAACCTTGAGACACAGTGGCAACAATTGATATATCTAGACACCATGAACATGTCCTCATGTGCTTCCAAACCACCTGAAAGAAACCCCATGTACACAGACAAACCACAACTCCAACCTCTCGTCAACTTTGAATGTTGCAAGCATGCCAAATTGATTATCTGTCTTCAATGCTTCAGAAATGTCTCAAATATCAACTCTAGATCTTCCAGTTACTTATGGTGATTTGGTGGATTATGATGAGGATATTGATGAAGGTCAAGCAACTAAAACAGATGCTCTGTCTGGACTGCCTATTAGTGTGATAACACGTGAAAATGAACTTTTAAGATTGAAAATCATGATGAGCTCGTCTTCTAATTGGTTACCATAATTGTCATAATATTTATGTGCTTACCCATGGCCAATAGAGTGAGTGCCCAAGCTGTCATGGAGGAAGCAGCACTCATGGTGATTTAGTGGATTCTGATGAGGATATTGATGAAGGTCAAGCAACTAAAATAGATGCTCTGTCTGGACTGCCTATTAGTGTGAGATAATGGCTCAAGAAAGCAAGAAAAGAGATCACGATGAGACAGGTTGCCAGCCTCCCGAAGGGCCTCTTCTGTGTGTGGATAATTGTGGATTTTTCGGAAGTTGCGGCTACAATGGAATTTTTCTCCAATGTTACAAACAATGTAAACTTTGAAACGGGAACTGATACTGTTACCCGTTTCGTAGAGATGCAAAAAAATGACTTGATTTTGAAAAGGGGCGATGCAGAATACACATGTTTTTTTTAGAGCATAGTTTTTGGCAGTTTAATTTTTTTCATGTGCATTACGTTTTAGAATGGTAGTGATTTTCATGCTGATTTTAAAAAGTGTGTATTCTGCATCACACCCTTTTTTTAAAAGACCTATTTTTTGACTTTAAATTTTCTAGTGTATGAAATGTAAATAATTATTTTCTAAATTTGATAGTTTTTGAAATGGTCATTTCATTCATATTTTCTTGTTTTCTATCTTAATTTTAATTTTTTTTGTAGTGGAGTTTTTATTTTTTTTTCATTTTTAAATTAGAAAGTCGATAGTTTGAATTTTAGATAATCTACATATTTATACATCTTTAATTAATTTTTCAATCCACATGAAATAATTGTTTCTAAAAAGCAATATTTTTTAACAATGGACATAAAAATAACCATTTTTAACATAAATATAACAAAAAAACTAAACATTTTGATAATTTTTTGCTAGAATTAACATGTCAAAATCACAATTTTTATACAAAAATATTAACTAAAAATGGTCAAATAATAGTTTTTTTTATGAATTTCATGTCAAAAAATAATAATAATCACTTTTTTCTCAAAAAATAATAATTAACTTAAAAATCAATGCGAAAATCACAAATTACAAATATTGAACACATAACAACTTTAATTGATTGATTATTCTTTTCATAAAATGTCAGAGTCAAAACATTGCAAAGCTTGATATCCAGGTATAACTTAAATTTAATCAACAATGTCACGTAATCCAAACTCTTCGTCCTCTAGAGTTTCATCATTGTCTTCTTCCACAATATTTTCTGCTTCCTTTTGCGCATTTTCCTCTTCTAATGGGTCTTTGATGTCTGCGAATCTCCCAATATATGTCTTTCCAAACATTCCATGTAATGGTGGTTGGGGTTCCTTTTCCTTTTTTGCCACAAATGATTCACTAAAGTCCCCTTTTTTCAACCCAATTTCTTGCATTGCATCTGGAAGAAATTGAAGAGCATTAATTCTTTGCTGAATGATATTGCATTGTAATGGATCTTTCTCAATTGCAATGCAATTTCTTCCTTTTTGAAGGCATCATGCTAGTGTTGTACCTAATTATCAAGCACAAAAAAAATAATGAACTAAATTATTACAATGACATATTAATTCAAAAAAGAACATATTGAAATTCAATTCCATGTGGCAAAACTTACCTGAGCCAGAAAATAAATCCAGAACCCAATCTCCTTCATTTGAACATATGTCTATAAGATAGTTAATCAATAATTGTGGTTTTTGATAAATGTTAACTATCTCTCCTTTCGTTTCTTTGTCTTCATATGTTAGTTTTCTCACAACAGCATCATAAGTCAGTATTTGGCTATGACTCTTTCTATCCACCCAATTAAAAATCATAGACATATGGCTATCATCTTTTGCCCAACTATCAATATGAATGGACTCACAGTCATTTATAAATTGTTGATCTTCATTGTTAAGAAGATTTGACTTTTGCCTGTAACATGAAATAGTAAAAGTTCAGTTAACTTGTACATAAATGAATTTTTCAACATTAATCAAATATACCTTTTAAACGTCTTACCATGTAAGCTGCATCCTTGAATTTGTTTTCCCCTTGAAGCTTGATAATATCATTGACAATTGTGTGTCTGAATGAAATGTCACAAATCTCCATAATGGTGATGATGTCACTTCTACAAATCCCGCAACCACTTTATTAAAAGCTTGATAAGTATAAGGGTCACTATCATAGTAAATGTTTGTAATATTGAAACCATGGGGAATATCCGCAATAACTAGGGCATAATCCCTTTTTGGTATGAGTTTAGCAATGTCTTCACAGTCGCCTTGTATTACTTGATATTGAATAGTGTCTAGCCATTCCAAATGAAATGATTAAGAGTTGGATCAAGTTCAACATTCTTAATACGTTGCTTCCTCGGTCTTTCAATCTTTATTTTTTCAATAAAAGTCTTGAAACTGTCTGGTGCTCCATTATCTTCTTTCCTCATCTTTTATCAAATAAACAAAAATATGTGTAAGTTTTAAATTAAAAATAGTACACAGATGAATAAAACTGAATGTATAAATCAAGATACCTTTTTAAATGCAAGATAAAAAGCTTTTAATGTTGATGTAGAACTTGAATCTGGATAGTTGCATACAACATCATCCCAACTATCTTCATTCAACAATCTAACCATTTGTTCTTGAATTTTCATGTAAACTTTGTGGCTGCATAGATAAAGTAAGAAAAAGTTAATATAATGATATGTATAACAAATACTACCAAGAACAACATGTTTTATTTAAAAGATAACTATAATCCTAGAAATAAGTAAAAATAATTCATCAAACTTACTTTTGAAATTCTTCAGACATTTCTTCCAATGATAATTCCCCTGACCTCACACGAGATAATATTGTTTTGAAAATTTTTTCATCTTTCATTCCTTGCATCGCCCTCCAAGGTGTGATGGTCATATCGTCTGGAAGTTGCTTCAGTTCAGGAGCTGATTTATTGTTCTTACATATCAATGGCTTAGACTTTTTGACCCTCTGGTTTTTAATGCCAATGTCTTCCCACATGCTAAAAATCTCATCAATCAACTTCCAAATATCTCCAGTTCTAAATGCCAATTGGAAAATGTTATCAACACCTCTGAATAAATCGCTATATCTGTTGTCTTTTCCACCTTTTGAATTGGTTTTCTCTTCAATTTGATAGCCTATTTCCATACAACATTCCTTTCGAAAATCTGCAGTAATATTCATCCTATCCCCACCACATTTTTCTAGGAATTTACTATGAATAAATCTAACCCTTTGGATGAAAGTCATAGACATCCTATATTCATTATCTGAATTATGATCCCATGCCACCAACTTTGCTTTTGCTTCATTTAAACCAGCATAAATGATACATTTCATTGTTTCAAAATGTGGGTTATTAGGATATTCCTCCATCAATTGTTTTTGAGCTTCAACAGAATGGTTCCCCCCAAGCACATAATAATTCTATTCAAAACATTTTGACTTATTAAATGCTTCTTTGTTGGGAAATTGAAGTGGATCAACAAGAAGCACATAACTAACCACATGAGCATATGGATTGTACCTCATCAATGTCTTCAAGTTGTGAACATGCAGATGATGTGGCTTTCTGACTTGATATTGGCATTGTCCTTCACTTGCCTTGTATGTTTGTCTGACATTTAACTGAAATGTACAACCACCATCAATTAAGTTTCTGTTTGTCAAATTCTGTCGAATGGAATTTTGTTTTGTTTTGATAATGCCATCATCTAAATCAGCTCCTGGTGTAATGATTTCTCTGCTTTCTTTTGAAGTTTCACTAGGTTCTTGACTACTAGTAATGACTACTTCAAGATCTTCAACTCTACTTTTCTTCATCATAACATTCTCAATAGATTTATTCTTGGGCATTGTTACTTTTGGTCTTTTACGACTTTTCTCAGTGCCAATGTCATCTTCAGTAATGGCAAAATATGCTTCACTATCAATTTCAACTTCATCGTCCTCAAAAGTAACTTGTTTACCCTTGCTAGATTTATCCATCAGAGGCCTTTTTTTCTGATTCTTTGGATGTAGTTTTGTAGCATCATCAATTACTACATTTTCCATGTTTTCCATATCTTCTTCTGACACTGAGTAAAAATGGCTGACAACTTTCATGATATCATGCTCTATGAAATGAATGCCTCCCAACCTAATTGAACAACTTTCAACAAAATTATGCCAAACAAAATATCATATGTCAATAAAAACAAAGTTAAAAAAATATAGCGAGACACTTTCAAGAACGCAAAATAAAAATACAAATAACAATACTTATGATGTTTTGTGTCATCTCATTTACGATTTGTTTACACAACTTTGTAGATACCTCTCTCGTGTCATATAATGAATATGATAGTCGGTATTTAATCCTTTCATGTGACTTGGGAGCTTTTGTAAGTACGTAAACAACTTCAGTGTTTGGCACCGAACACATATCTATGACTCTTCCCATCACCTCCAAATTTTCATTATTATGGGGTATATCAATATATAGATATATATTCACATTTGTGCTTTCTCGTTCTTTCACATACCAGACTCTTGATGGAAATTTCACCTCTTTTGAATTTTTCCAGTCTGAAATTATCTTCTTATCACTTAAGGCACTTGAAATATTTGTAGCCGTGAGCTTAGGTGGAGTTCGTTCACCAATGTTTTTTGAAGATGCACCTTTAAAAGTATTTGGTCTAGAAAGATTCACAGAAATTTTCCTTAATGCCATTTTCCTAAAAAATAAAAACACATAAATTAGTAATTAAAAAAACATATGAACTTAAATTAACAACCAAAATATACCATAAATTTTTAATTTTTATAATCAGAATCGCCCAGCAACCTCTAACGGGCAAGTGGGTCGATGGGCGGGCGGGAGGTCGGGTGAGGGATGATGGGGCTAAGTAGACATCTAGGCAAGTATGGGCGAGCCCCCCTACCCACGCGCCCCCCACAACCACCAAGCAACCTGTCCCCAACCAATGCCCTCCCCTCTACCCCCTTACCCATGCGCCCCAACTCTCCACCCCTCCTGACTCTCCACCTCCCCAAAACCCCCTACCCACGCCCACACCCTCACTCCCCCGGCCACCACACCCCACCCCCGCCCACACCCCTACCCTCACCCTCGTCCCCCCCCGCCACCACTAACCCCTACCCCAGCCACTCCCCTCTCCTCCCTTCACCCCCAACACCCACCCCCCCGCGAGCCCCGCTCCCCGCCTCGCCTCCCTCCTTCCCACCCCCGCTCCCCCACCCTCCACTCCCCTCGGCCCCACCTCCTCCCGGTCCGCCCCTCCGCCACCCCCTTTCCCCCCCTCCCCTCCGCCTCGGCCACCCCCCCCCTTTCCCCGTCCCCTCCCCTCCCCCTCCGCCTCGGCCGCCCCCCCCTTTCCCCCCCCCCTCCCCCTCGACCGCCCCCCCCTTCCCCCCCCCTCCCTTCCCCTCCCCTCCCCCTCCCCCACGGCCACCCCCCCCCTTTCCCCCTCCTCTCCCCTCCTCCCCACGCCACCCCTCCACTCTCCTCCCCCTGGCCCCGCTCTGCTGGCCTACTCCGCCCCCGGGCGGCGCCGGGCGGAGGACCTGCACGGGGCCGCGTGCAGGACCTTCACCCGGTGTCGTGCCCCCGCGGGCCGCCCGGGGCAAAGGAGGCCAGCAGAGCGGGGCAAGGGGGAGGAGAGTGGAGGGGTGGTGCGGGGAGGATGGGAGGGGGAGGGGAAAGGGGGTGCGGCCGAGAGGGAGGGGAGGGGGAGGGAAAGGGAGGGGTGGCGCGGGGAGGAGGGGAGAGGAGGGGGAAAGGGGGGGTGGCCAAGGGGGAGGGGAGGGGGGGGAGAAGGGAGGGGTGGCGCGGGGAGGAGGGGAGGGGGGGAAAGGGGGGGGCGGCCGAGGGGGAGGGGAGGGGAGGGGGAAAGGGGGGGTGGTCGAGGGGGAGGGGAGGGGGAGTGTGGGTGTCGGAGGGGGAGGGGAGGGGGAAAGGGGGGGTAGCCGAGGGGTAGGGGAAGGAGGGGGGGAGGGGAGGGGGAGGGGGAGTGGGGGTGGTGGAGGGCGGGCGGCCGAGTGGGGAAGGGGAGGGGATGGGAGGGGGTGGGGGAGGGAAAGGGGGGGCGGGCCCCCAAGGGGGGGGGGGAATGGGAGGGGAGAGGGGGGTTGGGGGAATGCAAGGAGGGGGTGGCCAAGTGGGGAAGGGGAGGGGATGGGAGGGGGTGCGGGAGGGAAAGGGGGGCGGGCCTCGGGGGGGGGAATGGGAGGGGAAAGGGGGGAGGTGGGGAAGGGAAGGGGGGAGGTGGAGCCGGGCAGGGGGGTGTTAAGGAAATACGAAGGGTGGGGCACGGGGGGTGGCTGGTGGGGCGCATGGGTTGAGGGAGAGTGGGAAGGGACATGGGCAGCATGACGACGGCCCACCCACGGCTATTGGGCGATTAAGTTTGATCGGGCCCACCATGTTCACGATTGACATAATCGTTATTTTGGTTTGGAAAACTTATTAATTTAAAAAATATATATATATTCTTCATTAAATTAATTTAATATGAAAAATTTGAAGAGAAAAAATGAACTTACCTTTCACTTGCGATAATTGTTCGTTGAATATGTTGTTATACAACTGCTCCACAAATTCACGAGTCTGTCAACGAACTTCAGAAAACCTAGATGTGACGTGAGTAATTGTGATAATGAAATTTAATATATAAGTGAAATTAAGAAGATGTTTTTCCGTACGATTTATGTGGGATAATTTGTTTTAAAATATTATAAAGTGAATATTGTAGAATTTTTTTACAACGGATTGAATGTGGGATTAATTTGTTTTAGAATATATTATAAAAATTAAAAAAAAATTCTGTTGTTTAGTAAATATTATATGATTTAACTATTAGAATAATTAATGTACAAGTTGTAGTTTACAATTTTAATTTTAGTGATTTATTTCATAAAAAAATTTAGTTTACATTTTTCAATCAATTATAGAGTAAAATAATAAAGGTAAATAAATCTAACAAACTTTTGGAGGGAAATATTTTTGCGAAAATTTTTGGAGGGAAATATTTTCGCGAAATTTTAATTTTAGTGATTTATTTCATAAAAAAAATTAGTTTACGTTTTTCAATCAATTGTAGAGTAAAATAATAAAGGTAAATAAATCTAACAAACTTTTGGAGGGAAATATTTTTGTGAAAATTTTTGGAGGGAAATATTTTTGCGAAATTTTTTGGAGGGAATATTTCATTCTTTAGGCTATATAATATTCTTAGGAGACTCCATTTGTATCATTCAACATCTCCTATTTGAAAGGGATGGATTGTTCTGATAGTGAAGTTTCGATTTATACACCATCAACATCTTCATCGCGTAACAACTCTATTCATATTGATGAATATAGCGGGAATTCTTCCACTATGAATAGAAAGTCAATTCTTCCACTTAGTCCCGATTCTAAGGACTATGAGAGCAGCACTGATGAAAGAGGGGATGGAGAATTTCAAATTAATAAAGAGTCACAGATTCCACTTAGTCCTAATTCTAAGGACTATGAAAGCAGCGGTGATGAAGAGCATGATGGTGAAGTTCAAAAGAATGGAGTGTCACGATGTCCACTTAGTCCTAATTCTGAGGACTATGAGAGTAGCAGTTTTGAAGAGCATGATGGTGAAGTTCAAAAGAATGGAGTGTCACGGTGTCCACTTAGTCCTAATTCTGAGGACTATGAGAGCAGCAGTTTTGACGTGCATGATGGCGAATTTCAAAAGAATGGAGTGTCACGGTGTCCACTTAGTCCTAATTCTAAGGACTATGAGAGCAGCAGTGATGAAGAGTGTGATAATGAATTTCAAAAGAATGGAGTGTCAAAGTGTCCACTTAGTCCTAATTCTAAGGACTATGAGAGCAGCAGTGATGAAGAGTGTGATAAAGAATTTCAAAAGAATGGAGTGTCAAAGTGTCCACTTAGTCCTAATTCTAAGGACTATGAGAGCAACAGTGATGAAGAGTGTGATAATGAATTTCAAAAGAATGGAGTGTCAAAGTGTCCACTTAGTCCTAATTCTAAGGACTATGAGAGCAGCAGTGATGAAGAGTGTGATAATGAATTTCAAAAGAATGGAGTGTCAAAGTGTCCACTTAGTCCTAATTCTAAGGACTATGAGAGCAGTAGTGATGAAGAGCATGATGATGAATTTCAAAAGTGTGGAGTGTCACGGTGTCCAATTAGTCCTAATTCTAAGGACTATGAAAGCAGCAGTGATGAAGCGCGGGATGATGATTTTCAAAAGATTGGAGTATCAGTGATGAAGGACATGATGATGCAGTTAGTCCTAATTCTAATGAGTATAAAGGTAGCAGTGACAAAGGACAGGATGTAGCATCTTCAATAAGTAAACAGCCACATTTTCAACATAGTCCTAATTTTATGGACTATGAGAGTAGCACTGAAGAAGGGGAAGATGAAGAGTATCCTCTAAGTCAATATTTGAAAATCAGATCTGATCATAGTGTGGATAACATTCCTCTTAATGATGATGAATATTCTTATAAAAATGATGATCCAATGATGGAGATGGTGCCAAGAAATATTGTATTGAGGAGTAGGAGCAGGCCTTTTCGTATCAATGCAAGCTATTCTAGTTATACAAGGGGTAGAGCAGAATATCTGACGAGAAGAAGTTCTATCAGCGCTCTCATTTCAAGTGAATGTTGCCAAAAGAATTGCTTGAAACATATGGATTTCACATTTGCATTAGAAAGCAGGAAGAGATATTTGTCAATGAATAAAAGCATGCAAAACTCATATTTAGTTGGCTGCATGCAATCTACATTGTCAGGTTATGATTATCGTATTAGGAATTTATTATTGTGTAGAAAAGCTTTCAAAATGTTTCATTCAATTGGGAATTTTCGTCTCTTGAGAATTCAAGAAAATTTGGAAAAGGATCCCACATTTTATTCAAAAGTACGTCATAAAAGACAGTTTGGGCCATTATCAAATACTGCAATGTCATGGATGAAAGATTTCTTTTCAAAGCATGGAGAGTGTATGCCAAATAGAGAGACAATACATATTCCAGATAATTTTTCAAGACGAGAAATCTACAACTTATACAAAGAATATGCAGAAAGTGTTGAGGGACATGGCCAATTTATTACATATCAATATTTTGTGAAGATATGGAAGAAAGAATTCAATAATGTACGTATTCCTAAGAAGACAAGGATGGGGATTTGCAATACATGTGCTTCTCTTAAATCAAAAAGGGACAAATGTGAAGGCTCAGAAAGAGGTAAGCGTTCATAACTTTTACTTTTAAAATTGTATAGTCATCAACTATGAAAACATATTTCTTAATGAATTTCTTTTATGTTGTGTAGATTTAATTGTCAAAGAACTTCAAGAGCATCGCGAACAACAAACAAATGAAAGGAAGAAGTTGTACAAGCATCGAAAGAAGTGTTATGATAATCCGAATAAATATTTGGGTTTGATAATTGATGGTATGGACCAGAAGAAAACACTTTTACCACATTTTGTTCGCACACCCAAAAATTTACAAGAGGAAAATTTTATTCAGTTTCACTTGGTCAGTTGTATGGTCTTCAATGGGAAAATGTTGCCAAGGGTGTACTTCACAGCTCCAAATATTCATAATGATGCAAATCTGACCATAACCATAATTCATGATGTGATTTCTCATTGGTCTGGTAATCTTCCTGAAGTTTTGTATCTACAATTGGACAACACTTGCCGTGAAAACAAAAATCAGGTTGTTTTTGGATATCTAAACATGCTTGTTGAATTGAGAATTTTTCAAAAGGTAAAGGTTGGTTTCCTTCTTGTTGGGCACACTCATGACCATATTGATCAGATGTTCAGTCGTTTTTCAGTCACATTGAGGAGAAAGGAAGTTGGGAGCTTGCCATCACTAATTGAATGTATTAAGAAATCATACATGCCAGAACCTACTTTTGATGTGTTGGAAGAAACTATTGACATGCGAAGGTTTATTCTAGGATCATATGGTGAGGGGAAATGCATTGAACAACTAATGATATTAGCTTCCAACATCAATTTCGTATCAAAAAAATTGATGGAAAAACACTAATATGGGGCAAGAAGTTTTCAACTACTACAGAATGGGCACCGTCATCAGGTTTGCAATTTTTGAAGTTCATTCCAGATCGTCCAATATTTGCATCAAAAATATTGTTATTACAATCAGTTGGTGAAGTTCAAAATGCACGCAGACAGAATAGACATATGAATTATTCTGATTGCTTAGAAGAAATTAAAAAATGTATTAGATATACATATGAGTACTTTGACATTGCTGATTCAGTTTGGTGGGAGTTATTTTTCAATAATCAAAGTGATATCATTTCAACAACAACAAATGAAGATATACCTTTGAAAAATCCATTTATTTGGCCACAAAATGTGTCGAATGAACATGAGGAAGTAAACATTGTTGAACAACAACAAAGTCAAGGTATTATTAATTCTTCACAGGCAATGGAAAGAGAGATGTATATTGGTTCCAGAAGGTCTCGTGCACAACGTGAATCCATGGAAGACCTTTATAGGGGGTCAGTACATGATATTAAGGAGGGTTGCATGATTGCAGTGCTAGCAGATGGAGATCCCAATGGCTATCCATTTTGGGTTGCTAAAGTTATAAAGGTCTTTACAGAAAATGAGGATGTTACAGGTGTTGAAGTACATTGGTATGCCACAAATATACACCCATTCAATGGTGTGTATAAGCCAGAGATGGTAGTTGACAAAAAAAAATGGCAGAAAAAGAAAAAGAAAGGGTACAAATATAAATCGCCGCCGCACAGACATATTACAATTGGAGGATGTTGACATACTTGTTTATGATTTCAATTTAACAAAGAGAGGAACTCTTCGCTTCAAGACGATAGAGATTCTGAAAAGGTTGTTACCAGAAGGAACAGTGTTGACATGGGAGTCTGCTGAAACTAGTCGTAGATCTAGAAGACTTTTGAAACCTGGAATGTTGGGCATGCATGTGGACTCAGATGGGGCACTAGTTGATGAAAGAGAAGAATATGGAACATCTTCGTCAACATCCAGTCACTCATCTGAAGATGTGAATCCTGATGGTGCGCAAGAAAATATGAGTGATTTTGAATAATTGTTTAAGACAGTTTATATAACTGATGTATGCATCGTATATTCAAATAAAATTAATGTTTTCCATATGTTGTTAAATGAGAAGTTATGAAGCATTTTTATATGTCTTAAGTATGATAAATTTTATTGTTTAAATATCTACAATGCAATATCAAATTAGAGATATAATGTTTGTTTTATTTAGTATAGAAAGAAAGACTTTGGAATTCATTTAGTGATATAATTTGTTCATAATGTCATGGTTTTTTAATTTTACAGTTGAAAAAATTTCAATTTCTTTTGTATCTAGCATGTTGTGGTTGAAAACACATTAAATTTATACTTAGGAAAGAAAAATGATATTCTACCAAAAACATTAATGTGTTTTTTCCTCAAAAATAACTTTGTTTGAGACATAAAAAAATTGGTTTTATTAGTACTTTTAAAAAAATTTGAAAATTGACCCTAAAAAAAAAGATCATTCTTCCAGTATCATTACTTTAATTTTGAAGCTATATTTTGCACAAAAATTTCATAGTAAATTTCGTATTCAACCATTTTTAAAACATGTTCAAAATTGACACCTAAAAAATAAAAACATCGTTCCAGTATACACACTTTTCATTTTTAGCACTGTTTTTGATGTTTTTTTGGGGTTTTTTTGCCAGAGTTCTCGTTTTGAGTTTATAGTTCCCGTTTCAAAGTTTACATTGTTTACAGAGGTATGGTATTGAAGCAGGCCAATGCCAAGGCTTCGTCCTCGACTTTATCAGTCGAACATAACTATGACAATATTGTAAAGCTGGTTGAGGTTTCTAAACCTGCCTTCCAGTTAACTAATCAGGCAGAATTGGAGGGTTTGCCCGACTCTTCGAATGGAGAATCAGGCTAGGCAAAAGGACAAGAGAGAGCAAAGCAGGTCCCGACCCATTGCAATTGTTGCAAGAAACGTGTTGGATT
The DNA here is from genome assembly GCA_031772625.1 of Pinus tabuliformis. Taxonomy (NCBI): domain Eukaryota; kingdom Viridiplantae; phylum Streptophyta; class Pinopsida; order Pinales; family Pinaceae; genus Pinus; species Pinus tabuliformis. Next base: position 745,063,815 of record CM062816.1, on the reverse strand, counting down.
GACAGGCTTCAATTGTCGTTGTGGGAACACCTTTTTCTCTTTGCACCGCTATTCGGACAAGCATAATTACCCCTTTTATTATAGGGCAATAGGCTGAGCGGCCATTGAGAAAGAAAATCCTGTTGTCTAGGCGGAAAAGGTAGATAAGTTTTAGTTTGTTTCATATGTCATCCAATCTATGAAGCTAAGCTAAACCTTCAGAAACAGATTAACAACCTTTTCTGCTATGGTGTGTGATGATGATTAAAGAGTGGACATCTTTAAGATTTCATTTTATAGTTTGCTTTCTTGGAGCCATAAGTGTTTTGTTTGTTGTCTATGGATTGGATATCTTTCTAAGGATGGCTATCTACACTCATATTTGTCTTGTGATTAATCTTGTACAATAATATTTTAGAGGGTCTGGGCTATATTTTCTTGATTTACTCTGAAGTTTAACAACCACATGTTTTCGAGTTAGCAGGATTATTACCTATTAATCTATGTAACTTGTCTATTTCCCTGGAAGAATCAAGTATCATCAGTAGTTAACAACATCAACTTATCATCATTTTTTTTACATGTTTTTTGTTTCTGAATCTTTTGGATACACTGCTTGTATTTAGAATTTCAATGTTCAGTACTTGCCAATTTCATCTTCTAATTGGTTACCATAATTGTCACAATATTTATGTGCTTACCCCATGGCCAATAAAGCTGTCATGGAGGAAGCAGCAATGGAAGCCAAGCTCTGGGTACCCCAAATCTGGAGATGATGGAGTCCTGAAAGGCATGAAGCAGCTCCTACAATTGCAGCTATCAAAGAAAAAATAACCATGAAACCCGTTGGTGAAAGGTCAACTCAAAAATGGCTATTGTGGAATCAACTTCGAACTCCAAAAATAATCAAAATACCTATCATGTAGCTTGATAGCTATAACCCAGATTTCCCAAAATTTCTATCAATTTTTTACCAAAATCATACTGAAATTTCTACCTCGTTGGACTACTCTTTTAATTAATATAATTGACCTCTACCTCATTGGACTACTCTTTTAATTAATATAATTGACGTTGGATGAGCCATCGATCTCACAACATTAATGCCAAACATATTTTTTTGGCATACAGAACATGCGGGCCTGCCAGGCCGAGCGAGTTATGGAACAGACAAACACGGGTAGGACTACTACAAATCAATTCCAAACACCAAAACTCCAGATGTCGGAGTTGGTGATGGGACAGATTTGTAATTAAAAATTCCTGGAAATAAGTCAAAAAAGCATGCTTAAACGCTGCAAAACGTCAGATGATTATGCTCAGCGATCGTTATATATTAGGAAAGCCAGAACACTATCCACATTGTAGAAATTTGTTCCATTCCACTGGCCAATCTCAGAGAACCCTTAAATTGTGTATAGTTATCAGATTTTTGTTTTCAGCATTCAAATCTTGTTGAAGTTATTGTGCTAATCAAACTCAAAATTTTTGAGTAGGTACATGAATGGTTTCAGAAAAGCCTGTTAATTAAGGAAAGTGTAATGATAATGGCTATCTCAAGCTAATTTTGAAGAACAATTTGACACTTGGGTACCAACCTACAGTATGGAAGCTAGGTCCCCACATGAGTTTTGCCCATTCTTTTGGGAATTGGGTTTCATTCAAGACTGTTATCGAGTGGGAAGTTTCATGCCCCTCTACTGAATTTGGAGATTATGTTGCTATCAATTGATAGGAATGGCGGTTTTTCTTTAGTTTAAGAAGTTTTGGGTACCCTTTAGGCTCACTACTGTGATGCAAATGGATGGGCTGGGGAGCTGCATGCATTTAAAACAAGTTTGCATTATGCCCCTGAATTTGAGTGCTACTGTTCAAAAGAATGCTAATATACCCATTGCATATTTAGATATAGATGGGCTTGTCTTAAAATCAGGAAGGGAAAATGAGGATGATTTAGAAAGTGGTATTATAGTCACTAAAGCAGAGGCTCCACCATTCCTAGCATTGATCAAAAAGTTTTTTGGAAAAATAAGGTATAGGTTAAGCTTAACATTAGTAGTTAATGCATCAGAAGATGACAATGCAGGGAACAATATAATTCAATGTGGGGTTGTCCAGGAGACAAATGCTAAGTTGTGTTTTTCATCTCATCACAATGCAGTGAAGGAGTCCACTGTTATTGCGGTTACAAACCAGTCTGAAGATATGGGTCTTGCAAAAGGCATGGATACCCTTTCTGGATGTTCGAAGAAGGAAAATGATGGGAATGTAAACAATAACCTAAAATCCAGTTGGAAAAAGCCTCCAAGGCCTCCAAGAAGAGCTAGGGATGCTTCCAGGGAAAGGTATGTGAATAGTATTTCTAATACCCTTTTTGGATGTTCGAAGAAGGCAAATGATGGGAATGTAAACAATAACCTAAAATCCAGTTGGAAAAATCCTCCAAGGCCTCCAAGAAGAGCTAAGGATGCTTCTAGGGAAAGGTATATGAATAGTATTTTTGATACATCTTTGCGAAGAAAAGCAAGGCTAGAAAGAATGAAATCAGCAAGAAACTACAAGTTTGCAAAGCCTTCTTCTGAAAAAACAAGCTTTTGGGCCCTGTTCGTTACTCTTTCCTTCGGTGTTATTATGATAACTCAAGGTAGTCACTACTCTTTTGCTTCACAATTGTCTCCTTTGAAGTTAAAGATAAATACCTTTATTGCTTAGAGGATCACGACTTTATATTGTTCTTAACCTAAAAGAAAAGAAACTCTAGCCCACAGGCAATGTATCCATTAGATTGATGTCATTGCAAGGATCATAGAGTTCTACATGTTGGTTTTGTTTCATCAGTGTATTCTGAATGTAAAATGTGATTCTCCATTTTCCTTATTCCACTCTGGCAATTTGATTTTAAGGTTTTGTGCTGGAAAACGTCAGGGACCAAACATAACTCCATGCTTATTATGCACCCATGATCTTACTATGGCTTTGGAATAATTATTAGAGTAGTTTCCATGAAAAGTTTCTGATTTCACTCTCTGTTAGGCATATTCACCAAAGCTTATTCTCTAGTCAATAATGTCATAGCTTGAAATAGGATTTTGCAATCCTACCAAAATCTTTCGGTAAATTTTGCCATAAGGATTAAAATTTTGCAAGACCTATTTTTACTTCTGTTATGTCAGCCTGATGAATTGGATCAGTGGGAGAAGCTTATGTTTGCTTCCATGGCTTCGGAATAATTATTAGAGTAGTTTCCATGAAAATTTGCTGATTTCACTCTCTGTTAGGCATATTCACCAAAGCTTATTCTCTAGTCAATAATGTCATAGCTTGAAATAGGATTTTGCAATCCTCCCGAAATCTTTCGGTAAATTTTGCTATAAGGATTAAAATTTTGCAAGACCTATTTTTACTTCTATTATGTCAGCCTAATGAATTGGATCAGTGGGAGAAGCTTATGTTTGCTTCCCTAGTTTCTTTTTAGGTATGTTTTCACAAGGCACTGATACCCTGCAAAATTTATCACCAAAATCAGGACAAGCAAGTCAATTGTCTATGCACAATTTCACAAGTCGTGTCTCAAATAATGAATCAGCACCGGCCAGTGTAAACCTCTCCTACCTACCATTGCTTTAATTCCTCAAATTACTATTTTGGTGATATCAAAATAAGTAGGGCCAGAGATTAAACTAGGACTAGGCCAAGGACAATAAGAATTTTTCTGCTACTAGAGATTCAATGATCCTTAATATGGGAATTCTCATGCTCGTTACTTTTAGGTAGTATTCTTACAATAAACATATTATGTTAGAAAAAATGAAGACATTCTTTCAGAAATTGGATGCTATCAAATTCATAATCAATGAACCACCTATAGTTGGTTGTTCTTGCAATGTCTGTAGTTTTGGTTAGCTCTTATAGTTTGCATCATTAATTGGTTAAAATACATGGAATCTACTGTTTTTTTTTCTTCTTCAACTAATACATAATAATCCCATTTTCCACATTAATGATGACGTGGATAGTTTATGATAAATATTTCTAACAACTGGTTGGAATCTGTAATTTCTAGTTATTGTAAGACATTTTTATGATCAAGTGAAGAATGAGTCCATGTAGGTCAGTTTCTCATGGTGATAGAAAACAAAATCCCTTCACAAGCTTAGTTACATTCCCTAATTGAATTTCGGTAAGTAATTTGTTGTTGTAATTATGTCATAATAAGATGAAATAATATGTGTTTTAATTGTTTACTACAATCATAGCTTCGCAATAAGAGAATTTGAAGATGCCTCTGTTTTTCATTAAACACCAAACCAAGGTTTGTTATGAAGCATGATCACTGGTTCTAAAGGCTGTAACAGAGGTCCAAAATTGACCAAAAACACCATGTAACCATATGAACCTAGAATCCACTATAAATTGATGATGAATCATGAGTAAGTTTGAATGACAAGATGCTGCAACAAAACTCCAGTCATATAGGTTGGGTTGAATGCAGTAGCTTTCGCTTGGAAGAGAAATCTGGAGGTAAATTAATAGTTTTTATTCGAAACAGAGTATGCAAGGTTCTGTTTCTTGTTGATTGAAAAAGCCAGGGGACATAGGCTCTACATTTTACAAAGCAATAGCACAACCTTTGTATTGGCCAATGTTCATTGTTGCCACTTTAGAAAATAATATCTTGGGTGTTATATGGATGCAACAAACATAAAAAATGATGGACATTGAAGTGGGTAGCGTAGTCAAGAACATATAAAGATATGTAGTGCCTAGTTACTAATGCAATGAGGTGGTATTTAATTGTTTACTACAATCATAGTTTAAGAAGCAAATCCAGTTGTCAAGGCAGGAAAGGTAGATAAGTTTTAGTTTGTTTCATATGTCAGCCAATCTATGAAGCTAAGCTAAACCTTCAGAAATAGATTAACAACCTTTTCTACTATGGTGTGTGATGATGATTAAAGAGTGGACATCTTTAAGATTTAATTTTATAGTTTTCTTTCTTGGAGCCATAAGTTTTTTGTTTGGTGTCTGTGGATTGGATATCTTTCTAAGGATGGCTATCTACACTCATGTTTGTCTTGTGATTAATCTTGTACAGTAATATTTTAGAGGGTCTGGGCTATATTTTCCTGATTTACTCTGAAGTTTAACAACAACATGTTTTCGAGTTAGCAGGATTATTACCTATTAATCTATGTAACTTGTCTATTTCCTTGGAAGAATCAAGTATCATCAATAGTTAACAACATCAACCATCATCATTTTTTTACATGTTTTTTGTTTCTAAATCTTTTGGATACACTGCTTGTATTTAGAATTTCAATGTTCCCTACTTGCCAATTTCATCTTCTAATTGGTTACCATAATTGTCACAATATTTATATTCTTACCCCATGTCCAATAGAGTGAGTGCCCAAGCTGTCATGGAGGAAGCAGCACTGGAAGCCAAGCTCTGGGTACCCCAAATCTGGAGATGATGGAGTCCTGAAAGCAACTCCTACAATTGCAGCTATCAAAACAAAAATAACCATGAAACCTGTTGCTTCATTCCCCACAGGAAAATAGATTGGAGAAAACCCTAGAGGAAGAGCTCTTCCACGAGCTACAAGTCAATCATGTAGTCATTTAACAACACAGATCTTCATATATTTAGCCCAAAAAACACAACATGTATGGAAGGAAAAAGAAAAATTGTGATTCATCTAGAGATTTATCTGAATCTTGAATTAATAAAAGTTGAAAAAAGAAAACAAAACTTAAGACATAGATATTAGTGAACAGTAAAGATTTTATAAAATGTATCAGTTTATCATATTGTAAATGCACCAAAAAAACAATATGTATATTTACTAAGAAATTAGTAAGTACCTATATAGTAAGTGTGGTAAAGGGTGTTATTGAGAGCCCATCTAACAATAACACCCACAACAAGAAACATGCAAAAATTCAATAGCAGTAGAAAACCTGCAAGAGACTTCACCACTCCCAATGCCATTATAATTATAAAAATATGGTTTCTTTACAAACTATAAGTACTGACCAAATGGGGCTTGATTTGGAGATTTTCCGGACTGCCTATTAGTGTGAGAACACATGAAAATGGCCATGAAATTTCTGGCATTGTAGATGCCACTAGAAGTGATGTCTGTGTCCAACATCTGCCAGAAGGTCAACATTTTTCCTCCATATTAGGTGCAAAAATAAAGATGGAAGAAATGATGAAACTCATATTTCCTTTATAGTAAAAATCAATCAGCTACAAAAAGGTATTACATACCTGCAAAAAGAACCTGCCTTCAGAATTGGAGGGTTTTCCCAGCTCTTCCGATGGAGAATCAGGCCAGGCAGAAGGACAAGAGAGAGAAAAGTAGGTCCCAACCCGTTGCAATTGTTGCAAGAAACGTGTTGGATTGATAGGCTCCAATTGTAGTTATGGGAACACCTTTTTCTCTTTGCACCGCTATTCGAAAAAGCATAATTTTCCCTTTGATTATAGGGCAGCAGGCCGAGCGGCCATTGAGAAAGCAAATCATGTTATGAAGGTGGAAAAGGTAGATAAGTTTTAGTTTGTTTCATATGTCAGCCAATCTATGAAGGTAAGCTAAACCTTCAGAAACAGATTAACAACCTTTTCTGCTATAGTGTGCGGTGATGATCTCAAACCCTACAAAAGCTCACATGGCCTTCAATATATCATCAACCCCGCTGATGGTAAATGACCTGCCTTCCTCTAAATTGAGCAATTTAACGACCCCATTTCCACCAGTACGAGTACCTACGCACTCACAAACCTAACGACTCCATTGTCTGCCAGTAATGAGTACCTGCATACTTGCAAACCTAAACCCACCGCCTTATCGCTTAAATCGACATAAACCTTGATGGCCTTGGTGAATTTCCCATTGCCATCAGACAGCAACAGAACTTTGTTATTATCTCCTCCAATCCCAAGATAATCCTCCAGTGCTTTAAGCACGAAGGATGCCTTCGTTTACGGAAACACAGGTGATTAAATCCACACCCTGAGCTCGTCCACCCTCTGAATGAAGTCGGGGACATGCTTTTCAAAACAAGTCAGAGTGAAGGCTCCCAGAACTACAAGGAGGATGAAGGAGGGAAATGCGTTGTGAAGGAAGAAGCACTTGGAAGTAGTGTTGAGCAAGAGCAATCCAGGTAATCCAGGTAATGTCAAGCAAGGGCGAGGTTGATCTGAGCGTGCGAGTATAATTTGTAATTAAATTTTTAACTAACTTAACACTAGTCCAATCAATCCGATGGCTGAAACTATTTTAATCGTCTCCAATATTTTCTACGAGAATTGTGTTATCATTACTTCATCATTCACCAATGGCTACCAATGATTTTATGGACAAGAATGTTGTATTCATAAAGCTCTGGGTCAAACCCGAAAACAAGGTTCTATTCATATTTACTTATGCTTTTTCTCTTCAAATTATTTATGGATAATTTATTTCTTTAGTGGGAACAAAATATTTTCACTAGCAAAAAATGTTTCGTTGTGGGTGCATTGCTTTTTATTGTCCACAACAAAATTTAATGTGATTTATGTAATTTGACACTAGATCTATATAGGCATTTATGATTTCCTATAGATAGCATCTGATGTGATGTGATTTTTATTTGTGGCAGATGTGTTTTGACTGTAATACAAGGAATCCCACACGGGCATTGGTCACTTATGGGATTTTCATTTTCCAGGATTATTCTGCATCTCATGGCAGTCTTGGTGTTCACATTATCTTTGTGAGGTATGTATTTTATTTTTTACTACTCAAATTGCAATGTGCATTTCTTTGTTTAGGCACTAAAACTGCTCAAGGGTGCTTGTCCACTTTGTGGTTCCTTCTTGTATTTGTGATGTATGTAAGAAAACTAATTAAAAGTAAAGTAGCATATTCTGTTTTGAGGGTTTTGTTGAATTTGTGATGTCTTCTTCACAACAAGTTTTTTAAATTAAAATTAATATGGCATAACCCATTTTGAGGATTTTGTTTAGCATGAGTGGCACTATCTCCTTGTAATGCATATTGAATTGATACATTGCAAATTTCTATGTTAAAAATGCGCATTAGTGAAGATGGTTTTCTGATATTTAGTGTAGCACAATAGTATTTAGCATAGGAGGGCCTTCATGAAATGTCTTCCACTACAATCATTTACGTGAGAGATATGCCTTGGTCTTCTCATCACCTTAAGGCAGAGCTTTTAATTTTTCTATAATTGTAACATATTATCCCTCATTCAGGTACTAACATTTCGTAGAGGTACTTATGTGTTTTGTGTTTCCCTATTGTCTTTGTGAAATCGTTTTAATTGCAATCTAACTTAAAATAAAAAATTAAGTGACATATATTTCCACAAAGATTTTGATATGTATTAATGACATTATCTCCTTGTAATGCATATTGGATGATACATTGTAAACTTCTATGTTGAAGTGCATATTAGTGAAGGTTACATTATGATATTTAGCTTAACATAATAGTGATTAACATTGGATAGTCATGATGGATATGTTGGTACAATTAATAGCAACTAATAAACACAACATTACATCATTTTAAGAGGGCATACATTGGGTTAACGTAATTGGATGTGGTGGTTTTGAACATATCATGGTGTATATCCCTACATGTACGCTCATAAAATGTTGCAGTGCTAGGTGCATATTCGTTATCTACAATCAAATAGGTGAGTGCCCTATTTCATGTAAAATTTTGTATATGGTAGGAGATATGTCACATTTCAATTATGATGTTTATGTGTTGTAATTGGTTATTGCATTCTTTACTTGGAGACAAAACAATATTGTCTACCACTAATCAACATGGAAAAATACCCCTTAAGACTAAATTTTGTTGCCAATGATGTACTATTTTACAAAGATTGACTGAATTTTACTGTATCTATGGGGGACCCATGAGAAGCTATTTTGGTTAATTCCACCAAAAGCTTTCACTTGGGAATTTTACCTAGTGTCATCCCTTTCAAATTTGTGCCATTCGGGTGGGACAAAGCACACTGAAAATAGATTAACCTGAAAAGTCAACTAATACTTCATTGCCAAGCAGAGAGGGTTTATGAATGACCCTATCAGAGAAATTTGGTGCATGTAGTGGTAGGCAAGACATTGTAGACCAGAGGTGTGAAGGTGCCTACTCAAATGCATGACTATTTTTGGTAATGTGAATTCATGGATGGGATATTACATTGGTTATAGTCTATGAAGAACAGGGGATGCACATGCGATTGGCTGATTAAGGCCACTTTATATTCTTTATGTTGTGTTTTGACATAAATTTAACTCTTTTTCTTGCTCACCTTTAGTTTTCTTGAATCTTTCCTAAACTATTTTAGGACTATTGTCTCTAAAATCCCTTTGAGTCACTTGTTTGTCTTATGGTTGGGCTAGAGCGAACATGGCTTAAGATATCAACAACTTCTCCTACTAAAAACTTTCTTAATTGATTTGTCTGTCTTTAGTTTCTTTTCTGCTCTTTATTTCTCCAGTTTCTATGATATTAGCCTTGTAATGAAACCATTAGAGAATATCCTCTCTTTGTAGTTTTTCAACTAAATATATTGACATTTGGCATTGCATCAAGAGGTGAACTCTATAATCTACATATCTGGTATGCCAAAAACCATAAATATATAAATTTGATGTATGATCAATAAAATATAAACCAATGTAGATTTGTATTAACTGTGTATCTATCATGTGTTGAGATTCAAGGCGCAAACATTTTTTAGAGTGGAAAAACTTAAGGAAAGGTTCACGCTTCAAAGGATTTTTTCCATCTTCGTGCTTCAAAGATCTAGGGTTAAGATATATCTATGCGGGATGATTTGAATTATGATACAAATAAATGTCACTTTTTGATATATTCATCTCCATCTCTCTCAACCATGTTTGACATTTTTCTTATTTCCTATTTTGGTTGGCTTGCTAAATTATGACCACATTTGTGCTTGTTTATTGCAATATATTCTTCATATTTCTTGCAAACAATATCATACTAATCACCTTGGGCCTAGAGTATACGAATTTACTAGAGAATGAATTCATGGAAATCTTTTGGTTATGTATTATAGCTGCGGATGTGAGCATACACAATGGAATAAAAGAAGAAAATTGGAAATATAATGAATAGAGGGAACATGTTGAATGTTGGAAAATATCACCAGTAAGTATCTCCACTAAGGAGCATTACTAATCCAAATTCACACCTTGTTACATAATAAAAATATGGGTTAAGAAAATTCATCATGGCTACTTGTAAAAAAAAAAAAAATTAGTGGGTCCAATTTTGGACCATTGACCAGTCCTATCTTCATTATCTTAGTGTCTTCCAAAAGATCTCTAGGCAACAACCAACTGCTCCTACAAGCTATAACGTTGATCCATAAACATCTATAATCATGAATTCCCTTCATATTGTTGGGTATGTGTTATATTCTCTGTACCAGTAGCCTCATGCGTAGGTCATATATGTTAGTGGAAATGATATCATACACAATTGAGATATAACAAAAAATATTATCTGTCAAGATGCTAAAAAGTTAGTTGTAAACAATAAAATATGATGGTAAGTATAAGTCATCACTCTCATAAAAGTTAATATCGCTTGCCACGCACAAAGAGAAATTTATCCACACAAAGGAACAAGTTCATGTATCAGAACTTCAAATGTCGACCAAGTTAGTTTTGGATAACTTTAATGATGTCAGTTGAGCATAGTTGACTAGTTGTCTTGCAAAAATAAATAAATATGGGTTAGCATCATATAATTAGTCACATTTTTTCATAATGAATGTTTTCTTTACATTCCTATTGTTTTCTTATCTAAAACTCCACTAAGGAAAACTCAAATAATGCACATGCATGAAAATAGAAATCGAGAAAATGAAAGTTGATAACTCGATTGGTGTAGCAATTAATTCCTCCAATACATGTTGTGATTTTTCATGGAAAAGAAAGTGTGGAATATGATAATGCAACCTATACTCTTTCTAAAACAACGTTGCGAGATGCATGCAAGTTAGCTTCCACGTCCAATGAAGATATAGGAAATAAAGCTGAAAATGAAAGCATGTATGTATCTAGTTGGATTCACTTAGAATATTTGATCAACTGCATTAAAACTAGGCTTTTGTTAGTTCCACCTGCAGTTTTATATCCACTCTATTGTTTTGTAATAATGACCATCTCTATTAAATTATTTTTTCTATCTAAAATATGCAAGTTTTCCTTTTAACATGAAACCTTCTAAGAAATATTGTAGATAATGTTTTACTTGCTTGAATTATCTATCACATGGTCAAACTATATTTTTTCAGTATAAGAAGCATTTTATGAAAATCAATGAAATTCAAAGCTTCATTTGGAAAGGCCTTTGGGAAGCTTCAAAAACTTAAAATATTGAATGTGAATTATGTTTTGAGGATAGCAGAAAGCTTCATGGATAGAGAAAAGAATTTGGAAGATGAGTTCTCCAAGTAATATTGCTCTTTGAATAAGACCACTAGTTGCAGTGGATTTTCAATATAATTTATAGTTGTTTATCAAGCTTTAGCAAAAATCTTATCCTATTTTGATTGATTATTAATTGATGGATTTGTTATTTCTACGTATTGCACTTTCTTGGAGTTTTTGTGCTAACTAGTTTGAACTAATTGAGGATCAAACATTGGTGGTATTGATGTAATATGTTAAGCTATTATTTGTATTTAATCAATTATTTGTTGTAAAACATCAATTGAAGTGTTATATCTTGGAAATTACAAATATGGTAAATATGGGAAAACCATTGGTGCTTTGCATGTAAATATGCAAACAGATCAAAACTAGTCTTATTTTATTTTTTCATTATAATGATTACTGATGTTTTGAGTTTTAGTGATTGAGGATGGCCACAAGTGTTCCCTCAAATTGGAAGTTTGGTGTTGGAATTCAGTTTGGATTTTCCATTCAATAATCATAAAGAAACTGGAATCTAGAAGTTACATTCCAAAATAATCCTATTTGGGGGATTACTAGTGGTGATTGCTACATATTTTTTATGTTGAAAATTTGCTCCAAATCACAGCTAATATATTGTACCACAGGTCAGGAACATAATGGGAAGGGAAATGTCTTTGAAATTTATCCACTTATATTGTAGTGATCCATAAGTATAAGAAAAACATTAATAATTTTATATAGACTAGTTGGCTTATTCATATGTGATAATGGACCCAAATATTAGTTTTTATCTCAAGAAATACTCATCAGACTTCGGCATTCTTGACATCATCGACCTCCAGCCTTAGACTTATTCACTTAGCCTTCTACATTATCCAATTATATAGATGTATACAAGGTTATCCTATTATTGTATCATTTTTACTTCATTTCATTTTATTCTAGAATTAGCTTTGGCTTTTTCTAGGAGTTTTGTTTGCAATCCCACACTGTATAAGTAATCTACAACTTGAATTTTTTATCATGTAACTTAGTTGGCATGATTTTGCCTAGCATTCCTTGAAGGTTGAATATTAAGTTTACTAAGGTGTTATTTCCTATGATGATGTTTTATTTTCTTTGTTTATATAGGTCATCTTGCCACACAACAACCACTATTGCCCAACTGAAGAAAACTTGTTCGAGTTTCTTTCTTTTATGGGGAAAAATGGCATTGAAAATATTGTTGATGTTAAGTTATATATCATATAAATCCTTTATAGTATGCTTTACTTTATATTCCAGTGTTCATCGCCTTTCATGTCTTATACTTTTCATTGTATCTTATTTATTTTTCAGAAAAGGAACTCAGTATTAACGATAAGAAACAAGAATTAAAGAAAGAGGAGAAAAATAACACTAGAGTGACAAAATGAAAATTAAAGAGAGAGAGAAGAGAACTGGTCTAGTGGTACTTGTAGAGCCAATATCCCACATAAGACACACATAGAGACTGATGGTCAAGTCCTCACTTGCATTGCCTTGACAACACAATGATAATGTTTTGAAGTGATGAAACAATATTTCATGTGTACATTTTACTCCAACCAATATTAAGTTGGAAACTCATATTGTAATACTTCACATTTTATATAATATAATTTCTATGGGTGAAATTATTTATAGTTGCACTTGATATTATTTAGTATTATAATTCACATTTGTAAATTTGTGTTTTTATATTAGATGAACATGTACATTGTATGACACATATTTTTTTTAATTTAGTTGCAAAATCATACTAATTAATTTATGTTGATTAATAATGAATGCATAAAATCAATATAAAACTACTAAATTAGTATTTTATTTTGATTAATGACGATCACAAATAAAATGACTATACGACTAAATTAGTTGTTTGTAATGGTTTTTAATGAAAGTAAATGAAACGACTATAAACTACTAAAGTAGCCATTTATATAATGAATATGAAGCTACCAAAAAATAATAAATGATTACTGCAAATGATAAATTTGTGATTACAAATGACGACCAAATTTTGCATATATACGACTATTAATAGCTAATTTACAATAGCTTATAACATGACAAAAATTTAGTCATATTTCTTTGGCCATTAATTGGTTTCAAATGATGACTAGAATTTACATATATATGACTATTAGTAGCTAATTTACAGTATCTTATAACACGACCAAGATTTAGGTCATATTTCTTTAGTCATTAATTGGTTTTCTGGAGTGATTATTTAGTAATATATTTTGTTGTATATTTAGTCATTAATTGTAGAAATTAATTACTAAATCAATGACTAAATTAATGACCAAATTTATGACTAAATATAAAATTGAGACCACCAATTAATGACTAAGCTAAAAACAACTAAAAGTTGGTCGCGTTATAAGATATTGTAAATTAGCTACTATTGGTCACCGACAGAAAAATAGTCATTTATATGCAAATTTTAGTTGTTGTTTTAGTAACTAATTAACAATTTTGCACTAGTGGGTTGACCTCGAATTTAGGCTCAGAATCTGGGACCACGTGCTCTTAATTGGAAAGTTTGGGTTGCAACCGCATAGATGTAGGATATGCATGTGATTGGAGGCTCCCAACCACATGGATGCCTTATTGTGGGAGCGGTTGAGGGCTCAGGGCAAGGGAAAGGTGGTCCAGATTATGAATTGGCCACCTGGGGTGGTTTCTCACCCTCTAAGTGACTTGTAGCCCCTATAGGATGTGTGAGATGAAAGTTGGTTGTCAGTAGTCGGCCCCACTTTCTTAATGGGACCTAGGAGGTTGGGTCATGTCATAGTAGCTCTCCGTCTCATGTTTACCCTAACAGAATAGTGAAAGTGGATAAATATGGGGGGGTTACATATTGGTATCAGAGCATGGTTCAATATTAGACTAGATGGATGGAAATTTTTTGTCGTGCATGCATGTCAATTGTCTATATGGTTGTTATGCATGCATTGTCATGCAGGAGGTCATGGTATGCAGTTGGTATTATCATGCATGATGTCGGTACATTGATATGATTATGTATATACATGTATCATGCTAATCTGGATTGATTTTGTAGACGAGATAGCCTCCTCCTAAATTCACTAAGGTATGTTGATTATGTTTATATGTGATTATCTGAGATGGCATGTTTGCAGGAAGAAAAAGATCATAGATGACTAGAAAAATGGTAGATTACAATTCGCAAGACTCCTTTTACAGATCAGATGAGCAAGCAAGAGATGGGTACTCTCCTGACATAGCAAACACTTTGAGAAGTTTAAAGATAGAAATATGAAGTTGCAAGGCAGATAATTATAGGACAGTCACAGGAATGACTTTTCATGGCACAGGAGAAACAAGCAGAGGTTAATGCAGTTATCCTTTAGATTCGGTCATACTTACAAAGATAGGGACAACCACGTATTAGTTATGGACAGGAGCACATGACTAATGGGGCATATGGTAGCAAGTCTCATGGTGGGCACAAGTCGGACAAAAATGACACAGTCAGACATGGAAATTCTTAGGTACACATGATAGGAGAGGCAATGGACATGGGTTCTACTCAAGTTTTGGTTTAAACAAGTACCATGGTCATCATCGTTATCATCCTTACAAGAGGAGTGATAGAGGATATTTAAAGAATGAGTTCAAGAAATCTAGGCCACTTACATTTAATGGAGAGTTGAAGAAACTGAAATATGCAAAGGCATGGTTTCTTGGGCTGAAGAAGTTCTTTAAGTCACTTGATTACACAAAGAACATGAAGGCAAGGATAGTTTTTTGTAGTCTCAAAAGGGAAAGCAAAAATTTGGTGGGAAGATGTGAAGCGTGTCAGAGACATCAGGATAGAGGAGTTAATTTGGCATGAATTCAAGAGACTCTTCAGGAAGAAGTACTTGTCAAAAACGTACTACGACAGTAAGGCCAAGGATTTCAATGAGCTAAAGATGGGATTAATGACAGATGAGGAATACATGACTAAGTTCCTGGAGTTGTTGAGGTATGTGTCGTATCTTAAGGATGAGAAAACCAAACTTTAGATATTTATCAACGGATTTCCATTAAACATAGTTACCGATCAAACGTGAACTATTACCTCAAAACAGGTACTCTAGCCCAAAAACACCAGCAACAAAAATGAAAAAACAAGTTGAAAATGAAAAGTGTTGATGCTGGAATAACAATTTTTTTCGGGGTACATTTTCAACATTTTTTTAAAATGACATTAAGAACCAAATTTTTTTGTGCAAAAAAAACCCTGAAAACAAAAGAGTTGGTGTTGGAATAACGTCTTTTTTTTTCAAGGTACATTTTCAACCTTTTTTAATAATGACGTTAAAAATAAAATATCATGACTCTGAAAAACTTTAAATTTCCAACAATTTTCAAACATTAAATATAAAATATCACGTCTTTGAAAAGCCTTACAATTCCAATGATTTTTAGGCATGACATTAAATTTAAAATATCACGTATTTGCAAAACCTTAAAATTCCAACAATTTTCAAGCATGGTGCTAAGAAAAATATTTATAACTTTTTTCAACCACAGCATTAAAGATAAAATATCACGACTTAGAAAAACATTAAAATCTTGACAATTTTTCAACCATGGAATTAAAAACAAAGTTATGATTACAAAACAAGTTTTCAAAATATTTCAAGCATGACATTATGGAAAAAAATTATGACTAAAAAACTTTAAAAATTAACCCATGAATGAAAGAGTTATTATACCAAGAGTAATTATTTTTTAAATGCTAAATGTATAGTGATTTTAAAATCTTAGCCTAAGGCAACTAGATATATTGCAAAAAAAAAAAACAACCATCAAATTGACACGTAGTGTAGGTGAACTCGACCCATTGTGATGAAAACTTAAAGACCAACCATGAAATTGACACATTGTTGGGGCAAACTCGATTCATTATAACGAAAAAAATAAAATCAACTATCAAATTACAAATAATGGGATCAAGTTGCTAGACGAGCATCGACACGGACCCTGCAAAAAATACATAAAAATAATAAATATATAAGTAAATAAAAATGAAAAGTACAAAAAAAACAAAAATTCAAATATTGAATAAAAATAAAAACAATAAAGAAAAACACAAAAAATAAAAATAATAACAAATAATAAAACATGACAAAAAAATCAAATATAAAAAATATATAGAAAGGACAAAAAATAATCAAAATTAACTCGTAAAATTTAAAAATTTAAACAAAAAATAAACAAACATGAAATAAAATAAAATTAAAAAATGGGGAAAATATTTCAAAAATAGACATAATTTAAGAAAAAAAGGTTAAAAAAAAAATCAAAAACAATTTTTTTAAAGTTAACAAAATAAAATAAAATAAAAACAAAATAAAAAATAAAAGAAAATTAAAAAATAAATCTACAAAATAAAATAAAACATTAAAATAATTTAAATTAAAAAATATAATTAAAATAAAATATATATATCCCCAATTAATTTTAATTGTGTTTAATTGTTTTTAAATTTTTATTTTTTATTTTATTTTAATTTATTTTTGGCATTTTTTTTTGAGGTTTCTATTTACTTATTTATTTTAACCTAAAAAAATTAGTTTTAGATTTTTTTTCATTTTTTTTGGCAAAAAAAGAACATTTTTTTAATTTATTTTTTTGATATTTTTTAATTTATTTTTGTTATTTTTTAATTTCAATTTTTTATTTTTACAAGCTAATTTTGGTTTTGTTTTACATTTTTATGGGTTTTTTTTTTTTTTTTTAATTTAATTTTTCTTTTGTCATTTATTTATTTTTATTTTTATTTTTTATTTTTTTTTACGTTTTATTAAAAATCACCAACACTTAAAAAAAAAAGTATCCACACTTGATATATTAGAAATTTTAAAGTGTAAAAAATAAGCTCTCTAAACGAAAAGGGTTGATGTTCACCAATACTTTTAAAAATCAAGATGAAAATCACTAACAAAAAAAAAATGTTCATATTTGATACATAAAAAAAAAAAAAAAAAAAAGAAGAAGAAGAAGAAGAAGAAGAAGAAAAGAAAATAAAAGAAAAAAGAAAAGCTCTCTAAATAAATGTGTTGATGCTCCATCAACACTTTTCAAGATCAGCATTAAAATCACTAACATTTAGAAAAAAATGTCTATACTTAATACATTAAAAAAAAAAAAAAAAACTCTCTAAATAAATGTGTTGATGCTCCATCAACACTTTTCAAGATTAGCATGAAAATCACTAACATTTAAAAAAAATGTCCATACTTAAAAAAAAAAAAAAAAAAAAAAAAAACGAAAAAACAAAACAAAACAAAAACAAAAACAAAAACAAAAAACAAAAAACAAAACAAAACAAAAAAACAAAAAAAAATAAAAACAAAAACAAAAACAAAAAAAAACTAAAACAAAACAAAACACAAAAAAACAAATAAAATAAAAAAACAAAAAACAAAACACAAAACACCAAAAAATAATAATAATAATAATAATAAATAAAATAAAAAACAAAACAAAACAAAACAAAAATATGAAAGTGTCAAAAATATGCTCCAAAAAATAGGTGTATTCTGAATCGCCATTTTTTCAAAATCGAGTGATTTTTTGCTACCTCAAAAAAACAGGTACTATGTAATATTCTCGTTTGATTGGAAACTATGTTATTAGCATTTAAGGATCAGATTGAGTATTATGAGTCTCGGTCATTGGAAGAAGTCATTGGGAAGTTGAAGCACTGTTATGAGCAATCAAAGCGTAAGATTGAATCTAAGGAGGGTTGGAAAGGGAATGACAAGACTAAAGGTAAATGGCCACCAAAGCAAACAAGACCTCGGGATGCAGGTGAGAAAGAGAATGTTTCTCCTTACAAGAAGTTTAATGTAGTAGAGAAGGGACATGGACCTCAGCCTAGAGAGTAGCATAATAGAGGTGATTGTAGGAGATAGTTGTAGTGTTGGATATGTGGCAAGGAGCATCTCAAGAAGGATTGTTTGTCGTATTAGGGTGGTAGGCCTCAGATCTATAGTGCTCAAGAAGCACAGAAAGTTGGGGATGTTGGACAGAGCATTCCTCAAATCTATGCAACATTTGATAACAAGTAGGTAGATCACTAAGCATCTATCATTGAGATGGAAGGTAAGCTTTGCGATTAATTTGTTTCTATTTTTATTGAGCCTGGATTTAATTATAGTTATGTTAACCCTGACCTGGTGGATAAGTGTGGTTTGAGAAAAGAAGTGCAAGTAGAGTCTTGGTTGGTGCAGTTGGCTACAAGTACTAAGAAAAGAGCTCATCATTGGCTAAAATCTTGTGAATTTGAGTTGAATGGTATGCCTACATTAGCACATCTGAATGTGCTTCTATTGGGATCATACAGTATGATTTTGGGTATGGATTAGTTGTATCTTCACAGGACTAAGGTGGATAGTTATGAGAAGGCTATTAAGTGTTTGGATGACAATGGAGAACAGAAATCTTATAGGGTAAGAAGAAGGTGACATCAGTTAGAATGGTTATAGCCCTACGGGCAAAGAATAGTCACAGGAAATGATGTTTATTATTTGTAGTGCATGTTTCCAGTGATAAAGGTAAGGATGTTGAGGATGTGGATGTCTTGAAGAGGTATCTAGTGTTGCAACAGTTTCAGGATGTATTTCTAGCAAATATTTCATTGTTACCACCACACAGGGAATTGGACTTTTCTATTGAGTTGGTACCAGGAACAACACTAATATCAAAGGCACCTTACAAGATGAGTACTCTAGAGATAGTGGAATTAAAGTTGCAATTGAAGGAAATTCTTGACAAGAGATACATTAGGCCAAGTGTGTCACCTTGGGATTCACCAGTATTGTTCATAAAGAAGAAGGATGGTACTCTCGGGTTGTGTATTGATTATAGGCAGTTGAACAAGGTGATGATCAAGAACATGTACCCTTTTCCAAGGTTCGATGACTTGTTTGATCAGTTGAAGACAGCAACAATGTTCTCGAAGATTGATTTGAGATTCAGATATCATCAGGTATGCATCAAAGAAGAGAACATCTACAAGACTATTTTCCAGACCAAGTATGGGCATTTGAGTTTGTTGTGGTTCTTGTTGGTTTGACTAATGCTCCAACTACTTTCATGTGTTTGATGAATAGTGTGTTGCATTCTTATCTGGTCAAGTTTGTGATTGTATTCATTGATGATACATTGATATATTCTAAGAATGAGGAAGAGCATGGATTTAAGACATTTGTGGTTTATACCTTCTGACTTAGTTACCGGAGAATCCACAGTAAAAACCATTTTCCGTCAATGTTTCAAATCCCAACTGGGATCCATCATCAGGACTTCTTGAATGTTGATAGTAGAAGAGCTTAATTTAGGTATTTAAATAGTTATGAGAGTAGATTTTAAGGAAGAGATTAATGTCGGCTTGTTTTAATAATATTAATTGCAGATTTTTGAATAATCTTTTGATTAATTACAGATGAGTTAATTTATTAATTTAAATTATTATTATAATCCTTAATTTTAATAAAAATCTTAATAATTAATATTAATAACTAAGGTAGTAATCATTATTATAAATATTTAGTAATTATTATACTAATAATTCATATAAACATTTAATATTTAATAAATGTTAGTATAATATTATTAATTTTAAATTAGCATGTGAAATATTTATTTTTAATATATATTAGTATTTAATGAATAATAATATTAGTATATTGTATTAATATTAAAATTAAATATATTAATATATTAATATTCATAATAATTAATATATTAAAACTAATTAATATTAATAATCAAAAATCAATATTAATAATTAATACTTAATAATTAATAATTAATTAATATTAATAACTGATGATTAATATCAAGACCTAATAATTAATATTAATAATTAAAATTAGGACATGTTTAATTTTTATAAATAGATTAACTAATTAATAGATTTAATAATAGATTTTAATTAATACTTAATAATAATAATTTATAATAATAGTTAATGATAATAGTATGTGAAATATTTAGTTTTATATATATTAGTATTTAGTGAATAGTAATATTAGTATATTGTATTATTATTATTATTATTAATCACTTAATAATTAATATTAATTAATAATTAATATCAGAACTTAATAATTAATATTAATAATTAAAATAGTAATCATTATTATGAAAAAATTTCTACGACATGCTTAACAACAGTATTGAGATTACTAAGAGAGCATCAGTTGTATGTCAAGCTTAGCAGGTGTAGTTTCTTTCAAATAGAGGTACATTACTTGGGACATGTTGTTTCCAAGGAAGGCATAGCAGTGGACCCGGAAAATATCAAAGCTATCATGGAATGGGAAGCTCCTAATGATGTGGATGAGGCCAAATCATTCATGGGGTTAGTAGGTTATTACAGGAGGTTCGTCAGGAACTTCTCATGGATTTCTTATCCTATTACATCATTACAGAGGAAGGAAGAAAATTTGACTGGACAGAGGAATGTGCAACAAGTTTTGAGAAGTTGAAGCAGTTGTTTCCAAGCGCTCCAGTTCTAAATATTGCATATCTGAATAAAGAGTTTGTTCTATGTGTAGATGCTTGCAAGAGAGGACTTGGTGGAGTCTTGATTCAGGAGGGACAAATGTTATGCTATGAATCAAGGAAATTGAATGAACACGAGCAGAATTATGTGATGCATGATCTTGAGTTGGCAGCGATCATTCATTCATTGAAGATGTGGAGGCATTATTTTCCTAGCAGGAGGTTTGTGTTAATGAGTGATCACAGTGGGTTGATATATTTATTTGACCAACCTAATATGAATGTGAGGAAAGCTAAATGGTTTTCTATGCTTAGAGAGTTTGACTTAAAGATTAGGTACATCAAGGGTAAGGAGAATAGGGTTACAGGTGTTCTTAGCAGAAGAGTGCAGGTGAATCATATAGAAGTTATGAGTTCATATGGGATAGATTTATAGGATTGAATATTACGGGTAGGACAGTAGGATCACATCTATAGGTATCTTAGGAACGGGTTACAGTATCAGGGTACAAGTGATTAGGATGTTGATTATCATCTCACCATAGATGGTTTGGTGAGATTCAGAGACAAAATCTATGTTGAACAACAACGAACACAAGAATCTTATCTTGCGGGAATTTCATGTTAAGTTGTATTCAGGTCATCTGGGATATCAAAAGACTCTAACAGTTGTGAATAAGTTATATTATTGGCCGAATCTGAAGAAAGAGGTAGTTGAGTTTGTCACGAGGTGTTTAAATTGTCAATAGGTAAAAGTAGAGTGCAAGCATCTAGGTGGTCTATTGCAGTCGATTCTAATTCTGGAGTGGAAATGGGTGTTCATTTCCATGGATTTCATCACAAGTTTTCAGAGAACATCTAGACATCATGATTCCATCATGGTTGTGGTTGACAAGTTGACTAAGGTATCTCACTTCATAGTGGTTAAGTCTACTTATTCAGCTAGTGAGGTAGCTCAGTTTTTCATTAGGGAGATAGTGAGATTGCATGGTAATCCTACGAAGATTGTATCCAACATAGATGCTAAGTTCACTTCCAGGTTTTGGAAGGAGTTCTTTGCAATTTTGGGTACATATTTTTCTTTCAGTACAACTTATCATCCACAGACAGATTGACAGGCAGAGAGGGTTAATAGGATTCTATAAGACATGTTAAGAATGTATTTTATGCACTAGTAGAGGAGGTGGGAGGAGTATATTCCATTGGTCGATTTCGCTTATAAAAATGGGTATTGGAAGTCACTGAGGATGATTTTATGGGTGGAGTTGTAATGCTCCTATCATTTGGAGTTATCTAGTCAAGAGGGTATTGATCAGACAAGACATGTTGGCAGACATGGAATAGGAAATTCAGGTTATAAACAAGAATCTAAAGGCAATATAGAATACACATGAGAGTTATGAAAATCAGCACAGGGAATTTAAGGAGTTTCAGGTTGGGTAGCATGTGTACTTGCACATCAAGACCAAGAGGAGCTCCTTGAGGATTGAATCATATGCCAAGTTGGCACCTCAGTATTGTGGGGCTTTCAAGATCCTTGAGAGGATTAGACTAGTGGCATGCATGCTTGCATTGTCACCGGCAGTGAAAGTCCATGAGTTTTTCCACATTTCATTGCTTAAAATATATGAAAGATGTTGACCTTGTGATTGATTGGTTTGTATTACAGCTGGAACCATAAGGAGAATACCATCTAGAACCTCAGTGCATTTTGAACAAAAATGGTTCATGCTTCGAAACCAAGAAATCGAGCAAGTTAAAGTGCAGCAGAAGCACTTTGGGCCTGATGAAGCTACATGGAAGATGGTTGATCAGATGTGGGCTATGCATCCTTCAATGTTTATCGGTTGAGGAAAAAGAGTTTTGGTATATGTACATATTTATGTATGATTGTTATTGTAAATAAAGTGAAGAGTTGTGTTACAAATCTCCAATAAGTGGTATGGTTGTCATGTCGTCATGTTTGTCATGTTGGTTTTGATTTTCAGCAAATTCATTGTAAATACTGCATCGAGCTAAGTTATAAAGCTCCATGGGCAATATGCTTTCGTTTTCAATGGTCTTGTTGGTGATCTGTTGTTGAATGTTAGTTTTGTTGTGCTAATTTCAACTTCATATTTATAAACAAATGCTTGTCAATTGCTTCATGTGCATAGGTTCCCTTATGGTGTTTGTGAATCAAAACAGGTAAATTTATATCAAGTTTTATGTTAGAATCATGAGAAGAATAGCATGAAAGACAAGTGTTGAACAACAGCAAGTAAATGTACAACAAACCATCAAGAAGAACACTTAACACAGTGTTTTGATAAAGGAGTTCACCCCTCCTGGGCTACATCTCCTTGGTCCAACTTCCATGGCTTGGGCCTCTGTATTTGCTAAAAATGGAAAAAAATAATGTTTAAAATGCTCTATTGCTCATGAAACCTGCTTCAATGGACTCATAGCATCCAAATTAGCTAGGAACACCTTTCCTGATGTCAATTTGGTCGAATTTTGCTCTAGTTATGGTCAAAACTATTTTCCCTAGGAAACCTCCTCTAAAACTAGAGGAACTCCAGTTAACTCCACTAAACTTGGAGTTTCTGCCGAATTTGGGGGGTCTGCTAAACATTCCACCGAACTAAACTAGGGTTAATTAATCGTTAACTACAGATTAATTAAGCACAAATTGTGCTTAGCGCTTTAAGCGCACAGTTATGTAAATCGTTAGTTGGCGGCTTAAGCGGAGGAGGCACATGGCGTAGTTATGCGCATTAAACCACGCAGTTATGTGGAAAATCATTAACCATGTCCATTATCTCGGGCGTCTCTGTAGCCATGGACAAATGTGATGGCACTATCTGTCAGCGTTACTGTTAACTGTTGTGGTTTGTGTAGCCGTCGGATGGTTAGCCGTGTCGTTACCGCCAGAGTGTTCGACATATCACATCAAATATATATGAAGTCCATAGTATGTTAAGCCATGAACGGTAACAAAGACGATTAAGTGCTTTGTCTGGGAAAAGGATTTTTCGGGGTTGAACCCTGGCGCCTCCATAAAATTTTTGGTAAAGCACCCATAGTCGGTCATTTTGGGAGGGACATGTGGCAGCCTCAGGGCTTGCCACTTGTCCCCTCCTCATTGGTCCATTCTAAACAAATAGAATCACACCAAATCACCACATTGCTATCCAACTATATTGTGCCACTTGCTCAGATATCATTAGTTGTTGACCTGCGCAGTCACCTGCCACGTTAGCAGTACGAACTGCTGACTGTGTAGTGACTACACATTTTTTTTGCAAAATATCTTTTGTTTGGCAAAGCAGTCAGCGGGCTCTATCTTCCACATACGAAATTTTTTTTGAAGGAAACGAGTTGCGCTGAGGTATTTTTGTCGAGATAGACGCGGTCGTTTAGGTTTCAAACAATTCCGGTCACTTTTATTTTTGAACTAATTTTTGCCCTTAATCCAGATTTAGATCACTCCTTCCCACTGACGGGATTTTTGGACCCAAAAAAGTTGGTTATCTTATGAGAGATGAATATTCTTCTCCTTCCAAAGTTCTATCAATTGATTCTACTTGGAAAAATCTCCATGACAACCACTTGGGTTCACTAACATGCCTTGCCTTGCAAATGGCTTGGCACTTCAACCAATGTTCTCCTTTTGCTACTGACCCAGTCCAACACTTGTTGGATTCTTGTTGATTACACACCCTTCTATACCAAATCGATCTCTTGGTGCTTGGAAAGTTGACTGATGGCCTTCCCACTGAGAATCATGTTCCTCTTTTGCAACATTTGCATTCGATGCAAGCTTCTCCTTAGAAACCACTTTTCCAAGTTAAGACCATCTGAGTGAAATATAGCAATGATTTCCAATATCAGTAATAACAAGAAAATAAATTACCATTATTTTACCCCTACGGTTCCGAATTCCACATCTGAAAGAATGCATTCGACATCTCTGTCGCTTCTTGGCGTCAACACATCAAATCGCATTGTGGACCATTTGATATTTTACAAGGGCTACAAATTCTTTTGGCATTTTGTACACTTTCACTTCTTGATTCCATCATCCTCTAGTATTAACATGCTTCTTATGTCATGATTTGAGAATGAAGGCTAATCATGAGCCTCTTTCTCAAGCTTGGACCTTGCAAAATCCTACGACATCTTGTCACAAGAAATATCTTTCAAGGTTAATGGTGTTTGAAAAACAGTCATGCAAGAATATAACTTGACAACTTCTTCCTTTTGCTTCTTCAAGCAAATGTTACATTATGTGAACATCTCCATGTACTCTTACATCTTTATATACACCAAGATGTTATAACACATCGACTAAACATAAGTCGAAAAAACATGCTTCTTCAAAGCAATTGACTTTCAAGTCAAGCAAAAACGCATACAACAACTTGACGATTTACAACAAGAATTCCACATTCTCATGAAATAATTCGTCACATCTCCCTTTCATATTTGGAGACAAAATCAACTCTTCCAAGTTGATATAACATACATGTAACAATCAATTGACCACACAAGCCGACATGCATGCATGTTCAAGCACAATGAAACTGTCGAAAATTCCACTATTCACACACACAAATTCTCTTGCATGTATAACAATTCTCAACTCTTTCACAAGTACAATCACAAGTACAAGAATCCCATTGGTATGTACAAGTACTTAAAGAGCTGAAATGACTAAATTTGCTGCAACAAAGTGAGTCAACATACTCCACTTTCAAACACCTTCCTGGCGTAAACATGTAAGTTCAAGAGTGCAACATGCATGAAGATTTGCATTTGCAAATTGCCATCTTTGCTGCATCTAAGTAAGTCAACCATAACTACTTTTCCAACATATTGCTTCATGCAATATGCAGGATACTTTCAGGAGAAAAGAAATGCATCAATAAGGAAATGCAAATCTTAGAAAATGCATCCCTAAGGCAAGATTTGCATCAATTATAAAAAGAAATGCAAGGCCTTATTTGGTTAGCAATCTAACCATCTCCTTCCAAACCATTTCAATGGCACTTCTTTCAGCTTCACTTCATCATGTTTATCGTCCTGACCCGCATCAATTATGGAATCCTCTTTTCCATCTTTGCCAAAATCTCTCTCCACCTTCTTCAAATTTCGTGGATGACTTGTTGGATTCAAAGTCCAACACTTGTCTACAAGATGACCCTGCATATGGCAATTAGTGAAAAATAATTGCATCTTATTTTCAACATGGTTTCCATTATCCAATGGAAGTTTGGCTTTCTGTCTCTTTTGTTTTAAAAGTTTCCTATGTATGGCCATCCTCTTCCAACACCTTGAAACAATATGTTTATTCAAACCACAAAAAGAACATGCAAATTTTCTCCAAATATTATGTGAAGGTTTACCATGTTTATCATAATCAAAAGAAACTTGATTAAAGGCATATTTATACCTTGCACATTCATCTTTGTCGCCTTCTTGAGGAGGAGAATTTGATGATGTAGTGGCTCTCTTCAGAATACCAACAATGGTTTCAATGACCTCAGAGCTTTCAAAATCCTCTTGTTTTCCATTTCCACTAGTTGCATGCTTATGAGCATCCTCTTGCAAAGTGGGAATAAAAATTTTGCATTCCTCATGAACACAAACTTCAAAAGCTTGAGGTAATGAACATGTAATGAAAGTCCTTCTTGGAACACCTTCATGTGCCTCGGCTTTGGAGCATTCTCCATCATGTTGTCCATAACCAAAACCCAAATACCTAGGCCTTTCCTCAACAACAATTGGCTCAACTATGCCTTGTGCATGTTTTCCTAACCCTTTACCTTCATAGCCCATATTCATCAATAATTTGGACCCTATTCCTCTAGTGTATATTTAAAAAGCACCAAAACTTTCATTTTGAGAGGAAATTGAAGTTAAACTTGAATTGCATACTCATTTTCATGCACATGATTGGCTAGGGTTTTCTTGACATCATGGAGTTGAATCTCCATCTCATGCATCTTTTCAAGAAGTTCTTGCTTCTCCTCCTTCATGGCCATCAATTGCTCTTGAATTATAGTGTTATCCTTCCTATCTTCATATAGCTCTTGCACCATATCTCTCATGATGATAAGATCTTGCAACATCTCTTCATCAAATAATCTTGCTAAGGAGGATGGATTAGAAACATCACTTGTTGAAGCTACCATCACACTTGTAATGCATCAAAAATCTTCACAAATCTGTAACCATTAAGAAAATAACCTTTGCTTTGTTACCAACTTTATTTGTTGTTGAATGTTAGTTTTTTTGTGCTAATTTCAACTTCAAATTTATAAACAAATACTTGTCAATTGCTTCATGTGCATAGGTTCCCTTATGGTGTTTGTGAATCAAAATAGTTAAATTTGTATCAATTTTTATGTTATAATCATGAGCAGAATAACATGAAAAACAAGTGTTGAACAACAACAAGTAAATATACATGAAACCATCAAGAAGAACACTTAACACAGTGTTTTGATAAAGGAGTTCACACCTCTTGGGCTACATCTCCTTGGTCTAGCTTGCATGGCTTAGGCCTCTGTATTTGCTCAAAATGGAAAAAAAATGTTGTTTACAATGCTCTACTACTCTTGAAACCTGCTTCAGTGGACTCATAGCATCAAAATTAGCTAGGAACACCTTTTCCTGATGTCATTTTGGTCAAATTTTACTCCAGTTATGGTCAAAATTGTTTTCCCTAAGAAACCTCCTCTAGAACTACAGGAAATCTAGTTAACTCCACTAAACTTGGAGTTTCCACTGAATTTTGGGGGTCCGCTAAACATTTTTCCGAACTAAACTGGGGTTAATTAATCGTTAACTACATATTAATTAAGCACTAATCATGCTTAGTGCTTTAAGCGCGCAGTTATGTAAACCGTTAGCTGGCGGCTTAAGTGGAGGAGGTCACATGCCATGGTTATGTGCATTAAACCATGCAGTTATGTGGCAAACCATTAACCATATCTGTTAGCACGAGCGGTCTCCGTAGTTGTGGATACATGTGATGGCACTAACTGTCAGCATTACCAT
Source organism: Pinus tabuliformis (assembly GCA_031772625.1). Taxonomy (NCBI): domain Eukaryota; kingdom Viridiplantae; phylum Streptophyta; class Pinopsida; order Pinales; family Pinaceae; genus Pinus; species Pinus tabuliformis. Next base: position 745,035,758 of record CM062816.1, on the reverse strand, counting down.
TGATTGTTGTGGTTTGCGTAGCCGCCAGATGGTTAGCCACACCGTTACTACCGGAGTGTTCACATGGGAGGGATGGCCCACAGGCTGGCCCTCCTAACCCCTAACTGCTACGACATATCACATCAAATATATATGAAGTCCATAGTATGTTAAGACATGAATGGTAGCGGAGATGGTTAAGTGCTTAGTCTGTGCATAGGAGGTCGTGGCGTTGAACCTTGACTCCTCCATAAAAATTTTGCTAAAGCGCCCATAACCAGTCCTTTGGGGAGGGACACGTGGCAGCCTACGGGCTTGCCACTTTTCCCCTCCTCATTGATCCATTCAAAACCAATAGAATCACGCCAAATCACCACGCTGTTATCCAACCAAATTGTGCCACTTGGAGAGACATCATTAGTTGTTGACCAACTCGTTGAACTGCCCAGTCTCCTACCACATTAGTAGTATGGACTACTGATTGTGCAGTGACCACATTTTTTTTCAAAATTTCTTCTATTTGGCAAAGCGGTCAGCGAGCTCTATCTTCCTCATACGAACTCCATTTTGAATGAAACAAGTTAATAAAGGTAAAATAAGACCAAGGTCATGGGACACGTATTCCAAGTTGAGTGTTGCGTAAAACATCCTAGTGGGTGTTCATTTGGTTTATTATAGCTAAGGAAATTGGCAAAGGCGTTGGAAAAGTATTTGAAAAGGAAATAAGGAATTAATTGCTAATTATTTATGAAAATAAAGGAAAATAGGAGAAAAAGAATGTGATAGGTCACAGAAGTGCATGTGAAAAAAATTAAAGGAAAAATAGAGTAAATTGAAGAAAATAGAGGCCTCAATAATAAAAAGATTTATGAGGATCAGTTCACAACCTTTTTTCAGTTTAGTTTTGGATCTCTCTCTCCATTCTCTCTATTCTCCCATACTAGTGCACACTTAGAGCATTCTTGGAGCACTCTAGCATTGGAGAAAGCAAACAAAGTAAGGAAAAGGAAGCAAAGAAAAGTAAAGGAAAAGCAAGGAAAAGTTGGATCAAGAAGCTTCAACACAGATACTTGTAGGTAACAGGTTGGATGTGTGATTTCCTAACTAGTTTGTGAATGCATAGTACATGCATGTGTGTATTTGGTTCTCTTGATATCATTGGCATGGGTTTTGCTAGGTGTGATAGTGGTTTCAGCCTTTCTTTGCCATTTCCAAATAGCCAGGGTGTGACGAGGTTCTTCCATTTGGTTGAGCTTTGGATTTTCAGATGGTTTTATAACTAGGTGAGGTGGTCTCGGGAAAATTCTCAAGGGCCTAGGAATCCCTTGACTAGTTTTGGCGAGATTGTGCTAAATCCTGAGGGTGGATATGGGAAAATTCCTCAAGGTATTGGTGAAGAAGTTCTGAGGCATCCAAGCTTGTTTTGGGCCTAGTGATCCCTTGACCGGTTTTGGCGGGATTGCGGTAAATCCTAGTTGTTTATGTGCTTATTTTTGGCCTAGTGATCCCTTGACCAGTTTTGGTGGGATTGTGGTAAATTTTGGTTGTTTATGTGCTTTTTTTAGGCCTAGTGATCCCTTGACTAGTTTTGGTGGGATTACAGTAAAGCATGGTTGTTTATGTGCTTGTTTTGCGCCTCGAAATCCCTTGGCCGATTTTGGTGGGATTATAGTAAATCTTGAGGGTGGAGGTGGTTTGATCTATAGGAATCCCTAGTTGTTTTTTCATGTGTCCCACATTCATGCTTGGAATATGGCACAGGGGTGATTGGCTGAAAGAAAGATTTGGTTCAGTTCAATCTATGGTCAGGTGGTACATGGAAGTCCCTGACTTGGTTGGATTTTGCATATGTTAATAAGAGCTCTTTTCTTCATGTATTTCATGAGTACTTTTACTTTTTATTATATGGCTTTGATGGTTGTTTTTTCATGGTTATTATTATAATTATATTTTGATTATAAGCATGGTTTCATAATAGATTCTAGCTATGGATCTTGACATGTTTGATTTCTTGATGAATGGTTAATGAATGCATGAGCTAACAAATGTTATTGTAGCTATTATGAGAGGGAAATAGACCTTCTTGATGATTCTCAAATAAGTATCAGACCCCTATGTTCATATATGCATTCATGACCTGTATATTACATGTTCTCAATATGTTTGATGAAATTAATTTCATCGTTAGGTCAAGTCTCTGACTCAAATTTGAATGTTTAGCTTTGTTTTCATGTCATTTATGCATCTAATAAAGTTACAGGGAGTTCTGGGTAGTGTTCTAGAGGATGACCTGGAATTTAGGCTAAGAATATTGGATCGCATGCTCCTAACTGGAAATGTTGGGTTGCAACTGCATGGATGCATGCTTATGCATGCGGTTTGATCTGAAAATGAGATCTTAAATCAATATAAAGGTATTACAAACTCATGTGCAGGAATGCCTATATTACTTAGTGCAACAAATCGAAAAGATTGTGAATAATATAGACAATGAGCAGTTAGAAAATATAAAAGTCACACACATTAACATAGCAAAATAATCAAGGAGTTCACCAAACTTCCTGGCTACGTCTCCTGGTCCAGATTTCAGTGTTGACCTCTATATTATGTCTTCAAGAGCATATTATTACAAGTCTGAGCTCAAACCGAGTCTCAACACAACAGTGACAAAACAACGGGGATTTACTTGAAATCCTCAAGTCTACAAGATTACACCGACTCTCCCTCTTGCTCTATGTCTTCTGCTTTCTCTTTGTCTCAGCAATTGCTTTTTCCTGTCTCTTCCATTGAATGGCTTTTAAGCCTATCGGTGCTTGTCTATTCATCTCCCCATTCGGGATCTCTGCCTTCTGGTCGTTGTCCCTTCCTCTCCTTCTGGAGAGTTTAACAATCATTATTAAATGCCCCAACGTATGGTGGCCACCTGTTCATAACGGAAAGGACCACTGACGCGGGTAATATACCAAAAATTCGTTTCTCTATTTACACAGAGAAATACACAGAAAACACTAAAAAATCTGACAAAACGCTTTCTATTGGACTTCAAATAACATTGAATCCGCCCTATAATCCTATCGGGTCCACCTTTGGGTGCTATTGCAAGCCCACCATTGATATGCGTGATCTCCGATCCAACGGCTAATATCCATTTCAGGTAGCTTATGTGCACAGAGATTACTTGCCCAAAAAGGCAGTTTTCTCTCTCCTACGCCAAGCCATGTGTCGGCCAGTTTATGGGATCAAGTGGAGCTCGTCCAATACCACTTACCGCCTGAGGCCCACCCAAAATCTCACTTACCATGGAACTCAAATAATATAAAGCTGCATTTATAAACCTTTCGAGTCTAGTTTTATCACTTCAGATGCATTTCCTTTGTATTTCAGTTTTATAACAGAAATGCATAAATACATAGAGAAACCTGACAAATCCCTTTTTATCGGAACTCAAAATTTATCAAGTCTCATCTGTAAACCCCGTTGGGTCCGGCTTATCGCAAGTTGCATGTTGTGTCAGCCCCGCTCCTTTGTATCGCTGCTATGCAATATTGCGATGTGATATATCACAAACTCATATCACATGGTCTTCGGGCCTTTGGTAAGTCCTCCCTTGTGTTTTAGCGATGCAATATTGTGAGTTAATCTGGGTCCATGATCTGCGCGCTCGATCAACGGTCCTTGTTAAATCGTGATTTCCATAGGGATGCCTCCGATGTACTCCACTGACTTCTCCCGATTGCAATATCCCGATTTGATTTGGACCATTGATCGGTCCGATCCGACGGCTTCTATACAGCGTTACTTCCGCCTACGCTTAGCTTTGTTTTCTGCCATTCTTTCATTGTTTTCCCTTCCCATAGTGTTTCTGATAGTTAAGATATATGAAGACTTAGAGGTTTTAGGATCCATTTTGGATCATGCCTTCCCACTGAAAAGATTTTGGACCACCAAAAGTTGGTTTTTAGGCATTGATCAAGTGAGGATACATCTCCCTCACTTGTTTAACTTCTATCCATCATGCACTGCTTGGTTTTGAACCTTCGAGCCCTATTCTCAGGTACTCAACATCCCCTCCACGCATAGTTCTCACCTTTCTGTCCATGACTGTATCTTCCTGGCAACAAATCCTCAATAGAAGGAAACTGACTTTGCTGTTTAGGATCTTCAATCAATGAAGGTTCATACAATCTCAATTTTCTGCATTAACGACTGAATAGATCTGCATATAAGCTAGTAAATCAAGGCGAAAAGCATTTTCACCAATTTTATCAAGTATCTTGAAAGGTACATATCTTATTGGTTTTAGCTTCTTACCTTCACCTTACATTTTGTCTTTAATGATGTACAGCCATACTTGATCACCAACTTGGAAACTATGCTCAACTCGATGCTTGTCGTGTCTTGCCTTGTACTTGGCTTGACTTCTTTCCAGTTTTTCCTGTACTACCTGGTGAATTTCCTGGATTTGTTCAATGGACTTGGTTGCTTTGTCCACATCATTGTGTCCATCAACTACTATGTCTTTACCAAAGACAAAATCCAAGGGAGACTTTGATATAAAACCAAAACAAGTCTCAAAAGGAGATCTCTGAGTAGAGGAGTGCTTGGCACGGTTGTAAGCATGTTGCACATAACATAAATTTTCATCCCAAAGCTTGGGATACTTGCTGCAATAGCCTCTGAGAAACTGGATCATTGTCCTGTTGACCACCTCTATCAGGCCATATGTTTGTGGATGAAATGTTGTGATCTTCTTCAACCTGGTGTCCATCAACTCCCATAGATTTTACCAAAACTTCCCAACAAATCGAGAATCTCGATCAGATACAATAGAAGTGGGTAACCCAAAATGAAACCATACATTCTGAAAGAACAACTTTGCTGATTGTTCAACCATAACCTGCTTGTTACAAGGTATCAAAATACACATTTTACTGAACCTATCCACAACAACATACAAATAATCATGACCTTTTCTAGATTTTGGCAATCCCCCAACAAAGTCCATGGAAACACTTTCCCAAGGACGAGAAGGAATTGGAAGTGGAGTGTACAAGCCTAATTTTCTATTACTGGGCTTGCTTGTAGCACACATAGTACACCATTTGATATATCTAGAAATTGTCTCATGCATTCTGGGCCAATAATAGAACCTCTGCAATTGTGCAACTGTTTTACTTACACCAAAATGACCTGATATTAGAGAAGTATGTGCTTCTCGAATTATGTTAACTCTTTCAGTTTGTGGAATGCATAACTTTCCCAAATGATATAAGAGTTGGTCCTTTACATAATAATCCAATTCTTCTACTTGTTTGCCATGACTTAAAGTTGCATATACATCTTTAAAATCTACATCTTGATCATATTGTTCAATGTAACTTCCATGCATTACTGAGTTATCCTTAAGTATAGTAGATTCATTTATGATTGGTCTTGATAACATGTCTGCAACCTTATTGTGTATGCCCTTCTTATATCTGATGACAAGATGAAATTGTTGTAGAAAACCCATCCACCTATAATGTCTTGATTGCTGCAATTTAGTTTGTGAGTGCAAATATTGAAGTGGTTGATGATCTGTATGTATGATTGTTTCCTTACCCATTAGGTAATGTTTCCACTTTTTCACACTTTGTACTAATGCATACAATTCTTTATCATATGTGGGATAATTAACTACTGCAGAAGTAAATGTCTCAGAATGATAACATATGGGTTTACCGTGTTGCATCAACACTGCTCCCATGGCATAGTCACTGGAATTTGTCTCAATCTCAAATGGATGTTGAAGATCTGGCAATGCTAGTACTGGTGTTGTACTAATTTTTTATTTTAAGGTGTTGAAGGCTTTCTGTTGTTTGCCTCCTCATTTAAACACATGTTTCAATCATGTTAAAGCATGTAATGGAGTTGCAATCAATGAAAAGTTAGCAATAAACTTTCTCCAGTATTGTGCTGCCCCTACGAAACTCCTAAACCTCTGTAGCAGACTTGGACTTAGTCCAATTCATAATGACTTCAACCTTAGAGGGATCTATCTTCAATTCACCACCCCCTACAATATGACCCAAATAATTTAAAGATGTTTTTCCAAATTCACATTTTGATGGATTTACATAGAGATTTTCTCTTTTTAAAACATCTAAAGTCTGCTTTACATGCTTTACATGGTCTTCTTTTCCATGTCTTACTAAAAACAAGAATGTCATCTAAATAAACAATTACACAATCATCAATAAAAGGTATGAGTACATCATTCATAACTCTCATAAACGTAGTAGGAGCATTAGTTAAGCCAAAAGGCATAACCAACCATTCATACAGTCCTTGCTTTGTCATGAAAGCAGTCTTCCACGCATCTTGTTTTGCAACTTTGACTTGATGATAGCCACTTTTCAAGTCTAACATAGAAAATTAAACTACTTCTTTCAATTGATCTAATAGATCATCAATATGAGGAAGAGGATAATGATTCTTGATCGTTATTTTATTTAGTGTTCTATAATCAATGCACATTCTCCACGAAACATCTTTCTTTCTCACCAGCACGATTGGAGATCCACATGGTGATGTGCTTGGTCGTATAAACCCTTTTTCGAGAAACTCCTATACCTGCCTCTTTATCTCTGCATTCTCTAAAGCTGACAACCTGTACATTCCAATGTTAGGTAATGGAGCATCTTGCTACAAAAAAATATCATGTACTATTTCTCGCTTGGGTGGCAGACCTTTTGGTTCTTGAAATAGAACATCATACACTGAAACAACTCTAACTAAATCAACGTTCTGTTTAGAATCACGGCCTTCAAATGCATTGGAGGATCCTTTGCCTTTACAACCATAAGTAAAAACTGCTTACTTGAATTCACAATTATTTTCATCTATCCCGAGTTTATGAGAGAATAGTTATTTTTGAGTTTATGAGCTCTTACAATATATTCAATTCCATCTTTAGTGAGTTGATACTTATTTTAGCTCTATAGAAAATAGCTTTCCTATCATACAAGTATGGACTTCCTAAAACAATATCGCATATATCCAATGGAACTATATCTAACTCAACCTCATCTACAAATGTTGATCCAATAGCAAACCTAAGTTTACATTGCCTCATTACTTGTCGCTTTGTTTTATCACACACCCAACCTAATGGATATGGCTTCTCATGAGGTTTGGTTTGTAATCCCAGCTTCTTTACAATTGTTTCAGAAATCAAGTTTACTTGTGATCCACTATCAAACAAAGTATCAGTCTTATTATGCTTGGAAATTACTCTAATATGAAAAAGCTCATTTATTTCTCTCTCTTTACTTTCATTATTAATAGATTGTGCAGAATTACTTGTGGATGCTTCAAAATCTTTATCTCTAATACCTGTGGCTGTAACTATTGTTTCATCCCCTGAATATGATCCCAAGTCCTGATGAATAGCTGCAGCATTCTTTCTCTCCTTACCACCAAAATTCTTGGGTTTCAGTTATGGATGCAAAGACCAAAAGTGTGCCTCATCGTGTCCTTCTTTCTTGCAATGAGTTCATGAAGGGTTATCCTTCTTTAGAGTGTTTTCTTTCCTCTCATTCCATTTCAGTTTCTTCTTTTCCTTGCTCTTGCTTACAGAATATTTAGATGTTCCCCCAACCTTTGGGTTTACATTCTTACCTCTAGCTTCTAGATGTGTTGCTTGAACTTATACATCATCTAAGCTAGTGGGATTAAACATGATTATAGTATGCTTTAGATAACCATGTAGACCACCTATATACTTCAATAAAGTCTAAGGTGAGTCCAAGGATATACCTAGAGTTAAAGCTCTTTTCCTGAATTCCTGAGTATAAATTTGTACACTCTGACCCTTCAACTAGTGAAGAGTTTGCCAACTCATCATTGCCTACTGCATGTAAGCTAAAGGATAGAATTTCTTTTTGATAGTAGAAACAAAGTCTTTCTAGGTAGAAATGATTTTACCATGTTTTTGCAGATCAACTTGTGTCTTTCCTTCCCACCATACTAGTGCAGTTCCTCCAAGTCAAAGGCTAGCCAGCTGAATCTTTCTCCTTTCTGAATCAATGTTTTGCACCCTGCAATATACATCAATCTGTCTTATCCAATTATCTAGCTTCTCTGCATTTAGTTCTCCATCATAAATTGGCAAATCAAACTTCACATCTAATTTAATCAAAGAAGTTTTCTTCTTTTTCTTTTCAGGGCTAGTTTTATGTGAAGAAGATGATGAGGATGATGAAGGTGATGATGGAGGAGTTGGTGGAGGAGGAATTTCTCCTTTTCCTTTGCCTTCTGGAGAGGCAACTAGAAAAGGTTTCTCTACTCCTTTGTTTGGTTTAGGTGTTGAGGGGATTTCACCTCTACCCTTCTTAAATTCCAGATACATCTCTTCCACCATGGCTTGGAGTGCCTTAAAACCTTCCATAAATTGAGATTCTGATCCCAATGGAGTTTCTTCTACCATTCTCCTTTGAGAATAGACTCTTCAAATCTCTAGATTAGCCTCAACAAGATCTCCTTCTCCTAATCAGAGCTTTAATCTAGTTAGCATTCAAATCCAGCACAAGCTTGTCTAACCTTAGCAAAACCTAAAGCTTTGACACCACTTGATCTGAAAATGAGATCTTAAATCAATATAAAGGTATTACAGACTCATGTGCAAGAATTCCTATATTACTTAGTGCAACGGATCGAAAAGATTGTGAATAATATAGACAATGAGCAGTTAGAAAACATAACAGTCACACACATTAACACAACAAAATAATCAAGGAGTTCACCAGACTTCCTGGCTACGTCTCCTGGTCCAGCTTTCAGTGTTGACCTCTATATTATGTCTTCAAGACCAGATTACTACAAGTGTGAGCTCAAACTGAGTCTCAACACAACGGTGAAAAAACAATGGGGATTTACTTGAAATCCTCAAGTCTACAAGAGTACATAGACTCTTCCTCTTCCTCTCTGTCTTCTGCTTTCTCTTTGTCTCAGCAACTGATTTTTCTTATCTCTACTATTGAATGGATTTTAAGCCTATCGGTGCTTATCTGTTCGTCTCCCATTTCGGGCTCTCTGGCTTCTAGCCATTGTCCCTTCCTCTCCTTCTGGAGCGTTTAACAATCATTGCTAAATGCCCTAAGGTATGGTGGCCACCTATTCGTAACGGAAAGGACCACTGGCACGGGTGAAATCCCAAAAAGTCGTTTCTCTATTTACACAGAGAAATACATAGAAAACACTAAAAAATCTAACAAAACGCTTTCTATCGGACTTCAAATAACATTAAATCCACCCTATAATTTTATCGGGTCCGCCTTTGGTCGCTATCGCAAGCCCATTGTTGATCTGTGTGATCTCTGATCCAACGGCTAATATCATTTTCGGGCGGCTTATGTGCATGGAGATTACCCACCTGAAAAGGTGGTTTTCTCTCTCCTGCGCCAAGCCACGTATTGGCCAGTGTATGGGATCGGGCGGAGCCCATCCAATACCACTTACCGCCTAAGGCCCCCCCAAAATACCACTTACCACAGAACTCAAATAATATAAAGTTTCATTTATAAACCATTCGGGTCTGGTTTTATCGCTTCAGGTGCATTTCCTTTGTATTTCAGTTTTATAACAGAAATGCGTAAATACATAGAAAAACCTGACAAATCCCTTCTTATCGGAACTCAAAATTTATCAAGTCGCATCTATAAACCTCGTTGGGTCTGGCTTATCGCAAGTTGCATGTTGTGTCGGCCTCGCTCCTTTATATCGTTGCGATGCGATATTGCGATGCGATATATCGCAATCGCATATCGCATGGTCTTCGGGCCTTTGGTAAGTCCTCCCTTTTGTTTTAGCGATGTGATATTGTAAGTTAATCTGGGTCACTGATCTGCACACTTGATCAATGGTCCTTGTTAAATCGCACTGATCGCTATCACAATTTCCATAGGGGTGCCCCCGATGTACTCCGCTGGCTTCTCCCAATTGCGATATCCCGATTTGATCTGGACCGTTGATCATCCCAATCCGACGACTCCTATGCAGTGTTACTTCCACCTGCTCTCAGCTCTGTTTTCTACCATTCTTTCACTGGTTTCCCTTCCCATAGTGTTTCTGATAGTTAAGATATATGAAGACTTAGAGGTTTTAGGATCCATTTTGGATCACAATTGGAAGCTCCCAATTGCATGGATTCCTTCTTATGGGAGCAGTTGAGGGCTTAGGGCAAGGGAAAGATGGTCCAGCTCAGGATTTGGCCACCTAGGGTAGTTTCTCAACCTCTGAGTGACATGTAGCCCCTGTAGGATGTGTGAGTTGTCAATTGGTTGTCAGTAGTTTTCCCCACTTCCTTTATGGGACCTAGGAGGTTGGTTCATGTCACAATAGCTCTTTGTCTCGTGTTTACCCAGTCAGGGCATTGAATGTGGTTAAATATGGGAAGGGGGGTAGTATAGAGTTCATTAATAGAGGCAGATTGAGGAGCTACAAATTAGAAGCTAAAGGACCAGCAGATGTGCTCAGGGTATGTGGATCAAAATTAGATGAGGAGCACACTCCATTAGTGAGTAGGCCAGTTGTATCTTGTTCATGGTAGATTGGTTCTCAAAGGATTAGCACCTAGCCCTAGTTGTATTCCTTTATCAGTGATTGTATGAGGGTCATGATCCCTAGTACGAGAGCTCTAGACTATTGTGTTATAGTGTGTTAGTATAATGAAGAAGGGTTGAAAATTTTAAAAAATTTCATGTGCACTAGGTTATTCACAATGTGTGTAAATTTCATTACGCAAAGTAGGATGGTTGTGGGATCTGAGTTTTTTAAGTTAGATATTCTAAGTCCAAACCCAGATCCACAAGTGTCATGGAAATTCAATAAGACCATGCTATAAAAATTACTCTAGCGTTGTCATGTGAACCTCACAAAGTCTCCCCTTAAGATCATGCACTTTCATGTGGACTTGGCAAGGAATTTCCCTTAGACCAACTCTCAATGTTGTTATACATCCTTCTCTATATCTAATAGAACATGCCTTACTTCATATCAAGTCATATTGACCAAATATATCCCTATCATTATTTACATGTTGCTCTCGTATTGAGGTACTCATTCTACCTACACAAAGTTGCTTCTTCAAGTTTGATCCAACAAACAATTGTCTTGAAGAATCCTTCACCATGGGACTAGATCTAAGAAGTCATATATCATTGAGGTCCTTCTTGTCTTCTTCTCTATCTTCTAAATCCTCTATTGATAGGAAGTCCATCTCTATTGTACCATCTCAAGTTGAGTTTAAAATCTCATGTAGTATGTCCTTCATTCTAACATATGTAACATTCAACATGAGGTTTGAACATTTGTGGAAAATATCGAGCCATTATTCTAATTTGGTCCACATGCATCCATTTAGGCACCTAATCATATCCTTTATATCTGACCACATCATAGGTTATACAATATTTCACTTTGTGCCCAAATTTTGAACATGGAAAACAATAACCAAGAAACTTATTTTGATAAATGGATATAGAGGGAGATCTTGACCTTCTAAAGTTTTTCCTTGAAGGAGCCACATTCATCTGTTGATTTCCAACACATCTTCCAATACTACTTGTGGACCCTTTATGAATATTTCTTGTCATGGGTAATTTCCTTCCTTAACTCTAACTTTATTCATTTTGAAAATTTTGCTACTTCCCATCATTTTCCTATGAATCGTTGAAATGAACATGCTTATATTTATTCATCATTTCTTAGTACCTTCAAGGGGATTGCTAATATATGCATTAAATTTTTGATCGAGCTTATTGGGATGAGATTCATTTGATATGATTTGGGTACCATAGTTCTTGGGTTCCTAGAAACCTTCTTGATAACCAATACCTCTTTTAATGAGAGACATTTACATGTTGAGAATGTGACCAGGGGATTCAGTCCCTTTGTGAAACCTTGATTTGAGTTTCTCTAACTCTTCACTCAAGAGGACAAATTATTCCTCTCGTATTTCACAAATGTGTTCCTTCTCATTTAGATGTTCTAACAAAAATTCCTTTACCGATTTAGCTTCCTCTAGTTCGACTTTGAGAGCAATAATAGTATCTTTATTTATATTTTTTTATTGAAGTTGTTGCAACAATTGACCTTCATTCTTTTTGAGAATATTAATTTCTTTTAAATCACTTCTAATTTCTCCTTCATAGATTATTTCAAGTTTAGGTTCCTCGATCTCAGCAATGAATAATATTTCACCCCTTTCTTCATCGATTAGACTTTCGTTGCTTTCAGTATCACTTTACTCTTTTGAGTAGAAATTATTCTTCTTGCTTGCTTCTTCTTTTGATACTTGCACTTGAGTCTTGACTCATCATCACTTTCATACATTTAGCATAAGTACATTTAGATGTATAATGACCTATCCTTCCACATTTAAAGCACTTGAAAGGAAGCTTACCTTTGAACTTGTCAGTTCCTCTTTGTATATCTCATATGAACATGGCTTCTTCTTCATCAGAGTTAGTATTTGTTTGATCTTCTTGATTTTTCTCTTCTTTGGCTACTTTGAAAGTTTCTTCCTTGACTCCTTATTTGTCCTCTTTTATTTCAAAGTTCATATGCTTAGAGATATCCATGAAGCATATCCATGATCATTTTTTCTACTTCTAACATTTCTTCAAGGGCTTATACTTTGGGATTGAACCTTGATGGAATATATCTTAAAACCTTTCCAGCAATAGAACTATCCTTAACTTCTTCACTGAGACCTGCAATGGAGTTGATAATATTGTCTTCTTGAAGAAAATATGAAGCAATATCCTCATCTTATTTCATATTCAAACTTTTGAATTGACCTCTAAGAGCTTACAACCTGACTTCTCTAAATTTTTCATCCCCTTCATAATAAGTTTTGAGTTTATTCCATACCTCTTGGTCTTATTTACACTACATTACTTTGAAAAATTCATAATTTCCCAAGCCACTTAGAATAGCATGCTTAGCTTGTGCATTAGATGTATAGAGTGTCTTATCAATTGCATATGTCATAATAGAATTAGGAACTTTATAGTCAATCTCTACAATTTCCCAATCATGTACTCCCAAGGAGATGAAACAGGTATCCATCCTTATCTTCCAAAATGCATAGTTGGATCCATTAAACGTTGGGGAGTTACCTATTTCTTTTATCATAACAATATTCCCTTGAATTCAACCTCACAATAGTTAACTATTCCTAAAGGTAACTTGCTCTGAAACCACTTGTTGGACCAAAAATCACATTAAGGGGGGAAGGGTGAATCAATGTGAGAGAAATTTTACCATTTCATGTTTTTTCCTTAACGATCAATTCAATTGAACTATATCCATAAGCAACATATCAAAAAATAGAACATTGCATCAAAAAGCTAACATTATATCCATGGCACATGAATAAACCATCACATCAATCGCAAGGACATACAAGATTTTATGTGGAAACCCATACAAGAGAAAACAAAAAATTCTTCTTCTTTTGTTGCTTCAATTCATTACATAGATTTTCAAGCTTCGACATGTTGGAGGCACCCAACCCTATGATATGAAAGCTACTAATTACAATAGGCTACAACCTGATTGAGGAAACAACCTCGAAGTGTGCAAGAAACAACCCATTGTAGGTTACAACCTGATTGAGGCTTCAAACTCGATGATGAGTGTAACAACCCTCGCTAAAAATCCATGTAATAAAGTTAGTAAAGGAAAAATAAGACCAAGGTCATGGGACACATATTCCAAGTTGAATGTTGGTAAAAAACATAGTGACGGGGATCAGTTATGATTAACTAATGGATATGGAAATTTGAAAAGGCAATGGCAAAGGAAAAGAGGCATTATTGGCATTTTATTTATGAAATAATGGAAACTAGTAGAAAAGGAAGGTGAAAGGTCACAAAATTGCATGTGAGAAAAATTGAAGGAAAAATAGTTGAAAATGAAGAAAATAGAGGCCTCAAGGATAAAAAGGCTTGTGAGGATCAGTTCACAACTTTTTCCAATTGAAGATTTTCCCAGTTAAATCTTTAGCATTCTCATTCTATTCTCTCTCTCATACTCTTGCATACTTACAGTTTTCTTTGAGCACTCTTGGAGGATTTTGGCAGACTTTGAATTTCGAGAAAGAAAGAAAAGGAAAAGCAGGAAAGCACAAGAGGATAGCGATATTAGCATCTACAACAGGTTTGGTTTGCAAGTACTGAGTTGCATGTATGATTTCCTTGCTATTTTTGGAATGCATGGTGTATGCATGTGGTTATTTGGTTATGATTTGTCATTGGCATCAAGGATTTCCTAGATTGACAATGGCTTTGCCTAAACCTTTCCATTTCCTAGATAGCCATGGTGTTGTTGGTTTTCCCATTTGTTTTCTAATTGGTTATTATGTTCCTTATGGTTGTGGGTTGAGTTATTAGTTCCTAGAGCCTTGGTTGGACAAGTTCTCTGGAAGCCCTAGAACAGCTTGGGTTGAGTTACTAGTCCTAGAATCCATGGTTGGAAAAATGCTCTAGATACCTTAGTGGGTTGAGTTTTTATTCCTGGAGCTTTGGTTGGACAAACTTTCTAGAACCTTGTGGAATCTATGGGTTGATTTACTAGTCCTAGATCTAGGTTGGAACAAATACTCTGGAGCCCTGGACAGCTTCGGTAGAGATAGATATGGTGTTGGTTAGTGATGTCCGACTGTGACGTGGAATCACTAGTTGAGAGTTAATCTGGTTTGGCCTCTGGAAGCACTGGCTTGGTTTTGGTTGGTTTATTCCATGATATCCCACGTTCATGCTTGGAATATGGTGCGGGGGTGATTAGATGAAATAGAGATTTGGTTTAGCCCAATCTATGGTTGAGTGGTACGTGGAAGTCCTTGACTTGGTTGGATATGAAAATGTTAATAAGAGCTCTTTTTCTTTTGTGTTTCATGGGTATTTATACTTGTTATGATGTGGTTTTGATGTTTGTTTTATCATTGTTATTATTTTGGTTATATGTTGGTTATAAGCATGGTCTTACGAAAGATTCTTGTTATGGCTCTTAACATGTTTTGATTAGTAAATCAATTGTTATTGAATGCATGATCTAATAGATTTTATTACATCTATTGTGAGAGGGAATTGGACCTTCTTGATGATTCCCACATAAGTTTCAAATCTCTATGTTCAGATATGCATTTATGACTTGTAGATTACATGTTTACAATGTGTTTGATGAAATTTTTGTCATGGTTAGGCTTTTTCAGGCCAAGCCCTTGATCAAGTTTTGTGTTAAAGGCTCTGTTTTGGTGTCATTTATCATTTTGAAATTTATATCAATTTATGGGCAGAGGTTTGGATCCTAGCCCTGAAAAAGTGGCTCGGATCTTGGGGTCACTTGAACAGAACTGGGTAATTTAGTCTAAAGTTGTTGGAGGTAGGGTTATCCATGTGACTGGAGGCTTACATTCATTAGATTGCCTTGTTATGCAAGCGGTTAAGAGCCAAGATCAATGAAAAAACAAGTTAACTCATGGTTTTGGCACCTGGAGTGGTTGTTTGGCTCATGGGGGTCCTATAGCTCCTGAGGAAGGTTAATAGATTTTTAGTCTGTTGATTCCACTTCCTTAATTTCACCTAGGAGGTTGAGTCATATCATAGTAACTCTTAATCACATATTTTCCCCAGTGGACTGATGAACTTGGATAAGTGTGGGAGGAGGGTGGTTACAAAGTGGTATCAAAGCGGATTTTCCTCTTTTTGGGTGATATCTGATACCACGAAATGGTATCAAAGCTCCTAGGTTCAACACTTGGACTGGATGGGTGGAATGCTTTTTTCATGCATGCATGTAGGTTGTATATGTGCTTGTTATGTAGGCATGGTGATGGTCATTGTTGTAGTTGTGTTGTCATGTAGAAGTTGATGATGTTGTTGTTGGGATGTGTTTTTCATGCATACATATCGGTTACATATGTGTATGTTATGCATGCCAGTGTATTTATGTTTTTTATTCATGTATGATTATGGTTATGATTGTCATGCATGAGATCATTGTATGCATTTGGTGTTGTCATGCATGATGCCATCATATTGATATGATTATCTATATATACATGTATCGTGCTATTATGGATTGATCTTGCAGATGAGATAGCCTCCCCTGAACTCACTAAGGTACGTTTGATTATGTTTAAATTGATTTATCTCACATAGTATGTTTGCAGGAAGAAGATCAAGATGGTTGCACAAATGGTGGACTACAATTCACGTGACTCTCCCTACAGATCATATGAGAAAAATGGGGATGATTACTCCCCTCACATATCATATACTTTGAGAAGTTTGAAGGCATAAATAAGAAGTTTCAAAGTGGATAATGACATGATAATTCAGTCACAAGAAAGGCTTTATAGGGCACAAGAGAAACAAGCAGAGTAGGTCTCAATCAAGACACAGGTTGGATAGAAAGAATACAGTCATATATGGTAGAGTAATGGTTACAAATAACTAGACGGGTAATAATCATGGGTTCTATCCTATTTTTGGTTCAAAGAGATAGTATGGTCATCACCGTCACCAACCATATAGAAGGAGTAAGAAGCAATATTTTCCATAAGAGTTTAATAAAGAAAAACCACCTACATTTGATGAAGAAATGAAGAAGTCATAAGATGTAGAAGCTTGGTTTCTTGGGATAAATAAATTATTCATATTGTATGATTACTCAAAGAACATGAAATCCAAGATAGCTACCTTCAGCCTTAAAGGTAAAGCATACATTTTGTGGGAAGATGTGAAGAATGTTAGAGGCATTCAGGAAGAGGAGTTGACATGGAGGGAGTTTGAAAGACTCTTCAGGAAGAAGTATCTATCTAAGAGATACTATGATGATAGGCCAAAGGAGTTCTATGAGATGAAGGTGGGATCTATGACCGATGAGGAGAATACTAGCATATTCTTGGAGTTTTTGAGGTATGTTCCTTATCCTAAGGAGGAGAAAACCAAGATCCAGAGATTCATCAATGGGTTCTTTCTAGCGTTCAAACACAGGATTGAGTTTGATGAGCCTCCATCACTCGAGGAAGCCATCAGAAATTTGAAGCATTGTTATGAGAAATTGAAGCACAGGTCTGAATTTAAACAGGATTGGAAAGGTAATGACAAGACTAAGGTAAAACGGGATAATAAGTGAGGAAGACTATAAGACAAGGGTAACAAAGAGAATGCAGTGCCGCACAAGAAGTTCAATGAATCTGATAGAGGACATAGATTTCAGTCTGAGGAGTAGAACATGGGTGATGGAAGGAAGACTTTAGAGTGTTGGACTTTTGGAAAGGATCATCGTAGGAGAGATTTTCCATGGAATCATGGTGGCAGACCATAGATCTACAATGCTCAGGAGGCATAGATAGTTGGGGATATTGGACAGAGTATTCCTTGGATTTGTGTAGTGTTGGATAATAGGTAGGCGGAGCACCATGCATCTATTATCCAGATGGAGGGTAAGATTTGTGATCAATTTTTTTATATTTTGATTGATCCTGGATCTAATTATAGTTATGTTAACCCTAACCTAGTGGATAAGTGTGATTTTCATAAAGAAGTGCATGCAGAATTTTGGTTAGTGGAGTTGGCTACATGTATTAAGAAAAGGGTTCATCATTAGGTAAGAACTTGTGCATTTGAGTTGAATGGTATGCCTACATCAGCACATTTGAATATGATTCCATTGGGATCATACACTATGTTGTTGGGTATGGATTGGTTGTTTCTTCACCGAACTAAGGTGAATTTTTATGAAAAGGATATTGAATGCTTGGATGACAATGGAGAACAGAGAATCTTGCAGGGTAATAAAAAGGCAACATCAGTTAGAATGGTTACAATTATGCAGGAAAAGCGTAGTCACAGGAAAGGGTGTGTATTATTTTTAGTTCATATTTCTAGTGAAAAAGGTAAGGATGTTGAGGATGCAGAGGTCCTCAAGAGGTACTCAGTTTTACAGTAGTTTTAGGATGTGTTTCCAGCATATATTTCAGAATTGTCGCCTCAAAAGGAAGTAGAGTTTTCTATTGTGTTGGTACCAAAAGAAACACTTGCATCAAAGGCACCTTACAGGATGAGCACTCCAGAGCTATTGGAACAAAAGTTGTAGTTGAAGGAAATGCCTGACAAGTGATACATTAGGCCAAGAGTATTGTCATTGGGTGCACTAGTATTGTTTGTGAAGAAGAAGGATGGTACTCTTAAATTGTGCATTGATTACAAGAAGTTGAACAAGGTAACCATGAAGAATAAGTATCTATTTTCAAGGATTCATGACTTTTGTGATCAGTTTAAGGGAGTAGTAGTGTTCTTGAAGATTGATTTGAGATTAGGATACCATCAGGTATGCATCCAATAAGAGGATATCTACAATACTACTTTCCACACCAGGTATGGGAATTATGAGTTTGTTGTAGTTCCTTTTGGTCTAACTAATGCTCCAGCTACTTTCATGTGTTTGATGAATAGTGTGTTATGTTCTTATCTAGACGAGTTTATGATTGTATTCATTGATGATATATTGATATATTCTAAGAATGAGGAAGAGCATGTCAAACACTTAGTAGTATTATTTATATTTCTAAGAGAGCACCAGTTGTATGCCAAGCTTAGTAAATGCAATTTCTTTCAAAAAGAGGTACATTACTTGGGACATGTTGTATCCAAGGGAGGCATAACACTAGATCCAAAAAAGATAAGTGCTATCATGGAATGAGCAGCTCCTAGGAATGTGGATGAGGTCAGATCATTCATGGGATTATCTGGTTATTACAGGATGTTCATTAGGAACTTCTCATACATTGTCTATCATATTACATCATTGTAGAGGAAAGGATAGCAATTTGAATGGACAAAGGAATATACAATAGGTTTTGAGTAGTTGAAGAAATTTTTGGCAAATTATCCAATTCTCAAAATTGCAGATCCAGATAAATATTTTATGGTGTGTATAGATGCTTGCAAGAGAGGACTTTGTGGGTTTCTGATGTAGGAAGGAAAAGTAATGCGCTATGAATCAAGGAAATTGGACGAGCATGAGAAAAACTATGTGACATCTAATATTGAGTTGGTAGTGGTCATTCTGAAGATGTCGAGGAACTATCTTATTGGCATGAAGTTCATTCTAATGAGTGATCATAGTGGGATGAGATACTTGTTTGATTAGTCAAATCTAAATACCAGGAAAGATATATGGTTGGCTATGATCAGTGAGTTTGACTTTATTTAGTTACATTAAGGGTAAAGAGAATATGGTTGTAGATGTTATTAGCATGAGAGTACAGGTAAATCACATAGTAGTTATGAGCTCATATGGGACAAATTTATAGGATCAAGTCTTGCAGGCAGGACAACAGGATGACAGGGATAAGAAGATTAGGCACATGTTACAGCAGTAGGGTGCATGTGAATAGGATGTGGATTGTCATCTCACGGTAGATGGTTTAGTGATATTTAGGGAGGATCTATGTGTCGGAAAACAATGAACTCAAGAAGCTTATCTTGAGGGAATTTCATGTTAAGTTGTATTCAAGTCACCCTAGATATCAAAAGACATTGAAAGTTGCCAAGAAGTTATATTATTGACCAAATTTGAAGAAAGAGGTGAAAAATTTTGTTGCGGGGTGTTTGGATTGTCAACAGGTAAAAGCAGAGTGCAAGCATCCAAGTGGTCTACTCCATCTGATTCTAATTCCAGAGTGGAAATGGGAGGTCATTTCCATGGATTTCATTACAAGTTTTTTGAGGACATATAGACAACATGATTCTATTATGGTTGTGGTTGACAAGTTGAAAAAGGTAGTGCACTTCATTCCAATAAAGTCTACGAATTCATATAGTGAAGTAACACAGGTCTTGATCAGAGATATAGTGAGGTTGCATGGTTTTCCGAAGAAGATTGTGTCAAATAGAGAAGCCAAGTTCACTTCTACATTTTGGAAAGAGTTATCTGTAGGTTTGGGGATAGAGTTTGCCTTCAATACAGCTTATCATCCACAGACAAATGGACAGATAAAGAGGGTCAACAGGATTTTCGAGGACATGTTGAAGATGTACGTCATGCATCAACATCCAAAGTGGGAAGAGTATATTCCACTGGTGGATTTTGCGTATAACAATGGGTATCAGGAACCTTTAAAGATGATTATGTTTGAGTTGATTTATGGGCAAAGTTCTAATACTCCTATCAGTTGGTGTGATCTAGTGAATATGGTATTGATTGGACCAGACATGTTGGCAGAGATGGAATAGGAAATGTAGGTAATCAAGAAGAATCTAAAGGTAGCATAGGACAGGCAAAAGAGCTATGCAGATCAGTACAAGGTGTTTAAGGAGCTTCAAGTTGGGTAATAGGTGTACTTGTGCATCAAGACCAAGAAGAGCTCCTTGATAAGATGCAGGTTATGTATCCTTCTCTATTCACTAGTTGAGTGGATTGCTTTTGATATATGTTTTGATGTTGTGTTTTGGTTATGTCTATATATGCATATGTTGTAAATACTACATCGAGTTATGTTATAAATCTCAAATAAGCGATATGGAGTTCATGATATGTTGGTTATGTTTTAGCACATGGATATGATGTAAATGTTGTATCGAGCTATGTTTTAAATCTCCATAGGTAGCATGTGTTAACTGGATTATAAGTGGAGTGAACACAGAGGATGGTGTTCCCCCAAGGGGGACAGTTCTATAATAGCCCTAGTTAAAAATCCATGTATTAAAGTTAATAAAGGAAAAATAGACCAAGGTCATGGGACATGTATTCCAAGTTGAATGTTGCGAAAAAAATTATTGACGGGTATCACTTGTGATTAATTAAAGGCTATGGAATTTGGAAATGGAAAAGGAAAATAGGAATTATTGGCATTTTATTTATGAAATAATGGAAATTAGGAGAAAAGGAAGGTGAAAGGTCACAAAATTGCATGTGAGTAAAATTTAAGGAAAAATAGAGGAAATTAAGAAAATAGAGTCCTCAAGGATAAAAAGGCTTATGAGGATGAGTTCATAGCTTTTTTCAGTTGAAGCTTTTTTCATTTCAATCTTTGGCACTCTCATTCTATTCTCTCTCTCATACTCTTGCACGCTTTGAGTTTTCTTGGAGCAATCTTGGAGGATTTTGGCACACTTTGGATTTGGAGAAAGAAGGAAAAGGAAAAGCAAGAAAGTGCAAGAGGACACTGGGATTAGCAACTACAATGGGTTTGATTTGCAAGTACCGAGTTACATGTATGAATTACTTGGTTTTTTTTGGCGTGCATGGTGTATGCATGCAATTATTGGGTTATGATATGTCATTGGCATGGAGGATTACCTGGATTGACAGTGGTTTCATAAGCCTTTTCATTTCCTAGATAGCCATGGTGTTGTGGTTTCTCCCAATTTTTTTTATTTTATTTTATTTTATTTTTTTCTGATTGGTCCTCATGTTCCTTATGGTTGTGGGTTGAGTTATTAGTTCCTGGAGTGTTGGTTGGGCAACACTCTTGAAGCCCTAGAATAGCTTGGCTTGATTTACTAGTCTTGGAAGCCTTGGTTGGACAAACACTCTGGAGCCCTTGGTGGGTTGAGTTACTACTCCTGGAGCTTTGGTTGGACAAATTCTCTGGAGCTTTGTGGCAGTTGTGGGTTAAGTTACTAATCCTGGAGCCAAGTTGGAATAAATTCTCTGGAGCCCTAGATAGCTTGGGTAGAGGCTGATATGGTGATGGTTAGTGATTTCTGACCGTGAGGTGGAATCACTGGTTAAGGGTTGAGTTGGTTTGGCCTATGGAATCCCTGGTTTGGTTTTGGTTGATTTACTCCATGAGATCCCACATTCATGCTTGGAATATGGCGTTGGGGTGATTAGATGAAAGAGAGATTTTATTTAGCCTGACCTATGGTTGGATGGTATGTGGAAGTCCTTGACTTGGTTGGATTTGCATATGTTAATAAGAGTTATTTTCCTCTTGTATTTCATGTGCATTTATACTTGTTATGATGTGAATTTTATGGTTCTTCTATCATCGTTTCTATTTTGGTTATATCCTAATTATAAGCATAGTTTTACGACAGATTCTAGTTATGGATCTGTTGAGGCCTCAAAAATCGTTGCAACAACATGGGGGATAACCACCCAGTCTGAACCTTAAGACAGCTCTTTTTCTGTTTAAAGTGGTGGCTCTGATTGAGGATAATGGGACCAGTTTCCCAGTGTCGGTTTTAATATGAGAGTGGGTGGTTCATGAGTGCTTTGCAAATAGAATAATGATAATCTAAATGACCTATTCTATCATCTAACTAACTTATTCTAATATAAACCTGGGCATTTATGTGTGGTATGTGATCTACATAGATATCTGCTTAAAATATGATAATAAAGATTAATCACGCATAAACAGAGATAATAACGTATAAGATAATTTCTTTGACTAAATAGTTAGTCAAAGAAATTTATAAAATATATTGCTTATATGATGAATTATATATATATGAAAATTAACAATTTCAGCTAGGCATCATACAATAGTGCAATTAATTCTTAACATAAAGAATAAATCTCACACACAATTCATGAAAGTAAAGTGTTGTCACTGATTAAAAGAAAACAGAAACAATCATACAAGATAATAGTACCATATGTGTGAAGTTTTGCTCATTTAACGAATGACATGGATCAACTCCTTTCTTCAAATCAAACTATCTCCCAAGAACACAATAGTGCATCAACAAAGGAAAGTAGTCTGATATCTAAAAGAAAAGATCATGTTCAATAATTTCACCAAAGCATTCACAAACTTACAAAAGTGCATTTTTTGCAAATGTTTTTGATAAAATTCTAGACCCTTCTCTAAATGCATGAGAAGGGTATAAATATTATTCTAACTAATGTGCAAAAATAGGTTATACAAAAATTCAGGAGGTTTCAAACAACCTTCCTCCTAATTAGTTAACTAACTCTAAAATTAAACACTAACGTGATGAGAAGAACTAAGATGATGACTTGTTGTTTGCCATCTTTCCCTCAAATTGCAAATATCGGTCATTGGTTTGAGTTGAGGATGTGCCCCAAAATGTGTCCTGAGCTGTCTTGCGAAAATCACATTGATGAGAGGTGGAAACATTCGTTGAGTCGAATGAAGTGAACAGTTAAGGGTCACGATCTGGTTGTGCAGTTTTACGAGGTATTTCCAATACGACTCCCAATTGGTGTTGGTCAGTTTTGTGATTTCCTCCCTTTGAGTCTATCAATTTTCCTTCCATCTTTTATGCAAGGCACCCAAATCGGGCATTTCTTTTAGGCTGCCTTCCTTTAGCAGGTTCTTGACAAACAGAGTGTGGTTCACCGCCTTGATTATATTCTTTGATTCCCCAGCTGCCCTTGCCACTGCTAGCTCATCTTGCTTGATTCTCATGTCCAAATCCCTGAAGAAAATGTCTTTGTGTGTCTCCTTGATTTCAAGCATATTGGCCTTCTTTCCATCTTCTGTTTCCTACCATTCGATGAACCCCGAGATTCTAGTGTTGAGATCAGTAAACTCGTTTCTCTGGTTGATCGCCTTATCTATTAGTTGGTCTCTAGTGATCAAATAAGGAGCAATGTGTAACATCTTTTGGCAGAAATGCTCTTGCTATTTCATTAGGAGGGAATTCAATTCCAGAGCCTCTTTAACGAACTCCTCAGTAGTGGGAACATCCTTATATCTTTCCATGGCTTGCTACAATTCTTAGAGTTGAATGTCTTTAGCCGATATATTGACTTCGTGGCTTATTTTCAAGACCTCCATGCTCTATTGCAATTGAGAAAGTTGCTCATCTGGTTGCTTGTTCACATTTGATTTCTCTGTTTCGAGTTGTTGCTCAAGCTGTGAAATCCTCTCCTCCTTTTCTCTCAACTAGGTAGAGACTTCAATGGCTTTCTCCATAGTGGTCGTTGCATATGCTCCCATGAACTATGAAAATCTAGTCAAGTTCTCAGTTGGGTTGAAAGGAATGTCCCTCTAAATTATGTCCATGGGCTCATTTCTAGGTGGGAGCTCGGGTGTTTCTACCCTTTTCCTTTTTCTCTATCTCCTTACTACCGCCTTATGGAGTGGGATGTAGAACCCATCAAGTGGAGGGATTTCGGTCACTTTCAAGATGATCTCTGATGTGGGTAGAGCAGGGATAATCTTAGTCTGCTAGGATGTTGTCGCTTGTTCATCCATAGGCTTTGAATGCTCATCCATGGGTCTGGACTACTCGTCCATAGACTTGGACTCCGTATTGTCCTGGATATGTAGAGGAGTTTGACACTCCATTGTCTCTTGGTTATCTATCATTTTGGGGGTGTCTTACAGTTTCTAATTAAACTGATCACACTCCTACTCCAAACTATTTCATTTGACCTCTGAGCTGGTTTCTTTAGGTGGGGTGCTCAGAGCCTGTTTCTCAATTGACTTCCTACTAGACTCTGTTGTATTATCTGTCTCTTAGGCCTTCCCTGTATCTAGTGTTTTCTTAGTATTCACCTGAGACACTGTGCGAGAACTAGGTCCTTCACTGTTAACAGACACACTTGATGTAGGCTTATCTTTAATCTTCAAAAAGTGTAGTGGAATTACTGCAAGCCTTTCATTTCTGAATTCCTGAAATATTTCAAAATTTTCAGGACTTAGGTTCACTTTAGCCCATTCGAATGCTTGTTCAAAGGACTTTCCTAATTATAACAAGTCTTCAAAATCATTATCCTCATGGTTGTATGGCTTTAGCTTTATCGCGGTAGTGATTTTATGTGCTCCCTTGTCTGGATCAAATTTCCTTTTTGGCAATGTATGAAGCCTGAGGGCTTCCATGTTTGCTGACTCCTTAATGGCATGATTAAAATTTGCTAAAGAAAAAGAACCACACTTGATAGGAAAAGAGGGCCATAATAATTTCTTGTTTTCTTTGAGGACTTTAGTTAGGCCTTTTCCTACGATCTGGTGGGTGATTTCCCTTGCTAACAATTTATAAGAAACGTATAAAGGAAGGAAATTTGGGTTGGCTATGCTACCAAAAACCCTAATGTAGGTGAACCATTCTTCAATAAAATATTTGCCGACAACTAGAAGGTTTGTTGCGACTTCTTGGGAAAACCTGGGGGCTTTCTTATTGAAAATTATTTGATGCAAGGGCAAAACAACAGAATGACATATCTTGTAGAAATGGGGTATATAATGGGATTCCCATATTTACTTATGACTGAGATGGATAGGGTAGGGTTCCTGTAAGGTCCATTTCCAACCCATGTTCGGAAATGTAGTGCAAAAACAAATGGCATCCATAATGTAGGCACAAAAATAGAAGGGGGAAGGTTCTCTGGAGAGGAGACTCTCTTCTATCGATACTTGGTAATGATAGTGGCTATTAAGACCCTACATTGTACCTTTTTGCTCACATATTTTGCTATCATTCCACCCTTTTTCAATCCATATTTAAAGTCTATGTTATTACTTTAATCCATTTTCCAAAGGTATATAACATTTCTTCTCGTTACTATATGTTTAATTTATTTTACATTACTTTCATAATTAACCATTGATCGGAAATACATAGTTGCTGAAACAGTCTGAAGATTGGAGATTTATCATTGCGGTCTACGTTGCTGAAACAGTCTGAAGACTGCAGATTTATCATTGTAGTCTACGTTGCTGAAACAGTTAGAACAGTGCACAAATCTTGTTGCTGAAACAGCCCGTGATTTGCATTTCAGATTCAGCAGCAACAAGAAGAGATCATCAAAGGAGCTGTTACACTGGCCGCAACAACTACATTCCAAAGTCGGCATTGTCACAACCATTGTAACAGCATTTTGTTAATGGAAGAACCAATTATCCTATTTTAGCATATCGGGTTAAGAATAGGATTTATAATGTAATCAAATGTATAATAGATGTCTCCTCTTTAAATAGAGGAGACATCAGCATTAGGAAGGGACAGACTACGGGAAGGTCTAGCTGAAAGTAAAAGAACTTGAATCTTTTTGTAATATGATACATTGACAGATGAATAAAATATTGTTCTGAGCACTCCTTCTTAGTTCCTTTTTCTAGGGAATCTTGTGAGAAGGAAAGGGCCCACCTTCCTCACAAGATTCACCCATTAATTTCTATAGTGTGTTAAGTGTTATTTTTCATTCATGCCTTGTTAAACTCTATTTGCTGAAATTACTTATGCGTTATTGGAACTCTGTATTTATTGTTGAAACTTTGTTTCTATTTGATTATTGCATTGTTTTCATAAATTCATTCATAGGTAATCAGTGATTATTTTAATTGGTAATCTGGTTTACAGAGTGAGTTTGTGAAGCATGGTAATCAGGAACAGGTGTTGAAGATTGCTTCTTGGGGAATAGGGTCTTGTTCTCTGTTATAGCACAATTAGTCTTTTCTTCTGCAGATTGATTTCTTTTCCTAGATTGTTCTTTTTAATGTAATCCAGGATTCTTTTGATAATTGTCTAAAATAGAGAGATTTTCCCTGCTGTAAATCAGAGTAGAACTTCAGTTTTTTTAAAGCAAGGTGTGATTAGTGTAATTGTTACTACAACTTTTCATTGCTTTTGGGATTGAGCATATACAGTGTGTGATTGCCTTTGAAACAAATAGACTTCCCTGGGTTGACAATTCATGTAGCACTTGGTTGTTTAAATTAATAAGCAATTAAAGTGACCAACATTTTGGCGCCGTTGCCGGGGAAGGCAATTGTAGATTTCAAAAGCATTGATGTTTTTCTTTCAGATGTGTAGAATGCATGAGAGGATGCAGAGCCCCCAAGAAAACTAACCCTACAGGTGGCAAGGGCAAAGGAAAAGGAGGAAGAAAGACCTTTATTGACGAGATTATATCAAAAGCTGAAACTTCTCAAAGGCTAAGCTCTCGAAAGCCAAAGCCTCAGTGCTCCCTTCAAACAAACTACAAAACAGAGGAAGTTGTGAGCCCTGAAATAGTTGAGGAGCCAGTAGAAGACATTGAGGAACCGGTTGAAGACATTGAGGAGCCAACAGAAAACATTGAAGACAGAGCAAGTGCAGTAGGAGAACAAGCAATGGAAGGGAACAATGAAGAATTCTTTGGTGGAGGATAGGTAGATCCTGAAGGAGAAGGAAAAGATGAGAATTCTCTCTCTACCTTGGGATTTCCTATTGGTGATCTTCCCAGAGGAGCAACTCCCATGAAGAATATCCCACTTTCGGCCTTACCTAACTTCCATGGTTTATCTTTTGAAGATCTTGATGAGTTTCTTTTTGAGTTTGATATATTATGCAGAAGCTATGATTACGTTACTAATGCTCAAAAACTGAAGCTATTTCCAAAAACACTAAAAGGAAATGCACTAAGATGGTTCATGAGTCTGGGAGGCCATGTAATCACAACATGGGAATAGATGAAACAAAAGTTTCTGCTCAAATATCAAGACTACTGTCGGATGAGAGAAAAAAGAGAGGAACTATTTAAGATGGTACAAAAGGAGGACGAAAATCTGGAGGACTTTGTGGAAAGGCTACAATATCTGCAGAGATCCAATCATCCCAATGTAAGTAAAGATATTATTAAAATAATATTATTGAAAGGGGTGAGGGATGATTGTCTAGACATGCTAAATATGCTTGGTAAAGGGGACATATCTAAAGAATCATATGATGAAATTGTTAACCTCTGTAAAAGATGTTCAAGAGGAGCTGCAAGGAATAGATCAAACAACAGGGATAATACATATTCAAGAGTTCAAAAATCAGCCAGCGGAGGAGCAACAAGAGCTGAAATAGGTAATTTACTTGAGGAATTTAAAACTGAAATGTTAAGTTCTTTTGCTTCACAGATTGACACCTTGCAGGTTAAGAAGAAACAAGTAGAAGCAGAAGCTGCTTTGGCTATCTTTTGTCCCAAATGCAGAGATAAACACCCACTAAGGGAATGCCCATTGGACAAAGTGCCAATTTGCACCCTTTGTGAGAAGGATCATGAAACACAACAATGCCCTTCTTTACTAGGAATAAAAGTAGCATTGCAACCAACCGAAGAAGAAGCTGAAGCAGTCTATCTGTTGACACAGAGAAGGAAATGGCAACCACGAGGACAAGGTATGAACTCTAATATGCCATTTATGTCTTCTAATCGTTGGAACAATTATCCTTCTTTTAATCAAGAAAATTACCCTCCCTTTAACCAGATGCAATACCCGCCCTTCAATCAAATGAATTACCCACCCATGCAACAAACAAACCCTCCCTTTGTAGACCCAACAATGTGGACTCCTTGGCCTCCACAACAACAATCTTACTTTAACCAATGGAATCCAAACTGGAGGGGTCAACAACTCCCATTTCCAAATCAATTTCCTCAGTTTCAGCAACCACTCCCTCTACCATCAGGTGCTCCACCAAATAATCAAATGATGAGACCCCAGCTACTTATACAACCAAACCCTAACCCCAATAATAAAGCTGTGCAAGTTATTGATATTCAGAACCAGCCTATACTTCCTGTTTTCCCTGCGCAGTGTAATGATATTCATTTACGATCTGGGAAAATAGTTGAACCCATTATTGATGATGTTACCTCTTCTAATTCTGATAAAGAAGAGACAGAGAAAAATGATTCACGTAAGGAGGTACAGCCACCCTCTAATAAGGGTGTTGAAATAGCAGAACCACCATTCCCTGAGCATTTAGCTTTGACTAAAACACCTGAGCCACCTGATTTCAATATTTTAGGGGAATTACAGAATCTTTATGTTAAAATTCCACTTTTACAAGCACTAAGAGATGTACCAATTTATGCCAGAACTATGAGAGATATTTGTGTTAAGAAACCTGATAGGAAAGCTAAAGATCCCCTTACAGTTCATGTTATGGGTGATCTATCTGCCTTAATGACCAGTAAAGCCCCTCCTGTTAAATATGGTGATCCCGGCCATCCTACTGTTACAGTACAAATTGGAAAAACAATCATTCCGCGAGTTCTGGTAGATTTAGGTGCTACTATAAATATTATGACTCTTGAAACTTCACAACTGTTACAGCTAAAGAATGTAATTAGAGAGACACCAACCATTCTAGAGTTAGCTGACCATTCTACAATCAAACCAGAAGGAGTCATTGAAGACCTAATCATCTCAGTTGAATCTTGGAATTACCCAGCTGACTTTGTGGTATTACAGACTAAAACAAAGTTGGGGGGACATCCTCTAATTCTGGGAAGGCCTTGGTTGGCCACAACCGATGCCTTTATCAGTTGTAGATCTGGTTCAATGACAATTTCTAATGGATATGAAACCAAGCAGCTTACTCTCTACCCTCACGCCACACCCATGATTAATAATGATAATTATGTATGGTTGGACTATGATGATAATGCTACTCAACCTATTTTGACTATCGGACAAGCTCTAAGCCTTAAAGATACCACTGAGGATGAAGTAATTAATAATTTTATTTGTGAACCCTCCTCAGTGACTTCTGAAACACATAATCAGTTGGCTGCAATTTTGAAATCTGATACCCAGGAAAAGCTTAAATCTGAAGATCTACCTCAAACATCAACTACCATCTCCTCTAAAAGCATAACAGTAGAAATTGAACCTGGCAAGACATTGAACATAAACCCCAACTTGACAGATGTTGAAACACAGCAACTAATGAAGTTACTTCTTGAAAATAAGGAAGCATTTGCATGGGACTATACAGATATGAAGGGAATCTCTCCTGAATTATGTACTCATCGCATCTATATCAAGGAGGGTTGCCAACCAATCTGTCAACCCCAGCGACAAATGAATCCTAATTTAAGGGAAATTGTCAAAGAGGAACTTCAAAAATTGCTTAATGCAGGGTTTATATATCCCATATCTGACAGTGAATGGGTTTCTCCATTGGTAATAGTCCCTAAGAAAAATGGGAAATGGAGAGTGTGTGTAGATTATAAAGCCTTAAATAAAGCCACTCAAAAGGATCACTTTCCCTTGCCATTCATTGATAAAGTGTTAGATAGTTTGTCAGGGAATAAATTATTCTCGTTTTTAGATGGGTTTAGTGGGTATAATCAAATCAAAATTGCACCCCAAGACCAAGATAAGACCACTTTTACTAGTCCCTGGGGAACTTTTTCCTATAGAGTTCTCCCATTTGGACTATGTAATGCACCAGCAACCTTTCAAAGAGAAGTTATAGGAATCTTCTCTGATATGCTTAATGACTCTATGGAGATATTTATGGATGACTTTACCCCTTATGGTGTGTCTTTTGAGGATGCATTACAAAACCTTGAGAAAGTACTTAAACATTGTGTACAAGCTCACCTTTCCTTAAGTACTGAAAAATTTCATATGATGATGAGTGAAGGAATTGTACTTGGACACTTTATTTCATCTCAAGGAATTCAGGTAGATCCATCCAAAATACAGGTAATTCAGAACCTTCCTATTCCTAGAACACAAACTGATGTGAGAAGTTTTTTAGGACATGCAGGATACTACAGAAGATTTATCAAAAAAAATTCCAAAATAGCTTCTCCTTTGTTTGTGTTACTTATGAAAAATGTTGAATTCAAGTGGACTAATCTTTGCCAGGAAGCATTTGTTGAACTCAAGCATCAATTATCTACAACTCCTATTTTAAGGGGACCTGATTGGGCACTTCCCTTCCATATATCCTATGATGCTTCGGATATTGCAATTGGAGCTATCTTGGGACAAGAGGAAAACCATCTTCCTTATGCTATCTACTTCATTAGTAAGAATATGACTCCTGCTGAGCTTAATTACACAGTTACTGAAAAGGAATTTTTAGCAGTCATTTATGCCATTAATAAATTTCGACATTACATTACTGGTTACTCTACTTTTGTCCATACTGACCACTCAGCTATTAAGTATTTAATGAACAAATATGTCACAAATGGTCGAGTCACCAGGTGGTTATTGTTATTACAAGAGTTTGATATTACAATTGTAGATCGACCAGGTAAAGAAAATGTAGTTGCTAATTTCCTTTCTCGGTTAAAAGTTGATGATAATACTCCAGTAGATGATTCCTTTCCTGATGAATACTTATTTGCAGTATCTGCTCACTCACCTTGGTATGCAGACATTGCCAATTATCTGGTTGCAGGGAAGTTACCATCACACCTATCACATCGAGAGAAAAGAAAGATCATTCAAAAAAGTGCTCGGTATAGCTAGATAAGTGGGTGTCTTTTCTACACAGGACTTGATCATGAAATCTGAAGATGCATTAGAGAAGATGAGGTTTATGATATACTGAAAGCTTGTCATGATGGCCCTTGTGGAGGGCATTTTGCTGATAAGAGAACGACACATAAAATTCTCAGGATGGGTTATTATTGGCCCTCACTCTTCAAGGATGCAAAGAAATATGTTCGGGCTTGTGATAGCTATCAGAGAATGGGTCAACCTAATCATAGAGATGAAATTCCATTGAATCCCCAGGTAATACTTGAACCATTTGAAAGATGGGCCTTAGACTTTGTAGGGCCCATTAATCCTCCATCCAATCAAAGAGTTTACATATTGGTTTGCATAGATTATATGACTAAATGGGTGGAGGCTAAAGCACTCCTTAGAGCTAATGAAGAAGTTGTTTTAGCTTTCCTATTTGAAGAAATCTTTGTTAGATTTGGAGTGCCTAGAGAGCTAGTTACAGATGGAGGACCTCCTTTCAATTCTCATGGTTTTAAAACCACCCTTCAAAAATATCATATTCATCATAGAATGACTACACCATACCACCCCCAAGCCAATGGACAGGTGGAGAGTACAAACAAAGTTATAGAAGCCATTCTAACAAAAACAGTGAAGGAAAACAGGAAGGATTGGTCTCAAAGGCTCCCTAAAGCACTATGGGCTTACAGAACTACCTAGAGAAATACTACAGGATTTTCTCCCTATGAATTGTTTTATGGTAAAACTAATGTTTTTCCAATTTGAAATTAAAACCTTAAGAACTACTTTAGTTGTTAACCTTGATTTGACTGATGCACAGACAGCCAGGTTGCAGCAGGTCCAAGAATTGGATGAAAAGAGGTTAGATGCCATTCATCAAACAACTATGATCCAACAACAAAGAACAAAATGGCATGATAAAATTATCAAGCATAAGCGGTTCCAAAAAGGTAATTGGGCTTTATTGTATGATTCTCAGTTTGAAAATTTTCAAGGGAAACTACGTACAAGATGGCTGGGACCTTACGAAATAGATATTGTTTTTCCCAATGGAACAGTAAGGCTCCTAACAATTGATGACTCTAGAACACCGTTATTAGTAAATGGTCATCGGATCCATCTGTACCAGCTACCCATTTCCAAAGAGGATTTTAAGGCCACTTCACATTATCTCTTTTTGGGGGAGCCTTCTGCCCCTCATTGCATTTATTTTTTCTACATTGTGGTTTTAGCATTAGATTAGATTTCTTAACTAATAATCCTTGTCAAGCGCTGGAATGTTCCAATTGATTATTTTGCAAATTCTATATTTAGGAAAGGCTTATTGGAAAGGACAATCCTACTACAAACAGATCCAAGCTTCATCTTGTGAAGCATTTTTCATCTCATTTCAATCCATCCATAGTTCATTTCCCCATCCTCCAGTAACATTTCCATCATTAATTCCCCTCATTTCTTTTCCCCATTTTTCCCATCACTCTTCAGCAACATTTTTCCCTATTTTTCCCATTGCTGAAACAGCACTCTTCAGCAACATTTTCCCTATTTTTCCCATTTCTGGAACAATACTCTTCAGCAACATTTTCCCTATCTTTCCCGTTGCTGAAACACCACCCTTTACCCATTTTCCCGTTGCTGAAACACCACCCTTTACCCATTTTCCTGTTGTTGAAACACCATTTCTTTTAAAAGACATCACCATACAGCACTTTCCATCATGAAAATCACTTTCTTTCGTTATTTTTATGCTAATTTTGTCCTTTCACTACCTTCTCCTATGATTATACAGACCTCTAATATAATCTCCCTCATGTTTCAAAAGCTTCTTCCACGACTATTGTTGATCTATTATGAACGAGCACTATATTTTTCTAAATATGAATTAAAGGTAAACATGAGTTATGTAAATATTATGTGTAAGTACAATAAAACTATGGTTAAATGAGAATATTACATTCATCATTACCACAATCCCCATACATTTAAAGTCATTATTTCAGCTGTAGTTGGGGGGAATACCGAAACTATACGCCATCATTTCACAGCAAGCCAATTACCGTCATTTTTCTTACCCATTATCCCATCTTATTACCTCGCCTCTTCATTGTTACTCCATGTTCTCATTTGCAAAATTTACTCTGTTCGAAGTGCGGTAACTTGGTTTTTGACTGTGCATTTTACCAAAGCTGGTTAACTATGGGAGGACCTGCTATTCGACACGAGCCCGGCTCGATAGCTCTGCTTGAATTATATCCAAAGGCGTATCAGATTTTTTAGCAGGCAGGCTAGATAGGATATTTTTATAGGCTTCAGGAATTTGATCCACAACAGGTCCTTGAATTTGCACGAAATCTATAGGAAGATCATTCTACTATCCAGGGAGTTCGAATTCCAGTCTCAGA
Source organism: Pinus tabuliformis (assembly GCA_031772625.1). NCBI lineage: Eukaryota > Viridiplantae > Streptophyta > Pinopsida > Pinales > Pinaceae > Pinus > Pinus tabuliformis. The sequence goes on along the minus strand of CM062816.1, from coordinate 745,002,155 downwards.
GGGTGACATAGCACAAGTTTCAGGTCTGTTGGTCACTGGCACTTGATGGTTTAGTCGCAAGCATATTATTCTAAATGCACAACATGATTTTCTTCTACCAGGAGAACAAGTCGAGCCCAAAGGCCGGGGTGTCTGACTTCACTCATTACCACCTCCGTGGCTGAAGGTTGCTGAATTCGTCAAACATTACCTTACTTGTGAAGGTCGCTACCAGGTAGTCTATCAGCATGATTTTGTCTTATTAAATCATTTGAGACACGGTCGACTATTAAATATTCCTTATTATTTATTTGGGTTACTTAGAAATATGTCACATTACTGCAGACAGGTAAAATTCCCACTCCTTTCCCTCACCCATCACCGTCTTGTTCAGCTACTGATTTAGAGGGGTTTTGCTCAGCAAAACCCTCCTCTAAACAATCCACCCCTAGACCCTAAGCAAGCTACTGAAATCCCTCAGCAAGTTGCTAAAAATCCTCAAGAAATCCTTGAAAATCCCCACGAGTAGCAACCAAAGAACATCCCTGACCCTCCAGAAATTCCACCAGCAGAGCCAATTGATCCAATTGACCCTCCCACCATATCAACTCCATCCCACAATTTAGCAGAATCATCTAATCCTACTGTTCATATCCCTAGTGATGATTCTGAAGATAACCTTCCCATCTCTATTCTAAAAAGAAAAAGGAAAACTAAGACTGTTTTCCTATCAAAAAAAAAGAACGAGGGCCTCAACCAAAGCAGCTACCATTTCTGATAGCCCTCCCCCTCAGAAAAAACCCACTCATAAAAGGAAAATTACTACTCTCCTTGCCTTTTTACCCCGAAGACGAATGAGGGCGTCAACTGAAGTGGCAACTGTTGCCACTATCATAAATTCTCAACCTATTCATCTAAAAGCCCATACCCCACCACAGTCCCAAGTCTCGGAATCTTTACTTGTCTCACCCTCAGGCACTGAAACACAAGAACCAGATGCCCAAGATTTTACGACATCATTTCTTTCAAAACAAGTACCTTCCACACAAGAACCAGCTATAGCTGCCACACAAGAACTAGCTACAGCTATAACACAAGAACCAGCTGCTGATATAAAAAATTTGGATGACCAGGATGCTGCACATCATGTAGTTGTTACACAAGAACCAGCTACTCATTCAGTAGCTACCACACAAGAACCAGTTCTAGCTACCACACAAGAAACAACTACGGCTGAAACACAAGAACCAGCTACTGAGATTGTGACTGTTACACAAATCCCAATCACCCTGGATTCCCTTTTACAGGAAAACGAGTTTCTAAAATCAGAACTCGAAGCTTATAAGTAGGAATTAGTAATGGCAAGCGAAGCCTACGACAAAAAGCTTAATTTGTACACTTTAGCCCATGCAGCATCCTTGGCCGAGAAAAATACAGATAAAGATCAGTATAATGAATATATGTGCAGCCAATGCAGTAACATTTATCGTCAAGCAGGGTATAAAATAGTTGAAATCCCACTGCCTAGAGCTTCCCCTGCATCCACGTCTTCTGCAATCAAAGAGGAATGCCCTACTGTCACACAAGAACTAGTAGGGCCTTCAAAAATTTCTGGAAAAGAAGCTAAACCACACGTACCTCGGCCTACTGTAACTGTTAAAATTGAAGATCTTGTTTTTATTTCTACCCAGACTATGCCTCAGCCTACCACTTGCAGTACTAAAAAACAAACTGAATCTCGGGATACGCACCAAATAATGGACAAGTGGAAGAAAGAATATGCTATTTCACAAGATAAGATCTTGCAGGAGCATAAATTACTCTGGAAAAATCATATATATTCAAACTGAGAAGCCTTGGAGTAAGTACTCCAACATTCTTGCGCACAGAGGAAAGAGAATAAAGAGATAAAAAGTAAACTGCTCTTTATGTTTGATTTGGTTCAGAAATTATTAGCTGCTAGGAAACCATCTTCCAATTATTCTTGTTTTCTTGCAGAATGCTTAGCGTTCTTCAAATAAAGGCAATTAAAGATGGGAGACCTCATGAAGTATTTAGACCCGAACAATTTGGGAAAATTTTCGCAGAAGCATCCACCAGTGATCAACATTTACTCTGTGAGTTGTATCTCCACAATGAAGCTATCCCTGAAAATAGGAAGCTCAATCTTAACCCTTTGGTTGGTGATGTTCAGATCAGAGCATTTGCCTCCTTCCTTGCTAATCAGATCACACGGCAGACTGCCTTTCTTGCAGCAAGGCATAATGAAGACAACCATCTCATGTGGATTCAACTAGAGCCACAAAATCTTGCCATTTTTGTTGCAGAGTATCATCAATTTTTTTAAAAACCAGGGATGGTTGAACACACCAGGTGACTACAAGCAACAGTGCTACAAGACTGCCAACACTTTGTTAAGACCAAGGAAGTTGCTACCTTAAAAGCAAATAACTTATTCTGGCAACAATCCTCTAAGGAAAGGCAAGAGTATAACCCCTTCAGTCCCCCTAATTTTGAAGTAGCTATCTCAAGGGTACCCAATTATATCAGATGTGTTCAGCAATGTGCCGAAAATTGGATAGGGTATCATTTTCGTTTTCCTCTTCTATGGATGCCAGCACAAGAATATAAGGCTCATTAAAGGTTGACTAAAAAGGAAGAAGCAGCAGCATGGCAGAGGCTGCAAAATGTGCAAGGATTCAGAGATCTAACTGACAGTACCTTTTATAGTTATTGCTTAAGTAATTTTCACTCTAAGGGCTAGTACCCGGACTTGGATTTAGAGTGAAGTTGCATGAGGACATGCAACCCTTTCAGTTGGGGGGGATGTTAGGACCCTACATTGTACCTTTTTGCTCACATATTTTGCTATCATTCCACCCTTTTTCAATCCATATTTAAAGTCTATGTTATTACTTTAATTCATTTTCCAAAGGTATATAACATTTCTTCTCGTTATTATATGTTTAATTTGTTTTACATATAATTTTACATTACTTTCATAGTTAACCATTGACCAGAAATATATAGTTGTTGAAATAGTCTGAAGATTGCAGATTTATCATTGCGGTCTACATTGCTGAAACAGTCTAAAGACTGCAGATTTATCATTGCAGTCTACGTTGCTGAAACAGTTAGAACGTGCGTAAATCTCATTGTTGAAACAACCCGTGATTTTCATTTCAAATTCGGTAGCAACAAGAAGAGATCATCGAAGGAGTTATTACACTGGCCACAACAACGAAATTCCAAAGTCGGCATTGTCACAACCATTGTAACAGCATTTTGTTAATGGCAGAACCAATTATCCTATTTTAGCATATTGAGTTAAGAATATGATTTATAATGTAATCAAATGTATAATAGATGTCTCCTCTTAAAATAGAGGAGGCATCAACATTAGGGGGAGACAGACTACGAGAAGGTCTAGCTAAAAGTAAAGGAACTTGAATCTTTTTGTAATATGATACATTGACAGATGAATAAAATATTGTTCTGAGCACTCCTTCTTAGTTCCTTTTTTTGGGGAATCTTGTGAGAAGGAAAGGGCCCACCTTCCTCACAAGATTCACCCATTAATTTCTACAGTGTGTTAAGTGTTTTTTTTTCATTCATGCCTTGTTAAAATCTGTTTGCTGAAATTACTTATGCGTTATTGGAACTCTTTATTTATTGCTGAAACTCTGTTTCTATTTGATTATTGCATTGTTTTCATAAATTCATTCATAGGTAATCAGTGATTATTTTAATTGGTAATCTGGTTTACAGAGTGAGTTTGTGAAGCATGGTAATCAGGAACAGGTGCTGAAGATTCCTACTTGGGGAATAGGGTCTTGTTCTCTGTTATAGCACAATTAGTCTTTTCCTCTACAAATTGATTTCTTTTCCTAGATTGTTCTTTTTAATGTAATCCAAGATTCTTTTGATAATTGTCTGCAATAGAGAGATTGTTCCTGTTGTAACTCAGAGTAGAACTTCAGTTTGTTTAAAGCAAGGTGTGAATAGTGTAATTGTTACTACAAATTTTCATTTCTTTTGGGATTGAGCATATACAGTGTGTGATTGCCTTTGAAACAAACAGACTTCCCTGGGTTGACAATTCATGTAGCACTTAGTTGTTTAAATTAATAAGCAATTAAAGTGACTAACAGTGGCTAGGTTATCGGATATGATGGTTGTTAGGCCCCTATACTACTATTGTAACCCCTTATTGTTATTATTATAACCCACTTATTATATTGATGTACCCATGTAGTGCCCATATTGTTACTATTGTGCCCCATAGAAGCCCACTATTGTTATTATTATGCGCTTACATTATTATTGTTATGTCGACTCTGATTATGTTATAACCCCTTAGACTCCTATACATAGAAAGGAGGTCTTTTCATTTGTATCATCCAAGAATTGTTCATTTATGTAATGTAAAGGAGGTTGCACCCTCGAAGAGGCTGAATTATAAGGTGTTGATCTATCTTTTCTATCTTTTCTTGAGCTGGTTTCATAACATTTGGTATCAGAGCTTTGGATTCTAGGGTTTCACTGCTCCAAACAAGTCATCGTGGCATTTTCGCTATAAATTTTTTTCTGTGACGTTTCAGAAGTCGCAAGAAAAACCCATTTGAGAAGAATTGACGCTGAACCTTGGGTCCAAATTTCAGAGATTTCTACACGATATTTTCGGAGATATGATCTGAGGAATTTGGTCTTTTTGCAGACTCCTGAATTACACTCAAAATAGGTGACATGGGGAAAATCGTCATAACTTTCTTTCTGAGCATCGGATTGAAATTTCGTAAGAAGGTAACTACGGGAGATTGTGCATAACTCTTTCTTGGAGAATCCAATTTGGATCAGACTTGTGGCATTGGAAAGAGGATACAGAGGGCTACTACAGGTCACAATTTCAGAACTTAAAGATCCGAAAGTACAGAGTTACAGTCGTTTCAAGGTAGAGCTCCTAAAATCAAGAAAAAGCAAGATGAGGAAGTTTGATGGCAAGGATCCGGTAAATTGGATACTTCAGATGGAGCAATATTTTGATATACATGGTGTACAACTATTACAAAAGGTATGCATTGCATCTTCATATTTAGAACCAGATCAATTTTTATGGTACAAAGGGCTTTGTTCTCGTAAAAAACTTGTTACGTGGTCAATTTTCACGGAGGAAATGATAGCACATTATGAGGATACAAAGAGCAACACCTTCTTTAGAGCAACACCACAACAATTGGAAAGAGTAAAAGAGCTTTGTGACATAATGGAAAGCAAAATTATGGAAACCAGGAAGCATACCCCTCACAACTATAAAGATGGAAGTGTTGTTTCTCCCAGCCTTCCACAACCTACAAGGGTTACACCACAACAATTGGAAGAAAAAAGAGAAAAAGGGCTTTGTTACAATTGTGATAGCAAATGCACTAAAGGTCATAGGTGTGCTGAGAAGAAATTATTTTACATAGAATATGAAGAGGAGGAAGAAAAGGATCAAGAAACATTAAAAGAAGAGGATATATGTCAGGACACCACCCCAGAGAAAGAAGAAATGAATCAGACCATATCTTGTAAAGCATTGGCAAGAATTACCACTCCTCAAACTCTCAAGATAGAAGGACATATCAAGAAGAAAAAAGTGCAAGAAGTGAAAGATCACATCGCGAAAGAAGAAATGAATCCAACCATATCTTGTAATTCAATGGATGAAATTACCACTCCTCAAACTATCAAGATAGAAGGACACATCAAGAAGAAAAATGTTCAAGAAGTGAAAGATCACATCGAGCATAAAGAAATGAATCCGACCATATCTTGTAAAGGACTGGAAGAAATTACCACTCCTCAAAAGATAGAAGGACATATCAAGAAGAAAAAGGTTCAAGCAGAGAAAGATCATATCGAGCATCAACAGCAAGTTCTCCAACTTTTAAAGGATAACGCCACTTCGGTGAAAAATCAAATGAAACAACAGGTAGATCAACATCGTAGTGAAAATTGTTTTGATGTAAGTGATTGGGTATTTTTACTGCTACATCTCAAGCAAGCTATTTATGAGAAGGAAATGTTGACAATACTACATGCACTTAAAAAATGGCGACCTTACCGAATGGGAAGACGCTTCAAGGATGAGGATGTGGAAGCATTGTTTTGTGCTATTTATATTATCCAACCAAATTGGATAAACGAAGCAACAGATGAATGGAAGAAGAATGAAGAAGTATGGCCACTTATTCAAAAGTTGCAAAAGATCCCAATTCAAGCAATATTGCCAGAAATTGAAGAGGAAGGAAAAATCATATTGGAACCTGGAGCAGTCACAGAAACAAGAACCCGACAGCTACGAAATCGATCAATTTCAGAGTATCTCATCAAGTGGAAGAACTTACCCGCCGAATATTCCACATGGGAGGACAAGAATTTTATATAGAAGCATCAAGAACTACTCAAGCGTTGAGGACAACGCTTTTTGAAGGAGAGGGGCATGTTAGGCCCCTATACTACTAGTGTAACCCCTTATTGTTATTAGTATAACCCACTTATTATATTGATGTACCCATGTAGTGCCCATATTGTTACTATTGTGCCCCATAGAAGCCCACTATTGTTATTATTATGCCCTTACATTATTATTGTTATGTCGGCTCTGATTATGTTATAACCCCTTAGACTCCTATATATAGAAAGGAGGTTTTTTCATTTGTATCATCCAAGAATTGTTCATTTATGTAATGTAAAGGAGGTTTCCCCCTCAAAGAGGCTGAATTCTAAGGCGTTGATCTATCTTTTCTATCTTTTCTTGAGCTGGTTTCATAACAATGGTGGCCTAATACATGATGTGAGTTAACACAGGAACCAATCAAAGGAATCCATTCTATGGAAAACTTAGAATTATTGGGCAACCCATATAATCTACATAACATAGCAGATGCATAGTTATAAGGGTTTGCCGAAGAGGTCATAGCATACATACCCGATTTTTCAAGTTTGAGTTTTTTGTCTAATACTCTCCAGCCCTGAATCAACTTGAAGGGGTCTGGGTTCTTCTTTGTGAAGCTGGCCATGTATGTCTTATCATATATATCGTGAGAATCAGCAATATGATACATTTTCTTCATGTCTTCTTCTCTTAATGATCCCATGAGTTCATTTCTTGAATTCCTTAATTGCCTATCTTCAATGGTAAGGTTTTCAACCACCCACCTAATCATATTAGTGTATGGGAGGATTTTATCTCTCGCTCCTATCCTATGTGGGAAATAACAGGCATCGTCCTTGAATTGAAGCCCTGAAGGTCTTGTTGAGTCAATTGTTGCTCTTGTAACAGTAATCTTGGGACGCTTGTTCTCAAGCCTATTGTAAATGAACTCCCAAGTTGTTGCTCCTCCATTAGAGTTGTAGATTGTACCATAGAATATGGGAGCCATCTCTGTAAACTCAGATTCTACAATGCTCTACTTCTTCTGTTTCTACGTCACCTTCCTCAGTGACATGTCTTTCGTAGCTTGCCTGAAATGGACAAGATATATTAGCACATACAATATCGAGCAATTAAAATTGAAAGCATTTCTGAATTGACCTTGGATTGTGAGAAAGGTTTAATGAGATACTCAACGTTAATTACCCATAACTTGGAAAATGATTAGCTCTCCTTGGGCCGCTAAATATTTATTATCTTGTCAATTCATTCGTTTTTTATTTAAAACACAATTATTTCACATGATTACCGCTCTTATTCGCATATCACAATCTTCAAACGGATACAATATAGCGTTGTGTTTACTATAAGGCGAAATGTGATTGCGATTGTCGCAATATCACATTTCGCAAATCGTTAATGAACTTTGTAATGGCATAACTTAATTACTTGTGAAGTTTGCAAAGTACGATTTGTGAAATGACAAGGTTCTTAGAATCGGGATATCACAGTGGGAGGTTTGATCGCGCATCGCAAATTTTTAAAGGTGTTTTATGAAAGTCACATGGAAAAGTGTGATTTGCGATTTACAATAAGGATCTCATCCTCAGGTTGTTTTGCAATATTTTTCAAGGAAATTTCTTAGAGTTAGGTTTTATTATCCTAAGACTAAAAATTTAAAAAGGGTCCCCATTTATATCTCTAACCTACCTATTTTTATTCATAAATGGGGGGGTTGTTACATAGTACAACAATTGGCGATTCACTTGGGAGAACCAGCTATCTCTAAGTAGTTTTCTAAAATTTCTAAAACTTTCAAAGTAATTAGAGTTATAGGAATAATAATAACATGAGTTATAAAAGTAAACAACATTTCTATAGAATCATTGTCACTTACATAATCTATTTATTCAACTATCTTACGCTTGTAATGATATAAATACAAATGTTTGCATCAGTTAATAATAAGAGTTAAAGTGATATAGAAGGTTTTTTCTACATATTAGTTTTTTATGTTTACTCATTTATCACATATAGAGCCTCTGCTGCCAGCAAGCGTTCATAGCCTTGACAGGGTTATCTTTTAGCCAACAATGATTCATTATCCCATTTGAAGCAATTTTCAAATTTCGAAATGATATTCACTTGATTTGAATCTCACTTGGATCTTGTCCCTTTTTCCTTTTTTAATATAATCTTTTCTTTGAGGTTTCTTAAAAGACATCGTGTAGGCTTGGTAACCTAATAATGACAATTCCATTCACCGGTTGTAACTAAACTGAACAAGCTAGCTCTTGATGAGACCCCTTGTCTTCTAATCAATGAGATAATCAGCTATTACCCTGTTTTGATATGCAGTATTGGCAATATTAGTTTAATTATTTCCCTATGACCATGGTAAACAAGCTCGCAATGAGACTTTTTATCTTCTAAGTTTTGTATATTTTATAAATACACTCTGAAAAAGGAAAATTTTATCATATGGGGTGAATCATTGGCTCTTTTAAGAGTTTTGGATGATAATGATAGAGTTTTAAGATACGATCTGCAGAAAGTCCTTACTAGGTTAAAGATTATTTTCTTGACTGACAACAAAACATTCATACTCTAAAAGATAAGAGTTTGTTCAAAGAATAAATTTTTTTAGCAAGATCAAGTTTTTCAAAGAGATGAGGTTTGCTTTGGTACTCAAATGTTCTAATTATTTCTTTTAACTTTTACTTACTTACAAAAGAGAAAAATCAGAAATATTATCAAAGATTTTATTTTGAAAAGCCAAAAGTAAATACTACTTAAACTTTATTTTCCTAAGAATTTGAAAGGTGATATGATACAAAATTGGAAGAGGTTTTCTTCTAAGAAAAGTATTTTTTCAATATTTTCCCATTAACGGGCAAAGGATCCTTCTTAGTTGATAAGTCTTGTAAAAGAAACGTTGATTGTCCAATTTTCTCAATAATTTGAAAAGGGCCAAGCCATAGTCTTTGAAATTTGGTATGTTTACCTTTTTCCTCGTGTGCTTTGTCCCATTTCAAAACCAAATCCCCTACTTCAATTTTTTTTTTACTGGCATAGGTTGTATCAAAAGAGGCTTTGACTAATTGTTGATTATGGAAGTGGGTTTTTTTGACCTTTTTTTGTTCTTCTTCAAGCTTAAGAATCTGAAACTATCTAGCTTGGAGAGAAGAGGAAGGGTTTTCATCAATGAATTTCACTAGGGAAAGAGATGGGATTGTTATTTTTGTGGGAAGAACAACTTCTTTTCCATAAACCAAAGAAAAAGGGGAAGAACTGATAGATGCCTTCTGTGTAATTATGTTTGCCCATAGAGAAAATGTCAATGCTTTGTGCCAATTCTTATGATTTTTGTCAATAGTTCTTTTGATAATTCTGATGAGGTTTTTGTTTGTTGATTCTGCTAATCCATTACCTTGTGGATAATAGTTGGCTGAATATTTTAGTTTAAAACCTCGCTTTACAGAAAATTATACCATTGCATTCCCAGAAAAGTAAGATGCATTGTCAAACATTAAAGCTGAGGGTAAGCCAAACCTGATAATAATGTACTGATCAATGAAGTCCGTAATGCTTTCTATATTGGCTATCCTTAAGGAAATAGTTTCTACCAATTTTGTAAAATAATCATTAGTTGTAAGGATGAATTTACGCAGTTTGGAAGAGTTAGGAACAATCTCACCAATTATGTCTAATCCCCATTGTTCAATGGTTGTTGGATGTTTACTGGTTGTAATGGAAATGTTGGCTTCCTTTCTCTTCCAGTTGTAGTTTGACAAGTTTTACACTTTCTTGCATATTCATGTGCATTTTTAAATATCGTTGGCCAATAATATCCTGCATGCAGGATTTTGTGAGTTGTGGTATTTCCTCTGAAATGTCCTCTAGTTATTCCATCATGTAATTCCTGCGTGACCTTTTCAGCTTCAAGTTTCTCCAAGCATCATAGTAATACTAAATCATAATTTTTCCTAAAGAATACATCATTGACTAATTGATATTGATTTGATTTCAACTTTAAAGCACACTTTGTTTTGTAATTAAGGTGCATAGGAGCATATATGTTCTTTAAGTAAAATTTCAAATCAGCATATTATGATTGTGTATCATTGAGGATTACCTCTGATATTTTTACTTCATTACCTTGATCTTCTTCTAGTGATAACTAGGAAGCTCCTATTAACATCCTGCAAAAACCTTGACCCCTAACAATTTTAGCCGACCGGATTTCCACATCATATTCTTGAAGTGCAATAACCCAATTTGCTCTTTTCTCCCCTACTTCTCTTTGGACTAATAATTGCCTTATTGCGGGGTAGGGTACTATTATCTTTGTATGGGCTTTAAGAGGAAAAGGTTTGAAATATTTCAAGGTTTTAAAACAGTAAATGCTTGTTTCTCGACAACTGAATAATTTAACTCGGCACCTTGCAAGTTAGAACTAAAAAAGGAGATAGGTGCTTCAATATTTTCATCATTTAGCTGTGTTAAAACTGTTGCATAAGATGTATCGGACGAAAAATGATATAATACAAAAGGTTTGAGAAAGTCAAGAGTTGTCAGCGAAGGAGCATTAATAATGGATTTCTTAACCAACTCGAATGACTCCCTTTCATGTTTTCCCCATTTGAAAACTGTGTTTTTTCGTATCATTGTTTGAAAGGGTAGGACAATCTATGAAAAGTCTGAGACAAATATTTTTACAAAATTAAGTTGGCCTAGGAATAATTACATGGTCTTTTTGTTATGTGCGAGAGGAAACTTTTCGATCTCTTGGACTCTATCGGGATCAATGTAAATCCCTTTCTTGGATACTATAAACCCAAGGAGTTTGCCTTCTGGTAAAGCAAAATAAGATTTTTTGGGATTTAAGGAAATGCCATATTTCCTGCATCTTTCAAAAATATGCTTCAAGTCACTTAAATAATTGTTCATATCCTTAGAAAAGATTGTGATGTCATCTAAGTAAATAACAATTGATTTATTAATAAAACCTTTAAAAGCAATATCCATAGCAAGTTGAAATGTAGCACCTGTGTTAATGAGTACAAAAGGCATCTTCTGATAGGCATATGTTACCCACTTGGTTTCGAATGTTGTCTTTAATTTGTCATCTCGATGCACAAGAATTTGATTATATCCTGAGAATCCATCTAGAAAAGACATTAATTTGAAAACTGCAACTGATTCCAATATCTGTTCCATGGTAGGCAAAGGAAAGTTATCTTTTTGACAAGCTTTATTCAGGTTCCTAAAATCAATACAAATCCTAATATCACCGTTATTTTTCCTTATAGGAACCATATTCGATACCAATTTAGATTGTCTAATAGAGAAGATTATTTTGGCTTTCAAAAGCTTATTTAATTCGGATTTGATTTGACTTTCAAGTTTTGGGTGAATTTTGTGAAGCTCCTGTTGAACTGGCTTTTCGTTCAAAGTCATAAGTATGGTACGTTGAATTATAGACGTATCATAGGTTTTGAGATCTACATAATCCCAGGCAAAGACACCTTTTTATGTTTTCAATAACCTAATGAATGATATTATTTCTTCTGATGATAGGCTAAGACGTAGGTTGACATTTTGAGGTTTTTCAGTTGATCCTAAGTTTACTACTTCAAATATCAAAGTAGAACTTTGAGTTTTGGAGTTAGTAACTTTCTTGAATCTATCCTTTATATCATAGAGATATTCCATCTTAACTACAGACTTCGAGATTGGGTTTCGATTCTGATCATTTTTAATTTGGAAATCATGCTCTTGTTTGTCTATGATTTGTTCCTCATAGGACACTTTTGATGGAAGGAAATTAACTATATCTGCATCATTATTAAATACTCTCCAATTTGTTACATTATCGGGAATAGATGGCCTAAAGACTAACTCTATTGAAAATATGTCTGGACTGAACTCTTCTGTAGGTATAAGCTTGGATGACACATTAGCAAGTAAGTCAGCACTTGCGTTTTGCAATCTAGGAACTGAAGAAATGTTAAAAGCAGAGAAGTGAGAAGTCAGATTATGGGCTAATGATTGATAATGTTTAAGGTGCCTAGAGACACAATGAATTGTATTTCTTACCTTCTTCACAATTATTTCATAATCACCATAGATTTGTAGATATTTGACATTAAGGCCAATGGCTTTGTACAGACCTTGGATCAATGCTTCATATTCAGTGACATTATTGGTACACTGAAATTCAAGTCTGAAGGCTAACAAGGTTTTCTCTCCTTGCGGATTGATCAAAATACATCTTGCCCCTGCAGCGTCTTTAGATTTGGAACCATTAAAATAGAGAGTCCAGAACAAAGAATTATTTGAAATTTTATCTACTAAATTTACACACTTGGAAGCATCTATTTGTGAAAAAATTTCTATTTGAGACATTACGGCATTATCTGGAAAGGGAGACCTATGAGCATTAAAGGATCCCAAAAATGACTCAACCGAGTAATTTCCAATGATGTTATTGGTGAAGGCAACAGGTTCATTACTTCCCTCAAGGTCAGTGACTATATATTTCATGAACTTTTCTCAGTCTACCCTGATTTGGTTTGGTTTACCATTATGTGGCAACCACATGTGAGACCAATCAGTTGCGAAGTAACCATGCAACTTTTCAGACCAATCCATACTTAGGATTAAACCATAAAATTTAGGGATATCAGCCACTAAAATATCAATTATTTGTGAAACTTTTGGATTGGAGGAAATCCTAATTGATACTGATGTGGTTTCTCTGAGTGCCTCTACTTTTGTCCTGTCTAATTGAACTATGTGTACCGCAGATTTTTTAGGTGTAATATTCAATCTGGTGCACACGGCTCTTGGCATAATATTTGAAGAGGCTCCTAAATCAACAAGACAGTTATGAACATTCCTGTTGAAAATTTCGTAAGTGAGCAGAAATGGAGGAATATGAGAAATAAATCTATCACCGATTAGGACTAAATCTGAAGGATCTACTTTTTTGGAAGATGGTGGAGGTTTTCCCATATCGTAGGCAACTTGAGTAACTACAACAGACAACAAAGGGGATACAAGAACTGCTTTTAATTCTCTTAACAAAATTTTTTGTTGTTGCTTGAGTTTAGTGAGTTCATGCAAAGAAATGTTTGCTCTAGTCTTTTTCATATCTTCGACTATGTTGTATTCCACTGTATCTGAAACTACCAATGTTTTGGAAGCATTTGGAGAATCTAGTGGAATAGGGTCCATCTGACTAGTCTTAGACTTTTTTGTTACTGTTTTCTCCTTTACAGGAGTAGCAGTTTTTTGTTTCTGATTTGTGATAGACATGTCAGGAGAGTTTTTTCTCCTCGTAGTTACTGGCATAGCTTGTGCCTCTTCTTCATTTGGGAGGATGAAATCCCACATTCCATTTAATTCAACTTCTTCTTTCGTTTCAGCTTCCTCTTCGGTTGGTGAGTCTTCTTTTGTTTCTTGATCAGACTCAGCATTTGAAATGGTGTTCGGGGGTTGTGATGCAGAAGAAGGATTCCTTTTAAACAAGTGAAAAGGTTTCTTGGGAGCAGAGGATTTTGTGACCTGTTTCTTGATTTCAACCATTTCATTAGAAATTGTCTTTAATACTTTCTGCAGGCCTTCAAGATCGAAAGGGTCCTTTGAAACTTTCTTTTTAGAATCATCCTTAAACATTACTTTCTTTGACTTCCTCTCGTCTTTTTGGGATCTCTTTCCTAAAGCTATAATCCTTCTTTCTACAGACAGGGCTTCTTTCATGTTTTCTACAAGGGTAGCTTTATTGGCTCTATCTACGAAAATTGCAATATTAGAGGGAAAAGATGATATGTACCATTCTATTTGTACATCTACAACAGGTTTTGAGGCAACAGGGATTTTATTTAGCAACTTGTTAAATTTGGAGTTGAATTCTTTGATCCTTTCATCTTAGTTAGCTTTTAAATTAGAAAGATCATTGATCAAGGATGCTATAGCCCTATCATCACCAAATTTTGCAAGAAATACTTCTTGAAAAGTATCCCAGTTCCTAATTGAACCTGCTGGAAGGGAAAAATACCAAGATCCAACAGATCCTTAGAAGGTATAAGGGAACAGTCTGATTACAACATCTTCATGTGAAACTCCATTAAGATTCATGGCCAACATGAAGTTATTTAGATCTTCTTCGGCCGAAAGACCATCGTCGGGATTGTACTTGGGTATCCATTTTTTTGGGTTTGCTGGGAGTGCATTTGGATTAGCAACCAGGACAACACCAGGGTTTGTCCAAGGTTGAGTGGGTTGATTGGCCATAACTTGAGTTGGGGATTGAGAAGATGGGAAGGTTGGTCCAGAATTAGGTATAGATGGCGAAAAACTTACTATTGGGTTAGAACTACTAGTGGCAGTACTAATTAAAAAAGTGGATAGTTGGGAAGTTGTGGATTGAGTAGAAGTGAATGGGGAAGTGAATGGATGGAAAGGTGATGTGATCTCACTGGTATCTGATTCAGATCTTGGTGAGGTAACTTTCTACGTCGTGGAGTGATTGGGAACTCAAAAGGGGTTACTCCAAGCTTTTCACTTTGCAATCTAGTTAATACACCAATTTGTTGTAATAAGGAAGTAACACTTTCATCAGAAACTTCGAGCCTCTGTGTCTTCTCAGCAGAAATGGATATTTGTTCCAATTTATGTATCAAAGAATGAACTTTGGGAGACTCATGAGTGTAATTTGGGGAATTTTTTTCTCTTACTACTTCAGGAGATGAGGGAGATGTTTCTATAACTTCATATTTCTGATCAGGAGATTTTGAACGAGATCTAGAAGTTGTAGAAGTTGTGGAGGGGTCTTGACTCTTATGAATGTTTTTCGATTGATATTTAGGTTTATCTGCCATTCATAGTCGGATGGCCCTCCTTATAGTGCCAAAATGTTGAGGCCTCAAAAATCGCTACGAAAACATGGGGGATAACCACCCGGTCCGAACCTTAAGACAACTCCTTTACCATTTAAATTGGTGGCTCTGACTGGGGATAATGGGACCCATTTCCCAGTGTGGGTTTTAATATGAGAGTTGGTGGTTCATGAGCACTTTGCAAATAGAATAATGATAATCTAAATGACCTATTCTATCATGCAAATATTCTAACTAACTTGTTCTAATATAAACCCGGGTATTTCTGTGTGGCATGAGAGCTACATAGATATCTGCTTAACATGTGATAATAAAGATTAATCACGCATAAACATAGATGATAATGTAAGATAATTTCTTTGAATAAATAGTTAGTCAAAGAAACTTATAAAATATATCGCATATATGATGAATTATATATATGAAAATTAACAATTTTAGCTAGGCATCATACAATAGTGCAATTAGCGCTTAACAAAAAGAATAAATCTCACACACAATTCATGAAAGTAAAGTGTTGTCACTAATAAAAAGAAAACAGAAACAATCATACAAGATAATAGTACCTTATGTGCAAATTTCTGCTCATTTAATGAATGACATGGATCAACTCCTTTCTTCAAATCAAATTATCTCCCAAGAACACAATAGTGCATCAACAAAGGAAAGTAGTCTGATATCTAAAAGAAACGATCATGTTCCATAATTTCACCAAAGTATTCACAAACTTACAAAAGTGCATTCTTTGCAAATGTTTTTGATAAAATTATGGGCCATTTTCTAAATGCATGAGAAAGGTATAAATACTATTCTAACTAATGTGCAAAAATAGATTATACAAAAATTGAGAAGGTTTCAAACAACCTTCCTCCTAACTAGTTAACTAACTCTAAAAATAAACAGTGGCCTGATGAGAATAACTAAGATGATGATTTTTTGTTTGCCATCTTGTCATTCAAATTGCAAATATCAGTCATTGGTTTGAGTTGAGGAGGTGCCCCAAAATGTGTCCTGAGTTGTCCTACAAAAATCGCATCAGTGAGAGGTGGCAACATCCGCTGAGTCGAATGAAGTGAACAGTTAAGGGTCATGATCTGGCTGTGTGGTTTTATGAGGTATTTCCAATACGACTCCCAACTAGTGTTGGTCAATTTTACGATTGCCTCCCTTTGAGTCTCTACCTTTTCCTACCAAATTTTATGCAAAGCACCCAAATCGGGCATTTATTTTAGGCTGCCTTGCTTTAGCAGGTTGGTGAAAAATAGAGTGTGGTTCACTGCCTTCATTATATTCTATGATACCCCAATTTCCCTTGCCACTGTTAGCTTAGCTTGCTTGATTCTCGCATCTCAATCCGTGAAAAGAATGTCTTTGTGTGTCTCCTCGATTTCAGGCATATTGGCCTTCTTTCTGTCTTTTGTTTCCTGCCATTTGATGAACTATGAGATTCTGGTGTTGAGATTAATAAACTCGGTTCTCTGGTTGATTGCCTTGTCTATTAGTTGGTCGCTAGTGATCAGATAAGGAGTAATGTGTGACATCTTTTGGAAGAAATGCTCCTGTTGTTTCATTAGGAGGGAATTCAGTTCCAAAGCCTCTTTAATGAACCCCTCAGTAGTGGGAACGTCCTTATATCTTTCCATGGCTTGCTGCAATTCTTGGAGTTGCATGTCTTTAGCTGATATATCAAATTCGTGGTTTATTTTCAAGATCTCCATGCTCTGTTGCAATTGGAAAGTTTCTCAGTGCCTTGCTTGTTCACATTTGTTTTCTCTGTTTCGAGTTGTTACTCGAGATGTGCAGTCCTCTCCTCCTTTTCTCTCAACAAAGTAGTTATTTTAGTGGCTTTGTCCATAGGGTCCATTTCATATGCTCCCGTGAACTATGACAATCTAGTCAAGTTCTCAACTAGGTTGAAAGGAATTTCCCTCCAAACTATGTCCATGGGCTTGTTTCCAGGTGGTAGCTCGGGTGTTTCCACCCTTTTCCTTTTTCTCTGACTCCTTACTACCATCTTGTGGAGAGGGCTGTAGAACACATCAAGTGGAGGGATTTCGGTCAAATTTAAGACGATCTCTAATGTGGGTAGAGCAGGGATAATCTCAGACTGCTAGTGTGGTGAAGTAAAATTATGAGTTCAGACACAAACAATTCCTCTAGCCCGATAATGGGTCTAGCCATCTTAGGTCATAACCAATTAAGAGGGCCTACCTCTTAGTACGCTTATCCCATTTGGTGATGACCTTGCTTGCTCGCTCCATCTATCTCCCGTTTCCTTCTTCAAACACCTAAAACAAGTAAACAATAGCAAACAACAACGGTGATAATAGACAATTTATAGTTCAACCTACTTAACAAGTCAAGAAACATTAATCCATAAACATGTGAGATGAAACATTATGTAGGAAATCAATCGATAGTTGTATATATATTGAATTAAGAAGAAATTACAACCATTGTCTTGATTTTGTTGTTCTCCTCCGACAAAACCAGGTTCCCACACACTTCTGTTAGCATTCCATGATGGCCTCAACAATGATAGTCTTAAGGATCTTTCCTTTAGGCTTCACACTAAACCAAATTCACACTTCTCCCTCACACACAACTAGAGAGCTACAACTATTAATAGCTTGTTGTTTACTCCAAACTTAATTAGCACTAGCACACCAACATTAACACTAGCTTGTGCTTGGGAAAAATGGAGGTTTATATAGCATGAATGGATGGGAGATGGTTCCTCTTCTCGAGGGAGAAGGTCTTATCTCTTAAGGTGGTTCCATCCTTATATGGGAAAGGAGCCCAAACTTACATCCTCGACTCCATCCGGCTCAATCATTTACCACACTTCTGTTACGAAGCTTCTAGAGCTAGAAGCTTCGACTCCTTATTTAAAAAACTTTCCAAAAGAGAATTGGTGCAACTGAAACAAAGCTCAGTCACTCTGGTCAGTGCTAAAGATAGTGTTAATCCCTGCATATTAGTGTGAGGAGGACAAAGGTCATTAGAGTCAGTCTTGTAAACTGGGAAAAACAAAATATTTGTGGGAAATGGTGCAAAAGGGAATTGTTATGCTCATGAAGAGGGACATAATGAGAGTTTCTTCATGAAGGGAAAGCATGTAGGTTTCACTATAGAGGTCCTTCAAGATCAAGGAATGGGGAGTACAGGGACAATGACAAAATTTTGTGTAACAGATTCCCCCTAAAGCGTGAAGGCTGAACTAGAGTGAGGGATGAAATGCTTTATGAATCAGTGCGGGGAACCGGAGTCTATCATCCAAAAACCTGCAAGCAAGTACAGATACAGATACATAACTGCCAAAAAAAAAAAAAAAATCAAATAATACATGAATCGTGATATGGACGCAGTCATCCAGAGAATGATCATGTAAATGGATTCAGGCATGGGCACATCCATCCAATAAAGAGGATCATATTGAAACCAAGGTATGGTCTCAACCATCCAATAATGAGAAGGATCACATATGATAACTCATGGTATGGTCATAGCCATCCATCTAAGAGAGACATGTATATCAACATAATCATATCACATTGCCTTGCAACCTGGATTTTTGTAATCTGAGCCCAGGGTCTTGCGCTTCAACACAACCCAGTCAAAGTACAAATTCTAACATGTGAATAGATGTGCTGACATTGAACATGCTAGAAAATCACTTGATTACCAGTAAATGATGTAAAATGTTAACAAGCGAGAGAGAAACCACCAATAATGACAATGGTCCTCAAGGTACTATCAGCACAATTCACAGAATGTGAATAGAGGGGCTATAGTCAAACACCCGTGAAATCGCTCGATCAAAAGCCAATGATGTGAACTTTTCATCGAGTGTGAAGAACTTTCCATAAGGGCATGCAATCTATAAGGTACTAGAAGGGAGTCTCTCGGTCAACTTCCCGGATAATGAGTGTTATAGCTCCAAATCTCACTCTTATGGTTTGTGATGCTGCACTCATGGCCTAAGGCAACCCCTCCTTCCAGACCTGGTCCAAAAATTTAAAAAACAGTGTTTTATCCCTTATACGCAACATTGCCCTGAGTTAAACACGTGTATACGCGGGTAGGCATATACCCAACCCACGTATATGTATTAAAACACTTAAAAAAATATAAAACTCATTAATTTCAAGCGGAGATCGCGGGTTTTACCTATTAGTGGCTGTGGCCCAATTGTTCCCAACCAAATCCCAACTAAAAACTACTTTGGGAGAAGTATAAAAAGGCTTCAATGGGAAGGCCGAAGAGAGGAGAGAAGAGAGAGAAAGGTTATTATGCTGAGATTTCCCTGACCAGGTCTGAAGATCCTTGTGCCTCCTGCACTTCCCCCATTTTTACAGGAAACCTTTGTTTCCTTGTGTGTTGATGTCCATCCACTACTTGTGATATCATGGAGTAAGTCATGGAAGGAGTTTGTTAAAGGCTTGAGGCTGGACGAATCCGGAAGAAGGCTTTACTTGGAGCCTGCGAAAGGACGACTCAGGTGAAATTATTCCTTTTATGTACTTTATTTGTCTATAATAAAAGAAGCACAACAGTATATGGACTAAATCTTATAAAGAAACCATCTTCATATCATAAAGAAAGGTAGTTAGTTATGAAATTTAAACAACCATTCATATAAGAATTCTAACATGAATATCATAAACATGAAGAAGATTTATATCAGGAACCAAGACATGTGTTTCTTTTATTATAGACAAATAAAGTACAGAAAAGGAATAATTTCACCTGAGTCGTCCTTTCGCAGGCTCCAAGCAAAGCCTTCTTCCGGATTCGTCCAGCCTCAAGCCTTTAACAAACTCCTTCCATGACTTACTCCATGATATCACAAGTAGTGGATGGACATCAACACACAAGGAAACAAGGGTTTCCTGTACAAATGGGGGAAGTGCAGGAGGCACAAGGATCTTCAGACCTGGTCAGGGAAATCTCAGCATAATAACCTTTCTCTCTCTTCTCTCCTCTCTTAGGCCTTCCCATTGAAGCCTTTTTATACTTCTCCCAAAGTAGTTTTTTAGTTGGGAGTTGGTTGGGAACAGTTGGGCCACGTGCACTAACAGGTGATCAGCAAGTAAAACCCGCGATCTCCACCCGAAATTAAGGAGTTTTATATTTTTTTTAAGTGTTTTAATACATATACGCGGGTTGGGTATATGCCTACCCGCATATACATGTGTTTAACTCATGGCAATGTCACGTATAAGGGATAAAACATTGTTTTTTTAATTTTAGGACCAGGTCTGGAAGGAGGGGTTGCCCTAGGCCATGAGTGCAGCATCACAAACCATAAGAGTGAGATTTGGAGCTATAAAAATGAGCTAAAGTTGACAGGAAGCGACCATGTCGAAGGAGGGCCATAATGTATCCCACATCATCGACATGAGACAAAGGGATGCAAAATGATTTTGGATGATACAGAGAATCAAAGGTAAGTGTAACTACGAAAGGACAAGTCTTGAACATATCGGCGACACGACTGGAAGTTAGGCAGCTTTTGGATCCATAGGATTGGTGGTCATGATGACGAGGCAAAGATCAAATGGAAGGCAAAAATGAGCGGCCCAACCCAAGAAGGTCAACGATACAAAGGAGGATATCCCAACCTGACACGAAGCAGAAAGTGTCATATTCAAGAGTGAACTGCCGACACAACTGATTAGATTTCCAAATTTTCCCCCACCATTTCTAGTAGGTACCCCAATTATTTTTTAATCGAAAGCTTGAAGGCGATAACATATTCTTACACTGTAAGTTCATCCTTCGACGAATCCAACCTAGTAAATTTAACGAGCCCTAAGAAGGAGAAGCTCATGTTCGTCATGGTGATGAATCTGATGTCGTTTAATATTTTAACGAGTCTGAAAAAGGTTTAATTCGATATACTTTTCATGTTTAGAGAGTTTTAAAAAGACACAAAAAAATAAAACTCCACATGGTCCCCTTTTGTACATTTGTGTCTCTTAAGCCTGAAAAGGTAGAAAACAATACTTGAGAGAACCGCTTGACCATTTCAGTCAAGGAGTATCTTTTTCGTAAATAGTGCATCCCAGTCCAAAAAAGGGGTAAACATATACTGGGCACACGACATTTCGCATCCATTAAGGAGTTCAAAATGACAAGAGCTCAGCTATCTTTTCATTTTTAAAGGGTTGGAAAAGAGCTTGAAAGCAGACCCCCCATTTTATTCTCTTTTACGAGTCAAAAGGGAAAAATACTCGGCAATCTTTTCATTTGAGTTTTATGAGTCGAGAAAAGAGTTGAAATGTGACTTAACATCATCGTCAAACATCCATCACCTGTCATTGTGCAAAAAGGTAAAGTGCATTATCCAATTCTTGAGGCAAAATAGGTCAAAACATTTACAAAACCTAATATTTTATTAAAAACTGAATAAAAGGGAGGAAAAGTAAATATTTTTTACCATTTACCATTTTAGTTTGCTCTGAAAAACTTTTCACCTACTTTTTCCCTAATTGTTTTGGAGCAGATTGTGGGAGATCCGGGAGGTCATTCACCGAGACGCAAGTTGCAGGTAAGAGCCAAATCCCTCGGTCGACACAAGTTCCAGGCACGGAATCGCGCTGGCTGAGGGTGATTAAAACAACCTATTTCACTGTCAGCGCAACTTTTTTTAAAAAAGGCGCGTCGACACCATGAACAAGGAAAAAATAATTTTCCTCTCAAAACCATCGTTGGAATCCAAAATTTATTGGCCAAAAATGATTATTGACTTGAATATATGGTTTTTGCAGGAAAGAATCATCGAAAATAGTAGACTGGAAAGAATGTGAGCACGAAGATGTGGGCACCCAAGCACTGAATGATCCAAATTTCTTGAATGTTTTGTTGAAATGTGGTCTCCTCATGTTCTTTATCACACCAGGGATGCGGACCTAATCAGGAGCTGAAGACCAAGTGTCGAAAAATGCTCAAAAATGAAATTTCTCAGAACTGGTTCAAACTTGAACAACCAGATAGAGCTCGTCCTCCTAATTCCGGTGCCACGAGCGGTTCGAAAAATGGCCTCCATATGCAGAAGTTATGTCAAAAAGAAAATCGCCCAATAACCCTTATTTTTTTATTTTTTTCAAAAAATTTAAAATAAAATATTCCTGAAAATATTCCACAAAATATTCTTGGAATATTCCAAAAATATTTCATTTGGGCAACCAATGAAGGGTCCCACGTGGCAAGCCCGGAGGCCACCATGTGGCATCAAGTTGAACGAGTTTTTGGCATATTTAAAACCTGGTGGAGGATCAGTGGGTCGAACCCCAGACATCCTCGTTACAAGCGCTACGATTTGCCAACAGACCAAGCACCCCAGACATCCTCGTTACAAGCGCTACGATTTACCAACGAACCAAACCTGTGGAACTTGACAGGTCTCCTGGCAAAACTTTATTTAGATTTTAATATGGTTTATTGCGTGGCCCGAAGGGGGCCAGTCCCCGCTCCACAGGACCTTGGCCCAAAACCGTGGCCTAAATACTTAAACTCCGGTGGTTAAGCGGAACCATTAACATTAAACATTTCAGTAGTCACATTTGTGGCGGGAATCCCGGTCGAACTGGCAGTTACACTAACCGTTGACACGAAATCTGAGGAAAACCACTGAATCCGCCAAAACCGGTCACATGTGCGGGTTTGACTGCCAGTTAGCCCCGGCGATCACGGTTCAGCTGACGGAGATTCTGGCGGTGGCGCCAATTATTGCAGCCCCACCAACTTTGGCGGGCCTAACTGGGCCTCCACTAAAGTTAGTTGGAGTTAATTAATGGCCAAACAGGGCAGTTGAAGTAAATGAGCCATAACTTTGGCTAGGAAAGTCCTTTTTGGACGAATTTGTTTCTAATTTTGGGTCTCTTCGACATTATGAAGCCATTGGCATAGGTTTCATAGCTAATTGAGGTCGTTTGCAGGTGTTTTTGCTTCGGGAAAGTTCCAGGAGCCATAAGGACCATATCAGTTTGGGAGCTGCATTGGGATGTGTGCAGTCATTGAATGTGAAACGAAGGTCATTCCTGAATGTATTCAGTGTTCTGAGTCCATTTCTACAACTCTTTTTTCCTGTTGAGGCATTCTTCACTTAAAAGCTTTCTGGGCCACCAGGGCCATTTCAGTGCTTGAGTTGTTTGGGGGCTATATTCATCTGTTTTCGGGGATTCAAAAGCCTACTTCTATTGTTTTCAACCTTCTGAGTCCATTGGCAAAGGTTTCAGAACCATTGGAAGTCGTCTTCACCTCAAATTTATCGATAGAATTTTAAAGGGCCACCAAGGCCTTTTGGATAAAGTACTGTTTAAGGTACAATTTCACTATTTAGTGCTTGGGGAAGAGTATTCTTAGCTATTTCCTATCTTCTTATTCTATTTCTACAGCCAGATTTGTCTATAGGGGCACTTATTTACTTGTATTAGCCTTTGCAGCATTCTTAATACAAGAGGACAAGCCCATTTTGGGAGGCTTGGTCTAGCAGATGTAGTCCAGGAGGGGTGAACTGCTTCATCATCTTTGTAACATTATTTGCTAAAGATTTCATGCTAAAAAAATCTGATATAATGTGTTAAACAACAAATTTAAATAACTTGCATCCACACATAAACACCTAAACAACTGCTTAGACTTATTTGTTTTATTCCGTAAGACATCAAGCTTCAAGCATGAGTATTTTAATGACATCTGAGTGTTTACTTCTATTATTTCTTTAGGAAGAGCCTGTGGAGGGCCAAGTAGCCTCTAGATCTCATCCTCTCTTTAGAGGTGACATATCCGGTAAATGCCCCTGCAGTCTATCTCTGCATAAGAAATAAGAAGTTCTCACATTTTCAGATTTAAACTTGGAGTATTTTTTAACTCATTTACATAAATGAAAATGGATACCTTGCACCCTTTTTCAAGTACATTCCATTTTCAGATTAGGGCCCAACCCGAGTTGCTTCGATACCTGATTAGTCTCTGGGACATAAATCGGGAAATATTCATCATTGGTGATCAGGAGTTGGAGTTAGAAACTTCAGACATATATTTCATCACAGGACTATCCCGGAGAGGGGAACCAGTCAACCTATATGGGTCACGACCGATTGGGGCAAGCATATCCATGCTTCTTGCCGAACATTTCCCTTAATCCCTCAAATCCAAGAGCGGCAAGATTGAGATTTCCACCGTGCGAGATCTGACAATGAGAGTGATACAATTGACTATCAACAGAGTAGCGGGGTCCCAAGAAGTACACGAGACTAACAAGTTGAAATTTCTATATGCCATCGACTGTACAACACTAACGATCTTCAATTGGGAAAAAGCCATGAAGATCAACATAAAACGCCATCTGACAAAAGCTAAGGTAGGGAATCTGAAGAAATTTTGCTTCGGACTCGTACTAGTGACCTTTTTCTTAGAACGAGTGTCGTTGTTCCAGTACCAGCTGACTGAGGTAGATCCTCCGATGCCACAAGACCCACAGATGGCCCATTGGAGTCAGGGGGCCAGCATATGTCTTGCAGGCCCACCTTATTTTCATGGCTACGACGAGAGCTAATCATCATGGAGGATTGGCCATATAGTGGCGCCAACTTTCGTGGAGATCCAGACATGCTGTTTCCAGATGGAGAGGATTTCGACGACGAAGGTCAAAAATAAATTTTTTATTTTGTGATTTTTTTAGTTGTTTTTGGTATATATGTGTTTATAACATTTTGTTTTGTCAATGCAGATGTTGGACCAGAGCTTCCTGTCGGGATGTCCCTGATAGCCAGGCATGTCACCCGCTAGTTCGATGTCACTCCTTATCAGGAGGGGATTGGAAATGAGGAGGAGATGGCGAGGAACCTTGAGGGGTTGACTTGTGGTATCCCAGTGTATGATCGGGTGGGAGACATTCCTCGCAAGTACCAGAGACACATGGTGGGAGTATCGAATTGGATCCACCAATTGCTGACTCTGTTGCACGAGCCGTTTCATGCTACCACAATCACCATGATAATTAGTTCCTAGGTCCATCATTTTACATTTTTGAGGCCTGCGTACCATGGATATATGAGGCATGCGAGCCGCTGATGTTATTTGAACACACATATTATTTTTGGGGTTTTGATGTATAAAACATTATCACCATATATGTGTGTGTGTGTGTGTGTGTGTGTGTTGTATTTTCTTACTTACTATGGTACAAATGATTTTTTTGTCTTTTCAAATGTTTCGTAAATGTCTATCCAACACATAATTAGCTAATGCATATGTCAGTGTATTCATGTGTCTAGGAATGCGATGATATGTAATGTAATCAAAATTCCTTTCCAGTAGGTGAATACGGAGATACATTCTCAATATCTAAGGGTTTCTAACGGAATATTTCCCATTGAGTTGAAGGACAACAAGTTGTGAATCTAGGTTGACAACCAACTCCCAAATGTCAAGAGAAATGGCTTCTGACAACAGTTCGATGACTACATTGTATTCAACAATGTTATTAGTTATGCAACCTAAAAAAATACCTTGAAGATCAATCAACTCACCGTGAGGGTCATAAATAGCCCATGCTGCGGAAGATAGATTCTGGGTACTACGGCAAGCACCATCAGCGAAACCGATGTGAGGAGTCACAAACATCTGCAAAGCAAGGAAAAACATAGTAAACAGGAAAGTTTTTTGAAAACTAACACACCAAACCACATTGCAAAAAATAAATGACACACTAATGTACACAAGTAACCATGCAAGATGACCTAAGCATAGTATTTTTTGAGATAAAGACCATTTCGAGGCTTGTCCAAAAGATTGCCTTCATAATCAATAAGCTCGTAGGCCCCTTTTTGCAAAACACGTTTTACAATGTAGGGCCCATGACACATGGGCTCGAACTTTCCTGCCCCCAACTTATCATTAGCTTGGTCGTATAGTAAAACCAAATCACCCTCAGAGAACACGCGTGGGGAGACCGATCGATTGAAATGGGACTTGACTCGCTTCTTTTGTGCTTCGATGACCAAAGCAGTGAGAATGCGAGTTTCATCCAGTCATTCTAGATATAAGAGGCGCTCTTCCTAAGGTGATGTTTTGGGGAGAAGTTCGGTAGCTAGCTTGAGTGAAGGAACTTCACATTCAATCGGTAACATTTCTTCCAGACTGTAGACCAGGGAAAATTTTAGGGGCTAATATTCGCAGGTCGGCTAATATTCCATGCTTTTTTGAAAAAAATGATTCGCCAATTTCAATTTTTCTAAAAATGAATTTGCCCAAATTTTATAGTATTAAATTATTTTACCTTAGAAATCGCCAATATTATATATTATCTAATATAAAATAATTAAAAATATAAAATATATATATATATATATAGAATTATCATCAAACATTTTAAAATTTGGATATTAGGGACTAGTAAGATTCGCCAAGGTTGCTAAACTTTAAGATAAACTTTCATCCTTAAAATTTTCCTTGTCGTAGACAAGATGGAATGGTGTAAAACCAGTTGTGTCCTTGGTCGAGGTTCGATAAGCCCACAGAACTAAGAAGAGCATGAGATGCCAATTTGACTTGTGCATTCCAATTGTACGTTGAAGCATTGTAACCAAAACTTTATTCACAACGTCAACTTGACCGTTGGCCTAAGGGTAATATGGGGTTAAACCATCGTGGCATGAACCCAACGTAGAGGTCAGCTCAACCATCATGTAATCTCAGAAACCTGGAAATAACGTGATTGAAAAGAAATTGAGTCGTCGTTTTACCGTCTGCAGAGTATGTAGGCATCACTTCGGCCCATTTGGTGAAATAATCCATAGCAACGATAATATAACCATGCCCCCTGACTGAACGAGGGTTACATGTCATATAGTCAATGCCCCATTTGGAAAAAGGACCAACAGTAATGACGGGGTGTAGGTGAGTGGGTGGGGCACGCATCTTGCGTTGGTAAATTTGGCATTCATGGCACTTGCGAACAACAAGGATGCAGTCCTTGAAAATGGATGGCCAGAAATAACCAGCGTGAAGGATTTTTTGTGCAGTAGCATAGCCAGACATATGACCGCCACATGCCCCAGAATGGCAGTCATTGAGAACTCTCTCAGCCTCCTCGAGAGTAAGACATCGATGAAGAACTGAATCGACACCAACATGATATAAAGTATTGTCAATAACAATGTAGGGTTGGGAGTGATGCCAAATCCATCAGCGATCATCCTTAGTCAATGTGGATCGGAATGTGGATGTCTGGAGATACATGATTATATCACCATACCACGGGTCAAGGGTGCTGATCAGGAAAAGAGTCTCATCTGGAAGTTGTTCAGCTGCATCATTAGGGAGAGACATAGAAGGAAGAGAGAAAATCAACTCAGCGAAAACTAGTGATTTCTTAGATTTGGCAGTGGTAAACATCAAATCAAATTCTTGCAGGATGAAAATCCATTTAGAATACTTGCCCCCCAGCAACTGATGAGTCAGGATGTACGTTATGGGGTTGCACTAAGAAATCACAGTGGTAGTGCATAAGAGGATGTAGTGTCGAAAGCGTTGAACAGCCTATATGGTAGCCAAATCCAACTTCTCAGCATGGGCATAACGCGTTTCGGTGTCGAAGAGATTACGACTAAGGTAGTAGATAACATGTGCGTTGCCTTCATCGTCGTCTTGGACCAATACCATAGAAATGGTGCTAGGGCTGTAGCTAGGTAAAGGAAGTAATCTCGATGATAATCCGAGGGATGCAGCAAAGGATCATTTACGAGGAAAACCTTGAGGTCATCGAAAGACTTTTGGGAAACCTCATCCCAGACAAAGGGTGTTCCTTGTTTGAGCAACTGGGTAAATCCTGAAGCTAGCCCAACATAATTGGGTATGAAACAACGGAGGAAATTTTCTTTTCCTTGCAGGCTCTGGAGTTGGTGCAATGAAGATGGAGGGGGTAAATTTACAATGGCCTCGACTTTAAGCGAATCAAGGCAGATACCGTCCTTAGA
The DNA here is from genome assembly GCA_031772625.1 of Pinus tabuliformis. Lineage (NCBI taxonomy): Eukaryota > Viridiplantae > Streptophyta > Pinopsida > Pinales > Pinaceae > Pinus > Pinus tabuliformis. The sequence goes on along the minus strand of CM062816.1, from coordinate 744,973,869 downwards.
AATGATAAAGCTGAGGATTCGTCCGGATTCAATGCATAAAACACACTTATGCGGGTTTAACCGAATGTTGTAGTGTCTACAGCAAAGAAAAATATGTCGAAGATGGTCAGGGTGATCATGGCGCTTATGAGAATGAGTGGGAAGGTCATCCAAGTAGGGCTGAACGATGTGGCGAATATCATGAAACGCATAGGACATCGCCAGTTGAAAGGTAGCCCCAGCATTTTTGAGGCTGAAAGGGAGCTTTTTGTACATGAAAGTACCCCATGGATAGATAAAATCTATCTTTTCTTGATCAGTTGGTGCAATGTTGATCTGGCTGTAACCAGAAAAACCATCCATAAAGGAAAATTTTCGCTCCCAAAACATTCATCAATGATCTGATCAATGAAGGGAGTAGGGTAGTTATCCTTAAGACAGGCATGATTGAGATCATGGTAATCAACGCAAACATGGATTGTGTCGTGTTTCTTTGTCACCGGGACAATATTTGACACCCAATATGTAAGAGGGATTGGATAGATGAATCTAGCTTTAAGAAGTTTTTCAACTTCACCCTTGATAGCGACATCTTTCCTAGGGTGCACTGGGTAGAGCCGTTGGCGAACGGGCTTCGCATGAGGATAAGTTGGTATTTCGTGCACAACAATGCTAGGATCAATGTCAGACATTTCTTCATATGACCATGCAAACACATCACGAAATTCTTGAAACAGACGAGTATAGGTCTTGATCTCATCCGAAGAACAAGTTACCCCGATATGGACATGTTCAATGATACCAGGCTTGATAGAAATATCAATTGGCATCGTTTGGGTAATATTACCCAAATTTCCTTTCAACCATACTTCATGAGTCAGGATCGGTGCCGGACATGGAAGGGAAGGAAACTGAGAAGAGAACTCTTCGAGACCAGTAGACATGACCATCGGGCGAGGCAGAAACGAGGAACGATGATGAGTATCATTCCAGGGTGGTTCCTCAAGAGACATTACTTCCATGATACTTTCATCAGCAAGAAAAGTCTCGGCTAAGGGATAAGAAGATTTTGAAGAACCAAGCCATGGGGATTGAGAATATGTATCGAGAAAAGTCCTCGAAACAGGAGAATCAGAGGATACGGAACTTGAGGTCGAAACAATCTCCACGTAATTGATTTTGCAAGACTAAGTGGCATAACCTCGCCCCAGGTATCAACAATATCTAATGAAGTTATTACCCAAGGATCAAATTTGACCAGGATCATGTTGACAGAGGCAACATGAGGAGGTGGGAGCAGAAAAATTCCCATAAAGATGGAATCTTTAAAAAGACTTGCCCCCACACTCTCATAAGGAGCACCAGTGTGCTTGACATACGGAACATTTCCATCCGAGGAGGAGGAGGCAAAGAAGGACAATTGGTCGACAGTGGTGATCTTCCCTTGATGGGGAAAACGAATCACGCGGAATAGGGAGGAGGCTACAGCATGAATGGCTTGGGTCCAGCTCCGTCTGAGTAGAAGATTATAATTTGAGATTAGCATCAAAAATCTCTACCTTGACTTGTACTATCTTGCCCTCCAAAGTAATGGAAAGGTTAGGTAAGACACTAAAGGGTTGTGAATCGCACTCATCGAAAGCTTATAAAATGTTTGGGGATTGGTTCAATGTAGGGGAACCAATGGCCTTCGAGCAGGTGATTGACATGATGCAGGTAGAAGCACCTTCATCGATGACAGTCTTGTGAATGGTTTTCTCATTGATGATTACCTAAATGAGAAAGGTAATTTGATGAGGTAGGCACGGAACGTGGTTCTCTATATTAAAACATATCAAATCGGAATCGGTAGGATCAATACACCCAATAGCTTACAGCAAAGATTTCCACTGATATGGATAGCTTTGGAGCACCTCGAGAGCCGACATAGTTGACGATGCATGAGCCAAATCCTCAACAATATTATAGTGTTGAGTGGCTCGAGCATTGGGATTGTACGAGGATTTCCTTAGCACACCTCGAGAGGGTGGCCGAATAGTGGAATCTGGGTTAGGGCGCTCAATATGAAGAGGGCCAAAACTCAGGGCAGAAGAAGAAGGGGTGGCCTCTTTCTCTTTCCCAACTATTGGAGCAAGAGTTTGGTAATATTTTGATCTAGTAGCCACATTAATAGGCGTACTCATCATGAACACTTGAGATCCTGAGGAAGCAGATGATTGAGGTTGGTCTACCATTTGAGTCTATTGAGACAGAAATGGCTCTTTCAGGACAACTAGGGTCCCTTTGAGCAAACAACTAACTTCAGACCATCGGGGACAATCCTTGGTATAGTGATCCTCCTCGCAAATGATGCACGGATACTTAGGCTTCTGTTATGAAGAATCAATGGCAGGTGATTTAGGAGGACACTGTTTTGGGGCATCGACTTTAACCTTTCCTTTACCTTTATTCTTACCTTTTGAGGATTTGTCTGTTGTGGTAGACTGGACAGCGTGGACCTCTGAGGTTTTACCAGGGCCAGGTGGATTCTGGGAGGAACTATTGGAAGCAGTGTTTGAGACTGACTTCTGTTTGGAAGAATATTTAGTAGGGGTCTGGGACACTGAACCAATTACTCCCTCAACAAGAAGTGTAGCCTATGACTTTGATGTTGTGGGATCGGGTGATGGTTGCAGAGCATCGAGTAATAACTCATACAGAGTGCCAGACTAAGAATAAACAAGATCTAAGTATTGGGCACAATCAATGGCTTCTTCTTCGGTAACGCATCCACCCATAGCTATAACGCGAGAAATTGGAGAAACGAATGACTTAGTAAAACATTCGGTGAGCAACTGATCAGCAATCTCGGATTTGATCAGGAAATGTCTACTTCTCCATTCATGGATGTGATCGGAGATGTGTGTTGTAGTATCTTGCTTAAGCGATGTGAGCAAATAGGTGCCAGTTTCATAGTGAACCGGAAACTGGAAATGTGTAAGCAAAGCCATGGCTAAAGAGTTGAATTCATGGTAAGTACTTCGAGGAAGCTCGATGTAAAACTTGGCTGCAACATCTGTGAGGGTTCATTGGAAAATACGAAGACGAATAGAATTGTCAACGTAGGAATTTGAAGAGAACCAGAGGCGATATGTCATCACATGGGCTTGAGGATCTTTTTTTCTTTCCCATCGAACTTAGGATAATTGCTCGGGATCTTGGACGGAATCGGAGGCTAGTATGGTGAATGAAGAATTGGATAATTCATAAGGCGAGACACATCTGGAAACTCTAGTGTGGCCAAGAACAACAATTAAGTATTAAAAGGCATTGGAGGTTAATAAGTGGGTCCAACCGGAGGAGCCCATCCCTGCTGGTAAGGATTTTGGCCCCATAGTGGGGGATTTTGGTCATATGGCATTTGATTCTGCCCCCATTGTGGGTTACCTTGGCCATAGGGAGGATTTTGACCTTGAACACCTTGGAACTACCCGGTCATAGGTTGTTGATAAGCAACATACAACTTGAGAGGTTTTTGAGCCTGTTGACCTTGGACATATGGATATTTTACCTATTGTCCCTAAACATACGGGTTTTGAACCTGTTGCCCCTGAACAAGAGGATTTTGGACCTGTTGTCCTTGGACATAAGGATTGTACACTTGTTGCCCTTGGACATAGGGATTTTGTACCTGCTACCCTTGGGAAAAAGGATTATGGACCTGTTGACCTAAGACATTAGGATTTTGGGCCTGCTGCTGCAGGACTTGACCTTGGCCTTGTCCTTGCAAGGGTTGACCCTGTTGATATGTATATAAGGGTTGTTGCTGCCTGGGTTGGCTCTATTGCTGCAAGGGTTGACCTTGCGGCTGCAAAAGTTGTCCCTGGGGCTGTAGAGGTTGGCCCTATGAAGACATAGGCTGGGAGGTTTGCGGAGCATACTGCATCTGTTGTTGCATGGTTTGTTGCAATGGTTGCAAGGGTTGCCCCTGCGGTTGTTGCAGTTGACCTTGTTGTGGTATCATCTGCCCTTTTTGTTGCATGGACGGCCCTTGTTGCAACAAAGGTTGCCCTTGTTACTACAGAGTTTGTCCTTGTTGTTGCAAGGGTACTTGAATAGTGCCTAGAAAATTTCTTAACTAAATCTGGCCATAGCCACCCTAAAAAGTGGATGAGCCAGGCTGAATGTACTGCCCAGACCGAAGGATGTAAGGCAGATTAACCATTCCTTGAGAACCATATGGAACGTAAGGAGTCTGGTACTAAACTTGAGCCTCATAAGGCTGCTGATACTAGAAATTTATTGACCCAGATGGACTAATAGGATTTTGAACCTGTTGGTACTGGACATTACTTGATCCAGCAGGACCAACAGGGTTTTGGATAACACCAGAAGAAGGTTGGTTCATGCAAACCATGTGAACCTGTGAGCTACTCACATTTATGGAGCCTGTGTTATGAAACCAACTCAAGAAAAGATAGAAAAGATAGATCAACGCCTTAGAATTCAGCCTCTTCGAGGGGGCAACCTCCTTTACATTACATAAATGAACAATTCTTGGATGATACAAATGACAAAACCTCCTTTCTATATATAGGAGTCTAAGGAGTCACAATATAATCCAGTCGACCTAACAATAATAATATAAAGCCACACAAATAACAATAGGGGGCTTCTATGGGGCACAGAAATAACAATATGGGGGGTAATAGGGGCACAACAGTATAAATAAGGGGTACAACTACAATATTAATGGGGTAATCACTAGTATTATAGGGACCCAACATGCCCCTCTCTTTCAAAAAATTGTTGTCCTCAACGCTTGAGTAGTTCTGGATACTTCTGCATAAAATTCTCATCCTCCCATGTGGAATCTTCAGCGGATAAGTTCTTCCACTTGATAAGATACTCTGAAATTGATCGATTTCGTAGCTATCGAGTTCTTGTATCTATGATTGCTTCCGGTTCCAATATAATTTTTCCTTCCTCATCAAGTTCTGGCAATATTGTTTGAATTGGGAGCTTGTCACCAATAACCTTCTTTAAACATGAAACATGGAAAACTGGGTGCAATCGAGAAGCTGCAGGAAGCTCCAATTTGTATGCCATAGTACCAATCTTTTGCAACACCTTGTACGGACCATAATACTTTGGTGATAATTTATTATCCTTCTTAGCTTGCTTTAGGGACATTTGCTTATATGGTTGTAGCCGTAGGAATACCCAATCACCTACATCAAAACTTCTTTCACTGCGATGTTGATCTGCCTGTTGTTTCATTCTATTTTGTGCCAACACGAGGTTATCCTTTAAGAGTTGGAGGACTTGTTGTTGATGTTCGATGTGATGTTCCACTGCCTGAACCTTAGAATTTTCTCTTAAATATGATGTGATGGATGGTGGTTGATACCCATAAAGTGCCATAAATGGGGTCATTTTTGTTGCTGTATGGAAGGAAGTGTTATACCACCATTCAGCCAGAGGCAACCATTTGACCCATTGTGTCTGCTTATCAGATACAAAGCAACGAAGATATCCTTCCAAACATTTGTTTACTATCTCAGTTTGCCCATCAGATTGAGGATGATAAGATGAGCTATGAGCTAACTGAGTACCAAGACAAGAAAATAATTCTGTCCAAAAATTTCCAGTGAAAATGGGATCTCTGTCACTTACAATAATCTTTGGGTTTCCATGTAGCTTTTGAACTGTTTCCATAAATGCAGTAGAAACTGTACTGGCTTTAAATGGATGTGATAATGCACAAAAGTGTGCATACTTGGTAAGTCTGTCAACTACCACCATGATGACACTCTTTCCCTCAGACTTGGGTAAACCTGTGATAAAATCCATTGAAACCTCCTCCCAACGTTGGCTTGGAATGGATAAAGGTTGTAATAGACCCGGTGTCTTAATTGTTTCAACTTTATTTTGTTGGCAAACCAAACATTCCGCCACAAACTTTTGAATATCTGATTTAAGGCCATCCCAAAAAAATTCCTTCTTAACCCTGTGGTAAGTTTTTAAAAATCCTGAGTGCCCTCCTAAGGGAGAGGTGTGAAATTCCATAAGAATCTTTTGTTTTAGCTGGGAATTCTTACAGAGGTATAAGCGATCTTTGTACCATAACGAATCATTTTTCCAGCTAAATGTTTCAGAAGTACTGGAATCTTGTTGTAGCTTTCGAATAAGTGCCCACACTTCTTCGTCATTCTTCCATTCCTCCCTTGCTTCGCTAATCCAATCTGGTTGGATAATAGAAATGGCACACAACAATGCTTCCACATCCTCATCCTTTCTTGAGAGTGCATCTGCCACCACATTTTGCTTCCCTTTTTTGTAGATGATTTCAAAGTCATAACCCAACATCTTTGTGACCCACTTTTGTTGCTCTTCAGAGGATAATCTTTGTTCTAAAAGGTATTTAAGGCTATCATGATTCGTTTTTACCTTGAAGTGTCTTCCCATTAGGTAGGGTCGCCATTTCTTAAGTGCATGGAGTATTGCCAACATTTCCTTCTCATAAATAGCTTTGCTTAAAAACTTTCCCTTGATTGGACGACTTTCAAAAGCAATGGGTCTTTCATCTTGCATTAGAACAGCACCAATTCCATTTCCTGAAGCATCACATTCCACAATAAAGGTTTTTGTGAAGTCCGGTGTAGCTAAGACCGGTGCTTGGCACATTGCCTCTTTAAGATGTTCAAAGGCCTTTGTTGCTTCCGGAGTCCATGAAAATGAATCTTTCTTCAATAATGTTGTTAGAGGTGCTGCTATTCTCCCATAATTCTTAACAAACTTGCGATAATACCCTGTCAACCCAAGAAATCCTCGCAGATGCTTTATGGATGTGGGGATTTTCCATTCCTTAATGGCTTTAATTTTGCTAGGGTCTACCTTAACTCCTTCATGAGATACAATATGACCCAAATATTCCACCTCCTGGACTCCAAAGAAACATTTGGATCTTTTTGCATATAATTTTTTCTCCTCCAATAGTTGTAGCACCCTGTCAACATGTTCAACATGATCCTTCCAAGACTTGATGTAGATTAGTATATCATCAAAAAATACTAACACAAATTTTCTAAGGAATGGTTTGAAAATTGAATTCATCAAACCTTGAAATGTTGAAGGTGCATTGGTAAGGCCAAAAGGCATGACCAAAAATTCATAATGACCCTCATGAGTTCTAAATGCCGTTTTTGGAATGTCTTCAATCTTCATTCTGATTTGATGATATCCCGAACGAAGATCCAATTTGGTGAAGTAAATTGATCCATGCAATTCATCCAGTAATTCATCAATAACAGGAATGGGGAACTTATCTTTAATAGTGAGCTTGTTGAGCTCCCTATAATCTGGACACATGCGCCATGATCCATCCTTCTTGTGCACCAATACTACTGGAGCTGAGAAAGAACTTTGACTCGGTTGAATTATACCAGCCTCTAGCATTTCTGCAACCATACGTTCAATTTCACTTTTTTGGACATAGGGATATCTGTACGGCCTGATGTTTGGAGGAACACTTCCTGGAATCAGATGAATAGCATGATCATGATCACACATAGGTGGGAGACCTTTGGGAGTCTCAAATACCTTGGAATGATTGTCCAAGACTTTTTGGAGATCTGGAGAAATAGATGATTCCAATGTGGAAACATCTAGCGAACATAATTGTGCAATTACACCTCTTTGCTCCTTTTTAGAAGCTTTGTCATACCATAGAGCTGATTATCTTTCCTGGTTTCCCTGCAATACCCCTTAATTCAACTTCCTTTCCTTCCGAAGAAAATTTGATGAAAAGTTCTTGAAAATTAAAAGCTATTGTACCCAAGGATTGTAGCCATTGGACTCCTAGTACAACATCAGCACCTCCCATTGGAATGGAAAGCATTGGGCTAGTCAATACATATTCTCCCATGGATAGCTTGATATTATGGCACTTTCCAGAGCAATTTATTGTTCCTCCATTTGCAATCATCACTTGACACTCTGGTGCTGGATATAGGAAGCAATTCAATTCTTTTGCTACCCTACAATGAATAAAATTGTGGGTGCTTCCTGAATCAATCAACACTATTACCTTTTTCTTCTTGATTTGTCCTTCTATCTTGATGGTTTGAGGAGTGGTAATTCCCGCCAATGCATTACAAGATATGGTCGGATTTATTTGTTCTTCATCTAGGCTTTGTTCCTGGAATATATCCTCTCCTTTTGACCTTTCTTGCTCCTTTTCTTCTTCCTCTTCACAATCTATGTAGAATAATTTCTTCTCAGCACACTTATGACCTTTTGTATATTTGCTATCACAATTGTAACAAAGCCCTTTTGCTCTTTTTTCTTCCAATTGTTGTGGTGTCAACCTTGTAGGTTGTGGAAGACTATGGGCAACAACACTTCCATCTTTATAGTTGTGAGTGGTATGCTTCCTAGTTGCCATAATTTTGCTTTCCATTTTTCTTGCTAACCTGAATGCCTTTTCTAATGAATCAGGTTCCCAAAGGCGCACATCATGTTGGATATTATCCTTTAAAGACCCTATGAACACATCAATCCTATGCTCCTCTGGAATATCTTTTACCCTTATGTTCAATTTTTGGAACTCCTCAATGTGCTCCATTATTGAACCCTTTTGTTTGAGACTTATCAATTGGCTAAAAAAAGTGTTGCTTTTTGTATCCTCATAATGTGCTATCAATTCTTCCGTAAAAATTGCCACAGTGATAAATTGTTTACGAGAACAAAGCCATTGATACCATACAAACTGATTTGGTTCCAAATATAAAGTTTCCATACGTACCTTTTGTGTGTTTTGCACATTATTGAGATCGAAGAATTGCTCCATCTGTAATATCCATGTGGCGGGATCCTTGCCATCAAACTTCCTCATATCGATTTTTGGAACATGGTGAGTCTTCGATCCAACATTAGAGTCTATGGAATCATGATTAACATTTCTTTTGTTCTCATCATGAGTTTCCTTTACTACCTTTTCACCATTAGTGACCCTTTCTTGTAGCAAGTTCTTCAATTCTTCCATGTCTGTCTTCAAATCTATCTTCAAATTTACCATCGAATACTCCACCTTAGTTTCCATGCCCTTTATCTTAGATTCCACGCCATTTATCTTAGATTCCATGCCATTTATCTTAGATTCCACGCCATTTATCTTAGATTCCACGCCACTTATCTTAGCTTCTGTTAGCTTTTGTGAGCGTGACATTTGTTGCACTTGTTCTTGTAATTTTGATATATCATGTAGCATTTCTTCCTCTTCTTCATGAGTCATGCTAGAGCTTTCAGGTTCCTTACTAGGTGTTTGCATTTTCTTTCCTCGGGACATCAGTTACCGATAATAATGCTTTACTATGCCCTTTGAATTCCGTTAAACCAAGCTTACATAAAAATTTTAAAAAAAAACTACACACCTTTTTTCACTTTATAGAAGCCTGATATTGAATCTGATGTATCTCTGTAATTTCGGATCATCCAGTTCTGAAATTTCTACCTGTAGTAGCCTTCTGCGTCCTCTTTCCAATGCCACAAGTCTGAGCCAAATTGGATTCTCCAAGTAAGAGTTATGTGAAATCTCCCACAGTGACTTGCTTTTAGACTGGTTCAGTAGAGCGAACTTGTACGACGTTCCACGAGTCACTGTTTCAACCTTTGAATCTGAAACACAAATACAAGAAACTACAGTTCGTCCTCTTTCTGTACCTTTTTACGAAATTTCAATCCAATCTTTAGAGAGAGAGTTATGACGATTTTCCCCAGGTCACATGTTTTGAATGTAATTCAGGAGTCTGCAGAAAGGCCAACTTCCTCAGATCATATCTCCGAAAATATCGCGCGAAAAGCTCGGAAATTCGGACCCAAGGTTCAACTCCAATTCTTCTCAAATGGGTTTTTTTTTGCAACTTCTGAAACGTCACAGAAAAAACGTTATAGCGAAAATGCCACGATGACCTGTTTGGAGCAGCGAAACCCTAGAATCTAAAGCTCTTATACCAAATGTTATGAAACCAACTCAAGAAAAGATAGAAAAGATAGATCAACGCCTTAGAATTCAGCCTCTTCGAGGGGGCAACCTCCTTTACATTACATAAATGAACAATTCTTGGATGATACAAATGACAAAACCTCCTTTCTATATATAGGAGTCTAAGGAGTCACAATATAATCCAGCCGACCTAACAATAATAATATAAAGCCACACAAATAACAATAGGGGGCTTCTATGGGGCACAGAAATAACAATATGGGGGGTAATAGGGGCACAACAGTATAAATAAGGGGTATAACTACAATATTAATGGGGTAATCACTAGTATTATAGGGACCCAACAGCCTGATACTATAGAAACACTCAGATTCTGCCCCCCAGGCAGTGGCACTGCTTGTCCACTTACTGGAGGGATCGAAGAACTGACAGCAACATTCTTCAAGATCGCCGATTGAACCAGACGGGTGACTGCAATGGATGATACAAGAGGGTTCGGAATGGTGGGTTGCACCAGGGCTGAGGTAATAGCCTATTGAGAGGTCGGGTTCGTAATGAATGGACCTTTAGTAGGCATGGCGCTAGACACCCAAACAGGGTTATGGTAAAGTGATGAGGCACTAGGTTTTCTTGAAACCAATTGTGCCAAAGTCACATAATTATGCGCAATTCCCGATACACACTGATGGGAATGCTCCCTGTATAGGGGAAACATTGAGGAGGAAATTGATTTTATTCCTCCTCAACAGTGTGTGGAGTGGAAACTTCTGACTCATATAGAGAGGTAACTGGAAAATCGCCTTTAGGTTCCATAGCTGGGAACAAACGACGATGAACGACCGAAGAGGTACAAGGGGATCATTCCAAAAGAACACCCGGTTGATCGTAAAAACTGTATGAGCGCTACGGTGATATCACAAAAGGGTGAAACAAAGGGTTCAGAGGATATATAACTAGTCGAAGCTAACCATCAGTAATCGGCAAACTCTCAGGAGTCTAGACAGGATTGTCTAGAGATTCCAGGCCAATATTAGCAGGTGACCCAATATCTGAAGTAGGCGGAGGACAAGACAAAAAAGATTGAATACTTAGAATGATTCCAAGTTCAACAACTTGGTCCTTGAGTGACTCTGGTAATGTATTAAAAGACTCCTCAAATAATCTTTCAGATGGAGGAGAGGAAGAGGAACTAGGTGAACCAGATGGTTTAGCCACGGTAACCTTGTCTTAGTTAACAAGAAAATAGAGAGATAAACTTCAAGGCTTTAAAACGTTATTTAGGGAAAACTCACGATGTGGTTTAGAAAAGACTAATAGGATGTTATAATATCATGGGCAATCAATTTTTAAGACACATAAATAGATCGATGCTCTTTCATGTTTTAAGAGTAGAGAAAGAAACAAAGATGACTCTATCACTTTCGATTGGAAACGAGCTCAAAAGGACAAGCGCTCGAATGACCTTTTAAGTTTAATGAGTCAAAAATATCAAATGACTACTCTGGATGACCTAGGTAAAAAAGATTATCAAGAAACCGTAAACTGCAGAATAACTCCTGGCGAACCGAGAAGTACGTGTAGGCAATCTCCCTGAATGTTGTGTTCGGTGTATCACGTTTGCAAGGCGGCCAACTCGGCTTCCTATGGATAAAGGATTTCAGCCTAGAGGGGTATCCCGTTATATACTTGACAGTACGGGGAGTACAAATCCATACTAGCATTGTCTAGTGCCGAAGCTAACGACATCTTCTAGGTTTAAAGACTTCGAAACACGTCTCTAGCCTAGACCTCATAGATGTTATCGTTAGGTTTCAAATGCGCCTTAGGTTAATTGAGTTCATTTTAAAGTTTATCTTGAGTTATGTCTCAATTTTCAAGCCTTAGTGATGTGACTCGAAAAACCCTAAATGCAGCTAAATGAGACAAGACCCTTTCAATTCGATGAATTGTCTACACTAGAGAGGGTAGGAAACACAATCAAATGGAAACAACCAAGCAACTGAAAGCAAAAATGATTTTTCACTACTTCACTTTTTGAGAAAATAAACTAATGAAAAATACATTCCAATTCCTAATTTCCTGACAAGTACACTCTAACAGTCCTTTCAAAAGCAAAGAGAATTATTTTTCTTTTCAAATGCCAATGCAATCCTAGTCTTCAATGATGCTAACTACCGTAACATATTGATGCAGTTATACTTTTCATGAAATGACAAAATGAATTTTCCCATAAATCACTTTAATGAAAAAAATTTCGATACAATTAATTCTCAAGCAAATGAAAAACACAAAAAGATAATCTCTTTCAAACTAATGACACAACGACTTTACCAAAAACAAGACAAGCAATGTGATCTATGCTGGAAAAGAAACGTTTAGACATGCAAACGAAAACTTTTCAAACTTGTGTAATGGAGGTCAAAGCCATAGAAGGACCATAAACGAAATGCAAGGAGTAAACGCACCAACAACTTGACTTATTGAGTTCACAATTAGTTGAATGGATGAAAACCTAGATGCCCTAGTGCCACTAACCATCCAATGACCCAAGAAATCAAGCGAAAAGATGACAAATCAACAAGCAAACAAACCAAATGAAAAGAAACTTTCTAGTCAGGGAGAAGACGGTCTAAAAAGCTTACAGGATCAAAATCATGAGAGCAAAACACACTGGCCAAGATTTGGGGTAAACTCTAATATTCACTTACAAGCATCAGCGTGACTGCCTAACTGACAACAAGTGCCAGAAGGGGGTCGGTGCAACTGTTTCTCATCATATCGCGTTGATCGGCGTGACTGTCAGCGAATTGAGTGCGCTGAGCCAAGAGGCTAAGAAAAAAGTAAATATTTTCAAAAATTTTGACAAGACTTACTACTATGATTTTCAAACCCAGAGCAGTAAGCAAAGGAAAACAAACAGAACTAAAGGGAAATGGCGAAACTAGAAAAGTTCACACAAAACCATGGAATTCCAAGCAAACAAACAAAAGGATTGGGTCCCTAGCGGAGTCGCCAATTTTTGGTGAAGTAAAATTATGAGTGCAGACACAAACAATTCCTCTAGCCCGATAATGGTTCTAGCCACAACCGATACATTCTATGGAAGATTTCCTTAAGTTAGAACCAATTAAGAGGGCCTACCTCTTAGTACGCTTATCCCGTTTGGTGATGACCTTGCTTGCTTGCTCTAGCTATCTCCCGTTTCCTTATTCGAACACCTGAAACAAGTAAACAACAACAAACAAAAATCGTTATAATAGACAAATTGTAATTAAACCTACTTAACAAGTCAAGAAATATTAAGCCGTAAACATTTGATATGACACATTATGTAGGAAATAAATCGATAGTTGCATATATATTGAATCAAGAATAGATTACAACCATTGTCTTGACGCTGTTGTTCTCCTCTGACAAAACCAGGGTCCCACACACTTCCGTTAGCATTCCATGATGGCCTCCACAATGATAGTTTTAAGGCTCTTCCCTTTAGGCTTCACACTAAACCAAATTTTGCACTTCTCCCTCAGACACAATTAGAGAGCTACAACTATGAATAGCTTGTTGTTTACTCCAAACTTAATTAGCACTAGCACACCAACATTAACACTAGCTTGTGCTTGGGAAAAATGGAGGTTTATATAGCATGAATGCATGGGAGATGGTTCCTCTTCTCATAGGTGAAGGTCTTATCTCTTGAGGTAGTTCCATCCTTATAGGGGAAAGGAGCCCAACTGACATCCTCGACTCCATCCGGCTCAACCATTTACCAGACTTTTGTTCTAAAGCTTCTAGAGCTGGAAGATTCAGCTCCTTATTTAAAAAACTTTCCAAAAGAGGATCAGCGCAACTGAAACAAATCTCAGTCACTCTGGTCAAGGCTAGGGACAGTGTTAATCCCTACATATCGGCGCGAGGAGAACAAATGTCATTAGCGTCGGTCTTGTAAACTGGGAAAAATAGAAGATTTGTGGGAAATAGTACAAAAGAGAATTGTTCTACTCATGAAGAGGGACACAATGGGAGTTTCTTCATGAAGGGAAAGCATGTAGGGTTAACTTTAGAGGTCCTCTAGGATCAAGGAATGGGGAGTATAGGGACAGTGACAAAATGTTGTGTAACAGCTGGGATGTTGTCGCATGTTCATCCATAGGCTTTTACTGCTCATCTATGGGTTTGGACTGCTCATCCATAGACTTGGACTTTTTATTCTCTTGAATATGTAGAGGAGTTTGACACTCCATTATCTCTTGGGTATCTTTCGTTTTGGGAGTGTCTTGCAGTTTCTGATTAAACTGATCCCAATCCTCCTCCAAACTATTACCTTTGACCTTTGAACTATTTTCTTTAGGTGCGGTGCTCAGAGCCTATTTCTCAGCTAACTTCATGTTGGACCCTGTTATATTATCTATCTCTTGGGCCTTCCCTATATCTGGTGTTTTCTCAATATTCACCTGAGACACTCTGCGAGAACTAGGTCCTTCATCGTTAACAGTCACACTTGGTGTAGGCTTATCTTCAATTTTCAACAAGTGTAGTGGAATTACTGCGAGCCTTTCATTTCTGAATTCCCAAAATCTTTCAAAATCGTCAGGACTCAAGTTCACTTTAGCCCATTCGAACGCTTTTTCGAAGGACTTGGATGACTATAATAGGTCTTCAAAATCATTATCCTCATGGTTGTATGGCTTGAGCTTTACCGCAATAGTGATTTTATGTGCTCCCTTGTCTGGATCGAGTTGCCTTTTTGGAAATGTATGAAGCCTGAGGGATTCCATGTTTTTTGACTCCTTAATGGCATGATTAGTATTTTCTAAAGCAAAAGAACCACACTTGATAGGAAAAGAGGGCCATCATAACTTCTTGTTTTCTTTGAGGACTTTAGTTAGGCCTTTTCCTACGGTCTGATGTGCGATTTCCCTTGCTAACAATCTATCATAAACATATAAAGGAAGGACATGTGGGTCGGTTGTGCTACCAAAAACCATAATGTAGGTGAAGCATTCTTCAATAAAATATTTTCTGAAAGCTAGAAGGTCTGTTGCGGCTTCTTGGGAAAACCTGGGGGCTTTCTTATTGAAAATTATTCGATGCAGGGGAAAAACAACATAATGACATATCTTATAGAAATGGGGTATATAATGGCATTCCCTTTATTTTCTTATGACTAAGTTGGATAGGGTAGGGGTCATGTAAGGTCCATTTCCAACCCATGGTCGGAAATGCAGTGCAGAAACAAATGGTGCTCATAATGTAGGCACAAAAATAGAAGGGGGGAAGGTTCTTTTTAGAGGAGGCTCTCTTCTGTCGATACTCGATAATGATGGTGTCTAGGTTATTAGATAGGATGGTGGCCCAATTCATTATGTGAGAGTTAACGCAGGCATCAATCATAGGAATCCATTCTATGGAAAACTTAGAATTATTGGGCAACCCATATAGTCTACATAACATAGCAGATGCATAGTTATAAGGGTTTTCCAAAAATGCTATAGAATACATACCTGATTTGTCAAATTTGAAATTTTTGCCTAATACTCTCCAGCCCTAAATCATCTTGAAGGGGTCTGGGTTCTTCTTTGCAAACCTGGCCATGTATGTCTTATCATATATATCCTGAGGATCAGGTATATGATACATTTTCTTCATGTCTTCTTCTCTGAATGATCCCATGAGTTTGTTTCTTGAATTCCTGAATTGCCTATCTTTAATGGTGAGGTTTTTGACCACCCACCTAATCATATCCGTGTATGGGAGGATTTTATCCCATGCTCCTATCCTATGCAAGAAAGAACAGGCAGTGTCCCTAAATTGAAGCCCTGAAGGTCTTATTGAGTCAGTTGTTTCTCTTGTAATAGTAATCTTGGGACGCTCGTCCTCGAGCCTATTGTAAATGACCTCCCAAGTTGCTGCTCCTCCATCAGAGCTGTAGACTGTATCAGAGAATATGGGAGCCATCTCTGTAAACTCATATTCTGCAACACTCTGCTTCTTCGGTTTCTGCATCACCTTCCTCAATGACATGTATTTTGTAGCTTTCCTAAAATGGACAAGATATATCAATGCTGACAATATCAGGCAATTAAGATTGAAATGATTTTTGAAATGACCTTGGATCGTGAGAAAGGTTTAATGAGATACTCAACGTTAACTACCCATAACTTGGAAATTGATTAGCTCTCCTCGGACCACTAAATATTTATTATCATGTCAATTCGTTTGTTTTTGTATTTAAAACGCAATTATTTCACATGTTTACTGCTCTTATTCGCATATCGAAATCTTTAACTGGATACAATATAGCATTGTGCTTATTATAAGGTGAAATGCGATTGTGATAGTCGCAATATCACATTTCGCAAATCGTTAATGGATGTTGTAATGGCATAGCTTTATTACTTGCGAATTTTGCAAAGTGTGATTTGCGAAATGACAAGGTGCTTATAATCGGGATATCGCCGTAGGAGGTTTGATCGCGCATCGTAGATTTTTAAAGGTGTTTTATGATAGTCACATGGAAAAGTGTGATTTTCGATTTGCAATAAGGATCTCATCCTTGGGTTGTTTTTCAAGATTTTTCAAGGAAATTTCTTAGAGTTAGGTTTAATTATCCTAAGACTAAAAATTTAAAAAGGGTCCCAATTTATATCTCTAACCTACCTATTGTTATTCATAAATGGGGGGGTTGTTACATAGTGCAATAGGATCTTAACATGTTTTGATTGGTAAATGAATGGTTATTGAATGCATGATCTAACAGATGTTATTGTAGCTATTGATAGTTCCCATATAATTTTTAGATCTTTATGTTCAGATATGCATTTATGACCTATAGGTTACATGTTTACAATGTGTTTGAAGAAATGTCTAGAATGGTTAGTCCTATTTATGTCAATTCCTTGATCAATTTTTATGTTAAATAGTTTTTCTTGGTGTCATTTATCATTTCTGAAAGTTCTATCAAGTTATGGGCAAAGGTTTGGATACTAGCCCTAAAAAAAGTGTCTCAAATCTTGGGGTTGCTTACATAGAACTGGGTAATTTAGTCTACATTTGCTAGGAGGCAGGATTATCCATGCTATTAGAGGCTTAGAATCACTCGCTTGCCTTGTTATGTAAGAAATTGAGAGCCTAGGTCAGTGAAAAAGGAAGTTAACTCAGGGTTTGGGTGCCTGGATTGGTTGTTTGGATCCTGGGGGTCCTGTAGATCCTAAGGAAGGTCAGTAGAGTTTTAGTTAACCAATTTCACTTCCTTAATTTAACTTAAGAGGTTGATTCATAAAAGAGTAACTCTTTGTCACATATTTACCTCGGTGGACCTGTGAACTTGGGTAAGTGTGGGAGGAGGGTGTTACAATGAGAAAGCTACAACATGCTCTAAGATCTAACCTAATTAAGGCTCCAACCTCAACAATAAGCGAGGTCCAACCTACTCTAGGTTCCAACCTGATTAAGGCTCCAACCTTAGCTATGAGCAAGCTTTGACTTGCTCTAGGCTCCAACCTAATTGAGGCTCCTACCTTAGTAATGACCAAGGTCTAACTTGCTTTAGTATCCAACCTGATTGATGCTCTTACCTTAGTGATGAGAAAGCTTCAACTTGCTCTAGGATCTAACCTGATTTAGGTTGTTACATCCTTCTTCCCCTCCTTATGGACCTCTTTTCAAAATATTTCAAACTATATCCATTTCTTCTTCAAGTATAAGTCTTTCAAATTAAATAACATGTTCTTGTCATACTATTATGAATATCCTGTCATAACTCTATTTAAACCTAATCATCAAACTCGTCTCAAAACCAACTTCTACCATGTACTCAAAATCACTGCAATATCCTCATAGGCCCTCAAAATATATAACAAGGATTTTAACCATCAAGAGTATATCAATAGGACTTCTTATGCTTTCTTGAGCATCCACCTCTTATCATTGATCACCATGCATTTTCTGAATTCCAATTTGACTCAAGAATGTGTTCAAAGACTCCAATCAACCATTTAAAACCATGTACCCAATTAACCATTATACAAAATTCCCTTTTCTAGGTGCACTAGACATAATGGACAAATTCTAATTGACGGCTTCGCCAAACTGATCTTTTCCAGAAAGTTAACAATGTGACAAAATGGAAGCTATATAAAAATTAAAAATACATGTCTAACCTATCAACTATCAGAGATCGAACCTATGACCTCAGTTACATCATGCACGCCCACTACCAATTGGGCAACATAAGTGACCTATTACATCATTCATAAATTGAATATATAATGCATGGTCATACCTTAAATAAGATGGGGGGTTCGACCCTATCATCGATGCTCATGCAGACATTTTCAACCATCACAATGCTCAAATGTTGTTATTCCAACTTAGGTTGATCACGTCTACATAAATCACTAAGCACAGAGCTCAGCCCTCTAACCTCTCTCTGCTTCACGCAACCCTTTGCCTTCCATTACATGACTTCGCACTCTATCTATGTGACTTGGCCTTCGACCTTTGACTACATGAATTGTCCATCTGTCTATGTGACTCGTCCCTCAGCCTTCAAATACATGACTTGGCCCTATATCTATGTGAGTCATCCCTCAACTACATGAATTAGTCATGTTGTTGTGTAGCTTGGCCCTCAATTATGTGAATTAGTCATGTTGTTATGGATCTTGACCCTCGGCCTTATCATTGCAGAGCTTGGCCCTCTATCTATGTAACTTGGCCCTCACCCTTGTCGTTGTGAAGTTCAGTCCTCTATCTATGTAACTCAACCCTCAAACTTGTTGTTGTGGAGCTCGTTCCTCTATCTATGTAGCTCAACTCTTGGTCTTTCCGTTGAAGATCTCATTCATTTGTCTATGTGGCTCGGCCTTCGACCTACAACTACGTGACTTGTCTCTCTATCTATGAGACTTAGACCTCAACCTTTAATTATGTGACTTGGCCCTTTGTCCATGTGACTCATCCCTCAGCTACATGACTTAGTATTGTCGTTATGGAGTTCATCCCTCAACCTTTTCACTGCGAATCTCGAACCTCTATCTATATAACTCAACCCTTAGCCTTCACATTATGGAGCTTGGTCCTCTGTCTATGTAATTTGGCCCTTGGCCTTACTGTTGCTCATATGAATAGACAAAAACTTGGTCATGCCAAACAACACTTGGCCATGGCCTATCACTGCTCATATCAGTAGACAAAAACTTGGCCATGCCAAAAAAAACTTGTCCATGGCTTGTCACTTCTTATAATTCGAACACATCAAAACTTGGCCACACTTGTCCATGCCAAACAAGACTTGGCCATGGCCTGTCACTACTCATATACATATAGACATTAAATCAACTACGTCAAATTAGACTCGGTCATGGCCTGTCACTGCTCAAAAACATGTACTCAACCATGGTTATCCATGGAAAATCAGACTTGGGCACGACCTGTCACTAATCACCAAAAGCTTGATAACGATTTGTCATTTCTCACATCAAACCAAAACTCAGCCACGACCTGTCATTTATCAAAAGAAGACTCAATTATTAACAAAACCCAGTCACAGCCTATCACCAAACAAATCTAGGCCATTCCCCTTCACATCTTAGAACTCGAATAACCAACCATAACATATAATCAAAACCAATTATTTGACCACCCAAGTGAAAACTTCAATCTTAGACCAATGCCTCTGGAACTCAATCATATAATTGGTTCTTACACGAGTTTGTTAATGATCTACTTTGTGGAGTGGGTATTTATATACAAAATTGTTGATCAAAGTTGGTGAGCTGACCATGGGTCATGCAATAAAATTGGTGGAGCCGACCATGGGTCGTACCATCAAATTTGGAATATCCTCCTTAATCTCTTCACCATGCCAACATGTGACCATGCCTTTGAATTGGGCTTATATCATGGTCTTAATTTTTGGGATCCATGTGACCATGACCCATGACCCATGCACATATTTTATTAACTTTGGTGTTTAAGGTTTATTACCCTTTGGGGGTATTTTTCAAAGAATTATGTACCATTGGAATGGTTTTCATGAGAATAATCCAACCGTGATATCCATAGTTCTATTAAGGTATCATAACTTCACCAACACTTGATAATCTTCAAACCTCTTAGATGTCAAGAGAGGAGAGTGAACAAGAGATCAATTTATTATCTTGATTCATAAGTAATTCTACTAGAATGGGGAATGACGAGAGCGATGGAGCACGGGCGAACTAGGGTCTGCAAGGACTTTGGTTAGGGTTTACTGAGCACTGCGGTCCGTGCATGAACCTTCCTGAACCCGCTACCGTAATCCGCTGCTGTTACTGTTTTACCCTTACCGCATCGCCGTTTCACCTGTTGGTAACTCCTGGTGTTCTGAGCCCGCTCCGCGACTAACGGCGTGACCTTCAACGGAACCTCCTCAGCTGCGCGGGCCGCTTTCCTTGCAACTGTCGTTTTCTCCGGTTACCCTCCGTTCCGAGGTGTCTGCGGATCCTAGGAGCAGCTGGCAATGGAAGACATTGACGCCGTTGATTACTCCGCGGACCCATTGGAAGGGGTCTCCATTTGGCGTACACCCCTCGATGCTTCTGGAGGTATGTACAGCTCGGATTATTCTGCCCCATTTCCGCCGGTTCCGTTTTCAGACTCGCTCTCTCATCCTCCTGTTATTCTCCCGGACGATCCGCCAACATGGCCGGCTCTTACCACTCCCCCGCACTCCCCGGCTACCCTAGGGTTTGTCTCGAACTGTCTCAACCCTAACCCTAGTTCTCTTCCCCTGGTCACGGGCTCCATTCCCCTTCATTTTCAAGCCCTCTCCCTCCCGGGACCTTCTATTGGTATTCCTGTCTCTTTCGGGTTCTCATCTGGCTGTTTCACCGCCGTCCCTCCCCTCACTGGCACTCCAGCCTCATCTGTCCCTCTCGGGCACTCCCATCCGGCCAGTCACCCCGCATCTCAGCCTGAGAACCCGCCTCTGCCGGTACATCCCCCCAGCCATCCCCCTCCCCGGGGCCCTAAACGAAGATATAAGTGTTTCAAATCCAGGGCAGAGGACGTTTTTCTCCGGTTAGAAGAAGACATTCGTTGGGGTGAGACCATGGATTTTGCGGACCGTGTTTTGGTCGGACGCATCCGTGGACGTAGTTACTCGGCAGCGCGATTGAAGCAGTGGGCAGCTGATGTATGGGGTCACCATCTGGTGGATATCCCTTTTGTGCAGACCTTCGTGCGGGGATGGTTCGCTCTTCGTTTCGCGCGTGCAGACCATACCAATTGGGTCCTTTCATCATATTGGCATTTTGACCACGCACCGGTACTGCTGAAGAGATGGACTCCTCTTTTCGACCCTGAGACGGAACATATTGGCACTGGACCTGTATGGATTAGGCTACCAGGACTACCTCTACAGTACTGGTCAGAGGACATCTTCAAGAGAATTGGTAATGCTATCGGTGTTTATATGGGCTATGATAAATCCTATCAGCAGACAGGCATGATGGCCTATGCCAGGATCCTCATTAACCTGGACACGACAGGCGGACTTCTTGAATTCATCACGATCCAGTGGAGGGATACTGAACGCAAGCAGATCATCGACTACGAAGGAGTACCTTATAGATGCCGACGATGCCACAAGGTAGGCCACCTCTACAGAGATTGCCCACTCCTCAAGAAATCTGGTACTAATGGCACCGAGGATGTAGTACCAAAGCCGCAGGTCACCCAACCTGAGACACAGCCTGCTCAGAACACTGAGGAACCGATTCCACCATCAAACGTGGAAGCACCAGAGGAAGCTGGAACAGGCGTCATTGCTGGATCATCATCGGGCCCGCAGCCGATCCCGACGGACTTGCAGACGGCCATAGAACATGAGGACCTGGAGGAATCGGGTAAGTCTCATTATTATTCTCTGTCTGCTCCTCCTTCTTGTATGACTGTGGGCATATCATCACTCATTGCATCTGCATCCTCCATATCAATATCTCCTTCTTTTACACTCTCGCCCCTCCCTCATACAACCCACTTACAATCCTCCCTCGCATGCTCCATTCCTCAGCCCGCCCCGACGGCTCCTCCATCCAGAATCACATCGTCACTGGCCTCCCTTACATTAATCTCTCCTTCCCCTCCTCGCTATTCCCTCAGGCCCCGCACCAGAGACAGGGGACCTGATGCTGTAGGACTTGATCTTAGTCACACTCCATATCACAAGTCCTCCAGGGGCAGACCCTCCGGTATTTCCAAGGCCAGGCACACTGCTGATACTGAGGTCGCCCTGGGGCGACAGCAAACCATCTTTCGGGCCCTTAGAGCAAGGAATGGCCCTGCCCCCATTCCTTCATGAAATTCTTATCGTTCAACTGTCGGGGGTTTGCTAGTTCTGCCAAAAAACTAGCACTTAGGAGACTTCTCCTAACATCTCAGATGGACTTCATTTTTCTTCAAGAGACTCTCTGCCCTGCTGAACCCCTTATCCGCACACTCTCAGGCTGGTTTCCAACTTGGACGTTCCATGCTTTGGATGCGTCTGGAAGATCAGGGGGAATAGCCATTGGGGTCAATAACAAAGTTGTGGAGATCAAGAACACTTTTGGGGGGAGAGGATTTATCGGACTTGACATCTGCACTCATACAGCTATTAATGATATCAGGATTGTCAATGTATATGGTCCTTGTTCTGACCGAGCCACCTACTGGAACAACCTTCTTGCATCAGAGCTGTTTCAGGCAGATAATATTATACTTGGAGGGGATCTTAATTTCTCCATTGGTTTCAGTGAATCATGGGGTCACTCTGCTCAGATCGACCCCCTTACTGATACTATATCTAACTTACTGGAGGAACACCACTGGGTCGACATACCATCTTCTAAGCTCCAGTATACATGGACCAATAACAGGAGTGGGGAACAGAGCCTTGCTAGAAGACTAGATAGATTCCTTATCAAGGAACCCCTGGTTAATGAACTCCCCAGAGTCCGACAATGGGTCGGCACAGGAGGCATCTCTGATCATCGTCCGATCTTCTTAGAAGCCGAAGATATCACTCATAAAATCAAGAGCCCTTTTAAATTCAATGCAGCTTGGCTACAGGATCCCTCATACATCCAGCTGGTGCATAACTATTGGCAATCCAACGCTATCAGAGAAGATGAGGATATCTCAGCGGGTTTTGTGAGGAAACTCAGGGAACTTAAGCAGATCACCAAGAACTGGGCTCATCAAAAGCGCATTCGGGACAACTTAATTCTAAAGGAAGCCGAAAAGGTCATTGCAGAATTTGAGGACTCCTCAGATGGGACTTACCCTTCCATGATTAGTAAGGAGAATTACTTCGCCCTGATTGCCAAACGTACTCAAATTCTAAAGGAAAGAGAAGAAGGTTGGAGACTCAGAAGTAGAGCTATATGGCTCACCGAAGGAGATGCAAACACCAAATTCTATCATAAATTTGCAAATGGGCGTAAAATCATTAATACTATTTGGGAACTAAAGACTGCTCAAGGGGACACTGTCTCTACACAACGGAACCTGACCAGATTGGCCACTGAACACTTTAGAGGCATCTACAAAGCACCTGTACAAGCTAACATCATGGAAATTATGAGAGTGGCCGAACTCTTTCCCAGATTCATTGAGCAGGAAGATGCGGACGAATTACAGAAGGAAGTGACGATGGCAGAATTGGAAGCTACACTGAAATGGTTCAAGAAAGACAAGAGTCCTGGACCTGACGGATGGACCATTGAATTCTATCTGGCATTCTTCGATCTGATAGGCCATGATCTCCTGAATGTAGTAGAAGACAGCAGGAAAAGAGGACGCATCTCCTCTGCCATTAAGTCTACATTCATAGCTCTTATTCCTAAATCCAATGCCCCTTGCACATTTGATGACTTCCGACCTATATCACTCTGCAATTGCCTTTACAAGATCATTGCTAAAACCATTGCCAATCGGCTCAAGCCTATTCTTTCTCAACACATTTCAGCGGAACAATTTGCATTCCTGCATCAGCGCCAGATCCATGAGGCTATTGCTACAGCCCAAGAACTGCTGCACACTATGCAAATCAAAAGACAAAAAGGCATGATCCTTAAGGTAGATCTATCGAAGGCTTTTGATCGCACCAATTGGCTATATCTTCGGCTGCTGCTTACTCACTTGGGCTTCCCTTATGACTTCATCAAATGGACCATGAACTGCATCACGGACGTCTCTTACAGTGTACTTCTTAATGGGGAAGCCTCCTCATTCTTTACTTCGGAGAGAGGACTTAGACAGGGATGTCCCCTCTCACCCCTGTTGTTTTTGCTCATCATGGAAGGCCTGAGTAGAATCTTAACTACTGCTCGTAATAGACACCAGCTATCTGGTATCAAGATCACTGATCATCTTACCCTCACTCACCTTCTATTTGTTGACGACATCCTCATCTTTCTTAATGGCAGCGTCGGAGACTCCACCTCCCTCCATAATTCATTTCATCTCTTTCAGCATGCTACGGGAATGATGATCAATGTTCAGAAATCCACCATCACCACATTTGGATGTTCTGTCAATGAAATTGCTTATGCTAATCAGCGTTTTCCTTACAGCAATCTGACTCTGGCTGATGGTATTAAATACCTTGGCTTCCGATTGAAGCCTATTGGATACAGGATCGCTGATTGGCTATGGCTGATTACAAAGATAGAGAAGAGACTACAAGTTTGGTATCACCGTTACCTTACCCGAGCAGGCCGACTTACTCTCATTAAGGCGGTGATCGAGGCCACTCCAGTTTACTGGATGGCTCTCACTTGGATTCCTAAGGGCATCCTCAACAGAATACAGCATATTTGTAGCAGGTTTCTTTGGAAGGGTCACCAACCAGGCAGAATCTTCGCTTGGGTGAAATGGGATACTCTTGCGAAACCCAAACGCTGGGGGGGATGGGGTATTAAGAGACTCGACCTTTTCTCAAGAGCCCTGGCTGCCAAACTTGGTTGGCAACTACTCACCTCAGAAAGTCTCTGGACCAAGGTAGCATGCGCAAAATACATCTGGCCTATGAATGTAATGGACTGGTTATGCAGAGAACAGAGAACAAATCACCACATCTCCTCCATCTGGAGAGCGGTCATGGGCACCCTTCCATTACTCCGAGAAAGCCTTACTTGGCGCATCAAGGCTGGCAACGCTGTCCGTATAGGCCTGGATCCTTGGGTTGGATGCGGCAACACTCACAGACTCTCAGAAGGTATCATCCAACACCTTAATGTCAGGGGTATCACACACATTATGCACATTGGGGACCAGGCCAACTCATCATTTCTTCAGCAAGCTTGGACCTCTGCGCAAGCACTGGATATTCCGGACCAATGGCATGATGAATGGGCTGAATATACGGAAGCACTCTCTCAAGCACATATCAGACTCACAGATGGTCCTGATGAAATCATATGGGCTTCTTCAAAACATGGGAATTACACTCCAAAACTTGGCTACTTAAAGCTCATGGAGACCCACAAGCCTCCCATCATCCATCCCACTTGGAGGACACTTTGGAAACTCAAGTCTGCCCCACGTACTAGACTGCTAATGTGGAACATCATTTTCGACAAAGTACCTACAGGCACTAATCTAATGAAGCGCTCCTTCCATGGGCCTTTCCGATGCCATCTATGTCATCAGGACGAAGAAAGCACTTTACATTTATTTCTGACCTGCAGTATCACTACTCAATTCTGGAATGGCCTCACTTCTCATTTCCCTCATCTTAAACATTGGCATGGACATAGTATATTGGATGCATGGGAGAACTGGCACTCGGAACATTCGGGGAAAGCTCTTAACATACCGCCTCTTGCTTGCTGGGCAATTTGGATTGCTCGCAATCAGGCCATATTCAATCTAAAGGATCCCCACTGGCCGTCTATCTTACTTCACACAATTGCTGATTACAACCTGATTCCGGACGAAGAACACCCTGGCCCAACCCGCATCATTAGACAGCTGGACATTGACAAAACTAAACCTTGGGGTTTCTTTGATGGTTCAGCTCAGGAGGTGGGGTGTGGGGGAGGAGCTACTCTACACCTCAATGACTCACACAGATTCAAAATTCAAATCAACCTTGGTAGAGGAACTAATAATTTTGCTGAACTTTGCACTGCCAAGCACCTCATACACTTTGCCATACTTAAAAGCTGTAGACACCTTCAATTATTTGGTGATTCCAAAATTGTGTGCAATTGGCTGTCGGGTGCATCACATTGTCATGCATTTACTTTAAGGCACATACTTGATGAGGCAAAGAGGCTGATAACTTCTTTTGACTCATTTGCTTGTCATCATATTTACAGGGAACAAAACACTGAAGCTGATCAACTCTCCAAAGCGGCTGCGCACAGGCAAGGAGAAAATTGGCTGATACAGGAGGAGAACGAGGGGTCTTTCTATCAGTATTACCATAGACCCTTTGATGACCAGATGGATAATGGGCGTTAAGGCCCATTACAGTTAAAATTTTTGTTTCTTTTGCTGTAAATACTCATAGACACTACATGGCTCTAGCAAAGAGCAACTGATACATATTTTTGATATACTTATAGTAACATCTTTTGACAGCTCCCTGCGTGGAGACTGATGTTTATTTTGCTTTCACAGTCTATAGACTGAACTCGATAGGCACAGCTGCCTCTACTTGAATGCTTCGGCATATGCAAAATGTAATTTCTTACTATTAATAGAAATTACGACTTTTTCCCAGGGGAAAAAAAAAAATCTACTAGAATGTGTATACCATCATACTATTTCGTAAGTATTCCCTTTTTACATCAGTGACACTTGTTGTCATCCATGACAACACTATGTGCAACAGATGTAGGCTCAATACATCATCAATTAATGGTTGACATTCAACCATAAAATACAAACACTTACACTACATATCCATTGGATAATGGTTGGATGACATTAAGGTCTAACTTTGTAGTGAAAATGCACTCTATCTTCCCTAGTTCAATTGAGATTTAAGGATTTTGCACCTACAATGTCATAATCCAATTTTTTAATTTCAAGTCGACAGTGAAAATCCATGGAAATAAAAGTAGAAGGAGCTTAGTGGATGGCACAACAAAAGAATCACAACGGGATCAAGCCACTAAGAAAAGATATATCCCTATATACATGGACCAAAACCATTTTTGAGGAAGTATATATAGCATCTTCATTGGTATCGATAGTTCTACCATCAACTCCAATAGCACCAACATCAATCATAGAAAAGCAACAAAGTACTCAAGATTCACAATAACCATAAGGATTAAAAAAATGTATTCTAATCTTCTAATTTTTTTCTCATTATAATCCACATCTTCCACTTTCTTAGGACAAGCAAGGAATTGGCTCAGGGGGCATTGTTGGAAGGGCTAGTTAACTAGACCCATTAGTTGAACCTTGTCGATTTTTGCATTATGGTACAGGTGTTGTCCTTGATGGAAACTCTCATATATGATGAATGATGGCAATTCATAGTGCAACAGGCTAACAGAAAAGGATTACAAATTAGACTCTAGAGATTGAAGAAAGAGAATGGTTTAAGAAGTATACGTTGGTTCACCTTGTCCAAGTAGCGTATACACGCAGGTTCACAGAACAAAAGTAGCATATACATATGCACACACTTTCAAAGAAGAAAAAGCGTGTATGGGATGGAAAATTAAGGATACGAATGCTAGGGGTTCCTACCATGGTATTGACCCATGGTAATGAGCACGGAAAATAATACTGATACCATCAAAGAATTATAGCAGCATAACTATGGTTTTTGTCTGAGGTATTGACAAAGGATCTAAGTATATAAGGAGGAGAAGATCAAAGGGCTAGGTGTGCAAGTGAATGGGTTTTTCCTGAATACTTCTATCTGAAGTATATTTTATTTTGTAAGGCTTATGGTAATGATATGATCTGAAATATCGCGTGCACCTTTGGATACAATGTTGGATTAGGATCAAGAAACCCAAAATGACTTATCATTATATGATTTGATAATGGATGGGCTAGATCTGAATGCTAACGCATGTTTTATTCTGTAAATGTTATGATCTAGGTATGACTGAAGTATGGAATAGCTGTGAAGTTTTAAGTTAGTATTTACAGATCTATACGTTGGTTCACCTTGGTGAAGGTGCATATACACGTTGGTTCGGCACTTGTAAGTAGCGTATACACGTTGGTTCGACACTTCTATGAAATAAGATGTTTGAAGTTGCAGTTGGTTTTGGATGTTTATGTAGAGTTCTAGGTTCTGCTCTGTGTTATGGTGACAGTGTTCTGAATATTCAGATTGATTGATTGTGATTTTCTTCAGTGTTGATGGGTTTTCAGTGATTGGTTATACTGTAGTGGTGATTGATTTTAAGCTTCAATGTTACTGATGGGTCTAGTATTAAAATTGGATGAAACATGTCCTTCATATTATGTTTTTGTGTACCAGGAGTATCCAGTCTGAAAATTTATGAAACGTGGTCCCTGGAGGAAGAGATAAGGTTGTAGTCTTCTGTAGGTCAACGCCTGCATACTGGTAAACATATCAGCCAGTATAAGAGCCAAGGGGTTGGAGCTCCCTTCCAGTAGCAGCTGGAGAATATCCTTCTGTAGGACGACACCTGCATACTAGTAAACATATCGGCTAGTACAAGAGCTAAGGGGTTGTAGCTCCCTTCTAGTAGAAGCTGGAGAACGAGAGAAGGTTGTAGCCTTCTGTAGGTGGGTGCATACATACTGGTATAATTCTACACCAGTACAATATCGTAAACAGGTTTTTCTTATATTAAAAGGAGACAGAGACGACAACAGCAGATGGTTTTTCTCCCACATTAGGTTTCCACCTTAAATATTGTTGTTCATGTGTGTTTCTTATGTGTGATTTCTTATTATGTTACTACTACACATGGTTATTGTTTAACGGTTAATTAATTACTGATGCACTGATTAAAGATCAACATATTATGAATTAACTGAATTATAAGTTCATTGGATATACATTCGTTTCCTTAAGAATAGTTGCATAAACATGTGAGTTCCCTTCACTGAAGTATCGTATATAAATTTGATTATGAAAATAAAAAGTTATTGATTTGATAATATTGATTCACCCCCCCCCAGTATTATTCCCAAAAATTGGTATCGGAGCAGGTCCTTCAGAAGAACCCTGATCACTTGAAGGAATATCTCTCAAGATGAGCTCTCACGAAGGAATGGGATTTATCAGACCACCAATCTTCAACGGAGATAACTTAGTATATTGGAAGACAAGAACCAGAGCCTATCTTCAGTCACTTGGAGCTGATGTTTGGGAAATTGTGGAAAGATGATACCAATATCTAGCAGTAGACCCCATGGATCCAGCGGAAAAGAAATCATATGAAATCAATTCTAAAGTCGTCAATGCTTTATTGGGAAGTCTATCAGAATCAGAATTCATCAAAGTTATGCAGTTCAACACATCCAAGGAAATATCTGATGGAATCATTCAGATCTACGAAGGAGACTCCCAAGTAAAACTTGCTAAACTCCAAACTCTCAGAATCCAGTATGAAACTCTCAAGATGCATAGCGATGAAAGTATTTCTATTTACTTCTTACAAGTAGATGGGATTGTAAATCATATGAGAAATTTGGGTGAAGAAATAAAGGAGGCTACTATAGTTGAGAAAATTTTGATATCTTTGTCTTCTAAATTTGAGTCAAAATTAACTTCCATTGAAGAAAAGAAATATCTACAATCCGTTACTATTGTTCAACTTCACGGAATTTTAACTACCTTTGAAATGAGGAAAGGAGGTTCATCAGGAATTAGATAATCCTCTTTCAAAGCTTCTGCAAAAGGAAAAGAAAAGGAAGATCCAAAGAATTAGGATATATATTGTTGGCATTTTGGCACAGGTGTGGCGCTACGGTACAGGTGTTGTCCTTTATGGCAACTCTCTTTGATGACAGATCTCAGTCCAGACTACAAGAATGAAGAGAAATTTCATATACACAGGTTCATTAAGCCCAAGTTGCGTATACACGCTGGTACGCTATATACTAAGTCGCGGATACGCAGGCTCGCTATATACGAAGTCGCGTATACACGTAGTTTCATGAACAGAAAAGAGCGTACATGTTGAGAAGCTTCCCTTTGGTCCGTGGTAGTTAGTCCTCGGTACTTGAGCCTATGTTTTTGGACCAAGGTATCTCGACAGTCGTGTTGATCCCTAGTTTTGAAGTTGATGGTATTGTATTACTATGGTTTTGGCCCGTGGTATTGAGGAGGGCCTAATGCTATATAAGGAGAAGAAGATCATTAGGCTAGAGAATTAAAAAGTCTTGAATATCTAATGAAGAAAGAGATCTAGTATGCAGGTTCTGGGTTGATGATACATTGCTTGATCTGAGCTAAGGAGAGATCACATCGGTTGATGGAAGGATAGATCGGGATCAAATTGTTTGAAATGAACTATCGGTATATGGTTGATTACGCATATTTTTAGATCTGCATACTGACGCAATATTATGTTCTGAGTATGACTGATGACTGGTACAGCTGCAAGTTATGAGAAATTATTTTTAGATCTGTACGCATGTTGGCTTCGGTAAAAGCGCGTGTATACGCGGGTTTGTTTCATTGAAGTAGCGTATATCTTTTGAAGCTTAATTTTTGGGTTGCAGTTGGGTTTGTCTGTTATTGCAGGGTTCTGTAGTCTGCTCTGTGTTCTGGTGACTGGGTGTTGACAGGGTTTCAATGGTTCAGTGATTCAAAGTTTGATGATGCTAGTATTGGTTGTTTTGTGCTTCTATGATTTGCTATGAAAAGTGAATGAATCGTGGTCTTCAGATTGAAATGTTGTGCTTCAGGAGTATCCAGTCTGAAAATTGATGAAAAGTGGTACCTGAAGGAAAGAAGATTGTAGGCCAGCACCTACGTACTAGTATCTTAGCTAGTACAAGAGCAAAGGGGGTTGGAGCTCCCTTCCAGGAGAGTTTGGAAAACGAGAGAAGGTTGTAGCCTTCTGCAGGTTGTAGCCTGCGTACTAGTATAAGGCTGCACCAGTACAAAATATTGTAAACTGAAGTTTCTTATTAAAGAAAGATAGAGACGACTTGCAGCAGGTGGTTTTCACCCACATTGGGTTTCCACCTTATATCATGGTGTTCATGTGTGTGGCTTTTGTGTGATGATCTGTTCTGTTATACTGCACCTGTTTACTTTTAATAATGTCATGATGCATTTACTGAAGATAAACTAACTGAATCATAAGATTTCTGGTTATACGCTGGTTGCTTTAGACACAGTAGCGTGTACACGCTGGTTCACTTAACTGAAGTAGCGTATATGTTTCTGAGTATTGAAAAGTTTTATTGATCTGATAATATTGATTCACCCCCCCTCTCAGTATTATTTCCAACAATTGGTATCAGAGCAGGTCCTTCAGAGAAGC
Source organism: Pinus tabuliformis (assembly GCA_031772625.1). NCBI lineage: Eukaryota > Viridiplantae > Streptophyta > Pinopsida > Pinales > Pinaceae > Pinus > Pinus tabuliformis. Next base: position 744,942,432 of record CM062816.1, on the reverse strand, counting down.
TTGATCGCTTGAAGGTAGATCGTTCATCATGAGCAACTACGAGAGAGAAGCATCAATCAGGCGACCAGTTTTTGATGGGACAAACTTCAATTATTGGAAGGTAAGAGTTACTGCCTATCTTCAATCTCTTGGTACAGAAGTTTGGGACATCGTAGAGACAGGCTACACTTTTCCTTCAGCTACTCCTACAGATGCAGCCGAGAAAAAGAAGTATGAAACAAATGCGAAAGCAGTCAGTACCCTATTAGGATGTATATCCCAATCGGAATTCATGAAGGTAATGCACTATAAATCCGCAAAAGAAATATGGGACAAAATTGTCACGAGCTATGAAGGAGACGAACAGGTAAAGCGTGCTAAACTTCAAACTCTCAGGATTAAGTATGAGACTCTCAGAATGTATAATGATGAAAGTGTGGCTAACTATTTCCTTAGGGTAGATGAGATTGTTAATTGCATGAAAAACTTGGGTGAAGAAATAAAAGAGGCTATTGTGGTTGAAAAGGTTCTAAGATCATTGTCCCCCAAATTTGAATCTAAAGTGTCTGCAATAGAAGAAAAAGAAAATCTATGAATTCTTACTATGTCTCAGCTTCACGGAATTCTAACTGCTTATGAAATGAGAAAAGGAGGTCCATCAGACAGAAGAGAAGCTGCTTTCAAGGCTTCAGGAAAGAAGATTATTATGAAGCAAGTCACGTGCCAGAAGATGAAGAAGAAGAATCAAATTTTGTCAGAAATCTTCAAAGGGGTTCTGGAAGGTTCAGAGGTAAGTTACCTTTTAAATGCTTTGCTTGTGGAAGAGTAGGTCATTATGCTGCCAAATGTCCTCACAAAGATAAGAATGACAAGGGAAAGGAACCTGTTAAATGGAACAAGAAACAGAATGAAAAGAAGAAAAGCTATTACACTCATGAAGATAGTGATGGTCTTTCAAATAGTGACGAAGATGAACATGGTTATAGATATAAACTTTTAATGGCTTTTGAAGATGATGACTACATGGATGCTATAGATGTAGAAGGCTTTTGTGAAGAAATGAATAATCTCAAAGTTTGCTTAGAAGAGAAAAGTGCTATTATTGATTCTCTACAATGTCAACTGGCAGAAAAGGAAAAACATCTTGAAAAATTGGAATGTGAGATTGTTTGTCTTAGAAAGGAGATTGAGAAAACAAAAGCGATTAATCTTAAATTTGTTAAAGGATCTGAAACCTTGGATGAGATTATCAATGTGCAGCGTTCTCCTCTGATCAAGACAGGTCTGGGATATAATGGAGAAACATCTCAAGCTTCTACCTCTAAAAGTTATCTTGATGCAGCAAGGAGGAGAGAGCAAAGACCAAATAAAAGTCATAAGGTGAATCAGGGACAGTTTACCTCAAGAACAAATAAATATTGTCAAGAAATTCGGGGACAAGCTGCCTTAAGGACAAACAGAAGCTACAATCAGCCATAGGTAAAATCTTCCCAATTTGCACCAAGAATGGATGTCAATAGAAGCTACAATCGGTTGGATGATAGATCTGATTATCGGAGAAATTTCTTTAATGGCCAATGTTTTTCTTGCCATAACTTCGGTCACAAAGCACCTCAATGTGTTGCCTACAAGACAATCATGACTAGAGAAGCTCAAAAGCAAAGAAGTATGACTGGGACCATGAAAAGGACTTATAACAACTTTTCGGTTCTTGAAAATGAAGTTGAATGCTCTATTTGTAATAACTTTGGTCATGAAGACTCTGAATGCAGGAGCAGGCTCTGGAAGACAACTCAGAAGGAACAAACTTCAAATGTCAGAACATGGAGAATAAAGGAACCACAACCAGAAAGATGTGGGATAGCCTTTTATGCAGAAGGTCAAGAAAGTCTATGGTACATTGACAGCGGATGTTCGAAGCATATGACAGGGGACAAAGAAAAACTTGAATCATATACCGCATTAGAAAAGGGAAAGAAAGTTTCCTTTGGAAACGATATCTCTGCAGCCATAAAAGGAAAAGGCGTTGCTCCGTTGAAAGAGAAGGTCAAAGCTGGAAATGTTTTGTATGTTGATGGATTGAAGCATAATCTTCTGAGTGTCAGTCAGATGTGCGATCAAGGAACAGAGGTAATATTTAGATCAAATGGATGTTGTGTTCGTGATCTTGATACAGGTGAAACAGTGATCAAAGGAAGAAGGACTCCAAATAATCTAGACATATTTGAAGAAAGACAACAACAATGCTATTTGAGCAAGAATGATGAACACTGGCTATGGCATCGGAGGTTGGGGCATCTAAACTTTCCACAAATAAGGAAAGCATGCAAATATCAGGCAGTTCGTGACCTTCCAGATATCAAAATTCCAGACAACACCATATGCAAATCATGTCAGTTTGGAAAGCAAACCAGAACTAATTTTCCTGAGAAGGAAGGATCAGCTAGCATGCCTCTTGAGCTAGTACATACAGATACATGTGGTCCATTTAGAAAAAGAACACCTCGAGGAGAATAATATTTTATATTCTTCATTGACGATTTCTCCAGGTTTTTCTGGTTAGGAATTATGAAGCACAAAGATGAAGCATTCGAAAAATTCAAATCCTTCAAAGCCTTGGCTGAAAATGAATCAGGACACAAAATTAAGTGCCTCAGATCTGACAGAGGTGGGGAGTTTACCTTGAATGAATTTTTTGATTTCTGTGAAGAACATGGGATAAGAAGAGAATTATCTACAGCTAGAACTCCTCAGCAAAATGGAGTTGTGGAAAGAATTAACAGAACAATCCAACAAATGGCTCGTGCTATGCTTGATGAGTCAGGTACTCCCGCAACTTTTTGGGGTGAAGCTGCACATGCTGCGGTTATTATTCTCAATAAAACAAATGTCCGAGTAAACAGCACTCAAACTCCTCATGAGCTCTGGTGTGGTAAAACTCCTTTGGTGAAGCACTTCAAAATCTTTGGGAGCAAATGTTATATTAAGAATATTGATGAGCAACTTGGAAAACTTGAACCAAGAGTAGACGAAGGCATTCTTCTTTGTTATTCTCCACATAGAAAAGCATACAGGTGCTACAATAAAAGACTTGGCATAATTGTTGACAGCATTGATGTTGTGGTTGATGAGAAGGGATACATTCCTAGGCAAGTTCATCATGAAGACATCGAAGAAGATGAAGGCTACCCTCAAAGACAGAATGATGAAGAAGAACCTCAAGAAGAACTAGAGGAGCAGACAAGAATAGAAGAGAAGACTCCATCCAGATATGTTCAGAAGAATCATCCAGAATCTCAGATTGTGGGACAGAAAGAAGCAGTAGTACAAACAATAAGAACAATTGCAGAAGCTTCAAGCTATTTGGCATTACTCTCTTCCACTGAACCACAAAATGTGAAAGAGGCATACAAAGATGAATGTTGGGTCAAAGCATTGGATGAAGAACTTGAGCAGATCGAAAAGAACAACACTTGGGAATTGGTTCCTAGACCAAAAGATAAGAATGTCATAGGGACAAAATGGGTCTTCAAAAATAAATTGAATGAAAATGGAGAAGTAATTAGAAACAAGGCCAGACTTGTTTGTAAAGGGTATGCACAGCAAGAAGGAATAGATTTTGAAGAGACCTTTGCTCTTGTTGCAAGACTTGAGGCCATCTGAATGTTCCTTGCTCTCTCAAGTTTTCAAAACTTCAAGGTATTTCAAATGGACGTGAAATAAGCCTTTCTGAATGGAGACTTAGAAGAAGAAGTATACATTGAGCAGCCAGATGGTTTCATTCTTGGGAATGATCCAAACCTTGTATGCAAATTGAAAAAGGCTCTCTATGGTCTCAAACAAGCCCCAAGGGCTTGGTACTATCGGTTGGACAAATATCTTCACCAACAAGGCTTTTCAAAAGGATCAGCAAATAGCAATCTCTATATGAAAGTTGAAAATAACAAATTGCTAATACTTGTTGTGTATGTAGATGATATTATCTTTGGCAGAAATGAAGAGGCTATGAGTCAAAACTTTGCCTTGGTTATGTAGAAAGAATTTGAAATGTCATTACTTGGAGAATTGACATACTTTCTTGGATTGCAAATCCAACAAAATGAAGGAGGTATTTTCTTGTCTCAAACCAAGTACCTCAAGCAGATCTTGAAGAAGTATGGCATGGAAGATTCAAAGCCAGTATGTACCCCCATTGTTACAGGATGCAGCCTCAGTACAAATGATGAATCAGCAGCAGTTCATCAACCAACTTATAGATCCATGATTGGGAGTTTGCTTTATTTGACAGGTACCCGACCAGACATTATGCATGCAGTAGGAATTGTTGGAAGATTTCAAGCAACCCAAAGGAAACTCATCTTCAGGCAGTCAAAAGAATCTTCAAGTATCTTCAAGGGACTCAAAACTATGGCTATGGTATCCTAGAGATACAGATCTCACTCTTCATGCTTACACAGATGCAGATTGGGCCGGAAGTGTGGATGACAGGAAAAACACAAGTGGTGGTGCATCTTCATGGGTTCCAGATTAGTATCTTGGTTCAGCAAGAAACGAGAGTTCGATTGCTTTATCTACACTGAAGCAGAATATGTGGCTGTGGCATCTTGTTTTTGCAACACAACTTCTTTTGATGATGCAGACCCTGCAGGATTTTCAAATCACTTGCACTCCACCTGTCTCTATCTTATGTGATAATACAAGTGCAATCAGCATTTCAAAGAATCCAGTCATGCATTCAAAGACCAAGCACATACCAATCAAGTATCACTTCCTTTGGGAATAAGTGCTTGAACAAAAGGTCAAGTTGGAGTATGTTCCTTCTAAAGAACAAGTTGCTGATATTCTCACAAAACCACTGCCCAGGGAGACTTTTGAATATCTCATACAGAAGCTGGGAGTAGTTGATGCTTCATCCTGCTGTTGAAGCTTGTCTGTTCTAAAGAAAAGTTGGTGTACACGTGTTGTATAAGGGATATCCGCATACATACGCTGATTTATGCAGGTGAAGTCACGTATATGGAGTCCTGAACAGCAAGGGCAGATTCTGGTTGGAGAAGGTCTGAGATGGGTATGACAGAGTCCTTCAGGCACAATTTCAGGGGGAGCAGTAGGTACAGTTTCAGGGGGAGCAGCTTAAAGTCTAATAAAGCATTGTTGGCATTTAGATGCTTTTGGTCCTAGTTCACAACTATTGTTGAAGAAGGAGCACAGAAGGAAATCTTGGTTGCTGGTCTAAAAGATGATTATCAAATGCTGCTGGTGACTTTCATAAGTCTTGGTCTAGTTTTTTCGTCTCTATGTCATGTATCTCTTTTGTGATATCTCTTTTATGATGTCAAGGTCATGTAACGGCCTATGATGGTTTCCCCACTATGCCTGGGATGAATGATGTAATGTAATTGGTTGTTATATGTAAATTTCTTATGTATCCCCTCTTGGTTGGGAGTATGGATGTATGTATTGAGTCTTTTGGTGATAGGAAGGTCCTTTATGATGTATAAGTCTTGGTTCTTTTTGAAGATCATCTTTTGCAGATCTTTCCTACAGTAAGGGGGAGCATGTTCAGCACAGCAGAGCAAAGATATCAGCATGTTCTCAGGGGAAGCACAGCCCTTTGCCCTTGATGACAAAGGGGGAGAATGATTCTAAGGATCTTGGGGTTGCCATCAAGTCCAAAGGGGGATATTGTTGGCATTTTGGCACAGGTGTGGCGCTACGGTACAGGTGTTGTCCTTGATGGCAACTCTCTTTGATGACAGATCTCAGTCCAGACTACAAGAATGAAGAGAAATTTCATATACACAGGTTCATTAAGCCCAAGTTGCGTATACACGCTGGTACGCTATATACTAAGTCGCGGATACGCAGGCTCGCTATATACGAAGTCGCGTATACGCGCAGTTTCATGAACAGAAAAGAGCGTACATGTCGAGAAGCTTCCCTTTGGTCCGTGGTAGTTAGTCCTCGGTACTTGAGCCTATGTTTTTGGACGAAGGTATCTCGACAGTCGTGTTGATCCCGAGTTTTGAATTTGATGGTATTGTATTACTATGGTTTTGGCCCGTGGTATTGAGGAGGGCCTAATGCTATATAAGGAGAAGAAGATCATTAGGCTAGAGAATTAAAAATTATTGAATATCTAATGAAGAAAGGGATCTAGTATGCAGGTTCTGGGTTGATGATACATTGCTTGATCTGAGCTAAGGAGAGATCACATCGGTTGATGGAAGGATAGATCGGGATCAAATTGTTTGAAATGAACTATCGGTATATGGTTGATTACGCATATTTTTAGATCTGCATACTGATGCAATGTTATGTTCTGAGTATGACTGATGACTGGTACAGCTGCAAGTTATGAGAAATTATTTTTAGATCTGTACACAAGTTGGCTTCGGTAAAAGCGCGTGTATACGCGGGTTTGTTTCATTGAAGTAGCGTATATCTTTTGAAGCTTAATTTTTGGGTTGCAGTTGGGTCTGTCTGTTATTGCAGGGTTCTGTAGTCTGCTCTGTGTTCTGGTGACTGGGTGTTGACAGGGTTTCAGTGGTTCAGTGATTCAAAGTTTTATGATGCTAGTATTGGTTGTTTTGTGCTTCTACGATTTTCTATGAAAAGTGAATGAATCGTGGTCTTCAGATTGAAATGTTGTGCTTCAGGAGTATCTAGTCTGAAAATTGATGAAAAGTGGTACCTGAAGGAAAGAAGATTGTAGGCCAACACCTACGTACTAGTATCTTAGCTAGTACAAGAGCAAAGGGGGTTGGAGCTCCCTTCCAGGAGAGTTTGGAAAACGAGATAAGGTTGTAGCCTTCTGCAGGTTGTAGCCTGCGTACTGGTATAAGGCTGCACCAGTACAAAAGATTGTAAACTGAAGTTTCTTATTAAAGAAAGATAGAGATGACTTGCAGCAGGTGGTTTTCACCCACATTGGGTTTCCACCTTATATCATGGTGTTCATGTGTGTGGCTTTTGTGTGATGATCTGTTCTGTTATACTGCACCTGTTTACTTTTAATAATGTCATGATGCATTTACTGAAGATAAACTAACTGAATCATAAGATTTCTGGTTATACGCTGGTTGCTTTAGACACAGTAGCGTGTACACGTTGGTTCACTTAACTGAAGTAGCGTATATGTTTCTGAGTATTGAAAATTTTTATTGATCTGATAATACTGATTCACCCCCCTCCCCCCTCTCAGTATTATTTCCAACATATATCAGAAGAAGAGGTAAACTTTGTGAAGAAACTTCAGTGGGGTTCTAGAAGATTTAGAGGTAAGCTTCCCTTCAAATGTTTTTCTTGTGGAAGAGTTGGTCATTATGCTACTAAATTCCCTCATGACAAAGGAAAGGTTTTTGCAGAAGGTAATAGAAGAAGTTATTATACTCATGAAGATATTGATGGCCTATCTAATAGTGATGAAGATGATCAAGATATTAAACTACTCATGGCATATGAAAAATATACCTTAGAAAAGGAAGATTTCCTTAAAGAAATCACTCAACTCAAAATCTATTTGGAAGAAAAGGATACAGTCATAGACACAGCGACACATCAATTCACTGAAAAGGACAAGCACAATGAAATATTAGAGTGTGAAGTAGTAAGTCTAAGACAAAAACTTGAGAAGACAAAAACTTTGAATCTTAGATTTGCTAAAGAATCGAAAACTTTAGATGAAATCATCAAAGTTTATCGTCCTCCTCTTATAAAGACTGGTCTTGGTTTTCATGAAACTGTTGAAGGTAAATCTAGTTCACAAGATAAGGCAAGGAACTCTAATGAAAAATATGAAATTATCAACAAGGAGATAAGAGGGCAACCCCATCAACAACATAGGAAAGAAACACTTCAAAGAAAATCATTTACTCCTGACTATGGAAGTGATAATCAGTGCATTCCTCAGATGAATAATGTTGAATGTTTTATATGCCATAATTTTGGACATGTTGCAACCAGATGTAGAAGTAGAATGGTTCAACCTAATAACTGTCACACAGAAAGATAATCAGTTTCTAGGTACTTTAAGGGATATTGTTTTTCTTACAATAGGTTTGCTGACAAAGCCATTGATTGCTATAGAAGGAATATGAAACATATAAGATGTTTTACTTGTAACAAGTTTGGGCATATAGCAAAAGAATGCAAGAGAAAATTTCGACCACCATACCAAAAGGAGAAAACATCATCACAATCCAAGGTATTGAAGAAGAAGGAATTGTTGTCAGAAAGATGTTGCATATTGATGTCGGCCTAAGCCTACAATACCCACATTATGCAAAAAAAAATTCATGTCACTGGTCCCAGGCCTTAATCACTTGATCCATGGTGAAAACGTTCTCAAATAAATGGTTAAGGCCCTTAATTAATTCTCATGCGGAACTATTTATCAGATTATTCAATTGCCCAACTCTACGTTCCAACTCATCATTTATCGAAATCGCGAAGATTCAAAGGACTCTTAATAACATGACATTCATAACTCCCGATTTGCGATATGTGATTGCTCTTTCTATCAATCCACAGCCTTTGCACATTTTCCGCTACTCTACCTTTATCGGGTTCAGCCTCCACCGTTGATTTCACTCTATCAAATCAACTGTTGTCACGTCGTATCACAACTAAAACCCATTCATCCGCCAGAACTCAAATCACTTAACTCGTGTTAATAAACTTCTCGGGTCCGCTCAGGCCCAAGCCTTCTCGGCTTCAATCTCCGTTGTTGATCTCACCCTTCAATCCAATGGTTGACGATACACCCGAGCATCGCACATTGCAAATCGCATTTTCTTAAGGCCAAGGTTCATCCACTCATGAAATATTGTGATGCGAAACTAATTGGCGATCCCCCACCGTTGATCAAAGCACACTTGATCCAACGGTTAACAGTGATATCAGGTGAGGCACTTGCATGAGGATTACCCATCCGATAAAGCGGTTTCCTCTCTCCTCTGACGTGCTACGTGTTGACTGCTAAATGGAATCGGGTGACCACCTCGAATTACCACTTACCACTTTTCTCCACCCAATAAATAGCTTCCACTTATAAAACCGCCTTCTTCCTTGACTATTGCACGAGCTGATTGATGCACGATGACCGTTAGATATAAGAGGCCATCAAATCTATGGTTTGCAAGACTTCAACTAGCACACGGTTTAAAAACGGCTCAACCCCCCTAGTTGACTATGACGTAAGAGGTTGAAAATGAGATCGACGGCTAGGAGTGAGTGCGGGACTTCAGCCACGATTAAGAAAATCCATACTCTCCTACCCCCGTAGTTGCTGATCACCGTCGATTTAACAGAACTGTCGATCTGACGATCCAGATCTATTACGCGATTCACCTTCCACAAGCACTTGGGTTTGATCTTCGCCGTTCATTTCTTGACTCCATTCTACGCGACTTAATCCTTGCCGCTTATCATAAACAATCTCGTCCGTTGATCTAGCTCATCCAATGGCTCCTATGCATCGACACTTCACTTCTTAGTTCTTCCCTTTACTTCATTTTTATGATGTTTCTTCAATGTTCGTCTGTGGGTTCGGGTTTTTTCCATGGTTTCAGTATTTAGATGTCCTGCATCACAGCTTCCTCCTGAGCATAACTCTGCATGCTCTTAACACAGTCACTCTTGAATCTTGACTGTGATCCTTTGAATGGATTCAAGTGATCCATTACGATCCTTCATATCATTATTCTTCTCTCTATTATGCTCAAATTCCACCTGCAACCTCTGTTACACAGAACTTACTCTAGTTCACACACATATTATAACTAAATCACTCCATACACACACATAAACTCGGAATCGAGTTGTTTGTATTAATAAACAAGTATTTACACAGGAACTCTCTCCTTGGCATGATCTTCTGTATCAGTGGCCTCTATTTTCCTAATTGCCCGTAGGCTTACAATAAAACCTCTAACTAGCTAACTAGCTAACTATCTAACTTGACTGACTTTTTCCTCTGCCTTTTTGGCTTACATTTATACAAAAGGATTCTATAACCAATTCTTCGTTTAGATCCATAAACTTCTCAACAAAATCCCATCTTTATCCCTAAGGACCCTCTTTAATCCACAAATCATGAAACCAACTCCTAATCTAAGATTTACAACTGATTCTCAAATATTTCAACTATCCTAAATCTCGCATGTTCTCCAATGTTTGAGAACATTTACAAATATGCCTCACTATACTTAATTAAATCCCTATTCTAGCTTCTCTCATTAAAATCACTCAAAACATTAATAATTACATTAATTCAACACTTAGGAAACCAACTTCCTTAAAACATAAAACCCCCCATGTCTACTAAAATACAATGATTCTTCTGAGCTGAATGCTCCTGCATCAGACTCCCAAAATAGAAAACATTCATGATATCCTTATCATGCGTCTTCATATGTTGATAGAAAACCTCCAGGGTCCCAAACTTTGGTTTTTAGTTGTTTGAATGCTCTGCACCTTTGTTGCTGATGTATGTCTGTTGTCAGGTTCAAGTTCTGATTGATCATCCTTCCTATTGCTATCAATCTTCTCCATATGGACTGTTTCATCATCAACTGCCATAATTCTTCAATCTCCATTTCCAGCACATCCTTGGACTGGTCCATACTCTGCCACTTACTTCTACCTCTTCCTCTTTGTTTCAGCTAGTTGTTTTTGTCCACTAACTCTTCAAACTGTTGTTCTTCTCTTCGAAGTTGTCGAATTCTTACTCTTACTCTTACCTTTTCTGCCTTCCTTTTATCCTTACCCTCTTTCATGATTATCTCTTTCTGCATTGAATCCTGACTTTCTAGAATTCTCTCCATCAATTTAACATCTATGTTCCATGGATTAATTCTTCCACAGAATCCTCTTCTATTGTCTTTACTTGGTTGCTCATCTGTGCCAAATTTCCTCTAGCATCTGCAACTAAACGTGCACTCATAAAACAATTATTAAAATCAAAAACATAAGGCCTCAGTGCCTCTTCTTCCTTTGGCAACACTTCAGTATGTTTCTCTAATTTCTCCTCTTCTATCAGCACATCAGTATGCTGATTCAACCTTTTTAAAGAATTCTCTAAAGTACTCTCAAGACTATCAGTTAGTGTCCCTTCCACATCATCTGCTCTAATGATGTATTTATGCTCTTGTCCACTGTAGTGAAGTCCTTCCTCTACAATCACACTGTCATACTCTTAATTTCCCAGCAAATACTCCAGCAACTCAATTTCTCTGTGACACTTCATAAGTACTTCATCGTTTCTTATGATTCCTGTATTTATACACAAATTATCAATTTGAAAATTACAAGGTTCAACAATATAAACTGTTGCTTCACATATCAGTTCTTCAGATTGAATTTCATCGCCTTTCACAAGAAATTTTTCATGTTTTGTCAAAGCTTCAAACATCAATATATTACTAAATTATTTCTGCTGCAATAATTCACTACTTTTCTCATTCAAGAGACATTCTCCATCATTATTTACTTCAGAGTTTTTATCTTCTGAAAGATACTCTTTCATACTTTTGACAACTTCAAAAGATTTCTCATCCTCTGCAAAAGTTGTAATCACATCAAAATTATTATATTCAACAATATAAGGTTTTACATTCTCCTGCTAGGGTGCATTTGTCCAACATTTTAGAAAATCATCAATAATTCCTTCTTCTTCACCCAGAATTTCACCCTTCTCTGGTTCACAAATGGACACTTCCATTTCCAACTCAGCTTCTCTGAGTTTTTCCATCAACCACTTTACATGCTTCTGTTGTAGCCTTCTCTGTAACTTAGACCATTTCACTGGCTTTTTCCTCAAGACCCAACCTAGTCTTTGGTTTTCATCCTTAATACATCGAGTTGTTATTTCATCTTAGCAATCTCTTTGTCAATTTCCTCTTGACTCATTCTCTTGCCATTTGCCTTAGCATCCTCCTTCTTCACCTTTCTTCTGTTGTGGTCTTCCTCAGAACCTCTGCTATGACTATCAATGTTCATCTTCTTCTCCATATCTATGAGTTCTTCACTCAATCACTATGAGCTGCACTAAAGCCTCTACAACAGCAAGTCTTCCATGCTGCCACTTACCTCACGAAGCTTTCCTCTGTACTTGGTCTTTTGGCAAGCCCTTGGTTCTCTATCTCTGGAACCTCTTTTGAGCACTTCTCTCTGCTCCTTCTAGGCTTCAACTCATTTGCACCTTCTAAGAACACAATTGTCCTCTTGTATTTCAATCACAATGAAATACTTGGTTCTGACCACCTCTTCTTTCACTTAGAAAGTCTTATCATCTTCCTTCATTACTTAGCAATTCTACCCACATCCTCTGTGGAATTGCCTTTGTGAGCTGCAACAATACCTCTGCAGTAACAAGTCTCCTTCTTGCTACATATGCCTCACTAAGCTTCTCTCCTCTGAGCTCAGTCTTTTGGCATATCTCTGGTTCTTTCCTCTCGAACCAATTGAGCACTCCTTTCTCTAGGTTGCTGCAATCTTATCACCTTCTTTTGCTGTTACCTGTGCATCAATATAAAGACCACAAACTCTCCAATCTTCAAATCAAATTAAAACAAAACATATAATCTCACCTTCAAGACCTCTACATGATCTTGTTCTACCATTCACCTGCACTTTGAATGGATTGTCCTATGTTTCTTTTGCATCTGCAAGTTCTGCTACACATTATCTCTGTGTGCCTATTGTTTGTCAGATTAAAATATGATCTCTTCTTGCCTGCATACACATCTTAAAACATAACTATGTTCTAAATTATTTTCAAAGAAATTTTCACACATAATTTCTTTGTGCTGCTTTGATACCAAATGTTTCAACCACAATTCGGCTATGATACCAAAATGATGCTAGGATAAGCCGACAGTACCCACATTATGCAAATAAAATTGCATGTCACTGGTCCAGGGCCTTAATCACTTGATCCATGGTGAAAACCTTCTCAAATAAATGTTGAGAGGGGGGTGAATCAGTATTATCAGATCAATTATTTTATTTCCCAAACAAATTTATATACGCTACTTTAGTGAAGTGAACTAGCATGTACACGTGACAGTGCTTAAAGAAACTAGCGTATATGCAGAGAACTTGTGATCTAGACAGTTTATCATGTGTTGAGCTTAAACTAGTATATCAAAGATTTATTAGACAATGCAGTAAAACCAGAATAAAGCATCACAAACAACACACATGAACACCAATATTTAAGGTGGAAACCCAATGTGGGTGAAAACCACCTACTGATGTCGTCTTTGTCTTCTTTTAATAATAAGAAAAATTGTTTACAACATTGTACTGGTGTAGACTCATACTAGTACGCAGGCTTCTACCTGCAGAAGGTTACAACCTTCTCTCGTTCTCCAACTTCTACTGGAAGGGAGATACAACCCCCTAGCTCTTGTACTAGCTGATATGTTTACTAGTACGTAGGCACCGACCTACAGAAGGCTACGACCTTCTTTCTTCCTCCAAGGACCACGTTTCATAAATTTTCAGACTGGATGCTCCTGGTACACAACAATACACATGAAGGCCTTGTTTCATCCAATTTTCATATTGGGCCCATCAACAACATTGAAGCTTAGAATCAATCATCATTACAATACAACCATCAACTACATCTGCATCAACCAATCACTGAAACTCAATCATCACTCTCTGAATCAACCAAACTCAATCAATCACTGACAACCTCTGAACCTCTGACACAACTAAATCAACCATCAACTTCAACAAATCCATTGGAACATATAGATCATTATAACCAGTACACAAATCTGAACCCAAAATACTGCATCATCATTCAGAACCAGTTGTAACCTCAAAAACATGCATCAGAGTGTATGCATAACTTGGAACAGCTGAAACAACGTGTATACGCAACTTCATCAAAGCGAACCAGCGTATATATTTGCAAATACTTACTTATAACTTCGTTGCAAAAGGATAAAACATGTGTTAGCAATTAGATCTAGCCCATAAGATCACATTATGATTAGTTATTATGATCCTGATCCATCATTAGATCTCATCCATCATAACTAAAGCAAATCACAATCAATCAATCTGAACACTGTCACCAGAATGCAGCCACTAGAACATAAAGCAAAAGCCAGAACTCTGCATCAACAACTAGAACCAACTGTAACTTCAAACATCATAGTTAATAAGGTATACGCTAATTCGATGTGTTGAACCAAAGTGTATACGCGCTTTTACCAAAGTGAAACAGCATACATATCTACAAATGCTAACTTAAAACTTCACAGACATCCCAGACTTCAGTCATACCCAGATCATATCATTTACAGAATAAAAAATGCGTCAATATTTAGATCTAGACTATCCATGATTAAATAACATAATGATAATAAATTTTAAGGCTTTATGATCCTGATCCATCAACCATCATCAACCACAAGGGTGCATCCTTAGATCATATCAAGCAACACATCAGCATCTCATAACCTACATATATGATCTAACACTTCAGAAGATATTCAATATTTGCACTCCTGGCCTAATGACCTTCTCCTCCTTCTATACTCTTAGGTCTTTCTCAATACCTTGGACCAAAACTACTTAGGATCAATACCTTGGACCAAATACCTCAGATAAAATACCTTGGATCAAAATACCTTGGACCAAATACCTCGGACCAAAATCTTGGTTTTCCAACATGTATGCGTTTTTTCCACCTGTGAAAGTGCGTGTATACGTTATACGCCACTTTTGTTCTGTTAAACCGCGTGTATATGTGCCTTGGACAAAGTGAACCAACGTATACCTCTCTTTCTTCATTCGTTGGAGTCTGATCTGTAATCCTTTGTTGTTGACCTACTGTACTGTGAACTTTGTTAGAAAATTATAAATTATAGAGCAATGGAACACATAGAATATTGCATAAATGTAAACACAGAAAACACATAAAACCAGAGAGACACAGATATATGTGGTTCACCTAGTTTGGGCTACGTCCACCCCGAACAGCTAGTCCTTCCTTTCTATTATCTAGCAAAATGAAGAGACACAACCTACAGCAAATCCGCTATAATATCCTCTATTTTCTCTCATAGTCTCACCTCTCTGTTTCTCACTGGAGAATACACATTTATTACACAGCCTCAATAAAATGCCCTCATACAAAGAGAGGGGTTGCCTTCTAGGGAAAAAACCCTAAACTAAACATAACTTCTACCGTTAGATCATCTGCCTAATGAACGGCCCAGATTGACTAGAAATTACTATACTTTTACAAGGAAATTTTACATATGTTTTTAGCTTCGGGGGCGCTGCCCCGAAACCCCCGCCAAGGGACCACTAGCCCCTGGACCCCCCAGCGGGGGGGATCGGCCCCCCCAAACCCCCGCAGGGGGGGACAAGTCCCCCCTGCACCCCCCCGCGTGGAGGGGTGTACAAACTTCCTGGGGTATACATTCAGCTAAAACAAAGACCTCTAAATAATCTTGCTCCACACCCAACAATATCCCACTTGGAGAATGATTTTAGCAACTCCACCGCTGCTTCATTTGCTGTACAATGACTCCTCTTTGGACCTGGTTGTTTCTCATTTTCATCGTCATCCTTGAAGACCAATTGAAACTGAGCATATTCTCAGTTTCTCCCTAGTTATAACTTTTGTTAGCATACCTGCAGGATTCTGGCTAGTGTGTATCTTTTACAGCTTCAACTCTCCATCTTCCAACACTGATCGTATGAAATGGTACTTGAGCTATATGTGTTTAGTCCTGGAATGAAATGTTGAGTTCTTTGTAAGATGAATGGCATTTTGGCTATCACTGTATAACGTGCCCATATCATGCTTCTTACACAATTCACCCATAAACCTTTGTAACCAAATCATTTCTTTACTAGCCTTTGTAGCAGCAACATACTCTGCTTCTGTTGTTGAAAGTGCAACAACACTTTGGATTTTTGAAACCCAACCAACAGTTGTTCCACCTACAGTAAATACATATCTTGTAGTGCTCCTCTTGTTATCTCTGTCACCTGCCATATCTGCATCAACATATCCCTGTAGAGAAATGTTTTAACCACCAAAGCATAATGCTTGATTTGTGGTACCTTTCAAATATCTGAGAATCCATTTCACTGCCATCCAATGTTCCTTTCCTGGATTGTTCATGTACCTGCTTACAACTCCCATTGCATGTGCAATATCAGGCCTTGTGTGGACCATTGCATGCATTAAGCTTCCAACTGTTGATGCATATGGAACTTTAGACATATAATCCATGTCTTCTTGGGTCTTTGGGCACATTTCCTTACTAATTTGAAATGGCTAGCAAAAGGTGTACTAACTGGTTTTTCATTGTGCATATTATTTTCAACACCTTTTGTATGTACTCATTCTGAGACAATGTTAATTTGCTATTTTTCTTGTCTCTAGTTATTCTCATGCCAAGGGTTTGTTTTGCAGCTCCCGAATCCTTCATTGCAAATGAATTTGCCAATTTTCTTTTGAGCACATTTATTTCTGCATGTTAGACCCTGCAACAAGCATGTCATCCACATAAAATAACAGTATAATATAGCTGCCATCATTTTTCTTTTCAGATAAACACAATGATCAGAGTGACATCTAGTATAACCTTGTTCAGACATAAACTTGTCAAATTTTAGATACCACTGCCTTGGAGCCTGTTTTAAGCCATACAAGCTCTTCTTCAACTTGCACACTAGTTTCTCCTTCCCTTTCACCTCATATCCTTGTGGCTGCTGCATATATATCTCTTCCTCCAAATCCCCATGGAGAAAGGTTGTCTTTACATCTAACTGCTCAAGATGCAAATCTTCAACTACTACTAGATTTAAAATAGTTCTGATTGAAGTCATTTTAACAACAGGAGAAAATATTTCATCAAAATCAATACCTTTCTTCTGTGCAAACCCCTTCACCACAAGTCTAGCTTTGTACCTCTGTTTTCCTCCATCTTCTTCCTTCAGCCTGTAAACCCATTTATTCTGCAATGTAGTTTTACTTGCAGGCAACCTGACTAAGTCCCAAGTCTGGTTATGAATTAAGGAGTCCATCTCTTCTTCCATTACTAGCTCCCACTTCTTCCTGCTTTCAACCTGCATTGCTTCTTCATAACATTCAGGTTCACCAGAATCAGTGAACAATAAATAATATAATGAAGGAGAGTATCATTCAGGGTTATACTTATCCTGGTAGATCTTCTAACACCACTTTCAGGTGTTTGGGGTGCCTGTTGCTGTTGTGGTGGTTTTTGTTGTTGTGGTTGTTGATTATTATTATTTTCAGGCACCTTTACTTTTTCAGTGATCTCATCAAGAACTGTGTATTCCTTGTTTTCCTTTTCTTGTTTCTTTTCATGCAACTGATTCTTATACAAGACCTTTTCATTGAATATTACATCTCTGCTCCTAATGATTTTGTGATTTCGTAATCATATAGGCGATAACCAAAATCATTAACACCATATCCAATAAAGGTACATTTCTTTGACTTTGCCTCAAGCTTTGTTCTATTTTCTTTATTAATATGGACAAAGGCCTCACAACCAAAAGGCTTTAAAAAGGAGTAGTTTACCTTTTTACCTGTCCATGCTTCCTCTGGAACACCACCATCCAAGGAATTTGAAGGCCCTCTGTTTATTAGATAAACAACAGTATCTACAACATCTGCCCAAAATTGTAAAGGCAATCCTACATGCAATCTCATGCACCTTGCACGCTCCATGATTGTTATGTTCATCCTTTCTGGCACACCATTTTCTGGTGGTGTTCTTGGAACTGTCTTCTCTCTATGAATTCCATGCTCTGAACTGTACCTATCAAACTCTTTGCTGCAATATTCACCTCCATTGTCTGATTTGAGACACTTCAATTTCTTTCCTGTCTCAATCTCAACCAAAGCTTTCCATTTCTTGAAAGTATCAAATACATCAGATTTATTCTTAATACAATAAATCCAAGTTTTTCTAGTTGCATCATCAACAAAAGTAGCATAATAACGAGAGCCACCGAGAGATGATACCTGAGCAGGTCCCCATACATCTATATGCACAAGCTCTAATTTTTCGCTCTTCTTTTCTTTCCCAACTCTAAGAAATTTGACTCTCTTCTACTTTCCATAAATGCAATTCTCACAGAAGTCCAAATCAACATTCTTCAAACCCGGCAACAAATTCCTTGAGTGAAGAATCTTCATCCCCTTCTCACTCATGTGTCCGAGCCTATGATGCCATAATGCTGCATCTGCTCCTTTGGAATTTAAAGCAAAAACAGAGTTAGAAATACCATTGCATAAATACAATGTACCAACCTTTTCTCCTTTTGCTATTACCAGGGCTCCTTTGGTGACCTTCCAAGCTTTATCTGTGAAAGTTGTCACACAACCTTCACCACCTAACTGCCCTGTTGAAATCAAATTTTTCTTCAAATCTAGAACATGCCTTACCTCTTTTAGTAGCCATTGGTTTCCATTTTGTTGTTTTACAAGAACCTTACCCATTCCAACAATTTTACAGGGTTTATCATCACCCAAACGGACTTGTCCAAAATCTCCTTGAACATAGTCATGAAAGTATTTCTTATCAGGTGTGGCATGGAATGAGGCCCCTGAATCTACCACCCAGGAATCAGTAATATTTTCGAAAGAAAGAATCAAAGCATCTTGTAACACCTCACCTGTCACATTTTCTTCATGATTGTTTTCTTGTTGTGCATCTCCTTTTTTTCCCTTCCAAGATCTACAGTCTTTCTTTAGGTTTCCTTTCTTTCCGCATTTCGAACACACTATCCCCGATCTAGACTTGGATCTACCTTTCCTTGATTTACTACGATATCCTAATCTCTTTCCTCTTTCCATTTTTCTTCCCCTAGACTTTGCACTCAAAGCATTACCCGATGTCTCACCAGAGCTTTTCCGTCGCATTTCCTCGCTAAGGATAGCACTGACAACATCATCAAACTTTAAAGTACTAGATCCAGAAACAGAGTTACTAATGGCCATTACTAAACCATTCCAACTTTCTGGAAATGAGCACAAGAATAACAGAGCTCTAACTTCATCGTCAAATTTTACCACTACAGAACTTAACTGACTTGTAACAGTATTAAAATCATTTAAATGGTCTGCAACAGATCCACCTTCTGACATCTTCATATTAAATAACTGTTTCATAAGAAATACCTTGTTTGAGGCTAAGGGTTTTTCATATAGTTTCGCCAACACCTTAATCAAACCTTATATCGTTGTTTCCTTCGAAATGTTGAAGGCGACCAATGCTACGAGGCACAACCGTACTGTTTCAAGTGCCTTTCTATCAAGAAGGTTCCATTCTTCATCTGTCATACCCATCGGCATCTTTGTTTTTCCACCCAATGGTAGGTACAGATCTTTCTGATACAGATAATCTTCCATCTGCATCTTCCACAACGAGAAGTTTTTGCCATTAAATTTCTCGACCCTAAACTTACCATCTTCTGCCATTGCTCCCATTCGAACGAGGAACCCTTCTTTCCTGCGAGTTTATCAACCAAATAAACCTGGCTCTAATACCAGTTGTTAGAAAATTATAAATTACAGAGCAATGGAACACATATAATATTGCATAAATATAAACACAGAAAACACATAAAACTAGAGAGACACAAATATACGTGGTTCACCTAGTTTGGGCTACGTCCACCCGAACATCCATTCCTTCCTTTCTATTATCCAACAAAATGAAGAGACATAACCTACAGCAAATCCGTTGTAATATCCTCTGTTTTCTCTCACAGTCTCACCTCTCTGTTTCTCGCTCAGAGAATACACATCTATTACATAGCCTCAATACAATGCCCTCATACAAAGAGAGGGGTTGCCTACTAGGAAAAAAAAACCCTAAACTAAACATAAGTTCTACCTTCAGATCATCCGCCTAATGGACGGCCCAGATTGACTAGAAATTACTATACTTTTACAAGGCAATTTTACATCTGTTTTTAGCTTCGGGGGCACTGCCCCCAAAACCCCCGCCAGGGAAACACTAGCCCCTAGACCCCCCAACTAGGGGGGATCAACCCCCCCGAACCCCCAAAGGGGGGGACAAGTCCCCCCCCGCATGGAGGGGTGTACAAACTTCCTAGGGTATACATCTGGCTGAAACAAAGACCTCTAAATAATCATGCTCCACACCCAACGAACTTTCATCTGGGTGAGTTGCCATCAAGAAAAAAACTTGTATCATAATGCCAACAATCTCCCCCTTTGGACTTGATGGAAACAACAACACCAAGACACTCTCCCCCTTTGACATCAAGGGCAAAGGACGGACCAACATATTTTCTCCCCTATGATGTTCATGCTCCCCCTGAGTACATGTTGAATTGTCTGATTGAGCTCCACTTTTTACATGATAAGATGCACTAAAAAACGTCCATGCTCCCTCTTATCAAAAGTAGAGTCTGCAAAAGTATTCTCCAAAAGAGTAACATGACTCTATAACTCAACTATGTGAGTATGACCTTCCTATCACCAATGACTCATACATACATTCATTTCCCAACCAAGTGGGGATATACCAAATTTAACTCATCCATCCAACCAAGTGGGGATATACCAATTGTTTATACATGATAGAAATATAATTACATCATCCATCTTATGCAAGGTGGGGATACAAATTACATCATTTGTCCAATAGGACTCATTCAAATGTAGGAGAAGACATATCACATCCTAGACTTTTACATGACTTAAGCAACAAAAGGTATAAATATTTGAAGCCATAGCTAGACTCAGCAACCATAATGCCGACAATGCAGAATGCGAGTGAAGGTTAATGCTCCCCCTGAACCTGTGCTACATGTGCATTGTTAACAAGTCAATGATCAAGGAATCTTTCTCAGTTAGATAAAAATTAATGAACAGAGCATATCAATAGACTGTGATCATCAACATCAGACAGAGCACCCATATCAGAGCCTGCCCCACTATTTTTCTTGTCTAAAAAACATATACGCTCCTTGTCCCACAGAAACCCGCGTGTGTACGTGACTCAACTTCATGAAACACGCGTATAATAACCTTTCTTTGGAAAAATTAGATTTAACAGCAGGATGATGCAGCAACTACTCCCAGCTTTTGTCTGAGATATTCAAATGTTTCTCTGGGTAGTGGTTTAGTGAATATATTAGCAACCTGTTCTTTGAAGGAAACATACTCCAATTTGAATTTTTGTTCAAGCACTTGTTCACGTAGAAAATGGTATTTGATGGGTATGTGCTTGGTCTTGGAGTGCATGACTGGATTCTTTGAAACACTGATGGCACTTGTATTATCACATAGAATGGAGATGGGTGGAGTATATGTGATCTAAATGTCTTGCAAGGTTTGCATCATCCAAAGTAGTTGTGTGTAGTAAGATGCAGCAGCCACATATTCTGCTTCAGTTGTAGATAAAGCAATTGAACTTTGTTTCTTGTTGAACCAAGACACTAACCTGGAACCCATATAGAATGCACCACCACTAGTTCTTTTTCTGTCATCAACACTTCCTGCCCAATCTGCATCTATATATGCATGAAGAGTAAGATCTGCATCTCTAGGATACCATAAACCAAAGTCCTGAGTTCCTTGAAGATATTTGAAAATTCTTTTGACTACCTGAAGGTGTGATTCCTTTGGATTTGCTTGGAATCTTCCAACTATTCCTACTACATGCATGATGTCAGATCGGTACCTATTAGATAAAGCAGACTGCCAATCATGGATCTGTAAGTTGGTTGATGTATTGTTGTTGATTCATCATTTGAGCTGAGATTGCATCCTATTACCATTGGGGTACATACAGGTTTAGAATCTTCCATTCCGTACCTTTTCAAGATCTGTTTGAGATATTTGGTTTGTGAAAGAAAAATACCATCTTTATTTTGTTGAACTTGTAGACCAAGAAAATAGGTAAGTTCACCAAGCAAGGACATTTCAAATTCTTGCTGCATTACTGAAGCAAAATTCTGACTCATGGATTCTTCATTGCTACCAAAAATGATATCATCAACATAAACAATAATAATTAGCAATTTATCAGTTTCAATCTTTGTATATAGATTGTTATCTACTGAACCTTTTGTAAAACATTGTTGGTGTAGATATTTATCAAGGCGGTAATATCAGGCCCTTAGAGCCTGTTTCAGACCATAGAGGGCCTTTTTGAGTCTGCATACAAGTTTTGCATCATTTCCAAGAATGAATCCTTTTGGCTGTTCAATATAAACTTCTTCTTCTAAATCTCCATTCAGGAAGGTTGATTTTACATCCATTTGGTATACTTTGAATTTCTGAAAGCTAGAAAGAGCAAGAAACATCCTTATGGTTTCAAGTCTGGCACCAGGTGCAAAATTTTCTTCAAAATCTATACCTTCTTGTTGAGCATACCCTTTACAAACAAGTTTGGCCTTGTTTCTAATGACTTCTCCATTTTCATTCAACTTGTTTTTGAATATCCATTTAGTTCCTATAATATTTTTATCATGAGGTCTAGGAACTAATTCCCAAGTGTCATTTTTTTCAATTTGCTCAAGTTCTTCATCCATGGCCTTGACCTAACATTCATCTTTGCATGATTCTTTTACATTTTGAGGTTCGGTGGAGGATAGTAATGCTAGATAGCTTGAGGTCCCTGTAATAGTTCTTCTTGTCTATACACCTGCCTCTTTTTCCCCTAAAATTTGAGTTTTTGGATGATTTTTCTGAACATACCTAGACGGAGTCTTTTCTTCTACCATTATCTCTTCTTCTGGTGCTTCATTGGTTTCTTCTTCAATATGATTTTGATTTGATGTGGGAAAATAATCCCCATTTTCTTCATTGTCATAATCTTCTGTTGATTTTATCTGTTTTGGATTTTTGCATGCTTCATCAACTACAACATCAATGCTTTCAACAATTTTTCCAAGTCTTTTATTATAACATTTATATCCTTTACTTCTGGAAGAATAACCAAGAAGAATACCTTCATCTGCTCTGGGTTCAAACTTACCAAGTTTTTCATCAGTCCTTTTGATATAACATTTGCTTCCAAAAACTTTAAAGTATTTTACAGTAGGAATCTTACCATACCAAAGTTCATGTGGAGTTTGAGTGTTGTTTACCCAAACATTTGCTTGGTTGAGAATAGTTACGGTAGTGAATGCAGCTTCACCCCAGAAGGTTGCAGGAGTTCTAGATTCATCTAGCATAGCTCAAGCCATTTGTTGAACTATTTTGTTCATTCTTTCAACCACACCATTTTTCTGAGGAGTCCTTGCGGTGGAGAATTGCCTTTTTATTCCATGTTGTTCACAAAAGTCAAAGAATTCATCTGAGGTAAATTCCCCTCCTCGATCAGATCTGAGGCATTTGATTTTTCGATCTGATTCATTTTCAACCAAAGCTTTGAAGGCTTAGAATTTTTCAAAAGCTTCATCTTTATGCTTGAGAATACCTATCCAACACATTCTAGAAAAATCATCAATGAACAAAATAAAGTATTACTCTCCACGAGGTGACTTTTTCCTTGATGATCCACATAAATCAGTATGGATAAGTTTAAGAGGCTTACTAGCTAACCCTTCCTTTTCCATGAAGTGAACTCTGGTTTTCTTTCCGATTTGACATTGTTTGCATATTGCATTTTCTGGGATGCTGATATCTCGAAGATCACGAACACCCTTGAATCTGCATGCTTTTCTTATTTGAGAAAAGCTTAGATGTCCCAATCTTCTATGCCACAGCTAGTTTTCATCATTTTTTCTTAGATAACATTTTTGTTGTCCTCCCTTGAGTATGTAAAAGTTGTTTGGAGTTCTTGTACCTTTGATCATGGTCTCTCCTGTATCAAGCTCATGAACAACACATCCGTTTGATCGAAACACCACTTCATTTCCTTGATCACACATTTGACTGACACTTAATAGGTTATGCTTTAAACAGTCTACATGCATAACATTTCTAGCTTTAACCTTTTCTTTCAAGAAAACAAAGCTTTTACCTTTTATGACAGCAGGAGTGTCATTTCCAAATGAGACATTCTTTTCCTTTTCTAAGGCATTATATGAGTGAAGTTTTTCTTTGTCACCTGTCATGTGTTTTGAGCATCCACTGTCGATATACCACTGATTTTCTTGTCCTTCTACATACAAGGCTATACCACATATTTCTGTTTGATATTATTTCCTTCTCCATATCTTGGGATTTAATGGAGTTTGCTCCTTTTGTGATGTTTGTCGAAATTTTCTCTTGCATTCAGATTCTTCATGACTAAAGTTGTTACAGATTGAGCATTCTATTTCATTTTCAAGAAGAGAAAAGTTATTATATGAACTTTTCTTGATCCCTATTACATTCCTTTGATTTCGTGCTTCTCTAGTCATGATGGTTTTGTAAGCAACACATTGAGAAGCTTTGTGTCCAAAATTATGACATGAAAAACATTGCCCATTAAAGAAGTTCCTGCGACTATCGAATCTATTGACCTAGTGATTGTAGTTTATATTGATATTCATCTTTGGAGAAAATTGAGTATGATTTACTTGAGGTTGGTTGTGGCTTCTATTCATCCTTGGAGAAAATTGAGTCTGATTTACCTGGTGATTTGCTTTATGCATTTGCTGATGATTTTCATATTGTTCACTAGTCTTTGCTACATCAAGATCGCTTTTGGTGGAGGTTGACGGCTTCTGTGGTTGAGATGCTTCTTCAGTATATCCAAGACCTATTTTTATCAAAGGAGAACGCTGAACTTTGATAATTTCATTTAGTTTCTGATCCTTTAGCAAATCTAAGATAGAGATATTTCGTTTTCTCAAGATCCTTTCTTAGACCCACAATTTCGCATTCTAGTTTTTCATTGTGTTTTTCTTTTTCAGCAAGTTGGTATGTTAAGGTATCTATAATCATATTCTTTTCTTCTAAACAGATTTTGAGTTTAGATATTTCTTCATGAAGGTCTTCCTCTTCTAAACCATCCCAAAAATTATCATTGTCATAAGCCATGAGAAGTTTGTAATCTTGTCCAGTTTCATCTTCATCGCTATTAGATAAACCATCAATATCTTCATGAGTATAGTAACTCCTTTTATTCACAACTTGTTTTCTATTCCCTTTTTCATATTCCTTTCCTTTTTCAAATTTATCTTTATGATGACATCTGGCAGCATAATGACTGACTCTGCCATAAGAAAAGCATTTGAAGGGTAACTTACCTCTAAACCTTCCAGAACCCTGTTGAAGCTTTTTGACAAAGTTTACCTCATCTTCTTCTTTTGAAATATGTCCTGATTCATTGTGTTCTTCCTTTCCTTTTATTGAAGCCCTGAATGCGGCTTCTCTCATATTTGATGGTCCTCCTTTTCCCATCTCAAAGGCAGTTAAGATTTCATGAAGCTACGTCATAGTGATATTCTGCAGATCCTGTTTTTATTCTATAACAGACAGTTTGGATTCAAATTTAGCAGACAAGGATCTCAAAACTTTCTCAACTAAGGTAACTTCCTTAATTTCTTCACCCAGATTCTTCATACAATTGACAATCTCATCTATACGTAGGAAGTAACTAGCTATGCTTTCATCAATAGGCATCTTAAGAGTTTCATACTGAATTCTGAGAGTTTGAAGCTTAGTACGTTTTACCTGAGTCTCCTTCGTAGCTCAGAACGATTTTGTCCCATATTTCTTTGGTTGATTTGAGCTGCATGACTTTGACAAACTCTGATTGTGACAGACTTCCCAATAAAGTATTGACATCTTTGGCATTGGTTTCATATTAATTTTTACCTGTCGTATCTGTAGGAATTGTTGTTGGAAATGTATATCCTCCTTTCACAATTTCCCAGACATCCGTTCCAAGCGATTGTAGATAGGTTGTGCTTCTTATTTTCCAATAAAAAAAGTTGCTCTCATCGAAGATTGGTGGTATGATGGATTCCATGCTTTCTTGATTAGTCATGTTGGCGGATCTCCCTTCAAGCGATAAAGCTTCTTCTTAAGGACCTGCTCTGATACCAATTGTTGGAAATAATACTGACAGGGGGGTGAATCAGTATTATCAGATCAATTATTTTATTTCCCAAACAGATTTATATACACTACTTCAGTGAAGTGAACTAGTGTGTACACGCAACTGTGCTTAAAGAAACCAATGTATATGCAAAGAACTTGTGATTTAGACAATTTATCATGTGTTGACCTTAAACTAGTATATCAGAGATTTATTAGACAGTGTAGTAAAAGCAAAATAAAGCATCACACATAAGCAACACACATGAATACCAAGATTTAAGGTGGAAACCCAATGTGGGTGAAAACCACCTGTTGCTATCGTCTCTGTCTTCTTTTAATAATAATAAAATATGTTTACAACATTGTACTGGTGCAGACTCATACAAGTACGCAGGCTTCTACCTACAAAAAGTTACAGCCTTCTCTTGTTCTCCCGCTTCTACTGGAAGGGATCTACAACCCCCTATCCCTTGTACTAGCCGATATGTTTACTAGTATGTAGGCGCCGACCTACAGAAGGCTACGACCTTCTTTCTTCCTCCAGGGACCACGTTTCATAAATTTTCAGACTGGATGCTCCTGGTACACAACAATACACATGAAGGCCTTGTTTCATCCAATTTTCATATTGGGCCCATCAACAACATTGAAGCTTAGAATCAATCATCATTGCAATACAACCATCAACTACATATGCATCAACCAATCACTGAAACTCAATCATCACTCTCTGAATCAACCAAACTCAATCAATCATTGACAACCTCTGAACCTCTGACACAACTGAATCAACCATCAACTTCAACAAATCCACTAGAACAGATAGATCATTGTAACCAGTACATAGATCTGAACCCAGAATACTGCATCATCATTCAGAACCAGCTGTAACCTCAAAAACATGCATCAGAGTGTATACACAACTTGGAACAGTCGAACCAGCATGTATACGCAACTTCATCAAAGCGAACCAGCGTATAGATCTACAAATACTTACTTATAACTTCACTGCACTTCCCGACTTTAGACATACCCGAATCATCAAATATAAAGGATAAAATATGTGTTAGCAATCAGATCTAGCCCATCATATCACATAATGATTAATCATGATGATCCTGATCCATCATTAGATCTCATCCATCATCACTGAAGAAAATCACAATCAATCAATTTGAACACTGTCACTAGACTGTAGTCACCAGAACATAAAGAAAAACGCAGAACTCTGCATCAACAACCAGAACTAACTATAACTTCAAACATCATAGTTCATAATATATACACTACTTCGATGTGTCAAACCAACATATATACGCACTTTTACCAAAGCAAAACAGTGTACATATCTGCAAATGCTAACTTAAAACTTCACAAACATTCCAGACTTCAGTCATAGCTAGATCATATCATTTACAGAATAAAACATGCATCAATATTCAGATCTAGACTGTCCATGATCAAACCACATAATGATAATACATTTAAGTCTTTATGATCTCGATCCATCAACCATCATCAACCACAAGGGTGCATCCTTAGATCAGATCAAGCAATGCATCAGAAGCTCATAACCTACATGTATGATCTAACACTTCAAAAGATATTCAATACTTGCACTCCTGGCCTAATGATCTTCTCCTCCTTATATACTCTTAGGCCTTTCCCAATACCTTGGACCAAAAATACTTAGGATCAATACCTTGGACCAAATACCTCAGATCAAATACCTTGGATCAAAATACCTTGGACCAAATACGTTGGACCAAAAACTTTGTTTTCCAACAGGTACGTGCTTTTACTCATATGAAAGTGCGTGTATACGTTATACGCTACCTTTGTTCTATTAAACCGTGTGTATACACGCCCTGGACAAAGTGAACCAGTGTATACCTTTCTTTCTTAATTCTTTGGAGTCTGATCTGTAATCCTCTGTTGTTGACCTGATGTACTGCGAACTTTCATATGAGTGAGTTGCCATCAAGGACAACACCTGTATCATAATGCCAACAATAAAGGGTTAAGGACCTTAATTAAATCTCATGCGGAATTGTTTATCAGACTATTCAATTACCCAACTCTACGTGTCAACTCATCATTTATCGCAATCGCGGAGATTCAAAGGACTCTTAAAAATATGACATTCATAACTCCCGATTCGTGATATGCAATTGCTCTTTTTGTCAATCCATGGCCTTTGCACATTTTCCGACGCTCTGCCTTTATCAGGTTCATCCTCCACTGTTGATTTCACTCCATCAGATCAACGGTTTTTGCGTCGTATTAAAACTTAAACCCATTCATCTGCCAGAACTCAAATCACTTAACTCGCGTTGATAAACTTCTCGGGTCCGCTCAGGCCCAAGCCTTATCGGTTTCAATCTCCTCCATTGATCTCACCCTTCAATCCAACGGTTAACGATACACCCAAGCATCACACATTGTATATCACATTTTCTTAAGGCCAAGGTTCATCCACTCAGGAAATATTGTGATGCGAAACTAATCAACGATCCCCCACCATTGATCAAAGCACACTTGATCCAACAGTTAACAACAATATTGGGTGAGGCACTTGCATGAGGATTACCCGTCTGATAAAGTGGTTTCCTCTCTCCTTCGGCATGCTACATGTCGACTACTAAATGGAATCGAATGACCACCCCGAATTACCACTTACCACTTTTCTCCACCTGATAAATAGCTTCTGCTTATAAAACTGCCTTCTTCCTTTACTATTGCATGAGTTGATTGGCCGATGACTGTTAGATATAAGATGCCATCAAATATATGGTTTTTGGGACTTCAACAAGCACATGGTTTAAAAACATCTTATCCCCCACAATTGACTGTGACGTAAGAGGTTGAAAATGAGATTGACAGCTAAGAGTGAGTGCGGGACTTCAGCCACAATCAAGAAAATTCATACTCTCCTACCCCCGCAGTTGCTGATCACCGTCAATCTAACAGATCTATTGATCTGACAATCCAAATCTATTCCACGATTCACCTTCTGCAAGAACTTGGGTTTGATCTCCGTCGTTCATTTCTTGACTCCATTCTACGTGACTTAATCCTAGCCACTTATCGCAAACAATCTCGTCCACTAATCTAGTTGATCCAATGGCTCCTATGCATTGACACTTCACTTCTTCATTCTTCCCTTTACTTCATTGTTATGTCGTTTCCTCAGTGTTCTTCTGTGGGTTCGGGTTTCTTCCAGGGTTTCAGTATTTAGATGTCTTGCATCACAACTTCCTCCTGAGCTTAACTCCACATGCTCTTAACACAGTCACTCCTAAATCTCGACTATGATCCTTCGAATGGATTCAAGCAATCCATTACGATCCTTCATATCATCCTTCTTCTCTGTGTTATGCTCGAATTCCACTTGCAACCTCTGTTACACAGAACTTACTCTAGTTCACACACAAATTATAACTAAATTACTCCATACACACACGTAAACTCATAATTGAGTTGTTTGTATTAATAAACAGGTATTTACACATGAACTCTCTCCTTAGCCTGATCTTCTGTATCAGTGACCTCTGTTTTCCTAACTACCCGTAGGCTTACAATAAAACCTTTAACTCACAACCTCTAACTAGCTAACCAACTAACTATCTAACTTGACTAACTTTTTCCTCTGCCTTTTTGGCTTACATTTATACAAAAGGATTCTATAACCAATTCCTAGTTTAGATCCATAAACTTCTCAACAAAATCCTAAAATCTCATCTTTATCCCTAAGGATCCTCTTTAATCCATAAATCATGAAACCAACTCCAAATCTAAGATTTACAATTGATTCTCAAATCATTCAACTATCCTAAATCTCTCATGTTCTCCAACATTCGAGAAAATTTACAAATATGCCTCACTATACTTAATTAAATCCCTATTTTAGCTTCTCTCATTAAAATCACTCAAAACCTTAATAATTACATTAATTCAACACTTAGGAAACCAACTTCCTTAAAACACAAGACCCGCCTATGTCTACTAAAATACAATGATTCTTCTGAGTTGAATGCTCCTGCATCACATAGCTCAGCATATAGACATAACAGACCCAGTGGGAGCTAAAAGTGTGAAACTTCAATATTCCAATTCTCATACATAGTTATTATAAAGACAAGTCGCATATATACGCGAGTTAGAATTTGCACAGTCAGGTATATGTTGGTTTGATGAAGAAGCAATGGGATAGACTTGGGAAAAGGGGTCTGATATGGTTCAATCAATTATCAATTATCTTCTCTATTCTAATTGATTATGAATACAATCTGCTGATGATATGTAGAAGTGCTTTTGGCCCTCATAAGTTGGTAATAACTTGATGAATAACTGGTTGATGATGATGTCTTGATGATTCTTACTGACAAATGCAATGATCAGATCTCACAGTAAATAGTTGGCACAGGTTCAAGGGGAGCATATGCTTCTAATAATGCATTGTTGGAATTATATTAGAAGATCTTGGCACATGATGATACTTATATTGCTTGATCCACATAGTTGTTTGATTCATATGACTCTTTTGATGACGGACATATATAGGTTGTTGATCTTGATGCTCTTGACATATGCTTATGGTACAAATCATATATGGTGTATGATAGTTGCTGATGATTATCATGGTCTTGTTTAGATTGTTGTTCCTTGTTATAAATTTCATGTATATGATTTGATGTAAAGGTCATGTAAAGACCTATGATGTAATTTGTAACCCCACTATGCATGGGAAGGATGATGTAATAATTGTGCTTTTTCAGTCATGTATGAACATTTGGTATATCCCCACTTAGTTGGGTGATTGATGAATGTATGAGTCACTGGTGATAGGAAGGTCATACTCACATAGTTGGGTTATTGAGTCATGTTATTGTGCAACTCTGCATGTGCTCAGGGAGAGCATGGACAACATAGTGCATCTCTAAGGGGGAGAATATCTTGGTCCACCCTTTGCCCTTGATGTCAAAGGGGGAGAGTATCTTGGTGTTATTTGATATATCTAATAGGTTATACAGCATTTCATAATAAACACGAATATGGTTGCCATCAAGTCCAAAGGGGGAGATTGTTGGCATTATGGTACAAGTTTTTTCCTTGATGGCAACTCTCAGATATGATGAATGATGGCAGTTCACAGTGCAACAGGTTAGCAACAAAGGATTACAGATCAGACTCTAGAGATTGAAGAAAGAGAATGATTTAAGAAGTATTTGTTGGTTCACTTTGTCCAAGCAGTGTATACACACGGGTTCACAGAACAAAAGGAGTGTATACGTATGCACACACTTCCATAGAAGAAAAAGCACGTATGGGATGGAAAATTAAGGATAAGAATACCAGGGGTTCCTACCATGGGATTAACCCATGGTAATGAGTGCGGAAAAGAATATTGATACCATCAAAGGATACCAGCAGCATAACTATGGTTTTGGTCTGAGGTATTGACAAAGGATCTAAGTATATAAGGAGGAGAAGATCAAAGGGCCAGGTGTGCAAGTGAGTGGTTTTTCACGAATACTTCTATCTGAAGTATATTTTATGTTGTAAGGGATATGGTAATGATATGATCTAAAATATCACATGCACCTTTGGATACAATGTTGGATCATGATCAAGAAACCTGAAATGACTTATCATTGTATGATCTGATAACGAATGGGCTAGACTTGAATGCTAACGCATGTTTTATTACGTAAATGTTATGATCTAGGTATGACTAAAGTCTGGAATAGTTGTAAAGTTTTAAGTTAGTATTTACAGATCTATATGTTGGTTCGCCTTGGTGAAGGCGCGTATACACATTGGTTCAGCACTTCTAAGTAGTGTATACATTATTAAATATGATGTTTGAAGTTGCAGTTGGTTTTAGTTGTTGATGCAGAGATCTAGGTTTTGCTCTGTATTATGGTGACAATGTTCTAAATGTTCAGATTGATTGATTGTGATTTGCTTCAATGTTGATGGGTTTTTAGTGATTGTTTGTATTGCAGTGGTGATTGATTTTGAGCTTCAATGTTACTGATGGGTCCAGGATGAAAATTGGATGAAACGTGGCCTTCATATTGTTTTCTTGTGTACCAGGAATATCCAGTCTAAAAATTTATGAAATGTGGTCCTTGGAGGAAGAGAGAAGGTCATATCATCTAGTACAAGAGATAAGGGGTTAGAGCTCCCTTCTAGTAGCAGTTGGAGAACGAGTGAAGGTTGGAGCCTTCTGTAGGCCGACACCTACATACTAGTAAACATATCGGCTAGTACAAGAGCTAAGGTGTTGTAGCTCCCTTCCAGTAGAAGATGAAGAACAAGAGAAGGTTGTAGCCTTCTGCACGTGGGTGCCTGCGTACTAGTATGAATCTACACCAGTACAAGATTGTAAACATGTTTTTATTATATTAAAAGAAGAAAGAGACGACAACAGTAGGTGGTTTTCCTCCTACATTGGGTTTCCACCTTAAATCTTGGTGTTCATGTGTGTTGCTTATGTGTGATTGCTTATTATGTTACTACTGCACATGGTTACTATTTAATGGTTAATTAAGTATTGATGCACTGATTAAAGATCAACATATGATGAATTAACTGAATTATAAGTTCACTGGATATATGTTGGTTTCCTTAAGAACAGTTGCATACACATGCAAGTTCTCTTCACTTAAGTAGTGTATATAAATATGATTATGAAAAGGAAAAGTTATTGATTTGATAATACTGATTCACCCCCCCCCCAGTATTATTCCCAACAATTGGTATCAGAGGAGGTCCTTTATAAGAAGCTTGATCGCTTGAAGGAAAATCTCTCAAGATGAGCACTCACAAAGGAATGGGATCTATTAGACCACCAAGCTTCAACAAAGATAACTTAGTATATTGGAAGACAAGAACCAGAGCCTATCTTAAGTCACTTGGAGCTGATGTTTGGGCAATTGTGGAAAGAGGATACCAATATCTAGCAGCAGTCCCTAGGGATCCAGTAGAAAAGAAATCATATGAAATCAATGCCAAAGGCGTCAATGCTTTATTGGGAAGTCTATCAGAATCAGAATTTGTCAAAATTCATGTAGTTCAACACAGCCAAGGAAATATGGGATAGAATCATTCAAATCTATGAAGGAGACTCCCAGGTAAAACGTGTTAAACTCAAAACTCTCATAATCCAGTATGAAACTCTCAAGATGCATAATGATGAAAGTATTTCTAGTTATTTCTTACAAGTAGATGGGATTGTAAATCATATGAGAAATTCGGGTTAAGAAATAAAGGAGGCTATTAGAGTTGAGAAAATTTTGAGATCTTTGTCTTATAAATTTGAGCCAAAAGTATCTACCATTGAAGAAAAGCAAGATCTACAATTTGTTACTATTTTTCAACTTCACGGAATTTTAACTGCCTTTGAAATGAGGAAAGGAGGTCCATCAGAAATCAGAGAAGCTGCTTTCAAAGCTTCTGCAAAAGGAAAAGAAAAGGAAGATCTCAAATAATCAGGATATATATCAGAACAAGAAGAGGTAAACTTTGTGAAGAAGCTTAAACGAGGTTCCAGATGATTCAGAGGTAAGCTTCCCTTCAAATTTTTTGCTTGTGGAAGAGTTGGTCATTATGATGCTAAATTCCCTCATGACAAAGGAAAGATTTTTACATAAGGTAATAGAAGAAGTTATTATACTTATGAAGATAGTGATGGCTTGTCTAATAGTGATGAAGATGATAAAGATATTAAACTACTCATGGAATATGAAAATGATACCTTAGAAAAGGAAGATTTCCTTAAAGAAATCACTCAACTCAAAATCTATTTGGAAGAAAAGGATACAATCATAGACACAGTGACACATCAACTCACTGAAAAGGACAAGCACAATGAAATATTAGAGTGTGAAGTAGTAAGTCTAAGACAAGAACTTGAGAAGACAAAAACTTTAAATCTTAGATTTGCTAAAGGATCGGAAACGTTAGATGAAATCATCAAAGTTTAGTGTTATCCTCTTATAAAGACTGGTCTTGGTTTTCATGGAACTGTTGAAGGTGAATCTAGCTCACAAGATAAGGTAAGGAACTCTAATGAAAAATCTGAAATGCTCAACAAGGAGATAAGAGGTCAACCCCATTAACAACATAGGAAAGAAAGACTTGAAAGAAAATCATTTACTCCTGACTATGGAAGTGATAATCAGTTCTTACCTCAGATGAATAATGTTGAATGTGTTATATGTCATAATTTTGGACATGTTTCATCCATATGTAGAAGTAGAATGGTTCAACCTAATAACATCACACAGAAAGATCATCAGTTTCCAGGTACTTTAAGGGATATTGTTTTCTTGCAATATGTTTGGTCACAAAGCCATTGATTGCTATAGAAGGAATATGAAACATATAATATGTTATACTTGTAACAAGTTTGGGCATATAGCAAAAGAATGCAGGAGCAAATTTCGGCCACCATACCAAAAGGAGCAAACATAGTCACAATCCAAGGTATTGAAGAAGAAGGAATTGTTGTCAAAAATATGTGGCATAGCTCAGTATACAGACATAACAGACCGAGGGGGAGCTGAAAGTTTGAAACTTCAGTATTCCAATTCTCATACGCAGTTATTATAAATACAAGTCACGTATATATGCGAGTTAGAAGATGCACAGTTGCGTATATGTTGGTTTGGTGAAGAAGTAGTGGGACAGACTTAGGAAAAGGGGTATGATATGGTTCAATCAATTATCAATTATCTTTTTTGTTCTAATTGATTATGATTATAGTCTGCTAATGATATGTAGAAGTGCCTTTGGCCCTCATAAGTTGGTAATAACTTGATGAATAACTGGTTGATGATGATGCCTTGGTGATTGTTACTGACAAATGCAATGATCAGATCTAACAGTAAACAATTGGCAC
This sequence comes from Pinus tabuliformis, assembly GCA_031772625.1. Taxonomy (NCBI): domain Eukaryota; kingdom Viridiplantae; phylum Streptophyta; class Pinopsida; order Pinales; family Pinaceae; genus Pinus; species Pinus tabuliformis. The sequence continues at coordinate 744,907,519 of CM062816.1, read as the reverse complement.
AGGTTCAAGGGGAGCATATGCTTCTAATAATGCATTGTTGGAATTATATTAGAATACCTTGGTACATGATGATACTTTTATTGCTTGATCCACATAGTTGTTTGATTCAAATGACTCTTTTGATGAAGGACATATACAGGCTATTGATCTTAATGATGCTGACATATGATTATGGTATAGATCATATATGGTGTATGATAGTTGCTAATGACTATCATGATCTTGTTTATATTGTTGGTCCTTGTTATAAATGTCATGTATATCATTTGATGTAAAGGTCATGTAAAGACCTATGATGTAATTTGTAACCCCACTATGCATGGGAAGGATGATGTAATAATTGTGATTTTTCAGTCATGTATGAACATTTGGTATATCCCCACTTGGTTGGGTGATTGATGTATGTATGAGTCATTGGTGATAGGTAGGTCATACTCACATAGTTGAGTTATTGAGTCATGTTATTCTGCAAACTTTGCATGTGCTCAGGGGGAGCATGGACAACATAGTGCATCTCTAAGGGGGAGAATATCTTGGTCTGCCCTTTGCCCTTGATGTCAAAGGGGGAGAGTATCTTGGTGTTATTTGATATATCTAACAGGTTCTACATCTTTTCATAATAAACACCAATATGGTTGCCATCAAGTCCAAAGGGGGAGATTGTTGGCATTATGGTACAGGTGTTGTCCTTGATGGCAACTCTCATATATGATGAATGATGGCAGTTCACAGTGCAACAGGTTAACAACAAAGGATTACAGATCAGACTCCAAAGATTGAAGAAAGAGAATGGTTTAAGAAGTATATGTTGGTTCACTTTGTCCAAGTAGCGTATACACGTAGGTTCACAAAACAAAAGGAGCGTATACGTATGCACACACTTTCACAGAAGAAAAAGTGTGTATGGGATGGAAAATTAAGGATAGGAATACCATGGGTTCCTACCATGATATTGACCCATGGTAATGAGCGCGGCAAAGAATATTGATACCATCAAAGAACATTGGCAGCATAACTATGGTTTTGGTCTGAGGTATTGACAAAGGATCTAGGTGTGCAAGTGAATGGGTTTTTCGTGAATACTTCTATCTGAAGTATATTTTATGTTGTAAGGGTGATGGTAATGATATGATCTGAAATATCACGTGCACCTTTGGATACAATGGTTGATCAGGATCAAGAATCCTGAAATGACTTATCATTGTATGATATGATAATGGATGGGCTAGATCTAAATGATACTGCATGTTTTATTATGTAAATGTTATGATTTGGGTATGTCTGAAGTCTGAAATAGCTGTGAAGTTTTAAGTTAGTATTTACAGATCTATACACTAGTTCTCCTTGGTGAAGGCATGGATACACGTTTTTTCAACACTTCTAAGTAGCGTATACATTATGAAATATGATGTTTGAAGTTACAGTTGGTTCTGGTTGTTGATGCAAAATTCTAGGTTCTGCTCTACATTATGGTGACAGTGTTCTGAATGTTCATATTGATTGATTGTGATTTGCTTCAGTGTTGATGGGTTTTCAATGATTGGTTGTATTGCAGTTGTGATTGATTTTGAGCTTCAATGTTACTGATGGGTCTAGTATGAAAATTGGATGAAATGTGGCCTTCGTATTGTGTTTTTGTGTACCAGAATTATCCAGTCTGAAAATTTATTAAACATGGTCCCTGGAGGAAGAGATAAGGTCATAGCCTTTTATGGGTCAGCACCTATGTATTGGTAAACATATCGGCCAGTACAAGATCCAGGGGGTTGGAGCTCATTTCCAGTAACAGCTAGAGAACGAGTGAAGATTTGAGCCTTCTATAGGTCGGCACTTACGTACTAGTAAACATATCAGCTAGTACAAGAGATAAGGGGTTGTAGCTTCCTTCCAGTAGAAGCTGGAGAACAAGAGAAGGTTGTAGCCTTCTGTAGGTGGGTGCCTACGTACTAGCATGAGTATGCACTAGTACAAGATTGTAAACAAGTTTTTCTTATATTCAAAGAAGATAGAGACGAAAGAAGCAGGTGGTTTTTCTCCCACATTGGGTTTTTACCTTAAATCTTGGTGTTCATGTGTGTTGCTTATGTGTGAATACTTATTCTCTTACTATTGCACATGGTTATTGTTTAATGGTTAATTAAGTACGAATGCACTGATTAAAGATAAAGATATGATGAATTAACTGAATTATAAGTTCATTGGATATATGTTGGTTTCCTTAAGAACAGTTGCATACACACGCGAGTTCCCTTCACTGAAGTAGCGTATATAAATCTGATTATGAAAAGAAAAATTTATTGATTTGATAATACTGATTCACCCTCTCCCCCCCTCAGTATTATTCCCAATAGTCAATTGTCAATTTGAAATGTATGTCGATCAAATATGAAATTTTGGTCAACTGACCAAGTCAGAATGTAATTCAATCGACCATGCAAGTTGGGTCAACCAACCCAATATAGGTATACAAGTATAACTACCTTGTAACTAAGCATCATATATAAAGATCCCAATGCGTAAAAAAGAGGTAGAGATTGGAGGGAATTGTTGTAAGTTTTTGATACATAAATAAAGAGCTTATTTTATGGTCTCCCACTACTTTTTTTATCTCTCCTTTCTCTCATATATGTGTGTATAAATAATAATGTATGTTTATTTGTCGGTGTATTCACTAACCCTCATATTACAACAATAGACTATGTTTAAAAAAAAAACTAAGTCTGGAGCCAAAAAATTGTTTTGGCCAAAATAGGACTAAATTAACTCAAAATTAGATAAAATTTTGGTCTTAAGTCAACAATTTTAGGGCCTACAAAGTGCCAATGAGGGTTACTAGCAGGTTATAGCACCAATTTGCCTATAATTTCCAATTAAATGTTTTTGAAGAACCAGGTAGCACTCTTTTACAGAGGATTTGTTATGGATGAATATTTTATAGTGAGTACAAGAAGCAGGCATGTAGATACCCCATTGGGATTTTGGCCAAATTCTAAAGAGTTTAGAGTGGAGGATTTAAAACTGAGTAAAATCCATTATTCTAGGCCACTTTCTAGAGATTTTTGGGATTTTCATTTTCTGAGGAGTAAAATGAACCTCGTACCAAAATATGGAGAAAAAAAATTACTCAATATTTTTCCTACTCATCAAGACAAACAATTTTTACTTAGTGAAGTTTTTCCATAAATGCTCAGTGTGGAAGATAGTAATTTCAACTAAAATTTGTAATTTTGGAAAAATGTGAAAAAGGAGAAAATTGTTAATTCCAAATTGCTGCCAAATTTTATTAGAGCATCAAATCAGCAACCTGTGAATTGTTGTGGACTTACTGTCATTATCATTTCCAAATATAATTATTTTCCTTGCCTAATTTTTCTTAAGAGGTAACGTAAATTAGTGTTTTTGTTAAATTTCAATAAGGAGAAAGGTGCGCAAAAGAGGAAAAATTGGTAGAATTCCATATGCCATAATTTTATGGTTGGAGCTTAGAATTGAGCAAGAGAATATTCTATTGTAAGCTCTCAAGGAGAATAATCTATATACAAATTCAAAATTGGGATTTAAGTAGAAAAATTATGAGGAAATCGAAAGGAAGATGACTAGTGACCTTAAAAAGGTAGAAACTATCAATATTTTTTTAAGAATTGTTGTATTATTCCTATCTAAATATAACTTGTAGCATTCAAATTTGTCAAGTTATGAGGAATAGAAGCATGGAATATGCACAGGGAACTCATAGGCATGAGGAATATGTGAAAGGATTGAATATTAGTTTAGGAAATTAGGAGATAGAGTCTAACAGGCATAAAAGTATGGTAAAATAGTAGAGTTGAGAGAGGCCATGACAAGCTTAAGAATGAGAGTGCAAATCTACAAAGCTAATATTGAGAGAATAATTAGAGCTTAGGAGGAGGAAAGTCATTTAAACACTTAGATTCTATAAATTCTAAACCAATTACAAAGGAACGTATACTTGGATAGGATCAAGGCATGGGGAATAAGGTAGACTTCATGTAAGAATGAAGAACTACAGAGAAGTAGAGCATTCAAGGAGTATTATAAGGACTCAAAAACCGCATTCCTCACCTATCCATTCAACTAGGAAAGCACTTTCATTTGAAGAAACATAAAGTAGCCTTGAAGTATCCCCTATTAGGCAAAAGGAGAAGGCAGGAATTAGATGATTTGCAAGCAGAGCTCAAGAAGCTTGAGCCACCAAATTTTGGCAAAGAAAATAAGAAGAGAGAAGAGGTTGAAGCCTAGTTACTTGGAATTAGAAAGTGTTTTCATTTACAAAAAAATTCCTCCAACTTGGAAGTCGGGATTTTTATATACCATTTACAAGGAAAGGCTTCTATGTGGTGGGACCAACTAAAGTGGGTCAATTACATCAACAAATGGAAGATAAATCGGAAGGAGTTCAAGAAATATTTCTAGCAACATTAACTTTCAAAGAATTCCTATGAATAAAAAGATGAAAGAGTTCGTTGAACTCAAGATGGGAAATATTACCATGGATGAATATGAGAGGAAGTTCTTTGGGTTACTGAGATATGTTTACTTCATTAAGGACAAGAAGGTAAATAATTATAGGTTTTTGAGTGGGACACCTAATTTTTTCCAAGGAGAAAATATATTTTGATGAGCTGAAGACTTGGTAGAGACCATAAGAAAGCCTAAGTACATATATGGACAAAGTAAGTTCATAGCAACATTCCAAAAATCCTAGAAGGATTATGAGAAGGAAAAAGTGGAACAAAGGATGAAAGGTTTGAAACCTCCCCTATCTTTTAAAAATAGTCCTACAACTAGCCCAAAGTGAGTCAAAGTTTGTATAATATTCAAGGGAAAAACCAATACCATTGATCAAATGTTGGGGATGTAAATAAAAACACTTGTATAGATATTTCTCTCACAAAGAAGAAAAAATTAGGACTATTTACAACCTTCAAGAAGCCACTACATTTGAAGACATGGATAGAAATATTACAAGGATGCATACAACCTTGGAAGATCAATAAGAAGAACATCAATCTCATATGATTGAGTGGAAGGTAATATTACCAATCAACTTGTTTCTATTATATTTATTTAGGAGAAAGTTCTAACTACATTTATCCTAAATCAATGGATATATTTCATTTGGATAAAATTAACCTTGAAATGGCATGGCTAGTTTGGTTAGCCATTGGAACCAAAAGAATGATCAATGAAATTGCTGGGGTTTGTCCAAAAGATATAATGGAGGGAATAAAATGGTTGATATGAATATCTTCCCATTAGGATATTTTGATATCTTGATTAGAATGGATTGGTTCGACAAGAATCATGCTATCCTATATTTCCATAACAAGGCATTTGCATGTCTTGATGAATTAAAAAATAGAGCTTAGTGAGAGGTATCCCAAGATCCATTTTCATAAGGGATATATCAGCTTTACCGTTGAAGAGATGTTTTAGAAATGGTTTCCAATTATTTTCAACCCATGTGGAAAATATGGCCAAGTATAGGAATCTAAATCTTGAAGATTTTTCAATTCTACAAGAATTTGAGGAGGTCTTTGGGAAGATTCTAGGTTTTCCACCAAAGAGAGATATAGAATTTTCTATCGATCTAATGGTTGGAGCTTCCCCAATATCCAAAACTCCTTACAATATGAGCACACTAGAGTTGAAGGAATTTCAAAGTAGTTATCAAAGTTATTGAAGAAAGATTACATATTCCTAAGTGTCTCGCATTGGGGAGCACCAGTTCTTTTTGTGAAAAATTAGTATAGGAGCTTTAGGTTATGGATCGACTTTAGGCAACTAACTTAAGCCATATTGAAGGAAAACTACCTTCTTCCCATAATTGATGATATTTTCAATCAACTAAAGGGAGAAAATGTATTTTCCAATATAGACTTGAGATCAAGATACCATTAGGTGATAATCAAGGAAGAAGACTTAAGTAAGATAGCCTTTAGGGAAAGGTATGGGAAATATGAATTTCTGGTTCTGCCATTTAGATTAAAAAATGTACCAGTTGTCTTTATGTACTTGATGAATGATATTTTTAGAAATTACTTAGATAAGTTTATCATTGTCTTGTTGAATTACATGCTTCTCTATTCTAAGCATGAAGAGGAACACAAAAAACCCTTAAGTATGGTGCTATAAGTATTAAGGGAGCATCAATTATATGCCAAGTTGAGCAAATGTTTATTTTACCAAAAGTATATCCATTACTTGGGGAATACCATTTCAAAGGAAAGAATAATAGTCGATATAGAGAAGATAGAAGCCATTAGAGGATGTCCAAAACCAATGAATGTTATATAGGTCAAATCATTTATATGACTTGCAAGTTATTACTAGAGGTTTATTGGAGACTTTTCAAATATTGTGCATCCCATCACTTATTTTCAAAAGTAGGGGAGAAATTCTAACTAGACCTCCAAATGTGAAGAAAGTTTTCAAATTTTAAATGAATTACTTACAAGTGCACCTATATTCAAAATTGTTGATCCAAATTAGAACTTTTTTGTGTTTATAAATGTATGTAAGGAAGGGCTTGATGGAGTCCTTACACTCAGTGGGAATGTAGTATGTTATGAGTCAAGAAAGTTGAAAAAGCATGAGAGGAACTATGCCACACATGAATTAGAGTTGGAAACCATAGTTCATGCCTTAAATATGTGGAGACATTGTTTAATGGGAAAGAAATTTGAGCTGAGAAAAAACCGTAGTGGTCTAAAATATTTGCTTGAGCAACCAACATTAAATTCTATACAAGTTAGATAGATGTAATTTCTTAGTGAATATGAATTTGAAATCAAGAATATCAAGGGAAAAAAGAATAAAGTGGTTGATGCACTTAGTAGGAGGGTACATGAGATGCATGCTACAACCAATAGAATGCATAATTCAAATTTAAAGAGAAAAAATTTAGAATGTGCTACTATAGACAGGAATTATGTACAAGATAAGGCAAGCTTACAATAAGGTAATTTACAACTAAAATATAAATATTATCAACTGAAATAGGATTGGATCCTCTCATATAGGAACAAAGTTTATGTTCATAATTCACAAGAATAGGAATTTTGGTGTTAAAAGAAGTGCATAATATTCATTATGTTGGACACCCAAGATACAAAAAGATAATTGCAACAACAAGATTCCAATATTTTTGGCTAAGCATGAATAAATATGTGGCTAAATACATAGCTACATGAATACAAATTCAAAAGGTAAAGGTTGAGATAGAAATCCAACTATATTGATATATTCATTTCCTATTTTTGAGTGGAAATAGGAAGATGTTTTAATAGATTTTATTACGAAGCTACCTAGAATATGTTGGGTTATGTTATATTATTTCCACGACTAGCCCCAGTAGTGAAGTTGGGGGGTTAGATGGGGGTTGGATAGCACCCCCTTTGTTGTGCTGGGTGCAACGTGGGGTCACAGGGGGGACAGTAGCCCCCTCTACAGGGTTCGAGGCAGTGCCCCAGGAGAAAACAAATTGGACCCTATATTAGGTGGGCAGACCTACCTACGGTTTTGTGCATGGATTTCGCGCATGGTTTTGGGGGCGATGGTTTTCGTTCCATTGTATTTTGTAGATCTGGTCAAGGGAACTACGGTCATGTTCTAATCCAGGGTTAATGGATTGGGGTTTATGGATGCTTCGGCATGTATATATATGTATTGTAACATTGAAAGGAACATAATGAAAAATAAATCTAGTAGTCCCGCTTTTGGGATCCAGGGGAAAATCTCTATGTATATTTGTTTTATGTGTTATGATCTCGTTGTTGTTTATTTTCTGTTTTTAGAATTCGTATGTAGGTAATTTATGTACCAGGTCAAAACCTACAGAATAGTGAAGCAACATTATTTCAGCATGGTAGTGGTGAATAATCTCATCAAGGTAGTCCATTTTATTCCAATGAAGATAACAAATAAGAAAATCAACATTAGAGAGATTTTCACGAAGGTAATTTCCAGGCGACATGCAATGCCTAAGGCAATAATATCCAACATAGATTCCAAATTCACTTCAAATTTTGGAAAGGTCTATTTAAAGGATTTGGAACCAATTTAAATTTTATTATGAAATACAACCCATAGTCATATGGGTAGACAGAAAGAGTCAACCAAGTAATTGAGAATGAGATGAGATGTGTTTGATGGATAAGCCATCCAAATGGGAAGATTATTTACATTTATTTTAATTTGCATACAACAATGGGTATCATCCATCCTTGAAAATGAGCCCATTTTAGGCTCTATATGGTATCAAATGTTTTATTTTGTTTATCTGGGAGAATCCAATAGATAGACTAGTTCTTGTGCTAGAGATGCTCAGGGAGATGGAAAATACAATGTTTAAAATCAAATGGAAATTGAAGGTAGCCAGGATGGGAAGAAAAGATATGCATACAAGGGTAGAGTAGCTAGAGGATTTGAAGTGGGAGATATGTATCTCTAAAATTGAAGCCAAAAATAATTTCACCAAACTTGGGAAGCTACGCCAAGTTGGTAGCTATATTTTGTGGTCCATTTAGGATGTTGGTATTGATACGACTAATTGCATATATTCTTGCGTCCATGCATATGCATAATGTATTTCATGCATCTTTCTTGAAAAAGTATGTGCATGATCCTAACCATTTCATTCATTGGATTGTGATTTAGGTGGAGCCTAATGGAGACTATAAGTAAAAACCAATGCATATCCTGGACTAGAAATCCATGGTGCTCTAGAAAAAAATCCATCAAGAAGATAAGGTACAATGGACCTACTACAACATTGAGGACATAACATCATATATAGAATATTTAATGTGGGAAGCATACTTATAACTATTTTGATATTTTGATGTAAAAAAAATGTATATATGAGCACTTGTATGATAACACGCATAGAGCATAAAGCAAAAAAAAGGGGGGAGGGAATGTATCAACCCAATTTTTATCCCTTAAATTTAATGGAATGTCTATATTTGAATTAGGCTTTGAGCCAAACAATATGGCCAAGGGACAAGTAATGTAATTGATGTACATTAAAGTTATTAATGAAAATAAATTGTTGGTAATGATACGAGGTAGATTAAAACAATGGGGTTCTATGAGTCCACAAGAGAGGAATGAGAGGGGGCTAATGGAGGGAATATTGAAATAATATATTCAATTTAACCTAAAATACCTTATATTAGCTTATAGAAAAGAGAAAAAACATCCTTGGGACATTTGCTAAAGTACTTAGGTGGAGCCCTTTGAGTGCCAAGTGGTTAGTTCAAAACATGTATGCAATATCCTTGATTTTGGGAAGTCGGGGGGGATTATAAAATAATTTTGACCATCATTCTTCCATGACTCTATCCTAGAACAAGTTGCAACAAAAAGGGAATGAAGCCTATAATGAAGGTTGAAATATGGATGTAATTCTATTGTGAAAAGTTCCATTCGAGAATCCATGTATATCCCAACATTGAGATTTTCTTGGCTAGTTTATGCTAGAGCCCAAAAAGAGGTATGATATCATAGGGGATTACAGTGTAGAGAAGGGTATCACCTCTTGGGTTTTTTAGATTGAAGGGGGAAGGTGAGTTGGTGACTTGGGATAGTTGTGTGAGTGTATATGCTATGTAAATAGGGTAAAATTGGGTTGAGGGTGTTCTTGGTCATCCTTGTGAACTCATAGCCCTAGAAGAGGTGTGGCTTGTTGCATAAAGAAAGGATGCAACAATGCCTATTAATGCAAGGAGTATCCCAAATCAACAACTAGTTCTGTAATCTCTATTTAAAATATAAGTGTTTTAAGTATATGTGTATATGATGTAAATTATTTGTATTTATATGCTATATTTACTAGTATATCTCATGAATGGTTTACATTTATAATTTTTCATTGTACTTCAAGCAATGCATAAGTTGCGTGTCATTTTTTGCATATTTGTATCATTTAATAGAGCATAAATAATTATATGGTATCAATGTTGGTTATTAAAAATACATCCAGTGGGGAAAATTGTCAATTTTTCTAGTGCCCCCCCATCAAAATTTGCATAGGTTTGGTTGGGTACATCAAAATTTTCCTATTTTAATAGATGAGCCTCTCGATATTAAATTGATAGAGTCATAATTAATTAATGCATCTCCCATTGTATTGTTTCTATTAATTTGATTGAATTAAAATTGAGTTCTACTCATAAAAATACTCATCAAATACTACATTATGCATCACTGACATGTCCACCATTTCAAGCATATTCCCGCATTTTATGGTTCCTTGATACAATCATCATGATTCCAAAATGATGCTTGACAAATTTAAGGTTATATATTATTCATTGTGATGAATCCAAATATGATCCTTCTTCATAAAATATGATCATAATTATTGGTATGTTCTTAGAGGTTAGGGAAGACTTTAAAATAGTAAATTGATGAATGTTTCCCTTCACAATTCTAATTCTGAAACATCTAGGGTCATACATGGAACGACTATCAACTATTCATTTTCCCTAATTTTGGGTTTTCTTTCTCACCAATTTTTGGATTATCTATCCTTCCTGGTATTCAAATTATACTTCGTTATCTAATTCATGGCCCTCAACATAATCTCATAACTTGTCCAAACTTAAATATTGAAATGCATGCTTTTCTTGCTTGGAACTCAAACTCCTCTAGTCACTAATCAAGCATTATGGTGATTATAATCCATTTTCATTCCCTACTCAACACTTTAAAAACTCTATGGTATCTCCAATTGTTGAAAATAGACCTCCATTTACCACCAAGAGAAAATATCAAGCATACAAATCCTTTTGGCATTACCTCATCCCTTGTTCATTGATAAAAATTCATTTAATTGATTTTTCACTGTCTCCTTTTCTCAACATTTGTTATTATGAAGGATTTGTTTGTTCCTCGAGCATAAATATTATGAGCAAGTGAATTTTTCCTTGGTGATTCCTTGCCCTGTATTGGCGTCTCTTTCCTCTTCTTGTTCACCAATTTGCATGTCTCATATGCTTTATGTCTAATACATCATCTTCTTATTGCATTTATCTAACTTTTCTCAATGCATTGTTCCTTTTTTTTGCTCAACAAATACTTACTTAACCTTCCAACCAACACATCTAGCATTGGATTTTAAAAATTAAAGGCATTGAGAATGTCACCTTAGCTTGGTTAACATCTAGTTTATTTTTTCAATCTTCAAATTTTCTTCGCTCAATAGTTACAACTTGTTTACGATTTTTATCCTTTGCTTAACAATTACATATTTGATGCACTACCATACTTGTTTATGATTTTTATCATTTGCTTAGTACTTACACACATGATTAACTACCAAACTCAATGATCATTAAACATCTACTTTCAATGAGCAACGTAGTCAATCGTTTCTTGATATCTTTGTTCTTGGTCATTTTTTGCATTTTTTTTCTTCAATAAATTTTCTTAGGAAATCATTTTAGCCTAATAGTTTCTTGAATCCATCCATAGGTTTAGCGACAACATGCTTTCACCTCCAATCATTAATTCTTGTGAAAAGGACACATAAACTCCTCTATAAAACTAATCAAAGCTTAAAAAAGTAAAGTAACATTTTATCCTATAACAAGTACGGTGTCATAGTTGGAACACTCATCAATAGTTTTAGTTCAATTGGAAATATAAGCTATCATAGAGGAAGGAATCAATTGTAAGAAAAATATGTAGAGACTTCTAGATTGTGGCTTTATCTTTGTAATCACTTAGCTACATCATAACTTCCCTTTGAATATAAATATGGATTTTTCATTCCACTTGAGAGTTTTCTCCACTTCCATGACCCCATCCCTACATCATCTAATGCCTTTTGTGTTTTTTGTTGATGTATAATAGTTTAATGAATTAATTCAAGGGAAAATTTTAGGGGCTAAATTTCACAAATGGGCCACGTTTCCATGTTTTTTCCCAAAAAAAAAGATTCAGTAATTTCTATTTGTTTTAACAATTCACCCAAAGTTTATTGGATAAAATCATTTATCTTGAAAATAACCAAATTTTTATAGAGACAATATAAAATAATTAAGAATCTCATCAAACATTTCTAGTTTGCATACAAAGATCTAGTAAGATTCGCCAGGGTTTCTACACTTTAAGATAAATTTCCAATTTTTCCCTACTTAATTCATCAAATAAACAATTAATCATTTTATAAATTATTTATAGAAAAGAGAACATGCATGTGTTTTTAACTGTAATTGGGCTTCTTTGCAATGAGAATTTGTATTCTTTGTATTGTGTAAGATAACAAATACAACTCCACCTAGCTCCATTGTAACTAATCAAAAGACCCAGTGAGACTAAACAAGACACAAAAAATGGAAACATATAGATGTATGAAAGAACACAAGGAAACATAAACTAATGAACTAGGATGGATAAATCGATGCAAGATGATGCAAAAAAATATAAGAATACACAAAATAGGCTCTTTGAGATATAAAAATAAACACCATGATAATGCATGTGATGTAATAAGGATGTAGTACAATGAAAGAGGACATAAACTAGGACAAAAAACAACACAAATAGGGTAGACATTGATGCAAACTAGGATGCAACAAGACACGAACAATGATGTAAGGGAGACAAACAAGCTGCAAATTGTACACAAATGAGATGGAAAAAGAGACACAAACACACAAAAATAATGGAAAACAAGGCATAATTGAAAACTATAGGATGTTTGATTGATGCATAATAAAGAATAATGTCATGCATTAGCTTCTTTGATTAAAAAAATGATGTAAATGGGATGAAAAAATAAAGTTTCGTATAACATTTTTTACTAATATTTATTAAGAAGAATAAAAACAAAGGTTAGGGATGCAAGAAAGGAGGCCTCAACCGATATTGCAATAAAGTGAGAGATTGTTGTAGTAGCATTTATAGAATGTTGTCATGGACCATTACTTCTGTGTCATGAGGATTTTGTGTAATTTCTAATGGCAATATTTGGTGAGAGTGAATATTCATTTGCAGTAATTCACATGTGTATCATTGCGTGAAAATGCTTTTGGCATTAATGTTATTTATAGAATTCAATTGTAGCTTCGTATTGGTGACCTCTTGGAGATCTTATTGTAATTAGTGAGGAATAGGATAGACTATAACTTCAAGGAGAGGAAATAAGTGGGATTGACCAAGAAAAAATTCTTTGAACAAATTAACAAAAATGTTGACCTCATTTCCATGAAGTTTGAGTAGGGATTCATATTAGTGGAATACACCTTAAAAAATATTCCTTATGGCGCATTGTAATAGTGGATTGTAATTAGTTTATTCTCCAATGTGATTATGTTGGGTCAATAAGACCATCCTTGTTCCATATCATCACTTAGTTCATGTTCTTCCCACCATTGTAATTCAATTTCATAAACTAGGTCCTTAACATCTTCATGGTGGATATCTATGTAGTATTTGGTAAACTCTAAAATGTGGTCCATATATTTCGCTCAAAGAGAAGATATATGAATATTGGGTGAGTTTGTGGTATCTATTTGAGATATATCAAGGGACGTAGCCTAATGAAAACCTTCTTTTAGACTATGATTTTTAACCCATGATCAAAATCCATTAATATGGCATAGACACCATTTTATTTCATAAGTTTTATAAAAAAAAATCTCTATTAACCTCAATTTTATGGAGACGGAAAACATTTTTTTGGAATATTTGAAAATCCTTATTTTGTTTTATGATTATCCTATGAATTTTTGTGTCTAGTGTCAAGGGAATTATAATGTATTATCTAAGATCCCACCTTACCAAGCATCAATAGTATAGAGAAGTAAAGGTCACATTGAACACTATTACTCAATTTTTATTTTACTCATAACATGACTAACTTAGTTATCATGTGATCATATTCCTTTACTTATTTCAATATAAGAATATAACATAAGAAGTCAGGGATAACTTTCCCTTAAAACCAATTCCAAAACACATTTTTCCTCAAGTTTAGAATAATCATGTGCTCTTTTCATACTTATATGTGAGCTCTAAGTAAGACTGGAAATAAATATCGCCATAATGCCATGTGCGAGCATTAATCTAAATTAATCTATTTTATCTCCTAGATTATGCTAAATAAGTTCCACTTATTGACTCTTGATATCATAAGCACCAAAGTATGCCACGAGAACCTAAAATATTATGCTTCTATCAAAAAAATCACATATAAGGGTGTGAGTATTAACCTACTTGTAACATGATAATTGAAGTAGGAATATGCCTCTCTTCATCGGTAAATATAATAAATATTATATGTTTATTGATTCATCAATAAAAAACTTCTCAATGGAATTGCTTCAATCATGAGACTTGTATAATGAATGTTGCAGCAAGAGAAGCCACTATTACAATTTCATAAGCATATTATTCTTCAAAAAGTGCCAAATAAAACAATAGACTTGCCAAGATTGGGCACAATAGTTGTTTGCTAGAGCCATTAAAGCACAAGAATGCACCCATTAATACATGCAGCTCAAACGAAACTTATTATGCTCACTTGCACAAAATCCTACAGAATTAGCCACTGTAAAATTGAGACCTTTTGACAAATACTTTGCAAGCATGCAAGCTACAACCATTGAGGCCTTTTGAAAAACACTTTGAAAGCATGCAATCTACAGCCATTGAGGCCTTTTGACAAATACTTTTCAATCTACAACCATTGAGGCCTTTTCACAAACACTTTGCAAGCATGCAATCTAATATTCTTACTCAGCCTATTTAACTCATAAAATTAATAGGTTAAGACTTCAATTGTTGGCATATTAAAACACGAACTAATTCATCTTAATCATTCACCAAAAACGTGACAATACACACACACACACACAATTGGCAGCAGCAATCTGCAAAATCGCCTAGATTTATGCTTTGGTTTCTGAAAAGTATTTTTTTGGAATTAATTGGGGAGTTATTGTGCCAAAGGGCGCGGATACCCCCTGATGTTGGGCTGAATCTCATACAATATGTCCAAGGATGCAATCATTTAAAACAACAAAATTTGGATCCATAATGTCTCATTTACCACTTTTGTCAAACACATCGAATGCAAACTTTCATCTACAACTCTACATGAGGAAAGACAATCTAGAATAATGATACTAAGTGTTTTTCATTAAAATTACGCCTTTCTAAATCCACCATATGATGTCTTGAAACATTTTATAATCCCGCAAGCTACTTCCTTTGATATAATTTGACAAGCTTATTGTAGCCACTGCTACAATTTGACAAACACATGGCAACCCTAAATCCTACAACCATTAAGGCTTTCTGTCAAAATTCTAATAGGACTATACCAAAAACTTGAATCACAAAACATTGAATTATTAATAAGAATGAGACATAAGCCATAACTAAAAATTAACTCAAACCTTTAATCTTCCAAACCATATTTTAGCTACCATTATTTTTGCATTTTCTTCTAAGGGTTGATTATGTAATTCCTCTATGTATATTTTGGGTACATGTCTATTTTCTTAATTCTCTTGTAAACTACAAGTTAGCACTCATTCATGCATAAATATATTATTTGATAACATTACTCATTCATGGATTTTGCCAAACACTTTTAAAACATACCCTGAAACCCTTTCTAAAATGCATCTAATTACCTATTTCAATTAAAACAACACAAAATCATAATTCATGAAACTCTTACCTAACCTCCTTCGCAATTATTCATTATAATTATTTTTAGAAATATTTGGCTTTGCTTCCCGAGTTTGCTACAATACCAAGGTTATTACAATAAATTACACCAATAATATTTCCACCTTGAAGTATAAGCATCCATACATATAGACTACTCTTGGTCTTCATTCTCAACTTACCAAATAAGGTTCCAGATAACATAAGCTTAAACCAAAGTTACATGTTCACAAAAATTAAAATTCCTACAACTCTTTATGCTAATATTGTATTGAAATTTCAAGGAAATTAAATATGCACCTGATGTGATATTCAATTCCAACCATTGAAATCATGCTTCCTCCCTAATTCCTTAAGAAACTTATTTGAACCATCCGATTTTCCTCCCAACCATATCCAGCAAGAACTTCTCCCCCTAGAACCCCCAAGTTGTATAAGCTCACAAGAAGTACCAAAATATAGGAGTATATAGATATACAAGGCAAGATGAGGAAGGTAAGTTTCACTTCCTATCAATACCACTCATGTTCAACTACATTGGGTAGATCTACTTCATAATTTAGATTAGAATTTGGCTACTCTACAAGTCTCCCCCTCTCACAATATTCTTCAAATTTCTCCAACTCTTGGTATCACAATGCACCTCCTTCTCCCCCAAGTGAGAATACATGAAACACATATATAGGAGGAGCAACAAATTCTTGTCATAAAGGAGGAGTAATATGCGTTCTTTGAGAAAAAGTAACAGATTCCATTTAGAGGAGTGTAACTCATGCCATTAAGGAGAGGTATGCATGCCTTAGTTAAGGAGAGTGTAGCATATGCATTAAAGAGAGCATAAGAGGAATCTTTTATGACATGTTTTTAATGAGTGTAAGAGGAATATGTCATGTCTTTGATGAGTGCACAAGAGAGAGTGTAATGTAGCATTAAGAGGGAGAGTTATTCAGAGCCATGAGATTCATCAAGGAGAAAGGTGTGAAGTGATTGAGGTGATGAAGGTGACTTGTAATTCATTTTAATAGTAATATCATAGTCTCATAAAAGATACTAACATTATTAATAATATTGATGATTAAGTCATGATTGAATTATTAGGATTGATTATTGATAATTTAAGTGATTTTCCTTCGACTGTACTTGATTACCAATCGATGCAAAGTGATTTACTGTTTTTTGAAAGTCATACTTGAGATGCTAAACATGACTTCCTATTTTTAGAAAATCACTCTAGAATCACCAAAATGATATTTTATTAAAGAAATTCATCCCTAAGTTGCCCATGAGTGGTATTTTTCCTTCAGAGAATAGGGATTCCATATTCCTATCACATGCATCTCTGTGCCTTATTAGATTGAGGACTATGTGCCTGATCTACTCCAAGGATCCAAGATTCCACATCCTGATCTTTTAAATATGCAGGTCTACGCACCCTAATCCTTTTATTATAGATCAAAGACTCCACACTCATTTATAATTTGAACATCCTTGTTTGCAAATAACCACGCCCCATGCCGCATCCTGCTCATTACAATATTAAGCATATATAATCATACAAATCATGTATCATGACTTCCACAATCATTTATAATTTGAGCATCTCGTTTACAAATAACCAGGCCCCCTGCCACATTCTACTCAGTACAATATTAAGCATATATAATCATACAAATCGTGTATCATCCATAAATAAAAATTAACCATATGTTCCACATAACCATGATCATCCATGGATATATGTGTCTCAATCCTAGATCATCATCCATGTCATACACCTATGTCCAAACTAGGATACCAAAAGAGAAAACATTGATAATATGCACTTAACCAAAATAATTATTTATCATAAGCACATAGAAACCATGTGACCTAAACCAGGTCTATAGCGTACAAGCATATACATAAGTTTGACATGCATACTCGTTATATCACTACATCAAAATCACCCTCTCCAAGTGTCATCAAAGTTATCTCACCAATAAGGGACACTACATACTCCCCCTTTTGGGCTAAACTTGGCCCAAAGTTTTCCTATGCCAATCCATAGTTTAATGTTTGCTAAATTGGAAGTAACTCCATGAAAACCAATTCATACCATTCTTAATCAAGTAGAAAATATATTCATGCCATATTAGACATGCTTTGATATAAAATCCAAAATATTTCTATATCAAAACTAGCAATACAATTTATAGTACCATATCAAAACTATATTTTATGTAATTGATATGACATCTACTTAAGTTATCTATAATAATTTGATATTATACATGTTCTTTCTCATAGTTTGCATGAATCCTACATGTTTCATCTTCTTGGTTCTATAGTATGTTAATCTTTCCAAGCTATAAATAGCTCACACATTGGTTGTATAAACAACAATGATGGTCCATCCCATCTCACAATCAAATTTGCATACAAGAAGCATCAAATCATCCACATACAATTGCCAATGAAACTATGCAAGAAAACATGATGTCATATATAAAATCCACTCTTACATACCACTTGATTTATGTCTTCTCAATCCAAGTTTCCCCTTTTCATTCCATAAGACATCCCTGCAATAAAAATCTTTAGGATCTACCTACATTTTTACTAAATGTTTATTCTTTTAGGAAAAATTAGAAATTGAGATTCAAGGCACCATTTTTTTAAACTAACAAGCTAAGGTTCCATACAGTCCTCATTGATCCACTTTTGTATTATAAAGCATTCGTTAAGTTCCCATAATTTTCATTATTATTCGCTTCTCTTACTTTAGAATCAATTATGAATGACTTTGTTAGAAGATATTCATTCCAAAAACAAATTAATGATATATTTTTGAAAGTATCTTGTAATCAAGAACAAATTTCATAATTATGCAAATACGATATCTATATTATTGAATCTATCCTAATAATTGTAAGTCAACCTGTTTTCCAAATATAAAATCGCTCATGATTTCTATTCAATAATTATTCAAAAGTCATATTCCTTACTATTAATACATACACAAAAACAAGCTATGAAAACCATACGTTTCTCAAACTATGAATAATCTTGTTAAATTTAAATCAAATTTAGACTATCACAAGGGAATTTCTAGCCTAAAGCTAAGCCCTTTTTTAAAGGAGAATTACCACCCTCTCAAAAGGATACAACCTTTTGTAGGACTTCTCATACAAATGTACATCCAAACACAAAATTCCTAAATCCAACAATCTCTTCCATTCCACATACAATACAATCATCTTAGGTATCTAAATCATGCAACAATTCTAATGCATCAAATGTGATCTCACTGTCCTTCAATTTCTCCCGCAAAAAATATCACAAGCATATATTCTTGTAAAACAAGAACTCAGATAAGATTTTCATTAATAACAAACCTTTTTCCTTTAAATTTAAATAAAACAAAGTTCTCACAATAGAACATGTTTATCTTCTAACCATGTTATTCTCTTGACAATTTACAAGTTAATCAAATTTCAATAAAGTAGTTCATCAAGTTCATAAACAATATGAATTTTGACTTGATCGCCTAACTAACAATAGTTTAAAGCAATCCCTAATCGGGGTGCGTATGAGACCCTCGATGAAATCAATGTGTTTAATAGGAGGTGCCTCGAAAGAGCAACCCACCACCCTTCACATTTGTGGCATAACTGGCAGGGTCGCTTCGGGCAGATGGGAGATTAATAAGAATGTGGGTGGCAACAGGAGTTGAGAACAATCTTGGTTTGAGGCGTTGGAAGAGTGCATGAAGAGGTTGGAAACTTTGATTTTGAATGGATATTTCAACTGTGGAGAAAGGAAGGACCAGTTATCAGCTCTACCAGGCATAGCGTTTGTGAATTGGTATGTTGTTTACTCCCTTTCCCTTTTTGCCATGCTGAAATTCTGATGGAATTATGATTTGGGGTTGGTCGGGTGTAATTCTGTGGGGTTTTGAGAGTTTGGTTGCTGCAATGTTTTTGCTTGCATCGGGTCGGGGGGTATATATTCGGAATTGGCTTGGAGGCATCACTATTTAAATGCATTTCAGTATAGGGCTGATTCACCGAGGGGTTTTCTTAGCGTGGTATAAGAAAGGCAGAGGGTTGCAAGGAGAGGGCAGGGTGGGTTTGCAAGGTTGGGGAATATAATGCATGCGACTCGCCTGGAATTTCTCCGAATGGCCATGGTGAACTACTTATGATAAGGGGTATGTATGAATTCCTGTGACCATAAACCTTATCCTACTCACGAAAAATACGACCATGGATCTGCATCTGAGCGGGGATGAACCAACAGGGAATTGGGAAAATGTAGCAAAGCCTATGAACGATTGGTGTTGGAAGCCTTAGGGGAATTGGGATGAGGGGGAGAAGGGTAACTCAGTGTGTGGGGATTTTGTTGTGGTTGTAACTTCCTGGCATCCTGGGGAGATCAATCCTTCGAGTCGCACACATGAGAGGTGGACTGTATGGAGCCAGGTTTATGGAAATCATAATTCTAATTACGAGTTGGAACCCTTGTTTGCTTCTGGAAAACATGTTAAACTTTGTTCTGGACCTCAGAAGGCTGACAAGAAAATTTTTCTGGTTTTATGGGTGCTTGTTGGTCTTTGTACAGATCAACAGGCTAGCAAGAGTTCTGGTTACTCAAAAGGTTGGGGGCTCATATCACCCGCAATCATCCACCGCCACATAACATCTCGAAGGAAGTTGAAAAAAAGGGTCTTTCTAGTGGTCCGAACACACAACCCAACCCTGCTTGTCGCAGTCAAAAAAGTAAGGGCAGACAGGAGGAAGGGTAATCTAGTAACCCATGGAGCAAGCCAGGAGACGGTAAACTGTCTTTCAGTATCATCAATGAAGCAACGGATGCCTATAATGAGGGCATAGATGACATCTTTAAAAGAGTCAAAATTAACATGATGAACTCAATCATCACATTAATTGAATCTCAACCTTACATTGTTACACATTCCCAAAGCATATACACCAAGGTCATCATACTATAGTCCATATTAGGCCAATATTTTCCTTGGTAGATACAATTTCAGCTAGTAAATATGTCTAGTAAGCCAATATCACATTGATAATGATGCATTAAACATATATGCAACCATCCAATATATCTCATTCGGCCATTGACAATCAAGCCATTCACATGCTTAGGTTTAACCCAAATTTCTCAAGCACAACATTTCCCAAGATATATTTAAGTCCTTTAACATATTTCCAATAATTTTTCTAACAAAAATATTAATGAATATAAGAAAGAAATATTTTTCTTTCATGAGTTTCTAAATGACATGATAATAATATCCCCTATGCAACCAATATGCTCCCCACTCAACATACACAACAATTCAACATGCATGCAAAATTAACATTCATACATCATCAACCTATAAGAAAGCATGTTGGCCCATTAGGACCGAGTGTTGTAGTTTGCTCTGATACCATATGTAAGGTCCCACTTACCAACCTTCAATAGTATAGAGAAGTAAAGGTCGCATTGAACATTATTACTCAAATTTTAGTTTTATTTTTTACTCATAATATAACTAACTTAGATATCATGTGATCATGTTCTTTTATCTATTTCAATATAAAACTATAACTTAAGAATTCAATGATAGCTTTCCATTAAAACTAATTCTGAAACACATTTCTCCTCAAGTTTAGAAGAAGCATGTTCTCTTTTCATACTTATACGTGAGCTCTAAGTAAGACTAGAAATAAATTCCACCATAATGACATGTGTGGGCATTAAGCTAGATCAACCTATTTGATCTCCTAGATTATGCTAAATAAGTTCCACTTATTGACTCTTAACATCGTAACCACCAAAGTATGCCACAAGAACATTAAATATTATGCTTCTATCACAAAAATCGTTGTTGGTTTGAGGGGGCCTCACCCAGGTTCGGAGTTAATTAGCCAAATAAATCCCTGTACTACTGGCCCTTTCGGCAACAACCCACGGAGCGCGGACTAAGGTCTCACCCGAAGCAGTATGGGGGGATGCTAGAACCAAGTTTCCACACCCTTGAGATGTCTGAGGGGTCAATTTAGTCCAACTATGAATAGCTTCCCGTAGGTAACTTCGTGCACTGTCCTGACCTACGATACCTTCGCAACCTGTTATAATCACCATCGCGTAGCCTTAACCACGGACTAAGGTGCTTTCGCGCTGCTAAGGCAGCAATATGCATTATTTCCCCAAGTCACGCCGCGGATCTTACTTATGTTCTTACAATTGTTGGTTAACTTCATGTAAACAGATACTTTATCTTATATTCGCTTAATCAACACAAGCATATAATTTCACACATCATATAAATAGTAGAAATGCAAATTATACCCAACACATTCAATGTTCAAAACAGGAAAAAGATACACAGGAATGATAACAAACTTCTCTTTATTACTTCTCCAACGGTTACAGACTCGACTCACCTAGCGCACTCAGCTGCAGGGGTCCACGCACTCAGTTGCGGACTACTAGGCCTCTGCGCACTCAGCTGCAAAGCCTTTTCCTACTCTATAACCCAAAGACTTGACTCTACACTTTAGATCTTCCGCTATGCTTCTATTCCATGACTTGATTTACAACTTAGAGCCTCGCTCTATTTATACAATCCCATGGTCCGTAGATCTATAAAGCCGACATTACATTACAAAAATGAGGCAGACAACCCTATGACTCATTTAAAATCTTCGCGCTCCGCACCCACGAATCGCGGAGTCTTTACATCGGATTTAGTCAAAATCTGGGCTTTAAGCCCCAAAACTTTCCTTGGGAGATCCCGTGCCCAAAAGGCCCCCAACACAAACACCATGACTCACCCTCGAGTCACTCTGTCGGTGTAGAGATCTTCGTGCAGAGACCTCCCAACTTTGCCTGGATTGTTGTAAGGTTTGCAGCGCACTGAGCAGCTGCCTGTTGTATCTCCTAGACACGTTGTTCAGAGACTGCTGAACTGCTTCCCTGCATCTTCTCCTGCGTCCCCTGTGTCTACGTGAGCTTGCCTTCAATCAATGCTATGATGACGAAGGCCTCATCAATCCATGGTTAGACACGCACCTTCAAAACCACTTCTTTGTGTCGTACCGTGTCTACCTACTCCTTAAGCACTTTTGCTTGTTGCATCCGCGTGAGCCTCTATGTAAGGGCCACCGTCTACGTGGTCCCTTTTATGTCATCATATTATTGTGGTAGCTCATGCGCCTCTGTTTCTAAGCATTGTATGTTCGAGTCCTCCTACAGAGTGGTGAGGACCTCGAACGACTCTTCAAATAATTTGGTGCAATCCTTCACTGCACTACTGATCTCCTTTATCCCTAATGTGATGGCACTCGCACGTTGTTCCCTTACCTCTGGAGGAGTTGAAGGCTACACCTTCAACTGTAGCTCTTTTATCTGAAGATTTAGCTCCAGCTGAACCTTAGCCATTTCTTCTCTTGCCTCGCGCACCCCTGCTACTAGCCTCCGGATGTGCACCTCTATTGGTGCCTCTGCTAGGATGGCCAACTCAGGGACCATCTGGTAGGCTTCTTCAACCACCTGCACAATCTTTTAGTTCTGCGCCATGACCTCATCGTGTTGCAGGCTCATTTGCTCCATGTTAATTCATTACTCGCTCAGTACCTGGAGCGCATAGCCCTCTCTAGCCCACAATTCTGCAGTTACTTCGTCCTGCAGAACATAGAGCATCTCCCGAGGGAGCGCAGCCATGTTGATCCCTACTCCCTTCAATGCACTGACCATAGGCCTGTCGGCCTCATTCTCTGTAACCAACGCCCCCTCTGGCAGCACTATGGTGTTGGTCATGTGAGTGCAGAGTATTTCCTCAGTTGCGCTCGTTCCTACTGTGAGGTTGGTCGAGAGAGTACCAACCTGAGGATTGTGCACATGCAACTCCTATATCTGTGCACAGAGGGCCCCCAACACAATGTGATGGCACTCGCGGCCTCCGGAAGATCCTGTGCAATTATGGGGAACTGGATACCCTCAGGCAATTCCCAAGCCACCAGCACTATGGACAGTAGAAGCCATGAATAGTGGAAGGTCTTCCCCTATTCCTGTTGTTAGATACCTATAGTAATAGGTTTCATATTTCATGATTGATTATTGAAAATCCAAATATGCTCTGCTTTGCTACTACAAAGATCCCATATTTCCAGAAAATCAGAGGTGTGTGAACTATTTCAAATATTGAGGACCTTATTACAATTTTTTGGGTGATTCAAAAGTTCAAACTGGATCATGCCATGTTTCAATTTTGAGTTGTAGAATAGAGAAAGAAGTCTGTCCAAACAGCTTAATCTTGGCAGACAAATAGTTCAGGTAGAGAAACAAAGGTTCCCAAAAGTCTAATCTGGGACCTTGAAAGAGATAAGGGTAGAAGTAGATAGAAAAAGCAAAAGAAAAAGCCAAGGAAAAGAAAAGGCAAGTAAGGGTCTGCAAGTCCAAATGCACCCTCCAAGAAGAAATAAAATGCTAGGCAAGTAGCTGGGTAGGTAGCAGGGGTTGCAGAAAGGTATCCCTATCATTGCAAGGTTGGTGATGGTGGGCAGCAAGGCAAAAGATTACAGCTGGAAGCATGACTAATTTCCCTCACTCCCCTCCAATTTCATTTCTAACATTCCCTCACTAGCCTGAGATTCATGGAAAAGACTAAGTTTTCATGGTGGTTCTTGATCTTTAAAAGCCACATTTCTTATCTAAAGTTCTTTTCATTTTGATCTACTCTTGAAACCAAGCTTGTTTCATATAAACTCAATGATTTCCACATCCACTTACCTCCTCCTCCACAACTAACACTAACCCTATTGTACAAATCCCTTATATCGCCTTTCTCCCTAATATTACTAACACCAAGGTGTATAAATCCCAGCATTATCTACATATTCTCCTTTTGGCATTATAGCCAAGTAAATGGTCCAAGGAGACTTCAGTCCACCTGGGACTGTGGTCAACCTTGTCTTGGATGTGCTCTGACCCCTGGTTATGAGCAGAAATCCTGTCCCTCAAGCCCTTACCGTCTCTCTGCTGAAAGCGCACAGAAAACCCCCTTTTCCTATGAAAACCCCTGAAAAGGCCCAAAAAACCCAAAACTGCGAAAAAACCCACTAACCTATAGTTTTGCGCCCAAATATTAAATGGAATATTTTATTCCGCTGGCGGGACCCTTCCCCAACATGCTCGACCAGTCGGGAGGCCCGCCAGCCGTCAGATCTCCAGCGCCCAGATCTAAGGGTGGGCGGTCAATTTCAGATCTCGATGTGCCGACATTTAGCGTCCGGGGAAAGCGGTTTTACCTATCCCGTACAATGGACGCGTGGCGGGCGGTAAGGTTGTTCGGAGCCCTCCTCCCACTTACCGCCTTTGCCCAAAGGTGGTGCGGGGAACCCACTTACCGCCACCCCGTATACCGCTACCCCACGTCATGCCTACACGTCATGTCCACGCCGCTCTGACGTCACCCCGCCGGTGCCCGCCCCATCGTCCCTTGGTCCTCCACGCGGGCCCGCCTTTGCGCCCGCCCGCCACCGTGTCCTGCCGACCTGGCTAACACCTCAGCATCCACGTCACCCCTCACCTGGGCCCCGCCATGACGTCATGCTGACGTCATCGGCGGAAAAGCGCCAAATTCATACTTTTGCCAAATTTACCGTTTAAACGGCCAAACGCATATTTTTCGCTTATTTTGCATGCGAAGCTGAACTAGCCGTTGTCAAGCCTGCTGCCGCGAAATCTTGCATTCAGCCATCAAATTCGACAAGTAAACCGTTCAAAGTTCGAGGCTTGACTGCATTAAGCCTTTGCAACCCAGCCCGCAAGCTTCCAGGTCGATTTGCCAGGTATTTTGCCGTTTTCTCCCATTCTGCCCGTGAATTCCAATTTTCTGCAAAATCACCATTAAAGTCTGCTAAAAACTCTAAATTTAGCTCTACCTAAGCACCCAAATCAGACATAAGCAACCTGTGCCATCCATTAGCCCCAATTTAGGTCTGTACAAACCAGCTCACGGGTTAAAATTGCAGAAATCGCCCTGAAGTACCCGGCATTGTTCCTTTTTGCCAAGTACTGGTTGCCTACACTCTTCCTGTACAAATACTAATACCTCAGTAAGCATCCCCTTAGACAATCCACATTCCTGAAAATCATCAGTACTTTGCTAGCTTCAGAACAACTTCACACCAGAAGAAGACATCACACCAATTGCACCTACCTGCTGCTCAAAGTCTTCAAGAGATTCATCAAAGCTCTGCATCCTGCTGCACACTTTCAGACTGTATCATGGCAGCATCTGCATCCTCCTCCCTCAGTGTCACTCCACTGAGTCAAACCAATAAGGAACTGGAAGCTATGCCATTAGTTGACAAAGACTGTCTCATAAATGATTTTGAGGGAAACAGAAACTTTTTGAAGACCTTCACCACATTAAGGGAAGACTATAAGGCAGGACTTGGTACAGATGGGATATGGGAGTCAAACCTGCCCTATTACTGCCTCCCAGCTGTGAATGTTTTCCCTGAAATCATTCACTTATGTGCTCAAAATTATGATCAGGAGCACAGAGCTGTCAACACTCAACTAGGGAGGATTTTGTTCTATATAAACGCTGACACCATCAACAAAATGCTGCACTTTGAACAGACAGAGTTATTAGTCCCTTTCTCCATGAGATCTTTAATGGAAGCAGGTGAGAAGATGACCAGTGAGGAGCTGCAGAAGGTCACCAGGAACTACATGTGGCCTGAGAACCAGCCTACAGGGCCACCTCCTTATCCACATGAGCACTTCAATGACTCAGGCAGGCTGCTCCTGGACATGATAGCCTATGTGCTAGGCTACCAGAACAGCAAGCATGTGGATCTAGCCATGCTCGTAATGCTATCTGCCTACAGCCCACGACAACCCCCTGCCCGAAAGTACAACTTTGCCAAGTTCATAGCCAATAAGATCCATGATCAATTGTGCAAATTGGACAGACAAGGAGTCTTTAGATATTCAGCATACATCTACCACTTGTTCATGTATCATCACTCTGAAGCTTTCCCATGCTACATCAGAAGGCTGGACAACAAAGGGGAGAGAAGATCAGTCATATTCTGGACCTCAGTCTATCATGAAATCACAAATTCACCTTACAGCTATTGTGAATTTGTAGATCAGTTTGTATACCCAGTCTCCAGCATACTTATGAAATCCCCTCCACCTAGAATATCAAATGAGATCAAGAAAGCTTTACAGCTTTCTAAGAAGTACAAAATAGGTGATTGGTACCTATATGAACACCACACTGTGTTCAGAGTGTATGGGTGTGAGCTCTGTCCATACAGACTACCCAAGTATGTTCCCATGAGATTATTTGCCTTGGAATATTACAGGCAATTAATCCAGTCAGACCTCACTCACTTCCACAGCTCAAAGAAAAAAGCACACCTTAACTACAAAAATGAGCTGGGCCCTTTTATCATGAATAAGAAGGAAGGATGGGAGGCTGCAGATTTGATCCTAAAAGACAAATATAAGTTGTCTTACAGTTTCCGGTGGGTCCCATATGACCCTCAAGGTTTCATCACTGCCAGGAGAACAAAGTACAGACTCCTAGCCATCAAACACTGCCACTATCCACATCTAGAACAGTATGCAAACTTACAAGAGTGGCAGTTGGATACCCTTGTTGAGAGCTTGTCTGAAGAGGAAAAAATAGCTAAAAATATGAAAGAACTTGAAAAAACTATTGACCTGGACTATGTGATCCAGGTACCTTTCAGGCTGCCTCAAACATCAGGAGGAGGAACCTCAGTTACCAGGACAGCGCCGCCAACAACAGCACCAGGCTTGGATAAGGGAAAGGGAAAAATGGACGCTGAAGATGAAGCAAAAAAGCAGCAGTCAGAGCAGGGAAAGCAACAACCAGAGCAAGAAACAGGGCAGCAAGAAGAACAAACCGGTCTGCCACAAACTGGGCTGCCAGAAACCACCTTATTGCAGACACCACCCCCTCAAGTGGAGCCCCTAACCACTTCAATTTTACAGACCCCGGCACATGAAGAAAGGGGGACCAAAAGACAAAGAGAAGAGTCCACTCCCCTCAGTGGATCCTCCCAACAACCAGAAGCTAAAAGGCAGAGGGCAGACTCCCCAGAAGTAGAAGACATTACTGAAGGTGTCTTCAATGATACAGCCAAGGATAGGGAGGGCAGCCAACACACAGGGACTAGCTCCTTTCACCAGGAGCAGAATTTACAACTTGGCTTGGAGGTATCATCTTCTTCTCAACAAAGCCAGAAGCTCAAAGGTGCTAAGGCCACCTTCAAAGAAATCAAGGCAGCAAATGAACTATTGAGGGCTGAGGTTTACAAGCAATTTATAGATGCCACTCCAGCCCAACAAGAAAGATTGATGTCGGTCTACGACTTCAAAGAGGAGAAGATGATATTCAGCCATTTCAAACCTAAGGGGCCCAACCCAATGTCCACTGCTGATTTCATCAAAACAAGGGTGGAGGTCTTGGCCAAAGACATACATCCTATGGACCAAATTGAGCTCCATAAGCAGACTGGAGAAATGGTCTATGCCACCTTGGTAGATAAGGCCACATTAGCTCATGAGCTGAAAGAATCCTTGAAGCACACAAATACTCAACTGGATTTTGAGAGATTGTCTTCCAGGGCCAAGGATAACAGGATAAAATCTCTTGAAGAGATTATTGTTGATCTAGGGCATAACCCTAGTGACCCAACCGGGGTAAAAGCCCTCCTGAAGAAAAAAGAGGATGATCTCAATGCCATGAAGAGGAGATTGAAGCTGTCACCTACAGAACATCCTCAGACAGCTGAACTGCAAAAAGAAAAACAAGTTGATCAACAACTTGATCTACTATTGCAGCAGGATCAAAGGATCCAAGAGCTAGAGACGGAGCTGGAGAAGTCATTACAGGACAAACAGGGAGAATCCACACTACCAACTCCCCCAACAGATTCTACAGCAGCAACAGGCTCTGGGCAGCAGTGGCCCCTACAACAGCAAATACAGTTGACCAGCCCAGCATAGAAGAACTAACTAAGGCTGTTAAGCAAATGGAGCTACAAGCAGATGAGATAAGGAAGGCAAAAGAAAAACTGGCAGAGATAGATGCCAAGTATGACCAGTCTAAAATGACAGTGGCAGAACAGGGCAGACAGATCAAGACCCAAAAGGACAGAATCAAAGCCCTGGAGAAAGAGCTTGATCTCAAAAACACCATGGCTGAGATCAAGAGGATCTTATGGAATAAAATCACCCAAAGCATGATTAAACAGTGGAAATCACTCAAAACAATCCATGAACATATGGATTTAATTGTGCAAGCTCAGATAGATATCCAGAGGGCTAAGACAGCACTAGGAAATAGACCTGAACAAGCTAGCCAACTGATAGACTTTCTGAACAGGCAAGACAAAGATGAGCTGGCAGCAGTTGGAATCACCAACAGAACGGAGGCCATCCTTATGACCAAAAAGGTGCTAACACTCAGAGGATATGTGCAGACAGCAGAAAGGAGGAGCTATGAGATACAGACTGAAGTTGAAGACTTCAAGCTCAGAATGGGGATGCTACAGGCAAGAGGAATGCCTAGCCTATTGAGCGGTACAGGGAAATTGATCAACAGAGATCAATTTACAAATAGGATGGCCGCGTACATAGAAAATCAAATCACTGCATCCAGCAGTGCTTCTGAAGAAACTGTTCCTCCTACAGGACAGAGTTTGTACACTCAGCTTGAAGGGTCATTTTTTATTGAAAATGAAGTTAATCATCTATTTGAAACTCCTCCCAGTTTTTTCAAATACACAGAGCTTGATGAGACATTGATTAAAATGCGAAGGCATCAAATGCCCAAGGAGGACTGGTGGCAAGCCATGCTCCAGATTCTGCCACAGTAGTTTCAAAACTCCAGGTCAAAAGCCAGCTCAGGTCACCGCAAGACAAGTATAAAGTGGTCAGTGACTGGAAAATATCTAAAAGGTGATTCATCACTAACAGTGACAGCTAGCCACATTTTGAAACACACGCCTTCAGCCGACTACAACTGCTACAAATTCAACAGCATCTGACAGATTTTGACAGCTAAAGGACTAAGAGCTATTACTGCATTTACTTCTTCATTTACTTCTTTGGCTACTGCTCACTAGCAGTTGGCAGCATATTTATGAGGCATTTACTCTTCTTTCAGATATTTTTCCAAATGTAAATCCGTATATATACCCCCCTTAGTAACGCATAAGGGGTTGCTGGAATTTTCTCTTGGATAACTTCCATCTGCTGTAATATTTTCAGAGAATTAATACAAAGGAGGAATGGAACTTCCAGAAGTTTGGTGTATTTGATGTCTTGTGGTGAAGGATGCATGTTACAGGATTCCATGGGTGTTGCATAAAACTATAAGTATTCTCAAATCTCTTTGTCGTGTCTGTTTTGAGTCTTTTGTTCTCTTTGTCGTTCTAATGTTTTACACTTGATAGCAAGGTGAAAGGATAGTACCAGGATTTAACCATGTTTACCCTGGACTCAAACTGAGCTATTATATATGTTTTCCTCATATACAGTAACAGAATTGTAATTCTTAATTGCTGCAATTCAAAACTGTGTTTTTATTGTAACAGTCATTCTCAGGGATTCAACTTTTGCCCCTAAGACCTCTGTTTTCTCTTCTTAAAGCTATCTGTTGGGAACATATAGATAAATAGTGAAAATTCTTAAATGCTTTCACTGTTCGTGCTACCTGTTTCCAGTCTTTAAATCAAAAATCTGTTCTATTAAACACCCAAATGGCCCTGTAAGTTCCATCTTTCATCTCACAGATTCAAACACATTAAGCCACAGACTCCATTGCCCAATGATATTCAACATATCTAAAGACTACATCACTGAAGTCTAAGGGAATTTCATCAACCGAAACACAAACATAACCTGTACTCAATACCTAGCCTAAAACACCATCACTGTAGATATAAATCATAAAGAGAGAGCCCTCTCTGATCACTGTTTGGCTAGAAACAGTGATTAAAAGATTGGTTAGTGGTTACCCCGGCCGTATTCCCTTGGGAGTCATAGGGAACAACCTGGGTGTTAACATAATTGGCGACTCCGCTGGGGACTAAGACTATTCAATCACTATCTATCTTCCAAAGCTTTCATCAAGCCTGAAACTAGCCAAGACATCTTAGGACTGTTTCTCTAATACAGGGGCAGTCTTAGGGAAGAGCTAACTAGGGAAACTTATCCTAGCCTTGAACATATATAGTCATTCCAGAGTTCTTATTTTGCCCTTGTAAATACAAAACTTCTGTATAAAGTTCTGAAAGAACACTTAGAAGCTGGCTCCTAAAAGAAACCCAAGGCATACTAGGGCACACCCTGACCCTGATCAACCCATCATTGTTGATAACCCAAATATCATCCCAAAGAACATAAGGAAACAGCACAAGCAGGATAAACCTGCTGATTCAGATATAAGGTCAGACCAACCCATCCTCATTCCCACTCCTTGCAAAGTCCTTTTTCGTTCCACACCCAATTCCCCTAGTTCATCTTCAACCCCTCAAAGTCCTACCTTTCCATCTTCACCATCTGCACATACTCACTCAACCAGTTCTCCACTTGTTACCCATCCTATTAACCCCAGTACACCCGTAATCCCAGTTGTCCCATTTGTTCCTATCAACCCTATTAACCCTATAAACATGGCTAACAGATATGCACCATTGCAGATTCCAGCCAATGCTCCAGCCCTACCCCAAGATTATCAAACCAGACTCTCATTTTTTGATTCCCATGGCCCTTTGACGGCCATCCAGCATGCTAAAAAGATGCAAGACCACTTTGAGACCTATGAAATTGATGATGATAGTGTCAGGATGAGAATCTTTGTTCAAAGCTTAACTGGGGATGTCAGAACTTGGTTTAGGTCCTTAAATGCAAATTCAATTGCAAACCCTGAAGCTTTATACCAGGAATTTACTAACAGATGGGAGAAAAAGAGAGATCCCCACCACATACTTGGTGAATATAACACTATTAAAAGAGGTCCCCAAGAAACGGTGTTGGAGTATTGTGCCAGGTTTAACAACATATACAATGCTATCCCTCAGAACTTAAGACCCCCTCCTGATTTGGCTCTTTATAATTTCCCTGATGGTTTTGATTCTGATATGGCCTATCAGTTGAGAGAAAGAGACCCTCCAACCCTTGCAGAAGCTCAAAGGGTTGCAGTCACTGTAGAGGCCAACCTAATTGCCAAAAGAAACAGGGCAAAGCTGGAAAAGAAAACTGGCTTCAAAGAAGAAACCTCGGGTTTCGACCAAAAGCTAGATGCAATTCTAAATAGCATGAAGAGGTTGGGGGAGAGAGTGGAATCAGTGGAAAGAAAATCATCATGGGAGGCACCACAAAACAATCCTCCTAGAAACCCAAATTTCAGGAGAGCCCAAAACCCCAATATAGGAAAGACTAATGCTGACCAAGATATCAGACCCCCTTTTCAAGAAAATTATGCAGAAACTTCTACTGCAAATCAGCTAAATGAGGACCCTGAAATCAATTTAATAGGTCTGGATGGCAAAAATCATGTATTCTTAACCCAAGAAGACCATGAGGAGGATGAGAGCAATACATTTCAAACTAAGTCAGGGGAATCCTTTGATTTTAAACAAGGATATGACACTGCTGTCTATGAAGTCCACAAACAATACAAACTAAGGAGTAGGACTGTAAATGTAAATCAACCCGAAAAGATAAAAGAAAAACAGCAAACCAAAGAAAGCTCAGTCACTGAACCTGATCATGTGCCAAACTTGCCTACAAAGGAAGTAGTGGTTGAAGAGGTTACTGAACCACTGTCACCATCAAAACAACCCATGGCAACCTTATCCTCTGAGCCTAACCCAAATATTGCCCCTCAAGATATCAATATTAGGGGCAGGTTCCAAAATCAAGATGAAATCCCACCAGAAGATGTAATAAACAAAGAAAGAACTGCTACCCGTGATCCCAAATTGCAAATTGACAAACCCTTTGACCTAGGAGTAGAGATTGGCAAGTTAAAGGTAGCAATTCCCCTCTCAGAGCTAGCAAAGCATGACATGTACAAACAACAGATTAAAAAATCCCTTCAGCTCACCAATAGCAAAGATGATGTAAATGTATTAGATGACACTCCAGAGTTACTATTTGGTCCAGAGGTAGATGGAAAAACAGTAGTCACAGGGGTTTTACCGTTTTATGTCAGCTTACATGTACATGACAAAATTCTGCACAATGCAATGTTTGACTCAGGAGCCTCTCATAATCTGATGCCAAAAGCAGTCATGGAAAGATTAAACTTAGATATCACAAGACCATACAAAGACTTGTTTTCTTTTGATTCTAGTCAAGTCAAGTGCCTGGGTCTAATTAAGGATTTGTGTGTGTCCCTGGTCCAATTCCCCAACAAGACCATTTTGATGGATGTTGTTGTTGCTGATATCCCACCCAAGTATGGGATGCTATTATCAAGATCATGGGGAGCAAAGCTTCAAGGCTCCCTGCAGTTAGACATGTCATATGCAACCATCTCTGTCTTTGGACAACCAAAAAGACTTTATAGGGAAACACTCATGAAGTATATGGTTAGCAGTGAAGAAAAACCCCAAAATTTCCCAATATATGCTGTTCATTCGGACATAGACTCTTACATCCTCTTTAATGACAGCATTGGCTTCTCCGACAGTCACATTAGCACAGAGACATTTAAACCAGAACAAAACATCATTCTAACAAGTAGCACCTGTCAAACATCAATCAGTACAACAAAACACTTTAGCTCTCCCCTAGGGGTCAAAGATGGTCAGGTAAATGATGAAGCTATCCTAGAAAACAAATGGGAGAAGAAACCCCAACTCATGCTCACACTACCACCCCATGAACAGAACCTCAAACCTCCTGACCAGCAAGGCATCTTGTGGGTCTTAGAATTTGATGGCTCGGTTAACAAGTTAGGAGCAGGAGCGGGAGTATGGATACATAACAAAGAGAAAGGCTGTGCAACAGGCAAGGCCTACAGATTGAATTTCAGATGCACCAACAACATGGCAGAATATGAAGCTCTATTACTAGGCCTCAAGATTGCAAAATCATTACAAGCACCTAGCCTCTCTATCAGGGGAGACTCTGATCTGGTCATTCAACAAGTAAAAGGAAATTTTGTCACTAATGACAAGAGGCTGAGATCCTACAGGGCTGCTGTAATCGAAATATTAGAGACCTTTCATGAGTTTGCTATCACAAAAATTCCAAGGGGCCATAACCTCCATGCACATAGCTTGGCAACATTTGCCAGCACTTTCAAATTCCCACTGGAACCTAATAATTGTTTCACAGCTGAGGTCAGGTACAGACCCTCTATTCCAAACAATGTCAGAGAATGGCAAGTATTTGAGGATGACATGCAAATAAACAATTTTTTAACCCTGCAACAGGAGTTCACAGGATTAAATATTGATCTTGAGACAGCAAGTCAATCACAAATGCTTGAGACAGCAAGTCAATCACAAATATTTAATGAAGCATGTCAATCACAAATACAGTTTCAACAATCTGCTCACCCAATGTCACCTAGGACAGCAAAACAACTACTCAGCCCAACCATTTTCAACAATGAAAACATTCAACAAATTAAACAAATGGACTGTGAAGAGATGAGTAACATTGAAACTGAAATCATACAACTCAAAGACAACTTCCTCCCAGTGGGCCTTACCCCATTAGAGGATATTTTCGACTCAAATGACATCCCTAGGAAGCCAAAGATGCAGCCATTAGATGCAAGAATTGAAGAATGCAATATTGGCACTATGGAAAAGCCTAAGATAATAAAGCTATCTGCCTCTTTGCCCCCTGATCAAAAGCCCAAGTACATTGATCTCTTTAAAGAGTTTCAAGATGTCTTTGCCTGGGGATATGAAGATCTCAAGTCCTATGACACATCTGTCATCCAGCATACCATCCCTCTCAAGCCTAATCAAAAACCATTCAAACAGAAATTGAGAAGGATCAATCCTGTGCTCCTTCCTTCCATTGAAAAAGAGTTGCATAAAATGTTCAAGGCTGGTATTATAGCACCAATCAGATTCTCTGAATGGATTTCAAATTTAGTCCCTACCAGAAAGAAAACTGGTGAAATCAGACTTTGTGTAGACTTAAGGAATCTGAATCAAGTTTCACTCAAAGATAACTACCCTTTACCAAAAATGGATCACATCCTCCAAAGAGTAGTAGGAGCCTCAAGGATATCACTGCTTGATGGATTCTCAGGCTTCAATCAAATTTTAGTGCACCCTGATGATCAAGACAAAACTGCATTTACTACCCCATGGGGAACTTTCAAGTATGTGAAAATGCCCTTTGGATTGAAGAATGCAGGGGCAACATTTCAAAGAGCAATGGACATTGCTTTTGCAAAAGAAATTCATGATTTCTTGGTCATTTACTTAGATGATCTTACACCCTTCTCAAAATCTGACCAAGAACATTTGAAACATTTAAGACAGATTTTCATAACATGCAGAAAATATGGCATTTCCTTAAACCCCAAGAAGTCTTTATTTGGTTTGGAAGAAGGGAAACTTTTAGGACACATCATTTCAAAAGATGGCATAAGAATTGATCCAGATAGGATACAAGCGATCCTACAAATGCCTCACCCTAGGAATGTCAAAGAGTTGCAAGGATTCTTAGGAAAACTCAATTTTTTAAGAAGGTTCATCCCAAATTTAGCAGAATTGATCAGACTACTAAACAATATGCTAAAGAAAGATTCAAAGGTTAAGTGGACTGTGGAAGCAAAGCAAGCCTTTGAAAGCATAAAACTGGCTTTAACCCAAACCCCGGTATTAACTAATCCTCAGTTTGACAGAGACTTTATTATTTTTTCTTTTGCCTCCCAGCATACTATTGCTGCTGTTTTATTGCAGAAAGATGATCAAGGGAATGAAAAGCCCATTGCCTTCTTCAGCAGAGCTCTTAGAGATGCTCCTTTGAAGTACCAAATAATGGAAAAACAAGCCTATGCATTAATCAAAGCTATCAAAGATTTTAGGATCTATATCCTTTACTCTCATGTTGTGGCTTATGTACCAAGTCCTATTGTCAAAGACATTCTCACCCAAGAAAACTTAGAGGGTAGAAGAGGAAAATGGATTGCAAACATACTTGAATTTGACATTGAAATAAAACCTACAAAGCTGATTAAAGGGCAAGGTTTGGCCAAGTTAATGACAGAAGCAAATTTCCAAGCCTTAGATATCAACCAACTGGACAGTGAAACAGAGCTGGCGACTCCAAAGATCAATGTAGCCTTTGAACAATCTCCTTGGTACTCTGATGTCTGTTATGTGTTACAAAACCTGTGTGCTCCCCCAGGACTGTCCAGAACTAAGTCTAGGTTTCTGAAAATGAAAACATCTAAGTTTTGTGTGATGGATGAGAATCTACTCTGGAAAAACCATGAAGGCATTTTGCTGCACTGTCTTATTGAGAGTGAAACTGACAACATCATGCAAGAATTCCATGCTGGAGACTGTGGTGGACATCTATACTGGAAGTCCACTGTAGACAAAATATTAAGGGCTGGTTATTACTGGCCCACTATGTTCTCTGATGTGAAGAAATTCACAACATCATGCCACAAGTGCCAACTGTTTGAAGGCAGAAGACAGTTGCTGCCACTTCCTTTGAGGCCCATTTCAACAGAAAGACCTTTTCAACAATGGGGTTTGGATTTCATTGGGGAGATTCATCCCTCATCTTCAGGACAACACAGATGGATTTTGACTGCAACAGACTACTTCACCAAGTGGATTGAAGCTGCCCCATGCAGACAAGCAAATGATTCAGTGATCATTCAATTTTTGGAGAATAATATACTGGCTAGATTTGGCTGCCCAGATAAGATAATAACAGACAATGCTGCTGCCTTCAAATCCAAGAAAATGGTGAACTTCTGCCATAAATTTCACATCACTTTGGGCCATTCTACAGCTTACTATCCTCAGGGAAATGGTCTTGCTGAATCATCAAACAAAAGCTTGATAAACATCATAAAGAAAGTGCTGGAAGAGAACAAAAAGAACTGGCACAAGAAACTAGTAAATGCTTTATGGGCAGACAGATTAACCACCAAAAGATCAATTGGGACCAGCCCATATGAGTTGGTCTATGGATTAGAGGCCAGATTTCCTTCATCACTAGGGGTGCCAGTTATGAAACTTCTACAAGAAAGTCAAGCAGAGCCAAATGATATGCAAAGAAGGATCAACCAGATAATCTGTTTACAGCAGACCAGAGAACAAGTTTTCAGCAGAGTGCAAATATTACAAGAAAAACTGAAAAAGGCCTTTGACAGAAGAACCAAAGCAGAAGATTTCAATATGGGAGACAAAGTTCTAAAGTGGGATGCAAGAAGAGAAGAGAAAGGGAAACATGGGAAATTTGATTCTTTGTGGAAAGGACCATTTGCTGTCCAAGCAGTACAAGGTAATAACACTTATTTCCTTAAAAGTTTGACTGTAACTGAACTGGATGAAGGTCCTGTCAATGGCAGGATGTTGAAGCACTATTATGATGGTTCACTATGATAGGGATCCAAAGGTTCATTGTATATATGCAGGCCTACATATGTTTTTTTGTTTGTAAAAAGATGTTTTCAAGTGCTGCACCTAGCAGCAAGAGGCAAATAGAATCAGAGGTCTTCCAAGGAAAAGCACACAATTTTGACAGGTTGCATGCATCAGATTCCAAAGATTAAGATGGACAGTCAAGGAACAAGGCAATCTGACCTGTTGTTCTTGGTCTTTCAAAAGAAAAACCATCCCCATGTGGAGCCACTGTTAGATACCTATAGTAATAGGTTTCATATTTCATGATTGATTATTGAAAATCCAAATATGCTCTGCTTTGCTACTACAAAGATCCCATATTTCCAGAAAATCAGAGGTGTGTGAAGTATTTCAAATATTGAGGACCTTATTACAATTTTTTGGGTGATTCAACAGTTCAAACTGGATCATGCCATGTTTCAATTTTGAGTTGTAGAATAGAGAAAGAAGTCTGTCCAAACAGCTTAATCTTGGCAGACAAATAGTTCAGGTAGAGAAACAAAGGTTCCCAAAAGTCTAATCTGGGACCTTGAAAGAGATAAGGGTAGAAGTAGATAGAAAAAGCAAAAGAAAAAGCCAAGGAAAAGAAAAGGCAAGTAAGGGTCTGCAAGTCCAAATGCACCCTCCAAGAAGAAATAAAATGCTAGGCAAGTAGCTGGGTAGGTAGCAGGGGTTGCAGAAAGGTATCCCTATCATTGCAAGGTTGGTGATGGTGGGCAGCAAGGCAAAAGATTACAGCTGGAAGCATGACTAATTTCCCTCACTCCCCTCCAATTTCATTTCTAACATTCCCTCACTAGCCTGAGATTCATGGAAAAGACTAAGTTTTCATGGTGGTTCTTGATCTTTAAAAGCCACATTTCTTATCTAAAGTTCTTTTCATTTTGATCTACTCTTGAAACCAAGCTTGTTTCATATAAACTCAATGATTTCCACATCCACTTACCTCCTCCTCCACAACTAACACTAACCCTATTGTACAAATCCCTTATATCGCCTTTCTCCCTAATATTACTAACACCAAGGTGTATAAATCCCAGCATTATCTACATATTCTCCTTTTGGCATTATAGCCAAGTAAATGGTCCAAGGAGACTTCAGTCCACCTGGGACTGTGGTCAACCTTGTCTTGGATGTGCTCTGACCCCTGGTTATGAGCAGAAATCCTGTCCCTCAAGTCCTTACCGTCTCTCTGCTGAAAGCGCACAGAAAACCCCCTTTTCCTATGAAAACCCCCTTTTCCTATGAAAACCCCTGAAAAGGCCCAAAAAACCCAAAACTGCGAAAAAACCCACTAACCTATAGTTTTGCGCCCAAATATTAAATGGAATATTTTATTCCGCTGGCGGGACCCTTCCCCAACATGCTCGACCAGTCGGGAGGCCCGCCAGCCGTCAGATCTCCAGCGCCCAGATCTAAGGGTGGGCGGTCAATTTCAGATCTCGATGTGCCGACATTTAGCGTCCGGGGAAAGCGGTTTTACCTATCCCGTACAATGGACGCGTGGCGGGCGGTAAGGTTGTTCGGAGCCCTCCTCCCACTTACCGCCTTTGCCCAAAGGTGGTGCGGGGAACCCACTTACCGCCACCCCGTATACCGCTACCCCACACGTCATGCCTACACGTCATGTCCACGCCGCTCTGACGTCACCCCGCCGGTGCCCGCCCCATCGTCCCTTGGTCCTCCACGCGGGCCCGCCTTTGCGCCCGCCCGCCACCGTGTCCTGCCGACCTGGCTAACACCTCAGCATCCACGTCACCCCTCACCTGGGCCCCGCCATGACGTCATGCTGACGTCATCGGCGGAAAAGCGCCAAATTCATACTTTTGCCAAATTTACCGATTTAAACGGCTAAACGCATATTTTTCGCTTATTTTGCATGCGAAGCTGAACTAGCCGTTGTCAAGCCTGCTGCCGCGAAATCTTGCATTCAGCCATCAAATTCGACAAGTAAACCGTTCAAAGTTCGAGGCTTGACTGCATTAAGCCTTTGCAACCCAGCCCGCAAGCTTCCAGGTCGATTTGCCAGGTATTTTGCCGTTTTCTCCCATTCTGCCCGTGAATTCCAATTTTCTGCAAAATCACCATTAAAGTCTGCTAAAAACTCTAAATTTAGCTCTACCTAAGCACCCAAATCAGACATAAGCAACCTGTGCCATCCATTAGCCCCAATTTAGCTCTGTACAAACCAGCTCGCGGGTTAAAACTGCAGAAATCGCCCTGAAGTACCCGGCATTGTTCCTTTTTGCCAAGTACTGGTTACCTACACTCTTCCTGTACAAATACTAATACCTCAGTAAGCATTCCCTTAGACAATCCACATTCCTGAAAATCATCAGTACTTTGCTAGCTTCAGAACAACTTCACACCAGAAGAAGACATCACACCAATTGCACCTACCTGCTGCTCAAAGTCTTCAAGAGATTCATCAAAGCTCTGCATCCTGCTGCACACTTTCAGACTGTATCATGGCAGCATCTGCATCCTCCTCCCTCAGTGTCACTCCACTGAGTCAAACCAATAAGGAACTGGAAGCTATGCCATTAGTTGACAAAGACTGTCTCATAAATGATTTTGAGGGAAACAGAAACTTTTTGAAGACCTTCACCACATTAAGGGAAGACTATAAGGCAGGACTTGGTACAGATGGGATATGGGAGTCAAACCTGCCCTATTACTGCCTCCCAGCTGTGAATGTTTTCCCTGAAATCATTCACTTATGTGCTCAAAATTATGATCAGGAGCACAGAGCTGTCAACACTCAACTAGGGAGGATTTTGTTCTATATAAACGCTGACACCATCAACAAAATGCTGCACTTTGAACAGACAGAGTTATTAGTCCCTTTCTCCATGAGATCTTTAATGGAAGCAGGTGAGAAGATGACCAGTGAAGAGCTGCAGAAGGTCACCAGGAACTACATGTGGCCTGAGAACCAGCCTACAGGGCCACCTCCTTATCCACATGAGCACTTCAATGACTCAGGCAGGCTGCTCCTGGACATGATAGCCTATGTGCTAGGCTACCAGAACAGCAAGCATGTGGATCTAGCCATGCTCGTAATGCTATCTGCCTACAGCCCACGACAACCCCCTGCCCGAAAGTACAACTTTGCCAAGTTCATAGCCAATAGGATCCATGATCAATTGTGCAAATTGGACAGACAAGGAGTCTTTAGATATTCAGCATACATCTACCACCTGTTCATGTATCATCACTCTGAAGCTTTCCCATGCTACATCAGAAGGCTGGACAACAAAGGGGAGAGAAGATCAGTCATATTCTGGACCTCAGTCTATCATGAAATCACAAATTCACCTTACAGCTATTGTGAATTTGTAGATCAGTTTGTATACCCAGTCTCCAGCATACTTATGAAATCCCCTCCACCTAGAATATCAAATGAGATCAAGAAAGCTTTACAGCTTTCTAAGAAGTACAAAATAGGTGATTGGTACCTATATGAACACCACACTGTGTTCAGAGTGTATGGGTGTGAGCTCTGTCCATACAGACTACCCAAGTATGTTCCCATGAGATTATTTGCCTTGGAATATTACAGGCAATTAATCCAGTCAGACCTCACTCACTTCCACAGCTCAAAGAAAAAAGCACACCTTAACTACAAAAATGAGCTGGGCCCTTTTATCATGAATAAGAAGGAAGGATGGGAGGCTGCAGATTTGATCCTAAAAGACAAATATAAGTTGTCTTACAGTTTCCGGTGGGTCCCATATGACCCTCAAGGTTTCATCACTGCCAGGAGAACAAAGTACAGACTCCTAGCCATCAAACACTGCCACTATCCACATCTAGAACAGTATGCAAACTTACAAGAGTGGCAGTTGGATACCCTTGTTGAGAGCTTGTCTGAAGAGGAAAAAATAGCTAAAAATATGAAAGAACTTGAAAAAACTATTGACCTGGACTATGTGATCCAGGTACCTTTCAGGCTGCCTCAAACATCAGGAGGAGGAACCTCAGTTACCAGGACAGCGCCGCCAACAACAGCACCAGGCTTGGATAAGGGAAAGGGAAAAATGGACGCTGAAGATGAAGCAAAAAAGCAGCAGTCAGAGCAGGGAAAGCAACAACCAGAGCAAGAAACAGGGCAGCAAGAAGAACAAACCGGTCTGCCACAAACTGGGCTGCCAGAAACCACCTTATTGCAGACACCACCCCCTCAAGTGGAGCCCCTAACCACTTCAATTTTACAGACCCCGGCACATGAAGAAAGGGGGACCAAAAGACAAAGAGAAGAGTCCACTCCCCTCAGTGGATCCTCCCAACAACCAGAAGCTAAAAGGCAGAGGGCAGACTCCCCAGAAGTAGAAGACATTACTGAAGATGTCTTCAATGATACAGCCAAGGATAGGGAGGGCAGCCAACACACAGGGACTAGCTCCTTTCACCAGGAGCAGAATTTACAACTTGGCTTGGAGGTATCATCTTCTTCTCAACAAAGCCAGAAGCTCAAAGGTGCTAAGGCCACCTTCAAAGAAATCAAGGCAGCAAATGAACTATTGAGGGCTGAGGTTTACAAGCAATTTATAGATGCCACTCCAGCCCAACAAGAAAGATTGATGTCGGTCTACGACTTCAAAGAGGAGAAGATGATATTCAGCCATTTCAAACCTAAGGGGCCCAACCCAATGTCCACTGCTGATTTCATCAAAACAAGGGTGGAGGTCTTGGCCAAAGACATACATCCTATGGACCAAATTGAGCTCCATAAGCAGACTGGAGAAATGGTCTATGCCACCTTGGTAGATAAGGCCACATTAGCTCATGAGCTGAAAGAATCCTTGAAGCACACAAATACTCAACTGGATTTTGAGAGATTGTCTTCCAGGGCCAAGGATAACAGGATAAAATCTCTTGAAGAGATTATTGTTGATCTAGGGCATAACCCTAGTGACCCAACCGGGGTAAAAGCCCTCCTGAAGAAAAAAGAGGATGATCTCAATGCCATGAAGAGGAGATTGAAGCTGTCACCTACAGAACATCCTCAGACAGCTGAACTGCAAAAAGAAAAACAAGTTGATCAACAACTTGATCTACTATTGCAGCAGGATCAAAGGATCCAAGAGCTAGAGAAGGAGCTGGAGAAGTCATTACAGGACAAACAGGGAGAATCCACACTACCAACTCCCCCAACAGATTCTACAGCAGCAACAGGCTCTGGGGCAGCAGTGGCCCCTACAACAGCAAATACAGTTGACCAGCCCAGCATAGAAGAACTAACTAAGGCTGTTAAGCAAATGGAGCTACAAGCAGATGAGATAAGGAAGGCAAAAGAAAAACTGGCAGAGATAGATGCCAAGTATGACCAGTCTAAAATGACAGTGGCAGAACAGGGCAGACAGATCAAGACCCAAAAGGACAGAATCAAAGCCCTGGAGAAAGAGCTTGATCTCAAAAACACCATGGCTGAGATCAAGAGGATCTTATGGAATAAAATCACCCAAAGCATGATTAAACAGTGGAAATCACTCAAAACAATCCATGAACATATGGATTTAATTGTGCAAGCTCAGATAGATATCCAGAGGGCTAAGACAGCACTAGGAAATAGACCTGAACAAGCTAGCCAACTGATAGACTTTCTGAACAGGCAAGACAAAGATGAGCTGGCAGCAGTTGGAATCACCAACAGAACGGAGGCCATCCTTATGACCAAAAAGGTTCTAACACTCAGAGGATATGTGCAGACAGCAGAAAGGAGGAGCTATGAGATACAGACTGAAGTTGAAGACTTCAAGCTCAGAATGGGGATGCTACAGGCAAGAGGAATGCCTAGCCTATTGAGCGGTACAGGGAAATTGATCAACAGAGATCAATTTACAAATAGGATGGCCGCGTACATAGAAAATCAAATCACTGCATCCAGCAGTGCTTCTGAAGAAACTGTTCCTCCTACAGGACAGAGTTTGTACACTCAGCTTGAAGGGTCATTTTTTATTGAAAATGAAGTTAATCATCTATTTGAAACTCCTCCCAGTTTTTTCAAATACACAGAGCTTGATGAGACATTGATTAAAATGCGAAGGCATCAAATGCCCAAGGAGGACTGGTGGCAAGCCATGCTCCAGATTCTGCCACAGTAGTTTCAAAACTCCAGGTCAAAAGCCAGCTCAGGTCACCGCAAGACAAGTATAAAGTGGTCAGTGATTGGAAAATATCTAAAAGGTGATTCATCACTAACAGTGACAGCTAGCCACATTTTGAAACACACGCCTTCAGCCGACTACAACTGCTACAAATTCAACAGCATCTGACAGATTTTGACAGCTAAAGGACTAAGAGCTATTACTGCATTTACTTCTTCATTTACTTCTTTGGCTACTGCTCACTAGCAGTTGGCAGCATATTTATGAGGCATTTACTCTTCTTTCAGATATTTTTCCAAATGTAAATCCGTATATATACCCCCCTTAGTAACGCATAAGGGGTTGCTGGAATTTTCTCTTGGATAACTTCCATCTGCTGTAATATTTTCAGAGAATTAATACAAAGGAGGAATGGAACTTCCAGAAGTTTGGTGTATGTGATGTCTTGTGGTGAAGGATGCATGTTACAGGATTCCATGGGTGTTGCATAAAACTATAAGTATTCTCAAATCTCTTTGTCGTGTCTGTTTTGAGTCTTTTGTTCTCTTTGTTGTTCTTATGTTTTACACTTGATAGCAAGGTGAAAGGATAGTACCAGGATTTAACCATGTTTACCCTGGACTCAAACTGAGCTATTATATATGTTTTCCTCATATACAGTAACAGAATTGTAATTCTTAATTGCTGCAATTCAAAACTGTGTTTTTATTGTAACAGCCATTCTCAGGGATTCAACTTTGCCCCTAAGACCTCTGTTTTCTCTTCTTAAAGCTATCTGTTGGGAACATATAGATAAATAGTGAAAATTCTTAAATGCTTTCACTGTTCGTGCTACCTGTTTCCAGTCTTTAAATCAAAAAATCTGTTCTATTAAACACCCAAATGGCCCTGTAAGTTCCATCTTTCATCTCACAGATTCAAACACATTAAGCCACAGACTCCATTGCCCAATGATATTCAATATATCTAAAGACTACATCACTGAAGTCTAAGGGAATTTCATCAACCGAAACACAAACATAACCTGTACTCAATACCTAGCCTAAAACACCATCACTGTAGATATAAATCATAAAGAGAGAGCCCTCTCTGATCACTGTTTGGCTAGAAACAGTGATTAAAAGATTGGTTAGTGGTTACCCCGGCCGTATTCCCTTGGGAGTCATAGGGAACAACCTGGGTGTTAACACCTGTACCTCGCGGAAATTCTCCAGGAACTCCTTGCACAAGTATCCTAACCAG
This sequence comes from Pinus tabuliformis, assembly GCA_031772625.1. Taxonomy (NCBI): domain Eukaryota; kingdom Viridiplantae; phylum Streptophyta; class Pinopsida; order Pinales; family Pinaceae; genus Pinus; species Pinus tabuliformis. The sequence continues at coordinate 744,862,791 of CM062816.1, read as the reverse complement.
TTAAACTGGACCCCCTCTGCACACTGCGCAGCAAGTGCAACCACTTGCGCGGGCATCTCATCCGCATGGCACTTCCACATAACCTTGTCGACCAGTATCTGTGTCACAACTTTGACTGCATTATTGTTGATGTTGGAGATCGCGTAGCCTCTCTTTTTCTTTTCCAGCTTGTATTTCTTTTTCATGGCCTCTGTGATGGCCAAATCATTACTCTTACCCTCTGAAATATCTGATGGGTCTTCCCCTTTGCAAGGGAGGTGCTCTGTGATGGGGATGGGCTCCTCCAACAACAAACACCCATCATGCACCAGGCAGAGATGCTACTTGATGACGAAGATAGTCACTGGGGTGCGATGATAATGCGGCACCCAGAGCAGGTTCAACAACCCTGCCTTTTCTACTCCATGCAACCACTTGTGTGACTCCAACTCGATGACTCCAGCTGTGGTATTTTTCTTCGGTCGCATGACCTGCACAGTCACCAAGTGTGGGAATTTCTCATGGTCCGTGAGATCCCAATCTTCAAATTTAAGACTCGGCACCCGTCCCAAGTGCACTCCTTCAAAAATAATATCATCGGGTAGCAGCGAAGTCTGCAGAGAGCTCTTGCTCTCATCTAGGTCCTTGGGCACCCTTGCCTTCCCCTTCCATGGAGGAACATACACGGGTAGCCTAGTTATAAGGTCTGTGCCCTCGATTTCTTCATCCATGTCTTCATCCTCCTCCTCTTCTATCAAAATGTCCTCAAGGTCTTTCTCCTCCTCATCAGTTTCCAAATTAACCACTTTCTCTTTTCTTCTATGGTCAATTTATTTTGCAATGGGTTTCTAGGGGACACACACACCAGAATCATAGGTTGCTTATCTTTCTTGGGTCTTGGCGTGCGTGGTGATTTAGGTATTTCTGCGACTATCTCGGCGCTTTCAAGGGCATCATCTATTTTCATGGCCTGCGCGGCCTCTTCATCAATCATGTCTCTGATATCCCTGACTTCTTCAAATGTTGCCATCTTGCTTTTCCAAAAATATCTCAACTGCTTAGGTAGGTGCTTAAACAACTTCAACAACTCACAAAGGTTGGGGTTCAAAAATATCTGGGTGCACGACAGCTCAATTCTCAAATGGCCAAGTGTTGTTTGTTTGGCATCCCTTCGCAATTTATAGCGCCTTTTGAATTCGAATTCGACCGTTCCCCCCAAATCCACTCCATTAATGCTCCCTTGGCGGTAGATTTTCCTAAATATCACCCATAAAGTCTGCCTTAACTACCTGTCGCCCACTCCATTTGGTCCCAAACCAAGTATCACATCGCGAATAGTGACTATAACGGTCACTTTCCAGCCAACTCACGTGGCGGCACAACTAACCGTGTGCTGTCACGGACCTTGTAACACTTCGTTCTTGCACACAGTCCTATCATCACACAACTCCTGGGTAGAGTATTTTATAGTCTCGTGCCTCCTTTCAACTGCCTAAAGCACTAAGACTATGCTTCCCCTGGCTAGTCAGGTGGTCGGGCCACCTGTATACGGCTTCAACCGACCCTCATTGACTTTTCTTGGGAAAAGTTCACCTTTTAACTTTACTACCTGCATCGTGCACTTTACCATCTGCATCGCGCCACCATCTGCGATCCCTTTAGTAACATACAGCTCAATCTAAGGCATCAAATTGATCAACCCTCGGCAGTAGTTTCCAAATTCGTCAACATAATCGTGTGCATCATGTTTTCTCACCATGGTCTTTTTATCAATAAAGTCCTTCTTTATTCCTTCCTCGAGCTTCTTGACTTCTTCTTCCGCCATGGTGCTTTTCTCCCTCAACCAAACTCTTTCATTTATGAGTTCTTGGAGCCTAAGATTACCCTATTGGATCTCTGCGTCAAGTCCCAAGCGTTCTTCTTCGAGCCCTTCCGACTACGCGTCCCTTCTTCCAAGGCTCCGCGATCCATCATATCCATGGGCGCTGCGATGTGCAGACTAGGAATGACATACTCCATTGGCATTATAGCGTTCACTCCATAAACCAGCCTAGAAGGTGTCTGTCCCATCAGTTTCTTGCACGTCACCCTATAATCCCATAGGACTATTGGTACCCGCAAGTCTCAATCATTTCGCTGCACACTACGTACCTTGTTCAGCGCTTCACACACTTCATTAAATGCTTTTGAGTGGATAACCTTATGCGTGCGTGTTCTTTGCACACTCTGTCATTCCAACTTGAGGAGCCTTTTGCGCATTCCCCCCCAACACATGCTTATTGACCATATCTTCCAACTCAAAGTTCATGTGCATCCGCGCGGGTTTTTTACCATATGCCTATACCCATCTGGATAGATGCGCACGGACCATCCCGACCATTGTACTTATATGCCAATTGCACTATAGGCTTCCCAAGCCATGTGCGCATCATCCTTCTACATGTGTGCCAGTCTTCAAAGATTCCTTTGTGCGTACCCCACCACCTCGCAGGCGTAGTGCGCAGTACCCAATTCAAGGCCTGGAAATGTTGCTTTTCTAGCACCTCCCTTCAAATTTGTCCAAGAAAGCATCTACCTCACCTAATCCATCATAAGTAGGCAGATCTCTCACTTTTGTTGATACGCAACGCAATGCTCTTGTCATCATATTACAGTTCAACGTGATTACCTCATGTAACCGATTCTGCCATCGCTTTATCTCATCATCTGAATCTGAAGTATAGGAGCTTTTGTGCTCCCACGAAATTTGTCCATCCGCGGTGGGATTTACCCAATCTTGCTCTCGCGCATTTATTTTGTAGATGCAGTCCAAATCGTTGTCGCTTTCATATTCGTGCACTGGCTCTGTATAGCGTGATCCCTCAGCAGGGTCCAAGGGTATCACTAGGTGCACAGACTTCTTCTCAAAAATCATCTTGCACTTCTTCAGATTAATCACCCCATTCATGTCAATGGCCTAATCAATTCCTAAGAGTGCGGGGTAGGGATTGTTGTCATCAACAATCTCTATCACCTCAAAGTCTGCTAGTGCGCTCGCTCCCTCAATATCCACTGTGATTCCCTGCAATCACCCCAGGGGTAATATCTTTTGTTGGTTTGCCATTCGCAACTGAATAGGAGACCACCAAAGCATAGGCTTTCCCATGCACTCCCATGTGTGCTTCAGCAGAACGTTCGCATCCAATCCTAAATCCAAAATTACTTGGTCTATCTCATATTCTCCAATTTACACGTTTAACCTCATTTCTCTCCCCGTCCTAGTCTTATGCTTTCCAATCTTCCGAACTATGCACGGTTCTCCTGGCACTTTCCCAGCACAGCTGTTAATGAATTCCTGTAAGCCCTATACAGCCTTACTATCGCACAATAGCTTCATACATGTTTCCAGGAACATCGTGAGCATAGATGGGTCCATCTCTGGCTCTGGTCTATCTTTTCTTCCTGAAGTGGAGGCATCAGCGAAGCTCTTCTTAGCTTCCATAAAGGTTCCTCGAGCGCACTCCAAATAAAACTCTGCTTTCTTCCTCGGAGCTTTACGAACCCAAGTACTATCTTCAGGCTATTTTCCTTTGTCATCTCCCGTAACAATTCCACTTTGGAGCACAATATTCACATTTGGATCTTCCTCGCGTGGCTCAGACCTCATCATCTGCAGGTTCTGAGTCGGGGGAGGTGGTAGCGCTCCCTTGTCGCATATCCTAGCTATTAACGTAGGACAATCTTTCGTCTCATGATAAAATAATGTACAATACAGACATGATGGACGTGTTGGATGTGTACAATCATTGGCATAATGTCCTGGCCCTCCGCAATTGTAGCATATCAATTGCCCGTGACCTCTTCTAGGTCCTCCTCCACCTCGTCCTCATCTACACCCCTTGAATCTAGTTCGCGCCATACCTGCACTCTGGTCTAGGGGCCACATTTTAGCCTGAACTCTGTAGGTGGGAGTTCTATCCATTATCAGCTCATACCTTCTACAATTGCGTTCATCATGTCCCACTAATCTTCAAAAATTATAGAACAATTGTTGTGAATTCTGCGTGTACTTCTGCAACAAATGGCAGCTGTCTGTAGCATGATTTCCTCCTATTTGGCAAATCATGCACCACAAAGCAGGCACCGCGCTAGGCCCTACTTGTGCAGCAAACCTTAAAGGCATCAGTCCTCCTCCCACGAGGTAATTTGCGAATACTAGGCAGTGGTCCTTATCATGACCTTGACCTTTACATTTTATGCACCACACCTCTTCGCGCACTTCTGGTCGAGTTGTCCTGTCCTGTTTCAGAATTTGCATCTCAAAGCATAAGTTTTTCAACTCCGCATGAATTTGTTGAACTCCCAAGTTAGGATCCTGTATTAGCATCTCATGCAGCCTCATCGCGATCTCTAAGGCCTCTACCTGAGTTGTTTACTTCTGCTGTGACAGTGCGTTCCTCGAATGTGGCATTAGCGATGCTACAAACCATTCGTGGTGTTGTCCATCCGTCAAATTCATATTAGCATCGTGAATCGTACACTTTAGCCTCTGATCTAGCTCCTAAGGAGTCTCACCTGGTAGCATCGTGATCTCCTTGAACCCAATGATCAACCGTGCTTCTGACTTCGGCCTGCAAAATTCCTTAGTTAGCACAGTTTGAATCTCTGTGATTCCTGCATTCGGATTATCACTTGAGTGCTTAATGTACTAGGTCAATGTGCGATCTTGCAGAGCACTAACCAATGTCACTTTCTTAATATTATCATCTGCAACTCCCTGCACTTCCCACACATCTTTTATAATGAACCAAAACTGGTCTGGATCTTCATTTCCTAATCCCTTGAACACATGAAACTTTATCATGCTTTCCATATTAAAACGCAGTGGTACCAGAGGTGCTACATGTGAAGATGGAGGTGATGGCGATGAAATTGGCAGTGGTGTGCGTGGAGGTTGTATGTGCAGAATTCTCTGCCTTATCAAATGGATCGCACTTCGTGGAGAGACCTTCGTGAGCTCTTCCTCGTCCCCTCGTGGAGGTGAAATCAAGGGGCTAGTCTTTAGTCCCATACTTCCTTCGTTTTTGTAAGTTTCTCCACTTCGCGTAGCCCCGAACATCAATGTAACTGCATAATCCGCTTTTTGCACAATAGCATTTTAATCCAAGTATTTAGAGACTTAACATACTTACCTCGCGGTCCTTTGAGAAAGCGTTGCTCTGTCTCGCTATAGCTGACTGAAGTGTCTACCGCGAATTCAATGATAAATCCTCCTATAATTCGATCGAGCCAGGGATCAACAGCACGTGTGATCTTATCCTCCGATGCTTCCAATTTTCGCACTAATTCTGGGGTCCACACAATAGGACAGTCGATCTTCCACCTTCCTTGGTTATCTACTAGCTTCGCGATCCACTCGTACAGCTTAGTAGGGAAAGATGCGAAAGAATATTTCATGGATCTCTATGTATAAGTAGTAATCTAACCACTCTTCCTTTGATAGTCATGGATTCCTATTATCCTGCATCGCGAATTCGTGAATTCTCTTGTCCAACCAGCCTTCAATTTCCTTCTTAGTTGGATTCCAATGATACGACATCAGACATCTCTATGTAGATTTTTGTCCCAGCAACAAAACCATTTTTTGGCTTGAGGGGGCCTAACCCAGGTTCAGAGTTAATTAGCCAAACAAATCCCTGTACAACTGGCCCTTTCGGCAATAGCCCGCGGAGCGCGGAATGAGGTCTCACCCGAAGTAGTATGGGGGGATGCTGGAACCAGGTTTCCACACCCTTGAGATGTCTGAGGGGTCGATTTAGTCCAACTGTGAATAATTTTGTGCACTGTCCTCACCTACGATACCTTCATGACCTGTTATAATCACCTTCATGTAGCCCTAACTAGGGACTGAGGTGCTCTCATGCTGCTAAGGCAACGATCTGCACTATTTCCCCAAGTCACACCGCAAATCTTACTTATGTTCTTACAATTGTTAGTTAACTTTGCGTAAACAGATACTTTATCTTATATTCGCTTAATCAACACAAGCATATAAGTTCACGCATCGTATAAATAGTATAAATGCAAATTATACCCAACACATTCAATGTTCAGAACAGGAAAAAGATACAAGAGAATGATAACAAACTTCTCTTTATTACTTCTCCAATGTTTACAGACTCGACTCACCCTACGCATTCAACTGCAGGGGTCTGCACACTCAGCTGCAGACTACTAGGCCTTTGCACACTCAACTGTAGAGCCTTTTCCTAGTCTACAACCCAAAGACTTGACTCTACACTTTATATCTTCCACTATGCTTCTATTCCATGACTTGATTTACAACTTAGAGCCTCACTCTATTTACACAATCCCATGGCCCGCAAACCATGGGTAGATCTCTAAAGCCAACATTACATTACAAAAATGAGGGTGGACAACCCTATGACTCATTTAAAATCTTCGCGCTCCGTGCCCACAAATCGCAGAGTCTTTACATCGGGTTTAGTCAAAATCTGGGCTTTAAGCCCCAAAACTTGCCTTGGGGGATCCTGTGCCCAACAATCACATATAAGGGTATGAGTATTAACCTTTTAACTTAGTAACCGGAGAACCCACAGTAAAAACCATTTTTTTGTCAACGTTTCAAATCCCAACAAGGATCCATCATCAGGACTATTATTGAATGTTGATAGTAGAAGAGCTCAATTGTGAGAATTGAAGGTCTGCAACTCTTCTTGCTATCTTCACCTTAAATTTTTCGAGTAAAATAATTTCACTCCATGTATCCCCTCCACATAGGGAAATGATTTTGGACTTAAGACTTCTGTGGTTAATATCTTTTAACTTAGTAACCGGAGAACCCACAATAAAAACCATTTTTATGTCAACGTTTCAAATCCCAACAGGGATCCATCATCAGGACTATTATTGAATGTTGATAGTAGAAGAGCTCAATTGTGAGAATTGAAGGTCTGTAGTGTTGGCATTATGACACAGGTTTGGCACTATGGCACAGGTGTTGTCCTTGATGGCAACTCCCTCGGATGGAAGATCTCAATTCAGGCCCTCAGAATGAAAGAAAAAGAGATATATGCAAGTTCCTCTTAACCAAGTCGCGTATACACGCGGGATTGCCGATCAAAAGATGCGTATACGTATGCACGCACTTTCATGCAAGAAAGAGCGCGTACATGTGGGAAAACTTATTTTTTAGTCCTTGGTATTTGGACCTATGGTTTTGGACCTTGGTATTGTGTCCGAAGTGTTGAACCCAGGTATTGGGTCCCTAGTATTGATTCTAAATGGTTTTGGACCATGGTATTGAGTAGGCCTAAGACTATAAAAGGGGAAGGAAATCTTTAGGCAAAGGCATCCACTCAAGTATTGAATATCTTATGAAGAGAAAGATCTAGAATTGGGTTATGGTGCATAGCTGGATCTAAACCAAGGAGGAACCTAAGCGCTAGAAGAAGGAGGATAAGTCCTATGGATGGGTCAAGATCTTAAGGCTTGAATAGTAGTATCTTTGTGCAATTTTGATCTATTATATTTGGCGCATGAATTGATCTATAAATTTGATAATCTGGGTATAACTGATGTCTAAATATTTGAAAGGGTGAATTATCTTTTATAGATCTGTACACAGGTTCGGCACATCAGAGGTGTGTATACACGCTGGTTCAGTAAGTCAAAACTGCGTATACGCTGGTTGGCCTTAATACAGAAGCGTATGCACGCAGGGTCTACATATTGAAGTAGCGTACGTCTCATGAAATATGTTTTAGCTACTTCTGTTTATTGCTGCAGTAGTCTGGGTTCAAGATTGGTTTCTAGTTACTGTATTCTGGTTACAGCATTCAGAGAAGTAATTGTTTGATTCAGTTTTGATTGGAGAAAAGGAGATTGATAGGTGCAGATATATTTGATGATTATTGATGGATCCAGTCTGAAAATTTATGAAACGTGGTCCCTGGAAGTAAAGAGAAGGTTGTAGCCTTTTGTAGGTCAGCACCTACATACTAGTACCTCAGCTAGTACAAGAGCTAAGGCGGTTGTAGCTCCCTTCCAGGAGAAACTAGAGAACGAGAAAAGGTTGTAGCCTTCTGCAAGTAGCAGCCTGCGTACTGGTATAAGACTACACCAGTACAGAAACATTGTAAAAAGAAGTTTCTTATTAAAAGAAGATAGAGACGAATTTCAGCAGGTGGTTTTCACCCTCATTGGATTTCCACCTTATATCTTGTGTTCTTATGTGTGACTACCTGTTCTGTTTTATTGTTCCTGATTACTGTTTATATGGTTTGATGCATAGATTAATGATCAACATCTGAAGAATAATTTAAATTACAAGTTTGTTGGTTATACGCTAGTTTCCTTAACTGCAGTTGCGTACATACACGGTTTTTACTAACTGAAGTAGCGTATGCAAATCTGATTGTAAAATGAAAAATAATTGACCTGATAATACTGATTCACCCCCCCTCTCAGTATTATTTCCAACAATTGGTATCAGAGCCAGTCCTTCAGAAGAAGCTTGATCGCTTGAAGGAAGATCTATCATCATGAGAAACTACGAAAAGGAGGCATCTATCAGGCCACCAATCTTTGATGGAAGCAACTTCGTCTATTGGAAGGTAAGAATCACAGCCTATCTTCAATCTCTTGGTACAGAAGTTTGGGATATCGTGGAAATAGGATACACATTTCCATCAGCAACTCCTATAGATACGGCTGGTAAGAAGCAGTATGAAACAAATGCAAAGGTTGTCAATACTCTATTAGGGAGTTTATCTCAATCAGAATTCGTCAAGGTTATGCAACTCAAAACCGCAAAATAAATATGGGACAAGATCGTTCTGAGCTATGAAGGAGACGATCAGGTAAAACATGAAAAACTACAAACTCTCAGAATTCAATATGAAAATCTCAGAATGCACAATGATGAAAGTGTGGCTAATTATTTCTTACATATAGATGAGATTGTTAATTGTATGAAAAACTTGGGTGAAGAGATAAAAGAAGTTACTTTGGTTGAAAAGGTTCTAAGATCTTTGTCTTCTAAGTTTGAATCAAAAGTTTCTGCCATAGAAGAAAAACAGAATCTACAGAGCATTACCATGTCACAGCTACACGGAATCCTAACTGCTTTCGAAATGAGAAAAGGGGGACCATCGGACATGAGAGAATCTGCATTCAAAGCCTCAGGAAAAGGAGAATACAATGAGTCAGGACATATGTCAGAAGGAGAGGAAGAATCAAACTTTGTCAAGAACCTTCAACGGGGTTCTGGAAGATTCAGAGGTAAGCTACCTTTTAAATGCTTTGCTTGTGGAATAGTCGGTCACTATGTAGCCAAATGTCCTTATAAAGATAAGCTTGACAAAGGTAAGGAACTAGTTAGATGGAACAGAAAACAGAATGTAAGTAAGAAGAGCTATTATACACATGAAGACAGTGATGGATTTTCAAATAGTGATGAATATGAACAATGTAATGATTATAGACTTTTGATGGCTTTTGAAGATGATGATTTCTTGGATGCTATAGATGAAGAAGGTCTTTATGAAGAAATTTATAAACTCAAAGTTTGTTTAGAAGAAAAGAATATGATTATAGATACTCTGACATTCCAACTTGCTGAAAGGGAAAAACACAATGAAAAGTTAGAATGTGAAATTGTGGAACTTAGAAAAGATATTGAGAAAACAAAAGCTCTTGATCTTATATTTGCTAAAGGATTTGAAACTTTAGATGAGATTATCAAAGTGCAGAATTCTCCTCTAATCAAGACAGGTCTTCGATATACTAAAGAAGAATCTCAAGAACAGAAGTCATCCACCTCCAAAATTTATCTTGACACAGCAAGGAGAAGTGAGCAGGTCGACAATCGACGGCAAAGGCATAATGAAGATCACCAGGTAAATCAAGGACAATTTACTTCAAGAATGAACAGAGATCACCAAGTAAATCAGGGGAAATCTACTTCAAGGATGAACAGAAGCTACAACCAACCGCAGGTAAATCATTCTCAATTTGCCTCAAGAATGGATGTCAATAGAAACTACAATCATTTGGTCGGTAGGTTTGATAATCGCAGGAATTTCTTCAATGGCCAATGTTTCTCTTGTCATAACTTTGGACACAAAGCTGCTCAATGTGTTGCCTACAAGACCATCATGACTAGAGAAGCTCAAAAACAAAGGAGTATGACTGGGATCATGAAAAGGACCTACAATAACTTTTCTGCTCTTGAAAATGAAATAGAATGTTCTATTTGTAACAACTTCAGTCATGAAGATTCTGAATATAGGAGTAGGTTTCGGCAAACAACTCAGAAGAAGCAAGCTTCATTGAGTCCCAAAACATGGAGAAAGAAAGAACCACAACCCGAAAGATGTGGTATAGCCTTATATGCGGAAGGACATGAAAATCAGTGGTACATCGACAGTGGATGCTCGAAACATATGACAAGTGATAAAGAAAAACTCCAGTCATATAGTGCCTTAGAAAAAGAAAGGAAGGTCTCGTTTGGAAATGACACCCCTGCACTCATAAAAGGTAAAGGTTCTGTTATTTTGAAACAAAAGGTCAAAGCTGGAAATGTTATGTATGTTGATGACTTAAAGCATAATATATTGAGTGTCAGTCAAATGTGTGATCAAGGAAATGAGGTAATATTTCGATCAAATGGATGTATTGTTCATGAGCTTGATACAGGAGAAACAGTGATCAAAGGCATAAGAACTCCAAATAATCTATACATACTCAAGGGAGGGCAACAATAATGCTATCTAAGTAAGAATGATGAACACTGGCTATGGCACAGAATATTGGGGCATCTAAGCTTGTCACAGATAAGGAAAGCATGCAAATATCAGGCGGTTCATGATCTCCCTGGCATCAGAATTCCAGACAATACAATATGAAAATCATGTCAGTTTGGCAAGAAAACCAGAACTAATTTCCCTAAGAAGGAAGGATCAGCTAGTAAGCCACTTGAACTTGTCCATATTGATGTATGTGGTCCATCTAGGAAAAGGTCACCTCAAGGAGAAGAATACTTCATATTGTTCATTGATGACTTTTCCAGGATGTGTTGGATAGGACTTTTGAAGCATAAAGACGAAGCTTTTGAAAAGTTTAAAGCATTCAAAGCCTTGGTTGAAAACGAATCAGATCGCAGAATCAAATGCCTCAGGTCTGATCGAGGAGGGGAATTTACCTCGGATGAATTTTTCGATTTTTGTGAAGAACATGGAATAAGAAAGGAATTCTCTACTGCAAGGACTCCTCAGCAAAATGGAGTAGTGGAAAGGATGAACAGAACGGTTCAACAAATGTCTCATGCTATGCTTGATGAGTCTGGAACTCCCGCAACCTTCTGGGGTGAAGCTGCATTTTCTGCAGTTACTATTCTCAACAAGACAAATGTCCGAGTGAGCAGCACTCAAACTCCTCATGAACTTTGGTATGGTAAGACTCCCACGCTAAAATACTTCAAAATTTTTGGAAGCAAATGTTACATCAAAAGGACTGATGAAAACCTTGGAAAGTTTGAACCTAGAGCAGATGAAGGCATTCTCCTTGGTTACTCTCCCCACAGCAAAGGATATAAGTGTTACAATAAAAGACTTGGAAAATTTGTGAAAGTATTGATGTAGTGGTTGATGAAGAGGGAAACATTCCTTGGCAGGTAAAATCTGAAGATTTCGAACATGATGAGGACTATCCTTCAACATCAAATCAGACTTATGATGAAGAAGAAACCCATGAGGCACCAGAAGAACAGATAAGGATAGAAGAAAAGACTCCATCTAGGTACGTTCAGAAGAATCATCTAGAAACTCAAATTTTGGGGCAGAAAGAGGCAAGTGTACAAACAAGAAGAACTATCTCAGAAGCTTCAAGCTATCTAGCATTGCTTTCCTCCACTGAACCACGAAATGTAAGTGAAGCATGTAAAGATGAATGCTGGGTCAAGGCCATGAATGAAGAACTTGAGCAGATTGAAAAGAATAATACTTGGGAGTTGGTTCCTAGACCAAATGATAAGAATGTCATAGGGACAAAATGGATATTAAAAAACAAGCTGAATGAAAATGGAGATGTTATTAGAAATAAGGCCAGACTTGTTTGTAAAGGGTATGCTCAACAAGAAGTCATAGACTTTGAAGAAACTTTTGCACTGGTTGCTAGACTTGAGGCCATAAGAATGTTCCTTGCTCTTTCTATCTTTCAGAAGTTCAAAGTATTTCAAATGGATGTGAAATCTACCTTTTTAAATGGAGACTTAGAAGAAGAAGTGTATATTGAGCAACCAAATGGATTCATCCTTGGAAATGATCGAAAACTTGTATGCAGACTTAAGAAGGGACTCTATGGTCTTAAACAAGCTCCAAGGGCTTGGTATTATCGTCTGGACAAATACCTTCATCAACAAGGTTTTTCAAAAGGATCAGTAGATAGCAATCTATATATAAAAATTGACAATGATAAATTACTAATACTTGTTGTATATGTTGATGATATTATCTTTGGTAGCAATGAAGAAGCCATGAGTCAAAACTTTGCCTTGGTGATGCAGAAAGAATTTGAAATGTCCCTCCTTGGTGAGCTCACATATTTTATTGGTTTACAAGTCCAACAAAATAAAGATGGTATCTTTTTATCACAAACCAAGTACCTCAAGCAGATCTTGAAGAAATATGGCATGGAATATTCGAAACTAGTATGTACCCCTATGGTAATAGGATGCAGCCTCAGTGCAAATGATGAATCAGCAGCAGTACATCAACCAACCTACAAATCCATGATTGGTAGTCTACTCTATCTGACAGGAACCCGACCAGACATCATGCATGCAGTGGGAATAGTTGGAAGATTCCAGGCAAATCCAAAGGAAGCACACCTTCAAGCAGTTTAGAGGATTTTCAAATATCTTCATGGAACACAAAACTATGGCTTATGGTATCCTAGAGATACAGATCTCACACTTCATGCATATACAGATGCAGATTGGGCAGGAAGCGTGGATGACAGAAAAATCACTAGTGGTGGTGCATTATTTATGGGTTCCAGACTAGTATCTTGGTTCAGCAAGAAACAAAGTTCAATTGCTTTATATACAGCTAAAGCAGAATATGTGGTTGCTGCCTCTTGCTGCACACAACTCCTTTGGATGATGCAAACTTTGCAAGATTTTCAAATCACTTGTACTCCACCCATCTCCATTTTATGCGATAATACAAGTGCAATCAGTATTTCAAAGAATCCTGTCATGCATTCAAAGACCAAGCACATACCTATCAAGTATCATTTTCTCTGGGAACAAGTTCTTGAACAAAAGGTAAAATTGGAGTATGTTCCCTCCAAGGAATAGGTTGCTAATATACTCACCAAACCACTGCCCAGGAAGACATTTGAATACCTCAGACAGAAGCTGGGAGTAGTTGATGCATCATCTTGCTGTTGAAACTTATCGGTTTCAGAGAAAAGTGGTTGTACACGAGTTTCATGAGGAGCATCTGTGTATATACACTGGTTTATGTGGATACAATCGCGTATATGTTGGTTTGAAGGAAATCAGTGGGCTAGACTCAGGATGAAAAGAGTCTGTTATGGGTCTGACAGAGACCATCTGGCACAGGTTCAGGGGGAGCATATATTCTTCTAATAATGCATTGTTTGGATTATCTTAGAAGATCTTGGTTCAATTTCACAGTTGTTTTGTTTTCAGGTGGAACAGGTGCAAAGGGAGAACATGGTTGCTGGTCTGAATGATGATTGACAGATGCTGCTTATTGATAACTATCATAGTCTTGTTATAGATATTTCGTCTCTATGTCATGTATTTTATTTCTTATCAAGGTCATGTAACAGTCTAATTTGGTTTCCCCACTATGCCTGGGATGGATGATGTAATGTTCTTGTTTTATCATGTGTAAATTCTTGCTGTATCCCCACTTGGTTGGATGGATGAGTCAATATTGGTATATCCCCACTTGGTTGGGAGATTGATGTATATATGAGTATTTGGTGATAGGAAGGTCATTTATGATGTAGAATGTCATGTTTCTTCTTGTAGAACATCTTCTTGCAGACCTTGCCCACAGTCAGGGGGAGCATGGACAGCACAGCAGAACGGAGATTTCGGCATGTACTCAAGGGGAGCATAACCCTTTGCCCTTGATGAAAAATGGAGATAATGACTTTGAGTGACTTGGGGTTGCCATCAAGTCCAAAGGGGGAGATTGTTGGCATTATGACACAAGTTTGGCACTATGGCACAGGTGTTGTCCTTGATGGCAACTCACTTAGATGGAAGATCTCAGTTCAGGCTCTCAGAATGAAATAAAAAGAGATATACGCGTGTTCCTCTTAACCAGGTCGCATATACACGCGGGATTTCCGATCAAAAGACACATATACATATGCACGCACTTTCATGCAAGAAAAAGTGCGTACATATCGGAAAACTTATTTTTTAGTCCTTGGTATTTGGACCTTGGTATTGCGTTCGAAGCGTTGAACGCAAGTATTGGGTCCCTAGTATTGGTTCTAAATGGTTTTGGACCATGGTATTGAGTAAGGCCTAAGACTATAAAAGGGGAAGGAAATCTTTAGGCAAAGGCATTCACTCAAGTATTGAATATCTTATGAAGAGCAAGATCTAGAATTGGGTTATGGTGCATAGCTGGATCTGAACCAAGGAGGAACCTGAGCGCTAGAAGAAGGATAAGTCCTATGGATGGGTCAAGATCTTAAGGCTTGAATAGTAGTATCTTTGTGCGATTTTGATCTGTTATATTTGGCGCATGACTTGATCTATAAATTTGATAATCTGGGTATAACTGATGTCTGAATATTTGAAAGGGTGAATTATCTTTTATAGATCTGTATGCAGGTTCGCACATCAGAGGCGCGTATACATACTGGTTCAGTAAGTCAAAACTACGTATACACTGGTTGGCCTTAATACAGAAGCGTATGCACACAGGGTCTACATATTGAAGTAGTGTACGTCTCATGAAATATGTTTTAGCTACTTCTATTTATTGCTGCAGTAGTCTGGGTTCAGGATTGGTTTCTGGTTACAGCATTCAGAGAAGTAATTGTTACCTCAGCTAGTACAAGAGCTAAGGGGGTTGTAGCTCCCTTCCACGAGAAACTGGAGAACGAGAGAAGGTTGTAACCTTCTGTAGGTTGCAGCCTGCGTACTGGTATAAGACTGCACTAGTACAGAAACATTGTAAAAAGAAGTTTCTAATTAAAAGAAGATAGAGACAAATTGCAGCAGGTGGTTTTCACCCTCATTGGGTTTCCACCTTATAACTTGTGTTCTTATGTGTGACTATCTGTTTTGTTTTGCTGTTCCTGGTTACTGTTTATATGGTTTGATGCATAGATTAATGATCAACATCTGAAGAATAATTTAAATTACAAGTCTGTTGTTTATACGCTAGTTTCCTTAACTACAGTTGCGTACATATGCAGTTTTTACTAACTGAAGTAGCGTATACAAATCTGATTGTAAAATGAAAAATAATTGACCTGATAATACTGATTCGCCCCCCCTCTCAGTATTATTTCCAACATGCAGCTCTTCTTGCTATCTTCACCTTAAATTTTTTGAGTAAAATAATTTCACTCCATGTATCCCCTCCGCATAGGGAAATGATTTTAGATTTAAGACTTCTGTGGTTAATATATTTTAACTTGTTAACTGGAGAACCCACAGTAAAAACCATTTTTCTGTCAATGTTTCAAATCCCAACAGGGATCCAGCATCAGGACTATTATTGAATGTTGATAGTAGAAGAGCTCAATTGCGAGAATTGAAGGTCTGCAGCTCTTCTTGCTATCTTCACCTTTAATTTTTCGAGTAAAATAATTTCACTCCATGTATCCCCTCCGCATGGGGAAATTATTTTGGATTTAAGACTTCTGTGGTTAATATCTTTTAACATAGTAACCAGAGAACCCACAGTAAAAACCATTTTTCTGTCAACATTTCAAATCCCAACAGGGATCCATCATCAGGACTATTATTGAATGTTGATAGTACAAGAGCTCAATTGCAAGAATTGAAGGTCTGCAAATTTTTTGAGTAAAATAATTTCACTCCATGTATCCCCTCCGCATAGGGAAATGATTTTTAATTTAAGACTTCTATGGTTAATATCTTTTAACTTAGTAACCGGAGAACCCACAGTAAAAGCCATTTTTCTGTCAACGTTTCAAATCCCAACAGGGATCCATCATCAGGACCATTATTGAATGTTGATAGTAGAAGAGCTCAATTGCGAGAATTGAAGGTCTACAGCACTTCTTGCTATCTTCACCTTAAATTTTTCGAGTAAAATAATTTCACTCCATGTATCAAGATATTAACCTACTTGTAACAAGATAATTAAAGGAGGAATATACCTCTCTTCATCAGTAAATATAATAAATATGATATTTTTATTGATTCATCAATAATAATAAAATCCCAATGGAATTGCTTCAATCATGAGACTCCTATAATGAATGTTGCAGCAAGAGCAGCCACTGTTACAATTTCATAAGCATATTATTCTTCAAAAAGTTCCAAATAAAACAATACACTTGTCAAAATTTGGCACAGTAGTTGTATGCTACTATCATTAAATCACAAGAATGCACCCATGAATACATGCATCTCAGACGAAACTTATTATGCTCACTTGCACAAAATCCTACAGAATTAGTCACTGTAAATTGTTTACGAAAACAACCACCCCCCACACCCCCTTATTTTTTTTAGGATAGCTTTAGATAATAAAATTAACAATTGTCCTGTCCGCATGGGGTAGCTCAAGTGGCAATGGCAGTGGAAATGAAGTCTCACGGAACCGGAGATCCTGGGTTCGATTCTTGTGCTACCCTCCCTGGAAATGGGGTGAATAACGGACATGTAAAAAACTCGAAAATGAGAAGGTCCCACCTAAGCTTACAAAAAAAAAAAAAATTAACAATTGTCCTATTCTCTATTCACACTTCAACAAATTATTAAATTCGTTTTCACATTCAAAAATTTGCAAACATAGGAAGCTACATCCATTAAATAACCTATTCAAAAATTTCTAGTACATAAAAGCTACAGTTCGTAAGATTTTTACTATAACAATTTATATGCACAAAAGATAAAACCATTGAGGCCTTTTGACAGATACTTTGCAAGCTACAGCCATTGAGGCCTTCTGAAAAACACTTTTCAAGAATGCAATTTATAGCTATTGAGGCCTTTTCACAAACACTTTGCAAACATGCAATCTAAGATTCTTACTCAACCTATTTAACTCATAAAATTAATATATTAAGACTTCAATTGTTGGCATATTAAAATAGGGACTAATTCATCTTAATCCTTCACCAAAAACTTGACAATAGATACACACAATTGGCAACAGCAATATGCAAAATCGCCCAGATGTACGATCTAGTTTTTGAAAAGCATTTTTTTAATCAAATGGAGGCTACAGGTCCTAAATGCATGGATACCCCCTGATGTTGGGTTGAATCACATCCAATACACCCAAGAATGCAATTCTTTAAAACAACAAAATTTGGATCCATAATGTCTCATTTACCACTTTTGTCAAACACATGGAAAACAAACATTCATCTACAACTCTACATGAGGAAAGACAACCCAGAATTATGCTACTAAGTGTCTTTCATTGATTTACGCATTTCTAAATCCACCATATGAGTCTTTGAAACATTTTACAATCCCACAAGTTACTTCCTTTGACATAATTTGACAAGCTTATTGTAGCCACTGCTACAATTTGACAAACACATGGCAGACCTGAATGCTACAACCATTAAGGCCTTATGTCAAAATTCTAATAGTACTATACCAAAAACTTGAATCAAAAACATTGAATTATTAATAAGAATGAGACATAAGCCATAACTAAAAATTACCTTAAGCCTTTGATCTTCCAAACCATATTTTGTGAGAATTCGGTGACCCTAATTCCTTCTACAACAACTAATTAAATTTCTCCTACTTATTAATTTATGAATCAAGTTATTTACATTGTTACACAGTAAACATTGAAATAAAATCTATTGCAGCTTTCACAATATAAAATATTGTAGAAACAAAATACTACACAGGAGAGAAATAAACACACACACACAATTACATTGTTGTTTTTGGACCAATGTCCCCGGAAAAACCCAATGTGGGAAAACCAATGAAGAAGCTAAGGGTTTTAATTATTATGCAGTAGTAATATGAGTACAAATATTTAGATGCCAAAATTGGCAATCGGATATAGAGAATAAACTGGCAAAGAGGTAGTGATAAATGTTCTCACATTTTTATTAGAGATCCAACATTGATCAGGCTCTGGATGGCTAGCCCCACACTACCCCTATGCAGTCTCTACGTCAGCCTATGTAGATCTATGTCATAGCCTCTAAGAACTGCATCACCTCCTCCTCTAATCTTATGTTGACTAGAACGTCGACCCTCTGGCCCTCCAGTCTCACACCATGGCTTTTGGCATTGGATCTCGCCTCTCCCATCAAAATTATGGACTCCCTCTGAAGCACTATCTTGCCTTTGCATGGAAATCTGTTGCCTCTTTGGACCTCTTGATGCCTTCTCTGCCTTACACTCTCCGGAACTGGACAAATCCCCTCCGGTCTACTATCCCTTCCACTCACTACAAGAATATCACTCAATCTCTCTCCAATAACTCAGCACTACTACTCTTGAGAAATTTGATCTCTAGATCTCATTCTCTCGGTGTGTTCTCCAAGTGCCCATCAATTTCCTTCTTATAATCTCTCATTAGAGCACCAACGGAAAATATTAAAACATAATCAAAGGCTAAGATTAACTAGGAGTTGATCCTCGTCTTCTTCTAGAAGATTCGCACCAAATTTAATTAATACCCTTTAATTAATCACATTTCCTAAGTTTAGACTTAGGAATACATTAAAAATGATTAATTGTTTAATTTAACCATCTCTAGGTGTAATTTTCTCAAACTGTTTATGGGTCTTGGAGAATGCATGTGTCTTAGCCTCTCTACAAAATATCAAGTCTATAGCACATCCGATGCTACATAAATCAACACGCCCTCTTAGCGAGGAATGAGCTCTAGTGCTGCAACCTACTGAAACGTCACTCTTTCTCTGCACCATCTCATGTTGCATTGTTGATGTCTACTTGTTGTTGCCCACCAACTACTGCACAAATCTTATTGATGCATTCGTGTTGCTACTGGCCCTGTTGAACTTATACCAACACTGCATCTGCACTACAACCTTCTCCAACTTTTGTTGCTTTAACTGCAACAACTGCAATGGAAAAGCATCCAAAACACTGAACCAACTGTGGTTAGTATGATGCATCCGTCATTCGATTTCTGACTGCTGCTAGCCTCTACATTTTCACTAAAGCCACTATGTTGTTGTTGACTCTGCATTATTCCATTTGCACTGCTTCCAAATTTGTTTTGTGTTGCTCTGTCTCAGACTGCTAGTAGCTATTACATTTATCACTCTAGCACCTAACTGCACCAACTACCACTAGTCCATCCTGCTACTACTGACTATGGGCTCTTGTAGAAAGGTATTGATTCAAGATGTGGACCTCCTCAAGAATCCTTCCCATATTGTAGATCTCTAGGGCTACAATTTCCAGATCACCCCACCTCACCCCTAGAGGCATCTTGGTGATCATGGAAATCTCTTCCTCCAATTTGGAGGACGGCCTATTGATCTCAGCAGATACAGCCTGATGATCCTGCTTCTCCTCTCTTTCCTTATTTCTAAGAGGACAACGAGTTTTGTAGTGGCCAAGATCACCACACCTAAAGCACTTTATCTTGGAAACGTCCTTCTTCCTCTTGTGCTTCTCATGTTGCCCCTTAGATGTGAGGGCCACATATTCCTCCTCCTTTACTTGTTTCATCCCATTGTTGTTGCTGGCACCACTTATGGTGCTCTTCACCAGATCTCACCTCATCTCCTCCTGTTGCAGATCAGCCCACACATGTTCCCAGTTTGGTAGTTTTTCTCTTCCTAGGATACTCTAGATGAAAACTTGCCATTCTTCGGAAACGTTTTTCAAATCTAATCATACAAACTCTATAGGCTGTGGCATTGTCCCTATTGAATCCAGCTGATCACGAACATCCTAAAGCCTAGTAAGGAAGGGTTCTATACGCTCCCCCTTTTGCATCCTCGTGCATCTCAGCTTCTCCTCAAGATACATCTTCCGCTGCTTGAAAGATCCTTTGTATGGTGCAGCAAGGGCTTCCCACATCTGTCGAGCAGTATCTTTGCCAACTATGTGAGAAACTATGTGATCTCTAACTCCATCGAGAATCAATCGCTTTTCTTTCGCAATCTCCTTCTTGTATTTCTTAAGTGGATATACATCGGCAGGTACATCTACCACACTATCAATATAATTTTTGAGATCATGCTCATCTAGAAGGCAGGAAATTCTAGCCTTCCATATCTCATAGTTGGAGGCTCCATCCAACCAATCTTGATCTCTCAACCTAGTTGATTCCATCTCTCTAAAAAATTCCAAACTTCTTTTTCTTCTCCTCTACACAACTACTACCTGACTATTCGCGCTCCCTTTTGGAGTGAGAAATCCTACACACAACTACTACTGCTCTACTGAAAAAATTCAAACTTCTTGGCTAGAAGTCCTGTGAGGAAAGAATTCCCTCAATGTGTGCTCTTATTTCCTTCTGATGCTATTTTTCCAGCGACTGTTGCAAAATGACTACGTCCCAACTGAAGATCTTCTCTACGTGGAATTTGTTGCATTGTTCCCTCTGCCTCTACGAATCTTCGAACCAGAAAATTTAGTCTCTGTCAACTCACTCATAGAAGTAATTTTCCATGAAAATTATCCCTCCTAGCCAATGGACTGCATAGCCTCTCTAGGGTTTTGAAATGTTTCCTACGTAGTGATTTCGAACTCCCTCTTCTGCCTACAACTAAGCTCTTATTTTCTTCACCTGCACTCTGATACCATGTGAAAATTCGGTGACCTGAATTCCTACTGCAGTAACTGATTAAAATTCTCCTACTTGTTAGTTTCTGAATCAATTTATTTATAGTGTTACACAATAAACATCGAAATAAAATCTAATGCAACCTTCACAATATAAAATATTTCAGAAAAAAAATATTGCATAGGAGAGAAACAAACACACACACAATTACACCGTTGTTTTTGGACCAATGTCCTCAGAAAAACCCAATGTTGGAAAATCAGTGCAGAAGCTAAGGGTTTTAATTATTATGCAGTAGTAATCTAAGTAAAAATATTTAGATGCCCAAACTGGTAATCAGATATAGAGAATAAATTGGCAAAGAGGTAGTGAGAAATATTCTCACACTGTCACTGGCAATCTGACATTGATCAGGCTCTAGATGGCTAGCCCCACATGGCCTCTATATAGTCTCTACGTTAGCGTACACGAATCTGTGTCACAACCTCTAGAAATTGTGTCACCTCCTCCTCTAATCTTCTACTGACTGGAACTTCGACCCTTTGGCCCTCTAGTATCACACCCCGGCTTCTGTAACTCGATCTTGACTCTCCCAGCAAAATTACAGACTCCCTCTGAAGCACTTGACTACCTCTCTGAACCTCTCAATGCCTTCTCTGCCTTGCACTCTCCTAAACTAGAAAAATCCCCTCTGGTCTACTATCCCTGCCCTTCACTGCAAGAATATCACTTGATCTCTCTCCATAAACTCAGCGCTGCTACTCTTGAGAAATTCGATCTCTAGATCTCACTCTCTTGGTTTGTTCTCCAAGTGCCCATCAAGCTCCTTCTTATAATCTCTCGTTGGAGCACCAATGGCCAAGATTAAAACATAATCAAAGGCTAAGGTTAACTAGAAGTTGATCCTTGTCTTCTTCTAGAAGATTCACACAAAATTTAATTAATGTCCTTTAATGAATCACATTTCCTAATTTTAGACTTAGGAATGCATTAAAAATGATTAATTATTTTAATTAAACCATCTCTAGGTGGAATTTTCCCAATCGATTTCTAGGTCTTGCAGAATGCATGTGTCTTAGCCTCTCTACAAAATCTCGAGGCTAGAGGACATCCGATGCTACAGATATCAACATAGTTTAGCTACCATTATTTTTGCATTTTCTTTTAAGGGTTGATTATGTATTTCCTCCAGGTATATTTTGGGTACATTTCTATTTTCTTACTTCTCTTGTAAGCTGCAAGTTAGCACTTATTCATGCATAAATATATAAATTGGTAGCATTACTCATTCAAGGATTGTTCCAAACACTTTGCTAACATACCCTGAAACCCTTTCCAAAATGCATCTAATTACCTATTTCAATTAAAACAACACAAAACTATAAGTCATGAAACTCTTACCCAATCTCCTTCACAATTCTTCATTATAAGTATTGTTAGTAAAATTTGGCTTTTCTTCCCCAGTTTGCTACAATACTAATGTTAGTACAATAAAATACACCAATAATATTTCCAACTTTATGTATAAGAATCCATACATATAAATTACTCTTAGTCTTCATTCTCAACTTAGTCAATAAGCTTCCATATAACATAAGCTTAAACCAAATTTACATGCTCACAAAAATTAAAATTTCTACAATTCTTTATGCTAATATTATACTAAAATTTCAAGGAAATTAAATTTATACCTGATGTGATATTCAATTCCAACTGCTGAAATCATGCCCCATCCCTGATTCCTTAACCAACTTATTTGAACCATCCGGTTTTCCTCCCAACCATATCCAAGAAGAAATTATCCCCCTGGAACCCCCAAGTTGTATAATCTCACAAGCAGTACCAAAATATAGCAGTAGAGAGACATATAAGGCAAGATGAGGAAGATAAGTTTCACTTCCTCTCAATACCACTCATGTTCAACTCCATTGGGTAGAGCTAATTAGTAATTTAGACTATCATTTGGATACTCTCCAGGTCTCCCCTTCTCATAATATTCTTCAAATCTCTCCAACTCTTAGTATCACAATACACCTCCTTTTCCCCCAAGTGAGAATTCATGAGACACATATATAGGAGGAGTAATATGCATGTTTTGAGAAAAAGTAACATATTCCATTTAGAGGAGTGTAACTCATTCCATTAAGGACATGTATGCATGCCTTAGTTAAGGAGAGTATAGCATATGCATTAAAGAGAGCATAAGAGGAATCTTTTATGACGTGCTTTTAATAAGTGTAAGAGGAATATACCATGTATTTGATGAGTGTGTAAGAGAGAGTGTAATGTATCATCAAGAGACAGTAAAGTAGAGCCATGACAGTCATCAAGGAGAGGTGTGAAGTGTTTGAGGTGATGAAGGTGACTTGTAATTCACTTTAATAGTAATATCATAGTCCCATAAAAGATAATATTATTATTATTAATATTAATAATATTGATGATTAAGTCAAGATTGAACTATTAGTATTGACTAGTGATAAGTTAGGTGATTTTCCTTTGACTACACTTTATTACCAATTGATGCAAGGTGATTTACTATTTTTGGAAAGTCATACTTGATATGCTAGACATTACTTTCTATTTTTAGAAAGTCACTCCAGAATTGTCAAAATGAGATTTTACTAAGGAATTTCATCCCTAAGTTGCTCATGAGTGGTATTTTTCTTTTGGAGAATAGGGATTCCACATCCCTATCACATGCATCTCCGTTCCTTAGTAGATTGAGGACTTTGTTCCCTGATCTACTTGAAGGATCCAAGATTCCACACCTTGATCTTTTAAATATTCTATATTATGCACCCTAATCCTTTTAATATAGATCCAAGGCTCCATGTCTTTATCTTTCATGGATTTAGGACTACAGGCCCTAATTTCCATGGATTCTTATGTACTCTTCTTTTAAACTCCATGCTTCACCTTAAAGTACTGATTGTGAACTCATACTCATCTAACGGTTCGTTGGTAAGTTCTTCTTCCAAGACCAATAATTATGCATGACTTCCACAGTCATTTTGGTTTTGAATAAATGACTTCCATAATCATTTATAATTTGAATATCCTTGTTTTCAAATAACCACGTCCCATGCCACATCCTGATCAGTACAATATTAAGCATAAATAATCATACAAATCATGTATCATGACTTCCACAGTTATTTATAATTTGAGCATCCTTGTTTACAAATACCAAGCCCCTTGTCACATCCTACTCAATACAATATTAAGAATATATAATCATACAAATCATGTATCATCCATAAATCATAATTAACCATATGTTCCACATAACCATGATCATCCATGGATTTATGTGTCTTAATCTTGGATCACCATCCATGTCATACACCTATGTCCAAACTAGGATACCAAAAGAGAAAACATTGATAATATTTACTTAACCAAAATCATTATTTATCATAAGCACGTAGCAACTGTGACACCTAAACAAGGTCTATAGCATACAAGCATATACATAAGTCTGACATGCATACTCTTTATGTTACTACATCAAAATCACCCTCTCCAAGTGTCATCAAAGTTATATCACCAAGAATGGACACTACATATTATAACTATATATAAATAGTGAAAATTCAAACTTCCTTGTCATTTGGAAATGGTTTATTATTATGAATGGCAATAACTATATTGCAGGTCTTACATCTACCAAGCAAAGAATAGCACCGGATTATTATAGAATGTGTACTTGAACTCATATCATTGTGATTCTTGAAGATTTGAATCTCTTTAATAGCTAAGAGGAATCCATGTCTATTTGAATCAATGATGAGCCTTGTGAAATCTAGAGCTGTCTACATCCATTCAAATGGGCTCACACCTTACCGTAATCCATTGAATGAATGTGGAAGCCCAAAATCCTTAGTCTTGAAAACGTGTTTTCCAAATTGCCAAAACAATTTTATTTTTATTAACACTTGATATCTTTCATTTAATTCTTACTAATTTGATAAATTGTAGGAATTTAAGGCTAACATTAGCATTTCAATGGAAAGAGTAATTATTGATTTCAATAAGTTACAATAGTTGCTAGAAACTTGGGATTCAAAGTCCTTAACTTTTTGAGGCTCTCTATTCATTCAAGCAAACTTTTTTATATTTTTTTCTTTGTCTCTCATAATTAATGTTTTATGTGTGCATCCTCAACTAGCATAGTTCAATCTTAACTCTAGATCTACCAAGCATCGAGAGGGATCAAATATTTTGAGGTGCAAACCTTATCTTGTTCGCTCAAAAAGATGTTTGCATCTTGAGAGATTTGATCTCTCAGAGCTTGATATATCTCAAGGCGCAAAATTATTTTTAAATGCAAAACTTGAGGAAAGGTTTGCACCTCAAGATATTTGATTTTACTGGGGCTCTTAATAAATCTAGAGTTAAGATGGATCTAGGCTAGTTTTGAGCAAAACAGTAATAAAATGTTTTAACTATAAGAAAAAAAATTACTCATTTTATATAAAATATAAATAGTTGGCTTTGGAATATTTTATTTGTGATTCATCTTCTCCATATTAAAATGTTAATACATGCCCCCTCATATTTATAAGTAGAAAACACCTCTCATATATATAACTATATTTTAAAATGTTACATTTTTACACACACGTAATGAATTATTTTTGCTATTAATATTTTTTTTAGTGTTACATGTCAACTCCATATTAAACATTGAAAGAATTACAAATCTCTGTCTTGAATTATAAAGAACCAAGGACTCTCTCTCTATTTTTTTCTCTATAAAAATTATGTTATCTAATATAGATTTTGAAATATTTTATTTATGGTTGACACTAATTTTTTGTTATTAATATGTTTTTGTTTTAAATATTACATGCAAATTGAATATACAATGAATTACACAATGTATATTATCAAGAATTTTACATGTTACCTATAAACTCCATATTAAATAGTGAAAAAAAAAATTATATCTCTCTCATCTTAAGAAATGAATCATTTTTTTTAGCTTTGATTACTTTTGCCTCTCTATATAAAATTGATGTAAAATTAAAATGGAAATTAAAATATTTTATTTATAGTTAAAATTGATTTTTTTATTATTATTATTTTATTAATTTTAAATCTAATATTATTGGACAATATCTCCCTCATATTAAACTGTAGAACACCTTAACAATTTTATTATTCAAATAATTTAATTTTTAATAAAATAATAACATTAAAAATAATTTTAAAAAGCAATATATTTTTCATAACATTTAAAGTTTTATTACTGGCTAAATTACCTTTATCATTTTTAAATTTTCCAAAAAAATCCACAAACTTATAATCTAGACACATTGAATTTTACCTAAAAATTCCATAAAATAAAAAATCCAAACATATATATAAATAATTTAATTTTTCGTTATTATTTATAATCTTAATATTAAATCATAATTTTATATATTCAAATCCTTTAACTTGTACACTTAGATATTTTTATTCATCATTCATTATATCTTATCATTGAATGATTAAATATTTTTTTCAAATAAATATTTAATAACAATATATTATCTTCCGAAGTCATTGCATTCATGTTTTTTGGAATCAATTTTTCGAACCAACCTCTGTGGTTTATCTTGATGATGAACCACAAAGGTTGGTTCGAAACGTTGATTCCAAAAAACATGAATGCAATGATTCCGGAAGATATCACCACACAAAATATAGATCGCAGAAGCCTCAAATCAATAACAACATGTTACTTATTGAGTCCATATTCACATCTATGTGATTAAGGGGTTATTTTTCCTTAAATCCTTTACCAAACAACCTTAGGTCATCTACCCTCTTCCATTTGCTCAATTTTTTTAAATACCTTATGACTCACACAATAGCAATTGCTTCAATAGGATCAACCCCTGTTTCACTTAACAAGATAACATAAGGAACTGCACTTTTAATCTTGAATTTGTTTGTAATCAAACGCTTCTGAATTTTCTCAATTTGTTTCCACTGCATGTCAGATGTACTGTTGGCCCATAGTTCACGACCATAGAGGATCACCGGAATCACTAGAAGCCCAAAAAGAGTTTGAGTGGTTTTCCAATCCCATAACTCTGCCTCTCTACACCTATTTTGAAAAGCATAAAATGCTTTCCAACCCCCCAAAGTTCTTTTCTTTCTACAACCATCCCATCTTAGATTTTTGTTGAAGTCAATTTTGAGCTATTTGTAATCTGCAACTTCTTCCAAAATGTTGCCTTCAAAGTAGAACTTATGTTGGTTATGTTTTCTTTTTTTCGAGAAATCCATTACTTTATTTTTGTTGATATTGATTTGCATCCCCACACTTCTACAAAAATGCTCAAGGGATGGTAGGTGCTCTTGCAAACCAAAAGCCGATTTAGAAATTGGAATAAGGTCATCTGCATACAAAAGAAGTCTTATAACAAACATGCCCAAATATATACCATCACCGCCTTGGGAATTTAACCACTCCTCAAGCTTGTCGATATATAAATCAAAAAGGGTAGGAGACAGTGGGCAACCTTGCTTGACCCCGATATCACTTCTAAAACTTTCAGAAATGCCTACTAAAGTTCTAATTTTGACTTTCACCTCTTCATACAGCTTATGCACAGCTGCTCTCAAATGTTTAGGAACCCCAAGTTCCTCCACTCTGTGCCAAATCTTATCTGTAGGAACCATGTCAAATGCTTTTCTGAAATCAACAAAGCAACAAAAGGCTTCTTCCTTTTTCTCCTAAAATTTTTCGATGATGTGCCTTAAAGTTATACAATGATCAACTATGGAATGTTTAGGTCTAAAACCTGCTTTCCCTTTAGCACACTTATCTCTTTCTTCTGCCCACTTGCTAATTTTATTTTCTAACATGCTTCCAAAAATCTTTGCAAACAAAGGATTTATCATATGGTCCTATAGTTGGTGGGACGATTAACGTCACCGCTCTTGAAAAGAGGTATTGCCAGACTAGTTTTCCAATCTATGGGGAGCCCCTGTTGTATGATGTTGTTGAAAAAATTTGTAATGTGAGGTGCAAGAATATTTGAGCCCCACTTTAGATATTTTTCTTGATTTTAGCTAAGTCTTTTGCTTTTCCAACACTCAACTTCTTGATACCCATCTCTACCTCTTGCACTACGAAGAGTTTAGTATCAGTGTTGACCAAGGGGGGAAGGTCAACCTTGGGATCCTGCTCATAGAGTTGTCTTGCATAGTCAAACCATTTAGAAGTTGTAATACTATTTCCAATTGTATCTTTCTCGGTTGGAGCTCCTTCCAAAATAATTTGGGATTATTTTCCCAAGGAATGTTTGTTCTCCCCTCCTTAAAACCATGAAATCGACCTTATTCTTGCTTAATAACTCCTTGTAAGCTTTGAGCTTTATGTTATCCTTGTTGAACTCGTTCCACATTTTCCTTGCCTTTTTGCATTCCTTGTCAAACCAAGCATTAACCGGAAAGTAATTTGTTTCAGACTTCTTAATTTTTGCTCTTTTGTTGGCAAATCGAGAAAGCAAAATTTTAATTTTTCCAACTCTCACATAGTCATAGCTAGGGTTCACACTTTGGCTAAAGCCTTAAAATACCTATACTCAAAAAACCATAAATGTCAATTTAGTGATTGATTTTCAAAAAATTGAACAATCTTTTTTAACCAAGGTTGATTAGAAACAACTTTATGGTATAATTAATTTTTTTCAAAATTGAGAAAATTCTGATTATAAATTGTTTCATTTATATAATTTAAATATTTTGAATAAAATTATTAAAATTTGAAAAAATTATAATTATAAATTATTAAGTTTATAAAATCCAAAAGTTTTGGGATATTTTTAATATTAAATTTATTTTTGAATTAAAAATATAATTTAAATAATGAAACACTCTCATATCATAGAAATTTATATAAATTAAGTTTTAATAAAAAAAAATCGAAAACTCACTTTGTTAAATTATGCCTTTTCTAATTTTTCAAATAAAAAAATTAAAAATCTTAAATTTAAAGGAAAAATGAATGATTAAGAAAAAAAAAAAAAATCATAATCCTTTTTTTGTTATACCGTATTTAGGAGTTGAAGAAATAATCTATGTCATTGTTTAAACAACATTGAGAAAATTAATGTCCATTGGTCCTACTTCTATCTACACATATTTCATAGAGTACGTGGTGTATTAAATCTAGCATCAATGAAACCATGTTTTTTTTGTTACGTGAGGTTATGCTTTTGTTAATATTAATTTGGTTTGGATTGGTAATTTAAGTGGTTAGGAGTATGGTTTGTATTTTTATTTATCTGAATTCAATTCCAAGGGACATGTTTGGTTAAGAGTAGGCTCGAAGAGTAAGTGTCTAGATCTACGTGAGGTCTTTTCTTTAGCTAAGTCATCAATTATTGGTATATTGGTATATCTCCCTTGGGGGTTGTTGGATATATTCTTGGTGTTACAATGTAGTTGGAACTCCCTAGTTTGTATGTTGTTATAGTGACATCCGAAAATATTTGATCTTGGACCTCTTGGTGTTATAATTGTAGTAATAACTCTCCTAGATTGGTAAATTTGGCTTGCAGGTATTGGATATACTCCTGGTGTTATAGTGGCAACATGAAATCTTTGATCTTGGACCTCGTAGTGTTATAATGACAATTGAAACTTGCCTAGATTAGTATATTTGGCTTACACATTGTTGGATATACTCTTGATGTTATAGTAACATGTGGAAGATTTTATCCTAGACCTGGCTAAATTACTCCAACATATTATCCATTCACTATGGTTTTAAAAATAAAAATAAAAATCCAAAACATATAAAAAAATGTAATATTTTAAATTATTTTCCGATTTTTTTCATGACAATTCCATATATAATATCTATAGAATTGGGGTTGTAGTATATCTAAAGAATCAATTTATCCAAAAGCAATTTGTAACATACAACCTCAAGATTAAACGAAATACTTGTGGCTATGATTAATTATATCATGTATAAGAAGAAGTTATACAACATGGAAGTCAAGAGGTTCCCTAAAATTGCTTCTAACTCTAGCCAAAAAGCCCACCTTTGGCTCAAGCAATGTTGGCATAAGGATGTCTAGTCTTGGCTAGACCACTAGGGGGTAAAGGAGGAAATCATCTTAGAGAATAAGGATAATATTAAAAATATTATTACTTCTAAATTTAAACACAAACTTTGCTGGAAAATGCAGTATGGAAAATATTAATTCAGATTTTCCTTATCCTTAATAATTGCTTATGATCTTTATTCATCTTCTTGTGTTCTCTTTATTAGTTCTTCTTCATCAAACAATTATCAAGAGAAAAATAGTAAAGACAATTGACAAAGAGATTAGGCTCCAAGCCGGGGAAAAATCCCTTCAAGGGGAAAACCCAAAAAATCTCTTCTCTTCTTATAGAATCTACTTCAAATGAGACAATCAAGACCCAAACCCTAGACCAAGTCCTCCTCCAAGTACCAACTCAACCCTCCAAGAAATTCTTCTTGTAGGATCTGACTAACAAGGCTCAATCCTTCTTCAACCAACTTCCAACATAAACTTTGTCCCCAACTCTTACCCTAAATTTTGACCTACAACTTTGGCCCTATAGTTGTTACAAAAACCCTAATTCATCTCTTTAGGAGATTCTCCTTGAGCAAGACAAATCCTCCCAAGGTCAACGAGGTCAAAACAAAATATTTTATCTTCCACCAACTTGATACTACAACTCGATCTCCTACAATTCAGACCTACAATTTCGACCTTTCTTGGAGCTGCAGAAACCATAGATCTTGCACGTGTGAGAGAGATAGAGCCCAAAAATATATATTTTTCCTTCTTCTTGACTTCTAGACCTTTGTTCTTCTTTTATTCTTACTTCCCAGATGCAAATGGAACCTTTTCTTGAGAGATCGAACTTGTGAGAGAGTGAGTGACAAATGAGGTCAAATTTAATTCTTTATGTAGCCTTTCCAAGGGGTCAAATTCCCTTCTTTAGGTCGACTTGTAGATGCTAGGTCTGACTTGTACTTTTGGAGGTTTCCAGGACTTTCTAGACTCAAAATAAAATTAAAAAATCACAAGATATATTTTTCCCAAAAGGGTCTTCTAATCATGATGTTGACTCTCTTGACTCATGACAATAAATCCTATGACCTAACAAACCCTAGAAGCATGCAGAACATGATTTTACCTAGAAGACCATCAATAATGAGAATGAAACCCATGCTTTAAAATAATAACTTTTATTTTTTTCTTTTGTTTGTTACATAAAATACATATTGAAATGAGTACAATAACAATTATGAAGACTGAAACTAGTTACATTTCCAACACACCCTCTTAACTAGGGAGGTATTCATAATTGTACAACCAATATAACTTCATTCTCATACTGAAGAGTTCTCATAAGAAGAGTCAAATTGATAAGCCAACTGTAAGGATCATCATTATACCTAGCACTATCTCTGAGGCCTAACTAGACAAGCTCAATCTTCATTCAAGAGCATTATGTTGGGAGGCATTGCATGTGATATCGCACTACCTCTACAAGGCACATACCCCATCTGGATGTTCACTAAGTATGTCCTTTTAGGACTATTCTTATCTTGGATTACGAATCCTCAACGAATGTTAGTCCTCTTCGACCACTCTTATCTTGGATACATGGCATATCCTTAAAGAGTGTTGATACATGTCCTTTCTTGGATGTTATATCCTCAAGCAAACCACAAATTCTTATCCAATCCTCCACCATTCTCTCTCTAAGGCCTTCACTTATACTTGCGGTTGTTAGTCCTGGTCAAGTGCATGGCACATGAAGAAGAGAATTCACATGTGATGTCCATCACCACTTCCTCTCAACAACAGAGAATATTCCTATTCCCACTTGACTAGGTCATAGATCCTGTTAAGGAGACTCTTTTACTCCCTCTCAAACATAGAGGAGATCTTTGACTTCTTTATAATATGAGAACTCATAATACAATTTCTCTAACTTGTTTCCATAAGAGTATCAACTACTTATTCTTTCTGGAGATAACTGCATGGCTCCCTCTTTTCTTTGTATCTCATTTATCGAGCCTTCTTCTTTCCTGGGTATCATGGAGTCATCTACTTCCTTTGACAATCTCAATCTTGTACATCCCTTTCATATTGACATTGTCAATGGAGGCATTATATCGAGCCTTACTAAACTTCAAGCTAATCATAGCTTACTCAAGAAATATATCCTTTGTTATTGCACGAACTTGACCTTCAGGTTATCTTCTCGCACTACTACCTTTCAATCCCAAGAGGAAAACATCTTGACTTCATAATTGCAAAATATTCTATGTTTAGTCCAATATTTTCGGGACAAGGATAAGTTCATTTCAATGCATTTGTTTAACACATTTCCCAAGTTAGAGAGAGCCTCCTGGAAATCACACCCATAGGGTGTGAAGTCATCCATATAAATTTCTACTATATCATGGACTAGTTCTGCAAATATACTCAAGACTGCTCTTTGGAAAGTGGCAGGGGTATTGCATAGACCAAAAGGAAGGACACTATAAGCAAAATTACCCCAAGGACAGGGTGAAGGTGGCTTTATCCTGGACATGTGGGCTGGTTTGGATTTGATTGTACCCGCTGAATCCATCCAGGAAAGAGAAGAACTTCTTTCGTGCCAGGCCATCTAACACTTGGTTAATGAACAGTAGAGGAAAATGGTCCTTCTTTGTGGCTTTGTTTAGCTCTCAATAATCCACACAAATCCTCCACTTTCCATTTTTCTTTGGAACCAGCACTAGAGGAGACACCCACTCACTGTCCAAGATAGGGTAAATGAATCCTGCATCCAACAACTTCTGCAGTTCTTCTTTGACTATATCCTTGAGAGTTGGATTCATTCTCCTTTGGGGTTGGCGGACTGGTTTGCAACCTTCCTTGATGTAAATGTGGTGAGTACACACCGAGGGGTTCACTCCCTTCATTTCTTTGCAATGCCAAGCAAAGGCATCCAAATACTCTCTTAGCATGCTACATAACTCTTCTTCTAGGTGTATAGAGAGAGAGGGGTTGATTTTCAATGCTCTTTCAGGGCCAAATTCGACTGTCTTGACATGAGTATGGTTTCAGTTAGCTAAGCATAGATCAATCTGATGGTTGTCCTTGGTTTCCTTCACTAATTCCTCTAGATACATGGTGTTGTGAGTTTGATTTTGGAGGATGTGTTCAATCAAATCATCTTCATCAGGTTGTCCCCCTCCTATGGCAGTCTCTAGGGTATAGATTTGGGAGGAGTATACTTCATCTTCTTCCTCCTATTCTAGCCATAAAGGTAGGTCAAGTTCTATGGATGTCTGAGCAGGAGGGTACATGACCAATTGTTTGGACAGATGCCCATTTTTTATAGTCATATTTCCAACCCTGCAGCTTATGTAGGCATCGACAATGGCTAACCAAGGTCTCCCAAGGATGAGAGGATAACCATTGAATTTGGTCTTAGGATGGAGAAATAAGAAGTCAGCAAGGTATTCCTAGGAATCAATGGAGACCATCACATCTTCAAGAATCCCCTCAGGAGCTACTGTGGATCGGTCTGCAAGCTGCAAGACTGTTGTGGTCTTCCATAATGATCCCTGAAGATTCAGCTTGAGCATAGTTTCCTTATTCATCACATTGATGGCAGCCCCAAGATCAATCAAGGTATGGGGAACAATGGTGCCATCGATGTGTACATCTACTACAAGACTCCTAGGATCTAAATACTTTGGGAAAATTACACACCCCAACATTAAGTCGGACAATTGTCCAATGACATTAATGGTAGGGGTGTCTCTCTTTCGCCTCCCTAGATGTTTGAAACACTTTTCTTTGATCATCTTGTTGTAAATGGGGACATCTTTGATAGCTTGGAGAAGCGAGATTTTGACACACAGATTTTTCAACTCACCCAGAAGTTCAGTCTCTTTTGGGGTGTGCTAGACTGAATGGGTTAACCTTTCAAGAAAGGCGGGTGGATTCATTCTAGGCACACTTTCCTCTCTTTCATCCTCACTCTCCCTAGGTTCAGATGGAGGTTGGTTATTCGAGATCACTCTCCCAGACCTAAGGTTAATTTCATGAATTTCCACAACATGGATAGGGTAGGATGCTTCTACACTGTAGACTTGTTGTGTATGTTTGTTGTTCGGGTTCGGGTATCGTTGGGCAGGCATATGAGGTTGTTTAAGTGGAGCAGGTGTAGGAGTTGCGGTTTAGGTGGAGGTGAACACAATAAAGCTAGAGCTTGGTTGTATAGGGGCCTCCACCCCTGGGGTGGCGCATTCCACTGAGGTTGTGGAGGAGTATATGGCTGATATGGTTGGTTGGCCAATTGGGAATGGTATTAAGGTGCAAAAGACCAGGGAGAAGGTGTAGACTAGGAAGGACGAGCTGGGGGGCACCAAGGGGGAGTGGATGTGTTTTTATTAGGGCTGTAATATGAATAGGATGACCCTTGCATGCCTTGTTATTATGGTCAAGGTCCATGAGGCCTCCTTTGATTTACATAGCAGAGTTGTTCAATCACCCCTTCGGGTCCCTAATACATAACTTTTAATCCAGGCAGAGAATGGCACTTGTCTGTGGAGTGGTTTTCCTCATAGACTGAGAAAATTTCTATAAGTTTTAATGGGTATTGATTCCTAGGGTGCCTCCTTATGTATCTAGGGCAGAAAATGGATAATGGTCTCTCTGCTCCCTCCTGCTTCCATTTGATTTTCATAGTGTCTATTTGGAGAGCAAGGGTTTGCAACATTTCACTCTTAAAGTCTTCCAACATGTTCCCAATTTAACTTTTTATGGATTTATTGGAAGAGGATGAATCGATCACTGCTTGACTAGCCCTACCCTTCTTTCTAGCTACCTTAGAATGATTCTTGAAAATTGTCTTGATATCATCATAGGGTAATTGGTAAATGTCCCCTCCTGATAGCAAGTTTAGGGTTTCTAGAAGGTCTTCCTTGATCCCCCTGAGAAGGACTAACTTAAGTGATTCAGGATCAAGTGTGCACCTTTGTAGCTGAGTTGGAATCTTTCCTCATAATCCTCTAAGGACTCATCATGTCCCAAGGTCATTCTAAAAATTTCCTCTTTGGTATCTTTGGACCTGCAGTAGTCCCTATACTTGTTGTTGAAATCTTGTTGCATCTAAGCCCAAGTGGTGATATTATCCCTAGGTAAACCCATGAACTAGTGCAGGGTTGCATCCTTGAGAGTGGATGGGAATAATTTCAACTTCTAATCATCAGAGGTGTAATCATAAGTTATGCATATGAAAACAAATTTAAACAAAAAAGTATTTGGGTCTTCTGAGGTCAAGCCATGAAAGTGAGGAAGAGCAGAGGGGATTAAGTTTTTCATCTTGGCATCCCCATTCATTTCTATGATGGGAAAAGCACCCTCAACTCTTTCCCTGTCTCCCCTTTCATTTCTACTTTCATCCATTGTGTCAGTTGGAATGGTCTCTTCTTCTTCCCCTATAGGCTCTTCAAAAATATTTGGTTGTTCACCTAAGGGGTCCTCTAGCTCATAACCACCAAAGAAGAGGGAATGTTGCCTATTTGAAGTGGTGGGGTTATTTGGCAGAAATTTTCCTAAGTTATCCCTATTCCTACGAGGCATGAAAGGAGTTTTTTTTCTTTCTTTTTTTAGTTTTAAATACTTGCATAATTGAAAGAAAACATAACTGAATTGCAACTATTTACTAACTAGAACTAATTGCAGAATGAAAGAGATAAGAAAAGGAAGAAAGAAAGTAGAAATCACATCTACTCAGAAACCTCCCCAGCAACGATGCCAAAAAGTAATGGGCACCGGTATTGCAACAAGGATGTTGCAACTCATGGGGCTACCAACTTTATTTCAACAACTCAGGGTTCTTACAAACTTGGAGGTGACAGTGTTGTATACACAAATAGATATAATTGGTCCACTCTTTGTCATTGTTGAGCTGGGGCGATAGACCACTAGGGTTTCTCAAACCAGCCTTCTATTGATTAGAAGAAGTCTGATTACCAACTTGGAGAAGGAAAATTTACTATAATCGGAAGAAAAGAAATGTTGTCTATTGCATGAAGGAAACACTAAAAGAAATGCTTATAAAACAACATGAAATCCTCTATCTACTTGCTAACATAATTTTCTTGCAAAAGAACCCTACTTTAACACATGTGAGGTTTTAACTAATCTAAGCATGAAATCTGATCTAAAGAGTGCTAACTCCTGTGTGCAAGAATAAATATAAAAGAACTTTTTCCTTTTATCTTTTTGCTTGAAAAATGTAAATGCTAATCTTGCTTGGTTCTTTGGCAGGGGAGACAGGTGTGGAGAAAAAGGAGGACAATGGTTCAAATGGTTTGGAGGGAAAGTAGGGGCCTAATCCTAACTTTAGTGATGAGTTTTCTCAAATTGGGCTCAAAACAGGCTGCCACAGGTTTTCCTACAAGAATTACTAGTTCACCTAGAGGATCCCCTGTTTTACTACAGGAACATACCGAAATCTTGGGGAATGGTCTAGAAGGTGGGATGGAGCTTGGAAAAGGTGAATGAGGAGGGAATAAGGCATGGGAGTGGTAGGAATTTACTTAGAAATCAAGCCAAAGCTTTAAGATGGTTGGATTTTCTCAACAAAGATGGCAAGTTTTCCTCATAAGACAAGAATTCGAATTGAGACCTTAGTGACTTTTGGCAATCATGGGTGGATATGGCTTGGCTGAGGCTGATGAGATGAGGTCTCCCTACAATTTAGAAACTCTTGCAACAACACACATCATTCTTGGTATTTATACATGAATTCATCAAAAACAAGAAAGGTTTATTCAAGTAGAAGAAAACAAAGTTTTCACCATTTACTTGCTAAGCTCATGCATGGAAGTGCTTGATACCAATATGAAGGAAAGATGAAATCATTACAAAACCTATGAGATCAAAAAATACCAATTGCAACTTACCCTATGAAATTGGAAGGTAACTATCTAACTAGCAAGAAAACCCTAGATAACACAAAAAGCAAGAATTCTGTCTTTTTGGGTTGTATGAGAAGTGTTCCTCAAACCATGATCCCTAAAAGGGAGAATTGAGGTGAAAACCACTTTCTGTCAGCCTTTTTGGAATATATTCTTATCCCTACAATGCTACTGTTAGAACTATCCACAAATGGAAGCAAACTAAATAAATTTACCAATACTTGCAAATTAACAACACCAAAATCAATTTAACAACTAACTATGAGTATAACCTAAGCATACATATACAACAAGAGGAGCCTCTACTACTAGGATTGGGCCCTAACCCAAGAGATTCAACCCTTTGAGTCAACTCAGTGTTGGATCAAGGGAATGCTGCTCATTTTCATTAAAGAAATCAGAAATACATAAGAGTGCTTAGTTACAATGCTTCAACTTGAAAACTTCTTAGCTATATTGAACAAAAAATCTGAATCCAAATGAGGCCCTAGGCCTCTTGATTTATACAACTTAATTTACCAACAACTTCCTTAAATTTAGGGAGGCTTGGTTTCAATCTTGAGATCAACTGGTCTCCAACTGTCACTAGCTTGGTTGCCAATTAATTTCATGACTCGGCTTCTTGCAACTCCAAGCTGATGAGATTTGATTGAGGAATATTCGAGTGAGTGAGGAGTTAATGAGGGAGATCCTGTCTCCTAGAATCCCTCTTGTTTGTCTGCATTCGAGTTCCAACACTTTAATTAGCCAAAATTTGCTCCAAAACCTGCAACTAATGCACATTAGACCACTAGACATGACATCCCATCTTTACTTTCCTCATTAAGCAAAACATAATTAAAACATGTAAAGAATGATAAGAAAAGTTGATTTTAGCAAGCTGGAGGTGTATTAAGGTCCATATAATTTACCGATTGATGAGCCTCATCAACATCCGACTACACTTTGATGTGATAATCAAAGTGCCATTCAACTATGCAAAGATCCAATCCAACATCAGCGCAGCAAACACATTGAACTACACATGCACTTCATCAGAAATGTCATTCATGAACATGTTCTTGAAGTGCAATATTATTCAACCGATGATCAGTTTGCATATATCTTTACAAAGGCTCTCACAGAGGCGAAGTTTACTAAACTTCGATTTATGTTTGGAGTTCAGGAATTTGTCACTAAGGGGGATAGGCTCTAATGCCTCCTTCCTTCTATGACCTAACAAACCCTAGAAGCATGAAGAACATGCTTTTACCTAGAAGACCATCAATAATGAGCATGAAACCCATGCTTTAAAATAATAACTTTTCTTTTCTTTTCTTTTTTGTTACATAAGATTCATATTGAAATGAGTACAATAACAATTGTGAAGACCAGAACTAGTTACATTTCCAACAAACTATGGGATGATAAGGAGTTATACATAAAAAGAAAGTTAAGTTATTATAATAGATGATCAACCCCAATCGTAATAACCATAATTATATTTATGAATTGACCAGTGCTAAGAATAAAATGAACATTACCAAGGTAAGAACTATTTCTCATGAGCTTCAAAGTGAAACTGAATGTTGGTCAATTCCCAAAACACCTTCAGACAAAAGAGTTAGTCACATTTGCAATACTAATAGGGTTGAATATGAAAATCATTTTTTTTTATTACCCAACTCTTACTCACATCAGTTCTTATTTTCAAAATATTTTCCACACTATTAACCTTCTAGACTTGTTAAGTCAACAAAACTATGGTGATCCAGGAATTATTCTCTCCCTTATTTTCAATCATAGAAGTAAAATGTTAAATAGTCTCAATTAATCTCTTACATTCTTAAGATATGATAAACCATATTGGTCTTAGAGGACTATTGTCGTTGCGCCAAACATCCTCCAAAAATTTTCTTGCACGTGAATTTTGGAGCCTACTGAGGATCTTGTGATCTGTTGGCCCATGGTCATCTAATGTTTCGCAAAGTAGTAAGTCTTCTTCTAAGTGTCAAAGTCACTAGCTCATACATGTTCTATCTATGATGAATCCATAAACATGCATCTTTCTATGCAAGCTCAAAGAAGCATTGTGCAACCCTTGAAGGTAAGGCTTGTGTAATCACTAGTGGTAGTGAACACACAATCCAAAATCACAGTGTATTGCGTGATACATATTGATAGTTAGTGTGCAGTCTCCGTTGACAACCTTCCTCACTTTGATTACAATTACACTTTCATTTCGATGAGTTTTCTCAATTGTCACTCTAGGGAACCTTTATTTTCTCGAGTGTTGCTTTCACTTCTGCAACTTTCATTTTTTCTTGAATTCACTTTGATAAGTGTCGTTTTCATGTTATATTCACTCTGGCATATGTCGCTTCCACTTTCTTTAAGTCTTTGTAAGTGTCCTTTGCAATTTTCTCTTACATTCATGAGTGTCTTCTTTTGGCATGGGAAGTGTAGCACATCGCAAAAGGTGGATTTATGATTCATTTCAAGGGGAAAATTTGGTGTCAATGGGTCCTATTTATCATATAGGAATGTATTAGATCCATTCCCAAAGTTCCATGCATTGTCATACTAGTGTCGTCACTATGGTCACAAATGGTATCTTAAGTGTCACACCTAGTCGAAGGGATTCAATTGTACATTATTAAAGGGAATTTCTTATGCATTCTCTTGCACTACTATGTCCTATTCATCATAAATAAATATATCAGAAATATTCCCCAATTCTTGAGCATTTTCATACAAGTTTCGTTATTGTCGTCGCAAAGTGTACCCTAAGTGTCATACTTAGAGAAGAATATTATTTCATTGTCCCATTAACGGGATCATGTTATTTCTAAGTGTTGAGTGTTTTATGTCGTGTCTTCAATTGTTTTGAGTGTGTGATCATGTTCAAGTCTTACCTTGGTTTCATATTCGCTTCACTAGTCCCACACTTGGTCAAATTCCGGAAGATCCTCTTCCCGATCAACTTGATCTCACTCAGCCTCCTTGAACTGCGCATTGCGCAGTAGCAAGCCTCAAGTTGATCCCTTGCCTCCTCTAACTTCACAATGCATAGTTCCTGCCTCCAAGGATTGTGCATTGTGCAATCCCTAAGCACTCTTCTTAGTTCAAAACCCAGTTCTAGCTCCATCAGTGATTTTCAGGAAGTATGTTAGACTAGGGGCTTTTTAGACTGGTGTCGTCTTGTCATGAGTAATTTCTAGTTGCAGGTATTATATATTTTCATGACAGGATTTTGATTGAAGAGAAGGAGGAGGATACCATACTAGAAGACACTTATGAATTTGTAAAGGCAGTTCGATCATTGCACAAGAAGATGAAGGGACGCCATATTGCGATAGAAGTTGGAAGATCAAGATCATAGTGAAGACTCCCTATTTTCA
Organism: Pinus tabuliformis; assembly: GCA_031772625.1. Taxonomy (NCBI): domain Eukaryota; kingdom Viridiplantae; phylum Streptophyta; class Pinopsida; order Pinales; family Pinaceae; genus Pinus; species Pinus tabuliformis. The sequence goes on along the minus strand of CM062816.1, from coordinate 744,822,451 downwards.
ACCTCTTGGAGGCTGAAGAAGAAGAACAAAGAAGACCTTTCATGAAGATGAAGCACTGAACAAATCTCGCATGAAGATTGAAGACAAAGCAGCAAGAGCAATAACTTGGCATTACCACTTCATCATGGAGTGCATGTCATCATATTAAAGTTGTGACTTGTATCAGCGCCATCACAATGTAATGGGTATCCATGGGTCTTGCCACATCATTTATCAATGTAATGATGTAATTATCAAAAATAAAGAACAAAATGTAATGTGTGGAAATCCAAGAGTCATATGTAGAATATGAAAAGTCACATGGTCATATATGGACGAAAGAGTCTTTAGGAAAAGTCTAAAAGTCATATAGAAGGCCAAAGGTCACATTAGAAGTATAGGAATCATGAGGGAAGCTCAAGAGTCATGGGAATATGAAAGGTCATTCCTTTTGTTATAAATACACCCTCATAACTTAAGCAAAGGGATTTTAGAGGCTTAGCCTTCGGAGAGCTATCCTTGGCTTCTCTAGCTTAGCATAAGAGAGAAGATCATTCTTTGGAGAAGCAAGAAGTGACTTAATGTTCCACTATTGGAGTTGGTGGCTCGCCATTGTAACTGTGTACTTGGATCTTTCACCTTATAATCAGAAGCTCAATGAGCCAACACATTTTCATGCATGTATCGTGAATGTAGTAAGACTATTCTTTATATATTTGCGGTATGTGTTTTGTTCACATGTACTAAGGAAATTGAACTATTTCAGTGGCTTTGGTACTTATCTTATTGAGTGTGTGTTGTATTTTCTTTAATGATCGTTGTGTCTATGTGAAATACTTTGTTATATAACTAACAAATCTTTTCATGCTCTCTTGTGTGTCTCTTAGGTTAGTACTATTGCTTTCTTCGAGAGACTTACTCCTCTCTCTTCCCTCGTGAAAGTCTCATTTTATACATTCCAATTGGTGTTTCACAGTGTCAACTTACTTGCTAATTTCAAAGGTTATTTTCATACTCATTTATGTTATTCATTGCAGCTAAGGCAAATCTTAAGTTATGGTGATTGGGTTGATACTTTGGATGGGGCTCCTACTTCAAACGATATAAGGTCTAGTTAAGACTTTACATCGAAGCAACTCTCTTGGTTAACAAATTTCCAGCGTCGTCAATATAAATGTTAATCATCATCATCATTATCATCAAATATCAAATATTAATATCATGTTTTTAACATCTTTTACCACTTTAAAAAAATACATTCATAAATTTTAAAAACTATTTAAAAAAAATCTTCCTTTTTTTTTTAAATATGTAAGCTAATCCGCAAAACTTGGAAATAATGGTATAAATGTTTAATGATACAACTCACATAAGGCTTTAAAATATACACGTACAACTACTTTAAATGAATAAAATATATATATACATAAAAATGGTTTTAATGAATAAAAAAATATATATTATAATCATTAAATAAGTCTTATTGTCTAAATAATAATAATTCATTTTTTTAATTAATTTGCATGGTCCTTCAAAATTGTGAAACTCTTTTAATTTAATGAATACATTTAAAAGAAATATATTAATCATTAAATAAGTATTATTATCTAAACGATAATAATTTATTTTTTTTAATTAATTTGCACGGTCCTTCAAAATTATGAAACTCTTTTAATTTAATCAATACATTTAAAAATTTCAGGGATATTTGTTTAGAATAATGAATTTGTTTTTTTGTTTTTTGTTTTTTGTTTTTTTTTTTTTTTTTCAATTTTGATTTTATTATAGTACATTTAATTATGGAAGTTTAGAGAGATCTATATATGAGAATTTGTATTTGTTATTTTTTTCCTTTTTAATTATTAAATTTATAAACAAGGTTGTATAGTTAGTATTTTTTATCGTTAAATTTAATTTAGCTATTAATTTATAATTTATAAACAAAGTTGTATTGTTAGTATTTTTATCGTTTAATTTAATTTAGCTATTAATTTATTTTGTATTGTTATGATGTAATTAGTTTCATGTATAATTAGTCAAAAAAATTGGTCTAAAGTAGTGTGGTTGTCATGTTGTTTTTTTTCCAAGATGTTATATAACAATTTCGTTTTATTCTTTTAATGTGTCATTTAATGAGGCAATTGGTTCAAGATTTTTCGTGCTTCTCATGGTTGACATTGAGAAATTCTATTTACAATGTGAGTCTTTTCTCTTTTTACAAATTTTGTATGGTGGTTTTCATGTATTTTTTCCTTACAACTTTGTTTATATAATGTTTTATTTAAAAATATATATATTCTAATTGCAGATAAAACGTCCATTTAATAATAATCATGACTTTGGAGGAGTTTCATCAGATTTCTTTCATGTACGACTCGTCATGAACATGTCATCAAAGTCATCATGGTACTATATTAATTTTGTAAATAATAACAGCATTAACAACTAATATATTATTTAATTATTTTCTATTATAAATGTTATAATCTTTATTATGTATATAAGTGGTAGAAGATAGAAATATCTATATTTTTCAAGTACTTTTACAATCTATTACTAAAAGACAATAAGAAAAACAAAAAGGTATTTAACTTATTTATTTATTTTGAATTTCACATCAAAATATGATATCTAGTTCAGTGTAAATGATCTGGTACTAATTACACTAAATAATGGTTTAGTGTAATCTACTTTTTTCTTGCGGTCAATTATTTTTTTAGAAACAATGTTTTAGTGAATTTTAAGGAAATTTAAAAATTTGTAAATATCTTTATAATATATCTCAAAAATTTAAACCTATTCATTTCTTTACCAAAAGAAGAATGTAAATAGTAATCCAATTGTTTTCAGTTTGTCTTTTGTTTTTGCTTTTTCTTAATTATTTATTGGAACAAAAAATTATATATATCATTATAATATATTTCAAAAAAAATATTAAATTTATCCATTTCTTTATTTAAAGAGGTAAAAATTAATCATATTGTTTTTTAATTTAAATTGGATCATATTTTAAGTTAATTATAATCAAGATTTAAAAAAAATATTGAAATTATAATTTTGAAGTAATTTTCATAAATTTGAATTGTTTCATTTTTTTCAATTTATTTTTATACTCAAGATTACAATTTAGAAAGTCTAAATTAGAAGTTAAAAGTCTAGATTACAATTTAGAAAGTCTAGTATATAAGTGTCTTCATTGTGCATGTTAAGAACCTAGCCCATCAACCATGGTCGTGGTAAATGGAATTAGAAAGCCCATAACATTGAGTCTAGTAGAAGGATTGACAGAGGAATGATGTGCTTTGGCATATGGTCGTCTAAAACAGATATGTAATTCCAAACTCTTTCCATCAATGAACTTCAGTGATGGATGGTATCAAAACCCTAGTACTTCAATTTGTAACTATTTATTTAATGATGGACATGGAAACACAATACAATATTTAACTTCGTTGTAATTGGAAATATACTTCATCTTGCATGATTTTGGGATCGCAAGAATGCTTCCATAATCCTCACTTTGGTAAATTTCATATAGGTTAATGCACTCACCCCTTGTTACTTGAGCCAATTCCAACCTCCAAATTTGGAGAAAAAGAATTATTAGTTGTTAAGGCTCTGAATATATGCTCTATAAATTCACCTAAGAGTTTCTTGAATGTGTGAATTTGTGATTGGTAGACGAATATATGGTCGTTTACCATAGGCTTAACCACCATTTGTAAGAGCTTCTCAAAATGAAAATTACAATGTAATTGCTCCCATCCACAAGAGTCACATTGTCAACACCCTTATGGAGGTGAATAATGGTTGTACTCTGTATAATTTATTTTAGTTATAGGATGATGGGATAGCAATATGGATTGTGTCAGCGAAGGATCTTGTTTGTACAAGTTAAGAATTATTAAAGAACGAAGGAGCCAATTAGTTTAATAACTCGTTTAGGCCTTTTCACTTAGTTCGAGACCTTGTTGGACCGTTACGAATTGTGTGAGCTGGAGTGAGGAGGACAACCTTTGCCCGAAGAGAAGCTTGTTAGTACAAGTTTGTAATAATCACTCAATAAGACTAGAACAACTAATTACATTCAGAAAAAATAAAATAATTTATTAAAAAAAAAAATAGATGGCTAATATTAACTTTAGCAAATATGATTATTTTTTAGTCAAATATAAAATTAATTAACCATAAAAGAGATATTAAATATGTATATCCACTATGTGTGATAAAAATAATAAGTAACGATAATATACTTTCTATTTTATTTTCTTATAATTAATTTACAAATTTCTTCAAAATTGTGAACTAATTTAATAAATACATTTAAAAAGTTTGAAGTATACTTTTATGTAATGAATTTATGATGTAAAATTAAATTTTATTTTTTATTTTTTATTTATAGTTTTGATAGGACTAATCAAAAGAATCAATATAATTAAGTTACTATTATTTTATTATTTATTTTTACATGATATGTATTTAAAAAATTAAATCCAATATATTAAAAAATAATATTAAGTAAATTCATTCTTCATATCAAACCCTGTTGTTTGAATCTGTAGTTGCAGGATATCTTTGATGTGCTAATCAAATGTATATACAGAAAAGTTTGGATAACAATCAAAATGTACGGGTCTATTTGATAATGGAGCAACCATCCCTCCTATCAATGAATGTGAATACTTGTTATGTGTCAAATCTCTTACTGTGGCAAGAACAAAAGTATTCAGTCCTTTGTGGACTAAGGGATTGATCCCTATCCTTATGCATCCCAAATGAAAATATTTGGTTCCCAATCTTTTGGCTTCAACCTGAAGTTTCTTAGTATCAAGAAGAGAAATTGTTTGTACAGAATCAGAGTCCTCTTGTATTTGGCTAATACTCTCTTTAATATAGATTCTAGTTACAGCTTTAGGGTGAAACATAGATAGGTCAACATATACTTCTGATGAGGAGATACTGGGCAAACACCACTTAGGTGCAGGCTGACTCTCAAAATATTCAAGTTCTGCAGAATTTATAACCCTTTTAGATGATGATGCAAACATATCTTTTAATGGGTTTTCTTCGGCGTGTTCTTCAGCTTCAAGCTCTCTGAAAGAGACTGGTCTTCTAGAATTATCCATTTATATAGAGTTATAGATTTTTGAGTACTAACCGTAATGAACCAGACGTTACTAGCTCTGATACCACAATTTGTTGCAGTGGCTTCAAACACAAAGCTTGCTCTTGTTGAGTCTGTTCTCTGTGATCAATACATGAACCTCTACACAAATTCGTACACAAACCTCTAGGCTTTCACACTCTAGCATCCTTCACACAAGGCCCCTGCCTTTAAAGAACTGGTGTTCCTTAGACCTCAGAGAACCTCTGGCGAACCTCGAGTGAACCTCTTGTCTCACAGATACTACCTCAACAGACAATATAACATAGGTGGAAAATAGGAAAGTACTCAGATGAAAGTTCAACTCAGAAATGGATACTCATATTGTTCATGAGGATTTTTCTTACAAATTTTTAGAGAGAGATTCTATAGCCCTTTTCTAGAGATAGACTACTTAGGCTTTTATCAGATGTTGCGACTTGACAAGAAATAAGCTATCTTAAGGCTTCCTGGCCTTTTACAGACTCTGTCTCAGAACTCCAATCTCTAAAACACACATAATAGACTTCAATCGTAAGAATCTAGCCACTTTAGGTTCTCACTAGAGCTCTCACTCTGATGCGCAGGCTTCTCAAATCCGGACTGTAAGGAGATGGAAGCAAGAACTTCCTTCTAGGACTCAAAAACTCAAAAACATAACCAAAATCACACTCACACTCTGAATGCCCCGAATGAGCCTTACTCCTTCCTTATATAGGAAAATGAGGGGACAATCATCCGACAATTGGACCGACAGATTTAGTACTATCTTTCCTCAGTCGAAGAGATGTGGCTCAAAGCTCACCAAAATTTAGAGAAGTGCTCTGAGTCTCGTGACTGAAGAATATTCGTACTAGATTACACTGTGAATGATTTGAACAAATCCCACGGAAAATTTTTGTACTGTAAATAATTTTTACATAGTGGATGCTTTTAACCAGAAAAGCCCACGAGAAAACTGGTCACATTCAGTCTTGTGACTAGACATCATTATTACACTGTGGAAGCTTTTAAGGACAAGCCCATGAGAACCATTAGTTCCCCAATGGTGTGGCCCCTGAAAATCTTATCTAAGAATATCTACAAGAATCCCAAGCCTTTGTATAAATTCTTTGTACAATCATAGGCTTTCTTAGGATAATTTGGTGTTTAATCTTGGTCATGACTAACCACTCATGGTGTCTTTTCATAAAGTAACCAAGAATTTGACTGTCTGGATAATTATTGATATCTCCAACAGTTTTACATGGAGAATGCCAACATTCAGTTAGGAATCCACAAGTGTTGCATTCCAGTTGGAAGTCATGCTGGAAGAAGATAGGGTCCATAGAAGTCTTATTGATGTTGAAATCATTCCACCATTGTTGAATCCATTCACATTGTTGTTGTCTTTGTGTGGTCCACGTGGCCCCGAACTTTACTCTTGTGTAGTGAGTTTCGTTTTTTCCATCTACATTCATGATGTCCCACCATAATTTTTTGTAGTCTGAAAAGTTGTAAATGGTGTCCGGGAAGATAATTCTTGGATCACCCTATGGCCACATTTCTGTCATGTCGTACCATCCCGGCCATATTGTCCAATTTATGGCAAGATATTTGTTGAAGATTCTCCTCTAGTTGCTTCCTTCTGTCCAGATCATATTAATATCTCTAAAATATTTGCTTAGGGATTCTTTAGCCAAATGTGCAACCAACATACTTCTTTGATACACCATGACGTGTATCCATTTGCTACCTTTGGGGTAGACTTTCCTTTCAGGTACTAAGTGTTGAATATTTGAATGAGGTTGCAAGTTTGCATCGAGCACTTTTGTGTTTCTTAGCTTCCATGTTGGTTTCCATTTGGAACAGTATTCTTCCCAGTTCTGCACTTCAGAAAAACTTCTCAGAGTCTTTGTATGTTGGGAAGGGTCCCATTCTATTACTATCACCATGGGCATGTCTTTTTGACTTAAATGTTCTCTACTTAGGAAGTCAAGCAGACAATTCCTTTCGCCTTTGATGTGTTCGACTTCAAAGTCAAAATTTGCAAATAGAGCCTACCACCTTGCGAACTTAGCTTCTCCAGCTTTCTTTATAGCTTTACTAAGGACTCCCTTTAGTGTAGAGGCATCAGTTCTTAAGAGAAACTTTTTGTATATCGGGTGGATATCAAATTTACCAATGCATTTCCATGCTACTTTGACCTCTTTTTCTATAGTAGAATAGTTTTTCTCAGGTGGACTCCAATTCCCTGAGACAAACTAAACTATTTGTTCTTCTCCTTCTTTATTTTGCTTCAGGATTCCTCCCCATCCTTTGTTGTTGGCATCTATTTCAACAATTTTGAAAGAATCTTCATCAGTGATATGAAGAATAGGAAGATTTTTTACCTTTATTTTAATTCTTCTGACAACTTCGATGTGGGCCTGAGCCCAGGGTTCTGGATGTTTTTGTAGTCTTCTATTGAGTAATGATCTATCTTTGGCGCAATCTTTGTAAAAGTTGCTCACATAGTTTAAACATCCCAAGAATCTCTGCAATTGAGTTTTGTCATTGATAATATCTAGAAATTTATTAGCAAATTCCAGAGCATGTTTTTCCAAACTGATCTATCCATATTTAATTGTATGGCCAAGAAACTTGATACTTGTCTGAAATAACTCAATCTTTTTCTTGTTAAGAACCAGTCCATTGGTTTTGACAAGTTGTACAAATTTCTAGATATGCTTAAAGTGATCATGGACATTTTTAGAAAATATAAGTATATCATCAATGTATACTAGTAACCAATCAAAATATGGCTTGAAAATATTATCCATAACCTTCTAGAATTTGGAGGGGGCATGCTTGAGTCTGAAAGGCATGACATTCCATTCATAGTGTCCTGCTGGGACACTGAAAGTTGTCTTAAATTTGTTGTCTTCATTAATTGCCACCTACAAAAATCCTAATTTCATGTCAAATTTAGAAAATACTTTAGCCCCCGCTATTCTTGCTAGAAGATTTCCTTTATGAGGAATGGGGTAAGTATCATCTGAGAGGACAGTATTCAGAGGTTTATAGTTTATGACCAATCTTGGGATCCCTCTTAACTGTTCTGAATGTTTATTAACATAAAAAACATAGTAGTTCCAAGGACTGCTAGATTCTCTTATCAATCTCCTTTCCAGGAGGCTTTCTATCTCTTTTTGACAGAGATCTCTATATTCTTTGTTCATAGAGATTGCACTACTCTTACAGGGTTTTCCTTCATACTCATCTTTGTAGGGAAATTCTACATAGTGTTGTTTTCTATGCCAAAATGCGTTTGGTTCTTCAGCACAGCATTCTTTCTCTATCTGTGATCTCAGACTTGAGATCCTTTGTTTAATTATAGGAGTCTGAAGATAATCTCCTATCTTTATGGTGGTATTTAGCTCTTTGAGCTCTTCAATTTTGTTTTTGGCTTTTTCGATCTTCTACATTGCTTGTACCATGGTAGACACTATGGGAGTAGAGACAAATGGTAACTTGACTGTTTGTAATTTCCCATCTGAGCTTGGTACATATATGAAATAACCAGTCTTTCCATTTTTCAATCCGGCTTATCCATGTGGCTCTACAGTAGCTAAAAAAACATTCCCAAAAATGCAGTCAATAAGAATGTCTGCAACAACAAATTTTAATTTGATATAGTGTTCTTTAAAGCAAATAGAAGCCTAAGGGACTTCATACAGTAGATATTTGTTTCCTAACCTAATCACTTGTCTAAAGGATTTTACCCAGTACTTTGCAGGTATTATTTTTGAATTCGGAATATTGACATCTGCTCCGAAATCAATAGGTGTTCTTAGGGAAAACATTTCACCATTTATACAGATATCTAGCATAACATGATGTTGTTGATACTGGATAGCCATTACTCTCATGTCGGTGAAACCTATAGTATCATCCTTTTTTCCTTCAAATATTTCAATATTTGGGTTAGTGAAGTACTCATAATATGCATCCTCAGGTTTCTTCCCTTTTTCTAACTCAGAGACATGTGCTTTTAGGGAGACAATTTCTTTTTTGAGATGATGAATCTCTTGGATGACTTCTCCTAATGTGAGGGCTCTAGTCTTAGATTGTTGTTGGCTTCTCTAGAAAGATCTTGTATTTCTTTCAAATGAGGCATCAATGAATAATGCCTTTGGTTCAGTTTTAGAGGCAGTCTTGCTACTGCTTCCCTGGTTTTTGTGCATGGTGCTTAGGAAAGTTTCTAATAACTTTTCTTTCATCTCCCCTTATCCTAATGTTCTAATTTGGGACAGTAGCTTTGTTTCTACATCGTCCATGGTTTGTGCCATGAGAATTTTCTCCTTTGGCTGAGAAATAAAGTCTTCATCAAATGAGATTTATGATTCAGTGCTTGATTCACACTGGCAGTTGTCTGAATCAGTACAGTCACATTCATTCATGTGCATGTTTAATTATTCATCAGAGCATTCTGAAGAAGAAATTTCAGATGGTTCGGATGTTGAACAGAGTTGTCGTTGGTGTTTCTATTATTTAAATGAGATGTTTGGACAATTTTCAGATTTGTTATTTTTAGAACCACATTTATAGCACAGAATTGACACCATACCTTCTGTTTTTACTATTCTTTTCTTCTTTGCAGCTTCAAAGGCTTTCTTTCCTTTATTTCTCTTAGATTCTTCTGCTAAAGGACATCAATTTGAGGTATGTCCAGGTTGTCCACAGAACCAACAAATCAATTTATTCCACTGATCTTTCTTCTATGTCTGCAGATGAATATCCTTGGGTTCATAGTAATGTGTTTTTGGCACATATTTATAGTATCCTTTCTTGGCCCCTTTTCCTTTCCTCTATGGATATTCTTTGTACTCTTGTCTTTTTGCTTTCTTGGCCTTACTTTTAGCTTTTCTTCTTTTTACTATGGAGTCATCTATAGTGAGGCCATACTTGCTACAGATGGATTTGTTGTCTGGTAGTCTTGACATTTTCTGCAGAGATTTATTAACTTTCATACTAGTGCATAAATTTACCAGAACTTTTGTTATGATGTTGTATATTTCCCCCCAAGTAAAGGATTCAAAAGGCAACTGAAAATCATCTTGTTGTCTTAGATAATCTACAAACTTTGAAGGCAATGTTGCTAAGTAGATTTGCTTCCACAAGAGATTTTTGCTATCTTTAACCTCATATATTCTTTGAATCCGGACCCTATAAAAATCTTCATAATGGGACATTTATTGCATTTAATATTCATGAGAATTATCTCATGCTTATTAGCAAGTTCAATTTCTCCTCCACACCAATGTTCTAAAATAAATTAAGTTAATGCCCCAATCATATTGCTTTATGGAGCTCCATCAGAATTATGAATGATATCTCCCACTTCGTCCTTCAGGATCTCATTTTCCATTTTTATGACTAATGTTGGTGACGATTCTATTTCCCACCATCTCAACAAAGTTCCAGTGAAACACTGAACTATGGATTTACAAGCTTCTATTTCATTTTTTCCTCTTAGGCACATAAGCTTGTACTCTATAAACATAAGACCTATAATTTTCTGAATCTGAGCAACACTTAGACTGTCAATATTACATTCTCTGTGTGATTCAGGATGGAAGTTATGTGTTTCTGGAAGTTTCCCTTTTCCACTGAGATCAGGTGTTGGATACTTAGTATATTGGCTTTGGAGAGGCTCATAGATAGGGAACAAATGTGGTTCTGAGATTTCATGTTTCTCTGCTTCTTTAAACAGTGAGGAGATAGTCATTGGCTCAGAATTTTGTTCGACCATTTCTTTAGGAAAGAGAGAAGGAAATGTATCAAAAGGCTTAACATGATGCTAAATATTTACAGATCTCTTGAATAGAGAATAAATAGGAATCAGTTTGTCTTTGGGAGCTATATGCAGTTTATCAAAATTTTTAGACAGTTCTTCAATAGATTCCTAAGTAGATTGTTTTCCAAGATCTACTTTTCTTTCAACATCTTCCATCCTTTTTAAGTATTCTTTAACAAAGCCTTTTAGTATAGTAGTGGAATAGTTCACATCATTTAGAGTTTTGTTAATACTATTTACAATAACTTTTATACTGTCAGAACCTTCTTTAACCTCAATAGACTTTGCACAACTCATTTCTAGCCCTTTAACTGTTGTATTTGTCCAGTTCATTTGTTCATTGGCTTTCTATATTCTACCATCAATGCCAAGGGCACCATCATCCTTTAAGGCCAAAGGAATGGCTTTAGCATTGTTCTATGCTTCTCCTAATATAATGCCTTTGTAAGGAGGGAAGGTGGTAGAATTTCAATTTTACTGCCATCTATGGCAATACAAGAAAGTTTTGTTGAAGATAATTCAACATCTGCCATTTGTATATCTATACTTTCTTACTTCTTCTTCCATTCATAAAAAGACAACCAAATGTTATTCTTTTACATGTATGCTTTCCATTCATGGGAGAATCTGATTTTTTTAAGGTATGGAGTGCTAAGGTCAAAACTTTCAGCTTCAGGATGAGTGTATATATCCCAATTAAGCATATTTTTCATCCATTGATGATCAATTGTATGCTTCTTACATCCTTCCATAACTGAAAAGAACTTGTGCATTTTTGGTTTTGAAGGCTCCTTACAATTAAAAGGCACAAAGTTGTTAAATCTCGATTGAGGGGTTATTTCATCAAGTTGTTCCAGATACCCTAGACCATAGCACAGCATACCAGCAGGACGCATTGTGCTAAACATGTCTTTGATATGGGGATCTTCATTTTCCAAAGACGGAAGCTCATGAATCATTAATACATATCAGTTTCATGATCGAATGGTATTTCAGAAAACTTAGGATTTTGACACGGAGTGACAGAAATTGTAGGAGAATATTCTCCTGCCCTTGGATGGTGGTTCTGATGTATGATAGAATCAACAAGGCTGTTGAGATTTACCTTTTGATTGCAGCATGGGAAAATGACTTGCAGAGATGAAAATTTTACAATCTGGGCATATTCAAATAAATCTATATGCGAGCAATTTGCAGATGGTGTAAAAGAACTGGCAATATCTACTATTTGTGGATCAATATACATAGACGAATGATTTGCAATCTAAATCGATTCTTCTGTGATCTATTGTTTGAATCAATAGTTACAAGATATCTTTGATGTGATCATCAAATGTATATACAGAAAAGTTTGGATAGCAATCAAAATATACGGGTCCATTTGATAATGAAGCAACCATCCCTCCTATCAATGAATCTGAATACTTGTTATGTGTCAAATCTCTGACTGTGGCAAGAACAAAAGTATCCAGTCCTCTGTATTATTTTATTTTTTATTTTTATTTTAATAGAAACAGTTGAATTTTATTAATAAGAAGAGGTTGGGCATGCCAAACAACCTCGAGTACAGACAAATGCGAGAATTCAGGCTCAAAAGAGGCCTCCTATCCTTGCTTTTCTATGGTCCTCTTTTCTTTGATACTTTGGTACTTTCCTGGGTTAAGTTAAAACCCACATAAACTAAGTTCCATGGGCCAAAATACAAACCCGCATAAATTAAAATGATTTTGTTTAAAACTTGTCTTATCCCCCATACCCGATCCCACTATAGGCTTAACCCCCACCGATCTCGACACACGATAGCCGTCAGATCTTCTCCTGCCCAGATCTGACGCATATCACGTCCATTGCTTTCTGAACCTTAATTCCTCAGGAGCGTGCGATATGGGCGGTTTTGCATTGCCACGCATCCGCCCCTAAGTGGAATTGCATCCATTTCATAAAACTGTTGAGCAGCCAAGAGCGGTGAGAAGAAACCCACTTACCACTCCCAACGAAATAACTCCCCTTCTTTTTCAATGCGTGATATTCATTAGATCAACTCCACCCAGATCCGACGCTTATCGCATCCCTAGCTGACTGAGCTTTAACCAGGACCCATCTCCGTACCCGACCCCACTGCAAGGATAAGACCCCACCATGAAAAGCACGCGATAACTGTCAAACCTTCCCCTACCTGGATCTGATGCTTATCGCGTCGATTTGCTGTCTGACCTTTATCACCTCAGGGGCACGCGAAATGGGTGGTTTTGTCCTGCCATGCATCAAGTCCTGAGTCACATCGTGTCTAATACGAGAAAAACTACCTAGCAGCTAGAAGTGGTGTGATGAAAACCGCTTACCACTCCCCGCATCTTTAACCCCCCATCTTTTCCAGCTCACTATGATTGTCGGATCTTCCCCCACCCTGTGTCTTCGCCTCTCGTCCATCAAAATTGTCCTCTGAATGAAATCCATTATGCGCCCTGTTTTTACTCCTATCACAGCTGGCCCATGCGGAAAGCTGAAAACCTATCGAGAAGTGAGCCCGCCTTTGTTCTGCGGGGTTCTGACCTTGAACGACTCTCCTTGCCTGTTAAGGGATTAGTTTCCTTTCTGCATCTTCATCATTTTTCACTAGCATACCTTGGGTTAGAAGACATCCTTTGTTGGCCATTATGTCGGCTTCCTTGTTCTGAGCTCGCAAGACATGGTAGAATGAGCAGGATGTGAAGTTTTGAGTCAATTTTCTTATTCTTTCTAGGGTCTTGTTTAGAGCAGGGTTGTTGAGTTGGTTGCTCTTATTAAGGGCTTTAATCAGGATTTCAGAGTCCCCGAATATTTGAAGGTTTTCCCCTATGTTCCTTTGATCCAACTGACAAGATTTTAGTAGACCTAGGATCTCGGCCTGGTTGTTGGTGCTCTGTCCTAGACCCCAACTATAGTTGTCCTATTTTTGTCCATCTATGGAGTAAATTATTCCTCCTGCCCCTGATATCCCCGGGTTTCCTTTGGAGGCTCCATCGAAGAAAATCGTGACTTTTCCTTGATTTTTCCACCATTTTTGGAATTCCACCTCAGAGATCCGGAGACGCCACTCTGGATTATGGCTAGTCAAGGAGATATTCTTCTTGATGCTTGCCCGTCTCAGGGATTCACCTAGCCAGCTGAGCTCTTTAGGGAGTAGGTAGTTATCTGACTTATGAGGTCTATTTTCAAGAGTTTCCAGTAGCAAGGCTTTGGCCTTGGCAGTGACTGTGTTGGTGGATTGAAGTCTATTGTTGAAGATGGCTTCATTCCTAGCCAACCAGATTCCCCAGCAGATATATTTTGGGATTGCATTCCAAATTTTAGTCCAAGTTGATTTGTTGTTCAAAGAGTGTGGATAGCGATCTTTCCAAGTTGTGAAAAGACTAACCACTAAAGACTGCTGAGGGAATTGGACATTGAGCCCCATGGTAGCTTGCATCTAGGTCTCTTGAGAAAAGGGGTTGTTAGTGCCTAGATTTACCTCATGCTAAAAAGGTAGGATCCAGGGCCAACATCAAACCACACTCAGCCTGGTAGCTAGCCCTACCAGGTCAGGAGAGGGCTCTCTCCGGGTCAATCTCAGCAAATAATGATCTATGGGGCTTGATATGACTGAAATATCTTCTGATCTTAGGCTAGGTATGAGTACAAGATAGTTTGATTGAATAAAATAGTGTTTTTCTGGCTCAGATGAAAAGACACATTTTGGGGTGTGGGGATTGAGGCTCAGTTCTGCAGGGATCTCAATGGGGAAAGGTAGGCAATCATTTTGGCACTTAAATTTGAGTGATATGGAAGGAAAAGATAGGTGATGTGTTGAAGAGGGCAAGGGAAATCATGAATCCTCCCCCAACAGCTGAAAACATCAAATAACTAAAGCAAACTTCAAGTAGAGCATTGCATTTTCAATGGATTCTACTTACACTCTTGTTTGTTTAGTTCAGAAGAAATAAGATAGATAATGGCATACATAAACAAAATCACAATTACAAAGAGAAGCAATGTACCAAGACAAATTTCCACATGAATCCCAAAGAGTGTTGCAAATCCTGGTCTCAATTCCTTAGCCAAAATGAAATTATGAGTGTACAATGAATCTCAATGCTTTCTCAAGAGTCCAACCATGCTAATGACTGAAAAAAAACATAATATAGAAAAAAATAGCTCATCCTTGCCTCTAGGGGTCGATCTCACAAGTTTAGGAGCTGATTCAACTGATTCTAAAATTAGAACTAGAAATTAGGCAAGATAACAGCATGCCTCTAAAAACAAGGGAACTGATTCATTCAGTTTCAAACAACCTCTAAACTGATGAATCTACATCTACAAGTGAAAATCAAACATATTTACATCATAATCCATCAATTTTCATCAAATTACATCATAAATTTTCCATTAGGAAAGTGGAAAATTCAAACTAGGCGAAACTGGGTGAAAAACAGAGCAAAACTTGGTTAAACTGGCAATTTTTCCTCTATGCGCCGCACCTAATTCTCTATGCGTATCGCCTGTTTGGACCCACTTTTGGAGGCCTTCTCGATATCCAAATGATCTCCAGGTGTGCTTTCTGGAAAGGTATACCTATCTACTTTCCAACCCAAGTGGAATTTCTCAATTTGGCCTCCATTTTCCCCCCCAAAAGTCCGTTCTCCCAACACTACTTCTTGTGTGTCAAAATAGGGGCAGTGAGGTCATTTTTTGAGTGTTTTTGACCTTTTTGAGGGCTCAAAACCTGCCCAAATTTCTTGGTCATAGGTAAACAAGTGTAATTTTACATGAAAAATCCAAAAATGCTGAGTTTTTGAGATTTTAAGGCCTCTATCAAAAGCGAGCGCCACGTGGCGCAGCGCATAGGGCAGAAAAACCTATTTTTTGTGCCTAAAATTTGCAAAATACAAAAGTTGCTCCAAATTTGTTGAAATTTGGGCTGAGTCATCTCTATCAAGTGCTGTGATGGGCCAAGGAAGCCTCAGCCAAGATTTGAAGTCCTTCATCCTCTTTTTGCCTCCTTGATGCTCTCTTCACTTTTGCTTTCAAACTCCTGATTCTCGCTTTGCACACCAAGTTTCGGGACAAGTAATGATATGATAAGTTTCTGAGCATGTTATTCTCATTGATAGCCTTCTCTAGTTTCCTCTCCAAGTGGATGTTGGCTCTTTCAGCCATGACTCCCTATCTACATTGATCTCTTGCTCTAATGAAGTGAACTCCACCCTCCTCCTTCGGGCAACTTGGCGGTTTCGTCGAATGTTTTGCAATTCCATAACCACCTGTTGATCCTCAAGCTACTTGTTCCTCTACTCCAAGTACTGTATATTCCATTGGGATCTATCCAAGTTGACAGACAAGGCATCAATGTCCGCCTGCTGCTCCTAAATAATTTCTCTAAGCTTTGTGCTTTACGGGCCCATATCTATATCATCACCCTCAATGAGAATGAAATCGATCTCCCGTTCACCTGTTGGTCCTTCCTCCTGTAGAGGCCTCTTGCCTCGGCCCTGAACCTGCTGTGATGATGATGGAAGTGAGGCCCCTTCTACCCCGGGTGGAGATAATACTCGCTTTGTTGTTGCAAACAACCATCTAGTGCCTCTCTGATATGTAATGAACACCGGCACACTAGCGGTCTCATGGCCCTCATGATAAGAAGGTCCACCTGTCTCATGCCCAATCTCTGAAGGTCCCTGTGAAGCTCTGAAAAACTCACGAGAGATGAAGTCATCCCAAGTGATGCCCTGTAATCCAAGCTGATGAACAACCAGAATCTTGATGAGAGCAAAATGATAAACAATGTTTAACTGCTGTTGAGGGGTCTTGTGCTGCACAAGAGTGGTCATCTTCTCTATTTTTCGGCATATGAAATAAGGAATGTTCATCATCTGTACCCGGGTAAAATGCATCAGCAACCTGATGTGATAACCATACAAGCAGGAGAACCGGCCCTCACAGGTGAAATACTTCATAATGAGTTTCATTAAAGGAGCATATTCATCCCTGAGGTACCGAAAAGGAAAGACTCTTTTGAGATGCCTCAAAAAGCCAAGCTTGATGTACGGTTCATAGTGCTGCCGGTCAATTTTCTGCCCCTTATTCCATGGTTCTCCAATGTTTGGTATGTCGGTTGCTAATGAAATGGACTCCGGTGTTAATGTGAAAGTGACACCAGCAAGAGTGGCTTGATCACCATGCAAATGCAACACAAATAAGCGGGCCAACTCATGATGAAACAGAAAATTAGCAACCTTCTCACAAAATTCATAACATGACTGATGCTGGAAACAAAATATGGCAAGAGGGCAGGCCTGTAACTCGACAAGAGTGGTTGGTTCTTCCCTGATATGTCTGCCACCTCTATGAGGCCTCCTGGGTGCATGTCCCTCCGTGAGTGAGTCACTTTGGGTCTCCTCTTCATAATCATATGAAGGATCAGATGCCATAGCTGCTGGTAGACAAATTGCCTTGGAGAAATAGGTGTTGTTGTGTCAAACTGTGTTGGACTGCCTTTGATGACTGTTTGACCTCTGCCACCAAGGGAAAACAGTGAAATGAGGGAGTATAAGGGGAGGGAAAAATAGTGGGAACTTTGGGACTGTGATGAAACTGAAAATTAGCAACCTTCTCACAAAATTCATGAATGATGCTGGAAACAAAATATGGCAAGAGGGCAGGCCTGTAACTCGGCAAGAGTGGTTGGTTCTTCCCTGATATGTCTGCCACCTCTATGAGGCCTCCTGGGTGCATGTCCCTCCATGAGTGAGTCACTTTGGGTCTCCTCTTCATAATCATATGAAGGATCAGATGCCATAGCTGTTGGTAGAAAAATTGCCTTGGAGAAATAGGTGTTGTTGTGTCAAACTGTGTTGGACTGCCTTTGATGACTGTTTGACCTCTGCCACCAAGGGAAAACAGTGAAATGAGGGAGTATAAGGGGAGGGAAAAATAGTGGGAATTTTGGGACTGTTGGGATAGGTTTAGTTAGGGAAATATAGGATGTTTTGGGAGTTTTTGTATAGGGTTAGGGTTTGGGATTTTATAATTAGGATTTTGGGAAAGGGAACTTGGGATAGGGGATAGGTGAATTTAGGAGTAGGGGAAATTAGGGAAAAATGAAATCAAGGGATAAATGGGATAAGGGAATGATGGAGGGAAGATGAACTTGGTAGCACAATAGTTGATCAAACCCTAGGCAGCAAGTTTCTTGGAATTTCAAATGGTAGGGTTTGATGTTTCTTTTAAAACCATTACCATTCATCAACCACCATGATATAAGCACAAACTTGGAGGAAACACAATGATGGAGGCTCTACCTGGAAATCCGTGCATTTTTGGGTGATTGGAGGTTGTTTTGGAAATTTTCGGGTCCTCTAGCTATATGTGTCGCGTAGCACGCCCAACGCACTGCACCCCACTTATGCGTCGCACCCTTGTTATTTTACACTGTGCAATGCGGCCCAATACGCCGCACCTCCTGCCCAGTGCGCCGCGTCGGCAACCTTACAGTGATTTTCACTCAATTTATCTCTTGCTCACCAAAATTTCTCTTCCTTGCTTCTATTTTGCAAATGAACTTGTCAAATGAAGGAATAGCTTATAAATAAAGAGCTTTTGAAATTTTGGCTCATGAAACCCACTTTTGCAATGTTTTTAAAATGACTTTATTTTGACCTCTGTTTTTGGACTTTTTCACTGCTTTTTCACTTTGTGATGAACTTAATGACCTGAGCTTTGCTTGTTTTTGCAGGTGTTGGAGCTTTTGGGCTAAGGAAAGAAACCAGGGTGCAAATGAAGAAATTTACAATGCAGGAAACAAAATTTTCATGATTTTTTACAATAAAAGCTGAATACTCTATTTTTTCCTCAAAACAGAGTTTTGAGGAAAACCACGTTTTCGAACAATTGGTGATGAAATTTATTGATGTTGCAACCTCCTTATGGCCTGCTGGCAATTATTGGACACTTTGACACATTTTTTGACGAAACCCTAATGAAACCCTAGACCTAATTGACCATGAAACCCTAAAGACAACTTTTGCAATTTTCGAGATAAAAGGGAGAATGTATATGTTTTTAAATGAACAATCCAGCAGGTAGATAACATGAGGGAAACTGTAGGAATGCCACTACCGTCAGATGATCTATGTGCCTAATGGAATGCAAATGACTGGACAGGACACCTAATATGAAATGCAACAAGAGGATTTGATCTCTAACGGAGGGATGAAAACACCGACTCTAACAGGGGCACTCTATGAATAGGTGATCGATCGTTTCCTAGTCCTTGAAGCAAAGAGGGCATCTGTGTGGACCAATGATTCCTCTTTTCTCTAGGTTTTCCCCAGTGAGGGTCCTTCTGTGCATGAGAGTCCAACAGAAGAAGTTGATTTTTGGGAGTCCAAATGGGTCCCATACATGCTACCAAAGCTTTGTAGTATGGATCTGATGTTGTTGTTCTTGGAGGGCTGCAAAACCCAACCTGGCTGAGTAAGATCTAGACTTACCCTAGCCCCACTTGTCCCTCAAATGCAGGTGCACAGGAGCCAGACCAGTGATTTATCCAATAATTGATGGAGTTGAGGGAGAATCCAATTAGGGGGGCAATGTAGGTTCCAGTTACTCCAGTTCCCTTCTGAATCCCATGTGAAAATGTCAGCAAGTTTATGGATACCTTTTTGGATGAGCCAGTTACACAAGTCTGCAATATCTGGTGCAAGATTTAGGGGATGGAGACCCATGATCTTGTCCTCCCATGGTCTAATTCTTTTCCCATTTCTTGGAATTCTGTAGAGTTGTTCTTTGAAGAATCTCCAGCCTTGGGTGCACAACTTCCACAGCATGGTTCCTTTGTGAGAGACTCCTTCATCCATATTCTTTATTGAGAGCCTGTGCAGATATTTTTTAATTAGAACTTGACTTATAGGGTGTTTTTGGTTTGAGAATATTTTCCAAAGGATCTTCCCTCCCATTGCTAGATTGGCCAACACAGGATCTCTTACCTGAAGTCCACCTTCAGGTATTGGCCTTTTCACTATGTCCCAGCTTACTATATGGAATTTCTTTTGGTTCCCCTTTCCTCCTTGCCATAGGAAATTTCGAATCATCTTTGCTAACTGATCGGTGATCATTTTTGGAGCTAAAAGGAAAGAGGCTTGGTAGATAGGAAGGGATGAGAGGACTGACTTGACCAAAGTGAGCTTCCCAGCTGTGGTAAGCCATTGTCCTTCCCAAGCAGTCATTTTTTCCTTGATTTTGCTGATAATTTCCATCTAGTGAGGGGCCTTAGTAGTGCCCAAGGTTAAAGGCAATCCAAGATACTTGAATTTTTCCCAAGAAACATATCTGATGAAACCTAGGGCTTGGGCAATCCTGAGAATAGACTATTGGTCTACAGCCTGGCCGTACACTGCACTTTTTTTGTTATTGACCATAACTCTGAAGAATCTGCAGAAGCTTTGGATTACTCCGTTGAAGGCTCTTGCTATTTTAATAGAGGCTCCTCCCAAAAGGATAGAGTCTTCTACGAACAAGGCATGGTTGATTGGGGATATTCCGGGTATCGCTCTGATGCCATGAAGTGTCTCGTTGAGCTTCTCATCAGAGAGTTTTCAGCTTAGAGAGTCTACCATCAGAATTTACAGTAAGGGGAATAGAGGGCAGCCTTTCCTGATTCCCCTTGAAGCTTTGAAGTAGTTTTCAAGTCTACCATTTACTAGAGGGGCTATCCATGGTTCTCCAATGCATGCTTTAATCAAATTAGAAAATTTAGGGCTAAAACGAAATGCAGAAAGAACTTGGAGAAGGAAGGAATGTCTTACTTTGTCGAAAGCGTTCGCCATGTCCAGTTTGATGAGCATACCTTGCTCTTTGCACTGGTGGCTGGAATGGATGATTTCCTGCACCAGTATCACATTGTCCAGGATATGCCTTCCTTTGACAAACCCTCCTTGATTGGGAGAGAGGAGTTTGTCTAGCAAAGGTTTTATTCTATTAGCAAGTAGCTTGGTGAAAATTTTGTAGGACACATTGCAAAGCGAGATTGGTCTGAATCTGTCGAATGTCTCTAGGTTGGCTTCTTTGGGAATTAGGGCTAGGAAGGTGGAGTTTGTGCTTCCTCCCACTTTGGATTTTCAAAGGAATCCTTTGATCATTCGGTACAAATCAACCTTGATGATGTCCCAGCAGAGTCTATAGAAGTGTATTGAGAATCCATCTGGTCCAGGGGCTTTGTCTGGTTCCATCTTCCATATGACATTGTTGATTTCTTCTTCAGTGAATGGCTTCAGGAGAGATGCATTGTCCTCCTCGTTAACCATCCTTGGAACGTGCTTAAGGAAGTCATGAGCTTCCTCATTATCCTCCACACCTTCTTCTTTGAATAGTAGCTGAAAATGAGAGGTTGTCACATCTTTTATCAGAGTTGTTCCTTTAAGAACAGTCCCATCTGGCGAGGTGATTTCAGCAATGTGGTTTCTAGAGAGGCGGGTATGAATTTGCTTGTGGAAGAAGGTTGTATTCTTGTCTCCAGACATAAGCCAGAGATTGCGTGACTTGAGCCTCAAATATTCTTCCTCTTCTCTAAATGTCTGAAGGGTGTTGATTTGGTGTTCTTGCTCCCTGTGAATCTCTACTCTAGTTATGTCTTGAGTCTCAAGGCCCATTTGGTGATCCAACAACTGCTTTGTGCTTTGTTTTCTTTGAGTAGTGGGAGAGACTGTGGACTTTTTTATCCATTGCTTTAGGGATGTTTTGGTGGCTTTTATCTTTTGCTCCCAAACATAGCTGGGTGATCCTTGAACATGAATGGACCAAGCCTTATTCATTGTATCCAGAAACCCTTCCCTGTTTGCCCATAGTGGGCTGAACCGGAAGGGGATTGGTCCCAGGTTTTCTTCTTCTTCCATCAGAAGGAGGATGGGTTTATGGTCTGAGTTCCACTTTGGTAGAATTTTTATGGAAATGATCATCTTCTTAGATAGGAAGGAACTCTGTAGGAGGAACCTGTCTAGCCTGGCTGAGATATGCTCCTCCCCTATTCTGTTATTTGTCCAGGTGTATAGCCCTTTTTTTGGCTTGAAGTCCATTAAATCCCATTGTTGAATCATGTTTTCCACTAAGGGGAGGAAGTGGTCCCTGCTGCTGGTTCCTCCTCTTTTTTCCTTTGGGTCTAGGATTAGATTGTAGTCTCCGGCAATAATTATATTATTCAGGGAGTAAGCTTCCAAAAAATTAGTCATGGTTTTCCAGCATTGTTCCTTTCCTACATAGAGTACAGGAACATAAATATTAAAGAGAGAAATGTTTATCTTACTTGGTAGGTGTCGGAGTTCGGTGCAAATCCAGTGCTGCGTCTAAAAGAAGCTTTCAACATGGAATTTTTCAGTGTCTCAGAGAGTGGCTAACCTACCGCATGTACCTTTAGCACTTACCACTTTTCCAGTTTTTTTTTTTCCATTTTTCTTTGTTGAGTTCCAAAAGGGCTTCTCCTTTATTTTAGTCTCTTATAGCATGAGCATCTTAGGAAGTTCTGACTTTAATAGGCTCTTGACTACTTCAGCTTTTGATGGGTTCCCCATTCCTCTGCAATTCCAAGAGACTAATCACATTATTTACTGGTAGGGGTTGGGGCAGCACCTCCCTTGGGAGGCCTGGTTCTAGTATTTTTTCCGATATAAATCTCTATAGTGGCCTAACTTCCTTGCATTTCTTGTCTCTTTGCTTCTTCTTCTCTGGCCTCTCTGTGAGATTTCCTCCCCACTCTTTTCAAGGGCCTCTCAAATGTTTCATCTTCCGAGGATCCAGATGTCTCAAGGGTCTTCTTTCTTGTCATATTTGCATAGGAATGGGAACTAGAGGTACTTTTTGGGGTTTGGACTGGCTCCTCTTGCCTTTTGCTTTCTTCCGTGTTGTTTGCCTACTGTTCAATCTCTTTATCTACTAGATCTTGATGTTCTTCTGGTGTGCTGAGAATATCAAAGGGGTTGGTTGATATGTCTGCTATTGGAGTGACTGAACTTCCTTCTTCTTGGGGTTCTGGAGGATCAAACCTCCCAGTGGAGGCGGCTTTATCTTTATTCACGTTGCTCTACTTGGTTCGTCTTGATTTCTGGACCTCAGTCCACTAGTCTCCCTTCTCTTTCTCAACTACATCCTCTAATTTCTTTTTACAATGCTTAGCAAAGTGCCCATAGCCATGGCAGTGTCTGTATTTAAATGGTAGTTGTTTGCAATCTAGCACTTGTATGTGTGACAAATCATCCACCGTGAGTTTAATGGCTTCAGGGAGAACTTCCTCCAGGTCTACTTCTACACAAATTCTAGCACAGGAATACTGGTCTCTACTTTTTGCTCAGTCAATGTATTTGCCTAGCTTGTTGCCTATGGTTTCCAAGGATTTAGGGTTCCAGTAGTGAAGAGGAAGGTGGGGCAGTCTCACCCAGATCGGAACGGCCGAAGGCACATCCTAGGTCGAGTCAAAGTCTGGAGTCCATTGATTTAGATATAGTCCCTGAGGCCCCATGAAATATAGGTTGTTTCTGAATATTAGGTTTTTGTGTTTTACTGCTTCGAATAAAGAAGCCTTTGTCGATGAAATGGCTTTTTATTCCTTCTTTGACCAGTGAACGCCAATTCCTTTGAACCCAAGCTTCTACCGCTTTTGGCAAGGGCCATAAGCCTATGAACTGGCCGATAAGTCCTCTTTCTGCTAGGTTTAAAGCGGCTTTGCACGACTCTTCAGTAGGCAGAGCAACTGTGGGGATAGTTGCCATTTTTTCACGAACTTCTCTTGGTTTTCAGATGTTGGCCTTTTATTGCAAGTTGCAACCAGATCCTAGAAAGTTGCTAGCTCTGGTGGCAAGGGAGTTTCCTTTTCATGACCCCCTGTTGGGGCCATGGCTCTGGTGCTTCGTGCAGTCTCAAGGTTGGATGTGTCTCTTTGCGCGCTCCCCTAGCTTCCTCCTGCCGGACGGAGGCTGCCCCAGGCTCCCACTAACTGGTTCCTCTCGTGAAGGCTGCTCCAGGCTCCCACTCCGCTACGTTGTTGAGCACTTCTTTCTTTATTATTTATTTTTAGATGATATGTATTTAAACAATTACATTCTGGTATATTTAAAATAATATTAAGGTAAATTTAATTTTAAAAATTAATGAATATAATTAAGTTACTATTATTTTATTATTTATTTTTAGATGATATGTATTTAAAAAATTCAATCCAACATGTCTATAAAGTCTTGGATAGATGGTGATCGGTGATTTGCTAAGATATTATTTCATGTGAAGTCACCAATTCAATTCTCCGCCTAGATCAGGGTGATATATTGGACATGATAAAGATATAGTTCTTCCAAGCTTACAAAAAAAAATCCAATATATTTAAATATAATATTAAGATAAATTAAATTCTTAAAAATTTTAAAATTAATAAAACATTATATTGATTAAAAATTCAATACATTATTTATGGGAAATTCATTATGGATAGTGATGAAGATTGAATTTGTCACTACTAATCGTCCCTTTTATCACCATTTTCTTTATAAAATTTACCTCTTCCATCCATTCTTATTCCACTTATTCATATATTTAGAGTGATTGGGTCAACTCGTATTGAACCAGTTTTTTTTATAATAAGTTTTAAATGTTGTGTGCCCTAGCGTATGTTGATTGGTTAAGTGTTTACCAGTATCAAGTAGAATACCCTTTTATGATTCTAGATGTGAAAGATACAGTTACAGAAATCCTCATCAACAACCACAAAGTTAAGTAGATATCTTGGACATTAAAGGCCATCCAATATGCACAACCATATTATGGAGATTTCCAGTAGCCTAAAGCATTTTGAAGAACAAAGACCATTGTTGAAACTTTTGTCAGCGGCAATGCATTTTTCCTCTTGTAATATTTACTTTTTACTACTATTATTACTTTTTCTACTAGTTTAGGTATGGAATTTGGTTTCAAACATGGGCTAAAAAAGGGCAGCTTAGGAAAAGTACTTAAGTTAGTTTATATATATATATATATATATGATAAGTTTTGAGACACTTAAGTTTTTTTTTAATATATGATAAGCTTTGAGACACCTAATTATTGTAAATAAAAGTGGTTTCTTCCTTTATTCTCGGAAAGAACCACTAAAAATTAAAGTCGTTGTGTAAGGTAGAAAGATTATTTTATATATAAACTATGAGAACCAAACTCAGAGAGTTCAATTTTTTTCTATATTATTATCATTTTCCTTTATAAAGAATTGACTGTTTTATGTTCCCATGAGTGTATAAGACGTTGCAACCCACTAGCATATTGTATAGCAAGTGTCACTCAACAGTTGTGATTGTTATTTTCATGTTATAAATTACTACATATTCTTGTGAATTAATTTCTTTTACTGCATTGTACACTTCTACTCATCTTTGTATTTATGATATATTTCACACACTTTCTTAATGTGAATGTATTTATAATTTCTTTACAAGATATTTTGTTTTTGTTCTTTTGCATTTTACTTTTATTTAGTTGTATTATGTTTCTATAGCAACATTTTAATTAGGTTTATTTTTCTTCAGCACAATAGATAGTTCACTTTGCTGCAAAATAAATTGGTTTCATTGTTGATAGTTAGTTTTCTTTGTTGTTAGTTACTATTGTTGTAGTTAGTTTATTACTTAATTAGAGAAGCTTCCAATTATTTTAGGTTTGAATGTAAGTAGGAATTAATTTAGAATTTCAACTACAATGGTTTATACAATTTTTCTTGTAAATAATTATATATAGTTCTCGCATCATCTCAAGTTATGGAATGCATGAAGCCCAAAATTCATATATTTTGTTGAGTGTTTTGTAAGTAAAATGATCGTGAATTGATATTAAATTAAGGCTTGTACGAAGACATTGTAAGAGCCTATCACTTTTTGGCATCGTTGCCAGGGAAACACCAATTTTTTGGATTTTTTTTTATATAGAGACTAGCTAGAGGAGTGAGACAATAATGAATAAAGAGAAAGAGAGATAAGTTGGGGCGATTTCTTCTAAAATCCCTCCAATACCAATTCCAAAGAAATAGGTAAAGCAAGAAGTGTCTTCTACTTTGGGAGTTTTCAAAGAAAAAGCACATGCAATTACTAAGTACGAACCTCCAAAATATAGTCTTTGGGGATCTGAGGTAAAGGAGGAACATGTTGGCATTGAATTAGAGTCCATCCTTTTCAATATGGGTGATCATGAGGAAGGAAATAGAAGATGAAATAGAAGCGAAGAAATAAGATATGAAGAAGAGAAGAAAGAATCTCCTATTCCAATAAGGGAAAGTAATGATGATTCCTATGTTGAAGAATATTAATCGCTATGTTCTTTCAGTATATTATGGATTACCTAAAGAATACCTCGATACTTTCTTATTCAAATTTTAAGTTCTATGTAGAACTTATGATTATAATACAAACTCTCAAAAGTTAAGGTAGTTTCCTTCAACTTTGAAAGATGTTGCTTTAAGATGGTTCATGGGATTAGAAAGAGGAAGCATAGGTCCCTGCGAGGAGATGAAAACCACTTTTCTTACCAAATACAAGGATTATTGTAAAGCAAGAGAGACTAGATATGAAATCTTAGGATGACATAAAGACCAGATGAAACTTTAAAACATTATGGTGAAAGTTTCCAATTCAGCTACAAACAGTCAACAATGTGTAAATTAGACAATAAGTCTCTTAATTTAGTTTTGTTGAGAAGAGTTAGAGAGGACTTAATGGAGGCCCTAAACCTTATAACTACTGGAGATGTTTATCAACTCACTTATGATGATATTAAGGAATTTTTTAAGAACTACTTGAGGGCAAGCATGAGAAAAGGTAGAGGAAAAAGAAGTTTAGTAACCCCTACATCTAAGAAAAATTCAGGAGTAACAAAAACTAAGATTGGAAATTTATTAGACGATTATAAAATTGATGTATTAAATTAATTGTATATGTAGTTAGATGCTTTGCAAACAAAGAAAAAATAAGAAGATAATGAAAAATATTTCCCCATATTCTGTCCTCCGTGTACTAAGAAACATCCTAGGAATGAGAGTACATTAATTGTAGTAAAGTCCACAACTACCAGGTTTGAAAGAAACATACCAAATAGATAATCAAAATGTTGAACACATTGATTTTATTAATCATCGATAGTTTGGACCATTCCTTCCACCATTTCCCAGAGGAAATCAAGATCCTCAATATTTTACTCAATCTTGGTATAATCCTCAGTTTAATTTAGGACAACAATTACATTTTTCTCAATTTTCCAAAAATCCACAACTTTGGTAATTGGAATTATGCACTCCCTTACAACCAATAGCTCTACTCCAATCCACAATCTTTTCCTATGCAAGGCAATCAATGGCATACACAAAATTTCAAATGACCATACTAAAGTTGGTCACAACAAAAATTGTTTCCTTCATCACAATTGTGAAATTCTAATCAACCACCTAAGCTAAATCAACTACCCTCTCAACCAAATCCAAATCCAAATATTAGGATGGGTCAGGAAAATAAACTACCCGCTCAACCAAATCCAAATCCAAATATTAGGATGGGTCGGGAAAATCAACAACCGCAATCAAATCAAATTGTTCAATCAAGTCAAGCGGTGTATACTAATGAATCTAGAGAATCTTCAACATGTATTGTTGTTGCAGTCAATTATCAAGCCACATATTTAAGATAAAGAAGAATTTTAGAAGATCCAAAACCCACCAATATTAAGGGTGTGAGTGAATAAAAGCAACAGTTTGAGGAAGAAAAAGATGAATATTTATTATTAAACTTTCAAGATTCAAATCAATCAGAAAATCAACAATGTAAGCAGTTTTAATCTCCACCATTTCCTGAGAGGCTTACAAAGATTAGAACATCTACACAACTAGCCTTAAATAATCTATTTGTAAAAATCCCTATAATCCAAGCAATCAAAGACATGTTGAATTATAAAAAGGCTATAAGGGATATATGTATTTGGAAACTCGGGAAAAAGAAACAAGATCCTCCTAATATCCAAATAACTAGTCGATTATTTGAAATTATGCTTGGAGCAACCATTAATTTAATGACTAGTCACATTATGAGGATTTTAAATCTTCATAATCTCATGAGGCAAACCCAACTTTATTGAAAATGGTTGATAGGTCCATTGTTAAGCCTAAGGGTAATTTGGAAGATATCATTATCATTGTAGATTCATGGGAATATCTTGTTGATTTTCTTATTTTGCATTCAAAAACTAATACGTGAGGTTACCCATTAATCTTAGGAAAACCTTGGTTAGCGACTGTGGATGCTTATATTGAATGTTTCTTAGGAAATATAACAATTTTTCAAGGGGAATTAGTGAAGCAAATAAATTTATATCCTCCTACAAAATCTATTGAAGAGATTGAAGAACCATTATGGATTCCTACAAATGTTGAAACTATTACCTTGATGAATATTCCACACCAATCCTTACTCTAGATAGAGTGTTAACTTTGAAAGAAACAATTGATGATAAAAATATTTCTAATTATATGCATAACATTTATTCCTCCATAGTAGTAATTAGAGGATTTTGCAGCCAAGAAGAAGAAAATCAAGAAATTATAATTTATGAATCAAATTCATCAAAAAATTATTTATGATCATCCTAAATATTTTGTATAAGAAGGAAGTGAACATCAATATCTGGAAGAATATTTTACTAAAGAATTTATAAATTCATGAATTAAAGAAATTTAATTATCTCCTATAAAAACACTCAACATTAATAGTTAGTTACATTCAATTCAACAACAAAAGTTACAGGAACTGCTACAGAAATAGCCAGCAACATTTGTGTGGGATTATAAGGACATAATAGGAATATATCCTTTAGTTTGCATGCATCATGTTTATATCATGGATGGATATCTTCCTATTAGAAAACGACAATGCCAAATGAACCCAGTCCTTAAAGACATTGTGAAAGAAGATTTGCAAAAACTCTTAACTGTGAGATTTATTTATCCTATCTCTAATGGTGAATGGGTTTCACCACTTGTTATAGTTATGAAGAAAGAGGGTAAATAGAGTATTTGTGTAGACTATAGAGAGCTCAATAAAGCTATTTGAAAGGATCAATTTCCACTGCCATTTATTGACTAAGTTTTGGACTCTTTAGCAGGGAAAAGTATTTTTCCTTGCTACATGGTTTTAATGGGTATAATTAGACACAAATTTCTCCCAAGGACCAAGATAAAGCTACAAGTACTTACCCTTGGGGAACTTTTGCTTATAAAGTATTTCCATATATATTGTGTAATGCCCCTGCAACCTTTCAGAGTGATGTTCTAAGTATCTTTTATAAACTTATTCCAAAAAATGTTGGGGATGAATTTGCAAAAGCCATGGCCAAATTGGAAAAATTATTACAAACATGTATTGAATATCATCTCTCATGAGGAATGAAGGGATTTTCTTAGGACATCATGTCTTGCCTCAAGGAATAAAGTTATACCCTGCAAAATAATTGTATGTTGAGATACAATTCGGTAAAAATCACATAGGAAACTTTTTGTCGAAGCGTTTCGAACCATCCAGTGTGGTTCATCGTCAGGACAACACGGAGAATCAAATCATGGCACCAGATGAAATAGAGAGATCGATGTAGAAACGGTCATGATAAAACGTTAGTTTAAAAAAATAATCATTAGAATGTTAAATTGGACTTTACTCGAAAAAGAAATTTTTTAGATGAAGATTGAGTCAAAAATAATTAATTAAATTGGAAATGTTTTATGAGATAATATTTTAATGTAAAGGTCAAATATTTATATTAAAATATAAATAAATAAGAATTAAATTAATTCTTGGTCAATATTAAGTCAAATATTTAGATTAGATTGAGTCAAATATTTATATTAAAATACAAAAAATAAGAATAAAATTAAGTTAATTGGAATAAAATGTTTTATGAAATAATATTTTAATAAATAAAGTCAAAAAAATTATATTAAAATACGAATAAAATCAATTATTAATTAATTTAAAAATAATTGTTTTAAAAAATATGGTTGTTCCTACGAAGCAAAGAGATGTGAGGAGTTTCTTTGGCCATGCTAGTTATTACCAAAGTTTTGTAGAAAATTTCAGTGGGATAACTTCACCATTATTTGCATTGCTTACTAATGATGTTGAATTTGTTTGGACAACAAATTGCCAACAAGACTTTGAAACTCTAAAAGAAAATTTAATTATTGCTCTGGTTTTACAAGGACCATATTTGTATGATTATGATAAAAGTTTGGGTGTTGTTTTGAGATATAAGAAGATGCAATAATGCATGCAATTTATTATATTAGCAAAAAAAACTTGCACATGTGGAGTTGAATTATACTATTACAAAAAAAAAAAACAAAAAAATTGGTGATAGTGCACGTTGTTAATAAGTTTAAACACTACATTACAAGATACACTACTTTTGTACATACGAATTATTCAACCATTAGATATTTAATAAACAAACATGCTATTAGAGGAAGAACAATTCATTACCTTTTACTTTTTCTAGAATTTGATATAAGTACACTTGATAAACCTAGTCGTGAGAATGTAGTTGTGGATTTCTTATCAAGGATCACTAGTAAAAAAAATTGTGAACCATTGGATGATTCCTTTCTAGATGAATATCTATTTGTTATTTTAGTGATAACACCTTGGTTTGTAGATATTGCAAAATATTTGGTGGCACACACACTGCCTCGACATTTTTCATCTAGGGAAAAGAATGTGCTGAGTAGAAATTGTATACCATATACTTCGATAAAATGATTTTTATTAAATATGGGACCAAATCAAATTCTTCAAAGATGCATTAGGGGAGATGAAGTATATCATATCTTAAGGGCTTGTCAAGATTAACCATATGGTGGTCATTTTGCAGCCACAAGAACTACCAAGAAAGTATTTTCTATAGGAAATTGTTGGCCAACACTGCATAGGGATGCAAAAGAGTAGAGTATGTGAGAAATTGAATGCATATAGTTGAATAAAATTTCCTATATAAAGGTGAAGTGCATGTAAGATTACCAAGGCATAATGAGAAGTTTCATCTTTTAGATAAGAGATAAATCTAGCATCTTAGTTGTCCTTGCTTATGTGGGAATGTGAATTTTTTTTATCATTGATAATGTATGATTTATCTTCCAAAAAAAATGAAAATCAACCATTTCTAGAATATTCAAACATATTAGAAAGGAAACCCAATGGCTTAGTTAAAATTGAGAAATGATTTTTGTGAGTCGAGCACAAATTGCAGGATTGTAAAAGAGTAGAGTATGTGAGAAATTGTGATGCATGTTAGAGAATGGGCTAACCTACTATAATATAATAAATGATTATGTGTCCCTTGATTTCCTTGGAAACATTTGAAAATTTGGGAATTAACTTCGTGGGACCATTCAGCCCACCTTCAAATCAATTTAAGTATGTATTAGTATGTATAGACTATCTAACAAAGTGGGTAGAAGTGTCACCATTAAAAAATATCCAAGAAAAGGGGGTAGTTAAATTTTTATATGAAAACATTTTCACAGATATGGAGTACCCTGAGAAATTGTGTCAAAGAGATGGACATAACTCACACCCAAGATAGTGGAGAACCTCATGAATTTGTACAAAATAAAGCATATAAATACTAGAACATACCATCCCCAAGCTAATGGGTGGGTGGAAGTAACTAATAGGGAAATAGAAAATATTCTTGCAAAAAAATCAATTAAACAAGAATGATTGGGAAAACAGATTGAGAGAAGCCATATCGGCATACCAAATTACATACAGAACTTCAACTAGATTTACACCCTTTGATATAGTGTTTAATAAAATTGTACTACTACCCATTAAGTTTGAAATTAAAAATTTGAGGACAATAATGGAGCTAGGGATGAATCTTTTTGTGGCACAAAAAAAAGGATCGCTCATCTTAACCAATTGCATGAGTATAGACAACAAGCTCTACAACATTTAGAAACAATTCAATAGCAAAGAGTTCATTGGCATGACAAATACCTCAAAAAATAAATCATTTCAGCCAGGTGATTAGGCATTGTTCTATGACTCAAGGTTCCAAGATTTTAAAGGGAAGCAAACTACAACATGGTTGGTACCCTATGAAATTGAACATTTGTATGCAAATGGAGCTATAAAGTTAAGAGTAATTGATGAGTAGAAGTCATGATTGTTGGTAAATGGACATACATTGAAGTCGTACAAGAGACCTAAATCCGAGGAGGAATTCACTCATAAATTGCATCAATACCAAGATTTGAATTTACTAGGGTGCCTAATTGGTCCATGCATTTCCTCATTCCTGTAAATACTTGTTTAAAAAAAAACTTACAGTGAAAGCCACTAATAGCGCTCTAGGATGTTTTAGCTTTTGAAAACCATAAACAATCATTTCTACTACAAAAAAAATTGAGAAAAAATCTTGCAATGAAAGCCATAAATGACATTGTGAGCTACAATAATTCTTGAAAACAAAAATGGAAAGTATTATTGTAGTAATAATAATAATAAATAATTGTAGTTATAGGATGCCATTAATCACGCATATCAAGAAGCTAATATTTTGTTCCAAACCATAAAATCTTTCATTCTAGAAAAGAATCAGTAATATGATGCATATACTATAGAAAAAAACGTAGCAGACATAACTTCAAGAATTTGATGATGATTGTTACAACCTTACTCTGCAACAATAACATATGTTCATCAAACTTGTCAAATGGACATAAGTTGAAGGGATAATCTGCAACACAAGCGGCATTTTCAACTTTACAATGCCACATGTAAGATAATATTGAAACTAATTATTTAAATTATTTGTTTGATGCCACACGTCCAATCATTATTAATTCTCTAACATGGTTGTTTTATGATATCCACTCATAGCAACCAATCCATAATTTTTCATGCACAATTAACACCCTATACAAATCCATTTAACATTCACTTAATGCTAGGCCAAACCATATGATAGATTCACCTGCCACCTGTCAAAGTCACCTATCCACATATTGTTTGATAGAACGAAATATGATTGAGGGATACCAAGAATTAACTGACGCATCTAATCAACCTTGACATCTAATCAACATGCACCACAATTAATGATAATCAGGAGATACATACTACCAAAATCCACGAAGTCTAAGGAAATTCCAATCCAACATTTTAAAAATCAATAGCTACCATTTCAATTCACTATAGAACCATTGTGTAGCTAAGTGCATAATCATCTTTCAAGATTGATTATTTCAGGAAAACTCCATACCATAGAGTGTTATGCAGTAGAATTGTGTAAATGAGGCACAACAATGGGCAATGCTCTATTTTGGAAAGAGCTAATTACAACATATAGGCCATGCAAGATCCAAAGGTTGCAAAAAAAATTAGAAGTGAAATATGGTTGCAATTCTTTCAACGAATTGAGAATATTAGCATGCACTTGGTAGAGAAATTTTCTCTATATTTCAACCTTCAAACCAACACAGCTTGAATTACAAACTTGAGCTTTACCATTTCTAAAGAGATAGTATCAATATTTGATAGGTATAGCTCCTAAGAGAAAAAAATGGTTGAAGAAACGAATTGAGTCAGCTACTGTGAGAGGAGAATTTATTGAAGAAAGGGAAACTCTAGAGGATACTGGGAAAAGAGTGAAGAGATTGTCATTGCTAGAACCCTAGGGTGAAGTATTCCAATACATTATCAAGTATTTTACTTGTGAAGGCAGAGCTTTGCTTTGCATGACATACCATTTTTGTTTCTTAGCTCATTTAAGGAGAAACATAAAAATCAACACTCCATGCTTTTCATTGAAATCCTTGCAAACTATGGTGGGCCAATATAAATATGGAAAATGTGATCAATTAGCATACTATGGGATAATTTACCTTTGTAAAATTCCACATTTACTCAAGAGAAATCGATTGCTACTTATTATTGAGAATTTGGACTCACCGAGGTTTGAGTTGGAGATGTGGTAGAGAACTCCTCACTAGCAACAAAGCTCCATTGGTGAAACACAAGAATTAATGAGGAGGTGGACAAAAAAATGGAGGGATACTACAAAAACATCCGTCAGCAAAATTGAAGTGGAATCTTCTTCTGGTGCAATACAAATGGAAGATCCTGAAACTAAGGAACAATACACAACTATTGAAGAATTCGACGAGATGTCTTAGAAACAAGTAAGTATTGAATTCTGCTTCAATTTGGTGGAGGAGCTTGAAAATTAAGAGAAAAAAGTAAAAGGATTAAATCTTGAATGGGATACATGGAAGAATCTATATGCTTCATTCAATCCTAAGGAATACATTCCCACAAAAACTTTTCAAGAATGCATACATGAATAAAAAGAAAAGAAAAAATTCCATTTTGTAGCGGTCAGGCATAAACAATTTGGAACCTTCAAGAAAGAAACAAATAGTTGCAAAAGGAACTTGCAACAACTAAGCAAAGCCATGAAGAATAATTAAGGGAAGAAGAATAATAAATTTAAGAATTGAAAGCCTGATTCAATAAATTGGGTGAATTATCTTATGAGTTCATATAGTGTCGACCTTTGCCACTATCAACCTATGTCACTGATATATACATTATATTTTAAGTAACAATGGATTCAATTTCAAATTGGAAAACTTAATTTAAAATATGCATATGGAATACAAACCATTTGGTAGAAATTTCTATCTTTTATACTTCTCTATTGTTCCTGAATGAAGAAATTTGATGTGTGAATTCTTCTTGCATAATTATCTGATACCTATAATCTCAATTTTGAACCCAAACCACTTCATTGGGGATATCAACATGAGATAATTTCAATCATGGTTAGAAAATGAATTGAAGGGGTCTCATGAGCTAGAATTGTATAACCCAGAGGAACTTATTGCACCTATGTGGATTAGAGCATAAATAGGCTCCATTGAAGGGATTATCAAACAACACAGGAAAAGAGTATATACTCTCAAATCAGAAAGGTTATATAAATATTGTAAAATGAAGTAATTGAAGACTTCACAAATTTCACAAATAACTGTTTGTTTGAAACCTTATCAACATGTCAACAACGATGGGAATAATTGGATGATAATATCAAGGAAAAATAACCCCATTTTCTACCGAATATACATGCAACAAAATATCGAAGCAAATTTTATATACATTGATCATTGAGAACTTAGGGACTAGAATGGATTTGTCTTAAAGTTAAGAATACTCTAGTAATATACCCCATTCGATATTATCAATGGAATTTAATAGTAAACAAGAAAGAGAAATGAGAAAGTGGGAAATGATTGAGATGTGCATAGGATTCCATGCAGCAAAGACAAGCACACATGTAGGTCCTTATGACTTCCAAGTCTTCTGTGAGGAACAACATAGTCAAGTCATCTCCTCTGATTCTAATTATTTGCATAATGATGTTCAAAGGATTAGGTTGGGAGATAAATGATGAGGATTGAATTTTTCACTGCTAATCATCCCTTTAATCACCATTTTACTTATAAAAATTCGATGTTTTCATCCATTCATATTCCACTTATTCTTTACAGTTAGAGTGATTGGATCAAGTGGTACTGAACGAGTTCTACTTTTATATAAGTTAACAATGTTGTGTGCCCTGGTGTATTGGTTTATTATGTGTTTGCAGGTATTAAGTGGGACACCCTTTTATGATTCTAGATGTGAAAAGGAAAGTTGCAAAAATCCTTGTTAGCAACCAGAAAGTTGAACAAATCTCTTGGATGGTACCCACACTAAGAATTTTCCCTACAATATTAAAGTTTGTACCAGCCTACAAAACCATATTACGGATATTTTTTGTAGCCTAAAGAGTTTTCAAGAATAGAGATCATTGTTGTTGAAACTTTTATCAACAAAAATGTGTTTTTCCTCTTGTAAATATTTACTTTTTATAACTGCTATTACTTTGTCCTACCAACTCAAACCTATGATTTTGTCTCAAATGACTTCAAACCCAATTTTGTCTCTAACCACTTCAAACCTTTCAGTCCACAAGGCTCAAAAATAAGTTGAAGAAGGGAAACTCAAGAAAAGTCGTTAAGTTATTTTTTTTGGATATACGATAAGTTTTGAGACACCTCATTGTTGTAACTAGAAGTGGTTGCCTCCTTTATCTTGGCAAGAACTGCTAAAAAGTAGCAAGCAATTATGTCAATTAGAAATATCTTTTTGCATATAAACTATGAGAACCAAACTTAGAGAGTTTAATTTTTGGCTATGTTATTATCATTTTCCTTTATAAAGAATCAACTGTTTTTTTTCCTAAGGCTGCATAAGGCTATAGAGAAAGGACCACTCTGCAATTGTGGTGGTTATTTTCTTGTTGGTATAAATTCCCGCATATTCTAGTGAATTAGTTTCTTTTATTGCACATATTTTCCATTGTACAAATTTATTCATCTTTGAATTTAGGACATATTTCATCCATTTTGTTAATGCGAGAAATCATTTATGTATTTATTTCTACTTTACAACATTCTTTTTCAACATCATACTATGTTCCTATTCTTTTGCATTTTACTTTTATTTGGTTGTATTCTTTTTGTAGCAACATTTTAATTGGATTTAGTATTCTTCAACGCAATAGATAATTAACTTTGCTGCAAAATAGATTAGTTTCATACTTGATAGTTAGCTTTATTTACTATTAGTTAGTATTACTATAGTTAGTTTATTTACTTAATTACATAATTTCAACTACAATGGTTTATATAAATTTTCTTGTAAAGAAATGTAAGTGGTTGTAAATAATTGTATATAGTTCTCTCACCATCTCAAGCTATGGAATGCATGAAACCTAAACTGCATATATTTTGTTGAGCATTTTGTAAGTAAAACGACCCTGAATTGAAATTAAAGTAAGGCTTATACGAGTACATTGTAGGAGCCTATTATGTAAAAAGATAACACTTCTTTTAAATTCCAAATCTACTTTTCTAAATATGAAAAGGAAAAAACAAATTAAAAAAGATAAAACAAATGATTTAAGAAGAAAACACCTTCATTTTCTCTTTTCAATCAAAGAATGAAGAAACAATCTTTTCTTTTCTTTTCTTTTTTAAGAGGAAAAAAACACTGGATTCTATTAAAATAAAATATCAGTACATATAGCTTGATGTGTCCACATTGTTTCCATTATGGCCATCATACTATGTAGCCCACGAATCTTATGCTCATGTAATTTTCAGCTAATGAACCTTATAATAAAGATGAGAACTAGAAAAAAAAAATCAAGATTACAACAATACCATATAAGTAACTAAAACACCGGAAAAATACCAAACTTACTAGATTACTCGATATTAACAGTCCCATCTTTTGTGATCACATTGTCCACCATCCGTTGGAAATGGATAATGTCAAGCGGGGTGTTCAATCCACGTTTTGATAGGGAGTCACCAAGCTCATTCCAGCATCTGAAGATATGTAGAAAAGTGATATCCCTGAATGTCTTAGATAGTATGGTGGTGCATTCCAGCCAGTTGAACATAGAGTTATTGGAAATAACAACATGACCATTTACCGCATCAATGATGACTTTTGAGTCTCCATATATGGCAATGAAAAGGATCTGTAACTGTTGTGCAAAATGTAATAAGCCCCAAAGTGAAAAAAAAAAACAATCTGAGTGTTGGTACTAGAGCCACCATTCCATTTAAGTTGAAAAGCAATATGTGAATTGATAATGATTACTGCCCCACAGCCACATATTCCAGCTTGGGCAGCCCCGTCAAAAAAAAATGCAGGCAAAGTATATTGGGAAAATGGTTCACTGAGACTAGGTTGTGTAGAAGTGGTATCCTTGCATGTCGAATCCAGCTAGATAATGATGTGAGAACAAATGATATGAAAAATTGGCACAAAGTTGTCAAAGATCAAACGAGTCCTCGATTTCCAAATCTCCCAAAAGGTATAGAAAGGAAGCTTCTTCCCATTTTGGGGCCGCCCGCAAGGAAAAACAAGAGATGATAGATGAGAAGTATGGTGGTTCGGGGACACAAAAATGTGCAATTAGAAACCTACAAACAACCTTCGAGAAGGGACAAAGAAGGAATAAGTGACTTACACTTTCTGGACCACTATTACATAGTGAACACCAGCCTGGTTTGATGAAACTGCACTTGGAAAGATTATCCCACGTGAGAATGTGATTGTGCCAAGCAAGCCAACTGAAGATTATGATATTGAGATGTACCCGCCATTTCAAGAAAGAAAAAAACCAGCAGTGACCAGGAAAAGGATCTCGTACACAAGAAAAATGTTTGTATGCATCAACAACTATAACAACCCCATCAGTGAAAGCCTATCCCAAAAAATTGAATCCCCTCCTGATTTCCTCCATAAACCAACTATATGGAATTGCAGGGTATAAGCATTCCAATTAATCTCGTCTGCCCCATAAAGTTTGAGATCTGCAACCTCCTTCAAAATAGGTTGAATGGAAGTCTCAGTTCTGAAATAACAAACTTGGTCTAGGCAACATAACTCTCTAGAGTGTAAGCGTAGTATGGTGTTGACCGACAATGAAGAATCAACAACTCCCAAAATATCACCAATACCTAATAGAATTTTGTTACCACCACCAAAAGACCATTTCAGGTTTGATAAGAAAGATGTACTCACTTTGTAGAAATTGAGCTAAATATGCTAACCTAAATTGGCACCAAGTGCGCTCAATATAAAGCATCCAGTGATATACTTCTCTTTAAATACTTATCTCACATGATATCTTGCCATATGCATGCACCAGATAAATCTATCCATAGGCTCTTCATAAGAAAAACCCGACCAAATAGATTGATGTCCATAATTCCCCATCCTCCAGCCTCCTTGCTCCTGGTTAGTGTATCAGTTTTTAACAAGGTGGAATTTTGTACCCCCCTTTGCACCGGACCAAAGAAATTGAGCCATAATTGCTTTGATTTCCTAGACTAATTTCATCGGAATATTAAATATATGCATCCAATAAACAAACAATTGTTGTAGTACATATTGGATAAGGGTAAGTCTGCCCCCCAGTGATAACCATTCATGTGTCTAGTTTGTGAGTCTCCTCTGGAATTTCTCCAAGAACTAGGTCCAATCATCATACTTGTAGCGGAAAGGATTTGATTTAAAGTCGAGGTATGAGAAACCATCTTTCACATGAGAAATATTGACACCGAATAGATTAGTGATGTATTGGACAATTTCGAAATCACACTCTGAATAGATCAGGATTGATTTGGATCCATTGATATATAGACTAGAAGTTCCTCTGAATCTAGAAAAGATGTGAAATAGGCATATCCACTATGCCTTATCAAGTTGACCAAATGTAATAATAGTGTCCACGAAGAAGGAATGTGAAGTGTATATAGCTTGGAATATCTTTAATCCATCGAAACACAAAATTCCCAAGCTAGACTAATCTTTTGGCTCAAACAGTATAACCAATATGAACAATAAAGGAAACAATGAACACCCTTGTCGTAGGCCTCGCGGTGCCCCGAAAATTTCTGAAGGGAGTCCATTAATCAAAACCGCATAATTGACCGATTCCACACTCACCATAATCCAGTCGACTATCTCCCTAGACAAACCGATCCTAACAAGAATGATACGAAGGAATGACCAATCCACATAGTCATATGCTTTATGTAGATCAAGTTTCATAATCAAATCCTTGAGCTTTCGTGAGTGAATAGTATGAGAAAATTCTTGTGCAATGGCAATAGTGTCATGTATTTGACGCTTGGGAAGAAAAAAAAATTGTTCAGTAGAAATGTGGGAGGAAAAGACATTGCGAATATGGCGGGCTATGAACCTAGAGATGAGCTTATAGGTGATGTTGCAGAGTGAGATGGGTCGAAAATCCAAGAAAGATGTGGACGAAGTGGATTTAGGAATTAAGGCAATGAATGTGGAGTTGATGGCCCTAGAGCCCTTCCCCTGTATACGGGACTCCTCAACCATGTCCAAAAGTGCACAAGTCATAATATCAAAAAAGTGTAAGAATAGTTCAACCGTCCACCTGTCCGGGCCATGACATTTATCCTTGGAGAAATATTTTAGAACCTCCAAGATCTCATTTGTAGTGACAGGCCAAGAGATCTACGCATTCAATTCTAGTGTGAACATGGTAGGTGAGACTCAATATCCCACATCAGATTTGTCGCGTCTACATTAGGACATCCTAGAAAATATACATTCGAAGAAAATGACAGCCTCCTTTTGTATATCCAATGTGCTATAAACCCTCCCCGGGCAACAGAAGGCATCTCCCAAATGGTATTCACATTTATTCTTTAGATAGAAAAATGGTGGAAGAAATGCATATACAGTCCCCAGCTTGCATCCAAATAGGCTGGCTCTTTAACCTCTAGGTGGCCTCTTGAATGTTAAGGATATGTCACTTTCTACTTTCCAGGTCTTGTATCTTCTCCAATAGAGAGGCCTCAGGATTACTCTATTTTACTGAACGACCAATGGAATCTAACTATTTTTCAATCTCAGACAAAGTCGCAGATAATTGGGCCTTCTTACTGCATTCCCAATCCCGGATTGTTCCCTTTAGTTTCTATAATTTATCAAGTAACAGATTCATAGCCGAAGTAGGTTGAGTCTCATGCATATCCGCCCAGGTTTTACGTACGAGATCATTAAACTCCTCAACCTCTAGCCAGGTTCGGTTGAACTTGAATGGTAGAGCCTAATGCATGTCATCCATATGAAAACGAAGGAAGATGGGAAGATGATCTGGTAATATGGCTTGAGAGGTCCATGACTTCACATTCCCCAATAGTGCCAGAGCCTATGAATTGATCAAGAAGCAATCAAGTCTTTTACCTATATGATTCTCACTAGAGCGGTCATTTGTCTAGGTAGGACCGATTAGTGAAGGGAGGATGTCAACCAGATTATGTCCAGAGAAAATATTTGGTAATTTTGATTTCAAAGTGTCCATGTAACAACGAGAACCCCAAACCTCACCTGCAAACAGAGTCGCGTTAAAATCACCTGCAATAATAAGTGTATGTAAATCAAGGATACCACTTGAATCTAGACGCTGCCAGAATTGTAGTCTATCCCTATATGGAGCATATAGGTTAAAGAAGTGAAATATATATTCAAGACCCTTTATGTAACCGGTAAGAACGATTCCAACAAAACATTGAAAGGCTTGAAGTCTGACATGTTTGGGATCCCAAAGTGTGACCAAACCCCAGACAAACCTACTGCATCGACGACAACCAGATGCCATCGAGGACACATGTATATATAAATAGGAGATGCATTGCCACGCGCAATCAGGATATTGGAGTTGGACTTGCCAAGGTCCAATGGAAGCAAGCCCTACAGATAATCCAGCAGCAATAACGGAAGCAGTAGAAATTAAGGGATCCATGGTAATCTCCTCTTACTAAGGTTGGGAAATAGTTGATAAAAAATATGAAGTAGCTTTCTCCCGAGAGGCCATAGATTCTTGAATAAAGATGAGAGATGGAGAGGTCGAAGTAATCAGACGGCAGACGGATAATTTCTTGTGGGCATCCCCCAGACCCCGCAGATTCAGGGATAAGATAATCACGAGGGAGTCACTAAGCCCAATAAGCCCTCTATGTCACTACCAACCGAGTTATGACGAGACTTAAAAGAGATCTAGACGGGGGAGGAAACAATAGGGTTAGGATCAGTCGAAGAAGGGTCTGGGACAATAGAGGAGTCCGCACAGGGAGGGGGGCATGGAAGTGAAATACCCCATAGACGAGGGGACCAGGGGGGATTCAAGGGAAGGTTCGAATGTGGTATGTCGGGTTGAGGTGGAGGAGGGATCAGAAGAGGGACTAGTGGAAAAAAGGGAGAGGGGTGTATAAGTAGGAGGGTTTGCGGAAGGGTAGGATGAGGAGGAATAGAAGTAGGGGGGGCTGAGTTGGTCTAATGCCTAAAGAGGAGGAAGACGACATAAGCGCAGGAGAAGATGAAGTAAACACGACAGCGGCAGAAGGTGGAGGAGTCGGGGAGGTACCTAATGTATATAGTTTCTCCGGAGATCGCCACATTGCCATTGCCAAATACCACAAGCTTGAGTTCCTCGTTTCTTCTCAGAGCACCTCAAGCCACAGGCAATGTTCCCATAAATGACTAGTCTTGTGACTCAAGAGGCATCGAAATGGGATGCCCTAGTTGTCCACCCTTTGTGTACCAAGATAAACCCCCATTTTAGAATGATTTCCGCATGTAGTCACTATATTAAACCTAGTTTAAAGGCCCAGGTCTATCTTAACTCTAGATTCAAAAGGATAAAATCTCTTAAACTCCACGTGTGAATTTTTTTTGAAAATAAAATTTGGAAAAAAACTCCACTATTCAATTTGATCCTTTTTGACATCTAAGAGATTCAAAATTAAAAACCATTTAAATTAAATTTATATCAAATTAAATATTATTAGAATAATAATTCAATAATAAATAATTAATATTTTTTTTAATTATAATAATAGATAATTTTTTAAAAAATCCATTTTATTTATTATTATTTTAATTACATCTATTTTATTTATTTATTTTTAATATAAAATTATTTAATATTAATGTTATTTAATATGACAACAGTTTCGGTATGCTTCTTAATATAATAATATCCCTTGACATACTTTTTATCTACATATATCACAGAGAGTACATGTTATATTAACAAAAGCCATATCCTTTGTTGCGTGAAACTATGTGTTCGCTAATATTAATTTATCCATACCAATAAAAAGCATTTTAAATTATTTTTAAATAAAAAATTTTCCTAATAATTCAAATTATATAATATAAAGATTAAATTATTATTCTTCTTCCTTATTATTATTATGTTTTTAATTAAAAATTTATTTTATTATTATTATTATTTTTCATTTTTTATTAAAAATTTATGTTTTAATGATTTTTTAAATAAAATTGATGAATCAATTCAAGAATAACAATCAATAATAATTATTTTACTAATTTATAATAAATTTTCCAATCATATATATTAACGTCAACAAAACTAAAAATAACTTAGTTGTCAAATCTAGCCGTTGTCAATATAGTCGTTATACAGCCGTTGGAGTTTCTGCTCTATCTATTTAATATGCAAACACCGATTTGCTCATTCAACTTGTCCTGACGATGAATCACACTAGTTAATTCGAAACGAGAAATGAAATATCTTGTAATTTACACCAAAAAATCTCTCATAAAATAAAAATAACCTATAAAACAAATTTTCAATCCCCATATAAATTTATAATAATACAAATCATACAACTCTTTAATACATACACATACTTTCCACTGAATAAACAAAATACACATTTAAAACATATACATGCAACATGCTTTCACTGAATAAACAAAATATACACATTACAACATGCAACATGCTTTCACTGAATAAACAAAATATATACATTTAAAACATACAGATACAACACGCTTTCGCTGAATAAACGAAATATACACGTAAACTTTGCTTTGAATGACTAAATAAAATCAAGAGAATAAATATTATAATCATTAAATAATTATTGCGGTCTAAGTGCCGACAAAGCTTTATTTTTTCTTTTAATAATTACTTTGTTAATAATTTTTATAATTAATTTATTAAGTTTTTTAAAAGTATGAAACTCTCTTAAAATTAAATACTTTTAAATATGTAATAAATAACATAAC
Source organism: Pinus tabuliformis (assembly GCA_031772625.1). Classification (NCBI taxonomy): domain Eukaryota; kingdom Viridiplantae; phylum Streptophyta; class Pinopsida; order Pinales; family Pinaceae; genus Pinus; species Pinus tabuliformis. The sequence goes on along the minus strand of CM062816.1, from coordinate 744,778,734 downwards.
AAATAACGTGCTCTTGTTTTTTTATGGTTTTGTTTATAAGGTAAGAATGATATGGATTTATCTATCAAAATAATATTTTCTGAAATTAAAATAGATTATTAAAATAGATTTGTGTTGAAATTAAAATAGATTAATAAAATAGATTTGTGTATTAGATTTATATTTAAGATGAATTTATGTTAGTTTAAATAATATCTATATATAATATATTTGTAGTTAAGATAGATCTAATTTGGTTTTATATGTTATTTATATTTTAATGTTATGCATTTAAATTTTAAATAAGCTACCTAAGAGAAGAATATCTCAGGAAAAAACATGGGTTATCAAAATCTAGAGTCTGAAAACCGCTAGTAATTTGACCAAGTGAAAATGTTACATAACATTACAACATATCTTCCATACTAGGCTCGAGAGTGCCTCTTGACTCAAAAATATGTCGAGGATTGATATTTATAATGAATTGTACTTTAATTTTTTTTGGAAAAAAATAAAAGGAAAGTGATTTATTCCACATCATCTTATATCGTTATGGTCGATTTAAAGGACTCAATTCTATATCAATCCAAAATGTGTAATATTTAACAATTTATTAGAGACATGAGACAACTAGTAGAAAAAAATCTCTCTTTATTCGATGATGCCCTCAACATAAAGAAGTATTGCTAGGGTATATGTGCGATACATTTGGATTAAACATTGAAACAACCCACAAAATTGTTATAATAGTACTGAGAGTCTGAGATCCATGAGTTAAGTGTGAAATTGACTTTCTCACTTTTCCTTTTCTTTTTCCAAGAAACATATAATAGGGAAAACCTCTTTGGCACTTTCCCTCATTTTAAAGATGGTACCTAGAGTAAACCCAAATTCTTTATGGCTAAAGGCTCAATCAATAAATCATGATTAAATCATATATAACTCATCAACAATCAACTCACTAAGAGAAAACATGTCACAAATAATGATTTGGACTTGGGTGGGGTGGGTAATGACTTTCCTCATAACTAGTCATATTACACCAAATTGACAACTCCCCCTTCTAATCACACATGTAATATGTCATATGAACGTTATATATGTAACACTTCATTTAAATATGTGCAACATTTAGATATGTGCTTTGCACTTCTTCATCAATAGCATTTACAACAACATGAATCATCCCATATTCTGACCACTCCAAAAGTCAAAAGTAAGAATACAACATATATTTATGTCTTGTACGACTTATGGTATAGAATTATGTGTTAGGGAGTGTGTGAGACTAGTTTGAATAAGAAATTGGAATGAATCAGTGAAGTCTTACAACAAAACTAAAATTTAAGAGTTTAATTATGAAAATAATACAACTTCTATTTATGTCATGTGTGACTTAATGGTATAGAAGTATGTGTTAGGGAGTGTGTGAGACTTGTTTGAAAAGAAATTGGAATGAACCAGTGATGTCTTACAACAAAACTAAAATCCAAGAGTTTAAGTATGAAAATAATACAACTTATATTTATGTCGTGTGTGACTTATGGTATACAAGTATGTGTTAGGGAGTGTGTGAGACTTGTTTGAATAAGAAATTGGAATGAATTAGAAAAGTCTTACTACAAAACTAAGATCTAGGAATTTTAGTATGAAAATAATTGTGTCCCCTTATGGGATGATTGAATGGTTGGTACAATGGGATGTTATTGTCTCCACCTGGTTTCAAGTCCCATGGGGGGGCATCTTTGGCCTATTGTCAAAAGGCTTAAGGAGTAGAATCCCCCACCCCTGTGGAGTCTCAACTCTTACTTTGTCATAAATTCCCAATATATTTGGCTTATGAGATATTGGATATACTCTTGGAGTTATAGTGGAAGTTGCTATAGTTGATCTTGGGCCTCACCCAGATTACTCCAACGAGTTATTGATTCATTGTGGTAAAAAAAACATGAAATTGTATTGTGTTACCATCTAGTCACTCTCATAGTGACATCAACAAAACAAAATAAAATATTTCAAAGAACTAATAACTTTTCTAAATGAATAATTATATATATTTTAAGATATGTAACCTTGATAACCCCTAGGGGGTAGCTCAATTGGCAAGTGTCGTGAAAATGAAGTGTTATGTACCAACAAATTTGAGGTTTTAATCCCCCTGACATACCCATGCTTGCGAAAGGGGCATATGTAGGCACCTAAAGGTTATATTGGTAGAGGTCAATGTTATATTGGTAGAGGTCAAAATCGACCCTGTGTTACATGAGTACGAAATTGGCCTAGTTGTTGCTTCCTCTAGTCACATAAAAAATATATATATTTAACCTTGATAAGACCCATGAGGTGTAGACTAGTTGGTTTGTGTTGGATTTAGTCCCCATCAAGTCACTAGTTCAAATCTCATGAGGAGGGATTGAGGATAAGAACCACATGTAGAAAGAATAAAAAATTGTCCCACAAGTGTCCAAATTTAATCGAGCCTTACATTTAAAAAAAAAACAAAAACAAAAACAAAACAAAAAACAAATTATTTTTCCATCAAATATTAAAATTAACACTAAACTAAACTCAACCTAATTAAAAAAATATATAATAATTCAACCTTCACAAATACCAACATAATAATTCAACCTTCATAAAGATATTTATATATATCCCTGAAAAAATGTTAACAAACTAATTTGAATATAAAAAAACATCCCACATTCATAAAGATATTTATATATATCCCCGAAAAAAATGTTAAACATGTTTACATGAAAAAAAACTAATTTGAATATAAAAAAACATCCCACATTTTGACCAATCCATACATAGAAGTACATAATTATGATCTATGTCTTTTAAATCATTTAAAATATAGAAATCTCTACTAAAAATTGTGTCTAACCAACTTTTTTATAATATAAATAAGATTCCAGAATTAAGTAAGAAGACTTTCACTAAAATATCATCCATAAAATATTTATATAAAAATGTGCAACTTAACACTAAAAATGGAATAAAAGAAAGTGACTTTTAACCACCAATATATTTATTTACTTCTAAATAAATGACATAGCATTTAAGATATTCAACCTTGAAAAAGAATTATTTGAAATTATAAATTAAATGAAAAAGGTTAATTAAATATTTTTAATAAAAAAATATCAAAATGCTATATTTTGATTTCCAGTGTACTTACATTTATCTATCTTTAGTGTAGGAGAGTGTTATGTTTAGAGGGAAACAAACTTTATTATTAAGGGAATAAGAGATTATGGAAAGAATGAAAGTATTTTCAATTTGACTAGAGACTTTCTGAAAGAGAAACTACATTGGAAAGGGCAAATTTGTCAAGCAAGGAGGGTGGGGAAGATGTGTGAAGAGAGGCCTCGACCCATAAAAGTCACCATGGAAAGCGTACAAGACAAATACCAGCTTTTGGGCAAAAAGAAACTCTTGAAAGGCTTACACTTCTTCCTCGATGAAGATTTAACCAAAAAACAACAAGAGGAGAAAAGGGATGAAGTGGAGAAAATTAGAATAGCAATAAATGAAGGGAAAAGGGCATGGTTGTACAATGGTAAATATGTTATTGCAGTGTTTGGGCCTCGGGCAAAACAGGGCAGCAAGCTGGCAGTAAAGAAAAAACAGAGAATTCGATAATAGGGAGGAAAACAACAAGAGCAGCATGGATGAAAAGGCATGAAGACTCAAATTTGAGTCTTATGTGCCAAATTGCATAGCAGTCAAATCCTACCCAGGTCTACCTAAGTTTAGTTTGTTGGAATTGTAGAGGTTACCCTTGGAGGAGGGGACCTGGGTTAGGGCCTACTGTGGAAGCTAGAGACATAATTTGTCTCACATAAACTCACGAGCATGATGGTTGCAAAATTCGTGCGTTTGATGGTTATTTGAAGTTGGCAGTTTAGAACAAAGGTAGCAAAAAATGGCGAAGGGTATGGGGGAATACTAGTTTTAGTGAAAGAAAAAGAAGGTCATCACATTTAGTTAATTAAAAAAGATGCAAATAAACAATATTTATGGTTTAAAATATCAGAGAATGAGAATCACATAAGAATTGCAGCATGCTATTTTGCCCCTCAAGTCTCAAAAACTTACAAAAATAAGGGGCTTGATAGCAAGGATCCATATGCAGCTTTAAAACAAGATATTGTCGTGTACTCTCAGCAGGGAGAAGTTCTTCTAGTGGGAGATTTCAATGTTAGAATAGCAAATAATCAAGCTAGCATTCTTTGCTGCAAAGAGGATAACAATCATATTTGGCTCATTGAAGAGGAAAATCCCCAATGGGTGAGGTGTTCAGAAGATAACAAAGCTAGCAATCATTTTGGATAGGAGTTGCTTACACTGTGTGGGGCTTTCAACTTAATTATTTGCAATGGTCTAGATAAATTGAAAAGGTCTAGGAACTTCACTTGCAACACATACAATGGGGCAAGTGTCGTTGACTATGTGATGTGTTCACAAAGCTTGAGAGAAAATATAGATGAAGTTAATATTGGAGAGCATATTTGGGACTTAAAATCATACCATAACCCAATTTATATAACGTTATCATGGTTAGAAGAAATGCAGCATAGGAGGAAAATCCAGTGCTCTCGGAAATCACTATCAAGGGGGCAAAATTCTTCTAACACAAGAAAATTGTACTATCTTCAGGACAATGTTAGAGATATTAATACAAAAGGATAAAATTGGTTTCAAAAGCTTCAAAAATCATGAGTTAACAAATATAATTCAAAGTGCAGTTAAGAAGTGCAAAAGAGAAAAAAATAGGAAATCATAATCAAATTGTTTTCATGTAAATGCTTGGATTGATGAGGAATGCAAAATTGCAAGGAGAACCTTGAAAAAGGCAGGCAAGAAGAAGATGAATGTAAAGTTATATAAGTAGATAATAAAAGGGACAAAAATGTGATTTCATGCAAACAAGGTGGGAAGAGTTAATATATTTAAGCAAGAACAATCCAAAGCTTTTCCCGCAGGAACTGCAACCAAGGAAGAAGCAAATTGAAAATAATATTACAGCCAATCAACACAACTTGAAAGCTCTTCACATTACAGGAGGTGGAAAATGGAATTAAGGAGATAAAAATAGGAAAGGCAAAGGACTTGGTTGAACTTCAAGCAGAGTATCTAAAATAGGGAATAAACACTCTTGCACCACACATCATGGAAATATTCAACAACATCATTCAGCAAGGATTCCCAAGAGACTGGAAAACTAGCCTAGCAATACCCCTTTTTAAAAGTGGAGACATTAATAATCCATCAAACTATAGAACCATTATGATTAATCCTTTGTTTGCAAAGCTTTTCGAGGGCATGGTAGAAAACATAATCAGTAAGTGGGCAGAAGAAAAAGAAAAGAGGGAAAGAGGATAAATGGGTTTTAGGCCGAAGCATTATAAGTGGATCATGGTATCATGTTCAGACACATTGTTGAAAAGGTTTGGGAGGACAAAGAAGAAGTATTTTGTTGCTTTGTTGACTTCAAAAGAGCATTTGACACAATCCCTAGAGATAAGTTGTGGCATAGAATGAAAGAACTTGAAATTATTATGCATTATAGAGCCGTTGTCCATAGACTTTATGAAGAGGTGAAAGTCAAAATTAGAACCTCAACAGGTATTTCAGAAATCTTTAGAAGTGACATTGGAGTCAAGCAAGGTTTCCCTTTATCCCCTACTATTTTTGGTTTATATATTGATAAATTAGAAGAATGGCTAAATCTGCAAGGCGAAGATGGTGTTCGGTTGGGGGAGTTTGTAATAAAGCTTCTTTTATATGTTGATGATATAGTATTGATTTCTAAATAACGCATGGTTGCAAATGCACTTATATGCCCTTGAGCATTTTTGTAGAGTTGTGGGGATGCAAGTCAATAATAGCAAGACCAAAATAATGATTTTCTCTAATAAAAGGAAATAGAGACGGGATATTTTCTTCTTTGAAAGCAACATTCTTGAAGAAGTAAATGAGTACAAGTACCTCGTGATTGATTTCAACAACAAACTCAATTGGGAGGAATGAAGAAAGAAGAGAATTTTAGGAGGGTGGAAAGCATTATATGGTCTTCAAAACAGATGTAGAGAGGCAGAGTTATGGGATTGGAAAACGATTAAAGTGCTTTTTAGACTCCTAGTTTGTCCAGTGATGCTATATGGGTGTGAATTGTGGGCTAGCAGCACCCCGTCTCAAAATGGAAACAAATTGAGAAAATCCAAAACGCTTTATAATGAGCAAGTTCAAAATAAAAATTTCAGTACCTTATGACATAATGTTGAATGAAATAGAAGCAACTCCCATCGAAGCAATTTCTATGGTGCAGCTCATAAGATATCTAAAAAGAATAGAGCAAATGAGAGTACGTAGATGGCCTAATGTTATCTTTAATGAAGGCATGAATGAAAGAAAGAAAACATGGATGAAACAAAACTACACATGGATGCAAAAATGGAATATCTACCTCAATGCATGTCCCACAAATAGCAAGGAGCTAAAGAATTTTGTTATGGATAACTTTCGTAAAAGGGCATGGGGAAAAGAATTGGGTAGAAAGAAGAAGTACTACATTGAGGAATTCAACCCTACGTGTGATCTACAACAAAAAGAGTTCATTGCAGCTAGCATTACGTGGAGGGCAAAGGTTCTTATTACTCAATTAAGGACCAACTCGCATCAACTTCGATGTGAAACAGGATGGTGGAAAAGGCCTAAAGAAGCTTGGGAAGAACAAGTGTGTACATTTTGCACATCTGGGGCAATGGAATCAGAAAAACATTTCATTTTGGAATGTGATGCATTCATAGACATCAGAGAAAGTTATGAGAAAATGTTATCATAAATTTCTTGGCATTGTCTTTTTAGCGAGGGGATTATTGGAAGGTTGGGCCAGCTCATCATCAATTTGAATCGGAAAAAGATTGAATTGCAAAAAGCGAAAATCAAAAAACTAATAGTGTCATAGACTATTTTTAGTCTCATGGACCTTAAAATATCATTTCATTTTATTTCATAAAGGTCTAATAAATATTCCGTCAATGGAAAATAAGGGTTTCACTATTAAAAGATAAATATATGTGACTTTGCCAACAAATCCTAAAAGCCCCATAGATTAATTTATATTGTTATCGTGTGTGGGCCCATGTGTTAGATAACTTGGAAAAATAAATAAAAGTGAAAGAAGTCAGTTGATAACTAACTCTATATCGGTGGTGGTTATTCGTAAGGAGACATTCTTCTAAATCCAGAGACAGAATGGCGGGTTTGTTAATTTAACTTGCAGCCGAAATGGAAAACCCTCTATCTTCACTTTTGTTTTTGTTATGGGTGTGATCAGGGTTGGAATTTGGATTCCTCTTTACCCATCATGCAATTTTTTTCTGGCGTTTTCGGTTCTTATGCTTCCCTTCAAGAAACGTTATGCTTAAGAATTTTCACTTCAAGATTGATATTTTCATAATAAATTAACAATTCCTTCAAGAAACGTTATGCTTAAGAATTTTCACTTCAAGATTGATATTTTCATAATAAATTAACAATTCACTAATAGAGGTTTCATTAAAAAAATATCGTCCAATAACATAATTAAATATATTTAAATTATAATTCTTTGAGAAGCATAATTAAATATATTTAAATTCTAATACTTTGAGAAATATAATTGTAGGATTTTTCAAAAAAAAGGTTGAAACAAGTGTATTTTACATATTGAAAGTATAGAATCAATCTTGGGTAAAGTATTTCTTAAAAACAATCATATAAAAAAATTGTGAAAAATTAGGTATATAATATGGTCGTTTAAAAACAATCATGTAAAAAGAGTGTGAAATATGAGGTATATAATAAGGTTAAGAAAAAGTCGAGTTTTCAAAATCTTGGAATTTAAAATCCGTAGGCAAAAAGAAAAACAAAATGAAAAAGAATGTCATTCGCCTTAAGATGGATTTTAAGATTTTAAACTTCAAATATTGGAGCTTCAACTCAGACAAGAAAACGATAAAGAAAATAAAAAAAAAAAACATCTTGTTTGAAAATCTTTAAGTAAAAAAATCTTGACGGTGAAAATTCTAACAACAAAAGGAAAGTAAAGTGAAAAGAAAGTTGATTTTTTTTAAATGGAGGTGAAACTTTGACCATGAGATCTATATGAATTCCTTTGTAGTCCATCATGCGAAGGACGAGCTGATGACAGTACAGTTTGAATAAGGTTTAGAAATATAAATGGATAAAGCATGGAATCAAAAGTGATTTCGGCAAGGTATTCATCCCAGATCTTTGCGACGATAGAAACGTAGGGATTCGTGCTGCAAAGGCTGCCTTTGATCCCTTCATTGAAGAAAGAATCTTCTAAATTGTCCATGTTTTGATATTTGATTGCTATGAACTAGTTGTATAATGAGAAACAGTACGTTGCATACTATCAATTTCGGACTTGGACGCAGGAAATCAGTGATTGTAGCTTGTTCCAGTTGTATAACTATTATTTTCTCCTGCTGAGCACGACACTATGAGCCGGCGGTCCAAGTGAGCCCACAATGAATAATCACAAATAAGAAGCTGACAGGAAGAACATCATTGTCTGCGGGTTGAAGCCTGACGATGGACTCAATAACGTCTTTCCTTTCGGATCTTGAAAACACCTGATCTTCACAATCCAAATACTTGTCATGAAGATTACTTCTGTAATCACTGACCCTCAAAATGTCAACGATCCAGCGATCTACGTAAAACAATAACGCTCGACTAATGAATTTCTCTGCATTCCCCACATTCGAATAAAGTCGATTATCTGCCCAAAATAATCAAACAATAGTGCCCACAGATCATTTATCCACGAGGCCTCACAACTTTCCACAGAAATTCCTTCGTTTAGCTAATATTTTGTTTCAAAAAGATCCATTTGTATCCTCATAGAAATAGCCTCAATGCAGTTGTTTACAATACGCATTTCTTCAGGCAGGGATGAAAATTTTTACAGTTTCAGAGAACTTCAAGCGCATCTTCTTGGATTTTTAGTATTACTTGGTTGAAATAAAACTCACTTTGCTTGCAAATATTACCTCTCGAATACTATTTTGTCATTTCTAAAAACTAAGCCATGCATCTTAGCGTATCAATGCTAAAAGGATTCATGACTATCTTGAATAACCAAACCTCTCCTTAATCATGATGACCTAAATTTTAAAGTGCCTGCTGGTCTCAGTCTCAGCTAGGCCTTACAACAGTGCATAAAAAAACCTCTATAAGGGGGCTATCATTTTTGCTATTGATTTCACACAGCACAACTCTCTTCAGTGGACACGGTGTTGCAGACATTCCTATCTGCCAACACTCCACTGGATATTCTCTACGATCTATGCCACATAGGCGTCATGGTCTTCATCAGTGGGCACTCGATTGCATACACTCCTATCTGCGAACACTCCACTGGATACTCTATTCACCACACAGGCGTCCTGGTTGACACACCCTTCTTTTTAGTGGACACTCAGTTGCAGACACTCCTATCTACCAACACTCCACTGGATCTATGCCACACAGGCATCACAGTCGATACAATCTTCATCAGCGAACACTCGGTTGCAGAGACTCTCATCTGCCAACACTCCACTGGATCTACGCCACACGAGCGACACAATCTTCATGAACGAACACTCAGTTGCACATACTCTTATCTGCCAACACTCCACTGGATCTATGCCACATAGCCATCACAATATTCATCAACGGACACTCAGTTGCAGACACTCTTATCTGCCAACACTCCACAAGATCACTCTCTACACCATACAGGCGTCACGGGAAGCACAATCCTCTTCAATGGACACTCCACATAAAACAACACTTCCCAATAGCGTTAACAATAGGGCAAACTCCACTTACCCTTCACAACCACCAAGCTCTTCACACCACAAAGCTCACCGCTCTGCACACCATCGAGCTTACAGCTTTGGCTCTGAGCTCACACGCTCCTAGGCTCAGTCAGTGGCTCTAGCTCCACACTCAGCACAGAGATTCACTAACCATACACGCTGACTACATACAGATTCCCCGTTGTCTTCTCTGGTCAAAGGTAGCCACGTTTTCTCCCACATCACAACCATTCGAGATTTCGATCACATTTGCAAAGAGCATGGGCTCTCTCAGCTTATAATAATGGGGGCTTCGTCTTGTTTCTGGAACCAGCAGGTCTACCCCTCGGTCTCTTGGGGCCAATTTCATCCCCTATTCCCGCTCCTTCCACACCCCGTGGAAGCGCTTCTTTGGCTTCTCTCTAGGTCTCCTTTTCTGCAGCGGTACAACTTCAGCTCCATCTTCCAAGCTCCATGATGCCAGGAAACTTGGACTTTACACAATTTTGCAACAAATCACATGACCTGAGAAATCAATGACCGAAATCCATTCTCTTTATGCTTCACACGCCCTCGGCTCACTCACCGGCTCCATGTTGCATGCATATGCAGTTCTGCGCCTCCGGGAAAGTAATAATTCCCAGCTTAGATCACTCTCTTCTGACAAGCATCTCCTTCATCTCTAATTTATTCTTTGTTTAGACCCCTGTCCTAGAATGGGACTTCCCCTTTCTCTTTTACGGAGCAACGATTTCCTCACCATAATTGCCATCCTCTCCAACTTCTGCACCCATCGAAATAGTCCTTTCTATCGATCTGCAAGCAATTATGGCATCTACCATCTCTTGCAGATTAAGAAGCTCACGAATCACAACCTTCCTTGACTCTCCAACGCCTCTTCCATTGTCTCTTTGCAACACTCCTACCCACAACTCTCACTCTTTTTCAAATGATAACCACAACCTAAATCCTCTCACCAGGGCATCACAATGTCTGGAATGCATTGGAGAATGTATTGATAGTGGAACACAACGACGAATTTAACAGCATTCATGTTGTGATACCCAATCTGATGCAATTAGATATCAGTGTAATGCCCATTACCAAGGAGGATAATCGTGTTCATAAATACGGAATACCCTCGAACGACTGTTTTGCTCATCTAGAAATATAGTTCAAGTATTTGAATCTCTCTCCTGCTGTGTAAGGCATTCTCAGGTAGACACACAGACCAGATTGTAAGAATCATGTCAAGGTTGGTGTGTCGATGCCTATCATGGGAGGTGAAGACAAGTACGGGGCCTCATCTCTTCTTTCTGCAGACTGCAAGCTCTACATTTTCAAGGCGGGGGCCACTTCTCCCCCTTTGAGATCTTGCTTATCGAATCTGCTACTGGTCTACACTATCTACGCCACTACGACGAACCCTAAGAAGGGCTCCCTAGCCACCATTGCACCCAATCCCATCGGATTCATAGTGGGCACCAAAATCCTGGCCGCTGACCCCTTCTCTAGTTGCTCCATGAATCCTACTTTCTCTTTCGGCTCTGTCGTTGTCAACGGCGACTTCAGCGGAAATTGAGTTTACTGGGTTCGTGCTCTGATCGGAGGTGGCCTTGCAGGTATCATCTACGGTGGGGTCTTCATCTGCTCCCACTCTCTACTCGCCTTCACTGCCTGATGCTCGATCTCCTTCTTGACCTCCTCATTTGCAGAATCCCATTTGGAAACGTCCATAACTAGAATCTGTAGACCTTCGTCTTCAACTCCTCCTTTCAAATTGAAAACGCACTCAGTAGGCCTTTCCTCCGCTGGCCTCATGTACTTGGCAGGAATGGTGGGAGCTCCATGTTCTTCCACACTCAACACACAATCTACTCCCGTAGGCTTCTCTGCTTACGCCCCAGGCATGTCTGCTTAACCCACTACAGCAATTTGTTTTCCACGAGCATCACAAGACTACACAAGAAATCGAACAAATTCTCCACCATTTCCTCTTCGTCCCAGCTCTTGAGGTCCCGATACTTGTAGAGCGTGATGACCTCTTTGAAGCATTCTTCATCACTCCATACAAACTTGAATTAGCTTCGAAGGATGGAGTTTCATTCACCATGACAACTTGATTGCACATAGCGGCTACAAAGGATCAACACTCCACACACGAAGGGTCATCAGGGTTTCTAGCTTTTCTGGAAGTTCAGAGGCTTCAACAACCCATATTTAGCAACTCGAATTTTTTCAAACTACCCTTAGAGCTCCTCACTGCAACGATCAGATTGGCTCTTCACGCTTAGAATGACAACACCAGAATTCACATTGCTCGCACCACACCAAAGAGAATACACAGACTCATCTAGGCTCGGCAGGCAACGACCAACAGAATTCACCTGACTTTCTCAGGCGCACTCGGCAAGGCAACGAGCAGTCAAACTTCTTTACACAACTCCTCACCTCTTCCACTCAACTTCCTCAGGTGAACTCGGCAGCCAACAAGTATGAAATTATCCAAAGGGCAATCGATTTCCTCAGGCTGCCACCACACCTTCAGCTCTACGCCTCAACAGAGCTCAACACACATATGTTGACGCCTCCAAGGAGCACGGTGACAGATCGGCTCCCAAGGAATCCACCGCCTATTGTTTTCCATGTTTATTTCAAGTCTGTAGCAACAAGTGCAACAATAGTCTGCTCAGTGCTAGAAAAAACACAATAGACAACACAACTCCACAACATTTTCTCGACGTTCATGCACCCTCTTGGTTTATCTCTTCTGCAGACCCTCCTTCTTGTCACACATCTTAGTGCTCAAACAGTCAAAGGAGAACACTCAAACACTTAGCACCATATCCTAGCCTACAAATGGCTCTGATACCAATTGATAGAACTAGGAAGACTCTCCTAGAGAGCTTGACAATTGTATTAAATTTAAGGCAAATTTATACACACAGACAGTCGTAGATTCTATAGCAATCTTCCGACTGTCATTTATGTTTTAACTCTAGCCGACTATCGCCGCCTTGCTGCCAACTAGCCGTCATGGCAACAAGAGTTCGGCGGTGTGATTATTCTAACAAATTTTTAGTATTACTTGGTTGAAATAAAACTTACTTTGCTTGCAAAGATTACCTCTGTAATACTCTTTTGTCATCTCTAAAAACTCAGCCGCGCATCTTAGAGCAGCAATGCTGAAAGGATTCATGAGAATTGAGGAACCATAGCAATAAGCTGCTATCGTTTAAAAAAAATTCACCACGCCAAGGAAGGCTTGTGGGAGATAAATCTCGTTCCCTTCCATTAGTTGCCACTTCTAGAAATTGCTTATGGAAACTAAGGGAAACTAGCCATTCAAAACAATATCAAAAGGGAAGGATCTCAAAATCTTTTGTTTCCACCATTACAAAAAGGCAAGTAGCTGATCAGTGTTCAGAACAGCTTAATGAAATTGAAATTTAGTCAATTTTGAGTTGAAAATAAACTTTTGAAGCTTGAAAATGTGGCCTTTAACGTACACCGTAACAATTATTGGAAACCCTGTGGCTTCAACCCATGACTAGACGCTTTGTTGCAGAATATATTGACTAACCACATACGCAGTGGAATAATGGTCGTTTTTGAGTAAAATGTAGGCGCCATCATTGGGGAAAGCCATATTCATGCCATTGTCGCCTGCGTTATTCATCGCATCCCCTAAGGAGTTTGATGAACAATGGTTTCTTCATGATCTTCATATATGGTATCCACAACACCAACTCGCCAATGGATGCTCCCTTCTATCCTCCCATCATGATCAAAAACACTGCTGTAAAAATCCTCAGGGGAGCTGATCAGATCATCCATGTCAACTGATGCCAATAAATCTTTTAAAAACTTACAAAATCTTGGAGAAGCATGGTTGGAATATAAAGGGACCTTTCACATTTTCTGCCTTGGAAAGGTGCAATTTTGTTTTGGAGGCAAAAATCTTCCCTATTTTGCTTTGAATGCAGCGACATAGCAATTTCGAAGCTTATTTCAGTAGGTTGTGATTGCATGTGGGTTGCGTCAGGATTGACATGAAAAACAGAGTTAAATGAATGAATTGAGCTACTCCCTCACGCCTCTCATTATCATGTATTAATGGCGTTTGTGCGCCTATTGAATGTCATATCTTTCTAAGTCCTGACCATTTTTTTTTTAATGTGGAGCCAGATTAACCAGATTTACAAGCTATCAGATATTCATATGCAGACAGGCAAGCTATGTGGGTGAATATGCAGTTAAGTAACTCGTGAAATTCGTGACATGTCAAGTCTACCCCCTTCACTGACATTTGTGACTATGACTATATATATTGGAACTTTCCTTGGCTGGGAAAAAGGTATTAAAGACATTTTGATAAAATTGTCAACCGTCAATAATACGTTTTGCACAGTTACAAACACATCGAGAGAAACGGTCGTTAAAGAATTATGAACGTCAAATACGGCTAAAATGCCCGTCAAGTTCCATCTCTGGGTGCGATGTAGGGGTAGGAATTGTAGTATTTTAGAGGGTAAGGTGATGTATTCCTTGGGCTTTGGAGCCCTAGAGATGGAGGCGAGGAATATGTCAGCCCATTTATTTTGTAGGATCAACTTGAAACTAAGGTTTAACATTGGAAACCAATTTTTTTTTTTTAATTATGTAGTATAGATAAACAAATGCCCCGGCGTGGTTGTTATATATCACTGCGTTTAATAATTTGGTCAAATATAATTTAAGCACATCATAATGAATTTGGTAATATAAATAAGTATATAATAATGAATTTGGTAGTATATAATTTGGTCAAAATATAACAATGAATTTAGAAATATAAAAATTATTAAGTACTTTTTTTGTATTTCAAGGATGATATTTAAAACTAAGGAATAATGGTTAATATAACAATATCTTTGTTGAGAACATTAACCACTCAAGCTAAGCCCCAAGGGATAGCTCAAATGGTCGAGTTCCCGTTGCTAAGCACTTTCCCAGTTGGGAGGTCACGGGGTCAAATCTCCTCGACGCCCTCGGGGTTAGGCCTGATATGGCCGACCGGCAGATCCCTTCGGGAGGAACTGCCCCGCTTCTCTACGTGGACGTAGCGGCCACTCATTGAGTGCCCGTGAACCACATTGAAAAAAAATTAACCACTCAAGCTCGATCTAATTGGATTTAATTGATAAAATTTCAAATATGTATCTCCAAAACTTTTTTTCGCATTTCTTTTGATTTCAAAGATGGTACCAAGGAAGAAGTGACTCTTTAAGTTTCAAAACCATATCAATATATCATTATCAAAAATAAAATGCAAATGAAAAATGGTAACAATCATTCCTACCAATCACTCAGGTTTAATTTTAATTAATAAATATTCACTAATTTATTATAAAATTGATAATATATATCTACTTTGTAACAATTTATTATTTTTAAAATTAATATCAATTTTAAATAAAGGCTCATTAAACTAATACATAGTGACTATTTTATAGTATTCTTAACCTTGTTCACTTTCACAATGGATATTAAAAATAAAACTCTAGCATTGTTTGGATGAAGTAAATACCTTAAATAATGGTGTGATACCCCCATCTATTGTAAATATTTGTTGTTGGTAACTTATGTAGTTAGTGTGAAGTTCTTGCAACATAAACATTTAAGGATTTGATTATTCTTAAATTAGCTCGTTAAAACAAAAATTATGTTGAGTCTCAGAATTCACGAGATGAGATTCTAGCAAATTCTCAATTACCATACAGTTAAAGACATTTATCCTTTTTTTTTATTTCCCTTGAGATAAAACAACTCAGTGGGAAAAGAGGATGCCAAGGAAGGCTATAACAAGATTAGAGGCATTAGAGAGAAAGGAAAATACATGAACATGAAACTGGGAAGGTGGGCAAGACATTTCATGTGGAGTGTTCTTGAGTTGGACATAGGCCCGTGGAAATTCCAACATAGACCTAAGTCTATGAACAATTCTTGGTTGGATTGAGAAGTCTTGACACTTATGAATTGATCTTGATAGGTTATTGCTTGTAACAGACTTGGGTTAAAACTCCATGTAATAAAGTTAATAAAGGAAAAATAAGACCAAGGTCATGGGACATGTATTCCAAGTTGAACGTTGGGAAAAACATCCTAGTGTGGGTGTTCATTTGGTTTAATATGGCTAAGGGAAAATTGGGGGCAATGACAAAGGATTTGGAAAGGCAAGAGGCATTATTTGGCATTATATTTATGAAAATAAAGGAAAATAGGAGAAAAGGAAGGTGAAAGGTCACAGGTTTCATATGAGGAGGAAAATGAAGGCAAAATAATGGAAATTGGAGAAAATAGAGGCCCCATTGATAAAAAGGCTTCTGAGGATTAGTTCAAAACCTTTTTGTCAGTTTAACCTTTTTTTAGTTCAGTTTTGGATCTCTCTCTCTCTATTCTCTCTACTCTCTCGTACTCTTGCACACTTAGAGCATTCTTGGAGCACTCTAGCATTGGAGGAAGGAAGGCAAAGGAAGGTCAAGGAAGTAAACGGAAGCAAAGATCAAGCAAGGAAGAATTGGATCAAGCGGCTACAGCGGGATTACTTGTAGGTATCGAGTTCCATGTGTGATTTCCTTGCTAGTTTTGGCATGCATGGTACATGCATGTGTGTTTTTGGTTCTCTTGTTGTCATTGCTATTAGCCTCCTATCACAATAGGTGTTCATATTTCATGATTGACAGTTGAAAGTGCCAAATATGTCATCTTTTCATGCTGCAAGGTTCCATATTTCCAGAAAGAGGCCAAAGAAGAGGCCATGAAAGTGTGCCAGTCTAAATGCCACTGTTGTATTCCAAATTTTGATGAGTTAATCCATTTTTTTTAGTTTTTCAGTTAAAGGAAGTCCAAACAGCTTAATCTTGGCTTCCCTAAGTTTCAATTTCTTGTTGTAGAATATAGAGAATGAATATCTGTCCAAACAGATTAATCTTGGCAAATTTGTAGATAGGTAGAGAAACAAGGGTGCTCAACAGCTTAATCTGAGCCACTGGATGATATAAAGGTACGTTTAGATAGGAGGGCAGTCAAAAGAAAAAAGGATAATTAGGGTCTGCAAGTCCAAGTGCACCCATGCAAAAAGAAGAAAAAATGCTAGGTAAGTAGGCTGGGTAAGTAGTTTTGTGGTTGCAGAATCAAGCTATGTGATCCATTTCATGTTTTTTAATGTTATAACTATTCAGATCACAAGTATAAGGCAATTTCCATTTGGAGGAGCTCAAGCGAGGCATGTCTAATTCCCCTTTCTTCTAAATCTCCAAATCACTCACTAACATCCCCTTGAGGACCTTGGTATCTGCCCAACCAGTCCTGTTATCACTTCATCTTTGTAAAAAACCAAGTCAAGCTTTGACTCTCTTCAGTGAAAAGAAGCCACATTTCTTGTGTAAAAATCATGTCTCCACAGTCCATTCATTTCCTAAGTCTAAGTTTCAGCTCACAAACTTAGCCTCTCCCCTACACTTCACCTCACAAATTCATATTAACTCTTAACTCTACTATCTAGCTCCCTAGATCATTTCCTTATCCCCTATTATACAAAAAAAAATATAAAATCCCAAAAATATTACATATCCCACCCTATAGCACTATAGCTATGTACATACAGTTCTAGGAAATAATAGTCCACCTGGGACTATTATGAACCCATCTGTGTCATAACTCCGGGATTGGTCTAAACCTCTGGTTAGGCCAATAACCTTTATCCACCCCTTTACCCTTAAAACCTCACTATCCTAGCTTTTGAGCACATAAAACCCCCAAACTCCACATTAACCTAAGGTTTTCAACTCCCGTCGCGCATTCTTGTTTAAATAAAACGAGCGGGTCCCGTCCCTAACCTCCCGCTACCTCGCCTACCCTGTCAGCCGTCCGATGGCCAGCACCCCAAATCAATGGTGGGCGGGTGTTTTCATATACCGATCCGTCGGAGGTTAACGTCCGGGGGATGGGCGGTTTCCTTACCGTACCCCTGCCACGTGTCAGCCTCCCGGTGTGTTCGAAGGCCCCTCCCCCAATACCACTTACGCGGAAAAGCGGTGCGAGAGAAAACCGGATACCGCCTCTGCCGAATGACGTCAGCGCCATGTCTTCATCACGTCATCAACCTGCGTCGGCCTCCTGCCACCATGTCCTGTGCCACGTCACTGCCACGTCGCTGCCACTGTACTGCCACGTCATCACCCTGTCGTACTGCCACATCACCCTGCTAACGTCACCCTGCCACGTCACCGTCATACTGGGACCCATGCTGATGTCATCACCGAAAAGGGCGCGAAGCGCGAAATTTGCAGCGAAGGATGCCCGGAATGAAAAACCGAGGCAGTTTTTGATCGCGCATCGCTAAGAAAAATAGGCCAAAATGGAAGCCCTCTCATGGCTCGGCTACCAGCAGGCCCGAAATTCGCAAATTGACAGGAATTTCTTCACGCAGGATTTAGAAAAGGGGCGAAAACAGTTCTTAAGGCAACATAGGGCCGGATAGCAGCCATAAAATGTCGATGGGACAATTTAAAGCATTCAGACGACAACAAGGAGCCCAAGTTCAGTGAAAGTGTATCAGAGGAAGCGGCAAAGACTATCAGTCAGTATTTTTGGTGGAAATTTGTATTTCCAAAGCAGGCAAACATTAAGAGGCCCCCATCAAAGTCAATAAAGCAGTGTTGGGCCATCAAAGCTCACCAGATCAAAATTAATGCATAAGGCCACCTAAGGGCGGCGCTGCAGAAATCAAAGCACAGTTATGGCCAAATGCCAGCACAGGGCTCTAAGGACATCATAGTTACTCATTTTTTGAGGCAGCTGCCCCCAGCGTAGCATTAGATAGATATTTTGGCATTTATTTCAAGCATATGTTAGGTTCAAGACACTTATTGCATCAGATCTGTCTCAGATCTGATTATTGTAGATATTTTGCTTATAAAAACCACCCTAATTTACTGTTTAGGGGGTTGGTTGGTTGATTCGCTCCACTAGAGACTCGCTCTGTATACTTGATGTTTTCCTTAATCAAAGACTGCTGAAAAGCTTGGAGGATGGATTGTTTACTATTTGTTTAATGGTTGAAGAGTGAATGTGGAATTCTTGTGCTGCAACATGACTCAATAAGTGTTTTCTACCTCTGTTTTCCATTGATATATGCTCATATCATACATATGTCACCATCTAAAATAGCAGGAAAAATGAATAGCTTAGACTTTGTTTAACTGCACTCTATGCTCAATTTCTGCTATTTCTTTATGTTTTCCTCTGAATTGGTAATGAATATGAATTCCCTTTGGCTCATATTTCCCCTAATTCACCCATGTTTGACAGTTATCTAGGGATTCTTTACTGCTCCTAGATAGAGCTCATTCACCTTCCCTCTGTTAAGCTGAAAGAGAGATTCTTAATTGCCTCTCATTCCTTAGCCTTCAATCCATCCCCATTTAGCTTGAAAGTTGTCTCATGTATAGCTATCTTGCTCCATATTCCTCTTGTGACCAAGAAAACGCACTAGCAGTCCTACTCCTTGACTCCATGCCCAATGGTTTGAAACTCTCATATTATACCTACCTCTCTACTTGGAAACATCATCCTTCCCACCAAAACTTAAACAAAACCCCTTGAACTCAATAACTAGCCTAAAATCATCATCAACAAAGCTAAATCATAAAGAGAGAGCCCTCTCTGATTGCAGGTAGGCTAGGACCTGCAGTCCAAAGATTGGTTAGTGGTTACCTCGGCCGTATCCCTTAATGAGCCAAGGGACAACCTGAGTACTAATAATTGGCATGGTTTTTTCCAGGTATGACAGTGCTTTTCAACCTTGCCTTTCCATTTCCGGATAGTCATGGTATGATGGGGTTTCTCTTATTTGGTTGAGAAGGATTTTTGAATGGTTTCGAAACTGGGTGGGGTGGTCTCAGGGAGGAAATACAAGGCCTAGGAATCCCTGGACTGGTGAAGGTGGGATTGTGGTAAAGCCTAATTGTGTATTCCCTCATTGGGTCAACGAATCCTTGACTGGTGAATGGTGGGATATACGGTAAATCGGAGAGGGTTGAGATGGAAAAATTCCTCATGGTTTAGGTGGAGAGATATGGAGGCATACATGCTTGTATAAGCCTAGTGATCCCTGGACTGGTATATGGTGGGATTGCAGTAAATCCTGGTAGTGTATTTTTCTTGTTTGGGCCTAGGAATCCCTTGGCAAGATTGCGGTAAAACTTGGTTGTATAGATGAGGGCTTAGGCTTAGGAATCCCTTGGTGGATTATAGTAAAGCTTGAGGAAGCCCCTGTTATTTTGTTGTAATCCCCACATTCATGCTTGGAATATGGCTCGAGGATGATTACCTAAAAGAAAGATTTGGTTCAGCCCAATTTATGGTTGGGTGGTGCATGGAATTCCCTGACCTAGTTGCATTTTGCATATGTTAATAAGAGTTGTTTCCTCTTGTGTATTATGTGTAGATGTGTTTTCATTATGTGGTTATAATGGTTGTGTTATCATTGTTACTCTATTGGTTATATGTTGGTTATAAGCATGGTTTATGATAGACTTGAGTTATGACTCTCATCTTATTTTGTTTACTAAATGAAATTTTAATGAATGCATGACCTAATAGATGATAATACAATTATTGTGAGAAGGAATCAGACCTTCTTGATGATTCTTAGATAAGTATGAAGTCCCTATGCTCATATGTGTTTATATGACTTGTAGATTGTTGAAATTTCTAAGTTTAACCCGTTAAAATTTTTTCCGGTACTATCTGATTTATTTCTTCCTACTTGTTCAATTACTTAACAAGTCATTTACCATGTAAATACTGAAAATAAATACAAGTACAGTATCAACACATACATATCATCAACTGAAAGTAAACAATCACACAAGTGACACCGTTGTTTTTGGACTAATGTCCCTAGAAAAACCCATTACGGAAAACCAGTGTAGCTATTCAGATGGTTTTATTATTTTGCAGTTTCAGAATACAACCTGGGTGCCAGAAATGGCTCACCTAACAGAGAATGCCCTCGGCAATAGTACCTCTCAGTCGGTGATAAATATTCCAGCTAAATCACTGGATGAATTATCCCACAACAACAATGCAACTTATGTTGCTCTACGTCACTCTGATAGGGACTGCGTCACCCTATCCAGCTCTCCATCTCTCAGTTTGTCCCACGAACTTCTCCCAGCGTTGCCTCTAAGCTCTGCATCAGCCTCTCTAGCCCTGCGTCAACCTCTCTAGGTTCTGTATTAGCTTCTGGAGCCTCTGCGTCATCCCCTAGACCCTCTATGTCTCACACGCTGGCCCTCTCTGGCTCTACGCAGCTCCTGGCTACATCTGCCTGGCCACTGGTTGCCTTTGCGTAGCCTCTAGCTCGCTCAACGTCAACCTCTCCCAACTCTATGTTGATCCTCCTGGTAATAACTTTGCCTCTCTTCTATGTATTCATTTCCCCTCAGCTGCAACTCAGATCACTCATTCTATTTCCTTAGCAAACCTTGCCCAAAAAATTGAATTCTTGATCTCGCTTAGTGTGTCCTGCAACTGACCCTCAAGCCTCCTCTTATACTTTTCTTGTTGGTCCATCAACAGCCGAGATTAAATCTCTAATCAACAGCTAAGATTATATTTGGCTTTATCCGTGACTTTTGGAACCTTCTAACCCAGTTTTATATTAATACCCATTAATATTTTGTTTTTCCGAAGTTTAGACTTAGGAACTCCATTAAAAATATTAATTATTTTAATATCTCCCAAACCAGTTATAATCTGCCCAAACCATTTATGGGTCTTGGATATCTCATGTGATTTACCCTCTCCACCAATTTTCATTCCTAGAGCACATCTGATGCTATCTCAAATCAACATAGATTACATGTTCATGATGTGTTTTACAAAATGTCTATCATGGCTAGGCCTTGTCAGGTCAAGTCCTTATTCAATTTCTTGTATTAGCAGCCATGTCTCAATGTTATTTATCATTGTTGGAAGTTTCATGAAGTTCTAGGCAGAGGCCTAAGTCATAGCCTTGAAAAACTGGCTCAAAACCTAGGGTTGTTGGCACAGAACTACCTGAAAAATGCCACAGTCACATGGACTCCTTGTTGTGGGAGCGACCAGAGGGTCTCAGTCGCATAAAAGGCTTTTCATGGGAGCGACTGGGGTCTAGTTCAGTCAAGAAGCAAGTTCTCTCAGGTGTTGGACCCTTGGAGGGGTTTGTTGGCTCCTAAAGGTTTTGTAGCTCCTGAGAGAGGTCTCTAAAGTGTTGGTTGAAACATATCATAGTAACTCTTCATCACATGTTTACCTCAGTGGACTGGTTAGGTTGGGTAAATGTTGGAGAAAGGTGTTATATAGTGGTATTAGAGCATGGTTCACCCCTTCTACTGCATGGGTGGAATGTGTTTGTCATGCATACATGTCGGTTGCATATGTGTTCTTTATGCTTGTTGTGTCTACATGGCGGTGATCATTGTTGCAGTTGTGTCTCCATGTGGAAGATGATGGTTATTGTTGTTGGATGTGGTCATCATGAGTGAATTTCGATTATGCATGTTAGTGTCTATATGTCGTTATGCATGCATTGTCATGGTTATGGTATAATCATGCATGGTAACTGGATGATGGTTGAAATGATGTCTATATACTGATATGACTATGATTATACATGCATTGTGCAAATTTGGTTGATCTTGCAAACGATATATCCTCCCTTAAGATATATTGAGGTATGTTGATTTTTTTTTTTTTTTTGGATTAGTTGACATCATATACTTGTAGTAAGAAGATCAAATATTACTAGCAAGATGGTAGACTAAAGTTCATGACATTATCCCTATAGATCCGATGAGTAGCATGTTGATAAGTACTCTCCTGATATAGAAGACACTTTGAGAAGTTTGAAGGAAGAAATAAGAAGTTTCAAAGAAGATAATGATAGAATCATTCAGGCACAGAAGAACCAAGAATAGGTTAATGTAGTTATCCTTCATAGTTTGTTAAATTTGCAGAGATAGTGACCACTTAGGATTAGTCATGGGCAGCAGGATAGGACTAATGGGGAATATGGTAACAGGTCTTATGGTGGTCATTGGTCAAATAGGGATGACATGATACAGAATGGAAAGTTCTTGGACACACCGGATAGGAGAGGTGATGGACACAAGTTCTATTCTAGTTCTGGATTTGACAAGTGTCCTGGTCATCATCATCATCATCCTTACAGGAGGAATGCCAGGGGATATTTTGTAGATGATTTCTAGAAAGAAAAGCCACCTACCTTTGATGGGGATTTGAAGAAGTCAGAAGATTCAAAGGCATGGTTACTCGGGATGAATAATTTCTTTGAGTTGCATGATTACATAGAGAACATGAAGGCCATAGTAGTTATCTTGAGCCTCAAAGGGAAATCACACATCTAGTGGAAGATGTGAAGTAGGCTAGAGACATTAGGACAAAAGAGTTGAGTTGGCATGCATTCAAGAGACATTTTAGGTAGAAATATTTATCAGAGAGGTACTATGATAGTAAAACAAAGGAATTATATGAGCTAAAGATGGATCAATGATAGATGAAGAGTATACGGCCACGTTCCTGGAGTTGTTGAGGTATGTATTGTATCTTAAGGATGAGAAAGCAAAAATTACATATATTTGTTATTGGATTACCATTAAAATTAAAGATCAGATTGAGAATGATGAACCTCAGTTACTTGAAGAAGTCATTGGGAAGTTAAAAAATTGTTATGATCAATCATGGCGTAAGACAGAAAATCAACAAGTTTGGAAAGGGAAAGACAAGACTAAAGGGAAATGGAAGTCGAAAAGAACAAGACCCTAGGATGAAGGTGAGAAATAAAATGTTGCACCTTACAAGAAGTTTAATGGACCTCAGCCTGGAGAATAGCAGAACAGAGGTGATGGTAGGAGACAGTTACATTGTTGGATATGTGGTAAGGAGCATCTCAAGAAGGATTGTCCACAGAATCAGGGTGCTAGGCCTCAGATCTACAGTGCATAGGAAGCACAGTCGCAGAAAAGGGTGTGTGTTATTTTCAGTGCATATTTCTAGTGATAAAGTTAAGGATGTTAATGATACGGAGGTATTGAGTAGGTACCTGGTTTTACAATAATTTCAGGGTGGATTTCCCACATAAATTTCAGAGTTGCTGCCTCACATGGAAATGGAATTTTCCATTGAGTTAGTACTAGGGGAAACACTAGCATCAAAGACACCATATAGGTTGAGCACACCGGATTTAGTGGAATTGAAGTTGAAGTTGAAGGAAATGCTTGAAAAGGGACACATTAGGCCAAGTGTATCACCTTGTTGTGCACCAGTGTTGTTTGTGAAGAAGAAGAATGGTACTCTCTGGTTTTGAATCGATTACAGGAAATTGAACAAGGTGACCATCAAGAACAAGTATGTGTTCTGAAGTATTGACAACTTATTTGATGAGTTAAAGGAAGCAACAGTGTTCTCAAAGATTAACTTGTGATATGGATACCATCAGGTACATATCAAAGACGACATCTACAAGACTACTTTCAGGACCAGGTATGGGAATTAGGATTTTGTTGTAGTTTCATTTGGTTTGACTAATGCTCTAGCTACTTTTATGTTCTTGATAAATAGTGTGTTTCATCCTTATCTAGACAAGTTTGTTATTGTGTTCATTGATGATATATTGATATATTCTAATAATGAGGAAGAGCATGTTGAACACTTAACAGTAGTGTTGATATTGCTAAGAGAGCATCAGTTGTATGCCAAGCTTAGAAAATGCAGTTTCTTTCAGACAAAGGTACATTACTTGGGACATGTTGTTTCCAAGGAAGGCATAACAATGGATCTGGAAAAGATAAGAGCATTATCAAATGGGCAAATCCTAGGAATGTGGATGAGATAAGGTCATTTATGGGGTTAGCAGGTTACTACAGGAGGTTCATTAGGAACTTCTCGTAGATTGCATATCCTATCACATCATTGTAGTGAAAAGGGAATAAATTTGAATGTACAAAGGAATGTACAACTAGTTTTGAGTAGTTGAAGCAATTGTTGACAAATGCTCCAGTTCTTAAGATTGCAAATCTAGATAAAGATTTTGTGGTGTTTACAAATTCTTGTAAAAGAGGACTTGGTCGATTCCTTATGCAGGAAAGACAAGTAGTGTGCTATGAATCAAGGAAATTGAATGAGCACAAGCAGAATTATGTTACACGTGATCTTGAGTTGGCAGTGATCATCCATGCATTGAAGATGTGGAGACATTATCTTCTTGGCAGAAGGTTTGTACTGATGAGTGGTCCCAGTGGATTGAGATATTTGTTTGACCAACCGAATCTGAATTTCAGGCAAGCTAGATGGTGGGAAACAATCAGTGAGTTTGATTTCAATATTAGGTACATTAAGGGAAAGGAAAATGGGGTTGCAGATAACCTTAGCAGAAGAGTGCGAGTGAATCATAAAGCAGTTATAAATTCTTATGGGACATATCTACAGGATCAAATCTTATAGGTAGGTGTTGTAGTGGCTACAACCACCCTCCAAAATTTTCCTTAGCTTCGTTTTGGAGCCTCCCTACCAACCTTTCACAACAGCATGTCTTGTCTTGTCATGTACACAAGCTTCAGTGATTTTCTTGCAGAATGACAGCTTGCCCATCAAAGCTTGTTGATTCCCCCTCACAGGTTGTTTCACCAGACTTAGTCCAGCTACACACTGAGCATCTCCCTTAAGAAATTGCGCAATTCTAGATGGAAACTAGCCTTCCCTCCAGAAATTGCGCAATTCCTCCTCATCTGCAGAATCCCATTTCGCAATTCCTCCCAATAGGACTGCTCAGCCCAGAAATTGTGCAATCATGGGCAGCAATCAGCTGCTCTACCGAGAAATTGTGCAATCCCTCTGGGCAGCCAACCCAGCTCCCTCCCAGAAATGCGCATTTTTTCCTCCCAGCTGAGCAGACTATTACATGTGCAGTTGAGTTGATCGGTTCCCTCCAGGACCAAGCAAAATTGATTTGCATGCATGGGCTGCTTCTCCCAAGGCAGCATGCAAAGGCATCCCTTGATCCATGGATCTGCTTTTAGCAGATGGAGGTTGCATGTAATGATCATTTCATAAACCTCCCACCAAGTGTCGCTCTCCCTAGATTTTTGGCATGCACCTGACATCTTCGATTTCATCAAAACTCATGAACCGGACGATGCAGAGCTCATTCCTCACACCAAACTTGCATCTCTGACATCCCACATTGCATCTAGGAGTCGTCCACACATTCAGCTGAGTTTTTTTGGGGTAAGCTCGCCTTCCATGTCTTGTGTTGCATTTTTGTTACTTTTTGTGTTTCACTTTGTGTGATTGTTGTCTGCTTGATTTTAGTGAGAACTTTTTGTCGTTTTGATACATATTAGGTTGTACTAGCACCGTTTCAGTTTTTGTTTGCATCTCACTGTTGTCACATGCATGACACTGTTTTGCACGGAGGGTTGTCGTTGCAACGACTCGCTTCACACACATGCATGCTTTCCCGTTTCTGAATACTGCACTTGCTATTTGCATGAATGATCATTCACTATCATTTGCACTCATCTCACCATGCATTCAGACTTCTCATGTTTTCACTCATCCGTCGGCCAGACTGGGCTGCCTTGGCCTGGACTGTACCTTGCCTGGCTAGCACAGCGCATTTCTAGAAGTGAAGACTCTATCTTCCCTCCAGAAATTGTGCGAGTATAGAGAGGCATTGACCTCCAGAATTGAATTGCGTGATTCTTGGAGGTAGTGTCTTGTTGGCCATAGCAAGTATAGAGAGGCATTGACCTCCAGAATTGCATTGCACGATTCTTGGAGGCAGTGTCTTGTTGGCCATAGAAACTGTGAAATACAGTTTTCTAGTTGTATTTCACTTCTGACTAAAATTGCGCATTGCACAGTTTCAGTCCTGAGCAGGCCAAGATGGATTGTGCATTGCATAGTTCCAACAATCAGTTTGCCTCATGACAACCTAGATTGTGCCTTGTGCAGTTTTGGAAATCAGTCTCCCGACCTCCCCACTGAAATTGTGCGACCTTCATGATCAGTCACACATGTATGTTGCAAGTCATTTATCAAGTTTGTTTTGGTTTTCAATTGATAGATTGCTTGCCATGAGTGTTGCCATGTCTCCAGGTATCGCAAGTGTCCATCTGCGTCTCAGCAGTACAGGTACAATGGTTTCTGGGAGAGAAGATTCGAAGACACATTCCAAATCACATTTGTTGATGCAGTCAATCAAGTGTCTTTGAACTTGCCTACCCACGAAGACATCAAGTTGTTCATAGACAAGGACATTAAGATATGATGACAATGACATCACAACAAGCACCATGAATAACAGTTGAAGGCAGCATACCGGATGCAACAAACTGAAGAGGAAGGTTGTTGACAACATAGAGGCGGAACAAAGTTACAAGCTCAAGCAGATCCACTTGTGATGAAAGTAACTTTGGAGACTCGGGCTATGAGGTGATGGCATGACATGAAGATTGCACGAAGGCAGAGAATGCAATAGAGAAGGAGTTACATGTGTTGAATTAGCAACTCAAGGAAGAACAAGAGCTGCATAGACGAGAGAATGAGTTGCAGCATGAACAAGTACAACAGGGGGTGCCACATGCACTCACGGGTGGAACTGCCCCCATATAAGTTATAGATCCATCCCAGCAGTTAGCACGGAGCATACATGGTGAGCAGTGTTGTTGAACGCATGCAAGGGAATTCAACAGTATGCATGTCATTGTGCGCACTCATGCGATCCCACCTATTTAGTACACTCACGGAGGCAAAGACAAGAAGCAATTCTGGCTGGAGCTGAACATGCATTTGACAGTCGATGCGCATGACCACCATCACACACTGGAACATCAACACAAACACTATGCATCAGTGTGTTTCCAATTCGTCCGCACCCAAGAATACCATGCACATGCTAGTAGATGAGTTGGATGGAGGAGCCATACCAATGCACCCGAATGCAACGGAGGCAAGAGTTCGCTTCAACAAGATGTCACCATGGAGCTCATGCACACCATCATGGACATGACCAAGCTTGGCATCAGCTCACCACCTTCACCATCACAAGCATGTCAAAGAGTTGGTCTCACCACAATGGACCAAGTGTCAGTGATGTCTTGCATGGCTTTCTCAAGCCATTTTGTCTCACATGGGCACATGTGCATTGTAATGTAATGTCTTGTCAAGTGGAAGTTCAAGTGTCGATAGTTGGATGTAACAGTCATAAAGTAGATGAAGAGTCATGTTGGTAGGCGAACTGTCACAAAGGGGAATGTCAAGTGTCACCCCACCCTTTGTTATAAATATAGCCTCATAACTCATTGTAAAGGCTTTTGTTCAACCAAGGTTCTGATAGGACTATCTTAGAGAAAGATTGGACAATATTGTAACGAGCCTTGGCTTCTCCACTGCGCAAAGCTAGTACATATCTTTGGAGGAGCAGGAAGCTATGGCAGTAATGTTCTGTTTTCGGAACTAGTGGTTGGACATGGATGTATTGTATGACTGGAACTTACACTTCTTAATATAACAGAGCCGGCACATTTCATGCATATGTTGTATTCTATTATATGCTATTTGGTTTACTCTAATTGATATATGTATTTATTTACTTACGCATGCATGTATGGACTTTTTTGTGTATGTATGTATGAATCTTTTTTAAACGTGTTGTTGGTTTAACCATCACTTTGGATTGCTAGCTAGCTTGCCTTCCATGTTGTGATGCATCTTTTCTTGTGTGTTCCCTTCTTAACTTCGTGATATCACCGGTTTCCAAGGGGTGCACTCATCTCAACCCTTGTGTGTTTGAACCTCTCATGCACCTTCCTTGGCTTGTTGTAGTTGTCACACCCTTGCTACTAATAGAGACATCTTACTTGCCTTTGTGCGAAATCACGGTCAAGGCATTACCGTATGACCCACTACTGGGACTCCTACACAAAACGGTCTGAGATCTAATTGGAAATTCTTACTGGGGAGATCCCCTTACATGTTGGCAGGTCCAGCACTGTCAACAGTAGGACAATAGGATGACAGGTATATGGAGCTTATGCATAGGTTACAATAGGGTACAGGTGATCAAGATGTGGATAATTGTCTTACAGCAGATGGTTTGAACATATTTAGGGACAAGATCTATGTTTCGGACAACAGTGAGCTTAAGAAGCTTATCTTGAGGTAATTTTATGCTAAACCATATTCAGGTCACCCAGGATATCATAAGACATTGATGACGGTGAATAAGTTCTACTATTGGCCGAATCTAAAGAAGGAAGTGGTAGAGTTTGTGGCTATATGCTTGGATTTTCAACAGGTAAAAGCAGAGTGCAAGCATCCAAGTGGATTACTATAGCCAATTTTGATTCCATAGTGGAAATGGGAGGTCATTTCAATGGATTTCATTACAGTTTGTTGAGGACATCTAGGCAACATGATTCCATCATGGTTGTGGTGGATAGGTTGAAAAAGTTAGCACACTTCATTCTAGTGAATTCTACGTATTCAGTTAATGATGTAGCACAGGTCTTCATGAGGGAGATAGTGAGGTTGCATGGTGTTCCAAAGAAGATTGTGTTGGACAGAGATGCTAAGTTCACTTCCAGATTCTAGAAAGAGTTGTTTGCAGGTTTGGTTAAAGAGTTGGCCTTCAACACAACTTACCATCCGCAGACAGATGGACAGACAGAAAGGGTCAATAGGATACTTGAGGACATGTTGAGGATGTATGTGATGCATCAGCAGTGGAAGTAGGAAGATTATCTTCCATTGGTTGAGTTTTATTACAACAATGGGTATCAGGAGTCACTCAGGATGAGTTTGTTTGAGGCACTTTACGGGTGAAGTTGAAATACTCCTATCAATTGGAGTGATCTAGTGAAGAGGGTATTCATAAGACCGGACATGTTGGTGGAGATGGAACAAGAAATGTAGGTAATCAAGAAGAATCTGAAGGTAGCATAGGACAGGCATAAGAGCTATACAGATCAGCATAGGTTGTTTAAGGAGTTTCGGGTTGGGTAATATGTATACTTGTGCATCAAGCCCAAGAAGAGCTCCTTGAGGATCGTGTCATGTAAGAAGTTGGCACTTTGGTATTGTGGGCCTTTCGAGATCCTTGAGAGGATTGGACCAATGGCCTATAGACTTGCACTGCCTCTGACAATGAAATTCCATGATGTTTTCCATGTTTCATTGCTTAAAAGATATGTAAAGGATGTTGATCATGTTATTGATTGGCCTATATTGTAGGTGGAGCCAGAAGGAGAATTCTAGCCAGAACCTTTGTGTATTTTGCAAAGAAAGATGCTCATGCTCCGGAACTGAGAAATCAAGCAAGTTAAAGTGTAGTGGAAGCACTTTGGGCCCAATGAAGCTACATGGGAGATGGTTGATCAGATGTGGGCTATGTATCCTTCCTTATTTTCCAGTTGAGGCAAAGAAATTTTGGTATATGTATATATGTATATGGATGTAAATACCGCAATGAGTTGTGTTATAAAGCTACAATAAGCGGTATGGGTTGTTATGTTGTCATGTTTGTCATGTTGGTTATGCTTTTCAATAGTTTGTTCATTGTAAATACTATATCGAGCTAAGTTATAAAGCTCCATGGGCACTATGTTGTGGTTTCAGTGGTTTCAATAGTTGTAGATTCCATTTAACACTGAGGATGGTGTTCCCCTTGGGGGGTCTGTAATAGCCTCGCGTCACTTGAAGAATTCATTAGGAAGTTGAAGCATTTTTATGAGAAATAAAGGTGTAAGATAGAATCTCGGCAAGGTTGGAAAGGGAAAGAAAAGACCAAAGGTAAATGGCAGCCGAAAAGAACAAGACCCCATGATCCAAGTGAGAAAGAAAATTTTTCACCTTACAAGAATTTTAATGGACCTCGGCCTGGAGAACAACAGAACATAGGTGATGGTAGGAGACTGTTACAGTGTTGGACATGTGGTAAGGAGCATCTCAAGAAGGATTTTCCATTGAATCAGGGTGGTAGGACTCAGATCTACAGTGAACAGGAAGCGTAGTCGCAAAAAAAGGGTGTGTTCTATTTGATAGTGCATATTTCTAGTGATAAAGGTAAGGATGTTAAGGATTTGGAGGTATTGAGCGGTTACCCAATTTTACAACAGTTTTAGGGTGTATTTTTCGCATATATTTCAGATTTTCTGCCTCACTGTCAAGTGAGATTTTCCATTGAGTTGGTACTAGGCGCAAAACTAGCATCGAAGGCACCATACAAGATGAGCACACCAGAGTTAGTGGAATTGAAGTTGCAGTTGAAGGAACTGTTTGACAAGGGATGCATTATGCTAAGTGTATCTCCTTGGGGTGCACAAGTGTTGTTTGTGAAGAAGAAGGATTGTACTCTTAGGTTGTGCATCGATTACAGACAGTTGAATAAGGTGACCATAAAGAACAGGTATTTGTTGCCAACAATTGACAACTTATTTGACCAGTTGAAGGTAGCAACAATGTTCTCAAAGATTGAATTGAGATATAGATACCATCAGGTACGCATCAAAGAAGAGGACATCTACAAGAATGCTTTAAGGACTAATTATGGGAATTATGAGTTTTTTGTAGTTCCATTTGGTTTGACTAATGCTCCAACTAATTTTATGTACTTGATGAATAATGTGTTGCATCTTTATCGGGACAAGTTTTTTATTGTGTTCACTGATGATATATTGATATATTATAAGAATGAGGAAGAGCATGCCGAACACTTAGCAACAGTGTTGAGATTGCTAAGAGTGCATCAGTTGTATGTCAAGCTTATCAAATGAAATTTATTTTAGACGAAGGTACATTACTTGGGACATGTTGTTTCCAAGGAAGGCATAGTAGTGGATCTAGAAAAGATAAGAGATATTATGGAATGGGAATATCCTAGCAACGTGGATGAGGTAAAGTCATTTTAAGGTGTTAGCAGGTTGCTACAAGAGGTTCATTAGTAACTTCTCGTATATTGCATATCCTATCAAATCATTGCAGTAAAAAGGGAAGAAATTTGAATGGACAGAGGAATGTGCATCCAGTTTTGAGCAGTTGTTGACAAATTCTCCAGTTTTTAAGATTGCAGATCTGAATAAAGATTTTGTGGTGTGTATAGATGCTTGTAAAATAGGACTTGGTAGAGTCCTTATGTAGGAAGGAAAAGTAGTGTGATATGAATAAAGGAAATTTAATGAGCACGAGGAGAACTACATTACACATTATCTTGAGTTGGCAACGATCATCCATGCATTGAAGATGTGGAGACACTACCTTCTTGGCAAAATGTTTGTACTAATGAGTGATCACAGTGGATTGAGATACGTTTGATCAATCGAATCTAAATTCCATGCAAGCTAGGTGGTTAGCCATGATCATTGAGTTTGATTTCGAGATCAGGTACATTAAGGGAAAGGTAAACAAGGTTGTAGATTCTCTTAGCATAAGAGTGCAGGTGAATCATATAGAAACTATGATTTCTTATGGGAAATATCTACAGGATCAGATCTTACAAGCAGGACAATAGGATGAAAAGTGTAGGGAGTTTATGCATAGGTTATAATAGGATACATGTGATCAGGATGTGGACTATCATCTTATAGCAGATGGTTTAATCATATTTAAGGACATGATATATGTGTCAGACAACAGTGAGCTCAAGAAGCTTATCTTGAGGTAATTTCATGCTAAATTGTATACATGTCACCCAAGATATTAGAAGACATTGACGGCAGTGAAGAAGTTCTACCATTGGCTGAATCTGAAGAAGGAAGTGGCAAAGTTTGTGGCTAGATGCTTGGATTCTCAACAAGTAAAAGTAGAGTGCAAGCATTCATGGGGATTACTACAACCGATTCTAATTCCAGAGAGGAAATGGAGGTCATTTCCATGGATTTCATTACAAGTTTGTTGAGGACATCTAGACAGCATGATTCCATCATGATTGTAGTGGACAGGTTGAAAAAGTTAGCACACTTCATTCCATTGTAGTCTACATATTAAGCTGGTGATGTAGCACAACTCTTCATCAGGGAGATAGTAAGGTTGCATGGTGTTCTGAAGAATATTGTGCCAAACAGAGATGCTAATTTCATTTCCAGATTCTCGAAAGAGTTGTTAGCCAGTTTGGGTACAATGTTGGCCTTCAACACAGCTTATCATACGCATACAGATGGACAAATAAAGAGGGTCAACAAAATATTGGAGTACATGTTGAGGATGTATGAGATGCATCAACAACGGAAGTAGGAAGAGTATCTTCCATAGGTTGGTTTTTCTTACAACAATGGGTATCAGGAGTCATAGAGGATGAGTTTGTTTGAGGCACTTTATGGTGGAGTTATAATACTCCTATCAGTTGGAATGATCCAATGAACATGGTATTGATAGGACCGTACATGTTGGCAGAGAAGGAAAAAGAAATGCAGGTAATCAAGAAGAATCTAAAGGTAGCATATGACAGGAAAAAGATCTATCCAGATCAACATAGGTTGTTTAAGGAGTTCCAGGTGGGGGGACATGTATACTTGCACATCAAGCCCAAGAAAATCTTCTTTAGGATCAGGACATGTATGAAGTTCGCACATTGGTATTGTGGGCCTTTCAAGATCCCCAAGAGGATTGGACTAGTGGCCTGCAGACTTGCACTGCCTCTAAATGTGAAAGTCCATGATGTTTTCCATGTTTCATTTCTTAAAAGATATGTAAAGGATGTTTATCATTTGATTGATTAGTTTGTATTGTAGGTGGAGCCAAAATGAGAATTGGAACCTCAGTGTGTTTTTCATAGAAAGATGATCATGCTATGAAACTGAGTAATCGAGTAAGTTAAAGTGCAGTGGAAGCACTTTGGGCCCAATGAAGCTACATGGGAGATGGCTAATCATATGCAGGTTATGTATCCTTCCTTTTTTGTCGATTGAGGCAAAGCAGTTTTGGTATATGTATATATGTATATGGATGTAAATATTGCAATGAGATATGTTATAAATATCCAATAAGTGGTATGGTTGTTATGTTGTTACGTTGTCATGTTATTCATGTTGGTTATGCTTTTCAGCAGGTTATTCATTGTAAATACTACATCAAGATAAGTTATAAAGCTACATGGGAATTATGTTGTGTTTTCAACGGTTTTGCTAGTTGTAGATGTCATTGAACACCGAGGACAGTTTCCCTAAGAGGGAGGGGTCTGTAACAGCCCCGAGTTAAAATTCGATGTAATAAAGTTAATAAATTAAAAATAAGACCAAGGTCATGGAACACATATTCCAAGCTAAATGTTGGGAAAAACATCCTAGTGTGGTTGTTCATTTGGTTTAATATGGCTAAAGGAAAATTGGCAAAGGCTTCGAAAAGGTAAGAGGCATTATTTGGCATTTTATTTATGAAAATAATGGAAAATGGGAGAAAAGGAAGGTGAAAGGTCACAGGTTGCATGTGAGGAGGAAAATGAAGGAAAAATAATGGAAATTGAAGAAAATAGAGGCCTCATTGATAAAAAGGCTTATGAGGATCAGTTCACAACCTTTTTGTCAATTTAAACTTTTTAAAGTTCAGTTTTGGAACTCTATCTCAATTCTCTCTACTCTCTCATACTCTTGCACACTTAGAGCATTCTTGGAGCACTCTAACATTGGAGGGAGGAAGGAAAAGGAAGGACAAGAAATCAAAGGGAAGCAAAGATAAAGCAGGGAAGAGTTGGATCAAGCGGCTATAGTGAGATTACTTGCAGGTATCGAGTTGCATGTGTGATTTCCTTGCTAATTTTGGCATGCATGGTACATGCACGTTTGTTTTTGGTTCTCTTGTTGTCAAGGTTTTTCCAGGTTTGACAATGGTTTTCAGCCTGCCTTGCATTTTCAGATAGCCATGGTGTGATGGAGTTTCTCTTATTTAGTTGAGATGGATTATCAGATGGTTTCGAAACTGAGTGGGGTGGTCTCAAGGAGGAAACACAAGGACTAGGAATCCCTAGACCAGTGAATGTGGGATTGTAGTAAAGTTTGATTGTATATGCCCTCGTTGGGCCTAGGAATCCTCAATCGGTCAATGGCAAGATATACAGTAAATCTGAGAGGGTGGAGATGGAAAAATTCCTCATGGTTTAGGTGGAGAAATATGGAGGCATTCATGCTTGTATAGGCCTAGTGATTTGTGGACCAGAATACGATGGGATTTTGTTAAATCTTGGTAGTGCATGTTTCTTATTTTGGCCTAGGAATCCCTTTGCGAGATTGCGGTAAATCTTGGTTGTATAGATGAGGGCTTAGGCTTAGGAATCCCTTGGAGGATTGTGGTAGAGACTGAGGAAGACCTGGTTGTTTTGTTGTAAGTCCTACATTCATGCTTGGAATATGGCACTCGGGTGATTAACTAAAAGAAAGATTTGGTTCAACCCAATCTATGGTTGGGTGGTACGTGGAAGTCCCTGACCTGGTTGCATTTTGCATATGTTAATAAGATTTATTTCCTCTTGTGTATTATATGTATATGTGTTTGTTATTATGTGGTTATAATGGTTGTTCTATCATTGTTACTCTATTGGTTATATGTTGGTTATAAGCATGGTTTTGTGACGGACTTGAGTTATGGCTCTCATCTTGTTTTGTTTAGTAAATGAAATGTTAATGAATGCATGAACTAATTGATGACAATAAAACTATTGTGAGAGGGCATCAAACTTTCTTGAAGGTTCTCAGATAAATATGAAATCCCTATGCTCAAATGTGTTTATATGACCTTTAGATTACATGTTCATGATGTGTTTAATGGAATTCCTGTAATGGCTAGGCCTTGTCAGGTCAAGTCCATGTTCAAGTTCTTGTATTAGTAGCCTTGTCTCAATGTTATTTATCATTGTTGGAAGTTTCATGAAGTTTTGGGTAGAGACCTGAGTCATAGCCCTGAAAAAGTGGCTCAGAATCTAGGGTCATTGGCACAGAACTGCCTGAGAAAGCCCCAACCACATGGATGCCTTGTTGTGGGAGAGACTAGAGGGTCTCAGTAGCATGGAAGGCTTGTCATGGGAGCGAATGGGGTCTAGTTGGTCAAGAAGCAAGTTCTCTTAAGGGTTGGATGCCTAGACCGGTTGGTTGGCTCCTGAAGCTTCTATAGCTCTTGAGGGAGGTCTTTAAAATGTTGGTATGTCAGTTCCACTTCCTTAAGGTGATCGAGAAGGTCGAATCATATCATAGTAACTCTTCATCACATGTTAGAAAATTATATATTATAGAGCAATGGAACACATAAAATATGGCAGAAATATAAACACAGAAAACGCATAAAACAAGAGAGACACCAATATACATGGTTCACCTAGTTTGGGCTACGTCCACGAAGAAACATCCAGTCCTTCCTTTTATATTATCCAACAAACTGAAGAGATACAACCTACAGTAGATCTGTTGTAATTCCCTCTTCGTTTTAAGTCTCCTCTCTCTTCCTCACTCGATATACATATATACATAGACGCAATACAATTCCCTCATATATAGAAAGGGGTTGCCTTCTAGGGCAAAAAATCATAAATTAAACACAACTTCTACCGTCAGCGCTCCGCCTAATGAACGACCTAGATTGACTATGAAATTACAACATTTTACATGGCAATTTTACATCAATTTTTAGCCTCGAGGGCACTACCCCGGATCCCCCACTAAGGGGGGCTCCTAAAGGTCGCAGCCACCCCCCTGCAGCGTATATTTTACGGGTGGCTTTTCCGCCCCATTACGAACTGGGGCCGAATGCAGCGATACCTTTGAATAAAGAAGATAATCAGGCTCCTGAAAGAGGTCTTTAAAATGTTGTTCTGTTGGTTCCACTTCCTTAAGGTGATCCAGAAGGTCAAATCATATCATAGGTTACTTTGTCGCATGTTTACCATGGTGGACCAGTTAGCTTGGGTAAATGTAGGAGGAGGGTGCTACACTAGCTAAATTGGTTGCTCTGGAACTGAGCAGCTCAAGGGGATAAATTAGACGTAATTTCCAATTCTCGTTGGTAAGGTGTTGTGGTCTCACCTGTGAATTCTTTGATAGATAGTATAACATATAAGTATGTTAATGAGTTATTTTTATTACAGAGTAATGAACTTGTGTAAATGTTCTTTTTCAAAATGTAGTCATCTGTAATAAGAAAAGGCTCTGTATGTATGCTTAACAGGTTATGCTCTTCCTTTGGAAGGAAAAACCTGTGTAAAATTACCGTTGGAAATTTTTTCATGATTTTGTTGTTCAAGTTTTTTAAGGGTTTAAACAAGGGTATGGAACATATATCTCTATATATGTGTGTGTGTGTGTGTGTGTGTGTAACTTAAGTTACAGTTCTGGAGGAAAACACTAATGGGAATCTACGAAATATAGCACCGTAAACCCTAAGTATTTGCATTAAAGAATGCATTCGAAAAATTGTATAGGCGACCTTGTAAATAGTGCATACAATTATGCATGATAAAGAAAAGGGAAAACCCCGTAACCATGTTAATATCAGTCAAGATTTATTTATAAGAGAGGCATGAGTAAGCTTGAAGTTAAATAATATCTACTAATAAAACCATTAAAATGTGCACTTACGCAATAATATGGTGGAAATCCTTAAAGTAGCTTAGTCAAATGAAGAAATTGAACGCGTTGAAGAAACAGTGTTTCCAAATTTATTCCTTGGCATAGTGTTGAGAATGAAACAAGATGATGGAGCTTAGTGGAAAGAAGTGGCCTTCACTAGGTGGGCCCGCATGCTATTTTTGGCGCAAAGTATATTTTTAGACTATGTCTATTTTTAGACATATGGATAATGGTCTATGAGTTGCAGGATGCCATTTGTGGATGATTGGTCATGTTGGTAAAAATAGATGGACTTCTATTTTTAGACATATGGGCGGAGTCTATTTTTAGACTGTCGGGCTAAAAATAGAACAGCCGAATATTATTAGCTCATAATAATATTTGGACTATAAACATTATCTTATCCTCTTGGAGCACTTCAGTTTGAGCTACAGATGTGGCATATGCAGCTGTCAGAAGGAAATATGCTTTTCTTATGGGTCAGTTGAGCTATTGCATGATGGACTTCAGTTAGAACTCAAGTGATTGAGTTTGGTGGAGTTGATTGAGGAGTTGATGGAGTTATGTTCAGTTTGGCTTGGTTGAACTAGTTGTATTTAGTTTAACTGCAAATAGACTAGTGATGAGTGATGTGAATTAATTTTTAATTAATTCACTAATTATTAACTCATAAAGCAACTAAAGAATACATCAGTTAACTCAGTGCATGTACAGTGCAGTGGAGACAGGTGTTAGAGGTTGAGATTGCTATCAGTTGTGACTATAGTTGTGCATGAGATTTGCACAATAAATGGATTGAGTATTGCCAATGAGGATTGCATGGTTCGGCCAAGGGAAATACGAGTTTGGATCAACCATACTCATATATTCTCATGCAGGATTGCGCAGTGGAGGCAGGCAAGCAGTGGAGGAGATTTGAACCTGTGATTGATTCAGATCTGAGCTAGTTTTGTGTGCAACATGTGGAGATAGTACTGAGTACTTGTGAGGAGTATTGTGCTATGTATTGTTACATGTTCTCAATCATTATAATATACAGATAGTGTGGGGTTTTCAGTTGTATTCTTTCCCCGGATTACATACTGTGTTAATGTGCGCATGCGGTTGATGTTTCATTATTTTTAATTCCGCAAAATTGATGATCAACGTAGAGGAGGTTATTTATTATGCATGCATTCCGCGATAGTGTATAATCAGGATAATCTCTGTGAATAAGTGTCATATTATTCAAAATTTCTACATGGTATCAGAGGAGAGTTGATCATCAGATCTATTATTCAGAAAGTGTTTACATTTTATTTCTTCAGGCAGAGTCTGTAATCGGGCCAGGTAGCCTCTGGATTCATCCTTCCTTTGGAAGGTGAGATATCCGGTAAAAGCCCATACAGTCAATCTCTGTACAAGAAATACTTTGTTCTCACGAATTTTAGATCAAAAGCGGTTGAGTTTTGAGCTGGTGGAATTCGAATTTGCAGCAGTGTTTTCTTGGTGTCAAAGTTGAAATGTCTTTCAACGGATTGCGATTGGAGTATGCTCTTGAGGGTAGCTCGAATTATATTGCATGGAAAGACAGGATGGAGGCGGTGTTAAATGAAAATGGGTTGAAGGAGTTCATAGAGGCTGAGGTCCCAAAGCCTATTGATACTGCTCAAGTTGAGGCTTGGCAAAAGAAGACAGCAAAGTGTCGAAGGATTCTGTTGGAGGGCATGAAGGATCACATTGTGTCCAGCCTGCATGGAAAGGCTTCTCCATACTTGATGTGGAAAGCGTTGACAGATCTATTCCAAAGCAAGAGCGATTAGAGGAAGTTGGCGCTCAAGGATAAACTCAGAAACATTAAGTGTGAGAAAGGAGACAGTATGCCCAAGTATCTCACGAAGTTCACTCAGTGCAGGGATGAGTTGCGAAGTGTGGGGGTAACTATTGATGATGAGGACTTGGTGAGCTTTGCTCTCCTTGGTCTTCCGAAGAGTTGGCATTCCTATCAGGACTCTGTCAATGGTCAGGAGAAATTTCCAGGATGGGAGAGACTTTGGTCAGATCTTGTGCAGGAGGAGATCAAGCGGAATACCAGGGACGGATCTTCATCAAAGGCACCTGATGAAGAAAATTGTGCTTTGGCTGCCAAAGCAAAGAAGGGGAAGAACAAGAACGCTTCTCATTATGGTGTGAAAGGCAAGAAGCAGGACATGTCCAAGGTGAATTTCTTTCACTGTCACCAGCACAGACACTATGCCACAAATTGTCCGCAGAAGAAGAAAAATAAGCAAGCTACTGGATCTGCAGTGGGAGAGGCCTTAGCCTTGCAGTTTGAGCTTGAGTTTTCATTGATCGCATGCTTGGTATCAAATGTGATGGGATCGGTATGGTTCTTGGACAGTG
This sequence comes from Pinus tabuliformis, assembly GCA_031772625.1. Lineage (NCBI taxonomy): Eukaryota > Viridiplantae > Streptophyta > Pinopsida > Pinales > Pinaceae > Pinus > Pinus tabuliformis. Next base: position 744,738,854 of record CM062816.1, on the reverse strand, counting down.
GTGCGTCTTTTCACATGACAGGAGATCGAGATTTGTTTTCTAATCTAAAGGAGAAAGATCTTGGAGTGCACATCGAGATGGGCGATGATGGTAGATACAGTGTGACCAGTATCGGTACCATTTATTTTGAGAGGGAGTCTAGTAAACCCTTCGTATTGAAGGAAGTGATGCATGTTCCAGGATTGAAGAAGAATCTTATCTCTATGGCGATGTTAGAAGACAAGGGATATGATGTTGTTTTCAGCGACGGAAAGGCTTTCCTACGCAGTAAGACAACTGGAGACACCCGGAAGATAGGGGTTCGAGTCAGGAACCTTTATCAGTTGCATGTAGATGGCTGCGCAGCAATGGCATGCAAGGCAGAAGGATTGGTGAGCCTGGATGATGGCGAGTTGTGGCACAGGAGATTGGGCCACCTTCACCATGGAGCCTTGAAGATACTATAGCAAATTACTATTGGGCTTCCTAAAGGCACTCTTGCGCAGTCAGATCAGTGCAAGGGGTGTACTTTGGGAAAATTTGTGAAAGCCACCTTTCACGAGAAGGATAGTCACGCCATGAAAATCCTTGAGAGAATTCACACAGACGTGTGTGGACGTTTCTCAGTAGCTTCGACAGCAAAGCACGGGTACTATGTGATCTTTTTTGATGATTTCTCTCGAAAGTGTTGGATCTTCTTCATACAGAAGAAGAGCAAGACATACTCAAAGTTCTGTGAGTTCAAAGCACTGGTCGAGAAGGAATCGAGGAAGAAGGTGAAGGCTCTTAGGAGCGACAATGGTGGTGAATTCATCTTTGGCGAGTTCAAGGACTTCTGCAGCGCAGAAGGGATTCGAAGAGAGCTCATAGCTCCCCATAACCCACAGTAGAACGGGGTTGCTGAGTGGAAGAACAGAACGATCATGGGTGTTGCACAGGCGATGTTGCATGATCAGGGCCTACCCCTTCACTTGTGGGCGGAGGCATGCAATACTGCAGTATATGTGCAGAACCGTTGTCCTCACAGGATACTTGGCATGAGTACACCCGAGGAGGCTTATTCTGGTAAGAGGCATGATATTTCTCATTTGAGGATTTTTAGTTCTAACGTTTACATGCATGTGACGAAGGATGCCAGGAAGAAGCTGGAGCCGACGGCAGAGGTTGGGATATTTGTGGGGTACACTGATACGCCCCATAACTATCGTGTGTATTTTCCAAACAGTCGCAACACTGTTGTGCGATGGGATATAAAATTTTAGGAGGAGAAAGCCATGAACTGTTCGCTTGAGAGGGAGCCACACTTGCATGCAGATGAGGAACTATTAGTTCCTGAGGATGAGCTTCAGGACGTGGATCATCCACAGGATGAAGTTCATGGTGTGGAAGAGACCACTCATGCAGCACCAACCATCAAAGGGCGAAAGCGCATTACAGAGGCTGAGTGACTGGCTCAAGATGCAGAGAAGGTTGTAGGACCACCTACAACTCAACGCAAACAGAGACAGTCACCTGATCGGTACACTGGATACATGGCTCTTGTGAGCAAATGTGTTGTGACTGAGCCATCCTCTTTCGAGGAAGCTGTGGAGGATCCCGCATGGGTAGATGCCATGGTGGAAGAGTATGATTCGATTGTCAGAAACAGTGCATGGGAGATTGTCCCAAGACCGGAGGGGAAATCAGTGGTGGGTTCGAGATGGATCTACAAAGTGAAGCAGGTAGCTAACGGGAGTGTGGAGAAGTACAAGGCAAGATTTGTTGCCCGAGGCTTTTCACAGATAGAGGGGATCGATTATGAGGAGACCTTTGCACCTGTCGCAAGGTATTCTTCCATACGGACGATTCTTGCTCTCTCAGTGCAGATGGGGTGGCACATTCATCAGATGGATGTGAAGACTACATTCCTCAACGGAGTCATTGAGGAGGAGGTGTACATAAAGCAGCCCGAAGGTTTTGAGATCTTCAGCAGCGAGTCGCATGTGTGTAGGCTCAAGAGAGCATTGTATGGGTTGAAACAAGCACCACGTGCTTGGTACACACGGATAGAAAGTTATTTCACCGGACTTGGATTCTCCAAGAGTGAGGCGGATCCTAACCTATACCAGATTGTGGTGGAGGGTAAGTTGCTTATCATTGTACTTTATGTAGATGATTTGATTCTAACAGGTGATGAGTTGTTGATACTTTCATGCAAGAATGATCTTGCTAAGGAGTTTGAGATGAAGGACTTGGGCCTCCTTCATTATTTCCTGGGATTGGAAATTTGGCAGCGCAGTGATGGACTATTTGTTTCTCAGGGTAAGTATGCTCGGGAGATACTGGAGAAGTTCAACATGCGTGGCTGCAAGCCTGTTGATACTCCTTTTCCTGGAGGTTGGAGGAGGGAGGATGCTACTTCAGCAGAAGTAGTGGATGCCACTGTTTATCGATAGTTGGTGGGGTCGCTTACGTATCTGGTCAATACACAACCCGATATATGCTATGCTGTTAACCAGCTTTCACAAGCTATGGTTAAGCCAACCAAGCTCTTCTGGAAGGCAGGCAAGCATGTATTGCGTTATCTTAGAGGCACATCAGGATATGGGTTGTGGTACAGACAGGAGGATGAGGTGAAGCTATGTGGCTTCACGGATGCAGATTGGGCAGGGAGCCCAACGGACAGAAAGAGCACATCTAGAGGGATTTTCAGTATCGGGTCGACAACAGTTTCTTGGTACAGCAGGAAGCAGAGATCTGTGGCACTCAGTTCAGCAGAGGCCGAGTATATGGCAGCAAGTTTGGCTGCATGCGAGGCTATATGGATGAGGAAGGTCCTGGTCGGGTTGTTTGGTTCATTCTTAGAGCCTACAGTGATTTATTGTGATAACCAAAGTTGCATTAAACTCTCGGCTAATCCAGTATTTCATGATATATCTAAGCACATTGACATCGGGTACCATCATATCAGAGATTGTGTGCAGCAGAGAATCATGTTACTTTCATACATTCCAACAAAGGATCAGGATGCTGATATCTTGACGAAGGCGCTCACCAGGAGCAAATTTGAATACCACCAAGGCAGGATAGGGGTTGTTGATAATCCATATCTTGTTGAGAGGGAGTGTTGAGAATGCAACAAGATGATGGAGCTTAGTGGAAAGAAGTCGCCTTCACTAGGTGGGCCCGCAGGCTATTTTTGGCGCAAAGTCTATTTTTAGACTATGTCTATTTTTAGACATATGGATAATGGTCCATGAGTTGCAAGATTCCATTTGTGGATGATTGGTCATGTTAGTAAAAATAGATGGACTTCTACTTTTAGACATATGGGCAGAGTCTATTTTTAGATATATGGGCAGAGTCTCTTTTTACACTGCCAGGCTAAAAATAGAATAGTCGAATATTATTAGCTCATAATAATATTTGGACTATAAACATTATCTTATCCTCTTGGAGCACTTCAGTTTGAGCTACAGATGTGGCACATGCAGCTGTCAAAAGGAAATACGCTTTTCTTATGGGTCAGTTGAGCTATTGCATGATGGACTTCAGTTAGAACTCAAGTGATTGAGTTTGGTGGAGTTGATTGAGGAGTTGATGGAGTTGTGTTCAGTTTGACTTGGTTGAACTAGTTGTATTTAGTTTAACTGCAAATACACTAGTGATGAGTGATGTGAATTAATTTTTAATTAATTCACTAATTATTAACTCATAAAGCAACTAAAGAATACATTAGTTAACTCAGTGCATGGACAGTTCAGTGGAGACAGGTGTTAGAGGTTGAGATTGCTATCAGTTGTGACTATAGTTGTGCATGAGATTTGCACAATCAATGGATTGAGTATTGCCAATGAGGATTGTGTGGTTCAGCCAAGGGAAATACGAGTTTGGATCAGCCATACTCATCTATTCTCATGCAGGATTGCACAGTGGAGGCAGGCAAGCAGTGGAGGAGATTTGAACCTGTGATTGATTCAGATCTGAGCTAGTTTTGTGTGTAACAGGTGGAGATAGTACTGAGTACTTGTGAGGAGTATTGTACTATGTATTGTTACATGTTCTAAATCATTATAATATACAGATAGTGTGGGGTTTTCAGTTGTATTCTTTCCCCGGCTTACATACTGTGTTAATGTGCGCATGCGATTGATGTTTCATTATTTTTAATTTCGCAAAATTGATGATCAATGTAGAGGAGGTTATGTATTATGCATGCATTCCACGATAGTGTATAATCAGGATAATCTCTGTGAATAAGTGTCATATTATTCAAAATTACACATAGTCAGCTAGTCGACAACCTGGGAACAATTTTGGACACTATTTGTTTTGTAAACCAAGGTTAGGGAGGACGTGTGGAATAAAGGGTTGTTTGAAAATACTTTTAATCAATAGAAGAATTAAAAGCAGACCGACAGAAAATGGGTTTTTTTTCCAAATAGGATTACAATGCATTCGTCCATCTCATGGCATGCAATAAAATTAGAACAAGAAAAACACACTTGTATAACTATGTATACTATCATTTGAGATTCAAATAAATTACCCAAAACCCCAGTTTTGGGGTGATGGTGAGGAATGCATAGATAACATATGAAAAGAATACATGAAAGTAATTTGCAAGCACACAAACCCTATTACAAATAATAACCTCTCAAGAAAGCAGAGAGCTACAATGTAAATATTGTTACACATATATACACTGCAAGGATTAACAACTAAATGCAGAAATTTAGAAGTCCATTATATCATTAAAGTGTGACACATCTACAATGGGTCAACCACCTCCAAGATAACCGAGTACCAAATTATAATGTTCAAGGTACACAACTTAAACAATAGTCAGAATCATTTGGGCCCTTAGCTATAATTATCACATGACTAGAAGCACAAACCTAAATTCTAAGGTCAAACCTTGGTGGTAGAAAGTAGGAACTGGAAAAACCTGTAACAAAATGAGAACCAGCATAAGGGGTTTTGCACCTCTGAACGCATAAGCTTTCTCTTGTCAAAATCACAATGACCAGAAGGGAGGAGGGTTCAAACCCTAACATTGGAATGCTTGCAATATATAGACAACCAAACCCAAAAATTTAAACACAAAATTTAAGATAGAACCGACATAAAAAATAAAAAATAAAAAAGGGATGTTTCATGCAATTGTTACCTTGAGATGGCATGGTGTCGAAATAGGAACCAGTGAGTTGTGGCAACCATAATAGAAAAGTCAAAACCCCACCGTGTATACATAAAAAGTAACAGATATGAAAGAAAAAGAGACTTGATAACCTAATACCCAACTCAAAATACCTTGTCATGCATATACATGTAACTAAGTGTTGTTGGAAGTTGAAATTCTTTATCACTCTGGCAAGCCGCGACCTCAGTTGAGGGGAAGAAAAAAAATAGTCATAATGGGTAGAGAGGGAGCGATTGTTAGCAATACACTCAATATAAGTGATATAAGACCAAACTTACCATTTGTAACATAATGAAACCCTATCCGGATGTGGGTTTGGTGAGCAGATCTCTCTAAGTAAAAGGAACGGAGCAAATGACCGACTGACCAAGACAGAAAACCAGGTACTTACCCTGAACCGACAAGGAGTAAACTAAGTCATTGGATCAAACGCCACGTCGATCGATAGTGAAGGGAAGACCTTGGTGTGCCTCAGAATGAGCGTTGGAATGTTCGAGATACCTAGGAAGGCTTACATGGCATTAGAGGCCTAGATGGCACTACCGATGCTTGGAAATCATGCCAAAAACATGATTGTATCGATAAGCCAAACTACACCTTAAATCATAGTTAAATCATGTTACATATCAAAATAGTCCAAGGCATAATAAAAGAACCATCCTTTTCCCCAAAGGTTAATAATAGGGTCATGTGGATTGTTGTTGTTAATGCATGTTACAAGTGGTATCAGAGCATCAAGGTTGGTACACTATGGCCTATTTGGGCATATGTGAAAAAAAAAAGTGTTCATGATGCATAGAGGAAGTTGAAGCAACATGAGACAAGGAGCTGGAATTACCCCACCTGTGAGGCCATCAACAAGAATAGGAATTGTGCCTCTTACAAAAGCTAATATAGAAATGTGGGTTCAGCTGGGAGGAGAACTAAAGAACACAAATGTGATGTTGTTGGAGATATGTCAACAATTGCGAGGGGAGAATGATGGAGGTCCTGAAGCATGACAGCGATGGAGAGTACGGCTGATAGAGCGTGGAGCCAGAACACTGCAGCAGGTGGCAAGCATCGGATTGACCACGTAGGCTGGTACCTGGGCTGTAGTTTCTCCTTATCCCGGTTCTTCTAGCCTACTACAATTTTACCGTGGTTTACTGTATAGGGTTTACCTCAGCAGTGACCCTCTGTTTAGGGTTGTCTCCCCTGGTTCCACCTTTCTCTGTCGGTTATAGGCATCTGGAAATAACGTTTCCTGACAACTATGGACCTCGAGTTGGTAGATTACTCAAAGGATCCCCTGTCGGAAGGCTTTGTTTGGACTACTCTGCATTCAGCGAGAGCTAACCGCACTTCATTCACCTGTGAGTTAAATGCGACCATCGCCAACTTGCCTCTGATCTCAGGGTCATTTGGTCGTCCAATCATCCTACCGGACATTTTCCCTACCTAACCATCCCTCTCCTCCCCGCCTGTCTCCCCGTCCTCGTTAGGTTTCACTTCAGGCCGCCTAAACCCTAACCCCCCGGAGTCATGGACTGACCCTCCCTACATCCCCCTCTTTGGTGGTCCTTCCTCTGTACCTCTCACGTCAGCCCCATCGCCTCCAGCTCCGCTGTATCAGTTTCACGATTCCATCCCTCCCCCTGATAACCCCATCTTCCCCCCATATCCCTCTGACGCCCCTTTACCGCCCCCCGGCTCTGAGGTGAACACACCCCCTGGGATTAATTCGGACGCAAGGGTGACACCACCCGAGGAGGCGAGACCTCGGAAGAAGGTGAAGTGTTTCAGATTGAAGATCGACGACGCCATCCTTCGGTTGGAAGAAGACATTCAGTTGGAAAAATCCATGGATATAGAGGATCGAGTCTTAGTTGGAAGGATTCAAGGCAGGAACTACTCAGCGGAAAGAGTCAAAGCATGGGTATCTGAGGTTTGGGGCCATAGACTCGCTGATCTCCCCACCATATAGACATTCATGTGGGGATGGTTTTCCTTCAGGTTTGCGCAGTCGGATCATACCAACTGGGTGCTTTCCTCCTACTGGCATTTTGACAATGCCCCGGTTCACCTGAAGAGATGGTCGCGACTTTTTGATCCGAAATCGGAACAGCTCGGGATAGGACCTATTTGGTTCAGGCTTCCTGGGCTTCCCCCACATTTTTGGTCGGAAGAAATATTCAAGAGATTTGGGAACACACTCGACTCGTACATGGATTCGCATAAGTCCTACCTTGTCACGGGGAAGATGTCCTATGCTCGAATCCTGGTGCATATGGATACTTGTGGGGGTCTGCAAGAATACATCACCATTCAGTGGAGGAATCTTACCAGGAAGTAGATTCTAGACTATGAGGGTGTGCCCTACAGATGCCAGCATTGTCATAAGGTCAGACATGTTTTTAGAGACTGCCCCCTCAACCCTAACAGGGGCCAGAGACAGAGTTATCATGAGCAGCACTTCCAGGCACCCCCGGTGTCTACCCCGAAAGAGCAGCCGATGGAGGAGCAGTCGACACATGATGTGGACAAGAGAATTGATTCTACTAAACCTGGTCCTAGCAAGAAGCAGGGGAAAACTCCACCCAGGCCACCCTCTCCGCCGTTGACGCGAGCTCAGGCGGCTTTAGGGGAGGCTTTCACCGCCGGTACGGCTACCTCTATCTCTCACTCTATTAATTCTGTTTCTGATATATTTATGTCTTTTTCTTTTCATTCCCTTGGTTCTCCCTCCTTAGTGGTAGATCTGGTGCGTCCCCCCTCCCCTCCTGTGTCCATTGCTGCCCCCCCTTCCCCCCCATTACATTCCCTCCCCTATCTACACTGCCCCATGGTGGTCTCCCCCTCTGCGGGCTCTCCTCCCCTGCCCACCCTACCGGGATCCCTTCCCCTCTCCTCCCTAAGGCACTCTCCCTGTAAGGACCACTGTTACCCAACGTGATCCAAATTTCGCTCGCTTGGCAAGGATGCGATTGGCTTTGGGTCTATCTCTTTCCCCTATCTCCCTAAGCTCCCCCGGGGGCGGCCCTCCCACCTTTCAAAGGCTAGGCACTGGGCAGGAGTAGAGATAGTTTATGGCAGACAATCACAAATTCCCTGGGGTCTTAGAGAAGAAGGCGCCCCATCCCCTCTCCCTCCATGAAGATCCTGTCCTTCAACTGCAGAGGGCTAGCTAGCCCGAGGAAAAAACTAGCCATGAGATGCCTACTATATTCGGAACCCGTGGACATTATATTTTTACAAGAAACTCTTGGACCCGACAGCTCCATCTCAGCCCTCCTGGAATCTTGGCTCCCCAGTTGGACCTTCTTTTCACTAGACGCGATAGACCGCTCAGGGGGTGTATCTGTGGGTCTATGCAACCACTCCTTTAGGTTGCTTAATGTCTGGCGGGGGGGTGGGATTTCTGGGTATCAACATCTACTTATCGGCCCTAGAGACCAATATAAGGCTTATTAACATCTATGGGCCTTGCTGGGACCGGGAGGTCTACTGGCGGAAACTGCTCTCCTCCACTTCCTTCCAAGAAGACCATATCATCCTCAGAGGTGACCTAAATTTCTCAATGGGATTTGCGGAGTCTTGGGGACCTAATGCTCAGGTGGATCCTCTGTCGGCATTCTTTGAAGATTTGTTGGACTCCCATAACCTTATAGACATCCCCTCGACTAAGATCCAGCCAACTTGGAGGAACAATAGAACTGGAGCGGCCAGTCTGGCTAGGGGTTTGGATCGCTTCCTGATCAGAGAAGCCTTAGTCAATCGAGGCTATCAGGTCAGGCAGTGGATAGGCTCGGGAGGAGTCTCTGACCATAGGCCAATCTATTTGGAGCTGACAGCTGCCCATAACAAGCCCAAAGCCCCCTTTAAATTCAACTCTACATGGTTAAAGGATGCAAGCTACATGAAAGCAGTCAGTGACTATTGGAAGGCCCACTCGATGGGTTCAAAAGGACTCATCACAGCAGGTTTTTCCCGTAATATGTGTGAGCTGAAGAAGATATCCATAGAATGGGCAAGGAGGAAAAAGGAGCAGGACGAGCAATTACTCAAATCAGCTGAGGAAGGAATCGCTAAACTAGAGGAGGATTCCAAGGGGATTCTTATCTCGCAGGAACAAAAGGATAAGATGGCTGATATACTCCACAAAAGGGCTCAAATTTTGAAAGAAAGGGAAGAGTGTTGGAGGCTCCGCAGTCGAGCAATTTGGCTCAAAGAGGGAGATGACAACACTAAGTTTTTTCACAGACATGCAAATGGGAGAAAGGCGATTAATACCATCTAGGAGCTCAAGAAGGAGGATGGCACTACAGTTAACACTTTCTGAGGGCTCGCAACTTTAGCCACCGCACACTTCAAGAAGATATACAAGGAGCCCCCGCATGCCACAGTGGCGGAGATCTTGTGCATTGCACAGACTTTTCCCAAATTTGTGGACGAGGAAGCGGGGATGGATCTGAAAAAGGAAGTTAGCATGGGTGAGCTGGAAGCAACCCTTAAATGGTTGAAAAAAGATAAGAGCCCTGGACCGGACGGTTGGACCGTAGAGTTTTACTCTGCTTTCTTCGACATTCTGGGAGCTGACCTTCTGAAATTGGTTGAAGAATGCAGACAGAGTGGCAGAATGTGGGATAGTTTCAACTCTACTTTTATTGCCCTCATTCCCAAAGTGGATAAACCCATTTCTTTTGACGATTTCCGCCCCATCTCCCTATGCAACTGCATCTACAAGATCATTGCTAAAATCATAGCAAACTACCTCAAGCCTATTCTCTCAGCACACATCTCCCCGAAGCAGTTTGCTTTCCTCCAGAGTCGAAAAATTCATGAAGCTGTCGGCACTGCTCAGGAACTCCATTTTGTATAGGCCTAGAAACTAAAGTACATGATCCTGAAGATTGACCTCTCCAAAGCATTTGACAGGGTCAACTGGCTTTACCTTCATATATTGCTGACCCACCTGGGATTCCCCTATTCCTTCATCAAATGGATCTTTTGCTACATATCGAATGTATCCTTTAGTGTGCTGATAAACGGCTCTGCCTCCCCTTTTTTCCATGCGGAAAGAGGACTGAGGCAAGGATGCCCTCTTTCACCTCTGCTCTTTCTGCTCATCATGGAAGGCCTCAGCCAAATCATTGGAGAAGAATGCAGAATGGGGCATATCAGGGGTATCAAAATCACAGATGATTGTACCCTCTCCCACTTGTTGTTTGTAGATGATGTATTGATCCTCCTTAATGGGGGCATTGGGGACACAACTGCTTTTCACCGAGCCCTTGGTATCTTCCTTAAGGCCACTGGCATGGTTATAAATGAAGCGAAATCCACTATAACTGCCACTGGCTGCTCCCATCATGAGGTTCAGTTTGCTCTTAGAAGATTTGCTTTTGTCATAGTCCAACTGGAAGATGGACTCAAATACCTGGGTTATAGGCTCAAACCCATTGGATACAAGATAGCAGATTGGACATGGCTAATATCGAAGGTGGAGAAGAGGCTCAATATCTGGTACCATAAATATCTATCCAGGGCAGGGCGGCTGGTACTCATCAAGGCAGTCTTAGAAGCTACCCTTGTTTATTGGATGACTCTAGCATGGATTCCCAGAGGTATACTGTCGCGCCTACAAAACCTTTGTTGTAGGTTCTTGTGGAAAGGGAACCAACCAGGGAGAATATTTGCATGGACGAGCTGGGATTCTTTGGCCTTACCAAAGAGCTGGGGAGGATGGGGCATCAAGAGGCTGGACTCCTTCTCACAAGCATTGGCTGCCAAGTTAGGGTGGCAATTGCTAAACAACAATAGCCTTTGGACGAAGGTAGCAGTATCTAAATATATCCATCCAGCAAGTGTCCTCGACTGGATCAGACAAGACATCAGGCAAAATAACATATCTATTATCTGGAAGGCTGTCAACAACATGAAGGAGCTCATCCGCAGTGGATTAACATGGAGAATTAGATCCGAGTCAAAGATTCAGATAGGTACCAACCCCTAGATGGGCTGTGGAAATTCTCACACTCTCTCGGATGGCTTGCGAGGACACCTTCAGGCCATTGGTATTATGCATATTAATCAGATTGCAGATGGGGCTCACTCCACCATCTTACATCAAACATGGAAATCTGCTTTTGAACTGAATATTCCTGGACACTGTCAACAGAATTGGAACAATTATACAAATGCCTTGATGGAGGCCCACATTAGAATTATAGACGGGGAGGATGAGCTAATCTAGGCGCATGCAAAACACGGAACATACTCCCCAAAGGTAGGCTACCAGGTTCCGATGGATAGACATAAGCCATTGAATCTGGCCCAGTGGTGGAAACAGCTATGGAAGTTAAAGCCCCCCCGAAAAAAGTTTCTCATGTGGTCAATCCTTCACAACAAAGTCCCGACCGGGGCTAACTTGATGAGAAGATCCTATGAAATGAAAATGAGGATACTGAACACCTCTTCCTACATTGCCCGCTCACTCAAGAGCTTTGGAATGGCTTCCTGCATTCGATCTCATCTGGTCTGAAATGGCAGGGTCCTCATCTATTGGATGCTTGGAACACGTGGTGCACTAGAAACTCAACCAAACTAAAAAACATCCCACTTCTTATTACCTGGGCCATCTGGATTGCTAGAAATCAAGCCATATTTCTACAAAGACCTCCCCACTGGCCTTCCATCACTTCAAGGCTATTAGCTTATTATAATTCCATCCCCGATGAGGAGGACCACCCGAACCAAAGGATCGTTACCCCTGAAACCATTGATCATTCCCACCCTTGGGCTTATTTTGACAGTTCAGCGCAGGAGATGGGTTGTGGGGGAGGGGCAATACTTCATTTATCTGATTCCCATGTCTTCAAAATACAAATGGGTCTGGGAAGGGGAACAAACAATTTTGCTGAACTCGTTTCGGCAAAAAACATCATTCTATTTGCATTATCCAAAAACTGTCATCAATTACAACTATTTGGAGATTCTCAAATTATTTGTAACTGGTTGAACAAAACTGCACACTGCAATTCATACACACTACAACATATCTTGGATGAAGCACACAGACTCATATCACAATTTGATATCTTCTCTTGCTGTCACATTTACAGGGAACGTAACTCAGCCGCCGACAGCTTATCCAAGGAGGCGGCACTCAAGGACGACACTAACTGGTTAATCATGGAGGAAAGAGATGGTAGCAGCTATCAGTATTACCACAGGCCATTCATAGAGCTTGAAATATGAAAGCTCAACAGAAATTGAAAATTTTGTATTTTGTATTTTTTTTTTTTGGACAGTAGCCGACAGTCATATGTAAATATCCACTGTTTATATTTTCATTAGTATAGACAATTACAGAGCTCTCTACGAAGAGCAACACTTATATTTATAGACTCTCTATGTTTATTCCAAAGGCCTTAAATGGCGAACACAGTTTTGACTAGGCATGAAGGACAGGCTATGCCTAAAATATTGTATATGCAACGCATCTGCAAAATGCAGTTTCTTTATTAATAAAGGAAGTGCGACTTTTTCCACGGGAAAAAAAATTCAACAATTGCGAGCAAAGATGATGAATTCAAGAGTTGATAATGAGAGGTTGAGGCTAGAACAGGAAAATATTATGAAAATCCTCTCAGACAGTAAAAATCAAAGGAATCCAAATCCCAACCTGGATGAAGGAACAAAGCTAAATTGCATCGACAGTGAGAGGAAAATCTGGAGGTTGAGGGCGACTATGCTAACGATGAGGAAAAGTTTGAAAACAATTCTAGCGGAAAGCGGACCAAGAGACAAAAAATTGAATTGCAAGGAGAGTTCAAGAAAATAAAACCCCTGACATGTGATGGAGAAGTGGAGGAAGTTGTTGAATCTTGGTTAATGAATATGAATAAATATTTCCAGATCTGCGAATGTGATAACAATTTAAAAGCCATATTGGAAATTTATTAATTGCAAGGAAAATCCACCTTATGATGGGAAGAAGTTAAAGATGTTCGAGGAATTGACGAATAGGAAGTAACTTGGGACAACGTTCAGAAAAATTTCAGGGATAAATACCTAATTGATCGATTCTATGATGAAAAGAAAAGGAGTTTCATTATTTAATATTGGGGCAATAATCCATGAATGAATTTGTAACCAAGTTTACTTCTCTGTTGATATGTGTCCCCTACATTCGTGAAGAGAAAGCTAAAGTACATTGTTTCATTAGTAGCTTACCAACATTCATCAAGGAAAGGTTGGAATTTTCTAATCTAAAGTCAATGGATGAAGCCATTCGAAAATCTTGAATCTGCTACCAACAAATGAAGCAGAAAGCAGAAAGTGGAAAAGGGCGGTTAAACAAAAAAGGGCATAAAAACTTTCAGAACACCAAGAATGAAAAAACTATTGGAGTTAAGACTACACATAGGAAAAAATTGAATGGACCTTCAGGGAAGAATCAAAAAATGTTTATATCACAAGGTGAAGCCAAGAAAGCTAAGGAATCCACTAAACCAGAGCCTAGCCAATCGTAGAAACCCCCTTTGCAGTGTTGTGTTTGCGGGGAACCTCACTACTATAAAAATTCCCTGCATCATACCAAAGAATAATTAGATGCTAACATTCAAGAAGCCTCTATAGTTGATGAGGTGGCAAGAAACATACCAAGGATTATTTTTACTTTGGAGAATCATCAAGTGGAATATCAACCTGTGATGGTGGAGTTATAAGGTAATATAGCTAACCGTCCAATATCTATTTTAATAGACCCAGGTGCAAGCCTAAGTTACATCAATTCGAAAAAATTGAATTATGTAATCTACAAAGTAATAAATTTAAAAAAAAAAAGGTTAGTAAAACTATCCAATGGGGCTAAGAGAAGGCTGATATCTAAGGTAGAAGTTCGTCCTATTGAAATAGCTGGATAATAGATTAAGGTGACTTTAAATATATTACATTTAGGGTCCTATGATGTGCTAATAAGTATGGATTAGCTTGAAGGGAATTGGACCCCAGTAAATCGCAAGGAAAAAAACCATCAGTTTTCTTTCTGATGAGGGTATTGGATGAGAGATTCACAGTATTAAAAGAGCCATTATGTTACACCCATCACAACCAACCAACTAGGCAAGTGCATCCGAAAAGGCTATCAAATCTACGTTGTGCAGGTGGGCTATACTAACTCCAAGGATAATATAGACACCTTGGAAAGTATACCAATCATCTAAGACTTTGTCGATGTCTTCCCTGAAGAGATTCTAGGGTTTCCTCCTAAAAGGGATATTGACTTCACTATAAGACTAATTAACATATCAACCCTAGTGTCAAAAGCTCCCTATCGAATGAGCATGCCCAAACTAAAAGAACTCAAAATACAGTTGCAAAGTTGTTGGACAAAGGGTACATTTGCCCAGGTGTGTCCCCTTAGGGAGCTCCAGTGTTGTTCGTGAGAAAGAAGGATGACACTCTTCGTTTGTGCATCGATTATAGGTAGCTGAATAAACTAACTATCAAGAACAAGTACTAGTTGCCGATAATTGAGGACTTATTCAATAAAGTTAAGGGTGCTACTGCATTTTTTAAAATTGATTTATGATCACGGTATCACTAGATAAGAATAAAATAGAAATACATTTGTAAGACAACGTTTAGGACTTGCTATGGTCACTACAAATTTTTTTTTCTATTCGGCCTCACTAATGCTCTAGCAACATTTATGAGCCTAATGAATGGTATTTTCCATCATTATTTGGACAAGTTTGTTCTAATTTTCATTGACTATATTTTGATTTACTCAAGGAATTTGGAAGAGCATAAGGAGCATCTTCAGATAGTATTGCAAACCTTAAGAGAAAACCTTTTTATAAGGATCAAATCCAATACTTGGGTCACATCATTTCCTCTGAAGGTATAGTTGAGGATCTTGAGAAAAATAAAACTATCATGGAATGGCCTACCCTAAAAAAATGTGCAATTATTCATTATTTTATGGGTCTGGCTGGATATTACCGTTGTTTCATAAAGGGGTTTTCTAGAATTTCTCACCATATAAATTCTTTGTAGAAAAAGAGAAGAGCTTTTTGTTGACACCTAATCTTTGGGATTAGGAGAATTATGTAAATATTGTAAATACAATAATAAGGAAGGTGAAGAGACACTGAAATTTGAATTCCAAGGGTCACCCTTAAATGTATATCAATGATCTCTTAAAGCAAATACACAATCATATTCATGGAGTTACTCCTGGCCTGACATGGTATCAGATCCATCCCCCAAATTAGCTTTTTGTTGTAGCTCATGCCATTGTCCTAATTTTTCCTGCCACTCTCTGTCAGCTTTGAGTCCGCCATCTCCTCTACCACTTAGACTTATTCTAAATTTGGTTCTCTTTGTCTTAGAAATCCTTTGCTTCAGTCCTGCTACTATTGCAGGTTTGTCAACTTGTCGGTTTCGTTATTATTGAATGAAGGCTCATATGACCTGGTTAAATGTATATTGGTTCATCTGGTTTGTTTTTGATACATCTACTTCGTTTTCAATACTCCTATGTTATTCATTCCCTATGTGAAGGTCGTGGAAGATTGTTGAAAAATACATGAAGTTGAAGCCATGGAGGAATGCATAGAATGTGTTGAACCATATGCATTATCTTTGTGCATTAAGCCTAAATTCCATGCATACATCAGTCAAAAGGAATGCAAACAACATGTAGATTCTTGGATAACTCTGATTGAAGATTGAGCGTTGGTTGTTTTGGTCGAACCTTTTGAGACAGAAATCGTGACCATGGTGGCTGAATAATGGTATGTGTTGGTAAATTGACTGTGCAAAAGACATTTTTTGAAGGTCATGGTATATGTTGAACAATTTTTCAAGGACATGTGTTGAATATTTTTTGAAAACCATATTGAATGACATATATGAAACCATGTGTGTTGAAAGCCTGTATGGTATGCTATTTGTTCTATGTTTGTGTGTTAAGTTACTTTTTAAAGGTTGTGCATAGGATGGAGACCATTTAAGAGCTATCTCAGTCAACTTACTTCATGTTGTGCGTTAACTTGTTTTTAAAGGCCATGCATATATAATGGGTATATATGTCATATGGTATGAAGACAATGTGCCTATGAGTGTGTTGTTTTGGAATACAATATATATATTGCATTATATTGTCTATGCAATGTTGGGCAAGGACATATTTGGTGTGGCAAAATTATTTAAGGCTATATATGGTGAATGTATAATAGTTAAGCATAGTGTCATAGTTGGAGCCATAATATTTTAAAAGTATTGACATTGTAGCTCAAGTACCATTAGTTACATATTAAATCAGTCATTTATTTAAATAGAATATATCAAAATAAAGCAGTGATTGTTGAAAGAAGACAATTTTATGTTAGAATGCATTCACTTATCTCCATGGTGGGAGTAGTTCTCACTGGCATAGAGAACTAACATGAGTGGTTTAGGAAGATAAAAAACACATTAATTTTCAATGATTTGTGGAAATGGGTTTGTGAAGAAGAAGGAGACAATGCATCGGAAAAGCCCACTTCAGACAATGAGCTTGTCATTTGGGAAAATAAGAATAGCAAGGCTTATGCCTTGATTACAACATTAGTAAATGAAGAGGTGATTCGTCATATTTCACCATTTTTAAATGCTTTTGAAGCCTTAAAGACGTTAAAGGAATTATATGACTCATACTTTGAACTTGAAGTTGTTCAATCTTGAGTTAAAAAATGATGACCCTCTTGTCTTAGCATCAAAAGTAAGAATGACTATGCATGACATAAAAGCCACAGGTATTGAAATAAATATTCCTCTCATAGCCTATGTCAAGGCACTATATCCCATGTATTCACATTATCTTGAGTCATTGCAAGCAAGTGGAAAACTTAAGGAGATTACATTTGACTCCCTTGAGAAGAAGTTTGTTGAAAGAGAGAAGGATTTTGGGAAGGATAAAACTCCTCAGACTTCTAAATAAATTGTGTGCCTTGCACAAAAAAGAGAAGAATCATGCACAAGATACTTCTAGTGGAAGAGGTGGTCAAAGAGGAAGAGGAAGGAATAATTTTAGAGGTAGGGGGGTAGACATTTACAAGGAGAAAGGTTTGGTCTTCCTTGCACATGATGCTTCCACATGTAAGTTGCCTTGGGACATAATCGAGCAGGAAAAAAATGAAGAGAAGGGTAAAACATCCAGTAAAGGGAAAGGAAAAGCACCCGAATCTGCTCATTATGTTGTGGCACATTGTAACATTGGAGTAACTAAAGACTTATTCTATGCTTCAGTTTCTTCATGGAAAGATGTTTTGCTGCTTGATTCAGAAGAAACTTTCCACATGACTTTAAGAGAGATTCCTTTGAAGAATTCACTGATAACATTGATGGAGCAGTCTACTTTACAGACAAGTCAAAACTCAAGCCATCAGGGCTTGAAACAATCAAGCTCAAACTGCCTGGTCTTCCAGACTTTCTTCTACATGATGTTCTATACCTATCAGAGTTGGGGAGAAACTTTTTGTATTTAGTTCACATCCACCAGCAAGGGCACTCCATTCATATATTTTATAGCAAGGTTGAGGTCAGAAAAGCACCATATCACTCACTTTTCATGACTGGGATAGAAGAAGAAATACTTCTGAAGCTGCAAGGAACCTCTGCTCGTGCACAAAACTTTTCATATATTTCTCACTATGATGAAGATACACTTCCATCAAATATTCTATGGCATGCTATATTTGGACACGTGAAGTGTGACAGACTTTGTTTGTTGAAGAAAAATGGTGTTGTTGGTTTTCCGTACTATTCCTAGGAAAATTAAGCGATGTGATGCTTGTATCTTAGGAAAGCACAATAAACAATATTTTCATGATTCTCATTCCAGAGCACATAGGAAACTTGAACTCATTCATTCTTATTTACGTGGACTTGTGCCTTTTCCTTCTACAAATGGTAATAAATATATGATGACATTTATTGATGACTACAACATAATGTGTTGGGTTTATTTATTGAAGAACAAATCTAAAGCTTTTGAAACATTCAAGAAATTTCGTACATGGATTGAAAATGATGCATAATCTCATATTGGCTATATTCGTATTGATAATGGAAAATAATATACTTCAAATGAATTTGAAAACTATCTTCACCAGCATGGGATCAAACATCAAATAATTGTGCCTTATAATCCCCAATAGAACGAGTAGCTGAAAGAATGAACAGGACAATCTTAAATATGGGATGTTCGATGATGTTTTTCAAGAATGTTAAGCTGATGTTTTGGGTTGATGAGGTTTTATGTGTTGTGTATATAAATAATAGATGTCCATCTCATGCTATCAAAAACAAGACTCCCTATTAAATGTGATATGGCCACATTCCTTCGGTGAGGCATCTTAGGGTTTTTGGTTCCACTTGTTATACCTTGATACCTAAGGAACAAAGAAACAAACTCGACGCAAGGAGTCACAAATGTATCTTCTTGGGGTACTGAAATACCTCAAAATCATATTGTCTCTACAATGAAGTTAATAAGAAGATTATAATATCTAGAGATGTGATCTTTCTTAACTTCTAAGATTGACAATGTTGTTGAGCGACAGCTTGATTGCTTCGATAGATTTGAACATGCAAAGTATTTTCAAGAGTTTATAATGAGATTCCACATCTTGAAGGGGGGATCTCTATAGTGGATCAATTTGTGGAATCTTCTTCTAATGCACTCTCTCCCTCACATGAAGCTCCAGTAATTGATGACACTTTGAGTGATATTATTGACATAATTGGGAGACAAAATATCGATTCAACCCCATCTCACCCAACTGAGTAGCCTGGGCCATCTCAAAAAGGTCCTCCAAAATGGTTGACAAAGACAACTAAATTTTTTCATCTTGATAAGGTTAGAAAGACAAGAACAAGAAGCTCAACCATACAAAATGAAGGTGATGTAGACAATTCTGATTCACCTGTTGATATGGATGTTTCTTATGATTGTGAATTGAATTTGTCTACAAATTTCAAACCGACTTTCTTCAAAGAAGCCTCTTCTCACGATGAATGGAAATAAGTGATGCAGGATGAATATGATTCTTTGATAAAGAATGGAACTTCGAAGTTGGTTGATCCTCCATTAGGAACCAAACCAATAGGCTGCAAGTGGGTCTTCAAAAAAAAGTATAAAGTAGATGGCTCACTTGACAAGAATAAAGCCAACCTTGTGGAAAAATGTTTTGCACAGAAGGAAGGGGTTGACTATGAGGAACTTTTTCCCCCTCAACAAAATGGGCTACCATCTAGACACTTTTTGCCTTGGCAACTCATAACAGTTGGAAAGTCAATCAAATGGATGTAATAATCGCTTTCTTGAATGGAGATTTGAAAGAGAATGTTTTTATGTCCCAACCAAAAGGATTTTTTGTGAAGGGTCAAGAACACAAAGTATGTAAGATTGTAAAATCCTTGTATGGCCTCAAGAAAACACTGCGAGCCTAGTATGAGAAATTAACTGGTCATCTTCTAAAACTCAATTTCAAACATTTTGACATTGATGATGCAACTTTGTTCATCCAGTAAGTTACAAAAATAGTTGTATATCTTGTGGTGTATGTAGATGATCTTCTGATGATAGGAAACAATGAGAATTACATTGTATCCATAAAGAAATAACTAAGGAAAGGTTTTGAAATGACAAATTTGGGCTATGTTCACTACTATCTTGGCATTGAACTTAACATCTGAATTTTATATTCCTCTCTCAGAAGAAGTACATTGGATATCTATTGAACATCTTTGGCATGGCTGAGTGCAATCCTTAGACTAATCCAATGGAACAGAACTTAAATCTCACATCCATTGACCGAAAATAATTTGAGGATGCAACAAAGTATAGAAAGCTCATAGGAATTCTCAACTACCTAACTACTACCAAACTAGACATTTCATTTTTTGTTGAAATCCTCTCTAGGTTTATGAAAAAGCCTTGTGAGGGTCATTGGTATGATACAAAAAGAGTTCTAAAGTACTTGAAGGGAACTTAAGACATTGGACTCAAGTATACACATGTGGGCGACTTCAGCTTGATTGGATACTCTAAATCAAATTTTGATGGAGATAAAGAAACTGAAGTATCTACTTCGGTTATGTTATGAGTCTTACATTAGGAGTTGTCTCCTAGAGGTCACACAAATAGTCAGTTCCAACAGATTCAACAGCTGCGGCGGAATATATGGCAAAAACTAAAGCAACAAAGGAATTTGTGTGGCTTGGGAAAATTCTAGAATATTTGTAGGAGAAACAAGTACATTCAAATCCTCTTTTGATTGACAACGCTTGTGCAATGAAGTTGGCCAAGAACCCAAAGTTCCATGATCAATCGAAGCACATCAATACAAAATACCATCTGATTTGACCTCATGTTGAGGCTAAAACAATCCACCTACAACATTGTTCAACAATGAGAAAATTGCAGACATCTTCACCAAAGCACTTGGAAGGGAAAAGTTTGAAAGATTCAGAATGATGCCTGGACTCACCAACATCCCTTTAGATTAAGGGGGGAATGTTGACTCCTAATCGTTGGGATTAGGAGAATTATGTAAATATTGTAAATACAATAATAAGGAAGGTGAAGAGATATAGGAATTTGAATTCCAAGAGTCTCCTTTTAGTGTATTTATCAATGATCTCTTAATGCAAATACATAATCACATTCGTGGAGTTACTCTTGGCCTGACACTTTCAAATGGATAGCATAGTGCCAACACATTTTTGAGCAATTGGAAGACTTACTGACTACGGCTCCAGTGTTAAAAGTTGCGAATCCAGAAAAATAATTCAATGTTTTCGTGGATGCTTGCTAGGAAGGTGTAGGGGGAGTTCTTATGCAAGAGGTCAGAGTAATCTCTTACGAATCACGTAAGTTGAAGGACCCTTAGCAGAGGTATTTTTCTTACAATTTGGAATTAATTATGGTAATTCACGCTTTAAAGGTATGGCACAATATTGATTAGGAAAAAGGTCCTTTGAATGACCGGTCATAATAGTTTAACCAGTTTCTTTAAGAAACCTAATTTAAATGCATGCCAAGCCAGGCAGACCGCTTTTCTAAGAGAATTTGACTTTGAAATAAACCATCTTAAAGGTAAGGAGAACTGTGTAGCTAATGCATTAAATAGGAAATTGCATTGTGTGTATAAAATTTTCTATAGTCAAGTGGAATTTAACTGTTCCGAACATAACAAAGATTTTTCTCTAAAGGATCCAAAATATGAATTTCTATGGAAGCAAATTAAACAATCACAAAACTATGGAAAACAAACTGAATACAGTATAAATTATTGACCTTTAGAGGGAGAATATATGTTCCTAATCATCTAATGATTAAGAAATTTATGTTGGATGAATTCCACAAAAGTCCTTATGTTACCCATCTTGGATATCAGAAACTATTTTCTATAAAAAAATAACTATTTCTAGTCTGGGATGAGGAGGAATATTGCTGAGTGTTTAGCCAAATTCTAGGAGTGTCAACAAGTCAAGGTCGAGCACCAACATCCTACTGGTCTGTTCCACCCACTACCCATTCCTGAATGGAAATGGGACATGATTACATTATATTTTATAACTGGCTTACCCAGATCTAAGATACAAAATGACTCCATAATGGTAGTAGTGGATAAACTTAGCAAAGTAATTCATTTCATCCCTGTCAAATCCACTTACCAAACTACTCAAATTGCAGATATATTTATGAGAGAGATATTTTGATTAGATGGTATGCCGAGAGTGATAATTTTTTATAGGGACGTGAAGTTTACTTCTACATTTTCGAAAGTCCTTTTTACTGGACTGGGTACCCAAATCCAATTTAATACTACATGCCACCCACAAACAGATGGGTAGACTAAACAAGTGAATGGATACTAGAGGATATGTTGAGAATGTATGTAATGGAACAACCAACTAAATGGGAAGAATATCTTCATTTAGTGGAGTTTTCTTATAATAACAACTACCATGAATCACTGAAAATGAGCCCTTTTGAGGTACTATATGGAAAAATATGTAGAACACCTTCTAAATGGAGCAGTCCTGAGAATAAATTATTTCTAGGACCCGACATTATAGAGAAAATGGAACACATAGTGAAAAGGTTCAACAAAATCTAAAGGTTACTCAAGATAGATGGAAGGCTTACACCAATAAGAAAAGAACTTACAGAGAATTCCATGTGGGTGACCATGTATATGTGTGAGTTAAACCCAAAAGGAGCACCTTAAGATGGGGTGGTTGTGAAAAATTAGCACCTTGGTATTGTGGACCCTTCCAAATTTTGGAAAGGGTGGGACCTGTAGCATACCAACTTGCACTACCAAGTCATATATGAGTCCACAATGTGTTTCATGTTTCACTTTTAAAGAAATATATATATGATCCCAGACATATCATAAATTGGCAAGATGTGCAGGTAATGTATATGCTGGAATTTTATGAATACAAGTTTTAACTCAATGAGTAAATAGAACTAATGACCATATCATGGTTGTGCAGCATGTCGAACCAAACAAAGAGTTTCTAGTAGAACCTCTATGTATTCTTGGCCATAGAGAAACAATTTTACGGAGGTGAGTTATCATCAAAGTTAAAGTGAAATGGATGCACTTTAGCCCGGAAGTAGCCACCTGGGAAGATAAGCACTTTATGCAGGAGGCATATCCCAAATTGTTCCAGGAAGAAGAAAAATAAATGAACATTGAGGATGGTGTTTAGCTCAGGGGGGGAAGATGTGACACCCCTGGTTGTTGTAAATATTTGTTATTTACTTTTACTACATTATACCTGGTAACTTATGTATTTAGTGTGAATTTCTTGTAACTTAAACATTTAGGAATTGTATTATTCTTAAATTATCTTGTTAAAAGAAAATTTATGTTGAGT
Organism: Pinus tabuliformis; assembly: GCA_031772625.1. NCBI lineage: Eukaryota > Viridiplantae > Streptophyta > Pinopsida > Pinales > Pinaceae > Pinus > Pinus tabuliformis. The sequence continues at coordinate 744,715,765 of CM062816.1, read as the reverse complement.
CTCAAAATTCACAGGATGAGACCCTAGTAAATTCTTAATTACTAGACAGTTAAAGAAAATTATCCTTTTTTTCCTTTTTCTAGACATAAAACATCTCAGTGGGAAAAGAGTATGTTAAGGAAGGCTAGAACAAGATTGGAGGCATCAAAGAGAAAGGAAAAGACCTGAACAGGAAACTAGGAAGGTGGGCAAGGCGTTGCCTGTGGAGTGTTCTTGAGATGGACAAGGGCCAATGGAAACTCCAATACAGACCTAAGTCTATGAACAATTCTTGGCTAGACTGAAAAGTTTTGACACCTGTGAATTGGTCCTGATAGGTTATTGTCTTTAACAAACCCAGGTTAAAATTCCATATAATAAAGTTAATAAAGGAAAAATAAGACCAAGGTCATGGAACACGTATTCCAAGCTAAATGGTGGGAAAAACATCCTAGTGTAGGCGTTCATTTGTCTTAATATGGCTAAGGGAGAATTGGAGGCAATGACAAAGACTTTGGAAAGGCAAGAGGCATTATTCGCCATTTTATTTACAAAAATAAAGGAAAATAGGAGAAAAGGAAGGTGAAAGGTTACAGGTTCCATGTGAAGAGGAAAATGTAGGGAAAATAATGGAAATTGAAGAAAATAGAGGCCTCTAGAACTTATGAGCTCGGGGGATAGAAATTGGACGTAATTGCTAATTCTCATTGGTAGGGTGGTGCGATCTCTCATGTGAATTTTTGGACAAACAATATAATAGATAAGTATGCTAATGAGTTATTTTTCTTATGAGAAATGAACTTGTGTAAATATTCTTGTTCAATATGTAGTCCTATGTAATAACGAAAGGTTCTACATGTGTGCTTAACCAGTTATGTTCTTCCTTTGGAAGAAAAATATGTGGAAAATTATTGTTGAAAAAATTATATGATTTTGTTGTTCAAGTTTTTATAAGGGTTTAAACACGGGTACAAAACATATATATGTGTATGTATTAAGTTATAGTTCTGGAGGAAAAAAATGATGGTAATCTATGAATTATGGCACCTTAAACCCTAAGTATTTGCATTAAAGAATGTATTCAAAAAATTGTATAGGCAAACCCTGTAAATAGCACATACAATTCTGCGTGACAAAAAAAAAGGGAAAACCCTGTAATCGTGTTAATATCAATCAATGTTTATTTATAAGAGAGGTGTGAGTAACCTTAAATCTAAACAATATCTACATATAAAACCATTAAAATGTGCACTTACGTAATAATATGGTGGAAAGCCTAAAATCAACTTAGTCAAACGGAGAAACTAGACTTGTTGAACAAATTGTGTTTCCAGATTTATTCCCTGGCCTAGTCAATTAGCCGACAACCTAGGAACGGTTTTGGTCACTATTTGTTTCGTAAACCAAGGTTAGGGAGGACATGTGGAATAAAGGGTTGTTTGAAAATAATTTTAATCAACCGAAGAACTAATAGTAGACCAACGGAAAATGGGTTCTTTCCAAATAGAATTACAATGCATTCGTCCATCTTATAGCATGCAATAAAATTAGAACAAGAAAAACACACTCGTATAACTCCGTATAATAGCATTTGAGTTTCACAGATATTACCCAAAACCCCATTTTAAGAGAAATGGGGAAGAATGCATAGATAAAATATGAAAATAAGACATGAAAGTAATTTGCAAGCACACAAACCCTATTACAAATGCTAACCTTTCAAGTAGGTAGAGAGCAACAATGTAAATATTGTTACACATATATGCACGACGAGGATTAATAGTGAAATGAAAAAAAATTAGAAGACCATTATATTCATTAAAGTGTGACACATCTACAACAGGACAAACACCTCCAAGATAACCCATTGAAGTTAATCGAACTTATGTTACATGCAATACCAAAGTATAATGTTCAAAGTACATAACTTAAACAAAAAATAAAAATCATCCAGACCCTTAGTTGTAATTATCACATGACTAGAAGCAAACCCAAACCATGAGATCGAACCTTGGAGGTAGAAAGTAGAAACTGGAAAAACCTGTAACAAAATGAGAACTAGGTTAAGGGGTTTTTGAAGAATGTAGTTAGTGTTGGTCTTCATAATTATACTTGAGTCATAATGTAATATATTTGTCAAATAATTTTATTATTATTATTAATTTGCTTATTAAAACGTGGGTTTCATGCTTGGATCAATGGTCAATAGGTCAAAACACCCATTGAGTGCTCTTTTCTTGAGTCAAATTCAAAAGTTATATTGTAAGATACCCTTCTTGGGATCCTTAAGGTCAAGAGAGAAAACTATTTTATTGTCTTATTCCTCCCTCATCTAGTCGACCTCCAACAAAAATTGACAAGTTAGCCTCTTCACAATTGTCAAGTCGGACTCCTCAACAATTCTACCAGTTGGCCTCCAATAAGATAGTCAATTCGGCCTATTATTGGACACTCCAACAACTATATAAATGAATGTATTAGACCAATTGAGAAGGAAGTTTCAACTTATGTTCGGACCAGAGCAGAAGGTAATGCAAGGGTCATAAAGGGTGCTCTAAAAGCCATGAAATCATAATATTGGATATAGACTACAGGAGCCAAGAATGTTATCCAAGGATATAGTTGTAGGGATCAAGAATATTAGTTGTAGGAATAAAGAAGGTTGTGGGTTGCAAAATAAAAGTAAGGAAGGAGATTGAAGCTTACAAGAAGATAAGGAGATCAAATTAGGAGCCTAACTATATGAGTGGAGGAAAACATGTGTCATGGTCTATCTCAACTTGTTCTAATTATACTGAACGAAGAGTTTGATTGGGTTTTCCCCTAGATAGGGTTTTTTCCTTGGTTGAGTGCCTACATCGTGTGTTCCTTGTGATTTTTATGGTTTGGAATTTATGTTGATGAAAGAAGAATATAAATAAGTAAAAGAAGAACTAATAAATATATAAGAATATTCACAAGTAAATGTCAAGATATAAGAGAAATATGATGCCCTTGATTTCTCAGCATGGTATTAGAGCTTGGTTTACTTGCATAAGGGCGGAAAGAAGGTCACAAAAGGCTTCAAGACATGAAACATAAGTGAGTTATATAAGACCAAACTCCTACAAGAAAGAAGAACAAATTATGGGCAAGTAACTAGGTCGCAGGCCGGAAATAGGAGGATCATCCATAATACGTACCATGATCTACAATTGTGGTAAGAATATAAGTTCATGATAATACATAAAGCAGAACATAACCGAAGATTCTTATGACTACAAGACCAAAACATCACTTGACTACAGGACTGAAACTCTTCTTGAAAATAGGACCAAACATATCCATGATTACAAGATCGAAATTCTTCATAAGGGAAGTCAAGTGACTTAATAAGTTATAATCTGTTGTAGAAGCTACAACCACCCTCCAAAATTTTTCCGTAACTTCATTTTGGAGCCTCCCTACCAACCTTCCTCAAAAACATGTCTTGCCTTGTCAAGTACACAAGCTTCTGTGATTTTCTAGTAGATTGCTAGCCTGTGCATCATGGCTTGGGTCATACCCCTCATGGGTTGTTTCTCCAGACTTGGTCCAGCTGCAGTCTGAGCATCTTCCCCAAGAAATTGCGAAATTCTGGAGGGGAACCAGCCTTCCCTCCAGAAATTTCGTAATTCTGGAGGGGAACCAACCTTTCCTCTAGAAATTTCATAATTCTGGAGGGGAACTAGCCTTCCCTCTAGAAATTGCGGAATTCTTTCTAGAAGCCTGTTGGACTCTAGAATTGCGAAATCTGCCTGTCAAGCTTCATTGAGGAAATTGCGCAATTCCTCCCAGCAGGGCTGCTCAGCCCAAAAATTGCACAATTCTAGGTAGCAGTCAGCTGCTGAGCCCAAAAATTGCATAATTTTGGGCAGCAGTCAGCTGCTCAGCCTAGAAATTGAGCAAACATTCTGGGTAGCCAGCCCAGCTCCCTCCCATAAATGTGCATTTTTCCCCCTCAGCTGAGCAGGCTGTTGCATGTGCCATTGAGTTGAAAGGTTCCACCCGGGACTAGGAAAACTTGACTTGCATGCATGGGATGATTTTTCTCGGAATAGAAAAAAGCAAGATGCAAAAATCATCCCTAGATTTTAGGGAGCTATTTTTAGAAGCTAGAGGTTACATGCAAAGATCGTTTTATAATCTTTCCTCCAATAGTCGCTTTTTCCTAGATTTGTGGCATGCACGTCATGAGCCTCAAACTTATGTATTCGACACTTTAGAGCTCACGTATTCACATCGATCTTGGAGCTCTGACATCCCGCAACACATCTACGAGTCTTCGACACATCTAGCTCAGTTATTCACAAGTTGCCTTAACTTGTCTTTTGCAGCATTTCTATCTCTTTTTGTGTTTTCGCTTGTGTGAGTGTTGTTTGCTTGATTTCTATGAACTCTTGCTATCGTTTACATGCATACTAGCTTGTACTATCACTGTTTCAGTTTTCATGCTCCCGTGCATGGACATGACACATTGGATCATCTCGGACACTGATCCCGAGACGATGACATTGAGCAGTGTCAGTGGGACGGAGACTGCTACCTTCAGGGCATAGGATTATGATGAGATGTATCAGATGTCGAACCTCGTGATCATCATGGAGATTCCCTTCAACATACCTAGTAGCAATGCCAACTCCAGAGATATGTTGAAGAGCTAGGTGAAGGAGTCGGCTAAATTCAGGATGATACCCAACTAGATCTATAAGACGAAGATACTACGAAAGGCATATCAATACTTGGTCATCTTTGCATGTCGTCTGTATGGCCAAGAAAGCATGGAAACCTTCCCACAGAGTTAGGTGATCGTGTTGGACCAACTCGCCAGAGAAGGAAAAGCATGCAACTGGTCTGACATTTTGGCTCATTAGCTGAAGGAACAGGTAACAAGGGCTCGACAGCTGCCCAAAGATATGCAAGAAGATATCTACATGTCCGCTTACATCTTGGATGCAATCTGTGCCCGTCAGGAGTTCCCTAGCTTGAAGTGGACATGGACACCAACGGAGACCTCTACGAACACTTACTGTAAGATGTTGTCTGAATGCAACTTAAGAGGATTTATCACATAATTGTCCAATCATTTTGTCACCCTAGTTTACAAGATGATATTCGAACATGATCCACCTTGCATGTCAAAGGCAACAATGGAGGCATTGATCGACATAACTGATTGGTATGCCTCACCATCCGGCACCTTCATACAGATGTACAGCGCGAAGAAGCCTCTGCATGTTCTACCAAAGTTTTCCTTGGACAAGCTCGTCATGCAGGAAGTATCATATCACATCTCGGTAGGATTGACAGCTAGGCTACACCGAAAGAAGAAGGCACATTGGCCTGCTCTTCTGTTGCGGATCAGGTTATATGAGATACGGAGTTTCAGGAATGCGAATGTCGAAGCAAATCAGATGAATAAATATCCATTCCACCTTCGAAGTCACAATCCATATGACCTGCATTGTCTTGTGAAAGATCATTGCGCAAGAGTACAATTTAACTAGATCCACGGGGCATGTCATTGGGCGGAGGAAGACCCATGGAGATATTGTTACAACTTCTCCAGACTCAATGAACCAGTTGGCCTCGTTGTGGAATGGATAGTGAAGCAGCATCCCAGAGAGCACCAGAAGCAGCAGCGGCAGTAGAGGTAAACATACTAGTGTGCGACAAGGGCAAGAGGAATATTGTCGACAACATGGAAGAAGAGAAAAGTTGCAAGTTTCGAGTAGACCCACATGTGCAGAAAGCATACTTGGCCATAGAGGCAAAGAGAAAACAAAGCAATAAGAGAAATGTGCAAAGGCAGAGAGAGAAACATAGAAGGGAGGAAACAGAGAAGGATTTGCATGAGTTGAAGGAGCAACTCCAGAAGGAACAGGTGCTGCGTAGATGAGAGAAGGACACACAACAAGAACAAGTACAGTAGGGGGCGAAACTTGTGCAGACAGATGAAACTATGCCCGTACAGGTAGTAGACTCATCAGAATAGCTGGCATCAAGCAAACAGGGTGAACCATCGTAGGAACAGGACTTCGCTCAGGAGATAGAGAAAGCACTTGAATAGATGGATACATATATGGAGCAATAGGAGTTAGAGCAAGACATCGACCTCAAGCCTCACCACCAAGAGGTTGACCCACCAGCTTCATCACATCCATAAGAAGAGCAAGTCCCAAGTGACCAAGGAGACACTGAGATCCTTGGAGATCATCCAGAAGGAGAGATGTACAACATCTCATTCAACGAGTCTCAACATAGAGTTATGCAATCTCGCAAAGTGTCGACTCTGGATGATCATACATCTCCTGTGCAGTTTGACGAACGAGTAATCATATCTGACATGCGCAAACATCCAGCAAAATTGGTTGATGCTACTAGAGTATATTCTGAAGCCACTAGCTCAAGTGTTCACTTCCTGATAGCTAAGAACAAGCGAATGGCTAAGGAGCTACAAACGTCTAAGCAGGGGGGAGAACTGGTTACAGCCACCGCCTGAGTAAAATTGAAGAAGGCAATACTGGATGAAGTATTATCTCTTGACACAGTCATGCGAGCATTGTATTCCAAGTTTGGTACTGTGCCTAAGGTAGCCATCCATCTCAACGGGTGGCAGCAGCGATGTGCTAGGAGAGCACGTATCTTGTCGAACGTGCATGCTGTTATTGATTACATGCAAACATGGATGATGAGATACAAGGGAACCCCACTTCACTTGCCTAAGATGATGAAGCCCAGAGCGGTCGAGCTGAAGGCATGCATCCGGAGTCAGATCCAGAACTATGAAGAGCTCCTACAGCTCATCACTAGTCTACAGGCTTCCCATGCACATGTATTCAAGAGTATGGATGTTTTTGTGTGCGCACATGCGATCCCATCTATTGGGACACTCACCTAGGTGAAGACAAAGGCACAGGTCTGACTAGAGCTTGACTCATACTTTGACGAGTTGATGCGCATAGCCACCAGCCTAGACTTGTCCATTTGTACAGACACCATGCACAAGTATGTTGCTAGTCCGGTCACACTCAAGACAATGATGCACATGCTATCAGACGAGTTGGACAGAGGAGCCCGAGCAGTGTACCTGGATGCTATGGAGGTAAGAGTACGTTTCCAGAAAGATGTCACCTTAGAGTACATGGACACCATCGCGGATTACTGATCTTGGCATCAGTTCGCTACTGCCGACCACCATGAGGATGTCAAAAAATTGGTCTTCCAATAGTTGTCTGAGTCATAGTGATGTCTTGCATGGCTTGATCAAGCCATTTTTTCTCACATGGGTACATGTTCATTGTAATGTAACGTCTTGTCAAGTGTAAGTTCAAGTGTTGATAGTTGGATGTAACAGTCATAGAGTACATGAAGAGTCATGAGGGTAAAGGAACTGTTACAAAGGGGAATGTTAAGGGCCACCCCACCCTTTGTTATAAATAGTCCCTCATAACTCATTGTATAGGATTTTGGTCAGCCAAGCTTCCGATAGGAGTATCTTAGAGAAATATTGGACAGTATTGTAACATGCCTTGGCTTCTCCACTGCATAGAGCTAGTATATCTCTTTAGAGGAGCAAGCAGTTGTGGCTGTAACGTTCCGCTGTCGGAACTATTGGTTGGACATGGATGTATTGTATGACTGGAACTTACACTTCTTAATATAACAGAGCCAACACGTTTCATGCATATGTTGTATTGTATTTCAACTATCTTGAGTACTCTAAATGATATATGTATATGTTTTCTTACGCATGCATGTGTAGCTATTTTTGTATATGTATGTATGAATCTTTCTAAAATGTGTTGTTGTTTTAACCATCACTTTGGATTGCTAGCTAACTTTCCTTCCATGTTGTGATGCATCCTTTCTCGTGTGTTCCCTTCTTAACTTCGTGTTATCACATGTTTCTAATGGGTGCACTCACCTCACCCTCCGTGTGTTAGAACCTCTCATGCACCTTCCTTGACTAACTACATATGTCACACCCTTACTACCAACAGGGACATCTTACTTGCCTCTATGTGAAATCGCAGTCAAGACATTAACGTATGACCCATTGCTGGCACTCCTACACCAAATGATCTGAGGTCTAATTAGGACTTCTTACCGGGGAGATCCCCTGACATGTTGGTGGGTCTAGCACCATCAACATTTCTAGTGCCAGAAGGAAGGCTAGATGACAAGCTATGTCCTCTCATCCTGTTTTGAACATTTGCATATCTATCATGGAGTCTTGCACTCTCAACCCTCCATGATGTTTTTTGCACGCCAAACCTGTTACCATCTCGAGGGTGTTTTTTGATCTTTTGTCCACATACACGTATGATGGTGAAGGCAAGTGGCCTGACCTGAGTTCTTACATGACTTCCTTGCCATGCTTCACGAGGAAGATGGATGTTCTGATGAACAGGCCAGTCTGTTGCTTGCATACACACTTCGCGAATCTCCACATCGGTGGTTGTACAACCTACTGGCTGACAACGTGCACTCACTTGAGCACTTGTATGATCTCTGTAGTGGTTCTAGCTAGGGTACTAGACTAGACCCTATATTTAATATTGACCGAGGTGCGTAAGCTTAGAGGCGTGGTCTAAAATATATAGACATAAAGAATTACCGCCCAGGTGATTATGAGGTAAATTGCAAGGCTTCTTTACGGAAGACCGTGATATGCAGCCTATCCTTCACACACCTAGATTGCCCTACTGATGTACTTGACTACAATGCTGGTTATGAAATGCATCTATCAAAGCAACCCATGAATCTAAGTCCTGTGTATGACTGTGGCAATGATTCTAACCTCCTTACAGAGGTATCACTCAGAAAACCTTTGCTTGGTAAACACACACAGCATGCAAGATATTTACACTATTAAACTATATAAAAAGAGCATAAATGATCTATAAACTGAAACAGAGTTTATGAGCATGCATATATAAGTCGCACAAGGACCAAATCCCTTACAAGGTTCTCGTTCCAGATCTTAATGCTGACCATTCAACATAACAATAAACCCTTCAGATGCGCACACCATATACATGTAATGAAACTCAAAACATAAAGGAATCGAAAGCTTATATGACTGCAACCCGTATGCTATGTGAATCAACAGTTATGTAAATCGAAACTATGATGCAACCTGTGTGATACATAAATCGAATTCAATACAACGTTGTGCAAACATACAAATCGAATCTAATACAACGCTGTGCAAATATATAAATCGAATCTAATACAACGCTGTGCAAATATATATGAACTGAAATGTAACAAAACGAAGAGCAGTATACCAAACGAAGAACGCAGGGCCCGTCCCCGCCTAAGGGTATACTGACTACCACCGTTCAGCAATCAACTAATGCAAAAGAGTATACACACGTTGTGACTGTAAATGGTTCTGTGTATTAACTAAACCTTTGTTCCGAGCAAATGTTTCAACAACTGATTAACCTTCAAAAAACATTGAACTAACTGTATTTACACATGCGTACATACAGCCATGTCATCGATGCAGTGAATGTACATAGTGTTGTTGCCGCGTTTATTACATAGCTTTTTCAAAATGTTTCCATACCATAAGTTTCAAAAAGAACAAAAATCAAAATGAAAATAGAATGATGCTGTTGCTGCTTTTATGCGCCAGAGTACCCTGCTTTGACTGAAGTTGACCGCATGCATAGGAGGCTCGATTTGGATGGGAGATAGGTGTTTGTCCATCCTTGGACATTCCAATTTTCGCCCATGCTTTTCGTTCTCGCTCATCCGCTGCGCCACATGTCAAACGGTAAACTCATTACAGGTTGTGGGTACTTCCTGTAGTCATGTCATCAAAAACCTCTAATTCTGGAACATAAAACCCCTAAATTAATTTCTATGCAATTTAATAACTATAGAACAATTAATAATCAATATTCAAGGATTTTGAGGGAAATATGATGAAAATGTATGGAGAAATGATATGTTTTTGGGAAGGAAAAAGGGTCTCAGGATGATACCAACATCTCTCCCCGACTTAAGGACTTAGCATGTCCTCATGCTACCCCAGAAGTACTCCCCTTGAACTCTGTGCCTGCATGGATCTCTGCTGCCTTGAGCAAGGTATCTACATTCTTCTTCACCTGGTGATCCTTCTGTCCCTTGAGTTCCTGCTTTAACTTTTTATATTTTCTTTAAGAGCCTTCTTCTGGTTGTACCACTTAGTGGCCCAGTTGGAAATCTCAGATTGCTCAGTCTCTAACTCACTGATTCTTTCCTTGAGATTTTCATTTGTCTTCTGTGTTTCTTTGCTTTGTGCCCTGAGCATTTCATTTTCTCTTTTAATAACCTTTTCCAACATGTTAGCTTCCATGAGCTCTTCTTTCAATTCCTCAATTTGCTTTTCTAACTTCTTCTGTCTTTTGGTAGGAGGTGGTGAACATTTCTCCTGTTGGTTATGTCTTTCCACCTCTATGTCAACTTCTGGTGCTGGTGGTGAATGATCACCACTTTCAACATCCAAATGGGCAGGGGCATGAGATTCAAATTGGTCTTCTTGCAGCTGAGTTTTTGGTGTCCTTCTTGATCTTCGGGAGTAGGTGGTGAAGATTTTGTCTTTCTCAGCCCTCTTGACATCCTCTATTTGCATGTTTCTGGTCCTTATGCTGCCCTCAGGTTGAGGTGCTCTGCTGGCCTTGGACACTGGAATTTCCTCATCTATGTCCTTCATAAACCCAGAATCTTCTTGAACTTCTTCTTTTTCCTCCTCATCTCTGATTTGGTTGACAGTTAAGAATTCTTTCCATGGCTTCCCTCGCTTCTACAACTCATGTTCAATGAGGATTTTAATCAGGCCAAAATGGTACAGGCTTTTATCCTCATTCCCTTTTTGTTTCTGGATAGTTTTGGCCATCTTTGTTAAACTTTGCAGCAGAAAATATGGCACACTGATTACACATTGTTTCTTTAAATGGAGGAGTAGCTTGATGTGATAGAGATAAACAATGTTGTATCTACCTTCACATGTTATAAACTTTTGGATAATGTAAACCATTTCATCCCAAGGATGAACTAACCAGCTTCTTGGAACTCCCTTTTTCCAGTTTACTGAGGAAACTCTAGACCTGGACATGAACTGTGTCCATGATTTCTCCTTGAATTGTTTAGTTTTAAAGTACTTTTCTCCCTCAGGGCTGAGTCCAATTGCCTGAGCTATGGTATCCTCTGAGATTCTGAAGGAGAAGGTGCCTATTAGGGCCTTTTCTCCATTGAAGGTAAAGGCAAATTGTTTTGTGACTTCTTCATTACTCCCATGGAATTTTTCCAGAAAAGATAACCACTGTGCTTCTTGAAGAATCTCAATGCAATCGTTATGGTATTGTGAGCTATCAGATGTACTGGGTTCGACCCTATTAGTCATGGTGATGGCAGAGGGTTATGCCTCGAATCCTTCTTTGTCTATGCTCTTTAAAATTTAAACATAGAGATGTCAAGTCGGTTACCTGGTATATATAGCTCCCTTCAGTCTTTAATTATGGTGCTTAGCTGGTCGATATGACTGTTGTGGGTGTTAGAAGTAGAATGGTGATGCTTCCCTTTTCGGCGCTCACCGGTTTCACTGTGCAAACTGACCCCGAACAGTGATATTCTCCTCTGTGCTCCTTGTTCAAATTTTCACTTTGTAACCCCACTCAAATGGTAACAATCTCCTCGGCGTTCCTTGCTTCACTCTTTTACTTTGTAACTCTACCCGAATGATGACAATCTCCTCGCGTTCCTTGCTTCAAACTTTCACTTTGTAAGTTATGGGAACCGAGGATGTGAAATACCCTGTACTCGCCTTACAATGTAATCATACAATTTAAAAACAGAGGGTTGTACGCTTGTATGCATGTTAGCATAAGAACGCTGAGAGCGTACCCATAGTGCTGAGCTATAATGCTGGGTGGCGAGGTTATGATTCGGGTGTGCGTGTGATGTAAAACATATAGGCCGCTTGTTATGATTCGACTGTATGGAGTAAAGAATATATATAGGCCGCTTCTATCTCATCCTTTATATTTTTTAAAACAAACACACAGCTCACCACGTGCCCTTTTCAATTATATTCAGTCATGTAGAGAATGTTGGTATGCTTGGAGGGTATATGACATGGTGAATGTGTTGGTGATGGGTGTTAGGGATAGGTAGATGTAGGGAAATGATGAAACTTGGTGGGATAAAGGGTGATAAGTGGATGTATGAAGGTGTCCTTGAAATTAATTACAACAGCTTATAGTCACCAAAATTACATTAAAAACTAATCTAGGAAATTAAATGTCCAAGAACAGAAATACATTACTCTCTTGTTGATCATTTGACATGCTGAGTTGCTAATCCTTTTTACTGTTCTTTTTGACAGGTCCTCTGAGGGAGGTTGAATACACAGGTCCTTTGAGAAAAGTTTTGAAGATGTAACAGGTCCCTTTGAAAAGTTTGAATGTACAAGTCCCTTCTTGAAGACTGAAAATGTAATAGGTCCCTTGGAAAACTGAAGATACAGGTCCCTTGAGAAAACTGAAGATGCAATAGATCCCTTAAGAAGATTTGAAGATACAGGTCCCTTGAGAAAGCTGTAACAGGTCCCTTAAAAAAACTGAAGATGTTCATGCAGCTCTTTGTATTGTTACAGGTTCACTGAGCTTGCAATTTGCTGGAGTGTTGGTGCCAAATCCTTGTAAAGCTTGGTGGAAGTCTGTTGAAGTAGCCCTTGGTGTCAAGAATTTTTTTTTTAACAGGTCCCAACTGAAGGTTTTAAACAGGTCCCTACTGCTGGCTGGAATGTCTCAAACAGGTGTCAATTGCTTTAAACAGGTCCCTTCTGAATATCTTAGACAGGTCCCATTGCACTGATGGTGTTGATAACATAGGTGTCTAAACAAAACAGGTCCCCCTGCAAACTATTTATAACCAGGTCCCTCTGAAAATCATGACAGAACAACTTATTTGTTAAAGTCTAGAATGCTGGTAACAAGCTGCTGTTGGAAATTTACAGTGAAATATAGAATAAGAAATCTGAAGAATTTACAAGGGAGAGATAAAAGTAACAGAACAGATGTCTCCCTCTCCCCGACTGAAAGTTTGACTTGTCCTCAAGTCATGATGCAACTGAGAAATGAAACAATGAACAACAGAAATAGAATTCATACCCGCCAATAAATTGGTTTTCAGGTAGGAATTCGGGGTTAGATTGTGCCACATACTGGTTTTCACATCTAACCCATTATTATTTTTTTGAGTTTTTGTTTTATTTAATTTTTTTTTATTTTTTTTTTATTTTTGTTTTTTTTTCTTTTTATTTTTTTTCTTCTTGATTTTGAGATTGAAAGAAAATGAAACTAAGGCAGTGATACTGCAGCTGAGGGCTGCAGTACCTCAACCTCTTGTTGCTGAGATAGTGTATTTAGAAAATCTTGCTTGCTGATGGGCTTGTTGTACAGCTTCAGGCGATGACCATTGACTGTAAAAGAATGACCTTTGCCATCAATAGTTTGGAGTTTTACTGAACCATTGTCATAAGCCTGAACAATTTCATAAGGGTCCATCCAATGGGTGGTGAACTTAGCTTTATGATCCTTGAATTTTGAATCAAAAAGCAGAGCCCAGTCACCTTCTTTGAAGTGCTTCTTCTTAATGTGTGAATCATGCCATTGCTTCCTGTGCTTTTGCATGAGGGTGGTGGTTTGTTCTGCTTGTTGTCTCATCTCATCCAGCTGGTTCAACTGCTGGATTCTCTCTTTCTGTGCTTGATCCAAATCAATTAGTAATTCTGCAGCTAATTTAAAAGTGTGAATTTGGAACTCAATAGGAAGCATGACATCCTTACCGTACACCAACTGGTATGGTGTAAATCCGGTGGTATCTTTCTAAGTAATCCGGTAAGCCCAGAGTGCCTCTTTGAGCTTTTCCTCCCAGTTTTTGCGGTTCATTGCAACTGTTTTAGTAATGATCCCCTCCAAAGTCTTGTTGGTTGATTCCACCTGCCCATTGGCCTGTGGATGGTAGGGGGTACTTTTCCTATGCTTTATCTGGTACTTGTCTGTGATGTCCTTCATGAGCTTTGAGGTGAATTGGGTACCTTGATCAGTGACAATTTCTCTTGGCACTCCATACCTCACAAAGATCTCCTCAAAAATGAAATTGACTACTGTGTGTTCGGTTGCTCTTACCAGTGCTTTCGCTTCTGCCCACTTTGTGACATAATCAGTACACACTAAGATGTACTTCTTACCATTAGAGGCTGGGTTGATCGGTCCTATGAAGTCCAGAGCCCACTTATCAAATGGTTCTAAGTGAACTTGGGGCTGAAGGGGCATCTGATCCGTAGCTGTGGGTCTGCCCATCCTTTGGCAGCTGTCACAACTCTTTACATACTTCTTGGCATCCTTGAAAATGGATGGCCAATAGTATCCAAGAGTAAGAACTTTGAAGGTTGTCCGCTTCGCTGCAAAATGCCCACCACACGGTTCATCATGGCAAGATTTTAAAATGTCAATTACCTCATCATTTCGGACACATCTCCTAATGATCATATCAAAACCAGTGTAAAAGAGATCGCCATTAAGCCAAGAATATCTAACACTTTGTTTGATCAGTCTTTTCCTTTCCTTTGCAGTGAAATGTGGAGGTGTCCTACCTGTAGACAAGTAATTAGCTAAATCAGCAAACCAAGGAGTTACTATGGAAATTGCGAATAAGTGCTCGTCCAGAAAAGAGTCCTCAACAGGAACAATCTCACCTGGATTTTGCAGTCTAGAGAGGAAATCTGCCACCTGGTTTTCTTTGCCTGGTCTATCTAACACTGTGATGTTAAATTCCTGCAGCAATAGTAACCATCTGGTAACTCTGCCACTAGTTATTGGTTTATTCATGAGATGTCGAATGGCAGAGTGATCAGTATGTACAAAGACTTCATAACCAGTTATGTAATGGCGAAATTTATTCACAGCATAAATGATGGCAAGTGTTTCCTTTTCTGTAACTGTATAGTTTAGCTCGGCAGGTGTGAGATTTTTACTAATGAAATAAATTGCATATGTACAAGATTCTTCTTTTTGGCCTAAGCATGCACCTATGGCAGTGTCAGATGCATCGGTAAAAATATGAAATGGTAAACTCCAATTAGGCCCTCTCAGGACTGGTGCAGTAGATAGTTTCTTCTTAAGTTGTTCAAATGCATGTTGGCAGTTCTCAGTCCAATTAAAAAGTACATCTTTGGCAAGAAGTTTAAACAAAGGTAAGGCTATCTTGCTAAAATGTTCAATGAATCTGCGGTAATAGCTAGCATACCCGAGAAAACTTCTTACCTCTCTCTGGTTCTGTGGAATAGGCAAATCGGCAATAATCTGGATCTTGGCTGGGTCAACCTGGATGCCTTGAAAAGAGATATAATGGCCCAACACTATCCCTTCATTTAGCATCATGAAGCACTTTTCATTGCTGAGGGACAGGTTAGCTTCAATACACCTTTTCAAAACTCTTTCTAGATTTTCTAATGCATGTTCAAAAGAATTGCCATATACTGAAAAATCATCCATATACACTTCAACACAATCATGAATCAAATCAGCAAAGATAGCTAACACAGCTCGCTGAAATGTAGCTGGAGCGTTACAAAGTCCAAATGGAAAAACATTGTAGGCATAGGTGCCCCATGGACAGGTGAAGGTGGTTTTGTCCTGGTCTTCAGAGGCAATCCGGATCTGGTTGTAGCCACTGAAACCGTCAAGAAAGGAAAATGATGATTTGCCGGCTAGGGTGTCTAACACTTGGTCAATGAATGGCAGTGGGAAGTAGTCTTTGAGTGTGGCTTTGTTTAACTGTCTGTAGTCAACACAGATACGCCACTTGCCATTCTTCTTAGGCACAATAACCAATGGGGATACCCACTGACTGTCAGAAATAGGATATATAAAGTTGACTCTCAAGAGTTTTTGCAACTCCTCTCTGACAATGTCTTGGAGCATGGGGTTCATTCTTCGTTGTGGTTGCCTCACCGGTTTAATGGTGCTATCTGTGTAGATGTGGTGAGTGCATGTGTCGGGGTGAATCCCATGCATGTCAGTGTAATCCCATGCAAAGGCTTTTTGGTACTTCGTCAAGAGTCTAATCAATTTTTCTTGTTGAGATGAGTCTAGGTGGTTGCCTATGTTCAAAGTTTTGCCCAGACTGATCTCTATGACTTGACTCTGAGTATTGGTGATGGATTGAACTGGAAAGATGTCATGAAATGTAGATTGCAAGGAGTGGATAGTGCATGTTTCTTGAAAGTTTTGAGCTAGAAGTACATCTGCAGCATTATATTGTTCATTTCTCAAGTTTTCAGATATATCAGGCTGTGAGAGAAATAATTCTACCAAATCAGTATTATCTTCATGGAAATCATAGATCTGGTCAATGCTAAAAACAGATTGTACCTCCTCTTTGTCATTAAATTTGTCATCAAGCCACAAGTTATGTGTTACTGCAGGTGATTGTGCCGATGGATAGAGGGTGAGTTGTTTCCTTTCGGTCCCTCTAGAGATAATCATGTTACCTGATCGGCATCCAATAAATGCATCAGCAGTCGCTAACCATGGTCTGCCTAGAATGATAGGATGTCCTCCTAGATTGGATTTGGGTTGAAGGACTAGGAAATCCACCGGATACTCCCAAGAGTCCATTGAGACAATAATATCTTCCAAAATCCCCTCAGGAATGACTTTGGACCTATCAGCTAGTTCAAGAACAATTGTGGTATGTTGCAAATTCACAAGCTGGAGTGTTCTCATAGTTTCAAGGGTCATGACATTGATTGCAGCTCCAAGATCTATCAAAGTGTTTGAGATCCGTATGTTGTTAATGATGGTGGTTACTTTTGGAATGCCTGGATCAACATACTTTTCCATGGAGATGGTATTGGTCATAAGGCCTGCTAAATTTCCTAGAACATGAATGGTCTGAGGATCAATCCTCTTTCTAGCAGGTTTCTTGAGACACATGTCTTTGATGGCTTTGGTGTAAATAGGAATGTCCTTTATAGCTTGCAACAAAGGGATTTTTATGTAGACATTTTTAAGTTCATCCAAGACATCAAATTGTGGTGGAGGCAATGGTGGTTTTACATGAACCAAACGGTCCGGAAAAGGTGGTTGCAGTGATTGCATCATGTTTGTCCTGGTGGGGTTGCAGTGATTGCACTGTTTGTCCTTGGTTTCACTGCTTGGTTTTGTTTGAGTGGTCATTTCATTTTCTTTTTCTAAGTTTTCTTCTTGCTGATCTGTTATTAGAGAATCCTTCTGGAGCACCCTACCAGACCTCAGATTAATGTTTTGCAAAGGCAGTGTGGAGTAGGAGGTTCCTTCCTCTACATTATAAACTGGCCTCTCTGCTCTATTGTTCGGATTTGGGACAGTTTGAGCAGGTATTTGTGTGGGTCTGGGAGGCTGCGGGTTAGTTGGAAATTGAAGTTGTGGTACATTTATTTGTGGAGGAGCAGGTAAGGTCTGTTGAGAAGGTTGGGGCTGATAAACAACCGGCTGAGGGTGCTGCTGATATGACTGTGATTGTGATGGATATGGCTGTTGGTACTGCTGATATGGCTGTGAGTAAGGTGGGTATGATTGAGGATACTGATGGTAGGATTGGGAATACTGTTGAGATGGTCTCCATTGATTTTGTGATTGGTTTCCATGCTGCCATGGCATAGGTATATTCCATGAGTTTTGTGCATACATCTGATCATTCATAGGAAATTGCATATTTTGATTAGGAAACATACCTTGGGGTGCTTGCCTTGGTTGCCATGGTCGCTTTGCACCCATGTAGTACACGTTCTCCATCTCTGTGCTGGCTGCCATGTTACAGTTCTGCACAATTTTAACTTTAGGACAGTTAAACATATCATGATGCTCAGTACAGAAAGCACATACTTGTATATTGTCTAGAGGACAGTCTTTTAATGCATGCTTCTTGCGACACTTAGGGCAGAAAATAGCCATTATATTGTCTTCTTCCTCTTGTTTCTTTTTGGCTTTTAAGGTATCAATTTGGTTTCCTAGAGTACTCAACAAATCTGTTTTGAACTCTTCTAAAAGATTACCAATTTCAGCCCGGGTGACACTAGCAGAGGCAGTTTTTATGACCCTAGATGACAAGGTCCTCTTTCCCATTTTGGCTTTACTTCTTGAATATTTTTCACACAGTTCAGCTATTTCTTCAAAGGGTAGGGCAGAGATATCACCTTTGCCCATTAAGTTGAGATCATCCATGTATTCTTCCCTGATACCTTTCAAAAAGATTGTGCGGACTAGATCAGGAGGCATGGTTCGGTGTTTAGATTTTTGCAAGTTATAGACAAACCGTTCTAGATATTCTTCTAAGGTTTCATCCTCCTGTTGGCTCATTCTAAAGATGTCATCTTTAGAATCTTTGGATCTGCAATAAGGCTGATATTTCCTCAGAAATATCCTCCTCATGCCATCCCAATCTACTATGGCATGCTCCCCTAGCCCCATAAACCATTTCAAGGCTGCTGCCTTTAATGTGGCTGGAAACAATCTCAGTCTGTGAGCATCATCAGTATATCCATAAGTTCGACACACAATATCGAACTCGAATAAGAATGAGTCCGGATCCTCTGATGCCATTCCATAGAAATTGGGTAGCACGGATGGGGGTATATTTTTCATTTTGATCTCTTCATCCTCCTGTGGTTCTTGTATAGGGAATTTAAAAGTGGATTCCTCCTCCTCTTGATGGGGAACTGATCCAGATCCCTCCTCAGCCATTCTACTTGGTTTCTTAGTGTCTCTTGGTGGAAAAGAGAGAAAGGAAAATTGTTTGGTAATGGTGCTACTTTTCCCTTGTGTAGAAGAGTTAGGAAAGGGTGGATGTTGTGATTTATGTGCAAACAGAGTTTCCCTCTCAGCAAGAGTAATGTGTTGTCCTGAATAAAATTTCTTAGCTATTGTTTGAATATCCTCCTCAGTTGGTGTTGTTTTCCCTGGAGAGTCTGCTCCTGATGATGATGGGTTAGTGTTGAGATGGTGGGGGGTTCTCACAAATCTCCCTTGAGTGTCTCTAAGTCTAGGCATATATGAACATGATTCTAACTGTGTTTTTGGTTGTTTTTGTGTATTGAAATTTTTTTCTTTTTTTGTTTGAATTCTTCACTTACGCCTCCCCGGCAACGGTGCCAAAATGTAGTGGTTCTAGCTAGGGTACTAGACTATACCCTATATTTAATATCGACCGAGGTGCGTAAGCTTAGAGGCGTGGTCTAAAATATATAGACATAAAGAATTACCGCCCAGGTGATTATGAGGTAAATTGCAAGGCTTCTTTACGGAAGACCGTGATATGCA
This sequence comes from Pinus tabuliformis, assembly GCA_031772625.1. Lineage (NCBI taxonomy): Eukaryota > Viridiplantae > Streptophyta > Pinopsida > Pinales > Pinaceae > Pinus > Pinus tabuliformis. Next base: position 744,696,407 of record CM062816.1, on the reverse strand, counting down.
GCCTATCCTTCACACACCTAGATTGCCCTACTGATGTACTTGACTACAATGCTGGTTATGAAATGCATCTATCAAAGCAACCCATGAATCTAAGTCCTGTGTATGACTGTGGCAATGATTCTAACCTCCTTACAGAGGTATCACTCAGAAAACCTTTGCTTGGTAAACACACACAGCATGCAAGATATTTACACTATTAAACTATATAAAAAGAGCATAAATGATCTATAAACTGAAACAGAGTTTATGAGCATGCATCTATAAGTCGCACAAGGACCAAATCCCTTACAAGATTCTCGTTCCAGATCTTAATGCTGACCATTCAACATAACAATAAACCCTTCGGATGCGCACACCATATACATGTAATGAAACTCAAAACATAAAGGAATCGAAAGCTTATATGACTGCAACCCGTATGCTATGTGAATCAACAGTTATGTAAATCGAAACTATGATGCAACCTGTGTGATACATAAATCGAATTCAATACAACGCTGTGCAAACATACAAATCGAATCTAATACAACGCTGTGCAAATATATAAATCGAATCTAATACAACGCTGTGCAAATATATATGAACTGAAATGTAACAAAACGAAGAGCAGTATACCAAACGAAGAACGCAGGGCCCGTCCCCGCCTAAGGGTATACTGACTACCACCGTTCAGCAATCAACCAATGCAAAGAGTATACACACGTTGTGACTGTAAATGGTTCTGTGTATTAACTAAAACTCTGTTCTGAGCAAATGTTTCAACAACTGATTAACCTTCAAAAAACATTGAACTAACTGTATTTACACATGCGTACATACAGCCATGTCATCGATGCAGTGAATGTAGATAGTGCTGTTGCCGCGTTTATTACATAGCTTTTTCAAAATGTTTCCATACCATAAGTTTCAAAAAGAACAAAAATCAAAATGAAAATAGAATGATGCTGTTGCTGCTTTTATGCGCCAGAGTACCCTGCTTTGACTGAAGTTGACCGCATGCATAGGAGGCTCGATTTGGATGGGAGATAGGTGTTTGTCCATCCTTGGACATTCCAATTTTCGCCCATGCTTTTCGTTCTCGCTCATCCGCTGCGCCACATGTCAAACGGTAAACTCATTACAGGTTGTGGGTACTTCCTGTAGTCATGTCATCAAAAACCTCTAATTCTGGAACATAAAACCCCTAAATTAATTTCTATGCAATTTAATAACTATAGAACAATTAATAATCAATATTCAAGGATTTTGAGGGAAATATGATGAAAATGTATGGAGAAATGATATGTTTTTGGGAAGGAAAAAGGGTCTCAGGATGATACCAACAATCTCATTGAAGATACTTTCTATCATTTTGATCCAGAACATCTTGAACACAAATTGTTACAACTATGAAAGTCTTTGCATGAATTGCCTATGGATCTTTGGCAGCGCTTCTGTGATTTGCAGTTTAAAGCTCCGAAGAGCCAGATGAAATTTTCTTATCTTTGGGATAGATTCGAGTATTGTCTTAACAAATAAATCCATCCCAATAAGAAGTTTGAACTCAAGCCTCACTTAGTATTCTTCAGTGATGGATTTACGTAATCACAAATGGATACGGCCAATGTCACAAGTGACTATTCGTCGTCCCCTCATCAAACAACTCCACCACTGCAAAGTGATGCAAGAGATCATTCTCACACAACTATTCAATTGTCACATCCTCCCAACATCACTTCACTTAATTTTCGCACAGATTTGGTTGTGAGTCCATCAATTTGTCATATGCATTTTGTACTACAACCTCTATCTTCATCCTCGGATGATACTCCGAATTACTCTCTTCTGTTCTTCCATTCCAGACTCTACACTTGTTGTGAATGAGGATCAAGCCACGAATGGAGTTGGTGTTGCACAACCAACACGTGTTGTCATTCATGAAGAGTATGACTGGGAGCTTGAGCATCAACACTTAGTGAAGGATGACTCCCTTCTGTCTAAGCCTCCTCCATTCTTTCCTTACATCTTTGGTGAACCTGTCATCCATGATTTCGCATGTGTACCTTCGTCTACGGATGCACCCATTATTGATCACTCGCAGGACACACCGAATGTCAGCCCATCATCCAACAATGGAGAGGATAAGTTATTCATTGAAAATCCACTTGACTTTTCATCTGCCTTTCCCGTAAACACAGAGGGTGAATTTGTGCGCTTTTCATCTACCCCTCTGTTTGATTTATCAAATCACGAGGATGACGATGAAATCATTGTTTTTTCTTATTGTAGCTATCGTGATCCATTTACTCTTGTATTCGATCATGATGATGATTCTATCGCAATTGATTTTTCAAAGCCACCTATTTATGATGATCTATATGACGATGAAGTCGAAACACCCAAGACCATCGAGGCACTTCAGCCCAAGCTGATGGTTATGTCAAGCCCTCATTGTCTTGAGGTTGGTTTCACTTCCGATCAGGAAATTGTTGAAACAACCGAGGCTCCTCATCACTCGTTTGTATGCATTGAAGATCAATCTCACACACAGTTCATGCTTCCTCCACTCGAACTGCACAATCCCATCGCCCATGCATTGGAGGAACCTTACATTGCAAGCACACGTGCACCACGCAAGTTGTCTTTCTTTCTTTCTTTTGCTTGCATGTCATAGTCAAGAGTATGTGTATGCTTCGAAGCTACACACAGTGTCGCACAACACCGTGACAAGTCCATGGACTGCGTTTCATGTACTTGCACTTGCTTATGTCCCGTGGACACTTTTAAACATGAAGTGTGTTTGTCTTCATTGATATATCTTTCTTGTTCGCTGGTTCGCACAACCAGGTTGCTTGCGAACCAAGCCTTCACCAACATGGGTCAACCAATGCGCCGATGGCTGCATTGGAAATATCACTTCACATGATCAGGCCCATGCACCGTTAGCTTAGGAGTAGGAGTAGTGTTTGCTTTCAATTTGTTTGCTTGCACTTCTGTTTTCTTTCTTACTTTGCATGTTTGTTTGTCTGCTTGCTTGTATGCTTACTCACTTTGCTTTCATATTTACTTCTGCTTCTGCTTTTCTTTGTTGTTTGTTTGCTTGTTTTTGTTCGTAGGTTAGTTTCACATGGTTTCACATGAAACCATGAGCGACTCTTGAAACAAGCTGGGTAAAGTACAAGAGGCCTTGTGCATCTATCACTACTTGGTTATCTGTCATCCTGCCTCTGTATGAAGAACTTGTTACCTTTGGTCCATGATACGTCGATGGAAAATATGTATTGTTCTAAGTGAACCTTGGTGAAAACATAATGCTTGCATGCTAACTAGGGTCGCCTACCCTAGTCAGTTTTTTTTGGGTTATCCCTTGGCAGCTCAGTCAAGTAGAGTAAGGTGAGGGGTAAAACCTTAATAGGCACGTCAAAGATATATAATAAACTACTTATCTGAAGGAACAACCTCTTCTGCTCTCAATAAGTCGAGATCCCTCTTCCACCTCTGAAATGAATAAGTGCTATGCACAATTATGGGCAATGAAAAAAATGAAAAGTGAAAATTTTCAAAATGAAAAATGAATAAGGTGAAAGAAGAGAAAGGATTCCTGTGCAGAGAGGTGATGCAAGTAACTCCGCTGGGGTACTGACTAGGCTCGCTGAAAACGGAGCGATGCTTGTGTTCCTTCGTGATTCCGTCGGGGTATTGTCCAGGCCTGTTGGCAGTGGAGCACCACCAGAGATGAAACTAAGACTCTGACGACTATACTACTTGTGCACCAATATAACCCTCAACCCCAATTGAAACAATTGTGTTTATGTGGCTTGGAATGTGTGTCAATCAACCAAGAGCTTGGAGCATGCTACATCTTACAATCAAGCAAGTGTGGAAACCAAGATGAACTGAGAAATGAACAATACTTCTGGAGGTGTTGGACTTGCTTTTCAAGAACAAGGTCCATTTAGAGAGCTGGATGTCTACCAGTGTGTCACCAAGTGTTGTAGCGGCTACAACCACCCTCCAGAATTTTTTCCTTAGCTCCATTTTGGAGCCTCCTTACCAACCTTCCTCAGTCATGTCTTGCCTTGTCAAGTATACAAGCTTCAATGATTTTCTAGCACATTGCCAGCCTGTACATCATGGATTGTTGCATCCCCCTCACAGGTTGTTTCTTCAAACTTGGTCTAGTTGCAGGCTGAGTAGCTTCCCCAAGAAATTGTGCAATTTTGGAGGGTAACTAGCCTTCCCTCCAGAAATTGCGGAATTTTGTCTAGCATTTTATTGGGCTCCATAATTGCGCAAATCTGCCTGTCGAGCTTCATTGAGAAAATTGCGTAATTCCTCCTAGCAGGGCTGCTCAGCCTAGAAATTGTGCAATTCTGGGCAGCAATCATCTGCTCAACCCATAAATTGTGTAAACCTTCTGGGTAGCTAGCCCAGCTCCCTCCCAGAAATGCACATTTTTTCGCCTCAACAGAGCAGGCTATTACATGTGCCATTGAGTTGATTGGTTCCACCCGGGACCGGGAAAACTTGACTTGCATGCATGGGTTGCTTTTTCCTGGAATAGAACAAGAAAAATGCAAAAAGCATCCTTAGATTTTAGGGATCTATTTTTAGCCGCTGGAGGTTACATGCAAAGATTGTTTTAGAATCTTTCCTCCAAGTTTCGCTTTTTCTTAGATTTGTGTCATGCGCGTCATGAGCCTCAAACTTATTTATTCAACACCTTAGAGCTCACTTATTCACATCAATCTTGGAGCTCTAACATCCCACAACACATCCAGGAATCTTCGACACATCCAACTCAGTTATTCACAGGTAAGTCGCCTTAACTTGTCTTTTGCAACATTTCTGTCGCTTTTTGTGTTTTCACTTATGTGAGTGTTGTTTTCTTGATTTCTATGAACACTTGTTGTCGTTTACATGCATACTATCTTGTACTAGCACCATTTCAGTTTTCGTTAGCATCTCACTATTGTTGCATGCATGAAACTGTTTTGCACGAACGGTCGTCGATTCGGTGACTCGCTTCACCCACATGCATGTTGTTTCATTTTATGAATCTTTCATTCACTATTTGCATGCATGATCATTCACTCCTACTTACACTCAGTATCGCCATGCATTCACATTCACATTTTCTTTCAATTGCTCGTCGGCAGGTCTAGGAAGCCTTAGCCTAGACTCTACCTCACCAAGGCAGCATTGTGCAATCCTGAGAGGGAAGGCTCTGTCTTCCTCTCAGGAAATAGGCATTTCCATCCAGTGACTACCCTCCAGTCTTACATTGCACAATTCTAAGGGACAGTGATTGCTGGCCCAGAAAATTGCGCAATTTAGTCACTGGGTCCGCAACCACTGCCAGCTAAAATTTCGCACTACACAGTTCCAGTAGGCCATCCTGGATTGCGCTTTACACAAATCCAGTAGCTATCCAGCCTCCCTAGATAGCCCATACTGCCTTTTGCGCAGTTCTGGCAGCCAGTAACCCAGCCTCCCAAGACAAATTGCGCAATCCTTGCCAGTCAATCCCCAGGTATGTTGCATGTCGTTCCTCAGTTTGCTTTGGTTTTAGCTGACAAATTTCTTGCCATGCATGTCGCTTTGTCTGTAGATCTAGTAGGTGTTTTTCCGCCTCTTAGCAATTCAGGATCAATGGCCTCTAAGAGAGTAGGATCAAAGGACACTGACGGAAGTGCAACAGGAGCAGTAGTTGAGCGAGTGTCTACAAGTCTGTCGGTCTATGAAGATACCAAGTTGATTGTAGACAAGGACATCAAACTAAAATGGCAAGGTCAATGATGCATTTGTAGGCACATTTTGGGAAGACCTCGAAGACTGCCAATTCTATGTGAACATCCAGAAGTCCGGCGTGTACCGGATTGCAGTAAGTATCCTGTGCTCCCATGCGCAGACATGATACATAGGATCATCTCACACCCTGATCCCGAGATGATGACATTGAGCAGTTCCAACGAGATGGAGATTTCTACCTTTAGGGCACAGGATTATGATGAGATGTATCAGATGTCGAAGCCCATGATCATCATGGAGACTCCCTTCAGCATTCCCAACACCAATGCCAACTCTAGAGATATCTTGAAGAACTGGGTGAAGGAGCCGGCTAAATTCAGGATGATACCCAACCAGATCTACAAGACGAAGATATTGTGGGAGGCGTATCAATACTTGGTCATCTTCGCATATCGTTTGTATGGCCAAGAAGGCACGGAAACCTTCCCACAGAGTTGGGTGATCGCGTTGGACCAACTGGCCAGAGAAGGCAAAGCATGCAACTGGTCCGTCAACTCAAGGAATATGTAACAAGGGCTCAACAACCTCCCAAAGGTATGAAAGCATAAATATGCATGTTCGCTTACATATTGGATGCAATCTGTGCCTAACTATCTTGGATGCCTGTGCTTACATCGAACTAGGAGCCTAACTATATGAGTGGAGGAAAATATGTGTCACGGTCTATATCAACTTGATACGATTCTACTAAAGGAAGAGTTTGACTGGGTTTTCCCCTAGATATGGTTTTTTCCCTGGCTGAGTGCCTACATTCTGTGTTCCTTGTGATTTTTATTGTTTGGAATTTATCTCTATGAAATAAGAATATAAATAAGTAAAAGAAGAACTAATAAATAGATGAGAATATTCACAAGTAAATGTCAAGATCTAAGAGAAATATGATGCCCTTGATTTCTCAACATGTTATCAGAGCTTTGTTTACTTGCATAAGGGCAAAAAGAAGGTCAGAGAAGGCTTCAAGACATGAAACATAAGTGAGTTATATAAGACCAAACTCCTACAAGAAAGAAGAACGAATTATGGGCAAGTAACTAGGTCGCAGGCTTGAAATAGGAGGATCATCCATAATATGTACCATGATCTACAATTTTGGTAAGAAGATAAGTTCATGATAATACATAAAGTAGAACATAACCGAAGATTCTTATGACTACAAGACCAAAACATCAATTGACTACAGGACCGAAACTCTTCTTGAAAATAGGACCAAAGTTATCCATGATTACAAGATCGAAATTCTTCATAAGGGAAGTCGAGTGACTTAATAAGTTATAATCCTAATATCCAATGAAGAATTTAGCATCATAGAGGCATTCTTAACAAACTTTGGAAAACCTTACTACAAATTACAATCACCTCAAAACCAATGAAGTCAAGATCACTGTGATAAAGGACGAGAATCCGAATATAAGTATATAAGAGGTCCAAGCCTCATCAATTCCACTATAGATGTCTCATATAATCAAAATATATATCAAAATTTGCCTTGAGAAAAACATAAAAGGATATTCGATACATAGCCTATCATTGAAGAAGGAAAGAATTCATTAAATAAACTTAATTTCTCGGTAAAGAAAGTAGTCTATGTCAGTATGAGGAGAAACCTTCTGGAACTTGTAGCAGCTTCTCCATTATTATACTTTAAGAGTCAAAGAAGAAGACAAAAATCCTGATAAAAGGTTCTTTGTGGAGCAGTAAAAAAAATTGTCCATCTTTAGTTTGTGAAAGAAGTCTTCAAGTCCTCATCTAAATACAAGTAAGTACTGACTTTTCTCCTTATATTAACTAACAATATATCTTTAGTTCGAAAGAAAAATGGAAACAATCTTAATGGACCATCAAGCATAAAAGACAAAAGGTATGTAAGATTTCAGGTATTTATGACATAATTATTTGTCTAAGATTTAAATTTTAGCTACTTCTAGAATTTGCGAAGTTTTCTTTGTGACAAGATTAGAACATATGAAAAACATTCTACTCTTGTTTCTAACTCATAATATCCAGGGCTTGAAGATATATGACAATTCTATATGAAAAAAAAATTGAATGATGTTTAGATTTTGAATCAATAGCTAATTAAGGGTTTATACTCAAAATTTCTTGAAACTCATTCAAAGTAATGGAAACCCTAGATAATCATTATGTTATTATACATGTTTATTTTAGTTGTGCTTGTTAATAAACATATAAATCAAGCTGGTTATTTGGACTCATAAAGTAATAAACCACGAAGAAATTTTCATAATTCATAGGGAGCATTTCAATAAAGAAAACCCTATAAGATTTGTAAAAGTAGCAACTTTAGGTACATCTAATAACTCATGATTTGTAGTTAACCATTATAAGGGTATGATCATTTTGAAATTTTGCTTGGTATTAATAACTCTCTCATGTATAGGTTTTAGAATCACAAGGATTCTTGTTAGGATGATTAATCTCTTGATTGAATCTACCCTCATCATATTATCTACTTTTAAACCCTAACCTTTAGGGTTCATTGTAAAACCCTAACCTAAGGGTATGTCGATGAAACCCTAGTCTACTTAGGGTTTGTATAATGAAACTATATCCTTGCTTAGGATATGTTGACAAGAATATAGAAACCATAGTTCTCATAAGGTTGTTAATAAAGAACCAATGATGAAAAGTCTATTCTTGTAATATTTAGGTTTTTGGTATTGTTATGACAAAATCCTAGTCTTTTAGGGTTTGTTGTTATTGTCCCAGTAATAAACCAAAACCTTAGATAAGTTAGGTTTTGATGCTAATGAATCGAAACCCTATATTCTTAGGGTTTGGTAAATTAGGGTTTATAAGCATAACCCTTGTGAGGTCCTAAGAATGAAACCCTATGTGTGCACTATTTTGTATAATCAAATCCCTAGCTTGATATTGTATATCTAAATTTGATATATTGATGTTTAAGTCTACGGTTTACCAAAGTAAATTTTGATACATTGATACTCTAGATATGCATATATTAGTATGCTAAGAATATTATTGATGTTTTGAGTTGTGCATAGGGTATAGAAAAAAACCCTAGTAGAAACTGATACTCTAGGGTTTGCAACAAACCCTAGTAAAGTATGACATGAAAAATTATATTATTGAAACCATGGGTGTAAAGTAGTATGATTGATTGACTTAAATTGATTATTGATAATTAAGAATATGAAGTCTAGGGTTTATGACAAAACCCTAGCAAGAAGTTGAAGTCTAATATGAAAAAGGTGTGTCTCTTGTCGATTATGAACCTAACTAGGTTTAGGTATTCAATGTCTAAAAGTTTGAATGTTTTGATGCTTGCATTGTAATGATAAGATATAGTTAACTTCATTCCTCTATATATTTGTATTTGGTTGTACTTGTTGTTAAATTCAGGTACATGATCTTCAAGATGTTGAAGATGTTTGTAATTAAAGATATTCAATGAGCATGAAGAATAAAGCTATAAATGATGATAAAGATGCCATAAAAAAAGAATGAAGCAATGAAAGACTCGAGATCTTCTGATCTTGAGAGGGAGTCTAGATACAAGAAAGGGTAAATCTCCCCAGTTGAGAGGGAGGGCATAGTGAATACCTTAAAGAAAGAATAAAATTGAATATTGAAAGTACTACAAATAGATTTGCAAAGTATTGAGGTTGTATTTGGTGCTGCTGAAGAAGTGAAAGAAGAAAAAATTTCGACAAGTTGTATTTGGAAAACTTATAAGTAGCATCAAGATGATTGAAGACCCCGAAAGGTTTGTGTTTATATATATGTGTGTGTGTATAAGTTTATTACTAATTGGGGTTGTGTTTGTATAGATAAATCTCTCCACAAGAAGGTTGAACACTTTGGAAGCGTCCTTGGACAAATGGATATATCTGGTTTAGTTTATAAGGAGAGTTGAAGCATCTAATGACAAGATGCTTGGGAGGACATATGGTCAGCCTCTGTGTTGATGTCTAGATCCCGAAGAGGGAGGGTTCCATTGGTTATGGAGCTCCGACCTTGGATACACACCTAGATCCTTGGGTTGGTGGTAGAGCTTAAAAGCCTGATGGTACGTAGAGTTGGCTAAAGCTTAGGTCGCCTTAGTCCCACCCGGGCAGAATACTCTAGTAAGGTATCTAGTCTGTAGCACTGAGTGTGCTAGAACTCTTCATAATTCATATCATTTTGACATCTTCTATATATGTAATTATGAATACCTTCCTAGTTAATAGGGAGTGATGAAGAATGTAACTAGCATCAATCTTCATAATTGTACTTGAGTCACAATGTAATATATTTGTTAAAATAATTTAATATTATTATTAATTTGACTTAATAAAGCATGGGTTTCTTGCTTGGGTCAATGGTCAATAGGTCATGGCAACCATTGAGTGCTCTTGAGTCAAAGTCATAAGTTATTTTTGTAAGAGACCCTTCTTGGGCCCCTTAAGGTCAAGAAAGAAAAATATGTTATTGTCTTATTCCTCCTACATCTAGTCAACCTCCAACAAAAATTGACAAGTCAACATCTTCAAAATTGTCAAGTCGGCCTCCTTTAAAAGTCTACCAGTCAACCTCCAACAAGATATTCAAGTCGGTTTGTATTTGGACACTCCAACAACTATATAAAGGAATGTATTCGACCAATTGAGGAAGGAAGTTTCATCTAAAGTTCAGATAAGAGTGGAAGGTAATTTGAAGGTCATAAAGGGTGCTCTAAAAGCCACGAAATCATAATAATGGAGATAAATTGCAAGATCCGAGAATGTTATCCAAGGATATAGTTGCAGGGATCAAGAATAACAATTGCAGGCATAAATAAGGTTGAGAGTTGCAGAAGAAAAGTAGGAAGGAGACTGAAGCTTATAAGAAGATAAGGAGATCGAATTAGGAGATTGAATAGATGAGTGGAGGAAAAGCTATTGCATGGTCTATCTCACCTTGATCTAATTCTACTGAAGGAAGAGTTTGATTGGGTTTTCCCCTAGATAGGGGTTTTGCCCTGGTTGAGTGCCTACACCTTGTGTTCCTTCTGATTTTTATTGTTTGGCATTTATCTTGATGAAAGAAGAATATAAATAAGTAAAATAAGAACTAATAAGCATATAAGAATATTCACAAGTAATTGTCAAGATCTAAGAGAAATATGATGCCCTCAATATTTCAACACGGTTGTGCACCTTTGAACGCATAAGCTTGATCCTGTCAAAATCACAATGACCAGAAGGGAGGAGGATTCGAACCCTAACATGGGAACACCTGCAATAAACAAAGAACCAAACCTAGAAATTTAAACACAAAATTTAAGGTAGAACCAACACATAAAAAAAGGATGTTTCACACAACCGTTACCTTGAGTTGGCCTGGTGTCGAACTAGGAACCAATAAGTTGTGACAATTACAAGAGAAAAGTCAAAACCCCACAATGTATAAGGAAGAAGTAACAAATATGAAAAAAAAATGAGATTTTCAAACCTGATATGCAACTCATTATAATTTACTTATTATAATATATTAATTTACTTATTCTAGTATATATTTATAAAATGATCCATTTACGTTTATATTAACAAGAATATTAAATTAACTTATTTAAATAAATAAAGTTTATACCCCTTATCAAAGTCAAACTAGCCGTTTCCCGATCAAATCTAGCTGTTGTCATTCTAGCCTTTACCTGTCTAGAAAATTGGGTCATTGGATATTCTGCCCTATCTATTTAATGTGCAATGCAAGATCTGCTCACTCAACATGTCCTAACGATGAACCACATTGGTTGGTTCGAAACGCGTCGACAAAAGTATCTCTATGTGATTTTCGCCGAAGAATCTTCTCAAAATTGATATGGATCACAGAAGCCTAAATTCAATAACTTTTGATTCTTGTTAGTTATTTTTTTCGTAATAGAAGTTTTTTAATAATATTTGCTTTTAATAAATTAATTTAAATATTATTTTTCAAAAACTAGTCGTTTAATATAGTTGTTACTTACTAATATTTTTTTTAATAAATTAATAAATTATTATGATAATTTAAATATTATTTTTCAAAAGCTAGCCGTTTAATATAGTCGTTACTTAATAATATTTGTTTTTAATATATTAATAAATTAACATCATAATTTAAATATTATTATTCAAATATAGTCGTCACATGAAATTATGGTCTCTACATTGCTCTCTATTTAAGCCTTTGTCATGGTTTGCCTGTTCATATGGTCCTGATGATGAACCACACTTATTGGTTCGAAACGTGTGCCAAAAATTTCTCTTATGTGATTTCTACCAAAAGCCTTTTCTTAATTCATTATGGATCACAAAAGCCTGAATTCAGAAAATAATATGGACAAACACTTTATCATCTATATATATATATATATATATATAAAAGAAATATATGAGATTTATATATATAAATATTAAAGAATATGGACAAAACATATATATGTGTATATAAATTAATAGAAGAAATAACATTTTTTTTTTGTGACAAATAATAGTAAGATTGTGACTTTTTAATATTGAAGTAATGAAATATAGAATAGAGAGAAATAAACAAATAAAAAGCTTAAAGTTCAATATCATTAAGTTTTACTTACTTTTTACTTTCCTTGCTATTAAAATCTTTCCATTTTGTTAAGCTTTTTACACTACTCACACAAATTTGGGAATTATTGGCACATCCATGTGTAAAAGTTTAATATTGTCCATAGCCACATTTTTAGTCCAATCAATAAACCTATATGTACACGTTTAATGTCGTATAGATAAATATATACAATGAATTTTAATTTGAAATTATGAATTTTCGTGATTCGTAATAATGTAAGTTATACAAATCACATGTTTTCAAACTACAATTTACAATAATTACTCTTCTTCTTTTTTAATATGATTCTCACATTTTTTTAATTTCACCTTTTATTTTGGTTTTTTAATTAGTTTTTGTTTTTTATCTTATTTATTACACATTGATTAAAAATAAAAATAAAAAATCATATAAATTCAAATTATATTTTATATTTTTTTTTATTATTTTAATAATTTCAAATTAAATTGAATAAGAATACATATTCACAGTGTCTAATTAATTCACGAAATGATCATTTTCAAGACACTTTCTATGGTCAATTTTGTCCATAATTCTGGAGATTTTTAAGAATCATATATTGTAATATTAAGTGGAGTTGTCTTTAGTGCAACTTTTTGGAGTTTCTGATGCCGAAATCCAGCGAGAATATTTGTGGTGAAATCTTCTTTTGTGTTATTTAAACTAGTTTTTTGATTGTATATATGGGTTCAACATCCTGAAAAACCCCTAGGGCACTTCTATTGTGCAGGGGTTACCCATCAAACTTGTGATTTCAATGAATTCCTATGAGATTTTAAAGAAATTAGACCGAAAAATTCCATCGGAAAAGCTTCCAAAAAATCGCACTAAAGACTACTCGATATTAAGTTGTTTAATCTGCAAAGTTGAGTGCCTCAGGGTTTTTTAGGATGTTGAATCCATTTATGCATTCAAAAGTGCATTTGAAATAATAAGAAATCACAATCTTGTTCAAAGGGTGTTGAATCCGTTTATGCATTCAAAATTGCATTTGAAATAATAAGAAATCACAATTTTGCTCAAAGGGTGTTGAATCCATTTATTCATTCAAAAGTGCATTTGAAATAATAAGAAACCACAATCTTGCTCAAAATTGTATTGAAGAATTCCCGCAAAAAAAAAACATTTTGTGTACTAGTTAGACTATGTCATATAAGTTAAAATTGATATGAATCATGCAACTTCAAATTATATTTTATGATCTTTTTATGTTGTTCTAATAAATTGCAAATAAAATTTAATGAAAATAATAGTGAGTATTCTCATTCTTTTAATATGATTATCATTTTCTTTTAGTTTTATTTTTCTCTCTATTAAGTCACTCTATGATATGAAGGTCACTGGTTTGAAATTCCGCAGGCAAAAATCTAGCCATATTAAGGGCTTGTGTGGCTCATGTCGCGTGCAATCCCCGAGTGATTTTGATGACTTAGATGCCTCTTGGTCACGCTTTCTCAAGCTAAAGGTTAAGCTTGTAAAGACTCAGATGTCTCTTGGTCGTGATTTCTCAAACCAAAGGTTAAGATTGTAAAGTCCAGGGGGTACTGTGTGCATTGTTAAGGCACTCTTAGATGTTAAGTCATATGTTCAATTCCAACCTTATTTGGGTATTATTCTCAACATGACCATGATGTAGCCTCACCTTACAAATTTTTTTTCCTTTCCTTCTTTATTTTTATTTAATTCATTAAATGTTTATTGTATATTTCATTTACTAGAGATTAATTAAATATTATAGGAATCACACCACTTCAAATTATATTGTTTCATTCATTAAAAGAAAATAATAATTAATATTCTTAGTCTTTTATTATTATTATCATTTTTTATTTTTTATTTTTTATCTTTATTTTATCTAATTTATTAAATGCTCACCTTCTATTTCATTTATCAAAGATCTGATAAAAGTGGTAGAAATCATATAACATCAAATTATGTTGTTTTATTCACTAGCCCATGGCCCATGAATGACCATGTGCTATACTTTTAAATGGTTAAAATAACACGATGTGTGTGTGGGGATCCTTAATTTTGTGGCTATTTTATGGAGATCTATTATTTGAAGAAAGCACATGGCGCGTTGGGAGAGTGATCAATAGATGCATACATTTCATGCAAATGCCAAAATAAGTTAAGCCATAAATACAATGTGGCTTCAAAATGTAAGAATCCATATCCATCTTTTTGAAGGTTCTCTACATCTAAATAAAAAAACAATGTCCAATGTTTTTTGTTTTGTTCTTTTAAACATGATGAGTTGGTAACTTGTTGTAGTAATCCGAGCTAGGCCCAAGATCAAATCAAACCTAGAGCTTATCCAACAACACCAAGAGTATATCCAACATCATATAAGCTAGATATACCAGGAATTTATGACTTAGTGAGAGTTGAGACTCCATAAGGGTGGTCGAGCATTCTCCTTAAGCCTTTGCAAAACTGATCAAAGATGCCCCCTGTGAGATTTGAAACCGAGTGTAGGGGATAACATTCCATTGTGCCAACTACTTAATCGTCAACTGTTAAAAACTAATGCCTCGAGATGTAAGGTATACCAAGGTATATATACTCATTATAGTGATGCTCTTTGTGAAGACATGATACTTACGAAGCTTCTATGAATATAACATTTTCAAGTAAGAATTGTGGCTTTTGGTAGATTTAAAGATTTCTATTGGTTGAAAATATGATGAATCCTTTACATCTAAGTAGATTTCAAGAAAATAAGCTCTAAGGCATCCACTAAGTTCAAAGGCATTTTCTATTAGGTATTATTTAAATATAAAATACTTGAACCAAGTTCTCTTTTTTCCTTTAACAAAATAATTTAGCATAGTTGGAAAGCAAAAAGAGCATGTCATTATTTTCTTGTAGTTGGCATATCAAGTTTTTGACTCGTAAGTAATAAACAACCTACTACAAAGTATTAAATTCTTTGCATGCAAGGATATATTGGATTCAAAGTTAGTGGTGCATGCCCCAACATGCAAAGCGTCTAATTAGAATAGGGAGGGGCCAATAATGTCTCTTGTTATATGTTTTGACCATTATTCTATACACAATAGTAGAAGGAAAAATTGTTAACATAATAAAATTTTACAGGGAAATTAGTAATCATGGATTTTTTGTAAGGTTGCAAGTTGTGCGTGCATGGGGCTGCTTAAAGTTTAATGGTTCTCTTGTAGTGTCTTTTCCTCTACTTTACAAATAACTAGAGCCAAAAATGAGTATTAATGTGAGAAAATTCATTAAGTTAGGAAACCATAAATAAAAGGTATATGTGTGAAATATTTGGATTTCAAAATGTTTGTGGAACATAATTGAATTACAATAGTTTGTGGAAACCAAAATGTTAGTAGAATATAATAGACCACAATTCACTACCCGAGAACAAATTATACTATCTTTTTACAACATATCCAACTTATATTATCTTCGGTGTTCCTTTCCCCCGCTTTGGGGGTATGCTAGTTATGGTTTGTCATTGTGTCAAGAAATATTGTTCAGTTCAGTATGGTAAAGATGTCAATATATTTAATTTTTGAGATGTTGTAATGTCCTATCTTGTTTAACATTTGACTCAATAAAATCACATTAAAAAATATAAAATTAAATTAAATTAATAATTTTGACAATCCATAGTTTTTCCATGGTTTTTCTCATGGTATTATTCTCTAATGTATCATATTTAAACTGGTGCATAATGTTTTTTAAAAATCACAACAATCTAATTTTACCCAAAGTACAGTGTGTGAATAATATTAGTTTCTTCATTTTTACACTGTCTATTTGCCCAACTTGTTTTGTTTAGTTGCAGAGGATAGGAGAAGAGAGATCATTAACTAGTGATTTTGGATTCTAAAGTGGAAGAGCTTTTTTGTTGTCTTATTTTAAATATTTTTTCAATTTATAAATTGTTTCATATTAATGTTGCATCACAAAGGTTTTAACTATTACAATATATATCCAGGTATTTCAATTAAATATGTGCAGTTCTTTATTTTTATTTTTTTTAACAGAAAGGGTTATGGATTGTTTGTATTCAACTTGGCCTGAATGCCGAAAATCTGATTACATTGGAAATCTCTTTGCCCTGTTTCCGCTCACTGCAGTGACTAAGTATGCAGCTAGAACTTGCAGAATTCTTTCTTGCTAAAGAGTCCATGGAATCAATTTCAGATATTTTCCCCCACTTGAAGATGCAGACAAATTTATTTAATATCAAGCAGTAGAACATGGCAACGATCAGATTATGGAATGGGTTCCCATGTTTCTTTTCCGTCTTTCATCTTGGTTCCGGCAGAGAGGAGGACAGCTTTGTTGGCTTCTAGGTCCGCCTCTTTAATATGGGTTCTCAGCACATGATAGTATCTCAAATCCTGAAAGTAGCTTTCCAAGCCTTTGATTATGGTTATCAGTCTTGCTAGATTAAGATCCAGAGTTGGGGATTTGGAAGCCATTGCGTTTATGATGATCTGGGAATCTCCTATAATGTTGGCTTCTTTTATGTTTAATTCTTTGAGGCTCTTGAGACCTTGGAGGAGGGCTAAGGCCTCCGCTTGCATGCTGGAAGAATATCCGAGACCCCAGGCATAGGAATGGAATTTTTCTCCTATTAAATTTAAAACAACACCTCCTGCTCCAGCTTTGCCCGGGTTACCCTTTGCTGCCCCGTCAAAAAAGAGGGAGTGTCTTGCTTACGTTTTGATCCAGTCTTGAAAATCACTTTCAGACTTCCTTATCTGCCAGTCTTTAATGATAGGGCCGTTTCTGACTGCTGGTTGGAATTGAAGGCCTAGAAACGATCCCCAAATGATGTCCTATTGACTGAGGTTGGAGTCATCTTTTATATCAGCTAAGCACTCCTTGATTTGGCATTTGATTTTGTTTTCTAAAATCTTGTGGTTCTACTTTGTGTTTCTGAAGATTCTTCTGTTGCGTTCAAGCCATATCTGCCAGCTTATGATCTTTGGGAGGACTGCCCATGTTGTTTTAATGGTCTGATTTTTAGGAGCTGGGCCAGGGTAACTGGTTGCCCAGTTTGAAAAGAGATCCGCCATGGTGCCAGGGAGCTTGAAATTTGGATCCAGATTTTGAATAAGTGAAGTCCATACCTGCTTGGAGAAGTTACACTCAAGAAACAAATGAACTGCTGACTCTGCGTTCTCACTACACAATGAGCAGATGGAGGGACCGTGGAAACCTTTCTTCTGTAGAATGTCATAGGTTAAGGTTTTGTTGTGACAGAGCTGCCAGGCAAAGAAGTCAATTTTGGGCAATGAAGGAGTGCGCCATACACCTCGCCATGGAGCTGGATTGGGGGGAACATATGGTTGCTCATTCAATTTGATATACCCCAGGGAGACTGCGTAGCCTCTGATGCTCGTTCCCCATCCTTTATGATCTCTTTTCCTCATATGCATGGGCGCCATTCCATGCAAAAAATCCAGTGTGATGGCCCATTCATTTGACAGTTGCTCCGGCACCTCGATGCGTTTCCAACCTGCCCAGGTATCGTTGTTCCATAGTGAAATATCCCACAACGTGCACAGACCCTCTCTGTCCATCCAGCTACGCAGCGTGTTAATGGAGGCTCTGTTTTCAACTGGATCTTTATTCATGGTTTTGTCAGTCCAAATGCTGACCTTTTTACCATTACCTGGAATCCAATAGGAGTGCGCTGTTATTAGAGGGGCAGCTTTAGCATACAGCTTCAGGAATGCCGAGTTAGGCCTTTGAATAACATTATCCAAACATCTGGTGCAAGATCCCCTGAAATATTTTTTCCAGAGAGCGACTTGAGCCCAGCCCGGATTGGGTGCAATGATTTTCCATATGATCTTTGCTGCCATTGCCACATTCTGCTGGCAGAGATTTTTAAACTTTAAGCCACCCTCCCACAAAGGCTTGGTAATGGTTTCCCAGCTGATAAAGGGAATTTTATTTTTGTTTTGTTTTCCTCCCTTCCAGAAGAACCTCCGAATATATTCTTCCATTTTTTTGATGATGATTGCCGGAGCAAGGAACCCAGTGAATTGGAATAAAGGGAGACTGATAAGCACTGATTTAATTAAAACTATTTTTCCAGCAGTATTTAGCCAAGAGTAGCCCCAGGCTTGTATTTTTGACTTGAATTTTTCCAACTGTGGGAGCCACTCTTTGCTTGTAGGTCTCTTATGGTGTACAGGTAGTCCCAAGTATTTAAAAGAAGACCAGGAGGAAGAGGCTGTGAAGCCCAAACATCTAGAAATATCAGATAACACCCTTGGGGTAATGTTCCAGTTGTATATGTGACATTTGCTCTTGTTTACAGCACTACTTGAGGCCTTATTGAAGTCATCCAAAACCACTTTGAATTTTGATGCAGAGGTGAGTATGGCAGGTCCCAGTAACAATGTGTCGTCCACAAACAAGGCATGATTTGTGTTTTTTACCCCTCTTGCAATGCACAATCCATTGATGTCTTGATCTTGCAATTTTTTGTTTAACAGGAAGCTGAGGATAGAAGCTTGGATGACAAATAGTAGAGGGGATAGAGGACACCCCTGTCTGAGTCCTCTCGAAGCTTTGAAAAAGTCAGTGGCTCTTCCATTCACTAGAGGGGCGATCCATGGCTCCGAGATGCATGCCTGGATCCATTTAATGAAATTTTCTCCAAACCCAAATTTGCTCATAACATTTAAAAGAAAGCTATGATTTACTCGATCAAATGCATTGGCTAAATCAAGTTTAATTGCCATACCTTGCTCTTTTCGAAGAAGACTTGAGTGAATTGCCTCTTGGACGAGAATGAAGTTGTCCACGATCTGCCTTCCTTGGATGAAGCCTCCTTGGTTCTCAGGGATTATTTTGGGAAGGATGAGCTTCAATCTGTTTGCGATTATTTTGGTGATTAATTTGTATCCAGTGTTGCATAGGGAGATCGGACGAAATCTGCTGAAGATGTTGGCGCCTTTTTCCTTGGGGACAAGGGCAAAGAAGGCAGAGTTTGTGCTGCCTCCTATTTTTTGAGTATTCTGAGATTTTTGCACCATTTTGAGCAGATCCTTTTCTATAATCGGCCAACAAGCTTGGAGAAATCTAGCTGAGAAGCCATCTGGCCCAGGGGCCTTATCCGGGTCCATATCAAAGAGGGTTTTTTCCACTTCCTCTTTAGTGATTTTGGCCTCAAGAGTTTCCTTTGTTCGCTGAGATATTACAAAAGGTATAACATCTAGCAGATCTGAGTATTGATTCGGATCCTTGTCCTCACTATACAAGCTTTGAAAGTGTAAACAGGCTGCTTTCTTTATATACTCAAAATCCTTATGAATGTCATTATCCTCTTTGATCTCCGAGATAGTGTTAAAACATTTCCTTGCCTGGGCTTGTTTGTGAAAGTAAGCAGTGTTCCTATCCCCTACTTTGAGCCAGAGATTACGGGATTTTAATCTCCAATATTCTTCTTCAGCTAAGCAAGCCTTGTGGTAGCACTGTTGCAGATGAGATTCCTGTTCTAGCACCTCCTTAGTGATTGTGTCCTTCTCCATACTCTTTTGGTGGGAGTCAAACGAGGCTTTCATGGGTTTTCTGTCTATAGCCGGATTAGACAGAGTTTTAGCCCATCTTTTGAGAACTCCTTTTACCCTTCTGAGCTTTTCTTCCCAAATATAGAAAGGCGAGCCTTTGACCGACTGATTCCAGCAATCCTTGACAATTTGCATGAAGTCTGGCTCCTTTATCCAGAGCGGGCTAAATCGAAATGGGATAGGCTCCAAATCAAGATGAGCTAGAAGCTCTAGTTTAATGGGCCTATGGTCCGAAATGCTATTAGGAAGAATATGCATTCTTGGTTCTAGGCCTAGCAACAAGAAGGAGCTTTGAATAAAGAATCTATCTAGCCTGGCAGCAATATGACCAGGGCCCATTCTTTTATTAGACCAAGAGTACTTACCGAAAGAGGGTTTGATATCCAGCATGTCCCAGTCCTGCAGAATGTCCTCCACCCATTCCCTTGCTGGATCACGTACTATGCTGCCTCCCCTTTTTTCAGATGAATGGAGAATGAGATTGAGGTCCCCGGCTATAATAATATTCTCCATGTTTGTCATATCTGCTTGTTGTATTATGGAGTCCCAACAGTTCTTTTTTTCCCCAACATTGACTGGAGAGTAAACATTAAAGAGACAAAAAATTTCCTTGGTGTCTAGGTTCTGCATTTTCAGTAGCAACCAGTGGGTATTTCTAGCCTCAAATAGGACTGCAAATTTGCTCATGTTCCATAAAGTGTCGATTCCTTCCGAGGCTCCCCGGGCAGAGATTGCTCTTGCTTCACTTTTGAACCAGAGTTTCTTGCTTGTTTGAAGGAAGACTATGTCTTCCAGCTTTGTCTCCTGGACGAGAAGTATGTCTGGGGTCTCTGTTCTGATTAAGTTTTTGATGGCTTCTTCCTTAGCTTTGCTCCCCATACCTCTACAATTCCAGGAGATGATCTTCATTATTTTTGTTTCTGGTGGGCTCCCTTGGAGCCTTGGATCTGGCTTTTCAGCATCTTTGACTTTGGAGCTAGCAGTTTTTCCAAGGTTGGTTGGCTGCCCTGAAGTTTTTCTTTGTAGGTCTCTTGCTCCCTTTTTTCCCTTTCCGTTTTCCGGCCTCTTGTAGATCTTCTTTCTGAGGTTTGGGACTCTCCTATTTCCCCTTCCTCTTCTGATTCTTCAGATTCCTGTTCTTCTTCCTCCTCTTCTAGAATCTTGTCTTTGGGATCTTCAGTGTTGGCTCCTTTGAGGGAGGCTGAGGGGGTACCTTTTCCTTAAGGAGCTGTTTTATGGACCTCGGTCTCCTGAGTCATTTTTGTCTCCTTTTGTAACTCGATCTCCTGGGTGCCCTCTGTTTGCGAGCTCAAGGGGTCGAACTTGTTTTCTGACACAGTCTTGGTCGGGATCTGGTGAGCATTAGTCTGGTGAGGCCCTTTACCGTTAGGGCCTCCTGGTTTCTGATTCTTAGGATGTGATTTGGATCTCTTGACTTGGTTCCACCCGTCCTCCTTCCCTTGCGCAGGCTCATTGTTGGTCAAGCAATCTCTGGCGAAATGTCCATAAACATGAGATTTCCGGCATTTGAAGGGCAACTGTTTATAATCCAATTTCTGTAGATGCGTCCAACTTCCGACCTTTATCGTGATGGCCTCTGGTAATCCCACCTCCAGATCAACCTCTACGCAGATCCTAGCACAGTCATATTGATCTTTATTATTTGCTTGGTCTATGAATTTCCCCAGGGCATTTCCAATATGTCTCAGTGAGTCCCAATTCCAACAGTGCACTGGAAGATTTGAAAGTCTGACCCATACCGGGACTGCTTTGGGTACATCAACTGTCGGATCAAAGTTCGAGGTCCAGTTGTTCAGATACAAACCTTGAGGGCCCATGAAGTAGGGGCCTTTTTGGAAGATCAGGTCCTTGTCTTCCTTTGATGTGAATTCAAAGAGGAAGTATCCTCTCCCTAGAAAGTATGAGGTGACATTTTCTTTGATTAGCGGCGCCCAGTTTCTGATGACCCAGCTCTCGGTGGATTTTGGAGATGGCCATATTCCTTGAACTGGCTCATGAGAGCCCATTCAGCTAACGACAGAGCAACTTGGATCGGGGTTTCTGGAGGAAGAGAGATCACCGGAAGATCATCTAGTTTTTTAACAAACTTCGTTGCTTCTGCTGTTTTCGTCTTTGGGAGACCAGCCAAGAGTTGGGAGAAGGCCTCAGCAGGCGATCTCGGCGGGGGAGCCGCCTGAGGAGAGCCCAACCCCTCCATAGTTTCAATCCGCAGGAGCGGGAGGGTCAAAATCGGCAGATCGGTCCATGAAGCGGCCCAACCACTGCATGCAGAAGACCGTAGGGTTCAGAACGGCCGAGAGCGGGCAAGATCGCAGCTTGCAGGACGCGCTGCGAGCGGGCCTCAGGGTTCAACTGCAGAACGCGCGCGCAGAGCCAAATATGTGCAGTTCTTTGTTACTGAAGTCTGCAAAATGTTTAAAAGGAGGGAGGAGGGTTAGTCATTGAGACAAAACATAAGAATCAACGATCAATCAAATCCGCAGGTTGTTCGTCTCCATACAAAATAATAAGAAAAGACAAGTTTGTCATCTCATATCCAATTATGGTATAGAAATATAGAAACCAAATGAGAGTACTATAGTATATATGTTTAAATCAAATTGTTAAGCACTTAAACGAGACACTACCAATCCTTGGGATATAATGTGATAATTTTTTAATTTAAATTTCTATCATGGCCACTCTCAAGTTACTTCAACTTCACAAATTACAAAATTAATTTGATAAAGTTTCATGATCACTCTATGGCTGTGTTATATTAAAAAAATTCTTGATTGCAAGAAATTTTTAAGATTGGAAAGAAAGCAAAAAGAAAAAAAAAAAGAAAAAAAGACAAAAATAAAATAAAAAAATTAATAATTACGTGAGATTCATGTTGCCTTTGTGTTTTCAAATTCTCCCTCTCCACCTATAATACTCTTAAATTCCAGAGGTAAAGTGTCAAAATATTTTGGGTGAGTAAATTATTTTAATAAAAAATAAATGTGTTTTTCCAAAAAAAAATTATAAGATATTAGAATTTTGTATATTTAAAATTATAAATTTTTACTTTAAAAAATTATATATTTTTTTTTTCTCCGTAAAACTGCACTAATTTATATTACAAAAAACAAAAATACATCCAAATTTACAAAAGGGCCGAAGCCTCGCATCTCCGAAGAGAATTTCCCATGATTATCCATTCTAAGCAACAGGCAAAAAGGGACCAGTTTCTTTCCTCCGACATAACCAGCATGTAATCGACACAACAGGCTTTTGAGCCAACACAGCGGACATATGACTTGACACAATGGACCCATAACTTGACACAATTGACACGTAGACTAACATAGTAGACACGTAAACCTTCGCGGTGGACATTGACCCTATGACAAACAAACATACCAAGAAAACAGAAGGAGATGGACTGAGAGTAGCGTTCCTGGCCATGAGGACAGAGTCTTCTGAGCTAATCCTCATCAGTGAGGTAAGGCTCATCTGTTGCCAAGCCCTTGAGCTTCTTGTCATCCTCTGCATCTTGGCGCGACATTCTCAGAGCCGGCTCACTGGGTCCGGCCTCTTCTGCTTACGTGGGTCGCCTCATATCCACTCTGGGAACCTGCATATCCACCCTTGGCACTGTCAGGTTGTCCCCAGGCCTCCGGAGGTCGCTGCAATGCTCCACAGTGACTGAAACAATGAGCGTATTATTCTCCAGCGTGCAGGGGATGCGATATCTGACTGCCGGATGCTCCCTGTGACCGCAATCCAGGATTTCACCCCTATCTCGTTCAATGCTACGGCTAACTGTGCCACTCAGGCTTCTGTTCTGCCCAGAAGGATTGTCCACAGAGGCGGAGGGCGAAGTAGCGGGCCTCTGAGTAGCAGGGCGACCCCTTGTTCCGTCGTGTCGACTGCCCATCCTGAGTCTCTCAATTGGCATCCTGCGACTGCCTTCCTTAACCAAATTCCTCGAAGAAAGCTTACACCTTGCCAGAGTATGTTCTGTCGCTTCCAGAAGTTGCTGAAGCCGCTTGGAAGAATGCAAGAATACAGCATGGGTTCCGAACTTATGGATCGCCATTTCCCTTGTCCGAAGCTGCGCATTGAATGGCGCCTGTACCGGAATGGACATCCCAAGAAAAATCCCCTCCGCATTGAATGTCAAGCGAGCCGAACTGAGCCTCCCTATGGCTTCACCCTCCTTCGCAGTTAATACCTCGGCATGCTGATATATGGTGGCTTGTCCGGGCTGCCAGCTGCCCATGTGACAAGCCACCTGCCGTTCATGCGTTAAATACACCCGCATCCGGGGACTTTAAAAAATTATATTGAAATATATCTTTTAGGTGTAGTATTATATATTTCAATTTTTACAATATTTAATGTTTTTTTTTTTAATGCTATATATCTTAATTCTTGAATTGTATATTATTGGTGCTATTTTGAAATCTTATTAGGATGTTAAAATTTTAAATATAGTTATCTAATCATTATTTTAATTTATATGGTAAAATAAATCTTAATTTATAATTACTATCCATGATAAAGTGGGGGTAAATATTGATAATTAAATTTTTTGTTATATTGTAAGAACTAATTTTTTATGTGCTTATTAATTAAATATAAATATAATTACAGGGATCGTTATTTTAATTTATATGGTAAATGAGATTTTAATTTATAACTACTATTTATATGTTATATATTTCAATGCGATATGTATATTGTGATTTTATTTTATCTAATATAAAACAAAATTATAATAAGGATAATGGATGGAAGATCTGCAATTTATGGGTCCCTTCCGTTTTGTCCTATGCTCTGTCCTTTTGGTTTTCTCCTCTCCTAAATTTCATTCTCTACTTTTATTTTATTTTATATATATATGGCTCCCTTTTGTATTAATTGTTGTAGCTAATTCTAAATGTTTCCTTCAATAAAATTGGTCAATGAATAATTAAATATATAGGTTATTAATTTATTAAATAATACTCTGATTATTTAAATTATTTTTAGACTCACTATAACATTTCAATTTTATTATCATAATATTTATCTCACTGACTGTTAGGCTTTTACCATTGCATCTCCACTGTAAGTATTGGATTTGTGATCTCCCTCACCATCTGTGTCCGGATGATAAACCTCATTAAGGGTTTGAAAGGCATCGACCCAAAATTATTAATGTGATTTATCTGGAAGAGTTCTACTTGAATCACGAATCATAGAAGCCTCCAATCTAAGACAAAATTATAATATTAAAAAACTAAATTTAAAAAATGTTTACATCTAACGTCTTACATCTAATGCATACACTGCCCTATATCAAGTTGTAAAGCACCTCCCAGTGCAATAATGCAATCTTTCGTAATTGTGCATGACAATCCATTTACTTCTAAGGAATAAGAGAGGCCCTGATTTAGCCATTGATTTTTAAATCTCCCAATGTTAATTTACACCCTTCATTAGCAAATAAGTCTGCATTTTTATTGAGATTCGGGAGAACATGGAAATATGCTATTGAGGAGAGGCCCACCTCTACTTTCCTAGTTCTTTTCATAAGACTTTCTAATGTTTTGTCCCTAGTAGAGGAGTCCTTGACCAAATGTTTAATAAGAAGGAGGTATTCTCCAAGAATAATGAGAGAAGTCATGTGATTTTCTTTGGTTAACCGAATCCCCTAGTAGAGGGCACATGCTTTAGTTTGGTTGTTTGTCGTGCATCCTAAGCTCCATAAATACTCTGCAACTTTAATTTCCTTGGGGCCATAAAGCATCCCTTCCCCTCACCCCTAATAATAGTAATTTATTTTAAAGTTACAAAATAATAAGTATTAAATTTCTATTTATCACCCCTAATAATAGTAATTTATTTTAAAGTTACAAAATAATAAGTATTAAATTTCTATTTATCACCCCTAATAATAGTAATTTATTTTAAAATTAAAAAATTCAAAGTATTAAATTTTTATTTATCAAATAAATAAAGCTAGCCCACAATGTATACTCACTTAAGAGTGACACATTACTTTGTTTCAAAACTTAAACATGTCAATTTCCAAGAGTTGAATCTAGATAGGGAAAATAGCAACTACTATACTTATTTGTTTGTAGGCTTAGAAACTCTATTGATTATGAAGAAAAAACATACATCATATTGTTTCAATCTGCACTCTGCCACTAGGGAAACCAAACCAACGGCAGAAATATAAGTCTTTGGTCCAAAAGTTTACATGAACGACATAAAAACTATGACAAAGCCATGTAGTAACAAAAGAGATTGTAAACATATGCAATCTTAAGAAACTAGCAAACACAAAATAACCATCTATCTTCCTATACTGCACACTAATAGAGATAACAATTACATAACCAAGAGGCGGTATGCAGGTCTATTTTCACCTCAAAGGTACCTAAAGATGTTGAACCTTTTGCATTGGAGAGTAAGCCTCAATTTTAGTGAGCCACCTGGCTTGGTCATAATTCTCCAAGGACATCTGCTTGATTCTTGCTAAGAGGATGCTTACCCACAGTGAAATCTTGCTTTTATTGTCTTCCCTGTCCTCCAAAGCCTTGCCCAAGAGTGCCTTAATGCGCCAATAGAGTTTTACTATGCATAAATAATGATTTTGTTAGCCACGAGTGTGCTCAGGGTTTGGAATCTAATCAACAGAGCGAGTGAGAATGTCATCATCCATGCAAGCATCTCTTTTATGCATAACTTTAGTAGCAACTTGGGTGACTAAATGATGAATGTTTTCAGCGATAGTGTCTTGGTATCTGTGCACAATAGATTGGGATTTATAGCGATCCCAAGTGTTTCCTTCTCTCCTACGAGCAGAGCCTCATCTACAATGGAAGTGCTATCAGGGCGTGGTGTTAAGAGTTAGTTGTCGAGGGACCAAGATAGGACGATGATGTCAAACAGATTGAATGGCTACAACGGGAGGAGACAAGGTGGAGCAATAAGACATAGCTAGCCAATAATGAGGAGGAACACAAAAAGGTTCAAGAAGCCACCAAAAGAGTGAGGACGTCACGAGATGGTGATAGGGTTGAGCAATTAGACTCCCAGAACAAGTGAATTACTTAGGAGAGCTAGTTGTGTAGGGAAAGGGATTAAGACGAAACATGTAGTGGAAACAAAAGACTTGTACGAAGCAATGAGATTGCATAACAAATTGATTATCAAAGCAACCAAAGGTTGAGAGGAATAGATGCCAGTAGCAATAGGAGACACCTGCGTGTTGACAAGGTGAGGCCTGGGTTGGTATAACCTAGTTGCCAAATTCCCTTCACTGCAAGTCCTCTCCCTTCACCACTTGTGAAGCTGCAACACCATGCAAGGGATGGGAGAGAGTCTTCAAGCCAATAGATTGTTGAGAGTTGTGAAACTTGGGGAGGTCAGGTTAGGAGGACTTGGTCGTGCCCTATTGTGAGCGACGGAAACAACACCAAGGTGATGAAGTCTATGTTGAGGGGTGATGAAAATCCTCCAGTGAAGCTTACAATGTTATATGTGTGTGGGAGAAGGAGCCCAGAGAAATCAATTAACTCGCTCACACATGGTGAAGGGGCCTTGGGATTTGCAAAGCTTAATACATACACCTCCATGTTTAAATGAGTGAGCCTAGTGGGGGGAGGGCTTGTTCAACCTTTCCCCCTCGAGGGGGTGAGGTGACAATGAAGGACCAAGCCCCTCTCCCCCTTCCCATGCTTAGCGTGATTGACAACCCGATCAAAACTAAATTTAATTAACAACCAAATTATTTTGTATATTAATATTACATGGTCATTACATTATACACATTTTTCATAGAAATTATAAAATACACCTCACATTCTATATATATATATATATATATATATATATATTAACATTTTAACATCTCATTTTGTTAATTTAAAATATTTAAAAATAAAAATATCTATATTAAAATAATAATAACTTTTTTTCTTTATTTTTTTTTGAAGAAAACAATCTTATTGTGTCGGAAGGCACTCTCCAACCTAGTGGCGTCGAGAGGTACTTTCCATACCAGTGGGTAAGAGATGTTGTAATGTCCCGTCCTACAAACATTTTGACACGGTCAAAGTAAAATAAAATAAAAATAACCTTATGTTAAAATAAAAATTTTAAGTTATTATTTTTTTAATCAATTTTTGTTGGGTAGTTAAGGTAAATTTGAAATAAAAATAAAAATAACCATATGTTTAAAACAAAAATTCTGTGTTATTTTATTATTACTATTATTTGTTGGGTAGTTAAGGTAAATTTGACTTGGTTAAGGTACTCGTTATTTTTTAGCTTTAAGTTTATGAGAACCTATGATATTTCACATGGTATTCATGTGGAATATAGTCTATTTAAAGGGGGGAATTAATCCAGCCTAGATCCATCTTAACTCTGGATCTACCAAGCCCCGAGAGGGAACAAATCTTTTTGCATCTTAAGAGATTTGATCCCTATCTAAACTGATATGGTAGAGATGTTCTAACATAATGTCCTATAAACATTTCTACTTTATCAAAATAAAATAAAAAATAATATTTGTAGAAGATTTCCGAATGGAACTGTGTATAGGATTAATATCCTTCCCACATTTCAGGTGAACCCTCCACCCATTATTAAGGACCAGAGATTATTTATTATTTATTATTAACAAATTAAATTTATTTATTTAATTAGTATATATTTATTTTGTTCGTGATTTTTGTGCTCTAGGTTTATGAGAACACATCGTATAAAATAAAAATAAGAAAATAAACCTGACTTGTGGAAGATTATATGGAATAGAAAATATAGAGTGCCATATTCTCTAGAACGAAAATTAAGAATCTTGGTAACCCCACAGGGCTATTCAATATGGAATTTAGCATCAATTAATAGAGATCTCATTGGAAACCACACCTTTTGGGAAATTCGAGATAGGAAGAGCGCCCTCTTCTAGCAAGACTCGCGGCAACAACGAGCTAAGTTATTTAGTAGGCAGGACCTTGGGGACATTTTGTTTTCATAAGTAGTCAGAGTTGTTCAATAGTGAATCAATAATGGTTGCCCTCTCTGGATCTAGCTTGGAGACAGTGGAAAGGGCAACAAGATTCGCTGAACCCTCCAACATCCAACCAATTGGAGAATATGGAAAAGGAGCTTCACTACAGGAAAATTGCAAAACATGAAGGCCATGATATATTAAGATGGGGCTACTCTACTAAAGGAAAGTTCAACATCAAGGAAGCATACAAACTTGCAGCAGTAGAAAGTCAAGAACACCTTAGCCCAATATGGAGGAAGATATGGATAGGGCACTTTTGGCCTACTGTGGCTCACTTCTTGTGGTTGGTATGTCGTAGATGAATTCTTACCTGGGATCCAACTCTATAAAAGAGGAGTCCAAGGGCCCTCACTTTGTAGCTTATGTGGCTTACAAAGTGAAGATATGGAGTACCTTTTGAATATATGTCCCTTTGTTGACCAATTATGGAGAAATATAGGCCAACTCTTCGACCACCTTGATCGAGACCACAATAGTATTAGAGATTCAATAGAAATGTGGAGAAAATACATTTTCTCAAGCCCAATATTGAATCGAGCTTGGAGTGTGGCATTAGGTTTTCTCCTTTGGGCAGTCTGGAAAGAATGAAAAAGAAGGATTTTCAAAGGGTGACGACTCTCTCAGGAAGGAGTTTGGAACGGGATAATCCAGAACATACGGGAAACGATCATAGCATAACATTGGCATTCAGATGATTGGTAGGTTGCTCCTCATTAGGCTCGGATCCTAAGTATTTTGAATCTATCACCGCAAATGCTTGCTCCATCTTCTTGGAAGCTTTTGGTCTCCCATAGCTCATCTCCTTCCAAATTCTCAGCTCCTCTTGTTGGATTCCTCAAACTTAACTTTGATGGGGCCTCTAAAGGAAACCTAGGAGATGCTGGGTACGAAGGTTTATTCAGAGACTCGCAAAACCAAGTAAAACTTATTTATGCAGCTGATTGTGGCTATGCAAGCAATAATGAGGCGTAATTTACCGAGGACTCCTCATATCTAAACAAGAAGGGTACAAAAGATTGGTGGTAGAATGAGATTCTAACTTAGTCATTGAAATGGTTAAAAAACTAAACCATGACACACATTGGGAGAAACTTAGCCACAGTTGGTGGATGACTCGGCTAATACAGGATATAAGTGAGCTCCTTCCTTGTTTTGATTATATCATTTCCTCTCATGTTAAGAGAGCAGGAAATAAAGCAACAAACTTTTTAATAAACTAGGGTTGCTTCAATATTGGCAGGACTCTAGAGTCTCCATGGCCCGTACAAAACTATGGTGAAGAGATGGATTCTTTGAGGCAGATACTAGATCAGGATGTTAAAACCAACATCGATCCTAACTATGCTATGAATCAAGGTTCCTGATCAGGTTGTGTGTCGACAAAAAGGAGCCTTTGGGTTCTGGGCCATGAGTAATGTTAAAGCAATAAGGGATGGAGGGCGGCTTCACTACAACGCTCACATGTTTGGTAGGTATGGTAATGTGGCATCGTGCATGTAACCAGTTAATGCAGTAAGGACTGGTCAGAGCAACACCTTATCGCAGACATTTGGTGACGACCATCCCTCATTCTTAGGCGATAATTACCTTGTTTTAGGTTCTAGTACCATTTTAGTGTTCTTGGGTTGCTCAAGGTTGTTCAAGAGGGGCGCTTTCAGGGTTTGTCACCCTGGTGTTCTCGGTTCCTCTTGCTACATGTCTAAAGTCATCGAGTATGTTATTTCTCTTTTCCCTTCTTATCATTCGCCCCCTGTGACCTATACTCCTGTGTCAATTCGATGGGGAAGTTTATATAATTTGGAGCCAGCAAGCAAATGGAAACTCTACCGAGAATTCTAGAAGGAATCCTCCAGGTTTTATTATGAGTTGTTTGCTTACTATCTAATTGTTTCTGTTTTCTTTGGAATATTACTATCTCGCATGGGGATGTATTGGATTTCTTTGGCATGGAGCTTTTTATATGTCGCATGTATGGATGTTTGTGCTCGTTGTTTGGTCCATTCATTGTCTCTGAAAGTTTGTAAGATTTAGGGTATCTTGCGTCTGGTTCCTCTCGTTTTACTTCAGTGTCTGGTCTTAAGAGGGCTCGAGGAGCCTAGGTTTGTTTTTTCAGGCCTTTAGCGGCAGACCCATCTCATTCTCAGGTTAATTGCTAGGTTCAGACCTAACGATCAATATTCTATGCCCAGTGATAATTTTCCAGGTATTCAATTACAGTGTGACTGTCGAGACCTCAAGTTGTTTGATTGCTTCAAGCTCGAGGTCTAGGCAATCTATTACAGGGTTTTTCATTCCCATACAGGTTTTTCGAGTGGCAAAATGGTTCATCCTTCTTCTGGTTTAGGCTCCCTCTACGAGAGGCAGTCGAGGAAGTAATGCCGAGAAGCGAGGCAAAAATCGTCAAGCCCAGCCTCGCCATGCGTGGGGTAGGGGCCGCAAATCTGCCTAAGGGCTAATCGTGATTCTGCCTAGTCTTATCAGACAGACACCCATCGCAGGTCTGTCAACTTATCTCAAACTGGGAGACAAAACTTAACCATCAAGTGGATGTTGAGATTCAATTGGAAGATCGGAGAGACCTGGTTTCAGACCCTAGCCACTCTAGAGGCCATACTTCTCAATACAAGTAGACTGTTCACCTCTACTAGTTAATGAAGAACATTGTGGCCAAAGCCATAATGAACCCTCCAGTTGGCTCATTCAAGTCTGATCATAGTCTTTAGGAAATTCAAAAGGAATTTCAACTTATTCAATTTTAAATCCAACAACAGAATGTTCGTCAGCCACATTAATAAACACTTTCCTTGTCTTCCCCAGTCTGAATTACCTGGTTCGAGTGTGAAAGATCCAACTCCCGTGGATTCCTTCAATGAATAGCAATATGCTTGGCTTTTTTCTATTTTAAAATTTTGTTAACACTATATGACAAATTTGTCGGATATGATATTTTGTTTTAGATACTTAGATCTTAGAAGGATTCAAGACATTCAGTCATATAAGGCATTGTTAGACAGACTTAAACTTTTATGTTTTTGGATGACTTATAATGTTGTTCGGTGGCCAACAGACCTGGTTTCCCTCTGGGCATGTTGAGGCCATTGAACCACTTGAATTATGGTTGTAACCTACTTTTTGAAGAATATGAATGAAAATGTCCTGCAAAACTTACAAAAAAAGAAAAGAAAAGAAAAATAATTAAGAAAAGTCTTTCGGTAGAAATCACATAAGAGAAATTTCTGGCTGACGCATTTCGAACCAACAAGTGTGGTTCATCATCAGGACCAGATGATGAACCACACTTGTTGGTTCGAAACACGTCAACCAAAAATTTCTCTTATGTGATTTCTACCAAAAGACTTTTCTTAATTCATTATGGATCATAGAAGCCTGAAAAAATAAAAATAATGTTAAAAAATAAAAATTAAAAATAACTTCATGGTTTTCACCCATGAGATTGACATGTACTACAAGAACCCATAGTATTGATGTGAAATATAACCAATTTAAATAAATAAATTAAACAAACCCAAATCCATCTTAATTCTGGATCTACTAAACAACAATCAAAATCAATTCTTATGAGATGTAGCACCAATAAAAATCATTTCTCTTAAAATGATAACTTCTTCTGAAATGACTTTTGGTAAATTCAAAAAATTAAAATAAATTTAAAATTAATAATAGAATGAAATTCCCTTTTGATTAAAACAATATCTATACAACTTAATTAAAAAACATTTCACTAGACAACTTAATTTAGAAAATATCTTTTAAAATGGCACAAGATAAATGACATTCACTAAAAATGAAGCAACTCCGCTGGTTTACCAAAAAATGGCCTTTCTAAAAATTAGGTGGAATCTGCATGGAATCAAGTGCATCCACAAGATTGACCAATTGACTACCCTGTAGCCTAAAGTTCCCTTCCATTTTCAGCCAGTAAATTGGACCTAATTAGATCTGAACAGGAAATTGGATCTAATTAGATTTGACACAAATGAAGTGCTTTACTATTCCTTCATCCCTTCACCGAGAAGCCCAATTCAGGGGAGACTTCCTCTTCGGCCTTTGGACTCATTTCCTTGAAAATTTACCATCCACATCTACGCTACACTGTCGTTTGGCTTTTGGATGCATAGCGCCGAACCCAATTCGGAATTCGAGAGCGGCAGGTAAACGGCAGATTTGATGTTATATTGTGTACTGGGATTTGAGGTTTCAAAGATTTCAATGGACAGCAAAATTGACTGGGAATTCGAAGCCTATCCCGAGGTTGGTGACCTTGCTATGGTGCCCGTCTTCGTTGTTATGTTTCCAGTGGCCCGCTTCTTGCTTGACAGATTACTATTTGAGGTAACTTAATTAAGTTTTTCTGGTTTACGTCGTTGTAGTTAATCGATTGAAAATCAGGAATTGAACACAGAATCCTTTAAGGTCCATGGCATTCTTCTGTTTTTTTTGCGTTTCCTCTTCTGTTTTCAATGTTGATGTTGCTCTTGCTTCGTTTTGAGGTGGCCATGGCTATTCATTTATTGATTTTGCATTCATTTGTGCTATAAAAAATGACCTTTTATCCCCGTGTTAGTGGGATTCGTACCTCTCTCATTGGCAATTGGTATTGAAATATTTTTTAATAGAAATAAAACATTTTGTACGGATGAAACATAAGTAAAACATTCTATACCGATTACACATAATTACAGTATTGTCACCCATGTCTGTACTTGTAGGTGTTTTACATTTAGTATCTAAATCCTGATAGTTTCTTTTTCTATACTTTTAGGCCCTCCCAAAAATTGGACTCAGACCAGGGTCAAGGATGTTCTCCTTAAAACACAAGCCAAACAGAAAGCTCTAGGATTGGCATCGGATTCCACATAATTTTCATGTGGGTTACAAAGCTTGGCTTTGTTTGGACAAGTGTTGGTTCAGGGCACAACAACATTATAATCTTCAACCCATTTCCTATGGTCGTACACAATTTTCTAGTATGAGGGCTCAAACGGATTTTTGTTTGGAACTTCCAGCACATCTGGGCATCCATTATGTGGATAATGTTAATAGTATCACTGCATGAAGCATCACACTTGGAGGAGGTACAAATATTATATCTGCCAGACGCACCCCAGACGTACTCCAGTAATACAAGCTCCTCCCTCACAGGATTTTCTTTTCGACACCTGAACTAGAACAACATGCACTAAGCAAATCACAACATATTTAGTCAGTTGACAAGGGTCCCTGTCCTCACAAAGTCAAATGTATCCCCAGTTAACATTTTAAACATACTTCTCACATTTAAAAAAAAGGGACAATTTCTTCAAAGTATGGAGGAATGGTGTGTATATTAATAGATATTGTAATTATGTTGGATATGGTTAATTACTCTTTTAATTCCTCAGGCAACATGAAGTCGAACTTGCATAGAGTATTTGGAGTTTTGTTATTATTTTAATATTCTTGGATGGTTCAGGATTGCCAAGCTTTTTTCTTCTAATATAAAGATGCTCTGAGTCCCATATCGACATAAAAGGGTAATGCAAGTGAGCGTTTTTAATCATATTTGTCTCACTTTGTGCTTTACCGTTTGTGCTTATTCTCATCCATATCACACAAAGACGTATGATAAAATGTGAAATTTCAAGTTATATTCACCATTTTGTTGTGATTGTATTGTATGAACTGAAAACTGAAATTGGACTACAGTAAGTGTCCTAGCATATGAGAGGAATTAGAAAGACGGGGAAATATAATTAATACAATAAAGTGAAAATACATCATGTATCTAGGTTGCTTAGCTAGAAAATTGATGAGTATTGTGACTAAGTATCTAGATGTCCTGGTGGATGGAAGTTAACCGATATGAGGTCTTTATGGGACGAATGGTTAGGGAAAAGCCAAAAAGCCCTCTTGACGCTGTATAAAGGAAGTCAGTATTTGGTAAATAAAAAACCTAATGGTGACTGAAAAATTAATGGAGTTATTCAGATGTAGAATGGAATGAGTCCTGTGTAAGCTAGGTTTTATTGACTAGTACCAGAATGAGGGAAAGACACTTGATTTTGGATTAGAGATTGGATTACAATAGTTGGTCATCTGCCAGAATGAGGAAATCAGTATTCGGTAGATAAAAAACCCAATGGTGACTGAAAAAATTGATGAAGTTATTCAGTTGTAGAATGGAATGAGTTCTGTGTAGCCTAGGTTTTATTGAGGAGTGCAAGAATGAGGGCAAGGCACTTGATTTTGGATTAGAGATTGGATTACAACTCTCATCTAGAAGGGTGGGGGGAGAGTGATGTCAAACTATTTAATCAGATGACCAACATGTCAAACTATTTAGTTGTATTCATATGACCAACTATTTAATATAACGACTTTGGTGTCCTCTTCATCTACCACAACCTCGAATTTTGCTAGCTGCCTGAGAATATATTTCAGGTTGTTTATGTGGCTAGACATAATGACTTGAACTGATATGTTAAAAATGAATAATTGTAGCTTTAGAGAAAACTTTGCATTCATTCATTGTTAAAATTGGCAACTAGGGCCAAACTCCGCATGGGTCATCTTATTTATGACAGCTGATATTTTTCTTTGATTCCTCTCTCTGAGAGGTGTAGGATTGATCTAAAGATCGTTCGATTCTGACATTTTTTTTTCCGAAGAAGAGAATTCGTAATTTTCATTAATTTCAGAAAATTACATGTTGTAGATGCTGAACGCATATGCTGTAGTGTGGGTAAACCACTTACAAAACAATACTTCAGGAGAAGTATGCAGAAGAGCCCTCAAACAGGGCAGCAAGTAAATGGGTATGTAAACCCCAACAGGAGGATACCCCTACCCATTAAAATAAAAATAACAGAAAAAAAAACTATAGCTCCTGAGGAAAGTGCAGAAAATTCGATAATGGCCGCCAAGTCAAAGGGGAGAGGCACGAAATGGTAGAGAGCAGCCAAAGGTAGCCACACCTCCCCCACCCCCTCAAAACTCTCCACCTGAAGCCGAGGAAACCAGAGGAAGAAACCACCATATATCCAAAGAAGCCCGAAGAAAAAACCGACCAGAGACAGCCATGGAGAAGCGGCACGAATCGATGCAGAGACAGACTCCACACCTCAGATCCCTCAACGCTCCCCATAACTGCAGAGGTAAGCCAGCAAAAAGCCAAAAAAAGGACCCAGAGCCGCAAGGGAGTCCATCAGATCCCAGCCGGAGCAGAGACGGCTCGGTCCGGGGGCAGAGGCGGCTAGGGCAGCCACCTCGCCCCCACGAAGAGAGTCAAGAGGCCCAACAATACCCCTCCCTCGCTCCGCGGCTCAGCACGAAAAAGCCAAAAGCCAAAATTCCTTTGGTGAGACCGCCAAAATAGAGAGTCGGAAGTTGAGCAGGAGACCGCCGAAAAACCAGAAAGATGTGGACACACTCCGCCGCCGCCCAACTCAAAGCACAATGCAAGTCTCCGGACCTCTGCTGAAACTCAGAGACTAAGCAGTGCAGGCCACCAACCCGGGCTCGTCAGACGAAAACGATGATTGGATCAGAGTCGCGCTGAGGAAACGACGCAGGGGAGGAGACCCACAGGAGATAGGGGAGCGAAGGCCGAAGTCGAATCCTCGCCACAGGCTACCGGAGTCGCAGATCTCCAAACCCCTCCAGCCGCAGCGAAACCCGACACAGTTGAATCACAGAAGGTTGGTCGCACGTCGACGCCAAGCGATGGCGGCAAGAAGGGTGGCCAGAGACAGCGGCAAGCCCTGCCGCCGCAGGCGCAATGGCAGCAACCAGAGCCGAATAGAAACCCTAGGTTCTCCGCAGCTCCGGCTCTTCGAGAAAAATCCACCTCTTTTATCGCTTTTCTTCGATTCTGACATGTACAAATGAAGTTATGAATTTATTTTGATTATGGTTAAATTGTCAAGGTCGGCCAACACACTTATATAGGCTCAGA
This sequence comes from Pinus tabuliformis, assembly GCA_031772625.1. NCBI lineage: Eukaryota > Viridiplantae > Streptophyta > Pinopsida > Pinales > Pinaceae > Pinus > Pinus tabuliformis. The sequence goes on along the minus strand of CM062816.1, from coordinate 744,659,452 downwards.
AGCCAGCAGTCACGTTGTTAAAATTGGCAACTAGGGCCAAACTCCACATGGGTCATCTTATCTATGGCAACTGATATTTTTCTTGGATTCCTCTCTTCGAGAGGTGTAGGATTGATCTAAAGATCATCCGATTTCGACATGTACAAATGAAGTTATGAATTTATTTTGATTATGGTCAAACTGTCAAGGTCGGCCAGAAAACTTATGTAGGCTCAGAAGCCCAATAGTCACGTCTATTCATCCTCAACGTTTGCTATAAATACATGATGCATTAGCCTCATTTGGACACACTCATCTTCACACATCTCTCCCTCTCCTCATTGATTGGGTACAGATTTCTGGGCAGTTTCTCTCTCCACACGTGCAAAGGAAAGGAAAGCAATTTTTTTTGTTCTGGGCATTGACCAAGTTTGACCAAATTTCAAAAACTGTTTTTGGGCTTCGTTGACCATCTTTGACTGTGATTTTTGGTGGAGGAGCTCTGTCCCAGCAGGGCGCATTTCTGGGCACAGAAATCGAGGCTAAACATTGACTTTGACCAATGTTGACTGCAGCTAGGGCTGACCGCAAGTTGACTATTGAACCAGATTTTTGACTGGGCTAATTTTGGACTATTTTGAGGGCTGATTCATCTTGCTGTTTGGAGGTCGAAGTTGACCAAATTGTTGAGGGTCAAATCTGCCCTATTGACCATCATTGACTTTTCTGGTTAGGGCTCTTTTGCTGCTGTTATAAATTATCAGATTTGTAAATTTTACTATCTCTCTCTCTGCTGAACTATTGAAGACTATAAGAAGAATTGATAAAGGATTTCCCCACATTGGGGTTTGTCCGTGACTGGTGCCACATCTTGTGTCCTCTTGTCTTGGCTTGCCTTCTATTGTTTATGTTTATGTTCTATCTGCATTTTACTATCATGTTGATGTGATTGCTAAACTGGATATTGATATTGGGCTAATAAAGAAATTGAAGTAAAATTGCTCTTAAGCATAGAACATACCATTGCTGCCTAAAATTAACATGGAATCGGTGCTGAGGTGAAGACAAAGCCCAAGCAAGAGTGAAAGAGGAATCACCAAAGACAGTTGGACAAGGACAAAAGGCTCAATGAGTTTCTCATCCTACTTCTCGGCTGAAGACAAACTCCATGTTAAATCTGACTATCATGGATGGAAGATGTCTCTTGATTTGACCTTGGAAGAAAAAGAAGTGATGAATTATGTGCATGGTAAAATCCCTGAACCTCCTTCAAATGCACTGGCTGTTGCGAAGACCAAGTACAATAGGGCTGAAGTCCAATTCGAGAAGAAAATCAAGATATTAAGGACTGATAATGGGACTGAGTATGAATCCAATGAATTCCAAGATTACTGCAGAGAAGCTGGCATTAAGAGGGAGACGATAATGCCATACACTCCCGAGCAGAATGGTGTGGCTGAAAGGAAGACTCGCTCTATTGTAGAAGTTGTCTATGCCATGCTTCATGATCAAGGTCTTCCGAAGTTTCTATGGGTTGAAGCAACAAATACCGCTGTGTATGTTCAAAACTGATGCCCTCATCAAGCATTGGACTCCAAGACTCCTGAAGAAATGTTCACTGGTAAGAAACCCGATGTCTCTCATTTTAGAATTTTTGGAAGCCCCGTATATTTTCATGTGCTGAAAGAGAAAAGAAGCAAATTGGGTGCACCTGGGAAGAAAGGAATCTTTGTGGGTTATAGTGAAAATTCTAAGGGATATAGAATTTATGTGGCTGGTCAAAAGGAAGTTGAGATAAGTCATGATGTCACCTTCGACGAAGATATGGCCCTCAGGAAGATCAACAACCTTCCTATCCTCAAGAAGGACAAAGAAGTTGACACCAAAAATCAAGGTGAAAAAGAGGAAGAAACGATGCTTGATGTTGATGAACCTATGGATCCAATTGATCCTCCTCCTCATGAGCCTTCCTCCTCCAAGAGGAGATCCTCATGGCTTAGGGAGACTCTCGAAGATGCCGAGAGACACATTGCACCAAGGGGGACTTTTCGTAAAAGCAAGAAGCCGAACAAGAATCAAGGATATTTGACCGCCCTGAGCACTGTCACTCAATCATTCGAAGAAGCCGTGAAGCAACAAGTATGCAAGGATGCTATGAATGAAGAATATGAGTCAATTATGAAGAATGATGTCTGGGATGTGGTTCCTAGACCCCAGGACAAATCGGTTGTCACCTCCAAGTGGCTCTACAAAATCAAGCATGGAGCTGATGGAAGTGCAGAAATGTTCAAGGCTTGCTTTGTTGCTCAAGGCTTCTCTCAAAAGGAAGGTGTAGATTACGATGAGATATTTGCACCTATTGCCCGATGCACCACCATCCGCTCGACCATAGCCCTTACTGCCTCACAAGGATGGAACCTACATCAGATGGATGTCAAGACCGCTTTCTTGCATGGTTCAATCAAAGAGGAAGTCTATGTGGAACAACCTGAGGGGTTTGAAGTTCATGATCGGGAATGTCATGTATGCAGGTTGAAGAAAGGTCTCTATGGATTGAAGCAAGCACCTCGGGCTTGGTATGAGAGGATCAATAACTATCTGATGAAGCTGGGATTCATTAGAAGTGAAGTCGATCCAAACCTTTATTTTAAGGTTGAAAATGATAAACCTCTCATTCTGGTACTTTATGTGGATGACCTCTTTCTGACAGGTGCAGACCCTCTCATTCACAAATGTAAGAGGGATTTGGCTTCTGAATTTGAGATGAAGGACCTAGGACCGATGCACTATTTCCTAGGGTTGGAGGTCTGACAAAATCCAGGTGAAATTTTCCTCTCTCAAGGAATATGTTGTGAAGATATTGGAAAGATTTGGGATGGTGGACTACAAGCCTGTGACTACTCCGATGGAACATAACTTTAAGAAGTTATGTGGTAGTGCTGCTGGACTTGAATTAGGAAATGCGTTTGAGTATTGTCAACTCATAGGAGCACTGATGTTCTTGGTGAACTCTCGTTCGGACATATGTTTTGCAGTTAACACATTGAGTCAATACATGGTTGAGCCTCATCATACAAATTGGATTGTTGCCAAGAATCTTCTGAGGTATCTTCGGGGCACAATCGCTCATGGACTGAGATATATTGCTGGAAATGTGAGGCTGCATGGTTATTGTGATGCTGATTGGGCTAGCAGTGTGGTGGATCGCAAGAGCACTTTTGGATGTTGTTTTTCTTTGGGTTCTGCTTCAATATCCTGGATGAGCAGGAAGCAAAAATGGGTTGCCTTGAGCACCACCGAGGCCAAATACATCGTTGCTAGTATGGCCTCCTATGAAGCTGTTTGGTTGAGGAAGCTCTTTAGTGAGCTGTTTGGACATGTGCTGGATACCACTGTGATCCTCTGCGACAACTAGAGTGGTATCCGATTATCAGAGAACTCGTGTTTCATGATTTCTCCAAGCATATAGATATCAGGTACTACTTTATCCAGGATATGGTACAACAAGGAGCAATAAGGCTCCATCACATTGGGATTGATGAGCAGGTTGCCGATATTCTGAAAAAGCCCCCGAGGAAGGTCAATTTCTTGGCCTTCCGAGAACGACTTGGAGTCGTGGAGAGACCCTCTTATGAGGGTCCTGTATGAGATGGGCATTGAGCTTGGGAGCTCCGGGGGGCTTGGGGTACTTCTTGGAGCGGTGAACAACCATAGAGTGAGTGGTTCAACCTTCCCCTAGTGGTTTTGCTATGTACATGGTGAGTGGTTCAGCCTTCCCTTGTGATACCCCTTGGCGACATGTAGGCAGGATGAGTGGTTCATCCTTCTCCTGCCGAGACATCCTACCCATGTAGTCTGGGACTTATGGGAAGTACCTCTCATCTGGCCAATGAGTAGGGAAATGAGGATAGGGACCATAGTACTATCGATGAACGCATCGTGTACTCCCGTACCCCCTTATGCTACGATGACCGATATTGATCTGGGATCAATTGGAATTGACTTCGAGTCAGTAAGATGGTATGGGACACTCTCTTTTGATTGGAACTGACTTTGGGTCAGTAAGAGTGGTACGACACACTCTCCTTTGATTGGGATTGACTTCGTGTCAGTAGAGAATGGTATGATACATTCTCGATCACTTCTTCTTCTTCATAGTTCAGCAGAGCAGAGCAGTGCATTGATGGCAAAGATAGTACAAAGTGGCAGATGGATTAGCAGATGGAGTTCTCCCTAGTTGAGAGGGAGTGTTAAAATTGGCAACTAGGGCCAAACTCCACACGGGTCATCTTATTTATGACAGCTAATATTTTTCTTGGATTCCTCTCTCCGAGAGGTGTAGGATTGATCTAAAGATCATCCGATTCTGACATGTACAAATGAAGTTATGAATTTATTTTGATTATGGTCAAATTGTCAAGGTCGACCAACAAACTTATGTAGGCTCAGAAGCCCAACAATCACGTCTATTCATCCTCAACGTTTGCTATAAATACATGATGCCTTAGCTTTATTTGGACATACTCATATTCACACATCTCTCTCTCTCCTCATTGATTGGGTACGGATTTCTGGGCAGTCTCTCTCTTCACACGTGCGAAGGAAAGGAATGCAAATTTTCTGTTTTGGGCTTTGACCAAGTTTGACCGAATTTCAGAAATTGTTTTTGAGCTGCGTTGACCATCTTTGACTGTGATTTTTGGTGGAGGAACTCTGTCCCATCAGGTAGCATTTATGGGCACAAAAAGCGAGGCTAAACATTGACTTTGACCAACGTTGACTGCAGCTAGGGCTGACTACAAGTTGACTGTTTGACCAGATTTTGACTAGGCTGGTTTTGGATTGTTTTGAGGGCTGATTCATCTTGATCTTGCTCTTTGGAGGCCGAAGTTGATTGAAGTTGACCAAATTGTTGACGGTCAAATCTGCCTTGTTGACCATCGTTGACTTTTCTGGTTAGAGCTCTTTTGCTGCTGTTATAAATTATTAGATTTGTAAATTGTACTATCTCGCTCTTTGCTGAACTATTGAAGATTATAAGAAGAATTGATCAAGGGTTTCCCCACATTGGGGTTTGTCCCTGGCTGGTGCCACATCTTGTGTCCTCTTGTCTTCTACTGTTTATGTTTATGTTCTATCTGCATTTTACTATCATGTTGATGTGATTGCTAAACTGGATATTGATACTGGGTTAATAAAGAAATTGAAGTAAAATTTCTCTAGAGCATAGAACATACCATTGTTGCCTAAAATTAACACACGTCTATTCATCCTCAACGTATATAAATAGAAGGTGACTTAGTCTCATTTGGACACACTCATCTTCACACTTCTCTCTCTCTCTCTCCTCATTGATTGGGTACGGATTTCTGGGCCCTCTCTTTCTCTCTCCACATGTCCGAAATTTCAGGAGGCCGAAATTTCAGGAGAGCAAAATTTTAGGAGGCTGAAATTTCAAGAGACCAAATTTTTGGACAGTTTGACTAAGCGTTGACCAACATGCGTTGACCTCCTTTGATTGCATTTTTGAGCACAAAAATCGAGGCTAAACGTTGACTGTTGACCAATGTTGACTACAGTTAGGGTTGACTGCAGGTGGGCTTTTTGAGCAGACTTTGACTGGGCTGAATTTGACTATTTTGAGGGCTATTTTATCTTGCTGTTTGGAGGCCGAAGTTGACTGAAGTTGACCGATTTGCTGAGGTTCAAATCTGCCATGTTGACCAACGTTGACTTTTCTGGTTAGGGCTCTTTTGCTGCTATTATAAATTATCAGATTTGTGAATTGTACTATCTCTCTCTGCTGAAATATTGAAGACTAAAAGAAGATTTGATCAAGGGTTTCCCCACATTGGGGTTTGTCCCTGGATGGTGCCACATCTTGTGTCCTTTTGTCTTGGCTTGTCTTATACTGTTTATGTTGATGTTCTATCTGCATTTTACTGTCATGTTGATGTGATTGCTAATCTGAATATTAATACTGGGCTAATAAAGAAATTAAAGTAAAATTTCTCTAAAGCAAAGAACATACCATTGTTGCCTAAAATTAACATGGTATTAGAGCTAAGGTGAAGACAAAGCCCAAGCAAGGGTGAAAGAGCAATCACCAAAGGCAGTTGGACAAGGGGAAAAGGTTCAACGGGTTCCTCATCCTACTTCCCGGTTGAAGACAAGCTCCATGATAAATTTGTCTATCATGGATGGAAGATGTCTCTTGATTTGACCTTGGAAGAAAAAGAAGTGATGGACTATGTGGAGGGTAAAATCCATGAACCTCCTTCAAATGCACCGGCTGCTGCGAAGACCAAGTACAATAGGGCTGAAGTCAAAGCAAACAAGATTATCAGGGATTCCATTGGCAAGCATCTGGTGGCCTACATCTCCAAATTGAAGACCTCCAAGAAGATCTATGACAGGTTGGTCAGCATGTTCAAGGTTAGTAGTGCTAATCAAATTCTATTTCTCAAGAATAAGTTGAAGGATATTAAGAAGGGCAAGGACGAGGATATTCAATCCTATTTCTTGAGGATTATTGAGATCAAGAATGATCTACTCTTGATTGGAGAAGTCATTCCTGACAGGGAACTTACTCTCACCACCCTTGGAGGACTCCCATCTTAGTGGTATGTATTTAGAACCACTGTCCTCAACAATGATCGAATTCCAGGGTTTGAAGAATTGATGTCGAGATGCATTCAAGAAGAAACAAGAATGATGGAGCAAGAAATGCTTTCTAATAGAAGAAACCCCGCTGCATTCTCCGCTCATGCCAAAAGGAGAAATAATGTAGGGTCTAAAGGTCATTTCCATTGAAAGCCTGGATCTAAGGGAGGAAAGAAGGGTAGGTGCTTTGTTTGCTATAAGTTTGGCCACTATGCAAGGGAGTGTCCAAATAGAAGGGACACATCGCATGATGATGATCACAATCATTCTAGGGGCAATTTCAACAACAACGACCACAGGAATGGTAGGTCCAATAGCAAAGGAAAAAGGAATGCGAGACATCAAGGAAATGGTCGACCCTCCAAGAAATCAAGGAACTCCAGGTATGACGAATCAAATGTTGTTAACAATAAGCAAAAAGAGTACTATCTTATATCGACCCTCTCCACTGCGTCTCCTCCGGACACTTTGGGAAATTGGCTGATTGATAGTGGTGCCTCAAGGCACTTCACCGGATACAAGGAAGCCCTCTCTAGTTTGATAGAAAAGAGACAAACTTGGAGATCATCCTTGGAGACGATGCCACCTATCCCGTGAAGGGAGTAGGGATGTTACCCTTCAATTCAATCAAGGTAACACTTCATTTGCAAGAAGTACTATATGTACATGATCTCAAGAATAACCTGGTGTCCATTTCTGCCATGTAGGACAAAGAATTCAAGGTGGCATTCATCGATGGAAGGTACATGTTTGGAAAAGAAATTTTAAAGATGCTTTTACTCTTGGGTTTAGGGTTGACACTTCCTATCAAGTTGGAGGAAGTCCATTGGGAGCCATGTCTTGCGACACATCTTTGCAATCTGAACTATGGCACCATAGGTTTGCCCATCTTCATTATAAGGCCCTACTCGATGTGAGACAAATGGTGACAGGTATGCCCGAGTTCAAAGTAGAGCATGAAGGTGTATGTTTGGGATGTGCTGAAGGAAAACTTACAAGGGGACCATTCCCCTCAAGTAATAGCAAGACCACATATATATTGCAATTGATCCACTCCGACATATCTGGTATGATGCCCATAAACTCTTTGGGAGGATACTTATATTATCTCACCTTTACAGATGATTATTCTTGCAAGATCTAGATCTACTTCTTGAAGAAGAAGGATGAAGTGTTCACCTGGTTCCGACACTTCAAAGCCTTCATTGAAAACCAATCCAAGAAGAAAATCAAGATATTGAAGATTGATAATGGGATCGAGTACGAATCCAATGAATTCCAAGATTATTGCAGAGAAGCTGGCATTAAGAGGGAGACTACAACGCCATACACTCCTGAGCAGAATGGTGTGGCTGAAAGGAAGAATCGCTCTATTGTAGAAGCAGTTCGTGCCATGCTTCATGATCAAGGCCTTCTGAAGTTCCTATGGGCTAAAGCTGCAAATACCGCCGTGTATGTTCAAAACCGATGCCCTCATCAAGCATTGGACTCCAAGACTCCCGAAGAAATGTTCACTGGTAAGAAACCCGATGTCTCTCATTTTAGAATTTTTGGAAGTCTCGTATATTTTCATGTGCCGAAAGAGAAAAGAAGCAAATTGGGTGCATCTGGGAAGAAAGGAATCTTTGTGGGCTATAGTGAAAATTCTAAGGGATATAGAATTTATGTGGCTGATCAAAAGGAAGTTGAGATAAGTCATGATGTCACTTTTGACGAAGATATGGCCCTCAAGAAGATCAACAACCTTCCTATCCTAAGGAAGGACAAAGAAGTTGACATCGGAAATCAAAGTGCAAAAGAAGACGAAACGATGCTTGATGTTGATGAACCTATGGATCCTATTGATCCTCCTCCTCATGATCCCTCCTCCTCCAAAGGAGACCCTTGTGGCTTAGGGAGACTATCGAAGATGCCGAGAGACACATTGCACTAAGGGGGAATTTTCGTGAAAGCAAGAAGCCGAACAGGTATCAAGGATATTTGACCGCCATGAGCACTATCATTCAAAATGAGCCTTCATTATTTGAAGAAGCTTTGAAGCATCAAGCATGGAAGGATGCTATGAATGAAGAATAAGAGTCAATTATGAAGAATGATGTCTAGGATATGGTCCTTAGACCCCAGGACAAATCGGTTGTCACCTCTAAGTGGCTCTACAAAATCAAGCATGGAGCTAATGGAAGTGCAGAAAAGTTCAAGGCTTGCTTTGTTGCTCGAGGCTTCTCTCAAAAGGAAGGTGTAGATTATGATAAGATATTTGCACCTGTTGCCTGATACACCACCATTCGCTCGATCATAGCCCTTGTTGCCTCGCAAGGATGGAACCTACATCAGATGGATGTCAAGACCGCTTTCTTGCATGGTTCAATCAAAGAGGAAGTCTATGTGGAACAACCGAGGGGTTTGAGGTTCATGATCGGGAATGTCATGTATGCAGGTTGAAGAAAGCTCTCTATGGATTGAAACAAGCACCTTGGGCTTGGTATGAGAGGATCGATAACTATCTGATGAAGCTGGGATTCACTACAAGTGAAGCTGATTCGAACCTTTACTTTAAGGTTGAAAATGATAAACCTCTCATTCTGGTACTTTATGTGGACGACCTCTTTCTGATAGGTGCAGAGCCTCTCATTCACAAATGTAAGAGGGAGTTGGCTTCTGAATTTGAGATGAAGGACCTAGGACCAATGCTCTATTTCCTAAGGTTGGAGGTCTGGCAAAAGGCAGGTGAAATTTTCCTCTCTTAAGGAAAATATGTTGTGAAGACATTGGAAAGATTTGGGATGGTGGACTGCAAGCTTGTGACTACTCCGATGGAACTTAACTTTAAGAAGTTATGTGGTAGTGCTGCTGGACCTGAATTGGGAAATGCTTTTGAGTATCGTCAACTCATAGGAGCATTGATGTTCTTGGTGAACTCTCGTCCAGACTTATGTTTTGCAGTTAACACATTGAGCCACTATATGGTTGAGCCTCATGATATACATTGGATTGGTGCCAAGAATCTTTTGAGATATCTTTGGGGCACAATCACTCATGGACTGAGATACACTGTCGGAGATGTGAGGCTGCATGGCTATTTTGATGCTGATTGGGTTGGCAGTGTGGTGGATCACAAGAGCACTTTTGGATGCTATTTTTCTTTGGGTTTTGCTTCGATATCCTGGATGAGCAGGAAGCAGAAATCGGTTGCCTTTAGCACCACTGAGGACGAATACATAGCTGCTAGTATGGCTTCCTATGAAGTTGTCTGGTTGATGAAGCTCTTTAGTGAGTTGTTTGGACATGTGCTGGATACCACGTGATTCTCTGCGACAACTAGAGTGGGATCCGATTATAAGCTAATCTAGTGTTTCATGATCATTGCAAGCATATAGATATCAGGTACCACTTTATCCAGGATATGGTACAACGAGGAGCAATAAGGCTCCATCACATTAGGATTGATGAGCAAGTCGCCAATATTCTGACAAAGCCCTTGGGGAAGGTCAAGTTCTTGGCCTTCCGAGAACGACTTGGAGTCGTGGAGAGACCCTCTTATGAGGGTCCTGTATGAGATGGACATTGAGCTCTAGGAGCTTCGAGGGGCTTGGGGTACTTCTTGGAGCGATGAGCAACCATAGGGTGAGTGGTTCAACCTTCCCCTAGTGGTTTGCTGTGTATTGGGTGAGTGGTTCAGCCTTCCTCTAGTGGTTTGCTGTGTATTGGGTGAGTGGCTCAGCCTTCCCTAGTGGTTTGCTGTGTACTGGGTGAGTGGTTCAGCCTTCCCCTGTGATACCCCTCGGTGACATGTAGGTAGGATGAGTGGTTCATCCTTCTCCTGCTGAGACATCCTACCCATGCACTCTGGGACTCATGGGAAGTACCTCTCATTTGGCTAATGAGTAGGGAAATGAGGATAGGGACCATAGTACTACCGATGGACGCATCGTGTACTGCCGTACTCCCTATGCTAGGATGACCGATATTGATCTGGGATCAATTGGAATAGACTTCGGGTCAGTAAGTGTTGTATGAGATACTCTCTTTTGATTTGAACTGACTTCAGGTCAGTAAGAGTGGTATGACACACTCTCCTTTGATTGGTATTGACTTCGGGTCAGTAGAGAATCGTATGATACATTCTCGATCACTTCTTCTTCTTTATAGTTCAACAGAGCAGAGCAGAGTAGAGCAGTGCATTGATGGCAAAGATAGTATAGATTGGCAGATGGATTAGCAGATGGAGTTCTCCCTAGTTGAGAGGGAGTGTTAAAATTGACAACTAGGGCCAAACTCAACATGGGTCATCTTATTTATGACAGCTGATATTTTTCTTGGATTCCTCTCTCTGAGAGGTGTAGGATTGATCTAAAGGTCATTCGATTCTGACATGTACAAATGAAGTTATGAATTTATTTTGATTATGGTCAAATTGTCAAGGTTGGACAACAAACTTATGTAGGCTCAGAAGCCCAACAGTCACGTCTATTCATCCTCAATGTTGCATATAAATAGAAGGTGACCTAGCCTCATTTGGACACACTCATCTTCACACTTCTCTCTCTCTCCTCATTGATTGGGTACGGATTTATGGGCCTGTCTCTCTCTCCACATGTTCGAAATTTCAGGTGGCTGAAATTTCAGGAGAGCGAAATTTCAGGAGGCCGAAATTTCAAGAGACCGAATTTCTAGACAGTTTGACCAAGTGTTGACCTCCTTTGACTGCGTTTTTGTGAGGGCTATCTCTGTTTGGGCAGGCCGCATTTATGGGCACATAAATCGAGGCTAAACATTGACTCTTGACCAGCGTTGGCTGCAGCGAGCGCTGATCGCAGGTGGGCTGTTTGACCAAACTTTGAATGGGCTGAATTTGACTATTTTGAGGGTTGTTTTATCTTGCTGTTTGGAGGCCGAAGTTGACTGAAGTTGACCGATTTGCTGAGGGTCAAATCTGCCCTGTTGACCAGCGTTGACTTTTCTGGTTAGGGCTCTTTTGTTGCTGTTATAAATTATCAGATTTGTAAATTGTACTATCTCTTTTTGCTGAACTATTGAAGACTAAAAGAAGATTTGATCAAGGGTTTCCCCACATTGGGGTTTGTCCCTGGCTGGTGCCACATCTTGTGTCCTCTTGTCTTGGCTTGTCTTCTATTGTTTATGTTTATGTTCTATCTGCATTTTACTATCATGTTGATGTGATTGCTAATCTGAATATTGATACTGGGCTAATAAAGAAATTGAAGTAAAATTGCTCTACAACATAGAACATACCATTTTTGCCTAAAATTAACACTTTTGCTAGCTGCTTGAGAATTTATTTTAGGTTGTTTGTGTGGCTAGACATAATGACTTCAACTGATATGTTAAAAATGAAAAATTGTAGCTTTAGAGAAAATTTTGCATTCATTATTTGTGCTCTAGCCTCCAAATATCTTGTTTATATTATCCTAGATTAAGTTTGATGATTTTTCCAAATCTATATGATGCAAGTTGCAACTTTGAGTCTGCGAGAGCAAGGCAAATAGTAGCTTTTGTTTTATCATCTTTGTTCTACCATTCCAATAATTTATTTGGATATGTTGGTGATTTCTCAGTTCCTTTTACAATTTCCATAGCTTTTTGTTCAGTTTTTTTTTTTTAATTTAGGTACTTTGCATTACATCAAATGAGGATTACACAGACCAATTTTTTATTGCTACTGGTCTATTCGAAGGAAAACCAGACTAGCAATATATGTTCAAAGTCTCGAGGTTGTTAAGACCTCGTCTAACTAGAGCATCTTGTAAATAGAAACTTCTAAAAATAGGCTATCTGTGCCAGACCTTGACATACATCGACATGAGAAGACAAAAATATTACTAGTGCTGCAAGCGAAAAACCAATGAGTCATAACAACTATTGGGCAGGATCTCCAGGCATCTGCGTTGGTTGGTCATTACCTTCATTTGAGGAGAAGGAGATGTTGGCTGATCTCCTAGCTAGAATGGTTAGCTTGCTGTCAATACTGTCAATTTTTTCCTCCAGCTCCGCTAATCTAATAGAATCCTCCCATTGAGTCCTCCTGTACCTCCCTATGCCACTTGCAATATTCAAATGACGTTAACCTTGTGTTGTCTTCGTGCCATGATCGATGAAGTGACGAGAGTGCATGCAATTCGCCAAGTATAGTGGGAAGCCCCCTTTCGTGTGAGTTGGCATCATATCAAGGTGGCGAGGGGGGGAATGCCCGCTCCTGGACACCCTCCTTGGGGGATAAGGTCCTTCGTAGCTAGATCTTGACAGTGACTTTGAATGGATTCTGGAATGGCTTCACTCCAATGCAAGTCAAGGGGATGAGCTATCTGAGTCCAAAATTGGATAGCTTGTTAGCTAGTTTGTTTCCATCTTTGTGGACATGAGAGAGGAGGGGAGCTATGATTTTTGCTAGGATTTTTTGTGGTATTACCTATTCGAGCTTCCAACCTCCAACTCTTAGAGACTTCAGAAGGGTTTGATCAAAATCGGATTTTTGCAAAAGATATTGATAATGGTCTTGGAATCTCCTTCAATAATGAGCTTGTGAAATTGTTTGCAGATTGCAATTGAGAGACTCTACTATAATGCCCAGATTTCAACAACATTATTAGTGTTGAGGCCTATGGCACCTACATAAACATGTAGAATTTTCCAATTAGTGCTACGACATACTCCACCATAACTAGGTTGACTTGCATTTCCTTTCGAGGCCTCGTTGAAGTGAAGTTTGATGAAGTGCTCCGGGGGGGGGGACCAAAAAGAAGAGCTGGAAGGGAAGAAATTGGGGACAAAGGTGTTGAAAATGTAACTAATATCAATGTTCATAATTGTTGTTTAGCTCATGACATGATGTAATCCATATGTATTTGTTAAAAGGAGAAAATAAAATTATTGAAAAGATCAAAAGAAAAATTATTTTTAAAAAGCATGGGTTTCATGCTTATTCTATTTATGTTTCTAGCTCCAAGCACCCATTGTGTGCTCCTAGGGTTGAGTCACGAGTCATTGTCCTTGTCATTATGTAATAAACCCTTCTTGGGATTTTTGTATCAAGAAAGAAATTTGTATTTGTATCAAAATTGTAAGTTTACCCTCCTCCACCAAGTCGGCCTCAACTCCCATCAAGTCAACCTCATGAAGGGAACTCGACCTCACAAGAAGACTATATATAAGTAGTGCATTCGACCTATTGAGCATCCAAGCAAGACAAGTTCGATTTGCAATCCTTAGAAGTGCGAAGACAACAAAGAAGGAATGTAAAAGGCTTGAAGAAGGAAAAACCCTATTGAAGGAAGGAGGAACACTAGGGAAGGAAAGAAAGCAGTTTTCTATTGTTTCTAGACCACATGTACGAAGATTCTGAGTTGCAGGAGGGGCTGAAAATTGCAAGTCTACAGTATAGGCCGAAGTTTTGATGCAGGAGGCTGAAATTTGTGATTGAAGCAAGATTGAAGAGGGTTGACTCTTGTTCACTAGAAGCTAATTTTTGTTATCTTGAAAGGGATTTCTTGGGAGGCTGACTTGGTGGATTGGAGGAAGTCTTATTGTAGGTCAAAGGGTCTTGGTTGTCTCATTTGATTTTGCTCTTGAAGAAGAGGAGAATTTTTGAATTTTCCCCTAGAAGAGGGGTTTTGCCCTGGTTGAGAGCCTATATCCCTTGTCCTTGTTGTTTTGATCTTCATGCACTTATGTTTTGGTAATTGCTTGATGATAAAAAGATAAAAGAAGACATAAAAGCAGATAATCAGAATACAAAGAAATCACAAGTAATTATCAAAATAAGAAAATCTATCTTCCCTTCTAATTTTCTAACATGGTTCTATAGCTAAGGTGAAGTAGAAGAGGAAAAAGGCAACTTGAAGGTTAATTGCTCTCATTAAGGTTCAAGAAAGGATTCAAGATAGATCATAAGGAGTAGAAAAGTGTTTATCTATTAGGAGGAAGAAAGTTTTGGGTAATCATATTCAAGTCTTGGTTTACTATAAGCTACCTTGAAGAAGAGAACCTATTGAAGGCTACAAAGATATCTAGTAAGGGTGACATTAACAAGTATACCTATGGCATCATCAATGAAATCTGGGAACAAACTTCAAGGAGCTTCTAACTTTAGAGCATGGAAGAAAAGGACGAAGCAAGAAATGAAGTATTGGATTTAGTACAAGGAAAAGTCAAAGAACCAACTGATGATGATAGAAAGGAAAAGTACAATGAAAATGACATTATAGCCATGAGCCTCATTGTGGATGGAATTAAAGACAACTTGATTCCCTACATATCCACACTAAATACTTTAAAGAGCATGTATGATGCCCTTTACAAGCTATTTACAATCAAGAATATTGGACAAGTGGCAAGTCTAAAGAATGAACTACGAACTGTCAAGATGACTAAGGATGATGTAGTGTCTTCTTATTTTGTAAGGATTTCCCGTATAAGAGATGAACTACAAGTAGTTGATGAAATTATCCCTATAAGGAGCTTGTGATTGCTACCCTACTAGACTACCAAAGTCTTGGAATGCCTTTGCCGTTGGAATTAGTAGTTGGAAATGTGTACTGCTTGTGCTCAAGAAGAAGCTCATCTTGTATAAGTAGGTGGAAAGCAAGAAGATGAAGAGAACACCACCTCAAATGCCTATTCTACTCATTTTAAGAAGAATGGACGAAATAAGAAGTTTAAAGGGTCAAAGAAAAATTATCATGGGAAGATTGACCTTTCTAAAATAGAATGCTATCATTTTCACGAGATGGGACACTATAAGAACCAATGTCTCGAGAATCCTGAGAACAAGAAGAGAGAAAGTGACCAAGCTACAATTGCAGTTGATGATGTTCCACCAAAGAAGACCAAAATTGAGGAGTCTGAGGTCAAAGACTTATTGTATTGAGTCTTTAGGGATGTTATCCCTTATATATCCTTTTGTTTATAGTATAGGTTACTATTTTAGGCCTTGTAGAATTTCTCTTATGTTTGACTCTAGGATTAATCTTTCTTTTTGATTCCTAGGGTTTATAGATCTAATATGTTTTGATAAGAAAAGTTTTAAGTTGTTTTAGATAAGTTGAAGAAATCCCTCGCAATGGTTGGATTGAAGTAAAGAAAAGAGGGAGCTTCAACTTTTCTCAAAATATAAGTACCCTGTTCTTTATTTCTTTTACATTATTGTTGATTTCCTCTATAAATCTAGCTTATTTTTGTTGCTTGATTATAATCCTTTCTCTTATTTTCCTTGGAAGAATGGTTCGCATGTATACTCTAAGGAATGCTTGTAATAAGGATTTTAGATAGATTCAGAGGGAGACTCGAAAGGAAAACTTGAACCTTGAAAGAAGCTTTGTTTGCAGAAGGAGCCTTTCAAGAGGAAACCCTACAAGGTTTATAGTAGAAGTAACTCAAGGTATGTTTAAGATTACAAGATATGTAGCAGGACTTCATCATTAAAGAAGGTACAATCATTTTGCCTTTAAAATTTGATTTATATTAATAACTCTCTCATTTCTAGGGTTTTGCTATAGAATCATGAAGATTCTTATATTATTAGGGTATTCAATTTCTAAGATTAAATCAACCCTTGTAATAACTATCTCTTGCTATTTGTTCATTTTGGTAAAACCCTAGTCTTTTGATTTTTAGGGTTTGTTGATGATATCTAGGGCATACAATAAAACCCTAGCTTTTTAGGGTTTGTTAATAATATCTAGTGTTTATGACAAAATCCTAGTAGAGGTTGATATAAGATCCTAGGGCATGAAAGTGGAACCCTAGGTGTAAATGCTTCCGCTATGGTTGAAACCCTAACATAGTTTAAGTTGTTGGATATCTAAGGTTTAATATTAAAGTTAGAGTTAATTTCATGCTCTTGTACATATATATTTGTGTGCTTGGTTGTACTTGTTGATGAGATTTGCAGGTACATAGTTTTCAAGAAGTTGTAAAGATGTATGTCTACCTCGTACTTGATGTTGACTTTATGATGATGTTGAAGATGTATGCCCACCTCATACTTGATGATGACTTTTGAACATGATGGAAAGAGGACGCTGCAAGAACCCTGATGACATTGAAGTTTACACTGATAATTGAAAGCGGACCTTATTGCCATATGAATATAAAGAATGATGTTCCTGAAGGTCGAAGTTCTTTGATGATATGATGATGTAAAAGAAAGAGCCTGTGTTGCTGGTAGAATATAGTTGTTAATAATGGACTTATCTCCCTAAGTTGAGAGGGAGTTTGGATGTATTTATTTTATGAAGGAAAGTGTATGTCCTATATAGTTGAGAGGGAGGATATGATTCTCTGCTTCATGTGTCATGCAGTTGTACGTCTAGTGAAGGACATGAGGAAAGAGTGAGATTGAAGAATGGCTAAAGCACTACTGATGGTTATTCGTGTTTGATGAAGTTGTGAACAAGACTCGGTTGTTTTGAGAAGTGTCGACACTGAGTTTGGTGCTGCTTGAGAAGTTGGAAAAGGAAGCTTCAATCAAGCTTTGTTTGGATATTGTGATAACCTAAGTAGCATCAATATGGTTGAGGTCTCCAGATTTTATGCTAGTAGATTGATAGTAAGAACCAGTATATTGGAAGTTTGATACTGGTTGGGGTCATCGAGCTACAATATGTTCTAATGGATGAACAAGTAGCTGATGTGTTGATCTCTCCCTGAGAAGTTTGAATATTTGATAAAGCATGCTTGTATTGATGGATATCTCTAATTTGGTTGAGAGGGAGAGGTGAGTACCTTAGGCTGCGTGCCCATATGATGGTACTTGGGAGGACATCTTGGCTTGGTTGGCATTGAGATCTCAGTTATAGTTTGGCCTTGATGATGTCGAGATCCCTGTGTGGGAGGGTATCTTGGTCTTGATGATATGGAGCTCTGTTTTAGTGTTGATATCTTGACCTTGATGATACCTAGATCCCTGTGAGGGTTGGTGTCTTGGCATGGAAGCCTAGATGGTATCTATATCCTGTTGGATTGATACCAGGGATGTAGCCTGATGGTACCTATAGTGGCAAGTTGCCTTGATGACACCTTAGTCTCTGTTAAGTTGGAGTCTTGGTAGGTAGCCTTGATGACACTTGTTTGATACCTTGGCAGTTTTTGGCCTTGATGGTATCTAACATTGAATATGTTGTTGTACTCTTCGTGGAACACTTCAAATTGAGGTCATCCTTGTACTACTGACTGAACAATTATGAATACCTCCCTAGTTAAGAGGGAGTGTTGAAAATGTAACCAGTATTGATCTTCATAATTGTTATCTAGCTCATGACATGATGTAATTCATATGTATTTGTTAAAAGAAGAAAAGAAAAGTATTGAAAAGATCAAAAGAAAATTTATTTTTATAAAGCATGGGTTTCATGCTTATTCTATTATGTTTCTAGGTCTAAGCACCCATTGTGTGCTCGTAGGGTTGAGTCATGAGTCATTGTCCTTGTCATTATGTAATAAACCCTTCTTGGGTTTTTTGTATCAAGAAAGAAATTTGTATTTGTGTTAAAATTGTAAGTTTACCCTCCTCCACCAAGTCAGCCTCAACTCCCATAAATTCGGCCTCATGAAGGGAACTTGATCTCACAAGAAGACTATATATAAGAAATGTTGAGCATCCAAGCAAGACAAGTTCAATCTGCAATCCTTAGAAGTGCGAAGACAAGAAAGAAGGAATGAAAAAGGCTTGAAGAAGAAGGAAAACCCCTAGTGAAGGAAGGAGGAACACTAGCGAAGGAAAGAAAGCAATTTTCTCTTGTTTCTAGGCCACACATGCGAAGATTTTGAGTTGCAGGAGGGGCCAAAAGTTGTAGGTCTACAGTAAAGGCCAGAATTTTGATGCAAGAGGCCGAAATTTGTGATTGAAGCAAGATAAAAGAGGGTTGATTCTTGTTAACTAGAAGCTGAGTTTTGTTATCTTGAAAGGGCTTTCTTGGGATAGAAGAGGGTTGATTCTTGTTAACTAGAAGTTGAGTTTTGTTATCTTGAAGGGGCTTTCTTGGGAGGTTGACTTGGTGGATTGGAGGAGGTCTTATTGTAGGTCAAAGGGTCTTGGTTGTCTCATTTGATTTGGTTCTTCAAGAAGAGATGAGAATTTTTGGGTTTTCCCCTAGAAGAGGGGTTTTGCCTTGGCTAAGAGCCTACATCTTGTGTCCTTTTTGTTTTGATCTTCATGCACTTATGTTTTGGTAATTTCTTGATGATAAAAAGATAAAAGAAGACATAAAAGAAGATAATAAGAATACAAATGCATCACAAGTAATTATCAAAATAAGAAAATCTTTCCGCCTTTCTGATTTTCTAACAAGCGGGAGTCCGCCACAAGGAATAGGGGGAGAGACCCATTTTGGTTAGAATGACCTTTTTAGGTTGATTGCATTCCCAATCTTTGGAGGACCAAGGAAGAGAAAAAATTGTTTCCCTTATTTTATTTATGATAGCTTGCCAAATAAAGTATGCGGAGGCCATGATATTCTTAAATGTTCGTCTGTTATGCTCCTTCCAAATATCCCATAAGATGATGAATCCATGGCTGAGTTGCCATGCTCTATTGGCAATGGGATTGGTAAAAGGGGAGTCACGCTGAAATTGTAGAGTGGAGAGGACATTATTTTGTATTCTATTGGTCTGTCGAAAGAGCACAATAAGGTGGTCCCAGATAGAAGCAGAGAAGCTGCAACTACTGAGAAGATGATTGGCATTTTCTAAATTGGAGAAACAAAGAACACAGATTGAGGGGCTCTGCAAACTAGGACTTTGAAGCTTGTCCCATGTCAAAGTTTTGTTCAATAATAGAAGCCACAAAAAAGGAGCAATTATGAGCCATTGTTTGAGATTCCATATCTTATGCCATTTGCCTTGATCATCCTCATTGATGTTTCTTGTGAGAGAACTACAAGCTTCATAGACATTAAAATTGCCTGAAGGACAATAACCCCAACGAAGAATATCATTTCCCTCTTTAATCACAATTCTCTGTTTGCTAATTCTTGCTTGATAATTGTTATTTCTTGCATGACTTCCAATTGTACCATTTGGAAGTGTAGGGGGACGAGTCCCAGTTTTGTCCAACTAAGGTTTGACAGCTAGATAAGAGGGAGTCTCTGGGGCCACGAGTCATCCCAAAACAATGCATTGTTCCTGTTTTTGATTTCCCAAAAACAATGCTCTTGGACAAGATGTTTGTTGCTCCAAGCAACATTTTAGATATGAGAACCCTTGATATTGCCTGTCATTTTGATGGGCTGAGATTCCTGGGTATCGGGGGAATACATTGTTTCCACATTTTGCTTCATAAATCCTCGAGGTTTTTGATCCATCTCCACTAGGTTTTAGCACTTAAGGCTCTGTTGAGTGTATCTGGGTTGTAGAGACCAACGACTCCTTTTTCGGATGACAAATTTTGTCCCATGCAACTAGAGACCATTTTTGGTCTCTTTTGGTTCCCCCCTAGAGGAAGTTGCATTGAATATTTCTGATCTTGTTTAGGATGGTTTTGGGGGCTGCCATTGCTGAGAGAAGATAGGTGGGGAGGGATTGTGTAGTAACCTAGGAAAATTTTTGCCCTAGGGTTTCAGAAACTAGGGTTTGTGGTGAGACAAATAAATCATTTAGTAGTGCAATATAATAGGATCCACAATAGTCTAACAAAAATACAACCTCACTTGCTGATTCAATAAAAAATAACACTGTTCATCCAATCAACAATATTATTGTTCATCCAATCAACAACTAATCAACAAAAATTTCCAAGTCCACAGAAGGTAGCCAATGAACAATTCTACCAAAGTTCAGGATTGCATGTACAAATCTGGAAAGTAGAGCTAGTGTTTCTTCCAAATTCTAACCAACAGACTTAAAGGGGTACCCTTAGACCGAAATCTACTATAGAAAGATCAGTATTGAATGTAAGATTTGTTGTTTCCCCTTTTAAACCATTTCCAAGAACTCATCTGCCTCAAGATCGATACTATCTCTAGGGGGATTCTGGTCTGCCCAATCTCCAATCAACCTCCAAACAATCTTCTAAGGAAGTTTGACTCTTTTAGGATACCTTTGTTTTGCCTAGAACTCATCAATTGCCTTTGATTTACTATTCAACCTTAAGAGATATGACGTCCAACTCTAGGAGGGTTTTGGCCTACTGTAGAATGGTTTGAACTCACAAGGATTTAGGCCTTAGAAAGGTTGTGAATGTTTGGCTGCCCAGTGCTTTAATTTGACCTTAGGAATTTCTTCTAACTCAGGAGTACTTCACTCTATCAGCCTCAGGGATTGCGGCTTGCTTCAGAAATGTTTCCACAAAGATTTGGCCACCAGAACTACAGTCTGTCCAGACAATTAGCCTTTGAAGAATTTGTCTAACCTCATAGATGTGCCTTAAGATACCTTGTTGTTCCTTGGATGATGAATTTCCCTGTTGCCAGAACAATTAGAAAAATAAAATAAAACTAACTAGTGTGGAATCTTTCACCACTGAAATTAGTAGAAGAGAAGGGGTCTTAGAACCCTCAGAGCTCCAACTTAAGAAATCAGGTGATTTGTGTTGAGAAATCTAGGGCATTAGCATTAGGTGATTTCTCTTCAATTAGTGGTTGCTTGTGAATGTTTTTTACTTCTTTAGATTAGGATCTTCTTCTTCTTAGTTTATTAGTGTTCTTCTTCATCAAACAGTAACCAATGCATGAACATAAATAGACAAGAGACACAAAATGTAGGCTATTTGCCAGGGCCACACAAATTATTCTTATAGAGATTCTATTTGATGAATACCAAGACCTAGACCCTTGACCTATTAGCCACTCCAAGACCAAGACACTAGTTCTCTGTCTTCTATTTTTCCTTCTTGACTCCTCTTCCTCTTCAACCTTCTTAATCTTGAGATCATCTCCTCAATGAGCTGTAGATACACTAGAGATGGCATCGAGACATGTCAATGTAGTGTCACCAAAATGTGACCACTGTAGTAGCACCAAAATGCTGTGATAGATCCCAGAACAATAGCTTCTTCTTCAAAGCACCACATAATGGTCTTCCTCTGTTGTAACCTCAAGACCCTTATCTTATGAAACAGATCTTTTGTTGTGCCCTAAAAGGACCCTCACTATTCCTCCATCGATTATGTGAGTTCCTTCTTTGCATCTGACTTTTATCTCTTCCTTTTGCTGTGACTATGATCAGAATCTTAGAGAGGTCTGAGCCTTACTTATTGTGATTAACCTTAAACACAAACTTGCTGTCCCTCCCTTACCCATCCAAAAATATCAACAATGTCACTAAACTGTTGACTGTACTTCATCATCGAAATTTTAGAGGAATCCGAACTTCTGTGCTGTGATAATGCGGAGACCTTGCCCACCTATTTATGGTGGTTTGTCCCATATAATAAGCTGACCTATGTGAAAATTCCTATCCTCAAGGAACCCCTACTGCCGAAAAAAACTGAATTTACTTCTCCTACTTGATTTTAATATACATTATCAAGTTATTTTCTGAACACTGAAGTAAATTACTTCTGCAGCCTACACTACTTTAATATTTGATTACATGAAACATAAAACTGAGCAAAGAACAAGATACATAGGACACAATTATTTTTGGACAAAATAGTCCCCGAAAAAACCCAATGCGGGAAAACCGGTGCAACAACTCTGAGGGTTTTCTATTATTAAGCAGTAATTCTGAATACAATGTTGGATGCCCTCCCGATAATCCAGTGACAGAGAAAATACAATGGTGGAAAACTGAGTGAGTTTTACCTCACTTCACCGGGCAGATTCTGGCTAATCCGGCAGCAAAACTAGCTAACCCGGGTATCTCTGCGCTGGCCCTGCGTAGGCACTGTGTCAGCCTTACAGGTTTTGTGTCAGATCTACGCTGTCTCTTCTGCCTATTGCATCAAAGTTCCCGGCTGTTCCGGCAATTCCTCGGTAATTTCGACTTTCTGCGTGAGGACAGCTATTGCTTCTGCGCTGGCCCTTCGGGCTCTGCGTCAGGCCTGTGTGGGCCTAGATTGGCCCAACGTTAGTCCTTCTAGCTGCTGCGCTTCCTCCACTAGCTTCTCTCCGCCTCTTTGTTGATACTCCTGAACTATCCTTGCCCCTCTGCTGCAGAATGGTTACCTAGTTCGAATTTCTCAGCTTCCTAGCCCCAGAAATCGAACTCCAGATCAATTCGTTCTCTCCATGTGTGTTTCTAAATGAACTCCAAGCCTCCTTATACTTTTCTCGTTGAGACTTTAGTGACTGAGATTAAGCTCTAATCAACGGCTAAGATTAAAACTTGACTTGATCTGCCTTCTAGATCATTCTCACCCATATTTTGATTAATACCCATTAATACTTTAATTTTCCTAAGTTTATACTTAGGAACCCCATTAAAAATATTAATTATTTTAATAAAATACAACCTGGGTGGAATTTCACCAAACGGTTTCCGGGTTCTTTAGAACTAGTGCCTTAGACTCTCCACCAATTTTCATGGTTAGAGCACATATGATGCTACCAAAAACTAACACTCCCTCTTAGTGAGGAATGTTCTCTAGAAATGATGTCCCACTGGATGTTGCTTTGTTATGAAGCATCTCCTTTCCGCATTATTGCTGCCACCAACACTGTGCTGTTGCTGCAACTGTACTACTACCCATGACACTGCTACTGCCACTGCTGCATCTGTATGACAACTCCCTCTCAATTGCTGCATCTGCTAGCACTACCATTGCTAACACTGCATTCGTACTGCAACTTAGTTGTTGAGAGAAGCAACTGAAAAACATCAAAAATTACTGAACTTAACTATGTTCAACTTGATACCATGAATGTTTGAATCTCACTGCTACTAGTCTCTGACCCTCTGAATCTTTTGTGTTGCTACTGACTTCTTCGTTGTGCCATCTTCACTACTGCCAACCTTGCTCTGCGCTGATCAGTCTCTGGTCTCAGGCTACTGCATCTGTCTCTCCAAACAATCCACTGCATCATCTGACACTAAGTCCATCTCGCTACTGCTGAATCTTGGGCTCCCGTAGCAAGGAATTGATCTAAGAGGTGGAATCCTCAAGGATCCACATGTAGTCCACATGTAGTCCTCCTGACTACAGCTCAATATCGCCCCATTTCCCTCCTGGAGATGCATGGGCACTCATGGCAAACTCATCTTCGTCAATTTTTGCTAGAGCAGCCTTAGGATCATGTTTCTCATCCTTATCCTTTTGCTTCAAAGGACACTGGGATGCAAAGTGGCCCATCTCGCCACATCTGAAACATTTCACCTTCGAAATGTCCTTCTTCCGCTTCTGCTTCTACTGTCCCTTTGATGCTAGAGTTGCGTTCTCCTCCTACTCCTTGGTCTTCGTGTCACTCCCACTGCTGCCATTTAGGTTGACCTTTACCAGGTCCCTCCTTAATTCCTCTTGTTGAAGGGCTGCTCACATCTCCTCCTATGAAGGTAGTCTTTCCCTGCCCAATATACTTTGGACGAAGACTTGCCATTCATCCAAGACTACATTCAGGGTTGTCCTTACCATCGCAGTAGACTGAGGAGTAGACCCCACTGCAACAAGCTGGTCTCTGGTGTCTTGAAGACATTGAAGATAGGAGTTAGCCCCTTCTCCGTTCTGCATCAATGTCTGCTGCAACTTTTGTTCTAGGTACATCTTCCGCTGTTCGGAAGAACTTTCATACATTGAAGACAAAGCTTCCCACATTCTTGGGCTGTATCTTTTCCCTGCAAGTGTGAGACCACATGATCTCGAACTCCATCGAGTATGAACCTCTTTGCCTTCCCCTGCTCGACCTTGTACTTCTTCTTCTGATCACTGTCAGCAAGAATAACCACAACACTCTTGATGTAGGCTTCGAGATTGTACTCCTCCAGAACATCTAAGATTCTAGTGTTCCATATGACATAGTTGGAAGCTCCTTCCAACCTGCCCTGATCTATGGGATGCCATCTCACCCAAACTATCGAACTGACTCCTCCAGTCATTGCTCAACGCTGCTGCCCGACAAGTGAGAAATTTGAACTTTTTGGCGAGAAAAGTTCTCTGAGGAGAAAATTCCCCTTCTATGTGTCTTCGTTCTTTTCCGACGGGTTTCTATAACGATAGAAACTGTGCCCTTCAAGCACTGTGTTGAGGCTTTGCGTCACTCCCTTTGCCTCTGCAAGCTCACAATAGGAAATCGTACCTCTCAGTCGACTCACTCAGAGAGAGATTTCCTTGGAATCTTTGCTTCCTGGCAAGGACTGCGCAATCCCTTCAGGGGGGTTCGAATTGCTGGCAAGTGCAACTTTTGGCCTCTCTGCTCAGTGCTAGATTTGCTCTTCCTGTTTCAAAATCAATGCTTTGATACCATGTGAAAATTCCTATCCTCAAGGAACCCCTACTGCAGCAAAAACTTAATTTACTTCTCCTACTTGATTTTAATATACATTATCAAGTTATTTTATGAATACTGAAGTAAATTACTTCTGCAGCCTACACTACTTTAATATTTGATTACATGAAACAGAAAACTAAGAGAAGAGCAAGATACATTGGACACAGTTATTTTTGGACATAATAGTCCGCGGAAAAGCCCAATACAGGAAAACCAGTGCAACAGCTCTAAGGGTTTTCTATTATTGAGCAGTAATTCTGAATACAATGCTGGATGCCCTCCCAACAATTTTGTGATAGAGAAAATACAATGGCAGAAAACTGAGTGAGTTTTACCTCACTTCACCTGGCAGATTTTGACTGATTCTGTAGCAAAACTGGCTAACCCCGACTATCTCTACGCCGGCCTTGCGTCAGCCTTACAGGCTCTGCATCAGCTTTGCGTTGTCTCTTCTGCATATTGCGTCAACCTTCCTTGCTGTTCTGGCAGTTCCCCAGTAGTTCTGGCGTTCTGCGTGAGGGCAGCTACTGCTTCTGCGCTAGCCTTTTGGCTTTGCGTCAAGCCTGCGTGGGCCTAGATTGGCCCAATGTCAGTCCTTCTAGCTGCTGTGCTGCCTCCACTAGCATCTCTCTGCCTCTCTGTCAATACTCTCGAACTATCCCTGCCTCTCTGTTGCAGAATGATCAACTAGTTCAAATTTCTCAGCTTCCTAGCCCCAGAAATCGAACTCCAGATCAATTCGTTCTCTCTGTGTGTGTTTCTAAATGAACCCCAAGCCTCCTTCTTATACTTTTCTCGTTGAGACTTCAACGGCCGAGATTAAGTCTCTAATCAACGGCTAAGATTAAAACTTGACTTGATTCGCCTTCTAGATCATTCTCACCCATATTTTGATTAATACCCATTAATACTTTAATTTTCCTAAGTTTAGACTTAGGAACCCCATTAAAAATATTAATTATTTTAATAAAATACAATCTGGGTGGAATTTCACCAAACGGTTTTTGAGGTTCTTTAGAACTCATGTGCTTCAGCCTTTCCACCAATTTTCATGGCTAGAGCACATCTGATGCTACCAAAAACTAACAACCTATACATCTGAATAGGTGTGTCTCCAAATATATGAGCCAACATGAGTCCTTTTCTCTGTTTTAAGGCCGATTTGAAGAGGAGTATTAGTGCTTGTTGTTGGAGGGCTATTTGACAATGCTATTGACTCATATATATTTGACACATGCCCAAGAAGGGTTCTTTATACATGACATTGACTCTTTGACTCTAATGATAAATCCCTGGGCTCTCAATGGGAGCCAACTAGATAAAAACTCTTTCTCATGAAACCCATGAAGCAAGGCATTACAAAAATAATTTTATCTTCTTCTTTTCATCATTCATAAAGATCATAATTACATGTCATTATGAAGACAAAACCTAGTTACACTTTACAACACTCCCTCTTAACTAGGGAGGTATTCATAATGGTACTTGGTCATTCTCAATCTGAAGAATTTCTCATAAGAAGAATCGGATTGCTATCCCATTTGTCTGGCATCATATCAACCAACATTGTCACATAGCAAGGCCTTGAATAACAACTCTATGCACTTGATCAGAGCACAACAAGGTTGCACGAAACGGGGAAACGGGTACGAGTTTCTGAAACGGGAAGCGATACGAAACGCGACCTCCCCAAATTTTGGAAACGGGGAAACGCGAATATATATATATATATATATATATATATATATTAGGAATTTAAGAAATATGTGCAATCATAAAGCATATATGATACATTCTAATTTATTACATTATGATAAAATTGTCAATTGTCAATGCATAGACTATAAGTATCTAAATTTACATCACATTTACTCATGAATAATCACATAATGAAAATAGAAATATCCAAAATCAGCCACGAGAAATTTCTAATTTTTTGTCTCGTGGTTGATTGGGAGTCTCCTCCTACATAGTCGAATGACCTTAGTGATCTTGATTAAATACAAGTTTCATACCCTAGTACCCTACATTCTCTTGATTATTGGGAGTCTCCCCTGCATAGAGGGCTTTGTTCTCTCGATTAAATACAAGTTCTATACCCTAGTACATGATAAAATCCAATGGAAACATTGAAATCCCCCCAATCCTGAAATCCTGAAAAACAGATAAGTCTGCTGGATTTTGAGTAAGATCTAAAATTCTACTTTCTCCATATGAAATCCAATGACGACGAAACCACTCTCAAACATCCTGAGTCATTTCATGGTAATGTTAAAAATTTAAGTAAAAGGATGAAAATGAAAAATAAAGGAGAATATCACTTTTACTTTAAGAATTTAACATTACCATGAACTGCATATCAACACTAGGGCAAACAAATGTAAGAGATCTACATTAGAAAAAAAAAATTAAAAAACAAATGTTTTTTTGGGGGAAACGTGGCCTGTACGGCCTGGAAACGCGTTTACGGCCGTATGGCCACGTTTCTGTTTCGGGAAACGTGGCCGTACGGCCGGAAACGCGTTTCCAGGCCGTACGGTACGGGGAAACGCGTTTCGTTTCGTTTCCCCTGGCGAAACGCCTCCTAGGGCCACGTTTCCTGCAACTTAGGAGCACAATGCTGGCGAGACCAATGATTCATAGACACCATAATCATTGTCTCTCAAGGTACATACTCCACCCGGGTGTTCACAGAGTATGACCTACTTTGGACTATTCTTATCTTGGATAGCCAGTCCTCAAAGAATATCGGTCCACGACTACTCTTATCTTGGATGCCCTATCTCATCCTCAAAGAGTATTAGATGCCAAATGATTACCCAATCCTCCATTCTGTCTTCCCAGGTGAAGACCAGAATGATGTGTCTATCTCTCCCTCTCAATTAGGGAGGACATATCAATTCCAATAACGGAATGTACTCATTCCTATGGAAGGAATGTACCTAAGCTCCCTCTTAGCTTAGGAATTTCCAAGTTTCTTCCAAGTAAGAAACTTGTTTTCAGGCTCCCTCTTAATTAGGGACCTACATCAGCTCCTCAACCAGCTACTTGAAGAGCTCCTTCCTTTGATGTCATGAATTTCTTTGTCAAGGAGTCTTCATCTTTTTGGCTTCTTCATAGGGCATAGACCATCGATCACTTTCATCCATGGGCCAGTCATGTCATTATTCCTTTCATCAGAAAGTGATCTATTAGTCTTCATCTGGTCTTGCTTCATGTCATGTTGCCTTCTTCATGCCATATTTTCCGGAAGGATCTTACATCCTTCTATATGGTCCTCTTGGAAGTCATCCACATTTCTTCCTTTTGGCAGTCCTGCATAAGTCCATTCAGATATTTATTCAAAAATCAAAATTGCTTTTGTGATGGTCTTTCATCATGACATCTTCCAGTTTGCATCAACATCCTGCATACATGTTGACATATCTCCCAAAGATATCCATTGTCAAGGGTCTCCATCTTTTCCAGATTTCCATCAGAGCCTTCACATATTTCTGGGAGATTTCCTAGTCAAATCTTCTTGGTCTTCTGGATGTTGATTGCCTTTACCATGGCTGCAAATCTCACGATATCTTCCTTTCTTTCTTCACACATTTCATTTCATTCCCAGGAGCTTCCAATCAAAGTTCCTCAATTGTAGTCAGCCACCTCATACTTCATACGAGGACATATTATGTTGATTTAATCTAGTGCGACCCATGCCTTCCGACATCTTTTTATAGGAGGAGATTCCTAACCTTTGATCATGCTTCCCAAGATAGAATCGTGATCCATGTTACTTGCAACCATATAACACGACTTTATAATAATTAATACAAGCATACATACCTCATTTACCTTTAGGTCATCTAGGCTTCTCTCAACATCTTTCTTGATTGAAAAGATCTGCTACATCTCTTATGTCATCATAACATCATCCCATGAATTCCACAAGTTGGAGTTCTTGATGAAACACTTGCTTCCTCTCTAGATTGGTGAACCCTTCAGTGAGGATTCCATCAGAGAATCTTGAGGATCTTTCATATCCCTATCCAACAGATGTTTGCTTTTGACTTGATGTATAATGAGACTTGTCTTAGATGACTTCTTCCTTTTCAATGAGGTTGCCAAGAGCTATAACCCTCACAATTGTCTGCCATAGATTTTGTTCCAGCCGTCCTTCATGTTTTCACTATGGTGATATCACGAGCTCTTGCTTCTAATGCTTTTCCTCTTTCAACTTTCTCCACTTCTTTGGTGAAGTGGATTTCTTCTCTATCTTCCTTGTTATTGCCCTTCTTGTACTTAGGACAATCTTTCCTATAATGCTTATAGCATTGAATCATAGCTATGAGGACCAAATTTACCAAAATTCCCTTTCCTTCCTGCAAATGTTTGAGTCCTTTCACTTTAATCTTCAACACTTTTTTCCCTCAATTTGTCTTCTTCTATTTTGCATAGAAACCACAAGTTGATGAATGGGATAGCTTTCTTATCCTCATAGACATTGGTTACCTTGTTCATCAATGGGTGCATTTAGAACAATGAGGATTATCTCTCCTAGATCTTGCAATTGAGATTTTATGAAGATAACCCTTTATCCTTTGATACCTTCAATTTGTGTAGATCAGATCTAAGTGATTTATCGTATCTTCAAAGAGTAGTTCTACCAGTTTATCATATACTATTTCTTTGATGTCTCCAATATTGCTATATGAGGGGACCTCTCATAAGAATCCCTTTCCATGTATTAAGAGGAGACCTTTTCATTTACATGTTCAATGACTTCACTTTCTTCGAGGACTATGTCTATCCTCCTTTTTCCATGCAAGGAATTTCGATGACCCAACTAGTTTATAGATCTCCTTGCAAAACAAAGTCATTTTACCAAATTTGATTATAGAATGAAACATACTTACTTGACAAGTGAAGATGAAATCTTCAACTTGATCACTTTGATGGTGGTTGAAGAAGATGTATTTGTGCCCATTTTGGATGATCTTCTTCCAAATGAAAAGCCCTTCTTTAGTAAAGGAATTTGCTCCTTTTATGATGTCAACGCCTTTAGATGGTGATTGATGAGGACGTTTTGATGCTTCCTTGGATGATCTTCTTCAAGGATAAGGAGGGGATCCTTGCTGCAATGATAGGGTGCTTGCCTTATAGCTTTTGAAGATGATAATGCCTTCTCACCTTCGAGATGCTTCGAATTCTTTGGTAGTGAATGAATACAGATAAAAAATACTTCTAGGATCTCCAAGATGATGTGATCTTAGTCCTAGAAATGCTTCTCTATATTTTGGGCTGCCTTGCTTTGTAGATCTCTTCATCTTGATGAGGGTCTTTGTTGTCTTTTACTAAAGACTATTGGATCCAAC
The DNA here is from genome assembly GCA_031772625.1 of Pinus tabuliformis. Classification (NCBI taxonomy): domain Eukaryota; kingdom Viridiplantae; phylum Streptophyta; class Pinopsida; order Pinales; family Pinaceae; genus Pinus; species Pinus tabuliformis. Next base: position 744,629,079 of record CM062816.1, on the reverse strand, counting down.
ACTTTTGCTGGTGTAGACTTCTAGTTGCCTTGATTTGTAGATCTATTCACCTTGAGTAGAAATAAGGCTTTGGCCTCAATTATTTGGTGGTCCCAAGACTTCTTTTGAAGTAGACTTCCTCCTTTGATCTAGGGTTTGATTCTTCAATTTAGATCCTTCGCTTTGCTTTGATGCCGTCCTTGAAACTCGATCCTTAAGTGTCTCTTTGATTAGATGCCCTTCCTTAACTGTCACCTTAGCTCCGATACCATGTCGAGAAATCTAGGGAATTAGCATTAGGTGATTTCTCTTCAATTAGTGACTGCTTGTGAATGCTTTTTACTTCTTTAGATTAGGATCTTCTTCTTGTTAGTTTATTAGTGTTCTTCTTCATCAAACAGTAGCTAATGCATGAACATAAATAGACAAGAGACACAGAATGTAGGCTATCAGCTAGGGCCAAAAGCTCTTACTCTTTGAGAGGAAAACCTGCACAAATTCTTTTTATAGAGATTCCAATTGACGAATACCAAGACCAAGACCGTTGACCTATTAGCCGCTCCAAGACCAAGACACTAGTTCTCTGTCTTCTGTTCTTTTCTCCTTCTTGACTCCTCTTCCTCTTTGACCTTCTTAATCCTGAGATCATCTCCTCAATGAGCTGTAGATACACTAGAGATGGCACCGAGACATGTCAATGTAGTGTCACCAAAATGTGACCACTGTAGCAGCACCGAAATACTGTGATAGATCCCAGAACAATAGTTTCTTCAAAGCACCAGACAGCGGTCTTCCTCTGCTGTAACCTCAAGACTCTTATCTTATGAAACAAAACTTCTGTTGAACCCTAAATGGACCCTCGCTGCTCCTCCATCGATTACGTGAGTTCCTTCTTTGCATCTGACTTTTATCTCTTCCTTTTGCTGTGACTATGATTCGAATCTTAGAGAGGTCTGAGCCTTACTGCGATTAGCCTTAAACACAAACATGCTGTCCCTCCTTTACCCATCCGAAAATCTTAGAGATGTCACCGAACTGTTGACTGTACTTCATCACTGAAATTTGAGAGGAATCTGAACTTCCGTGCTGCGATAATGCAGAGACCCTGCCCACCTATTTATAGTGGTTTGTCCCATATAATAAGTTGACCTATACATCCGAATAGTTATGTCTCCAAATAAATGAGCCGACATGAGTTCGTTTCTCTGTTTTAAGGCCGACTTGAAGAGGAGTATTAATGCTTGTCGTTGGAGGGCTATTTGACAATGCTATTGACTCAAATACATTTGACACATGCCCAAAAAGGGTTCTTCAAAGTTCATACATGACATTGACTCTTTGACTCTAATGATAAATCCTAAGGCTCTCAATGGGAGCCAACTAGATAAAAATTCTTGCTCATGAAACCCATGAAGCAAGGCATTACAAAAATAATTCTATCTTCTTCTTTTCATCATTTACAAAGATCATAATTACATGTCATTATGAAGACCGAACCTAGTTACACTTTACAACAATTTGATCCACAATTGATGATGATTCATTTGATCTCAACTTTTCTCTATTTATATTTTCCGTGGGCATTTTATTGCATTTTCTTTCTTGAATCTCTCTCTAGTAGGTCATTGCATTTGTATTGACTGATCATTGATCACTGAGCAAGCTATTGGGTTAAAGAGCACAGCACACCATTGCAGAAATCTGGTTTCACTTCTTGATTGGCATTCTCTTATGTTAGCCTCTTAATCTTCGGTGGTTCTCTAGCCAAGCTATAGATCTTGCTTAAATGACCAAATCTCCCTTGGTATCAGAGCCTAAGATAATTTGAAGGAGAGTTTTCATTGCAGGAGAAAATTAAGATTCTGTGGGGATTAATTCACTGCTCTTCTTGCTTGTGCACTCATCCTGGGGATCACCGGAAAGTCTAGCCTTCTCCAGTGAGTTATCTACTACCAAATTCCTGTGTGTAGCATCTCACACTATTTGAATCTGTGCAAACAATTTGGCTGGCTATTGAAGACTTTGAGGGTTTGCATGCAGCTACAACAGATCTGTAGCTAAGCAATACGAATCTGCAGCCACAACAGATCTGTAGCTAAGCAATACGAATCTGCAGCTACAACAAATCCATAGCCAAGGAACAATTTTGTATCTTGAAGGCACTAGCAAGTTTGTTGCACATTACAGATGCAATTTTCATGGCTTACAAAAATTCATATTCTACGTGATCTTGTGGCTTCAAGGCACCCTCTATTACACTACAAGAGCATCTACCTTGCAATAGCTTCATGACGTTGAAGCCACTCTACTGCTACAGAAATTTTTGTTTAGTAGCTTCTTTCCTATTGTTGAGCATGACCCTTCCATTACCATAGGAGCAACACCAATTTGCAGCCCAAATTACCCAGATGCCCGTTCATTTGTGGAGCAGTTTTCCTTGAGAATTCAAAAGCTTCATGCCTTAGCAGTGTGATTCATTCTCCCATATCATTGTCAAAATATGAATTGATGAATCGATGTAACCTCCACTCTGTGTTGAAAAATTTTGCATGTGAATTTCAGGGCCGATTCTGTGGAATGAATGCTCACATATGCAGCTTTTTTTGTGGTATTTAAAGCATCTTGATTTCCTTGATTTGCATACACGATTTGCAGCAAATATTGAAGTGTTGAAGCTACCCTTCATTGAGCTCCAAACATCATTGTCCCGTGGCAGCTTCGTGGTCCTGTAGCAAGATGAACAGCAGACTACAGGAGTTGGTTTCAGAGCAGCTCAAAATTCTAAAGCAGATTTGCGAACACTATAAATTCCTCTATTTTGCAGAGAAAGCTAGAACTATCAAATTAACAAAAGACTTTAGATTGGGCTTCTATTACTTTTGGGGGAGATTCTTTGTAATGGAAGACAAAGATGCAATTATCACCACTCTTCATTTCCTGAATCTAACCCTTGTCAAAGAACTCAGCAAACTTCAAGATGAATTCTGTGTAATGGCAGAATATCAAACTCAAATTGTAGATTGGATCATCCGCTTTGATGAGATAAAGGAAAAACTCTTCCCAATGAGCAGCATTTGGCTTATTTAAGAGAGAGAAGATATCATTACTTTTTGCAGAAAGATTTGCAAGAGTCTCTTGTTTATATTGCCTCTATTGCAGCTTGGTTTAGTCCCAATATCTCGTACGAGTCTATTTTAGTTGACAACTTTGTTTCTTCCATTGCTGATGACACTTTTGATGATGGGAGTGCTGATGATGAGTCTATTTCATCCACTAATGAGGACTTTACCTTCTCCATTGCTTATGGGGACTTTGTTTCCTCTATTTTTGATCATGATGATTTCTCTTCCTCTTTGTTTGATGCTGTGAAACAGTGCTACGAATCCCGGAGGCTTGATTTTTGTTGCTAGGGATTCTTCCGTTACCACTTCAGATGATGATTTGGATGATTATAAATAGAAAGACACTATAGATGATGCTATGGATCCAACAAGAAGGCCACGTTGGGCACATTAGACACTGCATGCATTAATTGTGGTTCTTGAGCTTGCAACACCAACCTTTGAGTTGCATACTTGTGGCATTGGATCCAAAGTACTTCCTCCGATGGGCTACACTGGTGGTGTCTTGGGTAAGAATGGACAGGGGATTGCACATCCCGTTTAGCCTATAATAAGACCTGTTACTAGCCGGACTAGCAGCCTTGGTAAGGTCCAGTCAAGGTGCTAAGTGGTAAGCATATAGGAGATGTACCCATTGTCACTTCAGTACAATCTCCTCTCATTTTAGGCCAACTTTTACAATACCACAGGGGTAACCCATTACCTTGATTGCTTAAACAAAAAGTTAGTAGACCAATGCCTAGAAATCCTAAATATGATGAAGGTTAAGGGTTAATTGAACACAAGTGCTAAATCTGATATTCAAGTAAATAACACAGAAAATACAAACCAACACTAGAGAGAGTGAAACACTTCAAATAAATACTATCTTTCCTTGAGTTTCTCTTGATTATTTGACTTAAGAGATGATAAGCTTGCTGCTGTCCTGCACTTCCAGCACCTATAGATGAAAATATGCAGAAAACACTAGTTTGAAGTGTTCTTCAAGCCACTCGGAAGTGTGGAAACACATTAGGATGAAGCATCCACTGGTGCTAATGTTAAGGATCTGAAATATTAGTGAGATAACAGCCCAACAACAGATTTATGCAATAAAATATAAAGGTACAACAATAATAGGGTTTATTTGGTTAGATCTCACTGTTAGGCAAGGCTGTCATTGATGTCAATATGGCATTGTTTGTGATGGCAAATTCTTGTGATGCGTGATGTTGCCCTAGATGCCCATTTATCATAATACCCTAGTGATGAATGTCCTTGAACTAAGATGAAGATGCCATAACCTCATGTATATTATGATATCCTTGCTCTTGATGATGAAGCCCTAAAATCATGACGATGTCCTTACTCTTGATGAATGCTGCACTATTGAGGACTTAATGTCATATGGATGACATACATGAATGACGACTCACTTGATGATGACATGAATGATCACACCTTTGATAATAACCCTCATTTTGTCACAAATGCTTTATACATAGAAAAATTCAAGAACAGTCACAAAGAAAAATACTTGTCTCCTTGAAGGCATCCTATCAACTTGGCTCCTTCACCATCTTGAAGAGGACTCTTTCCTCTTTCCAACAAGCCCTCACTCAGCCCCTAATTCCCTATAGTTTGTGAGAAAATGATTTTTCATGATCCTATTTTTAAAGCTAGCCGACCTATACTCAGTGACTCATGTCGGCCCTCTCTCCATAAGACGTGTCCTTTCATTCCAAAGCTAAAAATCGTATAAATACAAGGTCAGACTGTCCATTATAGCCATCAATTCGGTCAAGGAAGTTAAGGGCACATCAAGGATTTTACAACTTGTGAACTTTAGAGACCGAGGAGGATCATTTGCTTGGGTTATGAGTCAGATCGTTTAAACAACAGAACTAGATCACAGTGGAGTTTCGGACCAAGCTACAGGCTAAAAGATTTTGAAAAATACTCCGAACCTGTAACAAGAGACTACCAACCTTCGGACACGTGACAAGAAACTTTGCCCTTGGACCAGTGATACTTGTACAACACTTTGCAGTGTCTTGAAGCACTAGTTAAGGGCTGAACTTGGACTGAAGTCATAGATGTATATGTGCTCAGGACCAAAGTATAATAAGGCTCGGATCCCTTGTCAAGAAGCAGAATTCACCCACAGAACTTCAGAACAGTTGGAAAATTGATTACAATACTTTGACTAAGGCTCGGATCTCTTCGGAACAGTTGAAGATTGATCACAGACTTTTGGAATAAGGCTCGGATCCCTCAGAATCTACCTACAGACTTCAGATTAGTTGGTGTAGAGGCACGGATTGATCACTAACTTTTGAAGCATAGTAACAAGCTTGGATTGAAGGTACAGATCATCAAAGAACTCTCAACAATTGATGCTTCAGACCTGGGTACTTTCTACGGTTAGTAAGTCAAACAGTGAAGCTAGCTTGGACCTGAACTATATAAGGCAATTAAGCTTGATCAGTGCCTAAGAAGTCTTGGACAGTTAGACCATTGGGCTGTGAAGTGTTTTTGAAGATAAGCATTTTTGAAATCGTGGAGCAGTCTTGTGGAAGATTGTACCTACAGTCAAGCATTGGTAGCCAATGACAGTCACATATTGGAAACATCTGGAAAGCTTGGACAGAGGACACTTGGAATGTCATGTCCCTTCTCAAAAGAATTAGTCACGGGGTGCAGCAACACAATTTTGGCAGCATTTTTGGTTTAAGACGAGGACCCCACACACAGAAACTTAGGAACTATAGGCAGTTTGATTTATTTTTGGTAGCTAGTGGAATGTGGGGGCCACCACATGCATAATTCGAATTTGGCCAAGGAGGACATTGGAGAGAATTTGAGCTAGTGGAAGGAGGGGCTCACAAGAGGCTAAGGAGGCCCAAGGTGATAAAAGAGGATGGAACTCTCATCTTGCAGCGTTCTGAATATTTGACAAATAAACTCACTCTTGTATGCTCTGCTGCTTAGCGTGTCTACAGGTTGTTTAGCCACGAGTTTTCTGCAGGGAAGATTCAACCTCTAATTCGGGGGACTATCCGTGCCCGCCCTAGGGAGGCTGTTCCACAGAGATTGCAGGAGTTTCTAGCAGTGATTCACAGCTCAACCAGCCACGCAGAGGAAGGAACTGCGTGTTTTCTAGGCAACTAGAAATACGCAGAGGTTGATTTAGCCAGCGAAGAGGCCCCTAACTTGCTGGGAGTTTCGGGAGCAAGGAAAGTAGAGGGCTGAGGGTATTTTATCAGTTTTTTGTAGCCAGCCAACCAGTTCACGTAACCATATACATTTTTGGGTAGAGACACTACGCAGTGGCTTCTATCACCAAATTCGTGGGGCTTGATTGAGCAGCCATCAGGGCCAAGGACCATCCGAGAAACAAGGGATCAGCGAGTACAGGTGAAAGTAGCATTTGAGGAGTGTTTTCAGGTGGACTTGCAAGCTTTTTCCTGCAAATTGAAGTTGGCAACGGTAGTCAGAGAGCAACTCCCAAGAGGCCGAGAATCCAAATTCAAAACCAGAGAAATTCCCTTTTGGGTTTTTCTGGGTTTTGTCCAAGGAGTCTAAAGTTGAAGGGGCAGAATTTTCTGGGCAGTTTTTGGGCACATTCTAGTAGGCCAAAGTCAACAGATCAACAGTTTACTGGGACAACGCAGAGCACAGTGGAGCAACAGCTGAACAACCATCTTTCTGGCTATTCTACCACCTAGGTTTGGTCCAGCTTGTCCTTAAGACAAGCCTAGATGCACCACTCATTTATATATTGTACTCTTGCACTCGTATTTCATAATATATGGCTCAACAACTCTAGTATTATAGTGTTTCATGGGTGTTTGTAAAATGTTTTTAATTTTCCACTGTTGCACTGTTTGTTTATTTGGATTATCACTTAAATTCTTGTTTAGGAACATTACAGTGGTATTAGAGCCTAATTCTTGGCTCAGCTGTGGGTTGGTTTCCTATGAGAGGGGATGACCGGGAGAACATCACTTACCCGAGGCAGAGGTACAGGAGCAGAGAAAGGGAGCTTGAAATTACACCAGACACAGAGGAAAGAGGGAAAAGAGTGGCCGGAGAGGAGAAAATGATAGAGCCCAAGCACAGGGAGGAGATGGCTTTCGATAGCCTCTTGAGGGCTTTGAGTGATTTGGCCAAGGGGCAGAAAGACATGCTGGAAGAAATCAAATCATAGAACCAGGACAGAGCCACACCTAGAGGGTTCTTGTGTGGAGAGACTTCAGGGGCTTCTCAACCTTTTGATCAACCCTCACTAGCAACACAACACCCTTCCGTGAGTGTGCCCACTAGGGCTACACTACCCTCTTTGTTAAGAAACCAGCTCACAAAAAGATAGAAAAGATAGATCAATGACTTCAGAATTAGCCTCTTTGAGGGGGTAACCTCCTTTACATTACACAAATGAACAATTCTTGGATGATACAAATGGCAAGACCTCCTTTCTATATATAGGAGTCTAAGGGGTCATAACATAATCAGAGCCGACATAACATAAACAATGTAAGGGCACAACAATAACAATAGTGGGCTTTTATGGGGCACAATAATAACAATATGGGGACTACATGGGCACAACAATATAATAAGGGGGTTGCCCTAATGACAATAAGGGGTTACACTAGTAGTATATGGACCTAACATGCCCTTCTCCTTTAAAAAGTGTTGTCCTCAACGCTCGAGTAGTTTTGGATGCTTCTGTATAAAATTCTCATCCTCCCATGTGGAATCTTCAGCATGTAAGTTCTTCTACTTGATGAGATACTGTAAAATTGATCGATTCCTTAGCGATCGATTTATTGTTTTTGTGACTGCTTCCGGTTCCAATATGATTTTTCCTTCCTCGTTAAGTTATGGCAATATTGTTTGAACTAGAATCTTCTCACCTATAACCTTCTTTAAGCATGAAACATGGAAATCTGGGTGCACTCGGGAAGATGCAGGAAGCTCCAATTTGTATGCCATAGTACCAATCTTTTGCAACACCTTGTACGCACCATAAGACTTTGGTGATAATTTATTATCCTTCTTAGTTTGCTTGAGGGACATTTGTTTGTATGGTTGTCGTCGTAGAAATACCTAGTCACCTACATCAAAACTTCTTTCGCTGCGATGTTGATTTGCTTGTTGTTTCATTCTATTCTTCGCCAAAGTGGGGTTATCCTTTAAAAGTTGGAGAACTTGTTGATGCTTGATGTGATCTTTCACTGCTTGAACCTTTTTCTTCTTGATATGTCGTTCTATCTTGAGAGTTTGAAGAGTGGTAATTCCTGCCAATGCATTACAAGATATGGTCAGATTCATTTCTTGATGCTCGATGTGATCTTTCACTTCTTGAACCTTTTTCTTCTTGATATGCCCTTCTATCTTAAGAGTTTGGGGAGTGGTAATTCTTACAATGCTTTACAAGATATGATTAGATACATTTCTTCTTTCTTTGGGGTTGGTTCTTGGTGTATATCCTCTTCTTTGGATGTTTCTTGATCATTTTCTTCCTCCTCTTCACAATCTATGTAAAATAATTTCTTCTCAACACACTTATGACCCTTAGTGTATTTTCTATCACAAATGTAACAAAGCCCTTTTTCTCTTTTTTCTTCCAATTGTTGTGGTGTAAACCTTGTAGGTTGTGGAAGGCTAGGAGCAAAAACACTTCCATATTTATAGTTGTGAGTGGTAGGATTCCTTGTTTCCATAATTCCGCTTTCAATTTTTCTTGCCAACTTGAATGCCTTCTCCAATGAATCAGGTTCCCAAAGATGAACCTCATGTTGAATGTTATCCTTTAAAGTCCCTATGAAGACATCAATCCTTTGCTTCTTTGGAATATCATTTACCCTTATATTCAATTTTTGGAAGTCCTCAATGTGCTTTGCCATTGAACCCTTTTATTTGAGATTTATCAATTGGCTAAAGAAGGTGTTGCTCTTTGTATCTTCATAATGTGCTATTATTTCCTCCATGAAAATTGACCAAGGGACAAGTGGTTTACGAGAATAAAGCCCTTTTTACCATAAAAATTGATTCGATTCTAATATAAAGATGTAATACGTACCTTTTGTAACAGCTGTACATCATGTAGATCAAAATATTGCTTCATCTATAGTATCCAATTTACCAGATCCTTGCCATCAAACTCCCTCATATCGCCTTTTCTTGATTTTAGGAGCTCGATCTTGAAACGACTGTAACTCTATAATTTCAAATCTGCAAGTTCTGAAATTGGGTATTGTCGTAGCCCTCTGAGTCCTCTTTCCAGCGCCACTAGTCTGATTGAAATTGGATTCTCCAAGAAAGCGTTATGCCCAATCTCCCAAGATGACCCGATTATACACTTTTTCAGTAGAGCGAACTTGTACGAAGTGCCACGTGTCACAATTTCAACCTTCAGATCTGAAAACGAAGCACAAAAAATACAGTCCGTCCTCTTTCTGTAACTTCTTATGAAATTTCAATCTGATACTCAGAGAGAAAGTTATGACGATTTTCCCAAGGTCACCTGTTTGGGATGTAATTCGGGAGCCTGCAAAAACCCTAACTTCCTTGGATCATATCTTCGAAAATATAGCGAGACAAGATCTGAAATTCAGACCCAAGCTTCCCCAAGATTTCAGCTCAAATGGGTTTTAATTTCAGAGTCTGAACCTTCGTAGATAAAAAATTATAGTGAAAATTCCACGATGACCTATTTGCGATGGAATTATGGAGCTTGCAAAAACCATAACTTCCTCAGATCATATCTCTGAAAATATAGCAGGACAAGATCTGAAATTCGGACCCGAGGTTTAGAATGATTTCAACTCAAATGGTTTTTTTTTTAAGCTTCTGAGACTTCACAGAAAAAAAGTTATATTGCAAATGCCATGATGACCTGTTTGGAGCAGCGAAACCCTAGAATCCAAAGCTTTGATACCAAATGTTAAGAAACCAGCTCACAAAAAGATAGAAAAGATAGATCAACGACTTTAGAATCAACCTCTTCTAGGGGGCAACCTTCTTTACATTACACAAATGAACAATTCATGGATGATACAAATGACAAGACCTCCTTTCTATTTATAGGAGTCTAAGGGGTCATAATATAATCAGAGCCGACATAACAATAATAATGTAAGGGTACAACAATGACAATAGTGGGCTTCTATGGGGCACAATAATAACAATATGGGGACTACATGGGCACAAAAATATAATAAGGGGGTTGCACTAAGAATAATAAGGGGTTACACAAGTAGTATAGGGACCTAACACTCTTTCGTGCCTGTAGCACAAATCGAGCCAGCACGAGAGGAGGACACTCCCCAGATGGGGGACTACTTCAAAGAGTGGCAAGCGATGGATGAAGATTTCAAAGAAACCCTCTCCTTTAGAGATTACTACAAGCTCAAGCAAAGTGAGAGGAACAATGGATACAGAGGACAGGGAACCCAAAACTATGCGCTGCAGAGGACTATAGGGAGGATGTACTTCCCTACATTTGATGGCACTGTCGAGTGCACAGCGAAGGCTTGGGTTGAGAAGATGGACACATACTTCCAACTCAATCGGACGACGGAATTGGAGGCCATTAAGATGGCAGCGCTGCACTTGGAGGGGGAAGCCCATGATTGATGGTTTCACGGCCTGACCACTTTGGGGCATGCCCAGATAGTTTCGTATGAGGAATTCACCAGGAGGGTGGTGGAGCGATTGATTAGAGGGATTCAAAAGCATCCTTCTCCTTTAGGGAGCTGACACAATTGTGCCAGACAGGCAACCTGGAGTAGTATTTTTATGATTTTTTGCGTGTGTCAGTGATGGTCCCGGATTTGTCCGAGGCCAAGAGGGTATACACCTCCATTGAGGGTTTGCTTGAGCCTCTGCGTGGACTGGTGAAGTCACATAGACCCTCTACGCTGCAGGAGGCGGTGGTGTGCGCCAGAGATTTGCAGGGGGCCATCCCCAAGACTAGAGTGCCATTTCCTGCACGGACCCCTTTCCCACAGAAAGGGCATGAGACTAGACCCCCGCCACTAAGGACCACACAGGGGAGGGCGCAACTAGATGTGGAGACACGGAAGGACCTTAGGAGGAGGAAGTTATGCTTCACATGTAGGGAGCCTTGGGCACCAGGCCATAGGTGCACAGTGGGTAGAGCACACTATATTGAGGTCTTTGCTGACAGTGACCAGGAGGACGAGGTGGAGCAGGATTGTGGTGGGACAGATGGAGAGAGTTCGAGGGACAAAGGGCCACCACCACCACCACCTCCACAGGGAGGGGCATCTCTTGCCTCATCACGGGGAGTCCTTGCTTCTCTATGTGGGATTCCTAAGTTTTTGACATTCCGGATCAGAGGTACGTTACAGGGATAGGGTGTGTTGGTACTAGTGGACAGTGGGGCTACCCACAACTTCATAGATGCACAGCTGGTCCAGAGGAGGGGCCTCACCACGACAGAGTTTGAGGGATTCTCCGTCCTAGTGTTGGGTGACCATACCATCCAGTGTACTAGATACGTGCCCTCCTTGACAGTAGTTATGGGAAACTACTCGATGACGGACCACTTCTTTGTGGTCGATGTGCCAGACACAAATGTGGTGATGGGTGTCCAGTGGCTGTATTCCCTTGGGAGAGTTACGACTGATTGGAGGAAAAATTGAGATGGAGTTCATGGGGCCAGACGACAAACTGATGGTTTTGAGAGGTATGTAGTCTTATCCGCCTCAGACAGTTTTGGCCCACAGGATGGAGGCAGATCTTCGACTTGGGGACATCGCATGGGCAGTTGAGTTGAGGATCTCAGAGGCTGGGGGACAGGCACAATCACCACTGGTAGACATACAGGCTCTTCTGGACAGGTACGCAGTGGTGTTCGGGGACATTCCACCAGGGCAGCCACCAGATAGAGGGTTTGAGCACACCATTGAGCTAGAGCCGGGTATACAGGCAGTCATCACTACTCCTTACAGGCACCCCAAAGCCTATAAGGACGAGATAGAGAAAGCTATTCAGGAGCTGCTTGCTTTGGGTCACATCAGGCCTAGTTCCAGTCCTTTTGCTTCTTCCGTAGTGCTGGTGAAGAAGAAGGATGGGACCCTCAGGATGTGCATAGACTACAGAGCCCTTAACAGGAAGACCCTCAAGAATTGGTACCCAATTCCCAACATTAATGAGCTGATGGATGAGCTTGGAGGAGCCAAGTACTTCTCTAAGATTAATCTGCGTTCGGGGTACCACCAGATTAGAGTTCGGGATCAGGACATCCTGAAGAGATCATTTCGGTGCCACTATGGGCACTTTGTGTTTTTGGTCATGCCATTTGGGCTGACCAACGCCCCCGCCACATTTCAGTCTTGCATGAACCACATCTTTCGAGGGCATCTGAGGAGGTTCGTGCTAGTGTTTTTTGACGACATTCTGATCTATAGCCGGACATGGGAGGAGCACCTCCAACACTTGGAGGAGGTACTGCGCATTCTGGAGGAGTAACAATTCTATGCCAAACTCTCCAAATGCTTGTTTGGATTGATAGAAATGCTTTATCTCGGGCATATCATTAGAGCAGACAGGGTGAAGGTTCATGAGGAGAAGATCAGGGCTATTTGGGATTGGCTAGTACCCCGAGACATGACTACGCTGAGAGGCTTCTTGGGCATTTGCACTTACTACAGGAAGTTTTCAAAGGATTCTGCAGCTGGCAACACCCTTGACCGACTTGACCAAGAAAGGGGCCTTCGCACGAACTGAGGGAGCACAGGCCACTTTCGATCGCCTCAAGGAGGTGATGAGAGTAGTTGCCTTGTCTTGGCACTCCCGGATTTTTCCCAGCCATTCACGGTGGAGTGTGACACATCAGGGGTGGGAGTTGGAGCCGTTTTGTCACAGGAAGGGCATCCCATAGCTTCGAGAGTCGGAAGCTCCTACCGCACGAGTTGTCATATTCCATATATGACAAGGAGATGCTGGCCATCATGCATGCATTGGCCAAGTTCTGCCAATACTTGGTGGGCAAGCGATTCTGAGCGAAGACTGATTACAACAGTCTTCGACATTTCATGGGGCAACAGGGCCTCAATGATAGGCAACAACGATGGGTTAGCAAGGTGCAGGCCTACGACTTTGATATTGAGTATGTGCGGGCAAGCACAACGTGGTGGCCGATGCTCTATCCAAGAGACCGGCTGGGTTATCTCTTATGAGCATCTGCCAGGATTGGAAGGCTCAGCTGTTGGTTGAGTACTCCAAGGGCAGGAAGGCGTGTGAGGTGCTAGAGGGGACACATGTAGATGAGCGTTACCGTGTGATGGATGAGGTCATCCATTACAAGGGGTGCATTTACGTAGTGCCCAACTCGCAGTTGAGGGAGAGGGTACTCTAGGCAGCTCACAATTCACCATTGTCCGGACACCAGGGGTTCTGGAAGACTTACATCGCTGTTCGAGAGAGGTTCACGTGGAAAGGCCTCAAGGAGGACGTGTTGCAGCATGTAAGGGAGTGTGAGGCCTGCTAGCAGAACAAGGGGAGTTGACTCACCCTGCAGGGCTATTACAGCCACTTCCCATTCCAGAGGGGAAATGGGAAAGTATCTCGATGGATTTCATCACTGGGCTCCCCACAGTACAGGGGAAGGATTGCATATATGTGGTGGTTGACAGACTGACCAAATTTGCCCATTTCTTTGCCATCCCCACTAGATTCACGACTGCCCAGGTTGCCGAGTTGTTCTTCTAGGAGGTTTTCAGACTACATGGACTCCCTAAGAACATTGTTAGCGACAGAGATAGCAGGTTTATGGGTGGCTTTTGGCAGGAGCTCTTTAGGTTGGTTGGGACAAAGCTTACTCCTAGCACCAGTTACCACCCTCAGACGGACGGCCAGACAGAGAGGGTCAACCAGTGGTTGGAGGGGTACCTGAGGATCTATGTGACGGGTCAGCAAAGGACGTGGATTCGGTGGTTGAACTTGGGCGAGTTTTGTTACAACACCACGCATCACATGTCTATTGGTATGACTCCTTTCCGTGCCCTCTATGGTTATGATGCTCTAACTTTTGCTGATGTTATTTTCAGAGACAATCGTGCCCCAAAGGCCAAATACTGGGTCCAAGAGAGCCAAGATATCTTCAAATCTCTCAAGGATAATCTTGCGACAACCCAAAATCAGTAAAAGTTGTATGCAGATTGGCACAGGGTAGAGAGGCACTTTGAGGAGGGGGACCTAGTGTACCTCCAGTTGCAGCCTTACAGATAGTCCACGCTGAAACCGAAGGGGGCCGAGAAGCTACAACCACGCTTCTATGGGCCCTACTAGGTGACAAGGTGGGTTGGGGAGGTGGCCTATGAGTTGGCACTGCCTCCAGGGAGAAGGATCCACAATGTGTTTCATGTCTCATGCCTGAAGAAGGTGCTAGGACAACAAGTGACCGCAGCAGTTGATCTACCCCCATTGGATGATGAGGGCCATTTGGTGCTGGAACCAGAGGCCATACTAGAGAGAAGGGAGAGAAGACTGAGGAGCAAAACCATCAGGGAGTTATTGGTACGCTGGAAGAATTTACCGGATGAGGATGCCACCTGGGAAGGTGAGCACATACTAGAGCACCCGTCTTTGAGGTTGCTTGAGGGCAAGCAACATTTGGGAGGGGAGGACTGTCATGTCCCTTCTCAAAAGAATTAGTCACGGGGTGCAACAACACAATTTTGGCAGCATTTTTGGTTTAGGAGGAGGACCCCACACGCAAAAACTTAGGAACTATAGGCAGTTCGATTTATTTCTGGCAGCTAGTGGAATGTGGGGGCAACCACATGCATAATTCGAATTTGGCCAAGGAGGACATTGGAGGGAATTTGAGCTAGTGGAAGGAGGGGCCCACAAGAGGCTAATGGGGCCCAAGGTGATAAAAGAGGATGGAACTCTCATTTGCAGCATTCTGAATATTTGACAAACAAACTCACTCTTGTACGCTCTGTTGCTTAGCATGTCTACTGGCTGTTTAGCCATGAGTCTTCCGCAGGGAAGATTCAACCTCTACTTCGGGGGACTATCCGTGCCCGCCCTAGGGAGGCCGTTCCACAGAGATTGCAGCGGTTTCCAGCAGTGATTCATAGCTCAGGTAGCCACGCAGAGGAAGAAACTGCGTGTTTTCTAGGCAACCAGAAATACGTAGAGGTTGATTTAGCTAGCCAAGAGGCCCCTAACTTGCTGGGAGTTTCGAGAGCAAGGAAGGTAGAGGGCTGAGGGTATTTTATCAGTGTTTTGCAGCCAGCCAGCCAGTACATGCAGCAATATACATTTCTAGGCAGAGAGACTACGCAATGGCCTCTAGCAGCAAATTCGCGGGGCTTGATTGAGCAGCCATCAGGGCCAAGGACCATCCGGGAAGCAAGGGATCAACTAGTACAGGTGAAAGCAACATTTAAGGGGTGTTTCCATGTGGATTTGCAGGCTGTTTCCTGCAAATCGAATTTGGCAGTAGCCGGACAACAGCTCCCAAGAGGCCGAAAATCCAAAGTCAAAACCAGAGAAATTTGGCAGTAGTAGTTGGAGAGCAGCTCCCAAGAGGCCGAAAATCCAAAGTCAAAACCAGAGAAATTCCCTTCTGGGTTTTGTCCAAGGAGTCTAAGGCTGAAAGGGAAGAATTTTCTGGGCAGTTTTTGGGCACATTCCAGCAGGCCGAAGTCAACAGATCAACAGTTTACTGGGACAACGCAGAGCACAGTGGAGCAACAACTGAACATCCATCTTTCCAGCTATTCTACCACCTGGGTTTGGTCCAGCTTGTCCTTGAGACAATCCCAGCTACACCACTCATTTATATATTGTACTCTTGCACTCGTATTTCATAATATATGGCTCAACAGTTCTAGTATTACAATGTTTCATGGGTGTTTGTTAAATGTTTTTAATTTTCCACTGTTGCACTATTTGTTTATTTGGATTATCACTTAAATTCTTGTTTAGGAACATTACATGGAACATTTCTTTGGACAAGTGGAACTTTTGAAGAACATTCAGTGGACAAACTGGAGCTTGATACAAATCTATTGCAGACCTTGAGTTGGCAGTTTATTGCAGACTTTGGAAGCACATGATTGGCAGTTCACAAGTGTTTGAAGACATTCTTGATTGGGTAAAATTGTTGAGCTTATTTGAGGTAGTTTTGTTGGGCTTGATTGAGTTGACTTGTGGGCTTACTTTGTGGGCGTATTGAAGCTAACCTTGGAGACCATGATGTATTGAAGGCATCATGAGGTGACCTTGGAGATCCTTGTTTGTGTACCATGAAGAGCAGTGATGACACCTTCATGAGAAGACTAAGTTGTCATTGATGAGCTAAGTGTCGTGGAGATCGTTTGAGGGTAGTGATGAAGGTAAGGAGATTGACTGGGCTTGTTGAAGAATATATTGGGAGCCATGAAGTAACATAAACTTAGCTTGATGAATTGAAGCTGTGGCTTGGAGCCTTAGAGGATAGGAGTCCTCAAGAAGACTAGGTTGGAGCCTGTACCAGAGATAGGGTTGGAGCCCTAGAGGTTGGTGCCTCAAATTGACAAGGTTGGAGCCTTGGGAAGTCCAAGTCGGTGGTTGGTATAATACAGGTTGGAGCCTGGGAGATTGAAGATTGGTGTCTTCATCTAGGGTTGGAGCCCTACACATATATTGTATTGGATTTATTGTAAAGAAGAAGTTGATGAAAATTATTTATTCTTATTGTTCATTTTGTGTTCTAATTATAAGTGATCTAACTAGTAAAAATAACAATTGAAAAGAAACACTGATTCACCCCCCTTCTCAGTATTTTCAACAATTGGTATCAGAGCCAGTACCTTCTCTCAAAGCCTAACAGCTTGAAGGTTGATCCTTAGAGCACAAATGGCAAAGCCAATGAAGAAAAACTCCAATCCTTCTAAAGATGTCTCTTCCTCAACCGTGAAAACTGAAGACAATCAAATTAGGAAAGTTCCATTGTTCAATGGAAAATTTGATATATGGAAGGTAAGAATGAGAAATTTCTTAATGGCTCAAGGCGTTGAAGTATGGGAATCAGTGATCACTGAAAGCATGATGGAAGGAGAATCCAAGGAGTATAATGCAAGAGCGATGAAGGCAACCTTGAATGGGCTACCAGATCCTATAAAGGCCAAAGTGGAAAAATTTTCATAAACAAAAGATATGTGGGACAAATTTAAGGATCTTCACTCAAAAGGAGCATTGACCATGACTGTTAGTCAAGAAGATGATGGAAACCAAGAAGGAAATCTAGAACCCATTAAGGAAGCTGAAAACAAGAGTGAAGGTATCAAGGCCAAAGAAGACCTAGAAGATGAAGAAAATAAGGAAGACTTCGAAGAAAATCTCATGGCAAAACTTATAGCTGCCCTAGAAGAGATTAGTAGTTTGAAAAAGGAAAATGAGGAGCTTAAGAAGCAATTACAAGGTGGTCACCATAACCTTGACAAGGCAACGAAGGAAGTTGACCTATTCAAGCTTCAGGTTCAAGAAAGAGATAAGGAGCTCACTAAGCTAAAGTAGGAGTGTCATCAAAACGAGAAAAAACATCATGAAGAAGTCATATCCATGAAAAATCAATTGGATAAAGCAGAGAAAAAGGAAGACACTTTGTCAAGCCACCTTGAACAAAGACACAAGATCTTGAACAAACTTGAAGTAGAAATTGGTCAATACAAGGAGTAGGTCTCCTCCCCTAGATCTCAACTAGAAGAAGCAAAGAAACAAGCACAAGGAGCTGAGAAGGTGATGGAAGCTTTGGCACTCATAGAAGGACAAGTTGATGATGTAGAAAAGGAAAGAAACATCATGATATGCCAGCTAGAAGAAAAGGACGATGACATCTCCAAATTAAGATCAGAAATTACCTCACTTAAGGCCCAATCATGTGAAGCAACTAAGATAAAGAAAGAAATGGAGATCAATCTACCAAAGAAGGATGAAGAATGCAAGAAAATAAAAGAAGAAATTGATATCCTTAAAAAGAAGTTGATCTTCTAAACAAGAGCCGAAAAAGCTCTCAAACCCTAGATGACATCCTAAGTCATCAAAGATCTTCTCTTGATAAAATAGGTCTTGGTTATGCAGGTGAACCCTTAAACAAGAATGATGCAAACCCTTATGCTTCAAACAACAAGGATGTGGAGAAGCTTGGAAGAAATATTGATCCCCTCAGTTCCAACAAAGGCAAGGAAAAGAGTCAAGATGACATTGGAAGAAACCCTACTCCAAGAAGATATGCAGATGGTGTTAAGGGTGCAAGAGGCAATGGATATAATCAAAGGATCCCAAGGCAAAATGAATTTAGAAGTACATTAAATCAATCTCCATCCTCCAGGTACCGAAGTATATTTTTTGATTATTGCTATTCTTGTACAAATCTGGGGCACATGGCAAAAGATTGTAGGGCATACCATAAGGACTACTATAATGGTCCCCGTCAATCTCTTGAAACCAACTTTGCAAGAAGAACTCATGATTCCTGATTCATGAATAAGATGGAATGCATTAATTGCCATGAAATTGGACATATGGCTCGTGATTGTAACTTGACTTGGGTCCCTAAACAAGCTAAAACCATGACAACCAAGCTAGAGAAGAACGTGACACAAGTATCGAGAAGGAAGCATTTTGGATCCGAAAGTCTCTTGAACACTCCAACCAACAACACATGTTGTTGATTTGATGAAGACATCCTTGATATTCCAAGTGTTTGATGATGAGACTCTGCCAAAAAGGAGACCATGCATACAGTTAGGGGGAGCTTGTGATCATTCTTGCAGAAGCTATTCGTGAATGAGTCACACATGGACAATCATCTTTTGACAGATCATCTCTCGGGAGCAACTCCATTGAAGAACATAATCTTTTACTCATCCGATGGACCATTGTTGAAGATGTCTTCTATTAGATCCCAAAGCAAGCAATCTTTCTTGAGCTAGAGGAGTTTATGCAGGCAGGGGGAGTTGGTTCATCACATGAAGAAATGCAAACACATCTATCATGGACCACATTGCCAGAAGAAAGAGCACCTTGACAGGGGGAGAAACATGATAAGAAGTAGCGTGATAGGGGGAGTACTTGGGCACCCCATTTTCCATTGATGTCAAAGGGGCAGAGAATGTTGGAGGGGCAAGAATATTGCCATCAATGACAAAGGGGGAGACTGTTAGGCAAGGTTGTCATTGATGTCAATATGGCATTGTTTGTGATAGCAAATTCTTGTGATGCGTGATGTTGCCCTCGATACCCATTGATCATAATACCCTAGTGATGAATGTCTGTGAACTAAGATGAAGATGCCATAACCTCATGTATATTATGATATCCTTGCTCTTGATGATGAAGCCCTAAAATCATGATGATGTCCTTACTCTTGATGAATGTTGCACTATTGAGGACTTAATGTCATATGGATGACATACATGAATGACGAGTCACTTGATGATGACATGAATGATCACACCTTTGATAATAACCCTCATTTTGTCACAAATACCTTATACATAAAAAAATTCAAGAACAGTCACAAAGAAAAATATTTTTTGTCTCCTTGGACGCATCCTATCAACTTGGCTCCTTCACCATCTTGAAGAGGTCTCTTTCCTCTTTCGAACGAGCCCTCACTCAACCCCTAACTCCCAATAGTTTGTGAGAAAATGAATTTTCAATTTTAAAGATCCTATTTTTTAAGCTAGCCGACCTATACTCAATCACTCATGTCGGCCTCCCTCCATAAGATGTTACCTTTCATTCCAAAGCTAAAAATAGTATAAATACAAGGTCAGATTGTTCATTATAGCCATCAATTCGGTCAAGGAAGTTAAGGGCACATGAAAGAGTTCACAACTTGTGAACTTTGAGACCGAGGAGGATCATTTACTTGGGTTATGATTCAGATCGTTTAAATAATAGAACTAGATCATAGTGGAGTTTCGGACCAAGCTACAGGCTACAAGATTTTGAACAATACTTTGTACCTGTAACACGAGACTACCAAACTTTGGACAAGTGACAAGAAACTTTGCCCTCGGATCAGTGATACTTTTATAACACTTTGCGGTGTCTTGAAGCACGAGTTAAGGGTTGAACTTGGACCGAAGAGTCATATATATATGTGCTCAGGAATAAAGTATAATAAGGCTCAGATCCCTTGTCAAGAAGCAGAGTTCACCCATAGAACTTCAGAACAGTTGGAAAATTGATTACAAGACTTTGAATAAGGCTCGGATCCCTTCAGAATAGTTGAAGATTGATCACATACTTTTGGAATAAGGCTCGGATCCCTTAGAATCTACCTATAGACTTCAGATAAGTTGGTCTAGAGGCACAAATTGATCACTAACTTTTGAAGCACAGTAACATGTTCGGATTGAAGGTATAGATCATCAAAGAACTCTCAACAATTGATGCTTCAGACCTGGGTACTTTCTATGGTTAGTAAGTCAAATAGTGATGTTAGCGTATTGAAGCTAATCTTGGAGACACCGTTGGAGACCATGATGTATTGAAGCCATCATGAGGTGACCTTGGAGATCTTTGTTTGGGTAACATGAAGAGTAGTGATGACACCTTCATGGGAAGGCCAAGTTGTCATTGATGAGCTAAGTGTCATGGAGATTGTTTGAGGGCAGTGCTGAAGCTAAAGAGGTTGACTGGGCTCGTTGAAGAAGATATTGGGAGCCGTGAAGTAACATAAACTTATCTTGACGAATTGAAGCCATGGGTTGGAGTCCTAGAGGATAGGAGTCCTCAAGAAGACTAGGTTGGAGCCTGTACCAAAGATAGGGTTGGAGCCCTAGATGTTGGTGCCTCAAAGTAACAAGGTTGGAGCCTTGGGAAGTCCAAGTCGGTGCTTGGCATAATACAGGTTGGAGCCTGGGAGATTGAAGATTGGTGTCTTCATCTAGGGTTGGAGCCCTACATATATATTGTATTGGATTTATTGTAAAGAAGTTAATAAAAGTATTTATTCTTATTGTTCATTTTGTGTTCTAATTATAAGTGATTTAACTGGTAAAAATAACAATTGAAAAGAAACACTGAATCCTCCCTCCCCCTTAGTATTTCCAACACTCGCCTTATTTCCTAAAATGTTCAAACCTTAGGCTAGGCTTCATAGATCCATGTAGAAGATGGCTGTAATTTTATTCCAGATTTAAGACCTTGAAAAGCCCTCAAAAATTGATATTACAGAAAAATAATCCACAAAAGAGAGGGCCAATTTTATCTTGGGACGTTAGATGTTGCTATAGAGGCACAAAATCTAAGATGTCCACCTTGAAATGAGACTATTTTTAATTTTTTAATTTCTCTTTTTTTATAGATTTTACAATAATATAACTAAATAAAATGACAAGAACATGAATTTTGTAAAAGAAGTGGTTGATTGTTGGATTTAGGGCTAATGCCTTGTCTCCTCTAGGGCTTAATGGGGTCAGGATGAATGCCCTCTTAAGTTGGTTATTCTATGCTTGTGGATTAGGGCAAGAAGGTAGAACCCTAGAAGTTAAATTACTTTCTTGTCTAGTCAAGACAAGTTATGAAACCAAGCTTTACTAGAAGGGATCCCATTAAGGGGAAAAGCTTCAACCATAAAATCAACTATGGAATGAAATAAAATAAAAAATCTTGTTATAGAACCTCTTGGGTATGGCCCAACAGGGAAATTTAATGCTGGCCTCACACCAACAAGAGAGTAGTGAAAGAATTTACCGTAGATGTCTCCTTCCAAGGGATGAGGTTGTCCTAGAAGGGATTGTTCTTGATAGCCTTGTAGTAGTCTTGAATTAGCACAATGTTGTCTTTAAATTTATATGTCCTAGAAGGGATTGTTCTTGATAGCCTTGTAGTAGTCTTGAATTAGCACAATGTTGTCTTTAAATTTATATAGAATAGCCAAGAAAAAGTGACTTCAAAGTTGACATCAAAGCTTTACGAAAATATTACATTATGGGATAATGATATCGACAATTCATAACGATTGGGGAGGAGATTGAGCTCTTAATTTATAGAAGACGTTCTCAACATCTCTTCCCCTTTTACTCCTTGGAAAATGTTTAAGAAATTTCAGAAGAAGGTTTACTTGTAATCCACAATAGACTTGGAGACTATGTCATTACAAAAATTAACTTGGCATTGCTTAAAACCCTCCAAAATAGGTTGATGTCCCACTTGGAGAGGCTTGATTTGCTTGAATGGAGGGTTGATTTACACTAGAAGTCCAATGTTCCCTTGAAAAATGACTTGAATTGATTTGGAGGAAAATTAGAAGGCCAAAGGAGCCCAACATCTTCCTCACTTGGAATTGACTTTTGATCCTTAACAACTAAATAAAAGGTGGACGACCCCTTTATTTGGTCCAATCTTTGCTTGCTTTCATGGTTTAAGGCTTGATTTGCTTGTTTATTCCTTTGATCTTGATCCCTAAGGCTTTGATATATTACTTAATTTTATTTTTTACACTTCAACATTACTTGAGTGATTGCCACACCACCTAGAATTACGCCCATGGTTGTCATAGGAGAATTTGGACCCCTTTTGATGACATAATAATGCTTGAAAAGGGACTTTGAAGAAGGCGATATGGGTGCTTTGACTTGGAGAAGACTTGGCTTGCCCTAGAGAGTGCAATGGATCTCTTTCTTTGGATTGGAGAATGTGACATGTTGCCTTGTGGAACGCAACATCATCGTGAATTGTGAGACTGGCATGAAGAATGATGGCCATGGCCAAAGAGGTGTGCATACATAAGATAAATGGTCCATGTGGGGAATAAAGATAGGTGCATTAAGACAATGATGAGATGAGTGTCTGCACCCTTACATAGTGCGATCACTTTTACAAGGATAAGTGTTCCTGTAAGCCACATGTCCTAATAGATCCATCTCCATGATACCCAAAGACCAACCTAGGACATAGGAATGTCCATCAAGGTAGGGAGTTGCCACCCACTAGGGGCACTTAGTAGAGCCATAAAACCAAGCACCATGAAGATGAGATTAAGAGGACAAGTTATGAATGTCCATCCAAAGGGAACTGGGATACGCTTTTACACTTCATCCAACATAGCCTATAGGGCCATAAGATTACACACATTTGGCCTTTCAAATGCCGTGGTCCCTTGCCAAAAATCTTGGGGTACCCTTGTTGGAAAGAGGGGTAACAATACCAATGAAAGCTAGACTTGGTTTGGTTTATTGACTTTAGCAAGCTGCGTTGATCCTACTATGTAACATAGTCATTTTGTTCCAGGACTAGAGTCCATCACATCAAATGACTCTATCTTCTAGTCTTGAGTCGCAAGAGCCAGGTCCTACACTATTTATTAAATCAACTTTGGAGCTCTCACAACTAGATAGCAGCAAATTTAGAGTGACCTTTGCCAACAATAGACTGTTTAGCACCAATTTCAGAGTCTTCACCATCCAGATATTGATTTACTCGACATCATGATTGGAGGAAACATTGTCCTCCTTGGTGTCCATAGTCATTTGCCAGTTCTTCATTCAAATCTTTAATGAAGAGGTGTATATGGTAGCATCTTGGCAAGGTACCAACTCTATGGATTTTTTGTCGTTGGCTTGATGACTGGTTTTAGCAACATTTGAGCATTGAGCAACTGTTTGAGAACTTCTTTTTGATGTGTTTCTTCCGCGATATATAGGAACTGTTCTCATTGGACCTTGATTGATTTGGCTTGAACAATAGTCCCATTAACCATTGTTTTGATGACAATTGTGGTGTTTGCTTCTTTATTTTGGAAGCACTCTGACTAGCCTAACCATTTTGGTGTAGGTTGGCACCTTAGTTGCTTGAAGTAAATGATTGTTGTCAGCATAAGCTGCAGCCTTCAGTGTTAGCACACTGATTGATGCACATTTTTGATCTGCCATCATCAGATCATACTTCATTGGCTTGTCATCAGTTTCGGATCTTGGACATTGTCAATCAGCCACATTGTGGACTTATATCCTCTTGGTGGGGTTGCGGGGGTGGGAAGGACTAGGGCAGGGTGGTTCCCACTGGGTTATCTCTTTCTCCATTTTGAGGGGAATTTTTGTCATCGGTACCTAATATGGTGATACATTTGCCGAGATCCATTTCTATTGCCGCATACTCACCTAAGTTGTGCTTATGGGGGGGGGGGGCGACGTTGGTGTATTTTGTGCACCCACTTTGCTTACATTGGTGCATTTGCATGTGCTTCTTTACTTAAGCATCCATGCTGGTTGCTTTTAGCTTTAGAGCTTTCATGCACACAAATAGTGAAGCTTACTTAGCCGTCTTTTTTCTGTTTTTGCCTCCTTGCTTTGAGGAGAGATTCGTGGCATGCTGTTGCTTGGCTTTCTTTCCCATATCTCCCTGTAGCAGGTCATTGTATTTGTATTGCTTGACTGATCGTTGATCAGTGAGCAAGCTAGTGGGTTAATGAGCATAGCACACCATTACAACTATCTGGTTTCATTGTTTTATTGGTGCTCTTCTTTTGTACTCTTGGTCTTGGGTGGTTCTGTAGTTGAGCTACAGATTTTGGTTCAACAACCAAATCTCACATAGAAACTTCTATGATTTGCCCCATTCGAACAGTGTTTTCATCGCCATAAAGGATATCCAAAGATATGATCAGATACAAAAAAATATGATTGTTAATGAATACTCAGGAAAGTGAATCTCAAAATCAAGAAACTAAGAAGGCTCTGATCTGACCATCCCTTTCAGCGGTCTTTCATCTCCCATACCTGCTCTAAATGCTGAAATGAATCTGCTAGTAAGGGGCACTTGTTGCCACTGAAAACCTAACCAACTGATATGACAGTATAGTTGCGATGTTCCCTATAGATATACTTGTGTATGAACTACCTGCCCAAAAACTTACCCAACCATAAACCCTTGAGAAATAATAACTGACAACCATGTGCCAAGTCTGAATAACACTTTTGAACCATTGATGTTGAATGATGGACCAGTCTATCCTGTAATGTACCCACAAACCATCTCTAATAAGTGCTCAAAATGGATTCTGGAGAAATCCATTTTGGCTGCTAACAGGTTTGAACAGAGCTTTGGTCATAACGTTTGTTGTAAAATAGTCTTCTACCTAATAATGTTGTACATCTTGAAGTTGCCTCTGATTTACTTACCAGGGGTTGAAATTTTAGTCATTCTTATTGTGTAACAGTTGAATTACAGTTGTAAATGCTAAATCTGTTTATTCTGTCTTCTTAAAGTTGTTGAATATACACAGTTTGAAATGTCATATAAGCTTACAAGCAGCATAGATTAATAATGTCACCACAACAATAAAATCAGTGAGTTTGCAATCTTCAACAAAATGAATTTAAAGTTTTCAGGGTATCTGATGGCCTTGTTAAACTGAACTAGGATTCCTTTGAGTTGGAGTAGGAATGAAACAAGCGTTTGGAAATTAGGAGCATAAGCAGATGCTACTCTTATTGCCTTGTTAAAAAAACATTGAATTCCTCCTAGAACGAAATTTTAAAGAATTTAGAATTATTCTGTGTTCAAGAAATGATTTCTGTGGTTTTGAAGTTCTTATGTATATATTATATCTGAGATTGTGCAAGTTAGTGGATTTTGCTACAGAGATTCGGTAGACGGCTTGTGTTGAGCTCCTTTGAAGGCCTACGTCCCAGTGAACAAAAGCGTCGTAAGAAACAACATGTGAAATTCAAAGAATCTGCTTGGAAGGGTTTATATTTCTTGTCAGCGGCACTTTTCGAATTCACAGTGATCTATAAGGAGTCATGGTTCACAAACACACAAAAGTTTTGGGTTGGACCTGGTGAGCAGGTCTGGCCTGATCAAAAAGTGAAGTAAGTCTTACTATTTAAAAGAGAAACTCTTTAGATATTTACATTTTACAAAAGTTGGTTGCATACATAGCATGGTCCCACTCAGAGTCACCTAGCTTGCAGTTGATCTTATTTATATTCCACAATTCAATGGCTGACAGGACAAAGTTAAAGATATTGTACATGTACACAGCAGGTTTCTATATGTACAGTATTCTAGCCGTATTTTTCTGGGAGACAAGGAGATCAGACTTTGTGGTAACTGTGATGCATCATGTGGCAACATCAGTGCTCATTATGTTATCATATGTGCTAAGGTTGGTGAATGATAACAGTTCTTGATGTTAACCTTTAATGTTTCATTATGTTGCATAGATTAGTCATTGATGAAAGCATTACTGTTCGTGTGTGTAGAAGTTTTGTTGTTCAATTCATTTCAAAACTTGAAAATATCTGTTACTGTAAATTGTTTTTGTGAATATATGCGGCAGTTTTGTGATCTGATCAAATCTAGAGGAGACTCTAGTATAATGAGGGTAGAACATTAGCTTATTTTATTTTTTCACACTGTTATCATGCTTTCCTCACCCTGCAAAAAATGAGTTTGGAAAATAAAGTATGATAAACGTGAAAGAAATAAGAGGCTCACCCTATGGTCACTTGATAAGCCCCTTCTCTAGTTCGACTCTTAGAAGTCAAGGGAGGATTCCCTATTCAGAAGTAGGATCAGCAAAGACGTAGGCTTGGGTAATCTCAATGGCTGAGGGTGAGGGCAGCAAAGGTACAGAGGACTCTATGGCTGAAAGCACACACTGAAAATATCAGATTTAATGCAGCTGGTACAGTGTTTTATATTCTGCTGTAAGTGACATTTAATACTCTATTGCACAGTTAGCACAGATTTTCCTATCAATAGAAACAAACGATTTTGGAACTGATACACAGGTGATAAGAGAGGTCGGAAATAAGTGGGGATATAGCTGGAAATAAAGCCTTAAACTCAGAACATCTATTTTCCTCTAAAAGAACTATCGAAAGAACAGACTTGAGCACTTGGTGGAAGTTCAAATAGGGCTGCAATTATGTTAAAATTGGCAACTAGGTCCAAATTCCACCTTGGGACAGCTCATATGATGATGATTATTGCATTGGATTCCTCTTTTCGAGAAGTCCAAGATTGATATAAAGATCATCTCATTCGGACAACCAGAACTGTGATTTTGAATTTATTATCTCACATGTACAAATTGTTCAGGTCGGTCTCAGCTTAACGTAGGTTCAAGAAGCCCAATAGATGTGTCTCTTCACCCACAACAAAGTGCATAATAGTAGAGACCTCTCACCTCATTTGGACATCATTCACTCATTCATTCTTCTCTTTTCAACAGATTGGTTTGTACAACTTGGGCATCTTCTCTCTCTCTCTCTCACATGTGCAGCGAAGATGACTGAATTTCTGGGCTAAAACAGAACTGAAATTTCAGACTGTTGACCAGCGTTGACTAGTGTTGACCACTGCTATTTTGACTGAATTTGACAGCATTTTTGGAGGCAGAATTTTGCTTTCTTGAGGTCGCATTTATTGGCACGAAAATTGGGAAGGTTGGGACTGTTTGACCTGCGTTGACTGCAGGGCTGACTGCTGTTTGAACGAGTTTGACCAGAGTTTTTGGGACTGTTTTGGGTTGAATTTGATCCTTTCTGAAGGCCAAATTGGACTGCCTTTTGACCGAGCTTCAAAGGAGGTGTTTTGCTGCTGATTTGATCAACGTTGACTTTCTGGTTAGGGCTAAAGTTTGACTGCAGTTGACTGCAGAATTTGACTGGGCTAATTTGAGTTTGTATTGGGTTAGTCTATTTGAATTTTGTATTCACTCTCTCCGCTGAACTATTGTGACAAGGTTACTTGGGAGTGGGAGTGGGGAGCGACATTTTCAAAAGTTCCCTATTCGGGAGCGAATTTTTATATAATATATATTTTTGTATATTTTGATGCATATATGTCAACAAAAGCATGCAGAATGATGAATTGGATATAAAAGGCATAAACACATAGATTGAACCATATAACATCAATCATCTAGAAGTTATAATCTTCATCAACCACGTCCACAAGTTAGTAACATACAACATACTAAGTCTCATGATTCATCAATCTTAAAGTTTCGAGCCTTCAAAATGTAATACATAACATTTATCATCATTGATCACCAAAATTATATAAAAATTCTAACATGAAATGAAATGTTATAAAATGAAATGACTTTCAACTTTCACAAAGCATCATAGTCATAATCCATTACCAATGAGTTATAATTACCAACTTCAAATTTCAAAGTTTCAAACTTAAATTGTCATATATTGTTCACAAAAAATATCATAAGAAATATGAAAGAGTCAACCGTTATAAAAACTACTAGAAGCTAGAAAAGACAAGTAAATCTATTATCTATTGCCAATCCTTGGGCCTCTTGCCGCCACGAGAAATGTCTAATTTTTGAGTCTTGTTGGAAAATCAGGATCTTTGTCATTAATATCACACTATAAGCATTAATATCTAGAGGTATCTCTGTCATTACCTTTGGATCTGTATAGGGATATTTGTCATTAATATCACCCTCTAAGCATTAACATAAGATAGAAAACACATAGCATGTCAAGTCAAGATTTTGTTTGAGTGATGGGTACAATTTTAGTAGGGTAATGATAGAGGAGTTCGACAGCCAATGTCACTAACATCAAGGTACATAGAGGGATTGGTTCTCTTGATTAAATACTAGTACCATACCCTAATACATGACACAATCCAATGAAAACATTGCAATCCCCCCAATCTTGAAATCATGAAAAATTGATAACTCTGTTGGATTTTGAATGAGATCTAAAATTCAACTTTCTCCATATGAAATCCAATGAGGTCGGAACCACTCTCAAACATCTTGAGTCATTTCATGGTAATGTTAAAAATTTAAGTAAAATGATGAAAATGAAGATTAAGGAGAATGTCACTTTCACCTTAAGAATTGAACATTACCATGAATCACATATCAATACTAGGGCCATAGGCTTAATCACTAGGCTGCTCCACTAAAAAATTATTGTTTTTTTGAAAAAAATTGCATTTGGAATGTTTTTGCAAAAAAGGCTTGGGAGCGAAAATTTCACTCTCGGGGTCGCTCTCAAAATTTGGTCCTTGTGGGAGCGATTTTGGGAGTGCGCTTCTGTCCCTATAATACTAGTGATTACCCCATTACTATTGTAGTTGTATCCCTTATTAATATTGTTGTGCCCCTATTGTCCCCATATTGTTATTACTGTGCCCCATAGAATCCCTCTATTGTTATTTTTGTGCCTTTATATTATTATTGTTAGGTCGGTTTGGTTATATTATGACTCCTTAGACTCCTATATATAGAAAAGAGATTTTGTCATTTGAATGATCCAAGAATTGTTCATTTATGTAATGTAAAGGAGGTTGCCCCCTCGAAGAGGTTGAATTCTAAGGCATTAATCTATCTTTTCTATCTTTTTGTGAGCTAGTTTCATAACATTTGGTATCAGAGCTTTGAATTCTAGGGTTTCATTGCTCCAAACAGGTCATCGTGGCATTTGCGTTATAACTTTTCTTCTGTGACGTTTCAGATGCTACAAAAAAAGCCCATTTGAGAAGAAATAACATTGAACCTCAGGTCCGAATTTCAGAGCTTTTCGCGCAATATTTGCGGAGATATGATCTGAGGAAGTCGGTCTTTTTGCAAACTCCTGAATTACATTCCAAACAGGTGACCTGGGGAAAATAGTCATAACTTTTGTTTTGAGCATCAGATTGAAATTTCGTAAGAAGTTACAGAAAGAGGACGGACTGTAGTTTCATGTGTACATTTTTCAGATCCTAAGGTCAAAACAGTGACACGTGGCACTTCATACAAGTTCGCTCTTCTAAAAAGGTATATAATCAGGTCATCTTGGGAGATTGTGCATAACTCTTTCTTGGAGAATCTAAATTCGATCAGACTGGTGGCATTGGAAAGAGGACGCAGAGGGTTACCACAGGTCACAATTTCAGAACTGGAAGATTTGAAATTACAGAGATACATCAGAGGCAATATCGAGCTCCTACAAAGTGAAAAAAGGTGTGTAGATTTTTTTAAATTTTTGCTTAAGCTTGGTTTGAAAAATTATTTTGAAGGAATTCAAAGGGCATAGTATAGCATTATTATCGGTAACTGATGCCCTGAGGAAAGAAAATGCAAACACCTAGTAAGCAACCTGAAAGCTCTAGCATGACTTATGAAGAAGAGGAAGAAATGCAACATGATATATCAAAATTACGAGACCAAGTGCAACAAATGTCACTCGCACAAAAAGTAACAGAATCTAAGATGGATGGTTTAAAGAAAGATGTAGAAGCTAAGATGAATGACGTGGAAGCTAAGATGGACGATTTGAAGATAGATTTGAAGACAGATTTGAAGACAGGCATGGCAGATTTGAAGACAGATTTGACAAATTTTCTACAAGAAATACTTATTAATGGTGAAAGGGTAGTAAAGGAAACTCGTGATGAGAAAAAAATAAATGTTAATCATGATTTCATAGACTCTAACCTTGGATCTAAGAAACACCATATTCCAAAAATCGATATGAGGAAGTTTGATGGCAAGGATCCGGCAACATGGATACTACAGATGGAACAATTTTTCGATCTCAATAATGTGCAAAACACACAAAGGGTACATATTGCCACTTTATATTTGGAACCAAATCAGTTTGTATGGTATCAATGGCTTTGCTCTCGTAAACAAATTGTCACTTGGGCAATTTTTATGGAAGAATTGACAGCACATTATGAAGATACAAAAAGCAACACTTTTTTTAGCCCACTGATAAGTCTCAAACAAAAGGGTTCAATGATGGATCACATTGAAGACTTCCAAAAATTGAACATAAGGGTAAAAGATCTTCCAGAAGAGCATAGGATTGATGTGTTCATAGGGACTTTAAAGGTTAATATCCAACATGAGGTTTGCCTTTGGGAACTTGATTCATTGGAGAAGGCATTTAGGTTATCAAGAGAAATGGAAAGCAAAATTATGGCAACCAGGAAGCCTACCACTCACAACTATAAAATGGAAGTGTTGTTGCCCCTAGCCTTCCACAACCTATAAGGTTGACACCACAACAATTGGAAGAAAAAAGAGCAAAAGGGCTTTGTTGTAGTTGTGATAGCAAATACACTAAAGGTCATAAGTGTGCTGAGAAGAAATTATTCTACATAGATTGTGAAGAGGAGGAAGAAAAGGAACAAGAAATGTCAAAAGAAGAGGATATACTCCAGGAACAAACCCTAGATAAAGAAGTAATGAATCCAACCATATCTTGTAATGCATTAGTTGGAATTACCACTCCTCAAACTATCAAGATAGAAGGACATATCAAGAAGAAAAAGGTAATAATGTTGATTGATTCAGGAAGTACCCACAATTTTATTCATTGTAAGATAGCAAAAGAATTGAATTGCTTCCTATATCCAGCACCAGAGTGTCAAGTAATGGTTGGAAGTGGAGAAACAATAAATTGCTCTGGAAAGTGCCATAATATCAAGCTATCCATGGGAGAATATGTATTGAGTAGCCCAATGCTTTCCATTCCAATGGGAGGTGTTGATGTTGTACTAGGAGTTCAATGGCTACAATCCTTAGGTACAATAAATTTTAATTTTCAAGAACTTTTCATGAACTTTTCTGCAGAAGGAAAGGAAGTTGAATTAAGGGGTATTGCAGGGAAACCGGGAAAGATAATCAGCTCTAACGGTATGCCAAAGCTTCTAAAAAAGGAACAAAGAGGTGTAATTGCACAATTATGTTCGCTAGATGTTTCCACATCGAAATCATCTATTTCTCTAGATCTCCAAAAAGTCCTGGACAATCATTCCAAAGTATTTGAGACTCCCAAAGGTCTCCCACCTATTCGTGATCATGATCATGCTATTCATCTGATTCCAGGAAGTGTTCCTCCAAACATCAGGCCGTATAGATATCCCCTATGCCCAAAATAGTGAAATTGAACGTATGGTTGCAGAAATGCTAGAGGCTGGTATAATTCAACCTAGTCAAAGTTCTTTCTCTGCTCCAGTAGTATTGGTGCACAAGAAGGATGGATCATGGCGCATGTGTCCGGATTATAGGGAGCTCAACAAGCTCACTATTAAAGATAAGTTTCCCATTCCTGCCATTGATGAATTACTGGATGAATTGCATGGATCAATTTACTTCACCAAGTTGGATCTTCGTTCAGGATATCATCAAATAAGAATGAAGACTGAAGACATTCCGAAAACAACATTTAGAACTCATGAGGGTCATTATGAATTTTTGGTCATGCCTTTTGGCCTTACCAATGCACCTTCTACATTTCAAGGTTTGATGAATTCCATTTTCAAACCCTTCCTTAGAAAATTTGTGTTAGTATTTTTTGATGATATACTAATCTACAACAAGTTTTGGAAGGATCATGTTGAACATGTTGACAGGGTGCTACAACTATTGGAGGAGAAACAATTATATGCAAAAAGATCCAAATGTTTCTTTGGAGTACAAGAGGTGGAATATCTGGGTCATATTGTATCTCATGAAGGAGTTAAGGTAGACCCTAGCAAAATTAAAGACATTAAAGAATGGAAAATCTCCACATCCATAAAGCATCTGCGAGGATTTCTTGGGTTGACAGGGTATTATCGCAAGTTTG
The DNA here is from genome assembly GCA_031772625.1 of Pinus tabuliformis. Classification (NCBI taxonomy): domain Eukaryota; kingdom Viridiplantae; phylum Streptophyta; class Pinopsida; order Pinales; family Pinaceae; genus Pinus; species Pinus tabuliformis. The sequence goes on along the minus strand of CM062816.1, from coordinate 744,596,414 downwards.
TTAAGAATTATGGGAGAATAACAGCACCTCTAACAACATTATTGAAGAAAGATGCATTTTCATCGACTCCAGAAGCAACAAAATCCTTCGAACATCTTAAAGAGGCAATGTGCCAAGCACCGGTCTTAGCTACACCGCACTTCACAAAAACCTTTATTGTGGAATGTGATGCTTCAGGAAATGGAATTGGTGCTGTTTTAATGCAAGATGAAAGACTCATTGCTTTTGAAAGTCGTCCAATCAAGGGAAAGTTTTTACACAAAGCTATTTATGAGAAGGAAATGTTGGCAATACTACATGCACTTAAGAAATGGCGACCCTACCTAATGGGAAGACACTTCAAGGTAAAAAAGGATCATGATAGCCTTAAATACTTTTTAGAACAAAGATTATCCTCTGAAGAGCAACAAAAGTGGGTCACAAAGATGTTGGGTTATGACTTTGAAATCATCTACAAAAAAGGGAAGCAAAATGTGGTGGCAGATGCACTCTCAAGAAAGGATGAGGATGTGGAAGCATTATTGTGCACCATTTCTATTATCCAACCAGATTGGATAAATGAAGCAAGGGAGGAATGGAAGAATGATGAAAAAGTGGGCACTTATTCGAAAGTTACAGCAAGATTCCAGTACATCTGATACATTTAGCTGGCAAAATGATTCGTTATGGTACAAAGATCGCTTATACCTCTGTAAGAATTCCCAAGTCAAACAAAATATTCTTATGGAATTGCACACTTCTCCCTTAAGAGGGCACTCAGGATTTTTAAAAACTTACCATAGGGTTAAGAAGGAATTTTTTTGGGATGGCATTAAATCGGATATTCAAAAGTTTGTGGCGGAATGTTTGGTTTGCCAACAAAATAAAGTTGAAACAATTAAGACCCCGGGTCTATTACAACCTTTATCCATTCCAAGCCAACGTTGGGAGGAGGTTTCAATGGATTTTATCACAGGTTTACCCAAGTCTGAGGGAAAGAGTGTCATCATGGTGGTAGTTGACAAACTTACCAAGTATGCAAACTTTTGTGCATTATCACATCCATTTAAAGTTAGTATAGTTTCTATTGCATTTATGGAAACAATTCAAAAGTTACATGGAAACCCAAAGATTATTGTAAGTGACAGAGATCCCATTTTCACTGGAAATTTTTGGACAGAATTATTTTCTTGTCTTGGTACTTAGTGAGCTCATAACTCATCTTATCATCCTCAATCTGATGGGCAAACTGAGATAGTAAACAAATGTTTGGAAGGATATCTTCGTTGCTTTGTATCTGATAAACAGACACAATGGGTCAAATGGTTGTCTTTGGCTCAATGGTGGTATAACACTTCCTTCCACACCGCAACAAAAATGACCCCATTTATGGCACTTTATGGATATCAGCCACCATCCATCACATCATATTTAAGAGAAAATTCTAAGGTTCAAGCAGTGGAACATCACATCGAACATCAACAACAAGTCCTCCAACTCTTAAAGGATAACCTCGTGTTGGTGCAAAATAGGATGAAACAATAGGCAGATCAACATTGCAGTGAAAGAAGTTTTGATGTAGGTGATTGGGTATTCCTACGACTACAACCATATAAACAAATGTCCCTCAAGCAAGCTAAGAAGGATAATAAATTATCACCAAAGTATTATGGCCCGTACAAGGTGTTGCAAAAGATTGGTGCTATGGCATACAAATTGGAGCTTCCTGCAGCTTCTCGAGTGCACCCAGTTTTCCATGTTTCATGTTTAAAGAAGGTTATAGGCGACAAGCTCCCAGTTCAAACAATATTGCCAGAACTTGACGAGGAAGGAAAAATTATATTGGAACCGGAAGCAGTCACAGAAACAAGAACTCAACAGCTACGAAATCGATCAATTTCGGAGTATCTCATCAAGTGGAAGAACTTATCCGCTGAAGATTCCACATGGGAGGATGAGAATTTTATATAGAAGCATCCAGAACTACTCAAGCATTGAGGACAACACTTTTTGAAGGAGAGGGGCATGTTAGGTCCCTATAATACTAGTGACTACCCCATTACTATTGTAGTTGTATCCCCTATTAATATTGTTGTGCCTCTGTTGTCCCCATATTGTTATTACTGTGCCCCATAGAATCCATCTATTGTTATTTTTGTTCCTTTATATTATTATTGTTAGGTGGGCTTGGTTATATTGTGACTCCTTAGACTCCTATATATAGAAAGGAGGTTTTGTCATTTGAATGATTCAAAAAATGTTCATTTATGTAATGTAAAGGAGGTTGCCCCCTCGAAGAGGCTGAATTCTAAGGCGTTAATCTATCTTTTCTATCTTTTTGTGAGCTGGTTTCATAACAGGGTTTCTCTCGAGTCGCTCCCGAAGGGAGCATGCTCCGGGAGTGGGTTCGAAAGGGGGGGAGCCGCTCCCCTGCAACCTTGCTCAGTTTCCTCATGGTGCTATACAGATTCGTCCGCTGGCTCAAAAATTTGCAGTGATCCACATGTCGCCGTGAGTGTTGGGAGAGGCTCTGGTGTTGTTGCTACCCTCCTCTGCACATACAACATTAAGAAGTGCATCTCATTCAGAAAACTAACCAACACTAAATGTTTCAGCCCAGGTTTCCACGGAGAAAGGTTAGATTATCCATTCAAAATGTAAGCATACAAGATCAAATCGGATCCTATTTGAACTCAATCTAGAAAGGTCACCTGAAAGAATACTCAGATGCAAGAATAGGCCATAAAACCTCTCCTCAACTCTTCTTCACACAATCAATGACAACACTAAATTCTTTGTTTCAATACGCAACAAGTCCACACAACAAACCGTGCAGCATGTGACCATGTCTACACACCATCTTTATGTAGGCAGAAAAGGAAGTCATCGACACTTATGTTTTTTTCTTTTTCTTTTGAGCATCTGAAATTTCCAATTGAAACACAAGGATTATGCTGTGGATTTTGCTTCTTTTCAAACTTCCTACAAAACCTCTTGAGGTCCACTTGATGATCCACACATTGTGCTTCGTGCCTCCATGCCTTCACGTAGCAACTCTGCGCATCATTCTCCACGTAGGTCTACACACATAGAAGAATGCATCATTCTCCACAACTTTCACTTATAATGCATATAACGGCCAACTCCATGCTGTTGCACGCAAGTTCAAATCTATGTGTAATAGATTTTCAATATAATGCACAGGTCAACTTGAATAAAAAAATTCACTTCAACCATTCATGTTGCTCCAAAACACAAAACTCATCACTCCATTCTCTACATGCTTACATGAGGGTTTCCACGAACAACAACGCAACTCCCTATCGAGTTCTAGTAAGAAAATACTCAACTATCAAACCCTCATCCCATGCCAGGCTCTGACAAATCTCACTGCAACTCTGGTACCAATTGAAAATAATTAATGAAAACAAAAAAATAATTCAGGGGACAGTAACTTTGGCGATAAAGGATTTTAAGCTTGATTGTATATTCACATAAAATAATGATACATGATTCACACAGATGAGGCCTCGTATTATAGAAGTGAGGTTCTGATAACAAATTACCAATTTGGCTAATTGGTTGAACGTTCTACATAATATCTCCATGAATATCTCCACAAATATCTTAGCTGATTTTGTGTGATTTCATCCCTAACTTTTCTAATTATCCTCAACTTTGGTCATATGTAGACTTCTAGAGTAAGTCTACTTTCATTATTAATAATTTCATAATTTCATTATTTTGTGAATACTTGGACTTATTGATTGTTTATGTGAGCTATGAGGCTAACAACCAATGCTTATGCCACATAGGGAATTCGACCTTGAATTGGGATGTCCACCACTAATGCCACTTATCCATTAGTCTTTCATTGGGATTTCCTCCCAAAACTCTATATATGTAACCCATTGGATCTCATTCATTCATGGTTGGGAGGCTCGTGCTTGGGTAAATGCTGCCGGTCCATTTTTTCTTATGATAATAAAGAAAAGTCTTTGGAGGTTCTATCTTGGCGTGATGTTGGTGAATCTTTCTTGATGCAAGGTATACTTGTGTTGATTTGAATTTGTTTTGATGCATTTCTTTTGGTAGGTCGAGGCCCAAATAGGGGCAGTATTGCCTAGGGAGAGGTAGACAAGTATTTGTCTATCCTCTAATAGTATTGCAAACTTGAATAGATGACATTGTGTACTTGTGAATAGCACAAGTTATCTCTTTCTCTTTTGCAATCTATTCCTTGAATTTACTAATCGTTGGATGCAAGTATCTTAAGTGCAGCATAGGTGATCTTCAAGGATTGAAGGTTGGGGAAATCATTGGTTAGATCAACCAACTTTCAAGAGCCAAAGAAATCATGATCTCACCATCTTTAGGGGCATTCAAAGACATCCAAAGGAAGGACAAAGAAAAGGGCCTAACATCTATTCTTCCCACAAATTTCTAAAATAAATTCTTTGGGTTACCTTGTGAACTGTTCATTGAAAATCTAAGCTATTTGGAGGCTATTTAGTGGCTGTCCTAACTGCCACCAATCAACCAAGAAGAGCTGATTTAACCCAACTTTTCTTGGCTTCCTTAGTGTGGAATTTCACTAATCTTTGAGTAGAAGTTTTCTTGCAAATTTATTTTAGTCAAATTTTACCACTAATCTTGCAAATGCCCAAATAAGCCTGGCATCTTTCACTTTGTCCCTTGCTGACCCCTTTTGCAGGCCACGAAAATTGAAGAGAAGATTATTAAAAGTCCCTAGAGAGGACTGTTTGACACTGTTTTTAAGGCAGAAATTCAAATGTAACTTGGGACTGAGACTGTGCAGCGAAGAGATCCTCCTTTAGGACTGATATTGTTTTCGTTTGGGCAGCGAGAAGGCTATCTCTTGGGCTGATTTGATAGCCACTTACACGCTTTCTCGTTGACTGTTTGGGGGCAGCTCAGGATCTCCTTTTGGACAGAGTTTATACATCTAGAGAGCTGTTTCTTTTCTTGCAAACCTTTGGCAGATTTGGAGGAAGAGTTTCACCTTGTGGGGATAGACTTGTAATCATTTTTGAGGACAGTTCAATCTCCTTGCTCATTGTAGATATTTATCTTTTGGAACTATTTGACATTTTTATGCATTTTTGTGCTTATTTGTAGTTGATTCTGTAAATTCATTGAATCCCCTTCAAAGGTAGGTTGATAGTTTACCCATTGTAGCTCATTAGGCACTTGGTAGTAGTATCTTCTCTCTCGTAGGGACATTTTGTAAACCTCTCCAAAGCACATTCTGTTTAGAAATCTGGAGGCTACAGGATAGTGTGATTTCTCTTTAACATGATAACTGTTTGTGAATTATATTAGCTTCTTTTATTCCTTTTTGTGGATAAGCAATCAGATTGCAGATGTAGGTCTCTTCAAGAGTGATCTCAATGCCCTTTCCTTGATAAAAGCTCTGATACTATGTTTATTTTTCAAGTGCAATAGATACAAACACTAATTTCTGAAAACTGATAATTACTTCCAATGATGTAGATATTCTTTTAGCTCTTTCAGTTTATCATTAAGCAATTACACTTCAGAAATTCAACCATAAAAGCAGTAGGAATAGAGATCATAATGCACAATGATAACACAAGATTTACCTTGGGAAAACCCACTTGGGGAAAGACCCAACAATCTTTTCTTTAGAGAAATTCTTCACTTCAACAAGAGATGCACCTAATTCTTTTAGTCAAATATGATGGTCAGACTGACCAACAATACAATGGTCAAACCTGGTCAAACTGCCCTTTTGTCAAGTCTCTAATCTACCCAACAAACTTGGCTCTGCCTGATCTGCCTAGGCTGAAATTCAGCCTCCCAGAAACTGCTTAGAAACTTGGCTCTGCCTAATCTGCCTAGGCCGAAATTCAGCCTCCCAGAAACTGCTTAGAAACTCGGCCCTGTTGCCCAGAAACTATTGCCCAGAAATTTCGGACTTGCTGCTAGAAACTGCTCAGAAATTCACACATGCGAAGCTGCAGGAGGGGAGAGAAACCATACATGTGAGGTCAAAGAGAATGAGAGCTAAACGATGCTTGAGATGTCTTCATCCTTCTTGTCTTCTTCTCCTTTACTTGGATGCCCAGAAGATATTTTGTTGTGTGTGAGATCAAATTGTGCTTGAAGGAGGAGGTCAAGTGCCTTATATATAGACTTCTGGATGGTCGAATGGGTGTCTCTTCAACTGGGCTGACTTGATCTCTTGGAGGGGCTGACTTGACTTTGTTTGGAACCAAAAATTCAAATTTAAAAATTCAAAATTGGTCTTTTGAAAAATACATGAAGAACATGTCTTACATTTTTCATTACATATAATTCAAGGGATAAAATATTAATTATGAACACTGACCATAGCTACAAAATTCAACAACGGTTTGGTCTAAATCTGCATGTTATAGCAATTTTACATCCATATATTATTGTTATATTGGTAGGAATTACATTTAATAAATTTAAAAAGGCAAAATGTAGCATTAATTGCAGGCTTTACCCCTAAAAAACTGTAATATTCCTAGGGAATTTTTACAATTAATAGCAAAGCATATATAGACATAAAAACCATGAAAATCAAACACATGAATCAGTCTTTGAATTTGCACCAAAAATTGCGTTGCTGAGCCATTTTATTATAAAATCAAGAGGGTACAATGTGGTGCTGGAAAGTGTGCACTTGGGCTTGTTCAAAGCAAGCTAGCAATGCCCAAGTGAATAATGAAAATCCCCCCTCAAGTGTGCTGCTGTTCTCCCCTGGCTCTGCGCTAAACTGCCCAGAAAAACAACTGCTGGTTGTGAAGAACTGCTGCTACGGCCTTCTTCGGTGCTCAGAAAATTCCGGGAAATTAACCCTGGACTCTCCACGAAATACCTAGAATAACCCACAAAGGAACTGGCTGATGGTTGACCATGGAATTTTGGCCCTCTTTTTCCTCTATGGCTCCGCTGTTGGGTAATTCGACCCACCTGTAAATTTTGCTGCAAAAAGCCCTCAAATTGGTTGCAATCTCCAAACAAATACTTCCCCGGGCTCCTCAAATTTCAGCCCCAAATTCCCTTGACTCAACCCCTAAGCGTACCTCCTCCAAGAACTGCGCAACCCCTGGTTGTTGCTGTTGCTGAACCTCTCCAAAAACTTGCACTCTCCACTGTTGGAATGAATTGGAATAGATGGAACTCCCTCCTTGGGTTGGCACTCGAAGTCCACCGAAGCAAGGGTTGAGATTTCCATTCGGAAACACTTGTGTGCTAAACAAAACTTGCAGAGTTGGCTTCAGCTCAAGCATGCTATGTCAAAGACAAGTTTTCTCAAAGATGAATGAATGCCAAAATGAGTGCTTTTCCTTCCTTTTGTCAAAATGCCTCCAACGTGCTCATGTGGGCCCAACTCGATTTCCTCCCACCGAATTTCCAACAATGCATTTGTACTTCCCATGTGGGTCGCAATTCTCCATGGGTGGCCCCCATGCTCCACTAGTGGCTCGATATTTCCCTTCCATCTCTAATGTTTCGGGGCTTGCTTTAATAAAAAATCAATGTGGGGCCTCTAAACCCACATTTCCTAAGTGCAAACATGAAATAAGACAATTGGCCAAAATTGATATTTCACTTAGCAATAATGATAAGTGGGAATATCACAGTCCTCCCTGCCAAGATGTTGCTTGTCCTCAAGCAACTATAATGAAGCATGCTGAAGTATCTGCTCCCCCTCCCAAGTGGCATCCTCATCTGGTAGGCTCCTCCATCTGATCAAAAACTACTTAGTGACCTTGTTCCTCAAATGCCTCTCCCGGGTGTCTAGAATAGCCTCTAGCTCCAGAACTAAGTGCCACTCATCATCCATAGGGAGCAACTTTGTAGTTGCTGTCACCTGCTTCCCCAATGCCTTTTTCAGGCAAGACACATGAAAAATGTTGTGCAATCGGCTCCCCGGGGGTAGCTCCAGCTCATATGCTACTTACCCAACTCTGCGAGTGACGCGGTATGGCCCATAAAAACGATTTTTGAGCTTCTCGGCCCCCTTCTACTTGAGTGATGACTGCCTGTACGACTGAAGCCTCAAGAAGACCAGATCCCTTACCTCAAACTGTCTCTCAAGTTTCAACTTTACGCCTGTCTGCATAAAGTTTTTGCTAGTTCTGTGCTGTCTGCATGTTGTCTTTGAGAGCCCGCAAAATGTCTTGGCTCTCCTGTATCCAATCCTTGGCCCTAGGGGCCTTGCTATCTCTAAACATCATGTCAGAAAAAGACAATGCATCGTAACCATATAGAGCTCGGGATGGAGACATACCTATGGACATGTGGTACGTGGTGTTGTAACAATACTCTCTCAAGTGTAACCGCCGTATCCATGTTCGTTGATGGCCTGTCACACAATTACGCAAGTAATACTCCATCCATCTGTTAACTATCTCTGTCTTCCTGTTTGTCTAGGGGTGATAACTAGTGCTTGGAGTGAGCTCAATGCCCACTAGTTGGAACTTGGAATAGCTCTTGCCAAAATCCCCCCATGAACCTATTGTCCCGGTCACTGAGAATGGTCTTCTGAAGACCATGTAGCCGAAACACCTCCCTGAAAAATAATTTGGTCACTTGTGAGGCCGAGTACCGGGCTGAGATGGCAAAGAAATGTGCAAACTTCGTCAACCGGTCCACCACCACGTAAATGCAGTCCTTGCCCTGTACTGTGGGCAACCGGTAATGAAGTCCATCGACACACTCTCCCATTTCCCCTCAGGGATAGGAAGAGGCTGTAGCAACCTTGTAAGGTGTGACTGCTCACCCTTGTTCCTCTGGCATGTGTCACACTCTCTGACATGCCTTAGAACGTCATTCTTAAGGCCACTCCATGCAAAACTCTCTTTGATGGCTCTATATGTCTTTGTGAACCCCGGGTGCCTTGCTAGTGGTGAGTCATGGGTAGGTTGTAAAATCTTCTCCCTTAATTGGGAGTTGGGCACCAAGTAATTCTGATCTCTGAAGTAAATCACCTTGTTCATCACCCTGTACTGGTCATCTACCACTGCCCCATCAAGGACCTGACATGCAAATTGGTCCTTGGAGTACTCCACCAGTAACTGCGCCCTCCAATCTGGGGCAATGCTCATCAATGAAAGGGTAGCTGGTCTCCTGGGAGACAACACATTTGCCACCACGTTTTGCTTCCATTTAATATACTCAATGTCAAATTCATACGCTTGGAGCTTGCTCACCCACTTTTGCTGCCTTTCCTGCAAATTGCTTCTTCTCCAAGAGAAATTTGAGGTTGTTGTGGTCTGTCTTGACCCTGAACCTGTTCCCCACAAAGTACTGTCTAAACTTGGCTAGCGCATGCATGATGGCTAGCATGTCCTTGTCATAGATGGAGTACAACCTCTCATGGGGCAGTGGTCTTTGACTCTCGAAGGCTATGGGGTGCCCTCCGTGCATCAAAACTGTGCCTACACCGTCTCCAGATGCATCACACTACAGCATAAAGGGCTGGGTGAAATTTGGAAGTGCCAATAGAGGACAACTGCTCATGACCTGTTTGAGGCGATCAGAAGCCTCATGCACTGTAGTTGTCCACTCAAAGGCCCCCTTCTTCGTCAAATCGATGAAGGGAGCTGCCAATCAAGAGAAGCCCTTTACAAACTTCCTGTAGTAAGTGCAAATGCCTACAAATCTCCTTAACTCTGTCACATTCCGGGGCTTTGGCCAATCCCGGATGGCCCTGATCTTCTCCTCATGGACCCTAATACCGTCCTCCCCAAGGTGTGCCGTAGGTAGAGCATCTCTGGTAAACGAAACTCACATGTAGACAGTTTCGCGTAGAACTGTTGCTCCTCCAAAATACGTAGCACTGTCTCTAAGTCCTGTAGGTGCTACTCCCATGTCCGACTGTAAATCAAGATATCATTTAAAGAATACCAACACAAACTTCCGCAACTGTCCACGAAACATGTGGTTCATGCAGGACTGGAAAGTGGTTGGTGCATTGGTTAGACCGAAAGGCATATCTGGGAACTCGAAGTGCCCATAGTGGCACTTGAAAACGGTCTTGGGGACATCCTAGTCCCTCATCCTGATTTGGTGGTACCTTGAATGTAAATCAATCTTGTTGAAGAACTTCGCCCCCTCATCTCGTCCATCAACTCATCTATTTGTGGGATGGGGTAACGGTTCTTCATGGTCTTTTTGTTAAGGGCCCTGTAGTCAATTCACATGCGTAGGGACCCATCCTTCTTCTTCACTAGAACAATTGATGAAGCAAAAGGGTAGGAACTAGGCCCGATGTGCCTAAGTGCCAACTGCTCATGAATATCTCGCTCTATCTCATCTCGATATGCCTTGGGATGTCTGTAAGGGGTAGTGATCACTGCCTGTACCCTCGACTCAAGTTCAATGGTATTCTCAAATCCCCGGTTAGGTGGTTGACTTGACGGTATGTCTCCAAACACCATTGGGTACTTGTCCAAAATGCCCTGTATATTTGGGTGTGGTGGCTTGGGCTGACCCCCAGACTCTGAAATACTCAACTCCATAGCCCACTCAATGTCCTCGTGTCTCAGATCAACCTCCATATTGTGGGCCGAAACAGTCTATGGAGGGTAAGAGTGCATACCCCATAGCAAAACTGGTTTGCCATCTGGCCTTATGAACTCCATCTCCAACTTCCTCCAATCAGTAGTGACTCTGCCAAGCGAGTAGAGCCACTGGACACCCATCACCACATTGGTGTTTGACACATCCACCACGAAGAAGTGATCTGTCACTGAGTAGTTCCCCATGGTCACTATCAAGGCCGTAACATAACATGTGCACTACATGGTTCTATCCCCTGGCACTAGAACTGAGAAACCCTCGAACTCCTCGGTTGTGATACCCCTCCTCTAGACCATCTGTGCATTAATGAAATTGTTGGTAGCCCCACCGTTCACTAAAACTGAGACACGATACCCCTGATCCTCATAGTAAAAAACTTGGGTACCCCACAAAGGGATGCAAGGACCCCCCTTGATGGAGCCAAAGGAGCTCCCCCTGGGGGGGTGTGGTTAGTGGTGGTGGCCCCCTCTTTGCCTGCATTGCGCTATCATCTCCACCCACCTCCAAATCTGCATCATCCTCCAAATCACTGTCAGAGAAAACCTCAATGTAGTGGGCCTTGCCCGCCGTGCATCTATGGCCTGAAGCCCATGGTCCTGACAGGTAAAACATAACTTTCTCCTTCTGAGGTCTGTCTGGGTCTCCTCATCCAACTGTCCATGCCCTTGGTTGGCTCTCGGAGATGGAGCCCTAATGTCTCTTCCCCTCATTGGAAGCCTTGCCTAGGTGGAGTGGTGCTCTAACCCTCAGCAGAGCATCCTGCAAATCTCGGGCCCTCCCCACTGCGTCTTGCAAGGTAATGTGTCTATTGGATTTCGCCAATACCTTTAGTGGCTTTGATAGCCCCTCTATAAACATGAAAACCCTCTTGGACTCCTATACATCCGACACCATCACTGACAACCTCAGAAACTCCAAAATGTAGGCCTCAACGCTCTCAGTCTGTTTGAGCCTTGTTAGCCCCCTAAAGTGCTCCTCCGGATCTTTCCTCTCAAAACGCTCCAACGCCCTCTTGGTGAAATCATCGTAGGTTGTCACCTTGACATGTCCCATTGTGGTTAGCCCATGGAACCACCAATCATGGGCTTCGCCCTCCAAATGTAGTGTTGCAATTTTTATTGCCTCCCCCTCTGTCATCTGGTTTAGATGGAAGTAGACATCCAACTTCTCTACCCATGCTCTGGCTGAGCTCTTAGAAGAGCCATCAAAAGTTGGGAGAAACAACCTCCCCACAGTACGCTGCAAATCTATCCCCTACGTGTAGTTTCCCCCATTTTGTCCCTTGGGCCTATTATTTCCCTTCAACTGACAAAATTCCTTGAAAGTGATAGCTTCCTTGAACTCAGGTCCATAGAACTGATACACCAAGAAGTAGTCCCCCATAGGCAACTCCTCCTGCCCTTGCTGCCCACCAGCTCCAGATGTCAATAATGTGGGAATGGTAGATCTAGGTGGTGTGTTGGTAATAAGAGGCATGTTGGGGTTAAGGGATGCGTGGTGTTGTGAAGTACCAAAGCCTTCACCCAGCTGGAATTCCCCTTGAATTCCCGTACCCTTGTTGTTGCCACAATTCTGTGGCCTTAGTTCCTCAATACTCTTGGACAGATCCTGTACCGCCTTCAACAAATGATGAGCAAACTCCTCCTCCATACTTCTTTTATCTCCCTCATTCTTTGCCATGTTTGTCCCCACAACCTCCGGTTCAGTTATCATGGGATCTGGAGTAATCTGGAACTGTCTTTCTCTACTCCTGTACCTCTGTCTTCGGTAAGTCACGTTTTGCCTATCCTTTGGTGCCATACACTGCCTGCTCCCACAAGTTGAGCCAAGTCTATGAGCTCTGGTACCACTGTAATATTCCTAGGGAATTTTTACAGTGAATAGCAAAGCATACATAGACATAAAAACCTTGAAAATCAAACACATGAATCAGTCCATGAATTTGCGCCAAAAACTGCGCTGCTGAGCCATTTTATTATAAAATCAAGAAGGTACAAGGTGGTGCTGGAAAGTGTGCAGATGGGCTTGCTCAAGGCAAGCAAGCAATGCCCAAGTGAATAATGAGAATTCCCCCACAAGTGTGTTGTTGCTCTCCCCGAGCTCTGTGCTAAACTGCCCAAAAAATATGTTGCTGGTTGTGAAGAACTGCTGCTAGGGCCTTCTCTGGTGCTCAGAAAATTCCAGGAAATCAACCCTGGACTCTCCACCAAATACCCATAATAACCCGTGAAGGAATTGGTTCATGGTTGACCTTGGAATTTCGACCCTCTTTTCCCTATATGGCTTCACTATTGGGTAATTCGACCCACCTGTAATTTTTGCTGCAAAAGGCCCTCAAATTGGCTGCAATCTCCAAACAAATAATCCCCCGGGATCCTCCTCAAATCTTGACCCGAAACTCCCTTGACTCCTCAACCCCTAAGCGTACCTCCTCCAAGAACTACGCAGTCCCTAGCTGCTGCTGCTGAACCTCTCCAAAAACTCGCACTCCCCACTGCTGGAATGAACTGGAATAGATGGAACTCCCTCCTTGGGTTGGCACTCGAAGTCCACCGAAGCAAGGTTGAGATTTCTGCTCAGAAACACTCGTGTGCTAAACAACACTTGCAGTCTTGGCTTCAGTTCAAGCATGCTATGTCAAAGACAAGTTCTCTCAAAGTTGAATGAATGCCAAAATGAGTGCCTTTCCTTCCTTTTGTCAAAATGCCTCTAACGTGCTCATGTGGGCCCAACTCGATTTCCTCCCACTGAATTTCCTCCAATGCATGCGTACTTCCCATGTGGGCCGCAATTCTCCATGGGTGCTCCCTACGCTCCACTAGTGGCTTGATATTTCCCTTCCATCTCTAATGTTTAGGGGGTTGCTTTAATAAAAAATTAATGTGGGGCCTCTAAATCCACATTTCCTAAGTGCAAACATGAAATAAGACAAAATTGGCCAAAACTGATACTTCACTTAGCAATAATGCTAAGTGGGAATATCACAAAAACATAGCTGATGTCTAGATATTTATTGCTGTCTTATGCTTTTTCAGCCATTACAAACTTAAAGTGGACCGATCCCTTGCTTACCTCAATGATATCCTTAAGTCCTTTGTTGCATTTATCATTTAGAGGCTATTTCTTTGCTATTATATTCTATTTCATGCTATAAATGTGCATACCATCAAAACCCTAGTTTATAACAACCTTCTTCTAGTTTATTGGGGTTGGTAGAAAGTGTATTTGAACATTTGTAGCTCTTATCTTGGTATCGGTATCTTCTCCCATAACCACTAGACTCCAATCAACCCTGAACCCTCCTTTATTGAATACTTTTCTAGGTGATTTATTTGCAAAATCCATAGAGAGCCATTTGGCTTGGAGTTTTAGTGATTTAACCTCCAAGTCTTGCTAGGGAAGCCTCTCTTGTGGGGATAACATCCAACCACAAAATAGCAGGAGAGACACTACTAGGGTGATAGTGGTGGTTAATCTCTTTGTTGCCATAAGACCTAGGTTGCCTAGTGCGGCTTTGCATCAGGCTTGCTAGATTTTGCAGTAACAGGACCAAAAACAAAAAAAATGAAATCTCCATTGCCAATTGAAGTGGGGTTGGCTTCATATTTAGCAATGTCAACTGTTCCAACCATTGGAACATGCGAAGAAGACTCCTTCATAGAGGGCGCCTCTTCATTACCAATTAACAACTACCCATTAATGCAAATACCTTTTGCTCCTGCTAAAACAAATTCGATCGCCCCCAAGGCTTTGGATCCTATGATATCATCTCAATTGCATTCAAGGAACCCTCAACCTACACAACTTGGCTTTCCTCCATCATTGGGTCTCTAAATCAATGTCCAAATTGACCAATAGCTCTATCTTTTACTCACTAGATCCAAGTGGATTGCTACTAACAAAGGGAGATCATTCTTCTTGTTTCTTATGCTTAGGGTCTACAAGTTCTTTGAATTGGGCATTCAAAGAATGAGCCACTCGATGAATTGAGCCATTTAAATCGCTATGACCAAAGGGTAGAAACTCGAATGGCGAGTGTTCCCTAGAAGACGTCCTTCTTGAATACACCCTTTTGTTCTGTATGAAATCAAATTGTGCTTGAGGGAGGAGGTCAAGTGCCTTATATATAGACTTTTGGATGGTCGAATGGTTGTCTCTTCAACTGGCTGACTTGATCTCTTGGAGGGCCGACTTGACTTTGTTTGGAACCAAAAATTCAAAATTTTTCTTTTGAAAATTACATGAAGAATATGTTTTACATTTTTCATTACGTATAATTCAAGGGATAAAATATTAATTATGAAAACTGACCATAGTTACAAAATTTAACAAGGGTTTGGTCGAAATCTACATTTTATAGCAATTTTACATCAATATGTTATTGTTCTACTCGTAGGAATTACATTTAATAAATTAAAAAAGACAAAATCTAGCATTAATTGCAGGCTTTACCCCTAAAAATCAGAGTTGACATCTAGATATTTATTGCTGCCTTATGCTTTTTCAACCATTAAAATATTAAAGTGGACCTATCCCTTGCTTACCTATCTGATAGCCTTAAGTCCTTTGTTGATTTTATCATTTAGAGGCTATTTCTTTGCTATTATATGCTATTGCACACTATAAATGTGCATACCATACAAACTCTTGTTTATAACAACCTTCTCCTAGTTTATTGGGGTTGATGGAAAGTGGATTTGAACATTTGTAGTTCTTATCTTGGTGTTGGTATCTTCTCTCATAACCACTAGACTCCAATCACCCCTGTGCCCTCCTTTTATTGAAGACTTTTCTAGGTGATTTATCTGCAAGATCCATAGAGAGCCATTTGGCTTAGAGCCTTAGTCATCTAACCTCCAATTCTTGCTAGGGAAGCCTCTCTTGTGGGGATATTGTCCAACCACAAAAGAGCAGGAGAGAGGTTGCTAGGGTGATAGTGGTGGTTAATCTCTTTGTTGCCTTAAGACCTAGGTTGACTAGTGCGGCTTTGCATTAGGCTCGCTAAATTTTGCGGTAACAAGACCCAAAAAAAATTGAAGTCTCCATTGCAAATTGAAGTGGGGTTGGCTTGGTATTTAGGGATGTCAACCTTTCCAACCATTGGAACATGCAAAAAGACTCCTTCATAGACTGCACCTCCTCATTAGCAATTAACAGTTCCACATTAATGCAAATACCTTTTGCTCTTGCTTCAATAAATTTGATCTCCCCCACAAGCTTTGGATACTATGATTTCATCTCAATTGCATTCAAGGAACCCTCAACCTACACAACTTGGCTTTCCTCCATCATTTGGGTCTCTAAATCAATGTCTAAATTGACCAATAGCTCTATCTTTTACTCACTAGATCCAAGTGGATTGCTGCTAGCAATGGGAGATCATTCTTCTTGTTGCTTATGCTTAGGGTCTACAAGTTCTTGGAATTGGGCATTCAAAGAATGAGCCACTTGGTGAATTGAGCCATTTAAACTGCTATGACCGAAGGGTAGAAACTCCATTGATGAGTGTTCCCTAGAAGACATCATTCTTGAATACACCCTCCCTTCATCAAAAATCTTCTTTGGAGATTTGCCTCTTGTTGAAGATAAATCATTCCCTTGTGATGCAGCTAGATTGGCCACATTTGGAGATTGAACTTGAACTCTCTTTGAAGAACCCTGAGTTTAGCCAGTCATGGTTGTCCTACGATCATGGCCTTGAGCCCTTACATGACCTCTACCACCTATGTATTTTCTCTCTCCTCTATGTGCATGTTTCCTCCCTCGTACAATCGTTGTCCAAATCTCTCCTCGTCCAACAAATATTTTTGTACTGGTAACATTCTTGATCATTGATTTCTTACCTGTTGAATAATTAAGTCAAAATCACTAGCTACCTTCAACACTTTGATTTTCATTTCTCTTGCTAATTCCAATATCAAAAACAAAGCCTCATATTCAGCTACATTGTTAGTTCAATCAATTTCTATTTATAGGAATATGCGATGACTTCATCTTTTGGAGAAGTAAATACAGTTCCTTCTCCAACACCTATTCTCAATTTGGCTCCATCAAAATGCATCTCCCATATGTTACTCTAGCCATCATTTGAGGAATTTTCCCTAGGTGAACTTGTGCGTTGGGTTAATACAACATAATTTGATGATCATCCTCATAAAACATATATTCATTCTTGGTTTATTTTGGATCTCCAACTTGAAACTTCATCTTGGGCTTCCTATAGAGTTTAGCATATGTATTATCCACTGTAAGGATGGTAGCATATGATAATAAAGTTATATATTGGTGCCCAAGCTGGTTGCCCATTTTCTAGAAAGCAACATACCCCATGTATTAAGTGCATCAATTAAAACCACATCCATCAAAATAGAGATATCAAAATAATTTGCCAATTTAACTTGGAGATCTTTGATTAACATGTGAACTTTAATTTCTCTAGAATTCATGGTGCATACATTCCTATAAAGGCTATGTGATTTGAAGCCCTAATTGATTCGTGACCTTAAGACATCACATTTGTAGAAGCTCTAGAACCTAACATGCAATTGTGGAGCAATAAATCATTAACCAACAATGAAACCTAGAAAGGAGAGAGTCCATTTGATCCCTCTTGGTTCATCCCTTGACAAATTATTGCTTCGTCTTAATTTTCACCTAACCCCTCTATCTTCTTAACCTTCACTTTATATGTTGGGATTTTGATGAGCTCCATGAGAGGATTTGAACTTTCATTTTAGTTAATCCATTAACAATTACAACGCTAATAAATGTACCAATTGGCATATCTTCTTGTGGTGACGAGGGTTGTTCTTCTCTTTGATTTTACTGTCTTGGAGTGGATTTTGATGTTGGGAATTTTCTTTCTTTTTGTGCTTTCTTCAAATTTCTGAAATGCAAGCTTATTGGTTCCTTGTCCCATTTGCATGTTTCTGTGACAATATGTTTTCATCGTCTCTATAATGGCTATGATTTCTTGGGGATAGGGTTGTTCACCAAACATGCCTTGTAGTGTTTCAGATTGTAGACTTCTATTTTGATGTCAACCATATATTCCCCAAGTATGGTGGAAACTGTGCTATCTGAAGCATAAATAAAAATTCAGCATCACACATGTAATTAACATCATTAGTGTGATCAATGTTCCCTTCATTTGGAGTGCTTTCAATAGGCATAACTAGGGACCTGTAATGTTGCACGTGTTTTCTAAATGAGGACCATTGCATGTTCTATGCCAAGATTCTTCATCTTCTACAACATTCATAGGATCCAAAGGTATAGGTCATCTTGTATCATCAACTCTTTGTTCTCGTCCAAACAAAAATTCCTTTTTAGCTATAAATATGGTCTTGGATGCATCTGATTTTGTTGTTTTCTTTCTAGTGTGATCATTTGGTTTCCTGTTCTTTGATAGTCATAGTCATTTTTTCCATCCTTTTGACGAGTTTTACCATCATTTCTGGTGCTGGGTCTTTTGAGTTCATAGCTCTTGGTTTTGCTTCAACCTTGGATGTGAATTCCTTGGAAGAACCAAATAAATCTACATTGCCAGAAGAAGCCACATTAGATTCAATTTTTCTTGCCATTGCTTGAGCTCCTTTCAAATCTTTTGGAGCTTTATCTTTTATCAAGAAACTAAAATTTCCTTAAAATGCATTTACATAATAAAGAAGGGCAACACCTCCTTTGGGTCTTGTTACCGGTTTGTTTAGCGGATTGTTGAAGATTGTAAAATCTACTATGGTCAGCGCACAAATGAGACGGAGGTCCACGGTCACCTTGGCCTAGTCACCACTCTTCAAACCCTAACTCCTACCACAAGGCTATGTGAGGTTTCCCATGAGACACTCCAACCAATCTACTGCAAGATTAGTGCCTTATAATGGGGTCTAATTGGTTGAAGGGAGGAGTTTTTGCTGCTGTCTTGTTGGCTTAATGTAAAATCTGCAATGTAAAGTTAAATAAAACAACCCAAAAAGTACACTAAAACTTAATGAGATTTAGCAAATAAATGATCAAAGTTAGTGTACGAAAAATATGCTAACAAGAAAAATAGTCTATTCTGTAAATTGGTACCTAGCTAGACGAGTTTCCAAACAAATATGCTTGCTCTCTTGTTTAATAGGGTTGCAAATTTGCAAATAAAATTTTCTAACAACATGCAAAAGTCTCAAAATTGTCATGTAGATAGTCAATTTTGATCTATAGAAAATAACGTAACCAAATATATGAACATTTTTGAGGTTTAACAATAGGTTAGGGTATTACTATTTATTTATTTATTTTAGTTTTTAATGAAATTCCTTGCTGCCTTGTTTTACCAGGGTTGTAACTTCTGCAGAAAATGCAGAAATTAGCAACTGAAACCCTTCAAGAAGTCACCAAAAAATACTGAAGCACTTCTAGATCTTAGGTCTAGGGGTGGGGAGGCTAAAAGATTAAAGAACAATCAATTTAGGCCACTTTGAAGCCTTATACCTGCACTAAAATCAAATTTCTAGGAAACTGAAAATTCAATTTGAGGTCTAGGGGTCAAAACGCCTTGGGTATTCACCCATAAAAATATTTCAGCTAGTAGATAAAACTTTTGAAGGCTGAAATAACTTATTATAAGTTATAGATTTAATAATAAAACAATTAAAACAAATTTGAGCAAATACAGGGCAAAATAAATTAATTACTTTGATGTAAGGAGTTTTGTAAAGCACCTTTTTGGTGAAAATTTGCAATCAAAATTTATAACCTATACTTGCTAATTTGCACATAGAAAACTAGATATACCCACGTAAAATAGGAGAAATAAAGTTAAAAAAAATCAGATGTGTCTATTCCCTTGATTTGGATCTAGATTATGCACTTTTTCTCCAAGGGTCGACTAGCTAGATAGATATGAAATTTCAACAAGCTAGTAAAATAAAACATAAATAAAAATTAAAGAGAGATTGTTTCAGATTTTTTTATAAATATATGGTTGAGAAGTGAGGTTTTACCTTTGTTTTTTCTTACCACTCTATTGGATTGCAATAACAATCTTCTTTTTGTCAGGGTTCCCTTGAGGACTAGTGGAGAGTGAAGAGTTGGGGGTGAAATTATCCCACCCAAACCAGTCTAGAATAACTTGTGATAAATCTGATCCCACTAAGAGGATCTACTCCTTCAAGATACCCCAATTGCTACAGCAACAATACCACCAATATCCCACAAATACGGTTGAAGATTCCTCCTAGAGGGCTTGTTCAACACTTAGATTGTGTCTTCTTGATGGGATCTAAGAGTGAGATGAGAATCTCCCCTTCGATGTGATCGTTTTTCCCTCATGTTGAAAAGTGTAACTATGTTCGGTCTTCATAATGGCATTTGTAATTGTGGATTTTATGTAATTGATGAAAAGAAGAAAAATAAAATTATTATTGTAATGTTTGTCTCATGGGTTTCATGAGCAAAGATTTTTTTTTAGTGATGGCTCCCATTGTGAGCCTCTAGGATTTGTCATCTAGTCATAAAAGTCAATTTGAGTCTATGTCATGTATGAAGGCCCCTTCTTGGTCATGTTACATTTTTGTATAAGTCATTTGATATATAAGAAGGCCCTCCAAGACCAAGCCAAGTCACCTCCTTCATGTCGGCTTCAAGAAGAATAATAATATCTTCACGAAAGGACACGTCGGCTCATCTATATGTCAAGTCGGCTTATTATCATGGGAAACAACTATAAATAAGCCACTCGGCCTCATTTCAGAAGAAGGAATTTTGGTCAAGTTTTGAAGTCAGTAAGTGGTGCGAAGGTCAGCGAAAGGGAGCCTTATAGTCAACGAAAAGAAGGGAAGGAAGAACTAAGTCCCTAGTATTGCTTTGGGTCTATTTTAAGGGCTGAAATTATCCACATGTGCAAGGAATCTTTACTGTTCAAACTGTAGAAGAAGCTAAGAGGAATTGCAGTCCTCTTGGGTAGCCGAGTTGGAAGAAGGTCAAGTCAAGAAGGAAGTCGAGTCAAGCTAGAAGGAGACCCTATCCAAAGTGAAGGAAATCAAGGCATAAGAAAAGGTCTTATGCATGAGCTAGGGTTTCAGAATTAGGATTGTAGACCTAATTCAAGGAGGCCGAAGATTTGAAGCAGAAGGAAGCCGGAGTTGAAGAGGATTCGAGAAAAAGGAAGGAGCAGAAGGTTGACTAACGTTGACTGAGGTTCTCATCAAGGGAACTTGTATCTTGGTCTTGGAGTGGAAAATAGGTCAAAGGTCTTGGTATTCGTCAATTGGAATCAATATAAGAAGAAGAATTTGTTCAGGTTTTCCTCTCAAGAGTGAGAGGTTTAGGCCCTAGCTAATAGCCTACATTCTGTGTCTCTTGTCTCTTTATTGTTTATGCATTGGTAACTGTTTGATGATGAACACTAATAACCTAAGTAAAAGAGGATCCTAATCTAAGATAGTAAAAAGCATTCACAAGCAGTTATCTAACGAAGAGAAAGCACTTAATTTTGATGGCCTAGATTTCTCAACATGGTATCAGAGCTAAGGTGACTAAGCAGAAGGAAGGGAATTTTATCAAGGGACAATCAAGAATCAAATCTCGACGAAGGAATCAAAGCGAAGATGATCTTGAAGTCAAGATCTACAAAGGGAGCATTATAACCCTAGACCGAAGGAGTCTACAAAGAAGTCTTGGGATCATCATCAAGAAAAGAAGGCCAAGTTGAAGAGATCTACGAATCAAGGTAGGATAAGTACTTCAAGATCAAGATCATATCATCATCGATCAAAGAAGCATTCCCGGGATCCGCTCTCAATCAGTTTGAAACTTTGAAGTTAAAGTGTCTTGAATACTGTTCATCCAAAGGGAGCTAGATCAAAAGGCTTTGTCATCAAGATTCTAAGGCGATCTCTCTCTCTTTGAAGCAAGGTCCTTACCGTTGAAGACATCACCATCAAAGGATCCAAAGAGATCTCACTCTCTATGAGATCAAGGATCATTCTTGAAGAAAACTACCTTTATCAAGCATAAGTTTTCTATTCTCTATATTGCGAAAATTTCTGAATCTAACAAATCAGAAATCCTACTGTAGTAAACTGATTTGCATTACCTACTTGTGTTCTTCATTTTAACAAGTTATTTTTAAAATTATTCAGAAAATATTAATGCAAATACACTGCAGCCTACACCAATATATAGATCAAGTACTGAAAAATAAATGAGACAACCACACAAAGGACACACTTATTTTTGGACTAAACGTCCCCGGAAAAACCCAATGTGGGAAAATCGGTGCAACAGATATGAGGGTTTTATTATTATGCAAATTTCTGAATACAACTAGGGTGCCAAATTCGGCTCACCCAGCAGAGAATAAATCTGACAGAAGTACCTCTATCCGGAGACAAATATTTTGGCGAATCCAACAACTAGATGAACAAACCCCACAGGGGACTGCACTACCCCCAGTGATGTGCAGTTATGGCTGCTCCCAACTCTGCGCTGGGACTGCGTCACCCTCCTAGTGAGCCTTGCTGGCTCAGAAATCGATTTATTGAATTGATGCCCAATCTGCCTCACAAAAACCCCAGCGCTGCCTTTGCGTAACCGCATCAGCCCTCCAGCCTCAACGTCACCCTCCTGGAGCTGCGTTGTCTCTCCCTGGTGTTACGCTGTCTCTCTGCTATGTATTCTCGGCCTTGGACGAAAGTCCTGCTACCGAACTGCCCCACTCTGCACTAGAAGCTTACTCCGAAATTCTCAGCAAACCATGCCCCATAATTTCGATCTAGCTGAAGTGTTGCTCTCTCTGTGTGTATTCTCCAACTGACCCCAAACCTTCCTTTATACTTTTCCTGTTGAGAGAAATCAACGACTATGATCTTATCTCTAATCAACGACTAAGATTAAATTAGACTTGACCCTCGTCACTTAGAAGCTTCTCACCCATATTTACATTAATTTACTTTAATTATTTTAATTTCCTAAGTTTTAACTTAGGCATCATTAAAAATAATTAATTATGTGAATAACATGCACTTTGGGTGGAATTTCTTGAAACGATTTCTGGGTCTTGGAGATTTTATGTGTTCTAGCCCCTCCACAAAATTTCAGAGCTAGAGCACAACCGATGCTACCCAAAAATCAAGACTCCCTCTTAGCGAGGAACGTGCTCTAACAATTCTTCCCAGTAGAAGTATCACACTGATCCATGACATCGGTCCTCTGCGCTGTTGATGCTCAGTTTGCTACCCTTCATCCATTGTGCTGATGCAATTTGTATTGCTGCTCATGACACTGCCATTGTCACTGCTGCATTTGTACTGCAGATCCCTCTCAATATGCTGCCCATAGCACTGCCACTGCTAACTGCTGCACTGCAACTCAGTTGCTGAGAAGTAAGCAATTGACAACCACCCAAAAGCTGACATGCTGGTCAGTCTGGATGCCCCTTGACGCTGAAGCGACCTCTGTTGCTAATTTGTGTTGCCTCCCTAATGCTACTGCCCTGCTATTGTATCTGCTCTATGCCTTCCGCACTACTGCAACACTCCACTGCGCTGCTTCAGAGTTTGGCGCTCTAGCTCTACCACTGTTGCTTCATCATCCCTCGCACCAACTAACTCCCGTCATTTTGCTACTATCATTAAGGGCTCCCGTAGCTGTATGTGATCCAAGAGTTTGGGCACCTCAAGGATCCTGCCCTTTACTTCACTGTAGCTCCAACTACAGTTCTATATCGCCCCACTTCTTTTCTAGAGGTGCATGAGCACTCATGGCGCAATCATCATCGTCCTCTTTGTCAACTTGTGCTGGAGCAGCCTTTGAGTCAGACTTCTCTTCTTTGCCCTTCTTCTTCTGAGGGCACTGCGTGGCGAAATGACCCATCTCTCCACATCTGAAGCATCTGACTTTGGATATGTCCTTCTTCTTTCATTTCTATTGCCCTTGTTGTCCCGCTGATGCGAGAGCCACATCCTCCTCTTCCTCCTTGATTCTGATCCCTTTGTTGCTGCTTCCCGCCTTGGTCCATCGTCTGATCTCTTCTTGTCGAAGAGCTGCCCACATCTCCTCCCAACTGGGAAGAGAAGCCTTGCCCAAGATGCTTTGGACAAAGGTTTCCCAGTCTTCAGTGACTGCATTCAGTGTAGTCCTGACCATAAATTCAACATCGGATGTAGCCCATACAAAGGTTAGTTGATCACAGATTCTTTGCAACTTGAGAAGGAAAGGATCAATTTCTTCTCCTTTCTGCCTTTGAAACTGTCTCAGCCGAATCTCAAGCAACATCTTCCGCTAAACGGAAGTTCCCTCGTACAATGTGGTCAAGGCCTCCCACATTTCCATGTTGTGTCCTTCTCAACAATATGTGGGATCTCATGATCCTTGACCCTGTCCAATATCATGCACTTTGCTTTTGCCTGAGCCTCCTCATACTTTTTGAGAGGATCAACATCAATCGAAATAGGAACAGTCTTCAAGGCATAATCCTTGATGCGATGTTTATCCAAAACTGTCAGGATCCTGGCCTTCCAGATGACGAAGTTGGATGCTCCATCCAACCTGTCCTGATCCCTCAGTCCATTAATGGCCATCTTTGCTCAAATGAATGTCGAACTAGTTCTCTTCTTCCTCTTTCGTTGCTGCCCAAGCAAAACTCAGATCTGGATTTCTTTGGCGCTAGAAATCCTCTAAGGAACAAACTCCCTCCGAATTTCGATTTCCTTCACGAAAATCCTTCTGCCAACCACTGTCGAACCACTCCTCTCTGATCTCTCTTTGCTGTTGCTCAGCACTGGATCTAGATTTCTTGGCAAGAAATCTTATGAGGAACTGATTCCCTTTTCTTTGCTTCTGCCCCACTAGGTACCGTTCTGCACCAACAAAATCAACACCCCACCAACAACTCTAGATAAAATCTGCGCTGCACCCCTAGCCACAACAACTGGAAAACTGAGACTCAACAGTCTTTGTGCTGGCCCAGTAACCATTGCGATGCTCTCTGCAGCAACAATGTCACCTAATCAGGCTGACGCAGTCTCTGCGCGAGCCTTCCTTGGTGACTGCGTCACCTCTCCTCTGCTCTCTTAGCCTGAAACTGCATTGTCTCTCAGGACCGCTGTCTTCACGCACAAATTATTCCTCTGTCCTTTCGCTGATGGCTTCAGTCCTCCTTGATCTGCAATTGCTCTGATACCATGTGTAAATTTCTGAATCTAACAAATAAAAAATCCTACTACAGTAAATTGATTTGCATTACCTACTTGTGTTCTTCATTTTAACAAGTTATTTTTAGAATTATTCAAAAAATATTAATGCAAATACACTGTGGCCTACACCAATATACAGATCGAGTACTGAAAAATAAATAAGACAACCACACAAAGGACACCCTTATGTTTGGACTAAACGTCCCCGGAAAAATCCAATGTGGGAAAACCAATGCAACAGATATGAGGGTTTTATTATTATGCAGATTTCTGAATACAACTAGGGTGCCAAATTCGGCTCACCCAATAGAGAATAAAGCCAACAAAAGTACCTCTATCTGGAGATAGATATTTTGGCGGATCCAACAACTGGATGAACAAACCCCACAGGTGACTGCGTTGCCCCCAGTGATGTGTAGTGATGGCTGCTCCCAACTCTGTGTTGGGACTGCATCACCTCCTCTAGGAGCTGTGTCACCCTCCCGACTTAGAAATCAATCTATTGAATTAATGCCCAATCTGCCTCATAAAAACCCCAACACTGCCTCTGTGTAACTACATCAGCCCTCCAGCCTCTGCGTCACCCTCCTGGAGCCATGCTGCCTCTTTGTTATGTATTCTCGGACTTGGACGAAAGTCCCGTTGCCGAACTACCCCTCTGCACTAGAAGCTTATTCCGGAATTCTTTGTAAACCACACCCTAGAATTTCGATCTAGCTCAAGTGCTGCTCTGTGTGTGTGTATTCTCCAACTGACCCCAATCCTTCCTTTATACTTTTCCTATTGAGAAATCAACGGTCGTGATTTAATCTCTAATCAACGACTAAGATTAAATTAGACTTGATCCTCGTCACTTAGAACCTTCTCACCCATATTTACTTTAATTCCCTTTAATTATTTTAATTTCCTAAGTTTTAACTTAGGCACCATTAAAAATAATAACTATTTGAATAACATGCACTCCGGGTGGAATTTCTCCAAATGATTTCTGGGTCTTGGAGATCGTATGTGTTCTAGCCCCTCCATAAAATTTTGGAGCTAGAGCACATCTGACGCTACCCAAAAATCAACATATATCATCATCAACATCAAGAAAGCAACAAGAAGAAGGAGCATCCTATCAAGTAAGTATATTTATGTCCACATATGAATCTGTCAAAATGTCTTTTTGCAAGGAAAGCAACAAATTGGTTGGGGCTTCAAACTATCTTGCATGGAAGAAAATGACAAATCTGAATCTCATTGAAAATGAGGTTATGGAAAATGTTAAAGGATCAACCACTAAACTAGGGAAGGAAGATGCTCAAGCTCTTGAAAAATATATGAAAGGGGAAGTTAGGGCTCAAAGGATTCTCATAGAATCTATCAAGGATCCCCTCATCCCATATGTATCCAAACTCGAAATTTCAAAATAAATCTATGACAAACTGGTAGAGTTGTATTCCGTAAGCAGTGCTGGAGAAGTCATTTCATTAAGGCAAGAACTCTACAAACTGAAGATGTCAAGGGAAGATGGTATAGCCTCATACATTATGAGGATATCTGCGATCTGAGATCAACTTCAAGATCTGGGAGAAGTCATGTCTGATAGAGAAATGACTACAGTTGTACTAAATGCACTATCAGAGGAGTGGAGTAACTTTACTTCAAGTATTTATGGGAAGAAAGAAGCTACTCCATTCCAGGATCTATGGTCTCTGTGCAAGATTGAAGAATCTAGACTAAGGCTAAATCTGATGTGGGAGCAGGTGAGCAAAATCAAGCTTATGCTACAATGACAAGAAAGGGAAAATTTGGAAAGTCTGGTTCTCGGACAAGGAAAAGGGACATGGCTAAGATTCAATGTTATGGGTGTCAAGAATATGGGCACTACAAAAGAGATTGTCCAAAGAACAAGAAGGATGATAACAAATGAGGAAGAGAAGAAGCCCATGTCACCAAAGAAGTGGAGGAAGCTGAAAAGAAGAAGTCCAAGAATGAGGAAGTAAGAGATCTCTACTATGATTGAGATAGTCTTCCTCACCTAAGTTCTTTTCAAGTTCCTAAGTCTTCTATTGTAAGATATGACTATCATGATTCACTAAGAAAAATGATGGGATGCATCATGGCATCATAGAAGCATTAAAAGCAAGAGCTCGTGACATCATCATAGAGAAGCATGAAAGATGGTTGAAATTAAAACCTATGGTAGTCAACTATGGAAGGATATAGCTCTTGGGAACCTCATTGGAAACATAAGTGGCACTTATGGAAAGGAAAAAGGTCATCCAGGTCAAAGCTCATCATACATCAGTCAAAAGGAAACATCTGCTAGATGGGGATACTCTAAATCCCCAAGATTCTCTGATGGAATCTTCATTGAAAGATTGATCGATCAAGAGAGGAAACAAGTATTTCATCAAGAATTCCAAACTTGTGGAATTCATGGGATGATGGTGTGATGACATAAAAGAAGCAGAGCAAGGGATTAAAGCTTGTTCATTTGAGGGAGCTACTACAGGAAGTCTAGATGACCCATAGCAAAGATGAGGTATGTATGCTTACATTCGATATTGTAGAGTCATGTCAATGGTTGTAGGTAACATGGATCAATGCACTATTTTGAGAACATAATCAAAAGGAACGATCTCCTCCCTTGAAGGGATGTAGGAATGCATGGGTCACACATTCAATAGATGAAATCAACATAATATGTCCTCATATGAAGTATGAGGTGGTTGACATTAAATGGAGGAACTTTGATTAGCAGTTACGAATGAAATGTGTGAAGAAAGGAAGGAAGAGATCGTGGGATATGCAACCATGGAAAAAGCAATCAACATCCAAAAACCAAGAAGATTTGACTAGGATATCTCCATGAAAGATATGAAGACTTTGATGGACTCTGAAAAAGGTAGAGACCCTTGACAACATATATATCTTTGGGAGATGTGTCGACATGTATGCAAGATGCTAATGCAAACTAGAAGATGTCATGATGAAAGACCATCACAAAGGTAATTTTGATTTAAGTGTTCATTTCTTATTTTTGAACGAGTATCTGGACGGGCTTATGTAGGATTGCTTAGAGAAGATCTATGGATATCTTCCACCACCAATGCACATGTAGTATGATAAAATATCCTTAAGGAAACATGGCATGAAGAAGGCAACATGGCATGAAGGAAGGCCAGATATGAACTGATGGATCACTTTCTGATGATGACATGACTAACTCATGAATGAAAATGATGGATGGTCTGTGCCCTACGAAGAAGTCCCAAAACATGAAGACTCATGAATAATGAAAAGAAGTTCATGACATTGAGAAGAGGAGTTCTTCAAGCAGCTGGTTGTCCCATCATCTCCACCTGAGGAGCTGCTGTAGGTCCCTAATTAAGAGGGAGCCTGGAAACAAGTTTCATACTTGGTAGAAAAATGGAAGAAAAATTCCTAAGCCAAGAGGGAAGCTTAAGTACATTCCTTTTGTAGGAATGAGTACATTCCTTTATTGGAATAAATATGTCCTCCCTAATTAAGAGGGAGAGATAGACACATCATTCTTGTCTTCACTTGGGAAGACAAAATGGAGGATTGGGTAAACATCTGGCATTCGATGCTCTTTGAGGATGAGTTAGGGCATCCAAGACAAGAGTAGTTGTAGAGGATCAATATCTTTGAGGACTGGGAATCGAAGATAAGAATAGTCTGTTGATTTGGGGTAGCATTGGATGTGCTCTAGCCATGAAATTTGGTGGAGAGGTTGGGGCACATGAGATCTTCAATACCCAGAAAGGGTTTGGGCAGATTCTAAACAGATAAGGAGATATTAAAAGAAATAATATTTTTAATGGAGTCCCTAACTCTAAACTTAGGGAAAATAATATTAACGTGTATTAATATGAATCTGTGTTAGAGTGGTCCAAAAGACATGGATCAAGCTAGATCTAATCTTAGCCGTTGATTAGGGACTTAATCTCAGCGGTTGAGATGTCAACAGGAAAAGTATAAGAGGAGGCTTGAGGGTCACTTGGAGAATACACAGAGTGATTAGTCATTCTATTCTCTAGAGCGGGGTTTGCTAAGAGAGATAGAATTAGTGATCAGGAGAGCAACTGAGGGCATTGAGTACAGTGAGATAGAGAGGCAGAGATAGTGCTGGGATAGCAGCCAGAGAGAGAGACGCAAGAACCAACCAGGGCCAGTGCTGGGCTAGGAGAGGCTGATGCAGTCTAGATTGGGCAGACATTGGGGTTTCAGGGGAAAATTGGTGCTGAGTAGCTGCCAAAAGGATTATCCGGGGTTTCAACTAGTAGATTTGTCTGAAACAGAGAGGTTTTACTGCTAAGGAAATTCTCTGTTGGGTAGGCCAGTTTCAACACCCAGATTGTACTTTGATATTGCTTAATAAGAAAACCCTCAGTTAGTTGCACCGATTTTCTTGCATTGTGTTTTTCCGGGGACGTTAGTCCAAAAATAATGGTTTCATGTGGTGTGCTTGTTCTTGTTTCTTTTAGTCGCTGATTTGTAATATGTTGAGCATGCACTAATGTTTATTTTCAGTATTTACATTGTAAATAACTTGTTAAGGAAAATAACAAGTAGGTAGGAATAAATCAGTTAAAGTGCATGGAGGGTTTCTAACTAAGTAAACTTAGAAACTTCAACATGGTATCAGAGCGTGATTGCAGATCCCAGTCGACCCCAATGATAATGACAGGTACAAAGAGGCGATGGCGAGGGCCAAGTGAATTATCCTTGACGGGGTCAAGGATCATGTGGTACCACATATAGCCGACAAGGAAATGACATTTGAGATGTGGGATGCTCTCAAGAACCTGTACGAGCATACTTCTGTTAAGAGAAGAATGCTGCTCGAGAACCAGATGAGGTCGTATCAGATGAAGAAGGGTCAATCGATTGACACCTTCCTCGGAGGATTGAATGAGATCCGAGACCAGTTGATTACTATAGGAGCGACATCGGATCAGGAGCTTATGGTGAGGACAACCTTAAATGCTGTCTCAGAAGATTGGGAAGTGTTTGTCCAGAGTATCCTGGGCAGAGGAACTCTCCTACCTTGGGACGAGATGTGGGCAACTCTTCGCTAGGAAGAGATCAGACGGTAGTTGAAGACAGGTAGCAGCAGCAAAGGGATCAAAGTTTAGCAGGAGGAGGAGGATGTGGCCCTAGCATCTGAGGGAAAGCAGGAGAAGCGGAAGAAGAAAGATCTCTCCAAGATCAAGTGCTTCCACTGTGGGGAGATGGGTCACTATGCGACCTAGTGTCCAAGTAAGAAGAGTAAGGGAGAGTCTTTCGAGACTAAGGCAGTGCCAACACGGGCAGAGAAGGAAGTTTTGACATACAATGACTGTGCCATGAGTGTACACGCACCACTTGAGAGGAAGTGGGGAGACATCGAGCTGTAGTCAGGAGGACTACAGGCGATGAGGGGCAGGATCCTCAAGGTATCCAGCCTCTTGGATTAGACCTTGCTACGGGAGCCCCGACGAGGAGTAGCAGGACTGGCTGAGTGGGTAGAGACGGATGCGGATGAGGATGGAGTGGCAGAGAGAGCTATAGTGCAAGAATCCCAAGACAGTGCGAGGCTAGCAAGCTGCAACAGTGCGAGAGGCATAGGAGTGTTGCACTAGTGCAGGATGGCATAGAGAGGTGTGCAACAGTGCGAGATGCAAGGAGTTGTTGCAGTAGCGCAGAGGTCAGAGAGAGGGAGCACTTGCCAGCGGCCGAGGGAGCTTCAACATTAGTGGGTGTTTCTAGCCCAACAGGGAGGTCAGTTGGGAGATCAGTTACTTACTTCTCAGTAACTGAGTTGCAGTGCAACAGTGGGCAACACGTTGCAACGTGATGAGAGGAGGTGCAGTGCGGATGCAGTGCTGGGAGAAAGGACCAACAACAACATGAATGCAGAGGGAGCTGTTGTACAAATGCAGCAGTGGCAGTGGCAGAACCATGGGTAATAGTACAGGATGCAGCAGTGCAGAGGATGTTGGGTAGGAAGGCCTAGCATCAACACAGGGACCGATGCCGGATGATCAGAGTAATACTCAGTGAAGAGTATTGCTAGAGCACAGTCCTTGCTAAGAGGGAGTGTTGATTTGGGGTAGCATCGGATGTGCTCTAGCCACGAAATTTGGTGGAGAGGATGGGGCACATGAGATCTCCAATATCCAGAAAGGGTTTGGGCATATTCTAAACAGATCAAAAGATATTAAAAGAATTAATATTTTTAATGGAGTCCCTAAGTCTAAACTTAGGGAAAATAAAATATTAATGTGTATTAATATGAATCTGTGTTAGAGTGGTCCAAAAGACATGGATCAAGCCAGATCTAATCTTAGTCGTTGATTAGGGACTTAATCTCGGCCGTTGAGATGTCAACAGACAAAGTATAAGAGGAGGCTTGAGGGTCACTTGGAGAATACACCAGAGTGATCAGTCATTCTATTCTCTAGAGCGGGGTTTGATAAGAGAGATAGAATTAGTGATCGGGAGAGCAACTGAGGGGCATTGAGTACAGAGAGACAGAGAGGCAAAGATAGTGCTGGGATAGCAGCAGAGCAGCCAGAGAGAGACACAAGAACCAGCCAAGGCCAGCGCTGGGCTAGGAGAGGCTGACGCAGTCCAGATTGGGCAGACGTTGGGGTTTGAGGGGCAAATTGGTGTTGAGTAGCTGCCAGAAGATTATCTGGGGTTTCAGCCACTAGATTTGTCTAAAATAGAGAGGCATTACTGCTAAGGAAATTCTCTGTTGGGTAGGCTAGTTTTGGCACCAAAATTGTACTCTGATATTGCTTAATAAGAAAACCCTCAGGTAGTTGCACCGGTTTCCTCGCATTGGGTTTCTCTGGGGACATTAGTCCAAAAATAATGGTGTCATGTGGTGTGTTTGTTCTTGTTTCTTTTAGTTGCTGATCTGTAATATGTTGAGCATGCACTAGTGTTTATTTTCAGTATTTACATTGTAAATAACTTGTTAAGGAAAATAACAAGTAGGTAGGAATAAATCAGATAAAGTGCATGGAGGGTTTCTAACTAAGTAAACTTAGAAACTTCAACATAGTCCTGGTGGAACACATCTTGAGAATCAGGGTGGGGTATGTTCCGAGAGAGGCAATGATGAGGGTGTCTATACATCATTGGTCTTGCCAACATTGTGCTTAGATATCGTGGAGAGATAGAGCTGTTAGTCAAGGCCTTGCTATGTGACAATGCTGGTTGATATGATGCTATACAAATGGGTTACCAATTTGACTCTTCTTATGAGAAATTCTTCAGATTGAGAATGACCAAGTAACATTATGAATACCTTCCTAGTTAAGAGGGAGTGTTGAAAAGTGCAACTAGGTTTGGTCTTCATAATGACGTGTAATTGTGATTTTATTTAATTGATGAAAAGAAGAAAAATAAAATTATTATTGTAATGCTTGTCTCATGGGTTTCATGAGCAAGGAATTTTATTTTTGGTGATGGCTCCCATTGTGAGCCTTTAGGATTTGTCATCTAGTCATAAAAGTCAATTTGAGTCTATGTCATGTATGAAGGAACCTTCTTGGGCATGTTACATTTTTGTATAAGTCATTTGATATATAAGAAGGCCCTCCAAGACCAAGCCAAGTCACCTCCTTCATGTCAGCTTCAAGAAGAATAATAATATCTTCACCAAAGGACACGTCGGCTCTTCTACATGTCAAGTCAGCTTATTATCATGGGAAAAAACTATAAATAGGCCACTTAGCCTCATTTCAGAGCAAGAAATTTCGGTCAAGGTCTGAAGTTAGTAAGTGGTGCAAAGGTCAACGAAAGGGAGCCTTATAGTAAGCGAAAAGAAGGGAAGGAAGATCGAAGTCCCTAACATTGTTTTGGGTCTGTTTTAAGGGTTGAAATTATCCACACGTGCGAGGAATCTTTACTGTTCAAACTACAAAAGAGGTCGAGAGGAATTGTAGTCCTCTTGGGTAGCCGAGTTGGGAGAAGGTCAAGTCAAGAAGGAGGCCGAGTCAAGCTAGAAGGAGACCCTATCCAAAGAGAGGGAAGGATATCAAGGCATAAGATAAGGTCTTATGCATAAGCTAGGGTTTTTGAATTAGGGTTGTAGACCTAATTCAGGGAGGCCGAAGATCTGAAGCAGAAGGAAGCCAAAGTTGAAGAGGAGCCAAGAAGGAAGGAGCAGAAAGTTGACTAATGTTGATTAAGGATTTCGTCAAGGGAACATGTGTCTTGGTCTTGGAGTGGCAAATAGGTCAAGGGTCTTGGTCTTGGTATTCGTCAATTGGAATCTTTGTAAGAAGAAGAATTTGTTTAGGTTTCCCTCTCAATTGTGAGAGGTTTTGGCCCTGGTTGATAGCCTACATTCCATGTCTCTTGTCTCTTTATGGTTTATGCATTGGTGGTTGTTTGATGAAGAAGAACACTAATAATCTAAGTAAAAGAAGATCCTAATCTAAGAAAGTAAAAAGCATTCACAAGCAATTATCTAACGAAGAGAAATCACTTAATATTGATGCCCTAGATTTCTGAACACCTCAACTGATCACTATAACAGCATTTTGATAACTAGACTATACTTGTAAGTTAGTCTAGACTCTATTAAGCATAAATAATAGGCTAAAGCTAAGAAAATAAAGCATAGAAAATAAAGAGAGTATTTTTCAAAATGGTTTCTTATTGCATAACATAAATTGATCTCACAACTGTTGAAAATTGGCAGCTAAGGGATGCTTTTCCTTGAATAAAATTTCATTTTCAGACTATTCTAGAGTGACTTTCTAAAAATAAAAAGTCATGTCTATCATTGCAACAACGACTTTCCAAAATTAGTAAGTCATGTTGTTTCAATTGGTAATCATATATATATGATGGAAAATCACTTAACTTCTTGTCAATCAATCTCAATAGTTTAATTTTTAATTTAATCATCAATAAATATGTTTATTATTATCCTTATGATATTATAATATTATTAAAATGAAATTCCTTGTCACCTCTCTTAATTGGCACTCAATCATGCCACTTTACATCTCTCTCTCCTTGATGGAAAATCAAATTCTCTCATTCAATGATACATTACCCTCTCTCCCTCTCACTCTTTAATGCTCTTATGCATCTTGTACACTCTTTTACACACTTTAATGACTGGTCTTAAAAAAATTCTTCTTACACCTCTTTAATGCATATGTTACACTTCTCCTCAATGGCTTGAATTAGTAAGGCATGCGTGCTCCCTCTTGATGACATGAGTTACTAAAGCAAGCATACCTCCTTTATGGCATAAGTTACACATATTTTGTCATATGTAACTCTTCCTCAAATTGTGGGAGTTACTCCCTCATGAATATGACCTCCTTGTTCTTCCTGTATATTTGTTTCTCTCATCCTCTCTATTACTCTTTTGTGCATCGTGAAAGGAGAGTATGAACTTGAGGAAGAGAGTTAGAGAGTCTAGAGAAGAATTGTGTGAGAGAGAGAAAGAGAGAGAAAATCTTGAAGAGTAAGAGCAGACCTTATAGAGCCGAAGTAATTCATTGTTTGCATCAGGCACTGCTATCAAAGATCTTCTTTAGATTTGGGTAACTTCTTCTTTCTCTCATTGTATTATGTATCTTTGTTGAACAATTGATTTCTAATAGAAGAAGAATCTGGTTGGGGTTTCCCCTTGTGGGTTCTTACTGGGTCATTGGACCTAAATTCTCTGTGTCTACTTGTGTTCTTGGCTGTCTTCTATTTTGCATACAGTTTACATGGTGTATGTTCTATCTGCAATTTCTTAATTAATATTGCAGGAGAAAGAAGTTTTGGAATAAGTAATGGTTCCAACATAGATGTCAAAATTTCAACAACAACAACAACAACAACAACACCAATTATTAGAGGGGAGGCTAGCGTTTCATAAAGTTTTTTCTAATGGCTAAATAATGGCTAGTTTGACTCCCTTTAGAAAATAATATTTACTAGTCATCCACGTGTTGGAGACTTAATAACTTTTTTAATAAGAAATATTACGTTAAATTCACGACTTTGCCCACTAAGTGGTTGAATAAGAATTGATTCTCACAAAACCCAAGGAAGCTCAATGTTCCACTTGCAAAGGACCTGGAAATCAATACAATATTACAATGAAGAATAATAGCCTTTAGTGCTCCAACGTTCCACTAGATGACCTCTAACAACTATCTCACCCTTTGACTTGACTTTTCCATGCATAGTAACTTAAACTTGACCACCTTTTTCTAGATCTCTAATGCCTATATGAATTTGTAAATTTTAGCACTTGGGTTTGTTGTAACTCGACCCGATTTCATTTGAGTCCTGTGTTGTTTGACCAAATTTTGCCTTGCGTTGCCGCATCATCACTACTTGTCACGACATCATGCCTTGTGCTGGATCTCTAATGTCTTTGGGAACTCAGAGAAATCAAGACATGGGTTTTGTTCCTCTCATTCTATAGAGCAATTTTGACATGTTACATGTTAAATTATATCAAGAGTTGCCCTTTTTATGCCATCTAGAAAATTGTCCTACCACGTAATCACACCCAAGTGGATGATCTCTAAAGTCCTTGAGGAATAAATTTTTTCGAGGCTTGGGGTTTTGTTCCTCTCAGTGAGTAGATAAGTTTTGATGAAATGCATGTGAAAATATGCCCAATGATCCCCCTGTTTTTGCCCTTGGAGAACCTGTAACACTTGTTGTTGATCAACTTTCTCTTGTAATAATTTGAGAATGTCTCATCCAAATGGAAAAAATCCACGTGGCATGTGATCCTGTCACTGAGACCTGCAGTCTGGGACCTGTTACCCACCACTTTGTGGGTGATATCCCCAGGAGAATTTTTTCTCCATGATGTGCCTCAACCGACAGCCAGCAACCCCTTGATGCCTTCTACTAGCCCGTTGCGTCATTTCTATGCCACCTAAGCCAACCATGTGGTCCCTCACCCACCTATATTGATCGTATGTTTGAAGGTGGGCCTCCTGAATCTAAAGGTATGTCTTATCATTTGGTAATTGAGTATTGGGTTTGCTTATCATGGATACTTCTGGGTGTGGATTAATGGGGGGATTTGGTGGAAAGAGTGGGCTTAGTTTGTGCTCTTGTCTCCTTGATCTCTTTTGGTTGTCACCCTTGGATCTTAGTCTTGTGGGATCTCCTTTATTGTCAATTTGGTTCTAGGGTGGTACTATTTGCGAAACCTCGACCTTGGATGCGTGGTCCCGTTCCTTTACCCGCACATATTACTCCCTTTCCACTCACTATACCCCCATTCATCATTTCTCCCACCTGGGTCCACATTCCCATTGTAAGTCCACATAGGGCTAGCCTCCCTATCCCCTTGCCCCCACCTTGGGCCAGGCCTAGAATGATGCCCCAGAGGTTGAAGCAATTAAAAGAAAAAGTGAAAAACATGATTGGCCATAGTTAATAGGAAATTGTACCACAAAATACAAAAGATGGCTAGGACAAAAATAACTAGCACGTGGGCAAAATCCATTACTTGAGCTCTACCACAATCCATGGCCATCACCCTGGTTCCATGGGTTCTAGATGAGCCTCCTTTATCATTCAGGAACCTCTAGGTCATGCAGGGAGATAGTAAGGGAAAATAATTCTTATGAAGTCTTCTCCTACTTATATGATGAAGAAGTGAAGCTTCATAAGGTGAAATGTGAATATAAAGAGAACTCTACTAATGCTTTCCTCCTAGAAGCATATTACTAGAATCAAGTAACAAATACCTTAGCCATTGTTCTTCAAGAGAAGAGAGAAGAGAGGTCCCGCTTGTCAATTGACCAAGATGAAGATGACCTCAAGGACCTCGGTGATTTGCAGGGAGATGAATCCTCGTGGGGACTGCAAGACAAGCATGATGATTTCGTGGACACTTGTGTTGGGAAGGATGAATTTATTGAGACCAACCCTCCCTTTCTCAAGGATATTACTCTTGATGAATCCTCTTTTGAAAACCTTAAGAGAGATGACCCCATTAGCTCCTTGAAAAATGACATTGAAGATTATTTCCACATTGAAAGGAAGAAATGGGAAATTGTTGGTCCTCAATTTGATTGTGCTCCCATTTATGACACCGACAAGGAGGATGAGGATGAGATTGGTCTTCCCTTTCCCTCAAGCGCTATTTATGATGACATACCCATTGATACCCTTGGGAAGGAGAATTATTATTTTCCCTTGCATAAAGAAGCACAACCTTTGATGGAAGTGATTGACTCCTTTTAATGAAAGCCCATTCTTTGACTCTCCTTTTGATGAAGGCCCAGTCTTTAATATTTATAATGAGGAAAGCAATGAGGCTCTTACCAACCCACCTTATGATTATGTATTCAAATCACTTGAGCCTTTAGGTTGCGGGGAAAGAAAGCCCGTTGAATATGACACTTCACCCTGCCCTTTGCATTTTCCTCTTGTGCATCATCTTGAGTCTTCCTCAAGTACGTCCCTCATCCATTTTGGTATCATCTTGAGTGACCATGCCCTTTTTCCCTTTTCTGAATATGGTGTCAAGGAGGAACCCTTCATTGAGTATACCTTATCCCCTTCGACCCATCCTCAGGATTATGATCACTTCGTGTCCTCCACTCCCTGCTGTGACATCACATTAAGAGACCTATTTGTTGCATTCCTTCTTTCTCTCACCCTTCGTTCCCCTCTCATCACAACCATGTGACATCCTCAAAGCATGATATTACAAGTAATGATTGTGATGAGGAATTCTTGAAAGTAATCATTCATTCCTCCATTTTGTACCTAGAAGGGGAGCTTGGACCTCTAGAATGACCAATTTTCTTTCTCCTAGGACCTCCTTCTACCTCGAATGGAGGTCATATTTCCTGCCTCCCACCCGCTTCATCTGCCATGTGACTATGTCCACATTCAATTTGGGGGTTGCTACATGAATAATCATATTGGCAGGCATATGTATATTGATGTGATGATATGTTTGTTGCATTGGCTTTACGATTACACTTAGTATTAACATTACTATATGCATGTTAGGGTAGGATGCATTGCATGATGATTTTTGCATTAGAACTAACCACATATGATGTTTCTAATGATAGATTAGATTGCATATTTATTGGTTTATGGGCTAACATTAAGTATGGGTGATCATCAGACACCGTGAAAAACATGTTGCCCCGTGTCCTTGATCTTTGACATATGCAGGTAACAGGTCTACAGTGGCCAAGAAATTGCTGGAGTTCTCGTGACCTCCCATTCGAGCAACCTTGACCACTTCTTCGAGAGATCACGTCCCAGTTGGAGCCATATGTTACCCACCACTTTGTGGGTGATATCCCCAGGAGAAATTTTTCTCCATGATGAGCCTCAGCCGACAGCTAAAAACCCTTTGATGCCTTCTACTAGCTTGTTATGCCATTTCTCTGCCACCTGAGCTAGCCATGTGGTCCCTCACCCACTTGTATTGATCGTATGTTTGAAGGTGGGCCTCCCGAATCTAAAGGTATGTCTTGTCATTTGGTAATTGAGTATTGGGTTTACTTATCATGGATACTTCTGGGTGTGGATTAATGGGTGGATTTGGCGGAAAGAGTGGGCTTAGTTTGTGCTCTTGTCCCCTTGATCTCTTTTGGTTGTCACCCTTAGATCTTAGTCCCGTGGGATCTCCTTTATTGACCATTTGGTTCTAGGGTGGTACTACTTGTGAAACCTCGACCTTGGGTGCGTGGTCCTACTCCTTTACTCGCACATATTACTCCCTTTCCACTCACTATACCCCCATTCATCATTTCTCCCACAGGGGTCCACATTCCCATCCTGGGTCCACATAGGGCTAGCCTCCCTATCTCCTTGCCCCCACCTTGGGCCAGGCCTAGAATGATGCCCCAAAGGTTGAAGCAATTAAAAGAAAAAGTGTAAAGCATGATTGGCCACAGTTAACAGGAAATTGTACCACAAAGTGAAAAAGATGGCTGAGACAAAAATAATTAGCACGTGGGCAAAAGCCATTACATGAGCTCTACCACAATCCATGGCCATCACCCTGGTTCCATGGGCCCTAGATGAGCCTCCTTTATTATTCAGGAACCCATGATTGTCCCAACCCCTGAAGGGCAATGAACCACCCTACCTTAAAGGGGGTAACCACTGCTATATCTTACACATCATGCTCTTGTCCTTTGAGCCCTGAGCAGTTTATTAAAGAGAATTCATAAAAGGCAAAAGGCATATAAAGAAGGGTGAAAAAATCAAGGCCGGGCACCTCATGTACCGCGATTGCTTCCTCCTTTACATTACATACCCAGGTGTGGGCTTCCCCTTATCTAGCTACCCTTATACCCCACTATGTGGCCCAGGGCTGCCCCTCTCATTCCCTATTCCATCTCACTTATTTGTCACTTGCCACCCCCATTAGAGGGATGTACCTCAGACATATTATTCCAGGGTTGAAACCACCTAATAAGGTACTTGGCTAACCCCTTTTGGAGCTTGGAGATACTAGCACATGCCAAAGTCCACTATGGAAGGGCATGCTATTATGAAGTGTCCACTTTTTTATCCATGATTTGTAAGCTATTTTACTCGATTATTTTAATGATTGGTTGTACTAGAAACCTAGGGGACAAATTGGATCTTCTGCAGGAATACAGGTGGATTCTATTTGGATTTGGTCTCCCTATATGGGATCCTAACCCCCAGAGGTCTACATTGGCACATGTAGGGTGTGCATAGAGAGCCATGGGCCTCCACAGCAGCAGACAACACTCCACAGATCTTCATGGATGCTCAAAGATTACTAGTGATCCACCTTTGGGGTGATGGTGATATGCTTGGTACACTATGCCCAGTGGGCCTCCACAAGAGCCCCACACTCTTGGAAGGTGTCCCAACACTTGTACGATGACATGGCAACATTCGTTCCACCACTTGGATCCTTGCAGAGGATTTACAAGCATCTTCGATTCATCTAGAGACCCATTAGGGTCATCTATGTGCCCTCATACCCACTGGGAGCACCACAGGTCTACTACTTGGAGAACAAGGGGTCACCCCCTTGTCCATCATATTCCGAAGAATTTATTCCTCAATATGGCACTTCAAGATGTTATTGAACCTTTGGAGGGCCCTACGACATGCACATATTATTATCTGGCCCCTTGTGAGGCTTATTTTTACATTTTTGAGCTAGTTTGGTGGGCTTGTCACTAATAGGGGTTTTATTTGCACATTATTCTATTGTTAGCGGCTAATATATGCCCATAGGCTAATTCAAATTCCTTAGGAGGCTATATATTGATGTTAGATACATTCATTTGTATCATCACTTGACTTGGGATCTCTCTAGACTTTAAAGAACTTCACATTTTTTCATTGGAGGATATCTAGGAGATGGATGAATTTTGACGTATGGATTTGGGCTATTTATCTTGTCTTGGAGCTTTGTCTTGTGAACGAAATGTTGGTTGGATATACTCTATAACATTGTAAGTGAAATTTTGATGTTTTTATTCTTGTTGCTGCATATTGCTAAAATTAGGGCTAGTTGCTGCATAATTGAAATGTGGAATTGAGCCTGTTTTAGCTAATTTAATGTATGGGCTAATGTTATATGAATGCAATGTCCTAGAGATTGTTTGTCTCGATAAGCTTGCATCGTTTGCATTTAAAGTATAAATGCTTGAAGGAAACTTTTGTTTTCTCTCTCTCAACATTGGACGAAGTTGACTTTCTGGGCCTCCTTGATCAAGGAACCAAGTTCTTACTCATCACCATCCTTGACTCCATATCCCCAAGTGAATTAGGCACTAGTCCCTTAAAAAGGGTGATCATTCCAACCCTATTTTTTACCATTTTCCCCCTTTTCCCCAAGACTAGCTCCATTAGGTCACCTAGGGCATCAATTACTCGGGGATTGACCCAAGCAAAAAAGTTGATCTCCTATAGGCTACTGCGTTGGTGAGTCCCTTCACTCTCCTCCAAATTTTAGGCAATTCTGACAGTGGAGTCTCCCGGAATCCCTAGCCCTAGCTCTAGGATCAAATTTTGCCTAGGCACCCCTGGGGCTAGACATCAATAGTATTAATTCAACCTTTTGCTGTAAATATTCTTGTTTGGTCCTTTACCCTCACCTTGTCCAGGATAGGAACATCATTGGTTGCTGCATTCCATCTCCGAACCTGGGCTGGGTCCACTTGGCCCCGTGTGGTCCCACTTCTCAATAAAGATTATTTGTCAAGGACCATTTGGAAATCCAAGTTTTCCAACGATTATAGGGATTGAGAACCTCGTTTATAGGCCTATCCTTCCTCCCTCAACCCTCTAATCCTCACCCCTTACCCCTGGTGGATCAAGTCCCTTGCTTAAGGAGCAAGCATGCTCCATTCTTCACTCCATCCTTGGGAAAGGGTTTTCAAGGTCACTTCTCACCTATTCATTGACATATACTTTTCAAAGTTATCCAAACACTACCGGGATTCCTCCCATCGGTGAAAGTCTGTAAAGAGCAGGGAGACTTCGCTGTGGTGATAGTGGGCTAGGCCTCCAACATTTCCGTTGACCTAGCAATTGCCCGCTTAGGAACCCCTTTTAGGTCCCTTGCGGGTATGAGTGTTAACAAGGCCTTGTTGACATTTTGACTTTCGCGACCACTTTGCATTGGGAAGTGTGAACTGCCTTGGAAAGTGTGAAAATGTTGCTGACTGTGAGATTGCCATATTTGAGAAACATTTGATGGATACGACACCAAATCCAAGGCCATCTACAGGCTCGATAGACTCATAACCTTGTGGAAAGATAGGTGCACCTTGACGCAAGCTAGAATGGCCCATACACTAGTGATCACGCTTACATAAACAAGGCTTTGCCATAAAGCCATGAGTCCACCTATAAGCTCATCAAAGGTCCTTCAATCCTATAAAGGACGAAAGGAACCCGAAGTAAACTCAAAGGGACCAGCCATGGTTCGACCATAACAATAGTTACTCAACCTGACAAAGGGTCTAGGATGCCTATACGACCTCACATGGTTGTTACATGGCTTTGAATTGTGATCTTAGGCTTACAATGGTGTTTACAAATGCTGCAATGAATATAGAGGTACCCTTGCTGAAAGAGGGGTAACAGGTTGATATGATCCTTGATCTTCTCCTCTAAATCCATTCTGGTTCAACCAGTGGTGGAGTGAACTTTATTGAGGAATTTCTTGTATGATATTTCTTTTTTGAATTTTCTTTCAATGGAGTCACTAGATGAGGTGTTTCATCAATAGTCTTGGAGTGTAGTCATCAAATTACAAGCAAGGAACTTGGTTTCCTTGGCAACAAATACAATTTGCTACCTTCCAAACCTTCACTTTGTAAGATAATTCAATTTCAAATGCGAAGTAGCAAGCTTGGGGAAACTTAGATGTTTCATCCATTGTCACATCAGTGGACAAGTCTCTCACTTTAGACCAGCTCTCCTTTGGGACAAGGGGGGTTTCCCTAGTTAAGATT
The DNA here is from genome assembly GCA_031772625.1 of Pinus tabuliformis. NCBI lineage: Eukaryota > Viridiplantae > Streptophyta > Pinopsida > Pinales > Pinaceae > Pinus > Pinus tabuliformis. The sequence continues at coordinate 744,554,182 of CM062816.1, read as the reverse complement.
GCTAAATTAGTCTATATTAACCCTTGAGGCAAAAAGTCGATTTAGCAATCAAATATTTTATGGTACATAATGGAGTTTTAGTGGTGAGTTCAAGTAGATCAGTAACTAATCCTTGGCAATGGAGTTAAAGTACTTAAAGGCTTGGTGAATTTAACAATAGATGGTATTCAACCTACGAGGATGCATGAACAGCAGTCCTTAATTATGACAGTGCTGCAAATTTAATTTCTAGACAAGATAATAAGCTCATAGAGATGCAATAATATCTTCGTTATATTCTTATTTCATCACATAAAATCAGGTTTTGAAATAAGTAAAAGACAGCCTTGTATTAAGAAAAACAGCCTAGGTACATAACATAATCAGATCTGAAATTAAGGGTCCTTAAGAGAACAATACTGTCACTTTTTAGACTGCTTATGTTGGAAAATAAACACAGCAGTGGATTTTACAGCAAAGAAGAAAGGAAAACAAGATACAACAATGGCTTTACAAGAGACAATTGCATCCCTGAATGCTTCCTTAATGATGCATCAAACCCACGCAAAATATTTCCGATTTAAACCCCAATAGTATAGGATTTCTGCACTTTGAAATACACTCTGCCAAATGAAAGAAACCTCCTCTTGTAACTTTAGGGAATAAAATATTAATAGAATGATCTAGACCTCCCTGGAAGTAGGGCACTCCACTGAACAACCATTCAATATGAGTTGAAAGGATCAAACAACCCAGTTTCATCCTCCTAGATTGAGTGCTCCACTAAAATATTGTTTTTCTTGATGCATGCACTATTTTAGATGCTTCTCCATGGAATGTTGTCTTGATTTTGGGCTTATGCATCCTAAAGAACCTTTTAAATTGTTTTCCAGACTCTTCTACACAATTCACTCCATAAAGAAGGCTTTAACAATCCTTTTAATAATATTTTTACAAAACTGTGTGCCATGTGGGGGCTTGGAATGTAGGGCAGCCTGAAGCAACTTCCAATGCTATCAATGCCCCATTATTTCACTTGGATAATGGATGCATCATGAAGAAATGCATATTTGACCTTGTAGAGAGGTTTAGCAAGCCATGTGTTCTCATTCTATAAAGGGCATTCTACCTTGGTGCCATGTGGAGAGAACCAACCAGTGTTGCAGGAAACATCCCTCCCTGGATCTAATGCCCGAAGCGCGGTCCGTACGGATGCGTCCAAGAAGTGCCTCCCAAAACATGGTTCCGAAGTTCCGAAACGCGTTTCGGACTGATAATGACGCTTCTTGGAAATTCTGAAAGCGTCCCTTCGAAACGTGTTTCAGAATCTCCGAAGCGCGTTTTGTATGGCGCTTCGGCCGTACAAAGCGCGATGCTTCAAAGGCCGAATCGTACGGTTCCGTACACGCTTCGGAAAAGTGCGTCGTGTTGCTAAAAAAATCATTTTTTAAAATTTTTTGGTGAGTTTGCAGATTGGGGGTGGGTCCACCTTGGGTTAGGGTGAGGTTAGGGTGAGGAATGAAGGGAATAAAGCCCCCATTCATCCCTCATTTACTCACTTTGAGTTTATGAGAGTTGGAGAAGAGAAGAGAGGAGAGGAGAAGAGAGGAGAAGAGAGGAGAGTTTGGAGGAGTGAAGGAGGAGGAGCTAGGAGAAGGAGGAGGAGCTTGGAGCAAGAGCTTGGAGGACTTCATCTACAAGAGCTAAAGAGGTAAGTGCAAACCCCAAACTCCCTTATTTTTTTGACATTTTTTTTTGTATTTTTCTCCTCCCTCTCCTACTCTTTCCCATTGTTTCTACTTGCTCTTTTACTTGCAGGTTGTCCACCACCTATATCCATATTCCAAGATGGTGTTCTTTTGGCTTCTATGTATCATATTCATTCCACTTTTGGTTTTAATGATGGCAAGGGGGAGTAGGAATAGAAGGGAAGAAGCACAAGAGGACAGTGGTCCCAATATGAGTGACCCAATGTATGATGAGGAGGAAGGGTTTGAAGAGGAAGGGGATGATGTTGAACCTGAAGGGGAAACTGAAACACTAGAGGGGAAAGCTGCATTAACACCCTTGTGGAACTATGTGACCAAACTTGAAGGGGGAAAGGGTGGTGGAAGCTACAAATTTTTGTGCCCTCATGGTTGTCATGGAGGAAAACCATTTAGTGGTTCATATACCTGTGTGAGGAGGCATCTTTGTGGGGTGCTGGACAGTGATGATAAAAAGGGTCCTGTGGGGATACAAATTTGCCCAAACATTTCATCTGAACAAAGAAGAAAATACATCCAAATAGAGGAGGCTGCACAACAAAAAAACAAGAAACAAAAAACTCATTCTAAATCAAGTGCAACCTCTAGATTTGGTAGCTCATCTCCTCATGGTACTTCTGCAAGCTCTGGAGGTAAAAGAACAATAGGGGATTTCCTTAATGTCGCTGGGAGGGCTGATGTGGATGGAAAGATAGTTCGTTTTCTTTGTGCTTGCAGTGTACCATTCAATGTGCTTCCCTCTCCCTATTGGCATGAAATGTTAAAGGCCATCAATGAAGCCCCAAAAGGATACAAGGCCCCCAACTATGAGAAAGCCAGAACAATGTTATTAGAAAGAGAAAAAGGTAAGGTTCAAAGAGCTTTGACACATTTTACAAATGAGTGGGTAGATTCTGGGGTATCCATTGTATCAGATGGGCGGACAAATATTAGAAATGCAACATTTGATAAATGTTCTTGGTGTTTCTGCTAGTGGTGCAGTATTTATTACATGTCATGACTCCTCCTCCATCAATGCGTCTGCACAAAGCATTGCAGATCTCCTATTGCAATCAATCAAAGATGTTGGTCCGAATAATGTGGTTCAAGTGATCACAGATAATGCAACAAATTGTAAGGCAGCAGGAAAAATTATTGAGCGTGCTCATCCACACATCTTTTGGTCTGGGTGCCTGGTTCACACATTGAACTTTTTGATGCATGATATTGTGAAGCATAAAGAATGTGGGTGGATTACTGAGCTTTACAGGAGAGGAAGCAACTCATTAAATTCATCACAGGGCATACAAGGGTAAACTACTTCTATGGCACTTACTCCAAGTTGCAGTTGCTTAAACTTGCAAAGACAAGATTTGCTAGTTATTACCTCACCTTTAGGCGGCTAGTGAAGGTGAGACAAGCTTTAACTAATTTGTTGTGTGCTGAAACATGGGATGAAATTAACACTGACAGAGATGGTGCTAATGCAGTCAAGGACACTGTTCTTGACATTTACTTTTGGTCACAGGTTAAATATGTTTTGTAATTCACCAAACCAATTTATTACATGATTAAGTTTGGAGATTCAAATCGACCAATAATTGGGGAGGTGTATGAGCAAATGGATAGCATGTTGGGGCAGATTAAAGACATTGTTGAGCCTAGAGATATCACCTTGTACAATTATATTTGTGCAGAGGTGGAAAACCAATGGGAAATGCTAAATGTTCCATTGCATGCATTAGCATATGTTTTGACACCTAAATACTATCATCCATCATGGCTTTCAACACCAGCACCTGGGGGGGAAAGCAGGAGAAAACCACACCAAGATCAAGAGGTTCACAAAAAATATATGGCTGCATTGAGTAAATTAATCCTTGATGAGGAGGAGGCTGCCATGGTACGGAGACAGTTGAGCAACTATACGCTTAACACTGGTCCATTTGGGAGCATGCATGCAATTAGAGATCGAGAGACTTTTTCTTCTCTTGAGTGGTGGAACATGCATGGAGGGGCTACTCCACTTCTACAGACTTTGGCATTGCGGGTGCTATCACAGGTGGTAAACACTTCTTTTGCAGAGAGGTGTTGGAGCTCTTATTCTTTCATCCATAATGTTAAAAGGAACAGGTTGAGTTTAGACCGGGCAGAGAGCTTGGTTTATGTTCATTACAACTTGCGATTGTTGTCCCATTACTGTGAAGATGCAAAGACTAATAAAGACCTGTTGATTTGGGACAAGAATCCAGAGGAGCCCAATTTGGAGGATGGAGTGTTGCGATTAGAGCAATTAGAGGATGCTCTTATCCAGGTATGTCCACTGTGGATGAATTTTCCTTATAAAGCATTTCTCTAATTCATGTTTTTAATTTTTTTTGTTAACTAGTTTTTTTTTTTTGCATGAATTTTTTGAGCGATTCCAGGATGATGATGATCATGTTGATATGTCACCCCCACCCCCATCTGGTCCCATGGTTCCCAGGTTCCATGGTTCAACACCAATAGCAGGGGGTTCGTCTTCATCAATTTCAGTGCCACTGCCACAACTTCCACAGGCAACATCTTCTTCACTGCCAGCACTTGGAGGCCCGCCGCCACGTTCTCTTCGTGGTGGCGGGAGGAGAGATTAGTAGATATATTCACAATTTACTACTTTTGTAATAGATTAATCATTAGACTTGTATGCTTGTGAATTTGAACCTTTTTTGTCTTGGCGGTGACCAAGTGACATATTTTGTAAACATTATTATTTGAATTTTGGACATGACAAATGTTGACAGTTGCTCACTTGCTAGATAAATCATAATATGCTCTATGTTTTATGTTTTATAATATGCTTAAATGTTTTATGTTTTATAGTATGCTTATAAATTTGATGTATGTTTGTAATTGCTAGAATATAGATGGTTGATGTACATAGTAGTAACTACAATGGAATCATGGATGCCATATCTATCTTGATTTATGCAAAAATATGCATGTTTTCATGTCTTCTACAACTAATTTGGTATTTGGGATGTTTGGTTTGAGTATAAATGCAAATATATATATATATATATATATATATATATATATATATATATATATATATATATATATATATAGTAGACGCTTCGCTTCCTAGATTTTTGGAAAATGACGCTTCCGCGTCCCCGCTTCCAAAAAATGTCCCCGTTTCGTCCCCGCTTCGTGCAACATTGGAACCAACACATTATACCATGCCTTCAAATGTGTAGAACATGCCTTGTGAGATGTGAACTATGCCACATGAAGATGTTCATGCCTCCAAATATGTAAATATGCCCTAGGGAATGTGAAAATGCCTCAAAACTGTCCTTGATTAAACATTATGCATCAAAATGTTTGATGATTTCAACCTCTGTCCAATGCCTAGGCCTCATGCATGTTCTAGTGGTAACATGGATGATCATTGAAAATTGAGGTTCTTTCAGATATTGGAAGAAAAAAGCCTTATTCATTTGTTGGTGGAATTTTAGTGGAGCTTTTATGAAGAATTTGCATTTATAGTTAAGGACTAAATGGAAGAAACTTTGTCATTCTTCCTCCAAAAAGAGCTTCAATTGATGGGCTCAAAATGCATTGGCCAAATATGGAATGCATTGTAGAATATCCAAATCTCAATCTCAATAATTTTCTTTTCTTCTAGAGGAACTGGTAACTAATCAGGGTCACCTAGGCAAGGCTCCAAATTGAAATTTGGCTAACCTGCAAGCTAACACCTAGCACGAAACTTATGACTTAGCAAGAGCTGAGGCATCCCACTGAGTGGCGTATACCCTTATAGAATTATCATAAATATCCAACATGTTATTCGATGGGAATTGAACTCAACTGGAGAGGATCATAAATAGTTTCCTCAATTACTTGAGCTAAACCCATGTGACCTTGGTCACCATAATCTTAATTGCTAGGTCATATATAAACTTATGCCAATCCATATTGGAGAATTTATTTTTAGGTCTTATGAAAGTTGCCTTACATCTTAAAGATTGGAGTAAATAGATAGTAGTGAGGTGAAGGACAAACCAAAATCATCTAACCTTTTTGCTCAAGATAGTTGGGTTGCTAAAGGTAGTAGCTTTCCAATGGAAAATGGCCTTATTAAGTGGTTATTTGATTTCATAGAGGGACAATTTGGATTGGGCAACCTTTTTGGTTATTTTTAGTAATTTCAATCTTCCTTCTTTCTCCTTGATTGGAGTAGCAAGATTTCTCTAATATGTTATTTGATTCATCGAAATGTCTTCATTTATGATTTTATGTCCTTGCCCTTGCTATGGAAGAAATTGTAATGATAGTAGATGTGGCTTTAATTATTGAATCTATCGTGATGTACATTTAATGGTTTTAATTATTGCATATATATTTCATCTTCGAAATCCATAAAAAAATTGGGTTGTAGAGGGATGTATTGAGTTGCATTATGGTGAACCACATGGCATTTAGTTAGTAGAAATGATAGCTACTTGGATATATATATTGTTGATTTTTTGTAGCATCGGGAGATGTTTCCGCATGGAAAAAGGGGTCTCCAAGTCGACTGAGAAAAATTAAAATAAAATTTATTTTTGGAGTGACAAGTTGGTCTAGGAAGGTGTAGGGACGTGTCCCTTGGGTTATTTTATCCCATTCGACAAGTATAAATAGATGATGTGACATCTCATTACTCCACCAATGAAGAGCAAGTTTGAGCAAGAAGAAATTTGTTTTGGAGATGTTCTTTCTATTTTTATCTCTCTCTTGGTTACACATGTGAAGAAGATTTGACCAAAATCTAGACAAGTTTGACCAATCGAATTGACCAGAACAACTCACTAAGTTTGACTGTTTGACCAAGCTATTTTGACCAAAAGTTCATCGTAAATTGTTGACTATAGGAGGGCCGCACATGCATACTGTTGATCACAAACCCTCAGGGTTGATCGCAAAACCACAGGGTTGACCACATAACCACAGTCAACTGCAGGGCTAAACTTTGACCGCATGTAGTTTGAACAACACTGATTTTCTAACATTTTCGCTGGTTTGACCAGCAATATCTTGAACTAGTTTCGCTGGTGTTTGACTTGGATTATTGGCACAAATTTCTAGACAAATTATTGATTTGTAAACCTTGCTGAAGAATAATTTCTCCTAAGAAAAGTTGTTGAGTTTTCTCCCAAGGTTGGGTTTCCTAGGGTAAAATTATTGTCTCTATTGTGCATCACTGTCTTTCTATGATCTTTATTATTTCTGTTGCATTTACTGCTGAGATTTTCTGAAGTGTAATTATTCAATGATAGCAGTGACATAAAATACTATGTGGAAAATAATTAGGAAATAATTATTTGGCTAAAAATTATATCTATTGTACATCTTGTAGAAAATTCAACATATATATATGTGTGTGTGTGTGTGTTTCTTAATACTTTTTGAGCAAAGAAATTAAATTCTAAAGAATTATGAGTAATCTCTTATCTTCTTAAGGTATGATAGATCATATTGGTCTTAGTGGGCGTTATTCATCATCATCATCATCATATATGTCCACTACAGTTGACAATACTTTTTTGTTGTTGTAAGTATAGAGGCTTTGTATTACAATAGGATTACAAAAAGTACATTCTTCAGAGCATTAGAGGTCAACAAGGGTTGGCCATAAACATGGGCCTGAGATTGAGAAAGCATATGATGGAGGCAGATACGGGGAGGTCTCTGCTATAAAGGAGAAACCAAAGAGCCCACGGTTACATTGCAGCAAAATATACAAAACCATAGCTATAACCGAGAATGCAAGACATATAGCAACACTACCTTGAGAGAGGAACAACATCAGCTAATGCTTAGGGGGGTCCTCTTGAACCATGGGGCGTGGTTTGTAGTAGTCCGGATCATCTGGAAGAGGGAGCCCCGAGGAGGGTGGCTAGCTGGAGGAGGATGTAAACTCAAAGTACCGTTGGAGAGAGTTGCTGACATGGCCATTGTGATTGTTGACCTGGCTATTGTGACTTCCGCCTTTACCACAGGAGGGACCCAAGCTGACAAAGATAGGTTTCGACTTGTCGCGTGATTGGCATTGTCATGGCAAGGGACTACAAGGCTTGTCATGGAGCATTTGCATGGACTGGAGAAAGCGAGGAGTCATCCATTGTATCAGTCGACGGACACTTTGAGCCTTGAAGCTCCATACCCAGAAAACGTGCAATTTGGCAATAAGAAGAATTTGCATGGTGTAAATGACATTCCAGGTCCAAGACATTTCCTTCCAGCAACACATTGGTGTCTTCTTGGTCCCAGTAATGGCGCTCCTCGGTGTTGCGCAAATCTCAAAGATGGTCACTTGAGACCCAAAGTTCACGTGCTTCAGCATTTACCACCATTCTTCTAAAGCGGTGCGGAATACCATAGTCAAAATGTTCACCCTCGTGCCCATGCTAAGGAGGGTGGGGAGGTCGGCCTCACATAAGGCCACCTCTGCTAGGCCGCCCTCTTTCTCGGATCATAGTTGCAGAGAAACCAAATGCAAGGCTCTGAAACTGAGCAGAGTAACCACCTTCATGCGATTGGAGGAATTGATGGCCATGTCGAGAGATCTCAATGTTTTAATGAGGAATGAGGGACGCTAGATGCTAAGTGGAATCGCCATGCTCTTTAAATGTAGGAGGGTGGTGGACTTGACACCAACACTGCGCTCCAAACTCGAGACATGGTGGAAAGCAAGCCAGATGCGCCGTCGAAAGCCCACCCGTAATCTATGTGTTGGATCCATTAAGGGCATTGAAGGCCTGCTTTGTTGGACTACCACTCAGACCCAGGGGACAATTGACAATACTTATGCCTATGTCTTATTTGTTTTTTGTTATTGGTTTTATTGTTTATGTCTACCACATGTTAGGATAATGGTAGAATCAACTAGGAAATGGACGACTCATGCTTTTTTTCCAAACCTACATTCTTACATTTCTTTGGGAAGGGGATCCATGGCACTAAGTTGATTGCTTGTCCTCATTAAATGATGGCAAGGTCTAGTCGCATGTTAGTAATCTCCTTGTATGAGATGGCCATGACCATGTTGGGCTCACCATTGTGGGAGGTTTGGTTGGTCACACAAAATTCCTTAAATCCTTGACTTGTTTTTTGTGCTTACAGCATTATTCTTAATCATCCGACAACCTTATTGCTTGAGGTTGTTGCTTATCTTCACATATTTAAGTTGTAAGAAGGTGATTTGTAACACTTATAAGGGTGGAAAGACATGTCTACAACTACAAACATTTCTTATTTTTATCCTTGATTATATTTTTGTTTGCATAGCATATTGATTGCATTAACTCATTTAGTTTGACAGACTGCTCAGATCTTGGTGGTTTTCTTTTATGTGAATACTTTAACAAACTATGTTACTTTGTTAAATTGGTTCACCTCATCACAAGAACTACCAAAGTGCAGTGCTTGGCTTTTTTCCAAAGGAAAACTTTCTGGGATTCCCTCCTCTCCATGGAATATCTAGATGTAGGGAAGCTCAACCGTTAGCCATAATAATGGCTGGTAACTTGTAGGAACTTGATTGAATTTGAACTTATGATCTATGCTCCACATTGGTGACATGCCTTGGGTGGATGGTTCGACTGATTGAGCTGATCCTTATGGATTGTTTTGTGAAAAGAATCTTTGAACCTATCAAAACTGAAGTTTGTGCTTGTGGAAATTCTCTAGATATCGGAAATGAGAAGATAGACTCAAAATTTTGCACACAATGTGCAGTTGAATTCATTGATTCTTAGATTTGAAGATATCACATGGGAGACGTTAAACTGGCGATGTCCAATGGCTCATGTATGGCATTTGAAAAACCTTCTCGGTTATATCATGAATCAAGTGCTCTTCTTCTATCGTAATACTTGATGCATTATGATACTGACCAAAGGTATCAATCTTCGAAAACCCAAATTAATATTTGTCTTACTTTGCGCTGAACATTACAGTGTCTTAGGAGATGTCATATATTATTCTATTTACAATCATCTGAACCAAATTTCAAATTTGCATTTAAAATATGGGTCTCACTTTTGGTACTGGAGTGATATAAAAGTACCCTAGGAAAGTGCAGAAGGGGATCTCTTTAACAATTTGCTTGAAATGAGATACTTATTAATCAGTTGATTATTAATTTATAATTTGATGAAAAGAATCACACAATTGCTTGATAACACTGATTTTTAGTTTCTTCTACCTACTTTAGTAGACAAATCTTTATGTGTACTTGTGATTTGGGTATTTGTTGAAACAGGTACAAAAGCAATATGCCTATGCAAATGTAAACTATAGTTGTTATAGCATTTTTGCTAGTCAAATCATCTTTGAATATAGTCCTAGATGGCAATGAAGCATTGGCGTGGAAAGTTTGAAAGCCTTTCAAAATTTTACTTGGAATTTTGGGATCCTTCCAATGACTTTCTAAAGTAGCATGTAAACCATAGGGTTACTTCGAGAATGTAAACATGTGTACGTATTGCAGTAGGTTTTGGTTGCATATTTGATTTGAATTTCTATTGGAAGTTTTTTTGTGTTTGTGCTTATTCATTATATTTGGGGTGTTTGGGCCAGCCTAAGATTTATGTATGGATAGGACAGAAGTCTTCTAAACCTTCAGCAGGTTCAAATCCTATTGGACGTAATACTCTTCAATTGTTCTAAATTGTTGTGCAATGTATTGGAACACATTCTTTAGTTCTTTTTACTGTTCTGAATAATGGTTAGTGTTAGTAGAAAAATGAATTTGGTAGGATTTTGTTTATAAAGTGAAAGCTTGTGTGTATGGATGCACTTGAAATGTGAACATGCAGTCAGGTTGTTTAGGATGGAATTTTTGTACTTTACAAGGATGGAGCTAGTTATCCTTGTTTGTACTTTAAAACTTTACTTATATTTGTCCCTGTTGATATTGGTCATGTGACAGGTTTTCACGCATTGGTTCTGTTGTTCTAGCTATCCATGATATTAGTGACGTGATTTTGGAGTTTAGCAAGATGCTTAGATATATGGGCTATGATAGGCTCCCAAGCGTTACTTTCATTATTTTTATTATTTCATGGATTGTCCTTCGCCTCATATATTATCCGATTTGGATTATTTGGAGTACAAGGTATGTTTTAGTTTTCCATTTTAATATCTAACATGATCAGCACGTATCTAAGTTGCACGAAACTTGGGAATAAGTTCAGGTTTCTGAAATGGGGATGACATTGAATTTAAGAGTCTCCAAAGGTTTAGGAAAAAATTGATAATTTGAAAACTAAAAATATCACTAATCCGAAAGTTCGATTGGTTTTTTTTAAAGAACAAATTATCAGGGAAACAGGAAAATTAGAGAGAAATCACAAGGGAAATTAGAATGATAGAAATAAGTGACAATATATTAAAAATCTCATGTATATATTACAATATCATAGTATGCAAAATCCAAAAATTGCCTTATAAATTAGGCTATATGTGCCAAAATAAGAGTCAAGCTACACTTAGCTCTCAAACTCATCAAGATCTTCATCATTTTCTTTAGCATTTTGACAGGCCATGGATGCTGAAAAATAAGCAAGGAATGTTGCCTACAACTGATAACGATGCACACAACATGCTTCTTGCTGCCCACAATGTTCTTTTTGCTATCATTTTTCTAGAAATGGATTCAATGTTATAAAAATCACTCTACACGCATGCTGTTGCTGTAGGAATTGTTTCTTCTTGTAGAAAATGTGAGGAGAGAAAGGTAAGTGGACCCATTTTATAAGAAAAGAAGCCCACTTAGGTTTAGTTCTTTGTTTTTCGTTTTATGTTTTCATTAAAATAATTACTTCTGAATTTCTGCATAACAAATAACAACCATATGTTTTTAAATTGTGGTCATTTTGTTTTTACTTGGGTTTTTAGGGGTTGGCATGGCCCAAAATGCTCATTAAGGGCTGGGAACAACCCGTCTATGTCCAAAATGCGTCAGAATGGGTCATAAATGTTTCTAAGCTGTGATATCTATCAGAAGCCTTAGGCTGTTTTCGATGTATTTCAGTACCTTAAACATTTATAATCGTTGAAATGAGGAAAGGGGGGGATGGAGGGGCAACTTTGCTATCATTTATATAATTTTCATTTGAGAAATATAATTACTCGTCGACAGATTTTGTGTTCTATGTGATAACATTGGTACCTTGCTAGCCCTCAGAATTTACCCCTCTAAGCTCTTCCCTAGTTTTCTAGATAGAGGACCATAATACAGTGTTGCACACATCGCGATTTAATCGCGATAAAATCGGAAAATCGCGATTTTTTCAAAATGCCGATTCAAATCGCGATTTTTATCCAAAAAATCGGCGGAAATTTTTTTTAACGATTTTTATCGAAAAAATCGCGATTTTTTAAAAAATCGTGATTTTTTCGAAAAAATCGCGATTTTTAAGGAAAAAATCGCGGGAGGCGCGGGCAGCGGGGGTTTTATATGTAAAATCGATTTTTTGTTTATTCATTCAGCAGTCCGCCGCGGAGGAGAAGGAGGAGAAGGAGAAGAAGGGAGGGAGAGGGTTGCCGTCGCTTGTGGGAGCCGATTTTAGGAGGAATCCAAGCCAAGATCGCGAATTTGTCCATAAACCAGGTATGTAGATTAATTTTTTTTTGTTTTGGTTCTCTAAAAACTTTGTTTTTCATTGTTTTTAAAGAATTTTTAGAAATTTTTCATTGATTTGGGATGGGTTATTTGTTATGACTATGAGAACCAATTTTTGATTTTTATTTTCTCATTTTCTTTAAACATTGTTTATTTTTTTTGATTTTTCATTGTTTTTTGGGTTTAGAAATTCAAATTGGGATTTTGGAAATAATTAGCTTGTAATTTTGCAAATGCTAAATTGTAATTTGTATTTACTATTTACTATTATCATTTATGTAATCCTAAATTCCTATTTCCTAATCCTTATTTTTCCATAGGTTTGCAAATTCAAAATTCAAAAACAAACATGCCAAGGAAATTGGATCCTTTCTGGGAATATGGTGACCCTAAAACTCCGAATGATAGACAAAACTTGATTTGCAAGTTGTGTGGAAAGGAAATATTCGGGGGGGTGTACAGGTTGAAGTTCCACCTTGCACAAATCCCTGGACGTGATGTGGGGCCCTGTCTAAAGACAAATGCTGAAATTATCCAAAAAGCCATGAGAGCATTGGGAGAATTAGAGCACACTAGAGACGCCAAAGAAGAACTCAAAAGGCAACTAAGAAGGTCAGTTGAAGGAAGTGGGCCAAGTGGCACAGGTTCTACTGCAGCGTCAGTCAATCCGTTTGCTGCATCATCATATTTTGTTCCTCGAACCACACCTGGTTCACAACCAACTATCGGTTCAATGATGAAAAGAACTGAAAAAGAAAAAGCTGACAAGTTGATGACAAAATTTCTCCTCTGGAGTGATATTCCTTTCAGCATTATAAGGAATAATCCATTTTTCCAACCTACTCTTGATGCTGTTGCCAGTGTTGGCCCGGGGTACAAACTCCCTTCTCTTCATGATTTCAGAGGCCGGCTTCTTCAAGATGAAAAGCGTGACTGCACCCAAAGATTGGAGGATTTTAGGGCATCATGGGCACAAACAGGATGCACTGTTATGTCAGATGGTTGGACTGACCAAAAGGGGAGAACCCTTATAAACTTCTTGGTTAGTTGTCCCTTGGGGACTATGTTTATCAAATCTGTTGATGCAACTCATCAAATCAAAGATGCAAAAAATTTATGTGATTTGCTGGATGTGTTTATTTTGGAGGTGGGTGCAGAAAATGTTGTCCAAGTCATAACGGACAACGCTGCAAATTATGTTGCTGCTGGTAGATTGCTTATGGACAGGCATCCTACTTTATTTTGGACACCTTGTGCTGCCCATTGTATTGATTTGATGTTAGAGGACATAGGGAAAATTCCCTTTGTCAAAGAGGCTGTTGACTCATCAAAAACCATCACAAAATTTATTTACAATCACACATCTGTGCTTAGCTTGATGAGAAAATGCACCAACAACAAAGAGTTGGTGCGCCCCGCCATTACACGGTTTGCGACGAGTTTCATATCTCTTCAATCCCTCTTGAATTCTATGTGGGATTTGAAGAGAATGTTTGTTTCAGAGGAGTGGCGTTCTTTGCCAATGAGCCGCAAACCAGAAGGAGAGGCCGTCTGCAGACTTGTTTCATACCAAGAAGACTTCTGGGCGGGAGTGCAGGAGGTGTGCGCTGTCACAGAACCTTTGGTAAAGGTTCTTCGGTTGGTAGATGGTGAGAAGCCCGCAATGGGCTATTTGTATGAAGCCATGGATAGGGCCAAAGAAGCCATTCGGTCCTACTATGATGACAAGGGAGATGATGGGTTCCAGAGACAACTCCTTCTATGGAAGGTCATTGATGAGCGATGGAACAACACACTCCATCGTCCCATTCATGCTGCTGGCCTTTTCCTGAACCCTGCATTTTCTTATGCATGTGGGTTTAATTTTGATGTTGAGGTCGTGGAAGGATTATTAACCTGTGTCCAGAAGATGGTGAAAACTCCAGAAGAACGTATGGAGGTCTCTAGACAAATTGAGCAATATAAGTTGTCAGGTGGCACATTTGGCTTTGAGATGGCTATCAATGATAGGACGGTTAAAATCCCAGGTATTTTTTAGTTTGTAGTATGTACTTTGTAACTTTGTTTCAAATTTCATTGTTTCTTCAAATTCCATTTTTTTCTTATGTTTATTTAAAATTTTCTTTGTAATTTTGTTGTAGACGCATGGTGGAAGATGTATGGTGGCAGAGTACCCCTTTTGCAAAATCTTGCCGTGCGCATCCTCAGCCAAACATGCAGCTCCTCGGGATGTGAGCGCAATTGGAGTGTATTTGAAAAAATACACAACAAGAAGCGCAATAGGTTAACACTTAAACATTTAAAATATTGCAAATTTCCAAATAAATTTTTGAATTCATTAAAGTTTTAAACAATATTTTTTTTATAATATTAATTATTAATTTATTATTTCATGAACTTTGTACAGGTTGGAGTCCCATAGACTTAATGACATGGTCTATGTCTACTACAATCTTCGATTGTGGGTGAAACAACTAGAGAAGACACCTGATACGGAAGCCATCTCATTGGATGGGATTGACACCACTGCTGAATGGAGGGTTGAGACCGAGAGGCCTCTCATGGATCCCACTGAGGATTGGTTAGTGCAGGATGAGGGGGAGGAGGAGGGGGAGGAGGAGGAGGAGGAGGAGGAGCAGGAGCAGGAGCAGGAGCAGGAGGAGGAGGAGTTGGAGGAGCAGGAGGAGGAGGTGACACCGCCTACCCGGGCTACCCGGGCTACCACTACCACCAGTAGAGGACGTGGTCTCCGTCCACCTCAGCCTCTTGTAGCTGCTACTACTAGTTCTTCAGCTTCTAGAGCACGTCAGACTCCACTGCCATTTCCACCACCACAGGCACCAGCTTCTACATCTAGAGGGAAAGAGAAAGCTGTGCCATATTCTCGCAAGAGGGGCAGAGGAAATCAATAGGATTAGACTTTCATTTTATTGTATATGACATTATGACATGATGAGATACATTATCATATTTTTTGTTGATATTTTGAGGCTGAGTTGGACTTGGGACTCAGGACTTACTATTCAGGACATGATTCAATGTTATGTGTGATTTTAGCGCTAGAAATGATATTGAACATCTTATATATTAGTTTTTTTATCATATTTATGTGTCAATGTATTTATTTTATGTTGTAGATGGTTTAGATATTAAAAAAATTGAAAAAAAAAAAAAAAAAATGAATGAATTTTTGTGCCAAACGATTTTTTTCCGATTTTTTCCCGATTTTTTCCCGATTTTAACGATTTTTCCGATTTTTTCCCGGCGCCGATTAAATCCCGATCGCGATGTGTGCAACATTGTAATAACCACCAGCAGAAATACCTGCTGGGAACCTGAAGCAATTGATTGAGGTTTGATCCTGAGACCTTTGTGAAACTTTTGCACAAGACCATCTACAATTGGGCTATTCCTTGGGGCTATATTATATATATATATATATATATATATATATATATAAAGGAAAAGCTTTGTGGGATCCCTGCCCCAGCCATTCCGATGGAATATCAAGATTAAGGGGGGTTCAATTGCTAGCTACAATAGCAGCTGGTAACCCTGAGAGACTTGACCAGATTTGAACCTGTGACCTATGGCCTTCTCTTTAGCGACATGCCTTGGGTGGATGGTTCAATTGGTTGAGCTAACACCTCCATCCTCACTCTCTCTGTGTGTGGATATATATATATATATATATAAATAATTTTGTGGGAGAGTCGTGATGGGGTAGATGATAACTAAAATATTAAAGAAAATACATGCAAAGACAAAGAAAGGTGTGAAAGTGGTGATGGTCAGGTAATGGTTATATTACCATTACGTAACAAGCTTAGTAAAGCATAAAACCATGCAATTTCTCTTTTGAAAAGTATGCCTCTTACATTACATTAGAAATCAATAGCTATATATTGGATGGGTCATTAGGTGGTTATATGACATTCGAAATTAAAACCCTCTCCTAAAATAGGAAAGTAGGCCCAACATGTTTACCTTGACACCTGACTCAAAAGAATCTATATCTTTTGATGCGCACAAACTTGCAGAGGATGCTCAGTGTGAAGGATAACCCAATACACGAGATAATTCAGAGGTATAAAAGGCAACTACAATCTGCAGAAAACTAGCTGAATTACACACATTCACATTTGAGATAAAAATATAGCATAAGAAAGATTTCCCATTAATTATTGAAACAGAGAAATAAATAACTATACAACTAGCAAGGATTGAGAGATTGAAGAATCCTGTATGCCAGAGTTTTGTGGAGAACTTTGAGGCAAAATCTTGTATGCTAGGTGACTAAGAGAGCTACACGATTCTATACGAGTATTTATGCAAATGCACGAAGACTCAGTTTCAGAAACAATTGGGCTTCCATAGCTGTCTTAGGGGTGATTGGCATTCCTAGTTGCAACTATGCACATGCTAAAATTTGTGTGTATGGATGACTGCTGAAATCCTGATTGCCAGTGTGCAAGTGGGACGATAGAGGTCATGTGCGAGAGGCCACTATGGTGTGTGAGCACAAGTTATTGATGTGGGCATACACAAGTAATTGAGATGTGTGTGCACTTGCTAGAACCTGCTGCTCTTAGTTGGAATCATAGTATTAAAAACCGGAACCGATGACCGGACCAGTCCACCTATCAAACTGGGTTTCAAACCGGAACCGGTCAAACTGGTACTAGTCAGATCTCAATGAACTGGTCTTTAAAAAAAACATGAAATAATTACTTTTTAATGAAAAAAAATCAATTGTAAGATTTAAAACCATGATTCCAAACGAATAGAGACAAAATATGCAAAGTTTGCTCATCTATATACCATGTAAAGTTGAATATATCAAAATGGCATTGAGTACAATACATCTCAACAAAAAAATACACAATCAATGAGGCTCTAAATCACCTCTAGAGTCCAAAAACAATGCTACAAGCAATGGGGCCACTGACCTACTACAAGTCTACATATCAGTGATCAACATGATGACTCCTCATCATGATCAAACTCATTACCTTTACTAGATATGGGATCATCAACATGAGCTACATAAATATTCTGGCTCAGAGTTTGAGGACTCCTAAGATTCCTTTGCAACCTCAGTAGTAGTGGTAGTAGTAACAACAAAACTAGACATCAAAACTACAAATCATTGATCAACATGAAACTCATCATTGATTCAGCGCTACTAGAAATGGGATCATCAACAAGAGATACATAAACATCATCTAGCTCAAAGTCTTCAGACCTGGATTGCTCAACCTTATAATATGATAGAAATTGAAAAAGCTTAACATGCCTAACCAATGATTTTGGTTTGAGTGAAGGGTTCATCTCCTCAATCTTATAATGTGGTAGAAAGAGCTTAGCATTTTCTTAACCGATTATTTTCCTTTGAGTAAAGGGTACATTTTTGTTAAGGCCATGGTAGAGGATTTCAACAATGAATACCACCAATATCAACAAAGTTCAACAGTAAATGGCATTAACATCAAGGTACTTAAAAGGGCTTCATGCTCTTGGTCAAATGCCAATCTCATGCCCTCATGCATGATAGAATCAAATGGAAACATTGCAAACCCCCAAACCATGGAATCTTGAAAACTATTAAGTTTGTTGGATTTTGAATGAAATATAAAATTCTAGTTTCTACATATGAAATCCAATGAGGTCGAAACCACTCTCAAACATCCAGAGTCATTTCATGGTAATGTTAAAAATTTAAGCAAAAGTGACATTTCCTTTACCATTGATTGCCAACGTTGCTAGTGTTGAGATGTGTGAGGCAAATGAGAGGGGAGACATGCTTTTCTTGGAGGGGTTGTTTTTGGAGGGAAACAACCCCAAGTTACCCTCAAAACTGCTTGAAAACTCACAAAACAACATTTTGTGGGGTTTGCAGCTGGCCTAGCAATAAATTGGTCGGTTTATGATGAAACCAATTGATTTATGGGAAAACCGACTGGTTTATGATGGAAGCGACTGATTTATGGGAAAACCGGTCGGTTCCCTCATAAACTGACCAATTTATGGCTAGTGAAACCCATAAACCCTAGCCCACAAGGATTGAAACCAATTTTTATACCAGTTGGATAGCTCGGCCTAATGAACTAGCCAATTTGATCGGTTTACGTTTGAACTGGCTTGTTTTGAATACTATGGTTGGGATTTAATGCTACAAATGTTGAAGAATTTTTATGGTTCGTTATAGGTGCTACTCCCATGCCACTGGGGGGCTTTGTCCCTCAACCCTTCCTGTTAGCAATGCCATGAGGCCACAAGCGACATTCCCCCTTGGACCTTATTCAGGTGGTGGGCAGTGTTAGGGGCACTATGGTGTGTGCGCACAAGTTGCTGATGTATGCATGCACAAGTCATTGAGATGTGTTTGCACAAGCTAGAACCTGCTACGCTTAGTTGGAACTTGATGCTACAAATGTTATTTTTACGGTTGGTTGGGAGTGTGCTCCCATGCCATTGGAGGGTTTGTTCCTCAACCCTGTCTATTAGAAATGCTATGATGCTACCAACGACATTTCCCCTTGGACCCTATTGGGGGGTGGGGGGTGTTGCATGCTCAATTCCTGGGTTGGTGCACATAGGACCATGTGTAAAAATTTGCACCTATGCTTGGATCATGTTTGTTGTATAGCCCCACCCTAGCTAAAAATTATGCAAGTAGTTTTGCTATAAATATAGATAGCTCTCTGAAGCAAAAGCTTAACAACTTCCTCATTAGATATTACCTTTCATCTTCATCACTTGAGAATAGTAGTCCATATCCCTCTAGCATACTTCCTGATCATCCATCCATCCTTTAGACACAATGCCTTCTAGATGATAGACTTGACCAAGAGGGTTGTATATTTTGATGAGATCCATATCCACAACATTTCTGCCAATGTAGATGTGCAAAAAATTGCTTAATTATTCCCTTTATTGATGAATATCAACACACAAAATTAATACCACAAAATTTGTCCTGATCATAACATCAAGAAGGTTGCTAATTACAATTGTGGATCCAATATTCTTAAAGATGAACTTCTAGGTGTCTCATGGGGGTTTTAACATATGAGTGAGTCATGCAATGCACTAAAAGTTGTAATTCGTAGTATTTGAATTGATATGAGTATGAGTAATTTATGATCTTAAGTGACTATGTGTATTAATTGGTATTGTTACCACAAAATCTAGAAAGCCTTGGAGAGGGAAACCCAACATGACAAAGAGCTAGACTAAGTGCTAACAATGGGACAATGGCCCACTGCCACCACAACCAAGGTCCCCTACTCTTTACAGACTCTCACCGATGGGAGGAGTCCTGGTAAGATAATAATTACCTTTAATAGATATTCTAAGATTTAGGGTGTAAGGTGATGGATTAGGACCTCTCAAGGAAAGCTTAAGATTATGATATAATGCTTCAAAAGGTGCTTCACTCCCTATAAGAGACTTAGAGATGAATTGCGCAAGACCTAGGGTTTTGAGAATAATTGTGGATGAAGGTACTCCGAAGATCAAGGTAATGAGGAGAAAGGGCTTCTTATGATATACTTCACCAAGTACTAAACAAATACAACCCTCAAAGAAGTCCCCAAGTTGAGGAAAAACTAGCTAGGGTTTCCCTCTTAGGGAAACGCCTAGGGCAAGAGATTTTATGCACGAAATCCAAGTGGATTCCCACTAAAATTTAGGATCAAGTGGTCAAGATCCTAGGCTTGATGTTTAAGCTCTTGAAATCTCACCAAACCTCCTCCTATGCAATTCACTCTAAACCCTAGATAACCTGTTAATTTTAGGTATGTTCTATGCTTAGAGCAATTTATTTCAATTTTCACAGTTAGCTCAATATCTTTTCTAGATTAGCAATCACATTAGCATAATAGTAAATTGCAGATAGAACATAAACATAAATTGCAAAAGACAAGCCAAGACAAGAGGACACAAGATGTGGCGCTAGCCAGGGACAAACCCCAATGTGGGGAAACCCTTGATCAATTCTTCTTATATGTTCTTCAATAGTTCAACAGAGAGAGAGAGAGAGAGATAGTACATTTACAACAGAAGTCAACACTTTGACTTATCTAAATAAGAGCATAGATCATCTCT
Organism: Pinus tabuliformis; assembly: GCA_031772625.1. Lineage (NCBI taxonomy): Eukaryota > Viridiplantae > Streptophyta > Pinopsida > Pinales > Pinaceae > Pinus > Pinus tabuliformis. The sequence goes on along the minus strand of CM062816.1, from coordinate 744,533,692 downwards.
AAGAAGATGATACATGAGGTAGTTGAACTCAGTTGAAGACATGCTGCTTCAATTGATTCTCCATCGCCTTGTTACACCTATCATTGTGCTGCTCCTCATCATCATGCTGCACCTCACTGTGCTGCACCATGTTGCACCCATCATCACTATGCTGCATCTCATCATGCTTCACTAGTCATGACTGTACCCATCGTTGTGCTCAATGTATACTGCAAAGTATCATCACGCTGCACCACTGTCATTAAACTGCTCTTCATCACATGCTCCCAACACTAGGCTGCATTCGATCACTATGCAACACTCTACTGCTGTCTCTAACACCATGCTGCATCCCACCGCTGCATCTAGTTATGTAGCTGCATCCATAGGCTGTATCTTAACATGTTGCATTAACAATTGTAGTATCCCACCATAATGCTTCATCAATATTATCCATCATGTGACCTTGTTGTCCCATACATCTTTGCAACACCATGTGACCTTGTTGTCCAATGCATCTTTCTACACTAGTCAGCTTGCTGTCCCATGTATCATGGCTCCACCAAGCTCCATTGCTTAGCTGTCCCATTTACTAGCACTGTTGTCCCTTCAACACTACTGTTCCAAGTTTGCTTTCACTGCTGCTTATATTGTGACTGGTTAGGGCATCTAGCAGCCCTTACACACCCATCTATCAGTCCACAAACAACCCTCAAGGACTGCAACACACCTTCATGAGACACCTCCCCTAGCATGCTGTTGTTCTGGGCATATTTGAGCCCTCAATTCACCTTACACAAGTCCTAACTGTGATGCTATGGCCTGCAACCTAGCACATAGTACTTCTGGAGCTTACGTCCCACATATCAAGCCCAAAACAGGCCTCATCTACCTCGGACTTCAAGGAAGGTACTTTAGCCCTTTATAACAACAATTCGGTCTTCATAAAATGACCCTAAAATAGCCCACGCTGTTCTGCCCCTCTTGCTGGTTAGGGTAAACTCAGGATTGCGGTTAGGGTCACTCTAAACCACCGGCTTGTGGAACTTGTTTGGACTGTGGCCATGGCTTGTAGAGGCCTCCTCTAAACAGCGTTGTGGTAGCCTCCTTTACAGCATTGAGGCTTCTCCTTCAAGACTACGTTAGGCCTCTTTCTAGGACAGTGTTAGGCCTCTTCTAGGACAACGTTAGGCCTCTTCTAGGACAACGTTAGGCCTCTTCAAAATAGGCCTCTATACCCACGCTGTTCAACTCTCCTTTGCTGTGGCTAAGACAGAGTTCTCTTGCCTCTAGCTTAGGGCTATCTCCTTTTCTATATGACTGCGGCTAGGTTATGTGTAGAAGCTAGGGCTAGGACTGCGACTAGGGTAGATTGTTAAGCCTCCTTTCCTCTTGCGTCTTAGGGCTACTTCCTCCTAGATTTCTCTCACACTAAAATCCAAGACAAGTGGAGAGAAATCAAGAGAGAAGTGTGTGTGAAATGTCTCTCAAGTCATCTCCTTTATACTAAGAGGTTGAGCACATGTGTGGGTTATTTGGTTGCTGGCCGACCTTGACGAATTGTCTTATATCACAAATAAATTCATAACTCCATGAATACTTATCGGAATTGGATGGTCTTTCGATCAATCCTACACCTCTTGATGAGAGGGATCCAAGAAAAATATCAGTTGCCATAAATAAGATGGCCCACATGGAGTTTGGCCCTAGTTGCCAATTTTAACATAGTTGTCCTACCTTAAGAGGACCAAAATTTAGAGAGGAGAATTTATGGAGATGAATTGAGTTTGACCACCAAGGCCTTGGACTAGTGCCTTGAACTTTGGTCATATGGAGTCTTAGGATGTTCAAAATGAGCTCAAATGTCTCTAAGCAGGCCTAGAATCGATGCCTTAGGTATCAATTCTAAACATTTACCCACTTCAAGAGATAATGGAGTTTCATGGACAGTTCAAAGATTTTCCTCCACTAGGAACTTTCATTACATGCCATAAATTGAATAACATATGCAATACTCAACTAGAAAGCCTTTCAAAATTAATCTTCAACAATTAGGGCACAAGTTAGCATGTTCTAGAAGCAACAATTCCATACATTAGACAACTTGAAGAGAAATTTTATCAACATAAGGCACTTACAAGATGACATGCAATATATCTATCCAATATCCAAGAAATAGCTCCACAGAAGAAATGTGAATTAACTTCCATACATTGAAATGCATCCAGAAGATATCCAATAGCCAAAGAAACAAGTGCAAATTTATCCCAAGAACACTAATCTCAAGAGTCATGATGATGAGAGACTCAAATGAGGTCCCTTCTATTTATACATGTTCTATCAAGTCTAATTTTAGTCTAGAAGCCCCTCTTAGTTGTCAAATGGAGGGAAAAAGTAATTGTAGTTACAAGCCAACCACATAACTAATGCAAAATCATAAAGATAAACCCACAAGAGGGACGAAATGTTGATGTCACCCCTGCATAAGCTTCTTGGAGGCATTCGTTGAGCTCTCTTGTTTCCAAATCGAAGGAAGAGGGCTCCAAAAATTGTCTTCTAGGGGTTGGCCCCTAGATATGTATGCAAATCATCATGTGGGCCCCAATTTTGTGTTTGGGGCACAAAATGGGTCTCATGGGTCTCCTAGTGATAGAATAGCTTGAATCTGCTTCATCATTGAGGGCTCAGAGAATGGTGCTAGCCCTCTCACTTCTCAAAAGGTGAGATAAATCTCATTTGAGCCTCAAATCAGCTGCCAAACCATGTGATCACTGCTAAGCTGATTGGGGAAAACTGGTCCATGTGCATCATCTCATGAATAAGGTGGGGCGAAATGCAGACTATTGTGGTGCTGAAGGTGCCCATGGAATGAAGTAATGATGCTCTGCGATTAATAGGAGCCCCATGGCTCTCAACGCTTCACTTGGAGGGTGTCCCTAGTTAAGTTACCCAGCCCACGATGAAACCACTTGCCAATCATACATAATGTCCAGTGTTGAATCCACAACATTGGGTAGAATAATTCATTAGTGCATCTAAGTGAACCAAGCTTGTTAGTTAAGGGAAAACTGAGACTTCATTGGGGCTTGCCTTCCAAATTTGGGGCTTTAATCTCGAAGTAGTGTTACCTCCTTAGCTAGGAGTGGTTAATAACAATCCTATTAGGTGTTCCCAGCCCCTAAGGGGAAAGGCAGGTCCCAGGTACATCCTTGAGTCAATAGGTGCCATGTGGGTGATGACTAATGATGGGGATAAAGGGGTCTGAGGGCCAAATACCATGGGTACAAGGATATCGATGATGAGGGAAGCCCACATATTGAGCATACAGATGTGAGGAGGGAGCAGTCATGGAAACATGAGTTACCTCGACCTTTGTTTTTGCACCCCTCTTTATTTGCCTTTTCTTGATTTTTCTTTGTATTACTGCTTGAAGCTCTAGGAAATGAAAGCATGCTTTGAATGATGTAAAAAAATTATCACCCCCTTAAGCTGGGGCAGTTCATCGCCCACAGGGGGTTGGGATGTGCATGGGTTCCTTAATGATGTGAGGGGCACTCATGGGCCCTAGGAACCAAGGTGATGGCCATAATGATAAGGGGTAGAGCTCATGTTTGGATTTTTCCCACGTGCTATATTAAATGTCCCAACCATCTTTTGCATTTTATGATCTTCTTTTCTTTTGTTTCTTGCTTGTGGCCATGATATGCTTTTAACTTTCTTTTAGTTGCATCAACATCTGGGGCAACGTTTTCAAACCTGACCCAAATATGTGGATAAGGGGAAGGGGGAGTCCCTGTGCCTTGTGAACCCAGTGATCATGTGGACCTAGAGAAGGACAATGATAAAATAGGGATTGTAATGCACGGAGGGGAGTGAAAAAATGTGGTTTGGGAAAATGGGACCATGCTACAAAAATCAGGGTTTCCTAAGTAGTGTTGGAAATACTGAGGGGGGTTAATCAATATTTCTTAGCAATTAGCACTTTTAATCTTTTTTAGAGCGTTGGTTAGCCTTTAGTTATTATTATTGTTCTTCTTCAGATAATCATAAACAATAATCAACAATAGACAACACCATACAACAATGCAGAAAGATAAAATAGTGGACATAGATTTTTAGGTGGAAAACCCCCTTAGGTATTGAAGAAAGTGTAACTAGGTTCGGTCTTCATAAATGTAATTTTGATGTTTTTATTTATAAAAGAAAAGGAATATTATTTTTTTATTTATATCAATGTGTTTCTTGCTCATTGAAATAGGTCTAGCACATGTCAAAGTGCTATAGGTAAGTCAAAGAGTCAAAAGAAATTTTGAAGACCCTTAAGGGCAAGTTACACCATGTATATATTTGTACAAGAGTCAAAAGAGTACCTCCAAGCAAAGTCACAAGTCCTCCCAAGCAACGACAACACCAAAGAAGCAAATCCGAAGTGAAAAAGTCAAGTCGGCCTCAAGTCGGCCTAAAGGAGGGACAAACCTCTATATATAGAGGCTGTCCACTCCTCCAATATCAAGCAATCAATACCTCTGAAATCAGCGAGAAGGAAGCTGAGTAAAAGGGTGAAAGAAGTCGAGTAAAAGGAGCCTCTAGTGTAGCGAAGGAGGAGGAAACAAAACCGAGTTTTAGAGGGCTGTTCTAAGGGTGAATTATATTCACACGTGCGAGAAAAGGAGGTCTATCTGCAGTCATTAGAGCAGCACTATCACAGTCACATATCTCTCATTGTTTGGGCTAGAAACTTGGGCCTATAAGGCCTCCCACTAAAGAGAAGAAGAGACTCTCTCAAGCAAAGAAGGAAGGGGTCAAATACATAGGGAAACTCCTCCCAAGTTTGCAACTACACTTCAAGGAGGAGCTCGAATGGATAAGAGAAGGAAGGCATCCTCATAGTTGAAAGAGTTCACTAAGGATCAAAGATAAGTATCTCTTCTAGAGCTATCCTAACAAAGACTATCACTAGTTGCCAGAAGAAGAACGAAGTGCCGTGAAATGGAGTACCGGGAGAAGGAAGGACTTGACTTGTGCTTGGACGATATTCTTGTTAAGGGTCTAGGGTTTGGCATTGGTCAATAGAATCTTCAATAAGAGAAATTTACGAAAGGGTTTTCCTCTCTAAGAGAGAGAGAGGTTTTGCCCTGGCAGAGAGCCAATATCTTGTGTTCTTGTGTTTTGGTAGCAGTTTGATGAAGTAAACACACATACACTAATAATAAGAGAAGAAGATCAAAGCTAATAAGAAAATAGAAAAGTGCTTCACAAATTGTTATCAATTCTAGAAGAATCCTACTATATCGAATTACCCTAGATTCTTCAACATCAGGGTCAAAAACCACTGAACGCGTCTTTAGTAATTTTCTTCTCCCTGTTAAAAGAAAATTGATTACATTAAGATTTTGGCTACAACTGAGGCAGGCGTCAACCCCCTAATTCACATGCTACAGCGTATAGGATGTTGCTACACCCTAATAACCTGCTGCAACCAAAACGACGCCCCAACAACTTGTGAGTTAGGCCACAACCTGACAAGTGCCCCAACACCCTATTTACCAGCTGCTGTTGGAAGGATGCTTTATCGCCTTGTAATTTATCAGTACCAACTGAAAGGATGCCACAATGCCCTGTGCAGGCTACGACCTGCCCTAGCACCACCATGCTGCCCTGAAGTGTTTTGTGGCCACAACCTGAAGGTGACTCCAATCCCCTAACTAGCGCCACCCTAATCAATGGGCGGACCACGTTTCACAATTTTCAGACTGGATCCCTGCTCAATATAGTAAATAAGAGAATGCTGCTCTGCTCAAAATGAATATCCTGTCAAGTCCTATGGTTGCATTGCTGATTACACTGTTCAACCTGCGCAACCCTGCTCAATCTGACCACTACACTGTCCAACTACTGATCACTGCACAGTGCTATCCAACTGATCACTGTCCAACCTATACCAAACAAATCAACCTGCAATGGTCACTGTACTGCACTGCTCATGTAAGGATAAACATCATATGCTCATGAGACAGTAACATATCATACTGCCGTACTGTACCAAACTGCTCATGCTGCTGCATATAGTGCTGCAACCATCTGACACTGCTATCAAACGATGGCACAAATCAAGGTGCCTCAGGTCATCCCTATGACCTGCCTGCCTGCAACGCACTTATGCTCTACCCACGGAGAGCTATCAGCATATGTCTTACTGCTGCTCAGATGGTCAAACCTTGCTATCCATCTTTAGCAACTCGCTGTACAACAAGATGATATTGCCCTCAAGGACCTGCTGCCATGTAAAGTCACAGTTATGTTACTTTACAACTAAGACTACTTTACAACTAAGACTGTACATCCTCTATGTCATTACTACAAGATACTTAGTATACATCTTAGGTCATCACAGGCTATGCCAAGTCAAAGTCAATCATCATGTCATATCTAAGGTCAAGTCTTCAAGAACTATAGTCACATCAAATGATGGTATTACTGCAGTGCTTGTATGTCACTTGTTTTCCTAGAATAGTCACAGAGATATTTTATTTAATGTGACTGCTATCATCAAGTGCTGTTAGCTTATCATAAGGATAAGTCCAGTCAAGTCAAGGTATATGCTAAGTTATTATGTCATATCACTAAGTCCCATCAAGATCTAGAATCCAATTCAATTCACTGTTAAGGTCACTGTACAATATGTCAAGCTGTCAAGTCGATAGTAATGCATCACTGTCATATAGTGTCATAGTCAAGTAAAGTCAAAGTCAAGACACTTGTCAATTCTAAGTGTAAATCCTAACAGGTTATCAAGAGAAAGGTCACTAGTGTTATACCCACTGATGTTCATGGTAATGTATCAAGCTTGCTGTCAGATAAGGTTACAGTAGTGCATAAGGTCCCTGTCTTTAGGTTACTGTCACTTTTACATATACTTTAATTCTGTCATGGACTCATTTCTCACTGTCTCACTATCTGTATAATCCTACAGCTACACTATCACTATCTAATCACTGTCGAATGTCTATAGGTCAATTCTCTGTGTAAAGTCACTGCTGTAGCAATAACTCATGCAATGTGATCTCGAGATCACTGTTAAAAGAGCCAACACTTCACTATTGTAGAGATAACAATATACTAAATACTTGAATACTGAATACACTTGATCTCTGAATGTGACATTGGATCACATATGTATTTTGGAATGCTGCAAACAACTTTACATGCTGCCTTGTTAAAGTCAAATTAGGGCATCATATTACAAGGTTTCAAGTCAAGTAACAGTCAAGGCTGCAATCATATCAAGTTAAGTTAGGGTCAAAGCTGTCAAATATATCAAGTCAGGTCAGTATATCAAGTCACAGCCAAGGTACATTATCATGTCACTGTCATCGTTATGAATAATATTAAGTTCAAAGTCTCCAGGAATTAGGCCGCAGGTTTAGGGCTACCAGCCTTGGTGAGATAGCTTCTTTGTGAGCCCTTGAGGCCATACACAAAACAAAATATTAAGGGACTGTCCCTTACGCAACACAGAATACAAGCTTTCACAGAATGGAGGGCAGGGTTTTGAAGTTAAGCCCTTAATGAAGACTGAATTATGCAAGACAAAAAAAATACACCAGCACTGAAAGAAATTCTTGGATGAATAATAAAAAATACAATGGAAACCCTACCTTGGCAATTTTCGTTTGTTCTGTTCAAGTATTGAGGCCGTGCTTCAGATTTGAAGAAGTGGCCCAAATAGGAGAAGAAGGGCTAAAGTCTCTGGCCAAACGAAGCTTCCAAACCAAAAGAAAATCACCAAAAATCACCCTCTGAAATTTCTCAGGTAAGATGAAAATCTCTTCCACAAGTAGACCGAAGTTATTTCAGAGCTTATCTTTTTTTTTTTTATACTAATTATGTATTAAGTGTATATACTAAGAGGAGGTATATGCTTTCTTTTATAAGTGGGAGAAGGAACGTTTAGGGGCTTATAAAGTAGACGTTGCATTTCTTAAGTCCTAAGTAAACAATTATAGTGAAATATTGGATGTTAAAAAGTATTGAGTCAATGTGTTAGTGTTTTGGTGGGGCTTCTAGGTAAGGTGTGGTGAAATCTTAAATCCTTAGAAAAACACTTAAATATGCTAATTTGTTTAATGAATATTATTAGTTTGTTTTCTTGAGTCCAAAGTAATAGGAAGGCTGCCCATATTAGATTTGACTTCTTAGGTAAGGAAAAATGCCATTGGTGGGTGCTGAGTAGGTTGATAATGTTGTGACAATGAACCCCTTATGCTTAATTTGAATGCCCTCAATTCCACAAGAATTTGAAACCAATGATTGGCTTAGTGCATATGGTCCTGCTAAGGTTTTGAAGTCAATGATTGGGTTATTGCCTTTGGTTCATGAAGTTATTCAACTTATACATAATGAGACTGCGGTGATAATCACAGTCATATATTGATGACCATAGGTGAATAAACTTCCTATACACTGCGTCATACTTTGTTGAGTACATTCGTTTTCAAGAGGAGACATCACTGCTAAGATGAGCAGGTCAAACCCTTAAATTAATGATAAGGTGTCATGTCACTACCCCCTGGGGTTTTAGACCACCAAATGGGGTCATCAACTTCAAAAGTGAATATCTCTCAAACTAGGAGGACTTATGTGGCATACCACATATCAATAGAAAGGTCTTGTCGAGGAGAATCCAATGACATGGATCTCCAAGTCAAACTCAATGTGTTGGCCCTTCAAAACCCTTGACAAGGCCTGGGTACTTCCTTAGTCCAGGGAACCCAAACCCTAGGACTTGGGTTTTCAACCACCCAACAGTGTGGTTGCCAACTTGATGTAATCCGACATTACTAAGAAGCATCCATTAACAAATTGACATCAATGACTGGTGTTTTTAGTCAAATCCAGTCAACTCCATGGGTTGACATCAATGACAACACCATCTAACAAGTAGTGCCTTTCCTAAAGCCATAGGCCAATAGGGGCGGTCTCATGGGACTAGGATTGAGGATTGACCCCCCATTTAAGGTGAGGGAACAAAACCACGGTCAAGGCCCTTTCATCTTCCAAGTTACCCAATAATCCATGCTCAAAATGCCCAAATGAAAAACAAGCATAAGCACCCGATTGCATAATGAAAAACGTACTTTTTGGGTCGGATTTCCCACTTTCTAACATATGCTCTCGACAGATGGGTGAGTAAACATACAACTAATACAAGGAGTGGAGATAAAGTGGCACATCACATCGGCTATGGGTGGTTCTCAAGGGCTACTTTGCCAGTTGGAAGAATATGAGTAGGAGTAAAAATCTCCTAGGGGTACCTACTTTTGGTGGGCAATAGGTAATTGTACAAGGAATGGAGGAGATTGAGTGAGTAGAGTTTGTAATTGTAAAATGTACTAAGAATTATTACTGTAATCTTTGTTCTTTCCAATCTTTGCTTAGACTATTTTTGTCTATGTATTTATTTTATACATGTACTCTCATTTAATCTAACATTGTATTTACCCCTCATATGGCATGTGGATTATTTGGTTGAAGACCCTACCCAAGCATGTTGCATTTTGAGAATTTTGGCTTTGGAGCCAAGGTGTTGGTGCTTGGATGCATATTGTTCACTGTGTATTATTTTTGTTGACATCATCATTTCACATTTTGGAGGCTTTCATCATGCACTTGTGGAATTTGGTAGTGTTGAGTGCCTTCATGGGCTTTAATGAGCATAATGCATTGTTGATTAACCCCTAGCACATTCATGGAAGGAGTACTCTCCAACTAAGAACTTTCCTAAGTAAAATGGGTTATTAGTTGCTCCTTAATGTTGTGCATTGGTGGCTTGATGTGATTACATGGTTTCCCTAGGTTTCATGGTTTATTATTTGATTATATGAGCTATTCCATGAAATTTTGGGGATTTATTTAAGGCATTTAATTTTGGCACCATGTTCTTGTTGAATTTTATACAAGCTATATAGTGGAATACCATTTTCTGATCTGATAATTATTGCCTAATATTTTGAAACAATTTTCTCATACCACTGATATCATTGAGAAATTGCATAGAAAATATCAACAGTAAATGCAATGGAAACAATAAGGATCATATAAAGACAACCATGCAAAATAAAGATAATATTTTTACCCTGGGAAACCAAACCTTGGGATAAAACCAACTTTTCTTTAGGAGAAAATAGTCCTTAGCAAGGTTTACAAATCAACAATTTGTTTAGAAATCCATGCCAATATTCAAGTCCAATTTCCAGTCAAACCTAGTCAAATTCCAGTGAGAACACTAGTCAAAACTAGTGAAAATAGTAAAAAAATCAACATTGGTCAAATATTCAACCTGTGGTTAACTCTTGTGGTCTATGGTCAACTCCTGTGGTTTTTGGTCAACTCCATGGTCTGTGGTCAACTCTCGCGACTTGTGATCAATTCTGCGGCTTGTGGCCAAATCTATGGTTTGTGGTCAAATCTGCAATCTATTGTCAACTTTGCTACTTGTGGTCAACTTTGTTATTTGGGTCAACTCCTGCAGCCTGTGGTCAACTCTCGTGGCCCGCGGTTAAATCTATGGCCTGTGTTCAACTCCTGCGGCTTGTGATCAACTTTGCATCTTGGTCAAATCTTGGTCAAGTATCTCGGTGAACAGTCAACTCGTCCTCCTTTCTCCACATGTGCAGTTGTCCAAGAGACCTCAGAAAGATGAAAAAGAAACTCGCTTTGTGGAGAAAATGAGATGTCACATCTTCTATATATACTACTCGAATGGGGGTAAATTAACCCAAGGGACACACCCTTTCATGAGCTAGGTTGACTTGTCTTCCTGGGCCAACTTGGTGCCCCAAAATTAAATTATTTTAATTTTATTAGGCCGACTTGGAGACCTCTTTGACATGCGGGAATACCTCTCGATGCTACACAAAAGTCAACACTCACTCTTAGTGATGGAGGTATTCTCCTTAGCTGCAACAAATTTCCCCTTAGTCGAAATTTTTCCTCCATAAGAAAAGTTCATGAGCTTGCTATGTTGATGCATGTCTATAGATCGCTCCATCCTGGAGTAGGTAATGTGATTCCTCACATGCACATTTATAGGTAACTCATCTTAGAGTAGGCAATGTGACTCCTCACATGCATGTCTATAGATCACTCCATCCATCCTAAAGTAGGCAATGTGAGTATCTTGAGCCATTTACCCTTGACCGAATCAACATGGCTCGGCTAAAGTCCTTTATGGCTTCACAGGTAAATGTATCAATCTTCTTTGGTCAAATCAACATGACCCAACAAAAGTCCTTCATGGCTTTTTAGGAGAGGATTTCCCCTTAGACCATTCACCTTTGGCCAAATCAACATGGCCCAACCAAGGTCCTTTATGGCTTCTCAGGTGAATTTCATCTATCTCCTCTGGTTAAATTAGCATGCCCCAACCAAGTCCGTTTGGCTTCTCAGGAGAAGATCTATCCAATCTTGCAATTGCCTTGGGCCATTCACCCATGGTCAAATCAGCATGACCCAACGAAAGTCCTTTATGGCTTCTCAGGTGAATGTATCAATCTCCTTTGGTCAGATTAGCGTGACACAAGCAAGTCCATTTGGCTTCTCAGGAGACGGTCTACCCGATCCTGCAAAGACATCAACACTCCCTCTCAACAAGGGAGACATTTTGCATCATGCCAAGCTTGTCTTTGAAGTATACAAATTTTTCTCTAGACAAAGGCTTGATGAGAACGTTTGCAATCTGCTTGTCTATGGATATGTACTAGAGCTTCATTGCTCGCTTGTGCACCATGTTTCAGATGAAGTAACCGGTTCAGAGAGTCTTGCAAGAAGCTTCCGAAGCCACACTACTTTACGACTTGCGACATTGGCTGCAATATACTCCGCCTCTGTTGTACTTAGTGTGGCAAAAGTTTTCTCCCTCTAATTGGAAGCTTTTTGGTCATCTGGCATAGTCCTGGATGTCCTATGTAATATTCCTAATTAGCCATGGCTAATTGGAATATTCGATTTTTGCTCAATTCTGCCTTCTATAGTTATTTATAAATAAAAAGGTGAGGAAAGGGGGACATAACTCACTTTTAGAATAAAGTCACTCCCTGGTAGCACAACGTTGTAACTTAAAAGGGGGGCCAAGGGGGCCAAAGGACCACGTAGAGGAGGGACCCACGCAGACACTTGGAGGGACTGCACAGATGGAAAGGAACACATGGCAAGAGAGGGGCTACGTTGGAGGAGGTGGGCCTTGGGATTGAGAGAGGCCAATGCTATAAAGGAGAAAGGAGCCTCCTCATCTTAGCATTCGATTATGTGCATTTGAGCTAGTCACTTCGACTTGGAGCACGCTGGCTATTTAGCCTGTCTGCAACACTGTTTAGTGCATTGAGTGTCTCCGTTCGGAGATCTCACCCTTAGCCCCGGGGGACTTCGAGTGCCTACTCGGGCAAGGTAGTTTTCAACAGTCTTTTGTAGTAGGATTGATCTTTGGCGTTGTGGAGGAGCTGAGCATTTGAGGACTGCGCAGTCTTGAGAGAGAGGGACACAGTTCCTTGGTGGGAGTTCCGGATTGGGGGTTTTGTGGAGGATTTGAGCTGGGAGATTGAGCAAGGGATCAACTCTTGCATATTGGAGGATTTTGGCAGAGTTTCGGGCTGAGTTTTGGAGGATTCTATTTAGTGGCAGCACAGAGCCTTGAGGGACAGTGTAGATCCCCAAGGGGGTGATTTTCCGGGGTCGGCTATTTCAGAAAAGCTTTCTGGGTTTCTTGAGTAGAGTCTGATTCCAGAGTTTCAGCATTTTTTGAGGAGGGGAACAACCCCAAATCCTCATTTGATTTTCAGCGGTAGCAGCAGCATGACAGTTCTCCAGCAGCTTGGACGCAGTTCAGAGAGAGACCATTCCTTTACTATTCTGAGTGTATTTCTTCACTTGCCTTGTGCAAGTCGAGGTGCTATCTTTTTGATCACCTTCTGTACTCATTCCATTACTCAGTATAATAAAATGGCTTAGCATTTCTCTCTGCATTTCTTGAGTATCTGCTTATATTTCATGTTTATATTGGTATATGTTGCACCACTGTTATTTTTATCACTTTGAGCTTCCCGACTACTATATCATTTGGACATATTTGGTTGGAGTTTTCTTGGGTTTGAGGGATATCTCGGAAACGGGATATTACATCCTAATAATTTGTACAATCCTCCCTCTCAAACATTGATCACTCTTGCTGTGTCTATGGTTTAGCCCTTAGGAAATACAAGAATCTGACCATCTAGTGATTGGAGTAAAAGTCTTCTCATACTCCACTCCCTCATTCTAGGAGAATCCTCTTGCCACAAAGCTTGCTTTGTACTTCTTGATTCTGCCATTTTCTGCATGAATCATCGCCTTGGCAACCTCCACAATGCACCTATTCTTCCTTTCTGCAAATGCCATTCAAGAGGCCATGGAAGAATAATAATAACCAAGCAAAATACAAGGACAAGAGGCTCACCAAAAATAAAAATAATAATAATAATCAAGGGAGGAAAATATGATTGGAAGTACTTATCTTTTGATTAAGGAAGAACTTGCTGAGGATTGTAGAAAATCTTCAACTTCCTCTTGCTCCTTGCAGAGAAATCATTGAAGTCCTTGGAAGTATATTCTCCTCCATTTTCTGACGTCAAAACCTGACCAATCAGGGCACACCTTGCCTTGTCCCAAAAACCTATTCTCTGTACTATCTCCTTTTCTGTGTGGTTCTATCTCCTCTAGGTTACCTTCAAACAACGAGCTATTAGAGCTCCTTTAGGTTGCCTCTACACCACTGTAATCACAATAATCTATACCCTGCTTCACACAATAGTCCACCTCAAAAATGTTACCTTAGATTTCCTGCGGTTATCTTAGAGGTTCTACATCTTCCTTAGCCTTGGCTTCATTCTTCTTATACTTGGATTTCTCCTCAACTCCCTCTCGCTATGGAATCACTTCCTTCAGATGATCCTGAAGATCATTTTCTTGCAAGACAAGTAGTATTCTGTTCCTCCAAGGTCTGAAATTGGTGGCACTATTTAACCTGTTTTCTACAGAGAGACTTGGCACCATTTTGACAAGAGATCTCAAAACCAATCAAACCGCTGAATGTTGGCCTCTAGAGATGACTTCAATGGCTGCTCTTTCAACAAGGCTCTGATACCATGTTGAATTTCTACAAGCTATACAATATAATACCATTTTTTGATCTGATAATTACTATTTATTTTCAAACAATTTTCAAGCAAATCAAAAAATGGTATTATACCACTGATATCATTGAGCAATTACACACAAAAAATCTCAACAGTAAATGCAACAGAAACAGTTAGGATCATAGAAAGGCAACTGTGCACAATAGAGACAATATTTTTACCGTGGGGAACCCAACCTTGGGAGAAAACCCAACAACTTTTCTTTAGGATAAATTATTCTTCAGTAGGGTTTACAAATAAAAAATTTGTCTAGAAATTTGTGTCAATATCCAAGTCAAATTTCTAGTCAAACCTGGTCAAATTCCGATAGGACAATGTGAAAATTTGGAGACCCAAATCCCTACTGCAACAAACTGATATTACTTCTCCTACTTGTTAATTCATGCAAGTTATTTACTGTGTTACACTATAAATATCGAAGTAAATACGACTGCAACCTTCACTAATTAAATTATATGCGGAAACAAGAACTAAGCAAGAAGAAATAACCACACACACAATTGACACCGTTGTTTTTGGACAAATGTCCCTGGAAAAACCCAATGTAGGAAAACCGGTGCAACAACTGAGGGCTTGTATTATTATGCAGTAGTTCTGAATACAATCTTTGGATGCCTTATTGGCTATCCAATACAGAGAATCTGACTGGGAAAGAAATTAGTGAGAAATACCTCACATTATCACTGACGATCCCACACTGATCCAACCACTGAATGGCTATCCCCAAACTGCCTCTGCGCAGCCACTGCGTAGGCCCTGCATCACAACTAATAGGGACTGCGTCACTCCCTTTGGCTGATCGATTTGCTGGATGGATGCTCAATCCTCTGGCCCTCCGATCTCACACCCCGGTTCTTGACACTAGATCCGATCTGCTCCTCAGCAAACTTGTGGATCTCCTCACAGGCTTTGCGCTGCCTCTGCGTGGCCTTACGTTGCCTAGCGCAACTCTGCGCTGCCTCTTCTGGATCTCTCTCTGCCTCCTCTGTAATGTATCCCCTGTTGGAATTTCTAAGTCTGACACGTTAGAAACCCTTCATGCACTTTACTGATTTATTCCTACCTAGTTGTCCTGTTAATTAACAAGTTATTTACCATGTAAATACTAGGAATAAATACAAGTACATGCTCAACACATTACAGATCATCAACTGAAGGAAATAGAAACAAGCACACAAGTGCACCGTTGTTTTTGGACTAATGTCCTCGGAAAAACCCAATGCGGGAAAACTGGTGCAACTATCTGAGGGTTTGATTTATTAAGCAGTTTCAAAATACAATCTGGTTGCCAAATCCGGCTCACCCGACAAAGAAAAATCTCAGCAATAGTACCTCTCTACTCGGAAGCAGATATTCCGGCTGAAACCCCGAATAAACACTCCGACAACTCCACAGCGCTAATCTGCCCCACGAAACCCCAACGTCAGCCTCTAGGGACTGCGTCAAGCTCTCTCTAGCCTGGCGTTAGCCCAGCGTCACTCTGGCTTGGCCTGCGTCAACCTCTGGGGGCACTGCGTTAGCCCTCTGGCCCTCTGCGTCACCCACGCTGGCCCTCTGAGGCACTGCGCAGCTCCTAGCTGCCTTTGCGTGAGCCCTAGTTGGTTTTGCGTGAACCCTTGGCTGCTACTACGTCCTTCTCTCCAGCTACTGCACTGATCCTCCCGGCGCCGTCTCTGCCTTTCTGCTTCTGTATTCACTACCCCTCAACTGCAACTCTGATCACTCTCTCAGCTTTCTCAGCAAACCCAGCCCCAGAAAGTCGAAATCTTGATCTCTTGGTGTGTTCTCCAAGTGACCCTTAAGCCTCCTCTTATACTTTTCTCGTTGAGAAATCAATGGTCGAGATTAAGTCCCTAATCAACGGCTAAGATTAGATCTAGCTTGATCCTTGACTTTTGGACCATTCTAACATAGTGTTATATTAATTCACATTAATATTTTATTTTCCCTAAGTTTAGACTTAGGGACTCCATTAAAAATATTAATTATTTTAATATCTCCCAAACTGTTTAGAATCTGTCCAAACCCTTTTTGGGTATTGGAGATCTCATGTGCCTTAGCCTCTCCACCAATTTTTGTGGCTAGAGCACATCCGATGCTACCCCAAATCAACACTCCCTCTTAGCGAGGATTGTGCTCTAGTAATACTCCTCACTGAGTATCACCCTGATCGTTTGTCATCGGTCCCTGTGCTGATGCTAGGCCTGCTGCCCATCATCTGCACTATTGCATCCTGTATTGCTACCCATGGCCCTGCCAATGCCACTATTGCATTCGTACTGCAACTCCCTCTGCATCTGTGCTGCTGCCCATGGCCCTACCACTGCCACTGCTGCATCTGCACTGCAACCCCTCTCATCATGCTGCATTGTGCTACCCATAGCACTACCACTGCTAACTGCTTCAGTGCAACTCAGTTACTAAGAAGTAACTGATCTCCCAACTCTGACATCTTCGTCAGGCTAGAAACACTCTCGATGCTAAATCTCCCTCTGTCACTGGCAAGTGCTCCCTCTCTGACAGTTGCGCTACTGCAACAACTCCATGCATCTCGCACCGTTGCACACCTCTCTGTGCCATCCTCCACTGGTGCAACACTCCCGTGCCTCTCGCACTGTTGCAACTTGCTAGCCTCGCGCTGTCCTGGGAATCCTGCACTGTAGCTCCCGCTGTCGCTCCATCCGCATCCGTCTCTACTGACATCGCCAGTACTGTGACTCCTCTTCGAGGGTCCCATAGCAAGGTCTAATCCAAGAGGCTGGGTACCTCGAGGATCCTGCCCCTCATCGCCTGTAGTCCGCTTGACTACAACTCGATGTCCCCCCACTTCCGCTCAAGTGGTGTGTGTGCACTCATGGCACAATCATCATTTGTCTCCACTTCCTTCTCTGCCCTTGCTGGCGCTGCCTTGGTCTCGGAGGCCTCTCCCTTACTCTTATTCCTTGGACACTAGGTCGCATAATGACCCAAATCCCCATAGTGGAAGCATTTGACCTTGGAGAGGTCCTTCTTATTCCGTTTCTCTTGCTTTCCCTTAGATGCTAGGGTAGAATCCTCCTCCTCCTCCTTCTTGATTCTAATCCCCTTGCCACTGCTTCCTGCCTTGCTCAGCCTTCTGATCTCTTCTTGGCGAAGAGCAACCCGCCTTTCCTCCCAATCTGGAAGGGTCGCACTGCCAGTATACTTTGGACAAACACCTCCCAATCTTCTGAGACTACGTTTAGGGCTTTCTCACCATCAATTCCTGATCCGTCGTGGCCCCTATGGAAGTCAGCTAATCCTGGATCTCCTTCAATCGACCGAGGAAGGGGTCGATCTATTCTCCCTTCTGCATCTGGTATGATCGCAACTGATTTTCTAGTAACATCCTTCTCTACACAGAAGTATGTTGGTACAATTTCTTTAGGGCCTCCCACATCTCATTTTCCGTTTCCTTTTCGGCAATATGTGGTACTACATGGTCCTTGACCTCGTCAAGGATGATGCTCTTGGCCCTCGCCATTGCCTCCTCGTACTTGTCGTTATCAACTGGGTCAACTGGGATAGCTATTGTCCTCAAGGCGAAGTGCTTGACACGATTCCTGTCTAGAACGGATAGGATTCTGGCCTTCCAGACTACGAAGTTTGAGGCTCCATCTAGTCTGTCCTGGTCTCTTACCCCGTTCACTGCCATCTCACTGCTCCTCTACTTCCCTCCTAGAAGTTCTCGGTATGAATCCCTCTGAGCCTCGATTTCCCTCCTGGAAACCCTTCTGCCAATGTCGAGTTGCCCCACTCCGGTCGTCTGTGCAACTGCACCACTGATCCGGATTCCTTGGTTAGAAATCTGCCTTGGCAGCAACTCCCCCCACCTTGGTCTTGCCCTGTTAGGTACTGTTTTGACTACAGTACCCCACCAGCTCTACTCTGCAGCTTACCCACAGCCTCCTAAACCCCAACAAACTGAAGGTTAGAGCTCCTAGGCTCTGCACAATCCCGACACCAGCAAATCAACTTCCTCAGCCCTCCTGGCCTCTGTGTGGCTCTGCATGAGCTTTCCTTTGCCTCCCTCAGCCTATGCGCTGCCTCTTCCTGGCTCAATCTTGATGACGCAGGCACTGCATCACCCCTTCCTTGCTGCTACTCTGCTAGGAACAACTTCTGTCACTTGGGACAACTATTTTTTACTGCTGCTGCTCTGCTTGGCTGATGTTCTCAGTTCCCCTGTGATCTGCAACCATCCTCTGATACCATGTTGGAATTTCTAAGTCTGACACGTTAGAAACCCTTCATGCACTTTACTGATTTATTCCTACCTACTTGTTTTGTTAATTAACAAGTTATTTACCATGTAAATACTGGAAATAAAGTACATGCTCAACACATTACAGATCATCAACTGAAGGAAATAGAAACAAGCACACAAGTGACACCGTTGTTTTTGGACTAATGTCCTCGGAAAAACCCAATGCGGGAAAACCGATGCAACTATCTGAGGGTTTGATTTATTAAGCAGTTTCAAAATACAATTTGGGTGCCAAATCCGGCTCACCCAACAGAGAAAAATCTCTGCAGTAGTACCTCTCTGCTCGAAAGCAAATATTCCGGCTGAAACCCTGGATAAACACTTCGACAACTCCACATCTCCAATCTACCCCACGAAACCATAGCGTCAGCCTCTAGGGACTGCGTCAGGCTCTCTCTGGCCCAACGTTAGCCCAACGTCACTCTGGCTTGGCCTGCATCAGCTTCTGGAGGCATTACGTCAGCCCTTTGGCCCTCTACATCACCCACGCTGGCCCTCTGAGGCACTGTGCAACCCTTGGCTACCTCTGCGTGAGCCCTGTCTGGCTCTGCATGAACCCTTGGCTGCTTCTACATCCTGCTCTCTGGCTACTGCGTTGATCCTCCCGGTGCTATCTCTGCCTCTCTGCTTCTATATTCACTGCGCTTCAGCTACAACTCTGATCACTCTCTCAACTTTCTCAGTAAACCCAACCCCAGAAAGTCGAAATCTTGATCTCTTGGTGTGTTCTCCAAGTGACTCTCAAGCGTCCTCTTATACTTTTCTTGTTGACAAATCAACAACCGAGATTAAGTCCCTAATTAACGACTAAGATTGGATCTGGCTTGATCCATGACTTTTGGACCATTCGAACATAGTTTTATATTAATCCACATTAATATTTTATTTTCCCTAAGTTTAGACTTAGGGACTCCATTAAAAATATTAATTATTTTAATATCTCCCAAACTGTTTAGAATCTGCCCAAACCCTTTCTGGGTATTGGATATCTCATGTGCCTTAGCATCTCCACCAATTTTCCTGGCTAGAGCACATCCGATGCTACCCCAAATCAACATCCCCGGATCTGGAAACTCTCCAACCAGAAAATTATCCCTACTCCTCACTGCAAGAAATCTCCTCGATGACTTCTCCGACAACTGATGCGCTGCTCTTGAGAAATCAATCTCTTGATCTCACTCGATGTGATTTCCAAATGCCCATCAAGCCTCTTCTTATAATCTTCTCGTTGATTAATTAACGACCCAAATTACATTCTAATCAATGGCTCAGATCATCTTGACTTGATCCTCGTCTTTTTCTAGAAGATTCACACTAGTTTAATTAATACCCTTTAATTATTTTAATTTCCTAAGTTTAGACTTAGGCATCCATTAAAAATAATTAATAATTTTAATTAAACCTCCTCCGGGTAGAATTTACCAAAACGATTTCTGGGTATTGTGGAATGCATGTGTCCTAGCTTCCCTGCAAAATCTTGAGGCTAGAGCACATTCGACGTTACTAGAAATCAACACTCCCTCTTAGCGAGGAATGTGCTCTAGAAATGCATCCAACTAAAGCACTACTCTTACTTCTATACCATCCCTGCTGCGTTGCTGGTGTCTGGTTGCTACTGCCCATCAACTACTGCGTAGCTCTCTCTGCGCTGCATTTGTGCTGTTGTTGACCTTGCATACTACTTCCAACTGCTACTGCACTGCAACTCTCTCCAACTGTTGTTGCTGCAACTGCAACAACTGCAATGGAAAAACATCCAAAGTACTGAACCATCTGTGTTCAGTATGATGCATCCGTCGTCCGAGTTCTGACTGCTGCTAGCCTCTGCACTATCACTGAAGCCACTGCATTGCTGCTGACTCTGCTCTGCGTTGCTCAGTCTCTAACTGCTACTAGCTACTGCATCTGTCACTTTGGCTCTTGACTGCACCAACTGCCACTGGTCCATCCTACTACTTCTGATATGGGCTCTCGTAGCAAGGTATTGATCCAAGAGGTGGATTCCTCAAGGATCCTGCTCATCTGCAGTTCTTTCGAACTACAGTACTAGATCACCCCACCTCTCCCCTGGAGGTATCTGGGCAATCATGGCAAACTCCTCCTCCTCGATCCTTGTGGTTGCAGCCTGTGGATCATGTTTCTCGTCCTTGTTCTCTTCTTGAGAGGACACTGCGTAGTGTAGTGACCAAATTCACCACACTAAAAACATTTGATCTTAGAGACGTCCTTCTTCCACCTTCGCTACTTCTACTGCCCCTTTGATGCAAGGGCTGCATTCTCCTCCTCCTTCTTGGGCTTCGTCCCACTGTTGCTGCTGCCATTAAGTTTGCACTTGACTAAGTCTCGCCTCATCTCTTCCTGTTGAGGAGCGGCCCACATCCCTTCCCAATCTGGCAATTCTCTCTACCCATGATACTCTGGACAAATACTTGCCATTCTTCTGAGATTGAATTCAGAGCCAACCTCACCATCTCTGTAGGTTGAGGCGTTGATCCTACAATTGCCAACTGATCTCGGACTTCCTGAAGCTTTGGTAGGAACAGATCAATGCATTCCCCCTTCTGCATCCTTGTGGATCTCATTTTCTCCTCCAAGTACATCCTCTGCTGCTCGGAAGATCCTTGATACAACGTAGCCAAGGCATTCCACATATCTTTGGCCGTCCCTTTTCCAGCAATGTGACATACAATGTGATCCCTCACTCTGTCTAGGATCAACTGCTTGGCCTTCGCCATATCCTTCTTGTAGGCCTTCAATGGATCCACATCCACAGGGACAACTACCACACCCTCAATGAAAGCTTTGAGATCATGCTCATCTAGCAGACAATTGATCCTTGCCTGCCAGATTACATAGTTGGATGCACCGTCCAACCAATCTTGATCTAGCCCATTAGTTGCCATCCTGCCAATCAAAAGTCGAATTGCTCCCTCTCTCCTCTGTGGAATTGCTAGGTTGTCCTACGCATTCCCTACTAGAGTTAGTAGATCTGCTCCTTGCTACTGCTTCTTAGCAACTGAGAAATACAATTCCTTGGCTCGGAATTCACTGAGGAAGGAATCCCCTCAAAAAGTGTCTTCTTCCTTCTTTTGACGCATTTCTAACCCAACAAACGCTGCAGAAAACTGTGTCCCACTTGAAGACTGCTTTGCGCTGCTCCCTTTGCCACTGACAAATCACGAACTGGAAATCTTTCTTCTCTGTCAACTCACTTAGAGAGAGATTTTCGTTGAGAATCTTGCCCTCCTGGCCTGGGCTACGCAATTCCTCTGGGTATTTGATCTGTTGGCTACGCAACGCTTCGATCTCCCTTCTCTTCAACGCTGGAATCTTTCAGTCTCCTCTCTTGCTTCACCTGTCCTCTGATACCATGTGAAAATTTGGAAACCCAAATCCCTACTGTAACAAACTGATATTACTTCTCCTACTTGTGAATTCATGCAAGTTATATACTATGTTACAATGTAACTGTCGAAGTAAATACGACTGCAGCTTTCACTAATTAAATTATATGCGGAAACAAGAACTGAGCAAGAAGAAATAACCACACACGCAATTGACACCGTTGTTTTTGGACAAATGTCCCTGGAAAAACCCAATGCAGGAAAACTGGTGCAACAACTGAGGGTTTGTATTATTATGCAATAGTTTCTGAATACAATTTTTGGATGCCTTACTGGCTATCCGATATAGAGAATCTGACTGGTAGAGAAATTAGTGAGAAATACCTCACACTATCACTGGCGATCCCACACTGATCTAGCCACTGAATGGCTAGCACCAAGCTGCCTCTGCGCAGTCACTGCATAGGCCCTACGTCACAACTAATAGGGACTGTGTGACTCCCTCTAGCTGATCGATCTACTGGCTAGATGCTTGATCCTCTGGCCCTTCGGACTCACACCCCGGTTCCTGACACTGGATCTGATCCGCTCCTGAGCAAACTCATGGATCTCCTCACAAGCTCTGCGCTGCCTCTTTTGGATCTCTCTCTGCCTCCTCTGCAATGTATCCCTGGATGTGGAAACTCTCCAACCAGAAAACTATCCCTGCTCCTCACTGCAAGAAATCTCCTATGACTTCTTCGGCAACTGTTGCACTGCTCTCTTGAGAAATCGATCTCTTGATCTCACTCGATGTCATTTCCAAATTCCCATCAAATCTCTTCTTATAATCTTCTCGTTGATCAATCGACGGCCTAGATTAGATTCTAATTAATGGCTCAGAGCATCTTGACTTGATCCTCTTCTTTTTCTAGAAGATTCACACTCAGTTTAATTAATACCCTTTAATTATTTTAATTTCCTCAATGCCCATCAAATCTCTTCTTATAATCTTCTCGTTGATCAATCGACGGCCCATATTAGATTCTAATCAATGGCTCAGAGCATCTTGACTTGATCCTCGTCTTTTTCTAGAAGATTCACACTCAGTTTAATTAATACCCTTTAATTATTTTAATTTCCTAAGTTTAGACTTAGGCATCCGTTAAAAATAATTAATAATTTTAATTAAACCTCCTCCGGGTGGAGTTTCCCAAAACGATTTCTGGGCATTGTGGAATGCATGTGTCCTAGCCTCCCTGCAATATCTTGAGGCTAGAGCACATTCGATGCTACTAGAAATCAACAGACAACAATAGTCAAATTAGTAAAAAAAATCAATGTTGATCAAATAGTCAGCTTGTGGTCAACTCCTGCAGTCTGCGGTCAACTATGTGGTCTGTTGTCAACTTTGTGATTTATGGTCAACTCCTGGATCATTTGGTCAACTTTATGGCTTGCGGTCAACTTTGCAGTCTGTGGTCAACGCTGCAATATGCGGTCAACTCCGCAGTTTGTGGTCAACTTTGGAGTTTTCGGTCAACTCCTTTAGCCTATGGTCAACTCTGTGGCCTGGTCAAATCTCTGTCAACAATGAACTCCTCCTCCTTTTCTCCACACATGTGGTTGTCTAAGAGACCTCAAAAAGATGAAGAAACTCACTTGGTGGAGAAAATGAGATGTCACTTCATCTATATATACTAGTCAAATGGGGGTAAATTAACCAGAGGGACACACCTTTCCATGAGTTAGGCCAACTTGTTTCCATGGGCCAACTTGGTGCCCCAAAAATAGTTTTTTATTTTAATTTTCTTAGGCTAACTTGGAGATAAAAGTCAGCTGTTCTAGGACACCTTCCTCTTTTGTCCATGCTTTTAGTACTCAGTTGATGGTTTTGGTGCATGATATTTCCTTACGACACACAATTTTGATTATTTAATTAGGAGAATATTCCCTTGATGTTTGATTATTTTATTAAGAGAACATACCCTTGATGCACATTCTCCTCGACCATTCCAATTATGGGTCATGGTTTGAGTGTGATTGGTAGTTTGCATGTGGGTCTATGCCTTTGCATACTTTATGAGGATTTTGATTTGGTCATAATTCATAGATTGAGGTTTCAAGCAGATTCTTTGAGGGGCATCCTTGTTTTAAGGGTTGTTTTAACAACCAATTCCCACATCATGCTTATATATGTAGATCCACTTTACATGTGATTGATTAGCATGACTTGAGGAATGTCTTACCTTTTATTAGCACACATGTTGAGGTCACCCTATGTTTGAGATGTATTACATGGTTTTCATAAGTTTTATGGTTTACTATTTGATTATATGAGCTATTCCATGGAATTTTGGGGGATTTATTGAAGGTTAAGCAAGAAGTTTGCAGCAAATATGCAGAATGAGCTTGAGATGTCATTACTTGGTGAGTTTTACATTTTTCTTAAGACTTCATGTATCTCAAGAAGACAAGGGAATACTCATTTGTCAAGCGAAATATATCAAGTAAATGTTGAAGAGGTTTCAGAGGGAAGATTGCAAGCTAGTCAGCACCCCAATGGTGACAAGTTGCAAGTTGATCATAGATGACTCATCTAAGGATGCGAATCAAAGGATGTATAGATCTATGATTGATAGTATCTTGTATGTAACAACTTCCAGTCCAGATGTGATGCGGGCAGTTCGGTAGGTAGCATGATTCCAAGCAGTACCAAAAGAATCCCATGTCATTGCAGTAAAAAGTATCTTTGGATATCTCAAAGGAACAATAGAATATGGATTATGGTATCCTAAAGGAAATTAGTTAACCATCGCAACTTATACAGCTGCAAATTACGCAGGAAGTGTTGATGATCGTAAAAGCACTAGTGAATCAACTTTCTATCTAGGTGGCTATCTTGTTTCGTGGTTGAGCAAAAAAGCAATCTTCAATCTCCTTATCCACAACGGAAGCAAAATACATAGCAGCAACAACTTGATGTACGCAGGTCCTCTAGATGAAACAAACGTTGCAGGATCTTCAATCGAAGTTTGACGAGCCCATTTCGATATTTTGCGATAACACCAATGCCATAAGTATGTCCAAGAATCCTGTGATGCATTCAAAAACGAAACATATTTCGATCAAGTACCATTTTGTTAAAGAACAAGTTGTAGAGAAGAACATCAAAGTTGAATATATTGAGACAAAAGAACAAATCACTGACATCTTTACAGAACCTTTACTACGTAAGACATTTGAGTATCTTCGCCAAAAACTTGGGATTCTCCCAAGTTCCCATTAGACTATTTTTTTGTCTCATCAAGTTGATAGGGGGAGTAGAGGCGCGTTACAGGTCCACAAGAAGCATGTAGGTTGTCAAGGGGAGTCACCCTTTGCCATTGATGTCAAAGGGGGAGAGAAAGCGTTAAGAAGGTTAGAAGAAGCATGATGTCAGGGGAGTCGTGATCGCAGGGGGAGTACATGTGTTGCCATCAATGCCAAAGGGGGAGTTTTTGATGGGTGGTTATCATTGATGTCAACCCAAGCAACATTAGGGGATGCCTCGCTTTCGTTGACCAATATGACATGGAAACTCATTGATTCTTGCATCCATACCACTCTAGATGGATTTTCCTCGTCAAGATGTTTCTAGTGCTATGTGGCACGCCACATGGTTCTTCACGGTTTGAGAGATATCCGCTTTTGAAGTTGGAGACCCCAATTAGTCGGCTAAAACCCCAAGGGGTGGTGGCATGGCACACATTTATTGGGTCTTAGTTATTAAACATCAAGCGTAAGGGTTATCTAACATGTCTTATGCAGCAATAACCTTGTGGAAGGGAATTACATTTATTTTTCACCCATAAGAGGGGTCCTTCATCATTAAATTGTTTATTCTATTCATCACAAGGATAACAACCCTCTTGCTTGGGCTACAAGGCACGAACAAATGACATTTTATCTCCTAAAGGTCATCCAACGTTCATTTTATGAAGCTCCTCCACACTCTATAAAAGGAGACCCAATATATTCTTCTAATGTATTCACTTCTCATGCAATATCTTTAGAGATCACTCTGAAATTGTTTCAACTCCCGGAGTTAAAAACACAGAGATCAAGAGATAGTGAAGGGTTTGGTCATTTGTTCTTTGGTTGGAGACCTTCAGCTCTGTGATATAGGGTCAGAAAACAAGGGTTTTGCATTGTTTTTCAATTTTGGATTTGGGATTCATATGGGCATTTGGTCATTGCAGGTAGAAGATTTCCAATCTGGGCATGACAAAGGCTTGATTACAGACCAGCGAAGTGAAAGGAGCATATCTCAAAACCTCTGCCCTTATTCTACAGTAAGTAAACGAGTCATTACAAGGCCTTGGCCTTCATTACATTATCTTGGCAGCCATCAAAACAAGTGCACTCAGAACCTCAACATCTAGCTGAAGAACTCGACAACCATTTTGAGAACAGTTTGCAGCCTTATTTGAAATTCATGTGTGCGGTCCTGTAGCATCTAATGTTTAGCGAACCATTTTGCAGAAAGAGTGATGTTTCAAGAAGCTTTACTTGACATAGATTTTTTGGGAAGCATTTTAAAGCTTTGTTCCTTCTTAGGACATTAAGATCTGAACATGAAATATCTACCTCTGTGGCTTGAAGGCTAGACCTCTCATCTTCCAAGCAAGTGTCTTATCTGTGAAAAAGCCGAGGTCTGTAACTTCACGAGGTAAAATGGCTCAAACTTAATGGCCAAAATATGCATTCTGGATTTCCGTTTTCTTGAAGACTATTAGAGTCTAGAGATGGTTGATACTTCAAGCACTGCGGCTCCATGAAGCAATATCTGTCTTTTAACCAAGAAGAATCCGATCACAAATTAAGGTCTGTCTCCAACCCAGTCTGAGGTTACATTGCATCAGTAAAGTCTCCAACTTTGCGGCTATTTGTGACATCCTATGTATAGTTCGAGTATCCATCTTTGAAGACTCTGGTTCCTAAGGTACAAAATTCTGATCACAAGGAAGGATCCTGAAATGTTTAAGATCATTCACTGTGGCCTACTTAGCAATTCAGTGGCATTTCAAGATTGAAGTCTACCTACTCTGGAAGGATTACAGTGACTACATTTGCATTCAATTACAAGCGACAACAAGGCGTTGATACATTCAGAGAAATTGCATCAATAGTGAGAAAATAGATTGCTATTCTGTTCATCCGCTATTTGGCATATATATATATTGTTGATTTGTCTATCAAGGGAATTGTAGCCAACTTATTGTGAGAAGACAGAGGTGTGTAAAGCTTGTATGCTGGAAGGCTGTCAATGAACATGTGGATAGAAGTTGGTACAACCTAAGTGTTTCTGTAGAAGTTTGGCCTTAGCAGAAACAAAAAAGTAGAAGCATTTAGGGTCTCATCTCTTATGCAAAGCAAAACTTATGTAGCAGAAATAACAAAATTTTGGAAGGATAGAACAATCTTATCATATTCTATAGCAGTAAGGACAGAGCATCTCTATCATCAAGGACAAAACATTGTTTTCATATCATAGTTTTAAAACTCCGACTCCGACTCCGACTCGGCCGAGGATCAACTTTGACTCCGACTCCGAAACGGTAATGACTCGGCCGGCTCGATTTCAATGACTCGGTCGTTGTAAAAAGTTACATTAAATATTAATTTTTTTCATAAAAAAACATAATTTTAAAGATTCTAAACATAATTTTAAAGATTTTCATTCATGTTTCCAAACACACAGCATTATAATATAGATGGAAGACAACATATGATCAAAGTAGGCTCATGAACCAATCCATTATATCAAAATGGTACCCAATGGCAATACATAGTCAACTGTCATACATGATCAAAGACTCAAAACAAAAAACGCATAACCAAGGAGGCTAGAAATGGCCTCTACAACAAAAGTAAACTGTGACGGTGACCAGACTCCAGTACTAGTAATACTTAGTACTGGCTAGTAGCTACTGCCAGAGGAGCCAAGATCATGTCGGTCAATCTCTGGATCATCATCATCAAAGTCAGACAGGGGGCCCCATGGCTCCTCCTCATCATCATCATCTCCAACTGCAACTGTAGAAGTGGTACCACTAGCAGGCTGTGCAACTACAACAGATGCAAGCTGAGATAGAGTAGATATGCGGCTGCGCTTCTGTCGTGGCTGAGCCGAGGAAGCACCTACATCTGGAGTCCTTGCTGGCTGTGAGACTGAGGCTGGTGGATTGGGATATGCATTCAACTGAACAGGCTGAAGTTGAACAACATGTTCAAGTTCAACTGATGTCTCGAAATCTAAATCTAAATCAAGATCCTTACCAGGATCAAACTCTGCTGGACGACTCTCCACTACCCAATCTGATGTTGGATCAATGTCTTCCAACACAATGGGATCTGAATCAGGTCTTTTGTTCAGCAAATGGTTTCGTCTGAGCCGAAGGTTGTATTGGACATAAACTAAATCATTTAATCGTTTTTTATCCAAACGGTTTCTCTTCTTTGTGTGAATCCTCTCAAAGACAGACCAATTGCGCTCACACCCAGATGCACTGCAAGTTTGACTCAAAATACGAATTGCAAACCTTTGCAATTCAGGACAATGGCCACCAAAGGCCTCCCACCATTGTGCTGCAAAAAACATAGGAGTGTAATGAGTTAGCTCAAAAAAATTACAAATTATATCTAAACTTTCAAATTATAAACGATTTAACAAACTTAAAAAAAAAAAGTAAAACTATTAAGAATTTGAAAATTGAAATTTTTGTTTACTTGGCTCATCTGCTTCTCTTGCAATCTTTGCTAGGTTCTTCCCAAAGGTACCTAATGCATTGCTGAAGATATTGGCCTGTCGGTGTATCTCCAGCTGATCAAACTCCAATGGGATCATGCGATCAATGCAATCAATCAGTCCATCTCTGACCTCCCCCCTCAAAGCTCCTGACTCCTTAGCTTTATAATGATACTGTGGGTTCAAAAAATACCCAGCTGCATGTATAGGCAATGGAGTTGATTGTTCCATCTTTCATCAATGATTGCCCAAATGGGCCCATACTTTGCTACTCTATCCTTGTATACCATCTTTATTTGCTCCTTTGCTTGATCCATAGCCTCATAAATGAAGCCCATAGCCAACCTTTCCCCATCCACCAACCGCAACACCTTAACTAGTGGCTCAGCAAGCTTCATAATCTCTGCTGCCTTTCTCCAAAAAGTTTCTTCATGGACTTTCCTTTTCAATTCTTTGACTTCCGGTTTGTTAGACCAATTGCTTTGATTCCATTCATCACTGGAAAACATCTTTTGCAAGTTTCTATGTTGGGAAAGCATAGATTGCAATGTCAGAAAATGTGTAGCAAATCTAGTGATGGCAGGCCTAATAATATCCTTGCCCCCAGTGTGTTTCCTCATGAGGCTCAAAACCAATGTATGATTGTAGATAAATTTTGTTATGCTTTTGGCATGATCTATAGTGTTTTTGACCCTATCTAATTTTCCAATATCCTCAAGCATGAGGTCTATGCAATGTGCAGCGCATGGGGTCCAAAAGATGGTCTTGTGTTTTTCCTCTAACAATTTACCAGCAAGAACATAGTTAGAGGAATTATCTGTGATGATTTGAACAACATTAGCCACCCCCACCTCCTCAACAACCTGATCCAATAGCTGAAACAACAAGTGGCCATCTTTTACCTTATCAGATGCATCAACTGATTTTAAAAACATGGTTCCCTGTGGGCAGAAGACAAGAAAGTTTATGATGGTACGGTTTCTTTGATCAGTCCATCCATTTGACATGATGGTACACCTTGTTCTTGCCCATGAGTCTTTGAACTCTTGCAAATACTCATTAATGGATTGAATTTCTTTTTGCAAATGAAACCCCCTTAGCTCATGCATAGTAGGGCCTTTGAAGCCTTTTCCAGCAGCATGTATGGCATCAAACATAGGCTCATAATATGGTGAATGAGCAGCATTAAAGGGGATATCAACATCATACCACCATCTAGCTACGTACTCACAAGAAGTCTCCCTCAATTCTTTCTTCCAATGGTCATCTAAAGTGGGCTGCATTTGAGTTTTACTAACTTCAGGACCATGTGCATCTGATGGAGAGGACCTTCCTTAATTTTCCTATGGCAAAATTTGCATTGCATTTGACTATCAACCATTTCAACATATGCCCAAGCAGGATCTCTTGCTCTAGGTGCCATTTTTTTACTAGGAAATGAAAGCAAACAATCTGAAAATGAAAAAAAAAAAACCTTGATTCAATGTTCATTTATTTGGCAAAAAACACTCTCTAAGCTTTCTAGATATGCACCTAAAATTTACTAAGCAAAAACAGATTTATAGAGGTGAAAAAAATACCTCTAGGTGCCTCCTCAAGCTTGCTCCAAGAATCAGCTCCTCAATGCTGCTCCAAATGGCTGCCCAAGAAGCTCCTCACTCCAGCTACAATGCTCCTCGAAGACTCCTCACTGCTGCTCCAAAACAAGCTCAAGAACTGCTCACTAACTCTCAAAGAAGACTCTCACTCAAATGCATAAGATTGCTGTGAGAGAATGAGAGCACTTGGGTGTATTAAATAGGGTTTGGGAGGGGAAATGGACCCCAAAAGTCATTTAGCAAATTCATATAACTGCTTGGAGTCCAAACCAACCAAAAAACACTTTAAAAATCCATTAAAAATTTATTAAATCGCAGTTTGACGTGTGCCTGGGCGTTTTTTTGTGACTCGGCCGAGTCATAACGGAAACAGTCGAGTTGGCCGAGTCAGCCATGACTCGGCCAGTCGAACCGTTCCAAGGGCCGGGTCACAGCAGAGGGTAATGGCTCGGATCAACCCGGCCGTTTCGGTATCGAAACGGCCATTTCTTAAAACAATGTTTCATATTGAAGGAAGCAGTAAGGGCAAGGCAGGAAAGCACTCTAAGTTCCATCATCTACAGCAGCATCATCAAAAGCATGTGTACAACAGTTCAAATCATTGTACTTCTTATGGTCTGTAAGTTCAAAGTCTTGTAAATTATTGTAAAGGGTTTGTACTATTGTACAAAAATTGAAGAAGTCATTTTGGTACAAGGGATTGGTTAGTAGTGGGACGAAGGTTTTGGTCCTAGGTTTGTTAGGACAAGGGTTTAGGTCCTAAATTGTTGGTCAGTCAAAAGAAAAATCATTGTATATCATCTAAGTCACTTGACACAGGGACACGAGACATGCAGGACACAAGGATTTGAGTGTCCGACACGGGCACGTTGACCCCTCGGAACATGACACGTTATATATATATTAAAAATTAGCTTTTCTTACAAAAATTCTCATTCATGTTACAAATTCATTGATTCAAACATAGATCTTCATCTAGATGTAAGTTTTACAAAGTAACATTATGCATACAAATACAATTGTGACAGATCCATCAATGATCCAATAGGAGAAAGACAAGAAACTGCAGTTTTTCATTAAGTCATCAAAATCAAAATGTGTTACATAGGTAGTAGCAATGCCAATGGAAAATATAAATAGCAAATACAAAACAACTACAAGCCTCAAGGCAATAGGTAGCTCATGATTCATCAATCATTATCATCAAAATCAACATTACTATTGTTGAAGTTTCTAAGTTTACTTAGTTTAGAAACCCTTCATTCACTTTTTCTGATTTATTTCTACCTACTTGTTATTTTTCTTTAACAAGTTATTTACAAAGTAAATACTGAAAATAAACACCAGTGCATGCTCAACATATTACAGATTAGCAACTAAAAGAAACAAGAACAAACACACCACATGACACCATTATTTTTGGACCAATGTCCTTGGAAAAACCCAATGTGGGAAAACCGGTGCAACGATCTGAGGGTTTTCTTATTAAGCAATATCATGGTACATTCTGGGTGCCGAAACTGGACTACCCAACAGAGAATTTCCTTAGCAGCTATACCTCACAGTTTGAGAGAAATCTCTTGGTTGAAACCATGGAAAACCCTTCCCACAGCTCCTCAACACAAAACTGCTCTGCAACCCCAGCGTCTACCCAAATTAGACTGTGTCAACGCCTCTTTGTCTCACACCGGACTTACGTCAGCCTTTCTAGGCCTGCGTCAACCCCATGAGGCCCTGCGTCAGCTTTGGGAGCCTTTACGTCAGCTGCGCTGGCCCCTCTGGTGCTCTGCGCAGCACTTGGCTACCCATGCGTGGCCCTGCATGAGCCCTTGCTTGCTCTGCGTCACCCTCCT
The DNA here is from genome assembly GCA_031772625.1 of Pinus tabuliformis. Taxonomy (NCBI): domain Eukaryota; kingdom Viridiplantae; phylum Streptophyta; class Pinopsida; order Pinales; family Pinaceae; genus Pinus; species Pinus tabuliformis. Next base: position 744,501,636 of record CM062816.1, on the reverse strand, counting down.
TGGCTGCTGCACTGCTCTCCCGGCACAATCTTTGCCTTCTCTGTTTCTTTGTAGTCAATTCCCCTCAGCTGCTCTCTCTATCACTGACTCTATCTCTCTTAGCAAACCCTGCTCTAGAGAATAAAATCACTGATCATCTGGTGTATTCTCCAAGTGACCCTCAAGCCTCCTCTTATACTTTTCCTGTTGACATCTGAACGGCTGAGATTAAGTCCCTAATCAACGGCTAAGATGAGATCTTGCTTGATTCATGTCTTTTGGACCATTCTAACATAGATTCATATTAATACACATTAATATTTTATTTTCCCTAAGTTTAGACTGAGGGACTCCATTAAAAATATTAATTATTTTAATATCTCCTGATTTGTTTAAAATCTGCCCAAACCCTTTCTGGGTATTGGAGATCTCATGTGCCCCAACCTCTCCACCAAATTTTGTGGCTAGAGCACATCCAATGCTACCCCAAATAAACACTCCCTCTTAGCGAGGACTGTACTGTAGCAATACTCCTCACTGAGTATTACTTTGATCATCCGGCATCGGTACCTGTGTTGATGCTAAGCCTTCCTTCCCAACATCCTCTGCACTGCTGCCTCCTGTACTGCTGCCTATGGTTCTGCCACTGCTGCATCTGTACAACAGCGCCCTCTGCATCCGTGCTGCTACTGGTCCTTCCTCCCAGCACTGCATCTGCACTGCACCTCCTCTCATCGTGTTGCATCGTACTGCCCATTGCTACACTGCAACTCAGTCACTAAGAAGTAAGTAACTGATCTCCCTACTGACCTCCCTATTGCGCTAGAGACACCCACTGATGCTGAAGCTCCCTCTGCCATTGACAAGTGCTCACTCTCTGTCCTCTGCGCTACTGCAACAACTCCCTGCATCTCGCACCGTTTCACACCTCGCTGTGCTTTCCCGCACTGGTGCAACACTCCTGTGCTTCTCGCGCTGCTGTAACTTGCTAGCGCTGCACTGTCTCAGAACTCCTGCACTGTAGCTCTCTCTGCCGCTCCATCTACATTCGTCTCTACCCATTCAACCAGTCCTACTACTCCTCGTTGGGGCTCCCGTAGCAAGGTCTAATCCAAGAGGCTGGGTACCTCGAGGATCCTGCCCCTCATCGCCTGTAGTCTACCTGACTACAGCCCGATGTCTCCCCACTTTCGCTCAAGTGGTGCGTGTGCACTCATGACACAGTCATCGTCTGTCAAAACTTCCTTCTTTGCTCGTGTTGGCACTGCCTTAGTCTCGAAAGACTCTCCCTTACTCTTCTTCCTTGGGCACTGGGTCGCATAATGACCCATCTCCCCATAGTGGAAGCACTTGATCTTGGAGAGATATTTCTTCTTCCGCTTCTTCTGCTTTCCCTTAGATGCTAGGGCCACATCCTCCTCCTCCTGCTGAACTTTGATCCCTTTGCTGCTGCTCCCTATCTTTGACTGTCGTCTGATCTATTCCTGGCGAAGAGCTGCCCACATCTCGTCCCAAGGTAGGAGAGTCCCTCTGCCCAGGATACTCTAGACAAACACTTCCCAATCTTCTGAGACAACATTTAGGGTTGTCCTCGCCATAAGCTCCTGATCCGATGTCGCTCCTATCGCAGTCAACTGGTCTCGGATCTCTTTCAGTCCCCCGAGGAAGGTGTTAATTGATTGACCCTTCTTCATCTGATACGACCTCATCTGGTTCTCGAGCAGCATTCTCCTCTGCACAAAAGTATGCTGGTATAGGTTCTTGAGAGCCTCCCACATCTCAACTGCCGTTTCCTTCTCTGCTATATGTGGTACCACCTGATCCTTGACCCCGTCAAGGATAATGCACTTGGCCCTCGCCATCGCCTCTTCGTACTTGTCATTATCATTTGGGTCGACTGGGATAGCTATTGTCTTCAAGGCGAAGTTCTTAACGCAATTCTTGTCAAGCACTGATAAGATTTTGGCCTTCTAGACTGCGAAGTTCGATGCTCCGTCTAGTCTATCCTGGTCCCTTACCTCGTGTAGTGCCATGACGCTCCTCTACTTACCTCCTGGAAGTTCTCTGTTCGACTCCTCTGAGTCTCTACTTCCTGTCTGGAAGTTCTTTTCTGGATTCCCTCTGAGTCTTGATTTCCCTCCTGGAAATCCTTCTGCCGCTTGTCGAGATGCCCCCTACTCTGATCGTCTTGTGCAACTGCACTGTTGATCCAGGTTCTTCGGCTAGAAACCCTCGGTAACAACTCCTCTGGCCCTGCTCTGTCAGGTACTGTTCAGACTATAGTACCTCACAACTCCACTCTGCAATATTTTTGCAGCCTTCCAGACTCCAACAACTGCCTCTCTGTGAACTGTGTCAGCCCCTCTCTGCTTCACATTGGCTCTGCATCACCCTAGATGGGTTTGCATCAGCCCTGGGATGCCCTGCGTCAGCCCTCTAGCCCTTTGCGTCAATAATGCTAGCCTCTTTGAGGCTCTGCGCAACTCCCAACTTCTTCTGCGTGGCTTTGCGCATCTCCCGACTACTTCTGCGTGGCTCTGGATGGCTCTGCGTCACACTTCTTGGCTTCTGCGCTGCTAGAAACAACTTCTGTCACCTCGGGACAACTGTTTTCTGTTGCTATTGCTTTGTTCGGCTGATGTCTTTTAGTTCTCCTGTGATCTGCAATCACGCTCTGATACCATGTTGAAGTTTCTAACTTTACTTAGTTTAGAAACCCTTCATGCACTTTTTTTGATTGATTCCTACCTACTTGTTATTTTTCTTTAACAAGTTATTTACAAAGTAAATACTGAAAATAAACACCAGTGCATGCTCAACATATTACAGAGCAGCAACTAAAAGAAACAAGAACAAACACACCACATGACACCATTATTTCTGGACCAATGTCCCCGAAAAACCCAATGTGGGAAAACCGATGCAGTATCTGAGGGTTTTCTTATTAAGCAATATCATAGTACAATCTGGGCGTCGAAACTAGCGTACCCAACAGAGAATTTCCTTAGCAGCTATACCTCACAGTTTGAGAGAAATCTCCTGGCTGAAACCTCGGAAAACCCTTCCGGCAGCTCCTCAGCACAAAACTACTTTGCAACCCTAGCGTCTACCCAAACTCAACTGCGTCAGCCCCTCTCTGTCTCACGTTGGCCCTGCGTCAGCCTTTCTAGGCCTGCGTCAGCTCCAGGAGGCCCTGCATTAGCTTTGGGAGCCTCTGCGTTAGCTGCTCTAGCCCCTCTGGTGCTCTACGCAGCACTTGGCTGCCTCTGCGTGGCCCTGCGTGAGCCCTTGCTGGCTCTGCGTCACCCTCCTTGGCTGCTGTGCTGCTCTCCCGGCACAATCTCTACCTTCCTTTTTTCTCTGTACTCAATGCCCCTCAGCTGCTCTCCCGATCACCAACTCTATCTCTTTTAGCAAACTCCGATCTAGAGAATAGAATGATTGATCATCTGGTGTATTCTCCAAGTGACCCTCAAGCCTCCTCTTATACTTTTCCTGTTGACATCTCAACGGCCAAGATTAAGTCTCTAATTAACAACTAAGATTAGATCTGGCTTGATCCATGTCTTTTGGACCATTCTAACACAGATTCATATTAATACACATTAATATTTTATTTTCCCTAAGTTTAGACTTAAGGACTCCATTAAAAATATTAATGATTTTAATATCTCATTATCTATTTAGAATCTGCCTAAACCCTTTCTGGGTATTGGGGATCTCATGTGCCCCAACCTCTCCACCAAATTTCGTGGCTAGAGCACATCCGATGCTACCCCAAATCAACAACTGCCATCATCATGGTCACCACTGCTCAACTCTGCTGCATCCTCCTCCTCTGTATCTAATGCCATTTTTGCATTTGTTGGTGTGCAAGATGACACCTGAACAGTATCACCATCATCAAAAGTGACAGGTTCTAGCACTGGCTCATTAAGGTCCAAGTTGGTCAATGCCAACTCAACACTGTTGTCCAAACCCATATCATCAGGAAAGACCTCCCACATCTTTGTCTTTTCCTTCAACCACTCATCCCTTTGCCTGTAAATAAGACGAATCGCCTCCAAAATGCTCCCAAACCCTTTGCTATTCGCTCCCACACACCCACAACAAGAGAGATAGAAAAGTGAGGGAGAAATGACCCAAAATTGACCTTTATGGGCTGTGCAACATGCAAATCAAGGGGATACGTGTCCTAGAATCACGACACGATGGACTCGTTCCCCAGACGTGACCAAACACGATCGGAAGACATGTGTCCCCCCGAATCGTGTCTGATGCGACAGGACATGATCAGGACATGATCAGAAGACACGTGTCCCAGCGTATCATGTCCGATTCGACCGATTTGGGACACGCAGAGGGTTTAGAACGAATCCAGTTTTTTAGTATATCATTGTAAAGTGGATCATTGGCCCTAGTATGAGAGTCCCCAAATTTTGTATTCAATTTTGTCCTTTATAGGGTGGTAGGGTGGTGTTAGGGAGGTGGTTGAAGTCACCTTCAGGGTGGTAGGGTGGTGCTAGGGAGGTGGTTGAAGTCACTTCTAGGGTGGTAGGGTGGTGCTAAGACAAGTGTTGATTTTTGGGTAGCATCGGATGTGCTCTAGCTTTGAAATTTCGTGGAGGGGCTAGAACACATGAGATCTCCATGACTCAGAAATCGTTTGGTGAAATTCTACCCGTATCGTATTTTATTAAAATAATTAATATTTTTAATGGGGTTCCTAAGTCTAAACTTAGGAAAATTAAAATATTAATGGGTATTAATGAAAATATGGGTGAGAAACTTCTAAGAGACGAGGATCAAGTCTAATATAATCTTAGCCGTTGATTAGAGATTAGATCATGGTTGTTGATATCTCAACAGGAAAAGTATAAAGGAAGACTTGAGAGTCATTTGGAGACACACTGGGCAAATACTTAATAACCCGAGGGAAATCGATTCTCAAGGAGTAAGACTTCGATTTCAGAGGGAAAGTGGCAGGGTGAAGGAAGAGGAGGGTATTAGCATTAGTCGGAGACTGAGGAGGAGGGGACGCAATGCATCAGAGGGACAACACAGAGGGACAACTCAGAGAGGTAGTGCAACAAGGGATGCAATCCTCACGTAGAGGTGACGCAGCGGAGGCTGGAGGGTCTCTTAAGTGTCAGAATTTCTCCAAAGGGTGGAGGAAAATTATCTCATGTGTTTTCTCAGAGGTTTCTCTATGTTCTGCAAATCATTCATTGTAAAGAGATTGTTGCTGAAGAATAATAAATTAACCCTCATCTGCTGCACCGGTTTTCCCGCATTGGGTTTTTCTGGGGACTGTTGTCCAAAAATAACTGTGTTGATGTGATTGATTCTTGTGCTTGTATTTCATTGTTCTTTTAGCTATGCTATTATGTGAAAACTGCAGTAGAATTTACTTTGATGTTTACTGAAGGGTTTTGTAAATAACTTATTGTGGAAAATAAGTAGAAAAATAAATAAGTTATTGCAATAGAATTTCGTATTTGAAATTTTCACATCGTATCAAAGCAGAGATCGGGCAACAAGATTAAAGAATTTGCAATGAGTTGTGAACATGATGCTGGAGCAGCAACTCAAAGGACTCGCGCATTTCTCCCAGGAAAGAGGAAAGCACGAAGAACATAATGGATCACGACAATTTTGTGTTAGCTTCCATATTGGAAGAAGAAGTCGTTTGCTTGGCAAGTTCTGCTTCCTCTGAGGTTTGGTATATTGATAGTGGAGCTTCTGCGCACATGACGGGAATACGAGAATGTTTCTCGAGCTATCAAGAAGAACTTCCAAATCACGATGGGAAATAAGTCAAAATGTACCCTCGTAGGAAGAGGTACTGTAGTTTTTCAAACAGAAGTAGGGGATCGGCTTCGAGCTACCAATGTGTTGCATGTGCCTGGATTGGGGTTGAACTTACTCTCTGTATCTCAGTTACAGAACAAGGGTTATGATGTTTACTTCATTGGGAAGAAATTATATGTCAAACATCCGAGTTGGAAGAAGGAGGCCCAAATTGGAGTCAGAAGTAACAGACTGTATAAGTTACAACTAGAATCTCCAATGGCACTGATAGGCAACAGTGGTGAAAAATATTTGAATGAACTATGGCACAGAAGGATGGGGTACTTACACCATGGGGCTCTAAGAATTATCAGAAGAACCGTCACAGGAGTTCCAGAATTAAGTACCAAACGAGACGATGTATGCAGAGGTTGCGTACTGGGCAAGTACACCAAAGCGGCTTATTCCAGAAATAACAGTAGGGCAAAGAGTGTTCTGGGATTGATACACTCAGATATATGCGGACCCATGTCCACAAAAGCTCTTAGTGGTGTTGAATACTTCATCACCTTCATTAATGACCATTCCAAGAAGACTTGGATCTACTTTCTAAAAACCAAGGATGAGGTTTTTGACTGATTCAAAGAGTTTAAAGCTGTGGTTGAGAATCTGACAGGGAAGAGGATAAAAGTGTTGCACTCAGACTATGGTGGAGAATACATTGATAAGGACTTCACTGATTTCTACGCAAGGGAAAGCATCAAAAGAGATTGGACAACTCCATATAATCTGGAGCAGAATGGAGTAGCAGAGAGTAAGAACAAAACTATTGTTGAAGCAATGAGGACAATGTTGTATGATCAGGATATGCCCAAATTTTTATGGGTAGAAGCATGCAGCACAACAGTCTATGTTCAGAATAGGACTCCTCACAGGGCATTAGGTAAGATTACTCCGGAGAGTGTCTTCACCAACAAGAAGCCTGAAGTGAGTCATTTCAGAATATTTGGGAGTTTGGCATACTGCCATATACCCGAAGAAAAGAGGAAGAAGTTGGATCAAACTGCAGAAAAAGGATATCTTGTGGGATATAGCGAGAATGCTAAGGCATATAGAATCTACCTTCCGGGAAATAGAAAGATCGTAGTACGACGGGATGTAAAGTTCATGGAGGACAAAGCTTTTAGGAAATCCTGAGAAATGCCTTTCGAAGAGTAGTCAAAGGATGATCCATTGGTCCAGCCACTTCGACCAGCAGAAACCAACACCAATATTTCTCCAAAGGACAAGAATCCAGAGGCATCACAGCGAGTGGAATCGCAGGAGGAGGAGAAAGTAGATCTACCCACTACTAGTGGAAGAACGAGCTGGGAACTTCAACAGATACTACGGGATGCAGAGGATTTCATTGGAGCTCCTAGGAACGAGAAAAGGGAGCGTAGACAACCAGATAGATACCAAGCTTTGGTGGCTCAGGTTGGAGAACCCTCTAGTTTTCAGGACGTTGTTCAGCATCAAGTATGGGTAGATGCTATGGTGGAGGAATATAGTTCTATAATGATCAATGATGTTTGGGAAGTGGTACCTAGGCCTTAGGACAGATCAGTTGTAGGTTCGAGATGGATCTACAAGGTCAAATATGCTACAGATGGCAGTGTGGAAAAATATAAAGCTAGGTTCGTGGCTAAGGGGTATGCTCAGAAGGAAGGGATAGACTACGAAGAAACCTTCGCCCTAGTAGCCAGGTATACTTATATTAGGTCCATGATATCCATTGCAGCATAGATGGGGTGGGAGATTCACCAGATGGACGTGAAGACTGTGTTCTTGAACGAGGTGATAGAAGGAGAAGTATACATTGAACAACCAGAGGGTGTTGAGACACATGAGAAGAAAAATCATGTATGTAGGTTGAAGAAAGCCTTGTATGGGCTTAAACAAGCGCCTAGAGCATGGTAAGGTTGAATTGATGGTTACTTGCAGAAGATGGGATTTGTCAAGAGTGACCCGTATCCCAACCTCTACTATCTGATTGTAGAGAATGAGCCTCTAATTTTGGTGTTATATGTGAATGACCTTTTCCTGACTGGTTCATCCAGGCTCATCAAAGATTGCAAGAAAAACCTAGCTACAGAATTTGACATGAAGGATTTGGGACGGATGCATTATTTTCTGGGGTTGGAAGTTTGGCAACAGAAGGGTGGAATTTTCCTTGGACAAGGGAGATACGCTACAAATTTTTTAAAAAGGTTAAGAATGCAGGACTGTAGACCCATGGCTACTCCAATGATTACCAACTGGAAGAAGATTGATGCGTCTGAAGATAAAGAAATAGATCCCACCTTGTACAAGCAGCTCATAGGGTCTGTGATGTATCTGGTCAATACTAGGCCAAACATTTGTTACGTTATCAACACCCTCAGTCAGTTCATGGTGGAACCGAAGAGGGCACACTGGGCAACAGCCAAGCATGTTCTTAGATATATACAAGGAACAATCGAGCATGGATTAATGTACACCCGAGGCAATGATATTAGGATGAGTGCGTTCACTAATGCAGAGTGGGCTGGAAGTTCAGTAGATCGGAAAACTACCACTGGGTATTGTTTCAACATTGGATCAGGAATGATCTCCCGGTGTAGTAGGAAACAAAAATCTGTAGCTCTGAGCTCAGCTAAAGCTGAATATATGGCATCTAGCACAACATCGTGTGAAGCCATATGACTTAGGATGTTGCTTGTGAATCTGTTCAGGAGAAGGATGGAAGCGACCAATATTTTGTGTGATAATCAGAGTTGCATCACGCTGTCTGAGAATCCAGTTTTTCATGATCGGTCGAAGCACATTGACTTCAGGTGTCACTTTATCAGAGTCTGTGTCCAACGAGGGGCAGTACTGTTATAGTACACTCTGACAGGAGAACAGGTGGCAAGCATTCTCACCAAGGCTCTAGGAAGAACAAAGTTTTTTTATTTCAAGGAGAAGATGGGGATGATTGAGAATCAGATTCAGTAGCAAAAACGAATGGTGCAATTCTTAAGAGGGACCTGCAGTGCAGCAGTTAGCAATGACAGTGCTATGGGTAGCATGATGCAACATATTGAGAGGGAGTTGCAGTACAAATGTAGCAGTGTCATGGGCAACAATACATATTGCAGCAGCGCAGTGGATGAGGGGTAGCAGGCCGAGCATCAACAACATAGAGGACCGATGTCGTGGATCAGTGTGATGCTTTTGCTGGGAAGTATTGCTAGAGCACATTCCTCGCTAAGAGGGAGTGTTGATTTTTGGGTAGCATCGGATGTGCTCTAGCTCCAAAATTTCGTGGAGGAGCTAAAACACATGAGATCTTCAAGACCCAGAAATCGTTTGGTGAAATTCTACTCGGATTGTATTTTATTAAAATAATTAATATTTTTAATGGGGTTCCTAAGTCTAAACTTAAGAAAATTAAAATATTAATGGGTATTAATGAAAATACGGGTGAGAAGCTTCGAAGGGATGAGGATCAAGTCTAATTTAATCTTAGTCGTTGATTAGAGATTAGATCATGGTCGTTGATATCTCAACAGGAAAAGTATAAAGGAAGACTTGAGAGTCATTTGGAGACACACCAGGCAAATAATAAGTAACTCGAGGGAAATCGATTCTCAAGGAGTAAGAGTTCGATTTCAGAGAGAGAGTTGCATGGTGAAGGAAGAGGAGGGTATTAGCATCAGTCGAAGACTGAAGTGGAGGGGACGTAGACGTGACATAGTGGAGGCTAGAGGGTCTTTTAGGTGTCAGAATTTTTCCAAAGGGTGGAGGAAAATTATCTCAATTGTTTTCTCAGAGGTTTCTCAATGTTTTGCAAATCATTCCTTGTAAAGAGATTGTTGCTGAAGAATAATAAATAAACCCTCATTTTTTGCATTGATTTTCCCGCATTGTGTTTTTACTTAAAATAACTGTGTTGATGTGATTGATTCTTGTGCTTGTATTTCACTGTTCTTTTCTCTATGCTATTATGTGACAACTGTAGTGGAATTTACTTTGATGTTTACTGAAGGGTTTTGTAAATAACTTATTGTGGAAAATAAGTAGGAGAAATAAATCAGTTACTGCAGTACAATTTCGTATTTGAAATTTTCACAACAAGTTGGTGCATCTGTTCAGCTGATTGCTGATAAAACCTAGGGCATTAGGGCGTCCTTTCAATGGGTGCTAGAGAAGAATGCTTTTCTAGAGTTCTAGGGAGTTGTAGCTTTCTTTTCAGTTGGAGCCAGTGTTGCAGGAAATGTCCCCCCCCGATCTAAACCCCGATCCCCAATCCGTACGAATGTGTGGGGGAAGCGCCGTACGAAACGCATTTCAGACTGATAAACATGCTTCCTGGAAATTCCAGAAGCGTGTGATCGAAACGCGTTTCGTACGGCGCTTCGGCCGTACGAAGCGTACGGATCGCAAGCGATTCCGTTCACGCTTCCTCCATTTCTGTCGTGCAGCCAAAAACACACCGTTTTTATTTTTATTTTTTATTTTTTGGCATTTTGAGTTGTTAGGGGTGGGTCCACCTTGGGTTATGGTGAGGAATGAAGGGATTTAAAACCCCATTCATCTCTCATTTTCTCACTTTGAGTTTATGAGAGTTGGAGAGGAGAAGAGAGGAAAAGAGAGGAGAGCTTGGAGGAGTGAAGGAGGAGGAGAAGAGAGGAGAGCTTGGAGGAGTGAAGGAGGAGGAGCTTGGAGGACTTCCATCTACAAGAGCTAAAGAGGTAAGTGCAAACCCCAAACTCCCTTGTTTTTTTGACATTTTTTTTTTGTATTTTTCTCCTCCTTCACCTACTCTTTCCCATTGTTTCTACTTGCTCATTTAATCTATATCCATCTTCCAAGATGGTGTTCTTTTGGCTTCTATGTATCATTCCACTTTTGGTTTTAATGATGGCAAGGGGGAGTAGGAATAGAAGGGAAGAAGCACAAGAGGACAGTGGTCCCAATCCCAGTATGAGTGACCCAATGTATGATGAGGAGGAAGGGTTTGAAGAGGAAAGGGATGAAGTTGAACCTGAAGGGGAAACCGAAACTCTAGAGGGGAAAGTTGCATTAACACCCTTGTGGAAATATGTGACCAAACTTGAAGGGGGAAAGGGTGGTGGAAGCTACAAATTTTTGTGCCCTCATGGTTGTCATGGAGGAAAACCATTTAGTGGTTCATATACCCATGTGAGGAGGCATCTTTGTGAGGTGATGGACAATGATGATAAAAAGGGTGTTGTGGGGATACAAATTTGCCCAAACATTTCATTTGAACAAAGAAGAAAATACATCCAAATAGAGGAGGTTGCACAACAAAAAAGCAAGAAACAAAAAACTCATTTTGAATCAAGTGCAACCTCTAGATTTGGCAACTCATCTCCTCATGGTACTTTTGGAAGCTCTGGAGATAAAAGAACAATAGGGGATTTCCTTAATGTTCTAGGAGTGATGATGTGGATGGAAAGATAGTCTGATTTCTTTGTGCTTGCGGTGTACCATTCAATGTGCTTCGCTCTCCCTATTGGCATGAAATGGTAAAGGCCATCAATGAAGCCCGAAAAGGACACAAGTCCCCCAACTATGAGAAAGCTAGAACAATGTTATTAGAAAGAGAAAAAGCAAAGGTTCAAAGAGCTTTGATGCATTTTACAAATGAGTGGGTAGATTGTGGGGTATCCATTGTATCAGATGGGTGGACAAATATTAGAAACCAACATTTGATAAATGTTCTTGGTGTTTCTGTTAGTGGTGCAGTATTTATTACATGTCATGACTCCTCCTGCATCAGTGCATCTTCCCAAAACATTGCAGATCTCCTATTGCAATCAATCAAAGATGTTGGTCCGAATAATGTGGTTCAAGTGATCACAGATAATGCAGCAAATTGTAAGGCAGTAGGAAAAATTATTGAGCGTACTCATCCACACATCTTTTGGTCTGGGTGCCTGGTTCACACATTGAACCTTTTGATGCATGATATTGTGAAGCATAAATAATGTGGGTGGATTAATGAGCTTTATAGGAGAGAGAAGCAACTCATTAAATTCATCACAGGGCATACAAGGGTAAACTACTTCTATGGCACTTACTCCAAGTTGTAGTTGCTTAAACTTGCAAAGACAAGATTTTCCAGTTATTACCTCACCTTTAGGCGACTAGTGAAGGTGAGACAAGCTTTAACTAATATGGTGTGTGCTGAAACATGGGATGAAATTAACACTGATAGAGATGGTGCTAATGCAGCCAAGGACACTATTCTTGACATGTACTTTTGGTCACAGGTTAAATATGTTTTGCAATTCACCAAACTAATTTATTACATGATCAAGTTTGGAGATTCAGATCGACCAATAATTGGGGAGGTGTATGAGCAAATGGATAATATGTTGGGGCAGAATAAAGACATTGCTGAGCCTAGAGATATCACCTTGTACAATTATATTCGTTCAGAGGTGGAAAACCGATGGGAAATGCTAAATATTCCATTGTATGCATTAGCATATGTTTTGACACCTAAATACTATCATCCATCATGGATTTCAACACTAACACCTGGGGGGGAAGCAGGAGAAAACCACACCAAGATCAAGAGGTTCACAAAAAATATATGATTGCATTGAGTAAATTAGTCCCAGATGAGGAGGAGGTTGCCATGGTACGGAGACAGTTGAGCAACTATACGCTTAACGTGGGTCCATTTGGGAGCATGCATGCAATTAGAGATCGAGAGACTTTTTCTTCTCTTGAGTGGTGGAACATGCATGGAGGGGCTACTCTACTTCTACAGACTTTGGCATTGTGGGTGCTATCACAGGTGGTAAACACTACTTCTGTAGAGAGGTGTTGGAGCTCTTATTCTTTCATCCACAGTGTTAAAAGGAACAGGTTGAGTTTAGACCGGGCAGAGAACTTGCTTTATGTTCATTACAACTTGCGATTGTTGTCCCATTACTGAGATGATGCAAAGACTAATAAAGACCTGTTGATTTGGGACAAGAATCCATAGGAGCCCAATTTGGAGGATGGAGTGTTGCGATTAGAGCAATTAAAGGATGCTCTTATCTAGGTATGTCCATTGTGGTATGAATTTTTCTTATAAAGCATTTCTCTAATTCATGTTTTTAATTTTTTTTGTTAACTAGTGTTTTTTTTTTGTATGAATTTTTTGAGCGGTTCCAAGATGATGATGATCGTGTTGAGATGCCACCCCCATCTAGTCCCTTGGTTCCTAGGTTCCATGGTTCAACACCAATAGCGGGGGGTCGTCTTCATCAGTTTCACTGCCACAACTTCCACATGCACCATCTTCTTCATTGCGACCATGTGGAGGCCTGCCGCCACGTTCTCTTCGTGATGGAAGGAGGAGAGATTAGTAGATATATTCACAATTTACTACTTTTGTCATAGATTAATCATTAGACTTGTAGGCTTGTGAATTTGAACCTTTTTTGTCTTGGCGGTGACCAAGTGACATATTTTGTAAACATTATTATTTGAATTTTGGACATGACAAATGTTGACAGTTGCTCACTTGCTAGATAAATCATAATATGCTCTATGTTTTATGTTTTATAATATGCTTAAAATTTGATGTATGTTTGTAATTGCTAGAATATAGATGGTTGATGTTCGAATAATTAATCATTGATGTACATACTAGTAACTACAATGGAATCATGGATGCCATATCTATCTTGATTTATGCTTTCATGTCTTCTAAAACTAATATGGTATTTGGGATGTTTGTTTTGAGTATAAATGCAAATATATATATATATATATATATATATATATAGCAGATGCTTCTCTTCCTAGATTTTTGGAAAATGACACTTCTGCGTCCCTGCTTCCAAAAAACGTCCCTGTTTCGTCCCCGCTTCATGCAACATTGGTTGGAGCTAAAGATGTAAAGAACATATTAGAAAAGCATTCGGTGGTTTTTGACCTGGAGGGGGTTTTCCACCTAAAAGCCTTTGTGTTCATTGTTGTTGATTTTAGATAACAATGTTATGTTCTATGCTTCAGCGTAATTTACTTCAATGTTCCTTATAAGCCCTGAAAATTTCCAATTATTTTCAATAGCAATCACATTAAATTATACACATTGACAGTAAATGTAGATAGAACATAAAAACATATGCAAAAGACAAGCCAAGACAAGAGGACACAAGATGTGGCAGATGCCAGTGGAGGAACCCTTTGATCAAATATTCTTATTATTCTTCAATAGTTCAGCAGAGAGAGAGAGAGTACAAATATCAGAATTACATGTCCAAAACAATTCTGCCAAATCAGCGGTCAAATCAATAGTCAATGCAACCTGAACAAAAAGGTCAACGGTGGTCAAAGCTGCCCCAAAAGGTCGTCCAACTAGCTTGGTCAACAACAGAAGAATGCGGCCAGCCAAGGGAGTCAAAGTCAACCCAAAAGCATCTCGGTCAACCCAGTCAAAGTTTGCTGTAATTATGCAGTCAAAGCAAAAAGTCAATGTTGCAGTCAACACAGTGAAATAATCCTCAATCACCTCGAAATTCGTGCCAAAGGATGCGGCCTGCAAAAATCAAAATTTTTCCCACAAAACCGAAGTCAACGCTGGTCAAATACTCTAATTCAACGTTGGTCAACGCATGCCCGAATCTTTGAAATTTTCGGCCTTCAAAACCAATCAAGAAATCTGTCTTCTTCCACACGTGCAAAGTAGAGAGACTCCAAGTTGTACGAACCAATCAAGAGAGGAGAGAGAAGATGATGTGATGAGTTGAGATGATGTCCAAATGAGAGAAGGGTCACTTCTATTTATACACTTCATTGAGGGTGAGGAGACACATCTATTGGGCTTCATGAACCTACATTTGACTAAGGCCAACCCTGACAATTTTTCCATGAGAATGAATAAATTCAAAGTTCCATTTCTACTTGTCAGAATGAGATGATCTTTATATCAAAATTGTACCTCTCGAAAAGAGGAATCCAATGCAATAATCATCTCCATCATATGAGCTGTCCTAATGTGGAAGTTGGCCTTAGTTGCCAATTTTAACACTTCCTCTCAACTAGGGAGAATTCCACCTACCAATCCATCTGTCATCATGCCATATTGTCATCCTGTACTATCCTTGTAATCACTGCCCTGCTCTTCTCTGTTGAACCATGAAGAAATAATGAAGAAGAGGTGATCGAGAGTGAGTCATAGGATCATACCACTCTCCACTGACTAAAGTCAGTCCTTGATCCCAGATCAAGTTGTTGAACACAATGCATCCTAGTCATAGGGAGTACGACAATACACAATGCGTCCATCCGTAGTGTTGTGGCCCCTAACCATCTTTTCCCAACTCATTGGCCAGATGAGAGGTACTTCCCATGAGTCTCGAACTCTATGGGTAGGATATGTGCTGGGGAATTGGCAGGAGAATGTGAACCACTCATCCTGCTCATATGCCATAGGAGAAGGTGAACCACTCATCCTATGCATATGTCAATCGTAGGGGAAGGTGAACCACTCACCCTACATACATGTGTCCGGGTAGGTGAAGGTGAACTACTCACCCTACACACATGTCAACCATAATGGGGTATCATAGGGGAAGGTGAACCACACCCTGTATCTAGCACACCACTAGGGGAAGGTGAACCACTCACCCTATTGTCGCTCATAGCTCCAAGAAGTAACCCAAGCCCCCAAGAGCTCCCAGAGCTCAGTGTCCAACTCATACGGGACCCTCATAGGAGGGTCGTTCCATGACTACAAGTCTTTCTCAAAAGGTTAAGAATTTGACCTTCCCCAATGGTTTCGTGAGAATGTCGATGACCTGCCCATCTGTTTTAATGTGTTGGAGCCTTTTTTCTCCCCGTTGTACCATTTCCTGGATAAAGTGGTACCTGATATCAATGTGCTTGGAGTGGTGGTGGAACACGAGATTCTCTGATAGGCGAATCCCACTCTGGTTGTTGCGGAAGATCACGGTGGTATCCAACACATGCTCGAATAGCTCACTGAAGAGCTTCCTCAACCAAACAACTTCACAACAGGCCATACTTGCAACAACTTATTCAACCTTAGCGGTGCTCAAAGCAACCGATTTCTGCTTCTTGCTCATCCATGATATTGAAGCAGACCCAAAGAGAAGCAACATCCAGACGTGCTCTTACGACACACCACACTGCCAGCCCAGTTAGCATATGAATATCCATGTAGCCTCAGATTCCCGACAGTGTATCTCAGTCCATAATTGATTGTGCCTCAAAGATATCTCAAGAGATTCTTGGCAGCAATCCAATGAATATGATGAGGTTCGACCATATATTGACTCAACGTGTTCATAGCGAAGCATATGTCAGGGCAATAGTTGACCAAAAACATCAGGGTCCCCACAAGTTGACAATACTCGGTACGGTTTGCTAATTCGTGCCCAACAACACTTCCACATAGCTTCTTAAAGTTGAGTTCCATCGGAGTAGTCACAGACTTGCAGTCCACCATCCCACATCTCTGAAGTAGCTTCACAATGTATTTTCCTTGAGAAAGGAAAATCTCACCTGGCTTTTGGCAGACCTCCAGCCCTAGGAAATAATGCATCAGTCCTAGGTCCTTCATCTCGAATTCAAAATCCAACTCCCTCTTGCATTGATAAATGAGAGGGTCATCACCTATCAGAAAGAGATCATCCACATAAAGGACCAAAATGGGAGGTTTGTCCTTTTCAACCTTAAAGTATAGGTTCAGGTCAGCATCACTCCTAGTGAATCCCAACTTCATAAGATAGCTATCGATCCTCTCATACCAAGCCCTAGGGGCTTGCTTCAACCCATAGAGGTCTTTCTTCAACCTACATACATACATGTTTCTTACGATCTTGAACCTCGAACCCCTCGGGTTGTTCCACATATACTTCCTCCTTAAGCGAACCATTTGAGAAGGCAGTTTTGACATCCATCTGGTGTAGCTTCCATCTTTGCGAAGCAACAAGGGCTATAATTGAACAGATGGTGGTATATCGGGCAACCGATGCAAATATCTCATCGTATTCTACTCCTTCCTTTTGAGAGAAGCCTCAAGCTACAAATTTGGCCTTGAATTTCTCAGCACTCCAATCAGCTCCATGTTTGATCTTGTAGAGCCATCTCGAAGTGACCACTGACTTGTCCTTGGGTTTAGGAACCACATCCTAGACATAATTCTTCATGATCAACTCATATTCCTTGTTCATTGCATCCTTCCAAACTTGTTGCTTCACGACTTCTTCGAATGTTCAAGGCTTAGATTGTACAATGGTACTCATGTCAGCTAGGTACCCTTAGTACCTGTTTGGCTTCTTGCTTTCACGAAATGCCCCCCTTGGTGCAATATGTTTCTCAACATCTCCAAGAGTATCTTTGAGCCACAAAGGTCTTTTCCTTGAAGTAGTGGGCTCACTAGGAGGTGGATCAATGGGATCCATCGGACCTTCAACATCGAGCATTGGTTCATCAGACAGAGGTTCATCCTACTTTTTTGCATCGACATCATCATTGTCCTTCCTAGGAATAGGAAGATCTCAGATGTGTCTAAGAGAATAATCTTCTTTGAAAGTGATATCATGACTTAATTCCACTTCCCTTTGACTAGGCACATAGATTCTATATGCCTTTGAAGTTTCACTATAGCCCACGAACGTTCGTTTCTTCCCATATGCATCTAGTTTGTTTCTTTTCGCTTTCGGCACATGAAAATATACGAGACAACCAAAAATACTAAAATGAGAAACATCAGGTTTCTTACCGATGAAAACTTCTTCAGGTGTCTTGAAGTCGAAAGATTGATATGGGCATTGGTTTTGGACATACACAATGGTGTTGGCAACTTCTCCCATAATAACTTCAGAAGATCTTGGCCATGAAGCATGGCACGAGTAGCTTCTATGATAGTACAATTCTTCCTTTCGGCAACACCATTTTTTTCAGGAGTATATGCAGTAGTGGTCTCTCCCTTAATGCCAACTTCTCTACAATAGTCTTTGAATTCATTAGACTCATAATCGGTTGCATTATCAGTCCTCAATATTGTGATCTTCTTCCCTATTTGATTCTCGACCAAGGCTTTGAAAGAGTGGAACCATTTGAATACTTCATCCTTCTTTAAGAAATAAATCCATGTTTTGTGAGAGAAGTCATCCACAAAAATAACATAGTATAAATATCCACCTAAAGATGTCACGGGAAACATATCTGATAGATCAAAATGGACCAATTGTAGAATATCAGTGCTTTGAGTTTCACTTGAGGGGAATGGCCCCCTTGTATGTTTTCTAGCTTCACATCCCTGATAAACACCTTCATGATTCAAGTTGAATTCGAGCATCCATGTGACCATCTTTCTTACATTGGGTAAGGATTTGAAATGAAGGTGAGCAAATCTCTGGTGCCATAATTTGGATTGAAGAGAAGTATCACAAGTCATTGCTCCCAACAAACTTCTTCCAACCTGATGAAGACCTTCAACCCTGAATCCAAGAGTGAATGTATCTCTTGGGTTCCTTTTCCAAACACGAACCTTCTCATCAATAAATGTCACCTTGAAACCTTTATCTTCCATCGCAGAAATACTAAATAGAAACCAAGTTCTTTTTCAGATCAGGTACATATAGCACTTCTTGTAAGTGGAGGGTTTGACCTTGATTTAAGTGAAGAGTAACGGTCCCAATTCCTTTCACGGGATAAGTGGCATTATCCCCAAGTATAATTTCCATATTCGTGTTCTTTTCAACCAAGTTTGAGAGGGCCTCGTTGTACCCAGTGAAGTGCCTTGAGGCACCACTATCAATTAACCAATGATCCAATGTATCTAGAGGAGAGGCGGTGGAGAGGGCAGAAATAAGATAAAAATCCTTTTGCTTTACACCAACATTAACTTCTTCATACCTGGAGTTTCTCGACTTCTTGGGAGGACAACCATTTCCATTTCGAGCAGCGGGAGCATTCCTCTTTCCTCTGTTATTGAACCTGTTGTTCCTTTGATTGCCATTGCCTTTGAAGTTGTTGTTATTGTTGTCATCATCTCTTGGAGTATCCATTTTATGAGTACACTCTCTAGCGAAGTGGCCAAACCTGTTGCAATTGAAGCACCTTCCTTTTCTTCCTTCTTTGAATCTCAGCTTGAACCCTTGACCTTGATTCCTTGGACCAACATTGTTCCGTCTTAGAATGAGTGGAGAAGGCAGTAGGATTGTTTCCATTTGAGGGCTTGTCTCTTTCTATCATCCTTATTTCTTCTTGAGTGCATCTGGCCAATAATTCATCAAATCCCGAAATCCTGTCATTGTTGAGAATGGTAGTGTTGAACACATCCCAATCTCTTGTAAGACCTCCAAGTGCAATAAGAGAGAGCTCCCTGTCACCAGTGACTTTTCCAATAGATAGGAGATCATTTTTTGATCTCGGTAATCCTCATGAAGTAGGATTGGATGGATTCTCCTCTATCCATCTTGATATCTTTCAACTTATTCATGAGAAAGAGAACTTGATTTGCGCATTATTTACTTTGAACATCCCAACCAAATTTTCATACATCTCCTTAGATGATTCCAAATCAGAAATATAGGCAACCAAAGGCTTATGAATAGAATCAACAATAATTTTCTTAGCTTTAACCTCACCTTTCTTGTACTTTGTTTGTGCAACAACGGATGCATTTGAAGGAGGCTCTGCGATTCTTCCTTTTACATAGTCCATGGCATCATTTTCTTCCACTCTCTAGCGAAGTGGCCAAACCTGTTGCAATTGAAGCACCTTCCTTTTCTTCCTTCTTTGAATCTCAGCTTGAACCCTTGACCTTGATTCCTTGGGCCAACATTGTTCCGTCTCTTAGAATGAGTGGAGAAGGCAGTAGGATTGTTTCCATTTGAGGGCTTGTCTCTTTCCATCATCCTTATTTCTTCTTGAGTGCATCTGGCCAATAATTCATCAAATCCTGAAATCCTGTCATTGTTTAGAATGGTAGTGTTGAACACATCCCAATCTCTTGTGAGACCTCCAAGTGCAATATAAGAGAGCTCCCTGTCACCAGTGACTTTTCCAATAGATAGGAGATCATTTTTTGATCTTGGTAATCCTCATTAATTAGAACTGGATGGATTCTCCTCTATCCATCTTGATATCTTTCAACTTATTCTTGAGAAAGAGAACTTGATTTGCGCATTATTTACTTTGAACATCCCAACCAAATTTTCATACATCTCCTTAGATGATTCCAAATCAGAAATATAGGCAGCAAAGGCTTATGAATAGAATCAACAATAATTTTCTTAGCTTTAACCTCACCTTTCTTGTACTTTGTTTGTGCAACAACGGATGCATTTGAAGGAGGCTCTGCGATTCTTCCTTTTACATAGTCCATGGCATCATTTTCTTCCAACGTCAAATCTAGATTCATCTTCCATGCATGATAGTCGGATTTGTCCTTAAGCTTGTCCTCGTATTTGAAGAAAGATGTAATCATCATTAGGACTAGTTCCGAGTCCTTGTCCAACAACTCCGATTAGTGATTTCTTTTCTTCACTCTTACTTGGGCTTTGTCTTCCCCTGAGCTCTGGTACCATGTTAATTTTAGATAACAATGGTATATTCTATGCTTCAGCACAATTTACTTCAATGTTCCTTATCGACCCAATTACAATTTCCAATTATCTTCAGTAGCAATCACATTAACTTATACACATTAACAGTAAATGTAGATAGAACATAGAAACATATGCATAAGACAAACCAAGACAAGAGACACAAGATGTGGCAGATGCCAAGGACAAACCCCAATGTGGGTAAACCCTTTGATCAAATCTTCTTATTATTCTTCAATAGTTCAGCAAAGAGAGAGAGAGTACAAATATCAGAATTACATGCCCAAAACAGTCCTATCAAATCAGTAGTCAATGCAGCCCTAACCAAAAAGTCAACGGTGGTCAAAGCTGCGCCAAAAGGTCCTCCAAGCAACTCAGTCAACAACAGAAGAATGTGGCCAGCCAAGGGAGTCAAAGTCAACCCAAAATCAGCTCGGTCAACCTAGTTAAAGTCTGCTATAATTCTGTGGTCAAACCAGAAAGTGAACACTACAGTCAACACAATCAAACAATCCTCAATCACCTCGAAATTTGTGCCAAAAAATGCGGCTTGCAAAAATCGGAATTATGCCCATAAAACGAAGTCAACATTAGTCAAATACTCCAAGTCAACGCTGGTTAATGCATGCCCTAAGCTCTGAAATTTTCGCCTTCAAAACTAGTCCAAAAATCTATCCTCTTCCACAAGTGTGTAGTAGAGAGTCTCCAAGTTGTACGAACCAATCAAGAGAGGAGAGAGAAGATGATGTGATGAGTTGAGATGATGTCCAAATGAGAGAAGGGTCACTTCTATTTATACACTTCGTTGAGGGTGAGGAGACACATCTATTCGGCTTCATGAGCCTATATTTGACTGAGGCCGACCTTGACAATTTGTCCATGAGAATGAATAAATTCAAAATTCCATTTCTTCTTGCCAGAATGAGATGATCTTTGCATCAAAATTGTACCTCTCGAAAAGAGGAATCCAATGCAATAATCATTTCCATCATATGAGTTGTCCTAAGGTGGAAGTTGGCCCTAGTTGCCAATTTTAACAATTGTGTACTATTTATTTAATGTTTTGAATATTGCTAAAGAATAACTAATGCTCTGAAAAGATTAACAAGTTACTAATTGCTAAGAAATACTGATTCATCCCCCTCTTAGTATTTCCAACATATCACAACCATACAAAAATGAACACAAAATAGAGGCTCCAAGTCAGTGAAAAACCCCTCCAACGAGAAAACCCAGAAATAACTTCTCTTCTTATAGAATCAATTCGAAGGAGACTTCCAAGACCAAAACCTAGACCAAAGCTACCGCCAAGAACCAAGCCAACCTTTAATCATCCTTCCACATCACAAGACAAAAGCAATGAAACAATATTCTTCAAAAGCAAAGCTCTTCAGGCCTTTTGGTTCCCCAAGAAGAATCTGCCACTATTCCTGCAACCTTCGGACCAGAGTTATGCCTAGAAACCCTAGGTTTCTCACATGTGTGAGTTGAAGTAGGAAGATTTCAGATCTCCGAAACCTTTTAGGGTTTCTTCCCTTCTTCGCTAGCCTTATCCTTGTTCTTCTAAGACTTTTGCTCTCCTTTCTAATTGCATATCATATCCAAGAGATGTATGTGTGATGTGTGTCTAAAGAGGTCAAACTTTCATCTTTTCATAGCTTCCCAAGAGGCTTGAATAGCCCTCTTTAGGCTAACTTCTCCTTGCCCGGCCAACTTGGTCTTGGGAGCCTTTTAGACACTTCTAAATTCAAAATAATTTTCCTTTTCTTGATACAAGTCCCCGAAAGGGTCTTTTACAATGTGACAATGACTCTTTGACTCATGAATACCCTCGAAGCATTCAATGGATGCTTGACCTAATGACAAAGTGACTTGAGCATGAAACCCATGCTTTACAAAAATCATTTTCTTTCTTCTTTTGACAGATACATAAGAACTACATCAGGACATGAGTCAAATGACAATTATGAAGACCGAAACTAGTTACATTTCCAACACTCCCTCTTAACTAGGGAGGTATTCATAATTGTCCAACTGGTACAAGGACAATACTCCCTTTGAAAAGTTCTTATAAGAAGAGTCAAATTGATAAGTCATCCATAAGCATCAACATTATGATCAACCAACACTGTCTTTGAGGCCTAACTAGACAAGCTTTACTTCATTCAAGAACATTATGATGGGAGGCTTTACATGTGATACCTCACTACCTCTACAAGGCACATACCCCATCCGAATGTCCACAAGGTATGTCCTTTTAGGACTATTCTTATCTTGGATTTCCAATCTTAAATCCTCAAAGAATATTTGTCCTCTTCGAACACTCTTGTCTTGGACACCTGTCCTATCCTCAAAGAGTGTCGGTCGCTTTCCTTTCTTGGATGTTCTATCCTCATGGAAATCTCAGATGCATATCCAATCCTCCACTATTCTTTCTTCAAGTCCTTCACTTAGACTTATGACTGTTAGTCCTGGTCAAGTGCATGACACATGAAGAAAAGAATGTACATGTGATGTCCAACATCACTCCCTCTCAACCAGCGAGGATATCTCTATTCTCCTTTTAAATTGAGAATAGATCCTTGCTCCTATTCAGGGAGACT
Organism: Pinus tabuliformis; assembly: GCA_031772625.1. NCBI lineage: Eukaryota > Viridiplantae > Streptophyta > Pinopsida > Pinales > Pinaceae > Pinus > Pinus tabuliformis. Next base: position 744,478,652 of record CM062816.1, on the reverse strand, counting down.
CATTTACTCCCTCTCAAATCCAGAGGATATTCTTGACTTCCTTTTCTATTAGAGAAGTCATAACCATAAGCTCTCATGCTTGTTTCCATATCTCATGCTTGTTTCCATACTTGTTCTACATGGCTCCCTCTTTCCTTCGCATCTCATTGTATCGAGCTTCTTTCCTTCCTAGGTATCATGGAGCCATCTTCTTCCCTCAATCTTGTGACATGTACCAGGTCATCAATTTTTACACATCACTTCTTGTCAATGAAGAAAGTGATATCTTTGATTGTAGTACAAACTTTGACCTTCAGGTTATCTTCTCGTACTGCTATCTTTGAATCCCAAGATGAGTACATCTTGACTTTACAGTTGCCAGGTATCACATATTGAGCTTCCCTCAATATTCTTCTTGTATTTCATCCATATAGTTGAACTTGCCTCAACTATCATCATGTATTCCTGCAACATCCTTCCAGGTAGCAACACAATATGTTAACCAGATAACCAATAATAATTGGTAACATCAGACTTACCTCATCGTGACAACTTTCTCATCATTAACATCTTCAAGGTCCATCTCCACATGAATCTTCCTTCATGCATCAGAATGCCCAAGGATCGAACTCAATTACCAAGTTACCCTTTTCTTTCAGAGATTATACTAGATGCTGATCACTAATACACACACACACACACACACACATATATATATCCAGTGAGAAAGTCTTAGTATTCTATCCATTCTAGAGTAAGTCAACTTCATCTTCATAGGCATCATAGAACCAAATAAAAGATTCACTATGCATAATTTATGACCAACTTTTATTACAGGATTATTTGAATCCTACCCAAAAGTTACTTTAAACATGCATTCTTAATCTTTCACACAATCAACTCGCTATATGTATTCCATAAGAAGTTTGCAACTTGATCAACTGCACTCCTTCATCCCTTTAAGAATATTGTTTCCAAACAAATGGAATATGTACTAGTCCTTGTCATAATGCTTTTTCCAAGAACCTCCTAAGTGATGGTTCTTATAGGATCTTGAGGATCCATCTTAGCAAAATAACTACCTCTGATATAATGTTAGACAATATATAGATGAACATTATGCAAAAGGGTCTCAAACTTCTCATTCTTGAATCTTGAAAGTCCAAATGATTCTTACAAAGCAATTCAAGTAGACTCTAAATATGCTACTATCACGTGCTTCTATCCATGATGCCATACCAAAACAAGATTCTTCTAGAAAATACAACGATGCGTGCTTACTCCTTTAATGAAATTGTTAGCATCAATTCGTTCAGGGTCCTTATAGTTCTTTCCCTCCATCATGCTCATCATTAACAAGCACAAGTACTAGTTTGCTTAGCCATCCTTCTCATTTTGCTTCCTTCATTATGTACCTGCAATATTCACCGACAAGTACAACCAAGCAAAAATATACAAATACAAGAGCATGATATCAATTTTGACGATGTACGGTTTCTATGGATTTCTTAGAAGGTATATTCCTAGGGTTCTTAAACACAAACCCTAAAGTCCTTGATATTTCCCTTGGAGACATCAACCCTTAGGGTTTTAATGTCATATACTAGGGATTATCCAATTCCACCCTCGCTAGGGTTTACCATATACCTTAGATCTTTTCTTGCAAACCCTAGATATCAAGAGCAAGGGCTTCTATGAGGGAACAAGTCAATTAGGGTTTTTCACTTAATTAGGGCTTTCTAATCCAAGTCCTATCTAGGGTTCATGAACCCTAGATACTAAAACCTTCAATGCCTATAAACTCTAGATTTAGTCATACAAAGCATGTTAGGAAACCCTAATTACTTAACAAACCATTTATAACTTGAAGTGTACATAAAACAATTTTGTACATACCTCATTCAAAAATTCAATGACTCATTCTTTCAACAAAGGTTCCCATACCTTCTGTCCTGAAGAGCTTACTGCATATAGCTTAGTCAATTTTCTGTATTCAAAGGTTCACTTCAATTGTAGGCTTGCTTCAAATAATCCCAAGATTCTTGGCAAGAATCTTTCAAAATGCTCTTCCCAAGGTATCTAACTGTTGCTCCTCTTGAATTTGGGTAGGTATATGCAACATATGCTATTACAAATCCTCAAACTACAACTCCTGTCTTCAAACGAACTTTGAATAGGATACCACACTTCTTCCTTACTTTGCAAGAAGTCTGGTACCTCTATCAATTCTTTTGAAGCTACTGAAATTTTCACTGTGCTCTTGGCCCTCAAACTAGGGCTTCAAGTAAGCACAAAAATAATCCTTTTACTTCTCCAAAAGGCGCTGACTAGTATCCTCTTCAAGATGCCACACTTTATTGAACTGTGGAACTACTTCTATCCTTTGGATTACTTTACAATTTTCGGTCTGAAGGTGACTTCAGCCCTATGGTTAGGGATTTGACAACCATTAAACATGCCTAAAATACCTTTAGAAAAATTGAAGCCTTTTTCTTTCCAAGGACACCTCTTTGCTGGCATAAAGGCCATTTCCAGGAGCTTTAATTTTGTGACTTCAGGTCTTGTCTTTCTTTGCAGGATCCTCGGCCTTTTATTACCTTCTCGAATTTCTGAGGTGAACTTTTTCGGCCTCTTCAAAACCCTTGGATTTATGTGCAGAACTTCAACCTCCTTTTCAGAGGTCTGCTCTATAAGATGGATGCTTAGAAAATGACTTTTTCTTGCTTGGATTTACTTCTGGATGGCTCGGTCTTCAAGACTAATGGTAGACAATCTATTCTTTTTGGCCCTTTTAGAGCAATGCAAAACCCTTCTAGTGATCTTCCAGCTGCCAAGACTCTTGACCTTAGTTCTGATACCATGTTGGAAAATCGATTAGGGAAACAATGTAATTTGACATTTTCTCACTTGACTGTTATTTGTGACATTATGTTCTTCTTCTGGATTATGCTTATGTTCTTATCATCAAATAAATGCCAAAACAATGAAGATTGCAGCCATACAACAATGAATATCACAGCCATACAAAAATGAACACAAGATATAGGCTCCAAGCCAGGGTAAAACCCCTCCAAGGGGAAAACCCAGAAATAACTTTTCTTCTTATAGAATCAATTCAAAGGAGACTTCCAAGACCAAAGCCTAGACCAGGGCTACCACCAATCATCATTCTCCATCACAAGGCAAGAGCAGTGAAACAATATTCTTCAAAAGCAAGGCTCTTCTAGCCTTTCAGTTCCCCAAGAAGAATCTGCCACTATTCCTGTAAGCTTTAAACCTAAGGTATGCCTAGAAACCCTAGGTTTCTCATACGTGTGAGATGAAGTAGGCAGATTTCAGATCTCCGAACCCTTTTAGGGTCTCTTCCCTTCCTCACTAGACTTATCCTTGCTCTTCTATGACTTTCACCCTCCTTTCTAATTGTGGATCGAATCCAAGAGATGTGTGTCTAATGAGGTCGAAGTGTCACCTCTTAATAGCTTTCCAAGAGGCTTGAATAGCCCTCTTTAGGCCGATTTCTCCTTGGCTGACCGACTTGGTTTTGGGAGCCTTCTAGACACTTCTAAATTCAAAATAATTTTCCTTTTCTTGATACAAGTGCCTGAAAGGGTCTTTGACTCTTTGACTCATGAATACCCTAAAAGCATTCAATGGCTGTTTGACCTAATGACAAAGTGACTTGAGCATGAAACCATGCTTTACAAAAATCATTTTCTTTCTTCTTTTGATAGATACAGAAGAATTAGATCATGACATGAGTCAAATGACAATTATGAGACTGAAACTAGTTACTTTTTCCAACAGTTTTCAACCAAAGTCAAATTTCATAACTTTTCTAATGTGAAAGTGTTTCTTATTCTCACCTTCCAGTTAGTGTAGTTTAAACTTTGTTCCCATCAGTGTCTCAGGGAACACAGGTCTGGGTAATGACATAGCGGTTGAAATTGGCTTTCTACAGTGGACACTCTCAACGGTTTAAATTGACTTGACAGTCTACACTCCCTGATGGAAATTTTATTTATTGAAGAAAAAAACTTTATACCAGTAGAGAAGTAACACTTTCAAGTCAACACAAAATCATATATCAAGTAATATAAAAGCACTTTAAGAACCTTAGGATAAAAAATTCATCATTTCTCCATAGAAATCCATCCCTCATGATCCCGTATAACAACCCATCGACATTTGTGCTGGTTATTCTTCTTCATTGGCTATTGGGGCAAAGAGCAATAGTGGGGTTTACAATCTTCCCGAGTGTGGTGGTGGCGTCCTCAGCATTCCCATCTACTTATGGACTTTTAGCTAGCGGTGACTTGCTAAGGCATATAATCCCAAGAAACGTTTTGATGGCTTCTTGTTGTATAACTCCAACAAACTCTGGTGACTTTTTTGTAAATTGCATCTTGTTTTAGATCAACATCTCTTCATCCGATGACTTCATTTAGGCGGGTCACAACATCAATAAACGTTTTCTGGGTGCTGAGGAACAGACTTCTCGGCATGCAATTTTTAATAGTTAGCACTGAACAGTTAACTCACATTGGGCTCAAAATGGATATCATCTTTCTTGACCCGCTTCTTCTCCAATAAATTTAGGCTTCTTCAACAGTGTCCTTTTGCAGGACGTCTTAAATCGCTCTAACACCTTATAAAAATGAAGTGAGTCTTCACCATAGTAATGAGCTGAGTCCGAATGCATAAGATTGTTCACTAATTGCTCTTACATTCAAATCAAAGATATCTAGTACATGTAGAATTGATTGGAGGAAAAACTTCCCACAAATCTGGTAACAACCAGAGACAAACATCTACAGTTCAGTGATTGAAAAGTAAACCTTAGCATCCTATAAATCAGCTAAATGGGAGGGGCAACATTGAGACAGTTACCTATTAACTAGCTAGCAGAAATCACTAACTGGAATGGGCATTAATTCTAGCACCCTTTTAGACAAGAATATAAAGAAAAGGTGAAAGAGAACACCCTCCTTTTACTACTCTCAAGGTAGAGAAAATCTGGGTGGTCATTTCATTACTTGAGATTGCTACATTGATACTAGTTCCGAGGACACAACCAATCCACAAGATATTGTGCCATTCAATGCTAGCAGGTCCAATATCAAGTACAGTTCTGCCTAGATATGCCATTTAGGCCTGGCATTCACAATAGAGATTTGATATCATTAAGTACACTCACATGCATTTCTCTCTAAGCAAGCCCATGTTTAGTAGCATTCAATTCCTTCGCTTTTAACATTATAAATAAACCTTATGATAATAATGTCTTCGGACATCAACCAAACATTCTATTACGGTGAGCAATAATCAATGACATTACAAGGCTTATTTTAGTATATCACAAGTGCATAGCCTTGCTTTTACACATAATGGAATTTCGGTTAATTACGTTGAAGATTCATAATTTGAGCTTGCACCTATAACATAGCAGTTGCCATGGGACATAGTTAGCTGATAAGCGGACATTTCAACAAAGATTATGGAGTGCTGAAAAATTATAACATATTATTTTCACCTAGGATGGACCAAGGTTCAACGAAAAATTAAATGGCATTCTATGACCCAATCAACTGTACTCTTAAGCCCCTTGAGGCTGGATATTTAAATTTTTGCATGGTCTAAAGTTATGCCTAACCTTAAATGAAGAGTGTTCTTAGTGTGTGCAGGGCATTACATGGGATAAGACTTTGCGCTTCTATTGGCCATGCCCAAGGAAATATTAAGAAGTGGAGTTCCCATGATTCTTTGCTATTCCTTCTCTTCTTGCATAGAGCAGCAGCTATTTCTATTTTTTTTCCATGGTTTACCTTTTGTGTTTTTCTCTACTCTTTTATCTTTATTTTAATTATTTTTGTTTAAAAATTTCCTTTGGCACCCCCACATTAGCATTATGGTTTGTACATTCTAGTTGCATTGACCTATCTTGGTTGTATATTAATATAATTTCTTTCATCCATTCATTCTAGTAAATGCATTTAAACTTTCCGAGGCTCTTTAATTTGATTTTTCGTGATATTCTTTAGAGCACTTAATCAGTTGGTTAAATGTAAGGGATTGTTGTGTAATTACAACCTCCAATGCCTGTGTTGCACTATATTGCAGTGATGTCAAGTTGGTTATCAAATCTCTTATTTAACACGTATTGTGTGTTTTCCACGAAGCATTGCTTTGAAGCTAACGTTACTCAGGCTATACAGTCATTGAAAACTTTAAAGTAAATACAGATGTATAAGAAGAGCACAACCTTCAAATGGTTGTCATAGGCGTAAATAAGTTGGCTTGTAAGGCCTGTTGTATCATACTTAACCCAGTCTGTGGATGGAAGCTACCCCGATTTTACGTATGGATATTCTGTAGTAGGATGTTTAGATAAAATAGATTCTTATGATCCCTGTCACGAATGAAATGAATAAAAAAATATTTCTTTCTTTAATCTATCTTTTTATCATCCTCATGATTTGTAGTTTGTCTGAAGGCCATATTGATAGCTTATAATTAAAACCCTCTTTCAGACTGATGAATCACTTGTATTGGATCGTGATAACATATCTAGGTGCTGTGTGAAATAACCTGCTCCAATTGTTTTGGCAGTTATGAAGTTCTTCTTACTTTGGACAAAAGAAAGTACAAGTATGGACCCGTATATTACTATTTCTTCAACACATTACTTATATGCCTGCTTGTTTTCAATATTTACTGGTGGGTTTTAATATACCGAGCGTTAGTCAAGCAGATAAAATCAAGAGGGAAGGTCGACGATGTGAGATCAGGTGGGTTAAACATTTGTAAAGTATTCGAACAGTGCACTCTGTTGTTGGGTGAGGTAAGCATTGACTATTATGTTAATATTGCAGATTCTGAAGATGAGGAGAAGGAAGACTAAAAAGGAGATGCAATTAAAGGGTTTTGGTATAAGGTATATTGGAAACCACTGCTTTGCTGACAATAAAGGTATAATCAGTTGCGAGGAGCCATAAGCATGTATATATGTCTCGTGGGCCTTGTATTGTGATGCTTGATTGTATTGTCCGGAATTTACAGCCCGGAAATATTTTACTTCTGAAGCTGCCCAAGGCTTTATTTATGTTCTTGACATCATATATAAATTGTACGTTGTAATTTTATATTGAGTATTGCTCCAGCTTATGTCTGGAAATGTATCCTTTTTAATGTCCTTTTGTTCAGTACTTAATCTTCATTATGTGTTCTGCTTCTTAGGAAATCTGAAAGCGAAATCATAGCAGTCTTTTGGTTGATAATGGAGATATGTTTATAAATTTTTTGGCCTCAAGGCTCAAATTGTTGTCGGTGTCTAATCTTCACTTTCTATTTTAACTTATTAAATATGCAGTTGTTTTCCCCTTGTCACCATTGGAATTCCTTGTTTTTTCACTAGGAGGTACATGGTCATGTTTATGAGAGGGGCCATCTATTATTTTTTTTCTTCCGTTCCACTTGTATGGTTTTTGTTAAACCAAGGCTGCTTGGAAGCGGGAGTGGGAACAACAATTTGCAGAGGCTTCCGGGTCCGGAGCGTTGTTTATATAATATATATTTTTATATATTTGATGCATGTATGTCAACAAATACATGTAGAATGATAAATTAGCTATAAAAAACATAAGAACATGGATTAAACCATATAACATCATTTATCTAGTAGGAGAAGTATTAACCACCTATGAAATCACTTTCACTGCCAATTTCACCAAAGGTCCACCGATGCCATACATTTCCCACCATTCAACATGATCCAATCCATTTCTATCATCGATTGCATACAAAGAACCAAACTTTCTAGTTTAACTAAAGTATTTGCGTAATTCTCCATGCAATCTAGCACACTCCTCCTTGCCAGGGACCAACTTTTTAATGCTAACATGTACCCCCTTTGTACGTCTGGGTTTGTATTGGGTTTTTCCTAACCCCACCCTTATGTTAATTTTTCTTAGGGTTATATTGTTCTTTTCTTTGATAATTGCATCCCATTATTTCCATATTCAATTCACCTCATAGCATCAAAACATTATTCAGATTTGCATCATTATTCAACAGCATACACAACTATATAGAAAGATCAATATCATCATCTATGCAACGGAACATAAGGGATCAATAGAAGAAAAACATTCACACATAGAGACACCAAGATTGGTCGAAGACCAAGACAAAACCCACTATGGGGAAAACCTTTTCAAACTCTTCTTCTTATTAGATAGTCATTAGATGATTCAACAAAGAGAAAGCACAATGATTCATATTGTGAAAATTTCATCGATAGTAACAACTGGAAATTATTCTTCTAATTGTTAATTTAATTTAACAATTTATTTGCCCATACAAACAACAAATAAGTCTCTATTGCAATTTTCACAAATAAACCACGGAAAAAAAAGAAATGTTGGAAATTGAGAAAATTCTTGCACACATGTACACACACACATTAAAGATGACACAATTATTTTCGGACAATTGTCCCTGGAAAAACCCAAATTGGGAAAACCGGTGTAGGGGCTGAGGGTTTTTATTATTATGCAACAGGGAAATCTGAGTACAATCTATGGATGCCCAACTGGCAATTCAAAATACAAGAAAATCTAGCCAAAATTGTATAAGGGAATTTCCCTTCTTCCACAAACAACCCTGACACAACTCTCCTTCAGAAAATTAGTCCTCCTAGACCCTCTGCATCAGCTTCTGCGCAGTGCTTGCGCAGACCCTATGACATTTGGCCTCTGAACTGCCTCTAATGAAGTCGTTTTTCCTGTCTCTACTAAGGAAATTTCTTCTCTAGCACTTTGGAACCTTTGTCCGACCTTTGGAATTGAAAACGATTTTTCCTCCAGCTAAATCAAGTTGCTATTTTGAAGCAATTGTGCAGTCCTCGACATTGCTTCTCTGGGAATAACTCGTTTTCCTTGCTGCTGCCTCTCCAGATATGAGAACTTCCTCTAGATCATTGTATTTGCTTTGATCTGTGGCTTTTCGGCAACAATTGTTGCTCTCTAGAAATCGATCTACCAGGGAAATCAAACTGTTGAAGTGTATTCTCTATCACCACATCGATCCCTTCTTATATCTTCTCGTTGGGACTCAACGACCAAGATAAATCTTAATCGATCGCTCAAATCATTTATGTATTGATCTGTGTGAGTTTTTAGAGAATTAATTAATTTCAATTAATTAAGTCATTTCTAGGTGGAATTTCAAAAAACTATTTTTGGGTTTTGGAGATCTCATGTGTTCTAGCCTCTCCACCAAATTTCGTGGCTAGAACACATTCGATGCTACAGAAACTAACACTCCCTCTTAGCAAGGACTTTGTTCTCTCTAGTGTTGCACATCCTACCATAACACCCAATCTCTGTATCACCTTTTGTCACATTGTTGATGTCTAATTGCCACTGCCCACCAACTAGTGTGTAACCTTGATGTTGCATCTGTGTTGCTGCTAACACTGTTGTACTGCTGCCAAATCTGCATTTGCATTGCAACTCCCTCTCATCTATTGTTGTTGCAACTAGAACTACTGCAAACAATGTAAACTTTGAAACGAGAACTATAAATTCAAAATGGGAACTTTGGGAAAAAAACAGTGCTAAAAACGAAAAGTGTGTATACTGGAATGATGTTTTTTTTTTAAGGTCAATTTTGAATATGTTTTAAAAATGGCAGCGAAAACTAATTTTTTGTGCAAAAATTATGCAAAAAACACCCTAAAAACGAGAGTGTTGATATTGGAACGATGGTTTTTTTTAGGGCCAATTTTCAACATTTTTAAAAATTCATAGTGAAACTGAATTTTTATGTGCAAAAAAAACTGTTTTTGAGGAAAAAACACATTAATTTTTTATGTTTTTTTTTAACAACATGGTGAATCGGCAACTGCCAGACTTAATTGGTAGAATAACATTTTTTTTTCCTAAGTATAATTTCAACATGTTTTAGTAATGACGATAAAGATAAAATAATGGGATCTGAAACACATTAAAATTTTATTAGTTTTCATCAATGTTGTTAAACATATAATGTCATGACGCTAAAGATCGCTAAAATTCTAATTATTTTCAACCATAACATTAAAGATACAAAAAAATGGGAAAATTTTCAACCATAAAATTAAAAAACCATGACATTATGAACAAATTACATGACTAAATTAATCAAAATGTCATTATTTGTAGATTGAATGAAACATACATTATATCTCTAAGTTATTGTTGCATTGTAGATATTCTAAACAATAGAAATCATCATAATTAAAACATATAATCCAACAAACATAAAAATGACTCAGGACTTCTGATTTAACACCATATGGAAATCAAAATTTCTATTTCAAAATACGATGCAAACATCAGTTATATAAAATGTCTTAGACAATTATTCAAAATCACTTATATTTTCTTGCACACCATCAGAATTCACATCTTCAGATAAATCACTGGATGTAGATGAAGATGTTCCATATTCTTCTCTTTCATCAACCAGTACCCCATCTGAGTCCACATGCATGCGCATCATTCCAAGTTTCAAAATTCCTCTGGATCTACAACTGGTTTCAGCAAACTCCCATCTCAACACTATTCCTTTTGGTAACAACTCTTTCAGAATCTTTATCGTTTTGAAGCGAAGAGTTTATTTCTTTGTTAAATTGAAGTCATAAGCAAGTATGTCAACATCCTCCAATTTTAAGAGGTCTGTGCGGCGACGATTTATATTTTTACCTTTCTTTTTCTCTTTCTGCTAAATTTTTTATTAACTACCATCTCTAGATTATACACACCATTGAATGGGTGTATTTGTGACATACCAATGTACTTCAACACCTGTAATATCTTCATTTTCTGTAATGATATTTATAACCTTAGCAACCCATAATGGATAGCCATTAGGATCCCCATCTGCTAGCACTGCGATCATGCAACCCTCCTTAATATCCTATACTGAACCCTTGTAAATGTCTTCCATGGCTTTACATTGTGCACGAGATCTTCTGGAACCAATATACATCTCTCTTTCCTCTGCCTGTGAAAAATTAATAATACTTTGAGATTGTTGTTGTTCAACAATGTTTCTTCCTCATGTTCATTTGACACATTTTGTGGTCAAATAAATGGATTTTTCAAAAGTATATCTTCATTTGTTGTTCTTGAAATGATATCACTTTGATTATTGAAAAAAGACTCCCACCAAATTGAATCAACAATATCAAAGTACTCATATGTATATCTAATACATTTTTTAATTTCTTCTAGGCAATCAGAATAATTTATATCTCTATTCTGTTTACGTGCATTATGAACTTCAGCAACTAATTGTAATAACAATATATTTGATGCAAATATTGGATGATCTTGAATGAACTTCCAAAATTCCAAACCTGATGACGGTGCCCATTCTACAGTAGTTGAATATTTCTTGCCTCATATTAGTGTTTTCCCATCAATTTTTTTGATACAAAATTGATGTTGGAAGCTAATATCATTAAGTTCAATTCATTTCTACTCACCATGCGATCTCAGAATAAACCTTCGCATGTCCACTGTTTCTTCCAACACATCAAAAGTAGGCTCTGACATGTATGATTTCTTAATACATTCAATTAATGATGGAAAGCTCCCAACTTCCTTCCTCTTCAATGTGACTGAAAAACAACTGAACATCTGATCAATATGGTCATGAGTGTGCCCAACAAGAAGGAAACCAACCTTTACCTTCTAAAAAAATCTCAATTCAACAAGCATGTTTAGATATCAAAAAACAATCTTATTTTTGTTTTCACGGCAAGTGTTGTTCAATTATAGATACAAAACTTCAGGAAGATTATCAGACCAATGAGAAAGCACATCATGAATTATGGTTATTGTCAGATTTGCATCATTATAAATATTTGGAGCTGTGAAGTACACCATTTTCAACATTTTCCCATTGAAGACCATACAACCGAGCAAGTGATACTGAATAAAATTTTCCTCCTGTAAATTTTTTGGTGTGTGAACAAAATGTGGTAAAAGTGTTTTCTTCTTATCCATACTATCAATTATCAAACCCAAATATTTATTTGGATTATCATAACACTTCTTTCAATGTTTGTACAACTTTTTCCTTTTACTTGTTTGTTGTTCGTGATGCTCCTGAAGTTCTTTGACAATGAAATCTACACAACATAAAATAAAGTCGTTACTAAATACGCTTTCATAGTTGATGGCTATACAATTTTAAAAGTTAAAGTTATGAATGCTTACCTCTTTCTGACCCTTCACATTTATCCTTTTTTTTTATTTAAGAGAAACACATGTACTGCAAATCCCCATCCTTCTCTTCTTAGGAATACGGACATTGTTGAATTCTTTCTTCCATACCTTCACAAAATATTGATATGTAATAAATCGACCATGTCCCCAGCACCTTCTGCATATTCTTTGTATAAGTTGTAGTTTTCTCGTCTTGAGAAATTATCTGGAATATGTATTCTCTCTATTTGGCATACACTCTAGATGCTTTGAAAAGAAATATTTCAGCCATGACATTGCAGTGTTTGATAATGGCCCAAATTGTCATTTATGACGTACTTCTGAATAAAATGTGGGATCTTTTTCCAAATTTTCTTGGATTCTTGAGAGACGAAAATTACCCATTGAATGAAACTTTTTGAAAGCCTTTCTACAGATAAATAAAGACCCAATATGATAATCATAACCAAATAATGTAGATTGCATTTACCCCACTAAATATGAATTTTGCATGCTTTTATTCATTGACAAATATATCTTCCTTTTCTCTAATGCAAACTTGAAATCCATATGTTTCAATAAATCTTTTTGACAACATTCACTTGAAATGAGAGCGCTAATAGAACTTCTTCTCGTCAGATATTCTGCTCTACCCCTTGTATAACTAAAACATCTTGTATTGATACGAAAATGTCTGCTCCTACTTCTCGATACAATATTTCCTGGCAACATCTCCATCATTGGACCATCATTTGTATAAGCATTTTCATCATCATTCTGAGGAATGTTATTCTCACTATGATCATTTGTTTTTTTGAAATACTGACTTGGAGGATATTCTTCATCTTCCCTTTCTTCAGTGCTACTGTCATAGTCCTTAGAATTAGGACTAAATAGAAAATTTGACTCGATGTTTATTGGATATTCTTCATCATGTGCATTGCCAGTGATGCTCTCATAGTCCATAGGATAAGGACTACATAAAAAATGTGACTGTTTACTTACTGAAAATTCTACATCCTGCCATTTGTCACTGCTACTCTCATAGTCCTTAGGATTAGGACTAAGTGATTCATCCCGTGCTTCGTCACTATTGCTCTCATAGTCCTTAGGATTAGGACAAAGTGGAAACCGTAACTCTTTACTTATTTGAAAATATTCATCATGTTCTTCATCACTGTTGCTCTCATAGTCCATAGGATTAGGACTAAGTGGACACCGTGACACTCTATTCATTTGAAATTCTTCATCATGTTCTTCATCACCACTGCTCTCATAGTCCATAGGATTAGGACTAAGTGGACACCATGACACTCCATTCTTTTGAAATTCTTCATCATGTTCTTCATCACTATTGCTTTCATAGTCCATAGGATTAAGACTAAGTGAAAACTGTGAGACAATTGATTTGAAATTCTTCATCATGATGTTCATCACTGATGCTCTCATAGTTCATAGGATTAGGACTAAGTGGACACTGTGACACTCCATTCTTTTGAAATTCTTCATCACTGCTATTTTCATAATCCATAGGATTAGGATTAAGTGGACACCTTGACACTCCATTATTTTGAAATTCTTCATCGTGCTCTTCATCATTGCTGCTGTCATAATCCATAGGATTAGGATTAAGTGGACACCTTGACACTCCATTCTTTTGAAATTCTTCATCGTGCTCTTCATCACTGCTGCTCTCATAATCCATAGGATTAGGACTAAGTGGACACCGCGACACTCCATTCTTTTGAAATTTTTTATCATGCTCTTCATCACTGCTGCTCTCATAGTCCAAAGGATTAGAACTAAGTGGACACCGTGACACTTCATTCTTTTGAAATTATTCATCATACTCTTCATCACTGTTGCTCTCATAATCCATGGGATTAGGACTAAGTGGAAACTGTGACTCTTTATTTATTTCAAATTCTTCATCCTGTATTTTATCAGTGCTGCTCTCATATTCCTTAGGATTAGGAATAAGTGGAAGATTTGACTCTCTATTCATAGTGGAAGAATTTTCGTTATATTCATCAATATGAATAGAGTTGTTACGCGACGAAGATGTTGATGTTTCACAAAGCGAAACTTCACAATCAGAAGAATCCATGCCTTTGAAACAGAAGATGTTGAATGATACAAATGCAAACTCTCCCAATGATAATATATGGCTTAAAGAATGAAAATTTCCCTCCAAAGTTTCTTTCCAAAAAAAATCGCCAAAATTTTTCCCTCCAAAAATTTTGTTTCATATATTTCTCTCCATAATTTTCTTCTACAATTTATTGAAAAATTTTAACTAAAATTTTCTTATGAAATAAATCTTTTAAATTAAAATTGTAAACTAAATATTTTACCTAAATTAATTTATTACTTAAACTATATAATATTTACTAGACAATTGAATGCTTTTTTTAATTTTTATTATATCTTTTAAAACAAATTAATCCCACATTCATCGTGTTATAAAACAATTCTGTAATGTACGCTTTATTATAGTTCCCTATATCGCCATAACAAAATTTACATGTTAAAGTTTTTATAAAAACAAATTAGTCCCACATTAACCGTGTGATAAAACAATTCTGTAATTTTCGCTATATAATAAATTTCATTATCACTATTTCTCATATCACATCAAAGTTTTTTGTGGTTCATTAAATGACTTGGAGCAAATTTGTGGAGCAACTACATTGCTATCAACAACATATTCAATGGAGGATTATTGCATTTGAAATGTTAGTTTCTTTTTTTATGTGTGCAAGTTTAACGAAATTTTTTTTTTAGAAATTAAAAATTTGAATAATACAGATTTACCCACTACATCTGCACGGGCGTGGTGGGCCCGATCATGCTCCTGGCGGCCCAACGAGCTCGTGGGGGAAGGGTGCCCCACCCTGGCGGCCCAATGGTCGATTGGGGTAGGGACTGGGCACCAGCCCTCCGCCCCATCCCGGTGGGCCATTGGGCCAGCCCCCGGCCCACCCTCGGCGACCCAACGGATCGCTGGGGTGGGTTGGGGGCTGGCGACTAGCCCCACGCCCACCCCGGTGCCCAACAGCTCGCCGGCATGGTGGGCCAATTCCGGGAATCGGCCTGCCATCTCGGCTGACCGTTGGGCCACTAGGGTGGGCGGGGGTGCTGGCACCAGCCCCCCCGCCCCACCCCAGCGGCCCAACGGTCAGCCCAGGTGGCAGGTCGTTGTGCCGCCGAGATGGGGTGGTGGAGCGGCTGTTGGGTCGCTGGGGTGGGGTAGGAGGGCTGGCGCCTGATCCCCCACCCCACTCCGGCAGCCCAACGACCAGCCTGGGTGGGTGGTGGGCCGATTTCCGCGGTGGAGCGGTAGGGGGCTGTATTTTTTTAAATTTCTTATTTTTTTTAAAATTGCTATGTTTTACAAAATTAACAATCATTTATCATTTTGTTTTTTAATTTAAGCTATTATTTTTTTGTAATTTACTAATTTATATATGTGTTTTTTTGTAGAGATGACATCAAAGAAGATTTCTGTGAATCTTTCTGGACCAAAGACTGCTAAAATTAAAGGTGGATCCTTAAAAAACACTGTTGAACAAACCAAACCTGCGCTGATAGCTACAAATGTTTCAAGTGCCTCAAATGATAAGAAGATGATTTCATACTTGAAGAAATCAAAAGAAGTGAAACTTCTAGAAAATGTATGGTATGTGAAAGAAAGAGAAAGCAGAGATGTGCAAATATATCTATATGTTGATATACCTAATGATAGTGGAATTTATGAGGTGTTCGGAAAAGTCATAGACATGTTTTCGATACCGGACAATGAAGTTGTTTATATACTTACACAGCCGCCCAAGTCACATGAAATGATTAAATGTCAGTTATTATATTCATTGTATGACACGAAAGAGATATATACGAAGTTGTGTAAACAAATCGTAAATATTACGATAACTTAGTTTTTATTGACATGATATTTTGTTTGAAAAATTTTTGTTGAAAGTGTTTTAATTATGTTGGGAGGCATTCATTTCATAGAGCATGATATTGTGACTGTTGTCAGCAGTTTATACTCAGTGTCAGAAGAAGATATGGCAAACAAGTAAAATGTAGTAATTCATGATGCTACAAAACTACATCTAAGAGATCAGGAAAAAATGCCTCTAGTGGATAAATCTAGCAAAGGTAGACAAGTTACTTTTGAAGATGAAGAAGTTGAAACTGACACTGAAGAATATGTTGTCGTTAATGAGAATGACATTGGAACTGGTGTTAGAAAGGAGAAGAGTCGTAAAAGACCAAAAGTAACAATGCCCAAGAATGTCTCTGTTCTAATTAATGATGAGAATGTTATGAGGAAGAAAAGTAAAGTTGAACATTCTTAAGTAGTCATTACCAACATTGAAGATCCTAGTGAAACTTCAAAAGTAAGTAGAGAAATCATTACATCAGGAGCTGATTTAGAAGATGACATTATTAAAACTAAACAAAATGTCATTCGACTGAACTTGACAAAGAAAAACTTAATTGAGGGTGGTCGTACATTTAATCTTAATGTGAGACAAATTTATAAGGCAAGTGAAGGACAATATAAATATCAAATCAGAAAGCCACACCACATGCATGTTCACTACTTGAATACATTAATGAGGTACAATCCATATGCTCATGTGGTTAATTATGTGCTTCTTGTTGATCCAGTTCAAGTTCCCAATAAAGAAGCATTTAATAAGTCAAAATGTTTTGAATACAATTACTATGTGCTTTGGGGGAACCATTTTGTAGAAGCTCAAAGACAATTTATGGAGGAATATCCTAATAACTCACGTTTTGAAACAATGAAATGTATCATTTATGCTGATTTATTAGATACAAAGGCAAAGTTAGTGGCATGGGATCATAATTTAGATAATGAATATAGAATGTCTATGAATTTCATCCAAAGGGTTAGATTTATTCATAGTGAATTTGAAGAAAAATGTGGTGGGGATAAAATAAATGTTACTGTAGATTTCTGAACAAAATGTAATATGGAAATAGGCAATCAAATTGAGGAGAAAATAAATTCAAAAGGTGATAGAGTAAATACTGATTTATTCAAAGGTATTGATAACATTTTCCAGTTGGCATTTTGAACTCGAGAGATATGGGAATTAATTAATGATATTTTTAGCATGTGGGAGAACATTAGCATTAAAAACCAAAAGGCCAAAAGGTCTAAACCATTGATATGTAGCAATAGTAAATCAGGTCCTGAAATGAAGTAGCTTCTAGAAGATATGACTATCACACATTAGAGAGCATTGCAAGGAGTGAAGAATGAAAAGATTGTCAAAGCAATATTATCTCGTGTGAGGTCAGGTGAATTATCATTGGAGGAAATGTCTGAGGAATTTCAAAAGTAAGTTTGTTGAATTATTTTTACTTATTTCTAAATTATAATTTTATTTTAAATATAACATATTGTTTTTGGTAGTATTTGTTATACATATCATTATATTAACTTTTTTACTTTATCTATGCAATCACAAAGTTTACATGAAAATACAAGAACAAATGGTTAAATTGTTAAATGAAAATAGTTGGGATGATGTTATACGCAACTAGCCAGATTCAAGTTCAACATCAACACTAAAAAAAATTATCTTACATTTAAAAAGGTATGTTGATTTATACATTCATTTTTATTCATCTGTATACTATTTTTATTATATATATATATATATATATATATTTGTTTATTTTATTAATAATAATTAAAGATGAGAAAGAATGCAAATGGAGCACCAGATAGTTTCAGAACCTTTATTGAAAAGATTAAGATCGAAACACTGAAGAAGCAATGTCTTAGGAATGTTGAACTTGATCCAATTCTTACTCATTTCATTTGGAATGGGCTTGACACTATTCAATATCAAGTAATACAAAGCGACTGTAAAAACATTGCTAAACTCATATATAAAAAGGATTATGCCCTAGTTATTGCAAATATTCCCCATGGTTTCAATATCCCAAACATTGATTATGATAGTGACTCTTATACTTATCAAGATCTTAGTAAAGTGGTTACAGGATTTGTAAAAGTCACATCATCACCATTATGGAGATTTGTGACATTTCATTCAGACACACAATTGGAAATGTTATTGTCAAGCTTCAAGGGGAAAACAAACTCAAGGATGCAGCTTACATGGTAAGACGTTGAAAATGTATGTTTCATTAATGTTACAAAATTCATTTATGTGCAAATTAATTGAACTTTTACTATTTCATGTTACAGGCAAAAGTCAAATCTTCTTAACCGTGAAGATCAACCATTTATAAATGATTGTGAGTTCATCCATATTGATAATTCGGCAAAAGATGATAACTATATGTCTATGATTTTTAATCAGGTATATGGAAAGAGTCAGAGACAAGAACTGGCTTATGATGTTGTTGTGAGAAAACTAACATATGAAGACAAAGAAGCAAAAGGAGAGATAGTTAATATTTATCAAAAACCATAGTTATTGATTAACTATCTTATAGACATATGTTTAAATGAAGGAGATTGAGTTTTGGATTTATTTTCTGGCTCAGGTAAGTTTTATTATATGGAATTGGATTTCAATATCTTCTTTCTTAATTCATATGTCATTATACTAATTTACTTCATTATTTCTTTTGTGCTTGATAATTAGGTACAACACTAGCATGTTGCCTTCAAAAAGGAAGAAATTGCATTGCCATTGAAAAAGATCCAGTACAGTGCAATTTTATTCAGCAAAGAATTAACGTTCTTCAATTTCTTCCAGGTGCAATGCAAAAAATTGGATTGAAAAAAGGGGATTTCAGTGAATCACGTGTGGCAAAAAAGGCAAAGGAACCTCAACCACCATTACATGGAATGACTAGAAAGACATACATTGGGAGATTCACAGGCATCAAAGATCCATTAGAAGAGGAAAATGAGCAAAATGAAGTAGGAAATATTGTGGAAAAAAACAATGATGAAACTCTAGAGGATGAAGAGTTTGGATTACGTGATATTGTTGATTAAATTTAAGTTATGCTTGGAAATCAAGCTCATATTTTGTAACTACTAATTACTTATACTTGTAATATTTTGACTTTGACATTTTATGAGAAGAATAACTATTCAATTAATGTTGTTATGTGTTCAAAATTTTTATTATGTGATTTTTACATTAATTCTTATGTTAATCATTTTTTTTTAAACACAGTGATTAATATTATTTTTTTGACATGAAATTCAAAAAAAAAAAAAACAAACAAACAAACAAACTATTATTTAACCATTTTTTGTTAATTTTTTCTATAAAAATTGTGATTTTGACATGTCATTTCTAGCAAAAAATATCAAAATATGTAATTTTTTAGTTATATTTATGTTGAAAACGGTTTTTTTATGTCATTTGTTAAAAATTGTTGTTGTTTTAGAGACAATTATTTGATGTTTGAAAAATTAATTAACGATGTATAAATATGTAGAATATCGAAACTTTAAAATATCGACCTTCTTTAAATATGCAAAACAATAAAAACTGTTAAATTTACAAAATAATTATTTACATTTCATATATTAGAAAATTTAAAGTAAAAAAATGGGTCTTTAAAAAAGGGGGTCGGATGCAGAATCACCACTTTTTTAAATCAGCATGCAAATCACTAACATTCTAAAAATTAATGTACATAAAAAAATTTAAAGTGTAAAAAACTATGCTAAAAAAATGTGTATTATGCATCGCCCCTTTTTAAAATCGGGTCACTTTTTTGCTTACCTCTATGAAACGGGTAATTGTATCAGTTCCCGTTTCAAAGTTTATATTGTTTGCATTTGAGAAGCATCCAAAACACTAAATCATCTGTGTTCAGTATGATGCATTTGTCTCATGAGTCCTGATTGCTACTAGTCTTTGCATTGTCACTGAAGAATTGGCATTGTTGTTAACACTACACTAAGCCACCTGCTCTGTTGTCAACACTGCATTGTGCTCCTTAGCGTATGATTGCGACTAGTATGAAATTGTAACTTTGGTACCAACTGCATCTATTGTCATTGAATATTGTGGCCCCCCCATAGCCAGGTAATGATCCATGAGTTGAACTCCTCAAGGACCCTGCCCAATCTCCATAGCTCTCTCGGGCTACAACACCAAATCACCCTACCTCACTCTTGGATGTATATCTGTGAACATCACAAAACCTTCCTCCAACCTATCTATCTCAACATGTGTTGCTGCTTGGTCATGCTTCTCCTGCTTGTCCTTCTTGAGAGGACATTAGGTATTGTAGTGGCCAAACTAGCACTCGACCTTAGATAGGTCCTTCTTTTTCTTCTGCTCTCCCTGCCCCTGACTAAGACCCTTAGATACTAGGGCCACATTGTCCTCATTCACACCCTTCAATCCGTTGCTACTGCTACCACTGATGGAGCTCTTAAGAAAAGCTCACCTCATTCCTCCTGCTGCAAATTGGCCCACATTATGTCCCATCTAGGAGCGTGCTTCTACCCAATATACTTTGGACAAAGACTTGCCAATTCTCTGAGAAAATGTTTAGTGTCAATCGTACTAGCTCTGATGGTTGAGGCACTGCCTCAACAGCAGCAAGATGATCTTGGACCTCCTGAAACTTGGTGAGGAAGAGATCTATGCCTTTTCCATCTTGCATCCTTATGCATCTCTTCTTTTCCTCTAGGATCATCTTCCATTGCTCAGAAGTACGCTGATATAGCGTGGAGAGCGTTGCCCACATTTCTCTGGTTGTACCTTTATCTTCCAAATGTGAGACTATATGATCTCAGACTCCATCCAAAATCAACTGCTTTGCCATTGCCATCTCATTCCTGTATTCTTTGACTTGATCAACATCTTGGGGAACTGCCACTACATTATCTATGTAAGTTTTCAGGCCATATTCATCTAGAAGGAAGGACATCCCAGCCTTCCAGATGACATAGTTAGAAGCTCCATCCAACCTATCTTGATATCCAAGCCCTGTTGTGGCCATCTCTGAACAAGTCGAAAGCTCCCTCTTTCCCTCTTCTTGGTTGTTGCTTTACTATTCATACTCCCTTCTAGAATGCGCAGTTTTTCTAGTTGCTACTACCAATCTGGCTGGAAAAATTGAACTTCTGAAAATTGAGGTTCCCTGAGAGAAATTTTCCCTTTGTTGTGTGTGCTTTTCTCTTCCGCCTGACGCTGGTTCTACTACTGCAAAACCCTCTGCATCCAACTAAGGAACTTGCTCACCAAAAATCTGAGCTGCTACAACTCCCTCTCACTGTTGGAATTACTAACACAGGAAACTCCTCTTTTCCGCAACCCTGCAACTGAAAATCAAATTTTTGCCCCAACAATTTGGCCTGCTTGTTTGAGCACTATGTTGCCTCTAAGAATCTCGGCCTGCTAGTCCCTCTAAGCAACGAAATTCTTTCCTCCACTTATGAGCTTCTTGGTTGATCATTCACGCTTTGATACAATGTAAAATTTTCATCTATTGTAGTAATTGGAAACTATTCTTCTAATTAATTTAATTTAACAATTTATTTGTCCATACAAACAATGAATAATTCTTTGTTGCAATTTTCACAAATAAATGCGGAAGAAAATAGCGTTGGAAACTGAGAAACTTTTAGCGCACACACACACACACAATAAAAATGACAATTATTTTTTGAAAACGGACCCCGAAAAACCCAACTTGTGAAAATCGGTGTAGCAACTGAGGGTTTTTATTATTATGCAGCAGTGAAATCTGAGTACAATTTATGGATGCCTAATAGGCAATCCAAACAACAAGAAAATCTGGACAAAATTGTATAAGGGAATTACCCTTCTTCTACAAGCAACCCCAACACAACTCTCCTTCAGAAAATTAGTCCTCCTGGACCCACAACGTGAGCTTCTGTGCAGTGCTTACGCAAACCCTATGACATCTAGCCTCTGAACTACCTATGATGAAGTCATTTTGCATGTCTCTACTGAGGAAATCACTTCTTCGACACTCTAGAACTTTTGTTCAAACTGTGGAACTGAAAACGATTTTTCCTCTAGCTAAATCGAGTTTCTCTTCTGAAGAAACCATGTAGTCCTTTGCATTGCTTCACTGGGAATAACTCGATCTCCTTGATGCTGCATCTCTGGATCTGGAAAACTTCCTTTAGATCAATGTCTATTCTCCTCATTGTCTATACTTTGATCTCTGGCTTTCCAGCAACTGTTGTTGCTCTTTGGAAATCGATCTACCAAGGAAATCAAATTGCTGAAATGTATTCTCGATAACCATATCAATTCCTTCTTATATCTTCATGTTGGGACTCCAACGACCATGATTAAATCTTAATTGATGACTCAGATCATTTCTAGATTGGTCCGTGTGAGTTTCTAGAGAATTATCTCCTTGACTTAATTAATTCTGATTAATTACTCAGTTTTCCTAAGTTTAGACTTATGAAACATTAAAAAATAGGTTAATAATTTAAACAAGTCATTTCTAGGTGGAATTGCTAGAAACGGTTTTTGGGTTTTGGAGATCTCATGTATTCTAGCCTCTCCACCAAATTTGAAAGAATCTTCATTAGCGATATGAAGGATAGGAAGAGTTTTTACCTTTATTTTAATTCTTCTGACAACTTCGGTGTGGGCTTGAGACCAAGGTTCCTGGATGTTTCTTCAGTCTTCTATTGAGTAATTATCTATCTTTGGCACAATCTTTGTAAAAGTTGCTCACATAGTTTAAACATCCCAAGAATCTCTGCAATTGAGTTTTGTCATTGATAATCTCTGGAAATTTATCAACAAATTCTACAGCATGTTTTTGCAGAGTGATCTGTCCATCTTTAATTGTATGGCCAAGAAACTTGATACTTGTCTGAAATAACTCAACCTTTTTCTTGCTAAGAACCAGTCCATTGGTTTTGACAAGTTGTACAAATTTCTGGATATGCTTAAAGTGATCATGGAAATTTTTAGAAAATATAAGTATATCATCAATGTATACTAGTAACCAATCAAAATATGGCTTGAAAATATTATCCATAACCTTCTGGAATTTGGAGGGGCATGCTTGAGTCTGAAAGGCATAACATTCCATTCATAGTGTCCTGTTGGGACACTGAAAGTTGTATTAAATTTTCCGTCTTCATTGATTGCCACTTGCCAAAATCCTGATTTCATATCAAAGTTAGAAAATATTTTAGCCCCCATTATTTTTGCTAGAAGATTTCCTTTATGAGGAATGGGGTAAGTATCGTCTGAGAGGACAGTATTCAGAGGTTTATAGTTTATCACCAATCTTGGGATCCCTCTTAACTGTTCTAGATATTTATTAACATAAAAACCATAGTAGTTCCAAGGACTGCTAGATTCTCTGATCAATCTCCTTTCCAGGAGGCTTTCTATCTCTTTTTGATAGAGATCTCTATATTCTTTGTTCATAAGGATTGCTCTACTCTTGCAGGGTTTTCCTTCATACTCATCTTTGTATGGAAATTCTACACAGTGTTGTTTTCTATGCCAAAACGCATTTGGTTCTTCAGCACAACATTCTTTCTCTATCTGTGATCTCAGACTTGAGATCCTTTGTTTAATTATATGAGTATGAAGATAATCTCCTATCTTTATCGTGGTCTTTAGCTCTTTGAGCTCTTCAATTTTATTTTTGGCTTTTTCGATCTTCTACATTGCTTGTACCATGGTAGACACTCTGGGAGTAGAGACAAATAGTAACTTGGTTGTTTGTAATTTCCCATCTGAGATTGGTACAGATATGAAATAACCACCTTTCCATTTTTCAATCTGGCTAATCCATGTGGCTCTAGAGCAGCTAAAAATACATTCCCCAAAATGCAGTCAATAGGAATGTCTGCAACATCGAATTTTAATTTGATACAGTGTTCTTTAAGTAAATAGAACCCTGAGGGACTTCATACAGTAGATATTTGTTTCCTAACCCAATCACTTATCTAAAGGATTTTACCCAGTACTTTGCAGGTATTATTTTTGAATTCGGAATATTGACATCTGCTCCGGAATCAATAAGTTTTCTTAGGGAAAACATTTCACCATTTATACAGATATCTAGCATAAAATGATGTTGCTGATACTGGATAGCCATTACTCTCATGTCGATGAAACCTATAGTATCATCCTTTTTTCCTTCAAATATTTCACTATTTGGGTTAGTGAAGTATTCATCATATGCATCCTCAGGTTTCTTCCCTTTTTCTAACTCAGAGACCTGTGCTTTTAGGGAAACAAATTCTTTTTTGAGATGATGAATCTCTTGGCTGACTTCTCCTAATGTGAGGGCTCTGGTCTTAGATTATTGTTGGCTTCTCTGGAAAGATTTTGTATTTCTTTCAAATGAGGCATCAATGAATAATGCCCTTGGTTCAGTTTTTAGAGGCAGTCTTGCTACTGCTTCCCTGGTTTTTGTGCATGGTGCTTAGGAAAGTTTCTAATAACTTTTCTTTCATCTCCCCTTATCCTAATGTTCTGATCTGGACCAGTGGCTTTGTTTCTGCATCATCCATGGTTTGTGCCATGAGAATTATCTCCTTTGGCTGAGAAACAAAGTCTTCATTAGATGAGGTTTCTGATTCAGTGCTTGATTCACACTGGCAGTTGTCTGAATCAATATAGTCACATTCATTCATGTGCATGTTTAATTCTTCATCATAGCATTCCGAAGAAGAACTTTCAGATGGTTCAGATGTTGAACAGAGTTGTATTTGGTGTATCTGTTCTTTAAATGAGATGTTTGGACAATTTTCAGATTTGTGATTTTTAGAACCACATTTATAGCACAGAATTGACACCATACCTTCTATTTTTACTATTCTTTTCTTCTTTGCATCTTCAAAGGATTTCTTTCATTTGTTTCTCTTAGATTCTTCTGCTAAAGGACATCGATTTGAGGTATGTCCAGGTTTTCCACAGAGCCAACAAATCAATTTATTCCACTAATCTTTCTTCTGTGTCTGCAGATGAATGTCCTTGGGTTCATAGTAATGTGCTTTTGGCACATATTTATAGTATCTTTTCTTGGCCCCTTTTCTTTTCCTCTATGAATATTCTCTGTACTTTTATCTTTTTGCTTTCTTGGCTTTCTTTTTAGCTTTTCTTCTTTTTACTATGGGGTCATCTATAGTGAGGCTATACTTGCTATAGATGGATTTGTTGTCTGGTAGTCTTGACATTTTCTGCAGAGATTTATTAACTTTCATACTAGTGCATAAATTTACTAGAACTTTTGTTATGATGTTGTATATCCCCCCCCAAGGATTCAAAAGGCAACTGAAAAGCATCTTGTTGTCTTAGATAATCTATGAATTTTGAAGGCAATGTTGCTAAGTAGATTTCCTTCCACAAGAGATTTTTGCTATCTTTAACCTCATATATTCTTTGAATCCGGTCCCTATGAAAATATTCATAATGGGACATTTTATTGCATTTAATATTCATGAGAATTATCTCATTCTTATTAGCAAGTTCAAGTTCTCCTCCACACCAATGTTCTAAAATAAATGAAGGTAATGCCCCAATCATATTGTTTTGTGGAGCTCCATCAGAATTATGAATGATATCTCCTGCTTTGTCCTTCAGGATCTCATTTTCCATTTTTATCACTAACGCTGGTGATGACTCTATTTCCCACCATCTCAACAAAGTTCCAGTGAAACACTGAACTATGGATTTACAAGCTTCTATTTCATTTTTTCCTCTTAGGCACATAAGCTTGTACTATGTAAACATAAGATCTATCATTTGTCGAATCTAAGCAACACTCAGACTGTCAATATTCCATTCTCTGTGTGATTCAGGATGGAAGTTATGTGTCTCTGGAAGTTTCCCTCTTCCACTGAGATCAGGTACTGGATACCTGGTATATTGCCTTTGGAGAGGCTCATAGATAGGGAACAAATATGGTTCTGAGATTTCAAGTTGCTCTGCTTCTTTAAACAGTGAGGAGAGAGTCATTGGCTCAAATTTTTCTTCGACCATTTCTTTAAGAAAGAGAGAAGGAAATCTATCAACGGGCTTAACAGGATGCTAAATATTTATAGATCTCTTGAATAGAGAAGAAGCAGGAATCAGTTTGTCTTTGGGAGCTATATGCAGTTTATCAAATTTTTCAGATAGTTCTTAAATAGATTCTTGAGTAGATTGTTTTCCCATATCTACTTTTCTTTTAACATCTTATATCCTTGTTAAAGATTATTTAACAAAGCCTTTTAGTAAAGTAGTGGAATAATTCACATCATTTAGAGTTTTGTTAATACTATTTACATAGACTTGTATACTATCAAAACCTTCTTTAACTTCAATAGACTTTGCACAACTCATTTCTAGCCCTTTAACTGTTGTATTTGTCTAGTTTATTTGTTCACTCGCTTTTTGTATTCTACCATCAATGTCAAGGGCACCATCATCCTTTAAGGCCAAAGGAATGGCTTTAGCACTGTTTTGTGCTTTTCCTAATACAATGTCTTTGTAAGGAGGGAAGGTGGTAGAAGTTTCAATTTTACTGTCATCTGTGGCAGTCCAAGAATGTTTTGTTGAAGATGATTCAACATCTGCCATTTCTACATCTATACTTTCTTGCTTCTTCTTCCATTCATAAAAAGACAACCAAATGTTATTCTTTTACATGTATACTTTCCATTTATGGGATAATCTGATTTTTTCTGGGTATGGAGTGCTAAGGTCAAAACTTTCAGCCTCAGGATGAGTGTATAAATCTCAATTAAGCATATTTTTTATCCATTGATGATCAATTGTGTGCTTCTTACATCCTTCCATAACTAAAAAGAACTTGTGCTTGTTTTGAAGGCTTCTTACAATCAGAAGGCACAAAGTTTTTAAATCTGGATTGAGGGATTATTTCATCAAGTTGTTCCAGATACCCTAGACCATAGCGCGAGATACTAACAGGACGCATTTTGCTAAACATGTCTTTGAGACGGGGATCTTCATTTTCCAAAGATGGAAATCTCATGAATCATTAATACATGATCAGTATCATGAGGGAATGGTATTTCAGAACACTTAGGATTTGGATATGGAGTGACAGAAGTTGTAAGAGAAGATTCTTTTGTCCTTGGATGGTGGTTCTGATGTATGACAGAATCAACAAGGCTGTTGAGATTTACCTTTTGATTGCAGCATGGGAAAATGACTTGCGGAGATGAAGAATTTACAATTTGCGCATATTCAAATAAATCTATATGGCGGCACTTTACAGATGGTGTAAAAGAACTAGTAGTGTCTACTATTTGTGGATCAATATACGTAGACGATGATTTGCAAGCTAAATCGATTCTTCTGTGATCTATTGTTTGAATATGTAGTTGCAGGATATCTTTGATGTGCTCATCAAATGTATATACAGAAAGGTTTGGATAACAATCAAAATATACGGGTCCATTTGATAATGGAGCAACCATCCCTCCTATCAATGAATCTGAATACTTGTTATGTGTCAAATATTTGACTGTGGCAAGAACAAAAGTATTCAATCCTCTGTATTATTTTATTATTTATTTTTAGATGATATGTATTTAAACAATTACATTCCGATATATTTAAAAATAATATTAAGATAAATTTCCTTTTAAACTTTTTAAAAATTAATTAATATATTTAAGTTACTATTATTTTATTATTTATTTTTAGATGATATATATTTAAAAAATTCAATCCACCATGTCTATAAAGTCTTGGATAGATGGTGATTGGTGATTTGTTAAGATACTATTTCATGTGAAGTCACCAATTCAATTCTCTGCCTAGATCAGGGTGATATATTGGACATGATAAAGATATAGTCCTTCCAAGCTTACAAAAAAAAAACCCAATATATTTAAATATAATATTAAGATAAATTTAATTCTTAAAAATTTAAAAATTAATAAAACATTTTATTGATGTAAAATTCAATACATTATTTATGGGAAATTCATTATGGGTAGTGATGAAGATTGAATTTGTCACTACTAATCATCCCTTTTATCACCATTTTCTTTATAAAAATTACCTCTTCCATCCATTCTTATTCCACTTATTCATATATTTAGAGTGATTGGGTCAACTCGTATTGAACCAGCTTTTTTTATAGTAAGTTTAAAATGTTGTGAGCCCTAGTGTATGTTGATTGGTTATGTGTTTACCGATATCAAATAGAATATCGTTTTATGATTCTAGATGTGAAAAAGACAGCTACAGAAATCCTCGTCAACAACCACAAAGTTAAGTAGATATCTTGGACAATAGAACTACAACATTAAAGTCCATACCACTATGCACAACCATATTATGGAGATTTCCAGTAGCCTAAAGCATTTTGAAGAACAAATACCATTGTTGAAACTTTTGTCAGCGGAAATGCATTTTTCCTCTTGTAAATATTTACTTTTAACTACTATTATTATTTTTTTTTGCTAGTTTAGGCATGCAATTTGGTTTCAAACATGGGCTAAAGAAAGGCAGCTTAGGAAAACTAGTTAAGATAGTATATATATATATATATATATATATATATATATATATATATATATATATATATATATATATATATATATATATGATAAGTTTTGAGACACCTAAGTTTTTTTTAGATATATGATAAGCTTTGAGACACCTAGTTGTTGTAAATAAAAGTGGTTTCTTCCTTTATTCTTGGAAAGAACCACTAAAAAATAAAGTCGTTGTGTAAGGTAGAAAGATCATTTTATATATAAACTATGAGAACCAAACTCAGAGAGTTCAATTTTTTTCTATATTATTATCATTTTCCTTTATAAAGAATCCTCTGCTTTATGTTCCCATGAGTGCATAACACATTGCAACCCACTAGCATATTGTAGAGCAAGTGCCACTCAACAGTTGTGGTTGTTATTTTATTGTTATAAATTACTACATATTCTTGTGAATTAATTTCTTTTACTGCACATACTTTCCATTGTACACTTTTACTCATCTTTGTATTTATGATATATTTCACACTTTCTTAATGCGAATGTATTTATAATTTCTTTACAAGATACTTTTTTTTTTTTGTTCTTTTGTGATGCAGGAGCATTCAACCCAAGAGAAAATCATTGTATTTTAGTAGACATAGGGGGCCATGTGTTTTAAGGAAGTTGGATTCCTAAGTGTTAAGTTAATGTAATATTTAGGCTTTTGAGTGGTTAAATAGGAATTAATTAGATAATGTGAGGATGTTGTAAATGCTCTCGAATTAAGGAGAACATGAGTGGTTAATAATTACAAGAGAGTTAGAAGTCAATTATAACTCTTAAGGTAGTTCATGATTCGAGGAACTAGAGAGGACATTTAGGAGTCAGCTCAATAGATTAAGGGTTTGAACCAGAATTAGTTCAACAGAACCTTTCTGGTATAAATGTAAGCCTATGGGCAGAGTGTAAAGAGAGGAGGCCACTGATATCGAAGATCAGGCCTGAGAGACAGAGAGTCTCGACATGTAATCAGTTGTTCATATTTATATATATAGAGGTTCATTCGGGAACTGTGTAATGTGTGAAATAAGTATGTAATGATTGATTTATGCATGAATTTGTAGGTTCTATAACAAAGGTTGCAGGCAGAGTTCTGTAGAACTATGCAGAGGAGAAGAGTGATTCAAAGGAATCATAATGGATCATTGAATCCACTTGAAGGATCAAGAAATGCTTTGAAGTGACATTGATCAAAGGATCATGCATAATTAGCTCAGGAGGAAGAGTGCGCAGCGAAATAGCAGAAGACCTAGAACCTTTTTGAAGAAACCCGAACCACAGAGAAAAATTGAAGAAACAACATAAAAACCAAGTGAAAGGGACGAACGAAGAAGTGAGGTGCTAGTACATAGCAACCATTGGATCTTATAGATCAACGGTCCATATCATGTTACATGGGGTAGTGTTGAAATATCGCATCAACGAATTTTAACAAAGAAAGGCGGTTTAAACACACAAGTGGTATTTCGGACAAGTGAGAAGTGGTAAGTGGTATTGAGGAGTGAACACCCAATCCCACTAGCCGAGTGACACATAGCAGCGAAGGAGAGAGGGAAAACCGCTTTTTCGGATGGTTATTCTTTGTGCTTATTGTCTATCCAAAGTCATCGTGGACTGTTGGATCTACTAAGTGTAGATCAACGGCAGAATACCATCAAGCGACTTTTGGAACGAGGAAGGATCTCGACTGTTGGATCGATCGTCAAATCAACGATCAAGATTTAATTGGAGCTATTGGAACGAGGTTGGAATGGCCCTTTTAAAAATGGCAATAGCGATAATCGGATCGGAACCTAGATCTACGATCTTGATTGGATCGGAGATCGGAGGAAGGAAGGAGCAGCGCTTCAGAAATGGTTGAAAGGCGCGGACCCGAAAGTTTATAGAGGCAGACTCAATTCCATTTGAGTTCCGGCCTTAAGCGTTGGAGCGGGGTTCCATGTGTTTTCTGTGTAATGCGGAGATCGGAGGGGAAATGCAACAAGCGATATGAAGCAGACCCAACAGGGTTATATGGGCGCGTTTGTTATATTTGAAGTCCAACAGTTTAATCACATATCGGATGCAGAGAAGGTGTGTATTAATGTGACCCGCGGAAGAGTCAATACCCGATTGTGATAAAGGTGTACCTCGGAAACTGTGCAAAGGCTTTGAAAAAGGCGGAAAAGGTAAGTTTATGCCATTTATGTGTATTTCTATGTATAATAGAAATAAGGTGCGATAAGAAAGTTTTATGAATAAATCATATGTAACCAAGCATAAAGAGGGGAAAGGCTATATATATGTGGTTAAAGGGTTAATGAAGGTTATGAGGAGTTTTAAAGTCCTGATAGGAAAGATTTAATGAAAGGCTTTAATAAAGTCATAAATGAAGGCTTGAGGGTTGATTAAAGTCCCGATAAGTGGATATTACCTAAGGGTTAGCCTATGTTAGTCTATAAATCATTCTGCATGAGACTATTAAAGGGGGCCTAAAACCTTAGAAAATGAAGATTTGACTACTTTGTGAGTTAAATTCCTGGGACAGACATGATTATGCATTTTACATGCAAGATGTGGGAGTAGGTGGGGAGAGGACCCTGCATCATTAGTGGTATTAGAGCAGAATTGTAATTAAAGCGGGGAAAGATTTCTTATGAAAAGGAGTTTGCACACAGAAGAAGGTAATGTGCATAAGTTAAGTGAATGAATGGTATAGACTACAACAAAAGATTGTAAGGGGAACTTTTGAAGTTCCTGGGAGATTGTAGCAGTTCCAACAAAGGCTTGGAGTAGACAGGAACAGAGGATTCCTTGAAGAAAAGTGGGAGAAAGATTGCTTAGTACAAGTTCTGAAGGAAAGAGGACTTAGAGACAAAACAGAGGACAATCCATTCAAAGTGCAGAAGAATGGGAGAATAAGATCATACATAGATCTTGGAGGTAAGATAGTGTGTTTTGTGTCAAATTGAAATTGAAGATTGTGGTTACAGATGAAGCATCTCAGCAAAGGACAGTAAGAGACGCTGTGAGAGGAGAACCAGATGTGTTCATGAAGGCAGAGTAAGGAAAACACTCTGAACAAGAAGTGGCAGTGAACCTGAAGAATCCAACAAGAGGTTGGATAGAGAGGACAACTGAAGTGTTCTCAAGAGAGAGTGAAAGATTGCAGAAGCCTAGAAGGAGAAAAGGTGTTTCTCAAGAGGAGGTTCCAGACAAAGGACCCTTGCTTACCAAAAGACTGAGTGAGGAGAGCTTAGTGAGGTAAGATTGCAGCAAGGAGGACTAGTTGTTGCAGAGGCTTGTTGCAAATGAGTGAGGAGCTCATGAAGAAAGAGGAGAAGAAGATGAATACTGATAGCCATAGCAGAGGTTCAGAGAGAAGCCACAGTAGAAGATATGAGAAGAAGAATGCCAAATTAGATGGTAAGAGACTGAGTCAAGAGGAAATTGACAAGGAGTTGGCTGAGATAAGAAAAGAACTTGATGTGTTAACAATGCAGCTAGAAGAAAACCAGAGACAAGGTTGGGTATTAAGGAAGAAGCTAGTGGAGTGGCATGAGATGCAGAGAAGTCTACAGCAAAAGCAAGTAAAGTGGTTGAGGGAAAAACTCAAGGAAGTTGAGTTGGAAATGGAAGAGTCCATTTGTGAACCAGAAAAGGGAGAAACTATGGGAGAAAGTGAAGACTACACTGAAGCTAAAGAATGGATATCAAGTGAAGATCTCATGGACTATTGGCATAGTTCAAAAAAGCATGAGGACATCCTGACTGAAGATGAAGAGTTGATGTATAAGGCCATCAAGCCTTGTATTTTTGAACCTAATAGTTTTGGTGTGCTTGCAGGATGCACAGGAGAGGATAGATAGTCTTGTGACGTTGTTGAAAGCATGGAGGAGTATCTTACAGAAGATGAATACTCTGAAGTGAAGCTGAATATAGCTCTTGAACTGAAGTACGAGGAACAATGTGTTTTAGGGGATAAAAGGTACTCTAGAGAAGTAGAGTATGATGAAGAAGACCTCTGAAAGGGGGAAAGTATTGAGTTGTTACAGCAGAAAGAACTCATTGGCAAATTAATAATTGGAGCTCTCACAAGACAAGAACCATTCCTTGTGAAGAAAGGAGATGAAGTTGAGCCTGAGGAGCTGAATCATGTAGAAGACTAAGAGCAGCAAGGAAATGTGATGACTGAAGAGTCAAGTAAGACCACCAGGTCTTATGATTTTAAAATTAATAATTCGTGGATGATTGCAGGTACATCACCGGAGGATGAACAATCTTTAGAGTTTGTCATAGAGAAGGAGCAGAATCTGAAATTTGTTCAGATCAAGACTGAGATGGAAAGATCTCAGAACCAGAAGGAGACAAAAGAGTCACCAGGGAGTAGGCAACAGAATGTTAGAATTGTCATAGAGGAGAAAGATGGCAGTCTTATTCCAATGAAGACTAAAGAAATGTTGTCCCAAAGAAATGATCCAATGAATTAATTAGGGAAGGATAGAGATTGTTTGAAGATGATATAGAGATTCTTAAAGAACAAGAGGGTAAGGAGGAAAGGGAGGCAGTAAGAATCAAACAATTCCAAAGAAGAGTTAACCAGCAGCAGGCTAAGGAAGAAGAAGTTCACTACTATGAACAAAAGCATGGAGGCATCATTGAAACAGATGATGTGGAGGAGAGGCTAATTAACAGTCTCATAAATTCTTTTGAGAATTCAAATCAGAAGACTGATATGCTAATAAAGGAGAAATAAACAGAGCAGCACATTGAATTGTTGCCAAAGGAAGATAAGGCACAAAAGCCTTATTTTTTTATTTTATTTTAACAAATGTTTTGTGAATGCAGGTTTAGTTGCAGATGCTAGAGGAAATTTGGCACAGATGAGCAGCGAAATAAAGATGAAAGAAGAAGATTCTGTGGAAGAATTTAATCCATGGAACAGAGATGTTCAATTGCTGGAGAGAATGTTGGAAAGTCAGAATTCAATGCAGAAATTAGATGTTGCAGAGGGAGATATCCTTAAAGATATTCAGGAAGTTTGGGTGGAAGAAATGTCTACAATGGTAGCAAGAGAAAAAGTAGAAGAAAATAAACAGAAATTTGAAGAGTTAGTAGATAGTAGCAATAACCTGAAGCAGAGAGAAAGAGGTAACAGTGAATGGCAGAATATGGACCAGTCCAAAGATATGCTAGAGATGGAGATTGAAGAGTTATGGCAGTTAATGATGAAGCAGTCTATATGGAGGAAAATGACAGTAGCAGGAAGGATGATCAATCAGAACTTGAACCTGATTGGCAAAGAGAGGAAGATGGAACAGAAGACAGTAGAAATACAACAGCAGCAAAGGTGCAAGACACTTGGGCAGCTACAAACTAAAGTTTGGGACCCTGGAGGTTTTTACCAACACATGATCAGGAGATCATCAATATTTTCTACTTTGGGAGTCTGATTCATGAGCATTCAACCCAAGAGAAAATCATTGTATTTTAGTAGACGTAGGGGGTCATGTGTTTTAAGGAAGTTGGATTCCTAAGTGTTAAGTTAATGTAATATTTAGGCTTTTGAGTGGTTAAAATAGCAATTAATTAGATAATTTGAGGATGTTGTAAATGCTCTCAAATTAAGGAGAACATGAGTGGTTAATAATGACAAGAGAGTTAGAAGTCAATTATAACTCTTAAGGTAGTTCATGATTCGAGGAACTAGAGAGGACATTTAGGAGTCAGTTCAGTAGATTAAGGGTTTGAACTAGAATTAGTTCAACAAAACCTTTCTAGTATAAATGTAAGCCTACGATCAGAGTGTAAGGAGAGGAGGCCACTGATATCGAAGATCAAGCCTGATAGACAGAGAGTCTCGACATGTAATCAATTTTTCATATTTATATATACAGAGGTTCATTCGAGAACTGTGTAATGTGTGAAATAAGTATGTAATGATTGATTTATGCGTGAATTCGTAGGTTCTGTAACAAAGGTTGCAGGCAGAGTTCTGTAGAACTACGTAGAGGAGAAGAGTGATTCGGAGGAATCATAATGGATCATTGAATCCACTTGAAGGATCAAGAAATGCTCTAAAGTGACATCGATCAAAGGAGCATGCGTAGTTAAGCTTAGGAGGAAGAGTGCGCAGTGAAATAGCAGAAGACCCAGAACCTTTTTAAGAAACCCAAACCAAAATTGAAGAAACAACGTAAAAACCAAGTGAAAGGGACGAACGGAGAAGTGAGGTGCTAGTACATAGCAACCGTTGGATCTTATAGATCAATGGTCCAGATCATGTCGCATGGGGTAGTGTTGAAATATCGCATCAACGAATTTTAACAAAGAAAGGTGGTTTAAACACACAAGTGGTATTTCGGACGAGTGAGAAGTGGTAAGTGGTATTGAGGAGTGAACACCCGATCCCACTAGCCGAGCGACACATAGCAACGAAGGAGAGAGGGAAAACCACTTTTTCGGGCGGTTATTCTTCATGCCTGTTGTCTATCCGAAGTCATCGTGGACCGTTGGATCTACTAAGTGTAGATCAATGGCGGAAGACTGTCAAGCAACTTTTGGAACGGGGAAGGATCTCGACCGTTGGATCGATCATCAGGTCAATAGTCTTGATTTAATCGGAGCTATTGGAACGAGGTTGGAGTGACCCTTTTAAATATGGCAATAGCGATAGCAATTTAATCGCAACAGTTGGATCGGAAGCCAGATCTACGATCCTGATTAGATCGGAGATCGGAGGAAGGAAGGAGCAGCGCTTCGGAAATGGTTGAAAGGCGTGGACCCAAAAGTTTATAGAGGCGGAATCAATTCCATTTGAGTTCCGGCCTTGAGCATTGGAGCGCGATTCTGTGTGTTTTCTGTGTAATGCGGAGATCAGAGGGGAAATGCAACAAGAGATATGAAGCGGACCCAACAGGGTTATATGGGCACGTTTGTTATATTTGAAGTCTGATAATTTAATCACATATCGGATGTGGAGGAGGTGTGTATTAATGTGACCTGCGGAAGAGCCAATACCCGATTGCAATAAAGGTGTACCTCGGAAGCTGTGCAAAGGCTTTGAAAAAGGCAGAAAAGGTAAGTTAATGTTGTTTATGTGTATTTTTATGTATAATAGAAATAAGGCGTGATAAGAAGGTTTTATGAATAAATCATATGTAACCAAGCATAAAGAGGGGAAAGGCTATATATATGTGGTTAAAGGGTTAATGAAGGTTATGAGGAGTTTTAAAGTCCCGATAGGAAGGATTTAATGAAAGGCTTTAATAAAGTCATAAAGTAAGGCTTGAGGGTTGATTAAAGTCCCGATAAGTGGATATTGCCTAAGGGTTAGCCTATGTTAGTCTCTAAATCATTACGCATGAGACTATTAAAGGGGGCCTAAAACCTTAGAAAATGAAGATTTGGCTCCTTTGTGAGCTAAATTCCTGGGACATACATGATTATGAATTTTACATTCATACTGTGGGTGTAAGCGGGGGTAACCCTGCGTCATTTTGCATTTTACTTTTATTTAGTTGTCTTATGTTTCTATAGCAACATTTTAATTGGGTTTATTTTTCTTTGGCAGAATAAATAGTTCACTTTGCTGCAAAATAAATTAGTTTCATTATTGATAGTTAGTTTTCTTTGTTCTTAGTTACTATTATTGTAGTTAGTTTATTACTTAATTAGAGAAGCTTCCAATTATCCTAGGTTTGAATGTAAGTAGGAATTAATTTAGAATTTCAACTACAATGGTTTATACAAATTTTCTTATAAATAAATATAATTTATAAATAATTATATATAGTTCTCTCATCATCTCAAGTTATGGAATGCATGAAGCCCAAAATTCATATATTTTGTTGAGTGTTTTGTAAGTAAAATGACCCTGAATTGATATTAAATTAAGGCTTATACAAGTACATTGTAAGAGCCTATCACTTTTTGGCGTCGTTGCTGGGGAAACGCCAATTTTTTGGATATTTTTTATATAGAGACTAGCTAGAGGAGTGAGTCAATAATGAACAAAGAGAAAGAGGGATAAGTTGGGCGATTTCTTCTAAAATCCCTCCAATGTCGATTCCAAAGAAATAGGTAAAGCAAGAAGTTTCTTCTACTTTGGGAGTTTTCGAAGAAAAAGCATAAGAAATTACTAAGTACGAACCTCCAAAATATAGTCTTTGGGGATCTGAGGTAAAGGAGGAACATGTTGGCCTTGAGTTAGAGTCCATCCTTTTCAATATGGGTGATCATGAGGAAGGAAATAGAAGATGAAATAGAAAAGAAGAAATAAGAGATAAAGAAGAGAAGAAAGAATCTCCTATTCCAATAAGGGAAAGTAATGATGATGCCTATGTTGAAGAATATTAATCACTATGTTCTTTTTGTATTCTATGGATTACCTAAAGAAGACCTCGATACTTTCTTATTCAAATTTTGAGTTCTATGTAGAACTTATGATCATAAAACAAACTCTCCAAATTTAAGGTTGTTTCCTTCAACTTTGAAAGATGTTGCTTTAAGATGGTTCATGGGATTAGAAAGAGGAAGCATAGGTACCTGGGAGGAGATGAAAAGCACTTTTCTTACCAAATACAAGGATTATTGTAAACCAAGAGAGACTAGATATGAAATCTTAGGATGACATAGAGACCAGATGAAACTTTAAAAGGTTATGGTGAATGTTTCCAGTTCAGCTACAAACAGTCCACAACATGTAAATTAGACGATAAGTCTCTTAATTTAGTTTTGCCAAGAGGAGTTAGAGAGGACTTAATGGAGGCCCTAAATCTTATAACTACTGAAGATTATTATCAACTCACTTATGATGAGATTAGGGAATTTTTTAAGAACTACTCGAGGGCAAGCATGAGAAAAGGTAGAGGAAAAAGAAGTTTAGTAACCCCTACATCTAAGAATAATTCAGGAGTAACAAAAAATAAGATTGGAAATTTATTGGAGGATTAGAAAATTGATATATTAAATTAATTGTCTATGTAGTTATATGCTTTGCAAAGAAAGAAAAAATAAGAAGACAATGAAAAAGATTTCCCTATATTCTATCCTCGATGTACTAAGAAACATCCTAGGAATGAGTGTACATTAATTGCAGTAAAGTCTACAGCATTTGTTCTAAAAATCATGATGTTAATAATTGTGCACAACTACCAGGTTTGAAAGAAACATACCAAATAGCTAATCAAAATGTTGAACAAGTTGATTTTATTAATCATCGATAGTTTGGACCATTCCTGCCACCATTTCCTAAAGGAAATCAAGATCCTCAATATTTTAATCAATCTTGGTATAATCCTCAGTTTAATTTAGGACAACAATTACCTTCTTCTCAATTTTCCAATAATCCACAACTTTGGTAATTGGAATTATGCACTTCCTTACAACCAATATCTCTACTCCAATCCACAATCTTTTCCTACACAAGGAAATCAATGGCATACACAACATTTCAAATGACCATACCAAAGTTGGTCACAACAACAATTGTTCCCTTCATCACAATTGTGAAATTCTAATCAACCACCTAAGCTAAATCAACT
Source organism: Pinus tabuliformis (assembly GCA_031772625.1). Lineage (NCBI taxonomy): Eukaryota > Viridiplantae > Streptophyta > Pinopsida > Pinales > Pinaceae > Pinus > Pinus tabuliformis. The sequence goes on along the minus strand of CM062816.1, from coordinate 744,440,397 downwards.
ACCCGCTCAACCAAATCCAAATCCAAATATTAGGATGGGTAAGGAAAATCAACTACCTGCTCAACCAAATCCAAATCCAAATATTAGGATGGGTCAGGAAAATCAACAACCGCAATCAAATCAAGTTGTTCAATCAAGTCAAGCAGTGTATACTAATGAATCTATAGAATCTTCAACCCGTTATGTTGTTGCAGTCAATTATCAAGCCACATCTTTAAGATAAAGAAGAATTTTAGAAGATCCAAAACCGACCAAGATTAAGGGTGTGAGTGAATAAAAGCAACAGTGTGAGGAAGAAAAAATGAATATTTATTGTTAAACTTTCAAGATTCAAATCAATCATAAAATCAACAATGTAAGCAATTTTAATCTACACCATTTCCTGAGAGGCTTACAAAGATTAGAATATCTACACAACTAGCCTTAAACAATTTATTTGTAAAAATCCATATAATCCAAGCAATCAAAGACATGTTGATTTCTAACAAGGCTATAAGGGATATATGTATTTGGAAACACAGGAAAAAGAAACAAGATCCTCCTAATATCCAAATAACTAGTCAATTATTTGAAATTATGCTTGGAGCAACCATTAATTTAATGATTGATCAAGTTATGAGGATTTTAAATCTTCATAATCTCATGAGACAAACCCCAACTTTATTGAAAATGGTTGATAGGTCCATTGTTAAGCCTAAGGGTAATTTGGAAGATATCATTATCATTGTATATTCATGGGAATATCTTGTTGATTTTCTTATTTTGCATTCAAAAACTAATACATGAGGTTACCCATTAATCTTAGGACAACCTTGGTTTGCGACTGCGGATGCTTATATTGCATGTTTCTTAGGAAATATAACAATTTTTCAAGGGGAATTAGTGAAGCAAATAAATTTATATCCTCCTACAAAATCTATTGAAGAGATTGAAGAACCATTATGGATTCCTGCAAATGATGAAACTATTACCTTGATGAATATTCCACACCAATCCTTACTCTAGATAGAGTGTTAACTTTGAAAGAAAGAATTGACGATAAAAATATTTCTAATTATATGCATAATATTTATTCCTCCGTAGTAGTAATTAGAGAATTTTGCAACCAAGAAGAAGAAAATCGGGAAAATTTAATTTATGAATCAAATTCATCACAAAAATTATTTATTGATCATCCTAAATCTTTTGTATAAGAAGGAAGTGAACATCAATATCTAGAAGAATATTTTACTAAAGAATTTATAAATTCACGAATTAAAGAAATTGAATTATCTCCAAGAAAAACACTCAACATTAATAGTCGGTTACATCCAATTCAACAACAAAAGTTACATGAACTGCTACAGAAATAGTCAACAACATTTGTGTGGGATTATAAGGACATAATAGAAATAGATCCTTTAGTTTGCATGCATCATGTTTATATCCTGGATGGATATCTTCCTATTAGAAAACGACAATGCCAAATGAACCCAGTCCTTAAAGACATTCTGAAAGAAGAGTTGCAAAAGCTCTTAACTGCGAGATTTATTTATCCTATCTCTAATAGTGAATGGGTTTCACCATGTGTTATAGTTCTGAAGAAAGAGGGTAAATAGAGTATTTGTATAGACTATAGAGAGCTTAATAAAGCTATTTGAAAGGATCAATTTCCACTACCATTTATTGACTAAGTTTTGGACTCTTTAGCAGGGAAAAGTATTTTTCCTTTTAATGGGTATAATTAGACATAAATTTCTCCCAAGGACCAAGATAATGCTACAAGTACTTACCCTTGGGGAACTTTTGCTTATAAAGTATTTCGATATATATTGTGTAATGCACATGCAACCTTTCAAAGTGATTTTCTAAGTATCTTTTATAAACTTATTCCAAAAAATGTTGGGGATGAATTTGCAAAAGCCATGGCCAAATTGGAAAAATTATTACAAACATATATTGAATATCATCTCTCATGAGGAATGAAGGGATTTTCTTAGGACATCATGTCTTGCCTCAAGGAATAAAGGTATACCCTGCAAAAATATGAGATACATTTCGTAGAAATCACATAGGAAACTTTTTGTCGAAGCGTTTCGAACCATCCAGTGTGGTTCATCGTCAGGACGACATGGAGAAAAATCATGGCACCAGATGAAATAGAGAGATCAATGTAGAAATGGTCAAGATAAAACGACTAGTTTTAAAAAATAATTATTAGAATGTTAAATTTGACTTTACTCGAAAAAGAAATTTTTTAGATGAAGATTGAATCAAAAATAATTAATTAAATTGGAAATGTTTTATGAGATAATATTTTAATGTAAAGGTAAAATATTTATATTAAAGTATAAATAAATAAGAATTAAATTAAGTCTCGGTCAATATAAGTCAAATATTTAGATTAGATTTAGTCAAATATTTATATTAAAATACAAAAAATAAGAATAAAATTAAGTTAATTGGAATAAAATGTTTTATGAAATAATATTTTAATAAATAAAGTCAAAAAAATTATATTAAAACAAGAATAAAATTAATTATTAATTAAGAATAAAATTAATTATTAATTAATTTAAAAATAATTGTTTTAAAAAATATGGTTGTTCCCATGAAGCAAAGAGATGTGAGGAGTTTCTTTGGCCCTGTTAGTTATTACCAAAGTTTTGTAGAAAATTTCAGTGGGATAACTTCACCATTATTTGCATTGCTTACTAATAATGTTGAATTTGTTTGGACAACAAATTGCCAACAAGACTTTGAAACTCTAAAAGAAAATTTAATTATTGCTCTGGTTTTACAAGGACCAAATTGGAAATTGTCATTTCATATTTCTTTGTATGATTATGATAAAAGTTTGGGTGTTGTTTTGGGATAGAAAGAAGATGCAATAATGCATGCAATTTATTATATTAACAAAAAAACTTGGGCATGTAGAGTTGAATTATACTATTACAAAACAAAAAACAAAACAAAAAAATTGGTGACAGTGCATGTTGTTAATAAGTTTAAACACTACATTACAAGATATGCTACTTTTGTACATACGAATTATTCAACCATTAGATATTTAACAAATAAACATGCTATTAGAGGAAGAACAATTCATTACCTTTTACTTTTTCTAGAATTTGATATAGGTATACTTGATAAACCTAGTCATGAGAATGTAGTTGTGGATTTCTTATCAAGGATCACTAGCAACAAAGTTTATGAACCATTGGATGATTCCTTTCTAGATGAATATCTATTTGTTATTTTAGTGATAACACCTTGGTTTGTAGATATTGCAAAATATTTGGTGGCACACACACTGCCTCGACATTTTTCATCCAGGGAAAAGAATGCGCTGAGTAGAAATTGTATACCTTATACTTCGATAAAATGATTTTTATTCAATATGGGACCAAATCAAATTATTCAAATATGGATTAGGGGAGATGAAGTATATCATATCTTAAGGGCTTGTCAAGATTAACCATATGGTGGTCATTTTGCAGCCATAAGAACTGCCAAGAAAGTATTTTCTATAGGAAATTGTTGGCCAACGTTGCATAAGGACGCAAAAGAGTAGAGTATGTGAGAAATTGAATGCATATAGTTGAATAAAATTTCCTATATAAAGGTGAAGTGCAAGTAAGATTACCAAGGCATAATGAGAAGTTTCATCTTTTAGATAAGAGATAAATATAGCATCGTAGCTGTCCTTGCTTATTTGGGAATGGGAATTTTTTTATCGTTGATAGTATGATTTATCTTCCAAAAAAAATGAAAATCAACCATTTCTAGAATATTCAAACATATTAGAAAGGAAACCCAATGGCTTAGTTAAATTTGAGAAATTATTTTGTGAGTCGAGCACAGATTGCAGGATTGCAAAAGAGTAGAGTATGTGAGAAATTGTGATGCATGTTAGAGAATGGGCTAACCTACTATAATATAATAAATGACCATGTGTCCCTTGATTTCCTTGTAACCATTTGAAAAATGGGGAATTAACTTCATGGGACGATTCAACCCACCTTCAAATCAGTTTAAGTATGTATAGACTATCTAATAGAGTGGGTAGAAGTGTCACCATTAAAAAAATATCCAAGAAAGGGGAGTAGTTAAATTTTTATATGAAAACGTTTTCACCATATATGAAGTACCCAGAGAAATTGTGTCAAATAGATGGACATAACTCACACCCAAGATAGTGGAGAACCTCATCAATTTTTACAAAATAAAGAATAGAAATACTAGAACATACCATCCCCAAGCTAATGGGTGGGTGGAAGTAACTAATAGGGAAATAGAAAATATTCTTGCAAAAAAACTCAATTACACAAGAATGATTGGGAAAACATATTATGAGAAGCCATATGGGCATACCAAATTGCATACAGAACTTCAACTAGATTTACACCCTTTGATATAGTGTTCAGTAAAACTGTACTACTACCCATTAAGTTTGAAATTAAAACTTTGAGGACAATAATGGAGCTAGGGATGAATCTTTTTGTGGACAAAAAAAGGATCGCTCATCTTAACCAATTGCATGAGTATAGACAACAAGCTCTACAACATTTAGAAACAATTCAACAGCAAAGAGTTCATTGGCATGACAAATAACTCAAAAAATAAATCATTTCAGCAAGGTGATTAGGCATTGTTATATGGCTCAAGGTTCCAAGATTTTAAAGGGAAACAAACTACAAGATGGTTGGTACCCTATGAAATTGAACATTTGTATGCAAATGGAGCTATAAAGTTAAGAATAATTGATGAGGAGAAGTCATGATTGTTGGCAAATGGACATACATTGAAGTCATACAAGAGACCTAAATCCAAGGAGGAATTCACTTAAAAATTGCATCAACACCAAGATTTGAATTTACTAGGGTGCCTAATTGGTCCATGAATTTCCTCATTCTCGTAAATACTTGTTATAAAAAAACCTTACATTGAAAGCCAATAATAGTGCTCTAGACTGTTGTAGCTTTTGAAAACCATAAACAACCATTTCTACCACAAAAAAAATTGAAAAAAAATCTTGCAATGAAAGCCATAAATGACATTATGAGCTACAATAATTCTTGAAAACAAAAAATGGAAAGTATTATTGTAGTAATAATAATAATAAATAATTGTAGTTGTAGGATGCCATTAATCACGCATATCAAGAAGCCAATATTTTATTCCAAACCATAAAATCTTGCATTCTAGAAAAGAATCAGTAATAAATTTGATGATGCCTATACTATAGAAAAAACGTAGCAACCATAACTTCAAGAATTTGATGATGATTGTTACAACCTTACTCTGCAACAATAACATATGTTCATCAAACTTGTCAAATGGACATAAGTTGAAGGGATACTCAACACAAGCAGCATTTTCAACTTTACAATGCCACATCTAAGATAATATTGAAACTAACTATTTAAATTACTTGTTTGGTGCCACATGTCTAATCATTATTAATTCTCTAACATGGTTGTTTTATGATATCCACTCACAGCAACCAATCCATAAATTTTCTAACTTCATGCACAATTAACACCTTATACAAATCCATTTAACATTCACTTAATGCTAGGTTAGACCATTTGATAAATTCACCTACCACCTGTCAATCACATGTCCACATATTGTTTGATTGGAGCGCAATATGATTGAGGGATACCAAGAATTAATTGACACATCCAATCAACCTTGACATATAATCAACATGCACCACAATTAATGATAATCAGGAGATACATACAACCAAAATCCACGAAGTCCAAGGAAATTCCAATCCAACATTTTAAAAATCAATAGCTACCATTTCAATTCACTATAGAACCATTGTGTATCTAAGTGCATAATCACCGTTCAAGATTGATTATTTCAGGAAAATTCCATACCATAGAGTGTTATGCAGTAGAATTGTGTAAATGAGGCACAACAATGGGCAATGACCTATTTTGGAAAGAGCCAATTACAACATATATGGCCATGCATGATCCAAAGGTTGCAAAAAGAATTAGAAGGGAAAGATGGCTACAATTCTTTCAACGAATTGAGAATATTAGCATACCCTTGGTAGAGAAGTTTTCTCTATATTTCAACCTTCAAACCAACACAGCTTGAATTACAAACTTGAGCTTTACCATTTCTAAAGAGATAGTAGCAATATTTGACAAGTATAACTCGTAAGAGAAAAAAAGATGGTTTAAGGAACGAGTTGAGTCAGCTACTATGAGAGCAGAATTTATTGAAGAAAGGGAAACTCTAGAGGATATTAGGAAAAGAGTGAAGAGATTGTCATTACTAGAACCCTGGGGTGAAGTATTCCAATACATTATCAAGTATTTTACTTGTGAAGGCAGAGCTTCGCTTTGCAAGACATACCATTTTTGTTTCTTAGCTCATTTAAGGAGAAACATAAAAATCAACACTCCACGCTTTTTATTGAAATCCCTGCAAACTATGGTGGGCCAATATAAATATGGAAAATGGGATCAATTAGCATACGATGGGATAATTCACTTTTGTCAAATGCCACATTTACTCAAGAGAAATTGATTGCTACTTGGGGAGAATTTATTGAGAATTTGGACTCACCTGTAATATCCCTCCCCTTAATAATAAATAATAAATAATAAAAATAATAATATAATAATAAAAAATAAAAAATAAATAATAAAAATAATAATATAATAATAAATAATACAAAATAAATAATAATAATATAAATAATAAATCACTAATAATAAATAATAAAAATAATAAATCATAAATGTTAAATAATAAATGATATTAACAAATACAAGAAAATAAATAAAAATAATAAAAATAAAAATAGTAATAACTATATTAAAGCTCTGAATGAGAATAAATGGAAATAAAACAAAGAAAACAATAAAAAAAATTAGTAAAGCTATCAAAAAGAAGAAAATAAAACAAGAAAGCTAAAAATCAAAGTCACATGTAGACACATGGCGTGTGTGCATGTGGTTCTCATCCAATGTTTGCTTTATTTATTAGATGGTGAGGAGGATGGGAGGCATTCCATCTTTCTGAGATTCTATCTTGTTTTAAGACATAAGAGTCACTGGCAGTAATACGTTGATTGAGGGCTCGGGGGTGGCCAGTTGTAGCAAATCTTTGCACAATTGAGCCCATGGTTGGGTGGAGAGTCATCCCCAAAACCTTGTTGCGGTAAGCCTACTACTACCACAGGTAAACACTATTCATAGTTGAATTTAGTTTATTAATTACATGTTTATTTGGCTAGGTAAGTGCCACTCTGATTTAAATTTAATGTTAATTAGTAAAGTTAATTAGATATTTATTTTTGGACTGTTACATATGGTATCAGAGCAGGGCTCAAACCTCAGGGTTTATGGGCGTCTAAATTTTTTTTTAGGATATTTAACTTGACTTGTTTTTGAAAGTTACAGGATGCTTACTTTCCTACGAGTAATTTCCACGGCAACTGAACTTTGGAACAGGGTTTCTAGATTTCCACAATTCTGATTTGTTTTCATTAATTCGTTAGCCATTTTTTACAATTGTTTGCAGGCTCTGCCACAACATAAACTGAGTGGTGTGTGTTTTTATGATAGGCATCAAATAAAGCTCATTTATCATAAATTTATTTATATTGTGGTTGTGAAAGATAATTCTGCGATCATTTTTGTTTGGAATTTTTTTTGGTTTGTTTTTTTTTGCACTGGAAATTAGGATATAGTTTCAAAAAAATTAGAACTACAATTTCATATCACAAAAACATTAGATGCTCCAATTCAAGATTTTTCTAGCTGGAAATCATTTAATGATACGTACCTTTCAAAATATTTGCTTGACTAATAGTCAAAATCCATACGGAACAACAAAAATAGAAGCAAACCCCCGGATGCGGGTGTTCGTTAGGATGGGACGGGAGTATGCCGCTGGCCACATGCCGACCATGTGCCATCACGTGGCAGACGTCAGGGCTCCGGCTTGTACAGGCGTTAGTGGAAGCTGGTATAAGGCTAATCAGCAGAGCAGAGTTAATGCCCTGCATGGCTATTCGGCTCGCTTGGAGGTAGCAGTTATGGCGGGCACGTTCCAAGGTGAGGTCGCTGAGGTTATAAACCATGTCACTGCGTCGGGTCAGGGAATGTTGTTGGTTCTTCCTTCTAGCAGGTCTCTGCAACCTCAGACGCCCTGCCTCTCCGTCTCCGTCGAAATCCTCACACTATCTGTTTGGGTTATTCCGCAGTCTGTTCGCTCTCCTCATAGGAAGGAGTTGTATTACGCTCGGGAGCTGGATCTCATCCCTTCGTTCCCTGCAAGGATGGTGAGGCCTCGACAACGCATGCTTAGCCGTCGAGGCACCTCCAGGGGAGGAACTTCACGCACTCCTGTTGTTGATACTTCTGCCCACTGTTGTCATTTCCATAGCATTCGCTCCACTGGAGCTAATCCCCTGCATTCAAGTCAATTCATGGACGTTGGTGCTTCGAGCTCAGCTTCCCTACCCGCCTTCGGCTCTGCTATTTTTAACTTTAGCAGTTCCATGAACAGCCCCCAGATCAGTGCGCACGTTTCGATCTGTTCATTGAAACTTCCCAGGAAGACAATGACTCTCTGGATGATCGTGGGCAGGGCAATGCTGACAGCGCAGTACAAGAAACAAAGGATCCTGATACTGGCCCGGAGAAAGAAATAAAGGAACCTGCCACAGACCTGGAGAATGTCTCGAAAAGCATGATGGATCAGAGGGCGAGGACCAGCGAAACATAAGACATCCATATGGATACTGCCCCCACTGCAGCGGAGAGGGAGGCTTACGGTTGGTGCCGGGTAGAGGAGGTGCAACTGGAAGAATAGCGATGCCCGAGCTCAGGGTCTACATGGCTCTGCTGTCTGGTCTTTTGGTCTCTACTGTTGTCTGTATTAGATTAGTTTTGTCTTCTATGCTTTTGGTTTGTGTCCTAGAAACTTTGTTGATGGTCTGGGTAATGTTAGTCTCCCCTGCGCGGGATAATTCAGATTTTTGGTTGGCGCCCCTGCGTGGGCTAGCTCTTTTGAATGGTCTAGTCCTTTGGACTTTGCAGTCTCAGCTGCTCCAGGTTGACACACCAGATGCTTGGTTCTCTCTGTTTTGAACTGATGTAAATTTTGACTTCTGTATATAATATATTAGCATAGTTTTACCGAGAAAAAAAAAAACAAACATAGAAGCAAAGACAAGAAACTAAGAAAGCAGGGAAGAGTTCAAGATTTCTTCTTGTAAAATGCCCCATGCCTTTTCTTGACAAGGGCAATCAGTTTTTTTCTTTTCTTTTGTTATACCCGAATTCCTGATACTGTTTCTCAATTGCAGTTGTGAAGTTTCTCTCCACTAATTGGAGTTATGCTGTTCGAAATCATTCAATTGATACAATTGAAGGATCTGTAGAAAAGGCCCTCTGCTTCATTGAACAATATGGAGTTTCATTCTAGATACAAGTTCATTTTCAAGTTCAATTCTACCTTATAGTTATAGGGGAAATGTGGACTCTGTGGTTATCTATGTGATTTTGTCATGTAGTCAAGTATTTAAGCATCTTTACCATAAGGCAATGCCAATTTCTCTATTTCAAAGGTCCGGTGGAATTAGCTTCCATTGGAGTTTCTTTTTCAGTCTTCAATCTGATCTTAAAATTATTCAACATACCCCAAATATGTTAGCATAGTAGTAACATAACCCAAAAACATCAAAATAGAAATATCCAAAATTATTTCCTTCCAAATCAATCCCACAAACTCAGAAATGTAGACAAGTTATGAAAAACTCAGATTCGGGTGTTTAGGGACCAGTATTGAGGTTTTTTTTAAAGGCAAAACTAAAGTTTTAATGCCCCAGAGTTGCCTTTTTCATTTTTTTGAAATATGATTTTTTAGTGTTTAAAAGGAAGGGTTTCTTCAAGCATCGAATAGCTTGACGTTTCTGGTAAACTGGAAACAAATCTCACACAGAAACTCCATCACTTCCAAACCAGTTGTGTTGAAACCAGTGACTCCGCTAGAAGAAGAAAATTGCAGAAAGTTACCCTCAGAAGTGGGAGGAAGATTGGACTGCAAATATTGAGTTCCATATGCAATCTGTTGCTGAAACTAGCGCAACCGCTCTTCTTGTTGTTGTTGTAAAAAAATTCATGTCTGGTGTATGTAGGAACTGTTGATTGATGAGCACCAGAAAATGCATGAAAACTAAGATCCTAATTTCCAATGTTACTGCCAATCATGCCACCTGTCCTACTGGTGGGCAATGGCCATGGTCTCATTCGTTTTGCTTCAATATTCTCAATCTCTGATTCAGTGACGCTTTGCCCGTTGCCTCATTCTTTCTGCGTCAACGTTCTCTATCTCTGCTTCAGCTATTTCCCTGAAATGTCTTAATCTTCTTGTTCAATCTGCAATGCTACTCGGATCTCTAGCAATGATGTTTTGATTTTTCGAATATTGTTTCCCACCCAAAGTAAAGTAGTTATTACAGTTCAGACATTTATACCTGGCTTGCAAAACCGAGGAAGAATTGTTATCAAAGTATCTGAACTTGGTATGCCTTTGATGACAAGTAGTGCGCATCGGCTTAGCTGCAGGCTCTTTCAATGCTTTTCTTAATTCTTCATATCCACTCTTTTCATTCACAGCTCCTGGAAAACGAATCTTGTATGAGCCACTGAAATGAGGGGAAAGCCCAATCTTTGCTTCAGGCATGTGACCGGACCGGTCCACCTAATGAACCGGTTTACCGATCGGAACCGGTCTAACCGGGACTGGTTTGGTCTAAACGAACCGGTTTTAAAAAATACATTAAATAATTAATTTTTAATGAAACAAAACTATTTTTAAGATGTAAAATCATGATTCCAAGCCAATAGAGACAAAATATGCAAAGTTTGCTCATTTATATACCATGTAAAGGTGAATACATCAAAATGGCATCGAGTGCAATACATATCATCAACAAAATAACAAAATACATAAGAAATGAGGCTCTAAATGGCCTATAAAGTCCAAAAACAATGTTGCAAGCTATGAGGCCATTGGCCTACTATAAGTCTACAGTATACACATGATCAATCATCAAGTTCATTACCACTACTAGACACAAGATCATCACCAGGAGCTACATAGACATCATCTGGTTCAGAGTCTGAGGATGCCTCAGCCTGATCTGCAACCTCAGTATCAATGCCACCAATGATAATAGAAGTGGACCTAATGGAAGCACAAGTTTGTCGACCTGCATGACTAGTGCCTTCCAATGGTTCTTTGCCTTTCCTTGATGTCGCTATTGATCCTGGTTCTGATGCCACCACATAATTTGCTTCATCCCCCGCCAAAGCCATGTCGATATCAAAATCAGCCTCAAACACAGGTTCTTCAGTCTCTCCACCCATTCTGATGTGGGATCAATATCATCCAACACAATGGGATCTAGATCAGGAGTTTTTCTCATCATTTGGAGCTCTAATTGCATTTATTGTTTACCCCCAAACCATGAAATCCTGAAAACCATTAAGTCTGTTGAATTTTGAGTGAAATCTAAAATTCTAGTTTCTCCATATGAAATCCAATGAGGTCGAAACCACTCTCAAACATCCTGAGTCATTTCATGGTAATGTTAAAAATTTAAGTAAAAGGATGAAAATGAAAATTAAAGGAAATGTCACTTTTACTTTAAGAATTTAACATTACCATTAATTGCCAACATTGTTAGGGTTGAAACACCCTTAGTCCCCCCCCAAAACCCCTCAAACACAGTCAAAAACATGTTTTTTTAACTTTATGGTGGTTGTGCCTAAAACCGGCCGGTTTAGGACAAAACCGGCCGGTTTGTTACAAACCGGCTGGTTTTCACCGGTTAGGGCCAAAAGTCGGGCAAATGAAGGGTCTAACCGGGTTTTTAGGCCGGTTTGACCAGTTACCGGTTTTTCTGAGCGGTTTTTAAAACTATGCTTCGAATCAAATCTAAAATGTCTTCTTCCATATTGGACTAGTAAAATATTATTGTGAATGAGAGCAAGTAGGTCATACAATTCAGATCTCCAATAAAAAAAAAAAAAAATTGCTCTAAGTCACTCTCACAAAATCGATAATGCAGACAGGCTATGAAAAGTTAAACTCGAACGTGTGTCTTTAGAAGGGCTTTTACAGAAAAAAGTTAAGGTTTTAGATCCACAGTATGCCTTTTTCAATTTTTATTTAAAGTTTTAGTATAAGTGTGTTTAGAAAAATGGCATTGTTTATATAAAATACTAAAATTGAAAGAACTCTAATTGGCTCTAATTGGCTTAGAAGAGACCATGTGCATCTACCCCTTCCCAAATCCCCTTTTACCTGTCGCAGGTTTCTTCTTATGTTCTTTTTACTAATTGTGACAGGCAGGAACAATTTCCCGCGGCTGCAAATAGCTCATAAGCTGCCATAAATGGATCCCCTGGTTTCTTGGAGGTTCCAATGTGGTTGGCAAATCTGTGTTTCCAGTCTTCAAGAGAAACTGGTTTTCATGCTAGCGTGGCAAATCTAGTATAGTTGAAACATGAGTTGAAACATCAAAAATTCAGATCTCCTCAATGTGACAACATCATGTAGGGCTGAAGATGCTTCAAACATTGTCCGAAGTGAGGATTATAGAAAAAGTTCCATTCCTGGCTTTACAAAAATATGTCATCACAGCATGCAGTGCCTTCTGCTTGTGAAATATGATGGAGAATCCATCAACTTTGAATGATGCATCCACAATATGAATAATCTTATTAGCATAGCTTTGCTTCTTATCGACACCATTACGTATTCATCCAGTTTGACTGTTAGCTTTTCAAAAACTTATATAAAAGAATTATGTCCCTGCGGTTGTCTAAGTATGGACCAAAATGTATCTAGCCCAAGCGCACCAATACGTTTGTTCAAGAGTTCCTGGTTTTGTTTCAATCCTTATATTGTAATTAATGAATGTAAACTCGGTAGCTATTAAAGCTTTGTTAAGGGTTTGATATGGTGTTGCCTTCGCGGATGCGCTTACATATAATTAATAAAATGATTTTATTTTGTGTTGGGGAGGAATAACCTTCCCAGTCATCCGATCTGGTTCTGGGTGAGATGGCGGTGTCCCTTCTTTATGGTGTGGAATATTTCTTGGTTTTTGATTTCTTAAATCATTTAATAGCCATAAAAATCTAAAGATACATTCAATAAATTTGTTTAAACGATTTATTTTGGTAAAAATAGTGCATTTAGTTCTTCTAACATAAGTTATGATTGCTTAAATAGATACTTAAATATTTCACTTTACAACACAAAATTTCGATCCTTAAAAATCATGAATCTGTAGACTTAATATTAGTGTGACATATAATAATGAATAAATTTTCTTTTGAAGATCAAAGTACCTTCTTAACATAATAATGCCACCAACATTAAGACAATTCTCTAAGTTTTATTCTGACATCATTAGTACCTTCTAATTCATGTTTCCATGGTTTATACTACAAAAATTTGTAATTGTTGATCATTTATGGTTTAATTATGGTTAAAGTCATAACTCTCATAATAAGGATAACTTATTAACCTTATTAGACTTCGATGATAATTATTAATGAGTATATTGGTTTTTATTTTATGATGAATCTTGAGTTACAGTAGTGTTTTTATTTCTCTTACAAGGTCTCTAGATCAACCTTCTTTTCTTTTACAGTTCATCAATTTTTTTTTTTTAATCACATTTTGATAACTGATCTCGCTTTGGTAGACTGATATACTTGTTAAACTAGCTACAGCCAGCTAATTTTTTTTATCATTACAAAAGTATGATATTAAATTATAAAAGTAAGACCTGATATTAAATTAAGTGTAAGTTAAAGTTTGGTGCACTCATTAGTTCCTCATTGATTTTTTCATACATCATTATACACAACAGATTATTTGGTATGGACACCGGTCCATTCCTTTGTGGTTTCGTGCTCTCATTACATGATAAAACCACTATCTCATTTGCTTGAGTTGTTTGTGCTTGCATAGCTCTCTCCATCACAACCATATAACAAAGCGAAAATCTAAATGAGTCACATAATTAAATATATAGTTTTATTATGACTCATTGATTCATTGGAAAAGTATATAATCTTGTATTCTTGGATGGTGATAATCTACCCATAATTGACGATGTATAATTCTCTGAAAGATTGCACTATTGAAATGGTATTTTGGCATGTTTTTTTTTATAACAAATCTTTAATGCTGGTGTAACTACTCACCACTGGTTCATTTTACAACACAGTTTACATAGCACTTGAAGTATTTGGATAATTGAAGTTGAAATTTGTCACCAATTAAAGTGTTCTAAAATAGTAAAACACAGAGATAACATTCCTTGAATGTTGATCATACTATTCACTAATTATTTGGGTTAGATAGCTATTCTCATTGTCCTTTAGCAATAGCAGTTGCTTGGCATTTCTCTGGTCTATTATTGCAAGAGCACAACTCTCTCAATATGATCTTCTAATAAATTTAATTTTGCACTGCCATTGCCATTCAGATTACATGTATCTGCTCATTTACTACTATATTCTCAATGGCAAATCGTACAGACTTGGATTTCAGTTTAGATGTTGAGTATAATGTTACATGAGGTTTCGTGATTCAAGTTTAATTGCATATTGTGGATAAAGATGTCTAAAGAGAAATGGAAAGGAGAAACTTGCTAATGATAGTTCATGGGATTATGGCCGACTTGGATCAGATGCTTAAAGTGGCAGAGAAAAAGTATCACAACAGGGATAAGAAATCAGTAAGAAGAGACAACCTATTTTAGAACATAATGGCAGAGTTTGGTATAATCATGACTTGGTACTCTAAAGGTATCACTATAAGGTCCATCTAAGGATGATGCACATAAAGAAGAAAATATTGGCAATCAACTAATGAACTTGAAAAATCAGGGTAATAATGAAGGTTATTTTAAGGAACCTGTAAGGTATGATAAATAGAATGATTGGAGAAGATAAGTTATGTGCATAACATCTATAACAATGGGAGAGCCACATTGTAAATATTTCATAGGTGACTAACTATATGAATGAATTATGGATAACAAGACATATGATTAGGAGATTTCATTATGTTGATGTCTTAAAACAGGAAAAGACAAGCAGATTACACTTGGTAGCTATCTTAATGAATTTATTTATCAGGTATTACCCAAGTTGGAAATAGTAACAACATTTCCAAGGGATATCAGTGCTATAGGAGAGGAGGAGAAGAAACCACAATGATTGGAGGTGAGAAATTCAAGTCAATTTAATGAAGTGAAGAAACTTCCATTTTTGAAGCCAATAGACATGGAATAGTAGGAAATCAAGACAAAGAGAAAAAGAAAAATATATCTATGAATATCGGGTAGGAGGAAATGAAGGGATGTTCTATCAAAAAGAAAGTTCTTTTAAAGGTATTGTTGAGTAGATCTAGAAACATGATTGGTAATGGTCATAATGATGATCTACATATTTTAAAAATGTGAAGGTGAAGTTTCAATGATGACCAAATGATAATAAACGAGGAAGATATAGGAAGGAATGTTGCTAGAAATTTTATACGGATACCTTGAGAAGGATTGTGTACATAGTGACAAAAGAAGTGAAAGTCAATTAATAGAGATTGTACTTGACTCATTATTTCACAAGTAGGACTTCCCATAATGTTAAAAGAGGTTGTTTCCACATAACACCTCACATTTAAGTTTCTCATGGACAATGATGGTAGTAGTGTTTCCAACTGTTTCAAAATCTAAAATAATGATACTATTTAATAAGAAAGAGTCTTTTGCCCAACTTGATGAAACTGAATTTATGATAAAGCAATCAAGTGGTATTGAGATATGAACTTTACGAACTCGACGAGATAAGAAAATATTTCTGTGGATGAAGTGCTGATTGTTAAATAAGTCAACATGGATCAACAAATCCTCGTGCAAGTAAATTAAGCATGATATAAAATTAGATCATGATGAAAAAATGTTTATATGCAATTGCATATAGCGGTATTGGAATCAATAAGCCAAAGGGTAAATGGATGTAAAATCAAGAGATTTTAATTTTGAGATAGATGATTTAAATAATGATGGTATCACTAGTAAAATCTTAAACAATGAATTTCACCCAAATTAAGACTCAAGATGATGAGGCTCATGTGAAATTTAACGATGTACTTAGATGATTATACCATTAGTGTAAATGATCAACTACCTAGTAGAAAGAAGTCGAACTGATTATTGAAAAGTAATTGACAACTTGATGAAAACATGTTGACGGTGTTTCATGCTATCATGGTAGGAAGATAATGATGTACATATGGTTCTTATAGTGATAAGGTATCCATACGATAGTAGCGATATGCATGGGTATTATGACGTTATGTCAAGGTATATTGACATATTCATTTACTACGTGATGATAGGAATTTAATGTTCAATACTCATGATGGATATGATATGCATAACGTGGCATAAGAATTATGATGTTATAATATGAGGATTATTGACATGTGGTTCATTTATGTGAACTCATGATATGTCTCGATATAATTATGTTGATGGTATAACTGAAGCATGTGATAGTTCCATACAAATCTATGACATGCATGAGCATGCAGTTCCTTATTATTCATAATGTTGTGATTAACAAAGATGAACGTTCTCATGATGACATGCAAGAGTTGCCATGTGGATTATTTCCTATGATACTATGATGGTATGGTTAATGCATTGGATGCATGTTGAGATGCGATGATTCATAGGACTCCACAAATGGGCTGAGAGGGCCGGTTTATTTGATGATCTCGTGCGAGCCCATGCGCACGAGGGAGAATAAGTAACACCATATGCGTTGGGGACAAAACTCAAAAAACATTACATATGCCAGTGGTTCTTTTGTCTTGTGTATAGCTCTTGATGGATAGCTCTAGAAGAGCTATGGGACCATCTTGAGGAGGCCAAGTGCCTGATGTTCTAGGCTAGGTGCCTGTTATTGGATTGGGATGCCGAAGTCTGGAAGGGATGTAAAGGACTTCGATGCCTGGGGTTGTGCACCTTAGTAGTTGTGGAGGGAGTGGGCTAGCCTTGCAAGATGCTTGGGGTCATTGAGTACCGGACCGGATGCCTGCCTTGGGGCAGATGAGGTCTGAGTCAGACGCGAGCCTTGGGGCCAGCCTTGGACTAGGATACAGACTGGATCAGGCTTAGCCTAGTGCCGAAAGTGGGAAAAAGGACAGATTCCTTGAGATTTCCCGGGGTGTTGGGGACTTTCGATGCCTGTTGGTTATATTAGTTCAGTAGAGAGTGTTGGCAAGATGAAGTAAATAAAATAATAAATAATACATAATTCAACATAACTTCGGGACGAAGTTCCTTAAAGTGGGAGAGTATGTAATATCCCCCCTTAATAATAAATAAAAAAATAATAATAATAAATAATACAAAATAAATAATAATAATATAAATAATAAATCACTTAATAATAAATAATAAAAATCATAAATCATAAATGTTAAATAATAAATGATATTTAAAAATACAAGAAAATAAATAAAAATAATAAAAATAAAAATAGTAATAACTATATTAAAGCTCTAAATAGAAATAAATAGAAATAAAACAAAGAAAACAATAAAATAAAATTAGTAAAGCTATCAAAAATAAGAAAATAAAACAAGAAAGCTAAAAATCAAAAGAAAAGTAAAGAAATAAAACAAGAAAGCTAAAAATCAAAGTTGCATGTAGACACATGGAGTGTGTGCATGTGGTTCCCATCCAATGTTTGCTCTATTTATTAGATGGTGAGGAGGATGGGAGGCATTCCATCTTTCCGAGATTCTATCTTTCATTCTCTTGGGAGAACGGTGTTTTAAGACATAGGAGTCACTGGCAGTAGTACGTCGATTGAGGGCTCGGAGGTGGCCAGTTGTAGCGAATCCTTGCACAATTGAGCCTACGGTTGGGTGGAGAGTCGTCCCCAAAACCTTGTTGCGGTAAGCCTACTTCTACCACAGGTAAACACTATTCATAGTTGAATTTAGTTTACTAATTACATGTTTATTTGGCTAGGTAAGTGTCACTCTGATTTAAATTTAATGTTAATTAGTAAAGTTAATTAGATATTTATTTTTGGATTGTTACATCACCGAGGTTTAAGTTGGATATGTGGTAGAGAACTCCTCACCAACAACAAAGCTCCATTGGTGAAACACAAGAATTAATGAGGAGGCAGACAAAAAAATGGAGGGAGACTACAAAAACATCTATCAGCAAAATTGAAGTGGAATCTTCTTCTAGTGCATTGCAAATAGAATATCGTGAAACTAAGGAACAATACACAACTATTTAAGAATTCGACGAGATATCTTAGAAACAAGTAAGTATAGAATTCCATTTCAATTTGGTGGAGGAGCTTGAAAATTAAGAGGAAAAAAGTAAAAGGATTAAATCTTGAATGGGATACATGGAAGAATCTATATGCTTCATTCAATCCCAAGGAATACATTCCCACATAAAATTTTCAAGAATGCATACATGAATAAAAAGAAAAGAAAAAATTCCATTTTGTAGCAGTTAGGCAAAAATAATTTGGAACCTTCAAGAAAGAAACAAACAATTGCAAAAGGAACTTGCAACAACTAAGCAAAGTCATGAAGAATAATTAAAGGAAGAAGAAGAATAAATTTAAGAATTGAAAGCCCGATTCAATAAATTGGGTGAATTATCTTATGAGTTCATATAGTGTCGACCTCTGCCACTATCAACCTATGTCACTAATATATACATTATATTTGAAGTAACAATGGATTCAATTTCAAATTGGAAAACTAAATTTAAATTATGCATATGGAATACAAACCATTTGGTAGCAATTTATATCTTTTATACTTCTCTATTATCCCTGAACGATCAAATTTGATGTGTGAATTCTTCTTGCATAATTATCTGATACCTATAATCTCAATTTTGAACCCAAACCACTTCATTGGGGATATCAACATGAGATAATTTCAATCGTGGTTAGAAAATGAATTGAAGGGGTCTCATGAGCTAGAATTGTATAAACCAGAGGAACTTGTTGCACCTATGTCGATTAGAGCATAAATAGGCTCCATTGAAGGGATTATCAAACAACACAAGAAAAGAATATATACTCTCAAATCAGAAAGGTTATATAAAGATTGCAAAATGAAGTAATTGAATACTTCACAAATTTCACAAATAATTGTGTTTGCAACCTTATCAATATGTCAAGGACGATGGATGATAATATCAAGGCAAAAGAACCCCATTTTCTACTGAATATACATGCAACAAAATATAGAAGTATATGTTATGTACATTGATCATTGAGAACTTAGGGACTGGAATGGGTTAGTCTTAAAGTTAAGAATCCTCTAGTAATATACCCCATTTGATATTATCAAGGGAATTTAATAGTAAACAAGGAAAGAGAAATGAGAAAGTGGGAAATGGTTGAGATGTGCATAGGATTCCATGCATGAGAGACAAGCACACGTGTAGGTCCTTATGACTTCCAAGTTTTATGTGAGGAACAACACAGTCAAGTCATCTCCTCCGATTCTAATTATTTGCATAAGTATGTGCAAAGGATTAGGTTGGGAGATAAATGATGAGGATTGAATTTGTCACTCCTAATCATCCCTTTAATCGCCATTTTACTTATAAAAAATCGATGTTTTCATCAATTCATATTCCACTTATTCATTACAATTAGAGTGATTGGATCAAGTGGTATTGAACAAGTTCTATTTTTAAATAAGTTAACAATGCCGTGTGCCCTAGTGTATTGGTTTATTATGTGTTTGCAAGTATTAAGTGGGACACCCTTTTATGATTCTAGATGTGAAAAGGAAAGTTGCAGAAATCCTTGTCAGCAACCAGAAAGTTGAACAAATCTCTTGGATGGTACCCACACTGAGAATTTTCCCTACAACATTAAAGTTTGTACGAATCTACAAAACCATATTACGAATATTTTTTGTAGCCTAAAGAGCTTTCAAGAATAGAGACCATTGTTGTTGAAACATTTATCAACAACAATGTGTTTTTCCTCTTGTAAATATTTACTTTTTATTACCTCTATTACTTTTTCCTGCAAACTCACACCTACGATTTTTGTCTCAAATCACTTCAAACCCGATTTTGTCTCAAACCACTTCAAACCTTTTAGTCCACAAGGCTCAAAAATAAGTTGAAGAAGGGAAACTCAAGAAAAGTAGTTAAGTTATTTTTTTTGGATATACGATAAGTTTTGAGACACCTCATTGTTGTAACTAGAAGTGGTTGCCTCCTTTATCTTGGCAAGAACCACTAAGTAGTAGCAAGCAATTATGTCAATTATAAATATCTTTTTGCATATAAACTATGAGAACCAAACTTAGAGAGTTTAATTTTTGGCTATGTTATTATCATTTTCCTTTATAAAGAATCAACTATTTTTTTCCTAAGGCTGCATAAGGCTATAGAGAAAGGACCACTCTACAGTTGTGGTGGTTATTTTCTTGTTGGTATAAATTCCCACATATTCTTGTGAATTAATTTCTTTTATTGCACATATTTTCCATTGTACACATTTATTCATCTTTGAATTTAGGACATATTTCATCCATTTTCTTAATGCGAGAAATCATTTATGTATTTATTTCTACTTTACAACATTCTTTTTCAACATCATACTATGTTCTTATTCTTTTGCATTTTACGTTTATTTGGTTGTATTCTTTTTGCCGCAACATTTTAATTGGATTTATTAGTCTTCAACACAATAGGTAATTAACTTTGTTGCAAAATAGATTAGTTTCATACTTGATATTTAGCTTTATTTACTATTAGTTAGTATTACTATAGTTAGTTTATTTACTTAATTACATAATTTCAACTACAATGGTTTATATAAATTTTCTTGTAAAAAAATGTAAATGATTGTAAATAATTGTATATAGTTCTCTCACCATCTCAAGCTATGAAATGCATAAAACCTATAATGCATATATTTTGTTGAGCATTTTGTAAGTAAAACGACCCTAAATTGAAATTAAAGTAAGGCTTATATGAGTACATTGTAGGAGCCTATTATGTAAAAAGATAACACTTCTTTTAACTTCCAAAGCAACTTTTCTAAATATGAAAAAAAAAACAATTAAAAAAATAAAAAAAATGATTTAAGAAGAAACACCTTCATTTTCTCTTTCCAATCAAAGAATGAAGAAACAATCTTTTCTTTATATAGATTGATGTGTCCAAATTGTTTCCATTATGGCCATCATACTATGTAGCCCACCAATCTTATTCTCATGTAATTTTCAGCCAATGAACCTTATCATAAAGGTGAGAACTAGAAAAAAAATTCAAGATTACAACAATACCATATAAGTAACTAAAACACCGGAAAAATACCAAAATTACCAGATTACTCGAATAGTCCCATCTTTTGTGATCACATTGTCCACCATCTGTTGGAAATGGATAATGTCAATTGGGGTGTTCAATCCATGTTTTGATAGGGAGTCACCAAGCTCATTCCAGCATCTGAAGATATGTAAAAAAGTGATATCCCTGAATGTATTAGATAGTATGGTGGTGCATCCCATCCAATTGAACATAGAGTTATTAGAAAGAACAACACGACCATTTACCGCATCAATGATGACTTTTGAGTCTCCATATATGGCAATGAAAAGGATATATAACTGTTGTGCAAAATGTAATAAGCCCCAAAGTGAAAAAAATTCAGTTTGAGTGTTGGTACTAAAGCCACCATTCCATTGAAGTTGAAAAGCAATATGTGAATTAACTTCAATGCAATATGTGAATTGATCCAGATTACTGCCCCACAGCCACATATTCTAGCTTGGGCAGCCCCATCAAAAAAAAATGCAGGCAAAGTATATTGAAAAAACAGTTCACAGAGACTAGGTTGTGTAGAAGTGATAGCCTTGCATGTTGAATCCAGCTAGATAATGATGCGAGAATAAATGATATGAAAATTTGGCACAGAGTTGTCAAAGATCAATCGAGTCCTCAATTTCCAAATCTCCTAAAAGGTATAGAAAGGAAGCTTCTTATCATTCTAGGGCCTCCCACCAGGAAAAATAAGAGATGACAGATGAGAAGTATGGCGGTTCAGGGACACAAAAATGTGCAATTAGAAACCTACAAACAACCTTCGAGAAGGGACAAAGAAGGAATAAGTGACTTACACTTTCTGGACCACTATTACATAGAGAACACCAGCCTGGTTTGATGAAACTGCGCTTGGAAAGATTATCCCACGTGAGAATGTGATTGTGCCAAGCGAGCCAGCCGAAGATTATGATATTGAGAGGTACCCGCCATTTCAAGAAAGAAAAAAACCAACAGCGACCAGGAAAAGGATCTCATACATTGGAAAAATGTTTGTATGCATCAGCAATTATAACAACCCCATCACGTAAAATCCTAGCCCAGACAATTGAATCCCCTCCTGATTTCCTCCATAAACCAACTATATGGAGTCGCAGGGTATATGCATTCCAATTAATCTCGTTTGCCCCATAAATTTTGAGATTTGCAACCTGCTTCAAAATAGGCTGAATGGAAGTCTCAATTCTGAAATAACAAACCTGGTCCAGGCAAAATAACTCTTTAGAGTGTAAGCGTAGTATGGTGTTGACCGGCAATGAAGAATCAACAACTCCCAAAATATCACCAATACCTAATAGAATTTTGTTACCACCACCAAAAGACCTGATTTCAGGTTTGATAGGAAAGATGTACTCACTTTGTAGAAATTGAGCTAGATATATTAACCTGAATTCGCACCAAGTGCGCTCAATCTAAAGCATCCAGTGATATATCTTCTCTTTAAATACTTATCTCGCATGATGCTTTGCCATATGCATGTACCCAAGAAATCTCTCCATAGGCTCTTCATAAGCAAAACCCGACCAAATAGACTGTTGTCCATAATTCCCCATCCTCCAGCCTCCTTGCTCCTGGTTAGTGCATCAAATTTAACAAGGTGGAATTTTGTACCCCCCTTTGCACCAGACCAAAGAAATCAAGCCATAATTGCTTTGATTTCCTAGACTACTTTCACCGAAATATTAAATATATGCATCCAATAAACAAATAGTTGTTGCAGTACTTATTGGATAAGGATAAGTCTGCCCCCTAATGATAACCATTCATGTGTCTAGTTTGTGAATCTCCTCTGGAATTTCTCCAAGAACCAGGTCCAATCATCAGATTTGTAGGAGCAAGGATTTAATTTAAAGTCGAGGTATGAGAAACCATCTTTCACATGAGAAATCTGGACACCGAATAGATCAGTGATGTATTGGACAATTTCAAAATCACCCTCTGAATAGATCAGGATTGATTTGGATCCATTGATATATAGACTAGAAGTTGCTCTGAATCTAGAAAAGATGTGAAATAGGCATATCCACTACGCCTTATCAAGTTTACCAAATGTAATAATATTGTCCACGAAGAAGGAATTTGAAGTGTATATAGCTTGGGATATACTTAGTCCATGGAAACACAAAATTCCCAACCTAGACTAATCTTTTGGCTCAAACAGTACATAACCAATATGAACAGTAAAGGAAACAATGAACACCCCTGTCGTAGGCCTCGCGGTGTCCTGAAAATTTCTGAAGAGAGTCCATTAATCAAAACCGCATAATTGACCAATTCCACACTCACCATAATCTAGTCGACTATCTCCCTAGACAAACTGATCCTGACAAGAATGATACGAAGGAACGACCAATCCACATAGTCATATGTTTTATGTAGGTCAAGTTTCATAATCAAATCCTTCAGCTTTCGTGAGTGAATAGTTTGAGAAAATTCTTGTGCAATGGCAATAGTGTCATGTATTTGACGCTTGGGAAGAAAAAAAACTGTTCGGGAGAAATGTGGGAGGAAAAGACACTGCGGATACGGTGGGCTATGA
Organism: Pinus tabuliformis; assembly: GCA_031772625.1. Taxonomy (NCBI): domain Eukaryota; kingdom Viridiplantae; phylum Streptophyta; class Pinopsida; order Pinales; family Pinaceae; genus Pinus; species Pinus tabuliformis. The sequence goes on along the minus strand of CM062816.1, from coordinate 744,416,413 downwards.
ACTTAGAGATGAGCTTATAGGTGATGTTGCAGAGTGAGATGGGTCGAAAATCTAGGAAAGATATGGGCAAAGTGGAGTTAGGAATTAAGGCAATGAATGTGGAGTTGATGGCCCTAGAGACCTTCCCCTGTATACGGGACTCTTCAACCATGTCCAAAAGTGCACAAGTCATACTATCAAAAAAGTGTAAGAATAGTTCAACCGTCCACCTGTCCGGTACAGGACATTTATCATTGGAGAAAGATTTAAGAACCTCCAAGATTTCATTTGTAGTGATAGGCTGAGAGATCTACGCATTCAATTCTAGTGTGAACATGGTAGGTGAGACTCAATAGCCCACATTAGATTTGTCGCGTCTACATTAGACATCCTAGAAAATATACGTTCGAAAAAAAATGACAGCCTCCCTTTGTATATCTAACATGCTATAAACCCTCCCCCGGGCAATAGAGGGCATCTCCCAAGTGGTATTCGTTTTTATTCTTTGGTTAGCAAAATGGTGGAAGTCTAAATGCATATACAGTCCCCAGCTTGCATCCAAATAGACTAGCTCTTTAACCTTCAGGTGGCCTCTTAATTGTTAAGGATATGTCACTTTCTACTTTCTAGGTCTTGTATCTTATCTAATAGAGAGGCCTCAGGATTACTTTGTTTTACTGAACGACCAATGGAATCTAACGATTTTTCAATCTCAGACAAAGTCGCAGATAATTGGGCCTTCTTACTACATTCCTAGTCCCGGACTGTTCCCTTTAGTTTCTATAATTTATCAAGTAACGGATTCATAGCCGAAGTAGGTTGAGTCGCATGCATATCCACTTAGGTTTTACGTATGAGATCATTAAACTCCTCATCCTCTAGTCAGGTTCGGTTGAACTTGAATGGTAGAGCCTAATGCATGTCGTCCATATGAAAATGAAGGAAGATGGGAAGATGATCTGATAATATGGCTTGAGAGGTCCATGACTTCACATTCCCCAATAATGCTGGAGCCTATGAATTGATCAAGAAGCGATCAAGTCTTTTACCTATATGATTCTCACCAGAGCGGCCATTTGTCTAGGTAGGACCGATTAGTGAAGGGAGGATGTCAACCAGATTATGTCCAGAGAAAATATTTGGTAATTTTGAATTCAAAGTGTCCACGTAACAATGAGAACCCCAAACCTCGCTTGTAAATAGAGTCGCGTTAAAATCGCCTGCAATAATAAGTGTATGTAAATCAAGGATACCACTTGAATCCAGACATTGCCAAAATTGTAGTCGATCCCTATATGGAGCATATAGGTTAAGGAAGTGAAATATATATTCAAGACCCCTTATGTAACCGATAAGAAAGATTCCAGCAAAACATTGAAAGGCTTGAAGTCTGACATGTCTGGGATCCTAAAGTGTAACCAGACCCTGGACAAACCTACTGCATCGACGACTACCAGATGCCACCGAGGACAAATGGACAAAAAATATGAAGTAGCTTTCTCACAAGAGGCCATATATTCTTGAATAAAGATGATAGATGGAGAGGTCGAAGTAATTAGATGGCGGAGGGATAATTTCTTGTGGGCATCCCCCAGACCCCGCAGATTCAGGGATAAGATAATCACGAGGGAGTCACATTAGAGGGCATAGATGCTCCAGGGCCCTAGATGGAACAAACTCAATAATCAGAATCTCTAACAAATCATCCTCCGCCCTAGGAGCCGGAGACTTCACAATCGATTCTCCTCTGAAATGACAGCTACCACAACCACCCTTACATCAAACAGTGATATTCAGATTTGATGCTAGGCTAATGGAAGGAGTAGGTGGAGAGTTGTCTTTCTTCTGAATGGTAAGAGCCTTCAAGTTTAATTATGGGTTACCCAATAAGCCCTCTATGTCACTACCAATCGAGTTATGACGAGACTCAGAAGAGATCTGGACAGGGGAGGAAACAACAGGGTTAGGATTAGTCGAAGAAGGGTCTGGGACAATAGAGGAGTCCGCATTACCCCATAGACGAGGGGGATCAAGGGGGATTCAAGGGAAGGTTCGAATTTGGTATGTCAGGTTGAGGTGGGGGAGGGATCGGAAAAGGGACCAGTGGAATAAAGGGAGAGGGGTGTATAGGTAGGAGGGTTTGCGGAAGGGTAGGACGAGGAGGAACAAAAGTAGGGGGGCCTGAGTTGGTCTAATGTCCAAAGAGGAGGAAGACGACGTAAGTGAAGGAGAAGATGAGGTACGCATGACAGGGGCAGAAGGTGGAGGAGTCGGGGAGGTACCTAATGTATATAGCTTCTGCGAATATTGTCCACATTGCTGCTGCCAAATACCATGAGCTTGAGTTCCTCGTTTCTTCTAAGAGCACCTCGAGCCACGGGCAATGTTCCTGTAAATCACCAGTCTTGTGAGACAAGAGGCATCGAAATGGGAAGGCATCGAAATGGGATGCCCTAGTTGTCCACCCTTTGTGTACGAAGATAAGCCTCCATTTTAGAATGATTTCCACATGTAGTTATTATATTAAACCTAGTTTAAGGACTAGGTTTATCTTAACTCTAGATTCAAAGGAATTAAATTTCTTAAATTTCTTAAGTTATAGGTGTGAATCTTTTTTTGAAAACAAAATTTGGAAAAAAAAAATTCTATCTATTGGATTTGATCCTTTTTGACATTTGATAGATTCAAAATTAAAAACCATTTAAATTAATTTATATCAAATTAAATATTATTATAATATTTGAACCAGTGACCTATCACAAAAAGTGCCTTAACAGTGCACCCATTCACCGTCAATCCAAAACCTCCTGCGTGATATATTTTTTTAAATTACAATAATGATTAACTTTTTAAAATAATTTATATTATTGTTATTATTTTAGTTAAGTCCATTTTATTTATTATTATTTTAATTGCATTTTTTTTAATTTTATTTTTTGATATAAAATTATTTAATGTTAATGTTAATTTAATATATGACGACATTTTCCGTATGCTTTTTAATATAATAATATCGCTGGACGTACATTTTATCTACATATATCACAGAAAGTGCATGTTATGTTAACAAAAGCCATACCCTTTGTTGCGTGAAACTATGTGTTCGCTAATATTAATTTATCCATACCAGTAAAAAAAAATATATTTTTAAATGACATTTTTTCCTAAAAATTTAAATTATATAATATAAAGATTAAATTTATTTCTATTATTATTATTATTCAGTTTTTTTTTTTAAATCAAAAGTTTATTTTATTATTTATTAATTTTTTTTAAGAATTAGTAATTTTAGATAGTATGACTTTTTAAATAAAAATGATAAATCAATTCAAAAATAACAATTAATAATAATTATTTTATTATTAATTTAACAATTATTTTATAATAAATTTTCCAATCATATATTAAAAAAGAAAAAAATAATTATTTTAACGTTAACGAAATTAAAAATAACTTATAAAACAAATTTTAAATCTTCTTGTAAATTTGTAATTTGTAATAATACAAGTCATACAACTCTTTAAAACATACACATGCAACATGCTTTCACTGAATAAACAAAATATACACGTTTAAAACATACACATACAACACGGTTTCGCTGAATAAACAAAATATACACGTAAACTTTGCTTTGCATGACTAAATAAAATCGAGAGAATAAATATTATAATCGTTAAATAATTATTGCGGTCTAAGTGCCGATAAGTTAAATATTTTTAAATAAATAACGGGCTCTTTTTTTTATTATTATTATTTTTATTAAGTAAAAATAATATAGATTTATCATTAAAATAATATTTTATAAAATTAGAATAGATTTACGTATTAGATCTGTATTTAAGATGGATTTATGTTGGTTTAAATAATATTTATATATAATAGATTTGGAGTTAAGATGGATCTAGGCTGGTTTTATATGTTATTTATATTTTAATGTTATGCATTTAAATAAGCTACTTTAGAAAAGTATACCTCAGGAAAAACCATGGATTGTCAAAATCTAGAGTACGAAAACCGCTAGTAATTTGACCAAGTGAAAATGTTACATAACATTACAACATATCTTCCATACTAGGCTGGAGAGTGCCTCTCGACTCAAAAATATGTCAAGGATTGATATTTATAATGAATTGTACTTCAATTTTTTTTTGGAAAAAACTAAAAGGAAAGTGATTTATTCCACATCATCTTATATCGTTATGGTCGATTTAAAGGACTCAATTCTATATCAATCCAAAATGTGTAATATTTAACAATTTATTAGAGACATGAGACAACTAGTAGAAAAAAGCTCCCTTTTTTCGACAATGCCCTCAACATAAAGAAGTATGTACTAGGGTATCTGTGTGATACATTTGGATTAAACATTGAAACAACCCACAAAATTGTTATAATAGTACTAAGAGTCTGAGATCCATGAGTTAAGTTCGAAATTGACTTCTCACTTCTTTTTTTCCAAGAAACATATAATAGGGAAAACCTCTTCGGCACTTTCCCTCATTTTAAAGATGGTACCTAGAGTGAACCCAAATTCTTTATGGCTAAAGGCTCAATCAATAAATCATGATTAAATCATATATAACTCATCAACAATCAACTCGCTAAGAGAAAACATGTCACAAATAATTATTTGGACTTGGGTGGGGTGGGTAATGACTTTCCTCATAGCTAGTCATATTACACCAAATTGACAACTTCCCCTTCTAATCACACATATAATATGTCATATGAACACTACATATGTAACACTTCATTTAAATATGTGCTTTGCACTTCTTCATCAATAGCATTTACAACAACATTAATCATCCCATATTTTGACCACTCCTTCAAAAGTAAGAATACAACATATATTTATGTCTTATGCAACTTATGGTATAGAAGTATGTGTTAGGGAGTGTGTGAGACTTGTTTGAATAAGAAATTGGAACGAATCAATGAAGTCTTATAACAAAACTAAAATATAAAAGTTTAATTATGAAAATAATACAACTTATATTTATGTCATGTGTGACTTATGGTATAGAAGTATGTGCTAGGGAGTGTGTGAGACTTGTTTGAATAAGAAATTGGAATGACTCAGCGAAGTCTTACAACAAAACTAAAATCTAAGAGTTTAAGTATGAAAATAATACAACTTATATTTATGTCGTGTGCGACTTATGGTATACAAGTATGTGTTAGGGAGTGTGTGAGACTTGTTTGAATAAGAAATTGGAATGAATTAGAAAAGTCTTGCCACAAAACTAAGATTTAGGAATTTAAGTATGAAAATAATTGTGTCCCCTTATGGGATGACTAAATGGTTGGTATAATGGGATGTTATTGTCTCCACCTGGTTTCAAGTCCCATCAGGGGGCATCTATGGCATATTGTGAAAAAACTTAAGGAGTAGACTCCCCCAACCCCATGGAGTCTCAACTCTTACTTTGTTATAAATTCTCAATATATTTGGCTTACGAGATATTGGATATACTCAACAAAACAAAATAAAATATTGCAAAGAATTAATAACTTTTCTAAATGAATATATATATATATATATATATATATATATATATATTAAGATATGTAACCTTGATAGCCCCTAGGTAGGCAGCTCAATTGGCAAGTGTCATGAAAATGAAGTGTTATGTACCAAGAGATTTGAGGTTTTAATCCCCCTGACATACCCATGTTTGCGAAAGGGGCATATGTAGGCACCTAAAGCCAAAGGTTATATTGGTAGAGGTCAAAATCGACCCCGAGTCACATGAGTAAGAAATTGGCCTAGTTGTTGCTCCCTCTAGTCACATAAAAAAAATATACTTAACCTTGATAAGACCCATGAGGTGTAGACTAGTTGGTTTGTGTTGGATTTAGTCCCCGTCAAGTCACTAGTTCAAATCTCAGGAGGAGGGGTTGACGATAGGAACCACATGTAATGAGAATAAAAAATTGTCCCACAGATATCCAAATTTAATCGAGCCTTACATTTCATAAAGAAACAAATTATTCTTCCATCAAATATTAAAATTAACATTAAATTAAACTCAACCTAATTGAAAAAAATATAATAATTCAACCTTCACAAATATCAACATAATAATTCGACCCTGATAAAAATATTTATATATATCCATTAAAAAAATGTTAAACACTTTTACATGAAGAAAACTAATTTGAACATAAAAAGATATCCCACATTTTGACCAATCCATACATAGAAGTACATCATTATAATCTGTCTTTTAAATAATTTAAAATATAAAAATATCTACTAAAAATAAAATTGTGTCTAAGAAACTTTTTATAATATAAATAAGTACATCATTATGATATGTTTTTTAAATAATTTAAAATATAGAAATATCTACTTAAAAATTGTGTCCAAGAAACTTTTTATAATATAAATAAGATTCCGTAATTAAGTAAGAAGACTTCCACTAAAATATCATCCATAAAATATTTATATAAAAATGTGCAACTTAACACTAAAATGGAATAAAAGAAAGTAACTTTTAACCACCAATATATTTATTTACTTCTAAATAAATGACATAGCATTTAACATATTCAACCTGGACAAAGAATTATTTGATATTATAAATTAAATGGAAAACGTTAATTAAACATTTTTAATAAAAAAATATTAAAATGCTATATTTTAATTTCCAGCGTACTTATATTTATCTATTTTTAGTGTATGGAGAGTGTTATGTTTAGAGGGAAACAAATTTTATTATTAGGGGAATAAGAGATTGTGGGAAGAACGAAAGTATTCTCAATTTGACTAGAGACTTTCTGAAAGAGAAACTACAATGGGAAGGGAAAATTTGTCAAGCAAGGAGGGTGGGGAAGATGTGTGAAGAGAGGTCTTGACCCATAAAATTCACCATGGCAAGCGTACAAGACAAACACTAGCTTTTGGGCAAAAAGAAACTCTTGAAAGGCTCACACTTCTTCGTCAATGAAGATTTAACCAAAAAACAACAAGAGGAGAGAAGGGGTGAAGTGGGGAAAATAGAATAGCAAGAAATGAAGGGAAAAGGGCATGGTTGTACAATGGTAAAGATGTTATTGCAATGTTTGGGCCTCCGGGCAAAACAGGGCAGCAAGCTGGCAGTAAAGAAAAAATTGAGAATTCGATAATAGGGAGGAAAACAACAAGAGTAGCATGGATGAAAAGGCGTGAAGACTCAAATTTGATTCTTTGTGCCAAATTGCGTAGCAGTCAAATCCCACCCAGGTCTACCTAAGTTTAGTTTGTTGGAATTGTAGAGGTTACCCTTGTAGGAGGGGACCTGGATTAGGGCCTATTGCGGAAGGTAGAGACATAATTTTCCTCGTGGAAACTCATGAGCATGATGGTTGCAAAACTCATGTGTTTGATGGTTATTTGAAGTTGGCAGTTTGGAACAAGGTAGCACAAAATGGCAAAGGGTATGGGGGAATACTAGTTTTAGTGAAATAAAAAGAAGGTCATCACATTTAGTTAATTAAAGAAGATGCAAATAAACAATATTTATGGTTCAAAATATCAGAGAATGAGAATCACATAAAAATTGTAGCATGCTATTTTTCCCCTCAAGTCTCAAAAACTTACAAAAATAAGGGGCTTGACAGCAAGGATCCATATGAAGCTTTAAAACAAGACATTATCGTGTACTCTCAGCAGGAAGAAGTTCTTTTAGTGGGATATTTCAATGCTAGAACAACAAATAATCAAGCTAGCATTCTTTGTTGCAAAGAGAATAACAATCCTATTTGGCTCACTAAAGAGGAGGATCCCCAATGGGTGAGGTGTTCAAAAGATGACAAAGCTAGCAATCATTTTGGAGAGGAGATGCTTACACTATGTGGGGCTTTCAACGTAATTATTTGCAATGGTCTAGATAGATGGAAAAGGTCTGGGAACTTCACTTGCAACACATACAATGGGGAAAGTGTCGTTGACTATGTGATGTGTTCACAAAGCTTGAGAGAAAAGATAGATGAAGTTAATATTGGAGAGCATATTTGGGACTTAAAATCATACCATAACCCAATTTATATAAGGTTATCATTGTTAGAAGAAAGGCAACATAGGAGGAAAATCCAATGCTCTCAAGGGGGAAAAATTCTTCTAACACAAGAAAATTGTACTATCTTCAAGACAATGTTAGAGATATTAATTCAAAAGGAGAAAACTGGTTTCAAAAGCTTCAACAATCATGAGTTAATAAATATAATTCAAAGTGCACTTGAGAAGTGCAAAAGAGGGAAAAATAGGAAATCATAATCAAATTGTTTTCATGTAAATGCTTGGTTTGATGAGGAATGCAAAATGACAAGGAGAACCTTGAAAAAGGCAGGCAAGGAGAAGATGAATGTAAAGTTATATAAGCAGATAATAAAAGGGAAAAAATGTGATTTCATGCAAACAAGGCGAGAAGAGTTAATATATTTAAGAAAGAATAATCTAAAGCTTTTCTGGCAGGAACTGCAACCAAGGAAGAAGCAAATTGAAAATAATATTAATCCAATCAATGGTTTGAATATGCAAGGAAACTCTATGAGAAAGAATTTGAGGCGGACCCCCAAGAATCAACACAACATCAAAGCTCTTCATGTTACAGGAGGTGGAGAATGGAACTAAGAAGCTAAAAACAAGAAAGGAAAAGGACTTGGTTGAACTTGAAGAAGAGTATCTAAAATGGGGAATGAACGCTCTTGCACCACACATCATGGAAATATTCAACAACATCATTTAGCAAGGATTCCCAAGAGACTGGAAAACTAGCCTAGCAATACCCCTTTTTAAAAGTGGAGACATTAATAATCCATCCAACTATAGAACCATTATGACTAATGCTTTGTTTGCAAAGCTTTTCGGCGGCATGGTATAAAATAGAATCAGTAAGTGGACAGAAGCAAAAGAAAAGAGGGTAAGAGGATAAGCGGGTTTTAGGCCAAAGCATTATACAGTGGATCATGGTATCATGTTGAGACACATTGTTGAAAAGGTTTGGGAGGACAAATAAGAAGTATGTTGCTGCTTTGTTGACTTCAAAAAAGCATTTGACACAATCCTTAGAGATAAGTTGTGGTGTAGAATGAAAGAACTTGAAATTCCTATGCATTATAGAGTCGTTGTCCATAGACTTTATGAAGAGGTGAAAGTAAAAATTAGAACCTCAGCAGGTATTTCAGAAATCTTTAGTAGTGACATTGGAGTCAAGCAAGGTTGACCTTTATCCCATACTTTTTTTGGTTTATATATCAATAAATTAGAAGAGTGGCTAAATCTGCAAGGCGAAGATGGTGTTCGGTTGGGGGAGTTTATAATAAAGCTTATTTTATATGCTAATGATATTGTATTGATTTCTAAATAGACCCATGGTTGCAAATGCACCTATATGCCCTTTAGCATTTGTAAAGTAGTGGGGATGCAAAGTCAATAATAGCAAGACCAAAATAATGATTTTCTCTAATAAAAGGAAACAGAGTCAACATATTTTCTTCTTTGAGGACAACATTCTTGAAGAAGTAAATGAGTACAAGTACCTCGTGATTGATTTCAACAACAAACTCAATTGGGATTATTGTAGAAAGAAGAGAATTTTAGGAGGGTGGAAAGCATTATATGCTCCTCAAAACACATGTAGAGAGGCAGAGTTATGGGATTGGAAAACGATTAAAGTGCTTTTTGGACTCCTAGTTTGTCCAGTGATGCTATATGGGTGTGAATGTGGGCTAGCGGCACCCCCGTCTCAAAATGGAAACAAATTGAGAAAATCCAAAAACGCTTTATAATGAGCAACTTCAAAATAAAAATTTCAGTACCTTATTTGAGTGAAATAGGAGCAACTCCCATCAAAGCAATTGCTATGGTGTGGCTCATAAGATATCCAAAAAGAATTGAGCAAATGAGAGTAGGTAGATGGCCTAATGTTATATTTAATGAAGGCATGAGTGAAAGAAAGAAAACATGGATGAAACAAAACAACACATGGATGCAAAAATGGAATATCTACCTCAACGCATATCCCACAAATAGCAAGGAGCTAAAGAATTTTGTTATGGAGAAGTTTCGTAAAAGGGTATGGGGAAAAGAGTTGGGTAGAAAGAAGAAGTACTACATTGAGGAATTCAACCCTACGTGTGATCGACAACAAAAAGAGTTCATTGGAGCTAGCATTCGGTGGAGGACAAAGGTTCTTATTGCTCAATTAAGGACTAACTCGCATCAACTTTGGTGTGAAACAAGATGGTGGAAAAGGCCTAACGAAGCTTGGTAAGAACATGTGTGTGCATTTTGCACGTCTTGGGCAGTGGAATTAGAAAAACATTTCATTTTGGAATGTGATGCATTCAAAGACATCAGAGAAAGTTATGAGAACATGTTAGCATACATTTCTTGGCATTGTCTTTTTAGCGAGGGGATTGTTGGAAGGTTGGTCCAACTCATCATCAATTTGGATCGAAAAAGGACTGAATTGCAAAAAGTGAAAATCAGGAAACTAATGATCTCATAAACCATTTTTAGTCTCGTAGTCCTTAAAATACCATTTCATTTCATTTCATAAAAATCTAATAAATATTCCATCGATGGAAAATAAGAATTTCACTGTTAGAAGATAAGTATATGTGACTTTGCCCACAAATCCTAAAAGTCCCCTAGATTAATTTATATTGTTATCATGTGGGACCATGAGTTAGATAACTTGGAAATATAAATAAAAGTGGAAGAAGTCAATTATTAACTAACTCTATATCGGTGGTTGTTATTCACAAGGAGACATTATGTCTTCGGATGTCTCACGAATCACAAAACGCCGGGCGAAGCCATTGGGGTCTCCGAACTGACACACACATGATATTAGATGTTACAGTTGTATTCATAAAACAAAAAGTATGATTATGATACAATGCAAATAAAATAAAATTAAAGAGATCCATTCAGTCCTGAAAAAGGAATTAATGACCGGCAAAATCCATTTTTAAGGAGCATAACACACACAGAGAACTCCAGACCTTTATCACGGCATGCTCCATGGTGCCGAGTTTTCTCTACAAAATGAGATGAGATAACTGAAGATCTCGAAACCCTTGGAGAAGAGGGATTAAATCATCTGCCGTGAAGTGAAGAAAATAAAAGAGAGTATCATTTTTATATATAGTGTAACGGAAGATGATGAAGGCTATCTCTTTTTCTAAATTCTAATCCCTATTTCCTCTAACTAAATTTGACCTAATAGATTTATATATTTATTTATAACTATATTTATATATTTATTTATTTTTAACTAATAATAATTTTTAATTATTCTTACATTTTTTATTTTTATTTATGCGTTATATAACCCCTAACCAACTATAATTATTTTATTTTATTCTCTATTCCCTATTTCCTCTTTTTATTTATTTATTTATTGGATTATTTAATTTATTTATTCTATGGTTCTAATTTATCTATTAATTTGTTTACATATTTATTTATTATAAGAGATGTTCCCGTGCGTAACTACTTCCCTTTAGTTTTACCTAACTAATGTTACCATTTATATTTATATTTATATTTATATTATTTTTTATTTTATTTATATATTTATTTATTTATTTTTGTACCTAATATAACTAAATTTGACCTTGCTCCTTAAGTCAATTTTTTGCCCAGGTAACCGTTGGTGTCTCTGCTCTAGCTATTTAAACAGGCTAAGCTGGATCTGTTTTTCAACTTGTCCTGACGATGAACCACACTGGTTGGTTCGAAACGCGTCGACAAATGGTTTCTCATGTGATTTTCGCCGAAAAATCTATCATTAATTTAATCGCATATCGGATGTGGAGGAGGTGTGTATTAATGTGACCCGCGGAAGAGCCGATACCCGATTGCAATAAAGGTGTACCTTGGAAGCTGTGCAAAGGCTTTGAAAAAGGCAGAAAAGGTAAGTTAATGTTGTTTATGTGTATTTCTATGTATAATAGAAATAAGGCGTGATAAGAAGGTTTTATGAATAAATCATATGTAACCAAGCATAAAGAGGGGAAAGGCTATATATGTGGTTAAAGGGTTAATAAAGGTTATGAGGAGTTTTAAAGTCCCGATAGGAAGGATTTAATGAAAGGCTTTAATAAAGTCATAAAGTAAGGCTTGAGGGTTGATTAAAGTCGCGATAAGTGGATATTGCCTAAGGGTTAGCCTATGTTAGTCTCTAAATCATTACGCATGAGACTATTAAAGGGGGCCTAAAACCTTAGAAAATGAAGATTTGGCTCCTTTGTGAGCTAAATTCCTGGGACATACATGATTATGAATTTTACATTCATATTGTGGGTGTAAGCGGGGGTAACCCTGCGTCATTTTGCATTTTACTTTTATTTAGTTGTCTTATGTTTCTATAGCAACATTTTAATTAGGTTTATTTTTCTTCGGCAGAATAGATAGTTTACTTTGCTGCAAAATAAATTAGTTTCATTATTGATAGTTAGTTTTCTTTGTTCTTAGTTACTATTATTGTAGTTAGTTTATTACTTAATTAGAGAAGCTTCCAATTATTCTAGGTTTGAATGTAAGTAGGAATTAATTTAGAATTTCAACTACAATGGTTTATACAATTTTTCTTATAAATAAATATAATTTATAAAAAATTATATATAGTTCTCTCATCATCTCAAGTTATGGAATGCATGAAGCCCAAAATTCATATATTTTGTTGAGTGTTTTGTAAGTAAAATGACCCTGAATTGATATTAAATTAAGGCTTATACAAGTACATTGTAAGAGCCTATCACTTTTTGGCGTCGTTGCTGGGGAAACACCAATTTTTTGGATCTTTTTTTATATCGAGACTAGCTAGAGGAGTGAGTCAATAATGAACAAAGAGAAAGAGGGATAAGTTGGGCGATTTCTTCTAAAATCCCTCCAATGTCGATTCCAAAGAAATAGGTAAAGCAAGAAGTTTCTTCTACTTTGGGAGTTTTCGAAGAAAAAGCACAAGAAATTACTAAGTACGAACCTCCGAAATATAGTCTTTGGGGATCTGAGGTAAAGGAGGAACATGTTGGCCTTGAGTTAGAGTCCATCCTTTTCAATATGGGTGATCATGAGGAAGGAAATAGAAGATGAAATAGAAAAGAAGAAATAAGAGATAAAGAAGAGAAGAAAGAATCTCCTATTCCAATAAGGGAAAGTAATGATGATGCCTATGTTGAAGAATATTAATCACTATGTTCTTTTTGTATTCTATGGATTACCTAAAGAAGACCTCGATACTTTCTTATTCAAATTTTGAGTTCTATGTAGAACTTATGATCATAAAACAAACTCTCAAAATTTAAGATTGTTTCCTTCAACTTTGAAAGATGTTGCTTTAAGATGGTTCATGGGATTAGAAAGAGCAAGCATAGGTACCTGGGAGGAGATGAAAAGCACTTTTCTTACCAAATACAAGGATTATTGTAAACCAAGAGAGACTAGATATGAAATCTTAGGATGACATAGAGACCAGATGAAACTTTAAAAGGTTATGGTGAATGTTTCTAGTTCAGCTACAAACAATCCACAACATGTAAATTAGACGATAAGTCTCTTAATTTAGTTTTGCCAAGAGGAGTTAGAGAGGACTTAATGGAGGCCCTAAATCTTATAACTACTGAAGATTATTATCAACTCACTTATGATGAGATTAGGGAATTTTTTAAGAACTACTCGAGGGCAAGCATGAGAAAAGGTAGAGGAAAAAGAAGTTTAGTAACCCCTACATCTAAGAATAATTCAGGAGTAACAAAAACTAAGATTGGAAATTTATTGGAGGATTAGAAAATTGATATATTAAATTAATTGTCTATGTAGTTATATGCTTTGCAAAGAAAGAAAAAATAAGAAGACAATGAAAAAGATTTCCCTATATTCTATCCTCGATGTACTAAGAAACATCCTAGGAATGAGTGTACATTAATTGCAGTAAAGTCTACAACATTTGTTCTAAAAATCATGATGTTAATAATTGTGCACAACTACCAGGTTTGAAAGAAACATACCAAATAGCTAATCAAAATGTTGAACAAGTTGATTTTATTAATCATCGATAGTTTGGACCATTCCTGCCACCATTTCCTAAAGGAAATCAAGATCCTCAATATTTTAATCAATCTTGGTATAATCCTCAGTTTAATTTAGGACAACAATTACCTTCTTCTCAATTTTCCAATAATCCACAACTTTGGTAATTGGAATTATGCACTTCCTTACAACCAATATCTCTACTCCAATCCACAATATTTTCCTACACAAGGAAATCAATGGCATACACAACATTTCAAATGACCATACCAAAGTTGGTCACAACAACAATTGTTCCCTTCATCACAATTGTGAAATTCTAATCAACCACCTAAGCTAAATCAACTACCCGCTCAACCAAATCCAAATCCAAATATTAGGATGGGTCAGGAAAATCAACTACCTGCTCAACCAAATCCAAATCCAAATATTAGGATGGGTCAGGAAAATCAACAACCGCAATCAAATCAAGTTGTTCAATCAAGTCAAGCAGTGTGTACTAATGAATCTATAGAATCTTCAACCTGTACTGTTGTTGCAGTCAATTATCAAGCCACATCTTTAAGATAAAGAAGAATTTTAGAAGATCCAAAACCGACCAAGATTAAGGGTGTGAGTGAATAAAAGCAATAGTGTGAGGAAGAAAAGATGAATATTTATTGTTAAACTTTCAAGATTCAAATCAATCATAAAATCAACAATGTAAGCAATTTTAATCTACACCATTTCGTGAGAGGCTTACAAAGATTAGAATATCTACAAAACTAGCCTTAAACAATTTATTTGTAAAAATCCCTATAATCCAAGCAATCAAAGACATGTTGATTTTTAACAAGGCTATAAGGGATATATGTATTTGGAAACACAGGAAAAAGAAACAAGATCCTCCTAATATCCAAATAACTAGTCAATTATTTGAAATTATGCTTGGAGCAACCATTAATTTAATGATTGATCAAGTTATGAGGATTTTAAATCTTCATAATCTCATGAGGCAAACCCCAACTTTATTGCAAATGGTTGATAGGTCCATTGTTAAGCCTAAGGGTATTTTGGAAGATATCATTATCATTGTAGATTCATGGGAATATCTTGTTGATTTTCTTATTTTGCATTCAAAAACTAATACGTGAGGTTACCCATTAATCTTAGGACAACCTTGGTTAGCGACTGTGGATGCTTATATTGCATGTTTCTTAGGAAATATAACAATTTGTCAAGGGGAATTAGTGAAGCAAATAAATTTATATCCTCCTACAAAATCTATTGAAGAGATTGAAGAACCATTATGGATTCCTGCAAATGATGAAACTATTACCTTGATGAATATTCCACACCAATCCTTACTCTAGATAGAGTGTTAACTTTGAAAGAAACAATTGACGATAAATATATTTCTAATTATATGCATAATATTTATTCCTCCGTAGTAGTAATTAGAGAATTTTGCAACCAAGAAGAAGAAAATCGGGAAAATTTAATTTATGAATCAAATTCATCACAAAAATTATTTATTGATCATCCTAAATCTTTTGTATAAGAAGGAAGTGAACATCAATATCTAGAAGAATATTTTACTAAACAATTTATAAATTCATGAATTAAAGAAATTGAATTATCTCCAAGAAAAACACTCAACATTAATAGTCGGTTACATCCAATTCAACAACAAAAGTTACATGAACTGCTACAGAAATAGTCAGCAACATTTGTGTGGGATTATAAGGACATAATAGGAATAGATCCTTTAGTTTGCATGCATCATGTTTATATCCTGGATGGATATCTTCCTATTAGAAAACGACAATGCCAAATGAACCCAGTCCTTAAAGACATTCTGAAAGAAGAGTTGCAAAAGCTCTTAACTGTGAGATTTATTTATCCTATCTCTAATAGTGAATGGGTTTCACCACGTGTTATAGTTCTGAAGAAAGAGGGTAAATAGAGTATTTGTATAGACTATAGAGAGCTTAATAAAGCTATTTGAAAGGATCAATTTCCACTACCATTTATTGACTAAGTTTTGGACTCTTTAGCAGGGAAAAGTATTTTTCCTTTTAATGGGTATAATTAGACATAAATTTCTCCCAAGGACCAAGATAATGCTACAAGTACTTACCCTTGGGGAACTTTTGCTTATAAAGTATTTCGATATATATTGTGTAATGCACATGCAACCTTTCAAAGTGATTTTCTAAGTATCTTTTATAAACTTATTCCAAAAAATGTTGGGGATGAATTTGCAAAAGCCATGGCCAAATTGGAAAAATTATTACAAACATATATTGAATATCATCCCTCATGAGGAATGAAGGGATTTTCTTAGGACATCATGTCTTGCCTCAAGGAATAAAGGTATACCCTGCAAAAATATGAGATACATTTCGGTAGAAATCACATAGGAAACTTTTTGTCGAAGCGTTTCGAACCATCTAGTGTGGTTCATCGTCAGGACGACGTGGAGAAAAATCATGGCACTAGATGAAATAGAGAGATCAATGTAGAAACGGTCAAGATAAAATGACTAGTTTTAAAAAATAATTATTAGAATGTTAAATTGGACTTTACTAGAAAAAAAAAAAAAAATTAGATGAAGATTGAATAAAAAATAATTAATTAAATTGGAAATGTTTTATGAGATAATATTTTAATGTAAAGGTAAAATATTTATATTGAAGTATAAATAAATAAGAATTAAATTAAGTCTCGGTCAATATAAGTCAAATATTTAGATTAGATTGAGTGAAATATTTATATTAAAATACAAAAAATAAGAATAAAATTAAGTTAATTGGAATAAAATGTTTTATGAAATAATATTTTAATAAATAAAGTCATTAAAACAAGAATAAATTTAATTATTAATTAAGAATAAAATTAATTATTAATTAATTTAAAAATAATTGTTTTAAAAAATATGGTTGTTCCCATGAAGCAAAGAGATGTGAGGAGTTTCTTTGGCCCTGTTAGTTATTACCAAAGTTTTGTAGAAAATTTCGGTGGGATAGCTTCACCATTATTTGCATTGCTTACTAATAATGTTGAATTTGTTTGGACAACAAATTGCCAACAAGACTTTGAAACTCTAAAAGAAAATTTAATTATTGCTCTGGTTTTACAAGGACCAAATTAGAAATTGTCATTTCATATTTCTTTGTATGATTATGATAAAAGTTTGGGTGTTGTTTTGGGATAGAAAGAAGATGCAATAATGCATGCAATTTATTATATTAACAAAAAAACTTGGGCATGTAGAGTTGAATTATACTATTACAAAACAAAAAACAAAACAAAAAAATTGGTGACAGTGCATGTTGTTAATAAGTTTAAACACTACATTACAAGATATGGTACTTTTGTACATACAAATTATTCAACCATTAGATATTTAACAAATAAACATGCTATTAGAGGAAGAACAATTCATTACCTTTTACTTTTTCTAGAATTTGATATAGGTATACTTGATAAACCTAGTCATGAGAATGTAGTTGTGGATTTCTTATCAACGATCACTAGCAACAATGTTTATGAACCACTGGATGATTCCTTTCTAGATGAATATCTATTTGTTATTTTAGTGATAACACCTTGGTTTGTAGATATTGCAAAATATTTGGTGGCACACACACTGCCTCGACATTTTTCATCCAGGGAAAAGAATGCGCTGAGTAGAAATTGTATACCTTATACTTCGATAAAATGATTTTTATTCAATATGGGACCAAATCAAATTATTCAAATATGCATTAGGGGAGATGAAGTATATCATACCTTAAGGGCTTGTCAAGATTAACCATATGGTGGTCATTTTGCAGCCACAAGAACTGCCAAGAAAGTATTTTCTATAGGAAATTGTTGGCCAACGTTGCATAGGGATGCAAAAGAGTAGAGTATGTGAGAAATTGAATGCATGTAGTTGAATAAAATTTCCTATATAAAGGTGAAGTGCAAGTAAGATTACCAAGGCATAATGAGAAGTTTCATCTTTTAGATAAGAGATAAATCTAGCATCGTAGTTGTCCTTGCTTATTTGGGAATGGGAATTTTTTTATCGTTGATAGTATGATTTATCTTCCAAAAAAAATGGAAATCAACCATTTCTAGAATATTCAAACATATTAGAAAGGAAACCCAATGGCTTAGTTAAATTTGAGAAATGATTTTGTGAGTCAAGCACAGATTGCAAGATTGCAAAAGAGTAGAGTATGTGAGAAATTGTGATGCATGTTAGAGAATGGGCTAACCTACTATAATATAATAAATGACCATGTGTCCCTTGATTTCCAAAAATGGGGAATTAACTTCATGGGACGATTCAACCCACCTTCAAATCAATTTAAGTATGTATAGACTATCTAATAGAGTGGGTAGAAGTGTCACCATTAAAAAAATATCCAAGAAAGGGGAGTAGTTAAATTTTTATATGAAAAAGTTTTCACCATATATGAAGTACCCAGAGAAATTGTGTCAAATAGATGGACATAACTCACACCCAAGATAGTGGAGAACCTCATCAATTTTTACAAAATAAAGAATAGAAATACTAGAACATACCATCCCCAAGCTAATGGGTGGGTGGAAGTAACTAATAGGGAAATAGAAAATATTCTTGCAAAAAAACTCAATTACACAAGAATGATTGGGAAAACAGATTACGAGAAGCCATATGGGCATACCAAATTGCATACAGAACTTCAACTAGATTTACACCCTTTTATATAGTGTTCAGTAAAACTGTACTACTACCCATTAAGTTTGAAATTAAAACTTTGAGGACAATAATGGAGCTAGGGATGAATCTTTTTGTGGACAAAAAAAAAAGGATCGCTCATCTTAACCAATTACATAAATATAAACAACAAGCTCTACAACATTTAGAAACAATTCAACAGCAAAGAGTTCATTGGCATGACAAATAACTCAAAAAATAAATCATTTCATCAAGGTGATTAGGCATTGTTATATGGCTCAAGGTTCCAAGATTTTAAAGTGAAACAAACTACAAGATGGTTGGTACCCTATGAAATTGAACATTTGTATGCAAATGGAGCTATAAAGTTAAGAATAATTGATGAGGAGAAGTCATGATTGTTGGCAAATGGACATACATTGAAGTCATACAAGAGACCTAAATCCAAGGAGGAATTCACTAAAAAATTGCATCAACACCAAGATTTGAATTTACTAGGGTGCCTAATTGGTCCATGAATTTCCTCATTCTTGTAAATACTTGTTAAAAAAAAACCTTACAGTGAAAGCCAATAATAGTGCTCTAGGTTGTTGTAGCTTTTGAAAACCATAAACAACCATTTCTACCACAAAAAATTTGAAAAAAAATCTTGCAATGAAAGCCATAAATGACATTGTGAACTACAATAATTCTTGAAAACAAAAAATGGAAAGTATTATTGTAATAATAATAATAATAAATAATTGTAGTTGTAGGATGCCATAGTGCTCTAGGTTGTTGTAGCTTTTGAAAACCATAAACAACCATTTCTACCACAAAAAATTTGAAAAAAAATCTTGCAATGAAAGCCATAAATGACATTGTGAACTACAATAATTCTTGAAAACAAAAAATGGAAAGTATTATTGTAATAATAATAATAATAAATAATTTTAGTTCACAATGAAAGCCAATAATAGTGCTCTAGGTTGTTGTAGCTTTTGAAAACCATAAACAACCATTTCTACCACAAAAAATTTGAAAAAAAATCTTGCAATGAAAGCCATAAATGACATTGTGAACTACAATAATTCTTGAAAACAAAAAATGGAAAGTATTATTGTAATAATAATAATAATAAATAATTGTAGTTGTAGGATGCCATAGTGCTCTAGGTTGTTGTAGCTTTTGAAAACCATAAAAATCTTACAGTGAAAGCCAATAATAGTGCTCTAGGTTGTTGTAGCTTTTGAAAACCATAAACAACCATTTCTACCACAAAAAATTTGAAAAAAAATCTTGCAATGAAAGCCATAAATGACATTGTGAACTACAATAATTCTTGAAAACAAAAAATGGAAAGTATTATTGTAATAATAATAATAATAAATAATTGTAGTTGTAGGATGCCATAGTGCTCTAGGTTGTTGTAGCTTTTGAAAACCATAAACAACCATTTCTACCACAAAAAAATTTGAAAAAAATTCTTGCAATGAAAGCCATAAATGACATTGTGAACTACAATAATTCTTGAAAACAAAAAATGGAAAGTATTATTGTAGTAATAATAATAATAAATAATTGTAGTTGTAGGATGCCATTAATCACGCATATCAAGAAGCCAATATTTTATTCCAAACCATAAAATCTTGCATTCTAGAAAAGAATCAGTAATAAATTTGATGATGCCTATACTATAGAAAAAAACGTAGCAACCATAACTTCAAGAATTTGATGATGATTGTTACAACCTTACTCTGCAACAATAACATATGTTCACCAACCTTGTCAAATGGACATAAGTTGAAGGGATACTCTGCAACACAAGCGGCATTTTCAACTTTACAATGCCACATGTAAGATAATATTGAAACTAACTATTTAAATTACTTGTTTGGTGCCACATGTCTAATCATTATTAATTCTCTAACATGGTTGTTTTATGATATCCACTCACAGCAACCAATCCATAATTTTTCTAACTTCATATGCACAATTAACACCCTATACAAATCCATTTAACATTCACTTAATGCTAGGTTAGACCATTTGATAAATTCACCTACCACATGTCAATCACATGTCCACATATTGTTTGATTGGAACGCAATATGATTGAGGGATACCAAGAATTAATTGACACATCCAATCAACCTTGACATATAATCAACATGCACCACAATTAATGATAATCAGGAGATACATACTACCAAAATCCATGAAGTCGAAGAAAATTCCAATCCAACATTTTAAAAATCAATAGCTACCATTTCAATTCACTATAGAACCATTGTGTATCTAAGTGCATAATCACCGTTCAAGATTGATTATTTCAGGAAAATTCCATAGCATAGAGTGTTATGCAGTAGAATTGTGTAAATGAGGCACAACAATGGGCAATGACCTATTTTGGAAAGAGCCAATTACAACATATATGGCCATGCATGATCCAAAGGTTGCAAAAAGAATTAGAAGGGAAAGATGGCTGCAATTCTTTCAACGAATTGAGAATATTAGCATACCCTTGGTAGAGAAGTTTTCTCTATATTTCAACCTTCGAACCAACACAGCTTGAATTACAAACTTGAGCTTTACCATTTCTAAAGAGATAGTAGCAATATTTGACAAGTATAACTCGTAAGAGAAAAAAAGATGGTTTAAGGAACGAGTTGAGTCAGCTACTATGAGAGCAGAATTTATTGAAGAAAGGGAAACTCTAGAGGATACTAGGAAAAGAGTGAAGAGATTGTCATTACTAGAACCCTAGGGTGAAGTATTCCAATACATTATCAAGTATTTTACTTGTGAAGGCAGAGCTTCGCTTTGCAAGACATACCATTTTTGTTTCTTAGCTCATTTAAGGAGAAACATAAAAATCAACACTCCACGCTTTTTATTGAAATCCCTGTAAACTATGGTGGGCCAATATAAATATGGAAAATGGGATCAATTAGCATACGACGGGATAATTCACTTTTGTCAAATGCCACATTTACTCAAGAGAAATCGATTGCTACTTGGGGAGAATTTATTGAGAATTTGGACTCACTTGTAATATCCCTCCCCTTAATAATAAATAATAAATAATAAATAATAAAAATAATAATATAATAATAAATAATAAAAATAATAATATAATAATAAATAATACAAAATAAATAATAACAATATAAATAATAAATCACTTAATAATAAATAATAAAAATAATAAATGATATTAACAAATACAAGAAAATAAATAAAAATAATAAAAATAAAAATAGTAATAACTATATTAAAGCTCTGAATGAGAATAAATGGAAATAAAACAAATAAAACAATAAAAAAAAATTAGTAAAGCTATCAAAAAGAAGAAAATAAAACAAGAAAGCTAAAAATCAAAGTCACATGTAGACACATGGCGTGTGTGCATGTGGTTCTCATCCAATGTTTGCTTTATTTATTAGATGGTGAGGAGGATGGGAGGCATTCCATCTTTCCGAGATTCTATCTTGTTTTAAGACATAAGAGTCACTGGCAGTAATACGTTGATTGAGGGCTCGGGGGTGGCCAGTTGTAGCAAATCTTTGCACAATTGAGCCCATGGTTGGGTGGAGAGTCATCCCCAAAACCTTGTTGCGGTAAGCCTACTACTACCACAGGTAAACACTATTCATAGTTGAATTTAGTTTATTAATTACATGTTTATTTGGGTAGGTAAGTGCCACTCTGATTTAAATTTAATGTTAATTAGTAAAGTTAATTAGATATTTATTTTTGGACTGTTACATATGGTATCAGAGCAGGGCTCAACCCTTAGGACCTATGGGCATCTAAAAAATTTTTTAGGATATTTAACTTGACTTGTTTTTGAAAGTTACAGAATGCTTACTTTCCTACGAGTAATTTCCACGGTAACTGAACTTTGGAACAGGGTTTCTAGATTTCCACAATTCTGATTTGTTTTCATTAATTCGTTAGCCATCTTTTACAATTGTTTGCAGGCTCTGCCACAACATAAACTGAGTGGTGTGTGTTTTTATGATAGGCATCAAATAAATCTCATTTATCATAAATTTATTTATATTGTGGTTTTGAAAGATAATTATGCGATCATTTTTGTTTGGAATTTTTTTTGGTTTGTTTTTTTTTGCACTGGAAATTAGGATATAGTTTCAAAAAAATTAAAACTACAATTTCATATCACAAAAACATTAGGATGCTCCAATTCAGGATTTTTCTAGCTGGAAATCATTTAATGATACGTACCTTTCAAAATATTTGCTTGACTAATAGTCAAAATCCATACGGAACAACAAAAATAGAAGCAAACCCCCGGATGCGGGTGTTCGTTAGGATGGGACGGGAGTATGCCGCTAGCCACATGTCGACCATGTGCCATCACGTGGCAGACGTCGGGGCTCCGGCTTGTACAGGCGTTAGTGGAAGCTGGTATAAGGCTAATCAGCAGAGCAGAGTTAATGCCCTGCACGGATATTCGGCTCGCTTGGAGGTAGCAGTTATGGCGGGCGCGTTCCAAGGTGAGGTCGCTTAGGTTATAAACCATGTCACTGCGTCGGGTCAGGGAATGTTGCTGGTTCTTCCTTCTGGCAGGTCTCTGCAACCTCAGACGCCCTACCTCTCCGTCTCTGTCAAAATCCTCACGCTATCTGTTTGGGTTATTCCGCAGTCTATTCGCTCTCCTCATAGGAAGGAGTTGTATTACGGTCGGGAGCTGGATCTCATCCCTTCGTTCCCTGCAAGGATGGTGAGGCCTCGACAATGCATGCTTAGCCGTCGAGGCACCTCCAGGGTAGGAACATCACGCACTCCCGTTGCTGATACTTCCGCCCACTGTTGTCATTGCCATAGCATTCGCTCCACTGGAGCTAATCCCCTGCATTCAAGTCAATTCATGGATGCTGGTGCTTCGAGCTCAGCTTCCCTACCCGCCTTCGGCTCTGTTATTTTTAACTTTAGAAGTTCCATGAACAGCCCCCAGATCAGTGCGCACGTTTCGGTTCTGTTCATTGAAACTTCCCAGGAAGACAATGACTCTCTGGATGATCATGGGCAGGGGAATGCTGACAGCGCAGTACAAGAAACAAAGGATCCTGATACTGGCCCGGAGAAAGAAATAAAGGAACATGCCACAGACCTGGAGAATGTCTCGAAAAGCATGATGGATCAGAGGTCGAGGACCAGCGAAACAGAAGACATCCATATGGATACTGCCCCCACTACAGCGGAGAGGGAGGCTTATGGTTGGTGCCGGGTAGAGGAGGTGCAACTGGAAGAATAGCGATGCCCGAGCTCAGGGTCTACATGGCTCTGCTGTCTGGTCTTTTGGTCTCTACTGCTGTCTGTATTAGCTTAGTTTTGTCTTCTATGCTTTTGGTTTGTGTCCTAGAAACTTTGTTGATGGTCTGGGTAATGTTAGTCTCCCCTGCGCGAGATAATTCATATTTTTGGTTGGCGCCCCTGCGTGGGCTAGCTCTTTTGAATGGTCTAGTCCTTTGGACCTTGCAGTCTCAGCTGCTCCAGGTTAACACACCAGATGCTTGGTTCTCTCTGTTTTGAACTGATGTAAATTTTGACTTCTGTATATAATATATTAGCATAGTTTTACCGAGAAAAAAAAAACAAACATAGAAGCAAAGACAAGAAACTAAGAAAGCAGGGCAGAGTTCAAGATTTCTTCTTGTAAAATGCCCCATGCCTTTTCTTGACAAGGGCAATCAGTTTTTTGCTTTTCTTTTGTTATACCCGAATTCCTGATACTGTTTCTCAGTTGGAGTTGTGAAGTTTCTCTCCACTAATTGGAGTTATGCTGTTCAAAATCATTCAATTGATACAATTGAAGGATCTGTAGAAAAGGCCCTCTGCTTCATTGAACAATATGGAGTTTCATTCTAGATACAAGTTCATTTTCAAGTTCAATTCTACCTTATAGTTATAGGGGAAATGTGGACTCTGTGGTTATCTATGTGATTTTGTCATGTAGTCAAGTATTTAAGCATCTTTACCATAAGGCAATGCCGATTTCTCTATTTCAAAGGTCCGGTGGAATTAGCTTCCATTGGAGTTTCTTTTTCAGTCTTCAATCTGATCTTAAAATTATTCAACATACCCCAAATACCCCAAATATGTTAGCATAGTAGTAACATAACCCAAAAATATCAAAGTACAAATATCCAAAATTATTTCCTTCCAAATCAATCCCACAAACTCAGAAATGTAGACAAGTTATGAAAAACTCATATTCGGGTGTTTAGGGACTAGTATTGAGGTTTTTTTTTAAGGCAAAACTAAAGTTTTAATGCCCCAGAGTTGCCTTTTTCATTTTTTTGAAATATGATTTTTTACGTGTTTAAAAGGAAGGGTTTCTTCAAGCATCGGATAGCTTGACGTTTCTGGTAAACTGGAAACAAATCTCACACAGAACCTCCAGCACTTCCAAACCAGTTGTGTTGAAACCAGTGACTCCGCTAGAAGAAGAAAATTGCAGAAAGTTACCCTCAGAAGTGGGAGGAAGATTGGACTGCAAATATTGAGTTCCATATGCAATCTGTTGCTGAAACTAGCGCAACCGCTCTTCTTGTTGTTGTTGTAAAAAAATTCATGTCTGGTGTATGTAGGAACTGCTGATTGATGAGCACCAGAAAATGCATGAAAACTAAGATCCTGATTTCCAATGTTACTGCCAATCATGCCACCTGTCCTACTGGTGGGCAATGGCCATGGTCTCATTCGTTTTGCTTCAATATTCTCAATCTCTGATTCACGCTTTGCCCGTTGCCTCATTCTTTCTGCGTCAACGTTCTCTATCTCTGCTTCAGCTATTTCCCTGAAATGTCTTAATCTTCTTGTTCGATCTGCAATGCTACTCGGATCTCTAGCAATGATGTTTTGATCTTTCGAATATTGTTTCCCACCCAAAGTAAAGTAGTTATTGCAGTTCAGACATTTATACCTGGCTTGCAAAACCGAGGAAGAATTGTTATCAAAGTATCTGAACTTGGTATGCCTTTGATGACAAGTAGTGCACATCGGCTTAGCTGCAGACTCTTTCAATGCTTTTCTTAATTCTTCATATCCACTCTTCTCATTCACAGCTCCTGGAGAACGAATCTTGTATGAGCCACTGAAATGAGGGGAAAGCCCAATCTTTGCTTAGGCATGTAACTTCGAATCAAATCTAAAATGTCTTCTTCCATATTGGGCTAGTAAAATATTATTGTGAATGAGAGCAGGTAGGTCATACAATTCAGATCTCCAATTAAAAAAAAAAAAAATTGCTCTAAGTCACTCTCACAAAATCGATAATGCAGACAGGCTATGAAAAGTTAAACTCAAACGTGTGTCTTTAGAAGGCCTTTTACAGAAAAAAGTTAAGGTTTTAGATCCACAGTATGCCTTTTTCAATTTTTATTTAAAGTTTTAGTATAAGTGTGTTTAAAAAAATGGCATTGTTTATATAAAATACTAAAATTGAAATAACTCTAATTGGCGTAGAAGAGACCATGTGCATCTACCCCTTCCCAAATCCCCTTTTACCTGTCGTAGGTTTCTTCTTATGTTCTTTTTATTAATTGTGACAGGCAGGAACAATTTCCTGTGGCTGCAAATAGCTCATAAGCTGCCATAAATGGATCCCCTGGTTTCTTGGAGGTTCCAATGTGGTTGGCAAATCTGTGTTTCCAGTCTTCAAGAGAAACTGGTTTTCATGCTAAGGTGGCAAATCTAGTATAGTTGAAACATGAGCTGAAACATCAAAAATTCAGATCTCCTCAATGCGACAACATCATGTAGGGCTGAACATCATATAGGGCTGAAGACGCTTCAAAAACTGTCCGAAGTGAGGATTATAGAAAAAGTTCCATTCCTGGCTTTACAAAAATATGTCATCACAGCATGCAGTGCCTTCTGCTTGTGAAATATGATGGAGAATCCATCAACTTTGAATGATGCATCCACAATATGAATAATCTTATTAGCAGAGCTTTGCTTCTTATCGACACCATTACGTATTCATCCAGTTCGACTGTTAGCTTTTCAAAAACTTATATAAATGAATTATGTCCCTGCGGTTGTCTAAGTGTGGACCAAAATGTATCTAGCCCAAGCGCACCAATAAGTTTGTTCAAGAGTTCCTGGTTTTGTTTCAATCCTTATATTGTAATTAATGAATGTAAACTCGGTAGCTATTAAAGCTTTGTTAAGGGTTTGATATGGTGTTGCCTTAGCGGATGCGCTTACAGGCAAGCCATATAATTAATAAAATGATTTTATTTTGTGTTGGGGAGGAATAACCTTCCCAGTCATCCGATCTGGTTCTGGGTCAGATGGCGGTGTCCCTTCTTTATGGTGTGGAATATTTCTTGGTTGTTGATTTCTTAAATCATTTAATAGCCATAAGAATCTCAAGATACATTCAATAAATTTGTTTAAACGATTTATTTTGTTAAAAACAGTGCATTTAGTTCTTCTAACATAAGTTATGATTGCTTAAACAGATACTTAAATATTTCGATCCTTAAAAATCATGAATCTGTAGACTTAATATTAGTGTGACATAATGATGAATAAATTTTCTTTTGAAGATCAAAGTACCTTCTTAACACAATAATGCCACCAACATTAAGACAATTCTCTAAGTTTTATTCTGACATCATTAGTACCTTCTAATTCATGTTTCCATGGTTTATACTACAAAAATTTGTAATTGTTGATAATTTATGGTTTAATTATGGTTAAACTCATAACTCTGATAATAAGGATAACTTATTAACCTTATTAGACTTCAATGATAAT
Organism: Pinus tabuliformis; assembly: GCA_031772625.1. NCBI lineage: Eukaryota > Viridiplantae > Streptophyta > Pinopsida > Pinales > Pinaceae > Pinus > Pinus tabuliformis. The sequence continues at coordinate 744,388,940 of CM062816.1, read as the reverse complement.
TATTATTGAGTATATTGGTTTTTATTTTATGATGAATCTTGAGTTACAGTAGTGTTTTTATTTCTCTTACAAGGTCTCTAGATCAACCTTCTTTTCTTTTACAGTTCATCAATTTTTTTTTTTTAATCACATTTTGATAACTGATCTGGCTTTGGTAGACTGATATACTTGTTAAACTAGCTACAGCCAGCTTATTTTTTTTATCATTACAAAAGTATGATATTAAATTATAGAAGTAAGACCTGATATTAAATTAAGTGTAAGTTAAAGTTTGGTGCACTCATTAGTTCCTCATTGATTTTCTCATACATCATTATACACAACAGATTATTTGGTATGGACACCGGTCCTTTCCTTTGTGGTTCTCTGCTCTCATTACATGATAAAACCACTATCTCATTTTCTTGAGTTGTTTGTGCTTGCATAGCTCTCTCCATCACAACCATATAACAAAGCGAAAATCTAAATGAGTCACATAATTAAAGATATAGTTTTATTATGACTCATTGATTCATTGGAAAAGTATATAATCTTGTATTCTTGGATGGTGATAATCTACCCATAATTGACGATGTATAATTCTCTGAAAGATTGCACTATTGAAATGGTATTCTGGCATGTTTTTTATAACAAATCTTTAATGCTAGTGTAACTACTCACCACTAGTTCATTTTACAACACAATTTACATAGCACTTGAAGTATTTGGATAATTGAAGTTGAAATTTGTCACCAATTAAAGTGCTCTAAAATAGTAAAACACAGAGATAACATTCCTTGAATGTTGATCATACTATTCACTAATTATTTGGGTTAGATAGTTGTTCTCATTGTCCGTTAGCAATAGCAGTTGCTTGGCATTTCTCTGGTCTATTATTGCAAGAGCAAAACTCTCTCAATATGATCTTCTAATAAATTTAATTTTGCACTGCCATTGCCATTCAGATTACATGTATCTGCTCATTTACTACTATATTCTCAATGGCAAATCGTACAGACTTGGATTTCAGTTTAGATGTTGAGTATAATGTTACATGAGGTTTCGTGATTCAAGTTTAATTGCATATTGTGGATAAAGATGTCTAAAGAGAAATGGAAAGGAGAAACTTGCTAATGATAGTTCATGGGATTATGGCCGACTTGGATCAGATGCTTAAAGTGGCAGAGAAAAAGTATCACAACAGGGATAAGAAATCAGTAAGAAGAGACAACCTATTTTAGAACATAATGGCAGAGTTTGGTATAATCATGAATTGGTACTCTAAAGGTATCACTATAAGGTCTATCTAAGGATGATGCACATAAAGAAGAAAATATTGGCAATCAACTAATGAACTTGAAAAATCAGGGTAATAATGAAGGTTATTTTAAGGAACCTGTAAGGTATGATAAATAGAATGGTTGGAGAAGATAAGTTATGTGCATAACATCTATAACAATGGGAGAGCCACATTGTAAATATTTCATAGGTGACTAACTATATGAATGAATTATGGATAACAAGACGTATGATTAGGAGATTTCATTATGTTGATGTCTTAAAATAGGAAAAGACAAGCAGATTACACTTGGTAGCTATCTTAATGAAATTATTTATCAGGTATTACCCAAGTTGGAAATAGTAACAACATTTCCAAGGGATATCAGTGCTATAAGAGAGGAGGAGAAGAAACCACAATGATTGGAGGTGATAAATTCAAGTCAATTTAATGAAGTGAAGAAACTTCCATTTTTGAAGCCAGTAAACATGGAATAGTAGGTAATCAAGACAAGGAGAAAAAGAAAAATATATCTATGAATATCAGGTAGGAGGAAATGAAGGGATGTTCTATCAAAAAGAAAGTTCTTTTAAAGGTATTGATTAGTAGATCTAGAAACATGATTGGTAATGGTCATAATGATGATCTACATATTTTAAAAATGTGAAGGTGAAGTTTCAATGATGACCAAATGATAATAAACGAGGAAGATATAGGAAGGAATGTTGCTAGAAATTTTATACGGATACCTTGAGAAGGATTGTGTACATAGTGACAAAAGAAGTGAAAGTCAATTAATAGAGATTGTACTTGACTCATTATTTCACGAGTAGGACTTCCCATAATGTTAAAAGAGGTTGTTTCCACATAACACCTCACATTTAAGTTTCTCATGGACAATGATGGTAGTAGTGTTTCCAACTGTTTCAAAATCTAAAATAATGATACTATTTAATAAGAAAGAGTCTTTTGCCCAACTTGATGAAACTGAATTTATGATAAAGCAATCGAGTGGTATTGAGATATGAACTTTACGAACTCGACGAGATAAGAAAATATTACTGTGGATGAAGTGCTGATTGTTAAATAAGTCAACATGGATCAACAAATCCTCGTGCAAATAAATTAAGCATGATATAAAATTAGATCATGATGAAAAAATGTTTATATGCAATTGCATATAGCGGTATTGGAATCAATAAGCCAAAGGGTAAATAGATGTAAAATCAAGAGATTTTAATTTTGAGATAGATGATTTAAATAATGATGGTATCACTAGTAAAATCTTAAACAATGAATTTCACCCAAATTAAGACTCAAGATGATGAGGCTCATGTGAAATTTAACGATGTACTTAGATGATTATACCATTAGTGTAAATGATCAACTACCTAGTAGAAAGAAGTCGAACTGATTATTGAAAAGTAATTGACAACTTGATGAAAACATATTGACGACGTTTCATGCTATCATGGTAGGAAGATAATGATGTACATATGGTTCTTATAGTGATAAGGTATCCATACGATAGTAGCGATATGCATAGGTATTATGACGTTATGTCAAGGTATATTGACATATTCATTTACTACGTGATGATAGGTATTTAATGTTCAATACTCATGATGGATATGATATGCATAACGTGGCATAGGAATTATGATGTTATAATATGAGGATTATTGACATGTGGTTCATTTATGTGAACTCATGATATGTCTTGATATAATTATGTTGATGGTATAACTGAAGCATGTGATAGTTCCGTACAAATCTATGACATGCATGAGCATGCAGTTCCTTATTATTCATAATGTTGTGATTAACAAAGATGAACGTTCTCATGATGACATGCAAGAGTTGGCATGTGGATTATTTCCTATGATACTATGATGGTATGGTTAATGCATTGGATGCATGTTGAAATGTGATGATTCATAGGACTCCACAAATGGGCCGAGAGGGCCGGTTTATTTGATGATCTCGTGCGAGCCCATGCGCACGAGGGAGAATAAGTAACACCATATGGGTTGGGGACAAAACTCAAAAAACACTACATATGCCAGTGGTTCTTTTGTCTTGTGTATAGCTCTTGATGGATAGCTCTAGAAGAGCTATGGGACCATCTTGAGGAGGCCAAGTGCCTGATGTTCTAGGCTAGGTGCCTGTTATTGGATTGGGATGCCGAAGTCTGGAAGGGATGTAAAGGACTTCGATGCCTGGGGTTGTGCACCTTAGTAGTTGTGGAGGGAGTGGGCTAGCCTTGCAAGATGCCTGGGGTCATTGAGTACCGGACCGGATGCCTGCCTTGGGGCAGATGAGGTCTGAGTCAGACGCGAGCCTTGGGCCAGCCTTGGACTAGGATACAGACTGGGTCAGGCTTAGCCTGGTGCCGAAAGTGGGAAAAAGGACAGATTCCTTGAGATTTCCCGGGGTGTTGGGGACTTTCGATGCCTGTTGGTTATATTAGTTCAGTAGAGGGTGTTGGCAAGATGAAGTAAATAAAATAATAAATAATAAATAATACATAATTCAACATAACTTCGGAACGAAGTTCCTTAAAGTGGGACAGTATGTAATATCCCCCTTAATAATAAATAATAAAAATAATTAATAATACAAAATAAATAATACAAAATAAATAATAATAATATAAATAATAAATAATAAATCACTTAATAATAAATAATAAATCATAAATGTTAAAAGTTAAATAATAAATGATATTTAAAAATACAAGAAAATAAATAAAAATAAAAATAGTAATAACTATATTAAAGCTCTAAATAAGAATAAATAGAAATAAAACAAAGAAAACAATAAAAAAAATTAGTAAAGCTATCAAAAATAAGAAAATAAAACAAGAAAGCTAAAAATCAAAAGAAAAGTAAAGAAATAAAACAAGAAAGCTAAAAATCAAAGTTGCATGTAGACACATGGAGTGTGTGCATGTGGTTCCCATCCAATGTTTGCTCTATTTATTAGATGGTGAGGAGGATGGGAGGCATTCCATCTTTCCGAGATTCTATCTTTCATTCTCTTGGGAGAATGGTGTTTTAAGACATAGGAGTCACTGGCAGTAGTACGTTGATTGAGGGCTCGGGGGTGGCCAGTTGTAGCAAATCCTTGCACAATTGAGCCTACAGTTGGGTGGAGAGTCGTCCCCAAAACCTTGTTGCGGTAAGCCTACTTCTACCACAGGTAAGCACTATTCATAGTTGAATTTAGTTTATTAATTACATGTTTATTTGGCTAGGTAAGTGCCACTCTGATTTAAATTTAATGTTAATTAGTAAAGTTAATTAGATATTTATTTTTGGACTGTTACATCACCGAGGTTTAAGTTGGATATGTGGTAGAGAACTCCTCACCAACAACAAAGCTCCATTGGTGAAACACAAGAATTAATGAGGAGGCAGACAAAAAAATGGAGGGAGACTACAAAAACATCTATCAGCAAAATTGAAGTGGAATCTTCTTCTAGTGCATTGCAAATAGAATATCGTGAAACTAAGGAACAATACACAACTATTTAAGAATTCGACGAGATATCTTAGAAACAAGTAAGTATAGAATTCCATTTCAATTTGGTAGAGGAGCTTGAAAATTAAGAGAAAAAAAAGTAAAAGGATTAAATCTTGAATGGGATACATGGAAGAATCTATATGCTTCATTCAATCCCAAGGAATACATTCCCACATAAACTTTTCAAGAATGCATACATGAATAAAAAGAAAAGAAAAAATTCCATTTTGTAGCAGTTAGGCAGAAATAATTTGGAACCTTCAAGAAAGAAACAAACAATTGCAAAAGGAACTTGCAACAACTAAGCAAAGTCATGAAGAATAATTAAAGGAAGAAGAAGAATAAATTTAAGAATTGAAAGCCCGATTCAATAAATTGGGTGAATTATCTTATGAGTTCATATAGTGTAGACCTCTGCCACTATCAACCTATGTCACTAATATATACATTATATTTGAAGTAACAATGGATTCAATTTCAAATTGGAAAACTAAATTTAAAATATGCATATGGAATACAAACCATTTGGTAGCAATTTATATCTTTTATACTTCTCTATTATCCCTGAACGAAGAAATTTGATGTGTGAATTATTCTTGCATAATTATCTGATACCTATAATCTCAATTTTGAACCCAAACCACTTCATTGGGGATATCAACATGAGATAATTTCAATCGTGGTTAGAAAATGAATTGAAGGGGTCTCATGAGCTAGAATTGTATAAACCAGAGGAACTTGTTGCACCTATGTCGATTAGAGCATAAATAGGCTCCATTGAAGGGATTATCAAACAACACAAGAAAAGAATATATACTCTCAAATCAGAAAGGTTATATAAAGATTGCAAAATGAAGTAATTGAATACTTCACAAATTTCACAAATAATTGTGTTTGCAACCTTATCAATATGTCAAGGACGATGGGAAGAATTGGATGATAATATCAAGGCAAAAGAACCCCATTTTCTACTGAATATACATGCAACAAAATATAGAAGTATATGTTATGTACATTGATCATTGAGAACTTAGGGACTGGAACATGGGTTAGTCTTAAAGTTAAGAATCCTCTAGTAATATACCCCATTTGATATTATCAAGGGAATTTAATAGTAAACAAGGAAAGAGAAATGAGAAAGTGGGAAATGGTTGAGATGTGCATCGGATTCCATGCATGAGAGACAAGCACAATGTAGGTCCTTATGACTTCCAAGTTTTATGTGAGGAACAACACAGTCAAGTCATCTCCTCCGATTCTAATTATTTGCATAAGTATGTGCAAAGGATTAGGTTGGGAGATAAACGATGAGGATTGAATTTCTCACTCCTAATCATCCCTTTAATCGCTATTTTACTTATAAAAAATCGATGTTTTCATCAATTCATATTCCACTTATTCATTACATTTAGAGTGATTGGATCAAGTGGTACTGAATGAGTTCTATTTTTAAATAAGTTAACAATGTCGTGTGCCCTAGTGTATTGGTTTATTATGTGTTTGCAAGTATTAAGTGGGACACCCTTTTATGATTCTAGATGTGAAAAGGAAAGTTGCAGAAATCCTTGTCAGCAACCAGAAAGTTGAACAAATCTCTTGGATGGTACCCACACTGAGAATTTTCCCTACAACATTAAAGTTTGTATGAATCTACAAAACCATATTACGAATATTTTTTGTCGCCTAAAGAGCTTTCAAGAATAGAGACCATTGTGGTTGAAACATTTATCAACAATAATGTGTTTTTCCTCTTGTAAATATTTACTTTTTATTACCTCTATTACTTTTTCCTGCCAACTCACACCTACGATTTTTGTCTCAAATCACTTCAAACCCGATTTTGTCTCAAACCACTTCAAACCTTTTAGTCCACAAGGCTCAAAAATAAGTTGAAGAAGGGAAACTCAAGAAAAGTAGTTAAGTTATTTTTTTTGGATATACGATAAGTTTTGAGACACCTCATTGTTGTAACTAGAAGTGGTTGCCTCCTTTATCTTGGCAAGAACCACTAAGTAGTAGCAAGCAATTATGTCAATTATAAATATCTTTTTGCATATAAACTATGAGAACCAAACTTAGAGAGTTTAATTTTTGGCTATGTTATTATCATTTTCCTTTATAAAGAATCAACTATTTTTTTTCCTAAGGCTGCATAAGGCTATAGAGAAAGGACCACTCTACAGTTGTGGTGGTTATTTTCTTGTTGGTATAAATTCCCGCATATTCTTGTGAATTAATTTCTTTTATTGCACATATTTTCCATGGTACACATTTATTCATCTTTGAATTTAGGACATATTTCATCCATTTTCTTAATGGGAGAAATCATTTATGTATTTATTTCTACTTTACAACATTCTTTTTCAACATCATACTATGTTCTTATTCTTTTGCATTTTACGTTTATTTGGTTGTATTCTTTTTGCCGCAACATTTTAATTGGATTTATTAGTCTTCAACACAATAGGTAATTAACTTTGTTGCAAAATAGATTAGTTTCATACTTGATATTTAGCTTTATTTACTATTAGTTAGTATTACTATAGTTAGTTTATTTACTTAATTACATAATTTCAACTACAATGGTTTATATAAATTTTCTTGTAAAAAAATGTAAATGATTGTAAATAATTGTATATAGTTCTCTCACCATCTCGAGCTATGGAATGCATAAAACCTATAATGCATATATTTTGTTGAGCATTTTGTAAGTAAAACGACCCTAAATTGAAATTAAAGTAAGGCTTATATGAGTACATTGTAGGAGCCTATTATGTAAAACGATAACACTTCTTTTAACTTCCAAAGAAACTTTTCTAAATATGAAAAAAAAAACAAATTAAAAAAGATAAAACAAATGATTTAAGAAGAAACACCTTCATTTTCTCTTTTCAATCAAAGAATGAAGAAACAATCTTTTCTTTATATAGATTGATGTGTCCAAATTGTTTCCATTATGGCCATCATACTATGTAGCCCACCAATCTTATTCTCATGTAATTTTCAACCAATGAACCTTATCATAAAGGTGAGAACTAGAAAAAAATTCAAGATTACAACAATACCATATAAGTAACTAAAACACCGGAAAAATACCAAAATTACCAGATTACTCGAATAGTCCCATATTTTGTGATCACATTGTCCACCATCTGTTGGAAATGGATAATGTCAATTGGGGTGTTCAATCCACGTTTTGATAGGGAGTCACCAAGCTCATTCCAGCATCTGAAGATATGTAAAAAAGTGATATCCCTGAATGTATTAGATAGTATGGTGGTGCATCCCATCCAACTGAACATAGAGTTATTGGAAAGAACAACATGACCATTTACCGCATCAATGATGACTTTTGAGTGTCCATATATGGCAATGAAAAGGATATATAACTGTTGTGCAAAATGTAATAAGCCCCAAAGTGAAAAAAATTCAGTTTGAGTGTTGGTACTAAAGCCACCATTCCATTGAAGTTGAAAAGCAATATGTGAATTGATCCAGATTACTGCCCCACAGCCACATATTCTAGCTTGGGCAACCCCATCAAAAAAAAATGCAGGCAAATTATATTGAAAAAACAGTTCACAGAGACTAGGTTGTGTAGAAGTGGTAGCCTTGCATGTTGAATCTAGCTAGCTAATGATGCGAGAATAAATGATATGAAAATTTGGCACAGAGTTGTCAAACATCAATCGAGTCCTCAATTTCCAAATCTCCTAAAAGGTATAGAAAGGAAGCTTCTTATCATTCTAGGGCCTCCCACCAGGAAAAATAAGAGATGACAGATGAGAAGTATGGCGGTTCAGGGACAACCAAATGTGCAATTAGAAACCTACAAACAACCTTCGAGAAGGGACAAAGAAGGAATAAGTGACTTACACTTTCTGGACCACTATTACATAGAGAACACCAGCCTGGTTTGATGAAACTGCGCTTGGAAAGATTATCCCACGTGAGAATGTGATTGTGCCAAGTGAGCCAGCCGAAGATTATGATATTGAGAGGTACCCTCCATTTCAAGAAAGAAAAAAACCAATAGCGACTAGGAAAAGGATCTCATACATTGGAAAAATGTTTGTATGCATCAGCAATTATAACAACCCCATCACGTAAAATCCTAGCCCAGACAATTGAATCCCCTCCTGATTTCCTCCATAAACCAACTATACAGAGTCGTAGGGTATATGCATTCCAATTAATCTCGTTTGCCCCGTAAATTTTGAGATTTGCAACCTCCTTCAAAATAGGTTGAATGGAAGTCTCAATTCTGAAATAACAAACCTGGTCCAGGCAAAATAACTCTTTAGAGTGTAAGCGTAGTATGGTGTTGACCGGCAATGAAGAATCAACAACTCCCAGAATATCACCAATACCTAATAGAATTTTGTTACCACCACCAAAAGACCATTTCAGGTTTGATAGGAAAGATGTACTCACTTTGTAGAAATTGAGCTAGATATATTAACCTGAATTCGCACTAAGTGCGCTCAATCTAAAGCATCCAGTGATATATCTTCTCTTTAAATACTTATCTCGCATGATGTTTAGCCATATGCATGTACCCAAGAAATCTCTCCATAGGCTCTTCATAAGCAAAACCCGACCAAATAGACTGTTGTCCATAATTCCCCATCCTCCAGCCTCCTTGCTCCTGGTTAGTGCATCAAATTTAACAAGGTGGAATTTTGTACCCCCCTTTGCACCGGACCAAAGAAATCAAGCCATAATTGCTTTGATTTCCTAGACTACTTTCACTGAAATATTAAATATATGCATCCAATAAACAAATAGTTGTTGCAGTACTTATTGGATAAGGATAAGTCTACCCCCTAATGATAACCATTCATGTGTCTAGTTTATGAGTCTCCTCTCGAATTTCTCCAAGAACCAGGTCCAATCATCAGATTTGTAGGAGCAAGGATTTAATTTAAAGTCGAGGTATGAGAAACCATCTTTCACATGAGAAATATGGACACCGAATAGATCAGTGATGTATTGGACAATTTCAAAATCACCCTCTGAATAAATCAGGATTGATTTGGATCCATTGATATATAGACTAGAAGTTGCTCTGAATCTAGAAAAGATGTGAAATAGGCATATCCACTACGCCTTATCAAGTTTACCAAATGTAATAATATTGTCCACGAAGAAGGAATGTGAAGTGTATATAGCTTGGGATATACTTAGTCCATGGAAACACAAAATTCCCAACCTAGACTAATCTTTTGGCTCAAACAGTACATAACCAATATGAACAGTAAAGGAAACAATGAACACCCCTGTCGTAGGCCTCGCGGTGTCCTGAAAATTTCTGAAGAGAGTCCATTAATCAAAACCGCATAATTGACCAATTCCACACTCACCATAATCTAGTCGACTATCTCCCTAGACAAACCGATCCTGACAAGAATGATACGAAGGAACGACCAATCCACATAGTCATATGTTTTATGTAGGTCAAGTTTCATAATCAAATCCTTCAGCTTTCGTGAGTGAATAGTTTGAGAAAATTCTTGTGCAATGGCAATAGTGTCATGTATTTGACGCTTGGGAAGAAAAAAAACTATTCGGGAGAAATGTGGGAGGAAAAGACACTGCGGATACGGTGGGCTATGAACTTAGAGATGAGCTTATAGGTGATGTTGCAGAGTGAGATGGGTCGAAAATCTAGGAAAGATATGGGCAAAGTGGAGTTAGGAATTAAGGCACTAAATGTGGAGTTGATTGCCCTAGGGACCTTCCCCTGTATACGAGACTCTTCAACCATGTCCAAAAGTGCACAAGTCATAATATCAAAAAAGTGTAAGAATAGTTCAATTGTCCACCTGTCCGAGCCAGGACATTTATCATTCGAGAAAGATTTTAGAACCTCCAAGATTTCATTTGTAGTGATAGGCCGAGAGATCTACGCGTTCAATTCTAGTGTGAACATGGTAGGTGAGACTCAATAGCCCACATTAGATTTGTCGCGTCTACATTAGACATCCTAGAAAATATAAGTTCGAAAAAAAAGACAGTCTCCCTTTGTATATCCATCATGCTATAAACCCTCCCCCTGGCAATAGAGGGCATCTCCCAAATGGTATTCGCTTTTATTCTTTGGTTAGAAAAATGGTGGAAGTCTAAATGCATATACAGTCCCCAGCTTGCATCCAAATAGACTAGCTCTTTAACCTTCAGGTGGCCTCTTAATTGTTAAGGATATGTCACTTTCTACTTTCTAGGTCTTGTATCTTATCTAATAGAGAGGCCTCAGGATTACTTTGTTTTACTGAATGACCAATGGAATCTAACGATTTTTCAATCTCAGACAAAGTCGCGGATAATTGGGCCTTCTTACTACATTCCTAGTCCCGGACTGTTCCCTTTAGTTTCTATAATTTATCAAGTAACGGATTCATAGCCGAAGTAGGTTGAGTCGCATGCATATCCGCTTAGGTTTTATGTATGAGATCATTAAACTCCTCATCCTCTAGTCAGGTTCGGTTGAACTTGAATGGTAGAGCCTAATGCATGTCGTCCATATGAAAATGAAGGAAGATGGGAAGATGATCTGATAATATGGCTTGAGAGGTCCATGACTTCACATTCCCCAATAATGTTGGAGCCTATGAATTGATCAAGAAGCGATCAAGTCTTTTACCTATATGATTCTCACCAGAGTGGCCATTTGTCTAGGTAGGACCGATTAGTGAAGGGAGGATGTCAACCAGATTATGTCCAGAGAAAATATTTGGTAATTTTGAATTCAAAGTGTCCACGTAACAATGAGAACCCCAAACCTCGCCTGTAAATAGAGTCGCGTTAAAATTGCCTGCAATAATAAGTGTATGTAAATCAAGGATACCACTTGAATCCAGATATTGCCAAAATTGTAGTCGATCCCTATATGGAGCATATAGGTTAAGGAAGTGAAATATATATTCAAGACCCCTTATGTAACCGATAAGAAAGATTCCAGCAAAACATTGAAAGGCTTGAAGTCTGACATGTCTGGGATCCCAAAGTGTAACCAAACCCCAGACAAACCTACTGCATCGACGACTACCAGATGCCACCAAGGACAAATGGACAAAAATATGAAGTAGCTTTCTCACAAGAGGCCATAGATTCTTGAATAAAGATGATAGATGGAGAGGTCGAAGTAATTAGATGGCGGAGGGATAATTTCTTGTGGGCATCCCCCAGACCCCACAGATTCAGGGATAAGATCATCACGAGGGAGTCACATTAGAGGGCATAGATGCTCCAGGGCCCTAGATGGAACAAACTCAATAATCAGAATCTCTAACAAATCATCCTCCGCCCTAGGAGCCAGAGACTTCACAATCGATTCTCCTCTGAAATGACAGCTACCGCAACCACCCTTACATCAAACAGTGATATTCAGAGTTGATGCTAGGCTAATGGAAGGAGTAGGTGGAGAGTTGTCTTTCTTCTGAATGGTAAGAGCCTTCAAGTTTAATTATGGGTTACCCAATAAGCCCTCTATGTCACTACCAATCGAGTTATGACGAGACTCAGAAGAGATCTGGACAGGGGAGGAAACAACAGGGTTAGGATTAGTCGAAGAAGGGTCTCGAACAATAGAGGAGTCCGCATAGGGAGGCGGGCATGGAAGTGAAATACCCCATAGACGAGGGGGACCAAGGGGGATTCAAGGGAAGGTTCGAATTTGGTATGTCAGGTTGAGGTGGGGGAGGGATCGGAAGAGGGACCAGTGGAATAAAGGGAGAGGGGTGTATAGGTAGGAGGGTTTGCGAAAGGGTAGGACAAGGAGGAACAAAAGTAGGGGGGCTTGAGTTGGTCTAATGTCCAAAGAGGAGGAAGATGACGTAAGTGAAGGAGAAGATGAGGTACGCATGACAGGGGCAGAAGGTGGAGGAGTAGGGGAGGTACCTAATGTATATAGCTTCTCCGAATATTGTCCACATTGCCGCTGCCAAATACCATGAGCTTGAGTTCCTCGTTTCTTCTAAGAGCACCTCGAGCCACGGGCAATGTTCCTGTAAATGACCAGTCTTGTGACACAAGAGGCATCGAAATGGGATGCCCTAGTTGTCCACCCTTTGTGTACGAAGATAGGCCCCCATTTTAGGATGATTTCCACATGTAGTCATTATATTAAACCTAGTTTAAGGCCTAGGTCTATCTTAACTCTAGATTCAAAAGAATCAAATCTCTTAAATCTCTTAAGTTCTAGGTGTGAATCTCTTTTTGAAAACAAAATTTGGAAAAAAAAACTCCACCTATTCGATTTGATCCTTTTCGACATTTGATAGATTCAAAATTAAAAACCATTTAAATTAATTTATATCAAATTAAATATTATTATAATATTTGAACCAGTGACCTATCACAAAGAGTGCCTTAACAGTGCACCCATTCACCGTCAATCCAAAACCCTGTGGGTGATATATTTTTTTAAATTACAATAACGATTAACTTTTTAAAATAATTTATATTATTGTTATTATTTTAGTTAAATCCATTTTATTTATTATTATTTTAATTGCATCCTTTTTTTAATTTTATTTTTTAATATAAAATTATTTAATGTTAATGTTAATTTAATATGAAGACATTTTCCGTATGCTTCTTAATATAATAATATCGTTGGACGTACATTTTATCTACATATGTCACAGAAAGTGCATGTTATATTAACAAAAGCCATACCCTTTGTTGCGCGAAACTATGTGTTCGCTAATATTAATTTATCCATACCAATAAGGAAAATTTATTTTTAAATGACATTTTTTCCTAATAATTTAAATTATATAATATAAAGATTAAATTCATTTCTATTATTATTCAGTTTTTGTTTTGTAATCAAAAGTTTATTTTCTTATTATTATTATTAGTTTTTTTATTAAAAAGTTTTTTTAGAATTAGTAATTTTAGATAGTATGATTTTTAAATGAAAATAATGAATAAATTCAAAAATAACAACTAATAATAACTATTTTATTATTAATTTAACAACTATTTATAATAAAAAAATAATTATTTTAACGTTAACAAGATTAAAAATAATTTATAAAACAAATTTTCAATCTTCGTGTAAATTTGTAATTTGTAATAATACAAGTCATACCACTCTTTAAAACATACGCATGCAACATACTTTCACTGAATAAACAAACTATACACGTCTAAAACATACACATACAACACGGTTTCGCTGAATAAACAAAATATACACGTAAACTTTGCTTTGAATGACTAAATAAAATCGAGAGAATAAATATTATAATCGTTAAATAATTATTGCGGTCCAAGTGCCGTTAAATTAAATATTTTTAAATAAATAACGGGGTTTTGCGCTTATTTTTTAAGTTTTGGTTTATTAAGTAAGAATAATATAGATTTATCTATCAAAATAATATTTTATAAAATTAAAATAGATTTATGTATTAGATCTGTATTTTAAGATGGATTTATGTTGGTTTAAATAATATTTATATATAATAGATTTGGAGTTAAGATGGATCTAGGTTGGTTTTATATGTTATTTATATTTTAATGTTATGCATTTAAATAAGCTATTATAGAAAAGTATACCTCAGGAACAACCATGGATTGTCAAAATCTAGAGTTTGAAAACCGCTAGTAATTTGACCAAGTGCAAATGTTACATAACATTAAAACATATTTTCCATACTAGGCTGGAGAGTGCCTCTCGACTCAAAAATATGTCGAGGATTGATATTTATAATGAATTGTACTTTAATTTTTTTTGGAAAAAAATAAAAGGAAAGTGATTTATTCCACATCATCTTATATCGCTATGGTCAATTTAAAGGACTCAATTCTATATCAATCCAAAATGTGTAATATTTAACAATTTATTAGAGACATGAGACAACTAGTAGAAAAAAATCTCCCTTTTTTTGACGATGCCCTCAACATAAAGAAGTATGTGCTAGGGTATCTGGGTGATACATTTGGATTAAACATTGAAACAACCTACAAAATTGTTATAATAGTACTAAGAGTCTGAGATCCATGAGTTAAGTTCGAAATTGACTTCCTCACTTATTTTTTTTTCCAAGAAACATATAATAGGGAAAACCTCTTCGACACTTTCCCTCATTTTAAAGATGGTACCTAGAGTGAACCCAAATTCTTTATGGCTAAAGGCTCAATCAATAAATCATGATTAAATCATATATAACTCATCAACAATCAACTCACTAAGAGAAAACATGTCACAAATAATTATTTGGACTTGGGTGGGGTGGGTAATGACTTTCCTCATAACTAGTCATATTACACCAAATTGACAACTTCCCCTTCTAATCACACATGTAATATGTCATATGAACACTACATATGTAACACTTCATTTAAATATGTGCTTTGCACTTCTTCATCAATAGCATTTACAACAACATTAATCATCCCATATTTTGACCACTCCTTCAAAAGTAAGAATAAAACATATATTTATGTCTTGTGCGACTTATGGTATAGAAGTATGTGTTAGGGAGTGTGTGAGACTTGTTTGAATAAGAAATTGGAATGAATCAATGAAGTCTTACAGCAAAACTAAAATCTAAGAGTTTAATTATGAAAATAATACAACTTATATTTATGTCATGTGTGACTTATGGTATAGAAGTATGTGCTAGGGAGTGTGTGAGACTTTTTTGAATAAGAAATTGGAATGAATCAGCGAAGTCTTACAACAAAACTAAAATCTAAGAGTTTAAGTATGAAAATAATACAACTTATATTTATGTCGTGTGCGACTTATGGTATACAAGTATGTGTTAGGGAGTGTGTGAGACTTGTTTGAATAAGAAATTGGAATGAATTAGAAAAGTCTTGCCACAAAACTAAGATCTAGGAATTTAAGTATGAAAATAATTGTGTCCCCTTATGGGATGACTGAATGGTTGGTATAATGGGATGTTATCGTCTCCACCTAGTTTCAAGTCCCATCGGGGGGCATCTATGGCATATTGTGAAAAGACATAAGGAGTAGACTCCCCCAACCTGATCCAGGTGGATATTGGTGGCCACCTGGACCCCCACCATTGTCTTTCTCAGCATTTTCAGTTTCCTTAATTGTAGCACAACTTACTATTTTTAACAGTTTTTTGGGTCCTGAACTTCCGGAGCCGTTTTGAGGCCCTTCCAACAATGATAGTGCTCGGATAGATCTTTCTAATGAGCTATTGTACACGTCAAACGGAGATCATATGCCAAAGTTACGACCCCGGGAAGTTGATGTACCAACTTACCCCCAAACGGGGCCCATAGTTTGGCGTTTCATCTCCTAGGGTTAGGTTTTGGAATGTTAAGGGTTTTCCATTGTTTCTCAACAATAAATAGGCCTTCAAGCCTCATTGTAACACAGTTCAGAGGCATGTAGCCACCACATCTCTTCTCAGAGATAAGCTACCATCGCCCTAGCTGGTTTATTTCCATTTCTGGTTGTAAGCATATTTCAGTATTTTCCATTAATGAAATGAAGTATTATTTCCACTGCATCTTTGTGTATATGGTTATCTCTGTAATTTGTTGCGTTCCTGTTTAAATCCGGATCAGTGGTATCAGAGCGGTCTGCTTTTTCTCTGTTTTTCTTTGCATGTCCCCAACAAGGTCGGGATATAAGGAGTTAGGGCTTGAACTGGTTGAACCTTTGCAAGACCAGCCTCGCAAATCCCGACGGCCTCCCATGGCGGACGAGAAGAAAGATGAGGGGGCAGGAGATCCCATCAAAATCTTGCTTGAAGAAGCCCTCGAGCGACAACGGAACATGATGATGGACAGCTTTGCCCAGATCCTTCAGCAGCTACCCAGAAGCAACGCATCGGCTTCCAACAGCTACTCTGGAAACGCCACACCCTTTAAGGTACAAGTTAATTTTGAAATCCCCATATTCGAGGGTCAGATAGACGCAGATGCCATAGATAAATGGTTAAATCTGCTAGAGGGTTATTTTTCTGTTCATGAATTTTCGAGTCGGGAAAAGATTGTTTTTGCTCTTCTCAAAGCAACCCCCCACGTCAAGGACTGGTGGGAAACCTACTGCGAGCAGAAGGATGAAAGTATTGGCTCACTATTTTCAGCCGCACCCACCTGGGATTCGTTCCGGGATGCATCAAGGAGCAGTACTACCCTGTCAGAAGCTATGAGGATGAATACATAAAGTGGACCACGCTGCGGCAGGGAAGGGACCAAGACGTGCCGGAGTTCACCAATCTTTTGCATACCCTTCGCACAAAGTTGGGTATCAAGGATTCAGAGCAAAATTTGATACTCAAATACCGTGGCTACCTGCACAAGTACATCCAGGAAGAGATACAATTCCTAAACATCCCCTCGCTCAGCGCAGCATACCGATATGCCGTCAAGGTCGAGCAGAAGTTTAAACAAAAGAAGCGAGACTTTGGATCTGCGAATCCAAAGCACGGGAAAGGTGCCCCTAAACCCCAGAACAAAGGACAAAGCCAAGGCGGGACAGCCCAAGACAACCAGCCGAAGCCGCAAGCCTCTGCAGTTCATACAGACCACCGACCTCTGCAGTTCATACAGACCTAAGGGAAATTGCAGAATGATGGCCATCAGAAGTGGTCTACATACTTGCAACAGTTTCACTTGAATATCAAGTATAAAAAGGGCAGCACCAATAATGTTGCAGATTGCCTCAGTCGGCCACCGATCATGGCGCTAACCACCGTGCTCAACTCTTGTGGGCACGAGACTGTTGATTGGCCACTCCTCTACAAAAGCGACCCAGAATTCGGCCACACATACCAGACACTCTTGGAGGGTCGGCATGTTGCAGATTTTCACCTCCAGGACGCCCTATTATGCCACCTCGGGCACATTTGTGTTCCTTCAAGTGAGCGTGCCAAGATGATTTGGGAAGCACACTATAGTCGGGCTGCTGGGCATTTCGGGGTCGAGAAAACAGTGGCAGTACTGCAAAATTATTTCTATTGGCCGAATCTTCGACAGGATGTTGGGAAGTACATCTGATCATGTACTGCCTGTGCCATTGCGAAACCGACCATTAAGAAGCACGGCCTCTATACCCCGTTGCCTACCCCTAGTCGACCTTGGGAATCCATCTCCATGGATTACATGTCAGGCCTTCCTTCCACTAAGCATGGAAATGACTGTGTTTTTGTGGTCGTCGACAGGTTCTCGAAGATGGCATTATGATGGCCTGCAAGAAGAATATCACAGCAGAAGCCACTGCTAAACTCTTCTTTGAACGAGTGTGGGTACACTTTGGGATCCCACAGTCTATCATCTCAGATCGGGACAGTCGGTTTCTCAGCACATTTTGGTCCAGTCTCTGGTCAATGCTGGACACCAAACTCACGAAGTCCACAACCTTCCATCCTCAAACTGATGGCCAGACAGAGGTTGTCAACACGATGATTATGCACATTCTGCGCATGTATAACTCAAAGCATCCACGCACATGGGACGAGAGCCTCCCCTATGTTCAGCATAGCTACAACCGAGCTCTTCACAGCTCCACTGGCCATAGCCCTTTTCAGGTGGGTTTGGGATTCCAGCCACTATGCCCCATTGATGTGGCCATGCCCCTTGTAGCTACTCACATGAATTCAGCTCATGTCCATTCCGAAACAGATAAGGCCACCAGCTTCATTGAGCGCATCCAACATATTTTCCAACAGGCCAAGTACAAGCAGCGACATGATCAACACCGGGTGCCACACAAGTTTCAGGTGGGCGACAAAGTCTGGTTGCATTTGCAAAAGGAACGCCTTACTGCAGCCTATCAGAAATTGAGACCACTCCGATATGGTCCTTACACCATTACTAAGGCTATGGGAGACAATGCATTTGAGCTCAGCATTCCCCCATTCCTTGGCCTGCACCCAGTGTTCAATGTGGACCATCTTCGGCCATACTTTCCACCATTGCTAGACACATCCGACATTGCAGAACAGCTCAAACCCACAGAATTAAATCCAGATTGCATGGAACAAGCTGCAACTGATCGGATCATGGACACACAGATCAAGAACACTCGCCAACAGAATATCCAACTGCATCGAGTTGTCAAAGCAGGCCAACTCCTTCAGCAGGGAAAGTGGCTCACCTGGGAACAAGTTCAGCAGAAGTTTCCTCATCTCATGGAGGAGCTCAACGCAATGGGGACCATTGCTTCCTAAGGGGGGAGGAATGATCCAGGTGGATATTGGTGGCCACCTGCCAAGTCCACCTGGACCCCCACCATTGTCTTTCTCAGTATTTTCAGTTTCCTTAATTGTAGCACAACTTACTATTTTTAGCAGTTTTTCGGGTCCTGAACTTCCAGAGCCGTTTTGAGGCCCTAAACGACGTTTTTTAGGGAATCCAGGGGCAACATGGGTCCATGGAATGGACCGATGTTGCCCGTTCCAACAATGATAGTGCTCGGATAGATATTTCTAATGAGCTATTGTACGCGTCAAACGGAGATCATATGCCAAAGTTACGACCCCGGGAAGTTGATGTACCAACTTACCCCAAACGGGGCCCATAGTTTGGCGTTTCATCTCCTAGGGTTAGGTTTTGGAATGTTAAGGGTTTTCCATTGTTTCTCAACAATAAATAGGCCTTCGAGCCTCATTGTAACACAGTTCAGAGGCATGTAGCCACCACATCTCTTCTCAGAGATAAGCTACCATCGCCCTAGTTGGTTTATTTCCATTTCTGGTTGTAAGCATATTTCAGTATTTTCCATTAATGAAATGAAGTATTATTTCCACTGCATCTTTGTGTATATGGTTATCTCTGTAATTTGTTGCGTTCCTGTTTAAATCCGGATCAGTGGTATCAGAGCGGTCTGCTTTTTCTCTGTTTTTCTTTGCATGTCCCCAACAAGGTCGGGATATAAGGAGTTAGGTCTTGAACTGGTTGAACATTTGCAAGACCAGCCTCGCAAATCCCGACGGCCTCCCATGGCGGACGAGAAGAAAGACGAGGGGGCAGGAGATCCCATCAAAATCTTGCTCGAAGAAGCCCTCGAGCGACAACAGAACGCGATGATGGACAGCTTTGCCCAGATCCTTCAGCGGCTACCCAGAAGCAACGCATCGGCTTCCAGCAGCTACTCTGGAAACGCCACACCCTTTAAGGTACAAGTTAATTTTGAAATCCCCATATTCGAGGGTCAGATAGACGCAGATGCCGTAGATAAATGGTTAAATCTGCTAGAGGGTTATTTTTCTGTTCATGAATTTTCGAGTCGGGAAAAGATTGTTTTTCTCTTCTCAAAGCAGCCCCCCACGTCAAGGACTGGTGGGAAACCTACTGCGAGCAGAAGGATGAAAGTACTGGCTCACTATTTTCAGCCGCACCCACCTGGGATTCGTTCCGGGATGCCATCAAGGAGCAGTACTACCCTGTCGGAAGCTATGAGGATGAATACATAAAGTGGACCATGCTGCGGCAGGGAAGGGACCAAGACGTGCCGGACTTCACCAATCTTTTCCATACCCTTCGCACAAAGTTGGGTATCAAGGATTCAAAGCAACATTTGATACTCAAATACCGTGGCTGTCTGCACAAGTACATGCAGGAAGAGATACAATTCCTAAACATCCCCTCGCTCGGCGCAACATACCGATATGCCGTCAAGGTCGAGCAGAAGTTTAAACAAAAGAAGCGAGACTTTGGATCTGCGAATCCAAAGCACGGGAAAGGTGCCCCTAAACCCCAGAACAAAGGACAAAGCCAAGGCGGGACAGCCCAAGACAACCAGCCGAAACCGCAAGCAAAGAACAGCGCCGCGAAGCCGAGAAAGGACACTGGAAAATGGTGCGACTTCCATAAGAGCTCCACTCACAACACAAGTGAGTGTCGGGCCAAGCAGTCACTGGTGGCTGAGCTAAAGGTTTCAGAATCAGATGCATGTTCCGACTCTGAGTCAGAACCCGATAAGGGGTATGAAAAAGGGAAGCAGATCATTGATGCGGATCCCAGCGCCACTGTTGCTACCGCAAAGATCCAGAAAAATGAACCCGAAGATCCAGAGGAGGAGGAGCGTCTCTTCCACTCCCAGATGTGGGTAAAGGGCTCCCCGATACAGTTCATTGTTGATAGCGGGAGTCAAAAGAACCTCATTTTGGCAGAGTTCGTGAAGCGGTTGGGCTTACCGACCACAGCACATCCACAACCATACACCATTGGGTGGCTTCACCAAGGACGAGATCTTCGCGTTAGCCAGCAGTGTCGCCTTCCATACAACATCAAGCCCTTCACGGATGAGGTATTGTGTGACATTGCTCCCCTTGAAGTTTGTGATGTATTACTAGGACAACCATACTTGTGGAAGCGACATGCTGTGTATGAATCAAGGCCCCGTGCTGTTATTATTACATTGGGAAATAAGTTGTTCAGGATACCAGAGGTAGCACCACCTGTCGCCATCTCTTTGATTACTGCAAAACAATGCAGTAAGATCATTTCCAAAACTAGGAAATTTGTTTTCCTGATGATACGCCCTCAAGGAAAGAAGAAGACAGTGGCCGCGGCCTCCAAACGGGGTCCCTCTGCACGACAACTACAGATGGACAAGGTTGTGGAGGAGTACGAGGACATCTTCACCTCCCCGGCAGGGGTTCCTCTGCACTGTCAAGTCAAGCACTCCATCGATCTGACCCCAGGTGCGTCGCTACCCAATGGACCAATTTATCGGCGCTCCGTTCTGGAGAACGATGAAATCAAGAGGCAGATTCAGGAGCTCCTGCAGAAAGGTCACATCCGTCCGAGTTCATCGCCCTGTGGGAGCCCGATCGTGTTGGTACAAAAGAAGGATGGGACGTGGAGACTCTGTATTGACTATCGGGCGCTGAACAAGATCACTGTCCGTAATAGGTACCCGATCCCGCGGATTAATGACCTCCTAGACCAACTAAAGGGGGCGAAATATTTCAGCAAGATCGATCTGAAGTCAGGATATCTCCAGGTACCAATCGAACCCTCCGATGTGTGGAAGACTGCCTTCAAATCCAAGGAGGGCCTCTTTGAATGGTTGGTCATGCCTTTCGGATTGACGAATGCTCCTGCAACCTTTATGAGGCTAATGGATGACATCTTGCGGCCATTCACCAACTCCTTTGTAGTAGTATACTTGGATGATATTCTGATCTTCAGCCAGAGTTGGGAAGAGCACCTCCACCACATCCGACAGGTTCTCCAAACACTGCGGCAACACAAGCTATGTGCCAATTTGGAGAAATGCACTTTTGGCATGACCCAGGTTCAGTATCTGGGATACATCATTGATGAACAGGGGGTACATGTTGATCCGGCCAAGATCCAAGTCATTCGGGATTGGCCCTCTCCAACCACTCTAACAGAGCTCCGCAGCTTTCTAGGTCTTGCCAACTTCTACCACAAGTTTGTGTTGGGTTTTCTCAATTTCTTGGCCCTTGAGTCAAGTCACCAAGGGCGGGGCGAAAGCAAAATTCTTTTGGTCTGAATCTCAACAGAAGGCATTCAGGGAATTGAAGGATCGCCTCTGCACCGCACCAGTGCTCGCGTTACCAGATTTACAACAACCATTTGAGGTCGAGACAGATGCCTCTGACTATGCTATTGGGGCAGTCCTTACTCAACATGGACATCCAGTGGCATATCACAGTGAAACACTTTCAGACACAGTCCGAAAGTACCCCACTTATGATAAAGAGATGTATTCCATTGTACAGGCCTGCCGACAATGGAAGCATTACATTTTGGGGAAGGAAACGGTCATCCACACAGACCACCGACCTCTGCAGTTCATACAGACCCAAGGGAAATTGGAGAATGATCGCCATCAGAAGTGGTCTACATACCTGCAACAGTTTCACTTGAATATCAAGTATAAAAAGGGCAGCACCAATAATGTTGCAGATTGCCTCAGTCGGCCATCGATCATGGCGCTAACCACTGTGCTCAACTCTTGTGGGCACGAGACTGCTGATTGGCCACTCCTCTACAAAAGCGACCCAGAATTCGGCCACACATACCAGACACTCTTGGAGGGTCGGCATGTTGCAGATTTTCACCTCCAGGACGCCCTATTATGCCACCTCGGGCACCTTTGTGTTCCTTCAAGCGAGCGTGCCAAGATGATTTGGGAAGCACACTACAGTCGGGTTGCTGGGCATTTCGGGGTCGAGAAAACAGTGGCAGTACTGCAAAATTATTTCTAATTGCCGAATCTTCGACAGGATGTTGGGAAGTACATCCGATCATGTACTGCCTGTGCCATTGCCAAACCGACCATTAAGAAGCACGGCCCCTATACCCCGTTGCCTACCCCTAGTCGACCTTGGGAATCCATCTCCATGGATTACATGTCAGGCCTTCCTTCCACTAAACATGGAAATGACTGTGTTTTTGTGGTCGTCGACAGGTTCTCGAAGATGGCCATTATGATGGCCTGCAAGAAGAATATCACAGCAGAAGCCACTGCTAAACTCTTCTTTGAACGAGTGTGGGTACACTTTGGGATCCCACAGTCTATCATCTCAGATCGGGACAGTCGGTTTCTCAGCACATTTTGGTCCAGTCTCTGGTCAATGCTGGACACCAAACTCACGAAGTCCACAGCCTTCCATCCTCAAACTGATGGCCAGACAGAGGTTGTCAACAGGATGATTGTGCACATTCTGCGCATGTATAACTCAAAGCATCCACGCACATGGGACGAGAGCCTCCCCTATGTTCAGCATAGCTACAACCGAGCTCTTCACAGCTCCACTGGCCATAGCCCTTTTCAGGTGGGTTTGGGATTCCAGCCACTATGCCCCATTGATGTGGCCATGCCCCTTGCAGCTACTCACATGAATTCAGCTCATCTCCAGTCCGAAACAGATAAGGCCACCAGCTTCATTGAGCGCATCCAACATATTCGCCAGCAGGTCCATGACATTCTTGAGAAATCAAATGCCAAGTACAAGCAGCGACATGATCAACACCGGGTGCCACACAAGTTTCAGGTGGGCGACAAAGTCTGGTTGCATTTGCAAAAGGAACGCCTTACTGGAGCCTATCGGAAATTGAGACCACTCCGATATGGTCCTTACACCATTATTAAGGCTATGGGAGACAATGCATTTGAGCTCAACATTCCCCCATTCCTTGGCCTGCACCCAGTGTTCAATGTGGACCGTCTTCGACCATACTTTCCACCATTGCTAGACACATCCGACATTGCAGAACAGCTCAAACCCATAGAATTAAATCCAGATTGCATGGAACAAGCTACAACTGATCGGATCATGGACACATAGATCAAGAACACTCGCCAACAGAATATCCAACTGTATCGAGTTGTCAAAGCAGGCCAACTCCTTCAGCAGGGAAAGTGGCTCACCAGGGAACAAGTTCAACAGAAGTTTCCTCATCTCATGGAGGAGCTCAACGCAATGGGGACCATTGCTTCCTAAGGGGGGAGGAATGATCCAGGTGGATATTGGTGGCCACCTGCCAAGTCCACCTGGACCCCCACCATTGTCTTTCTCAGCATTTTCAGTTTCCTTAATTGTAGCACAACTTACTATTTTTAGCAGTTTTTCGGGTCCTGAACTTCCGGAGCCATTTTGAGGCCCTAAACGACGTTTTTTGGGGAATCCAGGGGCAACATGGGTCCATGTAATGGACCATGGACCGATGTTGCCCATTCCAACAATGATAGTGCTCGGATAGATCTTTCTAATGAGCTATTGTACGCGTCAAACGGAGATCATATGACAAAGTTACGACCCCGGGAAGTTGATGTACCAACTTACCCCCAAACGGGGCCCATAGTTTGGTGTTTCATCTCCTAGGGTTAGGTTTTGGAATGTTAAGGGTTTTCCATTGTTTCTCAACAATAAATAGGCCTTCGAGCCTCATTGTAACACAGTTCAGAGGCATGTAGCCACCACATCTCTTCTCAGAGATAAGCTACCATCGCCCTAGCTGGTTTATTTCCATTTCTGGTTGTAAGCATATTTCAGTATTTTCCATTAATGAAATGAAGTATTATTTCCGCTGCATCTTTGTGTATATGGTTATCTCTTTAATTTGTTGCATTCCTGTTTAAATCCGAATCAGTGGTATCAGAGCGGTCTGCTTTTTCTCTGTTTTTCTTTGCATGTCCCCAACAAGGTCGGGATATAAGGAGTTAGGGCTTGAACTGGTTGAACCTTTGGAAGACCAGCCTCCCAAATCCCGACGGCCTCCCATGGCGGACGAGAAGAAAAATGATGGGGCAGGAGATCCCATCAAAATCTTGCTCGAAGAAGCCCTCGAGCGACAACGGAACGCGATGATGGACAGCTTTGCCTACATCCTTCAGCAGCTACCCAAAAGCAACGCATCGGCTTCCAGCAGCTACTCTGGAAACGCCACACCCTTTAAGGTACAAGTTAATTTTGAAATCCCCATATTCGAGGGTCAGATAGACGCAGATGCCGTAGATAAATGGTTAAATCTGCTAGAGGGTTATTTTTCTGTTCATGAATTTTCGAGTCGGGAAAAGATTGTTTTTGCTCTTCTCAAAGCAGCCCTCCACGTCAAGGACTGGTGGGAAACCTACTGCGAGCAGAAGGATGAAAGTACTGGCTCACTATTTTTAGCCGCACCCACCTGGGATTCGTTCCGGGATGCCATCAAGGAGCAGTACTACCCTGTCGGAAGCTATGAGGATGAATGCATAAAGTGGACCACGCTGCGGCAGGGAAGGGACCAAGACGTGCCGGAGTTCACCAATCTTTTCCATACCCTTCGCACAAAGTTGGGTATCAAGGATTCAGAGCAACATTTGATACTCAAATACCGTGGCTGCCTACACAAGTACATCCAGGAAGAGATACAATTCCTAAACATCCCCTCGCTCGGCGCAGCATACCGATATGCCGTCAAGGTCGAGCAGAAGTTTAAACAAAAGAAGCGAGACTTTGGATCTGCGAATCCAAAGCACGGGAAAGGACCCCTAAACCCCAGAACAAAGGACAAAGCCAAGGCAGGACAGCCCAAGACAACCAGCCGAAGCCGCAAGCAAAGAGCAAGCGCCGCGAAGCCGAGAAAGGACACTGGAAAATGGTGCGACTTCCATAAGAGCTCCACTCACAACACAAGTGAGTGTCGGGCAGGGCAGTCACTGGTGGCTGAGCTAAAGGTTTCAGAATCAGATGCATGTTCCGACTCTGAGTCAGAACCTGATAAGGGGTATGAAAAAGGGAAGCAGATCATTGATACGGATCCCAACGCCACTGTTGCTACCGCAAAGATCCAAAAAAATGAACCCGAAGATCCAGAGGAGGAGGAGCGTCTCTTGCACTCCCAGATGTGGGTAAAGGGCTCCCCGATACAGTTCATTGTTGATAGCGGGAGTCAAAAGAACCTCATTTCGGCAGAGGTCGTGAAGCGGTTGGGCTTACCGACCACAGCACATCCACAACCATACACCATTGGGTGGCTTCACCAAGGACGAGATCTTCGCGTAAGCCAGCAGTGTCGCCTTCCATACAACATCTAGCCCTTCACAGATGAGGTATTGTGTGACATTGCTCCCCTTGAAGTTTGTGATGTATTACTAGGACAACCATACTTGTGGAAGCGACATGCTGTGTATGAATCAAGGCCCGTGCTGTTATTATTACATTGGGAAATAAGTTGTTCAGGATACCAGAGGTAGCACCACCTGCCGCCATCTATTTGATTACTGCAAAACAATGCAGTAAGATCATTTCCAAAACTAGGAAATTTGTTTTCCTGATGATACGCCCTCAAGGAAAGAAGAAGACAGTGGCCGCGGCCTCCAAACGGGGTCCCTCTGCACGACAACTACAGATGGACAAGGTTGTGGAGGAGTACGAGGACATCTTCACCTCCCCGGCAGGGGTTCCTCTGCACTGTCAAGTCAAGCACTCCATCGATCTGACCCCAGGTGCGCCGCTACCCAATGGACCAATTTATCGGCACTCCGTTCTGGAGAACGATGAAATCAAGAGGCAGATTCAGGAGCTCCTGCAGAAAGGTCACATCCGTCCGAGTTCATCGCCCTATGGGAGCCCGATCGTGTTGGTACAGAAGAAGGATGGGACGTGGAGACTCGGTATTGACTATCGGGCGCTGAACAAGATCACTGTCCGTAATAGGTACCCGATCCCGCGGATTGATGACCTCCTAGACCAACTAAAGGGGGCGAAATATTTCAGCAAGATCGATCTGAAGTCAGGATATCACCAGGTACCAATCGAACCCTCCGATGTGTGGAAGACTGCCTTCAAATCCAAGGAGGGCCTCTTTGAATGGTTGGTCATGCCTTTCGGATTGACGAATGCTCCTGCAACCTTTATGAGGCTAATGGATGACATCTTGCGGCCATTCACCAACTCCTTTGTAGTAGTATACTTGGATGATATTCTGATCTTCAGCCAGAGTTGGGAAGAGCACCTCCACCACATCCGACAGGTTCTCCAAACACTGCGGCAACACAAGCTATGTGCCAATTTGGAGAAATGCACTTTTGGCATGACCCAGGTTCAGTATCTGGGATACATCATTGATGAACAGGGGGTACATGTTGATCCAGCCAAGATCCAAGTCATTCGGGATTGGCCCTCTCCAACCACTCTAACAGAGCTCCACAGCTTTCTAGGTCTTGCCAACTTCTACCGCAGGTTTGTGTTGGGGTTTTCTCATATTTCTTGGCCCTTGAGTCAAGTCACCAAGGGCGGGGCGAAAGCAAAATTATTTTGGTCTGAATCTCAACAGAAGGCATTCAGGGAATTGAAGGATCGCCTCTGCACCGCACCAGTGCTCGCGTTACCAGATTTACAACAACCATTTGAGGTCGAGACAAATGCCTCTGACTATGCTATTGGGGCAGTCCTTACTCAACATGGACATCCAGTGGCATATCACAGTGAAACACTTTCAGACATAGTCCGGAAGTACCCCACTTATGATAAAGAGATGTATTCCATTGTACAGGCCTGCCGACAATGGAAGCATTACATTTTGGGGAAGGAAACGGTCATCCACACAGACCACCGACCTCTGCAGTTCATACAGACCCAAGGGAAATTGCAGAATGATCGCCATCAGAAGTGGTCTACATACCTGCAACAGTTTCACTTGAATATCAAGTATAAAAAGGGCAACACCAATAATGTTGCAGATTGCCTCAGTCGGCCACCGATCATGGCGCTAACCACTGTGCTCAACTCTTGTGGGCATGAGACTGCTGATTGGCCACTCCTCTACAAAAGCGACCCAGAATTCGGCCACACATCCAGACACTCTTGGAGGGTCAGCATGTTGCAGATTTTCACCTCCAGGACGCCCTATTATGCCACCTCGGGCACCTTTGTGTTCCTTCAAGCGAGCGTGCCAAGATGATTTGGGAAGCACACTACAGTCGGGCTGCTGGGCATTTCGGGGTCGAGAAAACAGTGGCAGTACTGCAAAATTATTTCTATTGGCCGAATCTTCGACAGGATGTTGGGAAGTACATCCGATCATGTACTGCCTGTGCCATTGCCAAACCGACCATTAAGAAGCACGGCCTCTATACCCCGTTGCCTACCCCTAGTCGACCTTGGGAATCCATCTCCATGGATTACATGTCAGGCCTTTCTTCCACTAAGCATGGAAATGACTGTGTTTTTGTGGTCGTCGACAGGTTCTTGAAGATGGCCATTATGATGGCCTGCAAGAAGAATATCACAGCAGAAGCCACTGCTAAACTCTTCTTTGAACGAGTGTGGGTACACTTTGGGATCCCACAGTCTATCATCTCAGATCGGGACAGTCGGTTTCTCAGCACATTTTGGTCCAGTCTCTGGTCAATGCTAGACACCAAACTCACGAAGTCCACAGCCTTCCATCCTCAAACTGATGGCTAGACAGAGGTTGTCAACAGGATGATTGTGCACATTCTGCGCATGTATAACTCAAAGCATCCATGCACATGGGACGAGAGCCTCCCCTATGTTCAGCATAGCTACAACCGAGCTCTTCACAGCTCCACTGGCCATAACCCTTTTCAGGTGGGTTTGGGATTCCAGCCACTATGCCCCATTGATGTGGCCATGCCCCTTGCAGCTACTCACATGAATTCAGCTCATGTCCAGTCCGAAACAGATAAGGCCACCAGCTTCATTGAGCGCATCCAACATATTCGCCAGCAGGTCCATGACATTCTTGAGAAATCAAATGCCAAGTACAAGCAGCGACATGATCAACACCGGGTGCCACACAAGTTTCAGGTGGGCGACAAAGTCTGGTTGCATTTGCAAAAGGAACGCCTTACTGCAGCCTATCGGAAATTGAGACCACTCCGATATGGTCCTTACACCATTACTAAGGCTATGGGAGACAATGCATTTGAGCTCAGCATTCCCCCATTCCTTGGCCTGCACCCAGTGTTCAATGTGGACCGTCTTCGGCCATACTTTCCACCATTGCTAGACACATCCGACATTGCAGAACAGATCAAACCCACAGAATTAAATCCAGATTGCATGGAACAAGCTGCAACTGATCGAATCATGGACACACAGATCAAGAACACTCACCAACAGAATATCCAACTGTATCGAGTTGTCAAAGCAGGCCAACTCCTTCAGCAGGGAAAGTGGCTCACCAGGGAACAAGTTCAGCTGAAGTTTCCTCATTTCATGGAGGAGCTCAACGCAATGGGGACCATTGCTTCCTAAGGGGGGAGGAATGATCCAGGTTGATATTGGTGGCCAACTGCCAAGTCCACCTGGACCCCCACCATTGTCTTTCTCAGCATTTTCAGTTTCCTTAATTGTAGCACAACTTACTATTTTTAGCAGTTTTTCGGGTCCTAAACTTCCGGAGCCGTTTTGAGGCCCTAAACGACGTTTGCCCGTTCCAACAATGATAGTGCTCGAATAGATCTTTCTAATGAGCTATTGTACGCGTCAAACGGAGATCGTATGCCAAAGTTACGACCCCGGGAAGTTGATGTACCAACTTACCCCCAAACAGGGCCCATAGTTTGGCGTTTCATCTCCTAGGGTTAGGTTTTGGAATGTTAAGGGTTTTCCATTGTTTCTCAACAATAAATAGGCCTTTGAGCCTCATTGTAACACAGTTCAGAGGCATGTAGCCACCACATCTCTTCTCAGAGATAAGCTACCATCGCCCTAGCTGGTTTATTTCCATTTCTGGTTGTAAGCATATTTCAGTATTTTCCATTAATGAAATGAAGTATTATTTCCGCTGCATCTTTGTGTATATGGTTATCTCTGTAATTTGTTGTGTTCCTGTTTAAATCCGGATCACAACCCCATGGAGTCTCAACTCTTACTTTGTTATAAATTCTCAATATATTTGGCTTACGAGATATTGGATATACTCTTGGAGATATAGTGGTAGTTGCTAGATTTGATCTTGCCCTGACCCAGATTACTCCAACGAGTTACTAATTCACTATGGTAAAAAAACATGAAATTGAATTTTGTTACCATCTAGTCACTCGCATAGTGACATCAACAAAACAAAATAAAATAAAATATTGCAAAGAATTAATAACTTTTATAAATGAATAAGTATATATATATAACCTTGATAGCCCCTAGGTAGGCAGCTCAATTGGCAAGTGTCATGAAAATGAAGTGTTATGTACCAAGAGATTTGAGGTTTTAATCCCCCTGACATACCCATGTCTGCGAAAGGGGCATATGTAGGCACCTAAAGGTTATATTGGTAGAGGTCAAAATCGACCCCGAGTCACATGAGTACGAAATTGGCCTAGTTGTTGCTCCCTCTAGTCACATAAAAAAAAATGTACTTAACCTTGATAAGACCCATGAGGTGTAGACTAGTTGGTTTGTGTTGGATTTAGTCCCCGTCAAGTCACTAGTTCAAATCTCAGGAGGAGGGGTTGACGATAGGAACCACATGTGGTGAGAATAAAAAATTGTCCCACAGGTATCCAAATTTAATCGAGCCTTACATTTCATAAAGAAACAAGTTGTTCTTCCATCAAATATTAAAATTGACATTAAGTTAAACTCAACCTAATTAGAAAAAATATAAATTTCATAAAGAAACAAGTTGTTCTTCCATCAAATATTAAAATTGACATTAAGTTAAACTCAACCTAATTAGAAAAAATATAATAATTCAACCTTCACAAATATCAACATAATAATTCGACGTTGATAAAAATATTTATATATATCCATTAAAAAAATGTAAAAGAAAATGTTAAACACTCACATGAAGAAGAAAACTAATTTGAACATAAAAAGACATCCCACATTTTGACCAATCCATACATAGAAGTACATCATTATAATCTGTTTTTTAAATAATTTAAAATATAAAAATATCTACTAAAAAATAAAATTGTGTCTAAGAAACTTTTTATAATATAAATAAGTACATCATTGTGATCTAAGAAACTTTTTATAATATAAATAAGTACATCATTGTGATCTGTTTTTTAAATAATTTAAAATATAGAAATATCTACTAAAAATTGTGTCCAAGAAACTTTTTATAATATAAATAAGATTCCGTAATTAAGTAAGAAGACTTCCACTAAAATATCATCCATAAAATATTTATATAAAAATGTGCAAATTAACACTAAAATGGAATAAAAGAAAGTAACTTTTAACCACCAGTATATTTATTTACTTCTAAATAAATGACATAGCATTTAACATATTCAACCTCGACAAAGAATTATTTGAAATTATAAATTAAATGGAAAACGTTAATTAAACATTTTTAATAAAAAATATTAAAATGCTATATTTTAATTTCCAGCGTACTTACGTTTATCTATTTTTAGTATATGGAGAGTTTTATGTTTAGAGGGAAACAAATTTTATTATTAGGGGAATAAGAGAT
This sequence comes from Pinus tabuliformis, assembly GCA_031772625.1. NCBI lineage: Eukaryota > Viridiplantae > Streptophyta > Pinopsida > Pinales > Pinaceae > Pinus > Pinus tabuliformis. The sequence goes on along the minus strand of CM062816.1, from coordinate 744,357,304 downwards.
TATGGGAAGAACGAAAGTATTCTCAATTTGACTAGAGACTTTCTGAAAGAGAAACTACAATGGGAAGGGAAAATTTGTCAAGCAAAGAGGGTGGGGAAGATGTGTGAAGAGAGGTCTCGACCCATAACATTCACCATGGCAAGCGTACAAGACAAACACTAGCTTTTGGGCAAAAAGAAACTCTTGAAAGGCTCACACTTCTTCGTTGATGAAGATTTAACCAAAAAACAACAAGAGGAGAGAAGGGGTGAAGTAGAGAAAATTAGAATAGCAAGAAATGAAGGGAAAATGGCATGGTTGTACAATGGTAAAGATGTTATTGCAATGTTTGGGCCTCCGGGCAAAACAGGGCAGCAAGCTGGCAGTAAAGAAAAAACTGAGAATTCGATAATAGGGAGGAAAACAACAAGAGCAGCATGGATGAAAAGGCGTGAAGACTCAAATTTGATTCTTTGTGCCAAATTGCGTAGCAATCAAATCCCACCCAGGTCTACCTAAGTTTAGTTTGTTGGAATTGTAGAGGTTACCCTTGTAGGAGGGGACCTGGATTAGGGCCTATTGCGGAAGGTAGAGACATAATTTTTCTCGTGGAAACTCATGAGCATGATGGTTGCAAAACTCATGTGTTTGATGGTTATTTGAAGTTGGCAGTTTGGAACAAGGTAGCACAAAATGGCAAAGGGTATGGGGGAATACTAGTTTTAGTGAAATAAAAAGAAGGTCATCACATTTAGTTAATTAAAGAAGATGCAAATAAACAATATTTATGGTTCAAAATATCAGAGAATGAGAATCACATAAAAATTGTAGCATGCTATTTTTCCCCTCAAGTCTCAAAAACTTACAAAAATAAGGGGCTTGACAGCAAGGATCCATATGCAGCTTTAAAACAAGACATTATCGTGTACTCTCAGCAAGGAGAAGTTCTTTTAGTGGGATATTTCAATGCTAGAACAACAAATAATCAAGCTAGCATTCTTTGTTGCAAAGAGAATAACAATCCTATTTGGCTCACTAAAGAGGAGGATCCCCAATGGGTGAGGTGTTCAAAAGATGACAAAGCTAGCAATCATTTTGGAGAGGAGTTGCTTACACTATGTGGGGCTTTCAACGCAATTATTTGCAATGGTCTAGATAGATGGAAAAGGTCTGGGAACTTCACTTGCAACACATACAATGGGGAAAGTGTCGTTGACTATGTGATGTGTTCACAAAGCTTGATAGAAAAGATAGATGAAGTTAATATTGGAGAGCATATTTGGGACTTAAAATCATACCATAACCCAATTTATATAAGGTTATCATGGTTAGAAGAAAGGCAATATAGGAGGAAAATCCAATGCTCTCAAGGGGGAAAAATTCTTCTGACACAAGAAAATTGTACTATCTTCAAGACAATGTTAGAGATATTAATTCAAAAGGAGAAAACTGGTTTCAAAAGCTTCAACAATCATGAGTTAACAAATATAATTCAAAGTGCACTTGAGAAGTGCAAAAGAGAAAAAAAATAGGAAATCATAATCAAATTGTTTTCCTGTAAATGCTTGGTTTGATGAGGAATGCAAAATGGCAAGGAGAACCTTGAAAAAGGCAGGCAAGGAGAAGATGAATGTAAAGTTATATAAGCAAATAATAAAAGGGAAAAAATTTGATTTCATGCAAACAAGGCGAGAAGAGTTAATATGTTTAATAAAGAATAATCTAAAGCTTTTCTGGCATGAACTGCAACCAAGGAAGAAGCAAATTGAAAATAATATTAATCCAATCAATGGTTTGAATATGCAAGGAAACTCTATGAGAAAGAATCTGAGGCGGACCCCCAAGGATCAACACAACATCAAAGCTCTTCATGTTACAGGAGGTGGAGAATGGAATTAATAGGCTAAAAACAAGAAAGGAAAAGGACTTGGTTGAACTTCAAGAAGAGTATCTAAAATGGGGAATGAACGCTCTTGCACCACACATCATGGAAATATTCAACAACATCATTTAGCAAGGATTCCCAAGAGACTGGAAAACTAGCCTAGCAATACCCCTTTTTAAAAGTGGAGACATTAATAATCCATCCAACTATAGAACCATTATGATTAATGCTTTGTTTGCAAAGCTTTTCGGCGGCATGGTAGAAAATAGAATCAGTAAGTGGACAGAAGCAAAAGAAAAGAGGGTAAGAGGATAAGCGGGTTTTAGGCCAAAGCATTATACAGTGGATCATGGTATCATGTTGAGACACATTGTTGAAAAGGTTTGGGAGGACAAATAAGAAGTATTTTGCTGCTTTGTTGACTTCAAAAAAGCATTTGACACAATCCCTAGAGATAAGTTGTGGCGTAGAATGAAAGAACTTGAAATTCCTATGCATTATAGAGTCGTTGTCCATAGACTTTATGAAGAGGTGAAAGCCAAAATTAGAACCTCAACAGGTATTTCAGAAATCTTTAGAAGTGACATTGGAGTCAAGCAAGGTTGACCTTTATACCCTACTCTTTTTGGTTTATATATCAATAAATTAGAAGAGTGGCTAAATCTGCAAGGCGAGGATGGTGTTTGGTTGGGGGAGTTTATAATAAAGCTTATTTTATATGCTAATGATATTGTATTGATTTCTAAATAGACCCATGGTTGCAAATGCACCTATATGCCCTTTAGCATTTGTAAAGTAGTGGGGATGCAAAGTCAATAATAGCAAGACCAAAATAATTATTTTCTCTAATAAAAGGAAACAGAGTCAACATATTTTCTTCTTTGAGGACAACATTCTTGAAGAAGTAAATGAGTACAAGTACCTCGTGATTGATTTCAACAACAAACTCAATTGGGATGATTGTAGAAAGAAGAGAATTTTAGGAGGGTGGAAAGAATTATATGCTCCTCAAAACACATGTAGAGAGGCAGAGTTATGGGATTGGAAAACGATTAAAGTGCTTTTGGACTCCTAGTTTATCCAGTGATGCTATATGGGTGTGAATTGTGGGCTAGCGGCACCCCCGTCTCAAAATGGAAACAAATTGAGAAAATCCAAAAACGCTTTATAATGAGCAACTTCAAAATAAAAATTTCAGTACCTTATTTGAGTGAAATAGGAGCAACTCCCATCAAAGCAATTGCTATGGTGTGTCTCATAAGATATCTAAAAAGAATTGAGCAAATGAGAGTAGGTAGATGGCCTAATGTTATCTTTAATGAAGGCATGAGTGAAAGAAAGAAAACATGGATGAAACAAAACAACACATGGATGCAAAAATGGAATATCTACCTCAACACCTATCCCATAAATAGCAAGGAGCTAAAGAATTTTGTTATGGAGAAGTTTCGTAAAAGGGTATGGGGAAAAGAGTTGGGTAGAAAGAAGAAGTACTACATTGAGGAATTCAACCCTACATGTGATCTACAACAAAAAGAGTTCATTGGAGCTAGCATTTGGTGGAGGACAAAGGTTCTTATTGCTCAATTAAGGACTAACTCGCATCAACTTTGGTGTGAAACAGGATGGTGGAAAAGGCCTAAAGAAGCTTGGTAAGAATAGGTGTGTGCATTTTGCACGTCTTGGGCAGTGGAATTAGAAAAACATCTCATTTTGGAATGTGATGCATTCAAAGACATTAGAGAAAGTTATGAGAACATGTTAGCATACATTTCTTGGCATTGTCTTTTTAGCGAGGGTATTGTTGGAAGGTTGGTCCAACTCATCATCAATTTGGATCGGAAAAGGACTGAATTGCAAAAAGTGAAAATCAGGAAACTAATGATCTCATAAACCATTTTTAGTCTCGTAGTCCTTAAAATACCATTTCATTTCATTTCATAAAAATCTAATAAATATTCCATCAATGGAAAATAAGAATTTCACTGTTAGAAGATAAGTATATGTGACTTTGCCCACAAATCCTAAAAGTCCCCTAGATTAATTTATATTGTTATCATGTGGGACCATGAGTTAGATAACTTGGAAATATAAATAAAAGTGAAAGAAGTCAATTCTTAACTAACTCTATATCGGTGGTTGTTATTCACAAGGAGACATTCTGCTAAATACAGAGATAGAATGGAGGGTTTGTTAATTTAACTTGCAGCCGAAAGGGAAAACCCTCGGTCTTTGCTTTTGTTTTTGTTGTGGGTGCGATGTAGGGGTAGGAACCGTAGGATTTTATAGGGTAAGGTGATGTATTCCTTGGGCTTTGGAGCCCTAAAGGTGGCGGCGGGGAATATGTCGACCCATTTATTTCATAGGATCATCTTGAAACTAAGGTTTACATTTGAAACCAATTTTTTTTTGAAACCAATTTTTTTTTTTTTTAATTATGTAGTACAGATAAACAAATGCCCCAGCGTGGTCGCTATATATCATTGCTTTTAATAATTTGGTCAAATATAATTTAAGCACATCATAATGAATTTGGTAATATAAATAAGTATATAATAATGAATTTGGTAGTATATAATTTGGTCAAAATATAGCAATGAATTTGGAAATATAAAAATTATTAAGCACTTTTTTTTTATTTCAAGGATGATATTTAAAATCAAGGTATGATGATTAATATAATAATATCTTTGTTGATAATTTAATTTTTTGGTGGTAAGAATTTATTTTTTATGGGAAGATAACATTAACCACTCAAGTTGGATCTAATTGATAAAATTTCAAATATGTATCTCCAAAACTTTTTCACGTTTCTCTTCATTTCAAAGACGGTACCAAGGAAGAAGTGACTCTTTAAGTTTCAAAACCATATGAATATATCATTATCAAAAATTAAACCCAAATAAAAAATGGTAACAATCATTCCTTCCAATCAGTCAAATTTAATTTTAACTAATAAATATTCACTAATTTATTATAAATTCATAATATATGTATACTTTGTAACAATTTATTATTTTTAAAATTAATATCAATTTTAAATAAAGGCTCATTAAACTAATACACAGTGACTATTTTTTAGTATTCTTAACCATCTTCACTTTCACAATGGATATTAAAAATAAAACTCCTAGCATTGCTCGGATGAAGTAAATACCTTAAATAATGGTTTAATACCCCCATCTATTGTAAATAATTGTTGTTGGTAATTTATGTAGTTAGTGAGAAGTTATTGTAACATAAACATTTAGAAATTTGATTATTCTTAAATTAGCTCGTTAAAACAAAAGTTATGTTGAGTCTCAGAATTCATGGGATGAGATTCTAGAAAATTCTCAATTACCAGATAGTTAAAGACAGTTATCCTTCTTTTTTTCCCTAGAGATAAAACAACTTAGTGGGAAAAGAGGATGCCGAGGAAGGCTAGAACGAGATTGGAGGCATCAAAGAGAAAGGAAAAGACCTGAACATGGAAATGGGAAGGTGAGCAAGTCCTTTCATGTGGAGTGTCCTAGAGTTGGACAAGGGCTAGTGGAAATTCCAATACAGACCTAAGTCTATGAACAATTCTTCGTTGCACTAAGAAGTATTGACGCCTATGAATTGATCTTGATAGGTTATTGCTTGTAACTGACTGGGGTTAAAATTCCATGTAATAAAGTTAATAAAGGAAAAATAATACCAAGGTCATGGGACACGTATTCCAGGTTGAACGTTGGGCAAAACATCATAGTTTGGGTGTTTACTTGGTTTAATATGGCTAAGGGAAAAGTGCAGGCAATGACAAAGGATTTGGAAAGGCAAGAGGCATTCTTTGGCATTTTATTTATGAAAATAAAGGAAAATAGAAGAAAAGGAAGGTGAAAGGTCACAGGTTGCATATGAGGAGGAAAATGAAGGAAAAATAATAGAAATTGAAGAAAATAGAGGCCTCACTGATAAAAAGGCTTCTGAGGATCAGTTCACAACCTTTTTGTCAGTTTAACCTTTTTCAATTCAGTTTTGGATCTCTCTCTTTATTCTCTCTACTCTCTCATACTCTTGCACACTTAGAGCATTCTTGGAGCACTCTAGCATTGGAGGAAGGAAGGCAAAGGAAGGTCAAGAAAGAAAAGGGAAGCAAAGATCAAGCAAATGACGAGTTGGATCAAGCAGCTACAGTGGGATTACTTGCAGATATCGAGTTCCATGTGTGATTTCCTTGCTAGTTTGGCATGCACGGTACATTCATGTGTGTTTTTGGTTCTCTTGTTGTCATTGGCGTGGGTTTTTCTAGGTGTGATAGTGGTTTTCAGCCTTGTCTTTCCATTTCCGGATAGCCATGGTATGATGGGGTTTCTCGTATTTTGTTGAGAAGGATTTTCGAATGGTTTCGAAACTGAGTGGGGTGGTCTCGGGAGGAAATACAACGCCTAGGAATCCCTGGACCAGTGAAGGTGGGACTGTGGTAAAGCCTAATTGTGTATTCCCTCATTGGACCAAGGAATCCTCAACTAGTGAATGGCAGGATATACGGTAAAGCCTGAGGAAGCCCCGGTTATTTTGTTGTAATCCCCACATTCATGCTTGGAATATGGCTCGGGGGTGATTACCTAAAAGAAAGATTTGGTTTAACCCAATTTATGGTTGGGTGGTGCGTGGAAACCTAGTTGCATTTTTCATATGTTAATAAGAGCTCTTTCCTCTTGTGTATTATGTGTAGATGTGTTTGTCATTATGTGGTTATAATGATTGTTTTATCATTGTTACTATGTTGGTTATATGTTGGTTATAATCATGGTTTATGACAGACTTGAGTTATGGCTCTCATCTTATTTTGTTTACTAAATGAAATGTTAATGAATGCATGACCTAATAGATGATAATATAGTTATTGTGAGAAGGCATCAGACCTTCTTGATGATTCTCAGATAAGTATGAAGTCCCTATGCTCATATGTGTTTATATGACCTGTAGATTACATGTTCATGATGTGTTTGACGGAATGTCTATCATGGCTAGGACTTGTCAGGTCAAGTCCTTGTTCAATTTTTTGTATTAGAAACCTTGTCTCAATGTTATTTATCGTTATTGGAAGTTTCATGAAGTTTTGGGCGGAATCCTAAGTCCTAGCTTTGAAAAACTAGCTCAAAATCTGGGGTCGTTGGCACATAACTACTTGAAAAATTCCACAGTCGCATGGACTCCTTGTTGTGGGAGCAACCAGAGGGTCTTAGTTGCATAAAAGGCTTATCATGGGAGTGAATGGGGTCTATTTCAATCAAGAAGCAATTTCTCTCAGGTGTTGGACACCTAGAGGGATTGGTTGGCTCCTGAAGGTTCTATAGCTCCTGAGAGAGGTCTCTAAAGTGTTGGTTGAAACATATAATGGTAAACATTTGTCACATGCTTACCTCGGTGGACCGGTTAGCTTGGGTAAGTGTAGGAGGAATGTGTTACATAGTGGTATTAGAGCATGGTTCATCCCTTATACTGGATGGGTGGAATGTGTTTGTCATGCATACATTTCAGTTGGATATGTGTTCTTTATTCTTGTGGCCTATATGCTTGTTGTGTTTGCATGGTAGTGATCGTTGTTGCAATTGTGTCTCCATGTGGAAGATGATGATGATTGTTGTTGGATGTAGTCATCATGAGTGCATTTCAATTATGCATGTCAATGTCTATATGTCCTTATGCACGCATTGTCATGGTTATGGTATAGTCATGCATGGTAACTGGATGATGGTTGAAATTATGTCTATATACTGATATGACTATGATTATACATGCATTGTGCTAATCTGGTTGATCTTGTAGATGAGATATCCTCCCCTAAGATATATTGAGGTATGTTGATTTTTTTTATATTTTGGTTTAGCTGACATCGTATACTTGCAGTAAGAAGATCAAATATTACTAGCAAGATGGTAGACTACAGCTCATGACATTATCCCTATAGATCCGATGAGAAGCATGTCGATAAGTACTCTCCTAATATAGCAGACAATTTGAGAAGCTTGAAGGGAGAAATAAGAAGTTTCAAAGCAGATAATGATAGAATCATTCAGGCACAGGAGAAACAAGCATAGGTTAATGCAGTTATACTTCAGAGTTTGTTAAATTTGTAGAGACATGGGCCACCTAGGATCAGTCATGGACAACATGATAGGACTAATGGGGAATATGGTAACAAGTCTTATGGCGATCACAGGCAGATAAGGATGGCATGATCTAGAACGAAACTTTCTTGTACACGTCGGACAGGAGAGGTGATGGACACAGGTTCTATTCTAGTTTTGGGTTTGAAAAGTGTCATGGTTATCATCGTCATCATCCTTACAGGAGGAATGTCATGGGATATTTTCTATATGAGTTCTAGAAAGAAAATCCACCTACCTGTTGATGCCCCGAAAATCGTTGTATCAACATTGGGGGATAACCCCCCGGTCCATACCTTAATACAACTCCTTTTCCGTTTGGAATGGTGGCTCCGACTGGGGATAATGGGACCATTTTCCCAGCAATGAATAAACGGAATGAATGAATGATTGATTGACTAATCTAATGATAGGCGAATAACTTAATTTATCAGCCAAATAAAAAGAATTACTACTAATCCCGGGAACTATTGTACTTTGGAGTGCAACGCTTGATGATCTATGTTTATTAACAGGGATGTAGATGACTCCATCTAATAAACATGGACATTTACTCATTCAAGGATTACTTTGCTTAAATAGTTAAACAAGGTGATTAACGCAATATTGCTACACTCATCATTTATATTATCAATACATATATGATCAAAAGAAAAGCATTACCATAAACATCCAATAGTGGAGGGAATAAAGAAATACTGTTAAAACACATATATATATTCGATAATAGCAAAGGCAATCAAATAACAATTCATATAAAAAGAATGGATTCAGACATAGATAGTAGTACCATATGAGCTGCGAGTCACTCTCCGATATCAATCGCTATTTGAAATTCTTCCTCTAACGCAGAAATACTTTCAAACAAAGAAAGTAGTGCACATTTGCATAAAAGCTTCTTTGCCAAAATCAGAATGATTGATCCAGTTTTATAAAAGAATATGCCTGAAGCACAGTAGTGCAACTTCAGGTTTTAAGTCAAGTACAAAACTTTACGACCCTTTCTAAAAACATGAAAGGGTCTATAAATACTGAATTAAACTAACTATCTATGAAACTGAAATCCTACTTAATTGGTATCAAATGATTTTGAATATCTCCTTCTCAGCAACCTGGCAGTCGGCGGCATGAATCATCAAGTAGGTTGTTTTCCTTTAAACTTGAGCTAACTTATCGCAAGCATTGGCTCCACTTCGGGCGATGTTGAGGCGAGAGTTAAGCTGGCGGCATAGGTGGCATCCTGAATATCGGGGATAATATACCCGATTGCATCTGTAAGGCATTTGAGGGCGGCTCTTTGACTGTGTGGTTTTACCAAGAAGAACCAATAGGTATCCCATGTTAAACTGTTAATTCCAGCAATTAATCTCCCCTTTTCCTCTAGATCTGGATAACATGACTGCTCCAATGTTTTGACTGCTGTCAATTTACCTGGAGTGTATTGGGAAATCATGTTTGACAAGTAGAGAGTATTATTAACCAATTCAACCAAATTACTTGTGGTTGATTTGCACCTTGAAATTGCCCTCTCTGCTTTCATTACCTGGGATTGCCATTCTGTAAACAATATTTCTTTGTGTGACTCTAAAATTCTTGGTAAATTTGCCGCTTGTCCCTGATCGGTATCTTGCCAGTCAAGAAATTCAGTTAATGTTTCTTCAGCTTGATCTAATTCTGTTCTAGCCTTTTCTATTCGTTTACTTATTGATGTCGTCAATTCGCATAGTGGTTCCACCTGGGCGATTTGTTGACATAGAAGCTTGATTTGTGCTATTAATGCCTTATTTATCTGTAATGCTTCTAATTTGAATTCGGTTATTTGTGGGACGCCCTTTGTCTTCTCAAGCTGTGCTGATAGTTGAGCAATCTGCTCATCTTTTGACTACATCATTTGTTCATTTGTTTCCGTCAGTTGTGCCAAGGCTTCAGACAACTCTTTCTGCTTCTGGATTGCGCTGTGGTCAATCCTCTGTTTCTCTTCCTGCAATTGTTGAGTTAATTGATTATTTATTTACTGTTGTGTTAACAATTGCTGTTCTTCCTGCTCCGCTTTCTGCTGTACTTCTGTTAGCTGCGCTTGCAATAAGAATATTTCCTGGTCTTTTGTTTTTAATAAAAGACTCACCTTTGATGCCTTGTCTATTGTTGCTGCCGAATAGGCTCCAGCATATTGTGATAGTTTTGTTAGGTCGTCAGAGGGGTCAAATTCCTCCTTCCAAACCACATTGCCCGTGACCGTATGTTCTGGGAAAAGGGAAGGTTGATCAGTCCTTCTTCTCTTCCTCTGTCGTTTTACCACAGCTTTGTGCCTTGGGCTATAGAAGACATCCAAGGGAGGAATTTCTTCTACCTGCAAAATGATTTGATCGGAGGGGTCCTTTGGGATTATTTCTACTTCCTTTAAACTGGGTAGGCCGCTGGTTCCACTTGGAACCTGTTGTGAAGTGGTTTCCTGTGTATCTGCTGCTTTCGAGGTTTCGATGTCCTTTGAACATTCAAGACTACTGATAATTGAATCAAATTGCTGCCATTCCTGGAGCAATTTTGGATCAATATGAGTATCCACATTCACCTCTATGTTGCTCTGTTTCTGCTCTTCAGTCTGGGTTTCCTCTCGCACCTTCTCATGTTCTTTGTTCTGGGTTTCCTCCTGCACTTTCTCCTGTTCTTTTGTTGTAACCGGAGGTTCCTTTGAATGTTGTTGTTCAGGCTCGCTTGGTCTTGTTGCTGGGGTTGTTGCTAACAGATCTAGAGGCAGAGTTTGCAACCTCTGTTCTCTAAGTCTGTTGAATTCAGTTAACCCTTCATCTTTGTATTGCATTATGGCCAGCGATCTAACCTGATACATTGATTCAGCTGAAGAGAACAGGTCGTCAAACTTATCTTCTACATGATCAAACTTTGTTAATTTGGCCTGTTCAAGTGCATTATAGGCGACTTTGTTGGGATCAAATCACCTATTTGGGAGAGTCGCTAGAGTTAATGATTTCATTTTTGTAGCTTCTTTTTCTGCATGTTTGAAATCATGTAAGGTGTAGACACCACATCTCAGAGGAAAGGAGGGCCAGACCTGCTTCTTATTTTTCTTGAGAGTTTGTGTAACTCCCTCGGCAATAATCTGATAGGCTATCTCCCTTGCCAGCAGTTTGTCAGGTATGTACAAAGGAAGGACATGAGGTTCGGCTTGGTTGCCGAAAATTCTTACATAAGTAAATTTCTCCTCTCCGAACCATCTTCCTATTGATATTAAATCAATCCCTGCTTGGTAAGAAATTTTGGGAGCAGGTTTATTAAAAATATAATAATGAATGGGTAACATGAAGCCATTGCAAACTTGGTACAAATGGTGCTTATAGGAAGTCTTCCACAATTTCTGATGGTATATGTGAATAGGCGTGGGGTCTTGTGGAGTCCACCTCCAGCCGAGTACAGGAAACTCAGAATTAAAACACAGGGTATCTAGAATATAAGCACTGTAGTAGAATGGGGGAATAATCCTTTCTGAGACGGAAGTTTTAGTTCTAAAACTAAGAACTGTTGTTGCTAGCTTATCTGACAGTATGGTTGCCCAATCCATTATCTCACTATTACATGCCGCTTCTATTAAGGGAACCATTTCTATAGTGAAATTAGCGGAATCGTGCAACCCCCACAATCTACACATCATTATCCCAGCATAACAATACGGAGAACATAGAGAATCAACAGAGTACTTACCGGAAGTTTCATGCTTGTGTTTCGCCGGATTTTGCCTCCATTCCCGAATGGGTTCGGATTCAGTTTCGTTCTCATTTCAGAATTTCTCCAGAAATGCCTTGTTGTATTTCCTCTCTGGCTTAGGCAAATGATACATTTGCCTCAAATCATCAGCCTTGAATGAACCGAAGATTCTCCCATCTTTGGTGCAGAAAGTTCTGTTTGTGATTTGGATTTCCTCAATTGCCCACTTTACTACATCTGTATATGGGAGAATTTGTTCCCGAGCCGCTATCCGATGAAGGAAAGAGTCGGCCAAGTCTTTCAAAGTACCATCAGATTTTCTACTGGAACCCGCTGTAGCTTGTACTGCGGTCACCATTGGTTCTTCGGCTTCGATCAAATTATAGGTACTTTGCCAAGTGGTATTGGCAAGTCCTGAACATGTAGTATCAGATATTAATCCTTTCTTTTTATTTGCTGGATCAGCGACGGCTTGTCCTGTGGCTGGTGCAGTGGAAGCGACTGTGGTTTTCTTAGACTTCTTCCCCATTCTGCTTGAATCTATTACTTCGGAAGAATTCTGCACAGTAGTGGAAATAAGCGTAACACAGAGAATCGGTAGCGAAAACCAAATACGAGTGAGATATATTGATCAATGCATGATGAGGGATTATCTTTAAAGTGGCCGCGGATACAACCTATGAGAAGATTTTTAAGCTTACTATTTCATTAAATGGCCATTAAAACCTGTCAATCCTTTAAATGCTCATCATATCTCTTATCGGCCGCATGATTTGTTTAAGTGTGCCTTGGACGTTTTGGCGGTTGAGCGCAGGTGAATCACTATTTGAAAGATAAGGCATTAAATACGAATTAATCGTAATACCTCTACTTTAACGACTTTTTGAAGTTTGCACTTTTGGCTTTATCGCAATCGGATGTCGGGGAAAACTTAAATCTTCATATTGACACCTTTTGAAATCCCCGTTCACCGATAGCGATATCGCATCGCATCGCATTGGGAGTATGGGCACTTTAAAAAGCATGCATGGTATATCTCCGATCGCCGATAGCGATATCGCATCACATTGGGAGTATGAGCACTTTAAAAAGCATGCATGGTGTATCGCCGATCGCCGATAGCGATATCGCATCGCTTCTGGGCGAACGGGAGTTTATCACATCGCATCGGATCTAAAGGCACTTTAATTATGGGAACTTATGATTGCCGATGTCCGATAAGCTATTGCATGTTATCGCATCGGAGCAAACCAATGGGTTTTTAAGTTATGCCTCCTTTGTCATTGCGATATGCGATCTTGCGATCGCTTTATCGCAATGATAAAAGATTGATTATTTATATTATAAGACCAAAATTGGTTTGTCAAAAAGGTTTTTTATAATGTTTTCATTTTGCTTTCGAACCTTTTTGAATAATACAAAGTTGATACCAATCAAAACTAAAAGGGACCCATTTCATATGATAGTTTTGTGAATAAAAATGATATGAAATGGGGGGGGTTGTTGTAGAGCACAACAATTGGCGATTCGCTGGAAGAAACAGTTATCTCTGAAAAGTATGGAAATACTTAATTTTTTTCAAAATAGAGTTCTAATCAAAGGGGAAAATTCTAATATAACTAGGTATATATGCATTCCGAGTAAAATGAAACTATCTTTGCTAATTTCCTCTCTTATTTAAAATTAGATACATTCTAAGTTTTAAATAGGCCTCTATTGGTTTATAATGATAAAACGGAAAACCTTTCCAAATCAGCTTTTATAATTAACTCGTTTGTCATAGGTAGAGCCTCTGTTGCCAGCAAACGTTCATAGTTTCGACATGGATACCTTTTAACCATATTATTGTCCATTATTCCGTCCATTTAAGAGTGTGATTAACAGAATGAATTCAAAACATGTTTTCATATTTTGTATTTCCTTTCCTTTTTCTGTTATTGCTAAGATAAAAAGCCATTGTCCTGGTTTGGTGGCCAGCTGTTTGAGAATGCCATTCACTGGTAATAATCTAACCGAACAAGCTGGCTCGTGATGAGACCCCTTTTCTTATAATTCTAAGCCATTACCCTATTTTGGTATGCAGTATTGGTAATGTCGGTTAAACTATTTCCCGATGATCATGGTAAGCAGGTTTGTAATAAGACCTCTTATCTTTTATATCAAATATTTTAGAATTACACTCTGAGTAACCATAAACTTTGGTAAATGGGATGGACAATTTTCTCCTTAAGAGTAAATGGATGACATGGTAAGAGTTGAAGATGCTGAAATTGGATTAGTTTCTGTTTTGATATTGATAACCATTTTGTGACCAATTTGAAAACAGAAAATGATTTACAATACTTCTAAACTTTGAGAAGAGTTCACAAGAATTGAAGTGTGGTTTCGGAATGCAATTATACCTAGTTTCCTAAAAATTGTTCCTCTTATCTAAGACTTCTATTATTTTAAAAGTAAATATCATCACTACTTCTGTTGAGCAACTTTTAAGTACAGCAAAGGTCAATGGAAGATACCTTACAACTTTATTTTCTAATGGTCCTACAAACTACAAAATTCTATTCAAAAGGAGAAGGGGTTACCTTCTCAATTGAAGAATTTCTTTAAGATAAGGCCATTAACAGGGAGAGAATCTCTCAAACCTAATAAACCTTGTAATATGAAGGTCGAATGGCCTATCTTCTCACATATCTGAAATGGCCCAAGCCACATCTTTTGGAACTTGGTGTGTTTTCCCTTGTCTTCATGGGCTTTGTCCCATTTCAGAACTAAATCACCGACTTGAAATTGTTTTGAACCGGATGAGACTGAATCAAAGGATGACTTGATGATTTTCTGATGTTTTGCATGAATAACCTTGGCTTGTTCTCTTTCCTCTTCTAATTTTAGAATTTGGTCATGTATAAGTTGAATAGAAGAAGAAGGGCTTTCCTCAATAAACTGAACTAGGGCTAGGGAAGGAAGAACAAGATTTGTTGGTAGTACTGCTTCTTTTCCATATACAAGGTTGAACGGAGAAGATCCTGTGGAAGCCTTGTGTGTTATCCTATTAGCCCATAGTGCAAATATTAAGGATTTGTGCCATTTTTTTATGATTATGTTCGATGGTTCGCTTAATAATTTTAATCAGATTTTTATTTGTAGACTCTGCTAAACCATTACCCTGGGGATAGTAATTAGCAGAATATTTTAATTTAAATCCTCTTTCAATAGCGAAATCAAACATAGCATTGCCTGAAAAGTAAGATGCATTATCAAAAACAAGAGCATTTGGGACACCAAACCTGGTAATGATGAATTGATCTATGAATTCAATTATTGCCTCAGAATTTGTTGTCTTCAAAGGAATTGCTTCCACCCACTTAGTAAAATAATCAGTAGCAGTAAGGATATACTTATGTTGTTTGGAAGAATGAGAAGTAATTTCCCCAATGATATCTAATCCCCATTGCTCAAATGGCTGTTCAATGTTGACTGGTTGCAAAGGGAAAGCTGGTTTTCTTTGCCTTCCACTAGAAGTTTGACAATTTCGGCATTTCCTTACATATTCATAAGCATCTCTAAACAGAGTGGGCCAATAATATCCAGCATGAATGATTTTGTGGGTTTTTGTGTCAGCTCCAAAATGTCCTCCTGCTGGTCCATCATGTAATTCCTGCAAGACCTTTTGTGCTTCAAGTTTTTCTAGGCATCTTAATAAGATTGAATCATAATTTTGCCTAAAAAGCACATCATCAATAATTGTGAATTTTTTTGCTTTTAATCTAATTGCCCTTTTGTTTTTGTAAGACAGGTTAGGAGGTGCATACCCATTTTTCAAATAAAAGATTAAGTCTGCATATTGTGATTCCGAATCAGTAATACTTATCTGGTTGATTTATTCGGTTTGATCTGTATCACCTGATTCTGGAATGTTGGATGCTCCTGCCAATAACCTGCAAAAACCTTGGCCTCTAACAATCTTTGCTGGTTTAATTTCTAAATCATATTCTTGAAGTGTTGTAACCCAGTTTGACCTTTTTTCACCTAGTTCTATTTGGATTAATAGTTGCCTTACTGCAGGGAAAGGAACTATAACTTTTGTGTGGGCTTTTAAAAGGAAGGGTCTGTAATGTTTGACAGCTCTATATACAGCAAAGGCTTGTTTTTCTACCTCGAAGTAATTCAATTCAGCACCCTGAAGATTTGAACTATAGAATGAAATGGGTGCTTCCAAATTGTGATCATTAAGCTGTGTGACTACTGCTGCATAAGACAAATTGGATGCGATAGTATACAGTGTGAAATGATTAGAAAAAGTAGGAGTATTTAAGGCTGGGGCATTGATTATTGATTGTTTAATTATATCAAACGCTTCCTTTTCTGCTGATCCCCACTTAAAGACTGAATTTTTCTTAATCATAGTTTGAAGTGGCAAAATGATTTGAGAAAAGTCTGGAACAAATCTTTTGACAAAATTGATTTGGCCTAAAAATGACTGCATGGATTTTTTATTATGAGGGAAAGGGATTTCAGAGATTTCTTTGATCCTATTAGGATCAATATAAATGCCATCTTTAGACACAATAAAGCCTAAGAGCTTTCCTTGGTCAAGAGCGAAGAAAGATTTTTTAGGGTTAAGTGAAATACCATATTTTTTGCAGCGTTGAAATATTTGAGTTAAATCATGCAAATGATTGGACTTCTCCTTAGAAAATACAGTAATATCGTCTAGGTAGACGACTACTGTTCTGTTAATCAACCCTTTAAAAGCTATATCCATCGCTCTTTGGAACGTCGCTCCTGCATTAATAAGTCCAAAAGTCATTTTCTGATACGCATATGTTCCCCATTTTGTTCTGAATGTGGTTTTGAGTTGGTCATCAGGATGGACCAAAACTTGGTTATATCCTGAGAAACCATCTAGAAAGGAAATTAACTCAGAGCCTGCTACTGATTGGAGTATCTGCTCCATAGTAGGTAATGGGAAATTATCTTTTAAGCTCGCCTTGTTCAAATTTCTGAAATCTATACAAATCCTAATGTCGCCATTTTTCTTTCTGACTAGCACCATATTGGAGACCCAGTTTGAGTGCCGAACGGGAAAAATAATCTTAGCTTTCAAGAGTTTATTAAGTTCTGATTTTATTTGACTCTCTAAGTTTGGATGTATTTTTCTCAACTTCTGCTGAATTGGTTTCTATTCGGGAAGCATTGGAATGGTATGCTCGATGATGGATGTATCATATGTCTTTAAATCATCATATTTCCAAGAAAAAACATGTTTATTCTTCCGTAACAGTTTAATGAATGCTTCCTTTTCTTCCAAGGAAAGTCCTAATCCTAAATTAATGTTTTGAGGAGTTTGCTCAGTGGCAAGGTTTATCAACTCAAACCTTAGGCTAGAACTTTGGAGCTTTGTATTAGTCACAGGTTTAAACCTGTCTTTAATATCATAAAGATCCTCAAGCTTCACCACAGGCTTTGGGATTGAATTCTCCTCGGGTTTACCTCTCATTTGATGGTCATGCTCGTTTTCCTCGATGATTTGATCATCATAGGACTTTTCGAAAGTTAAAAACTATAAAATTTCTTCATCATGGTTGAATACTCTCCAATTAGTTACATTTTCGGGAATTGATGGCCTAAAAAGCAATTCTACTGTAAATCTATTCGGGCTATAGTCTTCGGAAGGTAGGAGCTTGGAAGCAACATTGGCTAGCAGGTCAGCTGCCGAATTTTGAGACCTGGGAATAGAAGAAATATTGAATGCCGAAAAGTGGGAGGTGAGTTACTGTACCAGTAATTGATAATGTTTGAGATGGGTGGAAAGACAATGAATTGTATTCCTTACCTGTTTGATAATAATTTCAGAATCTCCAAACACTTTCAAATATTGGACCTTGAGGCCAATAGCTTTATATAGTCCTTGGACTAAGGCTTCGTATTCTGCTATGTTATTTGTGCATTCAAATTCTAACCTACAGGACAACATTGTTTTTTCTCCTTGCGGGCTAATTAAAATACATCCTGCTCCTGAGCCCTCACTAGATTTGGACCCATCGAAATATAACGACCAAAATAAAGAAGTATTAACAATTTTATTTACAGTTTTCTCAGTATCATTGAAACATCTTGACCTATCTGTTT
This sequence comes from Pinus tabuliformis, assembly GCA_031772625.1. Classification (NCBI taxonomy): domain Eukaryota; kingdom Viridiplantae; phylum Streptophyta; class Pinopsida; order Pinales; family Pinaceae; genus Pinus; species Pinus tabuliformis. The sequence goes on along the minus strand of CM062816.1, from coordinate 744,339,451 downwards.
GTGAATAATTTTCGATATGAGATGTAAAATGGTTTACTGAGAAAGGGGATGGTTGGGCAGCGAAGTTGCCAAAGAATGACTCTGATGAATAATTCCCCAAAATGTTGTTATTAAATGCTATTGGTTGGTTTTCTTGTTCAAATTCAGTAACTGTATGGGTCATATGCTTTTCCCGATCGATTCTTATTTGATTTGGCTTACCCTTATAGGGAAGCCACATATGTGACCAATCAGTAGAAATATACCCATGTAGTTTTTCAGCCCAATCCCTACTCAAGATCAAACCATAAAATTCAGGTATATCGGCGATTAGGATATCAATCCTTTGTACTATTATGGGATCAGCAGATAACCTGATAGTTACGGAGTTGATCTGTCCCAAAACCTGTACTTTAGTCCTGTCCAACTGTACAATATGAATAGCAGACTTCTGGGGTTCAATGTTCAGTTTGGAACAAACTAAAGCTGGCATTATATTAGAAGATGCCCTTGAGTCAATCAAGCAGTTGTGCAGGTTTCTATTATAGATCTCATAGGTTAGAAGGAAAGGTGGAGTATGAGAATTTGATCTATCTCCTATTAGGACTGCATCAGTAGCTTCGACCATACCAGAAGGTGGTTGACCTGTATCGTTTGCAGCTTTAGCACTGGGAAGAGGTGAAGTAGTAACAACATTCAATTCTTTGAGAAGCAATTTTTGCTGATGTTCCAATTTACTAAGTTCAAACATGGTAATGTTTGCCTTGGTCTTTTTCATGTCATCAACAATATTGTAATCCATTGAATCAGACACTACCAGTGTCTTAGATGTTGATGGGATTGTTGAGGTTGAAGGTTGGTTTTGTGGAATTGTTACAGATGGCTTCTTCGGGGGTACCTTTTCCTTTGTTATAGTAGCACCTGCACTTCTTTTCTTCGAAGTTGTCGGAACGGGTTCAGAGGTACCTCTACTCCTGGTAGTGACAGGAAATGCTTCTTCTTCGTTTTCTGTATCGGAGTTAGGTAATATAAAATCCCACATTCCATGACATTCAACAAATTCCTCTTCTTCATCAGTTGGTGTAGCTGTTTCTTCTTCTCCTTCTTCAAGATCTGAATCTGCATTTGATATAACATTTGGTGGTTTTGATTCAGTTTTCTTATAATTTCTAAAGGGTATTTTGGTTGAGGTTTCGGCTACTTGTTTTTTGATTTCAACCATTTCATTTGACATAGTCTTGAGGACATTTTGAAGACCTTCCATGTCATATGGATCTTTAGGGGTTTTCTCCTTTGAATCATCTTTAAAAGAAACTTTTTTGGCTTTTCTGTCTTCCAGAGCAGCTTTCTTTTCTAGAGCATTAATACGTTTCTCCACAGCAAGTGCTTCTTTCATGTTTTCAGCTCAAGTAGGTTTTCCAGCCCTGTCTACAAAAATAGCTATATTGGCAGGTAGGGCAGTTATATACCATTCGCTTAGGATTTGCTCACTTGGTTTGGAGGCCATTGGGATCTTATTCAAGAGTTTATTGAATCACGCGTTAAATTCCTTAATTGGTTCCCTATGCTCTATCCTAAGATTGGAGTGATCATTTATTAGTGTAGCCAAAGACCTATCATCTCCATACTTAGTAAGAAACTTTTCTTGGCAAGTCGTCCAACTGGTAATGGAACCAGAAGGTAAAGAAAAATACTAGGATCCTGCTGATCCTTGCAAAGTATAAGGGAAAAGCCTAACGACAACATCTTGCTCTGTTACTCCCTTCAAGTTAACTGCCAACATGAAGTTATTAATATGTTCCTCAGCTTGCGTTCCATCATCTGGGTTAAACTTGGGTAGCCATTTTTCAGGAGCATCAGGTAATGCATGCAATGGTGCAGGCATGTTGACTGCACCAGGCCTGGTCCATGGATCTGCCATTATAACAACAGTAGTAGATGATACTACTGTTGAAATTCCAGATGTCTGGGAAGGAATTGATGTTGCGGAGTGAGCAGGTTGGGATGTTGAAGTTCCTAATCCCTGATGAACAACAATATGTAATGGGGGAGTGGATGGTTGACTTCGCACGGGGGAAGGTGAGATGGAGGATGTGGATGAAAGCTCTTCACTGTCAGATCCTTCAGTGTTTTTCTTCGCCTTTTTCCTTTTGGGTAAAGGGAACTCAGTGGGTTTAATACCGAGCTTTCCGCTCTGAAGTCTGGTGAGAGGGTGAGGTAAATTAAACTGCAAAGTCACACTGCTTTGAGATACCTCAGATTTCTGTGGTGAAATCGAGAAGCTCTGAAGTTTGTGGATAAGAGACTGGACTTCAGGGGATTCAAGACTTAGTTGTTCTGGAGTATGATGGGTTTGAGCAGTGGTAGTTGATTCCTCTTCTTCTTGTTTGGATACTGGAGAACCAGCATGCAATTGGGAAGTATGAGGTGATGCGGAGGGAGAATTACTCTTAGAAAGGCCTGCAGATTTGGGTTTGCTTGCCATTCACAGTTGAGCCCCTCCTTCTAGCGCCAAAAATGTTGATGCCCCGAAAATCGTTGTATCAACATTGGGGGATAACCACCCGGTCCAGACCTTAATACAGCTCCTTTTCCGTTTGGAATGGTGGCTCCGACTGGGGATAATGGGACCAGCTTCCTAGCAATGAATAAACAGAATGAATGAATGATTGATTGACTAATCTAATGATAGGCGAATAACTTAATTTATCAGCCAAATAAAAAGAATTACTACTAATCCCGGGAACTATTGTACTTTGGAGTGCAGCGCTTGATGGTCTATGTTTATTAACAGGCATGTAGATGACTCCATCTAATAAACATGGACATTTACTCATTCAAGGATTACTTTGCTTAAATAGTTAAACAAGGTGATTAACGCAATATTGCTACACTCATCATTTATATTATCAATACATATATGATCAAAAGAAAAGAATTACCATAAACATCCACTAGTGGAGGGAATAAAGAAATACTGTTAAAACACATATATATATTCGATAATAGCAAAGGCGATCAAATAACAATTCATATAAAAAGAATGGATTCAGACATAGATAGTAGTACCATATGAGCTGCGAGTCACTCTCCGATATCAATCGCTATTTGAAATTCTTCCTCTAACGCAGAAATACTTTCAAACAAAGAAAGTAGTGCACATTTGCATAAAAGCTTCTTTGCCAAAATCAGAATGATTGGTCCAGTTTTATAAAAGAATATGCCTGAAGCACAGTAGTGCAACTTTAGGTTTTAAGTCAAGTACAAAACTTTACGACCCTTTCTAAAAACATGAAAGGGTCTATAAATACTGAATTAAACTAACTATCTATGAAACTGAAATCCTACTTAATTGGTATCAAATGATTTTGAATATCTCCTTCTCAGCAACCTGGTAGTCGGCGGCATGAATCATCAAGTAGGTTGTTTGCCTTTAAACTTGAGCTGACTTATCGCAAGCATTGGCTCCACTTCGGGCGGTCTGTTGAGGCGAGAGTTAAGTTGGGCAGCATAGGTGGCATCCTGAATATCGGGGATAATATACCCGATTGCATCTGTAAGGAATTTGAGGGCGGCTCTTTGACTGTGTGGTTTTACCAAGAAGAACCAATAGGTATCCCATGTTAAACTGTTAATTCCAGCAATTAATCTCCCCTTTTCCTCTAGATATGGATAACATGACTCCTCCAATGTTTTGACCGTTGTCAATTTACCTGGAGTGCATTGGGAAATCATGTTTGACAAGTAGAGAGTATTATTAACCAATTCAACCAAATTACTTGTGGTTGATTTGCACCTTGAAATTTCCCTCTCTGCTTTCATTAACTGGGACTGCCATTCTGTAAACAATATTTATTTATGTGACTCTAAAATTCTTGGTAAATTTGCCGCTTGTCCCTGATCGGTATCTTGCCAGTCAAGAAATTCAGTTAATGTTTCTTCAGCTTGATCTAATTCTGTTCTAGCCTTTTCTGTTCGTTTACTTATTGATGTCGTCAATTCGCATAGTGGTTCCGCCTGGGCGATTTGTTGACATAGAAGCTTGATTTGTGCTATTAATGCCTTATTTATCTGTAATGCTTCTAATTTGAATTCAGTTATTTGTGGGACACCCTTTGTCTTCTCAAGCTGTGCTGATAGTTGAGCAATCTGCTCATCTTTTGACTTCATCATTTGTTCATTTGTTGCCCTCAGTTGTGCCAAGGCTTCAGACAACTCTTTCTGCTTCTGGATTGCGCTGTGATCAATCCTCTGTTTCTCTTCCTGCAATTGTTGAGTTAATTGATTATTTATTTTTTGTTGTGTTAACAATTGTTGTTCTGCCTGCTCCACTTTCTGTTGTGCTTCTGTTAGCTGTGCTTGCAATAAGAAGATTTCCTGGTCTTTTGTTTTTAATAAAAGAATCACCTCTGATGCCTTGTCTATTGTTGCTGCCGAATAGGCTCCAGCATATTGTGATAGTTTTGTTAGGTCATCAGAGGGGTCAAATTCCTCCTTCCAAACCACATTGCCCGTGACCGTATGTTCTGGGAAAAGGGAAGGTTGATCAGTCCTTATTCTCTTCATCTGTCGTTTTACCACAACTTTGTGCCTTGGGCTATAGAAGACATCCAAGGGAGGAATTTCTTCTACCTGCAAAATGATTTGATCGGAGGGGTCCTTTGGGATTATTTCTACTTCCTTTGAACTGGGTAGGCCGCTGGTTCCACTTGGAACCTGTTGTGAAGTGGTTTCCTATGTATCTGCTGCTTTCGAGGTTTCGGTGTCCTTTGAACATTCAAGACTACTAATAATTGAATCAAATTGCTGCCATTCCTGGAGCAATTTTGGATCAATATGAGTATCCACATTCACCTCTATGTTGCTCTGTTTCTGCTCTTCAGTCTGGGTTTCCTCTCGCACCTTCTCCTGTTCTTTGTTCTGGGTTTCCTCCTGCACTTTCTCCTGTTCTTTTGTTGTAACCGGAGGTTCCTTTGAATGTTGTTATTCAGGCTCGCTTGGTCTTGTTGCTGGGGTTGTTGCTAACAGATCTAGAGGCAGAGTTTGCAACCTCTGTTCTCTAAGTCTGTTGAATTCAGTTAACCCTTCATCTTTGTATTGCATTATGGCCAGCGATCTAACCTGATACATTGATTCAGCTGAAGAGAACAGGTCGTCAAACTTATCATCTACATGATCAAACTTTGTTAATTTGGCCTGTTCAAGTGCATTATAGGCGACTTTGTTGGGATCAAATCGCCTATTTGGGAGAGTCGCTAGAGTTAATGATGTCATTTTTGTAGCTTCTTTTTCTGCATGTTTGAAATCATGCAAAGTGTAGACACCACATCTCAGAGGAAAGGAGGGCCAGACCTGCTTCTTATTTTTCTTGAGAGTTTGTGTAACTCCCTCGGAAATAATCTCATAGGCTATCTCCCTTGCCAGCAGTTTGTCAGGTATGTACAAAGGAAGGACATGAGGTTCGGCTTGGCTGCCGACAATTCTTACATAAGTAAATTTCTCCTCTCCGAACCATCTTCCTATTGATATCAAATCAATCCCTGCTTGGTAAGAAATTTTGGGAGCAGGTTTATTAAAAATAGAATAATGAATGGGTAACATGAAGCCATTGCCGACTTGGTACAAATGGTGCTTATAGGAAGTCTTCCACAATTTCTGATGGTATATGTGAATAGGCGTGGGGTCTTGTGGAGTCCACCTCCAGCCGAGTACAGGAAACTCAGAATTAAAACACAGGGTATCTAGAATATAAGCACCATAGTAGAATGGGGGAATAATCCTTTCTGAGACGGAAGTTTTAGTTCTAAAACTAAGAACTGTTGTTGCTAGCTTATCTGACAGTATGGTTGCCCAATCCATTATCTCACTATTACATGCCGCTTCCATTAAGGGAACCATTTCTATAGTGAAATTAGCGGAATCGTGCAACCCCCACAATCTACACATCATTATCCCAACATAACAATACGGAGAACATAGAGAATCAACATAGTACTTACCGGAAGTTTCATGCTTGTGTTTCGCCGGATTTTGCCTCCATTCCCGAATGGGTTCAGATTCAGTTTCGTTCTCATTTCGGAATTTCTCCAGAAATGCCTTGTTGTATTTCTTCTCTGGCTCAGGCAAATGATACATTTGCCTCAAATCATCAGCCTTGAATGAACCGAAGATTCTCCCATCTTTGGTGCAGAAGGTTCTGTCTGTGATTGGGATTTCCTCAATTGCCCACTTTACTACATCCGTATATGGGAGAATTAGTTCCCGAGCCGCTATCCGATGAAGGAAAGAGTCGGCCAAGTCTTTCAAAGTACCATAAGATTTTCTACTGGAACCTGCTGTAGCTTGTACTGTCGTCACCTTTGGTTCTTCGGCTTCGATCAAATTATAGGTACTTTGCCAAGTGGTCTTGGCAAGTCTTGAACATGTAGTATCAGATATTAATCCTTTCTTTTTATTTGCTGGATCAGCGACGGCTTGTCATGTGGCTGGTACAATGGAAGCGACTGTGGTTTTCTTAGACTTCTTCCCCATTTTGCTTGAATCTATTACTTCGGAAGAATTCTGCACAGTAGTGGAAATAAGCGTAACACAGAGAATCGGTAGCGAAAACCAAATACGAGTGAGATATATTGATCAATGCATGATGAGGGATTATCTTTAAAGTTGCCGCGGATACAATCTATGAGAAGATTTTTAAGCTTACTATTTCATTAAATGGCCATTAAAACCTGTCAATCCTTTAAATGCTCATCATATCTCTTATCGGCCGCATGACTTGTTTAAGTGTGCCTTGGATGTTTTGGCGGTTGAGCGCAGGTGAATCACTGTTTGAAAGATAAGGCCTTAAATAAGAATTAATCATAATACCTCTGCTTTAACGGCTTTTTGAAGTTTGCGCTTTTGGCTTTATCGCAATCGGATGTCGGGGAAAACTTAAATCTTCATATTGACACCTTTTGAAATCCCCGATCGCCGATAGCGATATCGCATCGCATCGCATTGGGAGTATGGGCACTTTAAAAAGCATGCATGGTATATCGTCGATCGCCGATAGCGATATCGCATCGCATTGGGAGTATGGGCACTTTAAAAAGCATGCATGGTTTATCACTGATCGCCGATAGCGATATCGCATCGCATCGGGGCGAACGGGAGTTTATCGCATCGCATCGGATCTAAAGGCACTTTAATTATGGGAACTTATGATTGCCGATGTCCGATAAGCTATTGCATGTTATCGCGTCGGAGCAAACCAATGGGTTTTTAAGTTATGCCTCCTTTGTCATTGCGATATGCGATCTTGCGATCGCTTTATCACAATGATAAAAGATTGATTATTTATATTATAAGACCAAAATTGGTTTGTCAAAAAGGTTTTTTATATTGTTTTCATTTTGCTTTTGAACCTTTTTGAATAATATAAAGTTGATACCAATCAAAACTAAAAGGGACCCATTTCATATGATAGTTTTGTGAATAAAAATGATATGAATTGGGGGGGGGTTGTTGTAGAGCACAACACTACCTTCGATGGGGATTTGAAGAAGTCGGAAGATGCAGAGGCATGGTTACTCAGGATGAAGAATTTTTTTGAGTTGCATGATTACATAGAGAACATGAAGGCCATAATAGCTATCTTGAGCCTCAAAGGGAAAGCAGACATCTGGTGGGAAGATGTGAAGCGGGCTAGAGACATCGGGACAAAAGAGTTGAGTTGGCATGCATTCAAGAGACGTTTTAGGAAGAAATATTTATCAAAGAGGTACAATGACAGTAAAACGAACGAATTATATGAGCTAAATATGGGATCGATGATGGATGAGGAGTATACAACCAAGTTCCTGGAGTTGTTGAGGTATGTATTGTATCTTAAGGATGAGAAAGCCAAAATTACAGAGATTTTTCAGTGGATTACCGTTAGCATTTAAATATCGGATTGAGTACGGTGACCCTCTGTAACTTGAAGAAGTCATTGGGAAGTTGAAGCATTGTTATGAGCAATCAAGGCATAAGACAGAAACTCGACAAGGTTGGAAAGGGAAAGAAAAGACTAAAGGGAAATGGAAGTCAAAAAGAACAAGACCCCAGGATGCAGGTGAGAAATAAAATGTTTCACCTTACAAGAAGTTTAATGGAACTCAACCTGGAGAATAGCAGAACGGAGGTGATGGTAGGAGACAATTACATTGTTGGATATGTGGTAAGAAGCATCTCAAGAAGGATTTTCCACATAATCAGGGTGATATGCCTCAGATCTACAATGCATAGGAAGCACAATCGTAGAAAAGGGTGTGTGTTATTTGCAATGCATATTTCTACTGATAAAGGTAAGGATGTTAACGATATGGAGGTATTGAGTAGGTACCCGGTTTTACAATAGTTTCAGGGTGGATTTCCTGCATAAATTTCAGATTTGTTGCCTCACAAGGAAATCGAATTTTCCATTTAGTACCAGGGCAACACCAGCATCAAAGACACCATATAGGTTGAGCACACCTGAGTTAGTGGAATTCAAGTTGCACTTGAAGGAAATGCTTGACAAGTGATACATTAGGCCAAGTGTATCACCTTGGTGTGCACCAGTTTTGTTTGTGAAGAAGAAGGATGGTACTCTTTGGTTGTGAATCAATTACAGGAAATTTAACAAGGAAGCAGCAGTGTTCTCGAAGATTGACTTGTGATATGGATACCATCAGGTACGCATCAAAGAAGAGGACATCTATAAGACTGCTTTCAGGACTGGGTATGGGTATTAGGAGTTTGTTGTAGTTCCATTTGGTTTGACTAATGCTCTAGCTACTTTTATGTGCTTGATGAATAGTGTGTTGCATCCTTATCTGGACAAGTTTGTTATTGTGTTCATTGATGATATGTTGATATATTCTAAGAATGAGGAAGAGCATGTTGAACACTTAACAGTAGTGTTGAGATTGCTAAGAGAGCATCAGTTTTATGCCAAGCTTAGAAAATGCATTTTCTTTCAAACAGAGGTACATTAGTTGGGACATGTTGTTTCCAAGGAAGGCATAGCAATGGATCTTGAAACAATAAGAACTATTATCGAATGGGCAGCTCCTAAGAATGTAGATGAGGTAAGGTTATTTATGGGGTTAGCAGGTTACTATAGGAGGTTCATTAGGAACTTCTCATAGATTGCATATACTATCACAAAATTGTAGTGAAAAGGGAAGGAATTTGAATGGACAGAGGAATGTGCAACCAATTTTGAGCAGTTGAAGCAATTGTTGACAAATGCTTCAGTTCTTCAGATTGCAAATCCAGATAAAGATTTTGTGGTGTTTACAAATTCTTGTAAAAGATAACTTGGTGGAGTCTTTATGTAGGAATGACAAGTAGTGTCCTATGAATCAAGGAAATTGAATGAGCACGAGCAGAATTATGTTACACGTGATCTTGAGTTGGCAGCAATCATCCATGCATTGAAGATGTGGAGACATTATCTTCTTGGCAGAAGGTTTGTACTAATGAGTGATCCTAGTGGATTGAGATACTTGTTTTACCAACTGAATCCAAATGCCAGGCAAGCTAGATGTCGGGAAACAATCAATGAGTTTGATTTCAAGATTAGGTACATTAAGGGAAAGGAAAATGGGGTTGCAAATAATCTTAGCATAAGAGTGTGACTGAATCATAAAGCAGATATGAGTTCCTATGGCACATATCTATAGGATCAGATCTTACAGGTAGGACAATAGGATGACAAGTATATGGAGCTTATGCACAAGTTACAACAGGGTACATGTGATCAGGATGTGGACTATTGTCTTATAGCAGATGGTTTGATCAGATTTAGGGACGGGATCTATGTTTCAGACAACAGTGAGCTTAAGAAGCTTATCTTGGGGGAATTTCATGCTAAATTGTATTTAGGTCACCTAGGATATTAGAAGACGTTGGCGACAGTGAATAAGTTCTACTATTGGCTGAATATAAAGAAGTAAGTGGTAGAGTTTGTGGCTAGATGATTTTCAACAGGTGAAAGCAGAGTGCAAGCATCCAGGTGGATTAGTACAGCCAATTCTAATTCCATAGTGGAAATGGGAGGTCATTTCAATGGATTTCATTACAGTTTGTTGAGGACATCTAGACAACATGATTCCATCATGGTTATGGTGGACAGGTGAAAAAGTTACCACACTTCATTCCAGTCAAGTCTATGTTTTGAGCTACTGATGTAGCACAGGTATTCATCAGGTAGATAGTGAGGTTGCATGGTGTTCCAAAGAAGATTGTGTTGGACAGAGATGTTAAGTTCACTTCCAGATTCTGGAAGGAGTTGTTTACAAGTTTGGGTAAAGACTTGGCCTTCAACACAACTTATCATCCGCAGATAGATGGACATACAGAAAGGGTCAATAGGATACTGGAGGACATGTTGAGGATATATGTGATGCATCAGCAGTGGAAGTAGGAAGAGTATCTTCCACTAGTTGAGTTTTATTACAACAATGGGTATCAGGAGTCACTCAGGATGAGTTTGTTTGAGGCACTTTACGGGTGAAGTTATAATAGTCCTATTAGTTGGAGTGATCTAGTGAACAGGGTATTGATAGTACCGAACATGTTGGTATAGATGGAACATGAAATGTAGGTAATCAAGAAGAATCTGAAGGTAGAATAGGAAAGGCAGAAGATCTATACATATCAACATAGGTTGTTTAAGTAGTTTCAGGTTGGGGAATATATATACTTGTGCATCAAGCCAAAGAAGAGCTCCTTGAGGATCGAGTCATGTAAGAAGTTGACACCTCCATATTGTGGGCCTTTGGAGATCCTTGAGAGGATTTGACCAGTGGCATATAGACTTTCACTGCCTCCGACAATGAAATTCCATGATGTTTTCCATGTTTCATTGCTTAAAAGATATGTAAAGGATGTTGATCATGTTATTGATTGTTCCGTATTTCAAGTGGAGCCAAAAGGAGAATTCTAGCTGGAACCTCAGTGTATTTTGCAGAGAAAGATGCTCATGCTTCGGAACTGAGAAATAAAGCAGGTTAAAGTGCAACGGAAGCACTTTGGGCCCAATGAAGCTACATGGGAGATGGTTGATCAGATGTGGACTATGTGTCCCTCCTTTTTTCCAATTGAGGTAAAGTAGTTTTGGTATATGTATATATGTGTATGGATGTAAATATTGCAATGAGTTGCATTATAAAGCTACAATAAGCGGTATGGTTGTTATGTTGTCATCTTTGTCATGTTGTTTATGCTTTTCAGTAGGTTGTTCATTGTAAATACTACATCAAGCCAAGTTACAAAGCTCCATGGGAACTATGTTGTGGTTTCCGCGGTTTCAATAGTTGTAGGTGTCATTTAACACCGAGGATGTTGTTCCCCTAGGGGGTTGTCTGTAACAGCCCCGCATCACTTGAAGATTTCATTAGGAAGTTGAAGCATTTTTATGATAAATCAAGGCGTAAGATAGAATCTCGACAAGGTTGGAAAGGGAATGACAAGACCAAAGGTAAATGGCAGCCGAAAAAAAAAAGACTCATGATGCAGGTGAGAAGAAAATGTTTCACCTTACAAGAAGTTTAATGGACCTCGGCCTAGAGAACAACAGAACATAGGTGATGGTAGGAGACTATTACAGTGTTGGACATGTGGTAAGGAGCATCTCAAGAAGGATTTTCCACAGAATCAGGGTGGTAGGACTCAGATCAACAATGCATAGGAAGCGTAGTCGTAAAAAAAGGGTGTGCGTTATTTTGTAGTGCATATTTCTAGTGATAAAGGTAAGGATGTTAAGGATGTGGAGGTATTCAGCACTTACCCAGATTTACAGCAGTTTTGGGGTGTATTTTTCACAGAGATTTTAGATTTTCCGCCTCACTATCAAGTGGGATTTTCCATTGAGTTGGTACTAGAGAAAGCATTAGCATCGAAGGCACCATACAGGATGAGCACACCGGAGCTAGTGGAATTGAAGTTGCAGTTGAAGGAAATTCTTGACAAAGGATGCATTATGCTAAGTGTATCTCGTTGGGGTGCACAAGTGTTGCTTGTGAAGAAGAAAGATCATACTCTCAGGTTGTGTATCGATTACAAGCAGTTGAACAAGGTGACCATAAAGAATAGGTATTTGTTGCCAAGGATTGACAACTTATTTTACCAGTTGAAGGTAGCAGCAATGTTCTGGAAGATTGAATTGAGATCTAGATACCATCAGGTACACATCAAAGAAGAGGACATCTACAAGTTTGCTTTAAGGATTGGGTATGGGAATTATGAGTTTTTTGTAGTTCCATTTGGTTTGACTAATGCTCCAACTACTTTTATGTACTTGATGAATAATGTGTTGCATATTTATCTGGACAAGTTTTTTATTGTGTTCATTGATGATATATTGATATTTTATAAGAATGAGGAAGAGCATGTCGAACACTCAGCAGTAGTGTTGAGATTGCTAAGAGTGCATCTGTTGTATGCCAAGCTTAGCAAATGTAATTTCTTTTAGACAAAGGTGCATTACATGGGATATGTTGTTTCCAAGGAAGGCATAGCAGTGGATCTAGAAAAGATAAGAGATATTATGGAATGGGAAGATCTAGCAATGTGGATGAGGTAAGGTCATTTATGGGATTAGTAGGCTACTAAAAGAGGTTAATTAGGAACTTCTCGTAGATTACATATCCTATCACATCATTGCAGGGAAAAGGGAAGAAATTTGAATGGACAGAGGAATGTGCATCCAGTTTTCAGCAGTTGAAGCAGCTGTTGACAAATGCTCCAGTTCTTAAGATTGCATATCTAAATAAAGACTTCGTGGAGTATACAGATGCTTGTAAAAGAGGACTTGGTAGAGTCCTTATTAGGAAGGAAAAGTAGTATTCTATGAATCAAGCAAATTGAATGAACACGAGCATAATTACATTACACATGATCTTGAGTTAGCAACGATCATCCATGCAATGAAGATGTGGAGACACTATCTTCTTGGCAGGAGGTTTGTACTAATGAGTGATCACAGTGGATTGAGATACTTGTTTAATCAACCGACTATAAATGACATGCAAGCTAGGTGGTTGGACATGATCATTGAGTTTGATTTTGAGATCATGTAATTTAAGGGAAAGGAAAACAAGGTTGTAGATGCTCTTAGAATAAGAGTGTAGGTGAATCATATAGAAACTATGAGTTCTTATGGCAAATATCTACAGGATCATATCTTATAGGTAGGACAACAGGATGAAAAGTGTAGGGAGTTTATGCATAGGTTATAATAGGGTACAGGTGATCAGTATGTGGACTATAATCTTATAGCAGATGTTTTAATGATATTTAAGGACATGATCTACGTGCCGTACAACAGTGAGCTCAAGAATATTATCTTGAGGGAATTTCATGCTAAATTGTATTCAGGTCATCGAGGATATTAGAAGACATTGATGGTGGTGAAGAAGTTCTACCATTGGTTGAATCTGAAGAAGGAAGTGGCAGATTTTGTGGCTAGATGCTTGGATTCTCAACAAGTAAAATCAGAGTGCAAGAATTCAGGGGGATTACTACAATTGATTCTGATTCCAGAGAGGAAATGGAGGTCATTTCCATGGATTCCATTATAGGGTTGTTGAGGACATCTAGACAACATGATTCCATCATGGTTGTAGTGGACATGTTGAAAAAGTTAGCACACTTGATTCCAGTGTATTCTACATATTCAGTTGGTGATGTAGCACAACTCTTCATTAGGGAGATAGTGAGGTTGCATGGTGTTCAGAAGAAGATTGTGTCAAATAGAGATGCTAAGTTCATTTCCAGATTCTTGAAAGAGTTGTTTTCCAGTTTGGGTATAATGTTGGCTTTCAACACAACTTATCATTCGCATATAGATGGACAAATAAAGAGAGTCAATAGAATATTGGAGTACATGTTGAGGATGTTGAGATGCATCAACAACGGAAGCAGGAAGAGTATCTTCCATAGGTTGAGTTTTCTTACAACTATGGGTATCAAGAATCATAGAGGATGAGTCTGTTTGAGGCACTTTATGGGTGGAGTTATAATACTCCTATCAACTGGAATGATCCAGTACACAGGGTATTGATAGGACCATACGTGTTGGCATAGAAGGAACAATAAATGCAGGTAATCAAGAAGAATCTAAAGGTAGCATAAGACAGGAAAAAGAGCTATGTAGATCAGCATAGGTTGTTGAAGGAGTTTTGGGTGGGGGAACATGTATATTTGTGCATCAAGCCCAAGAAAATATCCTTTAGGATCGGGTCATGTATGAAGTTGGCACCTCGATATTGTGGGCCTTTCGAGATCCCCGAGAGGATTGGACTAGTAGCCTACATACTTGCACTACCTCTAACTACGAAATTCCATGATGTTTTACATGTTTCATTGCTTAAAAGATATGTAAAGGATGTTTATCATTTTATTGATTGGTTTGTATTATAGGTGGAGCCAAAATGAGAATTAGAACCTTAGTGTGTTTTGCAGAGAAAGATGATCATGCTACGGAACCGAGTAATCGAGTAAGTTAAAGTGTAGTGGAAGCACTTTGGGCCTGATGAAGCTACATGGGAGATGGCTAATCAGATGTGGGTTATGTATCCTTCCTTTTTTGTCGGTTGAGGCAAAGCAGTTTTTGTATATGTATATATGTATATGGATGTAAATACTGCAATGAGATATGTTATAAATCTCCAATAAGTGGTATGGTTGTAATGTTTTCATGTTTGTCATGTTGGTTATGCTTTTCAGTGGGTTGTTCATTGTAAATACTCCATCAAGCTAATTTATAAAGCTCCATGGGCATTATGTTGGGTTTTCAATGGTTTACTAGTTGTATATGTCATTGAACACTGAGGACATTGTTCCCCTAAGAGGGAGGGGTCTGTAACAGCCCCGAGTTAAAATTTCATGTAATAAAGTTAATAAAGGAAAAATAAGACCAAGGTCATGGGACACGTATTCCAAGCTTAATGTTGGGAAAAACATCCTAGTGTGGTTGTTGATTTTGTTTAATATGGTTAAGGGAAAATTGGCAAAGGCAATGGCAAAGGTTTTGGAAAGGAAAGAGGCATTATTTGGCATTTTATTTATGAAAATAATGGAAAATAGGAGAAAAGGAAGGAAAGGCCACAGGTTGCATGTGAGGAGGGAAATGAAGGAAAAATAATGGAAATTGAAGAAAATAGAGGCCTCGCTGATAAAAAGGCTTCTAAGGATCAGTTCAAAACCTTTTTGTCAGTTTAACCTTTTTTAAGTTCAGTTTTTGAGCTCTCTCTCTATTCTCTCTACTCTCTCATACTCTTGCACACTTAGAGCATTCTTGAAGCACTCTAACATTGGAGGGAGGAAGGAAAAGGAAGGACAAGAAAGAAAATGGAAGCAAAGATCAGGTAGGGAAGAGTTGGACCAAGCGGCGATAGTGGGATTACTTGTAGGTATTGAGTTGCATGTGTGATTTCCTTGCTAGTTTTTGCATGCATGGTACATGCACGTTTTTTTTTGGTTCTCTTGTTGTCACTGGCATGGGTTTTTTCCAGCTGTGACAGTGGTTTTCAGCCTTGCGTTGCATTTTCAGATAGCCATGGTGTGATGGGGATTCTCTTATTTGGTTGATATGGATTTTCAGATGGTTTCGAAACTGAGTGGGGTGGTCTCGGGGAGGAAACATAAGGACTAGGAATCCCTAGACCGGTGAATATGGAATTGTGGTAAAGTTTGATTGTATATGCCCTCGTTGGGCCTAAGAATCCTCAATCGTTCAATGGTAAGATATACAATAAAGCTGAGAGGGTGGAGACGGACAAATTCCTCATGGTTTAGGTGGATAAATCCAGAGGCATCCATGCTTGTATAGGCCTAGTGATTCATGGACCAATATATGGTGGGATTGCATTAAATCCTGGTAGAGTATGTTTCTTATTTTTTCCTAGGAATCCATTGGTGGGATTCTGGTAAATCCTAGTTGTATAGATGAGGGCTTAGGCCTAGGAATCCCTTGGTGGATTGTGGTACAAACTAAGGAAGTCCTAGTTGTTTTGTTGTCAGTCCCACATTCATGCTTGGAATATGGCACTAGGATGATTAACTGAAAGAAAGATTTGGTTCAGCCCAATCTATGGTTGGGTGGTACGTGGAAGTCCCTGACCTGGTTGCATTTCTCATATGTTAGTAAGATTTATTTCCTCTTGTGTATTATGTGTAGATGTGTTTGTTATTATGTGGTTATAATGGTTGTTCTATCATTTTTACTCTATTGGTTATATGTTGGTTATAAGTGTTAGTGTCAGTCAATTTTCCCTTCCACTAGTGATCAAATTTTCTCTTTCAAAATGTCCATTAGGGTTTAAGGTCAAGTTTTTGTCATTTCACTAGGTCTTCCATTCAAAAAAATTGGTCGCTGGTTAGTGTGTCTAGATTGTCAGTTACTCCTTTACAAATTGCCATGTTTCAATCACTTTCATAAAGTCTCAGCTAAGTGTATCATCATCATGTCATTCATAACCATCATGATTTCATTCAGTTCAGTGTCTCTATTAGGTCATTAGGGTTTCAAGGTCACTAAAGCTCTCATTTCATGCATAAATTTCGGCAAAGGAAGAGTGGTAATAAGCAAGTCTCTTCAATAAATTTTGATATCAAATGTAATTTTATGTTTTTATATGTAATAAGTACTTCAAAGTTCCAAGTTCCAAAGGCTGCAGTTCAGAGTTCCAAAAAGACCCAATGTCTCAAGAAAGCCAATAAAGTTACCAAGTTTCAAATTTCAAAGGTCATAAAGTGTCAAGGTTCCAAATTCAAGTTTAAAAGGGTAAGATGAGTTGTTTTAAACTCATTTTCACTCTTAAAAGTTCAAACATCTCCCAGTCATCATCGTGTAGGAGAAAATTTTGTGAAAATCAAGGGTTTTGTTGCATTTTGGGAGAAGTGCGACCCTTCTGAGGAGAAGTGCGACCCTTCTGAGGAGAAGCACGACCTTTCTATGGAGAAATGCAACCCTTTTAGGAGAAATGCGACCTTTCTATAGAGCAATGTGACCCTTCTAGTTCTTGCGCGACCCTTCTAGAGACACCTTAGGAGAATGAGTTTTTGGAGGACTTCCCATGGGTCATTTAAAAAAATTCAAGATGTTATGGAAACTAGACAGAAAAGGCTAGTTTATAGTTCTTTTAGATTTCAATTTTGACTTCAGAAAGGCACCTAAAAATGACCTCAAACTTGGCGGTATGCTTCTGCAATTTTCTAAGATTCTAATTAAAATTTTCGCTTTGTAATTTTTCAGAGTCTCTAGTTTTACTTTTAGAAAAGTCAAAAGGTGAAAATGGATGAATGTAAATGGGTTACTATATGGGTAAATAGATTTATTATCCTCCATTTAATGCTTTGGATAAATATCTTGTGATAGTTAGATAAAAGAGGAAATGGTTGAGTAACCTCCCTAGTATGTAGCAGTGATCAGATAGGTGCATGTATTTGACTTTCTTTGTTGGAAATTCGACCTCCTAGGGAGGATTTCGACTTCAAAGCCTATATGAGGCATTTTGTAATCATTTTCAAGGGTTGGATGCAGTGGAATTAAGCCTTGAATGCTAGTGTAATTGAGAATTTGGCAAGAACTAATAGACAGAGTTTGCAGCTATTATAGTGGGATTCCTATGGTATGTGTTTTAGTAGTGTTTTTCCTTCTGTGATCATAAGTTTGAAAGTATTGTATCTTTCATTTTCATTTCCATGTTTCATGTGCTTGTTTCCTAAGATAATAAATAGAATTCATTCATGTAATGCTCTGTTTTGGAGAAGCTTTCACATTATTGTTCATTTCTCTTCTGATATAAATAAATTCATGAGACTCATGCTCATTTAGAAACCCTACCTATCTCCCATATACACAATGACAACCCTAAAGTGCTAAAGTGTGTGCCTACCTTACCCCATTACATCTTTGCAAATCCAATTCTCAAATCCTAGACCTATCTCCCTAGACCTAACCCACCATCCATCAAACAATCAAAACCAAATCAAACCTTGAGCCTAGCATATCTAGCCTAAAATCCTTTACGTTCCAGACATCTCTTGGTTGTGATTCCATAGAGAGACCCCTCTCTGGTTTGGTAGGGTTAGGTACCAAACTGAAAGCTTGGTCTGTGGTTACCTTCGTCGATTTCCTCATCAGCCTGGGTCATTGTGGGGGATAACATTTTGGCATCGTTGTCAAGGAAAGGAGAGATCATATCTTCCTTGGGAAAGAATGACAAGGATCGGATCTGATTGTTGATGGTGGAAAGCGGTCAAATACATATGATGGCTGGAATCATTCACTTGGCAACTCCAAATCAGTTTCACATTTAATTCAAAGCCTCCACTGGAGGATGAACCTTACCAATAGAAAAATGAAAGGAAAACATGGGAAGATCAGGTATTCAAATTGGACTTTCATCCAAGACTTCATGTTCTTTATTTTAAATTATTTCTTTTCTTTTTGTGAGAATTTCAAGAAGGTTTTACAGAGTATATTGTATTTGAGAAAAGATCCCATACCTGCATTTGATTGCTTTCCTTTGAATATTGTGAATAAAAATTTTGATTTTGATCAAGGCCCTTCTTTCGAATCTTATGATGACCATCTTCAGCTTGATGAGCTTCAAGAGATCAAGACTAATCCTATAGCATATGTACATACTCCTACACCTTGTAAAATTCCAGATAGATACAAGCCACTCATCTTACCGCCTATACCCTAGGATTGCCCTGAAAAATATTACAAATATATTCCCAGGTTTGATGGAGAATATGGTAACATCAACGCTGAGAAACACATTCAGAATTATGAAAATTTTCTCAAACTTTTTGAGGTTGAAGAAGATGATTTCAATATCAGGATTTTTGCTTTATCTCTGCAAGGTGAAGCCAAGAAATGGTTCAAGAAATTACTAGTTGCAAGCATTTTTGATTTCCATCAGTTTGTGAAAGTCTTCCTTGATAGATGGGTGATCAAGAGAAATCCTTTTCTAATTTTAGAAGAATATAATTAGTTGGAAAGACAACTAGGAGAAACAGTGCAATACTTTTCAATCAGGTTCAATCAAGTATACCATTCAATCCTTGTTGATATCAAACTGCCACCCGGTTTAGCTCTATTACACTACCCAAATGCCTATGATCTGTAAATGGAATTTCAATCGAGAGAAAGGAACCCTACAACAATCAGAGAAATGCAAGATAGGGCAATAGCTATGGAAGCTAATTTGTTAGTCAAAAGGTCAAAGTTGAAAGAAGAAGCGAGGGAGAACATAGAGAAGGAACATCTAACATATTCAGAAGTGAAGCTCGACATTTTGGTAAGCACAATGGAAGAAATGATGCAAAAGGTCACCATGAGAGATGAACTTGTTATTCAAAGACACCATGGCCCACTTATTACAGAAGAAGAAGAGGTTGTTGACCCTAACCATTTTGTTGCTAATCTCAGTTATCATAGATCATAAAATGATTGTTTTATGTATTTGCTTGAGGACAATCCTGAAACTAGATTTATAGATCAACATGAAGGAAAACAGTATTCTTTATCAATGTTCATGTTTGATGACGTTTCTCTTGAACCTGATTTTCCTAAGTACGATGAATATGATGATGATTTCAATGAGCAACCAGCAGCATGTTTTCAACACTTTAAGGAAGACAGTCAACTTGCACATGTGGTTTATGACAAAGAGGAGGAGTTTGATGAAAACTCTAAATTAGGTAAGCAGTTTTACAGCTTGGACAGTGAACACAAAGAGAGTAATGAAATGGATGACAATAACTCTTTACCTTTATGTTATGCTTCATTTGAATTAATAAAGGAAGATCATAAAATCACCAAAGCAGAGAAGCAGTCTAAAGCTAGTTTAAAATGGCAGCAAACTTCTTTGTTTTTGAATGATTTGATATCTGATTATTTGGATGGGTTTTGCAACCCTAGTGATCCTCCTTTAGTTGTTTGTGAAACTGAAAAAAAGGGTGAGGAGGTTTTAATTAAGCAATCTTTCAGTTTTAATATGGAGCATAGAGAAGATCATGAAATTCTTGACCAGGGCTCCTTACCTCTTTGTTTCTCTTCATTCAAAATAATAAAAGAAAACTATAAGGTTACCAAGGAAGCAAATAAGCAAGTTGAAAGTAGTGGAAAACCTTCTCCTAAAGTTGTTGAGAATGTTGTTTGTAATATAGAACCTTTTTTCATTCCACAATCACCGTTACCAAGCAACATTCAATTTGAAAATACAGTCGAAAGTGTGGAACACAAAGTGACATTCATACATGTAGCTTCAAATTTTTAGGATGTTAGATTTCAAATTGAGCATCATGATTTACAGGAAAGCAGTGAAAAAGAGCAGGTTGTTTTAGATCCTCTTGTAGATGATGATTTTCCTCCAGGATTATAAAATGAAGAGTCTATTGAAGAAGAGCAGTTTGTCCCAGATCCTATGGATGTGTACATTTTTGCTATTGATACTATTGTTGCCTCAAACACAGATTTTCAAGAACAAATTTCCCTTTCTCTTGATGCCAATAAAAACTTGATGAACATATTTTCTTCTTTCATCCTCACAAAAGTTTTGCATTGGAAAATGAGGGGTGCTCTTGTATTTCTACTAACTTTTAAGACATGGTAATGTTCCAGATTATTGAAGACCCTATTGCAAATTTATTTCAGCCATATAGGGAGATGAATTTTATTGTATTTATGGATCATGTACACATGTTCAGTGCACACTTGGAGTGGCCTTTCTTTTGTTTTTTCTGCCTACTCAAGAAAAGTGTGAGCAGGATTCAAGTAAGTAGTCATTTGCTGGATTGGTTACAATGGAGGGATCATTACACATGATTGTATATATATCTTCAGCAGGTGGGCGGTTGAGATCCCGATGGTCTGCTGCCATAAGTAAGTTCAGTCAGTGTGTTTTTTATAGTAAAGTTAGTTAGTCAGTCAGTTTTTAGTTTTGAATTTGGTCTTTTGCATTTTGACTCCATTACCCAATGAATAAGGCTACTAGGTCTATAGTGTTCTTGACACCTCCAAGGAGCTTCCATCCCTAGCTGGAGCCAATGTTACTGTCAATCAGATTTTCCTTCCACCAGTGATAGAATTTTCTCTTTCAGAGTGTCCATTAGGGTTTAAGGTTAATTTTTTGTCATTTTACTAGGCCTTCCATTCAAAAACTTTGGTCATTGGTTAGTGTGTCTAGGTTGACAATTACTCCTTTACAAATTGCCATGTTTCGGTCACTTTAATCACTCAGATAAGTGTATCATCATTAAGAGACTATCATCATCATGTCATTCATCACCATCAGTATTTCATTCAGTTTAGTGTCTCCATTAGGTCATTAGGGTTTCAAGGTCACTAAAGCTCTCATTTCATGCATAAATCCAGCAAATGAAAAGTGGTAATAAGAAAGTCTCTTCAATAAATTTTGATATAAAATGTAATTTTGTGTTTTTATATGTAATAATTACTTCAAAGTTCCAAGTTCCAAAGGCTGCAGTTCAGAGTTCCAAAAAGACCCAATGTCTCAAGAAAGCTAATAAAGTTACCAACTTTCAAAGTTCATAAAGTGTCAAGGTTCCAAATTCAAGTTTAAAAGGGTAAGATGAGTTGTTTTTAACTCATTTTCACTCTTAAAATTTCAAGCATCTCTCAGTCATCATCGTGCAGGAGAAAAATTTGTGAAAATCGAGGGTTTTGTTGCATTTTGGGAGAAGTGTGACCCTTCTGAGGAGATGTGCGACCCTTTTGAGGAGAAGTGCAACCTTTATATGGAAAAGTGAAACCTTTTTAGGATAAATGTGACCTTTCTGTAGAGTAGTGCGACCCTTCTAGTTCTGGTGCAACCTTTCTGTAGAGCAGTGCAACCCTTCTAGTTCTGGCACGACCCTTCTGGAGACACCTTGGGAGAATGAGTTTTTGGAGGCCTTCCCATGGGTCATTTTAAAAAGTTAAAGATGTTTTGGAAACTAGACAGACAAGGCTAGTTTACCACTCTTTTTGATTTCAATTCTTACTTTAGGAAGGAACCTAAAAATAGCCTCAAACTTGGCGCTACGCTTCTGCAATTTTCTGATATTTTAATTAAAATTTTCACTGTGTAATTTTTCAGAGTTTCTAGTTTGACTTTTGTAAAAGTCAAAAGGTGAAAGTGGATGAATGTAAATGGTCAAATGTAAATGTAAATGGGTTACTATATGGGTAAATAGGTGCCTTATCCTCCATTTAATGCTTTGGATAAATATCTTGTGGTAGTTAGATAAAAGAGGAAATGGTTGAGTAACCAACCTGTTAGAAAATTATATATTACGGAGCAATGGAACACATAAAATATTGCAGAAATATAAACACAGAAAACGCACAAAATAAGAGAGACACAAATATACGAAAATTATATATTACGGAGCAATGGAACACATAAAATATTGCAGAAATATAAACACAGAAAACGCACAAAACAAGAGAGACACAAATATACGTGGTTCACCCAGTTTGGGCTACGTCCACCCCGAACAGCCAGTCCTTCCTTTCTATTATCCAGCAAAATGAAGAGATACAACCTACAGCAAATCCGTTGTAGTATCCTCTGTTTTCTCTCACAGTCTCACCTCTCTGTTTCTCGCTCACAGAATACACATCTATAACACAGCCTCAAATACAATACCCTCATACAAAGAGAAGGGTTGCCTTCTAGGGCAAAAAACCCTAAACTAAACATAAGTTCTACCGTCAGATCATCCGCCTAATGAACGGCCCAGATTGACTAGAAATTACTATACTTTTACAAGGCAATTTTACAGCTGTTATTAGCTTCGGGGCGCTGCCCCCGAAACCCTCCGCCAGGGGGGGGCTCCCAAAGGTCACAGTCACCCCCCCTAGACCCCCCCTGCAGCGAATATTTTACACCATTTCGAACTGGGGTCCTATGTGGTGATACCTTTGAATACAGAAGATAATCAGGCTCCACACCCAACAATCTCCCACTTGGAGACTGATTGTAGCAACTCCACCGCTGCTCCATTTGCTGGACAATGACTCCTCTTTGGACCTGGCTGTTTCTCATCTTCATCGTCATCCTTGAAGACCAACTGAAACTGAGCATATTCTCAGTTTCTCCCTGGTTACAACTTTTGTTAGCATATCTGCAGGATTCTGGCTAGTGTGTATCTTTTTCAGCTTCAACTCTCCATCTTCCAACGCTGATCGTATGAAATGGTACTTGAGCTGTATGTGTTTAGTCCTGGAATGAAATGTTGAGTTCTTTGCAAGATGAATGGCACTTTGGCTATCATTGTATAACGTGCCCATATCATGCTCCTTACCCAATTCACCCATAAACCTTTGTAACCAAATCATTTCTTTACTAGCCTCTGTAGCAGCAACATACTCTGCTTCTATTGTTGAAAGTGCAACAACACTTTGGATTTTTTAAACCCAATTGACAGTTGTTCCTCCAACAGTAAATACATATCCTGTAGTGCTCCTCCTGTTATCTCTGTCACCTGCCATATCTGCATCAACATATCCTTGTAGGGAGATGTTTGAACCACCAAAGCATAATTCTTGATTTGTGGTACCTTTCAAATATCTGAGAATCCATTTCACTGCCATCCAATGTTCCTTTCCTGGATTGTTCATGTACCTGCTTACAACTCCCACTGCATGTGCAATATCAGGCCTTGTGCAGACCATTGCATACATTAAGCTTCCAACTGCTGATGCATATGGAACTTTAGACATATAATCCATGTCTTCTTGGGTCTTTGGGCACATTTCCTTGCTAAGTTTGAAATGGCTAGCAAAAGGTGTACTAACTGGTTTTGCATTGTGCATGTTAAATCTTTTCAACACCTTTTGTATGTACTCATTCTGAGACAATGTTAATTTATGATTTTTCCTGTCTCTAGTTATTCTCATACCAAGGATTTGTTTCGCAGCTCCCAAATCCTTCATTGCAAATGAATTTGCCAATTTTCTTTTGAGCACATTTATTTCCTGCATGTTAGATCCTGCAACAAGCATGTCATCTACATACAGTAACAATATAATATAGCTGCCATCATTTTGCTTTTTCAAATAAACACAATGATCAGAGTGACATCTAGTATAACCTTGTTCAGACATAAACTTGTCGAATTTTAGATACCACTGCCTTGGAGCCTGTTTTAAGCCATACAAGCTCTTCTTCAACCTGCACACTAGTTTCTCCTTCCCTTTCACCTCATATCCTTGTGGCTGCTGCATATATATCTCTTCCTCCAAATCCCCATGGAGAAAGGTTGTCTTTACATCTAACTGCTCAAGATGCAAATCTTCAGCTGCTACAAGACTTAAAATAGTTCTGATTGAAGTCATTTTAACAACAGGAGAAAATATTTCATCAAAATCAATACCTTTCTTCTGTGCAAACCCCTTCACCACAAGTCTAGCTTTATACCTCTGTTTTCCTCCATCTTCTTCCTTCAGCCTGTAAACCCATTTATTCTTCAATGTAGTTTTTCCTACAGGCAACCTGACTAAATCCCAAGTCTGGTTATGCATTAAGGAGTCCATCTCTTCTTCCATGGCTACCTCCCACTTCTTCCTGCTTTCAACCTGCATTGCTTCTTCATAACATTCGGGTTCACCGGAATCAGTCAACAATAAATAATATAATGAAGGAGAGTATCGTTCAGGGGGTCTACCTATCCTGGTAGATCTTCTAACACCACTTTCAGGTGTTTGGGGTGCCTGTTGCTGTTGTGGTGGTTGCTGTTGTTGTGGTTGTTGATTATTATTATTTTCAGGCACCTTTACTTTTTCTGTGATTTCATCAAGAACTGCATATTCCTTGTTTTCCTTTTCCTGTTTCTTTTCCTGCAACTGATTCTTATACAAGACCTTTTCATTGAATATTACATCTCTGCTCCTAATGATTTTGTGATTTTCGTAATCATATAAGCGATAACCAAAATCATTAACACCATATCCAATAAAGGTACATTTCTTTGACTTTGCCTCAAGCTTTGTTCTATTTTCTTTATCAATATGGACAAAGGCCTCACAACCAAAAGGCTTTAAAATAGAGTAGTTTACCTTTTTACCTGTCCATGCTTCCTCTGGAACACCACCATCCAAGGAACTTGAAGGCCCTCTGTTTATTAGATAAACAACAGTATCTACAGCATCTGCCCAAAACTGTAAAGGCAATCCTGCATGCAATCTCATGCACCTTGCACGCTCCATGATTGTTCTGTTCATCCTTTCTGACACACCATTTTCTTGTGGTGTTCTTGGAATTGTCTTCTCTCTGCGAATTCCATGCTCTGAACAGTACCTATCAAACTCTTTGTTGCAATATTCACCTCCATTGTCTGATCTAAGACACTTCAATTTCTTTCCTGTCTCAATCTCAACCAAAGCTTTCCATTTCTTGAAAGTATCAAATACATCAGATTTATTCTTAATACAATAAATCCAAGTTTTTCTAGTTGCATCAGCAATAAAAGTAACATAATAACGAGAGCCACCAAGAGATGATACCTGAGCAGGTCCCCATACATCTGTATGCACAAGCTCTAATTTTTCATTCTTCTTTTCTTTCCCAACTCTGAGAAATCTGACTCTCTTCTGTTTTCCATAAATGCAATTCTCACAGAAGTCCAAATCAACATTCTTCAAACCCGGCAACAAATTCCTTGAGTGAAGAATCTTCATCCCCTTTTCACTCATGTGTCCGAGCCTATGATGCCACAATGCTGCATCTGCTCCTTTGGAAGTTAAAGCATTAACAGAGTTAGAAATACCATTGCATAAATACAATGTACCAACCTTTTCGCCTTTTGCTATTACTAGGGCTCCTTTGGTGACCTTCCAAGCTTTATCTGTGAAAGTTGTCACACAACCTTCACCGCCTAACTGCCCTGTTGAAATCAGATTTTTCTTTAGATCTGGAACATGCCTTACCTCCTTTAATAGCCATTGGTTTCCATTCTGCTGTTTTACAAGAACCTTACCCATTCCAACAATTTTACAGGGTTTATCATCACCTAGACAAACTTGTCCAAAATCTCCTTGAACATAGTCATGAAAGTATTTCTTATCAGGTGTGGCATGGAATGAAGCCCCTGAATCTACCACCCAGGAATCAGTAATATTTTCGAAAGAAAGAATCAAAGCATCTTGTAACACCTCACCTGTCACATTTGCTTCATGATTGTTTCCTTGTTGTGCATCTCCTTCTTTTCCCTTCCGTGATCTACAGTCTTTCTTTAGGTGTCCTTTATTTCCACATTTCCAGCACACTATCCCCGATCTGGACTTGGATCTGCCTTTCCTTGATTTACTGCGATATCCTGAGCTCTTTCCTCTTTCCATTTTTCTTCCTCTAGACTCTGCACTCAAAGCATTTCCCGATGTCTCACCGGAGCTTTTCCGTCGCATTTCCTCGCTAAGGATAGCACCGACAACATCATCAAACTTTAAAGTACTAGATCCAGAAACGGAGTTACTAATGGCCATTACCAAACCATTCCAACTTTCTGGTAATGAGCACAAGAATAACAGAGCTCTAACTTCATCATCAAAGTTTACCCCTACAGAACTTAACTGACTTGTAACTGTATTAAAATCATTTAAATGGTTTGCAACAGATCCACCTTCCGACATATTCATATTAAATAACCGTTTCATAAGAAATACCTTGTTTGAGGTCGAGGGTTTTTCATATAGTTTCGACAACGTCTGCATCAAACCCTCTGTCATGGTTTCCTTTGAAATGTTGAAGGCGACTGACGCAGCAAGGCACAACCGTATTGTTCCGAGTGCCTTTCTATCGAGAAGGTTCCATTCTTCGTCTTTCATACCCGTCGGCATCTTTGTTTTTCCGCCCAATGGTAGGTATAGATCTTTCTGATACAGATAATCTTCCATCTGCATCTTCCACAGCGAGAAGTTTTGGCCGTTAAATTTCTCGACCCTAAACTTACCATCTTCCGCCATTGCTCCCACTCGAACCAGGAACCCTTCTTTCCTGCGAGTTTATCAGCCAAATAGACCTTCCGCTCTGATACCAGTTGTTAGAAAATTATATATTACGGAGCAATGGAACACATAAAATATTGCAGAAATATAAACACAGAAAACACATAAAACAAGAGAGACACAGATATACGTGGTTCACCCAGTTTGGGCTACGTCCACCCCGAACAGCCAGTCCTTCCTTTCTATTATCCAGCAAAATGAAGAGATACAACCTACAGCAAATCCGCTGTAGTATCCTCTGTTTTCTCTCACAGTCTCACCTCTCTGTTTCTCGCTCACAGAATACACATCTATAACACAGCCTCAAATACAATACCCTCATACAAAGAGAGGGGTTGCCTTCTAGGGCAAAAAACCCTAAACTAAACATAAGTTCTACCGTCAGATCATCCGCCTAATGAACAGCCCAGATTGACTAGAAATTACTATACTTTTACAAGGCAATTTTACAGCTATTTTTAGCTTCGGGGGCGCTGCCCCCGAAACCCCCCACCAGGGGGGGGCTCCACACACAACACAACCTAGTGTGTAGCAGTGATCATATATGTGCCTGTATTTGAATTTCTTTGCTGGAAATTCGAGCTCCTAGGGAGGATTTCGACTTCAGAGCCTATATGAGGCCTTTGTAATCAGTTTCAAGGGTTGGATGCAGTGGAATTAAGCCCTAAATGCTAGTGTAATTGAGAATTTGTTAAGAACTAATAGACAGAGTTTGCAGCTATTATAATGGTATCCCTGTGGTTTGTGTTTTAGCAGTGTTTTTCCTTATGTGATCATAAGTTTGAATGTATTGTATCTTTCATTTTCATTTCCATGTTTCATGTGTTTGTTTCCTAAGATAATAATTAGAATTCATTCATGTAATGCTCTGTTTGGAGAAGCTTTCACATTATTGTTCATTTATCTTTTGATATAAACGAATTCATGAGACTCATGCTCGTTTAGAAACCCTACCTATCTCCCATATACATAATGAAAACCCTAAAGTGATAAAGTGTTTGCCTACCTTGCCCCATTACATATCTGCAAATCTGATTCTCAAAGCCTAAACCTAGCTCCCTAGACCTAAGCCACCATCCAACAAACAATCAAAACCAAATCAAACCTTGAGCCTAGCATATCTGGCCTAAAATCCTTTACATTCCAGTCATCTCTTGGTTGTGATTCCAAAGAGAGAGCCCTCTCTAGTTTGGTAGGGCTAGCTACCAAACTAAAAGCCTGGTTTGTGGTTACCTCCATCGATTTCCTCATCAGCCTGACACATTATGGGGGTTAACAATAAGCATGGTTTATGACGGACTTGAGTTATGGCTCTCATCTTGTTTTGTTTAGTAAAAGAAATGTTAATGAATGCATGAACTAATTGATTATAATACAACTATTGTGAGAGGGCATCAAACCTTCTTGACGATTCTTAGATAAATATGAAATCCCTATGCTTAGATGTATTTATATGACCTATAGATTACATGTTCATGAGGTGTTTAACGGAATGTCTGTAATGACTAGGCCTTGTCAGGTCAAGTCCTTGTTCAAGTTTTTGTATTAGTAGACTTGTCTCAATGTTATTTATCATTGCTGGAAGTTTCATGAAGTTTTGGGTAGAGACTTGAGTCCCAACCCTGAAACAGTGGCTCAGAATCTAGAGTCGCTAGCACAGAACTTCCTGAGAAAGGCCACAGTCGCATGGATGCCTTGTTGTGGGAGAGACAGGACGGCCTCAATCGCATGGAAGGCTTTTCATTGGAGCGAGTGGGGTCTAGTTCGGTCAAGAAGCAAGTTCTCTCACGGGTTGGATGCCTGGAGCAGTTGGTTGGCTCCTTAAGGTTTTGTAGCTCCTAAGGGAGGTCATTAAAATGTTGGTCTATCGGTTCCACTTCCTTAAGGTGATCTAGAAGGTCGAATCATATCATAGTAACTATTTGGCACATGTTTACTGTGGTGGACGAGTTAGCTTGGCTAAATGTGGGAGGAGGGTGTTACACTGGCTAAATTCGTTTCTCTAGAACTGAGGAGCTCGGGGGTATAAATTGGACGTAATTTCCAATTCTTGTTGGTAGGGTGTTGCAGTCTCGCCTGTGAATTCTTGGATAGATATTATAAAAAATAAGTATGCTAATGAGTTATTTTTCTTACAGAGCAATGAATTTGTGTAAATGTTCTTTTCCAAAATGTAGTCCTTTGTGATAACAAAAGGCTTTGCATGTATGCTTAACAGGTTATGTTCTTCCTTTGGAAGGAAAAACCTGTGTAAAATTACCATTGGAATTTTTTTCATGATTTTGTTGTTCAAGTTTTTTAAGGGTTTAAACAAGGGTATTAAACTATGTGTGTGTGTGTGTGTGTGCAACTTAAGTTACAGTTCTAGAGGAAAACACTAATGGGAATATATGAAATATAGCACTGTAAACCCCAATTATTTGCATTAAATAATTCATTCAAAAAAGTGTACAGGCGACCCTGCAAATAGTGCATACAATTATGCTTGATAAAGAAAAGGGAAAACCCTGTAACCATGTTAATATTAGTCAAGAATTATTTATAAGAGAGGCGTGAGTAAGCTTGAAGTTAAATAATATCTACATATAAAACCATTAAAATGTTCACTTACGCAATAATATGGTGGGAATCCTGAAATTATCTTAGTCAAACAAAGAAACTGAATGCCTTGAACACACAGTGTTTCCATATTTATTCATTGGCATAATCAGTTAGTCGACAACCTGGGAACAATTTTGGACACTATTTGTTTTGTAAACCAAGGTTAGGGAGGACATGTGGAATAAAGGGTTGTTTGAAAATACTTTTAATCAATAGAAGAATTAATAAAACCTTGACAAAAAATGGGTTTTTTTTCCTGATAGGATTATAATGCATTCGTCCATCTTATGGCATGCAATAAAATTAGAACAAGAAAAACACACTTGTATATCTCTGTATACTAGCATTTGAGCTTCAAAGAAATTACCCAAAACCCCAGTTTTGGAGCAATGGTGAAGAATGCATAGATAACATATGAAAAGAAGACATGAAAGTAATTTGCAAGCACACAAATACTATTACAAATAATAACCTCTCAAGAAAGCAGAGAGCAACAATGTAAATATTGTTACACATATATACACCGCACTTAGGATTAACAACTAAATGCAGAAATTTAGAAGACCATTATACTCATTAAAGCACGGCACATGTACAATGGGTCAAATACCTCTAAGATAACCAAGTACCAAATTATAATGTTCAAGGTACATAACTTAAACAACAATCAGAATCATTTGGGCCCTTAGCTATAATTATCACCTGACTAGAAGCAAACCCAAACCTTGAGGTTGAACCTTGGAGGTAGAAAGTAGGAACTGGAAAAACTTGCAACAAAATGAGAACCAGGGTAAGTTGTTTTTCACCTCTAAATGCATAAGCTTTCTCTTGTCAAAATCGCAATGACCAGAAGGGAGGAGGGTTCAAACCTTAACATGGGAATGCTTGCAATAAACAAAGAACCAAACCAAAAAACTTAAACACAAAATTTAAGATAGAACGACATAAATAAATAAATAAATAAGGGATGTTTCACGCAATTGTTACCTTGATATCCTTGGTGTCGAAATAGGAACCAATGAGCTGCGGCAACCATAAGAGAAAATTCAAAACCCCACCGTGTATAAAGAAGAAGTAAGAGATATGAAAGAAAAAGAGAATTGCTAACCTAATACCCAACTCAACATACCTTGTCATGCATATCCTTGTAACTAAGTGTTGTTGGAAGTTGAAATTCTTTGTCGCTTTGGAAAGCCACGACCATGGTCAAGGGGAAGAAAAAAAATAGTCATAATGGGAAAAGAGGGAGTGACTCTCAATAATACACTCAATAGAAGTGAGATAAGACCAAGCTTACCAATTGTAATATAATGAAACCCTATCCGGACGTGGGTTTGGTGAGCAGAGCTCTCTAAGTAAAAGGAATGGAGAAACTAACCGACTTACGAAGATAGAAAACCAGGTAGTTACCCTAAACCGACAAGGAGTAAACTAAGTCATTGGATCAAACACCACGTCGATCAACAGTAAAGGGAAGACCCTGGTGTGCCTCAGAATGAGTGTTGGAAAGTTCAAGATACCTGGGAAGGCTTGCATGGCGTTAGAGGCCTAGATGGCACTAACCTGTGCTTGGAAATCTTGCCAAAAAAACTATTTCGAGCTTAAAAAAAATCTCATGGGTTGAAACATCAAAAACATGATTGTATCGACAAGCCAAACTACACCTTAAATAATACTTAAATCATGTTACATATCAAAATAGTTCGAGGCATAATAAAAGAACCATCCTTTTCCCCAAAGGTTAATAATAGGGTCATGTGGATTGTTGTTGTTAATGCATGTTACAAGTGGTATCAAAGCGTCAAGGTTGCTACACTATGGCCTGTTTGGGCATATGTGAAAAACAAAAGTGTTCATGATGCATAGAGGAATCTTAAGCAACATGAGACGAGGAGCTGGAATTACCCCACCTGGGAGGCCATCAACAAGAATAGGACTCGTGCCTCTTACAAAAGCTAATATAGAAATGTGGTTTCAGATGGGAGGAGAAACTAAGAACACAAATGTGATGTTGTTGGAGATATTTCAACAATTGCGAGCAAAGATGATGAATTCAAGAGTTGATACTGAGAGATTGAGGCTGGAACAGGGAAATATTATGAAAAGCCTCTTAGACAGGAAAAATCAAAGGAATCCAAATCCCAACCTGGATGAAGGGAAAAAAGTTGATTTCATCAACAATGAGAGGACAATCTGGAGGTCGAGGGTGATCGAGTTAACAATGAGGAAGAGTTTGAAAATGACTATGGAAAAAGGGAACCAAGAGGCAAAAAAATGAATTACAAGGAGAGTTCAAGAAGATAAAACCCCTGACATATGATGGAGAAATGGAGGAAGTTGTTGAATCTTGGTTAATCAATATGAATAAATATTTCCATATCTACGAATGTGATAAAAATTTAAAACACAGATTGGAAATTTATTAATTGCAAGGTAAATCCACCTTATGATGGGAAGAAGTTAAAAATGTTCGAGGAATTGACGAATAGGAAGTAACTTGGGACAAATTTCAGAAGCATTTCAGGGATAAATACCTAATTGATAGATTCTATGATGAAAAAGAAAAGGACTTTCATTATTTAAAATTGGGACAACAATCCATGGATGAATTTGTAACCAAGTTTACTTCTTTGTTAAGATATGTCCCCTACATTCGTGAAGAGAAAGCTAAAGTACATCGTTTCATCAATAGCTTACCAACCTTCATTAGGGAAAGGTTAGAATTTTCTAATCCAAATTCAATGGATGAATCCATTCGAAAATCCTGAATCTACTACCAACAAATGAAGTAGAAAGTGGAAAGTGGAAAATGGTGGTTAAACAAAAAAGGGCATAAAAACTTTCAGAACACCAAGAAGGCAAAAACTATTGGAGTTAAGACTGCACATAGGAAATAATTGAATGGACCTCCGGGGAAGAATCACCAAATGTTTAGATCACAAGGTGAAGATAGGAAAGCTAAGGCGTCCAATAAACCAGAGCCTAGCCAATCGCAAAAACCCACTTTGCAGTGTTGTGTTTGCAGGGAACCTCACTACTATAAAATTCCCCTCATCGTAACATAGCATAACTAGATTCTAACATTAAAGAAGCCTCTACAGTCGATGAGGTGGCAACAAACATACAAAGGATTATTTTTTCTTTGGAGGATCATCGGGCCAAATATGAACCTACGATGGTGGAGTTTGAAGGTAATATACGTAACCATCTCGTATCTATTTTAATAGACCAAGGTGCAAGCCTAAGTTACATTAATTTGAAAATAATTGAATTATGTCATTTACAAAGTGATAAATTTAAAAATTTGTGTTTATTAAAACTATCCAATGGGGCTAAGAGAAGGTTGATATCTAAGGTAGAAGGTTGTCCTATTGAAATAGCCAGATAATAGATTAAGGTGAATTTATATATATTACATTTAGGGTCCTATGATGTGCTAATAGATATGTACTAGCTTGAAGGGAATTGGACCCTGGTAAACCACAGGGAATAAACCATCAGTTTTCTTTCTGATGAGGGTATTGGATGAGAGATTCACGGTATTAAAAGAGCCATTAAGTTACGCCCCATCACAACCAACCAAATAGGAAAGTGCATCCGGAAAGGTTGTCCAATCTACGTTTTGCAGGTGGGCTATACTAACTCCAAGGATAATATAGACACCTTGGAAAGTATACCAATCATCTAAGACTTTGTTGATGTCTTCCTCGAAGAGATTATAGGGTTGCCTCCTAAAATGGATATTGACTTCACTATAAGACTAATTACCATATAAACCCTAGTGTCAAAAGCTCCCTACCGAATGAGCATACCCAAACTAACAGAACTCAAAATGCAGTTGCAGAGTTGTTGGAAAATGGGTACATTCACCCAAGTGTGTCCCCTTAGAGATCTCCAGTGTTTTTTGTGAGAAATAAGGATGACACTCTTCATTTGTGCATCGATTATAGGTAACTGAATAAACTAACTATCAAGAACAAGTACCAGTTGTTGATAATTGAGGACTTGTTCAATCAAGTTAAGGCTACTACTGTATTTTTTAGAATTGATTTATGATCAGGGTATCACCAGATAAGAATAAAATAGGAATACATTTGTAAGACAATGTTTAGGACTTGCTATGGTCACTGCAAATTTTTTGTTCTACCATTCGGCCTCACTAATGCTATAGCAACATTTATGGCCCTAATGAATGGTATTTTCCATCATTATTTGGACAAGTTTGTTCTAATTTTCATTGACTATATTCTGATTTACTCAAGGAATTTGGAAGAGCCTAAGGAGCATCTTTGGATAGTATTGCAAACCTTAAGAGAAAACCTTTTTATAAGGATCAAATCCAATACTTGGGTCACATCATTTCCTCTGAAGGTATAGTTGAGGATTCTGAGAAAATTAAAACCATCATGGAATGGCCTACCCTAAAAAATGTGCAGTTATTCATTATTTTATGGGTCTAATTGGATACTATCGTCGTTTCATAAAGGGGTTTTCTAGAATTTCTCACCATATAAATTCTTAGCACAAAAATAGAATGGATTTTTTTTGACACCTAATCTTTGGGATTAGGAGAATTGTGTAAGTATTTTAAATACAATAAGGAAGATGAAGAGACACTGGAATTTGAATTCCAAGAGACACCCTTCAATGTATTTATCAATGATCTCTTAATGCAAATACACAATCATATTCATGGAGTTACTCCTGGCCTAACATGGTATCAGAGCCATCCCCCAAATTAGCTTTTTGTTGTAACTCATTCCATTGTCCTAATTTTCCTACCACTCTCTGTCAGCTCTGAGTCAACCATCTCCTTTACCACTCAGACTTATTCTAAATTTGCCTCTCTTTGTCCTATAAATCCTTTGCTTCAGTCCTGCTACTATTGCAGGTTTGTCAACTTGCTAGATTCGTTATTATTGAATGAATGCTCATATGCCCTAGTTGAATGTATACTGGTTCATCTGATTTGTTTGTGATACACATACTTTGTTTTCAATACTCCTCTGTTATCCATTCCCTACGCAAAGGTCATGGAAGTTTGTTGAAAAATATATGAAGTTCAAGCCATGGAGGAATGTGTAGAATGTGTTGAACCATATGTGTTATCTCCATGCATTAAGCCTAAAGTCCATGCATACACTAGTCAAAGGGAATGCAAACAACATGCAGATTCTAGGATAACTCTGGTTGAATATTGAGCATTGGTTGTTTTGGTCGAACCTTTTGAGACAAAAATCGTGACCATGGTTGCTGAATAATGGTATGTATTGGTAAATTGACTGTGCAAAAGACATTTTTTAAAGGTCATGGTATACATCAAGCAATTTTTCAAGGATGTGTGTTGAATATTTTTTGAAAACCATGTTGAATGACATATATGAAACCGTGTGTGTTGAAAGTTTGTAAGGTATGCTATTTGTTCTATGTTTGTGTGTTAAGTTACTTTTTAAAGGTTGTGCGTAGGATGGAGACCATTTGAGAGCTAGCTCGGTCAACTTTGTTAATGTTGTGCGTTTGCTTCTTTTTAAAGGCCATGCATATATGATGGGTATATATGTCATATGGTATGAAGACAATGTGCCTATGAGTGTGTTGTTTTGGAATACAATATATATATATTACATTATATTGTCTATGGAGTGGTTAGCAAGGACATATTTGGTGTGGTAAAATTATCTAAGGCTATATATGGTGAATGTATAATAGTTGGGCATAGTGTCATAGTTGGAGCCATAATATTTTAAAAGTATTAACATTGTAGTTCAAGTACCATTAGTTACATATTAAATCAGTCATTTATTTAAATAGATTATATCAAAATAAAGCAATGATTGTTGAAAGAAGATAGTTTTTTTTAGAATGCATTCAGTTATCTCCATAGTGGGAGTAATTCTCACTGGCATGGAAAACTATCAATTGCGGTCTAGGAAGATAAAACACACGTTAATTTTCAATGAGTTGTGGGAATAGGTTTGTGAAGGAGAAGGAGACACTACGTCGGAAAAACCCACTTTAGACAATGAGTTTGTAATTTGGGAAAATAAGAATAGCAAGGCATATGCCTTGATTACAACATCAGTAAATGAAGAGGGGATTCGTCATATTTCGCCATTTTTAAATGATTTGAAGCCTTAAAGACGTTAAAGGAATTATATGACTCATAATTTGAACTCAAAGTTGTTTAATTGATGATTAAGTTGTTCAATCTTGAGTTAAAAGATGATGACCCTCTTTTCTTAGAATCAAAAGTAAGATCGATTATGCATGACATAAAAGTCACTGGTGTTGAATAAATATTCCTCTCATAGCTTATGTCAAGGCACTATATCCCACTTATTCACATTATCTTGAGTCATTGCAAGCAAGTGGAAAACTTAAGGAGATTACCTTTGACTCCCTTGAGAAGAAGTTTTTTGAAAGAGAGAATGATTTTGGGGAGAAGAAAACTCCTCAATCTTCTAAAGAAGTTGTGTGCCTTGCACAAAAAAGAGAAGAATCATGTACATGATTCTTATAGAGGAAGAGGAAGGGAGAATTCAAGAGGTAGGGGGGTAATACATTTACAAGGAGAAAGGTTTGCTCTTCATTTCATATGATTCAATAAAAATGGACATGATGCTTCCACATGTAAGTTTCCTTGGGACATAATCGAGCAGGAAAGAAATGAAGAGAAGGGTAAAACACCTAGTAAAGGGAAAGGAAAAGCACCCAAGTCAACTCATTATGTTGTGGCACATTGTAACATTGGAGTAACTGAAAACTTATTCTATGCTTCAGTTTCTTCATGGAAATATGTTTGGCTGCTTGATTTAGGAGCAACTTGCCACGTGAATTTCAAGAGAGTTTCCTTTGAAGAATTCACTAATAACGTTGATGGAGCAATATACTTTATAGACAAGTCAAAACTCAAACCATCAGGGCTTGAAACAATCAGGCTCAAACTACCTGGTCTTCCAGAATTTCTTCTACATGATGTTCTATACCTACCGGAGCTGAGGAGAAACTTCTTGTATTTAGTTCACATCCACCAGCAAGGGCACTCCATTCATATATTTGATAGCAAGGTTGGGGTCAAAAAAGCATCATATCACTCACTTGTCATGACTGGGATAGAAGAAGAAATACTTCTGAAGTTGCAAGGAACCTCTGCTCGTGCGCAAAACTTTTCATACAATTCTCACTATGATGAAGATACACTTCCATCAAGTCTTTTATGGCATGCTATATTTGGACACTTGAACTATGACAACCTTGGTTTGTTGAAAAAAAACGGTGTTACTGGTTTTCTTACTATTCCTAGGAAAATTAAGCAATGTGATGCTTGTATCTTAGGAAAGCACAACAAACAATATTTTCATGATTCTCATTCCAGAGCACATAGAAAACTTTAACCCATTCATTCTAATTTATGTGGACCTATGCCTTTTCCTTCTGCAAATGGTAATAAATATATGATGACATTTATTGATGACTACAACATAATGTGTTGGGTTTGTTTATTGAAGAACAAATCTAAATATTTTGAAACATTCAAGAACTATCATGCATGGATTGAAAATGATGCACAATCTCATATTGGCTATATTCGTATTGATAATGGAAAAGAATATACTTCAAATGAATTTGAAAACTATCTTCGCCAGCATGGGATCAAACATCAAATAATCGTGCCTTATAATCCCCAATAGAATGGAGTAGCTGAAAGAATGAATAAGACAATCTTAAATATGGTATGTTCGATGATGCTTTTCAAGAATTTTAAGTTGATGTTTTGGGTTGATGAGGTTTTATGTGTTGTGTATATAAAGAATAGATGTCCATCTTATGCTATCAAAAACAAGACTCCCTATTAAATGTGATATGGACACATTCCTTTGGCGAGGCATCTTAGGGTTTTTGGTTCCACTTGTTATGCCTTAATACCTAAGGAACAAAGAAACAAACTCGATGCAAGTCGCAAATGTATCTCCTTGGGGTACTCAAATACCTCAAAAGCATACTGTCTCTACAATGAATTTAAAAAGAAGATTATAATATCTAGACTTGTGATCTTTCTTAAATCTTCCAAGATTGACAATGTTGTTGAGCGATAGCTTGATTGCTTGGATAGATTCAAACATGTAAAGTCTTTTCAAGAGTTGATAATGAGATTCCACATCTTGAAGGGGGGGTCTCTATAGTGGATCAATTTTTTGAATCTTCTTCTGAAGCACTCTCTCCCCTGGATGAAGCTCCAGCAACTGATGACACTTTGAGTGATGTGATTGACATAATTGGGAGATTAAATCTCAATTCAACCCCATCTCATCCAACTGAGTAGCTTGGGCCATCTCAGAAAGGTCCTCCAAAATGGCTGACAAAGACAACTAAAATTTTTCATCCCAATGAGGTTGGAAAGACAGGAACAAGAAGCTCAACCATACAAAATGAAGGTGATGTAGATGATCCTGATTCACCTGTTTATATGGATGTTTCTTATGATTGTAAATTGAATTTGTCTACAAATTTCGAACCAACCTCCTTAAAAGAAGCCTATTCTCACAATGAATGATAATAAGTGATGCAGAAATAATATGATGCTTTGATAAAGAATGGAACTTTGAAGTTGGTTGATACTCCATTAGCAACCAAACCAATAGGCTGCAAGTGGGTCTTCAAAAAAAGTATAACGCAGATGGCTCACTTGACAAGCATAAATCCAACATTGTGGAAAAAGGTTTTACACAGAAGGAAGGGGTTGACTATGAGGAGACTTTTGCCCCTTTAACAAAATGGGCTACCATCTAGACATTCTTTGCCTTGGCAGCTTAGAACAGTTGGAAAGTCAATCAAATGGATGTAAAAATTGCTTTCTTGAATGGAGATTTGAAAGAGAATGTTTTTATGTCCCAACCAGAAGGATTTGTTATGAAGGGTCAGGAACACAAAGTATATAAGATTGTAAAATCCTTGTATGGCCTCAAGAAAGCACCGCGAGCCTGGGATGATAAATTAACTGGGCATCTTATAAAACTCAATTTCAAACATTTTGACCTTGATGATGCAACTTTGCTCGTCAAGAAAGTTGGAAAAACAGTTGTATATCTTGTGGTGTATGTAGATGATCTTCTAATGACAAGGAACAATGAGAACTACATTACATCCATAAAGAAAGAACTCATGAAAGGTTTTTAAATGACAAATTTGGGCTATGTTCACTACTATCTTAGCATTGAACCTAACATTTGAAGTTTATATTCCTCTCTCATAAGCACATTGGAGATATGTTGAACATGTTTTGCATGGTTGAGTGCAATCCTTTGACTGCTCCAATGGAACAGAACTTAAAGCTCACATCCATGGACCACAAATAATTTGAGGATGAAACAAAGTATAAACAACTCATAGGAAGTCTCAACTACCTGACTATCGCCAAACCGAACATTTCATTTGTTGTTGGAATCCTGTCCAGGTTTATGCAAAAGCCTTGTGAGGGTCATTAGTCTGATGCAAAAAGAGTTATAAAGTAATTGAAGGGAACTCAAGACATTGGGCTCAAGTATACACAGGTGGGCGAATTTAGCTTGATTGGATACTCTGAATCAAAGTTTGATGGAGATAAAGAAACTGAAGTATCTACTTCAAGTTATGGTATGAGTCTTGCATCAGGAGTTCACTCCTAGAGGTCACGCAAATAGTCAGTTCCAACAAACTCAACAACTAAGGCAGAATATGTGGCAGCAACTAAAGCAACAAAGGAAATTGTGTGGCTCGGGAAAATTCTAGAATATTTGTAGGAGAAACAAGTACATTCAACTCCTCTTTTGATTGACAACACTTGTGAAATGAAGTTGGGCAAGAACCCAAAGTTCCATGATCAATCGAAGCACATCAATACCAAATACCATCTGATTCAACATCATGTTGAGGCCAAGACAATACACTTTTAACATTTTTCCACAAATGAGAAAATTGCAGACATCTTCACCGAAGCACTTGGAAGGGAAATTTTTGAAAGATTCAAAATGATGCCTAGACTCACCAACATCCCTTTAGATTAAGGTGGGGAATGTTGACACCTAATCTTTGGGATTAGGATAATTATGTAAATATTTTAAATACAATAATAAGGAAGGTGAAGAAATACTGGAATTTGAATTCCAAGAGTCTCCTTTTAGTGTATTTATCAATGATATCTTAATGCAAATACACAATCACATTTGTGGAGTTACTCCTGGCCTGACACTTTCAAATGGATAACATAGTGCCAACACAATTTTGAGCAATTGAAAGACTTAATAACTACAACTTTAGTGCTAAAAGTGGCGGATCTAGAAAAATAATTCACTGTTTTCACGGATGCTTGTTAGGAAAGTGTAGGGGGGAGTTCTGATGCAAGAGGGCAGAGTAATCTCTTATGAATCACGTAAGTTGAAGGACCATGAGCAAAGGTATTTTTCTTACAATTTGGAATTAATTGTGGTAGTTCATGCTTTAAAGGTATGCCGACATTATTGATTAGGAAAAAGGCTCCTTTTAATGATTGATCATAATAGTTTAACCAGTTTATTTAAGCAACCTAATTTAAATGCAAGCCAAGCCAGGCAAACCGCTTTTCTAAAGCAAATTTGACTTTTACATGAAGCATATTAAAGGGAAGGAGAACTATGTAGTTGATGCATTAAGTAGCAAATTGCATTGTGTATATGAAATTTGCTATAGTCAAGTGGAATTTAACTGTTTCGAACATAACAAAGAAGTTTCTCTAAAGGATCCAAAATATCAATTTCTATGGAAGCAAACTAAACAATCACAAAAATCTGGAAAACAAGCTGAATACGATATAAATTATTGACCTTTAGAGGGAGAATATATGTTCCTAACCATCTAACGATTAAGAAATTTCTTTTGGATGAATTCCACAAAAAGTCAATGTTTTACCCATCTTGAATATCATAAACTATTTTCTGCAATAAAAAATAATTATTTCTAGTCTGGGCTGAGGAGGAATTTTGTTGAGTATTTAACCAAATGCCTGGAGCGTCAACAAGTCAAGGCCGAGCACCAACATCCTACTGGTTTGTTCCACCCACTACCCATTCATGAATGGAAATGGGACATGATTACATTAGATTTTATAACTGGCTTACCCAGATCTAAGATACAAAATGATTCCATCATGGTAGTAGTGGATAAACTGAGCAAAGTAACTCATTTCATTCCTATCAAATCCACTTACCAAACTACTCAAATTGCATATATATTTATGAGAGAGATATGCTGATTAGATGGTATGCCGAGAGTGATAATTTTTTATAGGGATGTGAAGTTTACTTTTGCATTTTGGAAAGCCCTTTTTATTGGACTAGGTACTCAAATCCAATTTAATACTACATACCACCCACAAACAGATGGGTAGACTCAACAGGTGTATCAGGTACTAGAGGATATGTTGAGAATGTATGTAATGGAACAACCAACTAAATGGGAAGAATATCTTCATTTAGTGAAGTTTTCTTATAATAACAACTACCATGAATTGCTAAAAATGAGCCCTTTTGAGGTACTATATGGAAAAATATGTAGAACACCTTATAACTGGAGTAGCCCTGAGAATAAATTATTTCTAGGACCCAACATTCTAGAGGAAATGGAACACACAGTGAAAAAGGTTCAACAAAATTTAAAGGCTAGTCAAGATAGACAAAAGGCTTACACCGATAAGAAAAGAACTTATAGAGAATTCCATGTGGGTGACCATGTATATGTGCAAGTTAAACCCAAAAGGAGCACCTTAAGATGGGGTGGTTGTGCAAAATTAAAACCTTGGTATTGTGGACTCTTCCACATTTTCGAAAGGGTGGGACTTGTAGCATATCAACTTGCACTACCAAGTCATATACGAGTCCACAATGTGTTTCATGTTTCACTTTCAAAGAAATATATATATATATATATATATATATATATTGGCAAGATGTGCAAGTAACGTATATGCTAGACCTTTATGAATATAAGTTTTAATTCAATGAGTAAATAGAATTAATGACCATATCATGGTTGTGTATCAGGTCGAACTGGACATAGAGTTTCTAGTAGAACCTTTGCGTATTCTTGGTCAGAGAGAAACAATTTTACGGAGGTGAGTTATCACCAAGGTTAAAGTGTAATGGAGGCACTTTAGCCCAGAAGTAGCCACCTGGGAAGATAATTACTTTATGCAGGAGGCATATCCCGAATTGTTCTAGGAAGAAGAAAAATAAATGAACATCGAGGATGGTGTTTAGCTCAAGGGGGGGAAGATGTGACACCCCTGGATGTTGTAAATAATTTTTGCTTACTTTTACTACATTATACCCGGTAACTTATGTAGATAGTGTGAATTTCTTGTAACCATTTAGGAATTGTATTATTCTTAAATTATCTTGTTAAAATATTAAAGTTATGTTGAGTCTCAAAATTCACAGGATGAGACCCTAGTAAATTCTCAATTACCAGAAAGTTAAATAAAACTATCCTTTTTTTCCTTTCTTCAGAGATAAAACATCTCAATGGGAAAAGAAGATGCTAAGGAAGGCTAGAACGATACTAGAGGCATTATAGAGAAAGGAAAATACCTGAACAAGAAACTTGGAAGGTGGGAAAATGTTGCCTGTGGAGTGTTCTTGAGATGGACAAGGGCTAGTAGAAACTCCAATACAGACCTAAGTCTATGAACAAAGCTTGGCTAGATTGAAAAGTTTTGATGCCTATGAATTGATCTTGATAGGTTATTGTTTGTAACAAACCCGCGTTAAAATTCCATGTAATAAAGTTAATAAAGAAAAAATAAGACCAAGGTCATGGGACATGTATTCCAAGATGAATGTTGGGAAAAACATCCTAGTGTAGGTGTTCATTTGGTTTAATATGGCTAAGGGAAAATTGGAGGCAATGACAAAGGCTTTGGAAAGACAAGAGGCATTATTTGCCATTTTATTTACGAAAATAAAGGAAAATAGCAGAAAAGGAAGGTGAAAGGTCATAGGTTGCATGTGAGGAGGAAAATGAATGGAAAATATTGGAAATTGAAGAAAATAGAGGCCTCTAGAACTGAGGAGCTCGGGGGACAGAAATTGGATGTAATTGCCAATTCTCGTTTGTAGGGTGGTGCGGTCTCTCTTGTGAATTCTTGGACAGACAATATAACAAATAAGTATGCTAATGAGTTATTTTTCTTACGGAGAAATGAACTTGTGTAAATATTCTTGTTCAAAATGTAGTCCTATGTAATAACAAAAGGCTCTGCATTTGTGCTTAACAAGTTAAGTTCTTCCTTTGGAAGGAAAAATCTATGGAAAATTATTGTTGAAAAATTATATGATTTTGTTGTTCAGGTTTTTATAAGGGTTTAAACAGGGGTACAAAACATATGTATGTGTTGGATTAAGTTATAGTTCTGGAGGAAAAAACTGATTGTAATCTATGAAATATGGCACCGTAAACCCTAAGTATTTTCATTAAAGAATGTATTCAAAAAATTGTACTAGCAACCCTGTAAATAGCACATACAATTTTGCGTGACAACAAAAAGGGAAAACCTTGTAGTCTTGTTAATATCGATCAAGATTTATTTATAAGAGAGGCGTGAGTAAGCTTAAATTTAAACGATATCTACATATAAAACCATTAAAATGTGCACTTACGTAATAATATGGTGGAAAGCCTAAAATCAGCTTAGTCAAATGGAGAAACTAGACTTGTTGAACAAACAATGCTTCCATATTTATTCCTTGGCCTAGTCAATTAGCCAACAACCTGGGAATGGTTTTGGTCACTATTTGTTTTGTAAACCAAGGTTAGGGAGGACATGTGGAATAAAGGGTTGTTCAAAATAATTTTAATCAAATGAAGAACTAATAGCAGACCGACGGAAAATGGGTTCTTTCCATATAGAATTACAATGCATTCATCCATCTTATGGCATGCGATAAAATTAGAACAAGAAAAACACACTAGAATTTGAGTTTCACATATATTACCCAAAAGAATGCACAGATAACATATGAAAATAAGACTTGAAAGTAATTTGCAAGCACACAAACCCTATTACGAATGCTAACCTTTCAAGCAAGTAGAGAGCGACAATGTAAATATTGTTACACATATATGCATGACCAGGATTAATAGCGAAATACAAAAAATTAGAAGACCATTATATTCATTCAAGTGTGACACATCTACAACAGGTCAAACACCTCCAAGGTAACCTAATAAAGTTAATTAAATTTATGTTACATGCAATACCAAAGTATAATTTTCAAGGTTCATAACTTAAACAAAAAATCAAAATCATCCAAGCGCTTAGCCATAATTATCACATGACTAGAAGCAAAACCAAACCATGAGGTCGAACCTTGGAGGTAGAAAGTAGGAACTGGAAAAACCTGTAAAAAAATGAGAACTAGGTTAAGGGGTTTTTTGAAGAATGTAACTAGTGTTGGTCTTCATAATTGTATTTGAGTCATAATGTAATATATTTGTCAAAGAAGTGTATTATTATTATTATTAACTTTCTTATTAAAATGTCGGCTTCATGCCTGGGTCAATGGTCAATAGGTCAAAGCACCCATTGAGTGCTCTTTTCTTGAGTCAAATTCAAAAGTTATTTTTATAAGAGACCCCTCTTTGGCTCCTTAAGGTCAAGAAAGAAAAATATTTTATTGCCTTATTCCTCCCTCATCTAGTTGACCTCCAACAAAAATTGACAAGTTAGCCTCTTCACAATTGTCAAGTCGGCCACCTCAACGATTCTACCAGTCAGCCTCTAATAAGATAGTCAAGTCGGCCTATTATTGGACACTCCAACAACTATATAAAGGAATGTATTAGACCAATTGAGGAAGGAAGTTTCATCTGATGTTCGGACAAGAGTAGAAGGTAATGCAAGGGTCATAAAGGGTGCTCTAAAAGCCATGAAATCACAATATTGGATATAGATTGCAGGAGCCAAGA
Source organism: Pinus tabuliformis (assembly GCA_031772625.1). NCBI lineage: Eukaryota > Viridiplantae > Streptophyta > Pinopsida > Pinales > Pinaceae > Pinus > Pinus tabuliformis. The sequence continues at coordinate 744,294,861 of CM062816.1, read as the reverse complement.
ATTCTATCCAAGGATATAGTTGCAAGGATCAAGAATATTAGTTGTAGGAATAAATAAGGTTGTGGATTGCAAAATAAAAGTAAGGAAAGCGATTGAAGCTTACAAGAAGATAAGGAGATTGAATTAGGAGCCTAACTATATGAATGGAGGAAAATATGTGTCATGGTCTATCTCAACTTGATCTGATTCTACTGAAGGAAGAGTTTGACTGGTTTTTCCCCTACATAGGGTTTTTTCCCTAGTTGAGTACCTACATCCTGTGATCCTTGTGATTTTTATTGTTTGGAATTTATCTTGATGAAAGAAGAATATGAATAAGTAAAAGAAGAACTAATAAATATATAAGAATATTCACAAGTAAATGTCAAGATCTAAGAGAAATATGATGCCCTTGATTTCTCAACATGGTATTAGAGTTTGGTTTACTTGCATAAGGGTAGAAAGAAGGTCACAAAAGGCTTCAAGACATGAAACATAAGTGAGTTATATAAGACCAAACTCCTACAAGAAATAAGAACAAATTATGGGAAAGTAACTAGGTCGTAGGCCTAAAATAGGAGGGCCATCCATAATATGTACCATGATCTACAATTTTGGTAAGAAGATAAGTTCATGATAATACATAAAGTAGAACATAACTGATGTAGGAGCATTCAGGGCTAGTCAGCAATGTGATGGCATGATCACATGTTGTGACTAAAAAAGGGTTGGAAGACAAGAGTTTAGTTAATTTTATTTATTTAAATGTGTGAGAGTGTTTATTTATTGTCGAATATGAGAAAAAGAGTATAGTGGCTAAGTGATCCTCCCTGTGTGGAGATCAGGCCAAGCAGTTAGATTTATTTGGTTTTGAATAGGATATGAGGGATTTGAAAGCTTGATTTAGCATTTGTTTAGAAAAGAGTGGAGTTGAAGAGATTCTCTAGGTGAGAGTGAGAGATTTTTGGATTTGAACCAGAACTGGTGCATGAATCCACTTTTGTATAAATTCTAATCTTTTTATATAATTCAGGAGTTGGAGAGGTTGGAGAGGTTGAATACATTATCTATAGTGTAGATAGAGGCTAGAAAGAGAAGCATGGTCTTTTTATTGTTGTAATCAAGCCAGAGGGCCAAGACTTTGTAACTCATTATTGAATAAAATATCAGTGTTTGTGAAGGTGTTGTTGCTATTAAAACCCTTCCATTATCTTTGTATATCCACTTGCGGATCAATCTAAGTGTTTTCTCTGTTTTATGCCCTGAAGTGATAAATCATAGTGTTCAAAGCATAATTGGAGTCCTTAGTATAAAGAGCAGTGTTTGCACTGCTTTAAACCCAGTCATTGATCCAAAGTATCACAGAGGATCCATGTTAAAACACAGAAATCCATCAATAGAAGAAGATCAAGTCCAAGAGGAGGTTGGAGAAACAATGCATTGGATCCGTTGGATTTGGAAGATCAACGGTGTAGAAGATAAGATCGACGGTTATCGCGTGGGTAAACTGCGGGGGTGTTAATGCGCGAGAAAAGCAATTTCACAATAGGGAATGGTATTTCGAGGGCACTCTAAGTGGTAAGTGGTAATATCACGAGTTTGCCTAATTCCATTATCCGCTCGACACATGGCAGTGAGGAGGAGAGAGGAAACCACTTTTCGGGCAGTTAATCCTCATACTAGTTATCTGGCCGATATCATTGTGAGGCATTGGATCAAATGAGGTGAAGATCTATGACGCGGGATCAACGATCGGTTTCGTTGATCGGATGTAACGTGAACCGTTAGATCGAGTGGAGGATCAACGGTCTTGATTTGATCGGTGATCGAAAATCGGGGAATGCGAAGGACAGTGCAGCGAAAAGGAGATAGACCGAGAGCGGACCCACTGATATTTATGAACGCGGGTGTAACATATTTGAAGTCCGATTTACGTGATGGCAACAGGGTTTTCTTGTGTATTTCCTATGTTCCCGATAAATTGAATGGGTCCGGAGTTGTAAAGGAAAATCGATTATAAAGTTGTGTAGCCGGTTTTTAAGGCAATAGTGCATCAACAACACTTCCGATAGATAATTGTGGGCATAACCACTTGTTTCGGGTCTAATAGTTGTTTGGTTATGAAGGGATTTCAGCCAGCTGGCATCACTTGACCACAGGACCGAAACTCTTCTTGAAAACAAGAACAAAGATATCCATGATTACAAGATTGAAATTCTTCATAAGGGAAGTCGAGTGACTTAATAAGTTATAATCCTAATATCCAACGAAAAATTTAGCATCATAGAGGCACTCTTAACTAACTTTCGAAAACCTACTACAAATTACAATCACCTCAAAACCAATGAAGTCAAAATCACTGTGATAAAGGATGAGAATCTGAATATAAGTCTATAAGAGGTCCAAGCCTCATCAATTACACTATAGTTGTCTCATAAAATCAAAAGATATATCAAAGTTTGCCTTGACAAAAACAGAAAAGGATATTCGATACATAGCCTATCATTGAAGAACGAAAGAAGTCATTAAAGAAACTTAATTTCTCCATAAAGAAAGTAGTCTATATCAGTATGAGGAGAAATCTTTTGGAACTTGTAGTAGCTTCTCCATTGTTATAGTTTAAGAGTCAAAGAAGAAGACATAAATCCTCATAAAAGGTTCTTTGTGGAGCAGTAAAGAAATTGTCCCTCTTTAGTTTGTGAAAGAAGTCCTGAAGTCCTCATCTAAATACAAGTAAGTACTCACTTTTCTCCTTATATTAACTAACAATCTATCTTTAGTTTGCAAGAAAAAGGGAAACAAGATTAATGGACTATCAAGCATAAAAGACAAAGGTGTGTAAGATTTGAGGTATATATGACATAATTATTTGTCTAAGATTTAAAGTTTAGCTACTTCTAGAATTTGCGAAGTTTTATTTGTGAAAAAATTAGAACATATGAAAAACATTCTACTCTTGTTTCTAACTCATAATATCTAGGGCTTGAATATATATGACAATTCATTATGAAAAATAAATTTGAATGATGTTTAGATTTTGACTCAATAGCTAATTAAGGGTTTATACTCAAAATTTCTTGAAACTCATTCAAAGTAATGGAAACTGTAGATAATCATTATGATATTATACTTGTATATTTTAGTTGTGCTTGTTAATAAACATATAAATAAAGTTGGTTCTTGGACGCATAAAGTAATAAACCATGAAGAAATTGTCATAATTCATAGGGAGCATTTCAATTAATAAAACCCTATAAGATTTGTAAAATAAGCAACTTCACGTACATCTAATAACACATGATTTGTAGTTAACCATTATAGGGGTATGACCATTTTGAAATTTTTCTTGGTATTAATAACTCTCTCATGTCTAGGTTTTAGAATCATAAGGATTCTCGTTAGGGTGATTAATCTCTTGATTGAATCTACCCTTATCATATTATCTACTTTTAAACCCTAACCTAAGGGTATGTCAGTGAAACCCTAGTCTACTTAGGGTTTGTATAATAAAACTATATCCTTGCTTAGGATATGTTGACAACAATATAGAAACCATAGTTCTCTTAAGGTTTTCAATAAATAACCAATGATGACAAGTCTATTCTTGTAATATTTAGGATTTTGGTATTGTTATGACAAAATCCTAATCTTTTAGGGTTTGTTGTTATTGTCCTAGTAATAAACCAAAACCTTATATAAGTTAGGGTTTGCTGCTAATGAATCAAAACCCTAGATTCTTAGGGTTTGGTAAATTAGGTTTTATAAGCATAACCCTTGTGAGGTCCTAGGAATGAAACCCTAGGTGTGCACTACTTTGTATAATCAAATCCCTAGCTTGATTAAAAGTATTTCATATCAAACTTTGATATATTGATGTTTAATTCTACGGTTTACCAAAGTAAATTTTGATATATTGATACCCTAGATATGCATATATTAGTATGCTAACTAGATTATTGATGTTTTGAGTTGTGTATAGAGTATAGAACAAAACCCTAGTAGAAACTAATACTCTAGGGTTTGCAACAAACCCTAGTAAAGTATGACATGAAAAAGTATATTGTTGAAACCCTCGGTGTATAGTAGTATGATTGATTGACTTGATTTGGTTATTGATAGTTAAGAAGATGAAGTCTAGGGTTTATGACAAAACCCTAGCAAGAAGTTGAAGTCTAGTATGAAAAAGATGTGTCTCTTGTCGATTATGAACCTAACTAGGTTTAGGTATTTAATGTCTAAAAGTTTGAATGTTTTGATGCTTCCATTGTAATGATAAGATATAGTTAACTTCATGCATATATATATATATATATATATATATATATATATATATATATATATGTATGTATGTATGTATGTATGTATGTATGTATGTATGTATGTATGTATGTATGTATGTATTTGGTTGTACTTGTTGTTAAAGTTTTACGGGTACATGATCTTGAAAATGTTTGTAATTAAAGATATTCAATGAGCATGATGAAGAAAGCTATAAATGATGATAAAGATGCCATAAAAAAGGAATGAAGCACTGAAAAATTGAAGATCTTCTAATATTGAGAGGGAGTCTAGATACAAGAAAGGGTAAATCTCCCTAGTTGACAGGGAGGACATAGTGAATACCTTAAAGAAAGAATAAAATTGAATATTGAAAGTACTACAAATAGATTTGAAAAGTACTAAGGTTGTATTTGGTGTTGTTGAAGAAGTGAAAGAAGAAAAGCTTTCGACAAGTTGTATTTCAAAAACCTATAAGTAGCATCAAGAAGATTGAAGACCCCGAAAGGTTTGTGTTTTTATATATATATATATATATATATATATATATTAAAGTTTATTGCTAATAGGGGTTGTGTTTGTATAGATAAATCTCTCCACAAGAAGGTTGAACACTTTGGAAGCATCCTTGGACAAATGTATATATCTGGTTTAGTTTATAAGGAGAGATGAAGCATCTAATGGCAATATGCTTGGGAGGACATCTAGTCGGCCTCTGTGTTGATGTCCAGATCCTGAAGAGGGAGGGTGCCATTGGTTATGGAGTTCCGACCTTGGATACACACCTAGATCCCTGGGTTGGTGATAGAGTTTAAAAGCCTGATGGTACCTAGAGTTGGCTAAAGCTTGGGTCCCCTTAGTCCCACCCAGATAGAATACTCTAGTCATGTATCTAGTCCATAGCATTGAGTGTGTTATAACTCTTCATAATTCATATCATTTTTACATCTTGTATATAGTAATTATGAATACCTCCCTAGTTAAGAGGGAGTGACGAAGAATGTAACTAGTGTCAATATTCGTAATTGTACTTGAGTCACAATGTAATACATTTGTCAAAAGAATTTATTATTATTATTAATTTGACTTATTAAAGCATGGATTTCATGCTTGGTTCAATGGTCAATAGGTCATGGCAACCTCCAACAAAAATTGAAAAGTCAGCATCTTCAAGATTGTCAAGTCGACCTCCTTAACAAGTCTACCAGTTGACCTCCAACAAGGTATTCAAGCTGGTCTGTTATTGGACACTCCAACGACTATATAAAGGAATTTATTTGACCAATTGAGGAAGGAAGTTTCATATGAAGTTCAAATAAGAGTGGAAGGTAATGTGAAGGTCATAAAGGGTGCTCTAAAAGCCACAAAATCATAATATTGGAGATGGATTGAAAGAGTCGAGAATGCCATCCAAGGATATAATTGCAGGGATCAAGAATAACAATTGTAGGCATAAAGAAGGTCGAGGGTTGCAAAAGAAAAGTAGGAAGGAGACTGAAGCTTACAAGAAGATAAGGAGATTGAATTAGGAGGTTGACTAGATGAGTGGAGGAAAATCTATGGCATGGTCTATCTCACCTTGATCTAATTCTACTAAAGGAAGAGTTTGACTGGGTGTTCCCCTATATAGGTGTTTTTCCCTGGTTGAGCGCCTACATCATGTGTTCCTTCTAATTTTTATTGTTTGGCATTTATCTTGATGGAAGAAGAATATAAATAAGTAAAATAAGAACTAATAAGTATATAAGAATATTCACAAGTAAATGTCAAGATCTAAGAAAAATATGATTCCCTTGATATTTCAACACAGTTGTGCACCTTTGAATGCATAAGTTGAAAGCATAAACTTGTTCCTGTCAAAATCACAATGACCAGAAGGGAGGAGGTTTCGAACCCTAACATGGGAACACCTGCAATAAACAAAGAACCAAACCTAGAAATTTAAACACAAAATTTAAGGTTGAACCGACACATAAAAAAATGATGTTTCACACAACCGTTACCTTGAGATGGCCTGGTGTCGAACTAGGAACTAGTGAGTTGCGACAATTACAAGAGAAAATTCAAAACCCCACAGTGTATAAGGAAGAAGTACAGATATGAAAAAATAGAGAGAGACTTGCTAACCTAATACCCAACTCAACATACCTTTTCTCGTGTGTCCCTATAACTAAGTGTTGCAGGGAGTTGCAATTCTTTGTCACTCTGGCTAGCCGCAACTTGGGTTGGGGGAAAAAAACATTAGTCGTAATGGGAAGGGAGTGACTGTTAGCAATACACTCAACAAAAACGAGATAATACCAAGCTTACCAATTGTAGCAGAATGAAACCCTATCTAGATGAGGGTTTTGGCGAGCAGAGATCTCTTAGCAGAAGGAATGGAGCAAATGACTGGCTAACCAAGACAGAAAACCAGGTAGTTACCCTAAACAGACAAGGAGTAAACTGAGTCGTTGGATCAAAGGTCGCGTTGATCGACGATGAAGAGAAAACCCTGGTGTGCCTCAGTATGAGTGTCAGAAGGTTGAAGATACTTGAGTAGGCTTGCATGGTGTTAGAGGCCTAGCTGACACCAACCCATGATTGGAAACCATGCCAAAAAACCTATTGCAAGTTTAAAAAATCTCATAAATTGAAACATCGAAAACAAAATTGTATCGACAAGCCAATCACACCTTAAAACATAATTGAATCATGTTTCATGTCAAAATAGTTCGAGGCATAATAAAAAAACCATCTTTTTCACCAAAAGTTAATAATAAGGATATATATATATATATATGAATTATTGTTGTTAATGCATGTTACAAATGGATATTAGAAAGGGATGAAGATACCTAAACAAGAGCACGTTGATAACATAGGAAAGATGTGATGGAAAGAAGTGGCACTAAGATAATCATGGTGAGTTATTTCATAAAGCACTTGAGATACCCTACAAATAAAATAAATATTGGTTTAGTGGTGTAGTTATTTGTTACTGTGTAAGTATTGAAGTTGATAGGATAGTATTTAATTTATTTGTTATTAATAATTTTAATGTTATATCTTTGCGTGTTTCTGATTTATAATTATTACTTTAAGTTAGATTTTTTATTATTATTAAAATATAATATAATATTTTATTTATTTATTTATAATTTTTTAAAATTTGCTTTTCACTTCAAACCAAAACTAAATTTAATAGTGTAAAAATGATACAATAAAATTAATTAAATAGGATAATTTTGGTTTTTTTTATTATTTTATTATGTGAAAAGATAAAAAGTTATATATATATATATATATATATATATATATATATATATATATATATATTATTATTATTATTATTATTATTATATTGTATTTTTATTTATGAATTAAGTATTATTATATTGAAGGTGTTTTTAAGGAGAAGGTTTATTGAGCGTTTTTGTTGTCTATCGATATCCAATTAAAATAAAATATTTATTGATTTTTTTCACTCGATTGATTATTGTCTCTATGTATTGATTATTGTTGTCTCCATATCTGTCTATATCTTACTTTGGACCTTTTTATTTGTGACTGGCATATTTCTCTACGTCACCGTAGGCATACTTGTTGCTCACACTGCGTTGTTCTGTTTTCCTACATGATAACTTACTTCAGACAAACATAGTTGCAAATTCACATGGCTCCTCTCTGGGTGGTTTTTAGTTTTACGAGTTCTTATTTTGAAAATGTAGGAGGTTTTTTCTTAATGTTTGGGAAATTCAAATTTATTAATTATAAGTAAAGTGTAGATCCAGTTAAAGAATTAACTACCTCGATTTGAAGTCGAAGTCATGGTTGTAATTACAAATAATTCATATATTGATATGCTACAGTGTCATGGTTGTAATTGAAAATACCCCGATTTGAAGTTGAAGTCATAGTTGTAATTACAAATAATTCATATATTGGTATGCTACAGTGTCATGGTTGTAATTGAAAATAATTTATAAAGTTATGTGTTACGATCACCGAAGCCTCCTGATCATGGATTTTCCTACTAAACTTGCATGATTTATGAAAAAAAAAGAGAGATTACTTATATTTATTTTATGAAAATAGTACATTTTGTAGTATATTATTTCTAAGAGTCTTTTTAATTAAACAAATCTCAAATTATTTTTTTTTATTTTTATTTTTAAATTGTCTACATTTTTTTAAGTCGATGAGGAAGATTAATTGTTGTATTGAGGCTTTTGTGATCCATATCAAGTTTAAGAGATTTTCTTTCGGGGTAAATCACATGATGTTTCATTTGTCGACGTGTTTCGAACCAACTAGTGTGGTTAATCGTCAAGACAAGTTGAATGAACAGATCAAGCTTAGCATGTTAAATAGAGCAGAACCTCCAACGACTATATTCAGGTAACAGCTATATTGATAATGGATAGATTTGACCGGTTAGTTGGGTCATGATAATAACAATTATTTAATTAGATAAGTTACCCCAGTTATTTATAAAAAGGACCCTTTTTATACCCTCACCATTATACAAATGTATTAAAAATAAAATAATAACCTAATTTAATTTAATAGTTAGTTAACAAAGTTATTACATCTAAAAACTAGAGTAACTAAAAGTTGGTTAAAAAGTCATTAGATATATAAATAATAGAGCAATATATAAACAACATGATATATTCTTATTAAAGTATTAGTTAAAGGGTTGTTTTATACCCTTATCAATTATGAACTAGATTAAATTTAAAATAATACTTATTTATCAAAGTTAAAAAATATGGAGTAATATAAGGGTAAGATAAAGAGTAATTTAAATTATAATAATGATATTATAAATCTATATTAAAATGAAATAATTTAAATTAATGGTAAGGGAATTAAATCTAAAAATTAGAGTCGTTAGTTATACGAATATATAGTTATACTTATTGAAAAGGGATTGTTTTAAAACCTTTATTTATAAATGAATTATTAAAAACAATCAATTACGAACTAGATTAAATTTAAAATAATACTTATTTATCAAAGTTAAATAGATATATAGCAATATAAGGGTATTGAAGAGTAATGATATTATAAATCTATATTAAAATACAATAATTTAAATTAATGGTAAGTGAATTAAATCTAAAAATTAGAGTCGTTAGTTATAGGAATATATAGTTATATTTATTGAAAAGGGACAGTTTTAAACACTTATAAATAAAATAATTAAAAATAAATTAATTCTAATTTAATATTTAATATATAAATATTAAAGTAATTTAATGGGAAGAAAGAAAACTCTAATAACTAAAATTTATTTTAAAAATTAAGGTTGATTTAAGGGTTAAAATTATCATAGATTAATTTCCAGATTATTTACTATGCCAACTAAATCAATCATAAAGAACAAAGACCACAAGAAACAGAAAACCAGGGGAAATTCTAAAAAGCAAAAAGAAAAAACCAGACAAAGGGAGGGGAAGACAGGAAGACAACGACTAGGAGGAGAGGGCTGGGACCCAGCAACTACTGATCTTCTAGCCATCCTCCCTATTGAGATTGTTCAGCCTTTTTTCAATCTCAAGCGCTTCCCTAAATTTTCGGTGATGGAATTGGGACACTCCAGCAATAACACTAGCCTCTTCGATGCAGACATGATGATTGGTTTTCTCCACATGCTCTGCTAACGCAGAAGACTTAGCCCTCCTATGCTTAAGGTCAGCTGCGTGCTCACTAATCCTTTGATTAATGGAGCGACCAGTCTCACCAATATAGGGGGTCCCACATGAACAAGGAATAATATAAACCCCTTTCATGTCCTTGGGGTCGATAGGATCCTTCACCGATCTTAGGGACTTACGAATGGTGTTGAGAGGTCTAAAGGTCGAGGGGACATTATGCTTCTTAAGAATCCTCGCAATCCTATCCGTGGTCCCCTGAATAAATGAAAGGTGGACACCAGGAATCCGCTCCTTCTTATCCCTTTTAGTGAATGAATTCTTAGCAGCTTTGAGGAAAGCCTTCTGTCCCAAGTGTCTACTATAACCATTCTCAACAAAGATTAATGTTGTTTAGATTTTTCAACTATTTAGATTGTCCAACGCTAAACAAACGGTTATTTTAACAAATAACCAAAATTTCCCTCATTTTGGAATCAAGTGGTTTTAATCAATCAATTTAATTTAAAATAAAATGTATTTATTTATTTAAAATATTAATAAAATTACTATTAAATAGTTGACTAGGATTTTCAATATTTTATTATATTACTTTTTAATAAAATATATAATTTATTTATTATAATTATTTTATAAATCTTCATGGTTATTAATTATACACATAAGCGTCTAGAGGCAAAAGAGTAAAGAAGATCATAGGGGCATTGGCGCTTCATGGTTGCTTAGGGTTTCTGGCAAACTCTACAGCGACGGAATCACTCTACACAACACCAGACTACAACAACTCAACCTCTCTGGTGACAACATTATTCAGCAAATAGGCCCATTGATATGGATTCCCTTCTGGGGGGACTCGAAGCCTCCCCCCAATGACAACAGCGAGATTTGGACTCCCAATGTGATTGTAAGGGCTTCTGATATGGCTCAGACTGACATCACTGCAAAGCAGACTGACCTAGCAGATCAAGGAAAACAAAAATCACCACAGGATACGGAGGCAACGCCTCAGACTCAGCAGCAAGATTCTACATTGAATAGAGAGATCCCCAAAGCGACCTCTGCCACTTGCAAACCTATTGCAGCAGAGTGACCCAAGATAGAATTACCTGGTCACCAGATCAATACCCAAATCCAGTTTATGAAGGACCACACTCTCATAGGGAAATTTATCGGCTTCTGGCCGATGGAGAAAGCCCTGCAGGGATGGATTGCGGCCAAATGGAAACCTAAAGGACATGTCACCCTGCAGCTCGGACCAAAAGGTTTCTTTACGGCTATCTTCAACTGCATAGAAGACCGTAACAGAGTCCTAGACAACGGCCCCTACTTCTTCAACTCCACGAGCCTGTATCTAAGAGACTGGATCGAAAGATTCAACCCAGACAAAGAGAATTTCAGTTGGGCGCCGGTCTAGATCCGAATGTATTCCCTTCCATTGGATTACTGGGATGAAGAATCGCTAAAAGACATAGGAAATGGTCTAGGAGAATTCATAAAGATAGCCGAAGAAACGAAACTTAGACGGTACACCTCTTATGCTCGCATCTGTGTCTACATGCACCTAGACAAAGCACTCCCGGACTCGGTAAGTCTATATCATGATGATTTTGAATGGATTCAGCCTATAGATTATGAACATGTTCCATTCAGATGCAGAAAATGTCATGCCCATGGTCATCTTTTCCGTGATTGCCCCCTAAATGCAACCCCCAAAACCAATGCCACCTCAGAAAAACCTGATTCGGAAGGATTTACCAAAGTCAATAACCGGAAAAAGCACCACAAAAAAGCCTGCCTCGGGCTTTAGAAATCCCACAGCCAACTCCTCCATACCCTCTACCAGCAATAGCTTTGATATCTTGGCACAACTAGCATTGAATGACTCTGAGCCCCCCAACCATACTACTGATATACCCAAGCTATCTTCGGTAATCCAACCCTCAGACACAAGGAATGCACTGAAGCCACCTCACGCCACTGTAAGCCCAACATCCAATCCCAATAAGGAATCTGAATGGAGGTCTAATGGAATGGAAATTGATATCTTTCTCCAAGAACCAATCCATTCAAATGACTTCGTAGTGGGAAGCAGTGAGCCCAAACATATGGAAGAGGAGCCTGAAAGTATTAACATTGGGGATCTGGACATATTCAGCCTTGAGCAAGCATGTAGGAAGAAAGAGTCTGATAAAATCGCGGATAGACAACTAGAGAGTTTGGAGGTAATCCTTTCTAGAGCACATCAGCAGTGAACTTTAGGGATCCAATCGGGTAGTCAATGGGATGGGAAAAACCTTCCTAAAGATACCAAGAAAAAAGGGAGAAAGATAGATCTACAAAGAACCATCATCATTAGGGAAATGTTGGTGGAGTCAGGGAGATATTCCAACTTAACGAAGTATTACAGGCTGCTACCCAATATTGAACCATGAAACTCACATCATGGAATTTAAGAGGGTTAAACAACCCTGTGAAGTACAGAATGCTAAAAAACATGATACAGCAGGAGCAACCTCAAATATTCTTCATGAAGGAAACAAAATGTAACAGTAATACACTTGGCACCATTCTCTCAAAAGCCTGGCTAGGAAGCCATTCAGTAGCAGTGGATGCCTCAGGAGCTTCAGCGGGGACTTGCAATAGCATGGGATACACAGGCTATTTCGCTCACTGACATCCATGCGACTCATAATCTCATTCAAGCCAATTTTCATATCATAGGGACCAATGCTCACAAACATCTCACCAATGTCTATTTCCCCCAGGATGCCACGAACAAATTGGCATTGCTGAACACGATAGCATCGCTCAACTCTACCAGATTCCATCCTCTTTGGATTACAGGTGGCGACTTTAATATGATTACTAAACTTGAGGAAAAGAATGGAGGTCGAGTCAGATTATACATTGAAAGTAGCCACTTCAAGGATTTTATACAAAATAACTGGCTCATTGATCTGCCCTTTAACAATGGAATGTATACTTGGAACAATAGAAGATCAGGTTCGCAGCAAATTGCCTCCCGGTTGGATCGTTTCTTGTTATCTGACAATGCCATTCATTTAGGAGGAGCCTTTAGTGCCTAAATATTGCCTTTATCCGGATCAAACCATTGGCCCATATCTCTTCAATGACAAAGACTTGGCAACTCCACACGGAGACCCTTTCGTTTTGAGGCATTTTGGCTTACACATCCAGAATTCAACAACCTGGTCCTCTCAGTCTAAAAAAGCTTCACTCCCCCTGAAGGAACAAAAATGTATCAATTTCAACAACGGCTCAAATATCTCAAAATGCACATCAAGCAGTGGAATCAAATGACCTTTGGAAATATCTTTCAAGCCCAAAAATCTCTAACACAAGAAATGATGGACCTTCAGCAGAAAATAATTAATGAAGGAAGAACAGAAGCACTGGTGGAAAAGGAACAAAACCTTCAAAATCAGTTGGATGAAAGAAGAAAGCAAGAAGAGATCCTCTGGAAGCAAAAATCCAGAGTAATATGGCTAAAAGAGGGAGAGCGGAATACGAAATTCTTTCACCACACCACCATACAAAGAAGAATGCACAACAACATTACACAAATTTAGAATCAGCAAGGAGAAAGGTTGGAAGAACATGATGATATCGAAATAGAGCTCCTCAAGCATTTCAAAAACGTTCATAAGGAACCACAAATCAACAGACAACCAACTATAGAACGGATTCTCCAACACATCCCTAAAATCATAACGAAAGAACATAATTAATTACTCCTTCTCCCGGTTACTCTACAGGAAGTTGAATCAGCAATGAATCAGTTTAAGGAGGGTAAAGCTCCTGGACCAGATGGTTTTACCTCCAAATTCTTTCATAAGTTCTGGGATCTCATCAAAGTGGACGTATGGCAGGTTGTGGAAGAATCTAGGACTTTTCATAGGTTGCTTCCATCTCTAAATGCCACCTTTATTGCACTCATTCCTAAAGAAGAGCATTCTATTAATCCGGACAAATTTAGGCCAATATCTCTCTGTAATGTTATCTAAAAAGTCATCTCCAAAGTCATCACTTCCCGTCTGAAACCACTTCTTCCCTTGCTCATATCGCCAGAACAATCAGGATACGTAGAAGGATGGAAAATCATTGACGGCATCATCCTCACCCATGAGATCATTCATTCACTAAAGCACAACAAAAAAGCAGGTATGCTTCTCAAAATTGATCTCTCTAAAGCTTTTGACAAGTTAAGTTGGATCTACATTCAAAAAATGCTTACAGCCTTTGGATTCTCTCCTCCATGGGTCAGATGGGTAATGAATCTTGTCTCCTCTACTTTTTTCTCCATATTGGTAAATGGCATTCCTTCTCATCCTTTCCACCCCTCTAGAGGCATTCGTCAAGGAGATCCCCTCTTTACCTTCCATTTTGTGCTAATGGCTGAAGGATTAGGTCGTATAATCAAGAATGCTCTTCAAACTCAACAGCTTAGAGGTATTTTAGTCCATGACTCCCCAGCTATCACTCATCAACAATTTGTGGATGACAACATGTTGTTTGGGCACCCTTCAGTTCAAGAAGCATTAATGTTTAAATCCCTGCTTGATGACTATTCAGAAGCATCTGGAGCCAGCATTAACACTGCAAAATCCCAAATTTTCTTTTTTCACACTCCCTCCACTACTCAATCCTCTATAACCTGCATTCTTGGATTCTCTGTAGCTTCTCTACCCTCAAAGTATCTAGGCACCCCTTTGACTGATTCAGCACTAAAACATGCCTCATGGCAATTGCTCCTCGAAAAACTTGAAGCCCGCCTTTCCTCCTGGACCTACAGAGCCCTCAATATGGCTAGTCGGCTGGTGCTGGTTAAAGTCATTTTACAATCGATGCCTTTATATCTTTTCTCTGTTCTAGCGGCACCAAAATGGGTGCTTAAGAGGATCAAAAATTTACAACGTAACTTTCTATGGGGATCCTCAGGCCAAAATCGTAAATGGGCATTGGTCAAATGGACAACAATTTGCCTTCCAAAAAAATATGGAGGTACGGGTCTCCGAGATCCTCAACACAGCAATGCAGTTATGGGAGCAAGGATATGGTGGAAATGGATCTCAGCTCCACACACACCGTGGGATATACTTTGGACTACCATATATGAAAATAATAGACCACCAGAAGATTTATTCAGACTTCTGTCCACTAAAAAGGGCTCCTTAATATGGAATACAACCAGACAGCATAGCGACATGATTCAGAAGCACAGTTTCTGGGAAATCAGAGATGGCAACAACGCTCATTTCTGGGCTGACTCTTGGCAACAAAGACCCAGGCTAAGCAATTTGTTCAGACCTCCAAAAATAGATGATTGGGTCACGCAACAGAAGGAAAAAGTCAATCAGCATTGGATTCTAGCCCTCACCAGGGATATAGACAATGGCTAAAAGCGGCACAAATTATCAGACAAGGAATAGAGCAAATCCATAATGTGATTGATACAGAACTCACGAACAGGAAAATTAGATTCTCAGACAAGAAGGATATTTTGAGATGGGGGTACACACCATGTGGGATTTTTACCACTAAGGAGGTGTACAACCTTTTGATTAGCAATCAGGATTCCAAAAACCCTCTTTGGGACAAATTCTGGTCTCCCGGAATTTGGCCCAATATTTCGACGTTTCTTTGGCTACTATGTCAAAAAAGGATACTCACCTGGGACAATCTAAGGAAAAAAAAGTGTCCATGGGCCCTTAAGATGTCCCAATTGCAACCAACAGGAAGAGACCATACAACATCTTATGGACTCGTGCCATTTAGCCAACAAACTATGGGAAAAAACCAGCTTTAGATGTCAAAAAAGATGCAGAGTAACAGGGGATATTACAAACACCATCCGTAACTGGGCAATCGATCCTTATAAGATTGGGTTGCTAAACCTCCGTGGAAAATTATTCCAGGCCTTCTCATCAAACAGACGCATTTTTAAGAATCAATGTACACCTCTAGATAACATCTGGAGTAATTTCTGCAACAATCTTTAGGAAACCTTGGCGCTTCAAAAGTGGCATGAAGATGACTTTCCTACCCTTCCTCAAGAGCAGAACATTTGGGAGAATTGGCATCTTTGGATTACCCAAACACATGAGAACCCCAGCAACTCTTCTCAAAATCCCAAAGCACTAAGCAAATGGCAGCCCCCTTCCCAAGGAATGATATAATTAAATTTTGATAGAGCCTCCAAAGGAAACTCAGGCATGGAAGGTTATGGAGGCATCTTCAACGATCATGGAGGCAAACCACTCCTGCTCTTCCTTGGCTCAATAGGATGGGACACGAACAATTTAGCTGAACTAGAAGGACTGTGGCAGGGACTTTGCTTAGCTCAGCAGCATGGATTCTTTCCTATTGTAATTGAAGGAGACTCACAAATCCTTATCAACATGGCTAATCAAATTCTTCAAGGGACACTTGCTCACAAAGTAGCTTGTAGCTGGAGATTAGCAACTCGTTTAGAGCTCATAGAACAATGGATCTTAACCAATAGAGCAATCACATTCAAACATGTCAAAAGGGAAGGCAATAAAGTGGTAGATCTCCTGGCAAATCTAGGGGTGGAAAGTGATCGAGTTTTAAACTCAAGCTCGCTTGACATTTTAAATGATAACTCTCATTTACAGGAATGCACTAATCTGGTGTAGAATGATGCAGAAACCTTGGATGTGGGTGTTTAGGCACGCTGGTACTATGCAGCGACCTTGGGTTGGCAAGTGGCAAGGCCACCTGGCCACCCACACTTCCACCCAGAAGGTCACCGCCGAAATTAATGGCATATTAATGCACTACACAAGTTGAGGCTTCATCAATATGGTTTTTAAGATGGCCTCTTCAGGCTTTCTTCCCCCTGCTCTGCCTCCTCTGAACTGTAATTGTCTCCTTGTTGCTGCAAAGTCGAGCTCGCGCACGACAACGACGAGACGCTGCCAAATTTTGTGTTGTATTGAGATGGTGGATGGTGCACATTTCTCGCAGAGTCTTCTATGCTGCCTATGGACTGGTTCTCCTATCTTGAATCTCGGCTCTAAACTGCCGATTGCAGGTCCTTCCGTTCCCATTGACCACTCATTCTTTGGCACTGCTCCTTCTCATCCTCATTTGCTCAATTTTGTCTAGGTGAGCATGCCTCGTCTGCATCATTGAATGCGCTGTAGGAGGGGAAGTAGCAGAGGAAGAACAATTCGCCTCCCCCCTCCTTGTCCCTCTCTGACTCGTCCCTCTCTGACTCATCCTCCCCTTCGACGGCTCATTCCTCTGGACGATACCCAGCCACTCACAATGGTCGGGGGCGGGCTCAGACTGCAGGTCCTCAACCTGTTGACGCTACTCCCTAGCCTCCTGCTGCCTCCGTATCATCTCTACAACCCAGTCATTCTGCACAATTTCAATTTCACTGCACGCTGGAACGTCCCTGCATAGTAGCGACTATCTTGGTGGCATTTAGAGAGGAGCCACAAAACTCTGAATACCCAGCCTACAATACTTAGGCACAGACCACCACCAACAAGAGAAAAGCCCCTGGAAGCAGCTCAGGGATGCACAGAAGTAGCAAAGCAGCTTAGGGACGCACAGAAGCAGCTCAGGGACACACCAATCAGGCCGCTACAAGAACATGGAAGGAACTTTGAGAGATAAATAGGATGCAGAAGATGACATGGAGGCGTACACATGTCTAATAGTGGAAGAGCCTCCTCCTCCTAACGACACCTAGATGGTCAAAGTTTTCAGGTTCTGGGTTCCTAACACCAAATACTATGGGTCTATTCTGGTGTTTTTTATGCAATGTTGTTAATTTTGATGATTGTTCAAAAAACTGTTCCACTTTGGCACTACAAGTTGTTACCCCTACGTGGGCAGCAAACTCTTATAGTTTTAGACTGGTTTCCCTGGTGCGGGCAGTCTCTTTTCAGTCTTTTGTTGTTAATCATGGCATAATTTGGGACTTTCTCTGCAGAGGTTTGTGCCTCCTTGTACCACTTTTGTTACATTAATAGAATTAGTAAAATTTAGAAAAAAAATAAAATTATACATATAATTTTCATTATTAAAAAATAAAAGTTGATCATGTTAATGGTTGATGTAGCCCAAACTAAGTGATCACTGGTGATTTTGATGCATTAGATACGTGTGAGTAGCAATTTCTCAGACCAAAAAATTAAACTCGTAGTCATATCATATCAAAATTCGCACAACTTAACAAACAAACAAACAAAATAAACAGTTGATAATATATATCTTCCAAATTAAATTAAATTAAATTGCTCAAAAATTAAAATTTTGATTTAAAAAATAATTTCAATAAAAAAAAATGAAAATTTTAAAATGCAAGTATTTTAATTAGATAAAGATATGTTCATACCTAATAGATGTATAATTCATTTTTTAATGTATAATTTTTCCACTTCTTAATACATAATTATAGACATTAAGACAAATCCACCAAGTTATTATGAATAATAACATCTACATTGAGGAGGCCTAAGTCGTTGCTAGGGTTAAGTCATTTCCATCATCCTAGATTGAGGG
Source organism: Pinus tabuliformis (assembly GCA_031772625.1). Lineage (NCBI taxonomy): Eukaryota > Viridiplantae > Streptophyta > Pinopsida > Pinales > Pinaceae > Pinus > Pinus tabuliformis. Next base: position 744,276,406 of record CM062816.1, on the reverse strand, counting down.
AAGCCATAAAAATGGAAAAAATACCCAATAATTTGAATAGAGACGATGGTTGGATTATTAGTAGAAGTTGGGTCCCTATCCTCTCCTCCTAGTTGTTTAGGTTTCTTTCTGGGATTTGTTTTGTTTATTTATTTATCTATGTAAGTATTGGTGTCCTTTTTATAGTATTTGTTGTTGGTTTATTCTTCTTTAGAATCTATATTCTTGATGCTTCATGTTTTCTTGAGAATTTTATCATCCTATTCGTTCTTAACTCTTTTTAGTATTTTTCTTATTTGTTGAATGGGCCTCATCCCCGTATTTTATTGTTGACCCTATTTTATTTATTGATTACTTTTCGTTAGAGTTTATATTCTTGATGTTTCATGTTTTCTTAATCATTTTATCATCATATTCGTTCTTAACTCTTTTTAGTATTTTTCTTATTTGTTTAATGGGCCTCAGCGCCGTATTTCATTGTTGACCCTGTTTTATTTATTGATTACTTTTCTTTATATATATATATATATATATATATATATATATATATATATATATATACTTGTGTATATTTTTGTTTTATTTTATTTATTTTCCATTAATTATTTCTATTTTAGTTTATTTTATTTCCATTAATTAATTTTATTTATTAAATGATCTTGTCTCCATTAATGTCTTCTCCTTTTTATAATTATTAACTTCTATCCTTGCTTGCAGTATGACTTTGACTTTGACTTTTTTTATTTTTATTCTTGTTAGTTATTTTTTTCGTAATAATTTTTTTTAATAATATTTGATTTTAATAAACTAATTTAAATATTATTTTTCAAAAACTAGTCGTTTAATATAGTCGTTACTTGTTAATATTTGTTTTTAATAAATCAATAAAATATTATGATAATTTAAATATTATTTTTCAAAAGCTAGCCATTTAATATAGTTGTTAATTAATAATATTTGTTTTTAATATATTAATAAATTAACATCATAATTTAAATATTATTGTTCAAATATAGCCGTCACTTGAAATTATGGTCTCTACATTGCTCTCTATTCAAACCTTTGCCATGGTCTGCCTCTTCATCTTATCGTGATGATGAATCACACTTGTTGGTTCGAAACACGTTAAACCACACTTGTTGGTTCAAAACGCGTTAGCAAAAAATTTCTCCTATGTGATTTCTACCTAAAGAATTTTCTTAATTCATTATGGATCCCAAAACCCTGAATTCAGAAAATAATATGGACAAATAGTTTAGCACGTGTATATATATATATATATATATATATTTCCAAATTAATTGATAGGTATTTATGAAATTTAAAAATATATATATATAATTAATAGATATAAATATTAAAGCATATGGACAAAGACATATATATATATAAACTAATAAACGAAATGACATTTTTTTTTGTGAGAAATAATAATAAGATTGTGACTTTTTAATATTGAAGTAATGAAGCATAGAATAGAAATAAATAAATAGCGTAAGGTTCGATATCATTAAGTTTTACATACTTTTTACTTTCCTTGCTATTAAAATCTTTCCATTTTCATTTTGTTAAGCTTTTTACACTACTCACACACATATTTGGGAATTGTTCTCACATCCATGTGTAAAAGTTTAATATTGTTAATAGCCACATTTTCAGTGCAATCAATAACCCATATGTACATGTTTAATGTTGTATAGATAAATATATACAATGAATTTTAATTTGAAATTATGAATATTTATGGCTCATAATAATGTAAGTTTGACAAACACATATTTTCAAACTACAATTTACAATAATTATTCTTACTCTTTTTAACATGATTGTCATATTTTTTAATTTCACCTTTTATTTTGGTTTTTTAATTAGTTTTTGCTCCTTCTCTTTTTTATTAGACATTGGTTAAAAATAATAAAAATCATATAAATTCAAATTATATTTTATGGTTATTTTTATTATTTTAATCATTTCAAATCAAATTAAATAAGAATACATATTCACGTTGTCTACTTAATAAACAAAATGGTCAGACATTTTCTATGGTCAATTTTGTCCAAAATTCTGGAGATTTTTAAGAATCATATATTGTAATATTAAGTTGCTTAATTTGCAAAGTTGAGTGTCTCATGGTTTTTTAGGGTGTTGAATCCATTTATGCATTCAAAAGTGCATTTGAAATAATAAGAAATCATAATCTTGTTCAAAGGGCGTTGAATCCATTTATGCATTCAAAAGTGCATTTGAAATAATAATAAATCACAATCTTGCTCAAAGGGTGTTGAATCCATTTATGCATTCAAAAGTGCATTTGAAATAATAAGAAATCACAATCTTGCTCAAAATTATATTGCAAAATTCCCGCAAAAAAATATTCCGTGTATTAGTTAGACTATGTCATATAAGTTAAAATTCATATGAATCATGCAACTTCAAATTATATTTTATGATCTTTTTCTATTGTTCTAATAAATTGCAAATAAAATTAAATGAAAATAATAGTGAGTATTCTCATTCTTTTAATATGATTATCATTTTCTTTTAGCTTTATTTTTCTCTCTATTAAGTCACTCTGTGATATGAAGGTCACCGGTTTGAGACTCCACAGGCAAAAATCTAGCCATATTAAGGGCTTGTGTGGTTCAGGTCGGGTGTAATCCTTGAGTGATTTTGATGGCTTAGATGCCTCTTGGTTGCACTTTCTCAAGCAAAAGGTTAAGTTTGTAAAGGCTGAGATGTCTCTTGGCCTTGATTTCTCAAACCAAAGGTTAAGCTTGTAAAGTACAAGGGGTATTGTGTGCATTGTTAAGGCAATCCTAGATGTTAAGTCATATGTTCAATTCCCAACCCTATTTGGGTGTTATTCTCAACATGACCATGATGTAGCCTCACCTTACAAAAAAACATTTTTTTCTTTCTTTATTTTATGTAATTTATTAAATGTTTATTGTATATTTCATTTACTAGAGATTAATTGAATATTATAGGAATCATACAACTTCAAATTATATCGTTTCATTCATTGAATGAAAATAATAATTAATATTCTTAGTTTTTTACTATTATTATCATTTTTTAAATTCTTCATTTTTTATCTTTATTTTATCTAATTTATTAAATGCTCATCTTCTATTTCATTTATCAAACATCAGATAAAAGTGGTAGAAATCATACAACATCAAATTATATTGTTTTATTCACTGGCCCATGGCCCATGAATGACCATGTGTTATACGTTTAAATGATTAAAATAACACGATTTGTGTATGGGGATCCTTAATTTTGTGGCTATTTTATGGAAATTTATTATTTGAAGAAAGCACATGGCTTGTTGGGAGAGTGATCTGTTGGAAATAATACTGAGAGGGGGGGGGGGGGGGGGGTGAACCCATACTTAGATACATATACGCAACTTCAGTTAATGGAACCCGCGTGTATACGCAACTGTGTCTAATGCAACTAGCGTATATCCAGAATATTTATGATTCAGTTAATCCATTAAATTTTGACCTTTAGTTAGTGCATCAGAACTTCATTAACCATATGAGTAGTAAGCAGGTGCAGTAAAATAGAACAGATCATCACACACAAGAAGCACACATGAACACCATAATATAAGGTGGAAACCCAATGTGGGTGAAAACCACCTGCTGCAAGTCATCTCTATATTCTTTTAATAAGAAACTTCATTTTACAATATTTTTGTATTGGTGGAGTCTTATACCAGTACACAGGCTTCTACCTGTAGAAGGTTACAACCTTCTCTTGTTCTCCAAACTCTCCTGGATGGGAGCTACAACCCCCTTAGCTCTTGTACTAGTTGATCCTATTATGTAGGTGCCTGCCTACTAAATGCTCCTATCTTCACTTGTTCTCTAGCTGCTACTGGAAGGGAGCTACTACCCCCTTTGCTCTTGTACTAGCTGATGTACTAGTACGTAGGCGTCGGCCTACAATCTCCTTTCACCCTCCAGGGACCACATTTCATACATTTTCAGACTGGATACTCCTAAAGCACAACACTATAATCTGAAGGCCATGTTTCATCAAATTTTCATACTAGACCCATAAATATCATTGAAGCACAAAACAATCAATACTAGCATCATCAATTTCTGAATCACTGAAACACTAAAACCCTGTCAACAACACAGTCACCAGAACATAGAGCAGAACACTGAACTCTGCAACAATATTTAGAATCATGCATCAGAGTGCATACGCTACTTGGAAGTGTTGAACCAACGTGTATACGCAACATCACCAAGGTGAACCAGCGTATATGTCATCAATTGCTTACTTATAACTTGATGCACTTCTTGTCTTCAGACATATCCAGATTATTACATATACAAGGATAATATGTGTGTTAACACCCAAATCTAGTCCATCAGATCACATAAATATGAGTCATTATGATCCTGATACAATATTAGTTCTCATCCATCAAATATTGAAGCTAAACACAATCAACCAAACAGGATATGCAGAATACTGACACCTTTAAACTGTCATCAGAACTCATCAACAACCAAAACCACCTATAACTTCAAACATCATAGCTCAAATGGTATACGCTACTACAATGAACCAAACCCGCGTACATACGCGCTTACACCAAAGCCAACCCGCGTACAGATCTATAAATATTCAATCATGACTTGCAACGAAAACTTAAGTTATACCCAGTTCAGATCATTACATGTGTTAGTATACAGATCTAGAATAAACATAATCAATCATATAGAGATAGTTCATTTCAAACCATTTGATCCCGATCTATCCTTAGATCTTGTTCTCCATCAATCGGTGAGATCCCTCCTTAGCTCAGATCAAGCAATGCATCATCAACCCATAACCTACATACTGGATCTCATACTTCATCAGATATTCAAGATTTTTTCGATGCACTTGCCTAATGATCTTCTTCTCCTTTTATAGTCTTAGGCCTTGCTCAATACCATAGTCCAAAACCATAAAAAACCAATATCATGGACCCAATACTTGGGATCAACACATCTGACGAGATACTATGGTCCAAAACCATAGGTTCAAATACCAAGGACTAACTACCATGGACCAGAAGTAAGTTCTGCAACATATACGTGCTTTTCCTTGCATGAAAGTACGTGTATACGCATACGCACCTTTGTAACGTCTAACCCGCGTGTATACACGGCTCAGTCACGATGAACCTGCGTATATATATTTTCTCTTCATTCTTGTAGTCTGGTCATCAAATCCTTGCTGCTGACCTGCTGCACTATGATATGTCATCTGTGTGATTTGCCATCAAGGACAACACTTGTCTCATAATGCCAACAATATCCCCCTTTGGACTTAATGGCAAAGCTAACTTGTCACACTTAGAACTATCATCTGATTCCTTTGAGTTGTCCTGCATCCCATGCATTCAGTCACATCTGATATCTCTTTTGAAGATTCATCTAGTTATAACTAAGTGAGATGTTCTTCTATGAGTGGGTTGCCATCAAGTACAACACATGCATCATAATGCCAACAATCTCCCCCTTTGGACTTGATGGAAACAACACCAAATCACTCTCCCCCTTTGACATCAAGGGCAAAGGGCGGACCAAGATATTCACTTTCTTTGATAAACATCCCGCTGACCATACTCCCCCTGAGTACCTGCTGAAATTTCTGAATGAGCTCCCCCTTTGTATATGCCAAGGTGTACTAATCTGTCCATGCTCCCTTTGAGTACATGCTGAAGTCTTTGCTCTGCTAAAGTGTGTTGTTCATGCTCCCCCTGACTGTAAGCAAGGTCTGCAAAAAGATGTTCTACAGGAAAGAACATGACTCTATCATAAATGACCTTCCTATCACCAAAGACTCATACATACATCCATCTCCCATCCTAGTGGGGATATACCAATATTAATTCATCCACCCAACCAAGTGGGGATACATGATAAAACAAGAACATTACATCATCCATCCCAGGCATAGTGGGGAAACCAACATAGGCCGTTACATGACCTTGATATGACTGAAATATTTCATCATCCTTCTTATGCATAAAGGGGTTACAAATTACATCATGTGACCAGAAGAGATTTCATCAAATGACTACAATAGATAGAGACACACTATTACATCATGAGTCTTGATATGACCTTTGCATGAGACCAAACATCTAGATAAGACCATGATAGTCATCATACACAATGTATGATCTGCTCTATAAGCATCTGTCAACAACATCTAGACCATCAATCATTTTCTCCCTCTGTACCTGTTCCATCTGTGCCAGATGGTTTCTGTCAGGCCCATATCAGACTCTTCTCATTCTGAGTTTGGCCCACTGATTTCCTTCAAATTAACATATACGCGTCTGTATCCACAGAAACAAGCGTATATACGTGGATACTCCTTATTAAACTCGCGTACAACCATTTCCAGATCAGCAACCTGTAAATGTCCTATGACAAGATATGTCTGCATATAGATATCAATTCATCATCATAAAATCATTCACATTATATCATATGTGTAAAACACCATAGCCATCTTATCAACAGGATCATCCATGTATCATCACTTGGGAATATCTGCATCAATCAACATATGTAAGTATCAACCTATCAACATATAGGTAAGAACTCATCATCATCATGTCTCCAACAATGCAACTTTGGGTAATCATTCATGTATCTAGCACTATGTATCTTGAGCTCAAGATCTTTTGTCAAGGATTTATATGAGCACCAAGAATTATAGGAATCTTGCATCATAACTGTATTATATGATCTTTATGCATATGACGACAGTAGCATATGAGAGACTCATCATCAAGTAATGAAGTTGTGTATTCAAGCTTTGTACTTCTCCTTATCCTTATGAATATCACCATGTAAGCATCATATATGCACCATCTAAGAATCAATCCACAAATATGATCTACACATCAACTATGTAACCCCAAGAATCATATGAGATTTTATCATGGACAACTCATAACCACATCATAGCAAGATATAACATTTAGCCATATAAGCATCATCACCAAGGACTATTAACCATAATGCCAACAATGCATTATTAAAGGCATATGCTCCCCCTCAACCTGTGCCATCTGTTTACTTGTTAGATCTGATCATGCATATATCAGTAATAAGCATCAAGACGTCATCATCATTAAGTTAGGATCAAAACACTTCTAAACATCTTACAAGTATCAAGACATTTCCACACATCCTCAGCAGACTGTAACTATTGATCAATAGAGCAAATAATGGACTGAGTCATATCAGACCCTTTTGCTGAGCCTATCCCCACTGCTTTTCCTCAGACTGACATATACGCGACTGTGCAATGTCTAACTCGTGTATATACACGACTTCCCTTTATGAAATTTGCGTATGAGATTTAGGACACTGAAGTTTTACACTTTCAGCTCCCCCTGAGTTTGTTATGTCTGTGCTGTGCAGTGTCTGAGTATATTATGTTGTGCCACATTTTTCTGACTGTACTTCCTTCTTCTTCCATATCTTCATGTGTGATGATGTTTTCTCCTTTTGGTGTGGTGCCCGAACCTTCTTCCTGCATTCCTTTGCTATATGTCCAAGCTTGTTACATGCATAACATCTCATTTGTTTCATATTCCTCCTGTAGCAATCAACAACTTTGTGACCAAACATATTGCAAGAAAAACAATATCCCTGAAAATACCTGGAATCTGATGATCTTTCTGTGTGATGATCTTCAACCATTCTTCTTTTACATCTAGCTGCAACATGTCCAAGATTATAACATTCAGCATTATGCATTGGAGAAGTAAAATATTTCCTTTGAAGAATTTCTTTCCTTGGTTGTTGATGGGGTTTTCTTCTCATCTCTTCGTTGTGCATTTCAGATTTCTCATTAGAGTTTCTTGCCTCTCCTTGTGAGCTAGATTCACTTTCAGTGGATTCATAAAAACCAAGACTAGTTTTGATAGCAGGAGACCTTTGACTACTAAGAATATCATCCAAGATCTTAGTACTATCGTGAAATTGTAAGAGCTTATCCTTTTCTTCTAATTTATCATTTAGAATATTTACCTCAACTTGAAGATGCTCTTCCTTTTCACGATAATGCTTCTTCATGTCTTCTTCAGTTTTCCTTCTTTCTTCCAACTGATGCCTCAATTCAAGAACTTCGTTTTCTTGTTTTTGGAGTAGATCTTTATTCTGCTTCTTTGATTCTTCAAGATCTTCCTTTAGTGAGCGGATCATAGCTTCAAGCCTTTCATAATAACTGGATCTATCTCTGAGTTTCTTGATGATTGAGCTCCTTTCATTGACTTCATTTCTTAATGATGCCACTTCATCCTGCAACTTTTGATATTGGTCTTCCTTGTTCTTGAATAACTTCCTTACCTTGTTTCCTTCCTCTAGTTGAGCTTTTAGTTTGGTAGCTTCTTCTTTGAAAGCACATTCCCTTTTGTTCAATAGATCTTGTTGATCTCTAATTTTGTCTGTAAGCCTTTTAAATTCTGCCTCTGTTTGATATCTTTCTTGCTCACCCATAAGTGCAAATTCAGTTGTTTCACTATCACATTTATCATCTTTAAGAGGATAAATAGATGTATCACCAGAGGATAACAAATTCATACCTGATAGATCTTGTTCATCTTCATTCTAAAGTGATTTTGAATTTGATGTGCTCCTTCCACATGTTCCCCAATCAATACAGCCACTGTCATAGATCTTCTGAGATGTCTTCTTCTTCTTAGGTGCTTTCTTCTTAAGCTTCTTTCCCATAGTTCCACGGATCTCCTTCAAGCGATCAAGCTTTTACGAAAGGACCTGCTCTGATACCAATTGTTGGAAATAATACTGAGAGGGGGGGGGGGGGGTGAATCAGTATTATCAAATCAATAATACTTTTTCATTTCCATACTTAGATACATATACGCTACTTCAGTTAATGGAACCCGCGTGTATACGCAACTGTGTCTAATGCAACTAGCGTATATCCAGAATACTTATGATTCAGTTAATCCATTAAATGTTGATCTTTAGTTAGTGCATCAGAACTTCATTAACCATATGAACAGTAAGTAGGTGCAGTAAAACATAATAGATCATCACACACAAGAAGCACACATGAACACCATAATATAAGGTGGAAACCCAATGTGGGTGAAAACCACTTGCTGCAAGTCATCTCTATCTTCTTTTAATAAGAAACTTCATTTTACAATATTTCTGTACTGGTGCAGTGTTATACCAGTACACAGGCTTCTACCTGCAGAAGGCTACAACCTCCTCTTGTTCTCCAGAATCTCCTGGATGGGAGCTACAACCCCCTTAGCTCTTGTACTAGCTGATCCTAGTACGTAGGTGCCTGCCTACTGAATGCTCCAATCTTCACTTATTCTCTAGCTGCTACTGGAAGGGAGCTACTACCCCCTTTGCTCTTGTACTAGCTGGTGTACTAGTACGTAGGCGTCGGCCTACAATCTCCTTTCACCCTCGAGGGACCACATTTCATACATTTTCAGACTGGATACTCCTGAAGCACAACGCTATAATCTGAAGGCCACGTTTCATCAAATTTTCATACTGGACCCATAAATATCATTGAAGCACAAAACAATTAATACTAGCATCATCAATTTCTGAAACACTGAGACCCTGTCAACAACACAGTCACCAGAACATAGAGCAGAACACTGAACTCTGCAAAAATATTCAGAATCATGCATCAGAGTGCATACGCTCCTTGGAAGTGTTGAATCAGCGTGTATACGCAACTTCACCAAGGTGAACCAGCGTATATGTCATCAATTGCTTACTTATTACTTGGTGCACTTCCTGTCTTCAGACATATCCAAATTATCACATATACAAGGATAATATGTGTGTTAACACCCAGCTCTAGTCCACCAGATCACATAAATATGAGTCATTATGATCCTGATCCAATATTAGTTCTCATCCATCAAATATTGAAGCTAAACACAATCAACCAAACAGGATATGCAGAATACTGACACCTTTAAATTGTCATCAGAACTCATCAACAACCAGAACCACCTGTAACTTCAAACATCATAGCTAAAATGGTATACGCTACTACAATGAACCAAACCCGCGTACATACGCGCTTACACCAAAGCCAACCCGTGTACAGATCTATAAATATGCAATCATGAATTGCAGCGAAAACTTAAGTTATACCCAGTTCAGATCATTACATGTGTTAATTAGTATACAAATCTAGAATAAACATAATCAATCATAAAGAGATAGTTCATTTCAAACCATTTGATCCCGATCTATCCTTAGATCTTGTTCTCCATCAACCAGTGAGATCCCTCCTTAGCTCAGATCAAGCAATGCATCATCAACCCATAACCTGCATACTAGATCTCATACTTCATCAAATATTCAAGATTTTTTCGATGCACTTGCCTAATGATCTTCTTCTCCTTTTATAGTCTTAGGCCTTGCTCAATACCATGGTCCAAAACCATAACAAACCAATACCATGGACCCAATACTTGTGATCAACACATCTGACGAGATACTATGGTCCAAAACTATAGGTTCAAATACCAAGGACTAACTACCACGGACCAAAAGTAAGTTCTCCAACATATACGCGCTTTTCCTTGCATGAAAGTGCGTGTATACGCATACGCGCCTTTGTAACGTCTAACTGGTGTGTATACGCAGCTCGGTCACGATGAACCTGCGTATATATATTTTATCTTCATTCTTGTAGTCTGATCATCAAATCCTTGCTGCTGACCTGCTGCACTATGATCTGTCATCTGTGTGATTTGCCATCAAGGACAACACTTGTCTCATAAATTCTTCATTTTTTATTTTTATTTTATCCAATTTATTAAATGCTCATCTTCTATTTCATTTATCAAACATCAGATAAAAGTGGTAGAAATCAGACAACATCAAACTATATTGTTTTATTCAGTGGCCCATGGCCCATGAATGACCATGTGTTATACTTTTAAATGATTAAAATAACACAATTTGTATGTGGGGATCCTTAATTTTGTGGCTATTTTATGGAAATTTATTATTTGAAGAAAGCACATGGCTTGTTGGGAGAGTGATAACTAGATGCATACATTTCATGCAAATGGAAAAATAAGTTAAGCCATAAATACAATGTGGCTTCAAAATGTAAGAATCCATATCCATCTTTTTAAGATTCTCTACATCTAAATAAAAAACAATGTCCAATGTTTTTTGTTTTTTGTTTTGTTTTTTTAACCATGATGAGTTAGTAACTTGTCGTAGTAATCTGGGCTAGGCCCAAGATCAAATCAAACCTAGAGCATATCCAACAACACCAAGAGCATATCCAACAACGTATAAGCTAGTTATACCAAGAATTTATGACTTAGTGAGAGTTGAGACTCCATGAGGGTGGTCGAGCATTTTCCTTGAGCCTTGGCAAAAATGATCAAAGATGCTCCCTATGGGATTTGAAACCGAGTGGAGGGGATAACATCCCATTGTGCCAACTACTTAATTGTCAACTATTAAAAAACTAATGCCTTGAGATGTAAGGTCTACCAAGATATAAATATTCACTATAGTGATACTTTGTGAAGACAAGATACTTATGTAGCTTCTACGAATATAACATTTTCAAGTAAGAATTGTGGCTTTTGGTAGATTTAAAGATTTCTATCGGTTAAAAATATGATGAATCCTTTACATCTAAGTATATTTCAAGAAAATAAGCTCTAAGACGTCCACTAAGGTCAAAGGCATTTTCTATTAGGTATTATTTAAATATAAAATACTTGAACCAAGTTCTCTTTTTTCCTTTAACAAAATAATTTTAGCATAATTGGCAAGCAAAAAGAGTGTATCACTATTTTCTTGTAGTTGGCATATCAAGTTTTTGACTGGTAAGTAATAAACAACCTACTACAATATATTAAATTCTTTGCATGCAAGCCTATATTGGATCCAAAGTTAGTGGTGCATGCCCCAACATGCAAAGCATCTATTTATAATAGGGAAGGGCCAATAATGTCTCTTGTTATATGTTTTGAACATTATTCTATGCACAATAGTAGAAAGAAAAATTGATAACATACTAAAATTTACAGGGAAATTAGTAATCATGGATTTGTTGTAAGGTTTCAAGTTGTACGTGTATGGGGCTGCTTAAAGTTTCATGGTTCTCTTGTACTGTCTTTTCTTTTACTTTACAAATAACTAGAGCCAAAAATAAGTATTAAAGTGAGAAAATTCATTAAGTTAGGAAACCATAAATAAAAGGTATATCTATGAAATATTTGGATTTCAAAATGTTTGTGGAGCATAATTCAATTACAATAGTTTGTGGAAACCAAAATGTTAGTAGAATACGGTAGACCACAATTCACTACTCGAGAACAAATTGTACTATCTTGTTTCAACATGTCCAACTTATATGATCTTCGGTGTTCCCTTCCCCCCCTTTGGGGGTATGCTAGTTATAATTTGCCATTGTCTCAAGAGATATTGTTCAGTCCAGTATGATAAAGATGTCATTATATTTAACTTTTGAGATGTTGTCATGTCCTGTCTTGTTTAACATTTGACTCGATAAAACCACATTAAAAAATATGAAATTAAATTAAATTAATAATTTTGACAACCCATAGCTTTTCCATGGTTTTTATCATGGTATTATTCTCTAATGTAGCCTATTTAAGTCAGTTAGTACATAATGTTTTTAAAAATCACAATGTTTTTAAAATCACAATTGTCTAATTTTACCCAAAGTACAATGTGTGAATAATATTAGCTTCTTATTTTTACCTTGTCTATTTGCCCAACTTATTTTGTTTAGTTACATAGGAGAGGAGAAGAGAGATCATTAACTAGTAATTTTGGATTCTAAAATGGAAGAGCTTCTTTGTTGTCTTATTTTAACTATTTTTTCAATCTATAAATTATTTCATATTAATGTTGCATCACAAGGATTTTAACTAGTATTTCAATTAAATATGTGCAGTGCTTTATTACTGAAATCTACAACATGTTTAAAAGAAGGGAGGAGAGTTAGTCACTGAGACAGAATAAGAATCAATGATCAATCAAATCAACAAGTTATCCCTCTCCATACAAAATAATAAGAAAAGACAATTTTGTCATCTCATCTCCAGTTATGGTATAAAAATATAGAAACCAGGCGAGAGCCCTATAGTGTTTAAATCAAATTACTAAGCACTTAAATGAGACACTACCAATCCTTGAGATATAATGTGATAATTCTTTAATTTAAAATCTTCACAAATTACAAAATTAATTAATTTGATAAAATTTCATGATCACTCTATAACTATGTTATATTAAAAAAAATCTTGAATGTATGCAATTTTTAAGATTGAAACAAAAGTATAAAACCCATTAAAAAAGACAAAAATAAATAAATAATTACTTAAGATTCATGTTATCTATGTTTTCAAATTCCCCCTCTTCATATAACACTCTTAAATTCGAGAGGTAAAGTGTCATAATATTTTTGGTGATTAAATTCCTTTAATAAAAAATAAATGTGTTTTTTTTTTTTTAAATTTTTTTATAAGATATTAAAATTTTGTATATTTAAAATTATAAATATTTACCATAAAAAATATATTGAAATATATTTTTTAATGATATATATATTTTAATTTATATGGTAAAATATATCTTAATTTATAATTACTATTTATATATTATTATTATTATTATATATTTTAGTGTGATTTGCATATTATAATTTTTTTATTTATTTAAAAATTGTTAATAATTTTATTAATAAAATTAAAACTACAATATAACAAATTGAATTTGATTGTTTTTATTACTTTTAACTTTTTATTACAAATTGAACCAATATTTAAAGATTTACACCCGTTCATGAACATTACAACATCTTCCCTATAATTTATGTATATTACTTCTACTTTTTTACTCTTTTTAATTGAACCCACATGTAAAAGTTTACAGAGATTTACACAGCTACCACATTTCCCCATAACTTCTTATTTTTATTTTTTTAAATTTGATTTTTAAAATGTTATAAAATTAAATTCAAATAAAATATCTATAAAATATTTTGATTTTGAAATGAGTTATGGTTTTTGACCATGTGGTATTGGTAAGTCATGATATTGTAACAAAGTCTATTTAGAAATGAATAATATCCATGATAAAGTGGGGTAAATATTGATGATTAAATATTTTGTTATATTTTAAATACTAATTTTTTATGTGCTTATTAATTAAATCTAAATATAATTACAAGAATCGTTATTTTAATTTATATGGTAAATGAGATTTAAATTTATAACTACTATTTATATGTTATATATTTCAATGTGATATGTATATTGTGATTTTATTTTATCTAATATGAAACAAAACTATAAATGGATGATGGAAGGAAGACCAGCACTCCATGGGTCCCTTCCCTTTTGTCTTACACTCCTTCCTTTTGATTTTCTCCTCTCCTAAATTTCATTCTCGCTTTTATTTTATTTGATTAGATTATTATTATTATTATAAAATTATATAAATTGATAAATTATTTTTACTTATGTGTTTTTATTTTATTTTTTTAACTTTCTTAAACAAAATATTTTTCTAGGTTTCTTTCTTTTTCATCTTTCATTTATTTTAGATTGGTCGAAACTTCTATTTTTAATTTCTATTATAACATTTATTATTTTAAGAATGATTATAGCTTAATTTTTCTATTATAATAAAATAAAAAATAATTTTTTTATAAAAATTATATATATGTGTGTGTATCTCTGTGTGTGTGTATATGGCCCCTTTTGTATTAATTGTTGTAGCTAATTCTAAATGTTTCCTTAAATAAAATTGGTGAATGAGTAATTAAATATATAGGTTGTTAATTTATTAAATAATATTCAGATTATTTAAATTATTTTTAGACTTACTATAACGATTTGATTTTATTATCATAATATTTATCTCAGTGATTGTTAGACTTTTACCGGTGCATCTCCACTCTAAGTATTGGATTTGTGATCTCCCTCTCCATCATAACATTTTGATTTTATTATCATAATATTTATCTCACTGATTGTTAGACTTTTACCGTTGCATCTCCACTGTAAGTATTGGATTTGTGATCTGTGTCATGATGATGAACATCAGTAAGGGTTCGAAAGACATCGACCCAAAATTATTAATGTGATTTATCTGGATATTAAAAAACTAAACTTAAAAAATGTTTACATCTAATGTCTAACATCTGATGCATACACATCTCCATCTAATGTCTAACATCTAATGCGTACACATCTCCCCTATATCAAGTTGTAAAGCACCTCTTAGTGCAATAATGCAATCTTTCGTAATTGTGCATGCCAATCCATTTACCTTTAAGGAATAAGAGAGGCCCTGATTTAGCCATTGATTTTTAAATCTCCAAATCTTAATTTTCACCCTTCATTAGCAAATAAGTCTGCATTTTTATTGAGATTTGGGAGAACATGGAAATATGCTATTGAGTAGAGGCCCACCTCAACTTTCCTAGTTCTTTTCATAAGACTTTTCGATGTTTTGTCCCTAGTAGAGGAGTCCTTGACCAAATGTTGAATAAGAAAGAGCAAGTCTCCCAAAATAATGAGAGAAGCCGTGTGATTTCTTTGGTTAACTGAATCCCCTTATAGAGGGCGCATGCTTTAGTTTGGTTGTTTGTCATGCATCCTAAGCTCCATAAATACTCCGCAACTTTAATTTCCTTGGGGCCATAGAGCATCCCTCCCCCTCACCCCTAATAATAGTAATTTAATTTAAAGTTACAAAATAATAAGTATTAAATTTCTATTTATCACCCCTAATAATAGTAATTTATTTTAAAATTACAAAATACAAAGTATTAAATTTTTATTTATCAAATAAATAAAGCTAGCCCACAATGTATACTCACTTAAGAGTGACATATTACTTTGTTTCAAAACTTAAACATGTCAATTTGCAAGAGTTGCATCTAGATAAGGAAAATAACAACTACTATACTTATTTGTTTGTAGGCTTAGAAAATCTATTGATTATGAAGAAAAAACATACATCATATTGTTTCCATTTGCACTTTGCCACTAGGGAAACCAAACCAATGGCGGAAATATAGGTCTCTGGTCCAAAAGTTTACATGAATGACATAAAAACTATGGCAAAGCCATATAGTAACAAAAGAGACTGTAAGCATATGTAATCTTAAAAAACTAGCAGACACACAATAACCATCTATCTTCCTATATTACATACTAATAGAGATAACAAACCAAGAGGCGGTACACAAGTCTATTGTCGCCTCAAAGGTACCTAGAGATGTTGAACCTTTTGCATTGGAGAGTAAAGCCTCAATTCTAATGAGCCACATGGCCAGATCACAATGCTCCAAGGACATTTGCTTGATTCTTGCTAGAAGGATGCTTACCTGCAGTGAAATCTTGTTTTTATTGTCTTCCCTGTCCTCCAAAGCCTTGCCCAGGAGTGCCTTAATGCGGCAATAGAGTTTTACTATGCGTAAATAATGATTTTGTTAGCCACAAGTGTGATCAGGGTATGGACTCTAATCAATAGAGCAAGTGAGAATGTCATCATCCATGCAAGCATCTCTTTTATGCATAGCTTTAGTAGCAACTTGGTTGACTAAATGCTGAATGTTTTCAACGATAGTGTCTTGGTATCTATGCACAATAGATTGAGATTTGCTGCGATCCCAAGAGCTTCCTTCTCTCCTATGAGCGGAGCCTCATATGCAACGTAAGTGCTATTAGGGCATGGTGTTAAGAGCTAGTTGTCGAGGGACCAAGCTAGGATGATGATGTCAAACAGATGGAAAGGCTTCACCGAGAGGAGACAAGGCGGTGCAATAAGACATAGCTAGCCAACAATGAGGAGGAGCACAGAAAGGTTCAATAAGCCACCAAAAGAGTGAGGATGTCACAAGATGGTTACAGGGTTGAGCAACTAGACTCCTAGAACAAGTGAATTGCTTAGGAGAGCTAGTTGTGTGGGGTAGGGATTAAGACGAAACATGTAGTGGAAAAAAAAGACTTGTACATAGCAATGAGTTTACATAACAAACTGAATATCAAAGCAACCAGAGGTTGAGAGGAATAGATACCAGTAGCGATGGGAGACACTTGTGTGTTGACGGGGCGAGGCCTAAGTTGGTATAACCTAGTTTCCAAATTCCCTTCATTGCAAGTGCACTACAAGTCCTCTCCCTTCATGACTTGCGAAGTTGCAACACCATGCAAGGGATGAGAGAGAGCCTTCAAGCCAATAGATTGTTGAGAGTTGTGAAATTTGGGGAGGTCAGGTCAAGAAGACCCAGTCTTGCCCCATTGTGAGCAAAGGAAACAACACCAAGGTGTTGAAGTATGTGTTGAGGGGTGATGAATTTCCTCCAGTGAAGCTTACAATGTTATATGCGTGTGGGAGAAGCAGCCCAGAGAAATTAATTAACTCGCTCACACATGGTGAAGGGGACTTGGGATTTGCAAATCTTAATACATACACCTCCATGTTTAAATGAGTGAGCCTGGTGGGGGGAGGGCTTGTTCAACCTTTCCCCTTGAGGGGGCAAGGTGACAATGGAGGACCAAGCCCCTCTCCCCCTTCCCATGCTTGGCTTGATTGACACCTTGATCAAAGCTAAATTTAATTAACAACCAAATTATTTTGTATATTAATATTACATGTTCATTACATTATACACATATTTCATAAAAATTATAAAATACACCTCTTGATCTAAAAATAAAAAATAAAATAAAAATATTTTAACATCTCATTTTGTTAATTTAAAATATTTAAAAATAAGAATATCTATATTGAAATAATAATAACTTAAATTCTTTTTTTTTAAGAAAACAATCATATTGTGTTAGAAGGCACTCTCCAACCTAGTTGCGTCGGGAGGCACTCTCCACACTAGTGGGTAAGAGATGTTGTAATGTCCCGTCCTACAAACATTTCGACTCGGTCAAAGTAAAATAAAATAAAAATAACCCTATGTTAAAATAAAAATTTTAGGTTATTATTTTGTTTTAATTACTTTTTGTTGGGTAGTTAAGGTAAATTTGAAATAAAAATAACCATATGTTAAAACAAAAATTCTATGTTATTTTTTTATTATTATTATTTGTTGGGTAGATAAGGTAAATTTGACTTGGTTAAGGTACTAGTTGTTTTTGAGCTCTAAGTTTATGAGAACCTATGGTATCGCTCATGGTATTCATGTGGAATATAGTCTATTTAAAGGGGGGAATTAAACCAACCTAGATCCATCTTAACTCTGGATCTACAAAGCCCCAAGAGGGATCAAATATTTTTGCAACTTAAGAGGTTTGATCTCTCTCCCCCTTCACAGATCTGAAGTTAAGATGGATCTAAATTGGTATGGTAGAGATGTTCTAACATAATGTCCTATAAACATTTTTACTTTATCAAAATAAAATAAAAAATAATATTCATAGAAGATTTCCGAATGGAACTGTGTATAGGATTAATATCCTTCCAATGTTTCAGGTGAACCCTCCACCCATCATAAAGGACCAGAGATTATTGATTATTTATTATTAACAAATTAAATTTATTTATTTAATTAGCATATATTTATTTTGTTTGTATTTTTGAGCTCGAGGTTTATGAGAACACATGGTATAAAATAAAAATAAGAAAATAACCCTGACTTGTGGAGGATTATATGGAATAGAAAGTATAGAATGCCATATTCTCAGAAGGAAAATTAAGAATCTTGGTAACCCCAAGGGTTATTTAATATGGAATTTAGCATCAATTAATAGAGATCTCATTAGAAACCACACCTTTTGGGAAATCCGAGATGGGAAGAGCGCCCTCTTGTGGCAAGACTCGTGGCAACAAAGAGCTAAGTTATTCAGTAGGTAGGACCTTGGGGACATTTTTCTTTTCATGAGTAGTTAGAGTTGTTCAACGATGGCCCTCTCTGGATCCAACTTGGATATAGTGGAAAGGGCAATAGGATTGGATGAACCTTCCAACATCCAACCAATGGGAGAATATGGAAAAGGAGCTTCACTCCAGGAAAATTGCAAAACAAGAGGGCCATGATATATTAAGATGGGGCTAATCTACTAAAGGAACTTTCAACATCCAAGAAGCATACAAACTTGTAGCAACATAAAATCAAGAACACCTTAGTCCCATATGGAGGAAGATATGGATAAGGCACTTTTGGCCTAAGGTGGCTCACTTCTTGTGGTTGGTATGTCGTAGATGAATTCTTACCGGGATCCAACTCCATAAAAGAGGAGTCCAAGGGCCCTCACTTTGTAGCTTATGTGGCTTACAAAGTGAAGATATGGAGCACCTTCTGAATATATGTCCCTTTGCTGACCAATTATGGAGAAATACAGGCCAACTCTTCGACCACCTGGATTGAGACCACAATAATATCAGAGATTCAATAGAAATGTGGAGAAAAGACATTTTCTCAAGCCCAATCTTGAATTGAGCTTGGAGTGTGGCATTAGGTTTTCTCCTTTGGTAAATCTAGAAAGAACAAAAAAGGAGGATTTTCAAGGGGTGACGACTCTCTCATGAAGGAGTTTGGAATGGGATAATCCATAACATATGGGAAACAATCCTACTAGAACATTGGCATCCAAATGACTCACAGGTTGCTACTCATGAGGCTCGGATCTTAAGTATTTTGAATCTATCATCGCAAATGCTTGCTCCATCTTCTTGGAAGGTTTTGGTCTCCCCTAGCTCCTCTCCTTCCAACTTCTCAACTCCTCCTGTTGGATTCCTTAAACTTAACTTTAATGGGGCCTCTAAAGGAAACCTAGGGGATGCTGGGTACAAAGGTTTATTCAGAGACTCGCAGAACCAAGTAAAACTATTTTATGCCGCTGATTGTGGCTATGCAAACAATAATGAGGCATAATTTACCGTTGAAAAGCAAGGACTCCTCATATCTAAACAAGAAGTGTACAAAAGATTGGTGGTAGAAGGAGATTCTAACTTAGTCATTAAAATGGTTAAAAACTAAACCATGGAACACACTGGGAGAAACTTAGCCATAGTTGGCAGACGACTGGGCTAATACAAGATATAAGTGAGCTCCTTCCTTGTTTTGATTATATCATTTCCTCTCATGTTGAGAGAGCAGGAAATAAAGCAACAAATTTTTTAACAAACAGGGGTTGCTTCAATATTGGTAGGACTCTAAAGTATCCATGGTCCGTACAACAATATGGTGAAGAGATGGATTCTTTGAGGCAGATACTGGATCAGGATGTTAACACCAACATCGATCCTAACTATGCTATGAATCAAGGTTCCTGATTAGGGTGTGTGCTGGCAGAAAGGAGCCTTTGGGATCTGGGCCATGAGTAATGTTAAAGCAATAAGGGATGGAGGGCGACTTCACTACAACCCTCACATGTTTGGTGGGTATGGTAATGTGGCATCGCGCATGAAACTAGTTAATGCAGGACTGGTCAGAGCAACACCTTATCGTGGTGACAACCATCCCTCCTTCTCAAGTGATAGTTACCTTGTTCTCGGTTCCAGTACCAGTTTAGTGTTCTTGGGTTGCTCAAGGTTGTTCGAGAGGGAGGCTTTCATGGTTTGTCACCCTGGTGTTCTCGGTTCCTCTCGCTACATGTCTAAAGTCATCGAGTATGTTATTTCTCTTTTCCCTTCTTATCATTCGCTCCTTGCAACCTATACTCCTGTGTTAATTTGATGGGGAAGTTTATATAATTTGGAGCCAATAAGAAAATGGAAACTCTACTGAGAATTCTAGAAGGAACCCTCTGTGTTTTATTATGAGTTGTCTTCTTACTATCTAACTGTTTATGTTTTCTTTCGAATATTAATATCTCGCATGGGGATGTATTGGATTTCTCTAGCATGGAGCTTTTTATATGTCGCATGTATGGATGTTTGTGCTCGTTGTTTGGTCCATTCGTTGTCTCTAAAAGTTTGTAAGATTCAGGGTTTCTTGCGTCTGGTTCCTCACATTTTACTTCAGCGTCTGGTCTTAAGAGGGCTCGAGGAGCCTGGGTTTGTTTTTTTAGGCCTTTGGCGACATACCCATCTCATTCTCAGGTCAATTGCTGGGTTCATACCTAATGATCAATATTCTATGCCTTTATGATGTGATAACTTTCTAGGTATTCAATTACAGTTTGACTGTCGGGACCTCAAGTTGTTTGATTGCTTCAAGCTTGAGGTTTGGGCAATCTATTACAAGGTTTTTCATTCTCATACAGGTTTTTCGAGTGGAAAAATGGTTCATCCTTCTTTTGGTTTAGGCTCCTTTGCAAGAGGCACTCGAGGCTATGGAAGTAATGTCGAGAATCGAGGCGAAAATAGTCAAGCCCAACCTCGTCATGCGTGGGGTAGGGCCGCAAATCGACCTAAGGGCTAATCTGTGACTCTGCCCAGTCCTATCAGACAGGCACCCCATCGTAGGTCCGTCAACTTATCTAAAATTGGGAGACAAAACTTAACCATCAGGCGGATGTTGAGATTCAATTGGAAGATTGGAGAGACCTGGTTCCAGACCCTAGCCACTCTAGAGGTCGTACTTCTCAATATAAGGAGACTCTTCACCTCTACTGGTTAATGAAGAACGTTGTCACCAAAGCCATAATGAACCCTCCACCTGGCTCATTCAAGTCTGATCATGGTCTTCAGGAAATTCAAAAAGAATTTCAACTTATTCAATTTCAAATCCAATAACAAAATGTTTGTTTCAACCGCATTAAGAAACACATTCCTTGTCTTCCCTAGCCTGAATTACTTGGTTCAAGGGTGAAAAATCCAACTCCCTTGGATTCCTTCGATGAATAGTAGTATACTTGGCTTTGTTTCTATTATAAAATTTTGTTAACACTATATGACAAATCTGCCATCTATGATATTTTGTTTTAAATACTTAGATCTTAGAAGGATTCAAGGCTTTCAGTCATACAAGGCACTGTTAGACAAACTTAAACTTTTATGTTTTTGGATGACTTATAATGCTATTCGGTGGCCAACAAACATGGTTTCCCTTGGTCATGTGGAGGCCACTAAACCATTTGAATTATGGTTGTAACCTACTTTTTGAAGAATATGAATGAAAAGGTCTGGCCAAACTTACCAAAAAAGAAAAGAAAATAAAAATAATTAAGAAAAGTCTTTCAGTAGAAATCAAATAAGAGAAATTTTTGGCCAACCCGTTTCCAACCAACATGTGTGGTTCATCATTAAGACTAGATGATGAACTGCGCTTGTTGGTTCGAAAAGCGTCGGCCAAAAATTTCTCTTATGTGATTTCTACCAAAAGACTTTTCTTAATTCATTATGGATCACATAACCTGAATTCAGAAAATAAAAATAATGTTAAAATAAAAATGACTTCATGGTTTTCACCCATGAGATTGAAATGTAGTACAAGAACCCATAGTATTGACCCATAGTATTCATGTGAAATATGTTGGAAATAATACTGAGAGGGGGGGTGAATCAGTATTATCAGATCAATCAAACTTTTCAATGCTCAGAAACATATACGCTACTTCAGTTAAGTGAACCAGCGTGTACACGCTACTGTGACTAAGTAAAACAGCGTATAAGAAGAAAACTCACAATTTAGTTAGCTTATTCTTCAGTTAAGTGCATCAGGACATTATTCACCACATTAACAGTAAACATGTGCAGTATAACAGAACAGATCAAAAGCCACACACATGAACACCAAGATATAAGGTGGAAACCCAATGTGGGTGAAAACCACCTGCTGCAAGTTGTCTCTATCTTTCTTTAATATGAAACTTCAGTTTACAATCTTTTGTACTGGTGCAGCCTTATACCAGTACGCAGGCTACAACCTGCAGAAGGCTACAACCTTCTCTCGTTCTCCAAACTTCCTTGGAAGGGAGCTCCAACCCCCTTTGCTCTTGTACTAGCCAAGATACTAGTACGTAGGTGCTGACCTACAATCTTCTTTCTTTCAGGTATCACTTTTCATACATTTTCAGACTTGGATATTCCTGAAGCACAACATTACAATCTGAAGACCACAATTCATTCAATTTCCACAACAGATCATTGAAGCAACCAAACTTTGAATCACTGAACCACTGAACCCTGTCAATCACCAGTTACCAGAACACAGAGCAGACTACAGAACTCTGCAGTCACAGTCAGACCCTACTGTAAACCCAAAATCAAGCTTCAAAAGATATACGCTACTTCAATGAGCAAAACCCGCGTATACACGCGCTTTTACCGAAGCCAACCTGCGTACAGATCTAAAAATAAACTTTCTCAATTTGCAGCTGTGCCAGACATTAGTTAGACCCAGAACATAATATTGCGACAATATGCAGATCTAGAAATACGCATAATCAACCATATCATGATAGTGCATTTCAAACCATTAGATCCCGATCTATCCTTAGATCTAGTCTTCCATCAACCGATGTGATCTCTCCTTGGCTTAGATCAAGCAACCCAGAACCTGCATATCAGATCTCTTTCTCTCTTAGATATTCAAGCCTTGTCGAAAGATGATTTTGCCTAATGATCTTCTTCTTCTTATATAGTCTTAGGCCTAGCTCAATACCAAGAGCCAAAACCATAGTAACACAATACCATCAACTTCAAAACTAGGGATCGACACGCCCGTCGAGACACAATGGTCCGAAATCATAGGCACAACTTCCAAGGACTAACCACCATGGACCAAAGATACTTTTCCACATACACGAGCTTTTTATGAATCCAACTAGCGTGTACACGCGACTTGGGCTTAACGAACTTGCGTATATGAACTTCCTTGGCATGCTGTACTAAGATCTGTCTTCTGATTAAGTTGCCATCACCTGTACCAACCTCTGAGCACCTGTACCATCCTCTGAGTGAGTTGCCATTAAGGACAACACTTGAATCATAATGCCAACAAAATATAACCAATTTAAATAGGGAAATT
The DNA here is from genome assembly GCA_031772625.1 of Pinus tabuliformis. NCBI lineage: Eukaryota > Viridiplantae > Streptophyta > Pinopsida > Pinales > Pinaceae > Pinus > Pinus tabuliformis. The sequence goes on along the minus strand of CM062816.1, from coordinate 744,252,445 downwards.
AAACCAACCGAGATCCATCTTAACTCTGCATCTACTAAACGCCAATAAAAATCAATTCTCTTGAGATGCAAACTTCTTCTAGAGTAAAAAAAAAATTCATTCATCTAAATTCTTGTAAATTCAAAAAATTAAAATAAATTTAAAATTGATAATACACTGAGCTAGGAAGAAAGAAAAATTACTATATTGAAGTGTTTAATCCCACTCATAATCATCAACCAAAAGCATTCATAGAAGCCAATATCTATTGGAGAACCAAAATTCTTATTGCTCAGTTAATGACTAATTCTCATCAACTCCGTTGTGAAACTGGGCACTGGAAAAGGCCAAGGAAGTGTGGGAGGAAAGAGTATGCATTTTTGTTCTTCCGGAAAAGTGGAAATAGAAAAACATTTCATTTTAGAATATGAGGCCTTCAAAAACAACAGAGAAAGTTATGCAGATATGCTAGCAGCTAGCTCTTGGGATAATCTATTTAGCGAGGGGTTTGTCGAGAAGCTGGGAGCATTTAAGGCCAAGGAAGTGTGGGAGGAAAGGGTATGCATTTTTGTTCTTCTGGAAAAGTGGAAATAGAAAAATATTTCATTTTAGAATATGAGGCCTTCAAAAACAACAGAGAAAGTTATGCAGATATGCTAGCAGCTAGCTCTTGGGATAATCTATTTAGCGAGGGGTTTGTCGAGAAGCTGGGAGCATTTATTGTGAAGTTTCACAAAAAAATGCCAAATACATCAAGTAGATGAAGAAGCGCAATCTGTTCTATACGCTATCTTTAGCCTCGTAAACTTTAAAATAATTTCTTTCTTTCTTCCTTCCTTCCTTCTCTATACAACTTAATAAAAAAAAATCCCTATGGACAACTTAATTTAGATAATATCTTTTAAAATGGTGCAACATAAATGGCATTCACTAAATAATTTAGATAATATCTTTTAAAATGGTGCAACATAAATGGCATTCACTAAAAATGACGCAACTCAGGCTGGTTTACCAAAAAATGGCCTTGCTACAAATTACGTCGAATCTGCATGGAATCAAGTGTATCGACAAGATTGACCAATTGACTTCCCTGCAGCCTAAAGTTCCCTTCCATTTTCAGCCAGGAAATTGGACCTAATTAGATGTGAACAGGAAATTGGATCTAATTAGATTTGACACAAATGAAGTGCTTTACTATTCCTTTATCCCTTGACTTTGAAGCCCAATTCAGGGTGGACTTCCTCTTCGGCCTTTGGACTCATTTCCTTGAAAATTTACCATCGACATCTATTACGCTACACTGTCGTTTGGCTTTTGGATGCATAGCGCGGAACCCAATTCGGAATTCAAGAGCGGGTTACAGGTGAACGGCAGATTTGATGTTATATTGTGTACTGGGATTTGAGGTTTCAAAGATTCCAATGGACAGCAAAATTGATTGGGAATTCGAAGCCTATCCCGAGGTTGGTGACCTTGCTATGGTGCCCGTCTTCGCTGTTATGTTTCCAGTGGCCCGCTTCTTGCTTGACAGATTACTATTTGAGGTAACTTAATTAATTTTTTCTGGTTTACGTCGTTATAGTTAATCGATTCAAAATCAGGAATTGAACACTGAATCCTTTAAGGTCCATGGCATTCTTCTGTTTTCAATGTTGATGTTGCTCTTGCTTCGTTTTGAGGTGGGCATGGCTATTCTTTTATTGATTTTGCATTCATTTGTGCTATAAAAAATGACCTTTTATCTCCGTGTTAGTAGGATTCGTACCTGTCATTGGCAATTGGTGTTGAAGTATTTTTTAACAGAAATAAAACATTTTGTACGGATGAAACATAAGTAAAACATTCTATACCGATTACACAATTACGGTATTGTCACCCATGTCTGTACTTGTAGGTGTTTTACATTTGGTATCTAAATCCTGATGGTTTCTTTTCCTATACTTTTAGGTCCTCCCAAAAATTGGACTCAGACCAAAGTCAAGGATGTTCTCCTTAAAACACAAGCCAAATAGAAAGCTCTAGGATTGGCATCGGATTCCTCACAATTTTCATGTGGGTTCAGGGCACAACAACATTATAATCTTCAACCCATTTCCTATGGTCGTACACAATTTTCTAGTATGAGGGCTCAAACGGATTTTTGTTTGGAACTTCCAGCACATCTGGGCATCCATTATGTGGATAATGTTAATAATCTCACTGCATGAACCATCACACTTGGAGGAGGTACAAATATTATATCCTCCAGACGTACTCCAGTAATACAGGCTCATCTCTCACAGGATTTGCTTCTCGACACCTGAACTAGAACAACATGCACCAAGCAAATCACAACATTTCTAGTCAGTTGACAAGGATCCCTGTCCTCTCAAAGTCAAATAGATCCCCAACTAAGATTTTAAACATACTTCTCACATTTAAAAAAAAGGGACAATTTCTTCAAAGTACGGAGGGGTGGTGTGTATATTAATAGATATTGTAATTATGTTGGATATGGTTAATTACTCTTTTAATTCCTCAGGCAACATGAAGACGACCTTGCATAGAGTATTTGGAATTTTGTTATTATTTTAATATTCTTGGATGGTTCAGGATTGCCAAGTTTTTTTCTTTTAATATAAAGATGCTTTGAGTCCCATATCGACATAAAAGGGTAATGCAAGTGAGCGTTTTTAATCATTTTTGTCTCACTTTGTGCTTTACTATTTGTGTTTATTCTCATCCATATCACACAAAGACATATGATATAATGTGAAATTTCAAGTTATATTCACCATTTTGTTGTCATTGTACTGTATGAACTGAAAACTGAAATTGGACTACAGTAAGTGTCCTAGCATATGAGAGGAATTAGAAAGACTGGGAACATATAATTAATACAATAAAGTGAAAATACATCATGTATCTAGGTTGCTTAGCTAGAAAATTGATGAGTATTGTGACTAAGTATCTAGATGTCCTGGTGGATGGAAGTTAACTGATATGAGGTCTTTATGGGATGAATGGTTAGGGAAAAGCCATAAAGCCCTCTTGACGCTGTATAAAGGAAGTCAGTATTCGGTAAATAAAAAACCTAATGGTGACTGAAAAATTAATGGAGTTATTCAGACGTAGAATGGAATGAGTCCCGTGTAACCTAGGTTTTATTGACGAGTGCCAGAATGAGGGAAAGACACTTGATTTTGGATTAGAGATTGGATTACAATAGTTGGTCATCTTCCAGAATGAGGAAGTCAGTATTCGGTAGATAAAAAACCCAATGGTGACTGAAAAAGTTGATGAAGTTATTCAGTGGTAGAATGGAATGAGTCCTGTGTAACCTAGGTTTTATTGTGGAGTGCCAGAATGAGGGCATGGCACTTGATTTTGGATTAGAGATTGGATTACAATTCTCATCTAAAAGGGGCGGGGGTTGATGTCCAACTATTTAATCATATGACCAACATGTCAAACTATTTAGCTGTATTCATATGACCAACTATTTAATATTACGACTTTGGTGTCCTCTTCATCTACCACAACCTTGAATTTTGCTAGCTGCCTGAGAATATATTTCAGGTTTTTTATGTGGTTAGACATAATGACTTCAACTGATATATTAAAAATGAATAATTGTAGCTTTAGAGAAAACTTTGCATTCATTCATTGTTAAAATTGGCAACTAGGGCCAAATTGTTGGGTTGTGTTATATCCTTTCCACGACTAGCCCATGTAGTTAACCAGGGGGTTGGAAGGGAGACGGAGCCCCTCATTCGTTGCGCCGATTGCGTAGTGGAAGGAGTCACAGGGGGTTTGAAGGGTGCAGGTAACCCCTCTCTATGGGGTCCGAGGTAGCGCCCCGAAAAATTTCGTTTTTGGACCCTATGTTAGGTTGCGCAGACCTACCTATGGTTTTGTGCATGATTTTTCGCACATGGTTTTGGACGCGATGGTTTTCGGTCTAAGTTGCACGAAACGGGGAAACGGGGAAGCGAAACGAAACGCGGAAGCGAAACGAAACGCGACCTCCCCAAATTTTGGAAACGGGGAAACGCGAATATATATAATAATATAATAATATATATATATATATATATATATATATATATATATATATATATAGATATATATATAACTATAACTTTAGAAATGGTTGGACAGATATGAGGCGCAGACTTTTACTATGGTACTGGGGTTAGCACTGCTCTTTTATAACTTTAGAAATGGTTTCTAGAACAGCTTAGAAACCCTAAAAAAATTTAAAAACTAATTAGAAAAAAAAAAAAATTTAAAAAACAAGTCATTTTTTTGGGGAAACGGGGCCCGTACGGCCTGGAAACGCGTTTCCGGCCGTACGGTACGCGGAAACGCGTTTCCGTTTCGTTTCCGGCCGGAAACGGACCCTGTACCTGCGTTTCCTGCAACTTAGTTTTCGGTCCATGGTTTTTGTTAAAATTGGAAACTAGGGCCAAACTCCATGTGGATCACTTTATTTATGGCTTCTGATATTTTTCCTAGATTCCTCTCATTGAGAGGTGTAAAATTGATCTAAATATCATCCGATTTTGATAAGTATTTATGGAGATTTTTATTTATTTTGGTTATGAACAAATTGTCAAGGTCGGCTAGCAAACTTCTGTAGGATCAGAAGCCCAACAGTTACGTCTATTCACCCTCAACATTTGCATATAAATACAAGGAGCCTTCTCCTCATTTGGACAATTCATTCGCTCATCTTCTCTCTCTCTCTCTCTTATGCATAAAAGGAGCCTCGCTCTCTCTCACACGTGTCGCTGACAGGAAGACGCAGAAAGAAGAACGCTAGGGCAGCAGGTCATCTCTTTGACCAATGTTGACCATTCAGAAGTGTAGATTGGGTGTGGTTGTCTCTCCTAGGCAGGCCGCAAATTTTGGCACGAAAACCGAGGTGATCTGACCTCTAGTTTAACCGGTGTTGACTGCCCTAGTTTAGGGCTGCAAGTTGACTTTAGAAATCTGCAAACTGACTGTACTTTTGGGGCTGTTCAAGGGCTGTTTCTTCAGACTGTTCGAGGAAAAGTTGACCAGAAATTGACCAAGCATTTTAAAGGTCAATTTCAACTAGTTTGACCAAGTTTGAATTTGCTGATCTAGGGTTTGCTATTGCTAATATAAAATTACAGAATTCACATTTTGTACTATTTCTCTCTGCTGAACTATTGAAGATAAAAGAAGATTTGATCAAAGGGTTTTCCCGCATTGGGGTTTGTCCCTGGCTAGCTACCACATCTTGTGTCTCTTGTCTTGGCTTGTTTTTTGTTGATCATTTAATGTTCTATCTGCACTTTACTTAATGTATATGTGATTGCTCATCTGTGGGTAATAAGAAGAAAAATAACTAAACTGCTCTAAGCATAGAACATACCATAATTTAACATAGTATTAGAGCTGAGGTGAAGACAAAACCCAAGCAAGAGCAAGAGCAAGAGCAATGACCGAAGAGAAGGTTGGCAAGGCTATCTTAAAGAAATCATGGGATCCTCAACACACTTCTCTGCTGAAGAAAACTCCGTGAGAAGTCTGATTATCACAGATGGAAGATGTCTCTCGACCTAACATTAGAAGAACATGAAGTGTTGGACCATGTGAGAGGCAGAATTGTTGAGCCTCCATCAAATGCATCCGCTGCTGCTAGGAACAAATGGACCAAGGGAGAATTCAAAGCAAGGAAGATCATCTGGGACTCTATCGACAAGCGCTTGGTGGCCTATGTTTCCGAGCTGAACACCTCCAAGGAAATCTACGATAGACTGGTGAGTTTATTTAAATTTTAAAGTTAATAATGCAAATCAAGTCTTGTTTCTTAGAAATAAGCTGAAGGAAATTAAGAAGGGAAAAGATGAGAGTATGCAAGCATATTTCTTAAGGATCACCAAGATCAAGAACGATCTCCTATCTATTGGGGAAGTAATTCCTGAGAGGGAAATGACACTCACAACTCTTGGAGGACTGCCATCTAAAAGGTATATATTTAGGACTACTTTTCTCAACAATAACGTAATTCCTGGATTTGAGGAACTAATGGCCAGATGCATTCAAGAAGAAACGAGGATGGAAGAGCAAGAAATGCCCATACTTAAAGGTCATCCCTCTTCCTTTTCTTCTCATACTAAAAGAAGAAACAATTCCAGGGCTAAATTCAAAGGAAAGGTTGAACCAAAGGGTGGAAGAAAAGGACGATGTTACAATTGCAATAAAACGGGTCACTATGCAAGGGAGTGCCCTGATAAAAGGGACTCACATCGGGACGATGATCAAAATCCCTCTCAAGGCAATCAAAGGAATGGTAGGTCAAATGGCAGAGGTAAAGGAAGTGCCGGAAATCAAGGAAGAGGACAAACATTCAAGAAGGCAAGAAATTCCAGGTATGAATCTAACACTGTTAATATTTAAGCAAGATGAATATTATCTACCAGCAGCTCTATCTACTACTGCTCCCCCAGACTTGTTGGGAAATTGGCTTATTGATAGTGGAGCCTCAAGGCACTTCACTGGTTACAAAGAAGCTCTCTATAATCTGATAGAGAAGGAAACCAACTTGGAAATTGTTCTAGGAGATAATTCAAAATATCCCATGAAAGGCGTAGGAAATGTCACTCTTCAATTGAATCAGGGTAATACCATCCACTTACAAGATGTATTATATGTACCTGATCTAAAAAAGAACTGCTGTCCATTTCGGCAATGGAAGACAAAGGCTACAAGGTGGCCTTCGGCGATGGCAAGGTACATGTATGGAAAAAGAACTTTAAAGATGCTTTTACTCTTGGGTTTCGAGTTGATTCATTATACAGGTCGGAGGAAGTCAGTTGGGTGTCATGTCTTGTGACACATCTCTTCAGTCCGAACTATGGCATCGGAGGTTTGCTCACCTTCATTATAAAGCTCTACCCGATGTAAGAAAAATAGTGACTAGGATGCTCGAGTTCAGATTAGAGCAAGAAGGTGTATGTCCAGGATGTGTCAAAGGAAAGCTCAAAAGGGGACCATTCCCCTCAAGCCAAAGCAAGACCTCCGATATATTGCAGTTGGTTCACTCAGACATATCCAGTATGATGCCTGTGAACTCCTTGGGAGGATGTTTATATTACCTCGCTTTTACAGATGATTATTCGCGCAAGACTTGGATATACTTATTGAAAAAGAAGGATGAAGTGTTCTCCTGGTTTCAGCACTTCAAAGCCTTGATCGAGAATCAAACTGAAAAGAAGATCAAGACCTTAAGGACTGATAATGGGATTGAATATGAATCTAATGAGTTTCGTGACTTTTGCAAAGAGGCTGGCATTAAGAGGGAGACTACTACACCATATACTCTTGAGCAGAATGGTGTGGCGGAAAGGAAGAATCGTACAATTGTGGAAGCTGTCCGTGCTATGCTCCATGATCAAAGACTTCCAAAGTTTCTATGGGCCAAAGCTACAAATACCGCCATATATGTACAAAACCGATGCCCTCATCAAGCATTGGGTTCCAAGACTCCCGAAGAAATGTTCACCGGTAAGAAACCTGATGTATCTCATTTTAGAATTTTTGGAAGCCCTGTATATTTTCATGTGCCTAAAGAGAAAAGGAATAAATTGGGTGCATCTGGAAAGAAAGGAATCTTCGTGAGCTATAGCGAAAATACTAAGGGCTATAGAATCTATGTAGCTGGTTAAAGGGAAGTCAAGATTAGTCATGATGTCACCTTTGACGAAGATATGGCTCTTAGCAAAGTAGACAATCTTCCTACTTTAAGGGGATCTAAAGAAGCTGACATCGGGGAACCGAAGGAAAAGGAAGATGAGATGATGCCCGATGTGGAAGAACCTATGGATCCTATTGATTCTCCTCCGCAAGAGCCTTCCTCTTCTAGGAAGAGGCCTTCATGGCTTAGGGGGACACTTGATGATGCAGAAGGACACATTGCACCCAGAGGAAACTTCCGTGAAAGTAAGAAGCCGAACAGGTATTAGGGATACCTGACCATCATGAGCACGATCATCCAAAATGAGCCTTTGTCATTCACAGATGCCGTCAAGCATCAAGTATGGAAGGATGCTATGACTGAGGAATATGAGTCCATTATGAAAAACGATGTTTGGGATGTGGTCCCCAAACCCCAGGACAAAGCAGTTGTCACTTCAAAATGGCTTTACAAGATAAAACATGCAGTTGATGGAAGTGCGGAAAAGTATAAGGCTCGTTTTGTCGCTCGTGGCTTCTCCCAGAAGGAAGGTATAGACTATGACGAGATATTTGCACTTGTTGCTCGATATACCACCATCCGCTCGATCATAGCCCTTGCTGCTTTGCAAGGATGGAACCTACATCAGATGGATGTCAAGACTGCATTCTTACATGGTTCAATCAAAGAGGAGGTCTATGTGGAGCAACCTGAAGGATTTGAGATTTATGATCGAGAATCTCATGTGTGCAAGTTGAAGAAGGCCCTCTATGGGCTAAAGCAAGCACCCGAGCATGGTATGAGAGGATTGATAGCTACTTGATGAAGCTGGGATTCACTAGGAGTGAAGCCGGCCCTAACCTTTACTTTAAGGTTATAGATGACAAGCCCTTCATACTGGTGCTATATGTTGACGACCTCTTTCTAACAGGTGTAGACCCTCTCATTCATGAATGTAAGAGGGAGTTGGCTTCTAAGTTCGAGATGAAAGACCTAGAACTTATTCACTATTTCCTAGGACTGGAAGTCTGGCAGAAACTCGGGGAGATTTTCCTATCTCAAGGAAAATATGTGGTGAAGATATTGGAGAGATTTGGCATGGTGGACTGCAAGCCTGTAACTACCCCGATGGAGCTTGACTTCAAGAAGTTAAGCGGTAGTGCTGCCGGACTTGTTTTCCGAAATGCTACCGAGTATCGTCAATTCATCGAAACATTAATGTTCTTGGTGAACTCCCATTCGGATATATGCTTTGCAGTCAACACATTGAGTCAACATATGGTTGAGCCTCACCACTCACATTGGATTGGTGCCAAGAATCTGTTGAGATATCTTCGTGGCACAATCACTCATGGGTTGAGATACACTGCCAGAGATGTGAGACTACTTGGGTATATTGATGCTGATTGGGCAAGTAGTGTGGTGGATCGAAAGAGCACTTCCGGGTGCTGTTTCTCTTTGGGATCTGCCTCGATACTGGGGATGAGCAGGAAGCAGAAGTCGGTGGCTTTGAGCACCGCCGAGGCAGAGTACATTGCTGCTAGCATGGCCTCCTGTGAGGTAGTTTGGTTGCGAAAGCTCTTCAGTGAGCTGTTTGGATTTACATTGGATACCCCCGTGATCCTGTGTAACAACCAGAGCGAGATTCGTTTATCAGAGAATCCTGTATTTCATGATCGCTCCAAGCATATCGATATCACGTACCATTATATTTGAGATATGGTGCAGCAAGGAGCAATAAGGTTCCAACATATCGGTACAGATGAACAAGTCGCTGACATTTTGACAAAGCCCCTAGGAAAGGTCAAATGCCTGACTTTCTGAGAATGACTTGGTGTCGTTCAGAGACCCTCTTACGAGGGTCGAGTATGATGTATTGAGCTCTGGGAGCTCCAGGGGGGCGCGAGGTACTTCTTGGAGCGACATGTGACCACAGGGCGACCCACCATCTCCTGGTGGTGCATTATGTATAGGGTAAAGGTTCAACCTTCCGTTGTGACACCCTGTGGCGACTGTGGAATAGGATGATTAGTTTTCCTGTGGGCCAGGATGGTTCGTTCTCCGTGGCGACTGTGGAATAGGATGATGAGTTCTCCTATAGGCCAGGATGATTAGTTCTCTGTGGCATCCACTGGACAAGATGATTCGTTCTCCTGTGGACAGGATGATTAGTTTTCCTGTCGAGGCATCCTACCCATGCAGTCTGGGACTCATGGGAAGTACCTCTCATTTGATCAATGAGCAGGGAAATGAGGATAGGGACCATAGTAGTACTATTGATGGACGCATCACTGTATCTACCGTACTCCCTATGCTAGCATGACCTCCATTGATCTGGGATTAATGACACTGATCTGGGATCAGTAAGAGTGGTTCACACTCTGAGACTGACTTCGGGGTAGTGGAGGATGGTATGATACATCCTCGATCATTTCTTCTTCTTCATAGTTCGAGCAGAGCAGAGCAGAGTGGGGTCAAGCTGTACATGGCAGTGCATTTGATGGATGGATTGCAGCGACGGTCTGACGGATTGCATATGAAGTTCTCCCTAGCTGAGAGGGAGTGTTAAAATTGGCAACTAGGGATAAACTCCATGTGGATCACTTTATTTATGGCTTCTGATATATTTCCTAGATTCCTCTCATCGAGAGGTGTAGGATTGATCTAAAGATCATCCGATTTCGATAAGTATTTATGGAGATATGAATTTATTTTGATTATGGACATATGTCAAGGTTGGCTAGCAAACTTTTGTAGGCACAGAAGCCCAACAGTCACGTCTATTCACCCTCAACGTTTGCATATAAATCCAAGGAGCCTTCTCCTCATTTGGACAATTCATTCACTCATCTTCTCTCTCTCTCTCCCCTATGCATAAAAGGAGTCTCTCTCTCTCTCTCTCACGTGTCGCTGAAAGCAAGACGTAGAAAGAAGAACGCTAGGGCAGCGGGTCATCTCTTTGACCAGCGTTGACCAAGCGTTGACCATTCAGAAGTGCGGATTGGGTGTGGTTGCCTCTCCTAGGCAGGCCACAAATTTTGGCACGAAAACCAAGGTGATTTGACCTCTGGTTTGACCGGTGTTGATTGCCCTAGTTTAGGGCTGCAAGTTGACTTCAGAAATCTGCAAACTGACTGTACTTTTGGGGCTATTCAAGGGCTGTTTCTTCAGGCTGTTCGATGACAAGTTGACTAGAAATTGACCAAGCGTTTTAGAGGTCAATTTCAACTAGTTTGACCAAGTTTGACTTTGCTGATCTAGGGTTTGCTGCTGCTGATATAAAATTACAGAATTCAGATTTGTACTTTTTCTCTCTGTTGAACTATTGAAGATAAAAGAAGATTTGATCAAAGGGTTTCCACGCATTGGGGTTTGTCCTTGGCTAGCCGCCACATCTTGTGTCTCTTGTCTTGGCTTGTTTTCTGTTGATCATTTAATATTCTATCTGCACTTTACTTAATGTATATGTGATTGCTCATCTGTGGGTAATAAGAAGAAAAATAAGTAAATTGCTCTAAGCATAGAACATACCATAATTTAACAGTTTTGAACGCGATAGTTTTCGGTCCATGGTATTGGATGCTTCGGCATGTATAAATATTTATTGTAACATTGAAAGGAATATAACGGAAAATCAAGCTGGTAGTCCCGGTTTTGGGATCCAGGGGAAAATCTTTGTGTATGTGTTTTATGTGTTATGCTCTCGCATTGTTTATTTTATGTGTTTTAGAATTCGTATGCAGGTAATTTTTGTACAAGGTTAAAACCTATATTTGGTATCAGAGCTGTTTTGGCTTCAAGGGGACGCCTTTGTTGCTGAGGGGTTTCGCTCGGGCCTGTGGTAGACCTTGTTCAGTGTGAGATTGATTCTGGTGGTGAAAGAAGATGGCGAGCAGTGGAAAGATAGAGATCGAGAAATTTAATGGTCAGAGTTTTGAGTTGTGGAAACTCAAGATGGAGGATCTGTTGGTTGATAAAGATCAGTGGATCGCGGTAGATCCGAGTACTAAACCAACGGGAGCGTCGGATAAAGAATGGAAGAAGTTGGATTGGAAGGCAAAGAGCACAATATGATTGTGTGTCTCAGATTGAATATTGCTGAATGTATCAGGGGAAGCTATGTCGAAGGCTTTGTGGGACAAGTTAGGGACTTTGTACCAATCTAAGTCTCTGATGAACAAACTGTTCCTGCGGAAAAAGCTGTATAACCTGAGAATGAAAGATGGAGACTCGGTGACAGAGCATCTGAACACATTTAATATTGTGGTAACTCAGTTATTATCCGTTGATATTGAAATTTCAAATGAAGATAAGTGCATCAATTTGTTGTGTTCTCTGCCAGATTCGTGGGATAGTCTGGTTATTGCAATAGGTAGCAATACAACTGCCTTGCAGTTTGATGAAATAGTCTCGTCCTTGCCGACGGAGGAGATGAGACGGAAAAATATGGAGAGCCAAAATGGTGATGCCTTGTCTGTACGAGGACGATCCCAGAACAGAAACAAAAATAAGTCATCGAGTGGGAGATCTAAATCTCCAGGAAAACCTGTAAAGGTGGTGTGCTGGAAATGCGGAAAGGAAGGGCACTACAAAATGGACTGTAAATCTAAAGCTCCTGATAAAGGAAAGGGATTTGATGATGCTCCTAATGTAGAGGCGAAAACCACCTCAGATGAAGGTGGGGATGTGTACTTGGCTTCTTCAAGTACACATGTAGATCATGAGGCATGGTTGATTGACTCAGGTGCATCCTTTCACTTCACTTCCCATAGAGAGTGGTTCTGCGAGTATGAGAAATACGGTGGTGGTGATGTCTTCTTAGGGGATGATAGGAAGGCTATAATCGTTGGTCGTGGAAAAGTAAAGTTGAAGTTGCAAGGTGGAAGGGTTAGAGCACTTCCAGGTGTTCTGCATATTCCTGCATTGGCCAGAAATCTAATTTTTGTAAGCAAGCTGGATGATGTAGGTGTAAAAACAGTGTTCGAGAAGGATATCTGCAAGATGGTTCGGGGAGCACTAGTAGTGATGCGGGGAGTTCGGATTGGAACTCTGTACAAGCTGCAAGGTAGCACTGTTGTTGATGGGTGCAACAGCTTTGTGGTTCCTGAAAGTGGAGTAGAAAATCTAGTGGTCTCTGGAGAGAAGACCATGCTGTGGCATCAAAGGGTTGGGCATATTGGAGAGAAGGGCCTTTGAATACTTCATGGTAAAGGTGTGGTAGAAGGTATGAGTAATAGCGCTCTGGATTTTGATTTCTGTGAAAATTGTGTATATGGGAAGCAGAATCGGGTGAGTTTCCCCTTTGGTGGTAAGAGGGCGAAACATATATTAGAACTTGTGCACAGTGATGTGTTTGGACATGTGAAGGTTCCATCATTGGATAAGTCTGTGTACAATGTATCATTTATAGATGACTTCTCAAGGAATATATGGATATATTTCCTTAAGAAGAAATCTGAAGTCTTTGACAGGTTTAAAGAATTTAAGGCTCTGGTGGAAGACCAGACAGAGAAGAAAATAAAGGTGTCGAGGATAGATAACAGTGGAGAGTTTTGTAGCAAGGAATTTGAAGAATTCTATAAGAAGTGTGGTATAGCACGATAGAAGACTACTCCATACACACCTGAGCAAAATGGAGTTGCAGAAAGAATGAACAAGACGTTGATGGAAAGGGCAAGAAGCATGCTCAGTGTTGTTGGGTTAGGACAGGAATTCTGGGCAGAGGCGGTGGAGACAACATGTTACCTGGTCAACAGATCACCTTCATCAGCGTTGGAGGATAAGACTCCACAAGAGGTATGGATTGGTAAGAAACCCTCTCTTTCACATCTGAGGGTATTTGGATGTGATGCATATGTACATGTTCCAAAGGAGAAAAGAATCAAGTTGGATAGTAAATATGAAAAGTGCATTTTTATTGGGTATAAGGATGGTTTAAAGGGTTATAAGCTTTGGAACCCAGTAACAAGGAAGGTTGTGTACAATCGGTATATGGTGTTCAGAGAGGTAAAAGATATTATTAAACATGAATTCCAACCAAAGGAACCTGAGAAGATAGAGTTTGAGCTTAAGGAGGAAGAATCAAACTCTACAGCAGAGGAGGAATCAGAAGATGAAGAGCCACAAACTCGGGTGTGAGAAGATCAGTTCGAGAAAGAAGGTAGCCAGAAAGGTATAGTCCATTTGCTTTCTGTTCAAATTTTGCTTTATCTGTTACTGATGATGATCCCAGAACTGTGAAGGAAGCAGTAGATTCAGAGGATGGCAAATTCTGGAAAGAGGCCATGGTTGATGAAATGACATCTTTGTACAAAAATGAGGCTTGGGATCTGGTGGAGTTGCCGGTAGGAAGGAAACCCATTGGCAACAAATGGGTGTTCAAGAAGAAGACAAATGCAGAAGGAAAGGTGGAGAAATACAAAGCTCGGTTGGTAGCAAAAGGTTATTCTCAGGTGCCAGGAATTGATTTTGGTGATATTTTTTCTCCTGTTGCCAAGGTAGTATCTATTAGATTACTTTTATTTGTTGCTGCTGCTTTTGATTTTGAGGTAGAATAGATGGATGCGAAGACAACATTTCTTCACGGGGATCTGGAAGAGGAGATCTATATGAAACAACCTGAAGGCTTTGCGGTGGAGGGTAAGAAAGAACTGGTATGCAAGTTAAAGAAGTCTCTGTATGGGTTAAAATAGTCACCAAGGATGTGGTATCAGAAATTTGATACATTTATACTGGGACTTGGCTTTACTAGAAGCAAAGCAGATCACTATGTGTATTTTAAATTAATTGGTGACCGTGTTATTTATTTGGTCTTGTATGTGGATGATATGTTGCTGGTTGGAAATGACAAAGAAATTATCCAGGATTTGAAGACCCATTTGTCCTCTAAATTCGACATGAAAGATCTTGGCGCTGTAAACTATATTGTGGGCATGGAAAGTAAAAGAGATCGGACAAAGAGGAAGTCTGGTTAAACCAGAGGAAGTATGTCGAGACAATTTTGCAAAGGTTTAATATGCAGGATAGTTAACTGGTGAAGGTTCCTATTCTTGTAGGTGTAAAGTTATCTGCTAAACAGTGTCCTAAGACACAAGAAGAGGAAGAGGAAATGTCCCGTGTTCCATATGCAAGTGCAGTCGGTAGCCTGATGTATACGATGGTCTGTACTAGACCAGACATTGCACATGCAGCGAGAGTATTGAGCAAGTTTATGTCAAAACCAGGGAAGGAGCACTGGACAACAATGAAGCGGGTTTTCAGGTATTTGCGTGGCACTAGTGATTATGGTTTGTGCTACCAAGGAAGACTATGATTGGATAGAGTGTTGGATATTCGTGGCTTTGTTGATGCAGACTGGGCTGGAGATTTGGATCAGAGGAGATCTACAAGTGGGTATGTGTTTAACCTATTTGGAGGTGCAGTCAGTTGGATGAGTAAGAAACAATCTGTAGTGGCACTATCAACTACAAAGGCAAAATACTTGACAACCACTCATGTAAGCAAAGAGGCAGTTTGGTTGCAGAGATTGTGTTCAAGTATGGGGTTAGTACAGGGAGCTATAAGGATAGACTGTGACAGCCAAAGTGCAATTTTCTTGGCAAAGAACCCTGCATATCATTCAAAGACAAAGCACATTGATGTTCAGTATCACTTTGTGAGGGATATGATAGAGGACAAAAAGGTGTTGCTGGTAAAGGTGGACACTTTGAAGAATACTGTAGATGCATTGACAAAATCTGTGAGCTCTGAGAAGTTCTCTTCGTGTAGAGAAACAATAGGCGTTGCAGGGCTGGATAAATGACTAAGCTCTCTAGTGCCCCTCTGTGGAAAGAAAACAATAAGTGGGAGAATGTTGGGTTGTGTTATATTCTTTCCACGACTAGCCCACGTAGTTTTCGTTGCGCCGATTGCGTAGCGAGGGGAGTCATAGGGGGTTTGAGGGGTGCAAGCAACCCCATTCTATGGGGTCCGGGGCAGCGCCTCGGAAAATTTTGTTTTTGGACCCTATGTTAGGTTGGGCGGACCTACCTATGGTTTTGTGCATGATTTTTCGCACATGGTTTTGGACGCGATGGTTTTCCGTCCATGGTCTTGGATGCTTCGGCATATATAAATATGTATTGTAACATTGAAAGCAATATAATGGAAAATCAAGCTGGTAGTCCCGGTTTTGGGATCCAGGGGAAAATCTCTGTGTATATGTGTTTTATGTGTTATGCTCTCGCATTCTTTATTTTTTGTGTTTTAGAATTCATATGCAGGTAATTTCTGTACGGGGTTAAAACCTACACAAACTCCACATGGGTCATCTTATTTATGACAACTAATATTTTTCTTGGATTCCTCTCTCTGAGAGGTGTAGGATTGATCTAAAGATCATTCGATTCTGACATGTACAAATGAAGTGATGAATTTATTTTGATTATGGTCAAATTGTCAAGGTCGGCCAACAAACTTATGTAGGTTCAGAAGCCCAACAATCATGTTGTTAAAATTGGCAACTAGGGCCAAACTCCACACAGGTCATCTTATTTATGACAACTGATTTTTTTCTTGGATTCTTCTCTCCGAGAGGTGTAGGATTGATCTAAAGATCATCTGATTATGACATGTACAAATGAAGTTATGAATCTATTTTGATTATGGTCAAATTGTCAAGGTCGGCCAACAAACTTATGTAGGCTCAAAAGTCCAATAGTCAAGTCTATTCATCCTCAACGTTTGCTATAAATACGTGATGCCGTAGCCTCATTTGGACACACTCATCTTCACACATCTCTCTCTCTCCTCATTGATTGGGTACGGATTTCTGGGCAGTCTCTCTCTCCACAAGTGCAAATGAAAGGAAGGGAAATTTTTTGTTCTGGGCATTGACCAAGTTTGATCGAATTTCAGAAACTGTTTTTGGGCTTCGTTGACCATCTTTGATTGCGATTTTTGGTTGAGGAGCTCTGTCCCAGCAGGTTGCATTTCTGGGTACAGAAATCGAGGCTAAACATTGACTTTGATCAATGTTGACTGCAGGTAGGGCTGATCACAGGTTGACTGTTTGACCAGATGTTGACTAGGCTGATTCATCTTGCTGTTTGGAGGCCGAAGTTGATTGAAGTTGACCAAATTGTTGAGGGTCAAATCTGCCCTGTTGATCATCGTTGACTTTTCTGGTTAGGGTTCTTTTGCTGCTGTTATAAATTATCAGATTTCTAAATTGTACTATCTCTCTCTTTGCTGAACTATTGAAGACTATAAGAAGAATTGATCAAGGGTTTCCCCACATTGGGG
Source organism: Pinus tabuliformis (assembly GCA_031772625.1). Classification (NCBI taxonomy): domain Eukaryota; kingdom Viridiplantae; phylum Streptophyta; class Pinopsida; order Pinales; family Pinaceae; genus Pinus; species Pinus tabuliformis. The sequence goes on along the minus strand of CM062816.1, from coordinate 744,235,497 downwards.
TTTGTCCTTGACTAGTGCCACATCTTGTGTCCTCTTGTCTTGGCTTGTCTTCTACTGTTTATGTTTATGTTCTATCTGCATTTTACTATCATGTTGATGTGATTGTTAAACTGGATATTGATATTGCACTAATAAAGAAATTGAAGTAATATTGCTCTAAAGCATAGAACATACAATTGCTGCCTAAAGTTAAGACAAAGCCCGAGCAAGAGTGAAAGAGCAATCACCAAAGACAGTTGGACAAGGACAAAAGGCTAAATGGGTTCCTCATCCTACTTCCCAGCTGAAGACAAACTCCATGATAAATATGACTATCATGGATGGAAGATGTCTCTTGATTTGACCTTGGAAGAAAAAGAAGTGATGAATTATGTGCAGGGTAAAATCCCTGAACCTCCTTCAAATGTATTGACCATTGCGAAGACCAAGTACAATAGGTTTGAAGTCCAATTCGAGAAGAAAATCAAGATATTAAGGATTGATAATGGGGTTGAGTACGAATCCAATGAATTCCAAGATTATTACAGAGAAGATGGCGAGGGAGACGACAATGCCATACGCTCCCGAGCAGAATGGTGTGGCTGAAAGGAAGAATCGCTCTATTGTAGAAGTTGTTTGTGCCATGCTTCATGATCAAGGCCTTCCGAAGTTTCTATGGGCTGAAGCAGCAAATACCGTTGTGTATGTTCAAAACCAATGCCCTCATCAAGCATTGGAGTCTAAGATTCCCGAAGAAATGTTCACTGGTAACAAACCCAATGTCTCTCGTTTTAGAATTTTTGGAAGCCCCATATATTTTCATGTGCCGAAAGAGAAAAAAAGCAAATTGGGTGCACCTGGGAAGAAAGGAATCTTTGTGGGCTATAGTGGAAATTTCAAGGGATATAGAATTTATGTGGCGGTCAAAAGGAAGTTGAAATAAGTCATGATGTCACCTTCAATGAAGATATGGCCCTCAGGAAGATCAACAACTTTCCTATCCTAAGAAAGGACAAAGAAGTTGACACCAGAAATTAGGGTGAAAAAGAGGACGAAACAATGCCTAGCGTTGATGAACCTATGGATCCTATTGATCCTCCTCCTCATGAACCTTCCTCCTCCAAGAGGAGACCCTCATGGTTTAGGGAGACTCTCGAAGATGCCGAGAGACACATTGCACCAAGGGGGACTTTTCGTAAAAGCAAGAAGCTAAACAGGTATCAAGGATATTTGACCACCATGAGCACTATCATTCAAAATGAGCCTTTATCATTCGAAGAAGCTGTGAAGCAACAAGTATGGAAGGATGCTATGAATGAAGAATACGAGTCAATTATGAAGAATGATGTGTGGGATGTGGTTCCTAGACCCCAGGACAAATCGGTTGTCACCTCCAAGTGGCTCTACAAAATCAAGCATGGAGCTGATGGAAGTGTAGAAAAGTTCAAGGCTCGCTTTGTTGCTCGAGGCTTCTCTCGAAAGTGAGGTGTAGATTACGATGAGATATTTGCACCTATTTCCCGATACGCCATCATTCGCTCAACCATAGCCCTTGTTGCCTCGCAAGGATGGAACCTACATCAGATGGATGTCAAGACCGCTTTCTTGCATGGTTCAATCAAAGAGGAAGTCTATGTGGAACAACCCAAGGGATTTGAGGTTCATGATCGAGAATGTCATGTATGCAGGTTGAAGAAAGCTCTCTATGGATTGAAGCAAGAACCTCGGGCTTGGTATGAGAGGATCGATAACTATTTGATGAAGTTGGGATTCACTAGAAGTGAAGCCGATCCAAACCTTTACTTTAAGGTTGAAAATGATAAACCTCTCATTCTGGTACTTTATGTGGATGACCTCTTTCTGATAGGTGCAGACCCTTTCATTCACAAATGTAAGAGGGATTTGGCTTTTGAATTTGAGATGAAGGACCTAGGACCGATGCACTATTTCCTACGGTTGGAGGTCTGGCAAAATCCAGGTGAAATTTTCCTCTCCCAAGGAATATGTTATCAAGATATTGGAAAGATCTGGGATGGTGGACTGCAAGCCTGTGATTACTATGAAGGAACTTAGCTTTAAGAAGTTATGTGGTAGTGCTGCTGGACCTGAATTGGGAAATGCCTTTGAGTGTCGTCAACTCATAGGAGCACTGATGTTCTTGGTGAACTCTCGTTCGGACATATGTTTTGCAGTTAACACATTGAGTCAGCGCATGGTTGAGCTTCATCATATACATTGGATTGGTGCCAAGAATCTTCTGAGATATCTTTGGGGCACAACCACACATGGACTGAGATACACTGCCAGAAATGTGAGGCTACATGGTTATTATGATACTGATTGTGCTGGCAATGTGGTGGATCGCAAGAGCACTTCTGGATGCTGTTTTTCTTTGGGTTTTGCTTTGATATCCTGGATGAGCAGGAAGCAAAAATTTGTTGCCTTGACCACCACCGAGGCTGAATACATAGCTGCTAGTATGGCCTCTTGTGAAGCTGTCTGGTCGAGGAAGCTCTTCAATGAGCTGTTTGGACATGTGTTGGATAACATTGTGATCCTCTACGACAACTAGAGTGGGATCTGATTATCAGAGAATCTCGTGTTTCATGATTGCTCCAAGCATATAGATATTAGGTACCACTTTATCCGAGATATGGTACAACGAGGAGCAATAAGGCTCCATTACATTGAGACTGATGAGCAAGTTGTCAATATTCTGACAAAGCCCCTGGGGAAGGTTAAGTTCTTGGCCTTCTGAGAACGACTTGGAGTCGTGGAGAGACCCTCTTATGAGGGTCATGTATGATATGGACATTGAGCTCTGGGAGCTCCGAGGGGCTTGGGGTACTTCTTGGAGCGGTGAGCAACCATAGGGTGAGTGGTTTAGCCTTCCCCTAGTGGTTTTGTTGTGTACTAGGTGAGTGGTTCAACGTTTCCCTAGTGGTTTTGCTGTGTACAGGGTGAGTGGTTTAGCCTTCCCCTGTGATACCCCTTGGCGACATGTAGGCAGGATGAGTGGTTCATCCTTCTCCTGCCGAGACTTCCTACCCATGCAGTCTGGGACTCATGGGAAGTACCTCTCATCTGGCCAATGAGTAGGGAAATGAGGATAGGGACCATAGTACTACCGATGAACGCATCGTGTACTACCGTACTCCCTATGCTAGGATGACCGATATTGATCTGGGATCAATTGAAACTGACTTCGGGTCAATAAGAGTGGTATGTATGAGACACTCTTTTAATTGGAACTGACTTTGGGTCAGTAAGAGTGGTATAACACACTCTCTTTTGATTGGGACTGACTTTGGGTCAGTAGAGAATGGTATGATACATTTTCGATCACTTCTTCTTCTTTATAGTTCAACAAAGCAGAGCAGAGAAGAACAGTGCATTAATGGCAGAGATAGTACTGATTGGTAGATGGATTAGTAGATGGAGTTCTCCCTAGTTGAGAGGGAGTGTTAAAATTGGCAACTAGGGCCAAAATCCACATGGGTCATCTTATTTATGACAACTGATATTTTTCTTGGATTCCTCTCTTTGAGAGGTGTAGGATTGATCTAAAGATCATCTGATTCTGACATGTACAAATGAAGTTATGAATTTATTTTGATTATGGTCAAATTGTCAAGGTCGGCCAACAAACTTATGTAGGCTCAGAAGCCCAATAGTCACGTCTATTCATCCTCAACATTGCATATAAATAGAAGGTGACTTAGCCTCATTTGGACACACTCATCTTCACACTTCTCTCTCTTTCTCCTCATTGATTGGGTACGGATTTCTGGGCCTCTCTCTCTCTCCACACGTCCGAAATTTCAAGTGGCCGAAATTTCAGGAGAGCAAAATTTCAGGAGGCTGAAATTTCAAGAGACTGAATTTCTGGACAGTTTGACCAAGCATTGACCAACATGTGTTGAACTCCTTTGACTACGTTTTTGTGAGGGATATCTCGGTTTGGGCAGGCCACATTTTTGGGCACAGAAATCGAGGTTAAACATTGACTCTGGACCAATGTTGACTACAGCTAGGGTTGACCTCAGGTGGGTTGTTTGACCAAACTTTGACTAGGCTGAATTTGACTATTTTGAGGGTTGTTTTATCTTGCTGTTTGGAGGTCAAAGTTGACCGATTTGTTGAGGGTCAAATCTGCCCTGTTGACCAACGTTGACTTTTTTGGTTAGGGCTTTTTTGCTGATGTTATAAATTATCAGATTTGTAAATTGTACTCTTTGTGCTGAACTATTGAAGACTAAAAGAAGATTTGATCAAGGGTTTACCCACATTGGGGTTTTGTCCCTGGCTGGTGCCACATCTTGTGTCCTCTTGTCTTGGCTTGTCTTCTACTGTTTATATTTATTTTCTATCTGCATTTTACTATCATGTTGATGTGATTGCTAATTTGAATATTGACACTGGGGTAATAAAGAAATTGAAGTAAAATTGCTCTAAAGCATAGAACATACCATTGTTCCCTAAAATTAACAATTTTGCTAGCTGCTTGATAATATATTTTAGGTTGTTTACGTGGCTAGACATAATGACTTCAACTGATATGTTAAAAATGAATAATTGTAGCTTTAGAGAAAACTTTGCATTCATTGCTTGTGCTCTAGCCTCCAAATATCTTGTTTAGATTATCCTAGATTAAATTTGATGATTTTTCCAAATCTATATGATGCAAGTTGCAACTTTGAGTGTGAGAGAGCAAGGTGAATAATAGATTTTGTTTTATCATCTTTGTTCTACCATTTCAATAATTTATTTGGATATGTTGGTGATTTCTCAGTGTCTTTTACAATTTCCATAGGTTTTTGTTTAATTTTTTTTGAAGTTAGGTACTTTGCATTACATCAAATGAGGATTACGTAGACCAAAAAATTTCTGCTACTGGTATGCCCGAAGGGAAACCAGATTAGCAATATAAGTTCAAAATCTTGAGGTTGCTAAGACCTCGTTTAACTAGAGCATCTTGTAAATAGAAACTTATAAAAATAGGCTGGCTGTGCCAGACCTTGACATACATCGACATGAGAAGACAAAAAGACTACTAATGCTGCAAGCAAGAAACCAATGAGCATAAAAACTATTGGGCAGAATCTCCAGGCATTTGCATTGGTGGTCATTACCTTCATTTGAGGAGAAGGAGATGTTGGCTAATCTCCTAGCTAGAATGGTTAGCTTGCGGTCAATATTGTCAATTTTTTCCTCCAGCTCTGCTAATCTAATAGAATTCTCTCGTTGAGTCCTCCTATACCTCCCTATGCTACTTGCAATATTCAAATGATGTTTAACCTTGTGTTGGCTTCGTGCCATGATCGATGAAGTGACGAGAGTGCATGCAATTCGCCAAGTATAGTGGGAAGCCCTCTTCTGTGAGCTAGCATCATATCAAGGCGGCGAGGGGGGGAATGCCCGCTCCTGGACACCCTCCTTGGGGTATAAGGTCCTTCGTAGCCGGATCTTGACAGTGAGTTTGAATGGATTCTGGAATGGCCTCACTCCATTGCAAGTCAAGGGGATGAGCTATTATGCTGAGTCCAAAATTGGATAGATTTTCAGCTAGTTTGTTGCCATAGTTGTGGACATGAGAGAGGAGGGGAGCTATGATTTTTGTGGTATTACCTATTCGAGCTTCCAACCTCCAACTCTTAGAGACTTTGGAAGGATTTGATCCACATTGGATTTTGCAAAAAATATTGATAATGGTCTTGGAATCTCCTTCAATAATGAGCTTGTGAAATTGTTTGCGGATTGCAATTGAGAGACTCTACTATAATTCCCAGATTTCAACAACATTATTAGTGTTGAGGCCTACGACACCTACATAAACATATAGATTTTTCCAATTAGTGTTACGATAGACTCCACCATAACTAGCTTGACTTGTATTTCCTTTCGAGGCCTCGTTGAAGTTAAGTTTGATGAAGTGCTCCAGAGGGCGGGACCAAAAGGAAGAGTTGGAAGGGAAGAAATTGGGAACAAAGGTGTTGAAAATGTAACTAGTATCGGTCTTCATAATTGTTGTCTAGCTCATGACATGATGTAATTCAGATGTATTTGTTAAAAGAAGAAAATAAAATTATTGAAAAGATCAAAAGAAAAATTATTTTTAAAAAGCATGGGTTTCATGCTTATTCTATTTATGTTTCTAGGTCCAAGCACCCATTGTGTGCTCGTAGGGTTGAGTCACGACTCACGAGTCATTGGTTGAGTCATGAGTCATTGTCCTTGTCATTATGTAATAAACCCTTCTTGGGCTTTTTGTATCAAGAATGAAATTTGTATTTGTATCAAAATTGTAAGTTTACCCCCCTCCACCATTTCGGTCTCAACTCCCATCAAGTCAGCCTCATGAAGGGAACTTGATCTCACAAGAAGACTATATTTAAGCAGTGCATTCGACCTATTGAGCATCCAAGCAAGACAAGTTCGATTTGCAATCCTTGGAAGTGCGAAGACAACAAAGAAGGAATGAAAAAGGAAAAACCAGCGAAGGAAGGAGGCACACTAGCGAAGGAAGAAAGCAGTTTTATATTGTTTCTAGACCACTTGTATGGAGATTCTGAGTTGCAGGAGGGGCCGAAAATTGCAAGTCTGCAATATAGGCCGAAATTTTGATGCAGGAGGCTAAAATTTGTGATTGAAGCAAGATTGAAGAGGGTTGACTCTTGTTGACAAGAAGCTGATTTTTGTTATCTTGAAAGGGATTTCTTGGGAGGCTGACTTGGTGGATTGGAGGAGGTCTTATTGTAGGTCAAAGGGTCTTGGTTGTCTCATTTGATTTGGCTCTTGAAGAAGAGGAGAATTTCTGAATTTTCCCCTAGAAGAGGGGTTTTGCCTTGGTTAAGAGCCTATATCCCGTGTCCTTGTTGTTTTGATCTTCACACACTTATGTTTTGGTAATTGCTTGATGATAAAAAGATAAAAGAAGACATAAAAGAAGATAATTAGAATACAAAGAAATCACAAGTAATTATCGAAATAAGAAAATCTTTCTTCCTTGCTGATTTTCTAACATGGTTCTAGAGCTAAGGTGAAGTAGAAGAGGAAAAAGGCAGCTTGAAGGTTAATCGCTCTCATTAAAGTTCAAGATAGATCATAAGGAGTAGAAAAGTGTTTATCTATTAGGAGGAAGGAAGTTTTGGGTAATCATATTCAAGTCTTGATTTACTATAAGCTACCTTGAAGAAGAGAACCTATTGAAGGCTACAAAGATTTCTAGTAAGGGTGACATTAACAAGTATACCTATGGCATCATCAATGAAATCTGACAACAAACTTCAAGGAGCTTCTAACTTTAGAGCATGGAAGAAAAGGACGAAGCAAGAAATGAAGTATTATATTTAGTACAAGGAAAAGTCAAAGAACCAACTGATGATGATAGAAAGGAAAAGTACAAGGAAAATGGCATTATAGCCATGAGCCTCATTGTGGATGGAATTAAAGACAACTTGATTCCCTACATATCCACACTAAATACTTTAAAGAGCATGTATGATGCCCTTTCCAAGCTATTAACAATCAAGAATATTGGACAAGTGGCAAGTCTAAAGAATGAACTACGAATTGTCAAGATGACCAAGGATGATGCAGTGTCTTCTTATTTTGTAAGGATTTCCCGTATAAGAGATGAACTACAAGCAGATGAAGAAATTATCTCTATAAGGAGCTTGTGATTGCTACCCTACTAGACTACCAAAGTCTTGGAATGCCTTTGCAATTGGTTGGAAAGATACTCCCTCCTTTGAGGAAATGTGGATTTCCTTGTTGGGTTGTGTTATATTCTTTCCACGACTAGCCCACGTAGTTAACCAGGGGGTTAGAAGGGGAGCGGAGCCCCCCCTTCGTTGTGCCGATTGCGCAGTGGGGGGGGGGGCAGCCCACCCTTTCTGGGGGGTTTGAGGTTATTAGCTCGATTGGTAGCAAAAGGTTATTCCCAGGTGCTGGGAATTGATTTTGGTGATATTTTTTCTTCTGTTGCCAAGGTAGCTTCTATTAGATTACTTTTATCTGTTGTTGCTGCTTTTGATTTTGAGGTAGAACAGATGGATGTGAAGACAACGTTTCTTCACGGGGATCTGAAAGAGGAGATCTACATGAAGTACACTGAAGGGATTCTGGTGAAGGGTAAGAAATAACTGGTATGTAAGTTAAAGAAGTCTCTGTATGGGCTAAAACAGTCACAAAGGATGTGTGTAGTTAACGGAGACTTAGCTTCACCAGAAGCAAAGCAGATCACTGTATTATTTTAAATTAATTGGTGACCGTGTTATTTATCTGGTCTTGTATGTGGATGACATGTTGCTGGTTGGAAATGACAGAAATTATCCAGGATTTGAAGACCCAATTGTCCTCCAAATTCAACATGAAAGATCTTGGCGCTGCAAACTATATTCTGGGCATGGAAATTAAAAGAGATCGGGCAAAGAGGAAGCTCTGGTTAAACCAGAGGAAGTATGTCGAGACAATATTGCAGAGGTTTAATATGCAGATGGTAAATCGGTGAAGGTTCCTATTCCTGTAGGTGTTAAGCTATCTGATGAACAGTGTCCCAAGACACAAGAAGAGGAAGAGGACATGTCCCGTGTTCCATATGCAAGTGCAGTAGGTACCCTGATGTATGCGATGGTCTGTACTAGACCAGACATTGCACATGCAATGGGAGTATTGAGCAGGTTTATGTCAAAACCAGGGAAGGAGCATTGGACATCAGTGAAGCGGGTTTTTAGGTATTTGCGTGGCACTAGTGATTATGGTTTGTGCTACCAAAGAAGACCAGGATTGGACAAAGTTTTGGATATTCGTGGCTTTGTTGATGTAGACTGGGCTGGAGATTTGGATCAGAGAAGATTTACAAGTGGGTATGTGTTTAACCTAATCGGAGGTGTAGTCAGTTGGATGAGTAAGAAACAATCTGTAGTGGCACTATCAACTATAGAGGCAAAATACATGGCAGCCACTCATGCAAGCAAGGAAGCAGTTTGCTTGCAGAGATTGTGTTCAAGTATGGGGTTAGTACAGGGAGCTATAAGGATAGACTATGATAGCCAAAGTGCAATTTTCTTGGCAAAGGACCCTGCTTATCATTCAAAGACAAAACGCATTGATGTTCAGTATCACTTTGTGAAGGATATGATAGAAGACAAAAAGGTGTTGTTGGTAAAGGTGGACACTTTGAAGAATACTGCAGATGAATTGACAAAATCTGTGAGCTCTGAGAAGTTCTCTTGGTGTAGAGAAACAATGGGCATTGCAGGGCTATATAAATGACTAAACTCTCTTGTGGAAAGAAAACAACAAGTGGGAGAATGTTGGGTTGTGCTATATTCTTTCCACGACTAACCCACGTAGTTAATCGGGGGGTTAGAGGGGGGGCGGAACCCCCCCTTCGTCGATTGCGCAGCGGGTTGGGTAGCCCCCCTCTATGGGGTCCGGGCAACGCCCCGGGGAATCTTTTTTTGGACACTATATTAGGTTGGGCGGACCTACCTATGGTTTTGTGCATAGTTTTCACACATGGTTTTGGACGTGATGGTTTTCAGTCCATGGTTTTGAACGCGATGGTTTTCCGGTCCATGGTATTGGATGCTGCGACATGTATAAATATGTATTGTAACATTGAAAGGAACATAATGAGAAATCAAGCTGGTAGTCCTGGTTTTGGGATCTAGGGGAAAATCTCTATGTATATGTGTTTTATGTGTTATGCTCTCGCATTGTTTATTTTCTGTGTTTTAGAATTCGTATGCAAGTAATTTCTATACGGGGTTAAAACCTCCTTTGAGGAAATGTGGACTGCCTGTACTCAAGAAGAAGCATGTCTTGTATAAGTAGGTGGAAAGCAAGAAGATGAAGAGAACACCACCTCAAGTACGTATTCTGCTCATTTTAAGAAGAATGGAGGAAATACGAAGTTTAAAGGGTCGAAGAAAAATTATCATGGGAAGATTGACCTTTCTAAAATAGAATGCTATCATTTTCACGAGATGGGACGCTATAAGAACCAATGTCTCGAGAATCCCAAGAACAAGAAGAGAGAAAGAGACCAAGCTACAATTGCAGTTGATGATGTTCCACCAAAGAAGACCAAAATTTAGGAGTTTGAGGCCAAAAGCTTATTGTATTGAGTCTTTAGGGATGTTATCCCTTATATATCCTTTTGTTTATAGTATAGGTTATTATTTTAGGCCATAGATCTAATATGTTTTGATAAGAAAATTCTTAAGTTGTTTTAAATAAGTTGAAGAAATCCCTCACAGTGGTTGGATTGATGTAAAGTTAAGAGGGAGCTTCTATTTTTCTCATAATATAAGTATCCTGTTCTTTATTTCTTTTACATTATTGTTGATTTCCTCTATAAATCTAGCTTATTTTTGTTGCTTGATTATAATCCTTTCTCTTATTTTCCTTGGAAGAAAGCTTCGCAGGTATACTCTAAGGAATGCTTGTAATAAGGATTATAGGTAGATTTAGAGGGAGACTCCAAAGGAAAACTTGAACCTTGAAAGAAGCTTTGTTTGTAGAAGGAGCCTTTCAAGAGGAAACCCTACAAGGTTTATAATAGAAGTAACTCAATGTATGTTTAAGATTACAAGATATGTAGCAGGACTTCATCATAAAAGAAGGTACAATCATTTTGTCTTTAAAATTTTCTTTATATTAATAACTCTCTCATTTCTAGGGTTTTGCTATAGAGTCATGAAGATTCTTATATTGTTAGGGTATTCGATTTCTAAGATTAAATCAACCCTTGTAATAACTATTTCTTGCTATTTGTTCATTTTGGTAAAACCCTAGCCTTTTGATTTTTAGGGTTTGTTGATGATATCTAGGGCATACAACAAAACCCTAACTTTTTAGGGTTTGTTGATAATGTCTAGTGTTTATGACAAAATCCTAGTAGAGGTTGATATAAGATCCTAGGGCATGAAAGTGGAACCCTAGGTGTAAATGCTTCCGCTATGGTTGAAACCCTAACATAGTTTAAGTTGTTGGATCTCTAAGGTTTAATATTAAAGTTAAAGTTAATTTCATGCTCTTGTACATATATATTTGTGTGCTTGGTTGTACTTGTTGATGAGATTTGCAGGTACATAGTTTTCAAGATGTTGTAAAGATGTATGTTTACCTCATACTTGATGTTGACTTTATGATGATGTTGAAGATGTATGCCCACCTCATACTTGATGATGAATTTTTAACATGATGGAAAGAGGGCCCTGCAAGAACCCTGATGACATTGAAGTTTACATTGATGATTGAACGCTGACCTTATTTCCATATGAATATAAAGAATGATGTTCCTGAAGGTCAAAGTTCTTCGATGATATGATGATGTAAAAGAAAGAGCCTGTGTTGCTGGTAGAATATAGTTGTTAATGATGGACTTATCTCCCTAAGTTGAGAGGGAGCTTGGATGTATTTATTTTATGAAGGAAAGTGTATATCCTATATAGTTGAGAGGGAGGATATGATTCTCTGCTTCATGTGTCATGCAATTGTACGTCTAGTGAAGGACACGAGGAAAGAGTGAGATTGAAGAATGGCTAAAGCACTACTGATGGTTATTCGTGTTTGATGAAGTCGTGACAAGACTCAGTTGTTTTGAGAAGTGTTGAAGCTGAGTTTGGTGCTGCTTGAGAAGTTGGAAAAGGAAGCTTCAGTCAAGCTTTGTTTGGATATTGTGATAACCTAAGTAGCATCAATATGGTCGAGGTCTCCAGATTTTATGCTAGTAGATTGAAAGTAAGAACCAATGTATTGGAAGTTTGATACTAGTTGGGGTCATTGAGCTACAATATGTTCTAATGGATGAACAAGTAGCTGATGTGTTGATCTCTACCTGAGAAGTTTGAGTATTGGATAAAGCATGCTTGGATTGATGGATATCTCTAATTTGGTTGAGAGGGAGAGATGAGTACCTTAGGCTGTGTGCCCATATGATGGTACTTGGGAGGACATCTTGGCTTGGTTGGTATTGAGATCTCAGTTATAGTTTGGCCTTGATGATGTCTAGATCCCTGTGTGGGAGGGTATCTTGGTCTTGATGATATGGAGCTCCATTTTAGTGTTGATATCTTGACCTTGATGATACCTAGATCCCTGTGAGGGTTGGTGTCTTGGCATGGAGGCCTAGATGGTATCTATATCCAGTTGGATTGATACCAGGGCTATAGCCTGATGGTACCTATAGTGGCAAGTTGCCTTGATGACACCTTAGTCCCTGTTGAGTTGGTGTCTTGGCAGGTAGCCTTGATGACACTTGATTGATACCTTGGCAGTTTTTGGCCTTGATGGTATCTAGAATTGTATATGTTGTTGTACTCTTCTTGGAACACTTCAAATTGAGGTCATCCTTGTACTGATTGAACAATTATGAATACCTCCCTAGTTAAGAGGGAGTGTTGAAAATGTAACTAGTATTGGTCTTCATAATTGTTATCTAGCTCATGACATGATGTAATTCATATGTATTTGTTAATAGAAGAAAAGAAAATTATTGAAAAGATGAAAAGAAAATTTATTTTTATAAAGCAAGGGTTTCATGCTTATTCTATTATGTTTCTAGGTTTAAGCACCCATTGTGTGCTCGTAGGGTTCAGTAATGAGTCATTGTCCTTGTCATTATGTGATAAACCCTTCTTGGGTTTTTTATATCAAGAAACAAATTTGTATTTGTGTTAAAATTGTAAGTTTACCCTCCTTCACCAAGTCGGCTTCATGAAGGGAACTCGATCTCACAAGAAGACTATATATAAGCAATGTTGAGCATCCAAGCAAGACAAGTTCAATTTGTAATCCTTAGAAGTGAGAAGACAAGAAAGAAGGAATGAAAAAGGCTTGAGGAAGAAGGAAAAACCCTAGCAAAGGAAAGAAAGCAATTTTCTCTTGTTTCTAGGCCACATGTGAAGATTCTGAGTTGCAGGAGGGGCTGAAAATTGTAGGTCTACAGTAAAGGCCAGAATTTTGATGCAAGAGGCTGAAATTTGTGATTGAAGCAATATAGAAGAGGGTTGATTCTTGTTAACTAGAAGTTGAGTTTTGGTATCTTAAATTGGCTTTCTTGGGATAGAAGAGGGTTGATTCTTGTTAACTAGAAGCTGAGTTTTGTTATCTTGAAAGGGCTTTCTTGGGGGGTTGACAAAGGCCAAAATTTTGATGCAAGAGGCTGAAATTTGTGATTGATGCAATATAGAAGAGGGTTCATTCTTGTTAACTAGAAGCTGAGTTTTGTTATCTTAAAAGGGATTTCTTGGGATAGAAGAGGGTTGATTCTTGTTAACTAGAAGCTGAGTTTTGTTATCTTGAAAGGGCTTTCTTGGGAGGTTGACTTGGTGGATTGGAGGAGGTCTTATTGTAGGTCAAGGGGTCTTGGTTGTCTCATTTGATTTGGTTCTTCAAGAAGAGACGAGAATTTTTGGGTTTTCCCCTAGAAGAGGGGTTTCGCCCTGGCTGAGAGCCTACATCTTGTGTCCTTTTTGTTTTGATCTTCATGCACTTATGTTTTGGTAATTGCTTGATGATAAAAAGATAAAAGAAGACATAAAAGAAGATAATAAGAATACAAATACATCACAAGTAATTATCAAAATAAGAAAATCTTTCTGCCTTTCTGATTTTCTAACAATAGGGAGTCTGCCCCAAGGAATAGGGGGAGAGACCCATTTTGGTTAGAACGACCTTTCTAGGTTGATTGCATTCCCAATATTTGGAGGACCAAGGAAGAGACAAAATTGTTTCCCTTATTTTATTTATGATAGCTTGCCAAATAAAGTATGTGGAGGCCATGATATTCTTAAATGTTCGTCTGTTATGCTCCTTTTAAATATCCCATAGGATGAATCCATGGATGAGTTGCCATGCTCTATTGGCAATGGGATTAGTAAAAGGGGAGTCACGCCAAAATTGTAGAGTGGAGAGGACATTATTTTGTATTCTATTAGTTTGTCGAAAGAGCACAACAAGGTGGTCCCAGATAGAAGCAGAGAAGCTAAAACTACTTTGAAGATGATTGGCATTTTCTGAATTGGAGAAACAAAGAACATAGATTGAGGGGCTCTGCAAACTAGGACTTTGAAGCTTGTCCCATGTCAAAGTTTTGTTCAATAATAGAAGCCACAAAAAAAGAGCAATTATGAGCCATTGTTTGAGATTCCATATTTTATGCGATTTGCCTTTATCATCCTCATTGATGTTTCTTATGAGAGAACTGCAAGCTTCATAGACATTAAAATTGCCGGAAGGACAATAACCCCAACGAAGAATATCATTTCCCTCTTTAATCACAATTCTCTATTTGCTAATTCTTGCTTGATAATTGTTATTTCTTGCATGACTTCCAATTGTACCATTTGGAATTGTAGGGGGATGAGTCCCAGTTTTGTGTAACTAAGGTTTGACAGCTAGATAAGAGGGAGTCTTTGTTTGGGCGGAGTTGTTCATTCTGATCTAATTTTGGACACTGATGCCATGAGTCATCCCGAAACAATGCATTGTTCCTATTTCTGATTTCCCAAAACAATGCTCTTGGACAAGATGTTTGTTGCTCAAGCAACATTTTAGATACGAGAACCCTTGATGTTGCCTGTCATTTTGATGGGCTGAGATTTTTCCTGGGTATCAGGGGAATACATATGTTTCCACATTTTGCTCCATAAATCCTCTGGGTTTTTGATCCATCTCCACTAGGTTTTAGCACTTAAGGCTCTATTGAGTATCTCTGGGTCATAGAGACCAAGGACTCCTTTTTTCGGATGACAAATTTTGTCCCATGCAACTAGAGACCATTTTTGGTCTCTTTAGGTTCCCCCTTTAGAGGAAGTTGCGTTGAATATTTCTGATATTGTTTAGGATGGTTTTGGGGGCTGCCATTGCTGAGAGAAGATAGGTGGGGAGGGATTGTGTAGTAACCTAGGAAATTTTTTTGCCCTAGGGTTTCAGAAACTAGGGTTTGTGGTGAGACAAATAAACCATTTAGTAGTACAGTAGAATAGGATCCACAATAATCTAACAACAATACAACCTCACTTGTTCATTCAATAAAAAATAACACTTTTCATCCAATCAACAATAACACTGTTCATCCAATCAATAATATTATTGTTCATCCAATCAACAACTAATCAACAACAAATTTCCAAGTCCATAGAATGTAGCCAATGAACAATTCTACCAAAGTTCAGGACTGCATGTATAAATCCGCAGTCTACAGCTAGTGTTTCTTACAAATTCTAATCGACAGTCTTAAAGGGGTACCCTTAGACCGAAATCTACTATAGAAAGATCAATATCGAATGTAAGATTTGTTGTTTCCCCTTTTAAACCATCCCAGGAACTCCGCTGTAGCCTGCCTCAAGATTGATACTGTCTCCAGGGGGGTTCCAGTCTGCCCAATCTCCAATCGAGCTCCAAACAATCTTCTAAGGAAGTTTGACTCTTTTAAGATACCTCTGTTTTGCGTAGAACTCATCAATTGCCTTTGATTTACTATTCAACCTTAAGAGATATGACGTCCAACTCTAAGGGTTTTGGCCTACTGTAGAATGGTTTGAACTAACAAGGATTCAGGCCTTAGAAAGGTTGTGAATGTTTCGCTGCCTAGAGCTTTAATTTGACCTTAGGAATTTCTTCTAGCTCAGGAATACTTCACTTTATTAGCCTCAGGGATTGCAACTTGCTTCAGACATGTTTCCACAAAGATTTGGCCACCAGAACTACAATCTGTCCAAACAATTAGCCTTTGAAGAATTCGTCCAACCTCGTAGATGTGCCTTAAGATGCCTTATTGTTCCTTGGATGATGAATTTTCTTGTTGCCAGAACAAGTAGAAACATAAAATAAACTAACTAGTGTTAAATCTTTCACCATTGAAATTAGTAGAAGAGAAGGGGTCTTAGAACCCTCAGAGCTCCAACTTAAGAAATCAGGGGATTTGTGTTGAGAAATCTAGGGCATTAGCATTAGGTGATTTCTCTTCAATTAGTGACTGCTTGTGAATGTTTTTTACTTCTTTAGATTAGGATCTTCTTCTTCTTAGTTTATTAGTGTTCATCTTCATCAAATAGTAACCAATGCATGAACATAAATAGACAAGAGATGCAAAATGTAGGCTATCTACCAGGGCCAAAACCTCTCACTCTTTGAGAGGAAAACCCACACAAATTCTTCTTATAGAGATTCTAATTGACGAATACCATGACCTAGACCCTTGACCTATTAGCCACTCCAAGACCAAGACACTAGTTCTCTGTCTTCTCTTCTTTTCTCCTTCTTGACTCCTCTTCCTCTTCAACTTTCTTAATCCTGAGATCATCTCCTCAACGAGCTGTAGATACACACTAGAGATGGCACTGAGACATGTCAATGTAGTGTCACCAAAATGTGACTGCTGTAGCAGCACCGAAATACTATGATAGATCCCAGAACAATAGTTTCTTCTTCAAAGCACCGAACAACGGTCTTCCTCTGTTGTAACCTTGAGACCCTTATCTCATGAAACAAATCTTTTGTTGAGCCCTAAAAGGACCCTCACTGCTCCTCCATCGATTTTCTGAGTTCCTTCTTTGCATCCGACTTTTATCTCTTCCTTTTGCTGTGACTATGATCTGAATCTTAGAGAGGTCTAAGCCTTAGTGTGATTAACCTTAAGCACAAACTTGATGTCCCTCCCTTACCCATCCAAAAATCTCAGCGATGTCACTGAACTATTGACTGTACTTCATCACTGAAATTTTAGAGGAATCTGAACTTCTGTGCTGTGTGTTGACCCCTACTGGTCAACTACCCATGCAGTGCACCCCGTTTTTCTTGACAGAAAGAAGCAACACCTGATCAGCATGTCCGTGCCATCCTGCCATCATCAGCAGTTTGATCTTTTTGATTGTAAACCCAGTCTGCATGTATTAACTGTAAATAATCTTAGCAGACATGAAGTCATGTATGTAATTTGCCTAGGTGGACCTAACTTTCTGATGATAATCTACGTCCCGGAAGGTTTTTTGTCTCACCGATCCACGGATCGGCAGAGTTTTCCTTCAAACCTGACCCCAAAGCCGGGATTGATTTTGTCATTAGAACTTTAGGAGAATCCTAGTGTGTTGATCTGCTAGATTATCGTTGTGTCGCAGAGCTGGGTGTTTTGTGAGGGTCTGTATTAAATGGGTTTGTCCCTTAAGATGTAATTTTGTAAAAGTCATGATGTAATGTGTCCTGAGGGTCGAGAAATGTTTTAAATCCCCTCATGAGTCCTAAGTCCTAGGTCCTAGGTGATGTTTCCGAAGGTTTAGTTCAGTGATCCATTTTAAAATGAATTAAAAAAATTAAAAAATGAATAAAAATAATAAAATAATGAAAAATAATAAAAAAATTAAAAAATCAAGCAAAAACCCTAACTAATAAAATAATAATATTTTAAGTTAATAAATCGACGGATGAGATCAAGAGATGTCTTGATCCTCATCAACGGTCGAGATCATTTCTACATGGATCACTTGAACTAGCCGTTAGGATCATTTCCTTTATATAGGGTCTTAGGGGGTCATTTCAAGTCATCTGATCTGTGAGTCTGTACTGAAAGCTCTCTTGTAAATCGATTTCTGATTAATAAAGAAGACTTTGGGGTTCAAAACTGGCTGGTGTTACTCTCTGGAATTGCTGTGAGATGTTTGTTTTTTCTGCATATTTCAGTTTTCAGCAGTAAATAGTAGCTGGTTTTCAGAGTATTGTGAGTACAGGTATCTTGCTCATGTGCTAGGGTTTGAATGTTGTAGGGTTTATGAAATAATGGCAGGTATCTCCATTATTTCTTGAAATCTAGCAGCATTTCTTGCCCTCTTTACTGATGTTTGCTTGAGGTGTGCAGGAAAATTTTAAGTGAAGGATATTTGTGGGCGTCTGGGGAAGTTCTGGGCTGAACCAGCCAACTCCCACAGGCTTTTCTGTGCAGAGCCCAGCTGATTGGGCCCTGGGTTAATCATTTAAAGTTTACTTCCTGTTTTGCATGAGAGACTTTCTTTCTGTTCAAAGCAAAGTTCAAATTTCTGTTCTTTGAAATATTTTCCTGTGCCTATTAATGAATCTGGCTGTTAAGGGGCCAAATCTATAAATTATTAAGCTGTTCTAGGGTTTCAAATTTTTTTCTAGGGTTTCAAAATTTTGCTTATATACAGATTTTTAATTAGGGTTTTCAGTGAATTTGTCCTTTTCAGGTTGCCAGAAACGATGACATGAACCTGTGATCAGCAATCCAAGAAACCTGTGGACTGCATGCCTTTCGATACTACGCAGTCACCTAGGCATTATTATCATGAAGGCTTCGAAATTTTCCAGTAAGCCGTTAGCAAGTGAACTAATTCGTGCCTGAAGCCCTGCACCTGCAGTTTCAAATCCATTAGTTGGATCAGCATTTCTGTATGACGGCAGTCCATTAGTTGGATCAGCATTTCTGTATGACGGCGGTAGACATTTGGTTTAAAACGAATCTGCCTTTCTTTTATTAATATCAACTGAGCATCGTTGATACATTTCGGAAACAAAGCATCGGACCAAATTCTTGGTTCAAATCGAGGTCATACTCCGAATGCTCATATAAGTGCGGTAACAGTATTGCGTGGTTTGCTGCGTTGTGCGTGGAAATGGATCGAAATCGCCAGGCATCGAAAATCAACCACCGCAGGTAGCAATCACGCAATCGATAGTTCAGGTAAATTTCTTACATGCCTGCACTTTGTATCAATCATCGATTCAGCTGTAAGGAGATAGCAGTAAAGCCGTGACCCCTTTCTTGCCATCGGAGAACCTTCGAGATTCCATTTGTTCACCATCACTTGCAGAGAACCAAACAAATTCCAAGCCGTCGACAGGTAATCGTTTTCGACCCACGCATCTTCCTAAAACGCCGTTGTCAAGGTATTTGCTGCAGGTGAGAAACCATTGGTTGATATTTCAGTCAGCTAATCCGAGCCAGTGAAACCATTCACGCATTCAGGTAAATTTAAAACAGTTTCGATTCAATTTTTGGTTAGGGTTACGCTGGCAGCTCGATTTTTTTTATTTACGGCCTATCAGTTTTCAAAATAAAACAAAAATTAAAAAAGAAATTCGACCCTTTGCTTTTGTTTTAACGTAGTCATATGGTAGTGTAGATTTTATTTAGTTTTTTTTTTCTTTTTAAATTCTTTTAGCCATAGTTTCGATCTTTTAACGCTTTTAATTTTTTGTTTTGGTTTCATAAAAAATTAAAAAAAATTTCAAATGCAATTTGGTTATATGTACATATTTTAACTTTAGGATTTAAATTTTTTCGAATTTTGTTTCATGTATAGGTTAGGTTAGCGTAGGTTTCTATTTAGATTTCAATTTATTTTTTTGTTTAGTTTAGTTTTATAGATTTTGAATAGTTTCTTTTTATTTAGATTTTGGCATAGTTTTAAAATTTTGTTATAAAAAAAAAAAAAAAAAATTTAAAAAATGTTTTGTTAGATTTTTTATTTTTTTTAGTTTAATTTAGTTTTAGAATATATTTTAAATTTTTAGATTTTTAATTTTCATTTTTATAATAAAAAAAAAAAAAAAAGGGATTTAAAAATTTTGAAAAAATATTAAAAAAAAAAAATTTGAGAATTAGTTTTGCCAGATTTAGTGGTTTTTTCATGTTATATCTTTCATGCTGAGATCCGATTTTTTTTAAGTCGAGATGCGAATATGATATCTAGTTAATGGTTCAGGATTCTCGCGGTGGTTTAAATCATTTATCTTTTCGAAGCTTTCAGTTGCTGGATATCGTTTTGATTATTTTTAAAGCATTGTGTTTTAGCTGATGCCTTTGATGACAAATGATGGCTCTTCATGGTCCATATTTTTATATCATTTAACAAGTAATCGTTTTAACCACAATCTCTTAAGGCACTGGTCTGCTAAGTTAATCAAATCTATCTGGTGCTTTTCATATCGTGTCTCGTGTTTCCCAACCAACTGGTCGACAGTTGGCCTCATCATCTCACAGGGACTACCCCCCTTAGCCGCGGGAAACAGGCTTAAACGGAGGGATCGGGGATCAGAGTGACAGCCCCCGGTCTGAGCGTTGTCGTGTCAATCTGCGCGACAACATTTTTGGCGCCGTTGCCGGGGATACCTTTTCTCGGTGTTTCAACGACTTTTCATGCATCTTCTCATCTTCTCATCTCTCACTTGAGCTGGCAGATTCAATATTTTGGCATCTTTTCATCACATATCAGCAGCATCTCTTCGGTGTGTTTCTTGTTTGGGTGGCGACTCCATTTTCTTATTTTTTCCCAGACAAGAAGCCTACCACATATCTGTTTGTTGATTGCTTCTCGGATCTTAGAATCAGATTTGTTGTTCAAGTGGCGACTCCACTTCTTTCATCTTTTGATTTTCTTGAGCAAAGATCTAGTTCTATCATCCCTTATTGTTCATCATGGATTATTCATTTAAACCATGTCATTTTACTGATAATCTTCATGATCTTCCGAAAGAGGCCATTGGTAAATTACTTAAGTTCTCGGGTGATGATTCGGTCGCTGTTAAAAGGCATTTAAACATGTTTACTTGTGTAATGATCTTATACTGTAGATTTCCTCAATATAATAATGAAGATTTCAAGATGCGTCTATTTGTCCGTTCTTTAGAGGGTGATGCCTTGAATTGGTTTAATAACTTTCCTGATGATTTTTTCACTTCTTTACAAGACATTCTCAATGCTTTTAAAGATAGATATGATAGTCCAAACAGCTTGCCTTCTACTTCTAAAATTGTTGAACAGAAAGAAAGTAATTCAGCTGTTGAAGAAAGATTTCAAGGTCAGAATGTGTCATCCACCGGAAATACTGCAGATCATCATAGTGAAAAATCAGGGATAAATGACAATGAAAAGGAGGAGCAAAAGCAAATAATACAAGATTTAAAGATGCTGGTGAAAAATCTGGAAAGCAACCAAACTAATCTTATCAATGATGTTAAAACTTTACGCACCCATCTGGAAAAACGTAATAAGGAAATTGAGGCCATGAAAACTAAACATGAAACGGAAATTGGAAACATGCAAGCGAATCATGAAGAAGAAATAAATTCCATGCAGCATTACTTGATGAACATAAAGGAAGAAAATGTTAAAGTAATAAAAGACATGGAAGAACATCATGCCAGACAAATTAGTGCTATCAAGGTTGAACACTCTAGACAGATGGATGCCATTAGAATACAGGTTCAAAAATTTCAGCAATTGGAAAATGAAAGAAAACAGATAACGTCAATAGATCAGGAGCCTTCTGACTTGTTGCAACAAGATCCATCTTATTATGAGGAGGTTATTAGTTCAGTTGAAAGATGGTTGATCGAGGATGGACTTAAGAATGATAAAGATCAGATGCGGGCTAAAGAGAGACATATCACGCGTACTTCATCTAATAGTTTCGAGACAGAAAGTTCCAGCTCATCAGTAATTCATCCTGCCAGAAAGAAAAAGCGCAAGAGGAAGAAAATGAGAAGAAGATTTGACGCATCAGACGGCCGCGAGCTGCTTGATTTTCGGATAGGAAAAAGTCCTACCATATGCAAAATTGGACGTGGCACATCCGACAAGCAGCCGACAGATTTGCCTGAAAGCAGGCAAATGCTCAGTATGCACTATATTGAAAACATCTGATGCCGTAGGGCATCCTTTGTGTCGTATTTCTAACCCTACTCCTTGTTTTTTCCGCATTTTCGTTTCTGTTTTAGATAGTTAATAAATGAAGAGCTTTTATCTTTATTGTGCTTAACGTATATGCTGATTTTTGGATGGACGCTACTTATTTTTGTGTTGTATGGATGCAGATTCTGGATTCTCACATTCCTGCAAGCAGCAACGTGTCCCCAAGTAGAGCCAGATGTTGACCCCTACTGGTCAACTACCCATGCAGTGCACCCCGTTTTTCTTGATAGAAAGAAGCAACACTTGATCAGCATGTCCGTGCCATCCTGCCATCATCAGCAGTTTGATCTTTTTGATTGTAAACCCAGTCTGCATGTATTAACTGTAAATAATCTTAGCAGACATGAAGTCATGTATGTAATTTGCCTAGGTGGACCTAACTTTCTGATGATAATCTACGTCCCGGAAGGTTTTTTGTCTCACCGATCCACGGATCGGCAGAGTTTTCCTTCAAACCTGACCCCAAAGCCGGGATTGATTTTGTCATTAGAACTTTAGGAGAATCCTAGTGTGTTGATCTGCTAGATTATCGTTGTGTCGCAGAGCTGGGTGTTTTGTGAGGGTCTGTATTAAATGGGTTTGTCCCTTAAGATGTAATTTTGTAAAAGTCATGATGTAATGTGTCCTGAGGGTCGAGAAATGTTTTAAATCCCCTCATGAGTCCTAAGTCCTAGGTCCTAGGTGATGTTTCCGAAGGTTTAGTTCAGTGATCCATTTTAAAATGAATTAAAAAAATTAAAAAATGAATAAAAATAATAAAATAATGAAATAATATAAAAAATTAAAAAATCAAGCAAAAACCCTAACTAATAAAATAATAATATTTTAAGTTAATAAATCGACGGATGAGATCAAGAGATGTCTTGATCCTCATCAACGGTCGAGATCATTTCTACATGGATCACTTGAACTAGCCGTTAGGATCATTTCCTTTATATAGGGTCTTAGGGGGTCATTTCAAATCATCTGATCTGTGAGTCTGTACTGAAAGCTCTCTTGTAAATCGATTTCTGATTAATAAAGAAGACTTTGGGGTTCAAAACTGGCTGGTGTTACTCTCTGGAATTGCTGTGAGATGTTTGTTTTTTCTGCATATTTCAGTTTTCAGCAGTAAATAGTAGCTGGTTTTCAGAGTATTGTGAGTACAGGTATCTTGCTCATGTGCTAGGGTTTGAATGTTGTAGGGTTTCTGAAATAATGGCAGGTATCTCCATTATTTCTTGAAATCTAGCAGCATTTCTTGCCCTCTTTACTGATGTTTGCTTGAGGTGTGCAGGAAAATTTTAAGTGAAGGATATTTGTGGGCGTCTGGGGAAGTTCTGGGCTGAACCAGCCGACTCCCACAGGCTTTTCTGTGCAGAGCCCAGCTGATTGGGCCCTGGGTTAATCATTTAAAGTTTACTTCCTGTTTTGCATGAGAGACTTTCTTTCTGTTCACAGCAAAGTTCAAATTTCTGTTCTTTGAAATATTTTCCTGTGCCTATTGATGAATCTGGCTGTTAAGGGGCCAAATCTGTAAATTATTAAGCTGTTCTAGGGTTTCAAATTTTTTTTTTGATCTAGGGTTTCAAAATTTTGCTTATATACAGATTTTTAATTAGGGTTTTCAGTGAATTTGTCCCTTTCAGGTTGCCAGAAACGATGACATGAACCTGTGATCAGCAATCCAAGAAACCTGTGGACTGCATGCCTAGGCATTATTATCATGAAGGCTTCGAAATTTTCCAGTAAGCCGTTAGCAAGTGAACTAATTCGTGCCTGAAGCCCTGCACCTGCAGTTTCAAATCCATTAGTTGGATCAGCATTTCTGTATGACGGCAGTAGACATTTGGTTTAAAACGAATCTGCCTTTTTTTTATTAATATCAGCTGAGCATCGTTGATACATTTCGGAAACAAAGCATCGGACCAAATTCTTGGTTCAAATCGAGGTCATACTCCGAATGCTCATATAAGTGCGGTAACAGTATTGCGTGGTTTGCTGCGTTGTGCGTGGAAATGGATCGAAATCGCCAGGCATCGAAAATCAACCACCGCAGGTAGCAATCACGCAATCGATAGTTCAGTTAAATTTCTTACATGCCTACACTTTGTATCAATCATCGATTCAGCTGTAAGGAGATAGCAGTAAAGCTGTGACCCCTTTCTTGCCATCGGAGAACCTTCGAGATTCCATTTGTTCACCATCACTTGCAGAGAACCAAACAAATTCTAAGCCGTCGACAGGTAATCGTTTTCGACCCACGCATCTTCCTAAAACGCCGTTGTCAAGTTATTTGCTGCAGGTGAGAAACCATTGGTTGATATTTCAATCCGAGCCAGTGAAACCATTCACGCATTCAGGTAAATTTAAAACAGTTTCGATTCAATTTTTGGTTAGGGTTACGCTGGCAGCTCGATTATTTACGGCCTATCAGTTTTCAAAATAAAACAAAAATAAAAAAAAAAATTCGACCCTTTGCTTTTGTTTTAACGTAGTCATATGGTAGTGTAGATTTTATTTAGTTTTTTTTTTCTTTTTAAATTCTTTTAGCCATAGTTTCGATCTTTTAACGCTTTTAATTTTCTTTGTTTTGGTTTCATAAAAAATTAAAAAAATTTCAAATGCAATTTGGTTATATGTACATATTTTAACTTTAGGATTTAAATTTTTTGAATTTTGTTTCATGTATAGGTTAGCGTAGGTTTCTATTTAGATTTCAATTTATTTTTTTTTGTTTAGTTTAGTTTTATAGATTTTGAATAAGATTTTAAATAGTTTCTTTTTATTTAGATTTTGGCATAGTTTTAAAATTTTGTTATAAAAAAAAAAAAAAAATTTAAAAAATGTTTTGTTAGATTTTTTATTTTTTTTAGTTTAATTTAGTTTTAGAATATATTTTAAATTTTAAATTTTTAGATTTTTAATTTTCATTTTTATAATAAAAAAAAAAAAAAAAAAAAGGGATTTAAAAATTTTGAAAAAATATTAAAAAAAAATAAATTTGAGAATTAGTTTTGCCAGATTTAGTGGTTTTTTCATGTTATATCTTTCATGCTGAGATCTGATTTTTTTTTAAGTCGAGATGCGAATATGATATCTAGTTAATGGTTCAGGATTCTCGCGGTGGTTTAAATCATTTATCTTTTCAAAGCTTTCAGTTGCTGGATATCGTTTTGATTATTTTTAAAGCATTGTGTTTTAGCTGATGCCTTTGATGACAAATGATGGCTCTTCATGGTCCATATTTTTATATCATTTAACAAGTAATCGTTTTAACCATAATCTCTTAAGGCACTGGTCTGTTAAGTTAATCAAATCTATCTGGTGCTTTTCATATCGTGTCTCGTGTTTCCCAACCAACTGGTCGACAGTTGGCCTCATCATCTCACAGGGACTACCCCCCTTAGCCGCGGGAAACAGGCTTAAACGGAGGGATCGGGGATCAGAGTGACAGCCCCCGGTCTGAGCGTTGTCGTGTCAATCTGCGCGACAACACTGTGATAATGCAGATACCTTGCCCACCTATTTATAGTGGTTTGTCCCATATAATAAGCTGAACTATGTGAAAATTCCTATCCTCAAGGAACCCCTACTGCAGCAAAAACTCAATTTACTTCTCCTACTTGATTTTAGTATACATTATCAAGTTATTTTCTGATTACTGAAGTAAATTACTTTTGCAGCCCACACTACTTTAATATTTGATTACATGAAACAAAAAACTGAGCAAAGAACAAGATACATAGGACAACAATTTTTGGACAAAATAGTCCTCGGAAAAACCCAATACGGGAAAACCAGTGCAACAACTCTGACGATTTTCTATTATTAAGCAGTAATTCTGAATACAATGCTGGATGCCCTCTCGACAATCCAGTGACAGAGAAAATACAATGGCGGAAAATTGAGTGAGTTTTACCTCACTTCACCGGGCAGATTCCGGCTAATTCGACAACAAAATTGGCTAACCTCGGCTATCTCTGCGTTGGCCCAGAGTAGGCCCTACGTTAGCCTTACAAGTTTTGCGTCGGCTCTGCCCTGTCTCTTCTGCCTACTACGTCAACCTTCCCGACTGTTCCGATAATTCCCTGGTGGTTTCGACTTTCTGCGTGAGGGCAGCTACTGCTTCTGCGCTGGCCCTTCTGGCTCTGCGTCAGGCCTGTGTGGGCCCAGATTGGCTCAACGTTAGTCCTTCTAGCTGCGAGGCTGCCTCCGCTAGCTTCTCTCCGCCTCTCTGTCAATACTCTTGAACTATCCCTGCCCCTCTCCTGTAGGATGATCACCTAGTTCGAATTTCTCAGCTTCCTAGCCCCAAAAATTGAACTCCAGATCAATTCGTTATCTCTGTGTGTGTTTCTAAATGAACCCCAAGCCTCCTTCTTATACTTTTCTCCTTGAGACTTCAATGACTGAGATTAAGTCTCTAATCAACGGCTAAGATTAAAACTTGACTTGATCCGCGTTCTAGATCATTCTCACCCATATTTTGATTAATACCCATTAATACTTTAATTTTCCTAAGTTTAGACTTAGGAACCCCATAAAAAGTATTAATTATTTTAATAAATACAATATGGGTGGAATTTCACCAAACGGTTTCCGGGTTCTTTAGAACTCATGAGCCTTGGCCTCTCCACCAATTTTCATGGATAGAGCACATTTGATGCTACCAAAACCTAACACTCCCTCTTAGCGAGGAATGTTCTCTAGCAACGATGTCCCACTGGATGCTGCTCTGTTTTGAAGCATCTCCTTTCCGCACTATTGTTGCCACCAACACTGTGTTGTTGCTGCAACTGTACTTTTTCCCATGACACTGCCACTGACATTGCTGCATCCGTATTACAACTCCCTCTCAAATGCTGCATCTGCTATGCTGCTAGCACTGCCATTGCTAACACTGCATTCGTACTACAACTCAATTGTTGAGAGAAGCAACTGAAAAACATCCAAAATTACTAAACTTAACTGTGTTCAGCGTAATACCATGAATGTTGGGAATCTCACTGCTACTAGTCTCTGACCCTCTGAATCTTCTGCGTTGCTGCTGACTTCTGTGTTGTGCCATCTGCACTGCTTCCAACCTTGCTTTGCGCTGATCAGTCTCTGGTTTCAGGCTATTGCATCTGTCTCTCCAAACAATCCACTGCATCTTCTGACACTAAGTCCATCTCGCTACTGCTAAATCTCAGGCTCTCGTAGCAAGGAATTGATCTAAGAGGTGGACTCCTCAAGGATTCTGCCCACATGTAGTCCTTCTGACTACAGTTCAATATCGCCCCATTTCCCTCCTGGAGATGCATGGGCACTCATGGCAAACTCATCTTCGTCAATTTTTGCTGGAGTAGCCTTAGGATCATGTTTCTCATCTTTATCCTTTTGCTTCAAAGGACACTGGGATGCAAAGTGGCCCATCTCGCCACATCTGAAACATTTCACCTTCGAAATGTCCTTCTTCCGCTTCTGCGTTTGCTGTCCCTTTGATGCTAGACCTACATTCTCATCCTCCTCCTTGGTCTTCGTTCCACTCCCACTGCTGCCATTTAGGTTGACCTTTACCAGGTCCCTCCTTAATTCCTCCTGTTGAAGGGCTGCTCACATTTCCTCCCATGAAGGTAATCTTTCCCTGCGCAATATACTTTGGACGAAGACTTGCCATTCATCCGAGACTCCATTCAGCGTTGTCTCTGGTGTCTTGAAGACATTGAAGATAGGAGTTAGTCACTTATCTATTCTGCATCAATGTCCGCTGCAACTTTTGTTCTAGGTACATCTTCCGCTGTTCAGAAGAACTTTCATACATTGAAGACAAAGCTTCCCACAATTCTCGGGTTGTATCTTTGCCCTGCAAGTGTGAGACCACATGATCTCGAACTCCATCGAGTATGAACCTCTTTGCCTTCCCCTGATCGGCCTTGTACTTCTTCTTCTAATCATTGTCGGCGGGAATAGCCACAACACTCTTGACGCAGGCTTCGAGATTGTACTCCTCCAAAACAACTAAGATTCTGGTCTTCCATATGATAGAGTTGGAAGCTCCTTCCAACCTACCCTGATCTCTGATCCCATGCGATGCCATCTCACCCAAACAGTCGAACTGTCTCCTCTAGTCACTGCTCAACACTGCTGCCCGGCAAATGAGAAATTCGAACTTTTTGGCAAGAAAAGTTCTCAAAGGAGAAAATTCCCCTTCTATGTGTCTTTGCACTTTTCCGACGGATTTCTATCCCGGCAGAAACTGCGCCCTTCAAGCACTGTGCTGAGGCTCTGCGTCACTCCCTCTGCCTCTGCAAGCTCACAATCGGAAATCGTACCTCTTGGTCGACTCACTCAGAGAGAGATTTCCTCGGAATCTCTGCTTCCCGGCAAGGACTGCACAATCCCTTCAGGGGGTTCGAATTGCTGGCAAGTGCAGCTTTTGGCCTCTCTGCTTAGCACTAGATCTGCTCTTCCTATTTCAAAATCAATGCTCTGATACCATGTGAAAATTTCAATCCTCAAGGAACCCCTACTGCAACAAAAACTAAATTTTCTTCTCCTACTTGATTTTAATATACATTAACAAGTTATTTTCTGAATACTGAAGTAAATTACTTCTGCAACCTACACTACTTTAATATTTGATTAAATGAAACAGAAATCTGAGAAAAGAACAAGATACATAGGACACAGTTATTTTTGGAAAAAATAGTCCCCAGAAAAACCTAATATGGGAAAACCGGTGCAACAGCTCTAAGGGTTTTCTATTATTAAGCAGTAATTTTGAATACAATGCTGGATGCCCTCCCGACAATCCTGTGAGAGAGAAAATACAATGGCAGAAAACTGAGTGAGTTTAACCTCACTTCACCTGGCAGATTCTGATTGATACGGTGGCAAAACTGGCTAACCCCGACTATCTCTACGCTGGCCCTGCGTCAACCTTACAGGCTTTGCGTCAGCTTTGCGCTGTCTCTTCTACCTACTGCGTCTACCTTCCCGGTAGTTCTGGCAGTTCCCCGATAGTTCTGGCTTTCTGCATGAGGGCAGCTACTGCTTCTGCGCTGGCCCTTCTGGCTCTGCATCAAGCCTGCTTGGGCCCAGATTAGGCCAATGTCAGTCCTTCTAGCTGCTATGCTGCTTCCACTAGCATCTCTCTGCCTCTCTGGCAGTCCTTCTAGCTGCTTGAAGAGCTCCTTCCTTCAATGTCATGAATTTCTTTGTGAAGGAGTCTTCATCTTTTTTGGCTTCTTCATAGTGCACAGACCATCCATCACTTTCATCCATGGATTAGTCATGTCATTATTCCTTTCATCAGAAAGTGATCTATTAGTCTTCATCTGGATTTTCCTGAAGGATCTTACATCCTTCTATATGGTCCTCTTGGAAGTCATCCATAATTCTTCCTTTTGGCAGTCTTGCATAACCCCATCCAGATATTTGTTCAAAAATCAAAATTACTTTTGTGATGGTCTTTCATCATGACATCTTCTAGTTTGCATAAGCATCCTGCATATATGTGGACATATCTCCCAAAGATATCCATTGTCAAGGGTCTCCATCTTTTCCAAACTTCCATCAGAGCCTTCATATCTTTCTGGGAGATTTTCTAGTCAAATCTTCTTGGTCTTCTGGATGTTGATTTCCTTTACCATGGTTGCAAATCTCATGATATCTTCCTTCCTTTCTTTACACATTTCATTTCATTCGCAGGATCTTCCAATCAAAGTTTCTCAATTATAGTCAACCACCTCATACTTCATATGAGGACATATTATGTTGATTTAAACTAGTGCGGCCCAAGGCTTCTGACATCTTTTTATAGGAGATTCCTAACCTTTGATCATGCTTCCCAACATAGAACCATGATCCATGCTACCTGCAATCATACAACACGACTTTATAATAATTAATACAAGCTCACATACCTCATTTACCTTTAGGTCATCTAGGCTTCTCTCAACAGCTTCCTTGATTGAAAAGATCTTCAACCCCTTTATCTGCTACATCTATTATGTCATCATAACATCATCCCATGAATTCCACAAGTTGGAGTTCTTGATGAAACACTTGCTTCCTCTCTAGATCGGTGAACCCTCCTGTGAGGATTCCATCAGAGAATCTTGAGGATCTTTCATATCCCTATCCAACATATGTTTCCTTTTGACTTGATGTATGATGAGACTTGTCCTAGATGACTTCTTCCTTTTCAATGAGTTTCCCAAGAGCTATAAACTTCATAGTTGCCCGCCATAGATTTTGTTCCAGCTGTCCTTCATGTTTTCCCTATGGTGATATCACGAGCTCTTGCTTCTAATGCTTTTCCTCTTTCAACTTTCTCCACTTCTTTGGTGAAGTGGATTTCTTCTCTATCTTCCTTGTTATTGCCCTTCTTGTACTTAGGACAATCTTTCTTGCAATGCTTATAGCATTGAATCATAGCTACGAGGACCAAATTTACGAAACTTCCCTTTCCTTCCTGCAAATGTTTGAGTCCTTTCATTTTAATCTTCAACACTTTTTTCCCTCAACCTGTCTTCTTCTATTTTGCATAGAAACCACAAGTTGATGAATGGGATAGCTTTCTTATCCTCATAGACATTGATCACCTTGTTCATCAGTTGGTGCATTTAGAACAATGAGGATTATCTCTCCTAGATCTTGCAATTGAGATCTTATGAAGATCAGTGTTGATAATATCGGCGATATATCGGCGATATTCGGAAATATCGCGATATTTTCGGCAAAACGATATATCGCCGAGAAAATATCGCGATATTTTCTGTTTTGAAAATATCGCGATATTTTCTGTTTTGAAAATATCGCGATATTTTCAAAATATCGGCAAATATCGGAAAATATCGGCAAAATATCGCGATATTTTGAAAATATCGGCTATATTTAAAAATTTGAAAAAATTATTTTTTATGCTTGCCGATATTTGCCGATATTTTGCCGATATTTTCGCCGATATTGCCGATAAGATATTTTCTGGACCCTCGCCGATATTTTCCCGATACCGATATTATCAACACTGATGAAGATAACCCTTTATCCTTTGATACCTTCAATTTTTGTAGATCAGATCTAAGTGACGTGACCTTCTTTATCATATCTTCAAAGAGTAGTTTTAACTTCTACCAGCTTATCATATACTATTTCTTTGATGTGTCCAATACTGCTATATGGGGGGACCAATGTTGCAGGAAGCGTCCCCCCCCAAGCGGTTCTAAGGCCCGAAGCGCGTCTCGTATGGATGCGTCTAGGAAGCGTCTGCGGAAGCGTGCTTCCCAAATTCGGAAGCGCGCTTCCGCCTGTTTTGGACGCTTCCTGGATGCTTCCGCCTGTTTGGGATGTTTGTTTCAAGTATAAATGCAAAAAAATATAAATATATATATATATATATATATATATATATATATATATATAGCAGATGCTTCCGCAGACGCCTCGCTTCCTAGATTTTTGGAAAGTGACGCTTCAGCGTCCCCGCTTCCAAAAAACGTCCTTGCTTTGTGCAACATTGGGGGGGACCTTTCATAAGAATCCCTTTCCATGTATTCAGAGGAGACCTTTTCATTTATATGTTCAATGACTTCACTTTCTTCGAGGACTATGTCTATCCTCCTTTTTCCATGCAAGGAATTTCGATGACCCAACCGGTTTATAGATCTCCTTGCAAAACGAAGTCATTTTACCAAATTTGACTATACAATGAAACATACTTACTTGACAAGTGAAGATGAAATCTTCAACTTGATCACTTTGATGGTGGTTGAAGCAGATGTATTAGTGCCCCTTTCGGATGATCTTCTTCCAAATGAAAAGCCCTTCTTCAGTAAAGGAGATTGCTCCTTTTATGATGTCAATGCCTTTAGATGGTGATTGATGAGGATGTTTTGATGCTTCCTTGGATGATCTTATTCAAGGATAAGGAGGGGATCTTTGCTGCAATGATAGGGAGCTTGCCTTATAGCTTTTGAAGATAATAGGGTCTCCAAGATGATGTGATCTTAGTCCTGGAAATGCTTCTCTATATTTTGGCCTGCCTTGCTTTGTAGATCTCTTCATCTTGATGAGGGTCTTTGTGGTCATTTGCTAAAGACTATAGGATCCAACACTTTTGCTGGTGTAGACTTCTAGTTGCCTTGATTTGTAGATCTATTCACCTTGAGTAGAATTAAGGCTTTGGCCTCGATTATTTGATGATCCCAAGACATCTTTTGAAGTAGACTTCCTCCTTTGATCTAGGGTTTGATTCTTCAATTTAGATCCTTCACTTTGCTTTGATGCCTTGAAACTCGTTCCTTAAGTGTCTCTTTTGATTAGATGCCCTTCCTTAACTGTCACCTTAGCTCCGATACCATGTTGAGAAATCTAGGGCATTAGCATTAGGTGATTTCTCTTCAATTAGTCACTGCTGGTGAATGCTTTTTACTTCTTTAGATTAGGATCTTCTTCTTCTTAGTTTATTAGTGTTCTTCTTCATCAAACACCAACTAATGAATGAACATAAATAGACAAGAGACACAGAATGTAGGCTATCAGCCAGGGCCAAAAGCTCTTAGTCTTTGAAAGGAAAAACCGCACAAATTCTTCTTATAGAGATTCCAATTGACGAATACCAAGACCAAGACCGTTGACCTATTAGCCACTCCAAGACCAAGACACTAGTTCTCTGCCTTGTGTTCTTTTCTCCTTCTTGACTCCTCTTCCTCTTTGACCTTCTTAATCCTGAGATCATCTCCTCAATGAGCTGTAGATACACTAGAGATGGCACCGAGACATGTCAATGTAGTATCACCAAAATGTGACCACTGTGGCAGCTCCGAAATACTGTGATAGATCCCAGAACAATAGCTTCTTCAAAGCATCAGACAGTGGTCTTCCTCTGCTGTAACCTCAAGACCCTTATCTTATGAAACAAAACTTCTGTTGAGCCCTAAAAGGACCCTCGCTGCTTCTCCATTGATTATCTGAGTTCCTTCTTTGCATCCGACTTTTATCTCTTCCTTTTGCTGTGACTATGATTCGAATCTTAGAGAGGGCTGAGCGTTACTGCGATTAGCCTTAAACACAAACTTGCTGTCCCTCCCTTAACCATCCGAAAATCTTAGAGATGTCACCAAACTGTTGACTGTACTTCATCACCGAAATTTGAGAGGAATCCGAACTTCCGTGCTGCGATAATGCGGAGACCCTGCCCACCTATTTATAGTGGTTTGTCCCATATAATAAGTCAACCTATACATCCGAATAGGTGTGTCTCCAAATAGATGAGCCGACATGAGTTCTTTTCTCTGTTTTAAGGCCGACTTGAAGAGGAGTATTAATGCTTGTCGTTGGAGGGCTATTTGACAATGCTATTGACTCAAATACATTTGACACATGCCCAAGAAGGGTTCTTCATACAAGACATTGACTCTTTGACTCTAATGATAATTACTAAGGCTCTCAGTGGGAGCCAACTAGATAAAAATTCTTGCTCATGAAACCCATGAAGCAATGCATTACAAAAATAATTTTATATTCTTCTTTTCATCATTTACAAAGATCATAATTACATGTCATTATGAAGACCAAACCTAGTTACACTTTACAACAATTTGATCCACAATTGATGATGATTCATTTGATCTCAACTTTTCTCTATTTATATTTTCCGTGGGCATTTTATTGCATTTTCTTTCTTGAATCTCTCTCTAGTAGGTCATTGCATTTGTATTGACTGATCATTGATCACTGAGCAATCTATTGGGTTAAAGAGCACAGCACACCATTGCAGAAATCTGGTTTCACTTCTTGATTGGCATTCTCTTATGTTAGCCTCTTAATCTTCGGTGGTTCTCTAGCCAAGCTATAGATCTTGGTTAAATGACCAAATCTCCCTTGGTATAAGAGCCTAAGATAATTTGAAGGAGAGTTTTCATTGCAGGAGAAAATTAAGATTCTGTGGGGATTAATTCACTGCTCTTCTTGCTTGTGCACTCATCCTGGGGATCACCGGAAAGTCTAGCCTTCTCCAGTGAGTGATCTACTACGAAATTCCTGTGTGTAGCATCTCACACTATTTGAACCTATGCAAACGATTTGGCTGGCTATTGAAGACTTTGGGGGTTTGTATGCAGCTACAACAGATCTGTAGCTAAGCAATACGAATCTGCAGCTACAACAAATCCATAGCCAAGGAACAATTTTATATCTTGAAGGCACTAGCAAGTTTGTTGCATATTACAGATGCTTTCATGGCTTACAAAAATTCATATTCTATGGTGATCTCATGGCTTCAAGGCACCCTCTATTACACTACAAGAGCATCTACTTTGCAATAGCTTCATGATTTTGAAGCCACTCTACTGCTACAGAAATTTTTGTTTAGTAGCTTCTTTCCTATTGTTGAGCATGACCCTTCCATTACCATAGGAGCAACACCAATTTGCAGCCCAAATTACCCAAATGCCTGTTCATTTGTGGAGCAGTTTTCTTTGAGAATTCAAAAGCTTCATGCCTTAGCAGTGTGCTTCATTCTCCCATATCATTGTCAAAATATGAATTGATGAATCGATGTAACCTCCACTCCGTGTTGGCAAATTTTGCATGCAAATTTCAGAGCCGATTCTGTGGAATGAATGCTCACATATGCAGCTTTTTTGTGTGGTATTTAAAGCATCTTGATTTCCTTGATTTGCATGCACGATTTGCAGCAAATTTTGAAGTGTTGAAGCTACCCTTCATTGAGCTCCAAACATCATTGTTCCGTGGTAGCTTCGTGGTCCTGTAGCAAGATGAACATCAGACTACAGGAGTTGGTTTCATAGCAGCTCAAAATTCTAAAGCAGATTTGCAAACACTATAAATTCCTCTATTTTGCAGAGAAAACTAGAACTATCAAATTAACAAAAGACTTTAGATTGGGCTTCTATTACTTTTGGGGGAGATTTTTTAAAATGGAAGACAAAGATGCAATTATCACCACTCTTGAGTCTTCATATACTGAATCTAACCCTTGTCAAAGAACTCAGCAAACTTCAAGATGAATTCTGTGTAATGGCAGAATATCAAACTCAAATTGTAGATTGGATCACCCGCTTTGATGAAATAAAGGAAAAACTCTTCCCAATGAGCAGCATTTGGCTTATTTAAGAGAGAAAGAAGATATCATTACTTGTTTGCAGAAAGATTTGCAAGAGTCTCTTGTTTATATTGCCTTGCAGCTTGGTTTAGTCCCAATATCTTGCAGGAGTCTATTTTAGTTGACAACTTTGTTTCTTCCATTGCTGATGACACTTTTGATGATGGATCATGGGAGTGCTGATGATGAGCCTATTTCGTCCACTAATGAGGACTTTACCACCTCCATTGCTTATGGGGACTTTGTTTCCTCTATTTTTGATCATGTTGATTCCTCTTCCTCTTTGTTTGATGCTGTGAATGACAGTGCTACGAATCCCGGAGGCTTGATTTTTGTTGCTAGGGATTCTTCCGTTACCACTTCAGATGATGATTTGGATGATTATAAATAGAAAGACACTATAGATGATGCTATGATTCCAACAAGAAGACCACGTTGGGCACAGTAGACACTGCATGCATTAATTGTGGTTGTTGAGCTTGCAACACCAACCTTTGAGTTGGATACTTGTGGCATTGGATCCAAAGTACTTCGTCCAATGGGCTACACTGGTGGTGTCTTGGGTAAGAATGGACAGGGGATTGCACATCCCATTTAGCCTATAATAAGACCTGTTACCAGCTGGACTAGCAGCCTTGGCAAGGTCCAGTCAAGGTGCTAAGTGGTAAGCATATGGGAGATGTACCCATTGTCACTTCAGTACAATCTCCTCTCATTTTAGGCCAACTTTTACAATACCATGGGGGTAACCCATCACCGTGATTGCTTAAACATAAAGTTAGTAGACCAATGCCTAGAAATCCTAAATATGATGATGGTTAAGTGTTAATTGAACACAAGTACTAAATCTGATATGTAAGTAAATAACACAGAAAATACAAACCAACACTAGAGAGAGTGAAATACTTCAAATAAATACTATCTTTCCTCGAGTTTCTCTTGATTATATGACTTAAGAGATGCTAATTTTGCTGCTGTCCTGCACTTCCAGTACCTATAGATGATGAAAATATGCAGAAAACACAAGTTTCAAGTGTTCTTCAAGCCACTCGGAAGTGTGGAAACACATTAGGATTAAGTATCCACTGGTGCTAATGTTAAGGATCTGAAATATTAGTGAGATAACAGCCCAACAACAGATTTATGCAATAAAATATAAAGGTACAACAATCTGAAATAGCAATTGCATAAATTGGAGGGCTAATCCCCCTAGGGATAAGCCCAGGATTCCTACCAATCAAATTGTAACACATTCTAGCACCTTGGGAGGCTGAAGATATTTCCAAATGAGATGAATATGCAATTAAAAACAATCACAAGTAAAACTAGGGTTTACTTGGTTAGATCTCACTGTTAGGCAAGGTTGTCAATGGTCATTATGTCAATATGGCATTGTTTGTGATGGCAAATTCTTGTGATGCGTGATGTTGCCCTAGATGCCCATTGATCATAATACCCTAGTGATGAATGTCCTTGAACTAAGATGAAGATGTCATAACCTTATGTATATCCTTGCTCTTGATGATGAAGCCCTAAAATCATGATGATGTCCTTACTCTTGATGAATGCTGCACTATTGAGGACTTAATGTCATATGGATGACATACATGAATGATGACTCACTTGATGATGACACCTTTGATGATAATCCTCATTGTGTCACAAATACCTTATACACAGAAAAATTCAAGAACAGTCACAAAGAAAAATATTTTTTGTCTCCTTGGAGGCATCCTATCAACTCGGTTCCTTCACCATCTTGAAGAGGACTCTTTCCTCTTTCCAATGAGTCCTCACTCAGCCCCTAACTCCCAATAGTTTGTGAGAAAATGAATTTTCAAGTTTAAAGATCCTATTTTTTAAGCTAGCCGACCTATACTCGGTAGCTTATGTTGGCCTCCCTCCATAAGAGGTGTCCTTTCATTCCAAAGCTAAAAATCGTATAAATACAAGGTCAGACTGTCCATTATAGCCATTAATTCAGTCAAGGAAGTTAAGGGCACATCAAGGAGTTCACAACTTGTGAACTTTAGAGACCGAGGAGGATCATTTGCTTGGGTTATGATTCAGATCGTTTAAGCAACAAAACTAGATCACAGTGGAGTTTCAGACCAAGCTACAGGCTACTGGATTTTGAACAATACTTCGGACCTGTAACAAGAGACTACCGACCTTTGGACAGGTGACAAGAAACTTTGCCCTCGGACCAGTGATACTTGTACAACACTTTGCAGTATCTTGAAGCACTAGTTAAGGGCTGAACTTGGACTGAAGTCATAGATATATATGTGCTCAAGACCAAAGTATAATAAGGCTCGGATCCCTTGTCAAGAAGCAGAATTCACCCACAGAACTTCAGAACAGTTGGAAAATTGATTACAAGACTTTGAAGTTTGAACAAGGCTCGGATCTCCTTGGAACAGTTGAAGATTGATCACAGACTTTTGGAATACAGCTCGGATCCCTCAGAATCTACCTACAGACTTCAGATTCGTTGGTGTAGAGGCGTGGATTGATCAGTAACTTTTGAAGCACAGTAACAAGCTCGGATTGAAGGTACAGATCATCAAAGTACTCTCAACAATTGATGCTTCGGACTTGGGTACTTTCTATGGTTAGTAAGTCAAACAGTGAGGCTAGCTTGGACCTGAACTATATCAGACAATTAAGCTTGATCAGTGCCTAAGAAGTCTTGGACAGTTAGACCATTGGGCTGTGAAGTGTTTTTGAAGATAAAGCATTTTTGAAATCGTGGAGCAGTCCTGTGGAAGATTGTATCTACAGTCAAGCATTGGTAGCCAATGACAGTCACATATTGGAAACATCTGGAAACCTTGGATAGAGGACACTTGGAATGTCATGTCCCTTCTCAAAAGAATTAGTCATGGGGTGCAGCGACACAATTTTGACAACATTTTTGGTTTAGGAGGAGGACCCCACACGTAGAAACTTAGGAACTATAGGCATTTTGATTTATTTCTGGCAGCTAGTGGAATGCGGGGGCCACCACATGCGTAATTCGAATTTGGCCAAGAAGGACCTTGGAGGGAATTCGAGCTAGTGGAAGGAGGGTCCCACAAGAGGCTAAGGGGGGCCAAGGTGATAAAAGAGGATGGAGCTCTCATTTTGCAGCATTCTGAATATTTGACAAACAAACTCACTCTTGTACGGTCCATTGCTTAGTGAGTCTACCCGCTGTTTAACTACGAGTCTTCCGTAGGGAAGATTCAACCTCTATTTCGAGGTACTATCCGTGCCCGCCCTAGGGAGGCTATTGCACAAAGATTGTAGGAGTTTCCAGCAGTGATTCACAACTCAACTAACCATGCAGAGGAAGGAACTGCGTGTTTTCTAGGCAACCAGAAATACGCAGAGGTTGATTTAGCCGGCCAAGGTCCTTAACTTGCTGGGAGTTTTGGGAGCAAGGAAGGTATAAGGCTGAGGGTATTTTATCAGTGTTTTGTAGCCAGCCAGCCAGTACACACAACAATATACATTTCTGGCCAGAGAGACTGTTCAGTGGCCTCTAGCAGCAAATTTGTGGGGCTTGATTGAGCAACCATCAGGGCCAAGGACCATCCGGGAAGCAAGGGATCAGCTAGTACAGGTGAAAGAAACATTTGAGGGGTGTTTCCAGGTGGATTTGCAGGCTATTTCTTGCAAATTGAATTTGGCAGCAGTAGCCAGAGAGCAGCTCCCTAGAGGCCGAAAATCCAAAGTCAAAACCAGAGAAATTCCCTTCTGGTTTTTTTGGGTTTTGTACAAGGAGTCTAAGGCTGAAAGGGAAAAATTTTCTGGTCAGTTTTTGGGCACATTCCAGCAGGCCGAAGTCAGCAGATCTATAGTTCACTGTGATAGCGCAGAGCACAATGGAGTAGCAGCTGAACAACCATCTTTCCAGCTATTCTACCACCTGGGTTTGGTCCAGCTTGTCCTTGAGACAAGCCCAGGTGCACCACTCATTTATATATTGTACTCTTGCACTCGTATTTCATGATATATGGCTCAACAGTTCTAGTATTACAATGTTTCATGGGTGTTTGTTAAATGTTTTTAATTTTCCACTGTTGAACTATTTGTTTATTTGGATTATCACTTAAGTTCTTGTTTAGAAGCATTACAGTGGTATCAGAGCCTAATTCTTGGCTCAGCTGTGGGGTTGGTTTTCTATGAGAGGGGAAGACTAGGAGAACATCACTTATTGGAGGCAAAGGTACAAGAGCAAAAAAAGGGAGCTGGAAATTACACTAGACACAGAGGAAAGAGGGAAAACAATGGCTGGAGAGGAGGAAATGATAGAGCCCAAGAGTAGGGAGGAGATGGCTTTCGATAGCCTCTGGAAGGCTTTGAGTAATTTGGCCAAGGGGCAGAAAGACATGTTGGAAGAAATCAAATCACAAAACCGGGATAGGGCCACACCTAGAGGGTTCTTGTGTGGAGAGACTTTAGGGGTTTCTTAGCCTTTTTGATCAACCCTCACCAGCAGCGCAACGCCCTTCAGTGAATGTGCCCACTAGGGCTACACTACCCTCTTTGTTAAGAAACTAGCTCACAAAAAGATAGGAAAGATAGATCAATGACTTCAAAATCAGCCTCTTCGAGGGGGCAACCTCCTTTACATTACACAGATGAACAATTCTTGGATGATACAAACGACAAGACCTCCTTTCTATATATAGGAGTCTAAGGGGTCATAATGTAATCAGAGCTGACATAACAATAATAATGTAAGGGCACAACAATAATAATAGTGGGCTTCTATGGGGCACAATAATAACAATATGGGGACTGCATGGGCACAACAATATAATAAGTGGGTTGCACTAATAACAATAAGGGGTTACACTAGTAGTATAGATACCTAACATGCCCCTCTCCTTTAAAAAGTGTTGTCCTCAACGCTTAAGTAGTTCTGGATGCTTTTGTATAAAATTTTCATCCTCCCATTTGGAATCTTCAACGGGTAAGTTCTTCCACTTGATGAGATACTCTAAAAGTGATCAATTCCATAGTATGCCATAGTACCAATCTTTTGCAACACCTTGTACGGACCATAATACTTTGGTGATAATTTATTATCCTTCTTAGCTTGCTTGAGGGGCATTTGTTTGTATGGTTGTAGTCGTAGAAATACCCGGTCACCTACATCAAAACTTCTTTCGCTGCGATGTTGATCTGCCTGTTGTTTTATTCTATTCTTCGCCAAAGTGGGGTTATCTTTTAAAAGTTGGAGAACTTGTTGATGCTCGATGTGATCTTTCACTGCTTGAACCTTTTTATTCTTGATATGTCCTTATATCTTGAGAGTTTAAGGAGTGGTAATTCCTGCCAATGCATTACAAGATATGGTCGGATTCATTTCTTGATGCTCGATGTGATCTTTCACTTCTTGAACCTTTTTCTTCTTGATATGTCCTTCTATCTTGAGAGTTTTGGGAGTGGTAATTCTTGCCAATGCTTTACAAGATATGATTGGATTCATTTCTTCTTTCTCTGGGGTTGGTTCCTAGTGTATATCCTCTTCTTTTAATGTTTCTTGATCATTTTCTTCCTCCTCTTCACAATCTATGTAAAATAATCTATTCTTAGAACACTTGTGATCTTTAGTGTATTTTCTATCACAAATGTAACAAAGCCCTTTTTCTCTTTTTTTCTTCCAATTGTTGTGGTGTAAACCTTGTAGGTTGTGAAAGGCTAGGAGAAAAAACACTTTTTTATAGTTGTGAGTGGTAGGATTTCTTGTTTCCATAATTCCGCTTTCAGTTTTTCTTGCCAACCTGAATGCCTTCTCCAGTGAATCAAGTTCCCAAAGATGAACCTCATGTTGAATGTTAACCTTTAAAGTCCCTATGAAGACATCAATCCTTTGCTTCTCTGGAATATCATTTACTCTTATATTCAATTTTTTGGAAGTCCTCAATGTGCTCTGCCATTGAATCCTTTTGTTTGAGATTTATCAATTGGCTAAAGAAGGTGTTGCTCTTTGTATCCTCATAATGTGCTATCATTTCCTTCGTGAAAATTGACCAAGTGATAAGTGGTTTACGAGAACAAAGCCCTTTATACCTTAAAAATTGATTTGATTTTAAATATAAAGATGCAATATGTACTTTTTGTAACAATAGTACATCATGTAGATAAAAATACTGCTCCATCGGTAGTATCGAATTTACCGGATCCTTGCCATCAAACTTCCTCATATCGCCTTTTCTTGATTTTAGGAGCTCGATCTTGAAACGACTATAACTCCGTAATTTCAGATCTCCAAGTTTTGAAATTGCGAACATCATAGCCCTCTGAGTCCTTTTTCCAACACCAATAGTCTGATTGAAATTGGATTCTCCAAGAAAACGTTATGCCAAATCTCCCAAAATGATCTGATTATACACTTTTTCAGTAGAGCGAACTTGTACAAAGTGCCATGTGTCATTGTTTCAACTTTAAGACCTGAAAACGAAGCACAAAAAACTACAGTCCGTCCTCTTTCTGTAACTTCTTACGAAATTTCAATCTAATACTCAGAGATAAAGTTATGACGATTTTTCCAAGGTCACCTGTTTGGGATGTAATTCGGGAGCCTGCAAAAACCCTAACTTCCTTGGACCATGTCTTTGAAAATATAGCGATACAAGATCTGGAATTTGGACCCAAGCTTCAACAAGATTTCGGCTCAAATGGGTTTTAATTTCAGAGTCTGAACCTTCGTAGAACAAAAATTATACCGAAAATTCCACGATGGTTTGTTTGCGATGGAATTCTGAAGTTTGCAAAAACTCTAACTTCTTGAGATCATATCTGCGAAAATATAGCAAGACAAGATCTGAAATTCGGACCCGACGTTCAGAATGGCTTCAGCTCAAGTGGGTTTTTTTTTTAGCTTCTGAAACTTCCTAAAAAAAAGGTCTATTGCAAATGCCACGATGACCTGTTTGGAGCAGCGAAACCCTAAAATCCAAAAGCTCTGATACCAAATGTTAAGAAACCAGCTCAGAAAAAGATAGAAAAGATAGATCAACGACTTCAGAATCAGCCTCTTCGAGGGGGAAATGTCCTTTACATTACGCAAATGAACAATTCTTGGATGATAAAATGACAAGGCCTCCTTTCTATATATAGGAGTCTAAGGGGTCATAATATAATCAGAGCCGACATAACAATAATAATGTAAGGACACAACAATAATATTAGTGGGCTTCTATGGGGCACAATAATAACAATATGGGGACTACATGGGCACAACAATATAATAAGGGGGTTGCACTAATAACAATAAGGGGTTACACTAGTAGTATAGAGACCTAACACTCTTTGGTGCCCATAGCACAAATTGAACCAACATGAGAGGAGGACACTCCCCAGATGGGGGACTACTTCAGAGAGTGGTAGGCGATGGACGAAGATTTCAAAGAAGCCCTCTCCTTCAGAGATTACTGCAAGCTTAAGTGGAGTGAGAGGAACAAGGGGTACGGAGGATAGGGAACCCAAAACTATGAGCTACAAAGGACTATAGGGAGGATGTATTTCCTTACGTTTGATGGCAGTGCCAAGTGCACAACTAGGGCTTGTGTTGAGAAGATGGACACATACTTCCAACTCAATTGGATGATGAAACAGGAGGCCATTAAGATGGCAGCGCTGCACTTGGAGGGGCGAAGCCCATGACTGGTGGTTTTACGGCCTAACCACTTTGGGGCATGCCCAAATAGTTTCATATGAGGACTTCCCCAGGAGGGTGGTGGAGTGATTTGATCAGAGGGATCCAGAAGCATCCTTCAGGGAGCTGACACAACTGTGCTAGACAGGCAACCCAGAGCAGTGTTTTTGTGATTTTTTCAGTGTGTTAGTGATGGTCCCGGATCTGTTCCAGGCTAGGAGGGTATACATCTTCATTGATGGTTTGCTTGAGCCTTTCCATGGATTGGTGAAGTCATGCAGACCCTCTACGCTGCAGGAGGTGGTGGTGTGCACCAGAGATTTGCAGGGGGCCATCCCCAAGACCAGAGCGCCATTTCTTGCACGGACCCCTTTCCCATAGAAAGGGCATGAGACTAGACCCCCGCCACTAAGGACCACACAGGGGAGGGGGTAGCTAGATGAGGGGGTGCACATTGGGTAGAGCACACTACATTGAGGTCTTTTCTGATAGTGACCAAGAGGATGAGGTGGAGCAGGATTGCGGTGGGATAGATGGAGAGAGTTTTGGGGATAGAGGGCCACCACCACCACCACCTCCACAGGGAGGGGCATCTCTTGCCTCATCAGGGGGAGTCCTTGCTTCTCTATGCGGGATTCCTAAGTTTCTGACACTCCGGATTAGAGGTACAGTACGGGGATAGAGGGTGTCAGTACTAGTGGATAGTGGGGTTACCCACAACTTCATAGATGCACAACTAGTCCAGAGGAGGGGCCTCACCACGACAAAGATTGAGGGATCCTTCGTCCTAGTGCCGGGTGACCGTACCATCTAGTGTGCCAGATACGTGCTTTCCTTGACAGTAGTTATGGGAAACTACTCGATGACGGACCACTTCTTTGTGGTCAATGTGCCAGACACCAATGTGGTGATGGGTGTCCAGTGGCTGTATTCCCTTGGGAGAGTTACGACTGATTGGAGGAAACTTGAGATGGAGTTCATAGGGCCAGACGACAAACTGGTGGTTTTGAGAAGCATGCAGTCTTATCTGCCTCAGACAGTTTCGGCCCACAGGATGGAGGCAGATCTTCGACATGAGGACATTGCATGGGCAGTCGAGTTGAGGATATCAGAGGCTGGGGGACAGGCATAGTCACCACCGACAGACATACAAGCTCTTTTAGACAGGTACGTAGTGGT
The DNA here is from genome assembly GCA_031772625.1 of Pinus tabuliformis. Taxonomy (NCBI): domain Eukaryota; kingdom Viridiplantae; phylum Streptophyta; class Pinopsida; order Pinales; family Pinaceae; genus Pinus; species Pinus tabuliformis. Next base: position 744,191,874 of record CM062816.1, on the reverse strand, counting down.
GTTCGAGGACATTCCACCGAGGCAGCCACCAGATAGAGGGTTTGAGCACGCCATTGAGCTAGAGTTGTGCATACAAGCAGTCATCACTACTCCTTACAAGCACCCCAAAGGCTATAAGGGCGAGATAGAGAAAGCTATTTAGAAGCTGCTTGCTTTGGGTCACATCAGGCCTAGTTCCAGTCCTTTTGCTTCTTTCATAATGCCGGTGAAGAAGGATGGGACCCTCAGGATGTGTATAGACTACAGTGCCCTTAACAGGAAGACCCTCAAGAACTGGTACCCCATTCCCCGAATTGATGAGCTGATGGATGAGCTTAGAGGAGCCAAGTACTTATCTAAGATCTATCTGCGTTCGGGGTACCACCAGATCAGAGTTCGAGATTAGGATATCTCGAAGACAACATTCTGGTGCCACTATGGGCACTTTGAGTTTCTGGTCATGCCGTTTGGGCTGACCAACGCCCCTGTCACATTTCAGTCTTGCATGAACCACGTCTTTCGAGGGCAGCTGAGGAGTTTCGTGTTAGTGTTTTTTGATGACATTCTGATCTATAGCCAGACATGGGAGGTGCACCTCCAACACTTGGAGGAGGTACTGCGCATTCTGGAGGAGAAACAATTCTATGCCAAGCTCTCCATATGCGAGTTTGGATTGACGAAGATGCTTTATCTTGGGTATATCATTGGAGCAGACGGGGTGAAGGTTCATGAGGAGAAGATCAGGGCCATCCGGGATTGGCCAGTACCTCGAGGTGTGACTAGGTTGAGAGGTTTCTTGGGCATTTGCACTTACTACAGGAAGTTTGTCAAAGGATTCTCGCAGCTAGTAGCACCCTTGACTGACTTGACCAAGAAAGGGGCCTTCGTAGGGACTGAGGGAGCACAGGTCGCTTTTGATCGCCTCAAGGAAGTGATGAGTAGTTTCCCTATCTTGGCACTCCCAGATTTTTCCCAGCCATTCACAGTGGAGTGTGACACATCAAGTGTGGGAGTTGGAGCCGTTTTGTCATAGGAAGGGTACCCCATAGCTTTCGAGAGTCGGAAGCTCCTACCGCACGAGCTGTCATATTCCATATATGACAAGGAAATGCTGGCCATCATGCATGCATTGGCCAAGTTTCGCCAGTACTTGGTGGGCAACTGATTTTGAGTGAAGACTGATCACAACAGTCTTCGACATTTCATGGGGCAACATGGCCACAATGACAGGCAACAACGATGGGTCAGCAAGGTGCAGACCTACGACTTTGATATTAAGTATGTGTGGGGCAAACACAACGTGGTGGCCGATGCTCTATCCAGGAGACCGGCTAGGTTATCTCTTATGAGCATCTGCCAGGATTGGAAGGCTCAGCTGTTGGTTGAGTACTCCAAGGACAGGAAGGCCTGCGAGGTGCTAGAGGGGACACATGCAGATGAGCGTTACCGTGTGATGGATGAGGTCATCTATTACAAGGGGCGCATTTACTTAGTGCCCAACTCGCAGTTGAGGGAGAGGGTACTCCAGGCAGCTCACGATTCACCATTGTCCGGACACCAGGGGTTCTGGAAGACTTACATGGCTGTTCGGGAGAGGTTCACGTGGAAAGGCCTCAAGGAGGACGTGCTGCAGCATGTAAGGGAGTGTGAGGCCTGCCAACGGAACAAGGGGGAGTTGAATCACCCTGTAGGGCTATTACAACCACTTCCCATTCCAGAGGGGAAATGGGAAAGTATCTCGATGGATTTTATCACTGGGCTCCCCACAATACTCGGGAAGGACTGCATATATGTGGTGGTCAACAGGCTGACCAAATTTGCCCATTATTTTGCCATCCCCACTAGATTCATGGTTGCCCAGGTTGCCGAGTTGTTCTTCCGGGAGGTTTTTAGACTACATGGACTCCCTAAGAACATTGTTAGTGACAGAGATAGCAGGTTTATGGGTGGCTTTTGGTAGGAGCTCTTGAGGTTGGTTGGGACGGAGCTTACTCCTAGCACCAGTTACCACCCTCAGACGGACGACTAGATAGAGAGGGTCAACTAGTGGTTGGAGTCGTACCCGAGGAACTATGTGACAAGTCAGCAGAGGACATGGATTTAGTGGTTGCACTTGGGCAAGTTCTGCTACAACACTGCGCACAACATGTTTATTGGTATGACTCCTTTCTGTGCCCTCTATGGTTATGATGCTCTAACTTTTGTTGATGTAATTTTCGGAGATAGCCGGGCCCAAAAGGCCAAAGACTGGGTCCAAGAGAGCCAAGATATCCTCAAAGTTCTTAAGGATAATCTTGTGACAACCCAAAATTAGCAAAAATTTTATGTAGATCGGCACAGGGTAAAGAGGAACTTTGAGGAGGAGGACCTAGTGTGCCTCCGTTTGCAGTGTTACAGACAGTCCACGCTGAAACAGAAGCGGGCTGAGAAGCTATAACCACGCTTCTATGGGTCCTACCAGATGACCAGGCGGGTTGGGGAGGTGGCCTATGAGTTGGCACTGCCTTTGGGGAGCAAGATCCACAACGTGTTTCATGTCTCATGCTTGAAGAAGGTGCTGGGACAATAGGTGACCGCAGTAGCTGATCTACCCCCATTGGATGATGAGGGCCATTTGGTGCTGGTACCAGAGGCCATACTAGAGAGCAGGGAGAGAACACTGAGGAGCAAAACCATCAAGGAGTTCTTGGTACGTTGGAAGAACTTACCGGATGAGGATGCCACTTAGGAGGGTGAGCACATACTAGGTCAGCAAGGTGCAGACCTACGACTTTGATATTAAGTATGTGTGGGGCAAACACAACGTGGTGGCCGATGCTCTATCCAGGAGGCCGGCTAGGTTATCTCTTATGAGCATGTGCCAGGATTGGAAGGTTCAGCTGTTGGTTGAGTATTCCAAGGACAGGAAGGCCTGCGAGGTGCCAGAGGGGACACTTGCAGATGAGCGTTACCGTGTGATGGATGAGGTCATCTATTACAAGGGGCGCATTTACTTAGTGCCCAACTCGCAGTTGAGGGAGAGGGTACTCCAGGCAGCTCACGATTCACCATTGTCCGGACACCAGGGGTTCTGGAAGACTTACATGGCTGTTCGGGAGAGGTTCACGTGGAAAGGCCTCAAGGAGGACGTGCTGCAGCATGTAAGGGAGTGTGAGGCCTCCCAACGGAACAAGGGGGAGTTGAATCACCCCGTAGGGCTATTACAACCACTTCCCATTCCAGAGGGGAAATGGGAAAGTATCTCGATGGATTTTATCACTGGGCTCCCCACAATACTCGGGAAGGACTGCATATATGTGGTGGTCAACAGGCTGACCAAATTTGCCCATTTCTTTGCCATCCCCACTAGATTCACGGTTGCCCAGGTTGCCGAGTTGTTCTTCGGGGAGGTTTTTAGACTACATGGACTCCCTAAGAACATTGTTAGCGACAGAGATAGCAGGTTTATGGGTGGCTTTTGGTAGGAGCTCTTGAGGTTGGTTGGGACGGAGCTTACTCCTAGCACCAGTTACCACCCTCAGACGGACGACCAAATAGAGAGGGTCAACTAGTGGTTGGAGTCGTACCCGAGGAACTATGTGACAAGTCAGCAGAGGACGTGGATTTAGTGGTTGCACTTGGGCAAGTTCTGCTACAACACTGCGCACAACATGTTTATTGGTATGACTCCTTTCTGTGCCCTCTATGGTTATGATGCTCTAACTTTTGTTGATGTAATTTTCGGAGATAGCCGGGCCCAAAAGGCCAAAGACTGGGTCCAAGAGAGCCAAGATATCCTCAAAGTTCTTAAGGATAATCTTGTGACAACCCAAAATTAGCAAAAATTTTATGTAGATCGGCACAGGGTAAAGAGGAACTTTGAGGAGGAGGACCTAGTGTACCTCCGTTTGCAGTGTTACAGACAGTCCACGCTGAAACAGAAGCGGGTTGAGAAGCTATAACCACGCTTCTATGGGTCCTACCAGATGACCAGGCGGGTTGGGGAGGTGGCCTATGAGTTGGCACTGCCTTTGGGGAGCAAGATCCACAACGTGTTTCATGTCTCATGCTTGAAGAAGGTGCTGGGACAATAGGTGACCGCAGTAGCTGATCTACCCCCATTGGATGATGAGGGCCATTTGGTGCTGGTACCAGAGGCCACACTAGAGAGCAGGGAGAGAACACTGAGGAGCAAAACCATCAAGGAGTTCTTGGTACGTTGGAAGAACTTACCGGATGAGGATGCCACTTAGGAGGGTGAGCACATACTAGAGCACCCGACTTTGAGGTTGCTTGAGGGCAAGCAACATTTGGGAGGGGAGGACTGTCATGTTCCTTCTCAAAAGAATTAGCCACGGGGTGCAGCAAGACAATTTTGGCAGCATTTTTGGTTTAGGAGGAGGATCCCACATGTAGAAACTTAGGAACTATAGGCAGTTTGATTCATTTCTGGCAGCTAGTGGAATGTGGGGGCCACCACATGCATAATTCGAATTTGGCCAAGGAGGACGTTGGTGGGAATTCAAGCTAGTGGAAGGAGGGGCCCACAAGAGGCTAAGGGGGGCCAAGGTGATAATAGAGGATGGAGCTCTCATTTTGCAACATTCTGAATATTTGACAAACAAACTCACTCTTGTATGCTCTGTTGCTTAGCGAGTCTACCAACTGTTTAGCCATGAGTCTTCTGCAGGGAAGATTCAACCTCTACCTCGGGGGACTATTCATGCCCACCCTAGGGAGGTTGTTCCATGAAGCTTGCAGGAGTTTCCAACAGTGATTCACAGCTCAGCTAGCTACGCAGAGGAAGGAACTCCGTGTTTTTTGGGCAACCAGAAATACGTAGATGTTGATTTAGCCAGCCAAGAGGCCCCTAACTTGTTGGGAGTTTCGGGAGAAAGGAAGGTAGAAGGCTGAGGGTATTTTATCAGTGTTTTGTAGCCATCCAGCTAGTACACGTAGCAATATACATTTTTGGGCAGAGCGATTGCGCAGTGGCCTCTAGCAGCAAATTTGTGGGGCTTGATTGAGCATCCATTAGGGCCAAGGACCATCAAGGAAGCAAGGGATCAACTAGTATAGGGGAAAGCAGCATTTGAGGGGTGTTTCCAGGTGGATTTGCAGGTTGTTTTCTGCAAATCGAATTTGGCAGCAATAGCTAGAGAGCAGCGCCCAAGAGGCCGAAAATCCAAAGTCAAAACCAGAGAAATTCCCTTCTGGGTTTTTTTGAGTTTTGTCCAAGGAGTCTAAAGTTGAAAGGGAAGAATTTTCTAGGCAGTTTTTGGGCACATTCCAGCAGGCCGAAGTCAGCAGTTCAACAATTTATTGGGACAACGCAGAGCACGGTGGAGCAGCAGCTGAACAACCATCTTTCCAGCTATTCTACCACCTGGGTTTGGTCCAGCTTGTCCTTGAGACAAGCCCAGATGTACCACTCATTTATAGATTATACTCTTGCACTCGTATTTCATAATATATGGCTCAACAGTTCTAGTATTACATTGTTTCGTGGGTGTTTGTTAAATGTTTTTAATTTTCCACTATTGCACTGTTTGTTTATTTGGATTATCACTTAAATTCCTGTTTAGGAACATTACATGGAACATTACTTTCGACAAGTGAAACTTTTGAAGAACATTCAATGGACAAATTGGAGCTTGATACAGATCTATTGCAGACCTTGAGTTGGCAGTTTATTGCAAACTTTGGAAGCACAAGATTGACAGTTCACAAGTGTTTAAAGACATTCTTGATTGGGAAAAATTGTTGAGCTTATTTGAGGCAATTTTGTTGGGCTTGATTGAGTTGACTTGTGGGCTTACTTTGTGGGTGTATTGAAGCTAATCTTGGAGACACTCTTGGAGACCATGATGTATTGAAGCCATCGTGAGGTGACCTTGGAGATCTTTGTTTGTGTACCATGAAGAGCAGTAATGACACCTTCATGAGAAGACCAAGTTGTCATTGATGAGCTAAGTGCTGTGGAGATCGTTTGAGGGCAGTGATGAAGGTAAAGAGATTGTCTGGGCTCGTTGAAGAATATATTGGGAGCCATGAAGTAACATAAACTTAGATTGACGAATTGAAATTGTGGGTTGGAGTCGTAGAGGATAGGAATCCTCAAGAAGACCAGGTTGGAGCCTGTACTAGAGATAGGGTTGGAGCCCTAGAGGTTGGTGCCTTCAATTGACAAGGTTGGAACCTTGGGAAGTCCAAGTCGGTGCTTGGTATAATATAGGTTGGAGCCTGGGAGATTGAAGATTGGTGTCTTCATCTAGGGTTGGAGCCCTACACATATATTATATTGGATTTATTGTAAAGAAGAAGTTGATAAAAGTATTTATTCTTATTGTTCATTTTGTGTTCTAATTATAAGTGATTTGATTGGTAAAAATAACAACTGAAAAGAAACACTGATTCACCCCCCCAGTATTTCCAACGATTGGTATCAGAGCTAGTACCTTCTCTCAAAGCCCAACAGCTTGAAGGTTGATCCTTAGAACACAAATGGAAAAGCCAAGGAAGAAAACCTCCAATCCTTCTAAAGATGTCTCTTCCTTAACCGTGAAAACTAAAGACAATCAAATTGGGAAAGTTCCATTGTTCAATGGAAAATTTGATATATGGAAGGTAAGAATGATAAATTTCTTAATGGCTCAAGGCGTTGAAGTATGGGAATCAGTGATTACTGAAAGCATGATGGAAGGAGAATCCAAGGAGTATAATGCAAGAGCGATGAAGGCAATCTTGAATGGGCTACTAGATCCTATAAAGGCCAAAGTGGAAAAATGTTCATAAACAAAAGATATGTGGGACAAATTCATGATATTCACTCAAAAGGAACATTGACCATGACTGTTAGTCAAGAAGATGATGGAAACCAAGAAGGAAATCCAGAACCCATTAAGGAAGTTGAAAACAAGAGTGGAGGTATCAAGGCCAAAGAAGACCTAGAAGATGAAGAAAATAAAGAAGACTTCGAAGAAAATCTCATGGCAAAACTTATAGCTGCCCTATAAGAGATTAATAGTTTGAAAAAGGAAAATGAGGAGCTTAAGAAGAAATTACAAGATGGTGACCATAACCTTGACAAGACAAGGAAGGAAGTTGACCTATTCAAGCTTCAGGTTCAAGAAAGAGATAAGGAGCTCACCAAGCTAAAGGAGGATTGTCATCAAAACAAGAAAAGACATCATGAAGAAGTCATATCCATGAAAAATCAATTGGATAAAGCAAAGAAAAAGGAAGACACTTTGTCAAGCCACCTTGAACAAAGACACAAGATCTTGAACAAACTTGAAGCAGAAATTGGTCAATACAAGGAGGTGGTCTATTCCCTTAGATCTCAACTAGAAGAAGCAAAGAAATAAGCACAAGGAGCTGAGAAGGTGATGGAAGCTTTGGCACTCATAGAAGGACAAGTTGATGATGCAGAAAAGGAAAGAAACACCATGATATGCCAACTAGAAGAAAAGGATGATGACATCTCCAAATTAAGATTAGAAATTACCTCACTTAAGGCCCAATCATGTGAATCAACTAAGATAAAGGAAGAAATGGAGATCAGTCTATCAAAGAAGGATGAAGAATGCAAGAAAATGAAAGAAGAAATTGATATCCTTAAAAAGGAAGTTGATCATCTAAACAAGAGCCTAAAAATCTCTCAAACCCTAGATGACATCCTAAGTCATCAAAGATCTCCTCTTGATAAATCAAGTCTTGGTTATGCAGGTGAACCCTCAAACAAGAATGATGCAAACCCTAATGCTTCAAACAACAAGGATGTGGAGAAGCTTGGAAGAAATATTGATGCCCCCAGTTCTAGCAAAGGCAAGGAAAAGAGTCAAGATGACATTGGAAGAAACCCTACTCCAAGAAGATATGCAGATGGTGTTAAGGATGCAAGAGGCAATGGATATCATCAAAGGATCCCAAGGCAAAATGAATTTAGAAGTACGTTAAATCAATCTCCATCCTCCAGGTACCGAAGTATATTTTTTGGTTATTGCTATTCTTGTACAAATCTCGGGCACATGGCAAAAGATTGTAGGGCATACCACAAGGACTAATATATTGGTCCCCGTCAATCTCCTGAAACCAACTTTCAAGAAGAACTCATGATTCCTCATTCATGAATAAGATGGAATGCTTCAATTGCTATGAAATTGGACATATGGCTCGTGATTGTAACTTGACTTGGGTCCCTAAACAAGCTAAAACCATGACAACCAAGCCAGAGAAGAACATTACACAAGTATTTGGATCCGAAAGTCCCTTGAACACTCTAGCCAACAACACATGTTGTTGATTTGATGAAGACATCCTTGATATTCCAAGTGTTTGATGATGAGACTTTGCCAAAAAGGAGACCATGCATACAGTTAGGGGGAGCTATTCGTTAATGAGTCACACATGGACAATCATCTTTTGATAGATCATCTCTCGGGAGAAACTCCATTGAAGAACACAATCTTTTACTCATTCGATGGACCATTGTTGAAGATGACTTCCATTAGATCAAAAAGTAAGCAATCTTTCTTGAGCTAGAGGAGTTTATGCAGGCAGGGGGAGTTGGTTCATCACATGAAGAAATGCCAACACATCTATCAAGGACCACGTTGCCAAAAGAAAGAGCACCATGACAGGGGGAGCAACATGATAAGAAGCAGCGTGATAGGGGGAGTACATGGGCACCCTGTTTGCCATTGATGTCAAAGGGGCAAAGAATGTTGGAGGGGTGAGAATATTGCCATCAATGACAAAGGGGGAGGCTATTTGGCAAGGTTGTCATTGATGTTAATATGGCATTGTTTGTGATAGCAAATTCTTGTGATGCGTGATGTTTCCCTCGATGCCCATTGATAATAATACCCTAGTGATGAATGTCCTTGAACTAAGATGAAGATGTCATAACCTCATGTACATTATGATATCCTTGCTCTTGATGATGAAGCCCTAAAATCATGATGATGTCCTTACTCTTGATGAATGCTACTATTGAGGACTTAATGTCATATGGATGACATACATGAATGACGACTCACTTGATGATGACATGAATGATCACACCTTTGATAATAACCCTCATTCTATCACAAATACCTTATACATAGAAAAATTCAAGAACAATCACAAAGAAAAATATCTTTTGTCTCCTTGGAGGCATCTTATCAACTTGGCTCCTTCACCGTTTTGAAGAGGACTCTTTCCTCTTTCCAACGAGCCCTCACTCAGCCCTTAAATCCCAATAGTTTGTGAGAAAATGAATTTCAAGTTTAAAGATCATATTTTTTAAGCTAGCCGACCAATACTCAGTCACTCATGTTGGCCTCCTTACATAAGACGCGTCCTTTCATTCCAAAGCTCAAAATCGTATAAATACAACGTTAGACTGTCCATTATAGCCGTCAATTCGGTCAAGGAAGTTAAGGGCAAATCAAAGAGTTCACAACTTGCGAACTTTAGAGACCGAGGAGGATCATTTGCTTGGGTTATGATTCAGATCGTTTAAACAATAGAACTAGATCATAGTGGAGTTTTGGACCAAGCTACAGGCTACAGGATTTTGAACAATACTTCGGACCTGTAACAAGAGACTACCAAACTTCGGACAAGTGACAAGAAAGTTTGCCCTTGGATCAGTGATACTTGTACAACACTTTGCATTGTGTTGAAGCACGAGTTAAGGGCTGAACTTGGACCGAAGATTCATAGATATATATGTGCTCAGGACCAAAGTATAATAAGGCTCGAATCCCTTATCAAGAAGTAGAATTCACCCACAGAACTTCGGAACATTTGGAAAATTGAATACAAGACTTTGAATAAGGCTTATATCCCTTTAGAATAGTTGAAGATTGATCACATACTTTTGGAATAAGGCTTGGATCCCTTAGAATCTACCTACAGACTTCAGATCAGTTGGTGTAGAGGCGCAAATTCATTAATAACTTTTGAAGCACAGTAACAAGCTCGGATTGAAGGTATAGATCTTCAAAGAACTCATAACAATTGATGCTTTGGACCTGGGTACTTTCTATGGTTAGTAAGTCAAACAGTGAAATTAGCGTATTGAAGCTAATCTTGGAGACACCTTTGGAGACCATGATGTATTGAAGCCATCATGAGGTGACCTTGGAGATCTTTGTTTGGGTACCATGAAGAGCAGTGATGACACCTTCCTGAGAAGACCAAGTTGTCATTAATGCGCTGTGTGTCGTGGAGATTGTTTGAGGGCAGTGCTGAAGGTAAAGAGATTGGTTGGGCTCGTTGAAGAAGATATTGGGAGCCGTGAAGTAACATAAACTTATCTTGACGAATTGAAGCTGTGGGTTGGAGCCCTAGAGGATAGGAGTCCTCAAGAAGACTAGGTTGGAGCCTGTCCCAGAGATAGGGTTGGAGCCCTAGATGTTGGTGCCTCAAATTGACAAGGTTGGAGCCTTGGGATTCGGGAAGTCCAAGTCGGTGCTTGGCATAATACAAGTTTGAGCCTGGGAGTGTAATATTCCTAATTAGCCATGGCTAATTGGAATATTTGATTTTGCTGAATTTTGCCTTTTATAGTTATTTATAAATAAAAAGGTGAGAAAAGGGGGACATAACTCACTTTTGAATAAATTCACTCCCTAGTAGCACAATGTTGTAACTTAAAAGGGGAGTCAAGGGGGCCAAAGGACCACGTAGAGAAGGGGCCCACATAGACACTTGGAGGGATTGCGCAGATGGAGAGGAGCACGTGGCAAGAGAGAGGCTATGTTGGAGGAGGTGGGCCTTAGGGTTGAGAGAGGCCAACGCTATAAAGGAGAGAGGAGCCTCCTCATTTTGGCATTTGATTATGTTGCATTTGAGCTAGTCACTTCGACTTAGAGCACGCTGGCTGTTTAGCCTGTCTGCAACACTGTTTAGTGCATCGAGTGTCTTTGTTCGGAGATCTCACCCTTAGCCTCGGGGGACTTCGAGTGCCTGCTCGGGCAAGGTAATTTTCAGCAGTCTTTTGCAGGAGGATCGATTTTTGGAGTTGAGGAGGAGCTGAGCATCTTGATGACTGCGTAGTCTTGAGAGAGGATGACGCAGTCTTTCTGGGTAGGAGTTCTGGATTGGGGTTTTGAGGAGGATTTGAGCTAGGAGATTGAGCAGGGGATCAACCCTTGCTTCTTGGAGGATTTTGGCAGAGTTTCAGACAGAGTTTTGATGGCTCTATTCAGTGGCAGCGCAGAGCCTTGAGGGATTGCATGGATCCTCAAGGGGGTGATTTTCGGGGGTCAGCTATTAGAAAAGCTTTCTGGGATTTTCTGGGTTTATTGAGTAGAGGCTGATTCCAGAGTTTCAACATTTTCTGAGGAGGGGAACAGCCCCAAATCCTCACTTGATTCCAGCAGTAGCAGCAACACAATAGTTTTTCGGCAGCTTGGACGCAGTTCAGAGAAAGGCCATTTCTTTACCATTATGAGTGTATTTCTTCACTTGCCTTGTGCAAGTCGAGGTGCTATCTTTTTGATCACCTCCTGTACTCTTCTCATTACTTAGTATAATAAAATGGCTTAGCATTTCTCTTTGCATTTCTTGAGTATCTGCTTATATTCCATATATTTATTATTGTACGTTGCACTACTGTTATTTTTATCTCTTGAGAGTCCATCTCTGGTAGAGTTTGCTTGTGTTTGAGGGATATCCCTGAAAAGGGATATTACAGGGAGATTGAAGATTGGTGTCTTCATCTAGGGTTGGAGCCCTACATATATATTGTATTGGATTTATTGTAAAGAAGAAGTTAATAAAAGTATTTATTCTTATTGTTCATTTTGTGTTCTAATTATAAGTGATTTAACTGGTAAAAATAACAATTGAAAAGAAACACTGATTTGCCCCCCCTCTCAGTATTTCTAACACTCACCTTATTTCCTAAAAAGTTCAAACCTTAGGCTAGGCTTCATAGATCCACGTAGAAGATGGCTGTAGTTTTATTCCAGATTTAAGACCTTGAAAAGCCCTCAAAAATTGATATTACAGAAAATTAATCCATAAAAGAGAGGGCCAATTTTCTCTTGGGACATTAGATGTTGTTATAGAGGCACAAAATCTAAGATGTCCACTTTGAAATGAGACTATTTTTGGTATTTTTTATTTCTATATTATATTAGATTTTTCAATAATATAACTAAATAAAATGACAAGAACTTGAATTTTGTCAAAGAAGTGGTTGGTTGTTGGATTTAGGGCTAATGCCTTGTCTCCTCTAGGGCCTAATGGGGTCAAGATGAATGCCCTCTTAAGTTGGTTATTCTATGCTTGTGGATTAGGGCAAGAAGGTAGAACCCTAGAAGTTAAATTACCTTCTTTTCTAGTCAAGACAAGTTATGAAACCAAGCCATACTAGAAGGGATCCCATTAAGGGGAAAAGCTTCAACCATAAAATCAACTATGGAATGAAATAAAATCAAAACTCTTGTTAAGGAACCTTTTGGGTATGGCCCAACAAGAAAATTTAATGTTTACCTCACACCAACAAGAGAGTAGTGAGAGAATTTACTGTAGATGTCTCCTTCCAGGGGATGAAGTTGTCCTAGAAGGGATTGTTCTTGATAGCCTTGTAGTAGTCTTGAATTAGCACAATGTTGTCTTTAAATTTATATAGAATAGCCAAGAAAAAGAGACTTCAAAGTTGACATCAAAGCTTTACGAAAATATTACACTATGGGATAATGATATTGAAAATTCATAACGATTGGGGAGGAGATTGAGCTCTTAATTTATAGAAGAGGTTCTCAACATCTCTCCCCCTTTTGCTCCTTGGAAAATGTTAAAGAAATTTCAAAAGAAGGTTTACTTGTAATCCACAATAGACTTGGAGACTATGTCATTACAAAAATTAACCTGGCATTGCTTAAAACCATCCAAAATAGGTTGATGCCCCACTTGGAGAGGCTTGATTTGCTTGAATGGAGGGTTGATTTACACTAGAAGTCCAATGTTCCCTTGAGAAATGACTTGAATTGATTTGGAGGAAAATTAGAAGGCCAAAGGAGCCCAACATCTTCCTCAAGTAGGTCGATGTTCACTTGGAATTGACTTTTGATCCTTAACAACTAAATAAAAGGTGGACAACCCCTTTATTTGGTCCAATCTTTGCTTGCTTTCATGATTTAAGGCTTGATTTGCTTGCTTATTCCTTTGATTATTATTTCATCAAAAGGGACTTTGAAGAAGGTGATATGGGTTCTTTGACTTGGAGAAGACTTGGCTTGCCCCAAAGAGTGCAATGGATCTCTTTCTTTAGATTGGAGAATGTGACATGTTACCTTGTGGAATGCAACATCATCGTGAATTGTGAGACTGACATGAAGAATGATGGCCATGGCCAAAGAGGTGGGCATACATAAGATAAATTGTCCATGTGGGGAATAAATATAGGCACATTAAGACAATGATGAGATGAGTGTCTGCACCCTTACATAGTGCGATCACTTTTACAGGGATAAGTGTTTCTATAAGCCACATGTCCTAATAGATCCATCTCCATGATACCCAAATACCAACCTAGGACATACGATGTCCATCAAGGAAGGGAGTTGCGACCCACTAGGGGGCACTTAGTAGAGCCATAAAACCAAGCACCATGAAGATGAGATTAAGAGGACAAGTTATGAATGTCCACCCAAAGGGAACTGGGATACACTTTTACACTTCATCCCACATGGCCTATAAGGCCATAAGATTACACACATTTGGCCTTTCAAATGGCGTTGTCCTTTGCCAAAAATCTCTAGGTACCCTTGTTGGAAAGAGGGGTAACAAGACCAATGAAAGCTAGACTTGGTTTGGTTGGAACTTTATTGACTTTAGCAAAGCTGCGTTGATCCTTCTACATAATATAGTCATTTTGTTCCAGGACTAGAGTCCATCACATCAAATGACTCTATCTTCTAGTCTCGATTCGCAAGAGCCAACTCCTACACTATTTATTAAATCAACATTGGAGCTCTCACAACTAGATAGCAGCAAATTTAGAGCGACCTTTGCCAACAATAGACTGTTTAGCACCAGTTTCAGCGTCTTCACCATCCACATATTGATTTACTCGACATCATGATTGGAGGAAACGTTGTCCTCCTTCTTGGTGTCCATAGTCATTTTCCAGTTCTTCATTCAAATATTTAATGAAGAGGTGTATATGGTAGCATCTTGGCAAGGTACCAACTTTAAGGATTTTTGTGGTTGGCTTGATGATTGGTTTTAGCAACATTTGAGCATTGAGCAACTGTTTGAGAACTTCTTTTTGATGTGTTTCTTCCACGATATATAGGAATTGTTCTCATTGGACCTTGATTGATTTGGCTTGAACAATAGTCCCATTAACCATTGTTTTGATGACAATTGTGGTGTTTTCTTCTTTATTTTGGAAGCACTCTGACTAGTCTAACCATTTTGGTGTAGGTTGGTACCTTCGTTGCTTGAAGTAAATGATTGTTGTCAGCATAAGCTGCAGCCTTCAGTGTTAGCACACTGATTGGAGCACATTTTTGATCTGCCATCATCAGATCATACTTCATTGGCTTGTCATCAGTTTCGGATCTTGGACATTGTCAATTAGCCACATTGTGGACTTATATCCTCTTAGTGGGGTTGCGGGGATGGGGTTGGGGGACGGGGGATGGGGTGGAAGGTGTTGATTTCGGGTAGCATCAGATGTGCTCTGGCCATGAAAATTGGTGGAGAGGTTAAAGCACATGAGATTTCCAAGACCTAGAAATGGTTTGGGTAGATTCTAACCGGTTTGGGAGATATTAAAATAATTAATATTTTTAATGGAGTTCTCAAGTCTAAACTTAGGAAAAATAAAATATTAATGGGTATTAATATAAAACTGTGTTAGAAGGTTCCAAAAGTCATGGATCAAGCCAAATCTAATCTTAGCCGTTGATTAGAGATTTAATCTCAGCCTTTGATGGACCAACGAGAAAAGGATAAGAGGAGGCTTAAGGGTCAGTTGGAGAATACACCATAGAGATCAAGAACTTGATTTTCTGGGGCAGGGTTTGTTGAGGAAATTGAGTGAAGTGATCTGAGTTGCAGCTGAGGGGCAGTGAATACATAGCAGAGAGGCAGAGTTAGTATCGGGAGGATCAGCGCAGAAGCCGGGAGGTTGACACAGAGCTAGCTAGAGGCCATGCAGAGGAAGCTAGAGGCCACGTAGAGGCAGCCAGGAGCTGCGTAGAGCTAGAGAGGGCCAACGTGTGAGAAGCAGAGGCTCCAGAGGCTGATGCAGAGCCCCGAGAGGCTAACACTGGGCCAGATAGGCTAACGCTGGGCTGACGTTGGGCTAGAGAGGCTGACGCAGGCCTTGAAGGCAGCACTGCGAGATTTTCGTGGGAGAAATTGGAGTTGGAGAGCTAAATAGGGTGACATAGTCCCTATCGGAGTGACATAGAGCAACAAAAGCTGCATTGTTGCTGTGGGATTGTTCATCCGGTGATTTAGCCAGAATATCTGTCTCCGACTTAGAGGTACTACTACCGAGGGCATTCTCTGTTGGGTGAGCCATTTCTGGCACCCAGGTTGTATTATGAAAACTGCATAATAATAAAACCATCTGAATAACTACACCAGTTTTCCCGTATTGGGTTTTTCCAGGGACATTAGTCCAAAAACAACGATGTCACTTGTGTGCTTGTTTCTTTCAGTTGATGATCTGTATGTGTTGATACTGTACTTGTATTTATTTTTAGTATTTACATGGTAAATAACTTTTTATGTCACTGAACAAGTAGGAAGAAATAATCAGATAGTACAGGAAGAATTTCTAACGGATAGACTTAGAAATTCCAACATGGTATCAGAGTGTGGTTGCAGATCACAGGATAACTGAAGGCATTAGCCAAGCAGAGCAGCAACAGCAGAAACAACTGTCCTGAGTGACAGAAGTTGTTCCTAGCGTAAGAAGCAAGGAAGAGGTGACGCAAAGAGCCTGCATCATCAGTTCGAGCCAGGAGGAGGATCAATGCTGAGGCAAAGAGGAGCAGACCTGACCTACGCAGTGGCCGGTCATCTTTCTTTGTTGGGAAGGATCAATGCTTTGGCCAAGAGGTGCAGATTTCGCCGGTGCCGGTATTGCGCAGAGCCTAGAGGCTCTAACCTTTAGATTGGTGGGGCATAGGACGTTGTGAGTAAGTTGCGGAGCAAAGCTGGTGGGGTACTGTGGTCAGAACAGTACCTAACAGGGCAAGACCAAGGAGGAGGGAGTTGCTGTCGAGGATTCCTAGCCAAGAAATGCAGATCATTGGTGCAGCTGCAAAAATGATCGGAGTGGGGCATCTCGACATTGGCAGAGGGATTTCTAGAAGGAAAATCGAAGCTTAGAGGGAGTCAAATCAAGAACTTCCAGACGGGAAGTTGAGAGACTCGAAAGAGTCAAAAGAGGAGTAGTGAAATGGTAGTGAATGGGCTAAGAGTTCAGGATAGACTGGACGGAGCTTCGAACTTCGTAGTTTGGAAGGCCAGGATCTTGTCCATTCTAGACAGGTATCGCATCAAACACTTCGCATTGAAAACAATAGCGATCCCAGTTGACCCGGCTGAAAATGAGAAGTACGAGGAGGCAATGGCCAGGGCTAAGTGCATCATTCTTGATGGGATCAAGGACCATGTGGTACCACATATTGCCGAGAAGGGCACAACAAATGAGATGTGGGATGCCTTGAAGAAGTTGTATCAACATACTTTTGTGTAGAGGAAGATGCTTCTAGAAAATCAGCTGCAGTCGTACTAGATGTAGAGGGTCGAGCAAATAGATATCTTCCTCGGGAGATTGATGGAGATTCGGGATCAACTGACTTCCATAGGGGCCACGCCGGATGAGGAGTTGTTGATGAGGACCGCATTGAACGCAATCTCAAAGGATTGGGAGGTATTTGTCCAGGGCTTATTGGGCAGGTCGAACCTTCCAGATTGGGAGGAACTATGGTTGACTCTTCGACAAGAAGAGATCAGATGACTAACCAAGGCGAGGAGTAGCGGTAAAGGGGTTAGAATCAAGAAGGAGGAAGAGGAGGATGCTGCTCTATCCTCTGTGGGAAAGCAGGAGAAACTAAAGAAGAAGGACCTCTCCAAGGTCAAATGCTTCCACTGTGGGGAATTGGGTCACTACGCGAACTAGTGTCCAAGGAAGAAGAGCAAGGGAGAGGCTTCTGAGACCAAGGCAACACCAACGAAGGCGGAGAAAGAAGTGGAGACAGATGACGACTGTGCCATGAGTGCTCATGCGCCGCTTGAGAGGAAGTGGGGAGACATTGAGCTGTAGTCAGACGGACTACAGACGTTGAGGGGCAGGATCCTTGAGGTATCCAAACTCTTGGATTATACCTTGCTACGGGAGCCCTGAAGAGAAGTAGCAGCACTGGCGGATGTCGTTAGAGATGGATGTGAATGGAGTACAGGAGTTTCGGGACAACGTGAGGCAACAGTGCGAGATGCATGCAGTTGTTGTAGCAGTGCAAAGGTTAGTAAAGGGAGCACTTTTCAGCGACAGAGGGAGGTTCAGCATCGGGAGAGTCTCTAGCCTGACAGAGATGTCATAGTTGGGAGGATCAGTTACTTACTTCTTAGTAACCAAGTTGCAGTGCAGTGGTTAGCAGTGGCAGTGCTATGTGCAGCACGATGCAGCATGATGAGAGGGGATGCTGTGTAGATGAAGCAATGGCAGTGGCAAGGCCATGGGCAGCAACATGGATGTAGGAGCTGCCGTACAGATGCAACAGTGGCAGTGGTAGGGCCATGGGCAACAGTACATGATGCAAAAATGTAGAGGATGTTGAGCAGGGAGGCCTAGCATCAGCACAAGGACCGATGTTGGATGATCAGGGTATTGTTTTAAGAAACGGCCGTTTCGAAACCGAAACGGTCGGGTTGATCCGAGCCAATACCTTTTTCTATGACCCGGCCTTTGGAACGGTTCGACTGGCCGAGTCAGCCATGACTCGGCCAACTCGGCCGTTTCCGTTATGACTCGGCCGAGTCACAAAAAAACGCCCAGCATCATGTCAAACTGCGATTTAATAAAATTTTAATGGATTTTTAAATTGTTTTTTGGTTGGTTTGGACTCCAAGCAGTTATAAATTTTCATGGTAATGTTAAATTCTTAAAGTAAAAGTGACATTCTCCTTAATCTTCATTTTCATCATTTTACTTAAATTTTTAACATTACCATGAAATGACTCAGGATGTTTGAGAGTGGTTTCGGTCTCATTGGATTTCATATGGAGAAAGTAGAATTTTAGATTTCATTCAAAATCCAGTAGACTTATCAGTTTTTCAGGGTTTCAGGATTGGAGGATTGCAATGTTTCCATTGAATTTTGTCATGTATTAGGGTATGGATTTTGGAACTCGTATTTAATCAAGAGCACCAATCCCTCTATGTACCTTGATGTTAGTGACATTGGTTGTCGAACTCCTCTGGGATTCGCTCCCAAACCAAGAGCTTCTCAAAATGTCGCTCCGCTCCAGTTTTCGCTCTCGCTCCCCACTTTCGCTCCTGCTCCCAAGTAACACTAAGCCAGATGATGTTGGCAACTCTAGCAGTAGCCAGTAGTACTGGTCATAGAGTTTTGTTGTAGAGGCCATTTATAGCCTCCTTGGTTATGTGTTTTTGTTTTGATCTCTATATCATCATCGTGTATGTATTGGACAATGTACTGGGTGCCATTTTGATATAATGGATATATTCATGAGCCTACTTTGATCATATGTTGTCTTCTATCTATATTCTAATGCTGTGTGTTTGGAAACATGAATGAAAATCTTTAAAATTATGTGTTTTTATAAAAAATAAATATTTAATGTATTTTTTACAAGGACCGAGTCATTGAAATCGAGCTGGTCGAGTCGATACTGAGTCGGAGTCGGAGTCGGAGTCAACCCTCGGCCGAGTCGGAGTCGGAGTCGGAGTTTTAAAACATTGGATCAGGGTGATACTCGGTGAGGAGTATTACTAGAGCATAGTCCTCGCTAAGAGGGAGTGTTGATTTGGGGTAGCATCAGATGTGTTCTAGCCATGAAAATTGGTGGAGAGGCTAAAGCACATGAGATCTCCGAGACCCAGAAATGGTTTGGGCAGATTCTAACCGTTTGGGTGATATTAAAATAATTAATATATTTAATGGAGTTCCTAAGTCTAAACTTAGGAAAAATAAAATATTAATGGGTATTAATATAAAACTGTGTTAGAAGGGTCCAAAAGTCATGGATGTAGAAGGAGGCTTCTGAGACCAAGGCAATGCCAACGAAGGCGGAGAAAGAAGTGGAGACAGATGACGACTGTGCCATGAGTGATCATGCGCCACTTGAGAGGAAGTGGGGAGACATCGAGCTGTAGTCAGACGGACTACAGACGTTGAGGGGCAGGATCCTTGAGGTATCTAAACTCTTGGATTATACCTTGCTACGGGAGCCCCGAAGAGAAGTAGCAGGATTGGCGGATGTCGTTAGAGACGGATGCAAATGGAGTACAGGAGTCTCGGGACAGCGTGAGGCAACAATGCGAGATGCATGGAGTTGTTGTAGCAGCGCAAAGGTCAGTAAAGGGAGCACTTCTCAGCGACAGAGGGAGGTTCAGCATCGGGAGAGTCTCTAGCCTGACAGAGATGTCAGAGTTGGGAGGATTAGTTACTTACTTCTTAGTAACCAAGTTGCAGTGTAGCGGTTAGCAGTGGCAGTGCTATGGGTAGCACGATGCAACATGATGAGAGGGGATGCAGTGCAGATGAAGCAGTGGCAGGGCCATGGGCAGCAACACAGATGTAGAAGGAGCTGCCGTACAGATGCAACAGTGGCAGTGGCAGGGCCATGGGTAGCAGTACATGATGCAGCAGTGTAGAGGATGTTGAGCAGGGAGGCCTAGCATCAACACAAGGACCGACGCTGGATGATCAGGGTGATACTCAGTGAGGAGTATTACTAGAGCACAATCCTCACTAAGAGGGAGTGTTGATTTGGGGTAGCATCAGATGTGTTCTAGCCATGAAAATTGGTGGAGAGGCTAAAGCACATGAGATCTTTGTGACCCAGAAATGGTTTGGGCAGATTCTAACCGTTTGGGTGATATTAAAATAATTAATATATTTAATGGAGTTCCTAAATCTAAACTTAGAAAAAATAAAATATTAATGGGTATTAATATAAACCTGTGTTAGAAGGGTCCAAAAGTCATGGATCAATCCAAATCTAATCTTAACCGTTGATTAGAAATCTAATCTCGGCTGTTGATGGACAAACGAGAAAAGTATGAGAGGAGGCTTAAGGGTCAGTTGGAGAATACACCAAGAGAGATCAAGAACTTGATTTTCTGGTGCAGGGTTTGCTGAGGAAATTGAGTGAAGTGATTTGAGTGGTAGCTGAGGGGCAGTGAATACATAGCAGAGAGGCAGAGTTAGTACCGGGAGGATCAGTGCAGAAGCCGGGAGAGGTTAATGCAGAGCTAGCTAGAGGCCACGTAGAGGAAGCCAGAGGCCATGCAAAGGTAGCCAGAAGCTATGCAGAGCTAGAGAGGGCTAGCGTGTGAGAAGCAGAGGCTCCAGAGGTTGATGCAAAGCCCTGAGAGGCTGATGCTGGGCCAGATAGGTTGACGTTGGGCTAGAAAGGCTGACGCAAGTCCTAGAGGCAGCACTGGGAGATTTTAGTGGGACAGATTGGAGTTGGAGAGTTGGATAGGGTGACATAGTCCTTATCATAGTGACGCAAAGCAACAAAAGCTGCATTGTTGCTGTGGGATCATTCATCCGTTGATTTAGCTGGAATATATGTCTCCGACTGAGAGGTACTACTGCCGAGGGCATTCTCTTTTGGGTGAGCCATTTCTGGCACCCAGGTTGTATTATGAAAATTGCTTGATAATAAAACCCTCTGAATAGTTGCATCGGTTTTCTCGCATTGGGTTTTTCCGGGGACATTAGTCCAAAAACAACGGTGTCACTTGTGTGCTTGTTTCTTTCAGTTGATGATCTGTATGTGTTGATGCTGTACTTGTATCTATTTTCAGTGTTTACATGGTAAATAACTTGTTAAGTAACTGAACATGTAGGAAGAAATAAATCAGATAGTACAGGAAGAATTTCTAATGGATGGACTTAGAAATTCCAACATGGTATCAGAGTGTGGTTGTAGATCACAAGATAATTGATCACAAAGGAAGCCAGAGGCCACGCAGAGGCAGCCAGGAGCTGCGCAGACCCAGAGAGGGCCAGCGTGTGAGAAGCAGAGGCTCCAGAGGCTGACGCAGAGCCCCGAGAGGCTGACGCTAGGCCAGATAGGCTGACGTTGGGCCAGAGAGGTTGACACAGGCCCTAGAGGCAACGCTGGGAGATTTTCGTGGGACAGATTGGAGCTGGAGAGCTGGATAGGGTGACATAGTCCCTATCAGAGTGACGCAGAGTAGCAGAAGCTGCATTGTTGCTGTGGGATCGTTCATCTGGTGATTTAGCCAGAATATCTGTCTCTGATTGGGAGGTACTACTGCCGAGGGCATTCTTTGTTGGGTGAGCCATTTCTAACACCCAGGTTGTATTATGAAAACTGCATAATAATAAAACCCTCTGAATAGCTGCACCGGTATTCCCGCATTGGGTTTTTCGGGGACATTAGTCCAAAAACAACGGTGTCACTTGTGTGCTCGTTTCTGTAAGTTGATGATCTGTATTTGTTGATTCTGTACTTGTATTTATTTTCAGTATTTACATGGTAAATAACTTGTTAAGTAACTGAACAAGTAGGAAGAAATAAATCAGATAGTACAGGAAGAATTTCTAACGGATAGACTTAGAAATTCCAACAAGAGGGACTGGGGTAGGGTGGTTCCCATTGGGTTATCTCTTTCTCCATTTTGAGGGGAATTTTTGTCATCGGTACCTTATATGGTGATACATTTCCGGAGATCCATTTCTATTGCCACATACTCACCTAAGTTGTGCTTATGGGCCGGGGGGGGTTGGTGTATTTTGTGCATTCACTTTGCTTACATTGGTGCATTTGCATGTGCTTCTTTACTTAAGCATCCATGCTGGTTGCTTTTAGCTTTAGAGCTTTCATGCACACAAATAGCGAAGCTTACTTAGCCTTTTTTTTCTGTTTTTGTTTCCTTGCTTTGAGGAGAGATTCGTGGCATGCTGTTGCTTGGCTTTCTTTCCCATATCTCCCTCTAGTAGGTCATTGTATTTGTATTGCTTGACTGATCATTGATTAGTGAGCAAGCTAGTGGGTTAATGATCATAGCACACCATTGCAACTACCTGGTTTCATTGTTTTATTGGTGCTCTTATTTCATACTCTTGGTCTTGGGTGGTTCTATAATTGAGCTACAGATTTTGATTCAACGACCAAATATCGCATAGAAACTTCTATGATTTGCCCCATTCGAACAGTGTTTTCATCTCCATAAAAGATATCCAAAGATATGATCAAATACAAAAAAATATGATTGTTAATTAATACTCATGAAAGTGAATCTCAAAATCAAGAAACATAGAAGGCACTGATCTGACCATCCCTTTTAGCAATCTTTCATCTCCCATACCTGCTCTAAATGTTGAAATGAATCTGCTAGTAAGGGTTACTTGCTGCCATTGAAAACCTAACCAATTGATATGACAATACCATTGTGATGTTTCCTATAGATATACTTGTGTATGAACTACCTGCCCAAAAACTTACCCAACCATAAACCCTTGAGAAATAAAAACTGACAACCATGTGCCAAGTCTGAATAACACTTTTGAACCATTGATGTTGAATGATGGACTAGTCTATCCTGTAATGCACCCACAAACCATCTCTAATAAGTGCTCAAAATGGATTTTGGAGAAATCCATTTTGGGTGCTAACATGTTTCAACCAATGTTCCACGGGGACTCGCCCCCGCCCGCCCCCCCTTAGGGGTCTAGTTTCGTAGCTCCCCCGCGCTCCGGGGACTTGGGGACGAGAAGGGGTCATTTCCCCATGCTCCCAAAAAACAGAATACGCAAGGGGACGTGCCAGGGGGTCGTTTCCTTGTGCTGAGGGGTCGTTTTTGAAAAGGGGGTCGAGGGGGGTCAGGGGGTTGAGGGGCCTGATTTTTTTAAATAAACTTTTGTTTATAATTAAAATTTAACATTAGTTTTATTACTTTAGGGTTTCAATTCGTTTTTTTATAAATTTAATTCATTATTCGCCCTGGCCCCTCACTCCATTCACAAGACGTTCCTAGTTCCTCTGCAGAGAGGAATTGGTCCACATATAGCTTCATCCACTCTATCAAGAGGAACAAGCTTACCTCTAAAAGAGTGGAGAAGTTAGTTGCTGTGCACAGTGCCCTACGTCTTGAGCATAGGAAGACACCTGAGTATTTGAGGGGACCAACAACACGATGGGATGTTGATCCAGAGGATGATGCACAGGTAGATATAGAGGAGAGACTTGATGAGAGACAGATGGGGTTGGTTGGTGTGCCACTTAGTATGTTTGAGAATGCTAGTGATTCAGATTCAGATGGTGATATGGTTGATCCTAATTTATTCATGAAGCAGCTGGATGCAGAGACTAGCGGGGCATTACATTGATGTTTGTTTATCTATTGATATGTTGATGTTCTTATGTTATTCTGACTCTAAAATTTTGACTCTTGATGTATCAGACTTGACTTTAGTCTTTTATAATTCTATAAAATTTTGACTCTTGATGTATGATGTATCAGACTTGACTTTTATAATTTTATGTCAATATTCACTGTTCAGTATTCAATGTTCATAGTAGGAAGTGGAACATCAATATGGTTTAAACTTTAATCATAATGTATGATGTATGATTATAAATTAGAATTTTAAATTTATATGATATTAGATAATGATATTCATATCAATGATCATGCTTTGCAGCTTTTCAATTCAAACCCAATTGTCATAGTGGACTCAATTTATAAATTATATTTTATATTTATAAGTTTTTAAGACCCTGATGTCCCCCCACGTTTCCTAAAAATTGGTGGGGAGCTTTTGCATAGGCCGCTCCCGCGTATCCTCGCCCCCTCGTCCCGGAACCTTGGTGGAACATTGGTTTCAACAGAGCTTTGGTCATAGCCAATGAGAATTGGTGATCACATAACGTTTGTTGTAAAATAGTCTTCTACCTAATAATGTTGTACATCTTTAAGTTGCCTATGATTTACTCACCAGGGGTTGAAATTTTAGTCATTCTTATTGTGTAACAGTTGAATTACAGTTGTAAATGCTAAATCTGTTTATTCTGTCTTCTTAAAGTTGTTGAATATACACGGTTTGAAATGTCATATAAGCTTACAAGCAGCATAGATTAATAATGTCACCACAACAATAAAATCAGTGATTTTGCAGTCTTCAACAAAATGAATTTAAAGTTTTCAGGGTATCTGATGGCCTTGTTAAACTGAACTAGGATTCCTTTGAGTTGGAGTAGGAATGAAACAAGCGTTTGGAAATTAGGAGCATAAGCAGATGCTATTCTTATTGCCTTGTTAAAAAAACTTTGAATTCCTCTTAGAATGAAGTTTTAAAGAATTTAAAATTATTCTGCGCTCAAGAAATGATTTCTGTGGTTTTGAAGTTCTTATGTATATATTATATCTGAGAATGTGCTAGTGGATTTTGCTACAGAGATTGGGTAGACGGCTTGTGTTGAGCTCCTTTAAAGGCCTACATCATGATGAACAAAAACATCGTAAGAAACATGTGAAATTTAAAGAATCTGCTTGGAAGGGTTTATATTTCTTGTCAGCGGCACTTTTCGAATTCACAGTGATCTATAAGGAGTCATGGTTCACAAACACACAAAAGTTTTGGGTTGGACCTGGTGATCAGGTTTGGCCTGATCAAAAGGTGAAGTAAGTCTTACTATTTAAAAGAGAAACTCTTTAGATATTTACATTTTACAAAAGTTGGTTGAATACAGAGCATGGTCCCACTCAGAGTCACCTAGCTTGCAGTTGATCTTATTTATATTCCACAATTCAATGGCTGACAGGACAAAATTAAAGACACTGTACATGTACACAGCAGGTTTCTATATGTACAGTATTCTAGCTGTACTTTTCTGGGATACAAGGAGATCAGACTTTCTGGTACTTGTGATGCATCATGTGGCAACAACAGTGCTCATTATGTTATCATATGTGCTAAGGTTGGTGAATGGTAACAGTTCTTGATGTAAACCTTTAATGTTTCGTTATGTTGCGTAGAGTAGTCATTGATGAAAGCGTTACTGTCCGTGTGTGTAGAAGTGTTGTTGTTCAATTCATTTCAAAACTTGAAAATATCTGTTACTGTAAATTGTTTTTGTGAATGCACGCTGCAGTTTTGTGATCTGCTCAAATCTAGAGGAGACTCTAATATAATGAGGGTAGAACATTAGCTTATTTTATTTTTTCACAATGTTATCATGCTTTCCTGCACCCTGCAAAAAATGAGTTTGGAAAATAAAGTATGATAAACGTGAAACAAATAAGAGGCTCACCCTATGGTCACTTGATAAGCCCCTTCTCTATTTAGACTTTTAGAAGTCAAGGGAGGATTCCCTATTCAGAAGTAGGATCAGCAAAGACGTAGGCTTGGGTGATCTCAATGGCTGAAAGCACACACTGAAAATATCAGATTTAATGCAGCTGGTACAGTATTTTATATTCTGCTGTAAGTGACATTTAAGACCCTATTGCACACTTAGCACAGATTTTCCTATCAATAGAAACAAACAGTTTTGGAACTGATACACAGGTGGTAAGAGGGGTCAGAAATTAGTGGGAATATAGCTGGAAATAAAGCCTTAAACTCAGAACATCTATTTTCCTCTAAAAGAACTATCGAAAGAACAGACTTGAGCACTTGGAGGAAGTTCAAATGGGGCTGCAATTATGTTAAAACTGGCAACCTTAGTCACCAGATACGCCGAATTTGAAGCATTAAATTCGAAATTAGGCGTTTTTCAAGGGAAATTCGGCGTTTTTCAGACCTTGCAAGGGTTGGTCACCAAGTATCAAGCATTAAACATCACTTTTTTGTGGTCAAATCTCCAAATTTTCATTCCCTAGCTCTGCTAGTTATTTCTCTATAAGGCTGATCTGTTATTGGCATGTGTATGTGGGCTAACAAACTGTGGTTGCAGCAGTCATAAAGGTCTGATATTTGGTTTTGAGCTAACAATTGGTGAGTGCAGCTATTGAAAAATTAATCTATTCTGATATAAAATTTGATATTAAGCATTTAATAGTCTGATTATAAGGATAATCATGATAAAATTCACTCCATACCATTTCTCATATGCATATGATATATCTATCTTTAATATACATTTTTTTTTCGAATTTCTATATGTCGAATTTTATCGACAAAGTTTGAGTTGCCGAACTTTATTCGAATTTCATGGTCCTCGAACTCGAACTCGAACTCGAACCTGGTGACTAAGCTGGCAACTAGGTCCAAATTCCACCTTGGGACAGCTAATATGATGGAGATGATTATCGCATTGGATTCCTCTTTTCGAGAGGTCCAAGATTGATATAAAGATCATCTCATTTGGACAACCATAAGTGTGATTTTGAATTTATTATCTCACATGTACAAATTGTTCAGGTCGGCCTCAGCTTAATGTAGGTTCAAGAAGCCCAATAGATGTGTCTCTTCACCCACAACAAAGTGTATAAATAGAAGAGACCTCTCACCTCATTTGGACATCATTCACTCATTCATTCTTCTCTCTCTGCAACAGATTGGTTCGTACAGCTTGGGCATCTTCTTTCTCTCTCACAGGGGCGGCGAAGAGGACTGAATTTCTGGGCTAAAACAGAATGGAAATTTCAGACTGTTGACCAGCGTTGACCAGTGTTTACCACTGCTATTTTGACCGAATTTGACAGCGTTTTTGGAGGCAGAATTTCGCTTTCTTGAGGCCGCATTTATTGGCATGAAAATTGAGAAGTTTGGGACTGTTTGACCTGCGTTGACTGCAGCGCTGACTGCTGTTTGACTGAGTTTGACCAGAGTTTTTAGGACTATTTTGGGTTGAATTTGATTCTTGCTGGAGGCCGAATTGGACTGCCTTTTGACCAAGCTTCAAAGGAGGTGTTTTGCTGTTTTTCTGCTGATTTGATCAGCGTTGACTTTCTGGTTAGGGTCAAAGTTTGACTGCAGTTCACTGCAGAATTTGACAGGGCTAATTTGACTTTGTATTGGGCTAATCTATTTGAATTTTGTATTCACTCTCTCTGCTGAACTTTTGTGACAAGGTTATTCGGGAGCAGGAGCGGGGAGCGACATTTTCGAAGGCTCCCGGTTCGAGAGCGAATTTTTATATATTTTGATGCATATATGTCAACAAAAGCATGTAGAATGATGAATTGGATATAAAAGGCATAAAAACATAGATTGAACCATGTAACATCAATCATCTAGAAGTTATAATCTTCATCAACCACGTCCACAAGTTAGTAACATACAACATATCGAGTCTCATGATTCATCAATCTTAAAATTTCAAGCTTTCAAAATTCAATACATAACATTTATCATCATTGATCACCAAAATTATATAAAAATTCTAACATGAAATGAAATGTTATAAAATGAAATGAAATGAAACAACTTTCAACTTTCACGAATTCATTACCAATGAGTTATCACTGCCAACTTCAAATTTCAAACTTAAATTGTCATATATTGTTTACAAAAAATATCATAAGAAATATGAAAGAGTCAACCGCTATAAAAACTACTAGAAACTAGAAAAGACAAGTAAATCTATTATCTATTGCCAATGCTTGGGCCTCTTGCTGCCACGAGAAATGTCTAATTTTTGAGTCTTGTTGGAAAATCAGGATCTTTGTCATTAATATCACACTCTAAGCATTAATATCCAGAGGTATCTTTGTCATTACCTTTGGATCTGTATAGGGATATTTGTCATTAATATTACCCTCTAAGCATTAACATAAGATAGAAAACACACAGCATGTCAAGTCAAGATTTTGTTCGAGTGATGGGTACAATTTTAGTAGGGTCATGATAGAGGAGTTCGACAACCAATGTCACTAACATCAAGGTACATAGAGGTATTGGTGCTCTTGATTAAATATGAGTACCATACCCTAATACATGACACAATCCAATGAAAACATTGCAATCCCCCGAATCCCGAAATCTTAAAAAATTCATAAGTCTGTTGGATTTTGAATGAGATCTAAAATTCTATTTTCTCCATATGAAATCCAATGAGGTCGGAACCACTCTCAAACGTCCTGAGTCATTTCATGGTAATGTTAAAAATTTAAGTAAAATGATGAAAATGAAGATTAAGGAGAATGTCACTTTTACCTTAAGAATTTAACATACTGCCCCACTCAAAAATTATTGTTTTTTTGAAAAGAAATTGCATTTGGAATGTTTTTGCAAAAAAGATCGGGGAGTGAAAATTTCGCTCCCGAAATTTGGTCCCTGTGGGAGCAAATTTGGGAGTGCGCTTCCGAGGTCGCTCTCCTTTGGGAGTGCGCTCCGGGAGCGGGTTCGAAAGGGGGGGAGCTGCTCCCCAACTTTGCTTAGGTTCCTCATGGTGCTATACAAATTCTTTCGCTGGCTCAAAAATTTGCAGTGATCTACATGTCGCCATTGAGTGTTGGGAGAGGCTCTGGTGTTGTTGCTGCCCTCCTCTGCACATACAATATTAAGAAGTACATCTCATTCAGAAAACTAACCGACACTAAATGTTTGAGCCCAGGTTTCCACGGAGAAAGGTTAGATTAGCCATTCAAAATGTAAGCATACAAGATCAAATCAGATCCTATTTGAACTCAATCTAGAAAGGTCACCCGAAAGAATACTCAGTTGCAAGAATAGGCCATAAACCCTCTGCTCAACTCTTCTTCGCACAATCAATGACAACGCTAAATTCTTTGTTTCAATAAGCAACAAGTCCACAACAAACCGTGCAGCATGTGACCATGTCTTCGCACCATCTTTATGCAGGCAGAAAAGGAAGTCATCGACACTTATGTTTTTCTTTCTTTTGAGCATCTGAAATTTCCAATTGAAACACAAGGATTCTGCTCTGGATTTTGCTGCTTTTCAAATTTCCTACAAAACCTCTTGAGGTCCACTTGATGATCCGCACATTGTGTTTCATGCCTTCATGCAACAACTCTGCGCATCATTCTCCACGCAGGTCTACACACATAGAATAATGCATCATTCTCCACAACTTTCACTTACAATGCATATAACGGCCAACTCCACGCCGTTGCTCGCAGGTTCAAATCTATGTGGAATAGATTTTCAATATAATGCACAGATCAACTTGAATAAAAAAGCTCACTATAGCCATTCATGCTGCTCCAAAAACACACAACTCATCACTCCATTCTCCACATGCTTCCATGAGGGTTTCCACGAACAACAACGCAACTCCCGACTGAGTTCTAGTGAGAAAATACTCAACTCTCAAACCCTCATCCCATGCCAGGTTCTAACAAATCTCACTACAACTCTCATACCAATTGAAACTAATTAATGAAAACAAAAAAATAATTCAATGGACAGAAACTTTGCGGAAAAGGATTTTAAACCTGATTGTATATTCACAGAAAATAATGATACATGATTCACACAGATGAGGCCTCATATTATAGAAATGAGGTTCTCATAACAAATTACCAATTTGGCTAATTGGTTGAACCTTCTCCATAACTTTCTCCACAATATCTCCATGAATATCTCCACAAATATCTTAGCTGATTTTGTGTGATTTCATCCCTAACTTTTCTCATTATCCTCATCTTTGGTCATACGTAGACTTCTAGAGTAAGTCTACTTTCATTATTAATAATTTCATAATTTCATTATTTTGTGAATACTTGGACTTATTGATTGTTTATGTGAGTATGAGGCTAACAACCAATGCTTATGCCACATAGGGAATTTGACCTTGCATTGGGATGTCCACCACTAATGGCACTTGTTCATCTGTCTTTCATTGGGATTTCCTCCCAAAACTTTATATATGTAACCCATTGACTGTCATTCATTCATGGTTGGGAGGCTCATGCTTGGGTAAATGATGTCAGTCCATTTTTGCTTATGATAATAAAGAAAAGTCTTTGGAGGTTCTATCTTGGCGTGATATTGGTGACTCTTTCTTGATGCAAGGTATACTTGTGTTGATTTGAATTTGTTTTGTTGCATTTCTTTTGGTAGGTCGAGGCCCAAATAGGGGCAGTATTGCCTAGGGAGAGGTAAACAAGTATTTGTCTATCCTCTAATAGTCTTGCAAACTTGAATAGATGATACTATGTACTTGTGAATAGCACAAGTTATCTCTTTCTCTTTTGCAATCTATTCCTTGAATTTACTAATTGTTGGATGCAAGTATCTCAAGTTTCATAGGTGATCTTCAAGGATTGAAGGTT
Organism: Pinus tabuliformis; assembly: GCA_031772625.1. Taxonomy (NCBI): domain Eukaryota; kingdom Viridiplantae; phylum Streptophyta; class Pinopsida; order Pinales; family Pinaceae; genus Pinus; species Pinus tabuliformis. The sequence continues at coordinate 744,161,480 of CM062816.1, read as the reverse complement.
GGGGAAATCGTTGGTTAGATCAACCAACCTTCAAGAGCCAAGGAAATCATGATCTCACCATCTTTAGGGGCGTTCAAAGACATCCAAAGTAAGGACAACGAAAAGGGCCTAACATCTATTCTTCCCACAAAATTTTTAAAAAAGTTCTTTGGGTTACCTCGTGAACTGTTCATTGAAAATCTAAGCTATTTGGAGGCTATTTAGTGGCTGTCCTAATTGCCACCTGTTGACCCTGCCGCCTATATCTACCTACAAGTTAGTGAGAAAAGCCTTCAGCCCCACAAGGTGTGGTTGGTGGCAGGGAATTCAGAGAAGGGGCTATCACACTAATCTCGACTCTCTCCGTTTGAGCTATCTCCTATGTTAGCTAAGGGGGCTGGTCCCTAATGAAAAGTTAAGTTAAAAGATGTGAATTTCTAGAAGAGTGTTATAGTGAAAATGGATTACTTTTAAGGATTTATGAGCAAATATGAAGTGAGCAACTGGAAATAACAATGGCAATCATTAATATGATTAAAAACCATAAAACCAGTGCCTTATAAGGAATTTGCTCAACAATTTAAAGATATATTTGCTCAAAGTAAAATGCAATGCTCTCAAAAGAGAAAACAAAGTAACCCTGAAATGTAAATAAGAATTGTTAGCACAAGATATGTAAGATACAAGATGTTTTTGAGATAATCAACTTTATAAATCAAAACATGTGAAACATATCTTGCCAAAACCCAAAAATTAGTAATTAATTTGGAAATTTAAAATAAAGGAAGTGCTAAACCAAGACATCAATATGCAACATGAAAAGAAAACACTTGTTTGAAATGATTACAATACTTGCTTTTGGAATAGACTTTGCATATGAAAACTCAAAGCATCAAAAGATAAGTAAAGTAAATGTAATGGAAAGTGCTTTTGGTTAATTTAATTAATTATTTCTACAACAAAATTACAATTTAACTCTTCAATCCTCAGATCTCACCCTCGCGCAAAGATATGGATCTCACAGTGAGGAGTCAATAGAGGAGTAGAGGATCCCTAAGATGTCTACTTCAACCAACTTATGTTGGAGGTAAAATTTTAATGAGGCTTGGAGCCTTCTTATACTAAAATGCCTAGATGAAATGCAAATTGTGTTAATTCCCCAAATTAAAATAATGCTACATGCAAATACTTCAAAGATATTGATTTGCAATGTTTGAAAATGAAATAGTGTTCAACATAAGTTGCAATTATAACTTCAATTGGAGGAATAAAATTAAATTACAAGTGTTGCATGTGTCTCATCAATGAATTAAAATGATACAAGTAATTTGTTTGAAAGTAAAATATGTCTCAAATAGACAATGACAATAAATTGCTCCAATATTCAAGATAACAATGTAGCATAAAAATGAAGCATGTATTCAAGTGTTGATGAAACAATTTACCAAGGTAAATGGAAACGAATCAAAGTTTGTTAAGAATATAAAATGCTTGCATGTAAAGGATGAATTGCCCAAAGTAAAGTGTAAGCTTGTAGCTTCAAGCAACAATGAGATAGAAAATGCAAAGCTCAAATGAAATTGTAACAAACTTTAACTTAATGAAATGTGATAGTGAGGTTGTGTTAACTCCGAATTAAAACATGCAAGTGAATGAAGTATGAAAACTTAAACCATGCAAATGTCAATCCACCCAAGAGAAACCTCCCTCTAAATGGGGAGATAGGATACCATGGGAGAAATCCCAAGCTCCCACAAGAAAATTAGATCTTTTATTAATATTACAATGAGAAGAGGGCCCTTCTGTTAAATTGGCAACTAGGGCCAAACTCCATGTGGGTCAGCTTATTTATGGCAGTTGATATTTTTATTGGATCCCTCTCGTCGAGAGGTGTAGGATTGATCGAAAGATCATCCGATTCCGATAAGTATTTATGGAGATATGAATTTATTTTGTTTATATAATTATTATCAAGCCGACCAGCTCTTATGTAGGCTCTAGAAGCCCAAACGTCATGTCTATTCAATCATCCACCTTTAGTATAAATAAGAGAGGATTTGGAGTCATTAGCACAACGCATTCTTCAAGTGATCTCCTCCTCTCCACGTCTTGGGTTATTGGTGAAGGAGAGACACTAAGAAGAATATGCTGGCCTTGGATGATGCCCTAGCTCTCACGCAAATATGGAGCAACTACGTACAACAATCTCTAATCCGTTGGCAATGGAGACCTAAACGCACAACAAATACTCTATATGCTGTCATGCACATACGTAAGATCAGGAAGACTTACACGCTGGAGACTCACATGTTGTTAAACATAGTCATGATTGCATATACGTTGGGCATTATATATACCTGTTCAATACGCTGTGTGTAAGTTCATATATACGTTGGCAATGAATATGTATATGAAGCAAACAACAATACAGTCACACACATAGCATCTGAATGGAGCAAATGACAATAAAGTCATACGCTGTCATGTCATCGCAGTCACTGGAAGTCACACATGTATACGCCCTCATATAAGAACTTGTTCATATATACTCGCAGTCCTGATTCATGATACACACAGTCCTGATTCATGATACACACAGTCCAGTAATAAGCTGTTTATGGAGTAATACGTTGTTCATGAGCCGCAGTGATGAAGAGGTGCCATAATACAACGCATGGTAATCTACACGATGTTCATGATCGGATTCAACAACGCAGTATCTACACGTTGTTTAGGACGTAGGCAAAGATGCGTGAACACACACACACACACACACACACACACATATATACGTTGTCTAGAAACACGCAATATGGGAATGAAGGAATATGGATATATGCGGTCATGAAGGAAGTAGAACCCTACGCTGTTCGTGGAAACATATAAACTGGAATACACACTGTAATACATGCAGGTAGATACGCAGCAACTTCACGAATATATGTGGATACGCAGCAAAAGCAACTCCATGAGTATATATATATATATATATATATATACGCACAACCCAGATGGATACATAGCAACTCAATGTATATATATACGCTTCAGAATGGAACGCTGATATATATACAAGTCATATTCATTATGGGACGCTGTCATATTGATGATGTATGGGATGCAGATGTATACAAGTTAAGGCAGCACATAAATGAACACAGTCAAGGCAGCAAGGTAAGGAACATGATGTATGAAACGCTGTCATATAGACAGTCAACATATTAATGCAGTCAATGAGAAGCTGTGATGATCAGTGACAAAGTCATGATCTAGTTCTTGTGAAATCATGATCTCGATATAGAGATCACCTCTGGGATAATTTTAAGGGACTGTCATGGTGCAACAATGATGATAACAACAATACTGAAGATATCAGTGATGAACTACAACACAGGGCTGCATGATGATGGGGATGCTGCATCATGGTCAGTATGATGCAGCTTATGGACGTCATGATGTATGGGTAGCATGATGTATGAGATCATGAGCAGCATGACCATGATGATACGGCAAGATGGTGCTACACAATAAGGTGCAGCAAATGGATGAGATGCAGCACAATGATAGGTGAAGGAGTCACCTTGAGAATCAGTTGAAGCAGAATGTCTTCAACTGATCTCATCATTATACGAAATGATCTATGCTAGATATAGATAAGTCAAAGTGTTGACTTTGTTGTACATGTACTCTCTCTCTCTCTCTTTCTCTGCTGAACTTTGAAGATAAAAGAAGATTTGATCAAAGGGTTTCCCCACACATTGTGGGGTTTGTCCCTGGCTCACGCCATATCTTGTGTCCTCTTGTCTTGGCTTGTCTTCTGCGTTTTATATTTATGTTCTATCTGTAGTTTATCTTAATGCTGATGTGATAGCTAACTATGAAAATTTAAATAAATTGTTCTAGCATAGAACATACCTAAACTTAACACCTTCAAAGTCCTCAACTAAACTTCAAGGAGAGTCCTCACAATAATTGCTTGAAACTTGGACACTAGACCTCCTTTCTTGAGAAAGTAGTGACAAGATCTCATAAAACTTATGCAAGGGAAACAAGGTGTGAGTTTCCTCCAAATGCCCACGGCATAAAGAGGAAAATGGGCATCCCTCTAGTGAACTCGACTTGGCTAAAATAAGCTTCAAAAAGGGCTCACGAAATCCTTGGAAATCGAACCCCCAACATTTGCCAAAGGCCCTGCAAACACTTGTTAGATGTTGCGGGAAGTTGCTCTTCAAAATCTGCCACACAAGAGTTAGCAAACAATCCAAACAATGGCTGCAAAATAAGTTAAGTATCAACTGAAAAATCAGCAAGATAAAATGTATATGTACAATTATAATTTACAAAAGGCTAAGCTAAAGAGTGAAAATAAACTCTCGTTTTTGCCTAACCATCTTCAAGCTCTTAGATAGCAAATGAAAGAAATGAAGTACAATGTTTTCTAAAAGAGATTTAAATTTAGAAGTTCTCAACTTGTGTACAAGCTATGTGCCGAAATCTCTGCAAAACCACTTTGTAAGATAAGACTATGAAGGTTCAAAGAACAAATGAGAGTTCCTTTAAGAATGTATCAAGAGTGGATTGGTCTTTCCAAAGACTTCCTCTCACACTTGATTCTGTAATCCCAACAAGATGTTCCCTCTACAAAACTTCAATCAAGAATTAGTTCCATATAGATTTAACAATAAACAATGATAAGAAACTCTAGAGATTTATTTAATACCAACTAGAGCATTCTATACCTAGAGCATACTTCTAAATCAAATGTCAATGCAAGATAATTCTACATTAACAAATCTACAAGAGCATATGGAAGAAAATTAGATCAAAGCATGAATAAAATGAATTAAACCAATGCTCAACAATTCATCACACTCGAAAGGAACACCTCATGAATGAAACCCCAAAGTCTTTATTGATATTTCTGAAAGTGTACAAGGCAGCAACGCTCCCGCAAGCACAATAACTAGTAACAATATTATCAATGTGAGAGCCCATGGCTCTATTATATAGAGAGTTGGGAGCAAATCGGGATGAAGAATGACAATAAAAATGGCATTGGAGCCAATCCCAATGTAGAAGTGATTAAACAAGTGGCATGAGGTGACAATCCCAAATAGAAATTCGAATTTGTTGAATGGAGCTCCAATGCCGAGTGTAAAAATCGAATTCTGGCAAGTGGATATCATTTTCTTCTTCCCTTATGTGCCAAATTCGAATTTTATGGTGGAATGACAAGTGTATATGGGTGGTAACCCATGTGGGGAAAATTTCCCACAGAAATCTCCACCAAATATTCTCCCAAATCCTCCCAAATGTGCATTAACTTCACAAATTCGAATTTCCAAGCAACTTTTTCATTTAATGCCAGAAATTTGATTTTATTTGAGCACATGTCCTTTCCTTGATTTTAAGAGTTCACATCACCTTGGGACTTCACTTTAACTCCCCCATAATTTTCCACCTCATTTCACAACATTTAGCATAAGTGGATATTTATTTTTCTCTATTTATTTAATTTTTGGCTTAATTAATTGCTAGATTTCCCACTAAAATTAGGAAAAGTGGGTTTTGAGGGTCCAAAACACATTATTAACTCCTCAAAGTGTGTTATAGTAGAAAGTTGAGGGTGAGAGGTGTAATTTTGATTACTCATACTCCATACAACTTTTCTAGACTACACTTATTACAATTTAAATACAATTTTATTTGCAATTTTTGACCTGCGGGAAATCTAAAAAATAAAAAAATGACTACCTAGACCTAACCAAATTCCACGAATTTTTTTGTGTGATCTAGTATGGTAATATACATCGACTCTAGACACTAAGATGTGTCAGGGGCTCAACCTTCAAACCGTCACCCCAGATTTGGGGTAAAACCTGAGTGAAGAAACCTAGAAAATTATCTGCCTCTGAAAAAGAAGGGATAATTAACCAGATTTAAAAAAACACTCCAAGGTGTATTCATTTGCTGATCGAGTCCCAACATCCTAGACCTGTTACAGACTGAAAACTTATCATTACTAGTATCACTTATTACAATTCCCCGTAGGTTGTGGAATCTAGGTAAAAGAAAAATGATGAGAAGATAGAAGTAGAGTTAAAAAACTCTGTTGATTGATGATATCTGATGGTACAAGTGTCCTCTGGATCATCTTTGGGCATGGAGTCTTCATATAATCATTAGGTGCCACTCCAGTGGTCAACATTTGGCTCCATATGGGGATGCATGCTAGATACAAAGTGATAGTGTGCAAGAACCTAGAATCTGCATCAACCGACAAAAGACATATATTAGCAGTATCCATTCAAAATATCATCAAATGAAATAAAGTACAAAATGAAGAAATGGAAATTTATTCTAAGAGCATAAATGATAATTTATTCATGAAATAAAACTACTTAAACAAAAATGACAAGGGATAAGGTTAGAAATATGATACAAAAAGATGTCCCATGACATCAGATGTCTTCAATGAAGTTCGTGCTGAGAACCTGCTTACTTTCGGGCAGATCCATGGGTGGTTTTTCTGATGTGCCATGTCCAATTCTGAATATCTGAGGACTTTGATCAATTCCAACGCTGTGTTATACATGGCCATCAGATTTACCAAATCCTTTCCGCTTTTTTCTTTTCTTCTTAATAGATTGTGATGTTGATGTTGAAGTGATCAAACTAGACCTTTCTGTCTGATTTTGAAGATGCTCTGATAGAAAATTCGAAGTATCCAATACTTATTTGAATTGCCTTTGTCCATTCTGCTTATGCTCTGACATGGGTGATGGATCAATCTCATAAGTATAAACCTGATTCTCCTCAGTTTCCTTGCTATCCAAGTCTCCATCAATTAGCCATTTTTCAATGGAGTAAATGACCTCATCATAATGAGATGAAGATTACTTCAGTGGATCAGTAGGTTTATGATTTGTTTCTTTGTTCTTTTCCCATTCGTCATTTACCTTTGGAATTTTTGTACCTGTAATCTTTCCATTTCATCCAACCTATTCTGAAAAGTGACCTGATTAGTCTTCATAACACTTATTTCCTTGGCATGATTCGTTTCCATGGCATTGATTAATTGCACTTGTTTTTCTTCCATGGCGAGCAACCTATTTTGAATAGAGGTCATTTGATTAGAATGATTGAATTCCATGGACTTTATTGCTTGTGCATGATTTACCTCCATGGTCTTAATGAGTTGAATTTGGTTGAGTTGCATATCCTTAATCATTTGAGTCAATCCCTTGATGAGATCCTTATCATTCTCATTTTATTTCGCTTTGATCCTTCTTTCATCTCCATATTTTTCTTCAAAGGCGTCAATGATTAATTCTAGAGAATCGAAATTGTTAGCAGGTAAGTTAATGAACCAATCCATAACATCACCATCTAATGAAAAGACGAAAAGTCTCATTTTAACGTCCTCATGGTTAATATCATGGCACCATTTGCTCACACAAAGGTGGAAATTCCTAAGGTGAGTTTCAGTATTGATGGCATTGTTACCTAGAAAACTAGGCAACTCTTCAATAGCCTCAATGGCTTCATCTGGGATGAAATTCGTATAGCTTGAAATGCTAGTAAAATCACAAGGGGCGAACAAATCATTCATGATGTCATGCTCACTTGACCTTGAAAGAGAAAATGGATACCAGAGAGAGGCTCCTGTCCAAGATTAGCAAGAAATCTACAAGAAGCAAGCTTCAAGCAGAAATCCTTGCAGAAAATGAAATAAGTGGAGTCGCCACTTGAACAAGAATCTAACTCTAAAATCCAACATGCAAAAACCAAAAGTTAGTCGTATCTCCCAGGTACAAGAAGACTTGTCCCCAGTAATGGCGCCAAATGTGTTGACTCTGCCGCCTATACCTAACTACAAGTCAGTGAGAAAAGCCTTCAACCCCACAAGGTGTGGTTGGTGGCAGGAAACTCAGAGAAGGGGTTGTTACACTAATCTCGACTCTCTCCATTTGAGCTATCTCCTAGGTTAGCTAAGGGGCTGGTCCTTAATGAAAAGTTAAGTTAAAAGATGTGAGTTTCTAGGAGAGTGTTATAGTGAAAATGGATTAATTTTAAGGATTTATGAGCAAATATGAAGTGAGCAACTTGAAATAACAATGCCAATCATTAATATGATTAAAAACCATAAAATCAGGGGCTTATAAGGAATTTGCTCAACAATTTAAAGATATATTTGCTCAAGGTAAAATGCAATGCTCTCGAAAGAGAAAACAAAGTAACCCTGAAATGTAAATAAGAATTGTTAGCACAAGATATGTAAGATACAAAATGTTTTTGAGATAATCAACTTTATAAATCAAAACATGTGAAACATATCTTGCCAAAACCCAAAAATTAGTAATTAACTTGGAAATGTAAAATAAAGGAAGTGCTAAACCAAGACATCAATATGCAACATGAAAAGAAAACACTTGTTTGAAATGATTACAATACTTGCTTCTGGAATAAACTTTGCATATGAAAACTCAAAGCATCAAGAGACAAGTAAAGTAAATGTAATGGAAAGTGCTCTTGGTTAATTTAATTAATTATTTCTACAACAAAATTACAATTTAACTCTTCAATCCTCAGACCTCACCCTCGCCTAAAGATATGGATCTCACAGTGAAGAGTCAATAGAGGAGTAGAGGATTCTTAAGATGTCTACTTCAACTAACTTATGTTGAAGGTAAAATTTTAATGAGGCTTGGAGCCTTCCTATACTAAAATGCCTAGATGGAATGAAAATTGTGTTAATTCCCCAAATTAAAATAATGCTACATGCAAATACTTCAAAGATATTGATTTGCAATGTTTGAAAATGAAATAGTATTCAACATAAGTTGCAATTATAACTTCAATTGGAGGAATAAAATTAGCTTACAAGTGTTGCATGTGTCTCATCAATGAATTAAAATGATACAAGTAATTTGCTTGAAAGTAAAATTTGTTTCAAATAGACAGTGACAATAAATTGCTCCAATATTCAAGATAACAATGTAGCATAAAAATGAAGCATGTATTCAAGTGCTGATTAAACAATTTACCAACGTAAATGGAAACGAATCAAAGTTTGTTAAGAATATACAATGCTTGCATGTAAAGGATGAATTGCCCAAAGTAAAGTGTAAGCTTGTAGTTTCAAGCAACAATGAGATAGAGAATGCAAAGCTCATATGAAATTGTAACAAACTTTAACTTAATAAAATGTGATAGTGAGGTTGTGTTAACTCCCAATTAAAACATGCATGTAAGTGAATGAAGTATGAAAACTTAAACCATGCAAATGTCAATCCACCCAAGAGAAGCCTCCCTCTAAATGGGGAGATAGGATACCATGGGAGAAATCCCAACCTCCCACAAGCAAATTAGATCTTTTATTAATATTACAATGAGAATACTTCAAGGAGAGTCCTCACAATAATTGTTTGAAACTTGGACACTAGACCTCATTTCTTGAGAAAGTAGTGACAAGATCTCATAGAACTTATGCACGGGAAACAAGGTGTGAGTTTCCTCCAAATGCCCACGACTTAAAGAGAAAAATGGGCAGCCCTCAGTGAACTCGACTTGGCAAAAATAAGCTTCAAAAAGGGGTTCACGAAATCCTTGGAAATCGAACCCCCAACATTTGCCAAAGGCCCTGCAAACACTTGTTAGATGTTGCGGGAAGTTGCTCTTCAAAATCTGCCACACAAGAGTTAGCAAACAATCCAAACAATGGTTGCAAAATAAGTTAAGTATTAATGGAAAAATCAACAAGATAAAATGTATATGTACAATTATAATTTACAAAAGGCTAAGTTAAAATGTGAGTAAAATCTTGTCTCTGCTTAGCCATCTTCAAACCCTTAGATAGCAAATGAAAGAAATGAAGTACAATGGTTTTTTAAAAGAGATTTAAATTTAGAAGTTCTCGGCTTGTGTATAAGCTATGTGCTGAAATTTCTGCAAAACCACTTTGTAAGATAAGACTATGAAGGTTCAAAGAACAAATGAGAGCTCCTTTAAGAATGTATCAAGAGTGGGTTGGTCTCTCCAAAGACTTCCCCTCACGCTTGATTCTGTAATCCCAACAAGATGTTCCCTCTACAAAACTTCAATAAAAAAATAGTTCCATATAGATTTAGCAATAAACACTGATAAAAAAAACTCTAGAGATTTATTTAAAACCAACTAGAGCATTCTATACCTAGAGCTTACTTCTAAATCAAATGCCAATGCAAGATAGCTCTACATTAACAAATCTATAAGAGCATATGGAAGCAAATTAGATCAAAGCATGCGTAAAAAGAATTATACCAATGCTCAACAATTCATCACATTCGAAACGAAGGAACACCTCATGAATGAAACTCCAAAGTCTTTATTGATATTTTTGAAAGTGTACAAGGCATCAGCGCTTCCACAAGCACAATAACTAGTAACAATATGATCAATGTGAGAGCCCATGGCTCTATTATATAGAGAGTTGGGAGCAAATCCCAATGAAGAATGACAATGACAAATGGCATTGGAGCCAATCCCAATGTAGAAGTAATTAAACAAGTGGCATGAGGTGACAATCCCAAAGAGAAATTCGAATTTGTTGAATGAAGCTCCAATGCCAAGTGTAAAAATCGAATTCTGGCAAGTGGACATCATTTTCTTCTTCCTTTATGTGCGAAATTCGAATTTTATGGTGGAATGACAAGTGTATATGGGTGGTAACCCATGTGGGGACAATTTCCCACAAAAATCTCCACCAAATATTCTCCCAAATCCTCCCAAAGATGCATTAACTTCACAAATTCGAATTCCAAACAACTTTTTCATTTAATGCCAGAAATTTGATTTTATTTGAGCACATGTCCTTTCCTTGATTTTAAGAGTCCACATCACCTTGAGACTTTACTTTAACTCCCCCATAATTTTCCACTTCATTTCCACAACATTTAGCATGTGTGGATATTTATTTTTCTCCATTTATTTAATTTCTGGCTTAATTAATTGCTAGATTTCCCATTAAACTTAAGAAAAGTGGGTTTTGAGGGTCCAAAACACATTATTAACTCCTCAAAGTGTGTTATAGTAGAAAGTTGAGGGTGAGAGGTGTAATTTTGATTACTCATACCCCATACAACTTCTCTAGGCTACACTTATTACAATTTAAATACAATTTTATTTGCAATTTTTGACTTGTAGGAAATTTAAAAATTTAAAAAATGACTACTTAGACCTAACCAAATTCCATGAAATTTTTTGTATGATCTAGTATGGTAATATACATCGACTCTAGACACTAAATGTGTCAGGGGCTCAACCTTCAAACCGTCACCCCGACTTTGGGGTAAAACGTGAGTGAAAAAATCAGAAAATTATCCACTTCTAAGAAAGAAGGGATAATTAACTAGATTAAAAAGAACACTCTAAGGTGTACTCGTTTGCTGATCGAGTCCCAGCATCCTAGGCCTGTTACAGTCTCAAAACTCATCATTACTAGTATCACTTATTACAATTCCCCGTAGGGTGTGGAATCTGGGTACAAGAAAGATGTTGAGAAGATAGAAGTAGAGTTAAAAAACTCTATTGACTGATGATATTGATGGTACAAGTGTCCTCTGGATCATCCTTGGGCATGGAGTCTTCATATAATCATTAGGTGCCACTCCAGTGGTCAACACCACCAATCAACCAAAAAGAGCTGGTTTAACCCAACTTTTCTTGGCTTCCTTAGTGTGGAATTTCACTAATCTTTGATTGGAAGTTTTCTTGCACATTTCTTTTAGTCAAATTTTACCACTAATCTTGCGGATGCCCAAGTAAGCCTGGCATCTTTCACTTTGTCCCTTGTTGACCCTTTTGCAGGCCACGAAAATTGAAGAGAAGATTATTAGAAGTCCCTAGAGAGGACTGTTTGACAGTTTTTTTAAGGCAGAAATTCAAATGTAACTTGGGACTGAGATTGTGCAGTGAAGAGATCATTCTTTAGGACTGATATTGTTTTCCTTTGGGCAGCGAGAAAGCTATCTCTTGGGCTCATTTGATAGCCACTTACACACTTTCTCCTTGACTGTTTGGGGGCAGCTAAGGATCTCCTTTTGGACAGAGTTGATACATCTAGAGAGCTGTTTCTTTTCTTGCAAACCTTTGGCAGATTTGGAGGCAGAGTTTCACCTTGTGGGGATAGACTTGTAATCATTTTTGAGGAGATTTCAATCTCCTTGCTCATTGTAGATATTTATCTTTTGGAACCATTTGACATTGCTATGCATTTTTGTGCTTAGTTGTAGTTGATTCTATGAATTCATTGAATCCCTTTCAAAGGGAAGTTGATATTTTATCCATTGTAACTCATTAGGCACTTGGAAGTAGTATCTTCTCCCTCTTAGGGACATTTTGTAAACCTCTCCAAGGCACATTCTGTTGAGAAATCTGGACGCTACAGGATAGTGTGATTTCTCTTTAACATGATAACTGTTTGTGAATTATATTAGCTTCCTTTATTCCTTTTTGTGGATAAGGAATCAGATTGCAGATGTAGGTCTCTTCAAGAGTGATTCAAATGCAATAGATACAAACACTAATTTCTGAAAACTGATAATTACTTCCAATGATGTAGATATTCTTTTAGCTCTTTCAGTTTATCATTAAGCAATTATACTTAAGAAATTCAACCATAAAAGCAGTAGGACAATAGAGATCACAATGCACAATGATAACACAAGATTTACCTTGGGAAAACCCACTTGGAGGAAAAAACCAACAATCTTTTCCTTAGAGATTCTTCACTTCAACAAGAGATACACCTAGTTCTTTTAGTCAAATATGATGGTCAAACTGACCAACAATACAATGGTCAAACCTGGTTAAATTGCCCTTTTGTCAAGTCTCCAATCTACCCAACAAACTCGGCTCTGCCTGATCTGCCTAGGCTGAAATTCAGCCTCCCAGAAACTGCTTAGAAACTCAGCCCTTTTGCCCCTATTGCCCAGAAATTTCGGACTTGCTGCTAGAAACTGCCCAGAAATTCACACATGCGAAGCTGCAGGAGGAGAGAGAAACCATACATGCAAGGTCAAAGAGAATGAGAGATAAACGATGCTTGAAATGTCTTCATCCTTCTTATCTTCTCCTATTCTTGGATTCCCAAAAGATATTTTGTTGTGTGTGAGATCAAATTGTGCTTGAAGGAGCTCAAGTGCCTTATATATAGACTTCTGGATGGTTGAATGGGTCTCTTCAACTGGGCCGACTTGATCTCTTGGAGGGCTGAATTGACTTTGTTTGGAGCCAAAAATTCAAATTTAAAAGTTTAAAATTGGTCTTTTGAAATTTACATGAAGAACATGTCTTACATTTTTCATTACATATAATTCAAGGGATAAAATATTAAATATGAACACTGACCATAGCTACAAAATTCAACAATGGTTTGGTCTAAATCTGCATGTTATAGCAATTTTACATCCATATATTATTGTTCTATTGGTAGGAATTACATTTAATAAATTTAAAAAGGCAAAATCTAGCATTAATTGCAGGTTTTGCCTGTAAAAAATTGTAATACTTCTAGGGAATTTTTACTGTTAATAGCAAAGCATACATAGACATAAAAACCATGAAAATCAAACACATGAATCAGTGCATGAATTTGCACCGAAAACTGCGTTGTTGAGCCATTTTACTATAAAATCAAGAGGGTACAATGTGGTGCTGGAAAGTGTGCAACTGGGCTTACTCAAGGCAAGCTAGCAATGCCCAAGTAAATAATGAAAATCCCCCCTCAAGTGTGCTGTTGTTCTCCCCCGGCTTTGCGCTAAACTGCCTAGAACTGAGAAAAAATACACTGCTGGTTGTGAAGAACTGCTGCTAGGGCCTTCTCCGGTGTTCAAAAAATTCTGGGAAATTAACCTTGGACTCTCCACCAAATACCCAAAATAACCCACGAAGGAACTGGCTGATGGTTGACCTTGGAATGCTGGCCCTCGTTTCCCTCTATGGCTCTGTTGTTGGGTAATTCAACTCAGCTGTAAATTTTGCTGCAAAAGCCCTCAAATTGGCTGCAATCTCCAAACAAATACTTGCTCGGGCTCCTCAAATTTCAGCCCCAAATTCCCTTGACTTCTCAACCCCCAAGTGTACCTCATCCAAGAACTGTGCAACCCCTAGCTGTTGCTGCTGCTGAACCTCTCCAAAAACTTGCACTCCCCACTGTTGGAATGAATTGGAATAGATGGAACTCCCTCCTTGGGTTGGCACTCAAAGTCCATTGAAGCAAGTGTTGAGATTTTTGTTCAGAAACACTCGTGTGTTAAACAACACTTACAGACTTGGCTTCAACTCAAGCATGCTATGTCAAAGACAAGTTTCCTAAAAGATGAATGAATGCCAAAATGAGTGCCTTTCCTTCCTTTTGTCAAAATGCCTCCAACGTGCTCATGTGGGCCCAACTCTATTTCCTCCCACTGAATTTCCAACAATGCATGTGTACTTCCCATGTGGGTCACAATTCTCCATGGGTGGCTTCCATGCTCCACTAGTGGCTTGATATTTCCCTTCCATCTCTAATGTTTCGGCGCTTGCTTAAATCAAAAATCAATGTGGGGCCTCTAAACCCACATTTCCTAAGTGCAAACATGAAATAAGACAATTGGCCAAAATTGATGTTTCACTTAGCAATAATGCTAAGTGGGAATATCATAGTCCTCCCCGCCAAGACGTTGCTTGTCTTCAAGCAACTGTAATGAAGGATGATGAAGTATCTGCTCCCCTCCCAAGTGGCATCCTCATCTGGTAGGCTCCTCCATCTAACCAAAAAATACTTAATGACCTTGTTCCTCAAATGCCTCTCCCGGGTGTCTAGAATAGCCTTTGGCTCCAGAACTAAGTGCCCCTCATCATCCATAGGGAGCAACTTTGTAGATGCAGTCACCTTCTTCCCCAATGCCTTTTTTAGGCAAGACACATGAAAAATGTTGTGCAATCGGCTCCCCGGGGGTAGCTCCAGCTCATATGATACCTATCCAACTCCGCGAGTGACGCGGTATGGCCCATAAAAACGAGTTTTGAGCTTCTCAGCCCCCTTCTGCTTGAGTGATGACTGCCTGTACGACTGAAGCCTCAAGAGGAACAGATCCCTTACCTCAAATTGTCTCTCAACTCTACCCTTGTCTGCATAAAGTTTTTGCTGGTTTTGTGCTGTCTGCATGTTGTCTTTGAGAGCCTGCAAAATGTATTGGCTCTCCTGTATCCAATCCTTGGCCCTAAGGGCCTTCTATCTCCAAACATCACGTCAGAAAAAGACAATGCATCGTAACCATATAGAGCTGGGAATGATGACATGCCTATGGACATGTGGTACGTGGTGTTGTAGTAGTACTCTCTCAAGTGTAGCTGCCGTATCCATGTTCGCAAATGGCCTGTCACACAGTTACGCAAGTAATCCTCCAGCTATTTGTTGACTATCTCCATCTTCCCATCTGTTAAGTTATGGTATGTTCTATGTTTATAACAGTTTACTTCTTTTTCTTATTATATTCCACAGATTAGCAATCACATGTACATAGATTAAAGTGTATATAGAACATTAAACGATCGACAGAAAACAAGCCAAGACAAGAGACACAAGATGTGGCGGCTAGCCAGGGACAAACCCCACAATGTGTGGGGAACCCTTTGATCAAATCTTCTTTTATCTTCAATAATTTAGTAGAGAGAAATAGTACAATAAATGTGATTTATGTCAGCAGTAGCAAACCCTAGATCAGCGACATCAGCATTAGCGGCTTCATCATCAAACTAGGGCAGACGATATCTCACAAATCGATCGTCGGATCGGCTTGATTCCACTACCAAAAGTTGCGGCTTTTAGAGAAGGTTAAGATGAACCTATAGCGCAGTTTAGATGAGAGATCTTGTAGTCTACGCAGGTCAAACTTCACTTCTTCAGTTGCAGCTTCAGTTTCAGCGACTTCCTTCAAACTAGGGCAATCGATATCTTGCAAACCGTCCGTTGGATTGACTTGATTCCACCACCAAAAGTTGCGGCTTTCAGAGGAGGTTTAGATGAACCTACAACACAATGAGGAGATATTCTAGTCCACGTAGGTCAAACTTTACTTCTGCAGTTGCAGCTTCAGTTTTAGCAGCTTCCGGCTTCACATGTGTGAGGGAGAGACCCTTTTCTGTGCAGTAGAGAAGAGACTCTTTTCTGCGCAGTAGAGAGAGAGAGATGTAATGAGATGAGTGAGTCCAAATGAGGAAAAGTCCTCCTATATTTATACACAACGTTGGTGTTTGAATAGATGCGACTGTTGGGCTTCTGAGCCTACATGAGTTGTAGGTCGGCTTGATAATAATTCCATAATCAAAATAAATTCATATCTCCATGAATACTTATCGGAATCGGATGATCTTTATATCAATCCTACACCTCTCGACGAGAGGAATCTAATGAACATATTATTAGCCATGACTAAGATGACCCACATGAAGTTTTGCCCTAGTTGTCAATTTTAACACTCCCTCTCAACTAGGGAGAATTTCATCTGTAATCTGTCTATCGGTCGTTACTATTCATCCATCAAATGCACTGCCCTGTATAGCCTGACCCTCGCCCTACTCTGCTCTATTCTGCCTCTTCTGCTTTGTGTTGTTCTGCCCTGTACTGATCTGCACGGCTCTGCTCTGTTATGTGCTACTTTGCTTTGTTATGTTCTGCTTTGCTTTTGTCCGAATTATGAAGAAGAAGAAATGATCGAGGATGTATCATACTGACTCAAAGTCAGTCTCAGAGTATGTACCACTGGTGCTAGACCAGTCTCAACCAACCCAAAGTCAACGTCATAGTGAGTACAACTCCACTGGTCCCAGACCAGTATCATCCTCCACTGATTCAAAGTCAGTTTCAGAGTGCGTACCCGAAGTCAGCTTCATAGTAAGTACCAATCCTACCACTGGTCTCAGACCAGTATCGCAATCTCAGAGAGTGTACCACTGGTCCCAAACCAGTCTCAACCGACCTGAAGTCAGCGTCATAGTATGTACCACTCTCACTAGTGCCAGACCAGTACTGCACTAACACGAAGTCAGTCTCAGAGTATGTACCACTGGTCCCAGACCAGTTTCAACTGACTCGAAGTCAGTGTCATAGTATGGTACAACTCCTACCACTGACCCCAGACCAGTATGATTGATCCCAGATCAATGGAGGTCATCCTAGCATAGGGAGTACGGTAGATACAACAATGCGTCCATCGGTACTACTATGGTCCTAACTTCATTTCCCTGCTCATTGATCAGATGAGATGTACTTGCCATGAGTCCCAGATTACATGGGTAGGATGCCTCGATAGGAGAACACATCAATCCTGTCCTCACAGGAGAACACATCAATCCTGCTACAATCGCCATGGAGAACACATCAATCCAGGCCGCCATGGAGAACACATCAATCCAGGCCTCACAGGAGAACACATCAATGCCAGCCATGGAGAACACATCTCTAGGCTCACAGGAGAACACATCAATCCTGCTACAGTCGCCATGGAGAACACATCAATCCAGGCCTCATAGGAGAACACATCAATCCTACTACAATCGCCATGGAGAACACATCAATCCAGGCCTCACAGGAGAACACATCAATCCTGCTACAATGTCGCCATGGGGTGTACATGTATATCATCAGGGGATAGTGAATTATCCTGTGGTCATATGCTGCTCCAAGAAGTACCCCACACCCCTCTGGAGCTCCCAGAGCTCAATGCATCATACATGACCCTCATTGGAGGGTCTTTGAACAACTCCAAGTTGTTCTCGGAAAGTCAGAAATTTTACTTTTTAAGGGGTTTTATCAGAATGTCGGTGACTTGTTCATCTATACCGATATGTTGGAGCCTTATAGCTCCCCGCTACACCATATCTCGAATATAGTGGTATCTGATATCGATATGCTTGGAGCGATCATGAAATACGGGATTCTCTGACAAACGAATCCCACTTTGGTTGTCACAAAGGATCACGGTGGTATCCAATGTAAATCCAAACAGCTCACTGAAGAGCTTTCGCAACCAAACTACCTCATAGGAGGCCATACTGGTAGCAATATACTCTGCTTCGGCGGTGCTCAAGGCCACCGACTTCTGCTTCCTGCTCATCCAAGATATCGAAGCAGATCCCAAGGAGAAACAACACCCAGAAGTGCTCTTACAGTCCTCCACATTGCCTGCCCAATCAGCATCTGTGTAGCCAAATAGTCTCACATCTCCGGCAGTGTATCTTAACACATAACTGATAGTGCCACGAAGATATCTCAATAGATTCTTGGCACCAATCCAATGTATGTGGTGGGGTTCAACCATATGTTGACTCAATGTGTTGACTATGAAGCATATATCTGGACGAGAGTTCACTAAGAACATTAAACTCCGATGAGTTGTTGATACTCGGTAGCATTTCGTAAAACAGGTCTAGCAGCACTACCGTTTAACTTCTTGAAGTCAAGCTCCATTGGGGTAGTTATAGGCTTGCAGTCCACCATACCGAATCTTTCCAATATCTTCACCACATATTTTCCTTGAGATAGGAAAGTTTCCCCTGTCTTCTGCCACACTTCAAGTCCTAGGAAATAGTGCATCGGTCCTAGGTCCTTCATTTCAAATTCAGAAGCCAACTCCCTCTTACATTTGAGAATGAGAGGGTCTGCACCTGTTAAAAAGAGGTCATCCACATACAACACCAGTATGAGAGGTTTATCATCTTCAACCTTAAAGTAAAGGTTAGGATCAACTTCACTCCTATTGAATCCCAACTTCATCAAGTAACTGTCGATCCTCTCATACCATGCTCGGGGTGCTTGCTTCAGCCCATAGAGAGCCTTCTTCAACCTGCATACATGAGATTTTTGATCATAAATCTCAAATCCTTTGGGTTGCTCCACGTAGACCTCTTCTTTGATAGAGTTGTGCAAGAACGTGATCTTGACATCCATTTGATGTAGGTTCCATCCTTGTGAAGCACAATGGCTATGATCAAGCGGATGGTCGTATATTTGGCAACAGGTGCAAATATCTCATCATAGTCTATACCTTCCTTCTAGGAGAAACCACGAGCAATAAAACGAGCCTTATACTTTTTTGTACTTCCATCTGCCGCATGCTTTATCTTGTAAAGCCATTTGGAAGTAACAATTGTCTTGTCCTAGGGTCTGGGAACTACTTCCCAGACATCATTCTTCATAATAGACTCATATTCTTCGGTCATAGCATCCTTCCATACTTTATGCTTGACAGCATCTGAGAATGATGAAGGTTCATTTTGTATGATCGTGCTCATGATGGTCAGGTATCCTTGATACCTATTAGGTTTCTTGCTTTCACGAAAGGTTCCTCGGGGTGCAACATGTCCTTCAGCATCATCAAGTAGCCCCCTAAGCCATGAAGGCCTCTTCCTAGAAGAGTAAGGTTCATGTGGAGGAGGATCAATCGGATCCATGGGTTCTTCTACATCAGGCATTGATTCATCATCCTTTTCTTTTGGTTCCCTGGTGTCAGCTTCTTGAGAGCTCCTCAAAGTCGGAAGATTGTCCACCTTGCTGAGAGCCATATCTTCGTCAAAGGTGACATCATGACTAATCATGACTTCCCTTTGATTGGCTACATAGATTCTATAGCCTTTAGTATTTTCATCATAGCCCACGAAAATTCATTTCTTTCCAGATGCACCCAATTTATTTCTTTTCTCTTTCGGCACATGAAAATATACAGGGCTTCCAAAAATTCTAAAATGAGAAACATCGGGTTTCTTACGGTGAACTTTCTTCAGGAGTCTTGGAACCCAATGCTTGATGAGGGCATCGATTTTGTACGTATACAACAGTGTTTGCAACTTCAGCTCATAGAAACTTCGGAAGTCTTTGATCATGTAGCATGGCCTGGAAAGCTTCCATAATCGTGCGGTTCTTCCTTTCTGCCACACCATTCTGTTCAGGAGTATATGGTGTAGTAGTCTCCCTCTTTACAAAAATCATGGAATTCATTAGAATCATATTTAGTCCCATTATTAGTTCTTAAGATCTTGATCTTCTTTTCGGTTTGATTCTCGATCAGGGTTTTGAAGTGCCGAAACCAAGAGAACACTTCATCCTTCTTTTTCAAGAAGTATATCCAGGTCTTTCGAGAATAGTCATCTGTAAAAGTAAGATAATATGAATACCCTCCCAAGGAGTTCACATGCATCATACTAGATATGTTTGAGTGAACTAGTTGTAATATATCGAAGGCCTTGCTTTGACTTGAGGGGAATGGTCCCCTTTTGAGCTTTCCTTCGGCACATCCCGGACATACACCTTCTTTCTCTACTTGGAATTTGGGCATCCCTATTACCATTTTTCTTACATCGGGTAGAACTTTGTAATGAAGATGGGCAAACATCCGATTCCAAAGTTCAGATTGAAGAGTTGTGTCACAAGACATGACACCTAGCGGACTTCCACCGACCTGATATAAAGAATCAACTCAAAACCCGATAGTGAAAGCATCTTTAACATTATTTTTCCATATACATACCTTGCGATCGCTGAAGGTTACTTTGTAGCCTTTGTCTTCCATTGTCGAGATGGATACCAGGTTCTTTTTGAGATCAGGTACATATAATACATCTTGTAAGTGGATCGTATTACCTTGATTCAATTTGAGAGAAAAATTGCCTACACCTTTCACGGGGTATTTCATGTCATCTCCAAGGACAATTTCCAGGTTAGTTTCTTTCTCTACCAGATTATGGAGTACTTCTTTGTAACCAGTGAAGTGTCTTGAGGCACCACTATCAATGAGCCAAATTCCCATTTAGTTTCTTTCTCTACCAGATTATGGAGTACTTCTTTGTAACCAGTGAAGTGTCTTGAGGCACCACTATCAATGAGCCAAATTCCCATTGAGTCCAAAGGAGCGGAGGTAGATAAAGCAGCTGGTAGATAATATTCAGCCTGCTTATTGTCAACAGTGTTAGATTCGTACCTGGAATTTCTAGCCTTCTTGAATGGTTGCACTCTTCCTTGATTTCTAGCATTGCTTTTACCTTTGCTATTGAATTTTCCATTCCTTTGATTACCATGAAATGGGTTTTGATCATCGTCACGGTGAGAGTCCTTTCTATCAGGGCATTCCCTTGCATAGTGACCTGCTTTATTGCAAATGTAACATCGTCATTTTCTTCCACCCTTAGGTCCAGCCTTAT
The DNA here is from genome assembly GCA_031772625.1 of Pinus tabuliformis. Lineage (NCBI taxonomy): Eukaryota > Viridiplantae > Streptophyta > Pinopsida > Pinales > Pinaceae > Pinus > Pinus tabuliformis. Next base: position 744,140,282 of record CM062816.1, on the reverse strand, counting down.
TTAGACACAGAATTATTTCTTTTCTTAGCATGAGAAGAAAAAGCAGCAGGAGGACCTTTAGGCAAGGGCATTTCTTTCTCTTCTACCCTTGTTTCTTCTTGAATGCATCTAGACATTAATTCCTCGAAACCATGAATTACATTATTGTTCAGAAGAGTAGTCCTGAACATGTACCATTCGGATGGTAATCCTCCAAGAGTCATGAGTGCCATTTCTCTGTCAATAATAGTCTCCCCAATAGATAGGAGATCGTTTTTGATCTCGGTGATTCTTAAGAAGTATGCTTGCATACTCTCATCTTTACCCTTCTTGATTTCCCTCAGCTTATTTCTAAGAAACAAAACTTGATTTGCATCATTAACTTTAGATAAACTTACCAGTCTATCGTAGATTTCCTTGGAGGTGTCCAATTCAGAGATGTAGGCCACCAAGTGCTTGTCGATAGAGTCCCGGATGATGTTCTTCGCTTTAACTTCTCCGTTCTTCCATTTGTTCCTAGCAGCAGGAGGTGCATTTGATGGAGGCTCAATAATATTGCCTCTCACAAGATCTAACACTCCTTGATCCTTAAGGGTTAGATTGATAGACATCTTCCATCTGTGATAGTCAGCTTTCTCATGGAGCTTGTCTTCGGTAGGAAAGAGTGTTGAGGACCCCATTGTTCTTTTACGATAGCCTTGCCAATCTTCTCTTCGGTGATTGCTCTTGCTCTTGCTCGGGCTTTTTCTTCACCTCAGCTCTGATACCATGTTAATTTATGGTATGTTCTATGCTATAACAATTTACTTCTTTTTTTTTATTATATTCCACAGATTAGCAATCACATGTACATAAAGTAAAGTGTAGATAGAACATTAAACGATCGACAGAAAACAAGCCAAGACAAGAGACACAAGATGTGGCGTCTAGCCAGGGATAAACCCCACAATGTGTGGGGAAACCCTTTGATCAAATCTTCTTTTATCTTCAATAATTTAGCAGAGAGAAATAGTAAAATAAATCTGATTTATGTCAGCAGTAGCAAACCCTAGATCAGCAGCATCAGCGTTAGCAGCTTCATCATCAAACTAGGGCAGACGATATCTCACAAAACGACCGTCGGATCGGCTTGATTCCACCACCAACAGTTGCAGCTTTTAGAAGAGGTTCAAATGAACCTATAGCGCAGTTCAGATGAGGAGATCTTCTAGTTTACGCAGGTCAAACTTCACTTCTGCAGTTGCAGCTTCAGTTTCAACAACTTCCCTCAAACTAGGGAAGTCGACATCTTGCAAATCGTCCGTCGGATTGACTTGATTCCACCATCAAAAGTTGCGGCTTTTAGAGGAGGTTCAGATGAACCTACAACACAGTTTAGATGAGGAGATCTTCTAGTCCACGTAGGTCAAACTTTACTTCTGCAGTTGTAGCTTCAGTTTCAGCAGCTTTCAGCTTCACATGTGTGAGGGAGAGACCCTTTTCTGTGCAGTAGAGAAGAGACTCTTTTCTGCGCAGTAGAGAGAGAGAGAGAGATGTAATGAGATGAGTGAGTCCAAATGAGGAAAAGTCCTCCTATATTTATACACAACATTGGTGTTTGAATAGATGCGACTGTTGGGCTTCTGAGCCTACATGAGTTGTAGGTCGGCTTGATAATAATTCCATAATCAAAATAAATTCATATCTCCATGAATACTTATTGGAATCGGATGATCTTTATATCAATCCTACACCTCTCGACGAGAGGAATCTAATGAACATATTATCAGCCATGAATAAGATGACCCACATGAAGTTTTGCCCTAGTTGTCAATTTTAACGTCGTCTGTCTAGGGGTGATAACTAGTGCTCAGAGTAAACTCAATGCCCACTAGTCGGAATAGCTCCTGCCAAAATCTCCCCACGAACCTGCTGTCCCGGTCAGTGACAATGGTCTTTGGAAGATCATGTAGCCAAAACACCTCCCTGAAAAATACTTCGACCGCCTGTGAGGTCGAGTACCAGGTTGAGATGGCAAAGAAACGTGCAAACTTCATCAACTGGTCCACCACCACGTAAATGCAGTCCTTGCCCTGTACTGTGGGCAACCCGGTAATGAAGTCCATCGACACACTCTCCCTTTTCCCCTCAGGGATAGGAAGAGGCTGTAGCAACCTTGCAGGGTGTGATTGCACATCCTTGTTCCTATGGCATGTGTCACACTCCCTGACATGCCTTAGAACGTCATTCTTAAGGCCCCTCCATGCAAAACGCTCTTTGATGGCCCTATATGTCTTTGTGAACCCCTAGTGCCCTGCTAGTGGTGAGTCATGGGCAGGCTATAAAATCTTCTCCCTCAATTGGAAGTTGGGCACCAAGTAAAGCCGATCTCTGAAGTAAATCACCTCGTTCATCACCCTGTACTGGTCATCTGCCACTGCCCCATCAAGGACCTCACATGCAAATCGGTCTTTCGAGTACTCCACCAGTAACTGCACCCTCCAATTCGGGGCAATGCTCATCAATGAAAGGGTAGTTGGTCTCTTGGGAGACAACACATCTGCCACCACGTTGTGCTTCCCTTTGACATACTCAATGTCAAATTCGTACGCTTAGAGCTTGCTCACCCACTTTTGCTGCCTCTCCTGCAATTGCTTTTGCTCCAAGAAAAATTTGAGGCTGTTGTGGTCTGTCTTGACCCTAAACCTGTTCCCCACCAAGTACTGTCTAAACTTGGCTAGTACATGCATGATGGCTAGCATGTCCTTGTCATAGATGGAGTACAACTTCTCGTGGGGCAGTAGTTTTTGAATCTCAAAGGCTATGGGGTGCCCTCCGTGCATCAAAACTGCACCTACACCCTCTCCAGATGTATCACACTCCAGCAAAAAGGGTTGGGTGAAATTTGGAAGTGCCAATAGAGGACAATGCTCATGACCTGTTTGAGGCGATCGAAAGCCTCCTGCGCTATAACTGTCCACTCAAAGGCCCCCTTCTTTGTCAAATCGGTGAAGGGAACTGCCAATCGAGAGAAGCCCTTTGCAAACTTCCTGTAGTAAGTGCAGATGCCCACAAATCCCCTCAACTGTGTCACATTCCGGGGCTTTGGCCAATCCCAGATGGCCCTGATCTTCTCCTCATGTACCCTCATACCATCCTCCCCAAGGTGTGCCCTAGGTAGAGCATCTCTATCAAATAGAACTCGGATGTAGACAATTTTGCGTAGAACTGCTGCTCCTCAAAATACGTAACACTGTCTCTAAGTGATGCAGGTGCTACTCCCATGTCCGACTGTAAATCAAGATATCATTTAAAGAATACCAACAAAACTTCCGCAACTGTCCACGAAACATGTGGTTCATGTAGGACTTGAAAGTGGCTGGTGCATTGGTTAGACCAAAAGGCATAACCGGGAACTTGAAGTGCCCATAGTGGCACTTGAAAGCGGTCTTGGGGACATCTTGGTCCCTAATCCTGATCTGGTGGTACCCTGAACGTAAATCAATCTTGGTGGAGAACTTCGCCCCCCTCATCTCGTCCATCAACTCATCTATGTTTGGGATGGGGTAATGGTTCTTCATGGTCTTTTTGTGAAGGGCCTTGTAGTCAATGCACATGCATAGGGACCCATCCTTCTTCTTCACTAGAACAACTGATGAAGCAAAAGGGCAAGAACTACACCCGATGTGCCTAAGGGCCAACTGCTCATGAATATCTCTCTCTATCTCATCTCGATATGCCTTGGGATGTCTGTAAGGGGTAGTGATCATGGCTTGTACTCCCGGCCCAAGCTCAATGGTATTCTCAAATCCCCGGTTAGGTGGTTGACCTGACGATATGTCTCCAAACACCACTGGGTACCTGTTCAAAATGCTTTGTATATCCGGGTGTGGTGGCTTGGGCTGACCCCCAGACTCTGAAATCCTCAATTCCATAGCCCACTCAATGTCCTTGTGTCTCATATCAACCTCCATCCTGTGGGCCGAAACAGTCTATGGAGGGTAAGAGTGCATACCCCGTAGCAAAATTGGTTTGCGATCTGGCCCAATGAACTCCATCTCCAACTTCCTCCAATCAATAGTGACTTTGCCAAGCGAGTAGAGTCACTGGACACCCATCACCACATTGGTGTCTGACACATCCACCATGAAGAAGTAATTTGTCACTGAGTAGTTCCCCACCACTGTCACCGGAACATAGCATGTGCACTACATGGTTCTGTCCCCTGGCACTAGAATCGAGAAACCCTCGAACTCCTCGGTTGTGATACCCCTCCTCTGGACCATCTGTGCATTGATGAAATTGTGGGTAGCCCCATTGTCCAGTGTCCACTAAAATTGAGACACGGTGCCCCTGATCCTCATAGTCAAAAACTTGGGTACCCCACAAAGGGATGCAAGGACCCCTCTTGATGGAGCGAAAGGAGCTCCCCCTGGTGGGGGTGGGGGTGGTGGTGGTGGCCCCCTCTTTGCCTGCACTGCGCTGTCATCTCCACCTACCTCCAAATCTGCATCATCCTCCAAATCACTGTCAGGAAAAACCTCAATCTAGTGGGCTTTGCCCGCTGTGCATCTATGGCCTGGAGCCCATGGTTCCTGACAGGTAAATCACAACTTTCTCCTTCGGAGGTCTGTCTGGGTCTCCTCATCCAATTGTCCACGCCCCTAGTTGGCTCTCGGAGGTGGAGCCTTAATGTCTCTTCCCCTCTGTTGGAAGCCTTGCCTAGGTGGTAGTGGTGCTCTAACCCTCGGCAAAGCATCTTGCAAATCTCGGGCCCTCCCCACTGCGTCTTGCAAGGTAGTGGGTCTATTGGACTTCACCAGTTCCTTCAGTGGCTCTGATAGCCCCTCTATAAACATGAAAACCCTCCTGGACTCCGATAGATCCAACACCATCTTTAACAACCTCAGAAACTTTGTAGGCTTCAACGCTCCCAGTCTGCTTGAGCCTTGTCATGCCCCTAAAGTGCTCCTCTGGATCTTTCCTCTGAAAACGCTCCAACACCCTCTTGGTGAAATCATTGTAGGCTGTCACCTCAACATGTCCCATTGTGGTTAGCCCATGGAACCACCAATCATGGGCTTCACCCTCCAAATGTAGCGTGGCAATTTTTATTGCCTCCCCCTCCGTCATCTGGTTTAGATGGAAGTAGACATCCAACTTCTCTACCCATGCTCTGGTTGAGCTCTTAGAAGAGCCATCAAAAGTTGGGAGAAACAACCTCCCCACAGTACGTTGCAAATCTGTCCCCTGTGTATAGTTTCCCCCACTCTGTCCCTTGGGCCTATTATTGCCCTTCAACTAGCAAAATTCCTTGAAAGTGATAGCTTCCCTCAACTCAGGTCCATAGGACTGATACTCCAAGAAGTAGTCCCCCATAGGCAACTCCTCCTTCCCTTGCTGCCCACCGACTCCATATGTCAATAATGTGGGAATGGTAGATCTAGGTGGTGTGTTGGGAATAAGAGGCATGTTGGGGTTAAGGGATGTGTGGTGTTGTGAAGTACCAAAGCCTTCACCCAACTGGATTTCCCCTTGAATTCCTTTACCCTTGTTGTTGCCACAATTTTGCGGCCTTAGTTCCTCAATACTCTTGGACAGATCTTGTACCCCCTTCAACAAATGATGAGCAAACTCCTCCACTGTACTTCTTTTATCTCCCTCATTCTTTGCCATGTTTGTCCCCACAACCTCCGGTTCAGTTATCATGGGATCTAGAGTAATCTGCAACTGCCTTTCTCTACTCTTGTACCTCTGTGTCCAGTAAGTCGTGTTTTGCCTATCCTTTGGTGTCATAGACTGCGCTGCTCCCACAGGTTGAGCCAAGTCTATGAGCTCTAATACCACTGTAATATTCCTAGGGATTTTTTACCGTAAATAGCAAAGCATACATAGACATAAAAACCATGAAAATCAAACACATGAATCAGTCCATGAATTTGCACCAAAAACTGCGCTGCTAAGCCATTTTATTAAAAAATCAAGAGGGTACAAGGTGGTGCTGGAAAGTGTGCAGTTGGGCTTGCTCAAGGCAAGCTAGCAAAGCCCAGGTGAATAATGAGAATTCTCCCACAAGTGTGTTGTTGGTCTCCCTCGGCTTTGTGCTAAACTGCCCAAAAAATACGCCACTGGCTATGAAGAACTGCTGCTAGGGCCTTCTCTGGTGTTAAGAAAATTCTGGGAAATCAACCCCGACTCTCCACCGAATACCCATAATAACCCATGAAGGAATTGGTTGATGGTTGACCTTGGAATTTCGACCCTCTTTTCCCTTTATGGCTCCACTGTTGTGTAATTCGACCCACTTGCAAATTCTGTCGCAAAAGCCCTCAAATTGGCCACAATCTCCAAACAAAAAATCCCTCGGGCTCCTCAAATCTCAACCCCAAAATCCCTTGACTCCTCAACCCCCAAGCATACCTCCTCCAAGAACTACGCAGTCCCTAGCTGTTGCTGCTGAACCTCTCCAAAAACTCACACTCCCCACTGCTGGAATGAATTGGAATAGATGGAACTCCCTCCTTGGGTTGGCACTTGAAGTCCATCGAAGCAAGGGCTGAGATTTCTGCTCAGAAACACTCATGTGCTAAACAACACTTGCAGACTTGGCTTCAGCTCAAGCGTGCTATGTCAAAGACAAGTTTTCTCAAAGATGAATGAATGCCAAAATGAGTGCCTTTCCTTCCTTTTGTCAAAATGGCTCTAACGTGTTCATGTGTGCCCAACTTGATTTCCTCCCATCGAATTTTCTCCAATGCATGTGTACTTCCCATGTGGGCCTCAATTCTTCATGGGTGGCCCCCACACTCCACTAATGGCTCGATATTTCCCTTCCATCTCTAATGTTGGGGGGTTTCTTTCATAAAAAATCAATATGGGGCCTCTAAACCCACATTTCCTAAGTGCAAACATGAAATAAGACAAAATTGGCCAAAATTGATATTTCATTTAGCAATAATGGTAACTTAGAGGGAATATCACAAAAACGGAGCTGATGTCTATATATTTATTGTTGTCTTATGCTTTTTCAGCCATTACAAACTTAAAGTGGACCGATCCCTTGCTTACCTCTTTGATATCCTAAGTCCTTTGTTGATTTTATCTTTTAGAGGCTATATCTTTGCTATTATATGCTATTGCATGCTATAAATGTTCATACCATAAAAACCCTAGTTTATAACAACTTTCTTCTAGCTTGTTGGGGTTGGTGGAAATGTATTTGAACATTTGTAGCTCTTATCTTGGTGTCGGTATCTTCTCCCATAACCACTAGACTCCAATCAACCCTGAACCCTCCTTTATTGAAGACTTTTCTAGGTGATTAATTTGCAAGATCCATAGAGAGCCATTTGGCTTGGAGTTTTAGTCATTTAACCTCCAAGTCTTGCTAGGGAAGCCTCTCTTGTGGGGATAATATCCAACCACAAAATAGCAGGAGAGAGACTACTAGGGTGGTAGTGGTGGTTAATCTCTTTGTTTCCATAAGAACTAGGTTGCCTAGTGCGGCTTTGCATCAGGCTTGCTAGATTTTGTACTAACTAGATCAAAAGCAAAAAAAATGAAATCTCCATTGCCAATTGAAGTGGGATTGGCTTCATATTTAGGAATGTCGACCGCTCCAACCATTGGAACGTGCGAAGAAGACTCCTTCGTAGAGGGTGCCTCCTCATTACGAATTAACAACTTCCCATTAATGCAAATACCTTTTGATCCTGCTAAAATAGATTCCATCACCCCCACAGGCTTTGGATCCTATGATATCATCTCAATTGCATTCAAGGAACCCTCAACCTACACAACTTGGCTTTCCTCTATCATTGGGTCTCTAAATCAATGTCCAAATTGAACAATAGCTCTATCTTTTACTCACTAGATCCAAGTGGATTGCTATTAACAAAGGGAGATCATTCTTCTTGTTGCTTATGCTTAGGCTCTACAAGTTCTTTGAATTGGGCATTCAAAGAATGAGCCACTCGATGAATTGAACCATTTGAATTGCTATGACCAAAGAGTAGAAACTCCAATTGTGAGTGTTCCCTAGAAGACGTCCTTCTTGAATACACCCTTTTGTTGTGTATGAAATCAAATTGTGCTTGAAGGAGGAGGTCAAGTGCCTTATATATAGACTTTTGGATGGTCAAATGGTTGTCTCTTCAACTAGGCCAACTTGATCTCTTCGAGCACTGACTTGACTTTGTTTGGAACCAAAAATTCAAATTTAAAAATTCAAAATTTTTCTTTTGAAGATTACATGAAGAATATGTTTTACATTTTTCATTACATATAATTCAAGGGATAAAATATTAATTATGAAAACTGACCATAGATACAAAATTCAACAAGGGTTTGGTCTAAATCTACATTTTATAGCAATTTTACATCTATATGTTATTATTCTACTGGTAGGAATTACATTTAATAAATTTAAAAAGGCAAAATCTAGCATTAATTGCAGGGTTTACCCCTAAAAATCAGAGTCGACATCTAGATATTTATTGCTGCCTTATGCTTTTTCAACCATTAAAAAGTTAAAGTGGACCTATCCCTTGCTTACCTCTCTGATAGCCTTAAGTCCTTTGTTGATTTTATCATTTAGAGGCTATTTCTTTGCTATTATATGCTATTGCACACTATAAATGTGCATACCATAAAACTCTAGTTTATAACAACCTTCTCCTAGTTTATTGGGGTTGATGGAAAGTGGATTTGAACATTTGTAGTTCTTATCTTGGTGTCAGTATCTTCTCTCATAACCACTAGACTCCAATCACCCCTGTGCCCTCCTTTTATTGAAGACTTTTCTAGGTGATTTATCTGCAAGATCCATAGAGATCCATTTGGCTTAGAGCCTTAGTCATATAACCTCCAATTCTTGCTAGGGAAGCCTCTCTTGTGGGGATAATATCCAACCACAAAAGAGCAGAAGAGAGGCTGCTAGGGTGATAGTGGTGGTTAATCTCCTTGTTTCTTTAAGACCTAGGTTGACTAGTGCGGCTTTGCATTAGGCTTGCTAAATTTTGTGATAACAAGACCCAAAAAAAAATTGAAGTCTCCATTGTGAATTGAAGTGGGGTTGGCTTGGTATTTAGGGATGTCAACCTTTCCAACCATTACATGCAAAAAGACTCCTTCATAGACTGTGCTTCCTCATTACCAATTAACATCTCCCATTAATGCAAATACCTTTTCTTCTTGCTTCAACAAATTTGATCTCCCCCACAAGCTTTGGATACAATGATTTCATCTCAGTTGCGTTCAAGGAACCCTCAACCTACACAACTTGGCTTTCCTCCATCATTTGGGTCTCTAAATCAATGTCCAAATTGACCAATAGCTCTATCTTTTACTCACTAGATCCAAGCGGATTGCTACTAGCAACGGGAGATCATTCTTCCTGTTGCTTATGCTTAGGGTCTACAAGTTCTTGGAATTGGGCATTCAAAGAATGACCCACTTGGTGAATTGAGCCATTTAAACTACTTTGACCAAAGGGTAGAAACTCCATCGGTGAGTGTTCCCTACAAGACATCATTCTTGAATACAACCTCCCTTCATAAAAAATCTTCTTTCGACATAAAAAATCTTCTTTGGACATTTGCCTCTTGTTGAAGATAAATCATTCCCTTGTGATGTAGCTAGATTGGCCACATTTGGAGATTGAACTTGAACCCTCTTTGAAGAACACTGAGTTTAGCCAATCATGGTTGTCGTACAATCATGGCCTTGAGCCCTTACATGACCTCTACGTCCTATTATTTTCTCTCTTCCCTATGTGCATGTTTCCTCCCTCATGCAATTGTTGTCCAAATCTCTCCTCTTCCAACAAATATTGTTATACTGGTAACATTCTTGATCATTGATTTCTTACGTGTTGAATAATTAAGTCAAAATCACCAGCTATCTTCAACACTTTGATTTTCATTTCTCTTTCTAATTCCAATACCAAAAACAAAGCCTCATATTCAGCTACATTGTTAGTTCAATCAATTTCTATTTATAGGAATATGCCATGAGTTCATCTTTTGGAGAAGTAAATACAGTTTCTGCTCCAACAACTATTCTCAACTTGGCTCCATCAAAATGCATCTCCCATATGTTACCCTAGCCATCATCTGAGGAATTTTCCCTAGGTGTACTTGTGCGTTGGGTTAATACAACATAATTTGATGATCATCTTCATAAAACACATATTCATTCTTGGTTTATTTTGGATCTCCAACTTGAAACTTCATCTTGGGCTTCCTATAGAGTTTAGCATATGTATTATCCACTATAAGGATGGTAGCATATGATAATAAAGTTATATATTGGTGCCCAAGCTGCTGCCCATTTTCTAGAAAGCAACATACCCCATGTATTAAGTGCATCAATTAAAACCACATCCACCAAAATAGAGATATCAAAATAATTTGCCAATTTAATTTGGAGATCTTTGATTAACATGTGAACTTTAATTTCTCTAGAATTCATGGTGCATGCATTCCTATAAAGGCTATGTGATTCGAAACCCTAATTGATTCATGACCTTAAGACATCACATTTGTAGAAGCTCTAGAGCCTAAAATGCAATTGTAGAGAAATAAATCATTAACCAACAATGAAACCTATAAAGGAGAGAGTGCATTTGATCACTTTCATCCCTTGACAAATTTTTGCTTTGTCTTAATTTTCACTTAACCCCTCTATCTTCTTAACCTTCACTTTATGTGTTGGGATTTTGATGAGCTCCATGAGAGGATTTGAACTTTCATTTTAGTTACTCCATTAACAATTGCAATACTAATAAATGTGCCAATTGGCATACCTTATTGTGGTGACGAGGGTTGTTCTTCTCTTTGATTTTACTGTCTTGGAGTGGATTTTGATGTTGGGAATTTGCTTTCTTTTTGTGCTTTCTTCAAATTTCTGAAATGCAAGCTTATTGGTTCCTTGTCCCATTTGCATGTTTCTGTGATGATATGTTTTCATCCTCTCTATAATGGCTATGATTTCTTGGGGATAGGGTTGTTCACCAAACATGCCTTGTAGCGTCTTATATTGTAGACTTCTATTCTTGATGTCAACCATATATTCCCTAAGTATGGTGAAGACTCTGCTATCTGAAGCATAAATAAAAAAATCATCACACATATAATTAACATCATTAGTGTGATCAATGTTACCTTCATTTGGAGTGCTTTCAATAGGCATAACCAGGGACCTGTAATGTTGCACGTGTTTTCTAAAATTAAATGAGGACCATTGCATGTTCTATGCCAAGATTCTTCATCTTCTACAACATTCATAGGATCCAAAGGTATAGGTAGTCTTGTATCATCAACTCTTTGTTCTCGTCCAAACAAAAATTCCTTTTTAGCTATAAATATGGTCTTGGATGCATTTGATTTTGTTGTTCTCTTTCTAGTGTGATCATTTGGTTTCCTGTTCTTTGATAGTCATAGTCATTTTTTCCATCCTTTTGACGAGTTTTACCATCATTTCTGGTGCTGGGTCTTTTGAGTTCATAGCTCTTGGTTTTGTTTCAACCTTGGATGTGAATTCCTTGGAAGAACCAAATAAATCTACATTGCTAGAAGAAGCCACATTAGATTCAATTTTTCTTGCCATTGCTTGAGCTCCTTTCAAACCTTTTGGAGCTTTATCTTTTAGCAAGAAACTAAAATTTCCTTCAAATGCATTTACATAATAAAGAAGGGCAACACCTCCTCTGGGTCTTGTTACCGGTTTGTTCAGCGCACAAATGACATGGAGGTCCACGGTCACCTTGGCCTAGTCCCCACTCTTCAAACCATAACTACTACCACAAGGCTATGTGAGGTTTCCCATGAGACACTCCAACCAATCTACTGCAAGATTAGTGCCTTATAATGGGGTCTAATTGGTTGAAGGGAGGAGTTTTTGCTGCTGTCTTGTTGGCTTAATGTAAAATCTGCAATGTAAAGTTCAATAAAACAACCCAAAAAGTACACTAAAACTTAATGAGATTTAGCAAATAAATGATCAAAATTAGTGTACAAAAAATATGCTAACAAGAAAAATAGTCTATTCTGTAAATTGGTACCTAGTTAGATGAGTTTCTGAACAAATATGCTTGCTCTCTTGTTTAATAGGGGTGCAAATTTGCAAATAAAATCTTCTAACAACAAGCAAAAGTCTCAAAATTGTCAATCTATAGAAAATAACCTAAGTCACCTGACACGGGGATTCGGGATTCGTAGGATACGGGGATTCGAGTGTCGGATTCAAACACGTTGACCCCCCGGAACAGGACACGTAGGATTCGTTATATATATATATATATATATATTAAAAATTAGATATTTCTTACACAAATTCTAATTAATGATACAAATTCATTGATTTCAAACATAGATCTTCATCTATAGCATGCATAGTACATACAAAATTCAAATACGTGTCAGTGGTCACATGAATCATGATTCATAATTCATAAACGAAAGACAACTTACAACTAAAAGATAGTAAGATAAAGACATTGACAACTGTAGTTTTCTCATTAAGTCATCAAATCAAAATGTGTTACATAGGTAGCGCTAGTGCAATGCCAATGGCAAATAGAAATAGAAAATATAAAACAACTACAGGTATACAAGCCTCAAGGCAATAGGTAGTCATCAATCCTCAGAGTCATCATTAGAATCAACATCAATGTCCTCATCATCATGGTCACCACTGCTCTCCTCTGCATCCTCCTCCTCCCTTGTATCCATAGTCGCCTCTGCATCTACTGGTGTGGAGGATGACCCCTCTAAAATATCACCGTCATCAAATCTAACAGGCTTTAGCACTGGATCATTGAGATCCATGTTGGCCAATGCCAACTCAACACTGCTGTCCAGACCCATATCATCAGGAAAGACATCCCACATCTTTGTCTTTCCCCTCAACCACTCTTCCCTCTGCCTGTAAATAAGACAAAGGTTGGTGTGCACATACACCATTGTCTCTGCCCTGGACTGCTCAAGCCTGCTCTTCTTCACACTATACAAATTCCCATATGTGCTCCAATTCCTCTGCATCTGCTGGTGTGGAGGATGACCCCTCTAAAAGATCACCGTCATCAAATCTAACAGGCTTTAGCACTGGATCATTGAGATCCATGTTGGCCAATGCTAACTCAACACTGCTGTCCAAACCCATATCATCAGGAAATACATCCCACATCTTTGTCTTTCCCCTGAACCACTCTTCCCTCTGCTTGTAAATAAGACGAAGGTTGGTGTGCACATAAACCATTGTCTCTGCCCTGGACTGCTCAAGCCTGCTCTTCTTCACACTATACAAATTCCCATATGTGCTCCAATTCCTCTCGCAACAAGAGGATGAAGTCACTTGAGAGAGGAGCCTCATGGCTAGCTGCTGAAGAGGAGGGCTTGTTGCCCCATGATTTTCCCACCAAGAATAGGGCTTCTTAGCCCCCTGTCTCTAATCACATCATATCCTGCAAATCGACTAGTGCCAGTGGAAAACTCTGCAAAGGCATCCTCCACCTCATCAAGCAATGCTCTATCTTGAAAAACCCGCCTGAATGCCTCTTTCCTCCCCTATGAGATTTCACCATCTATGTGAGGAGGGAATTTGTGGGAAGGTCCACCATTCAGCCACTCATGGCTGTAGTATTTTGGGTTCAATGAGTGAGCCAAACAATGTAAAGGTGTACAATTCTTGTCCCATCTGCTGACAAGAATATCCTGTATAGTATCACAGAAGGCCTCTGGTGATGTCTCATACTCGGGGCATTCACTCTGTAGAATAATGCTCCTCACAGACTCAATCATGGAATCCCATCCCTCATAAACCTCTCCCAGGATGGGTTTGTCTGTATCTGCAAATCGAAGCAAAGAAATGATAGGGTCCATGATCTGAATAATTAGATCTACCCTCTCCCACCAAGCATCATCTAGCATTGTGTCCTTCACTCTTTTAAAGGCTACTTGATCTGTCTTTCTCCAAAAAGACCAAAACTTAGAAATAACCATGGACTCAAGAGCGGTCTTGACCTCCCTCAACCTCTTCAACATCATGAATGAAGATGCAAACCATGTATCAGCAATCTTCAACAATGATAGATTGATGTACTCCTTGTAGATAGTGAGGGCATTTGTATGATTTTGCACAAAGTTACGGATATGTTGTGCATCCTCAATAATGTTACCAATCCAAAGCACATCAGAAGCAATGGATTTCAGTGCTAAGTTCAATGAATGGACAATGCAAGGTGTCCAAAACACTTGTGGATATTTAGCTTCCACAATCATGCCAACAACCTTGCAAACAGGTGCATTATCTGTAATGATTTGCACACAAGAATCAACACCTACATCTTCAATAACTTTAATAAATAACTCACCAATAAATTGTGCATCCTTGTATTCTCCAAGTGTATCCATTGCTTTCAAGAAAACTGGACCATTCAAGGAAGACACCATGAAGTTGATGATTGGGTGTCATGTTGGATCTGCCCATCCATCAGAAACAATGCTAACCCCAGATGTTGGCCATGATGCTACAATAGGCTGAAACATTTTTTGCATCTCTTTTTTTGCATTCGTCAACAATGTGGTTCTAAGCTTCTCTGAACCAGGAGGCACATACCATGATGGAGACCCGTGAGTTAGAGCTCGACACATCTCAATAAATAGAGGTGAGCATGCAACATTAAATGATATGAAGTTTTGATAGAAGAAGAAGGCAATGGTGAGATCAAGCTCTTCCCGTTTCTTTTTTTGAAAAATCTTTTCCATTGGACCAAGTGTAATTGCTCTTCTTTTTGCTGCTTGTCCCCCAATAGAACTCTCAAATGGAAATTTGGTGGTGCCTTTCCTCAAAAATGGAAGGGGGTCTTTGTTCTTGGTTTTTTTGATTTTGCAGCCACATTTTCCATACCAATAGTGGACTCCTTTTCCATTTCTTTCCTCTTTTGTAAAGGAATAGCTTTACAAGCTCCAATTCCACAACCTGGTAAAGCCAACAAATAGCCGTGTTCCTTTACAAGCTCCAATTCCACAACCTGGTAAAGCCAACAAATAGCCTTTCACACGGAAATATGTGCTTTTGAAAGAAATGTGACAAAAGTTGCATCTCCATTGCACATCGCCTCCCCAATGTTGCACGAAGTGGGGACAAAGCAGGGACGTTTTTTGGAAGCGGGGACGCGAAAGCGTCATTTTCCAAAAATCTAGGAAGCGAAGCGTCTGCTATATATATATATTTATATATATTTTTGCATTTATACTCAAAACAAACATCCCAAATACCAAATTAATTGTAGAAGACATGAAAACATGCATATTTGTGCATAAATCAAGATAGATATGGCATCAATGATTCTGTTGTAGTTACTAGTATGTACAATAACCATCTATATTCTAGCTATTACAAACATACATCAAATTTTTAAGCATATTATAAAACATAAAACATTTAAGCATATTATAAAACATAAAACATAGAGCATATTATGATTTATCTAGCAAGTGAGCAATTGTCAACATTTGTCATGTCCAAAATTCAAATAATAATGTTTACAAAATATGTCACTTGGTCACTGCCAAGACAAAAAAGGTTCAAAATTCAAATTCACAAGCCTACAAGTCTAATGTAATCTATGACAAAATTAGTAGATTGTGAATATATCTACTAATCTCTCCTCCTTCCACCACGAAGAGAATGTGGCGGCGAGCCTCCATGTGGTGGCAATGAAGAAGATGGTGCCTGTGGAAGTTGTGGCAGTGGCATTGAAACTGATGAAGAAGAACCCCCTGCTGTTGGTGTTGAACCATGGAACCTAGGAACCAAGGGACCAGATGGGGGTGGGGGTGGCATATCAACACGATCATCATCATCCTAGAATCGCTCAAAAAATTCATGCAAAAAAAAAACACTAGTTAAAAAAAAATTAAAAACATGAATTAGAGAAGTGCTTTATAAGGAAAAATTGGAAAATTCATACCACAATGGACATACTTGGATAAGAGCATCCTCTAATTGCTCTAATCGCAACACTCCATCCTCCAAATTGGGCTCCTCTGGATTGTTGTCCCAAATCAACAGGTCTTTATTAGACTTTGCATCTTCACAGTGATGGGACAACAATAGTAAGTTGTAATGAACATAAACCAAGCTCTCTGCCTGGTCTAAACTCAACATGTTCCTTTTAACATTATGGATGAAAGAATAAGAGCTCCAACACCTCTCTGCAGAAGAAGTGTTTACCACCTGTGATAGCACCCGCAATGCCAAAGTCTGTAGAAGTGGAGTACCCCCTCCATGCATGTTCCACCACTCAAGAGAAGAAAAAGTCTCTCGATCTTTAATTGCATGCATGCTCCCAAATGGACCAGTGTTAAGCGTATAGTTGCTCACTTGTCTCCTTACCAATGCAGCCTCCTCCTCATCAGGGATTAATTTACTCAATGCAGCCATATATTTTCTGTGAACCTCTTGATCTTGGTGTGGTTTTCTCTTGCTTCCCCCCTGAGGTGCTGGTGTTGAAAGCCATGATGGATGATAGTATTTAGGTGTCAAAACATATGCTAATGCATGCAATGGAACATTTAGCATTTCCCATCGGTTTTCCATCTCTACACGAATATAATTGTACAAGGTGGTATCTCTAGGCTCAACAATGTCTTTAATATGCCTCAACATGCTATCCATTTGCTCATACACCTCCCCAATTACTGGTCGATCTGAATCTGCAAACTTGATCATGTAATAAATTGGTTTGGTGAATTGCAAAACATATTTAACCTGTGCCCAAAAGTAACTGTCAAGAACAGTGTCCTTGACTGCATTAGCACCATCTATGTCAGTGTTAATTTCATCCCATGATTCAGCACACACCAGATTAGTTAAAGCTTGTCTCACCTTCACTAGCCGCCTAAAGGTGAGGTAATAACTAGCAAATTTTGTCTTTGCAATTTTAAACAACTGCAACTTGGAGTAAGTTCCATAGAAGTAGTTTACCCTTGTATGCCCTGTGATGAATTTAATGAGTTGCTTCCCTGTCCTGTAAAGCTTAGTAATCCACCCACATTCTTTGTGCTTCACAATATCATGCATCAAAAGGTTCAATGTGTGAACTAGGAATCCAGACCAAAAGATGTGTGGATAAGTACGCTTAATAATTTTTCCTGCTGCCTTACAATTTGATGCATTATCTGTGATCACTTGAACCACATTATTCGGACCAACATCTTTGATTGATTTCAATAGGAGATCTACAATGTTTTGTGCAGATGCAGTGATGGAGGAGTCATGACATGTAATAAATACTGCACCACTAGAAGAAACACCAAGAACATTTATCAAATGTTGCTTTCTAATATTTGTCCATCCATCTGATACAATGGATACCCCAGAATCTACCCACTCATTTGTAAAACGTGTCAAAGCTCTTTGAAACTTAGTTTTTTCTCTTTCTAATAACATTGTTCTAGCTTTCTCATAGTTGGGGGCCTTGTATCCTTTTGGGGCTTCATTGTTGGCCTTTACCATTTCATGCCAATAGGGAGAGCGAAGCACATTGAATGGTACACCGCAAGCACAAAGAAAACCGACTATCTTTCCATCCACATCATCCCTCCCAGCAACATTAAGGAAATCCCCTATTGTTCTTCTACCTCTAGAGCTTGCAGAAGTACCATGAGGAGATGAGCAGCTACCAAATTTAGAGGTTTCAATTGATTCAGAATGAGTTTTTTGTTTCTTGTTTTTTTGTTGTGCAACCTCCTCTATTTGGATGTATTTTCTTCTTTCTTCAGTTGAAATGTTTGGGTAAATTTGTACCCCCATAGGACCCTTTTTTTCATCATTGTCCAACACCCCACAAAGATGCCTCCTCACACGGGTATATGAACCACAATATGGTTTTCCTCCATGAAAACCATGAGGGCACACAAATTTGTAATTTCCACCACCCTTTCCTCCATCAAGTTTGGTCACATAGTTCCACAAGGGTGTTAATGCAGCTTTCCCATTTAGTGTTTTAGTTTCCCCTTCAGGTTCATCCCCTTCCTCTTCAAACCCTTCCTCCTTATCATACATTGGGTCACTCATGTTGGGACCACTGTCCTCTTGTATTTCTTCTCTTCTATTCCTATTCCCCCTTGCCATCATTAAAACCAAGAGTGGAATGATACATAGAAGCCAAAAGAACACCATCTTGGAATATGGATATAGGTGGCGGACAACTGCAAGTAAAGGAGCAAGTAGAAACAATGGGAAAGAGTAGGAGAGGGAGGAGAAAAATACAAAAAAAATGTCAAAAAAATAAGGGAGTTTGGGGTTTGAACTTACCTCTTTAACTCTTGTAGATGAAGTCCTCCAAGCTCTTGCTCCAAGCTCCTCCTCCTTCTCCTAGCTCCTCCTCCACTCCTCCAAGCTCTTCTCTCTTCTCTTCTTCTCTCCTCTCTTATCTTCTCCAACTCTCATAAACTCAAAGTGAGCAAATGTGGAATGAATGGGGGCTTTATTCCCTTCATTCCTCACCTTAACCTCACCCTAACCCACCCCCTTTATGCCATGTCAATAAAAAAAAAAAACCAAATTCACCATGCGCACTTCCTTTTTCGGAAGTGTACAGGAAGTGCACGCTTCCCCTCTGAAGCGCCACACTTCGTACGCCCAAAGTGCCGTACGAAGCGCGCTTCGGAAAATTCCAGGAAGCGACAAAAAAATTCGGAAGCGCGCTTCCGCCAAAGCTTCCTAGATGCTTCCGCATGGGACGTGCTTCCGCCGAAGCTTCCTAGATGCTTCTGCATGGGACGCGCTTCCTGGCTTGGAACCCACTCGGGGGGGGGGGGCTTCGTGCAACATTGCTCCTCCCTTCCCCTTGGTGCTTGTCCCATCTTCTCTTGTGACATATTTCCACAAGGGTTGTTTCTCAATGTTGTCTTTAGGTACTTCTCTTCCCTCAACATTACTTGCAGCAGACTCTGATGATATTGGGGGAGGGGGGGCATCTCCAATGGAGACATTCTTCCCCTTCCTTTGCCCCTATCTGTTGCCTTTGATTGAGCCATGAATACTGTAAAAAAAATGAACAAAACGTGCACAAATTTGTAAAAAAAATTTATATACAAACTGCTGTAATAGAAATGCAAAAAAATAGAGCTGAGATGCACTTACTTGGTGCTTGAATCTCCTTGCCGAACGCCCCACACCCTTAGCTCCTTGCTCCAAACCCTTAGCTCCTTTCCCATAGCTCAAACTATGCAAAATTGAATGAGAAATAAGGTGAAAAAGAAAAGAAACAGCGCGCATTTTAATTCCGCAGAATGCATTTTAGGGGATTCGAATCCTAGAATCGAGACACGATGTGTCCGTGCGGGATTCATACGAATCCCATACGGACACATCGTGTCCCATTCTAGGATTCGAATTCCTAGTGAATCGTGTCCGATTCGCAGGATTTGGATTTGTAGGGGGTTTAGAACGAATCCGGTTACTTAGAAAATAACCTAACCAAATATATGTACATATTTGAGGTTTAACAATAGTTTAGGGTATTACTATTTATTTATTTTAGTTTTCAATGACATTCCTTGCTGCCATGTTTTACCAGGGTTGTAATTTCTGCAGAAAATGCAGAAATTAGCAACTGAAGCCCTTCAAGAAGTCACCAAAAAACACTGAAGCAGTTCTAGATCTTAGGTCTAGGGGTGGGGAGGCTAAAAGATTAAAGAACAATCATTTTAGACCACTTTGAAGCTTTATACCTGCACTAAAATCAAATTTCTAGGAAACTGAAAATTCAATTTGAGTTCTAGGGTCAAAACGCCTTGGGTATTCACCCATAAAAATATTTCAGCTAGTAGATAAAACTTTTGAAGGCTGAAATAACTTATTATAAGTTATAGATTTAATAATAAAATAATTAAAACAAATTTGAGCAAATACAGGGCAAAATAAATTAATTACTTTGATGTACGGAGTTTTGTAAAGTACCTTTTTGGTGAAAAGTTGCAATCAAAATTTATAACAACCTATACTTGCTAATTTGCACATAGAAAACTAGATATACCCACGTAAAATTGGAAAAATAAAGTTAAAAAAATCAGATATATCTATTCCCTTGATTTGGATCTAGATTATGCACTTTTTCTCCAAGGGTAGACTAGCTAGATAGATATGAAATTTCAACAAGCTAGTAAAATAAAACATAAATAAAAATTAAAGAGAGATTGTTTCAGATTTTTTTTTTATAAATATATGGTTGTGAAGTGAGGTTTTACCTTTGTTTTTTCTTACCACTCTAGTGGATTGCAATAACAACCTTCTTTTTGTCGGGTTTCCCTTGAGGACTAGTGGAGAGTGAAGAGTTGGGGGTGAAATTATCCCACTCAAACGAGTCTAGAATAACTTGTGATAAATCCGATCACACTAAGAGGATCTACTCCTTCAAGATACCCCAATTGCTACAGCAACAATACCACCAATATCCCACAAATATGGTTGAAGATTCCTCCTAGAGGGCTTGTTCAACACTTAGATTGTGTCTTCTTGATGGGATCTAAGAGTGATGAGAATCTTCCCTTCCATGTGATTGTTTGTCCCTCATGTTGAAAAGTGTAACTATGTTCAGTCTTCATAATGACATGTGTAATTGTGATTTTATGTAATTGATGAAAAGAAGAAAAATAAAATTATTATTGTAATGTTGTCTCAAGGGTTTCATGAGCAAAGTTTTTTTTTTTTTAGTGATGGCTCCCATTGTGAGCCTTTAGGATTTGTCATCTAGTCATAAAAGTCAATTTGAGTCAATGTCATGTATGAAGGACCCTTCTTGGTCATGTTACATTTTTGTATAAGTCATTTGCTATATAAGAAGGCCCTCCAAGACCAAGCCAAGTCACCTCCTTCATGTCGGCTTCAAGAAGAATAATAATATCTTCACAAAAGGACACGTTGGCTCATCTACATGTCAAGTTGACATATTATCATGGGAAACAACTATAAATTGGCCACTCGGCCTCATTTCAGAGCAAGGAATTTCGGTCAAGTTTTGAAGTTATTAAGTGGTGCGAAGGTTAGCAAAAGGGAGCCTTATAGTCAACAAAAAGAAGGGAAGGAAGAACAAAGTCCCTAGCATTTCTTTGGGTCTGTTTTAAGGGCTGAAATTATCCACATGTGCGAGGAATCTTTACAGTTCAAACTGTAGAAGAAGCCGAGAGGAATTGCAGTCCTCTTGGGTATTCGAGTTGGAAGAAGGTCAAGTCAGGAAGGAAGCCAAGTCAAGCTAGAAGGAGACCCTATCCAAAGGGAAGGATCAAGGCATAAGATAAAGTATTATGCATGAGCTAGGGTTTTGGAATTAGGATTGTAGACCTAATTCAAGGAGGCCGAAGATCTGAAGCAAAAGGAAGCCGAAGTTGAAGAGGATTCGAGAAGAAGGAAGGAGCATAAGGTTGACTAACGTTGACTAAGGATATCATCGAGGGAACTTGTGTCTTGGTCTTGGAGTGGCAAATAGGTCAAGGGTCTTGGTCTTGGTATTCGTCAATTGGAATCTCTATAAGAAGAAGAATTTGTTCAGGTTTTCCTCTCAAGTGTGAGAGGTTTAGGCCCTGGCTGATAGCCTACATTCTGTGTCTCTTGTCTTTTTATGGTTTATGCATTGGTAGCTGTTTGATGAAGAAGAACACTAATAACCTAAGTAAAAGAGGATCCTAATCTAAGATAGTAAAAAGCATTCACAAGCAACTATCTAACGAAGAGAAATCACTTAATCTTGGTGCCCCAGATTTCTCAACATGGTATCAAAGCTAAGGTGACGAAGCAGAAGGAAGGGCATCTTATCAAGGGATAGTCAAGGATCAAATCTCGAGGAAGGCATCAAAGCAAAGATCATCTTCAAGTCAAGATCTACAAAAGGGAGCATTATAACCATAGATTGAAGAAGGAGTCTATAAAGAAGTCTTGGGGTCATCATCAAGAAAAGAAGACCAAGTTGAAGAAATCTACGAATCAATGTAAGAGAAGTACTTCAAGATCAAGATCATATCATCATCGATCAAAGAAGCATTCCTGGGATCCGCTCTCAATCAGTTTGAAACTTTGAAGTTAAAGTGTCTTGAAGACCGTTCATCCAAAGGGAGCTAGATCAAAAGGCTTTGTCATCAAGATTCTAAGGCGATCTCTCTCTCGTTGAAGCAAGGTCCTTACCATTGAAGACATCACCATCAAAGGATCCAAAGAGATCTCACTCTCTATGAGATCAAGGATCATTCTTGAAGAAAACTACCTTTCTCAAGCAAAAGTTTTCTATTCTCTATATTGTGAAAATTTTTGAATCTAACAAATCAGAAATCAGACTGCAGTAAATTGATTTGCATTACCTACTTTTGTTCTTCATTTTAACAAGTTATTTTTAGAATTATTCAGAAAATATTAATGCAAATACACTGCAACTTACACCAATATACCGATCAAGTACTGAAAAATAAATGAGACAACCACAAAGGGCACACTTATTTTTGGACTAAATGTCCCTGGAAAAACCCAATGTGGGAAAACCAATGCAACTATATGAGGGTTTTATTATTATGCAAATTTTTGAATACAACTAGGGTGCCAAATCCGACTCACCCAATACAGAATAAACCCTGCAGAAGTACCTTTATCCGGAGACAAATATTTTGGCGAATCCAGCAACTGGATGAACAAACCCCAGGTGACTGCGTTGCCCCCAGTGATGTGCAGTGATGGCTGCTCCCAACTCTACTCTAGGACTGCATCACCCTCCCTGTGAGCCTTCCCAGCTCAGAAATCGATCTATTGAATTGATGCCCAATCTGCCTCACAGAAACCCTAGCGCTGCCTCTATGTAATTGCATCAACCCTCCAGCCTCTGCGTCACCCTCTTGGAGTTGCGCTGTCTCTCCTTGGTGCTGTGCTGCCTCTCTGTTATGTATTCTCGGTCTTGGACGAAAGTCCTGCTGCCGAATTGCCCCACTCTACACTAGAAGCTTACTCCGAAATTCTCAGCAAACCACACCCCATAATTTCGATCTAGCTCAAGTGCTGCTCTGTGTGTCTGTATTCTCCAACTGACCCCAAACCTTCCTCTATACTTTTCCTGTTGAGAAATCAACAACTGCGATCTAGTCTCTAATCAACTGCTAAGATTAAATTAGACTTGATCCTCGTGACTTAGAAGCTTTTCACCCATGTTTACATTAATTCAATTTAATTATTTTAATTTTCTAAGTTTTAACTTAGGCACCATTTAAAATAATTAATTATGTGAATAACATGCACTCTAGGTGGAATTTCTCCAAATTAGAGCTGAGCACATCCGATGCTTTTATGTGTTCAAGACTCCCTCTTAGCGAAATGTGCTCTAGCAGCTAGAGCCATCCGAAGTATCACACTGATCCACAACATCGGTCTTGCGAGGAATGATGCTCAGCTGCTATTTCATCCAGTGCGAAGCTGATCTCAGTCTGCCACAACTTCATCCTCTGCACTGCTGATGCTCAGTCTGCTACCCTTCATCCACTGCGCTGCTGCAATCTATACTGCTACCCATGACACTGCCACTGTCATTGCTGCATCTGTACTGTAGCTCCCTCTCAATTTGCTGCATCATGCTGCCCATAGCACTGCCACTGCTAACTGCTGCACTGCAACTCAGTTGCTGAGAAGTAAGCAATTGAAAAGCACCCAAAAGCTGACATGCTGGTTATTCTGGATGCCCCTTGATGCTGAAGCTACCTTTGTTGCTAATTTGTGCTGCCCCTCTGATGCTACTGCGCTATTATTGTATCTGCTCTATGCCTTCTGCACTGCTGCAACACTCCACTGCGCTGCTTCAAACTTTGGTGCTCTAGCTCTGCCACTGTTGCTTCATCATCCCTTGCACCAACTTACTCCCGTCATTTTTCTACTATCATTAAGGGCTCTCGTAGCCGTATGTGATCCAAGAGTTTGGGCACCTCAAGGATCCTGCCCTTTACTTCACTGTGGCTCCAACTACAGTTCTATATCGCCCCACTTCTTTTTTAGAGGTGCATGAGTGCTCTAGTCTGTCTTCAAGGATGTCTTGCTGCAATGTTTCCTTTGATTTGATACTTCTTCTCTTGAATTCTTGCTTGATGTTGTACTTGAATATTCTTCTACCTGCATGAAAATTTTTCTCGGCGAAACCAATCCCAAAGCAAAACAAAATACCCTTCAACTTACCTCTACCTGCAAAACACATTTAAGTGCATAATAATGAATAAATACAAATAAAATTACAATGCGTACCTGAAATGTTCTTGTCACTTTTGTTGTTGAATTGTTGCAGCAGTAGACAAAGACTCCCACTCTTGATATTGGCCTGGATTCGATGCAAGACTATATCCAAAACTGACCTAAAGATATATACAATAGAAACTGATGACAACCCTAGACTTGTGGTGAACCAAGCTCTAAGTACAACAACAACGACCATTCTATCAACTATGACAAGACAAGTAACATGAACTTACAACATCATATAGATTTAGCAGACTTGGTGTAGCATCAAATGTGTAGTATCAAGAATAGGACATCCGAAATGTGGTATCAAAACTAACTGTGACATATAGAGACATAGAGATATAACCAAGACCCTGTATATACTTACGTTGTCCTGCAAAAACATATGTCAGAGATGATACTCAAAATTCAAATGTAAACACTTAATCATACATACCTTGCTATAGGAAACTTACCCATGACTGTTGATGTGTGGTCCTTACTGCAGTGATCCTTGAATGCATGCTTTTTCTTGCCTTCTAGGAGCTCGATATTGAATCTGTTGTATCTATGTAATTTTGGATCTCTAGGGTCTGAAATTTCGTCTTGTGGTAGCCCTCTAAGTCCTCTTTGCAACCCCACAGGTCTGATCAAGATTGGATTCTTCAAGAAAGAGTTATGCCCAATCTCCCACAATGACCTGATTATAGCCTGGTTTAGTAGAGCGAACTTGTACGAAGTGCCACGTGTCACTATTGCGACCTTCGGCCTTGAAAATGCTACTCAACAAACTACAGCCTGTTCTCTTTCTGTGACTATTTACGAAATTTGAATCCAATGCTCAGATAATGTTATGACGATTTTCCCAACGTCACTTGTTTGACATGGAATTCGGGAGCCTACAAAAACCCTAACTTCCTCAGATCATATCTCCGAAAATATAGCAAACCAAGATCTGAAATTCGGTCATGAGGTTCATCAAGATTTCGGCTCAAATGGGTTTTAATTTCAGCTTTTGAAGCTTCACAGAAAAAATTTATAGCGAAAATGCCACAATGACTTGTTTCAAGCTACGAAATCCCTACAAGAGGAGGATATAAGGGTCATTATTTATATGGATGTCTTGAGTTGAGAGGGTCCTCAACAAGTGAACGTTGGAGGGATTTTAGGAGAAAAAAATAACTATTAATTATTGACTACTCAATGACCACAACCAATTATGAGTGCCATGCTACAACCCCATAGGATTTTAGCCCATTAAGTGGGGTTACTAAGTTCAAACATGAATATCTCTCAAACCGTGAAAAATTACTTGTCGTGCCATATATCAATGGAAAAATCTCGACGAGTAGAATCCATATAGAACATCCTTGAATCAGAATGGAGTAAGTTGTCAAGTCAAAATTCCCATGCAAGATCGGGGTAGCTGCTGGTGCTACTTGGGTTGACATCAATGACAACCATTGATCAACAGGGTAAACATCTGGCATTCGATGCTCTTTGAGGATGAGTTAAGGCATTAAAGACAAGAGTAGTCATAGAGGATCAATATTCTTTGAGGATTGGGAATCAAAGATAGGAATAGTCCTGGTGGAACACATCTTGAGAACCCAGGTGGGGTATGTTCTGAGAGAGGCAATGACGAGGGTGTCTATACATCATTGGTCTTGCCAACATTGTGCTTAGATATCATGGAGAGATAGAGCTGTTAGTCAAGGCCTTGCTATGTGACAATGCTGGTTGATATGCTGCTATACAGATGGGTTACCAATCCGACTCTTCTTATGAGAAATTCTTCAGATTGAGAATGACCAAGTAACATTATGAATACGTTCCTAGTTAAGAGGGAGTGTTGAAAAGTGTAACTAGGTTCGGTCTTCATAATGACATGTGTAATTGTGATTTTATGTAATTGATGAAAAGAAGAAAAATAAAATTATTATTGTAATGCTTGTCTCATGGGTTTCATGAGCAAGGAATTTTATTTTTAGTGATGGCTCCCATTGTGAGCCTTTAGGATTTGTCATCTAGTCATAAAAGTCAATTTGAGTCTATGTCATGTATGAAGGAACCTTCTTGGGCATGTTACATTTTTGTGTAAGTCATTTGATATATAAGAAGGCCCTCCAAGACCAAGCCAAGTCACCTCCTTCATGTCAGCTTCAAGACGAATAATAATATCTTCACCAAAGGACATGTCGGCTCATCTACATGTCAACTCGGCCTCATTTCAGAGCAAGAAATTTTAGTCAAGGTTTGAAGTTAGTAAGTGGCACAAAGGTCAGTGAAAGGGAGCCTTATAGTCAGCGAAAAGAAGGGAAGGAAGATTGAAGTCCCTAACATTGTTTTGGGTCTGTTTTAAGGGCTGAAATTATCCACACATGCGAGGAATCTTTACTTTTCAAACTACAAAAGAGGCCAAGAGGGATTGTAGTCCTCTTGGGTAGCCGAGTTGGGAGAAGGTCAAGTCAAGAAGGAAGCGGAGTCAAGCTAGAAGGAGACCCTATCTAAAGGGAAGGATATCAAGGCATAATATAAGGTCTTATGCATGAGCTAGGGTTTTTGAATTAGGATTGTAAACCTAATTCAAGGAGGATAAAGCTTCGACACAGAAGGAAGCCAAAGTTGAAGAGGATCTGAGAAGGAAGGAGTAGAAGGTTGACTAAGGTTGACTAAGGATCTTGTCAAGGGAACATGTGTCTTGGTCTTGGTATTCATCAATTGGAATCTCTTTAAGAAGAAGAATTTGTTCGGGTTTTCCTCTCAATTGTGAGAGGTTTTGGCCCTGGTTGATAGCCTAAATTCCTTGTCTCTTGTCTCTTTATGGTTTATGCATTGGTGGCTGTTTGATGAAAAAGAACGCTAATAACCTAAGTATAAGAAGATCCTAATCTAAGAAAGTAAAAAACATTCACAAGCAGTTATCTAACGAAGAGAAATCACTTAATCTTGATGCCCTAGATTTCTCAACACCTCAATTGATCACTATAACAACATTTTGATAACTAGACTATACTTGTAAGCTAGTCTATTAAGCATAAATAATAGGCTAAAGCTAAGAAAATAAAGCTTGGAAAATAAAGAGAGAGTATTTTGCAAAATGGTTTCTTATTGCATAACATAAATTGATCTCACAACTGTTGAAAATTGGCAGCTAAGGGATGCTTTTCCTTGAATAAAATTTCATTTTTTGACTATTCTAGAGTGATTTTCTAAAAATAAAAAGCCATGTCTATCATTGCAACCACGACTTTCCAAAATTAGTAAGTCACCTTGTTTCAATTGGTAATCATATATATATGATGGAAAATCACTTAACTTATCCTTAATCAATCTCAATAGTTTAATTTTTAATTTAATCATCATATATATATATGTTTATTATTATCCTTGTGATATTATAATATTATTAAAATGAAATTCCATGTCACCTCTCTTAATTGGCACTCAATCATGCCACTTTACATCTCTCTCTCCTTGGCGGCAAATCAAACTCTCTCATTCAATGATACATTACCCTCTCCCCCTCTCTCTCTTTAATGCTCTTATGCACCTCGTACACTCTTTTACACACTTTAATGAGTCATCTTAAAAAATGCTTTTTACACCTCTTTAATGCATATGTTACACTTCTCCTTAATGGCTTGAATTAGTAAGGCATGCGTGCTCCCTCTTGATGACATGAGTTACTAAAGCAAGCATACCTCCTTTATGGAATAAGTTACACTCCTATTTTGTCATATGTAACTCTTCCTCAAGGTGTGGGAGTTACTCCCTCATGAATATGACCTCCTTGCTCTTCCTGTATATTTGTGCCTCTCATCCTCTCTATTACTCTTTTGTGCATCGTGAAAGGAGAGTATGAACTTGAGAAAGAGAGTTAGAGAGTCTAGAGAAGAATTCTGTGTGTGAGAGAAAGAGAGAGAAAATCTTGAAGAGTAAGAGCAGGCCTTAGTGAGCCAAAGTAATTCAGTGTTTTCATTACGCACTGCTATCAAAGATTTTCTTTAGATTTGGGTAACTTCTTCTTTCTCTCATTGTATTATGTATCTCTGTTGAACAACTGATTTCTAATAGAAGAAGAATCTGGTTGGGATTTCCCCTTGTGGGTTTTTCCCTGGTCATTGGACCTAAATTCTCTATGTCTACTTGTGTTCTTGGCTGTCTTCTATTTTGCATATGGTTTACATGGTGTATGTTCTATCTACAATTTCTTAATTAATATTGCAAAAGAAAGAAGTTTTGGAATAAGTAATTGTTGCAACATAGAACATCAAAATTTCAACAACAACAACAATAACAACAATTATTAGAGGGGAGGCTAGCGTTTCATAAAGTTTTTTCTAATGGCTAAGTAATGGCTAGTTTGACTCCCTTTAGAAAATAATATTTAGTAGTCACCCACGTGTTGGAGACTTAATAACTTTTTTAATAAGAAATATTACGTTAAATTCACGACTTTTCCCACTAAGTGGTTGAATAAGAATTGATTCTCATAAAACCCAAGGAAGCTCAATGTTCCACTTGCAAAGGACCTGGAAATCAATAGAATATTACAATGAAGAATAATAGCCTTTAGTGCTCCAATGTTCCACTAGATGACCTCTAACAACTATCTCACCCTTTGACTTGACTTTTCCATGCATAGTAACTTAAACTTGACCACCTTTTTCTAGATCTCTAATGCGTAGTTGAATTTGTAAAATTTACCACTTGGGTTTGCTGTAACTCGACTTGATTTCATTTGAGTCTTGTGTCGTTTGACCAAATTTTGCCTTGCGTTGCCGCATCATCACTACCTGCCACGACATCATGCCCTGTGCTGGATCTCTAATGTCTTTAAGAACTCAGAGAAATCAAGACATGAGTTTTTTTCCTCTCATTTTGTAGAGCAATTTTGACATGTTACATGTCAAATTATATCAAGATTTGCCCCTGTTATGCCACCTAGAAAATTGTCCTACCATGTAATCACACCCAAGTGGATGATCTCTAAGACCTTGAGTAATAAATTTTTCTGAGGCTTGGGGTTTTGTTCCTCTCAGTGAGTAGATAAGTTTTGATGAAATGCACGTGAAAATATGCCCAATGATCCCCCTGTTTTTGCCCTTGGAGAACCTGTAACACTTGTTGTTGATCAACTTTCTCTTGTAATAATTTGAGAATGTCTCATCCAAATGGAAAAATTCCACGTGGCATGTGATCCTCTCACTGAAACCTGCAGTTTGGGACCTGTT
The DNA here is from genome assembly GCA_031772625.1 of Pinus tabuliformis. Taxonomy (NCBI): domain Eukaryota; kingdom Viridiplantae; phylum Streptophyta; class Pinopsida; order Pinales; family Pinaceae; genus Pinus; species Pinus tabuliformis. The sequence continues at coordinate 744,110,841 of CM062816.1, read as the reverse complement.
ACCCACCACTTTGTGGGTGATATCCCTAGGAGAAATTTTTCTCAGTGATGAGCCTCAGCCGACAGCCAACAACCCCTTGATGCCTTCTACTAGCTCGTGTGTCATTTCTCTGCCACCTGAGCCAACCATGTGGTCCCTCACCCACCTGTATTGATCGTATGTCTGAAGGTGGGCCTCCTGAATCTAAAGGTATGTCCTGTCATTTGGTAATTGAGTATTGGGTTTACTTATCATGGATACTTATGGGTGTGGATTAATGGGGATTTGGCGGAAAGAGTGGGCTTAGTTTGTGCTCTTATCTCCTTGATCTCTTTTGGTTGTCACCCTTGGATCTTAGTCTTGTGGGATCTCCTTTATTGACAATTTGGTTCTAGGATGGTACTATTTGCGAAACCCCAACCTTGGGTGTGTGGTCCCGTTCCTTTACCTGCACATATTACTCCCTTTCTTCTCATTGTATCCCCATTCATCATTTCTCCCACCTAAATCCACATTCCCATTGTAGGTCCACATAGGGCTAACCTACCTATCCCCTTGCCCCCCCTTGGGCCAAGCCTATAATGATGCCCCAGAGGTTGAAGCAATTAGAAGAAAAAGTGAAAAGCATGATTGGCCATAGTTAACATGAAATTGTACCACAAAATGCAAAAGATGGCCAGGACAAAAATAATTAGCACATGGGCAAAAGCCATTACATGAGCTCTACCACAATCCATGGCCATCACCCTGGTTCCATGGGCTCTAGATGAGCCTCCTTTATCATTCAGGAACCCATGATTGTCCCAACCTCTGAAGGGCAATGAATCGTCCTACCTTAAAGGGGGTAACCATTGCTATGTCTTACACATCATGCTCTTGTCCTTTGAGCCCCAAGCAGTTAATTAAAGAAAATTTATAAAAGGCAAAAGACATATAAAGAGGGGTGAAAAAAAATCAAGGTCAGGGCAACTCATGTATCACGATTGCTTCCTCCTATACATTACATACCCAGGTGTGGGCTTCCCCTTATCTAGTTACCCTTATGCCCCACTATGTGGCCAAAGGGCAGCGTCTCTCATTCCCTATTCCGTCTCACTTATTTGTCACTTGCCACCCCCATTAGAGGGATGTACCTCGGACATGCTATCCCCTTTAAGGGTTGAAACCACATAATAAGGTAATTGGCTAACCCCCTTTGGAGCTTGGAGACACTAGCATATGCCAAAGCCCACTACAGAAAGGCATGCCATTATGAAGTGCCCACTTTGTTATCCATGATTTGTAAGCTCTTTTACCCGATTATTTTAATGACTGGTTGTATTGGAAGCCTAGGGGATGCATTGGATCTTATGCAGGAATACAGGTGGTTTCTATTTGGGTTTGGTCTCCCTATATGGGATCCTAACCCGTAGAGGTCTACATTGGCACATGTAGGGTGTGCATAGAGAGCCATGGGCCTCCATAGCAATAGACAACACTCCACGGATCTTCATGGATGCTCAAAAACTACTAGCGATCCACTTTTGGGGTGATGGTGATATGCTTGGTACACTATGCCCAGTAGGCCTCCACAAGAGCCCCACACTCTTGGCAGGTGCCCCAACACTTGTACAATGTCATGGCAACATTCATTACACCACTTGGAACCTTGCAGAGGACTTACAAGCATCTTTGGCTCATCTAGAGACCCATTGGGGTCATCTATGTGCGCTCATACCCATTGGGAGCACCACAGGTCTACTACTTGGAGAACAAGGGGCCACCCCATTTTCCATTATATTCCGAAGAATTTATTCCTCAATATGCCACTTCAGGATGTTATTGATCCTTTGGAGTGCCCTACAACATGCACATATTATTATCTGGCCCCTTATGAGGCTTATTTTTACATTTGTGAGCTAGTTTGGTGGGCTTGTCACCAATAGGGGTTTTATTTGCACATTATTTTATCATTAGGGGCTAATGTAGGCCCATAGGCTAATTCAAAATCCTTAGCAGGCTATATATTGATGTTAGATACATTCATTTGTATCATCTCTTGACTTGGGATCTCTCTAGTCTTTAGAGAACTTCACATTTTTTCATTGCAGGATATTTTTGGAAATGGATGAATTTTGACGTATGGATTTGGGCTATTTATCTTGTCTTGGAGCTTTGTCTTGTGAACAAAATGCTGGTTGGATATAGTCTATAACATTGTAAGTGAAATTTTGATGTTATTATTCTTGTTGCTGCATACTGCTAAAATTAGGGCTAGTTGCTGCATAATTGAAATGTGGAATTGAGCATGTTTTAGCTAATTTAATGTATGGGCCAATGTTATATGAATGAAATGTCCTAGAGATTGTTTGTCTCGATAAGCTTGCATTGTTTGCTTTCAAATATAAATGCTTGAAGGTCGCTTTTGTTTTCTCTCTCTCAACATTCGACGAAGTTGACTTTCTATGCCTCCTTGATCAAGAAACCAAGTTCTTACTCATTACCATCCTTGAATCCATATCCCCAAGTGAATTAGGCACTGGTCCATTAAAAAGGGTGATCATTCTAACTCTCTTTTTTACCATTTCCCCCTTTTACCCCAGGTCTAGCCCCATTAGGTCACCCAGGGCATCAATTTACGAAGAATTGACCCAAGGAAAAAATTCGATCTCCTATAGGCTACTGCGCTGATGGGTCCCCTCCCTCTCCTCTAAATTTGAGGCAATTCTGATGGTGGAATCTCCGAGAATCCCAAGCCTTAGCTCTATGATTGAATTTTGCCTAAGCATCCCTAGGGCTAGACCTCAATAGGATCAATTCAACCTTTTGAAGTAAATAATCTTGTTTGGTTGTTTCCCATGACCTTGTCCATGATAGGAACATCATTGGTTGCTGCATTCCATTTTCGAACTTGGGTTGGGTCCACTTGGCCCCATGTGGTCCCACTTCTCAATAAAGATTATTTGTCAAAGACCATTTGCGAATCCAAGTTTTCTTGGATTATAGGGATTAAGAACCTTGTTTATAGGCCTATCTTTTCTCCCTTAACCCTCCAATCCTCACCCCTTACCCCTGGCGGACCAAGTCCCTTGCTTAAAGAGCAAGCAAGCTCCATTCTTCACTCCATCCTTGGGAAAGGGTTTTCAAGGTCACTTCTCAACTATCCATTGACATATACTTTACAAAGCGATCCCAACACTATCGGGACTCGTCCCATCGGTAAAAGTCTGTAAAGCGCAGGGAGGCTTAGCTGTGGTGACAGTGGGCTAAGCCTCCACAGTTGCCCTTGACCTAGCAATTGCCCTCTTAGGAACCCCTTTTAGGTCCCCTGCGGGTTTGAGTGGTAACATTTCTGGCGCCGTTGCCGGGGAAACGAAGTGTGTGTTTTGTTTCCCATTCGATATATTGACATATCATTATTAGTGTCTCCACTGGGAGAACGAAGCCCCAGTTCTTCATTGAGCATTAAAGTTAATGCTTGTAGGGTGAAGCAAGCATCTATCAAGGCACCTTAATTCACCCTGGCAACTCCATTATAATCTTAATGTGCAACATCATAGGAGATGGGGATTTCTCTTGATCCTATATTTGAAAAGCTCAATAACTAAGAGATTCAAGAGCTACAAAGGAAAGTGGTGGAATATGCAGAATCCATTCAAGATATGTTGGAGAGCTTGGATATGGAATTCATGCTCAGGTTTTATAGGTCACAAAAATTACAACTTGACATGATAAGGCGTGCTTATGAAGAGGATCCTAGTCGTCTTCGTGACCTTGCTCACATAAACTTTGTTGTGAATATTCCGGACAACCTCATCAATAACAATGGGAATACTTCCTCGAAGGATGACAAAGAGTTGGATCTTGCAAGCTTCCAAATCATGCAAGAAAGAATGGATGAATATAGTAGGTCATGCAGGGAGATAGTAAGGGAACATAATTCTAATGAAGTTTTCTCTTGCTTATATGATGAAGAAGTGAAGCTTCATAAGACGAAATGTGAATATAAAGAGAACCCTACTAATTCTTTCCTCCTAGAAGTATACTAGAAGAAAGGCCCCACTTGTCAATTGACCAAGATGAAGATGACCTCAAGGACCTTGGTGATTTGCAGGGAGATGAATCCTCGTGGGGATTACAAGACGGACATGATGATTTCGAGGACACCTGCATTGGGAAGGATGAATTTATTGAGACCAACCCTACCTTTCTGAAGGATATTACTACCGATGAATCCTCTTTTTCTCACCTTTCATTCCCGTCTCATCACAACCATGTGACATCCTCAAAACATGATATTACAAGTAGTGATTGTGATGAGCTCGAATGTAATCATTCATTCCTCCATTTTGTACCTAGAAGGGGAGCCTGGACCTCTAGAATGACCAATTTTCTTTCTCCTAGGACCTCCTTCTACCTCGAATGGAGATCATATTTTCCTACCTCTCGCCCGCTTCATCCGCCATGTGACTATGTCCAGGGGATTGCAAGACGGACATGATGATTTTGAGGACACCTGCGTTGGGAAGGATGAATTTATTGAGACCAACCCTACCTTTCTGAAGGATATTACTCTCGATGAATCCTCTTTTTCTCACCCTTCGTTCCTGTCTCATCACAACCATGTGACATCCTCAAAACATGATATTACAAGTAGTGATTGTGATGAGGAGTTCTCGAATGTAATCATTCATTCCTCCATTTTGTACCTAGAAGGGGAGCCTGGACCTCTAGAATGACCAATTTTCTTTCTCCTAGGACCTCCTTCTACCTCGAATGGAGATCATATTTTCCTGCCTCCCGCCCGCTTCATCTGCGATGTGACTATGTCCACATTCAAGGAGATGACCCCAATAGCTCCTTGAAAAATGACATTGAAGATTATTTCCACATTGAAAGGGAGAAATAGGAAATCGTTTGTCCTCAATTTGATTGTGCTCCCATTTATGACACCGACAAGGAGGACGAGGATGAGATTGCTCTTCCCTTTCCCTCAAGCGCTATTTATGATGACATACCCATTGATACCCTTGGGAAGGAGAATTATTATTTTCCCTTGCATAAAGAAGGACAACCTTTGATGGAAGTGATTGACTCTCCTTTTAATGAAAGCCTAATCTTTGACTCTCCTTTTGATGAAGGCCCAAAATTTAATATTTATAATGAGGAAAGCAACGAGGCTCTTACCAACCCACCTTATGATTATGTATTCAAATCACTTGAGCCTTTAGTTTGTGGGGAAAGAAAGCCCGTTGAATATGACACTTCACCCTCCCCTTTCCCTTTTCCTCTTGTTCATCATCTTGAGTCTTCCTCAAGGACGTCCCTCATCCCTTTTGGTATCATCTCGAGTGACCATGCTCTTTTTCCCTTTTTTGAATATGGTGTCAAGAAGGAACCCTTCATTGAGTATACCTTATCCCCTTTGACCCATCCTCAGGATTATAATCACTTCGTGTCCTCCCCTCCCTGTTGTGACATCATATTAAGAGACCTATTTGTTGCATTCCTTCTTTCTCTCACCCTTCGTTCCCCTCTCATCAGAACCATGTGACATCCTCAAAGCATGATATTACAAGCATTGATTGTGATGAGGAGTTCTCGAAATTAATAATTCATTCCTCCATTTTGTACCTAGAAGGGGAGCTTGGACCTCTAGAATGACCAGTTTTCTTTCTCCTAGGACCTCCTTCTACCTCGAATGGTGATCATATTTTCCTTCCTCCCACCCGCTTCATCCGCCATGTGACTGTGTCCACATTCAAGGAGATGACACCATTAGCTCCTTGAAAAATGACATTGAAGATTATTTCCACATTGAAAGGGAGAAATGGGAAATTTTTGGTCCTCAATTTGATTGTGCTCCCATTTATGACATCGACAAGGAGGATGAGGATGAGATTGCTCTTCCCTTTCCCTCAAGCGCTATTTATGATGACATACCCATTGATACCCTTGGGAAGGAGAATTGTTATTTTCCCTCACATAAAGAAGGACAACCTTTGATGGAAGTGATTGACTCTCCTTTTAATGAAAGCCCAATCTTTGACTCTCCTTTTGTTGAAGGCCCAATCTTTAATATTTATAATGAGGAAAGCAACAAGGCTCTTACCAACCCACCTTATGATTATGTATTCAAATCACTTGAGCCTTTAGGTTATAGGGAAATAAAGCCCGTTGAATATGACACTTCACCCTCCCCTTTGACTTTCCTCTTGTTCATTATCTTGAGTCTTCCTCATGTACGTCCCTCATCCCTTTTGGTATCATCTCGAGTGACCATGCTCTTTTTCCCTTTTCTGAATATGGTGTCAAGGAGGAACCCTTCATTGAGTATACCTTATCCCCTTCGACCCATCCTCAGCATTATGATCACTTCGTGTCCTCCCCTCCTTGCTGTGACCATCACATTAAGAGACCTATTTGGTGCATTCCTTCTTTCTCTCACCCTTCGTTCCCCTCTCATCACAACCATATGACATCCTCAAAGCATGATATTACAAGCAGTGATTGTGATGAGGAGTTCTCGAAAGTAATAATTCATTCCTCCATTTTGTACCTAGAAGGGGAGCTTGGACCTCTAAAATGACCAATTTTCTTTCTCCTAGGACCTCCTTCTACCTCGAATGGTGATCATATTTTCGTGCCTCCCACCCGCTTCATCTGCCATGTGACTATGTCCGCATTCAATTTGGGGGTTGCTACATGAATAATCATACTGGCAGACATATGTATATTGATGTGATGATATGTTTGTTGCACTGGCTTTATGATTACTCTTAGTATTAACATTACTATATGCATGTTATGGTAGGATGCGTTGCATGATGATTTTTGGATTAGAACATACCACATATGATGTTTCTAATGATAGATTAGATTAGATTATTTATATATATATATATTGCATATTTATTGGTTTATGGGCTAACATTAAGTATGGGTGATCATCAGACACCGTGAAAAACATGCTGCCCCGTGTCTTTGATCTTTGACATGTGCAGATAACAGGTCTATTGTGGTCAAGAAATTGTTGGAGTTCTCGTGACCTACCGTTCGAGCAACCTCGTCCACTTCTTCGAGAGATCACATCCTAGTTGGAGCCATATGTTACCCACCACTTTGTGGGTGATATCCCCAGGAGAAATTTTTCTCCATGATGAGCCTCAGCTGACAGCCAACAACCCCTTGATGCCTTCTACTAGCTCGTTGTGCCATTTCTCTGCCACCTGAGCTAGCCATGTGGTCCTTCACCCACCTGTATTGATCGTATGTTTGAAGGTGGGCCTCCCAAATCTAAAGGTATGTCTTGTCATTTGGTAATTGAGTATTGGGTTTACTTATCATGGATACTTCTGGGTGTGGATTAATGGGGGGATTTGGGGGAAAGAGTGGGCTTAGTTTGTGCTCTTGTCCCCTTGATCTCTTTTGGTTGTCACCCTTAGATCTTAGTCCTGTGGGATCTCCTTTATTGACCATTTGGTTCTAGGGTGGTACTACTTGTGAAACCTCAACCTTGGGTGCGTGGTCCTGCTCCTTTACTCACACATATTACTCCCTTTCCACTCACTATACCCCCATTCATCATTTCTCCCACTTGGGTCCACATTTCCATTCTGGGTCCACATAGGGCTAGCCTCCCTATCCTCTTGCCCCCACCTTGGGTCAGGCCTAGAATGATGCCCCAGAGGTTGAAGCAAGTAAAAGAAAAAGTGAAAATCATGATTGGCCACAATTAACAGGAAATTGTACCACAAAATGCAAAAGATGGTCGAGACAAAATTAATTAGCACGTGGGCAAAAGCCATTACATGAGCTCTACCACAATCCATGGGCATCACCTTGGTTCCATGGGCCCTAGATGAGCCTGCTTTATCATTCAGGAACCCATGTTTGTCCCAACCCCTGAAGGGCAATGAATTGTCCTACCTTAAAGGGGGTAACCACTGCTATATCTTACACATCATGCTCTTGTCCTTTGAGCTCCGAGCAATATATTAAAGAAAATTCGTAAAAGGAAAAAAGCATATAAAGAAGGGTGAAAAAAATCAAGGCCGAGGCACCTCATGTACCACGATTGCTTCCTCCTATACATTACATACCCAGGTGTGGGCTTCCCCTTATCTAGCTACCCTTATGTCCCACTATGTGGCCCAGGGTTGCCCCTCTCATTCCCTATTCCATCTCACTTGTTTGTCACCTGCCACCCCCATTAGAGAGATGTACCTTGGACATATTTGTCCCTTTAAGGGTTGAAAGTTGAAACCACCTAATAAGGTACTTGGCTAACCCCTTTTGGAGCTTGAAGATACTAGCACATGCCAAAGCCCACTATGGAAGGGCATGTTATTATGAAGTACCCACTTTTTTATCCATGATTTGTAAGCTATTTTACTCAATTATTTTAATGACTGGTTGTACTGGAAGACGAGGGGACGCATTGGATCTTATGCAGGATTACATGTGGTTTCCATTTGGGTTTGGTATCCGTATATGGGATCCTAACCCACAGAGGTCTACATTGGCACATGTAGGGTGTGCATAGAGAGCCATGGGCCTCCACAACAATAGACAATACTCCACGGATCTTCATGGATGCTCGGAGACTACTAGTGATCCACTTTTGGGGTGATGGTGATATGCTTGGTACACTATGCCCAACATGCCCCCACAAGAGCCCCACACTCTTGGCAGGTGTCCCAACACTTGTACGATGACATGGCAACATTCATTCCATCACTTGGACCCTTGTAGAGGATTTACAGGCATCTCCAATTCATTTAGAGACCCATTGGGGTCATCTATGTGCCATCATACCCACTAGGAGCACCACAGGTCTACTACTTGGAGAACAAGGGGTCACCCCCTTGTCCATCATATTTCGAGGAATTTATTCCTCAATATGGCACTTCAAGATGTTATTGAGCCTTTGGAGGGCCCTACGACATGCACATATTATTATCTAACACCTTGTGAAGCTTATTTTTACATTTGTGAGCTAGTTTGGTGGGCTTGTCACTAATAGGGGTTTTGTTTGCACATTATTTTATCATTAGCGGCTAATGTACGCCCATAGGCTAATTCAAATTTCTTAGGAGGCTATATATTGATGTTAGATACATTCATTTGTATCATCACTTGACTTGGGATCTCTCTAGACTTTAGAGAACTTAATATTTTCATTGGAGGATATTTTTGGAGATGGTTGAATTTTGACGTATGGATTTGGGTTATTTAACTTGTCTTGGAGCTTTGTCTTGTGAACGAAATGCTGGTTGGATATACTCTATAACATTGTAAGTGAATTTTTGATGTTATTATTCTTGTTGCTGCATACTGCTAAAATTAGGGCTAGCTGTTGCATAATTGAAATGTGGAATTGAGCATGTTTTAGCTAATTTAATGTATGGGCTAATGTTATATGAATGAAATGTCCTAGAGATTGTTTGTCTCGATAAGCTTGCATCGTTTGCTTTAAAGGATAAATGCTTGAAGGCAACTTTTGTTTTCTCTCTCTCAACATTGGACGAAGTTGACTTTCTGGGTCTCCTTGATCAAGAAACCAAGTTCTTACTCATCACCATCCTTGACTCCATATCCCCAAGTGAACTAGGCACTGGTCCCTTAAAAAGGGTGATCATTCTAACCCTCTTTTTACCATTTTACCCTTTTTCCCCAAGTCTAGCTCCATTAGGTCACCTAGGGCATCAATTTCGCGAGAATTGACCCAAGCAAAAAATTCAATCTCCTATAGGCTATTGCGCTGGTGTGTCCCTTCCCTCTCCTCCAAATTTTAGGCAATTTTGACGGTGGAATCTCTGGGAATCCCTAGCCCTAGCTCTAGGATCGAATTTTGCCTAGGCATCCCTAGGGCTAGACCTCAATAGGATCACTTCAACCTTTTGATGTAAATATTCTTGTTTGTTCCTCCCCCCCCCCCCCTGTCCAGGATAGGAACATCATTGGTTGCTTCATTCCATCTTCGAACCTAGGCTGGGCCCATTTGGCCCCGTGTGGTCCCACTTCTTAATAAAGATTATTTGTCAAGGACCATTTGGGAATCCAAGTTTCCCAAGGACTATAGGGATTGAGAACCTTGTTTATAGGCCTATCCTTTCTTCCTCAACCCTCCAATCCTCACCCCTTACCCCTGGTGGACCAAGTCCCTTGCTTAAGGAGCAAGCAAGCTCCATTCTTCACTCCATCCTTGGGAAAGGGTTTTCAAGGTCACTTCTCACCTATCCATTGACATATACATTACGAAGTGATCCCAACACTACTGGGACTCCTCCCATCGGTGAAAGTTCGTAAAGAGTAGGGAGACTTAGCTGTGGTGATAGTGGGCTAGGCCTCCACCATTTCCCTTGACCTAGCAGTTGCCCTCTTAGGAACTCCTTTTAGTTCCCCTGCAGGTTTGAGTGGTAATAGGACCTTGTTGACATTTTGACTTTCGCGACCACTTTGCATTGGGAAGTGTGAACTGCCTTGGAAAGTGTGAAAATGTTGCTGACTGTGAGATTGCCATATCTGAGAAACATTTGATGGATATGACACCATATCCAAGGCCATCTACAGACTCGATAGACTCGTAACCTTGTGGAAAGATAGGTGCACCTTGACGTAGGCTAGAATGGCCAATATACTAGTGATCACGCTTACATAAACAAGGCTTTCCCATAAAGCTATGAGTCCGCCTATAAGCTCATCAAAGGTCCTTCAATCCTATAAAGGACAAAAGGAACCCAAAGTAAACTCAAAGGGACCAGCCATGGTTCGGCCATAACAATACTTACTCAACATGACAAAGGGTCTAGGATGCCTATACGACTTCACAGGGTTGTTACATGGCTTTTTGACTTGTGACCTTAGGCTTACAATGGTGTTTAGGAATGCTGCAATGAATATAGAGGCACCCTTGCTGAAAGAGGGGTAATAGGTTGATATGATCCTTGGTCTTCTCCTCTAAATCCATTCTGGTTCAACTAGTGGTGGAGCGAACTTTATTGAGGAATTTCTTGTATGATATTTCTTTTTTGAATTTTCTTTCAATGGAGTCACTAGATGAGGTGTTTCATCAATAGTCTTGGAGTGTAGTCATCAAATTACAAGCAAGGAACTTGGTTTCCTTGGCAACAAAGACAATTTGCTACCTTCCAAACCTTCACTTTGTAAGATAATTCAATTTCAAATGCGAAGTAGCAATCTTGGGGAAACTTAGATGTTTCATCCATTGTCACATCAGTGGACAAGTCTCTCACTTTAGACCAGCTCTCCTTTGGGACAAGGGGGGTTTCCCTAGTTAAGATTGCTAAATTAGTCTATATTAACCCTTGAGGTGAAAAGTCGATTTAGCAATCAAATATTTTATGGTACATAATGGAGTTTTGGTGGTGAGTTCAAGTAGATCAGTAACTAATCCTTGGCAATGGAGTTAAAGTACTTTAAGGCTTGGAGAATTTAACAATAGATGGTATTCAACTGATGAGGATGCATGAACAGCAGTCCTTAATTATGAAAGTGCTGAAAATTTAATTTCTAGACAAGATAATAAGCTCATAGAGATGCAATACTATCTTCGTTATATTCTTATTTCATCACCTAAAGTCAGGTTTTGAAATAAGTAAGGGACAGCCTTCTATTAAGAAAAACAGCCCAGGTACATAACATAATCGGATCTGAAATTAAGGGTCCTTAAGAGGACAATACCGTCACTTTGTAGACTGCTTATGTTGGAAAATAAACACAGCAGTGGAATTTCCAGCAAAGAAGAAAGGAAAACACGAAACAACAATGGCTTTACAAGAGACAATTGCATCCCTGAATACTTCCTTAATGATGCATCAAACCCACGCAAAATATTTCCGATTTAAAGCCAAATAGTATAGGATTTCTGCACATTGAAACACACTCTGCCAAATGAAAGAAACCTTCTTTTGTAGACTCCTCTTGTAACTTTAGGGAATAAAATATTAATAGAATGATCTAGACCTCCCTGGAAGTAGGGCATTCCACTAAACAAGAATTCAATATGAGTTGAAAGGGTCAAACAACCCAGTTTCATCCTCCTAGATTGAGTGCTCCACTAAAATATTGTTTTTCTTGATGAATGCACTATTTTAGATGCTTCTCCATGGAACATTGTCTTGATTTTGGGCTTATGCATCCTAAAGAACCTTTTAAATTGTTTTGTAGACTCTTCTACACAATTCACTCCATAAAGAAGGCTTTAACAATCCTTTTAATAATACTTTTACGAAATTGTGTGCCATGTGGGGGCTTGGAATGTGGGGCAGCCTGAAGCAACTTCCAATGCTATCAAGCCCCATTATTTCACTTTGGATAACGGATGCATCATGAAGAAATGCATATTTGACCTTGCAGAGAGGTTTAGCAAGCCATATGTTCTTATTCTATAAAGGACATTCTACCTTGGTGCCATGTGGAGAGAACCAACACATTATACCATGCCTTCAAATATGTAGAACATGCCTTGTGAGATGTGAACTATGCCACATGAAGATGTTCATGCCTCCAAATATGTAAATATGCCCTAGGGAATGTGAAAATGCCTCAAAACTATCCTTGATTAAACATTATGCATCAAAATGTTTGATGATTTGCAATTCCTAGGCCTCATGCATGGTCTAGTGGTAACATGGATGATCATTGAAAATTGAGGTTGTTTGAGATATTGGAAGAAAAAAACCTATTCATTTGTTGGTTGAATTTTTAGTGGAGCTTTTATGAAGAATTTGCATTTATAGGTAAGGACTAAATGGAAGAAACTTTGTCATTTTTCCCCCAAAAAGAGCTTCAATTGGTGGGCTCAAAATGCGTTGACCAAGTATGGTATGCGTTGTAGAATATCCAAATCTCAATCTCAATAATCTTTTTTTTTTCTAGAGGAATTGGTAACTAATCAGGGTTACCTAGGCAAGGCCCCAAGTTGAAATCTGGCTACCACTATAACCCCTAGGCTAATTCCAACAACCTACAAGCCAATACCTAGCACAAAACTTATGACCTAGCAAGAGCCAAGGTATCCCACCGAGGGGCATATACCCTTATAGAATTATCATAACTATCCAACATGTTATTCAATGGGAATAGAACTCAACTGGATAGGATCATAAATAGTTTCCTCAATTACTTGAGCTAAACCCATGTGACCTTGGTCACCATAATCTTAATTGCTAGGTCATATATAAACTTATGCCAATCCATATTGGAGAATTTATTTTTAGGTCTTATGAAAGTTGCCTTACATCTTAAAGGTTGGAGTAAATAGATAGTAGTGAGGCGAAGGACAAACCAAAATCATCTAACCTTTTTTCTCAAGATAGTTGGGTTGCTAAAGGTAGTAGCTTTCCAATGGAAAATGGCCTTATTAAGTGGTTATTTGATTTCATAGAGGGACAGTTTGGATTGGGCAACCTTTTTGGTTATTTTTAGAAATTTCAATTTTCCTTCTTTCTCCTTTTATGGAGTAGCAAGATTTCTCTAATATGTTACTTGATTCATCGAAATGTCTTCATTTATGATTTTATGTCCTTGCCCTTGCTATGTAAGAAATTGTAATGATAGTAGATGTGGGTTTAATTATTGAATCTATCGTGATGTACATTTAATGGTCTTAATTATTGCACATATATTTCATCTTTTCGAAATCCATAAAAAATTTGGGTTGTAGAGTGATGTATTGAGTTGCATTATGGTGAACCACATGGCATTTAGTTAGTAGAAAGGATAGCTACTTGGATATATATATTGTTGATTTTTTGCAGCATCGTGAGATGTTCCCGCATGGAAAAAGGGGTCTCCAAGTCGATTGAGAAAAATTAAAATAAAATTTATTTTTGGAGTGACAAGTTGGCCCAAGAAGGTGAAGGGAAGTGTCCCTTGGGTTATTTTATCCCATTCGACAAGTATAAATAGATGATGTGACATCTCATTTCTCCACCAATGAAGAGCAAGTTTGAGCAAGAAGAAATTTGTTTGGAGATATTCTTTCTATTTTTTATCTGCCTTTGGGTTACACATGTGAAGAAGATTTGACCAAAATCCAGACAAGTTTGACCAATCGAATTGACTAGAACAGCTCATTGAGTTTGACTGTTTGACCAAAAGTTCGTCGTAAATTGTTGACTATAGGAGGGCCGCACGTGCATACTATTGATTGCAAAATTGCAGGGTTGACCGCAAAACCACAGGATTGACCACATAACCACAGTCAACTACAGGGCTAAACTTTGTCTGCAGGCAGTTTGACCAACACTGATTTTCTAACATTTTCGCTGGTTTGACCAGCATTGACCAACATTATCTTGAACAAGTTTGTTTGGTGTTTGACTTGGATTATTGGCACAAATTTCTAGACAAATTATTGATTTGTAAACCTTGCTGAAGAATAATTTCTCCTAAGAAAAGTTGTTGAGTTTTCTCCCAAGGTTGGGTTTCCTAGGGTAAAATTATTGTCTCTATTGTGCACGGCCGTCTTTCTATGATCTTTACTATTTCTGCAGTAGTTACTGCTAAGATTTTCTGAAGTGTAATTATTCAACAATAGCAGTGGCATAAAATGCTATGTGGAAAATAATTAGGAAATAATTATCTAGCTAAAAATTAAATGTATTGTACATCTTGTAGAAAATCAACATATATATATATATATGTGTGTGTGTGTGTGTGTGTGCGCGTTTTTCTTTATACTTTTCAAGCATAGAAATTAAATTCTAAAGAATTATGAGTAATCTCTTATCTTCTTAAGGTATGATAGACCATATTGGTTTTAGTGGACGTTATTCATCATCATCATCATCATCATCATCACATGATTATGTCCACTACAATTGACAATAACTTTTTGTTGTTGTAAGTATAGGGACCTTGTATTACAACAGGATTACAAAAAGTACATTCTTCAGAGCATTAGAGCTCAACAAGGGTTGGCCATAAACATGGGCCTGAGATTGAGGAAGCATATGATGGAGGCAGATATGGGGAGGTCTTTGCTATAAAGGAGAAACCAAAGAGCCCGTGGTTACATTGCAGAAAAATATACAAAACCATAGCTATAACTGAGAATGCAAGACATATAGCAACACTGCCCTGAGAGAAGAAAAAACGTCAGCTAATGCTCAGGGGGGTCCTCTTGAACCATGGGGCATGGTTTGTAGTAGTCCGGATCATCTGGTAGAGGGAGCCCCGAGGAAGGTGGCTAGCTGGAGGAGGATGGAAACTCAAAGTGCTACTAGAGAGAGTTGCTGACATGACCACTGTGATTGTTGACCTGGCTGTTGTGACTTCCGCCTTTACCACAGGAGGGACCCAAGCTGACAAAGATAGGTTTCGACTTGTCAGCATTGTCGTGCCAAGGGGCTACAATGCTTGTCATGGGAAGCGTTTGCATGGAATGGAGAAAGCGAGGAGTCATCCACTGTATCAGTCTACAGACACTTTGAGCCTTGAAGCTCCATACCCAGAAGACATGCAATTTGGCAATAAGCAGAATTTGCATGGTGCAAATCACATTCCATGTCCAAGAAATTTCCTTCCAGCAACACATTCGTGTCTTCTTGGTCCCAATAATGGCGCTCCACGGTGTTTGCAAAGCCCAAAGATGGTCACTTGAGACCCAAAGTTCACGTGCTTCAGCATTTGCCACCATTCTTCTAAAGCGGTGCGGAATACCATAGTCAAAATGTTCACCTCCATGCCCATGCTAGGGAGGGTGGACAAGTTGGCACCGCCTAAGGCCACCTTTGCTAGGCCACCCTCTTTCTCGGGCCATAGTTGCAGAGAAACCAAATGCAAGGCTCTGAAACTGAGCAGAGTAACCACCTTCGTGCGATTGGAGGAATTGATGGCCATGTCGAGAGCTCTCAACGTTTTAATGAGGAATGAGGGACGCCAGATGCCGAGTGGAATTGCCATGCAGTTAATGCGCTTTAAATGCAGGAGGGGGTGGACTTGACACCAATACCGTGCTCCAAACTTGAGACATGATGGAAAGCAAGCCATATGCACCGTCGAAAGCCCACCCATGATCTATGTGCTGAATCCATGAAGGGCATTGAAGGCTTGCTTTGTCGGACTACCACTCAGATCCAGGGGACAATTGACAATACTTATGCCTACGTCTTATTTGTTTTTTGTTATTGGTTTTATTGTTCATGTCTACCACATGTTAGGATAATGGTAGAATCAACTAGGAAAGGGATGAGTCATGCTTTTTTTCCAAACCTACATTCTTACATTTCTATGGGAAGGGGATCCATGGCACTAAGGTGATTGCTTGTCCTTGTTAAATGATGGGAAGGTGCAGTCACATGTTAGTAATCTCCTTGTATGAGATGGCCATGACCATGTTGGGCTCAGCATTGTGGGAGGTTTGGTTGGTCACACAAAATTCCTTAAATCCTTGACTTTTTTTTTGTGGTTACAACATTATTCTTAATCATCAGACAACCTTATTGCTTGAGGTTGTTGCTTATCTTCACATGTTTAAGTTGTAAGAAGGTGATTTGTAACACTTTTAAGGGTGTAAAGACATGTCTACAACTACAAACATTTCGTATTTTTATCCTTGATTGTATTTTTGTTTGCATAGCATATTGATTTAATTAACTCATTTAGTTTGACAGACTGCTCAGATCTTGGTGGTTTTCTTTTATGTGAATACTTTAACAAACTATGTTACTAACTTTGTTAAATTGGTTCACCTCATCACAAGAACTACCAAAGTGCGGTGCTCGGCTTTTTTCCAAAGGAAAACTTTCTGGGATTCCCTCCTCTCCATGGAATATCTAGATGTAGGGAAGCTCAACTTCTAGCCATAATAATGGCTGGTAACTTGAAGGAACTTGATTGAATTTGAACTTACGATCTATGCTCCACATTGGCCACATGCCTTGGGTGGATGGTTCGATTGATTGAGCTGATCCTTATGGATTGTTTTGTGAAAATAATCTTTGAACCTATCAAAACTGAAGTTTGTGCTTTTGGAAATTCTCTAGATATCGGAAACGAGAAAATAGTCTCAAAATTTTGCGCATAATGTTCAGTTGAATTCATTGATTCTTAAATTTGAAGATACCACATGGGGAGATGTTAAACTGGCAATGTCCAATGGCTCATGTATGGTATTTGAAAAACCTTCTCGGTTATATCGTGAATCAAGTGCTCTTCTTCTATCGTAATACTTGATGCATTATGATACTGACCAAAGGTATCAATCTTCGAAAGCCCAAATTAATGTTGGTCTTACTTTGCGCTGAACATTACAATGTCTTAGGAGATGTCATATATTATTCTACTTACAATCATCTGAACCAAATTTCAAATTTGCATTTAAAATATGGGTCTCACTTTTGGTACTGGAGTGATATAAAAGTACCCTAGGAAAGTGCGGAAGGGGATCTCTTTAACAATTTGTTTGAAATGAGATACTTATTAACCAGTTGATTATTAATTTATAAATTGATGTAAAGAATCACACAATTGCTTGATAACACTGATTTTTAGTTTCTTCTACCTACTTTAGTAGACAAATCTTTACGTGTACTTGTGATTTGGGTATTTGTTGAAACAGGTACAAAAGCAATATGCCTATGCAAATGTAAACTATAGTTGTTATAACTTTTTTGCTAGTCAAATCATCTTTGAATATAGTCCTAGATGGCCATGAAGCATTGGCGTGGAAAGTTTGAAAGCCTTTCAAACTTTTACTTGGAATTTTGGGATCCTTCCAATGACTTTCTAAAGTAGCATGTAAACCATAGGGTTACTTCGAGAATGTAAACATGTGTACGCATTGCAGTAGGTTTTGGTTGCATATTTGATTTGAATTTCTATTGGAATTTTTTTTTGTGTTTGTGCTTATTCATTATATTTGGGGTGTTTGGGCCAGCCTAAGATTTATGTATGGATAGGACAGAAGTATTCTAAACCTTTGGTATAGGTTCAGATCCTATTGGACGTAATACTCTTCAATTGTTCTAAATTGTTGTGCAATGTATTGGAACAAATTCTTTAGTTCTTTTTACTGTTCTGAATAATGGTTAGTGTTAGTAGAAAAATGAGTTTGGTAGGATTTTGTTTATAAAGTGAAAGCTTGTGTGTATGGATGCACTTGAAATGTGAACATGCAGTCAGGTTGTTTAGGATGGAATGTTTGTACTTTACAAGGATGGAGCTAGTTATCCTTGTTTGTACTTTAAAACTTTACTTATATTTGTCCCTGTTGATATTGGTCATGTGACAGGCTTTCACGCATTGGCTCTGTTGTTCTAGCTATCCATGATAGTAGTGACGTGATTTTGGAGTTTAGCAAGATGCTTAAATATATTGGCTATGATATGCTCCCAAGCGTTACTTTCATTATTTTTCTTATTGCATGGATTGTCCTTCGCCTCATATATTATTCCCTTTGGATTATTTGGAGTACAAGGTATGTTTTAATTTTCTATTTTAATATCTAACATGATCAGCACGTATCTAAGTTGCACAAAACTTGGGAATAAATAAGGGTTTCTGAAATGAGGATGACATTGAATTTAAGAGTCTCCAAAGGTTTAGGAAAAAATTTGATAATTTAAAAACTAAAAATCTCACTAATCCAAAAGATTGATTGGGTTTTTTTTAAAGAACAAATTATCAGGGAAACAGGAAAATTAGAGAGAAATCATAAGGAAAATTAGAATGATAGAAATAAATGACAATATATTAAAAATCTCATGTATATATTACAATATCATAGTATGCAAAATCCAAAAATTGCTTTATAAACTAGGCTATATGTGCCAAAATAAGAGTCAAGCTACACTTAGCTCTCAAACTCATCAAGATCTTCATCATTTTCTTTAGCATTTTGACAGGCCATGGATGCTGAAAAACAAGCAAGGAATGTTGCCTATAACTGATAACGATGCACACAACATGCTTCTTGTTGCACACAATGTTCTTTTTGCTATCATTTTTCTAGAAATGGCTTCAATATTATAAAAATCACTCTACACGCATGCTGTTGCTGTAGGAATTGCTTCTTGTTGTAGAAAATGTGAGGAAAGAAAGGTAAGTGGACTCATTTTAGTTCTTTGTTTTTTGTTTTATGTTTTCATTAAAATAATTACTTCTGAATTTCTGCATAACAAATAACAACCATATGTTTTTATATTGTGGCCATTTTGTTTTTACTTGGGTTTTTAGGTGCTGCCATGGCCCAAAATGCTCATGCTCATTAAGGGCTGGGAACAACCGATCTAGGTCAAAAATCCGTCAGAATGGGTCATAAATGTTTCTAAGCTGTGTTATCTATCAGAAGTCTTAGGCTGTTTTCGATTTGTTTCAGTACCTTAAACATTTATAATCATTGAAATGAGGGAAGGGGGGGGATGGAGGGGAAACTTCACTACCATTTATATAATTTTCATTTGAGAAATATAATTACTCATCCACAGATTTTGTGTTCTATGTGATAACATTGGTACCTTGCTAGCCCTCGGAATTTACCCCTTCCCTATTTTTCTAGATAGAGGACCATAATAACCACCAGCAGAAATACCTGCTGGGAACCTGAAGCAATTGACTGAGGTTTGATCCTGAGACCTTTGTGAAATTTTTGCACAAGACCATCTACAATTGGGCTATTCCTCGGGGCTAAACCTATATATATATATATAAAGGAAAAGCTTTGTGGGATCCCTGCCCCACCCATTCCAATGGAATATCCAGATTAAGGGTAGCTCAATTGCTAGCTACAATAGCAGCTGGTAACCCCTGAGAGACTTGACCAGATCTGAACCTGTGACCTATGGCCTTCTCTTAAGCGACATACCTTGGGTGGATGGTTCAATTGGTTGAGCTAACGCCTCCATCCTCACTCTCTCTCTGTGTGGATATATATATATATATAATTTTGTGGGAGAGTCGTGATGGGGTAGATGATAACTAAAATATTAAAGAAAATACATGCAAAGACAAAGAAAGGTGTGAAAGTGGTGATGGTCAGGTAATGGTTATATTACCATTACGTAACAAGCTTAGTAAAGCATAAAACCATGCAATTTCTCTTTTGAAAAGTATGCCTCTTACATTACATTAGAAATCAATAGCTATACCTTGGAGGGGTCATTAGGTGGTTATATGACATCCGAAATTAAAACCCTCTCCTAAAATAGGAAAGTAGGCCCAACATGTTTACCTTGACACCTGACTCAAAAGAATCTATATCTTTTGATGCACACAAACTTGCAGAGGATGCGCAATGTGAAGGATAACCCAATACAGGAGATAATTTAGAGGTATAAAAGGCAACTACAATCTGCAGAAAACTAGCTGAATTACACACATTCACATTTGAGATAGAAATATAGCATAAGAAAGCTTTCCCATTAATTATTGAAACAGAGAAATAAATAACTATACAACTAGCAAGGATTGAGAGATTGAAGAATCCTGTATGCCAGAGTTTTGTGGAGAACTTTGAGGCAAAATCTGGTATGCTAGGTGACTAAGAGAGCTACACGATTCTATACGAGTATTTATGCAAATGCATGAAGACTCAGTTTCAGAAACAATTGGGCTTCCATAGCTGTCTTAGGGGTGACTGGCATTCCTAGTTGCAACTATGCACATGCTAAATTTTTTATGTGTGGGTGACTGTTGAAATCTTGATTGCCGCTATGCAAGTGCGACGATAGATGTCATGTGCGTGAGGCCACTATGGTGTGCGAGCACAAGTTATTGATGTGGCTATACACAAGTAATTGAGATGTGTGTGCACTTGCTAGAACCTGCTGCACTTAGTTGGAACCATAGTATTCAAAACTGGAACCGATGACCGGACCGGTCCACCTATCAAACTGGGTTTCAAACTGGAACCGGTCAAACTGGGACTAGTCAGATCTCAATGAACTGGTCTTTAAAAAAAATACATGAAATAATTACTTTTAAATGAAAAAAATCAATTGTAAGATTTAAAACCATGATTCCAAACGAATAGAGACAAAATATGCAAAGTTTGCTCATCTATATACCATGTAAAGTCGAATTTATCAAAATGGCATTGAGTGCAATACATCTCAACAAAAAAATACATAATCAATGAGGCTCTAAATCGCCTCTAGAGTCCAAAAACAATGCTACAAGCAATCGGGCCACTGACCTACTACAAGTCTACATATCAGTGATCAACATGCTCACTCCTCATCATGATCAAACTCATCACCTTTACTAGATATGGGATCATCAACATGAGCTACATAAATAATCTAGCTCAGAGTTTGAGGACTCCTAAGACTCCTCTGCAACCTCAGTAGTAGTGGTAGTAGTAGCAACAAAACTAGACATCAAAACTACAAATCACTGATCAACATGATCACTCATGAAACTCATCATTGATTCAATGCTACTAGAAATGGGATCATCAACAAGAGATACATAAACATCATCTAGCTCAAAGTCTTCAGACCTAGATTGCTGAACCTTATAATATGATAGAAATTGAAAAAGCTTAACATGCCTAACCAATGATTTTGGTTTGAGTGAAGGGTTCATCTCCTCAATCTTATAATGTGTTAGAAATAGCTTAGCATTTGCTTAACCGATTATTTTCCTTTGAGTGAAGGGTACATTTTTGTTAAGGCCATGGTAGAGGATTTCAAGAATCAATACCACTAATATTAACAAAGTTAAACGATAAATGGCACGGACATCAAGGTACTTAAAAGGGCTTCATGCTCTTGATGAAATGCCAATCTCATGTCCTCACGCATGATAGAATCAAATGGAAACATTGCAAACCCCCAAACCATGAAATCGTGAAAACTATTAAGTTTGTTGGATTTTGATTGAAATATAAAATTTTAGTTTCTACATATGAAATCCAATGAGGTTGAAACCACTCTCAAACATCTTGAGTCATTTCATGGTAATGTTAAAAATTTAAGCAAAAGTGACATTTCCTTTACCATTGATTGCCAATGTTGCAAAGGTTGAGATGTGTGAGGCAAATGAGAGGGGAGGCATCCTTTTCTTGGAGGGGTTGTTTTTGGAGGGAAACAACCCCAAGTTACCCTCAAAACTGCTTCAAAACTCACAAAACAACATTATGTGGGTTTTGCAGCTGGCCTAGCAATAAATTGGTCAGTTTATGACGAAACTGGTTGGTTTATGGGAAAACCGACCGATATATGATGGAAGTGGCCAATTTATGGGAAAACCAGTCGGTTCCCTCACAAACTGACCAATTTATGGTTAGTTAAACCCATAAACCCTAGTCCACAAGGATTGAAACCGATTTTTATACCAGTTGGACAGCTCGGCCTAATGAACTAGCCAGTTTGAACGATTTACGTTTGAATTGGCTTGTTTTGAATATGATGGTTGGGATTTGATGCTACAGATGTTGAAGAATTTTTATGGTTTGTTAAAGGTGCTACTCCCATGCCACTGGGGGATTTTGTCCCTCAAACCTGCCTGTTAGCAATGCCATGAGGCCACAAGCGACATTTCCCCTTGGACCTTATTCAGGTGGTGGGTAGTGTTAGGGGCACTATGGTGTGTGCGCACAAGTCGATGATGTGTGCATGCACAAGTCATTGAGATGTGCGTGCACAAGCTAGAACCTGCTACGCTTAGTTGGAACTTGATGCTACAAATGTTATTTTTACAGTTGGTTGGGAGTGTGCTCCCATGCAATTGGAGGGTTTGTTCCTCAACCTTGTCTGTTAGAAATGCTACAATGCCATAAGCGACATTTCCCCTTGGACCCTATTGTGGGGTGGGGGGTGTTGCATGCTCAATTCCTGGGTTGGTGCACATAGGACCATGTGTAACAATTTGCACCTATGCTTGGATCATGTTTGCTGTATAGCCCCACCCTCGCTAAAAGTTTTTGCAAGTAGTTTTGCTATAACAACTTCCTCATTAGATATTACCTTTCATCCTCATCACTTGAGAATAGTAGTCCATATCCCTCTACCATACTTCTTGATCATCTATCCATCCTTTAGAAACAATGCCTTCTAGATGAGAGACTCGACCAAGAGGGTTGCATATTTTGATGAGATCCATATCCACAACATTTCTGTCAATGTACATGTGCAAAAAATTGCTTAATTATTCCCTTTATTGATGAATATCAACACACAAAATTAATACCACAGAATTCGTCATGATCATAATATTAATAAGGTTGCTAATTACAATTGTGGATCCAATATCCTTAAAGATGAACTTCTAGGTGTCTCATGGGGGTTATAACATATGAGTGAGTGATGCAATGCACTAAAAGTTGTAATTCATAGTATTTGAATTGATATGATGAGTATGAGTAATTTATGATCTTAAGTGACTGTGTATTAATTGGTATTGTTACCACAAAATCTAGAAAGCCTTGGAGAGGAAAACCCTACATGACAAAGAGCTAGACTAAGTGCTAACAATGGGACAATGGCCACTGCCACCACAACCAAAGTCCCCTACTCTTTATGGACTCTCACTGATGGGAGGAGTCCCAGTAAGATAATAATTACCTTTAATAGATATTCTAAGATTTAGGGTGCAAGGTGATGGATTAGGACCTCTCAAGGAAAGCTTAAGATTATGATATAATGCTTCAAAAGGTGCTTCGCTCCCTATAAGGGACTTAGAGATGAATTGCGCAAGACTAGGGTTTTGACAATAATTGTGGATGAAGGTACTCCGAAGATCAAGGTAATGAGGAGAAAGGGCTTCTTATGATATACTTCACCAAGTACTAAACAAATAGAACCCTCAAAGAAGTCCCCAAGTTGAGGAAAAACTAGCTAGGGTTTCCCTCTTAGAGAAACGCCTAGGGCAAGAGATTTTATGGACGAAATCCAAGTGGATTCCCACTAAACTTTAGGATCAAGTGGTCAAGACCTTAGGCTTGATGTTTAAGCTCTTGGAATCCCACCGAACCGCCTCCTATGCAATTCACTCTAAGCCCTAGATAGCCGTCCTACCTTAAGAGAACCAAAATTTAGAGAGGAGAATTTATGGAGAAGAATTGAGTTTGACCACCAAGGACTTGGACTAATGCCTTGTCCTTTGGGCATATGGAGTCTTAGGATGTTCAAAATGAGCTCAAATGTCTCTAAGTAGACCTAGAATCGATGCCTTAGGTATCAATTCTAAACATTTACCCACTTCAAGAGATACTGGAGTTTCATGGAGACTTCAAAGGTTTTCCTCCTCTAGGAACTTTCATTACATGCCATAAATTGGATAACATATGCAATACTCAACTAGAAAGCCTTTCAAAATTAATCTTCAACAATTAGGGCACAATTTAGCATGTTCTAGAAGCAACAATTACATACATTAGACAACTTGAAGAGAAATTTTATCAACATAAGGTAGTTACAAGATGACATGCAATATATCTCTCCAATATCCAAGAAATAGCTCCAAAGAAGAAATGCGAATTAACTTCCATACATTGAAATGCATCCTGAAGATCTCCAATAGCCAAAGAAACAAGTGCAAATTTATCCTAAGAACACTAATCTCAAGAGTCATGATGATGAGAGGCTCAAATGAGGTCTCTTCTATTTTACATGTTCTATCAAGTTTAATTTTAGCCTAGAAGCCACTCTTACTTGTCAAATGGAGGGTAAAACTAATTGTAGTTACAAGCCAACCACATAACTAATGCAAAATCATAAAGATAAACCCACAAGAGGGACGAAATGCTGATGTCACCCTTACATAAGCTTCTTGGAGGCATGCGGTGAGCTCTCTTGTTTCCAAACTGAAGGAAGAGGGCTCCAAAGATTGTCCTCTAGGGGTTGACCCGTAGATATGCATGCAAATCATCATGTGGGCCCCAATTTTGTGTTTGAGGCACAAAATACGTCTCATGGGTCTCCTGGTGATAGAATAGCCTGAATCTTCTCCATCATTGAGGGCTCAAAGAATAGTGCTAGCCCTCTCACTTCTCAAAGGGTGAGATAAACCTCATTTGAGCCTCAAATCAACGGCCAAACCATGGGATCACTGCTAAGCCGAATGGGGAAAATTGGTCCATGTGTATCATCTCATGAATAAGGTGGGGCAAAATGCAGACTGCTGTGGTGCTGAAGGTGCCCATGGAATGAAGTAATGATGCTCTGCGAGTAACAAAAGTCCCATGGCTCTCAACGCCTCACCTGGAGGGTGTCCCTAGTTAAGTTACCCAGCGCATGATGAAACCAGTTGCCAATTATACATAATGTCCAGTGTTGAATCCTCACCATTAGGTACAATAATTCATTAGTGCATCTAAGTGAACCAAGCTTGTTAGTCAAGGGAAATTTGAGACTTCTTTGGGGCTTGTCTTCCAAATTTGGGGCTTTAATATCGAAGTAGTGTTACCTCCCTAGCTAGGGGTGGTTAATAAACAATCCTATTAAGTGTTCCCAACCCCCAAGGGGAAAGGCAGGTCGGAGTTAAATCCTTGAGTCGATAGGTGCCGTGTGGGTAATGACTAATGGATGGGGATAAAGGGGTCTGAGGGCCAAATACCATGGGTACAAGGATATCGATGATGAGGGAAGCCCACATATTGAGCATACAGATTTGAGAAGGGAGCAATCGTGGATACATGAGTTACCTCGACCTTTGTTTTTGCACCCCTCTTTATTTTCCTTTTTACTTTTCTTGATTTTTCTTTGTATTACTGCTCGAAGCTCCAGGAAATGAGAGCATGCTTTGAATGATGTGAAATAATTATTACCCCCTTAAGTTGGGGCACTTCATCACCCACAGGGGGTTGGGACGTGCATGGGTTCCTTAACGATGTGAGGGGCACTCATGGGCCCTAGGAATCAAGGTGATGGCCATAATGATAAGTGGTAGAGCTCATGTTTGGCTTTTTCCCACGTGCTATATCAAATGTCCTGACCATCTTTTGCATTTTATGATCTTCTTTTCTTTTGTTTCTTGCTTGTGGCCATGATATGCATCAACCTCTGGGGCAACGTTTCCAGACTTGACCCAAATATGTGGACAAGGGGAAGGGGGAGTCCCTGTGCCTTGTGGACCTAGTGGTCATGTGGATCCAGAGAAGGACAATGATAAAATAGGGATTGTAATGCGCGGAGGGGAGTGAAAAAATGTGGTTTGGGAAAATGGGACCATGCTACCAAAATCAAGGTTTCCCAAGTAGCATTGGAAATACCGAGGGGGGGTGAATCAATATTTCTTAGCAATTATCACTTTTAATCTTTTTCAGAGCGTTGGTTAATCTTTAGTTATTATTATTGTTCTTCTTTAGATAATCATAAACAATAATCAACAATAGACAACACCATACAACAATGCAGAAAGATAAAATAGTGGACACAAAGATTTTTAGGTGGAAAACCCCCTTAGGTATTGAAGAAAGTGTAACTAGGTTCGGTCTTCATAAATGTAATTTTGATGTTTTTATTTATAAAAGAAAAGGAATATTATTTTTATTATTTATATCAATGCGTTTCTTGCTCATTGAAATAGGTCTAGCACATGTCAAAGTGCTACAGGTAAGTCAAAGAGTCAAAAGAAATGTTGAAGACACATAAGGGCAAGTTACACCATGTTTATATTTGTATAAGAATCAAAAGAGTACCTCCAAGCAAAGTCACAAGTCCTCCCAAGCGACGACATCACCAAAGAAGCAAATCCGAAGTGAAAAAGTCAAGTCGGCCTAAAGGAGGGACAAACCTCTATATATAGAGGCTGTCAACTCCTCCAATGTCAAGCAATCAATACCTTTGAAATCAGCGAGAAGGAAGCTGAGTAAAAGGGTGAAAGAATTTGAGTAAAAGGAGCCTCTAGTGCAGTGAAGGAGGAAACAAAACCAAATTTTAGAGGGCTGTTGTAAGGGTGAATTATATTCACACGTGCAAGAATAGGAGGGCTATCTGCGGTCATTACAACAACACTATCACAGTCACATATCTCTCTTTTTTTGGGCTAGAAACTTAGGCCTATAAGGCCTCCCACTAAAGCAAAGAAGAGACTCTCTCAAGCAAAGAAGGAAGGGGTCAAATACATAGGGAAACTCCTCACACGTGCGAAGAAGGAAGGGGTCAAATACATAGGGAAACTCCTCACAAGTTTGCAACTATAGTTCAAGAAGGAGCTCGACTGGATAAGAGAAGGAAGGCATCCTCATAGGTGAAAGAGTTCACTAAGGATCAAAGATAAGTATTTCTTCTAGAGCTATCATAACAAAGACTATCACTAGTTTCCGGAAGAAGAATGAAGTGCCGGAAGAAGGAGGACGAAGTGCCGTGAAACGGAGTACTGGGAGAAGGAAGGACTTGAATTGTGGTTTGGTCTAGGGTTAAGGGTGTAGGGTTTGGTTTTGCCCTCATAGAGAGCCAATATCTTGTGTTCTTGTTTCTTGTGTTTTGGTAGCAGTTTGATGAAGTAAACACACATACACTAATAATAAGAGAAGAAGATCAAAGCTAATAAGAAAATAGAAAAGTGCTTCACAAATTGTTACCAAGTCTAGAAGAATCCTACTATATCGAATTACCCTAGATTCTTCAACATCAGGGTCAAAAACCATTGAACATGTCTTTAGTAATTTTCTTCTCCCTGTTAAAAGAAAATTGATTACATTAAGATTTTGGCTACAACTAAGGCAGGCGTCAACCCCCTAATTCACATGCTACAATGTATAGGACGTTGCTACACCCTAATAACCTGTTGCAACCAAAACGATGCCCCAACAACTTGTGAGTTAGGCCACAACCTGACAAGTGCCCCAACACCCTATTTACCAGCTGTTGTCGGAAGGATGCTTCATCGCCTTGTAATTTATTAGCCCCAACTGAAAGGACGCCACAACGCCCTGTGCGGGCTACGACCTGCCCTAGCAGCACCCTGCCGCCTTGAAGTGTTCTGAGGCCACAACCTGAAGGTGATTCCAATCACCTACCTAGCACCACCCTGCCACCCTAATCAACGGGCGGACCACGTTTCACAATTTTCAGACTGGATCCCTGCTCAATATAGTAAATAAGAGAATGCTGCTCTGCTCAAAATGAATATCCTGTCAAGTCCTATGGTTGCATTGCTGATCACACTGTTCAACCTGCACAACCCTGCTCAATCTGACCACTACACTGTCCAACTACTGATCACTGCACAATGCTATCCAACTGATCACTGTCCAAGCTATGCCAAACAAATCAACCTGCAATGGTCACTGTACCGCGCTGCTCATGTAAGGATAAATATCATATGCTCATGAGACAGTCAACATATCATACTGCCGTACTGTACCAAACTGCTCATGCTGCTGCAAATAGTGCTGCAACCATCTGACACTGCTATCAAACAATGGCACAAACCAAGGTGCCTTGGTCATCCCTCTGACCTGCCTGCAACGCACTTATGCTCTACCCACGGAGAGCTATCAACATATGTCTTACTGCTGCTCAGCTGGTCAAACCTTGCTATCCATCTTTAGCAACTCGCTGTACAACAAGATTATATTGCCCTCAAGGACCTGCTGCCATGTAAAGTCACAGTTATGTTACTTTACAACTAAGACTGTACATCCTCTAGGTCATTACTACAAGATACTTAGTATACATCTCAGGTCATCACAGTCTATGCCAAGTCAAAGTCAATCATCATGTCATATCTAAGGTCAAGTCGTCAAGAGCTATAGTCACATCAAATGATGGTACTACTGCTATAGTCACAGAGATATTTTATTTAATGTGACTGCTATCATCAAGTGCTGTTAGCTTATCATAAGGATAAGTCCAGTCAAGTCAAGGTATATGCTAAGTTATTATGTCATATCACTAAGTCCCATCAAGATCTAGAATCCGATTCAATTCACTGTTAAGGTCACTGTACAATATGTCAAGCTGTCAAGTCAATAGTAATGCATCACTGTAATAGTCAAGTAAAGTCAAAGTCAAGACACATATCAATTCTAAGTGTAAATCCTAACAGGTTCTCAAGAGAAAGGTCACTAGTGTTATACCCACTGATGTTCATGGTAGTACATCAAGCTTGCTGTCATATAAGGTTACAGTAGTGCATAAGGTCCCTGTCTTTAGGTTACTGTCACTTTTACATATACTTTAATTCTGTCATGGACTCATCTCTCACTGTCTCACTATCTGTATAATCCTACAGCTATACTATCACTATCTAATCACTGTCGAATGTCTATAGGTCAATTCTCTGTGTAAAGTCACTGCTGTAGCAATAATTCATGCAATGTGATCTCAAGATCACTGTTAAAAGAGCCAATACTTCACTATTGTAGAGATAACAATATACTAAATACTTGAATACTGAATACACTTGATCTCTGAATGTGACATTGGATCACATATGTATTTTGGAATGCCACAAACAACTTTACATGCTGCCTTGTTAAAGTCAAATTAGGGCATCATATTACAAGGTTTCAAGTCAAGTCAAGTCACTGTCAAGGCTGCTATCATATCAAGTTAAGTTAGGGTAAAAACTGTCAAATATATCAAGTCAGGTCAGTATATCAAGTCACAGCCAAGGTACATTATCATGTCACTGTCATCGTTATGAATAATATTAAGTTCAATGTCTCCAGGAATTAGGCTGCAGGTTTAGAGCTACCAGCCTTGGTGAGATAGCTTCTTTGTGAGCCCTTGAGGCCACACGCAAAACACAATATTAAGGGACTGTCCCTTACTCAACACAGAATACAAGCTTGCACAGAATGGAGGGCAAGGTTTTGAAGTTAAGCCCTTAATGAAGACCGAATTATGCAAGACAAAAAAATACACCAGCACTGAAGGAAATTCTTGGACGAATAATAAAAAATACAATGGAAGCCCTACCTTGGCAATTTTCGCTTGTTCTGTTCAAGTATTGAGGCCGCACTTCAGATTTGAAGAAGAGGCCGAAATAGGAGAAGAAGGGCTAAAGTCTCTGCCCAAATTAAACTTCCAAACCAAAAGGAAATCACCAAAAACAACCCTTGGCAATTTCTCAGGTAAGATGAAAATCTCTTCCACAAGTAGACCGAAGTTGTTTCAGAGCTTATCTTTTTTTTTACTAATTATGCATTAAGTGTATATACTAAGAGGAGGTATATGCTTTCTTTTATAGGTGGGAGAGGGAACATTTAGGGGCTTATAAAGTAGACGTTGCATTTCTCAAGTCCTAAGTAAACAATTATAGTGAAATATTGGATGTTAAAAAGTTTTGAGTCAATGTGTTAATGTTTTGGTGGGGCTTCTAGGTAAGGTGTGGTGAAATCTTAAATCCTAAGAAAAACTCTCAAATATGTTAATTTGTTTAATGAATATTATTAGTATGTTTTCTTGAGTCCAGAGTAATAGGAAGGCTGCCCATTAGATATTAGATTTGACTTCTTAGGTAAGGAAAAATGCCATTGGTGGGTGCTGAGTAGGTTGATAATATTGTGACAATGAACCCCTTATGCTTAATTTGAATGCCCTCAATTCCACAAGAATTTGAAACCAATGATTGGCTTAGTACATATGGTCCTACCAAGGTTGTGAAGTCAATGATTGGGTTATTGCCTTTGGTTCATGAAGTTATTCAACTTATACATACTGAGATTGCGGTGATAATCACTGTCATATATTGACAACCATAGGTGGATAAACTTCCTATACACTGCTTCATACTTTGTTGAGTACCTTTGTTTTCAAGAGGAGACATCACTGCTGAGATGAACAGGTCAAACACTTAAACTAATGATAAGGTGTCATGTCACTACCCCCTAGGGTTTTAGCCCACCAACTGAGGTCATCAACTTCAAAAGTGAATATCTCTCAAACTAGGAGGACTTATGTGGCATACCACATATCAATAGAAAGGTCTTTTCGAGGAGAATCCAATGACATGGATCTCCAAGTCAAACTCAATGTGTTGGCCCTTCAAAACCCTCGACAAGTGCGGGGTACATCCTCAATCCAGGGAACCCAAACCCTAGGACTTGGGTTTTCAACCACCCAACAGTGTGGTTGCCGACTTGATGTAATCCAACAATTACTAAGAAGTTTTCATTAACAAATTGACATCAATGGCTGATGTTTTTAGTCAAATCCAATCAACCCCATGGGTTGACATCAATGACAACACCATCCAACAATTAGTGCCTTTCCTGAAGCCATAGGCCAATAGGGGAGGTCTCAAGGGAATAGGATTGAGGATTGACCCCCAATTTAAGGTGAGGAAACAAAACTACTGTCAAGGCCCTTCCATCTTCCAAGTTACCCAATAATGGATTTCCCACCTTCTAACATATGCTCTCAACAAATGGGTGAGGAAACATACAACTGATGCAAGGATCGGAGATAAAGTGGCACATCACATCGGCTATGGGTGGTTCTCAGGGGCTACTGGTTCCCGGTTGGAAGAATATGAGTAGGAGTCAAAATCTCCTAGGGGTACCTACTTTTGGTGGACAATATGTAGTTGTACAAGGAATGGAGGAGATTGAGAGTGAGTAGAGTTCGTAATTGTAAAATGTACCAAGAATTATTAATGTAATCTTTGTTCTTTCCAATCTTTGCTTAGACTATTTTTGTGTATGTATTTATTTATACATGTACTCTCATTTAATCTAACATGGTATTTACCCCTCATATGGCATGTGAATTATTTTGGTTGAAGACCCTACCCAAGCATGTTGCATTTCGAGAATTTTGGCTTTGGAGCCATGGTGTTGGTGCTTGGATGCATATTATTCACTGCGTATTATTTTTGTTGACATCATCATTTCACATTTTGGAGGCTTTCATCACGCACATGTGGAATTTGGTAGTGTTGAGTGCCTTCATGGGCTTTAATTAGCATAATGCATTGTTGATTAACCCCTAGCACATTCATGGAAGGAGTACTCATCAACTAAGAATTTTCCTAAGTAAATTGGGTTCTTAGTTGCTCCTTGATGTTGTGCATTGGTGGCTTGATGTGATTACATAGTTTCCCTAGGTTTCATGGTTTATTATTTGATTATATGAGCTATTCCATGAAATTTTGGGGATTTATTTAAGGCATTTAATTTTGGCACCATGTTCTTGTTGAATTTTATACAAGCTATATAGTGGAATACCATTTTATGATCTGATAATTATTGCCTAATGATTTTGAAACAATTGTCTCATACCATTGATATCATTGAGCAATTACATAGAAAATCTCAACAGTAAATGCAATGGAAACAATAAGGATCATAGAAAGACAACCATGCACAATAAAGACAATATTTTTACCCTGGGAAACCAAACCTTGGGAGAAAACCAACTTTTCTTTAGGAGAAATTATTCCTTAGCAAGGTTTACAAATCAACAATTTGTTTAGAAATCCATGCGAATATTCAAGTCCAATTTCCAGTCAAACCTAGTCAAATTCCAGTGAGCACATTCATGGAAGGAGTACTCATCAACTAAGAATTTTCCTAAGTAAATTGGGTTCTTAGTTGCTCCTTGATGTTGTGCATTGGTGGCTTGATGTGATTACATAGTTTCCCTAGGTTTCATGGTTTATTATTTGATTATATGAGCTATTCCATGAAATCTTGGGGATTTATTTAAGGCATTTAATTTTGGCACCATGTTCTTGTTGAATTTTATACAAGCTATATAGTGGAATACCATTTTATGATCTGATAATTATTGCCTAATGATTTTGAAACAATTGTCTCATACCATTGATATCATTGAGCAATTACATAGAAAATCTCAACAGTAAATGCAATGGAAACAATAAGGATCATAGAAAGACAACCATGCACAATAAAGACAATATTTTTACCCTGGGAAACCAAACCTTGGGAGAAAACCATGCGAATATTCAAGTCCAATTTCCAGTCAAACCTAGTCAAATTCCAGTGAGCAACACTAGTCAAAACCAGTGAAAATAGTAAAAAAAATCAACATTGGTCAAATAGTCAGCCTGTGGTTAACTCCTATGGTCTATGGTCAACTCCCGCGGTTTTTGGTTAACTCTATGGTTCGTGGTCAACTCTTGCGACTTGTGATCAATTCTGTGGCTTGCGGTCAAATCTATGGTGTGTGGTTAAATCTGCAATCTATGGTCAACTTTGCTACCTGCGGCCAACTTTGTTATTTGGGTCAACTCCTAGGGCCTGCGGTCAACTCTTGTGGCCTGTGGTTAACTCTACGGCCTGTGTTCAACTCCTACGGCCTGTGGTCAACTTTGCGGCCTGCGGTCAACTCTGCAGCCTGTGGTCAACTCTGCATCTTGGTCAAGTATCTCGATGAATAGTCAACTCGTCCTTCTTTCTCCACATGTGCAGTTTTCCAAGAGACCTCAAAAAGATGAAGAAGAAACTCACTTGCTTTGTGGAGAAAATGAGATGTCACATCATCTATATATACTAGTTGAATGGGGGTAAATTAACCCAAGGGACACACCCTTTCATGAGCTAGGTTGACTTGTCTTCCTGGGCCAACTTGGTGCCCCAAAAATAAATTATTTTAATTTTCTTAGGTCGACTTGGAGACCTCTTTGGCATGCGGGAATACCTCTCGATGCTACACAAAAATCAACACTCCCTCTTAGTGAGGGAGGTATTCTCCTTAGCTGCAACAAATTTCCCCTTAGCTGAAATTTCTCCTCCATAAGAAAAGTTCATGAGCTTGCTATGTTGATGCATGTCTATAGATCACTCCATCCTGGAGTAGGTAATGTGATTCGTCACATGCACATTTTTAGGTAACTCCATCTTAGAGTAGGTAATGTGGCTCCTCACATGCATGTCTATAGATCACTCCATCCATCCTAAAGTAGGCAATGTGAGTATCCTGGGCCATTTACCCTTAACCGAATCAACATGGCTCGGCTAAAGTCCTTTATGGCTCCTCAGGTAAATGTATCAATCTCCTTTGGTCAAATCAACATGACCCAACCAAAGTCCTTCATGGCTTCTTAGGAGAGGATTTTCCCTTAGACCATTCACCTTTGGCCAAATCAACATGGCCCAACCAAAGTCCTTTATGGATTCTCAGGTGAATTTCATCTATCTCCTCTAGTCAAATCAGCATGACCCAACCAAGTCCTTTTGGCTTCTCAGGAGAAGATCTATCCAATCTTGCAATTGCCTTGGGCCATTCACCCATGGTCAAATCAACATGACCCAACCAAAGTCCTTTATGGCTTCTCAGGTGAATGTATCAATCTCCTTTTGTCAGATTAGCGTTACCCAAGCAAGTCCATTTGGCTTCTTAGGAGCCGGTTTGCCCGATCCTGCAAAGACATCAACACACCCCCTCAACAAGGGAGACATTTTGCATCATGCCAAGCTTGTCTTTGAAGTTTACAAACTTTGCTCTAGCCAAAAGCTTGATGAGAATGTCTTCAATTTGCTCGTGTGTGGATATGTACTAGAGCTTCACTGCTCGCTTCTGCACCATGTTTTAGATGAAGTAACTTGATTAGAGAGTCTTGCAAGAAGCTTCCAAAGCCACACTGCTTTATGACTTGCGACATTGGCTGCAATATACTTCGCCTCTGTTGTACTGAGTGTGGCAAAAGTTTGCTCCCTCTAATTGGAAGCTTTTCGGTCATCATCTGGCATGGTCTTGGATGTCCTAACAATCTGTACAATCCTTCCTCTCAAACATTAATCACTCCTGCTTTGTCTATGGTCGAGCCCTTACGAAAGACAAGAATCTGACCATTTAGTGATTGGAGTAAAAGTCTTCTCGTACTCCACTCCCTCATTCTAGGAGAATCCTCTTGCCATAAAGCTTGCTTGGTACTTCTTGATTCTGCCATTTGCTGCATGAACCATCGCCTTGGCAACCTCCACAATGCACCTATTCTTCCTTTCTGCAAATGTCATTCAGGAGGCCATGGAAGAATAATAACAACCAAGCAAAATACAAGGACAAGAGGCTAACCAATAATAATAATAATAATAGTAATAATCAAGGGAGGAAAATATGATTGGAAGTACTTACCTCTTGATTAAGGAAGAAATTGCTGAGGATTGTAGAAAATCTTCAACTTCCTCTTGCTCCTTGCAGAGAAATCATTGAAGTCCTTGGAAGTATATTCTCCTCCATTTTCTGACCTCAAAACCTGACCAATCAGGGCACACCTTGCCTTGTCCCAAAAACCTATTCTCTGTACTATCTCCTTTTTTGTGTGGTTCTATCTCCTCTAAGCTACCTTCAAACAACGAGCTATTAGAGCCAATGTTTTAAAACTCCGACTCGGCCGAGGTCCGACTTCGACTCCGACTCCGACTCAGTATCGACTCGGCCGACTCGATTTCAGTGACTCGGTCGTTGTAAAAAATACATTAAATATTTTTTTATTTATTTATAAAAAAACATAATTTTAAAGATTTTCATTGATGTTTCCAAACACACAACATTATAATATAGATGGAAGACAACATATGATTAAAGTAGGCTCATGAATATATCCATTATATCAAAATGGTACCCAATGCACTGTCCAATACATACATGATCAAAGATTCAAAACAAAAACACATAACCAAGGAGGCTAGAAATGGCCTCTACAAGAAAAGTCTGTGACCAGGGTCCAGTACTACTGGGCCACTGGCTAGTAGCTACTGCCAGAGGAGCCAAGATCATGTGGATCAATCTCTGGATCATCATCAGAGTCAGACAGGGGGTCCCATGGCTCCTCCTCATCATCATCTCCAACTGCAACTATAGAAGTGGTAGCACTAGCAGGTTGTGTAGCAGATGCAAGCTGAGATAGAGAAGATATGCGGCTGCGCTTCTGTCGTGGCTGAGCAGAGGAAGCGCCTGCAACTGGAGTCCTTGCTGGCTATGAGGCTGAGGCTGGTAGTACAAGTGGATCGGGATCTGCATTCAATTGAACATCATGTTCGAGTGATGCCTCCCTATGTAAATCGAAATCAAGATCCTCATCAGACTCAAACTCTGCTGGATGACTCTCCACTACCCAATCTGATGTTGGATCAATGTCTTCCAACACTGTAATATCCCTAACTCGGAATATTCCTCAAACCCCAGCAAAACTCCAACCAAATACGTGCAAATGATATAATAACCAGGAAGCTCAAAATGACAAAATAACAATGGTGCAGCATATAATAATGTAAACAGGAAATATAAGCAGATACTCAAGAAATGCAGCGAGAAATGCTAAGCCATTTTATTATACTGAGCAATAAAATGAGTACAGGAGGTGATAAGAAAGATGGCACCTCGACTCGCACAAGGCAAGTGAAGAAATACACTCAGAATAGCAAAGAATGGCCTCTCTCAGAACTGCGTGGAAGCTACTGGAGAATTACCGTGCTGCTGCTAGGAAACAAATGATGATTTGGGGCTGCTCCCCTCCTCGGAAAATGCTGAAACTCTGGAATCGGGCTCTACTCAAGAAACCCAGAAAAACCCAGAAAGATTTCCTGGAATAGCCGACCCCCGAAAATCACCCCCTTGGGGATCTGCGTAGTTCCTCAATGCTCTGCGCTGCCACTAAAGAAACCCCTCTAAAAATTTGCCTGAAATTCTACCAAAAATCCTCCAATAGGCGAGGGTTGGTCCCCTGCTCAATCACCCAGCAAAAATCCTCCTGCAAAACCCTAATCCAACACTGCTACCAGAAAGAACTGCATCATCCCTCTCAAGACTGCGCAGTCATCTATAGTGCTCAATCCTCCTGCCAACTACCAATGAAACTACTGCAAAAATACTGATGGAACTACCTTGCCCGAGCAGGCACTCGAAGTCCCCTAGGACTAAGGGTGAGATCTCCGAACGGAGACACTCAATGCACTAAACAGTGTTGCAGACTAGCTAAACAACCAGCGTGCTCATAAGTCGAAATGACTAGCTCGAATGCACATAACTGAATGATCAAAATGAGGGGGCTCCTCTCTCTTTATAACCTTTGCCTCTCTCAAACCCAAGGCTCACCTCCTCCTGCGTGATTCCCCTCTTGCCACGTGTTTCTCCCCTACTGCACAGTCCCTCCATTTGTCTGCGTGGGCTCCATTTCTACGTCCCCCTTTGGCCCCCCTTGTCTCCCCTTTAAGTCACAACGTTGTGCTACTAGGAAGTGGCTTTTTATTCAAAAAGTGAGTTATGTCCCCCGTCCTCACTTTTTTATTTATAAATAACTATAGAAGGCAAAAATTGAACAAAATCGAGTATTCCAATTAGCTATGGCTAATTAGGAATATTACAGTCTCCCCTGGCAAAATGTTGCTTGTCCTCAAGCAACTAAAGTGATGGATGCTGCAAGATCTTCTCACTCTCCCAAGTGGCATCCTCATCCGGCAAATTCTTCCATCTCACCAAGAATTCCTGGACCATCCTACTCCGCAGCTGCCTCTCCTTGGTATCAATGATAGCCTTCGGCTGCAATACCAAATTCCCCTCGTCATCCATGGGTGGTAGCTCATCTGTCACTGTCACCTGCTGCCCCAATGCCTTTTTCAGGCATGATACATGAAAAACGTTACGAATCTTGCTGCCTTGGGGCAGCTCCAACTCATATGCAACCTGTCCAATCCTGCATATCAACCTGTATGACCCATAAAAGCGAGGCTTGAGCTTCTCAGCCCCCTTCTACTTTAGTGACGACTGTCGGTATGGCTGTAATCGTAGGTAGACCATGTCCCCTACCTCGAATTGTCTCTCCACCCGACCCCTGTCAGCGTACAACTTCTGCTGGTTCTGCGTTGTAGCCATGTTATCCTTGAGAGCTCGGAGAATATCCTGACTCTCTTGGATCCAAATCTTTTTTCAGGCATGATACATGAAAAACGTTATGAATCTCGCTGCCTTGGGGCAGCTCCAACTCATATGCAACCTGTCCAATCCTGCATATCACCCTATATGGCCCATAAAAGCGGGGCTTGAGCTTCTCAGCCCTCTTCTGCTTTAGTGATGACTGTCGGTATGGCTGTAATCGTAGGTAGACCATGTCCCTACCTTGAACTGTCTCTCCACCGACCCTGTCAGCGTACAACTTCTGCTGGTTCTGCGCTGTAGCCATGTTATCCTTGAGAGCTTGGAGAATATCCTGACTCTCTTGGATCCAAATCTTGGCTCTAGGAGCCTTGCTATCACCAAACATCACGTCAGCAAAAGATAAAGGATGATACCCATATAAGGCATAGAATGGTGACATACCAATGGACATGTGATGTGAAGTATTGTAGCAGTACTCCCCCAGATGCAGCCACTTCAACCATGCTCGCTGCTGCCCACTGACCTAGTTACGCAAGTAGCCCTCCAGCCACTTGCTAACTATCTCTGTCTGCCCATCCGTCTGTGGGTGATAACTGGTACTCGGTGTCAACTCCATCCCCACCAACCGAAAAAGCTCCTGCCAAAATCTGCCCATGAAACGGCTGTCCCTATCGCTGACGATGGTCTTAGGAAGACCATGTAGCCTGAAGATCTCTCTGAAGAATAGCTCGACCACCTGTGCTACTGTATAGTGTGCGGATATGGCAAAAAAATGGGCGTACTTTGTTAGTTGATCAATGACGACAAAGATACAATCCTTGCCCTGTACTATGGGCAACCCTGTGATGTAGTCCATCGAAATACTCTCCCATTTCCCTTTGGAATGGGAAGAGGCTGCAATAATCCCGCGGGATGGCTCATCTCTCCCTTGTTCCTCTGGCAAACATCACACACTCGAATGTGCTGGAGTACGTCCTCCTTGAGGCCCTTCCATGAGAACCTCTCTCTAATGGCCCTGTAGGTTTTGGTAAACCCCTGATGTCCTACCAATGGTGAATCATGTGATGCCTGGAGTATCTTCTTCTTGAGCTGAGACCCCTCAGTCAAGAAGATCCGATCCCTGTAATAGATGATCTCATCGACCACCCTGTATCTGTCATCTGCCACCTGCCCATCCAGAACCGCACATGCAAACCTGTCCTTGGAGTACTCTACTAAGAGTCGAGCCCTCCAGTCTGTATCCAAGCTCATAAGAGACAACATGGCTGGTCTACGTGAAAGGGCATCTGCTACCACGTTGTTCTTACCCTTGACATACTCAATGTCAAAGTCATATGCTTGGATCTTACTGATCCACTTTTGCTGCCTGTCCTATAGCTGCTTCTGCTCCAAAAACACTTGAGGCTGTTGTGATCAGTCCTCACCCTGAACCTATTACCCACCAAATACTGTCGGTACTTACCCAATGCATGCATGATGGCCAGCATCTCCTTGTCGTATATAGAACACAACCTCTCGTGTGGAAGGAGCTTCCGACTCTCAAAAGCTGTAGGGTGACCTCCCTGCATCAACACTGCGCCAATCCCCTCTCCTGACGCATCACACTCCAAAACAAATGGCTGCGTAAAATCTGGCAACGCAAGCACTGGGCAGCTGCTCATAACCTCCTTGAGCCTGTCAAAGGCTCGCTGCATTGTGTCCGACCAACTGAATGCCCCATTCCTCGTCAAATCTGTTAGGGGTGGAGTGAGCTGCGAGAAACCTTTGACGAACTTCCGGTAGTAAGTGCAAATGCCAATGAATCCTCGAAGTTCCGTCACGTTTGTCGACTTTGGCCTTTCTCTGATGGCCCTGATCTTCTCCTCGTGGACTCTCACTCTGTCCACCCCTATGATGTGTCCCAGATACAACATCTCTGTCAACCCAAACTCACACTTGGAGAGTTTGGCATAGAACTGCTGCTCCTGTAAGATACGCAATACTGTCTCAATGTGCTGGAGATGCTCCTCCCAAGTCCTGCTGTAAATTAGAATATCATCAAAGAATACCAACACAAACTTCCTCAAGTGACTATGAAGGATGTGATTCATGGAGGACTGAAATGTAGCGGGGGCGTTGGTTAGCCCAAAAGGCATCACCAAGAACTCAAAGTGCCCATAGTGACACCTGAAGGTGGTCTTGGGAATGTCCTGCTCCCTCACACGAATTTGATGGTACCCAGATCTCAAATCAATCTTTGAGAAGAACCGTGCTCCCCTCAACTCATCCATCAACTCATCGATCCTGGGTATGGGGTACCTGTTCTTCAGGGTCTTCTTGTTCAGGGCCCTGTAGTCAATGCACATCCTCAATGTACTGTCCTTCTTCTTCACCAACACCACAGAAGAAGCAAAAGGACTCGTGCTCGGTCGAATGTGCCCAAGAGCTAGCAACTCCTGGATAGCCCGCTCAATCTCATCCCAATAGGCCTTGGGGTGCCTATAGGGGGTGGTGATCACTGCCTGTATGCCCTGCTCAAGCTCGATGGTGTGCTCAAACCCTTGATCCGGTGGTTGTCCTGGTGGAATCTCCCCAAACACTATGGCATACCGATCAAGGATGGACTGTATCTCTGGATGTACCGTCTGCCCTATAGTCCCTACCTCTGATGCGCGTAGCTCCACTGCCCACTCTATGTCTCCCTTCCGGAAGACTGCCTCCATCCGATGAGCCGACACAGTCTGAGGCAGATATGTGTGTTGTCCTCGTATCTTCTCATGCCTCCCTGTCTTCTCATCATCCCACTCCATCTCTAGGGTCTTCCAATCTGTCGTGACCTTCCCTAGAGTGATAAGCCACTGAACACCCAGTATCATGTCGGTGTCCGGGATATCGACCACGAACAAGTGGTCAGTCAATGTGTAGGTGCCCATCGTCACTGAAAGCTCTAGAACATAACGAGCACATGTCATGGTTTGATCTCCTGGGACCAAGACTAAAAACCCATCGAAGCTCTCTGTTTGTATACCTCTCCGCTCAACCATCTGTGCATCGATGAAGTTGTGGGTCACCCCACTGTCAACCAAAAATGATACTCATTGGCCACGCACTGTCCCTCGTATACATAGCGTTAGATACTTGGGAACTCCTCGCAATGTTGCAAGGGCCCCTCCGGTGGGTGCAAAAGATGCACCACTTGCTGCTGGCGGTGGAGGTGGCAAAGGTCCCTGTATGGCATGGCTATCTTCTGCCTCCACATCATCCTCGTCCTCCTCTTCTCCACTGCTCTCGGAGAAGATCTCAATAAAATGTGCTTTGCGAGCAGCGCATCTGTGTCCCGGTGCTCACGGCTCCTGACATGTGAAGCACAACTGCTTCTTCTTCAGCTCCCTCTTGACATCGTCATCAATCTGTACTTGTCCTGGATTCCCCCTTGGAGGCGGAATCCTCACATCCTTCCCCTTAGACTGAAAAGGCTGTCTTTGGGGGTAAGATGTCTGGGTCTTGGGTAGGACATCCTGTAAGTCCCGGGTCCTGCTGATAGCGTCCTGGAGTGTGGCTGGTCTAGTGGATCGGACTAGACCCCGAAGTGGCTCTGCTAACCCCTCAACATACATATAAACCCTGCGTGCCGTGGATAGGTCTGGCACCATCACGGAGACCCTCAAGAAATCTGCAATGTAGGTCTCTGGACTCCCTGTTTATTTGAGCCTCGTCAACTCAACAAAACGCTGCTTTGGATCCCTCCGATCAAATCGCTCCATCAATCTCTTGGTAAAGTCCGCATATGTCGTCACTGTAGAGTGCCCGAGTGTAACCATCCCATGAAACCACCAATCCTGGGCCTCACCATCCAAATGAAATGTTGCCACCTTGATGGCCTCTGTCTATGACATTTGGTTAAGTTGGAATTAAATGTCTAGCTTCTCCACCCAAGACTTTGCCAAACTGTTTGATGAACCATCAAACGTAGGCAAGTGGAATCTACTCGCTGCACGGTGAGTGTCACCATCATGGTAATGCCGGTCCCTCTGTGATGGTCGCGGGGTCTACTATCCCGCTGGAGCTGAACAAAATCTCGGAATGAGAGGGCCTCCCTGAACTCCATCCCATAGGCCTGGTACTCTGCAAAATAATTGCCCATATGTCCGGGCTCTGCCCCTTGCTGGGCTACAGCACCCGTGTCTACTCCTAAGAAAGTGGGCATGGTAGAGCGTGTAGGGGCATGTGAGGCCACCTGCTACGCATTATCACGCTGCTCTGGCAAATGGTGGGATGCGCTCGATCCCTCACCAACCTGGAAAACCCGTGGACTCTCACGCTGTCTAGCCTCTATTGCCGTGAATCTCTGCCCCATCACCTCAATCTGCCTCGACAGATCCTGTACTAATTTGAGGAGCATATCCGCAAATCTTTTCCCGTCCTCGTCTGCCATCTGCTCTGCGTCCACTACTGGCTCTTCCTGTTCTGCGTCCACCACAGGAACACAGTCTCCCTCCCCATAGGTATTCTCCAACCTACGTCCAGTGTCTCTGTATTTCCTACCTCTGTAACAGATGTAAGGTTTTTCCTCCGGTGTCATAGATTGCTAGCTCGACAGGTTGAGCCAGATCTTTTGTCTCATACCACTGTAATATCCCTAACCTAGAATATTCCTCAAACCCAACAAAACTCCAACCAAATACATGCAAATGATATAATAACCAGGAAGCTCAAAATGACAAAATAACAGTGGTGCAACATATAATTACGTAAACAGGAAATATAAGTAGATACTCAAGAAATGCAGCGAGAAATGCTAAGCCATTTTATTATACTGAGCAATAAAATGAGTACAGGAGGTGATCAAAAAGATGGCACCTCGACTTGCACAAGGTAAGTGAAGAAATACACTCAGAATAACAAAGAACGACCTCTCTCAGAACTGCGTGGAAGCTGTTGGAGAACTGCCGTGCTGCCGCTGCTGCTAGGAAACAAATGATGCTTTGGGGCTGCTCCCCTCCTCGGAAAATGCTGAAACTCTGGAATCAAGCTCTATTCAAGAAACCTAGAAAAACCCAGAAAGCTTTTCTGGAATAGCCGATCCTCGAAAATCACCCCCTTGGGGATCTGCGTAGTTCCTCAATGCTCTGCGCTGCCACTGAAGAAACCCCTCTAAAACTCTGCCTGAAATTCTGCCAAAAATCCTCCAATAGGCGAGGGCCGGTCCCCTGCTCAATCACCCAGCAAAAATCCTCTTGCAAAACCCCAATCCAACACTGCTACCAGAAAGAACTGCGTCATCCCTCTCAAGACTGCGCAGTCATCTATAGTGCTCAGTGCTCCTGCTAACTACCAATGAAACTGCTGCAAAAATACTGATGGAACTACCTTGCCTGAGCAGGCACTCGAAGTGCCCCGGGGCTAAGGGTGAGATCTCCGAACGGAGACACTCAATGCACTAAACAGTGCTGAGACTAGCTAAACAGCCATCGTGCTCATAAGTCGAAATGACTAGCTCGAATGCTCATAACTAAATGATCAAAATTGAGGGGGCTCCTCTCTCTTTTATAGCCTTTGCCTCTCTCAAACCCAAGGCTCACCTCCTCCTGCATGATTCCCCTCTTGCCACGTGTTTCTCCCCTCCTGCGCAGTCCTTCGTGTGTTTGCGTGGGCTTCATTTCTACATCCCCCTTTGGCCCCCCTTGGCTCCCCTTTAAGTCACAACGTTGTGCTACTAGGAAGTGACTTTTTATTCAAAAAGTGAGTTATGTCCCCCGTCCTCACTTTTTTATTTATAAATAACTATAAAAGGCAAAAATTGGACAAAATCGAATATTCCAATTAGCCATGGCTAATTAGGAATATTACAAACACAATGGGATCTGCATCAGGTCTTTTGTTCAACAATTGGTTGCGTTTGAGCTGGAGGTTGTATTGGACATAGACTAGATCATTTAACCGTTTTTGATCCAAACGGTTTCTCTTCTTTGTGTGAATTCTCTCAAAGACGGACCAATTGCGCTCACACTTAGTAGCACTACAAGTTTGACTCAAAATACGAATTGCAAACTTCTGCACTTCAGGACAATGGCCACCAAAAGCCTCCCACCATTGTGTTTCAAAAAACATAGGAGTGTGATGAGTTAGCTCAACAAAATTACAAATTATATCCAACTTTCAAATTATAAATGATTTAACAAAATTTACAAAAACTATTAAGAATTTGAAAATTGAAATTTTTGTTTACTTGGCTCATTTGCTTCTCTTGCAATCTTTGCTAGGTTCTTCCCAAAGGTACCCAAGGCATTGCTGAAGGTCGTGACCTATCGGTGTATCTCCAGCTGATCAGACTCCAATGGGATCATGCGATCAATGCAGTCAATCAGTCCATCTCTAACCTCCCCCCTTAAAGCTCCTGACTCCTTAGCTTTATAATGATACCGTGGGTTCAAAAAATACCCAGCTGCATGTATAGGGCGATGGAGTTGATTGTTCCATCTTTCATCAATGATTGCCCAAATGGGCCCATACTTAGCCACTTTATCCTTGTATGCCCTCTTTATTTGCTCCTTTTCTTGATCCATAGCCTCATAAATGAAGCCCATAGCCAATCTTTCCCCATCCACCAACCGCAACACCTTAACTAGTGGCTCAGCAAGCTTCATAATCTTTGTTGCCTTTCTTTAAAAACTTTCTTCATGAACTGTCTTTTTCAATTCTTTTCCTTCCAGTTTGTGAGACCAATTGCTTTCATTCCATTCATCATTGGAAAACAACTTTTGCAAGTTTCTATTTTGGAAAGCATAGATTGCAATGTCAAAAAATGAGTAGCAAATCTAGTGATGGCAGGCCTAATAATATCCCTGCCCCCAGTGTGTTTCCTCATGAGACTCAAAATCCATGAATGATTGTAGATAAATTTTGTTATGCTTTTGGCATGATCTACAGTGTTTTTGACCCA
Organism: Pinus tabuliformis; assembly: GCA_031772625.1. NCBI lineage: Eukaryota > Viridiplantae > Streptophyta > Pinopsida > Pinales > Pinaceae > Pinus > Pinus tabuliformis. Next base: position 744,066,258 of record CM062816.1, on the reverse strand, counting down.
TGCTAATTTTCCAGTATCCTCAAGCATGAGGTCTATGCAATGTGTAGCACATGGGGTCCAAAATATGGTCTTGTGTTTTTCCTCTAACAATTTACTAGCAAGAACATAGTTAGAGGCATTATCTGTGATGACTTGAACAACATTAGCCACCCCCACCTCCTCCACAACCTCATCCAAAAGCTGAAAAACAATTGCCCATATTTTACCTTATCAAATGCATCAACTGATTTTAAAAACATGGTTCCTCGTGGGTAGAAGATAAGAAAGTTTATGATGGTACGGTTTCTTTGATCAGTCCATCCATCTGACATGATGGTACATCCTGTTCTTGCCCATGAGTCCTTGAAATCTTTCAAATACTCATTAATGGATGAAATTTCTTTCTGCAAACGATACCCCCTTAGCTCATGCATAGTAGGGCCTTTGAAGCCTTTTCCAGCAGCATGTATGGCATCAAACATAGGCTCATAATATGGTGAACGGGAAGCATTGAAGGGGATATCAGCATCATACCACCATCTAGCTATGTAATCACAAACAGTCTCCCTCAATTCTTTCTTCCAATGGTCATCCAAAGTGGGCTGCATTTGACTTTTACTAGCTTGAGGACCATGTGCATATGATGGAGAGGAGGGAGTGAAATAAATTTTGATATTCATATCACCCTTTTTCATTCTACTCTTTCCCTTATCTTGAATAGAATCAAAAGAGGGAGGAACATATCGGAAAGGGTTGGATGCATCAGTACGAGGGATAGAGGAAGAACCCTCAAAATCGTAATGGGGGTTGGTAGCCATCATTTTTTGTATCTCCCTCTTCCTCCCAATTTTAGCCTCTAACTCTTTTTGCCTAGTCTTATCTTCTTTAAACTTCTCAAAGCTGGCTAACAATTCCTTCCTAATCTCCCCAATTTCTGGTGAGGTAAATGGAGTGATTTGACCTCTAATCCCCGCCAAGTGTTGTTTCAGCCTATTAATGCCCCCAGGACCTTCCTTAATTTTCCTATGGTAAAATTTGCAATGCATTTGACTATCAACCATTTCAACATATGCCCAAGTAGCATCTTTCACTCTAGGTGCCATTTTTTGACTTGGAAATGAAAGCAAACAATCTGAAAATGAAAAAAAAAACATTGATTCAATGTTCATTTCTTTCACAAAAAACACTCTTTAGGATTTCTAGATATGCACCTAAAATTTAATAAGCAAAAACAGATTTGTACAAGTGAAAAAAATACCTCCAGGCACAAACTGCCTCCTCAAGCTTGCTCCAAGAAACCAACTCCTCAATGCTACTCCAAATGGCTGCCCAAGAAGCTCCTCACTCCAGCTACAATGCTTGCCCAAGACTCCTCACTGCTGCTCCAAAAACAAACTCAACAACTCCTCACAAACTCTCACTGAAATTCTCACTCGAATGCATGAGATCGCTGTGAGAGAGTGAGAGGAGTTGAGTGTGTTAAATAGGGTTTGAGAGAGGGGAATGGACCCAAAGACCAACCAACCAATTTATAAAACCATTTGGAGTCCCCACACTAAAAAAACATAAGAAAATAAAAAAAAGTGCGTTTTTGGGGGTTCACTAGCCACTGTCCGTGACTTGGTCGGGTTGATATGGACTCGGCTGAGCCGACCGGGTAAAGATCGAGCTGGCCGAGTCATGTATTGACTCTGCCGGCTTGGTCTTAACCCGGCCGACCGAACCGATCTATTGGCCGAGTTGAAATATTTTTTACTGGCTCGGACCAACTCGGCTGAGTCGTTTATGAGCTGGCCGGGTTTTAAAACATTGATCAGAGCTCCTTTAGGTTGCCTCTACACCACCGTAATCACAATAATCTATACCCTACTTCACACAATAGTCCACCTCAGAAATGTTACCTTAGATTTCCTACATTTATCTTAGAGTTTCTACATCTCCCTTAGCCATGGCTTCATTCTTCTTATACTTGGATTTCTCCTCTGCTCCCTCTCGCTATGGAATCACTTCCTTCAGATGATCCCGACGATCATTTTCTTGCAAGACAAGTAGTATTTTGTTCCTCCAAGTCCTGAAATTGGTGGCACTATTTAACCTGTCTTCTACACAGAGACTTGGTACCATTTTGACAAGAGATCTCAAAACCAATCAAACTGCTGAATGCTGGCCTCTAGAGATGACTTTAATGGCTGCTCTTTCAACAAGGCTCTGATACCATGTTGACTTTTCTACAAGCTATACAATATAATACCATTTTTTGATCTGATAGTTACTATCTATTTTCAAAACAATTTTCAAGCAAATCAAGAAAAGGTATTATACCACTGATATCATTGAGCAATTACACACAAAAAATCTCAACAGTGAATGCAACAGAAATGGTTAGGATCATAGAAAGGCAACTGTGCACGATAGAGACAATATTTTTACCATGGGGAACCAAACCTTGGGAGAAAACCCAACAAATTTTCTTTAGGAGAAATTATTCTTCAGTAAGGTTTACAAATCAACAATTTGTTTAGCAATCTATGCCAATATCCAAGTCAAATTTCCTGTCAAACTTGGTCAAATTCCGATAGGACTATGTGAAAATTTGGAGACCCAAATCCCTATTGCAGCAAATTGATATTACTTCTCCTACTTGTTAATTCATGCAAGTTATTTATTGTGTTACTTTATAAATATCGAAGTAAATACGACTGCAACCTTCACTAATTAAATTATATGCGGAAACAAGAACTAAGCAAGAAGAAATAGCCACACACACAATTGACACCGTTGTTTTTGGACAAATGTCCCTGGAAAAACCCAATGCGGGAAAATCGGTGCAACAACTGAGGGTTTGTATTATTATGCAGTAGTTTCTGAATACAATCTTTGGATGCCTTACTGGCTATCCAATACAAAGAATCGACTGGTAGAGAAATTAGTGAGAAATACCTCACATTATCATTGGCGATCCCACATTGATCCAGCCACTGAATGGTTAGCCCCACACTGCCTCTGAACAGTCACTGCGTAGGCCCTGCGTCACAACTGATAGGGACTGCGTCACTCCCTCTGGCTAATCGATTTGCTGGATGGATGCTCGATCCTCTAGCCCTCCAGTCTCACACCCTAGTTCTTGACACTAGATCCGATCTGCTCCTTAGCAAACTCGTGGATCTCCTCACAGGCTTTGCTTTGCCTCTGCGTGGCCTTATGCTGCCCAACGTGACTCTGCGCTGCCTCTTCTGGATCTCTCTCTGCCTCCTCGGCAATGTATCCTCGAATCTGGAAACTCTCCAACTGGAAAACTATCCCTGCTCCTCACTACAAGAAATCTCCTCGATGACTTCTCCAACAACTGTTGCGCTGCTCTCTTGAGAAATCGATCTCTTGATCTCACTCGATGTGATTTCCAAATGCCCATCAAGCCTATTCTTATAATCTTCTTGTTGATTAATCAACGGCCCAAATTACATTCTAATCAATGGCTCAGATCGTCTTGACTTGATCCTCGTCTTTTTCTAGAAGATTCATACCCAGTTTAATTAATATCCTTTAATTATTTTAATTTCCTAAGTTTAGACTTAGGCATCCATTAAAAATAATTAATAATTTTAATTAAACCTCCTCCGGGTGGAATTTTCCAAAACGATTTCTGGGTATTGTGGAATGCATGTGTCCTAGCCTCCCTGCAAAATCTTGAGGCTAAAGCACATTCGATGCTACCAAAAGTCAACACTCCCTCTTAGCGAGGAATGTGCTCTATAAATGCATCCAACTAATGTACTACTTTGACTTCTATACCATCCCTGCTGTGTTGCTGGTGTCTGGCTACTGCTTCCCATCAACTACTGCGTAGCTCTCTTTGCACTGCATCTGTGTTGTTGCTAATCCTGCATGCTACTGCCAACTACTACTGCACTGCAACTCTCTCCAACTGTTGTTGCTGCAACTGCAATCATGGCAAACTCCTCCTCGATCCTTGCGGTTGCAGCCTGTGGATCATGTTTCTCGTCCTTGTCCTTCTTTTTGAAATGACACTGCGTAGCATAGTGACCAAATTCACAACACCAGAAACATTTGATCTTAGAGACATCCTTCTTTCGCCTCCGCTGCTCCCACTGCCCCTTTGATGCAAGGGTTGCATTCTCCTCCTCCTTCTTGGGCTTCGTCCCACTGCTGCTGCTGCCATTAAGTTTGCACCTAACTAAGTCTCGTCTCATCTCTTCCTATTGAGGAGCGGTCCACATCCCTTCCCAATCTGGCAATTTCTCTTTGCCCAGGATACTCTGGACAAATACTTGCCATTCTTTTGAGACTGAATTCAGAGCCAACCTCACCAGCTCTGTAGGCTGAGGCGCTGATCCTACAATTGCCAACTGATCTCAGACTTCCTGAAGCGTTGGTAGGAACAGATCAATGTGTTCCCCCTTCTGCATCCTTGTGGATCTCATTTTCTCCTCCAAGTACATCTTCCGTTGCTTGAAAGATCCTTGATACAATGTAGCCAAGGCATCCCACATCTCTTTGGCCATCCCTTTGCCAACAATGTGACATACAACGTGATCCCTCACTCTGTCGAGGATCAACCGCTTGGCCTTTGCCATATCCTTCTTGTAGACCTTCAATGGATCTGCATCCACGGGGACAACTACCACACCCTCAGTGAAAGCTTTGAGATCATGCTCATCTAGCAGACAATTGATCCTTACCTGCCAGATCACATAGTTGGACGCACGTCCAACCGATCTTGATCTCTTAGCCCATTAGCTGCCATCACTGCCAATCAAAATTCAAATTGCTCCATCTCTCCTCTGCGCAACTGCTAGGTTGTCCTATGCACTCCCTATTGGATTTAGTAGATCTGCTCCTTGCTACCACCTCTTAGCAACTGATAAATATAATTCTTTGGCTCAGAATTCATTGAGGAAGAAATTCCCTCAAAATTGTCTTCTTCCTTCTTCTGACGCATTTCTGACTCAACAAACGCTGCAGAAAACTGTGTCCCACCTGAAGATTGCTTTGCTCTGCTCCCTCTGCCACTGACAAATCACGAACTGGAAATCTTTCTTCTCTGTCAACTCACTTAAAGAGAGATTTTCGTCGAGAATCTTGCCCTCTTGGCCTGGACTGTGCAATCCCTCTGGGTATTCGATTTGCTGCCTACGCAGCGCTTCGATCTCTCTCCTCTTCAACGCTGGACTCTTTCGGTCTACTCTCTTGCTTCACTTGCCCTCAGATACCATGTGAAAATTTGGAGACCCAAATCCCTATTGCAACAAACTGATATTACTTCTCCTACTTGTGAACTCATGCAAGTTATATACTATGTTACACTGTAAATATCGAAGTAAATACGACTGCAGCCTTCACTAATTAAATTATATGTGGAAACAAGAACTGAGCAAGAAGAAATAATCACACACACAATTGACATCGTTGTTTTTGGGCAAATGTACCTAGAAAAACCCAATGCAGGAAAATCGGTGCAACAACTGAGGGTTTGTATTATTATGCAATAGTTTCTGAATACAATTTTTGGATGCCTTACTGGCTATCCGATACAGGGAATCTGACTGGTAGAGAAATTAGTGAGAAATACCTTACACTATCACTGGCGATCCCACATTGATCCAGCCACTAAATGGCCAGTACCAAGCTGCTTCTGTGCGGACACTGCGTAGGCCCTGTGTCACAACTGATAGGGACTGTGCCACACCTTCTGGCTTATCGATCTGCTCGCTGGATGCTCGATCCTCTGGCCCTTCGGTCTCCACCTCGGTTCCTGACACTGGATCTGATCTGCTCCTCAACAAACTCGTGGATCTCCTCACAAGCTCTGCGCTGCCTTTGCGTGGCCTTATGCTGCCCAGTGTGGCTCTGTGTTGCCATTTCTAGATCTCTCTCTACCTCCTCTCCAATGTATCCCCGGATGTGGAAACTCTCCAACCAGAAAACTATCCCTGCTCCTCATTGCAAGAAATTTCCTATGACTTCTCTGGCAACTGCTGCGCTGCCCTCTTGAGAAATTGATCTCTTGATCTCACTTGATGTCATTTCCAAATGCCCATGAAGTCTCTTCTTATAATCTTCTTGTTGATCAATCAACGACCCAGATTAGATTCTAAGCAATGGCTCAGATCATCTTGACTTAATCCTCGTCTTTTTCTAAAATATTCATGCTCAGTTTAATTAATACCCTTTAATTATTTTGATTAAACCTCCTTCGGGTGGAATTTCCCAAAATGATTTTTGGGTATTGTGGAATGCAAGTGTCCTAGCCTCCCTGCAACATCTTGAGGGTAGAGCACATTCGATGCTACCAGAAATCAACAAACAACACTAGTAAATTAGTAAAAAAAATCAATGTTGGTCAAATAGTTTGCGGTCAACTATGTAGTCTGTTGTCAACTTTGTGATTTGTGGTCAACTCCTGTATCATGCGGTCAACTTTATGGCTTGCAGTCAAATTTGCAGTCTGTGGTCAATGCTCAATATATGGTCAACTCTTGTGGCATGCGGTCAACTCTGTAGCCTATGGTCAACTCCACAGTTTGTGGTCAACTTTGTAGTTTTTGGTCAACTCCTTTAGCCTACGATCAACTCTTGTGGTCTGCAGTCAACTCTGTGGCCTGGTCAAATCTCTATCAACAGTGAACTCTTCCTCCTTTTCTCCACACATGTGGTTGTCTAAGAGACCTCAAAAAGATGAAGAAACTCACTTTGTGGAGAAAATGAGATGTCACTTCATCTATATATACTAGTCAAATGGGGTAAATTAACCAGAGGGACACACCTTTTCATGAGTTGGTCCGACTTGTTTCCATGGGCCAACTTGGTGCCCCAAAAATAGTTTTATATTTTAATTTTCTTAGGCTAACTTGGAGATAAAAGTCAGCCGTTCTAGGACGCCTTCCACTTTTGTCCATGTTTTTAGTAATCAGTTGATGGTTTTGGTGCATGGTATCTCCTTATGAGACACGGTTTTGATTATTTAATTAGGAGAATATTCCCTTGATGTTTCATTAATTTATTAAGAGAACATTCCTTTGATGCACATTCTCCTCGACCATTCCAATTATGGGTCATGGTTTGAGTTTGATTGGTAGTTTGCATGTGGGTCTATGCCTTTGCATACTTTATGAGGATTTTGATTTGGTCATAGTTAATAGATTGAGGTTTCAAGCAAATTCTTTGAGGGGCATCGTTGTTTTAAGGGTTTGTTTTAACAGCTAATTCCCACATCATACTTATATATGTAGATCCACTTTACATGTGATTGATTAGCATGACTTGAGGAATATTTCACCTTTTATTAGCACACATGTTGAGGTCACCCTATGTTTGAGGAGATGTATTACATGGTTTTCATACGTTTTATGGTTTACTGTTTGATTATATGAGCTATTCCATGGAATATTGGGGGATTTATTGAAGGTTAAGCAAGAAGTTTGCAGCAAATATGCAAAATGAGCTTGAGATGTCGTTACTTGGTGAGTTTACATTTTTCTTAAGAATTCAGGTATCTCAGGAAGACAAGGGAATATTCATTTGTCAAGCGAAATATATCAAGTAAATGTTGAAGAGGTTTCAGATGGAAGATTGCAAACTATTCAGCACCCCAATGGTGACAAGTTGCAAGTTGAGCATAGATGACTCATCCAAGGATGTGAATCAAAGGATGGATAGATCTATGATTGACGGTCTCTTGTATGCAACAACTTCCAGTCCAGATGTGGTGCGGGTTGTTGGGTAGGTAGCATGATTCCAAGCAGTACCAAAAGAATCCCATGTCATTGCAGTAAAAAGGATTTTTCGATATCTCAAAGGAACAACAAAATATGGATTATGGTATCCTAAAGGAAATGAGTTAACCATCGCAACTTATACAGATGCAAATTACATAGGAAGTGTTGATGATCGTAAAAGCACTAGTGGATCAACTTTCTATCTAGCTGGCTGTCTTGTTTCGTGGTTGAGCAAGAAGCAATCTTCTACAGTGGAAGCAAAATACATAGCAGCAACAACTTGTTGTACGCAGGTCCTCTGGATGAAACAAATGTTTGCAGGATCTTCAATCGAAGTTTGACGAGCCCATTTCGATATTTTGCGACAACACCAATGCCATAAGTATCTCCAAGAATCCTGTGATGCATTCAAAAACGAAACATATTTCGATCAAGTACCATTTTGTTAAAGAACAAGTTGTAGAGAAGAACATCAAAGTTGAATATATTGAGACAAAAGAACAAATCACTGACATCTTTACCAAAACTTTACTGCGTGATACATTTGAGTATCTTCGCCAAAAACTTGGGATTCTCCCAAGTTGCCATTAGACTATTTTTTTTTGTCTTGTCAAGTTGACAGGGGGAGTAGAGGCATGTTACAGGTCCACAAGAAGCAAGTAGGTTTTCAAGGGGAGTCACCCTTTGCCATTGATGTCAAAGGGGGGGAGAAAGCATTAAGAAGGTTAGAAGAAGCATGATGTCAAGGGGAGTACATGTGTTGCCATCAATGCCAAAGGGGGAGATTGTTAATGGGTGGTTGTCATTGATGTCAACCCAAGCAACATTAGGGGATGCCTCGCTTTCGTTGACCAATATGACATGGCAACTCATTGATTCTTGCATCCATACCACCCTAGATGGATTGTCCTCGTCAAGATGTTTCTAGTGGTATGTGGCACGCCACATGGTTCTTCACAGTTTGAGAGATATTCGCGTTTGAAGCTGGAGACCCCAATTAGTGGACTAAAACCCCAAGGGGTGGTGACATGGCACACATTTATTTGGTCTTAGTTATTAATCATCAAGCATAAGGGTTATCTATCAGTCTTATGGAGCAATAACCTTGTGGAAGGGAATTACATTTATTTTTCACCCATAAGAGGGGTCCTTCATCATTAAATTGTCTATTCTATTCATCACAAGGATAACAACCCTCTTGCTTGGGCTACAAGGCATGAACAAATGACATTTTATCTCCTAAAGGCCAACCAACGTTCATTTTCTGAAGCCCCTCCACACTCTATAAAAGGAGACCCACTATATTCTCCTAACGTATTCACTTCTCATGCAATATCTTTAGAGATCACTCTGAAATTGTTTCAACTCCCTGAGGTAGAAACACAGAGATCAAGAGAGAGGGAAGGGTTGGTCATTTGTTCTTTGGTTGGAAACCTCCGGCTCTGTGATGTAGGGTCAGATAACAAGGGTTTTGCATTGTTTTTCTATTTTGGATTTGGCATTCATATGGGCATTTGATCATTGCAGGTAGAAGATTTCCAATCTGGGCATGACACAGGCTTGATTACAGACCAGCGAAGTGAAAGGAGCATATCTCAAAACCTCTGCCCTTATTCTAAAGTAAGTAAATGAGTCATTACAAGGCCTTGGCCTTCATTACATTATCTTGGCAGCCATCAAAACAAGTGCACTCAGAACCTCAACATCTAGCTCAAGAACTTGACAACAATTTTGAGAACAGTTTGCGGCCTTATTTGAAATTCATGTGTGTGGTCCTGTAGCATCCAATGTTTAGGCAATCATTTTGCAGAAAGAGTGATGTTTCAAGAAGCTTTACTTGGCATAGATTTTTTGGGAATCATTTTAAAGCTTTGTTCCTTCTTAGGACATTAAGATCTGAACATGAAATATCTAGCTCTGCGGCTTGAAGGCTAGACCTCTCATCTTCCAAGCAAGTGTCTTATCTGTGAAAAAGCCGAGGTCTGTAACTTCACGAAGTAAAATGGCTCAAACTTAATGGCCAAAGTATTCATTCTGGATTTCCGTTTTCTTAAAGACTATTAGAGTCTAGAGATGGTTGATACTTCAAGCACTGCAGCTCCATGAAACAATATCTGTCTTTTAACCAAGAAGATTCCGATCACAAATTAAGGTCTGTCTCCAACCCAGCCTGAGGTTACATTGCATTAGTAAAGTCTCCAACTTTGCGGCTATCTGTGACATCCTAAGTATAGTTTGAGTATCCATTTTTGAAGACTGTGGTTCCTAAGGTACAAAATTCTGATCATAAGGAAGGATCCTGAAATGTTTAAGATCATTCACTGTTACTTACTTAGCAATTCAGTAACATTTCAAGATTGAAGTCTACCTACTCTGGAAGGATTACAGTGACTACATTTGCATTCAATTACAAGCTACAACAAGGCATTGATACATTCAGACAAGTTGCATCAATAGTGAGAAAATAGATTGCTATTCTGTTCATCCACTATTTGGCATATATATATATATATATATATTATATATATTGTTGATTTGTCTATCAAGGGAATTGTAGCCAACTTATTGTGACAAGACAGAGGTGTGTAAAGCTTGTATGCTGGAAGGCTGTCAATGAACATGTGGATAGAAGTTGGTACAACCTAAGTGTTTCTGTAGAAGTTTGGCCTTAGCAGAAACAAAAAAGTAGAAGCATTTAGGGTCTCATCTCTTGTGCAAAGCAAAATTTATGTAGCAGAAATATTTTTTTTTGCAAGGATAGAACAATCTTATCATATTCTATAGCAGTAAGGACAGAGCATCTCTATCATCAAGGAAAAAACATTGTTTTCATATTGAAGGAAGCAGTAAGGGCAAGGCAGGAAAGCACTCTAGGTTCCATCATCTACGGCTGCATCATCAAAAGCATGTGTACAGCAGGTCAAATCATTGTACTTGTTATGGTCTGTAAGTTCAAAGTCTTGGAAATTATTGTAAAGGGTTTGTACTATTGTACAAAAATTGAAGAAGTCATTTTGGTACAAGGGATTGGTTAGTAGCGGGACGAAGGTTTTGGTCCTAGGTTTGTTAGGACAAGGGTTTAGGTCCTAAATTGTTGGTCAGTCAAAAGAAAAATCATTGTTAAGTCACCTAACACGGGGACAAGGGACATGCAGGACACAAGGATTTGAGTGTCTGGCATGGGCACATTGACCCCCCAAAACATGACACGTTATATATATATTAAAAATTAGCTTTCTTACAAAAATTCTCATTCATGTTACAAATTCATTGATTCAAACATAGATCTTCATCTAGATGTAAGTTTTACAAAGTAACATTGTGCATACAAATACAATTGTGACAGATTCATCAATGATCCAATAGGAGAAAGACAAGAAACTGCAGTTTTTTCATTAAGTCATCAAAATCAAAATGTGTTACATAGGTAGTAGCAATGCCAATGGCAAATAGAAATAACAAATACAAAACAACTACAAGCCTCAAGGCAGTAGGTAGCTCATGAGTCATCAATCATCATCATCAAAATCAGCATCACTGTCATCATCATGGTCACCACTGCTCAACTCTGCTGCATCCTCTTCCTTTGTATCTAATGCCATCTTTGCATTTTTGGTATGGAGGATGACCCCTCAACAGTATCACTATCATCAAAAGTGACAGGTTTTAGCACTAGCTCATTAAGATCCAAGTTGGCATGCCAACTCAACACTGTTGTCCAAACCCATATCATTAGGAAAGACATCCCACATGTTTGTCTTTTCCTTCAACCGCTCATCCTTTTTCCTATAAATAAGACGAATCGCCTCCAAAATTCTCCCAAACCCTTTGCTATTCGGTCCCACACATCCACAGCAAGAGAGACAAAAAAGTGAGGGAGAAATGACCCAAAACTGACCTTTATGGGCTGCGCGACATGCAAATCAAGGGGATATGTGTCCTAGAAATAGCACACGATGGACTCGTTCCCCGGACACGACTGGACACAATCGGGACACGATCGGAAGACACGTGTCCCACCGAATCATGTTCGATTCAACCAATTCGGGACACGTAGAGGGTTTAGGACGAATCCAGTTTCTTAGTATATCATTGTAAAGTGGATCATTGGCCCTAGTACTAGAGTCCCCAAATTTTGTATTCAATTTTGTCCTTTATAGGGTGGTAGGGTGGTGTTAATACAAGTGTTGATTTTTGGGTAGCATTGGATGTGCTCTATCTCTGAAATTTCGTGGAGGGGCTAGAACACATGAGATCTATCTCTGAAATTTCGTGGAGGGGATAGAACACATGAGATCTCCAAGACCCAAAATCGTTTGGTGAAATACCACTCGGATTGTGTTTTATTAAAATAATTAATATTTTTAATGGGGTTCCTAAGTCTAAACTTAGGAAAGTCAAAATATTAATGGGTATTAATGAAAATATGGGTGAGAAGATTCGAAGAAACGAGGATCAAGTCTAATTTAATCTTAGCCGTTGATTAGAGATTAGATCACGACCGTTGATATCTCAACAGGAAAAGTATAAAGGAAGAATTGAGAGTCATTTGGAGACACCGGGCAAATACTCAGTAACCCGAGGGAAATTGATTCTCAAGGAGTAAGAGTTCGATTTCACAGATGGAGTTGCAAGGTGAAGGTAGAGGAGGGTACCAACATCAGTTGGAGATTGAGGGGACGCAGTGCATTAGAGGGATAACACAGAGGGACAACTCAGAGACACAGCACAAAAAGGGATGCAATCCTCACCCGGTGATGATGCAGAGGTGATGCAGTGGAGGCTGGAAGGTCTCTTGGGTGTCAGAATTTCTCCAAAGGGTGGAGGAAAATTATCTTAGGTGTTTTTTCAGAGGTTTCTTATGTTCTGCAAATCATTCCTTGTAAAGAGATTGTTGTTGAAGAATAATAAATAAACCCTCATCTGCTGCACCGGTTTTCCCGCATTGGGTTTTTCCGAGGACTATTGTCCAAAAATAACTGTGTTGATGTGATTGATTCTTGTGCTTTTATTTTGCTGTTCTTTTCTCTATGCTATTATGTGACAACAGTAGTAGAATTTACTTTGATGTTTATTGAAGGGTTTTGTAAATAACTTATTATGGAAAATAAGTAGGAAAAGTAAATCAATTACTGCAGTAGAATTTCGTATTTGAAATTTTCACATGGTATCAGAGTATAGAGCGGGCATGAGGGTTGGAGAATCTGCAATGAGTTGTGAACATGATGTTGGAGTAGCAACTCAAAAAGACTCACGCAGTTCTCCCGGGAAAGAGAAAAACACAAAGAATATAATGGATCACGACAACTTTGTGTTAGCTTCCAGACTAGAAGAAGAAGTTGCTTGCTTGGTAAGTTCTACTTCCTCTAAGGTTTGGTATATTGATAGTGGAGCTTCTGCGCACATGACAGGAATACGAGAATGTTTCTCGAGCTATCAAGAAGAACAAATGACCTTCCAAATCACCATGGGAAATAAGTCAAAATGTACCCTCGTAGGAAGAGGTACTGCAGTTTTTCAAACAGAAGTGGGGGATCGGCTTCGAGCTACCAATGTGTTGCATGTGCCTGGATTGGGGATGAACTTACTCTTTGTATCTCAGTTACAGAACAAAGGCTATGATGTTTACTTCATTGGGAAGAAAGTATATGTCAAACATTTGAGTTGGAAGAAGGCCCAAATTGGAGTCAGAAGTAACAAACTGTATAAGTTACAACTAGAATTTCCAATGGCACTGATAGACAACAGTGGTGAAAAATATTCGAATGAACTATGGCACAGAAGGATGGGGCACTTACACCATGGGGCTCTAAGAATTCTCAGAAGAACCGTCACAGGAATTCCAGAATTAAGTACCAAACAAGATGATGTATGCAAAGGTTGCGTACTGGGCAAGTACGCCAAAGCGGCTTATTCCAGAAGTAAGAGTAGGGCAAAGAGTGTTCTGGGATTGATACACTCAGATATATGCAGACCCATGTCCATAAAATCTCTTAGTGGTGCCGAATACTTCGTCACCTTCATTGATGACCATTCTAGGAAGACTTGGATCTACTTTCTAAAAACCAAGGATGAGGCTTTTGATCGATTCAAAGAGTTTAAAGCTGTGGTTGAGAATTTGACAGGGAAGAGGATAAAATTGTTGCGCTCAGACTATGGTGGAGAATACATTGATAAGGACTTTACTGATTTCTGCCCAAGGGAAAGCATAAGAAGAGAATAGACAACTCCATATAATCCAAAGCAGAATGGAGTAGCAGAGAGGAAGAACAAAACTATTGTTGAAGCAATGAGGACAATGTTGTATGATCAGGATATGCCCAAATTTCTATGCGCAGAAGCATGCAACACTGTAGTATATGTTTAGAATAGGACTCCTCACAGGGCATTAGGTAAGATTACTTCGGAGAGTGTCTTCATCGGCAAGAAGCCTGAAGTGAGTCATTTCAGAATATTTGGGAGTTTGGCATACTGCCATATACCCGAAGAAAAGAGGAAGAAGTTGGATCAAACTGCAGAAAAAGGATATCTTGTGGGATATAGCGAGAATGCTAAGGCATATAGAATCTACCTTCCGAGAAATAGAAACATCGTAGTACGATGGGATGTAAAGTTTATGGAGGACAGAGCTTTTAGGAAATCCCGAGAAATGCTTTCCGAAGAAAAGTCAATGGATGATCCATTGGTCCAGCCACTTCGACCAGCAGAAACCAGCACTAGTATTTCTCCAAAGGACAAGAATCCAGAGGCATCACAACGGGTGGAATCTCAAGAGGAGGAGCAAATAGATCTACCCACTACCAGTGGAAGAACGAGTCGGGAACTTCGACAAATACTACGGGATGCAGAGGATTTCATTGGAGCTCCTAGGAACGAGAAAAGGGAGCGTAGACAACCAGATAGATACCAAGCTTTGGTGGCTCAGGTTGGAGAACCCTCTAGTTTTCAGGAGGTTGTTCAGCATCAAGTATGGGTAGATGCTATGGTGGAGGAATATAGTTCCATAATGATCAATGATGTTTGGGAAGTGGTACCTAGGCCTTAGGACAGATCAGTTGTAGGTTCGAGATGGATCTACAAGGTCAAATATGTTGCAGATGGCAGTGTGGAAAAATACAAAGCCAGGTTCGTGGCTAAGGGGTATGCTCAGAAGGAAGGGATAGACTACGAAGAAACCTTCACCCCAGTAGCCAGGTATACTTCTATTAGATCTGTGATATCCCTTGCAGCACAGATGGGGTGGGAGATTCACTAGATGGACATCAAGACTGCGTTCTTGAATGGGGTGATAGAAGAAGAAGTATACATTGAACAACCAGAGGGTTTTGAGACACATGAGAAGAAAACTCATGTATGTAGGTTGAAGAAAGCCTTGTATGGGCTTAAACAAGCGCCTAGAGCATGGTACGATTGAATTGATGGTTACTTCCAGAAGATGGGATTCGTCAAGAGTGACGTAGATCCCAACCTCTACTATCTGATTGTAGAAAATGAGCCTCTAAGTCTGGTGTTATATGTGAATTACCTTTTCCTGACAGGTTCATCAAGGCTCATCAAAGATTGCAAGGGAAACCAAGCTACAAAATTTGACATGAAGGATTTGGAACGGATGCATTATTTTTTGGGGTTGGAAGTTTGGCAGTAAAAGGGTGGAATTTTCCTTGGACAAAGGAGATACGCTACAAAAATTTAAAAAAGGTTAAGGATGCAGGACTGTAGACCCATGGCTACTCCAATGATTACCAACTGGAAGAAGATTGATGCGTCTGAAGATAAAGAAGTAGATCCCACCTTGTATAGGTAGCTCATAGAGTCCCTGATATATCTGGTCAATATCAGGCCAGACATTTGTTACGTTGTCAACACCCTCAGTCAGTTCATGGTGGAATTGAAGAGGGCACACTGGGTAGCAACCAAGAATGTTCTGAGATATATACAAGGAGCAATCGAGCATTGATTAATGTACACTCGAGGCAATGATATTAGGCTGAGTGGGTTCAGTAACGCAAAGTGGGCTGGAAGTTTAGTAGATCAGAAAAATACCACTGGTTAATGTTTCAACATTGGATTAGGAATGACCTCCCGGTGTAGTAGGAAACTAAAATCCGTAGCTCTGAGCTCAGTTGAAGCTAAATATATGGTAGCTAGCACAACATCGTGTGAACCCATATGACTTAGGAAGTTGCTTGTGAATCTATTCAAGAGAAGGATGGAAGCGACCAATATTTTGTGTGATAATCAGAGTTGCATCAAGCTCTTTGAGAATCAAGTTTTTCATGATCGGTCGAAGCACATTGACATCAGGTGTCACTTTATTAGAGACTATGTCCAGCGAGGGGCAGTATAGTCACAGTACACTCCGACAGGAGAACAGGTGGCAGGCATTCTCATCAAGGCTCTAGGAAGAACAAAGTTTGTTTATTTCAGGGAGAAGATAGGGATGATTGAGAATCCGATTCAGTAGCAAAAGCAAATGGTGCAGTTCTTAAGAGGGAGTTGCAGTGCAATAGTTAGCAGTGACAGTGCTATGGGCAACATGATGCAGCATATTGAGAGGGAGTTGTAGTACAAATGTAGCAGTGACAGTGGCAGTGTTATGGGAAACCATACAGATTGCAGCAGTGCAGTGGATGAGGGGCAGCAGGTCGAGCATCAACAGTGTAGAGGACCGATGCCGTGGATCAGTGTGATACTTTTGCTGGGAAGTATTGCTAGAGCACATTCCTTGCTAAGAGGGAGTGTTGATTTTTGGGTAGCATCGGATGTGCTCTAGCTCCGAAATTTTGTGGAGGGGCTAGAACACATGAGATCTCCAAGACCCAGAATTCGTTTGGTGAAATTCCACTCGAATTGTATTTTATTAAAATAATTAATATTTTTAATGGGGTTCCTAAACTTAGGAAAATTAAAATATTAATGGGTACTAATGAAAATATGGGTGAGAAGCTTCTAAGGGATGAGGATCAAGTCTAATTTAATCTTAGCTGTTGATTAGATATTGGATTATGGTCGTTGATATCTCGACAGGAAAAGTATAAAGGAAGACTTGAGAGTCATTTGGAGACACACTGGGCAAATACTCAGTAACTTGAGGGAAATCGATTCTCAAGGAGTAAGAGTTTGATTTCAGAGGGAGAGTTGTAGGGTGAAGGAAGAGGAGGGTATCAATATCAATCGAAGACTGAGGAGGAGGGGACACAGTGCATCAGAGGGACAATGCAGAGGGACAACTCAGAGAGGCAGCGCAACAAGGGACGCAGTCCTCACGTAGTGAAGATGCAGAGGTGACACAATGGAGGCTGGAGGGTCTCTTGGGTGTCAGAATTTCTCCAAAGGGTGGAGGAAAATGATCTCAGGTGTTTTCTCAGAGATTTCTCTATGTTCTGCAAATCATTCCTTCTAAAGAGATTGTTACTGAAGATAATAAATAAACCCTCATTTGCTGCACCGGTTTTCTTGCATTGGGTTTTTCAGGGGACTATTGTCCAAAAATAACTGCGTTGATGTGATTGATTCTTGTGCTTGTATTTCATTGTTCTTTTCTCTATGCTATTATGTGAAAACTGCAGTGGAATTTACTTTGATGTTTACTGAAGGGTTTTGTAAATAACTTATTGTGGAAAATAAGTAGGAGAAATAAATCAGTTACTGCAATAGAATTTCGTATTTGAAATTTTCACAGCAATTTGGTGCATCTATTCATCTCACTGCTAATAAAACCTAGGGCGTTGGGGCATCCTTCCAATGGGTGTTGTAAAAGAATGCTTTTCTAGAGTTCCAAGGAGTTGTAGCTTTCTTTTCAATTGGAGCTAAAGATTTAAAGAACATATTAGAAAATCATTCGGTATTTTTTGACCTGGAGGGGATTTTCCACCTAAAAGTGTTTGTGTTCATTGTTGTTAATTTTAGATAACAATGGTATGTTCTATGCTTCAGCACAATTTACTTCAATGTTCTTTATAAGCCCAATGATAATTTCCAATTATTTTCAGTAGCAATCACATTAAATTATACACATTGACAGTAAATGTAGATAGAACATAAAAACATATGCAAAAGACAAGCCAAGACAAGAGGACACAAGATGTGGCAAATGCTAGGGAAAAACCCCAATGTGGGGAAACCCTTTGATCAAATATTCTTATTATTCTTCAATAGTTCCGCAGAGAGAGAGTACAAATACCAGAATTACATGTTCAAAACAGTCTTGCCAAATTAGTAGTCAAATCAGTAGTCAATGCAACCCTAACCAAAAAGTCAACAGTGGTCAAAACTGCTGCAAAAGGTCCTCCAAGTAGCTTCGTCAACAATAGAAGAATGCGGCCAACCAAGGGAGTCAAAGTCAACCAAAAATCATCTCGGTCAACCCAGTCAAAATTTGTTGTAATTCTGCAATCAAAGAAGAAAGTCAACGCTGCAGTCAACACAACCAAACAATCCTCAGTCACCTCAAAATTCGTGCCAAAGGATGCGGTTTGCAGAAATCAGAATTCTTCCCACAAAACTGAAGTCAACATTGGTCAAATACTCCAATTCAACGTTGGTCAATGCATGCCCTAATCTATGAAATTTTCGGCCTTCAAAACCAATCAAGAAATCTATCCTCTTCCACACGCGCGAAGTAGAGAGACTCCAAGTTGTACGAACCAATCAAGAGAGGAGAGAGAAGATGATGTGATGAGTTGAGGGTCACTTCTATTGATACACTTCATTGAGGGTGAGGAGACACATCTATTGGGCTTCATGAACCTACATTTGACTAAGGCCAACCTTGACAATTTGTCCATGAGAATGAATAAGTTCAAAATTCCATCTCTGCTTGTCCGAATGAGATGATCTTTATATCCAAATTGTACCTCTCGAAAAGAGGAATCCAATGCAATAATCATCTCCATCATATGAGCTGTCCTAATGTGGAAGTTTGGCCCTAGTTTCCAAATTTAACACTCCCTCTCAACTAGGGAGAATTCCACCTACCAATCCATCTTTCATCATGCCATCCTGTCATCCTGTACCATCCTGTACCATCCTTGTCATCACTGCCTTGCTCTTCTCTGCTGAACCATGAAGTAATAATGAAGAGGTGATCGAGAGTGGGTCATAGGATCATACCACGCTTCACTGACTAAAGTCAGTCCTTGATCCCAGATCAAGCTGTTGAACACAATGCATCCTATTCATAGGGAGTACGACAATACACAATGCGTCCATTGGTAGTGCTATGGTCTCTAACCATCTTTTCCCAACTCATTGTCTAGATGAGAGGTGTTGACCACTACGTGTCAACTACCCATAGCAGTACACCCCCTTTTCTTCGCAAAAGGGATAGCGCTTCATCGACATGTCCGTGCCATTCGACAGTCATCATCGACCTGATCATATTGTTTTGTAAACCCAGTCTACATGTGTGAATTGTAGATAATCTTAGCAGAGTTGTGTCATGTATGTAAATTGTCTAGGTGGACCTAATTTTCTAGTGATAATCTATGTTCTGGAAGGCTTTTTGTCTTAGCCATCCATGATTGGCAGAGTTTTCCTTCAGCCTAACCCCAAAGCCGGAATGAATTTTGTCATTAGAATCTTAGAGGAATCGTAGTGTGTTGATCTGCTAGATTATATTTGGTTGCAGGACTGGGTGGTCTATGAGGGTCTATGTCAAATGGGTTTTCCCCTTTGAGATGTAAAATTATAAAAGTCATGATGTAAAGCGTCTTGAGGGTTAGAAATTGTTTTAATCCCCTCATAAGTCCTAAGTCCTAGGTGATTTTTCCAAAGGCTAAGTTCGAGGATCCAAAAATAAAAATTAAAAAACTAAAAAAATAATTAATTAAAAAATAAATAAAATTAATAATAAAATTTAAAAATAATTAAAAAATAAAAAAAATAAAAAATAAAATAAAATAAAAATTCTAAAAATAATAAAATAATAATAAGTCAAATTTTTTGAGTAAATAAATGCAGAATTTCAATTTTTAATATATTAAAATGCATTTAAAAATTTGACGGATGAGATTAAAAGATATCTTGATCCTCATCGACGATCGAGATTAGTTTGACATGGATCACTCGAATTAGCCGTTGGGAATTCTTCCTTTAAATAGGGTGCTAGGGGTCATTTGAGATTAGATTAGATCTGAGAGTCTGGTGCTAAAGAAAGCTCTCTTGTAGTCATTTTTTGTGCAATAAAGAAAGACTTTGGGGTTAAAAATCTTGCTGGTGTTACTCTTCTGGAAATGCTATAAGGCCTTTTATTTTTCTGCATAATTTTATTTTTAGTCATCAATAATAGCTTGATGAAGATTGATTCAGGCATAGGTATCTTGTCTGATCTCTGGGGTTTGAATGATAGTTTAGATTCTAAAATATAATGGCAGGTATCTCTATTTGATCTAGATTTCACTATTGTTTTTCCCTCTATGTTAATGATTGATTTTACACTGTGCAGGAAATATTAGTTTTAAGTTTACCGGGCGTTAGGGGAAGTTCTCGGCTGAACCAGCCAACTCCCGGATTGTGTTTTCTGAAAGAGCCCAACCAGTTCTTGATCCCGGACTTATCATTTGAATTTTTTTTATGAATGCATGCAGGGTTTTCTGAAGTATCTCACATTAAAATCAAATTCTGATAATACCACTGTGATTATTGATAAATCTGGCTGCTTAAGAGTAAAAAATCTGTAAATATTGTAACTTTTTAGCTTGTTTTAGGGTTTGCAGTTTTGTTTCTGGCACATTTTACTTCTCGGTGTTTTGTTTTTGCCATTGCAGGTTGCAGGTACAGATCTTAAATTTTTTCCGGCGTTTTCATTAGACAAATCTGAATGCAGAGCAATTTAAAATTTATTGGAGAATTTGCAGGTTTTTTTTTTTGAAGAAATTCGAGGGTTTTTCCAGGGTACTGTTTGCTGCCTGGGATTTCATTTTGACAGAAATTTTTGAATTTTTTTTATGCTGTGGCATCCTGGAATTTCTGGGCCACCAGTTTCAGTTTCTCTGTTACTCGGGGTTTCAGCAGGAAAAGTTTTCGATTTTTTTTTTTAAAGTAGGCTGGAAAACACTGTTGGCCATACTCCTTTAACGCTGCCAGAAAGCCTTAAATCTTTAGTAGCGTGCTGCCCCCGTTCATCGATCTACGTCCATTTTCTTGTACGTTGCTACACCTCTTTGCCGTCATCCCTTTTCCATCACATTCCATATAGCCGTCGAGCCCCACCTCTCCACGTTGCATTAAACCTATCGCTGCCCAGCTTAACAAATTTGTTCCTTTCTGCTCCCTTACCTGCAAAAATTCCACAATTCAAAACCTGCGTCCACTTCCTCACTGCTTCTCCTTTCTATGCAACATTTTCTATCCAAACGCAGTCATACCAGCTCCCAAACGCTGCACAGCTGCCATCAAACCTGCATTTTCTTCATTCAAGCTCCACGCATATCCCTCACGTCCCCTTGCTGCTATGTATCTACCTTCGCTGCCGTCAGAGCCTGCTATGCTGTCCATCAAACCCTCTCTGCCTCCGTACCTGTGACAGCGAACAATGAACAAAAGAAAAATTCGAATTTTTTTATGCTATGCCATTAGGTTAGGTTTCGTTTTATTTCGGCATGAATATAAAAATTTCTTTTTGTATCATTTGACCTTTTAGGGATAGATAGATGTAGCTTAAAAGTTAGCGTAGTTAGATTTCATTTTTTTTTTTTGGGTTAGCGTATATATTTTATGAAGTGTGTGTTAACACATAAAAATCACAAAAAACAGAAATTTCGATTTTAAATTTTTTTTTTTTTAATGTTTACATGATTTAGGTTAGCTTAGGTGTTAGCTTTTCGTTTAGCTATATTTAGTTTAGATTTTATAGTTAGGCTTTAGTTTAAATATTAGTTTTCATTTTGTTTAGGTTTTAGTTTTCGAATTTTTATTTCCTTAGAATTAAATTTTAGTTTTAGATCTATTCAATTTTATTTTTTTTAGTCTTTAGTTTTACTTCCCTTTAAATTTAGATTTAGCTTTTGTTTAGATTTTAATTTTAAATGATATCAAAAAGTTATATATATATATATATATATATATATATATCTATATATAAGCATTAAAAAAAAGGTTCCTTTACTTTCTATAGATTAGGTTAGTTTAAGATTAATTTTTTTTTTTTTTTTTTTTTTTTGGTTTTGTTTCAATTTGAGTTAAAAAAAATAAAAATTATAAAAAAATAAAAAGTTTTCTTTTAATTTAAATTGGATTTTAGCTTGATTTAGATTGTAGATTTTTTTTTGTGAACTTTAAAAAAAAAAAGTCCCTTTTATGTTTTTTTGTTTTGTTTTTTTTTTTTTTAAGTTTTAGATTTTTACTTTATTTTTTTAGATTTAGATTTAGGATTTGAGTTATCAGTTTTTCATTTAAAATAAAAAAATAAAAAAAAATTTGGAAATATCTTGCCGGATTCAGTGTTGGCTCAGGGATTTGTCGTGTTTGCAATATATCTTTTCTGCTGAGGCTAAAATTTTGATGTGGGACTAATATTTATCATTTTCATGTGGTTAAATACGCTTAGAAGATCATTTAAAGATTAGCTATATGAATCTGATCTCTGGTTAGCACTTAAAATTACGTGGTTGTTTAAAGCACTTAATTTTTCGAATTTTATTTGTTAGAGTATTGTTGAGCCATTGAACATTTATCGATTATCTCACATTTGGCAAAAGGTTAAATTTTGTTTGAGTTATTTGATTGTTAATGAGCTCATATTTCTGCAAGCATTTGGTAAATAATCATTCAGTCATTAACTCTATAAGGCACTGGTCTATTAACTTAGTAAAATCAATTAAGTGCTTGTTCCTCCTCATGTCTCCCAACCCAACTGGTTCTCAGTTGGTCATCCATTTTCCCATAGGGTCTACCCTCCTTAGCCACGGGAGACAGGGTTAAACGGAGAGATTGGGGATTAGGGTGACAGCCCCTGGTCTGAGCGTTGTCGTGACAATCTGTGCGACAACACTTTTTGGCGCCGTTGCCGGGGACAAAGTTTTTTCTGTCCTTGGTTTATTCGACATTCATCTTCTCGTTTCTCATCATTCTTTCATCTTTCTCATCTCTCATTTGAGTTGGCAGATTCAACATTCTTTGGCGTCTTTTGATCTTTTCATCACCTTATCTTTCGTCATATCAACAACTTCTCTTCGGTTTGTTTCTTGTTTGGGTGGCGACTCCATTTTCTTAATTTTTCCCAGACAAGAAGCCTCCCTCATATCTACTGGTTGGTTGCTTTTTGGATCCTAGAATTAGATTCATTGTTCAAGTGGTGACTCCACTTCTTTCATTTATTAATTTTCTTGAGCAGAGATCTCTTTCTATCATCCAATTGGTCCTTCATTATTCATCATGGATTATTCATTTAAACCATGTCATTTTACTGATGATCTCCATGATATTCCGGAAGTGGCCATTTCTAAATTACCGTTGTTCTCAAGTGGTGATTTAGTCGCTGTTAAAAGACGTCTAGGCTTGTTTACTCATATATGATCATATATTGTAGACCCCCTCAGTATAATCATGAAGATGTCAAAATGCTTCTTTTTGTCCTTTCTTTGGAGGGTGATGCTTTGAATTGGTTTAATAATTGTCCTGAAGATTCTTTCACTTCTTTACAAGACATTGTCAATGCTTTTAAAGATAGATATGGTTATCCAGATAGCTCACCTTGTGCCCCTAAAATTGTGCAACAGAATGAAAGTAATCTTATAAAAGGTCCAGCTGTCGGTGAAAGATTCAAAGACAATTCTTCATATCAGAATGTGCCATCCACTTATGCCATTGCAGATCAAATCCATGATAATGGAAAAGCAGGGACAAATGACAATGAAAAGGAAGATCAAAAGCAAATTATACAAGAACTAATGTTGCTGGTAAAAAATATGGAGATCAATCAAACTAATTACGCCAATGATGTGAGAACTTTATGCACCCACTTGGAAAAACGTAATAGGGAGATGGAGATCATGCAAAATCAACATGCTAAGGAAATTGAGGCCATGAAGATTAATCACGACACAGAAATTAGTTTTATGCAAAGCAAGTTATCAGGCTTAGAGGAAAATATGACGACCATGAAAGCTAATCATGATAGGGAAATTAATTCTATGCAAAACAAGTTATTAACTATGGATGAAGAAATGACTATCATGACATTCGATCATAATAATCAGTTAGCTACCATGCAAGCAAATCATAAGGAAGAGATAAACTCTATGCAACATTGCTTGATGACCATAAAGGAAAAAGACGATAAAGTAATAAAAGATATGGAAGCTAATCAGATATGTCTTCAGAAAAAGTTATTGACCATGGAAGAAGATCATGCTAGGGAAATCAGTGTTATGAAAGTTGAACACTCTTGCCAGACAATGCCATTACAATACAAGTTCTTAAATTTCAACAGCGGATTAAGGATGAAAGAAACCAAGAAACATCAATAGATCAGGAGCCTTCTCATTTGCTGCAACAAGCTCCATCTTATTATGAGGGGGTCATTGGTTCGATTGAAAGGTGGTTAATTGAAGGTGATCCAGATAAAATTAAAAACGATAAAGATCAGATGCAAGATGAAGAAAGACATGTCACACATATCTTACATACTTCATCTAAGAGCTTTGAAACAGAAAGTTCCACGTCATCAGTAATACAACCTGCCACAAAGAAAAAGCGCAAGAGAAAGAAAATGAGAAGAAGATTTGATGCATCAGACGGCCGCGAGCAGCTTGATTTTCGGATAGGAAAAAGTCCTACCATATGCAGAATTGGACATGGCACATCCGACAAGCAGCCAACAGATTTGCCTGAAAGCAGGCAAATGCTCAGTATACATTATATTGAACACATCTGATGCCATGGGGCATCCTCTGTATTTCTAACCTTACTCCTTTTTTTTTCAGCATTTTCATTTCTGTTTTAGGATTAGATTTACTTTTCTAGATAGTTAATAAATGAAGAGCTTATATCTTTCATGTGCTTAATGTTATATGATGATTTTTTGGATGGACGCTACTTATATTTTGTTGTGTGTTGCATGGGTGCAGATTCTGGATTCTCACATTCCTACAATGCAGCAATGTGTCCCCAAGTAGAGCTAGATGTTGACCACTACGTGTCAACTACCCATAGCAGTACACCCCCTTTTCTTCGCAAAAGGGATAGCGCTTGATCGACATGTCTGTGCCATTCGACAATCATCATCGACCCGATCATATTGTTTTGTAAACCCAGTCTGCATGTGTGAATTGTAAATAATCTTAGCAGAGTTGTGTCATGTATGTAAATTGCCTAGGTGGACCTAATTTTCTAGTGATAATTTACGTTTCGGAAGGTTTTTTGTCTCACCGATCCATGATCGGCAGAGTTTTCCTTCAGCCTAATCCCAAAGCCGGAATGAATTTTGTCATTAGAATCTTAGAGGAATCCTAGTGTGTTGATCTGCTAGATTATATTTGGTCACAGAACTGGGTGGTCTATGAGGGTCTATGTCAAATGGGTTTTCCCCTTTGAGATGTAAAATTGTAAAAGTCATGATGTAAAGTGTCTTGAGGGTTAGAAAATGTTTTAATCCCCTCATAAGTCCTAAGTCCTAGGTGATTTTTCCAAAGGCTAAGTTCGAGGATCCAAAAATAAAAATAAAAAAACTAAAAAAATTAATTAATTAAAAAATAAATAAAAATAATAATAAAAATTAAAAATAATAAAAAAATAAAAAAATAAAATAAAATAAATATTCGAAAAATAATGCACATGACGTGCATGATGTAATGGCTGGGGCGGATGGCTTTCACACCCCCCACCCAAGTTCGAATCCTGCGAGGTTGTAAAATGTTGTAAAAAGTTGTAAAATGAGAGGGTCCCACCGAAGCTTACAAAAAAAAAAATATTCGAAAAATAATAAAATAATAATAAGTCAAATTTTTTGAGTAAATAAATGCAGAATTTCAATTTTTAATATATTAAAATGCATTTAAAATTCGACGGATGAGATTAAATGATATCTTAATCCTCATCGACGGTCGAGATTAGTTTGACATGGAACTCTCGAATTAGCTGTTGGGAATTTTTCCTTTAAATAGGGTGCTAGGGGTCATTTGAGATCAGATTAGATCTGAGAGTCTGGTGTTAAAGAAAGCTCTCCTATAGTCATTTTTTATGCAATAAAAAAGACTTTGGGGTTAAAAATCTTGCTGGTGTTACTCTTCTGGAAATGCTGTAAGGCTTTTTATTTTTCTGCATAATTTTATTTTCAGTTATCAATAATAGCTTGATGAAGATTGATTCAGGGATAGGTATCTTGTCTGATCTCTGGGGTTTGAATGATAGTTTAGATTCTGAAATATAATGGCAGGTATCTCTATTTGATCTGGATTTCACTATTGTTTTTTCCCTCTATGTTAATGATTAATTTTAAGCTGTGCAAGAAATCTTAGTTTTAAGTTTACCGGGCGTTAAGGGAAGTTCTCGGCTGAACCAGCCAACTCCCGGATTGTGTTTTTTGAAAGAGCCCAGCCAGTTCTTGATCCCGGGCTTATCATTTGAAATTTTTTTATGAATGCATGCAGGGTTTTCTGAAGTATCTCACATTAAAACCAAATTCTGATAATATCACTGTGATTATTGATAAATCTGGCTGCTTAAGAGTAAAAAATCTGTAAATATTATAACATTTTAGCTTGTTTTAGGGTTTTCAGTTTTGTTTTTGACACATTTTACTTCTCAGTGTTCTGTTTTTGCCATTGCAGGTTGCAGGTACAGATCTTAAAGTTTTTTCGGGGTTTTCATTAGACAAATCTGAATGCAGAGCAATTTAAAATTTACTGGAGAATTTGCAGGTTTTTTTTTCGAAGAAATTCGAGGGTATTTCTAGGCTACTGTTTGCTGCCTGGGATTTCATTTTGACAGAAATTTTTGAATTTTTGTTTTATGCTGTGGCATCCTGGAATTTCTGGGCCACCAGTTTCAGTTTCTCTGTTAGTCAGGGTTTCAGCAGGAAAAAAATTTCGATTTTTTTTTTTTTTTCTAAAGTAGGTTGGAAAACACTGTTGGCCATACTCCTTTAACGCTGCCAGAAAGCCTTAAATCTGTAGCAGTGTGCTGCCCCTGTTCATCGATCTACGTCCATTTTCTTGTACATTGCTACACCTCTTTGCTGTCATCCCTTTGCCATCACATTCCATACAGCCGTCGAGCCCCACCTCTCCACGTTGCATTAAACCTATCGCTGCCCAGATTAACAAATCTGCTCCTTTCTGCTCCCTTACCTGCAAAAATTCCACAATTCAAAACCTGCGTCCACTTCCTCACTGCTTCTCCTTTCTACGCAGCGTTTTCTATCCAAACACAGTCATACCAGCTCCCAAACGATGCACAGTTGCCATCAAACCTACGTTTTCTTCATTCAAGCTCCACGCATATCCCTCATGTCCCCTTGCTGTTGTGTATCTACCTTCGCTGCCGTCAGAGCCTGCTATGCTGTCCGTCAAACCCTCTCTGCCTCCGTACCTGTGACAGCAAACAAGGAACAAAAGAAAAATTCAAATTTTTTTATGCTATGCCATTAGGTTAGGTTTCGTTTTATTTCAGCATGAACATAAAAATTTCTTTTTGTATCATTTGACCTTTTAGGGATAGATAGATGTAGCTTAAATGTTAGCGTAGTTAGATTTCATTTTTTTTTTTGGGTTAGCGTATATATTTCATGAAGTGTGTGTTAACACATAAAAATCACAAAAAACAGAAATTTCGATTTTAAATTTCTTTTTTTTTAATGTTTATATGATTTAGGTTAGCTTAGGTGTTAGCTTTTCGTTTAGCTATATTTAGTTTAGATTTTATAGTTAGGCTTTAGTTTAAATATTAATTTTCATTTTGTTTAGGTTTTAGTTTTCGAATTTTTATTTCCGTAGAATTAAATTTTAGTTTTAGATCTATTCAATTTTATTTTTTTTAGTCTTTAGTTTTACTTCACTTTAAATTTAGATTTAGCTTTTGTTTAGATTTTAATTTTAAACGATATCAAAAAGTTATATATATATATATATATATATATATATATATAAAAGCATTAAAAAAAAGGTTCCTTTACTTTCTATAGATTAGGTTAGTTTTAGATTAAATTTTATTTCTTATTTTTTTTTTGGTTTTGTTTCAATTTGAGCTTAAAATTAAAAAAAATCATAAAAAATATAAAAATTAAAAAAAAAGTTTTCTTTTAATTTAAATTAGATTTTAGCTTGATTTAGATTGTAGATTTTTTTTTTGTGAACTTAAAAAAAAAAGGTCCCTTTTAAGTTTTTTTTTTAGTTTGGATTTTTTTTTTAAGATTTATATTTAGGATTTGAGTTATTAGTTTTTCATTTAAAATTAAAAAGTAAAAAGTAAAAAAAAAATTGGAAATATCTTGCCGGAATCAGTGTTGGCTCAGGGATTTGTCGTGTTTGCAATATATCTTTTCTGCTGAGGCTAAAATTTTGATGTGGGACGAATATTTATCTTTTTCATGTGGTTAAATACACTTAGAAGATCATTTAAAGATTAGCTATATGAATCTGATCTCTGGTTAGCACTTAAAATTACGTGGTTATTTAAAGCACTTAATTTTTCGAATTTTATTTGCTAGAGTATTGTTGAGCCATTGAGCATTTATCGATTATCTCGCATTTGGCAAAAGGTTAACTTTTGTTTGAGTTATTTGATTGTTAATGAGCTCATATTTCTGCAAGCATTTGGTAAATAATCATTCAGTCATTAACTCTATAAGGCACTGGTCTATTAACTTAGTAAAATCAATTAAGTGCTTGTTCCCCCTCGTGTCTCCCAACCCAACTGGTCCTCAGTTGGTCATCCATTTTCCCATAGGGTCTACCCCCCTTAGCCGCGGGAGACAGGCTTAAACGGAGAGATCGGGGATCATGGTGACAGCCCCGGTCTGAGCGTTGTCGTGACAATCTGTGCGACAACAAGAGGTACTTCCCATGAGTCTCTTGTTGATTTGGGTAGCATCGGATGTGTTGTAGCCACGAAATTTGGTGGAGAGGTTGGGACACATGAGATCTCCAATACCCAAGAAGGGTTTGGGTAGATTCTAAACAGATAAGGAGATATTAAAATAATTAATATTTTTAATGGGATCCCTAAGTCTAAACTTAGGGAAAATAAAATATTAATGTGTATTAATATGAATCAGTATTAGAATGGTCCAAAAGGCATGGATCAAGCCAGATCTAATCTTAGCCGTTGATTAGGGACTTAATCTCAGCCGCTGATACGTCAACAGGAAAAGTATAAGAGGAGGTTTGAGGGTCACTTGGAGAAGACACCAGAGTGATCAGTCATTCTATTCTCTAGAGCTAGGTTTGCTAAGAGAGATAGAATTAGTGATCGGGAGAGCAGCTGAGGGGCATTGAGTACAAAGAGATAGAGAGGCAGAGATAGTGCTGGAGAGCAGCAGAGCAACCAGAGAGAGAGACGTAAGATTAGGCAGTGCTCACACAAGGGCAGCTAAGTGCTGTGTAGAGCATCAGAGGGGCCAACGTAGCTGATGCAGAGGCTCAGAGAGTTGACGTAGGGCCTCCTGGGGCTAACGTAGGCCAAGATAGGCTAATGCAGGGCCAGCGCTGGGCTAGGAGAGGTTGATGCAGTCCAGATTGGGCAGACGTTGGGGTTTCTGAGGAAGATTGGTGCTGAGTCGCTGTCGGAAGGATTATCCGGGGTTTCAGCCAGTAGATTTGTCAGAAATTGAGAGGTATTACTGCCAAGGAAATTCTCTGCTGGGTAGGCCAGTTTCGACATCCAGATTGTACTCTGATATTGCTTAATAAGAAAACCCTCAGATAGCTGCACTGGTTTTCCCATATATGGTGTGTTTGTTCTTGTTTCTTTTAGTTGCTTATCTGTAATATGTTGAGCATGCACTAGTGTTTATTTTCAGTATTTACATTGTAAATAACTTGTTAAGAAAAAAAATAACAAGTAGGTAGGAATAAATCAGATAGAGTCCATGGAGGGTTTCTAACTAAGTAAACTTAGAGACTTCAACATCTCGAACTCCATGGGTCGGATGTGTGCTGGGGCATTGGCTGGAGAAGGTGAACCACTCATCCTTCTCATATGCCATAGGAGAAGGTGAACCACTCATCCTATGCATATGTCAATCGTAGGGGGAGGTGAACCATTGTTAAGTTTAGGTATGTTCTATGCTTAGAGCAATTTATTTCAATTTTCATAGTTAGTTCAATATCTTTTTTAGATTAGCAATCACATCAGCATTAAAGTAAACTTCAGATAGAACATAAACATAAATCGCAGAAGACAAGCCAACACAAGAGGACACAAGATGTGGTGCTAGCCAGGGACAAACCCTAATGTGGGGAAACCCTTGATTAATTCTTCTTATATGTTCTTCAATAGTTCAACAGAGAGAGAGAGAGAGAGAGAGAGAGAGAGAGAGATAATACATTTGCAACTGAAGTCAACACTTTGACTTATCTAGATGAAAGCATAGATCATCTCTAAGAAGATGATACATGAGATCAGTTGAAGACACGCTGCTTCAATTGATTATCCAAGGTGACTCCTTCACCTATCATCGTGCTGTGTCTCGTCATCATGTAGTGCCTCATCGTGCTACACCATGCTGCACCGATCATCACAATGCTGCATCTCATCATGATGGTACCCATCACTGTACTGCATCATGTGCCATTACTAAACCATGTTGCCATACTGACCTATGTGTTTGCTGCACCTAGCTAGCTTGCTATCCCTTGCTTTCTTGTTGTCCCAAGCATGCTTGCTGTCCCTCGCATGCTAGCTGTACTTGCTGCACTAAGTATCATGTTGCGGTCCCAATGTGTTATACTAGCAGCACTATGAACTTGCTATATCATACTGTTGTACCTCACAATTGTGTTGCCCCTCATTATGCTATGATCAATGTTGCACGAAGCGGGGACGTTTTGGAAGGGGGACGCAGAAGCGTCATTTTCCAAAAATCTAGGAAGCGAAGCATCCGCGGAAGCGTCTGCTATATATATATATATATATTTTATATTTTTTTGCATTTATACTCAAAACAAACATCCCAAATACCAAATTAATTGTAGAAGACATGAAAACATGCATATTTTTGCATAAATCAAGATAGATATGGCATCCATGATTCCATTGTAGTTACTAGTATGTACAACGACCATCTATATTCTAGCTATTACAAACATACATCAAATTTTTAAGCATATTATAAAACATAAAACATTTAAGCATATTATAAAACATAAAACATAGAGCATATTATGATTTATCTAGCAAGTGAGCAACTGTCAACATTTGTCATGTCCAAAATTCAAATAATAATGTTTACAAAATATGTCACTTGGTCATCGCCAAGACAAAAAAGGTTCAAAATTCAAATTCACAAGCCTACAAGTCTAATGAGTAATCTATGACAAAAGTAGTAGATTGTGAATATATCTACTAATCTCTCCTCCTTCCACCATGAAGAGAACGTGGCGGCAGGCCTCCACGTGGTGGCAGGCGTCCACGCGGTGGCAATGAAGAAGATGGTGCCTGTGGAAGTTGTGGCAGTGGCACTGAAACTGATGAAGAAGAACCCCCTGCTGTTGGTGTTGAACCATGGAGCCTAGGAACCAAGGGACCAGATGGGGGTGGGTGTGGCATATCAACACGATCATCATCATCCTAGAATCGCTCAAAAAATTCATGCAAAAAAAAACACTAGTTAACAAAAAAATTAAAAATATGAATTAGAGAAATGCTTTATAAGGAAAAATTGGAAAATTCATACCACAATGGACATACCTAAATAAGAGCATCCTTTAATTGCTCTAATCGCAACACTCCATCCTCCAAATTGGGCTCCTCTGGATTCTTGTCCCAAATCAACAGATCTTTATTAGACTTTGCATCTTCACAGTAATGGGACAACAATCGCAAGTTGTAATGAACATAAACCAAACTCTCTGCCCGGTCTAAACTCAACCTGTTCCTTTTAACACTGTGGATGAAAGAATAAGAGCTCCAACACCTCTCTGCAGAAGAAGTGTTTACCACCTGTGATAGCACCCGCAATGCCAAAGTCTATAGAAGTGGAGTACCCCCTCCATGCATGTTCCACCACTCAAGAGAAGAAAAATTCTCTCGATCTTTAATTGCATGCATGCTCCCAAATGGACCAGTGTTAAGCGTATAGTTGCTCACTTGTCTCCGTACCAATGCAGCCTCCTCCTCATCAGGGATTAATTTACTCAATGCAGCCATATATTTTCTGTGAACCTCTTGATCTTGGTGTGGTTTTCTCCTGCTTCCCCCCCCGGTGCTGGTGTTGAAAGCCATGATGGATGATAGTATTTAGGTGTCAAAACATATGCTAATGCATGCAATGGAACATTTAGCATTTCCCATCGGTTTTCCACCTCTGCACGAATATAATTGTACAAGGTGGTATCTCTAGGCTCAACAATGTCTTTAATCTGCCCCAACATGCTATCCATTTGCTCATACACCTCCCCAATTACTGGTCGATCTGAATCTGCAAATTTGATCATGTAATAAATTGGTTTGGTGAATTGCAAAACATATTTAACCTGTGCCCAAAAGTAACTGTCAAGAACAGTGTCCTTGACTGCATTAGCACCATCTATGTTAGTGTTAATTTCATCCCATGATTCAGCACACACCAGATTAGTTAAAGCTTGTCTCACCTTCACTAGCCGCCTAAAGGTGAGGTAATAACTAGCAAATCTTATCTTTGCAATTTTAAGCAACTGCAACTTGGAGTAAGTGCCATAGAAGTAGTTTACCCTTGTATGCCCTGTGATGAATTTAATGAGTTCTTTCCCTCTCCTGTAAAGCTCAGTAATCCACCCACATTCTTTGTGCTTCACAATATCATGCATCAAAAGGTTCAATGTGTGAACCAGGCACCCAGACCAAAAGATGTGTGGATAAGTACGCTCAATAATTTTTCCTGCTGCCTTACAATTTGTTGCATTATCTGTGATCACTTGAACCACATTATTTGGACCAACATCTTTGATTGATTTCAATAGGAGATCTGCAATGTTTTGTGCAGATGCAGTGATGGAGGAGTCATGACATGTAATAAATACTGCACCACTAGAAGAAACACCAAGAACATTTATCAAATGTTGGTTTCTAATATTTGTCCATCCATCTGATACAATGAATACCCCAGAATCTACCCACTTATTTGTAAAACGTGTCAAAGCTCTTTGAACCTTAGCTTTTTTTCTTTCTAATAACACTGTTCTAGCTTTCTCATAGTTGGGGGCCTTGTATCCTTTTGGGGCTTCATTTATGGCCTTTACCATTTCATGCCAATAGGGAGAGCGAAGCACATTGAATGGTACACCGCAAGCACAAAGAAAACAGACTATCTTTCCATCCACATCATCCCTCCCAGCAACATTAAGGAAATCCCCTATTGTTCTTCTACCTCCAGAGCTTGCAGAAGTACCGTGAGGAGATGAGCAACTACCATTTAGAGGTTGCACTTGATTCAGAATGAGTTTTTTGTTTCTTGTTTTTTTGTTGTGCAGCCTCCTCTATTTGGATGTATTTTCTTCTTTCTTCAGTTGAAATGTTTGGGCAAATTTGTACCCCCACAGGACCCTTTTTTTCATCTCTGTCCAGCACCCCACAAAGATGCCTCCTCACATGGATATATGAACTAGAATATGGTTTTCCTCTATGACAACCATGAGGGCACACAAATTTGTAAGTTCCACCACCCTTTCCCCCATCAAGTTTGGTCACATAGTTCCACAAGGGTGTTAATGCAACTTTCCCATCTAGTGTTTTAGTTTCCCCTTCAGGTTCATCCCCTTCCTCTTCAAACCCTTCCTCCTCATCATACATTGGGTCACTCATATTGGGACCATCGTCCTCTTGTGTTTCTTCCCTTCTATTCCTTTTCCCCCTTGCCATCATTAAAACCAAGAGTGGAATGATACATAGAAGCCAAAAGAACACCATCTTGGAATATAGATATAGGTGGTGGACAACTTGCAAGTAAGGGAGCAAGTAGAAACAATGGGAAAGAGTAGGAGAGGGAGGAGAAAAATACAAAAAAACATCAAAAAAATAAGGGAGTTTGGGGTTCGAACTTACCTCTTTAGCTCTTGTAGATGAAGTCCTCCAAGCTCTTGCTCCAAGCTCCTCCTCCTTCTCCTAGCTTCTCCTCCTTCACTCCTCCAAGGTCTCCTCTCTTCTCCTCTCCTTTCCTCTCTTCTCTTCTCCTCTCCTCTCTTTTCTTCTCCAACTCTCATAAACTCAAATTGAGCAAATGAGGAATGAATGGGGGCTTTATTCCCTTCATTCCTCACCTTAACCTCACCCTAACCCACCCCCTTTATGCCAAGTCAACAAAAATTAAAAAAATAAAAAATAAAAAACCGAATTTTACCTTGCGTGCGGCATTTTCCGGAAGTTTACGGAAGCATATGGGAAGCATACGCTTCCTCCTCTGAAGCACCACGCTTCGTACCCCCGAAGCGCCATAGAAGCGCGCTTCCAAAAATTCTAGGAAGCGGCAAAAAAATTCGGAAGCGTGCTTCCGAAATTCGGAAGTGCACTTACGCTGAAGCTTCCTAGGCGCTTCCGCACGGGACGCGCTTCTGGGCTTGGAACCGGGTGGGGGGAGTGTGCTTCATGCAACATTGGCTATGATACATTTCATTGTTGTACTCATCATCCTGCAGTATTCATCAACATGCTGCTGCAATATATCTGTTGCTTGCAACATCATGTTGCTTCAATGTATCATCATTGTTTTCTCCATCCAAGTGACTGCACTATTATCAACACAGTCCTAACATATGTTGCCTTGCTGGACAACCTTCAACGTATACCCTTCAACAATCTTCTCCATGTCATACAAGACGCTTTTAGACCTTCCTTCCTCCATGGCTGTGACTGGGGCATGCTTGAATAGTCTTCCTTTATATCACTTAGAGGACTGCAGTTAGGGCAACATAGAGCTTCTCCATACTACGTATAGGGCAGCGTAGGGCTCTCCATAGAGCTGCATATAGGGCAGCGTAGGGCTCTCCAATAGAGCTGTGTATATGGCAGCGTAGGGCTCTCCATAGAGCTGTGTATAGGGCAGCATAGGGCTCTCCAATAGAGCTATGTATCGGGCAACATAGGGCTCTCCAATAGAGTTGTGTATAGGGCAGTGTAGGGCTCTCCATAGAGCTGTGTATAGGGAAACGTAGGGCTCTCCAATAGAGCTTTGTATAGGGCAGCATAGGGCTCTCCAATAGAGTTGTGTATAGGGCAGCGTAGGGCTTCTCTTTTAGACCAGCAATCAGATTTCTCCTTGCTGCATTATGTTGGCTTCGTTCACTGCGTTAAAATCTTCTCCATGATAGCGTTAGGATCTAGGGCATCCTCTAGGGCAGCGTATCCTCTTTAGATCTCTCCTCCCACCAAAACCCAAAGAAAAGTGGAGAGGAAGAGATCACCAAGAGGATGTGTGTCCAAATGACTTTCAAGGGAACTCTATTTATACTAAAACGTTGAGCACAAGTGGGGTTTATTTAGTTGCTGGCCGACTTTGACGAATTGTCCCATAACAAAAATAAATTCATATCTCCATGAATACTTATCGAAATCGGATGATCTTTAGATCAATCCTACACCTCTCGATGAGAGGGATCCAAGAAAAATATCAACTTCCATTAATAAGATGACCCACATGGAGTTTGGCCCTAGTTGCCAATTTTAACACTCCCTCTCAACTAGGGAGAACTCCATCTGCTGATCCATATGTCTGACTGTACTATCTCTGTCATTAGTACCCTGCACTGCTGAACCATGAAGAAGAAGAATTGATCGAGAATGTCTCATACCATTCTCTACTGACCCGAAGTCAAATTCATCTGAAGAGAGTGTGTCATATCACTCTTACTGACTCGAAGTCAGTTTTATTGGTCCCAGATCAATATCACAAGAGAGTGTCTGGAACCACTCATACTGATCCGAGATCAGTTTCATTGATCCCAAATCAATGGAGGTCATCCTAGCATAGGGAGTACGGTAGATACAACGATGCGTCCATCGATAGTACTACTATGGTCCCTAACCCCATTTACCTGCTCATTGATCAGATGAGAGGTACTTCCCATGAGTCCCAGACTGCATGGGTAGGATGCCTCGACAGTCAAACTAATCATCCTGTCCCACAGGAGAACGAATCATCCTGTCCAACAGTCGCCACAGGAGAACTAATCATCCTGGCCCACAGGAGAACTAATCATCCTGTCCCAAAGTCATCACGGGGTATCACAGGGGAAGGTTGAACCTTTCACCCTGTACATAGCGCACCACCAGGGGAGGGTGAGTCGCCCTGTGGTCGTATGTCGCTCCAGTAAGTACCCCAAGCCCCCCAGAGCTCCCAGAGCTCAATGCATGCAACATGCAGGACCCTTATAAGAAGGTCTCTCAACGACTCCAAGTCGTTCGGGAAAGTCACAGATTTGACCTTTCCCCGGGGCTTTGACAAAATGTCTGCGACCTGTACATCAGTCCTAATGCGATGGAGCCTCCTCGCTCATTGACTTACCATATCCCAGACAAGGTAGTATCTGATGTCTATCTGCTAGAGAAATCATTGAATACAGGATTCCTCAACAATCGAATCCCCCCTTGGTTGTCACAGAGGATCACAATGGTATTCATCATATGTACAAACAGTTCATTGAAGAGCTTCCACAACCAGGCAGCTTCATACGAGATCATACTTGTAGCTATGTATTCGGTCTCGGCAGTGCTTATAATAACCGACTTTTGCTTCCTCTCATCTATGATATCGAAGCAGAACCCAAAGAGAACCAACACTGAGGAGTGCTCTAGTGATCCTCCACACTGCCTGCCCAGTCAACATTTGAATAATCATGCAGCTTCATATTTTTGGCAGTGTATCTCAATCCATGAGAGATTGTGCCCCAAAGATATCTCTAAAGATTCTTGGCACCAATCCAGTGAGGCTCAACCAAATATGAGCTCACCATGCTAACTGCAAAACATATGCCTGGATGAAAGTTCACCAAGAACATCAATGCAAATGAGTTTATGAAACTCAGAGGCATTTCCCAAATCTGGTCTGACATCATCACCATATAACTTCTGAAAGTTAAGATCCTCGAGGTAGTCACGGGCTTGCAGTTTACCATTCCATATCCGTAATCCACTCCCTCTTACTTCTGCAAGTGAGAGGGTTTGCACCTGTTTGAAATAGGTCGTCCTTAGAAGGTGCCGGTATGAGAGGTATATCATCCACAACCTTCAAACAATGGTTTGGATCGACTTCACTCTTAATGAATCTCAGCTTCATCTGACAGCTATCAATCTTCTCATATCAAACCCAGGGTGATCTGCTTCAAGCCATAGAGGGCTTTCTTCCACTGGCACACATGAGAGTCCCGATCATGAATCTCAAACCCCTCGGGTTGTTCCAAACCTGTGGACCTGCTACATGAGGGGAATGGTCCCCTTGTAAGATTTCCCCTTCGATACATCTCAGACATGTACCTTCATGCTCCTTTTGAATTCAGGCATCCTTGTCATCATCTAACTTACAGACCTCCGGTGCTATATGTCAACTGACATGGTCCCCAATGGACTTCTTGCCAACCCTGAACTCAAATATAAAAGCATCTTTGAAAATTATATTTCCAAACACGTACCTTTCCATCGATGAATGCCACCCTGAAACCTTTTGATTTCCATTGCCGAAATGGACACCAGGTTCTTCTTGCGATCAGGTACATAAAAAAGGTTCGTGTAAATGAATCGAGTTACCCACATTCATTTGGGGGGTAACATTCACTACATCCTTTCCGGGATAGGTGGCATCGACTCCAAGTATAATCCCACGGTTGTTTCCATCTCTACCAAATTCGAGAGAGCACCCTTCTATCCGATGAGGTGTCTTGAAGCACTACAATCAATAAGCCAGATTCCCAAAGAATTTGAAGGAGAGGGCCAATACAAGATAACGCTTCTTTATCTTATCAGAAACAACATTTGATTCTTCATACCTGGGGTTCCTTGCTTTCTCTAAAGAGTCGGCCGTTTCCTTGATGACCTGGATTACCTATCATTCCTTTGATCATTGAAGATGTCCCTGGAATGATTGTTATCATCATCAAAGGATGTGTCCCTGGCATTCGAGCACTCCTTCGCATAATGGCCGAACTTATTGCAACCAAGGTATCTGCCTTTCCTTCCACCCTTAAATTCGGACTTCCCAATGAAGTGATCTTTAGGTAGGCCATCAGAAGCATCCACTGCACTATTCTGATAATATTCTCTGCTTCGATTTCACCCTTGGTGAATTTGAAGAGGTATAAGGAATCCACTAATCCTTTTGTCTCTTTCCAACTGTCTTCGGTGATTGCTCTTTCACTCTTGCTTGGGCTTTGTCTTCACCTCACCTCTGATACCATGTTAAGTTTAGGTATGTTCTATGCTTAGAGCAATTTATTTCAATTTTCATAGTTAGCTCAATATCTTTTCCAGATTAGCAATCACATCAGCATTAAAATAAATTGCAGATAGAACATAAACATAAATCGCAGAAGACAAGCCAAGACAAGAGGACACAAGATGTGGTGCTGGCCAGGGACAAACCCCAATGTGGGGAAACCTTTGATCAATTTTTCTTATATGTTCTTCAATAGTTCAACAGAGAGAGAGAGAGAGATAGTACATTTACAACTGAAGTCAACAATTTGACTTATCTAGATGAGAGCATAGATCATCTCTAAGAAGATGATACACGAGATCAGTTGAAGACATGTTGCTTCAACTGATTCTCCAAGGTGACTCCTTCACCTATCATCGCGTTGCATCTCATCATCATGCTGCGCCTCACCGTGCTGCACCATGCTGCACCCATCATCACAATGCTGCATCTCATCCTGACAGTACCCATCACTGTACTGCATCATGTGCCATTGTTGCACCATGTTTCCATACTGACCTATGTGTTTGCTGCACCTAGCTAGCTTGCTGTCCTTTGCTTTCTTGTTGTCCCAAGCATGCTTGTTGTCCCTTGCATGCTTGCTGTCCCTGGCATGCTAGTTGAACTTGCTGCACTAAGTATCATGCTGCTGTCCCAATGTGTTATACTAGCAGCAATATGAACTTGCTATATCATATTGCTGTACCTCACCATTTTGCTACCCCTCATTATGCTATGATACACTTCATCGCTGTACCCATCATGCTGCAGTATTCATCAACATGCTGCTGCAATATATCTTCTGCTTACAACATAATGTACTTCAATGTATCATCACTGTTTTGTCCATCCAAGTGACTGTACTATTATCAACACAGTCCCAACATATGTTGCCTTGC
Source organism: Pinus tabuliformis (assembly GCA_031772625.1). Classification (NCBI taxonomy): domain Eukaryota; kingdom Viridiplantae; phylum Streptophyta; class Pinopsida; order Pinales; family Pinaceae; genus Pinus; species Pinus tabuliformis. The sequence continues at coordinate 744,027,109 of CM062816.1, read as the reverse complement.
TGGACAGACTTCAACGTATACCCTTCAGCACTCTTCTCCATGTCATACAAGCCGCTTTCAGACCTTCCTTCCTCCATGGTTGTGACTGGGGCATGCTTGAATAGTCTTCCTTTATATCACCTGGAGGACTACAGTTAGGGAAACATAGAGCTTCTCCATAGGGCTGCGTATAGGGTAGCGTAGGGCTGTCCATAAAGTTGCGTATATGGCAGCATAGGGCTCTCCATAGAGCTGTGTACAGGGCAGCGTAGGGCTCTCCAATAGAGCTGTGTATAGGGCAGTGTAGGGCTCTCCATAGAGCTGTGTATAGGGCACTGTAGGGCTCTCCAATAGAGCTGTGTATAGGGCAGCATAGGGCTCTCCAATAGGGCTGTGTATAGGACAACGTAGGGCTTCTCTTTTAGACCAACAATTAGATCTCTCCTTGCTGCGTTATGTTGGCTTCCTTCATTGCGTTAAAATCTCCTCCATGATAGCGCTAGGATCTAGGGAAGTGTATCCTCTTTAGATCTCTCCTCCCACCAAAATCCAAAGACAAGTGGAGAGGAAGAGATCACCAAGAGGATGTGTGTCCAAATAAATTTCAAGGCACCTCTATTTATACTAAAACGTTGAGCACAAGTGGAGTTTATTTGGTTGCTGGCCGACCTTGATGAATTGTCCCATAACACAAATAAATTCATATCTCCATGAATAATTATCGGAATTGGATGATCTTTAGATCAATACTACACCTCTCGATGAGAAGGATCCAAGAAAAATATCAACTGCCATTAATAAGATGACCCACATGGAGTTTGGCCCTAGTTTCCAATTTTAACAACCACTCACCCTACATACATGTGTTAGGATAGGTGAAGGTGAACCACTAACCCTACATACATGTATCTGGGTAGGTGAAGGTGAATCACTCACCCTACACACATGTCCATTGTCAACCATAATGGGGTATCACAGGGGAAGGTGAACCACTCACCCTGTATCTAGCACATCACTAGGGGAAGGTGAACTACTCACCCTATGGTCGCTCATAGCTCCAAGAAGTATCGCAAGCCCTCACAAGCTCCTAGAGCTCAGTGTCCAACTCATACGGGACCCTCATAGGAGGGTCGTTCCACAACTCCAAGTCTCTCTCGGAAGGTTAAGAATTTGACCTTCCCCAATGGCTTCGTGAGAATGTCGGCGACCTGCCCATCTATTCTAATGTGTTGGAGCCTTTTGCTCCCCGTTGTACCATTTCCCGGATAAAGTGGCACCTAATATCAATGTGCTTGGAGTGGTCGTGGAACACGAGATTCTATGATAGGCGAATCCCACTCTGGTTGTTGCGGAAGATGACAGTGATATCCAACATGTGCTCAAATAGCTCACTGAAGAGCTTCCGCAACCAAACAACTTCACAACATGCCATACTTGCAACAACGTATTCGACCTTGGCGGCGCTTAAAGCCAACCAATTTTTGCTTCCTGTTCATCCATGATATTGAAGTAGACCCCAAAGAGGAGCAACATCCAGACGTGCTCTTACGATCCACCACATTGCCAGCCCAATCAACATCTGAATATCCATGTAGCCTCAAATTCCTGGCAGTGTATCTCAGTTCATAATGGATTGTGCCTTGGAGATATCTCAAGAGATTCTTGGCAACAATCCAATGAATGTGATGAGGTTCAACCATATATTGACTCAACGTGTTCATAATGAAGCATATGTCAGGACAATAGTTGACCAAAAACATTAGGGCCCCCACAATTTGACAATACTTGGTAGGGTTTGCTAATTCGGTCCCATCAACACTTCCACATAGCTTCTTAAAGTTGAGTTCCATCGGCGTAGTCATGGACTTGCAGTCCACCATCCCACATCTCTCAAGTAGCTTCACAATGTATTTTCCTTGAGAAAGGAAAATCTCACCTGGTTTTTGCCAGACTTCCAACCCTAGAAAATAATGCATCAGTCCTAGGTCCTTCATCTCGAACTCAGAAGCCAACTCTCTCTTACATTGATGAATGAGAGGGTCATCACCTATCAGAAAGAGATCATCCACATAAAGGACGAGAATGAGAGGTCTGTCCTTTTCAACCTTGAAGTATAGGTTCAGGTCAGCATCACTCCTAGTGAATCCCAACTTCATAAGATAGCTATCGAGTCCCTCATACCAAGCCCTAGGGGCTTGCTTCAACCCATAGAGGTCTTTCTTCAACCTGAATACATGTTTCTTACGATCTTGAACCTCAAACCCCTCAGGGTGTTCCACATTTACTTCCTCCTTAAGTGAACCATGCGAGAAGGCAGTTTTGACATCCATCTGGTGTAGCTTCCATCCTTGCGAGGCAACAAGGGCTATAATTGAACGGATGGTGGTATATCGGTCAATCGGTGCAAATATCTCATCGTAGTCTACTCCGTCCTTTTGAGAGAAGCCTCAAGCTACAAATCTGGCCTTGAATTTCTCAGCACTCCAATCAGCTCCATGTTTGATCTTGTAGAGCCATCTCGAAATGATCACTGACTTGTCCTTGGGTTTAGGAACCACATCCTAGACATTATTCTTCATGATCGAATCATATTCCTCGTTCATCGCATCCTTCCAAACTTGTTGCTTCACAGCTTCTTTGAATGTGCAAGGCTCAGATTGTACAATGGTACTCATGGCAGTTAAGTACCCTTGGTACCTCTTCGGCTTCTTGCTTTCACGAAATGTCCCCCTTGGTGCAATATGTTTCTCAACATCTTCAAGAGTATCTTTGAGCCACAAAGGTCTTTTTCTTGAAGTAGTGGGATCACTAGGAGGTGGATGAATGGGATCCATCGGACCTTCAACATTGGGCATTGGTTCGTCAGACGGAGGTTCATCCTGCTTTTCTGCATCAACATCATCATTGTCCTTCCGAGGAATAGGAAGATCTCGGATGTTTCTAAGAGCAGAATCTTCTTTGAAAGTGACATCATGACTTAATTCCACTTCCCTTTAACCAGACACAGATTCTATATGCCTTTGAAGTTTCACTATAGCCCACAAACGTTCCTTTCTTCCCAGATGCATCTAGTTTGTTTCTTTTCGCTTTCGGCACTTGAAAATATACGAGACAACCAAAAATTCTAAAATGAGAAACATCAGGTTTCTTACCAGTGAAGACTTCTTCAGTTGTCTTGAAGTCCAAAGCTTGATGTGGGCATCGCTTTGGACATACACAACGGTGTTGGCAACTTCTCCCCATAAGAACTTTAGAAGACCTTGGTCATGAAGCATGGCACAGGTAGCTTCTATGATAGTACGATTCGTCCTTTTGGCAACACCATTTTGTTCCGGAGTATATGCAGTAGTGGTCTTCCTCTTAATGACAACTTCTCTACAATAGTCTTTGAATTCATTAGACTCATATTCAGTCCCATTATCAGTCCTCAATATTTTGATCTTCTTCCCTATTTGATTCTCGACCAAGGCTTTCAAAGAGTGGAACCATTTGAATACTTCATCCTTCTACTTTAAGAAATAAATCCATGTTTTGCGAGAGAAGTCATCAACAAAAATAACATAGTATAAATATCCACCTAAAGATGTCACGGGCAACATACCTGATAGATCATAATGGACCAATTGTATAATATCGGTGGTTTGAGTGTTACTTGAGGGGAATGGTCCCCTTGTATGTTTTCCAGCTTCACATCCCTGACAAACACCTTCATGATTCAAGTTGAATTCGGGCATCCCTATGACCATCTTCCTTACATTGGGCAAGGCTTTGAAATGAAGGTGAGCAAATCTCCGGTGTCATAATTTGGATTGAAGAGAAGTATCACAAGTCATTGCTCCCAACAAACTTCCTCCAACTTGATAAAGACCTTCAACCCTGAATCCAAGAGTGAATGCATCTCTTGGGTTCCTTTTCCAAACATGAACCTTCTCATCAATAAATGTCACCTTAAAACCTTTATCTTCCATCGCAGAAATAGAAACTGAATTCTTTTTCAGATCAGGTACATATAACACTTCTTGTAAGTGGAGGGTTTGAACTTGATTTAAGTGAAGAGTAACGGTCCCAATTCCTTTCATGGGATAAGTGACATTATCCCCAAGTATAATCTCCATATTCGTCTTCTTTTCAACCAAGTTTGAGATGGCCTCCTTGTACCCAGTGAAGTGCCTTGAGGCACCACTCTCAATCAACCAATGATCCAATGTATTTGGAGAGGCAGTGGGGAGGGCAAAAATAAGATAAAATTCCTTTTGCTTTACACCAACATTAACTTCTTCATCCCTGGATTTTCTCGACTTCTTTGGAGGACGATCATTTCCATTTTGAGCAGTGGGAGCATTCGTCTTTCCTCTGTTATTGAACTTGTTGTTCCTTTGATTGCTATTGCCTTTGAAGTTGTTGTTAATGTTGTCATCATCTCTTGGAGTATCCGTTTTGTGAGGACACTCTCTAGCAAAGTGGCCAAACCTGTTGCAATTGAAGCACCTTCCTTTTCTTCCTTCTTTGAATCTCAGCTTGAACCCTTGACCTTGATTCCTTGGACCAACATTGCTCCTTCTCTTAAAATGAGCGGAGAAGGCAGTAGGATTGTTTCCATTTGAGGGCTTGTCTCTTTCCACCATCCTTATTTCTTCTTGAGTGCATCTGGCCAATAACTCATCAAATCCAAAAAATCCTATCATTGTTGAGAATGGTAGTGTTGAACACATCCCAATCTCTTGTAAGACCTCCAATTGCGATAAGAGAGAGCTCCCTGTCACCAGTGACTTCTCCAATAGATAGGAGATCATTTTTGATCTCGGTAATCCTCATGAAGTAGGATTGGATGGATTCTCCTCTATCTATCTTGATATCTTTCAACTTATTCTTGAGAAAGAGAACTTGATTTGCACATTATTTACTTTGAACATCCCAACCAAATTTTCATACATCTCCTTAGATGTTTCCAAATCAGAAATATAGGCAACCAAAGGCTTATGAATAGAATCAACAATAATTTTCTTAGCTTTAACCTCACCTGTTTTGTACTTTGTTTGTGCAACAACAAATGCATTTGAAGGAGGCTCTGCTATTCTTCCTTGACATATTCCATGGCATCATTTTCTTCCAGTGTCAAATCTAGATTCATCTTCCATGCATGATAGTTGGATTTGTCCTTAAGCTTGTCCTCATATTTGAAGAAAGATGCAGTCGTTATTAGGACTAGTTCCAAGTCCTTGTCCAACAACTCCGATTAGTGATTGCTTTTCTTCACTCTTCCTTGGGCTTTGTCTTCACCTAAGCTCTAATGCCATGTTAATAATAGATAATAATGGTATGTTATATGCTTAAGCACAATTTACTTCAATGTTCTTTATCGGTCCAATGACAATTTCCAATTATCTTCAGTAGCAATCACATTAACTTATACACATTGACAGTAAATGTAGATAAAACATAAAAACATATGCATAAGACAAGCCAAGGCAAGAGACACAAGATGTGGCAGATGCCAGGGACAAACCCCAATGTGGGTAAACCCTTTGATCAAATCTTCTTATTATTCTTCAATAGTTCAGCAAAGAGAGAGAGAGAGTACAAATATTAGAATTACATGCCCAAAACAGTCCTGCCAAATCAGTGGTCAATGCAGCCTTAATCAAAAAGTCAATGGTGGTCAAAGCTGCCCCAAAAGGTCCTCCAAGCAGCTCGGTCAACAATAGAAGAATGCGGCCAGCCAAGGGAGTCAAAGTCAACCCAAAATCAGCTCGGTCAACCCAGTTAAAGTCTGCTGTAATTCTATGGTCAAACCAGAAAGTCAACACAGTCAAACAATCCTCAATAACCTCGCAATTCATGCCAAAGAATGCAGCCTGCAAAAATCGGAATTCTGCCCACAAAACCGAAGTCAACCTTGGTAAAATACTCCAAGTCAACGCTGGTCAATGCATTCCCTAATCTCTGAAATTTTCGGCCTTCAAAACTAGCCTAGAAATCTATCCTCTTCCACACGTGCGTAGTAGAGAGTCTCCAAGTTGTATGAACCAATTAAGAGAGGAGAGAGAAGATGATGTGATGAGTTGAGATGATGTCCAAATGAGAGAAGGGTCACTTCTATTTATACACTTCATTGAGGGTGAGGAGACACATCTATTGGGCTTCATGAGCCTATGTTTGACTGAGGCCGACCTTGACAATTTGTCCATGAGAATGAATAAATTCAAAATTCCATTTTTGCTTGTTAGAATGAGATGATCTTTGTATCAAAATTGTACCTCTCAAAAAGAGGAATCAAATGCAATAATCATTTCCGTCATATGAGTTGTCCTAAGGTGGAAGTTGGCCCTAGTTGCCAATTTTAAGAATTGTGTACTATTTATTTACTGTTTTGAATAGCTAAAGAATAACTAATGCTCTGAAAAAATTAAAAGGTTACTAATTGCTAAGAAATACTGATTCACCCCTCTCTTAGTATTTCCAACAGATCATGACCATACAAAAATGAACACAAGATAGAGGCTCCAAGTCAATGCAAAACCCCTCCAAGTGGAAAACCCATAAATAACTTCTCTTCTTATAGAATCAATTCAAAGGAGACTTCCAAGACCAAAACCTAGACCAAAGCTACCACCAAGAACCAAGCCAACCTCTAATCATCCTTCCACATCACAAGACAAGAGCAGCGAACAATATTCTTCAAAAGCAAAGCTCTTCGGGCCTTTCGGTTCCCCAAGAAGAACCTGCCTCTAATCCTGCAACCTTCGGACTAGAGGTATGCCTAGAAACCCCAGGTTTCTCGCATGTGTGAGTTGAAGTAGGAAGATTTCAGATCTCTGAAACCTTTTAGGGTTTCTTCCCTTCTTCGCTAGCCTTATCCTTTCGCTCTCCTTTCTAATTGCAAATCGTATCCAAGAGATGTATGTGTTATGTGTGTCTAATGAGGTTGAAGTTTCACCTTTTGATAGCTTTCCAAGAGGCTCGAATAACACTCTTTAGGTTGACTTCTCCTTGCCCGACCGACTTGGTCTTGGGAGCCTTTTAGACACTTCTAAAGTCAAAATAATTTTCCTTTTCTTGATACAAGTCCCCGAAAGGGTCTTTTACAATGTGACAATGACTCTTTGACTCATGAATACCCTAGAAGCATTCAATGGATGCTTGACCTAATGACAAAGTGACTTAAGCATGAAACCCATGCTTTACAAAAATCATTTTCTTTCTTCTTTTGACAGATACATAAGAATTACATCATGACATGAGTCAAATGACAATTATGAAGACCGAAACTAGTTACATTTCCAACACTCCCTCTTAACTAGGGAGGTATTCATAATTGTCCAACTGGTACAAGGACAATACTCCCTTTGAAAAGTTCTTATAAGAAGAGTCAGATTGATAAGCCATCTGTAAGCATCAACATTATGATCAACCAACACTGTCTTTGAGGCCTAACTAGACAAGCTCTACTTCATTCAAGAGCATTATGTTGGGAGGCTTTACGTGTGATACCTCACTACCTCTACAAGGCACATACCCCATCTGAATGTCCACAAGGTATGTCCTTTTAGGACTATTCTTATCTTGGATTTCCAATCTTGAATCCTCAAAGAATATCTGTTCTCTTCGAACACTCGTCTTGGACACCTGTCCTCTCCTCAAAGAGTGTTGGTCCCTTTCCTTTCTTGGATGTTCTATCCTCATGGAAATCACAGATGCATATCCAATCCTCCACTATTCTTTCTTCAAGGCCTTCACTTAGACTTATGACTGTTAGTCCTAGTCAAGTGAATGACACGTGAAGAAAAGAATGTACATGTGATGTCCAACATCACTTCCTCTCAACCAGAGAGGATATCTCTATTCTCCTTTTAAATTGAGAATAGATCCTTGCTCCTATTCAAGGAGACTCCTTTACTCCCTCTCAAATCCAGAGGATATTCCTGACTTCCTTTTCTACTAGAGAAGTCATAACCATAAGCTCTCATGCTTGTTTCCATACTTGTTCTGCATGGCTCCCTCTTTCCTTCGCATCTCATTGTATCGAGCTTCTTTCCTTCCTGGGTATCATGGAGCCATCTTCTTCCCTCAATCTTGTGACATGTCCCAGGTCATCAATTTTTACGCATCACGTCTTGTCAATGAAGAAAGTGATCCCTTTGATTGTAGTACAAACTTTGACATTCAAGTTATCTTCTTGTACTGCTATCTTTCAATCCCAAGATGAGTACATCTTGACTTTACAGTTGCCAGGTATCACATATTGAGCTTCCCTCAACATTCTTCTTATATTTCATCCATACAATTGAACTTGCCTTAATTGTCATCATGTATTCCTGCGACATCCTTCCAGGTAGCAGCACAATATGTTAACCAGATAACCAATAATAATTATTAACATCAAACTTACCTCATCGTGACAACTTTCTCATCATTAGCATCTTCAAGGTCCATATCCACATGAATCTTCCTTCACGCATCAGAGTGCCCAAGGATCGAACTCGACTACCAAGTTACCATTTTCTTTCAGAGATTATACTAGATGTTGATCACTCATATATATATATATATTAATCCAGTGAAAAATCTTAGTATTCTATCCATTCTAGAGTAAGTCAACTGCATCTTCATAGGCATCATATAACCAAATAAAAGACTCACTATGCATAATTTATGACCAACTTTTCTTACGGGATTATTTGAATCCTACCCAAAAGTTACTTTAAACATGCATTCTTAATCTTTCACACAATCAACTAGCTATATGTATTCCATAAGAAGTCTGCAACTTGATCAACTGCACTCCTTCATCCCTTTAAGAGTATTATTTCCAGACAACATGGAATATGTACTAGTCGTTGTCATAATGCTTTTTCCAAGGACCTCATAAATGATGGTTCTTATAGGATCTTGAGGATCCATCTTAGCAAAATAACTACCTCTAATATAATGTTAGACAATATATAGATGAACGTTATGCAAAATGGTTTCAAACTTCTCATTCTTGAAAGACCAAATGATTCTTACAAAGCAATTCAAGTAGACTCTAAATATGCTACTATCACATGCTTCTATCCATGATGCCATACCAAAATAAGACTCTTCTAGAAAATACAATGATGCGTGCTTACTCCTTTAATGAAATTGTTAGCATCAATTCCTTCAGGGTCCTTACAGTTATTTCCTTCCATCATGCTCATCATTAACAAGCACAAGTACTAGTTTGCTTCGCCATCCTTCTCATTTTGCTTCCTTCATTATGTATTTGCAATATTCACCGACAAGTACAACCAAGCCAAAATATACAAATACAAGAGCATGATATCAATTTTGACGATGTAGGGTTTCTATGGATTTCTTAGAAGGTATATTCCTAGGGTTCTTAAACACAAACCCTAAAGTCCTTGATATTTCCCTTGGAGACATCAATCCTTAGGGTTTTAATGTCATATACTAGGGATTATCCAATTCCTCCCTCACTAGGGTTTACCATATACCTTAGATCTTTTCTTGCAAACCCTAGATATCAAGAGTGAGGGCTTCTATGGGGGAACAAGTCAATTAGGGTTTTTCAGTTAATTAGGGCTTTCTAATCCAAGTCCTATCTAGGGTTCATGAACCCTAGATACCAAAACCTTCAATGTCTATAAACCCTAGATTTTAGTCATACAAAGCATGTTACGAAACCCTAATTACTTAACAAACCATTTATAAATTGAAGTGTAAATAAAACAATTTTGTACATACCTCATTCAAAAATTTGATGACTCATTCTTTCAACAAAGGTTCCCATACCTTCTGTCCTGAAGAGCTTACTGCATATAGCTTAGTCAATTTTCCGTATTCAAAGGTTCACTTCAATTGTAAGCTTGCTTCAAATAGTCCCAAGATTCCTGGCAAGAATCTTTCAAAATGCTCTTCCCAAGGTATCTAACTGTTGCTCCTCTTGAATTCGGGTAGGTGTATGCAACATATGCTATTACAAACCCTCAAACTACAACTCCTGTCTTCAAACGAACTTTGAATAGGATACCAAACTTCTTCCTTACTTTGCAAGAAGTTTGGTACCTCTATCAATTCTTTTGAAGCTATTGAAGTTTTCACTGTGCTCTTGGCCCTCAAACTAGGGCTTCCATTAAGCACAAAAATAATCCTTTTACTTCTCCAAAAGACGCTAACTAGTATCCTCTTCAAGATGTCACACTTTATTGAATTGTGGAACTACTTCTATCCTTTGGATTCCTTTACAATTTTTGGTATGAAGGTGACTTCGACCCTCTGGTTAGGGCTTTGACAACCATTAAACATGCCTAAAATACCTTTAGAAAAATTGAAGCTTTTTTCTTTCCAAGGACACTTCTTTGCTGGCTTAAAGGTCATTTCCAGGAGCTTTAATTTTGCCACTTCAGGTCTCGTCTTTCTTTGCATGATCCTCGGCCTTTTATTAACTTCTCGAATTTCTGAGGTGAACTTTTTCGGCCTCTTCAAAACCCTTGGATTTATGTGCAGAACTTGAACCTACTTTTTAAAGGTCTGCTCTATAAGATGGATGCTTAGAAAATGACATTTTCTTGCTTGGATTTACTTCTGGATGGTTCGGTCTTCAAGACTAATGTAGAAAATCCATTCTTTTTGGCCTTTCGGAGCAATGCAAAACCCTTCCAGTGATCTTCCAGCTGCCAAGACTCTTGACCTTAGCTCTGATACCATGTTGGAAAATTGATTAGGGAAACAATTTAATTTGACATTTTCTCACTTGACTGTTATTTGTGACATTATGTTCTTCTTCTGGATCATGCTTATGTTCTTATCATCAATTAAGCACCAAAACAATGAAGATCGCAGCGATACAACAATGAATATCACAGCCATACAAAAATGAGCACAAGATATAGGCTCCAAGCCAGGGAAAAACCCCTCCAAGGGGAAAACCCAGAAATAACTTTTCTTCTTATAGAATCAATTCAAAGGAGACTTCCAAGACCAAAGCCTAGACCAAGGCTACCACCAAGAACCAAGCCAGCCACCAATCATCCTTCCCCATCACAAGGCAAGAGCAGCGAAACAATATTCTTCAAAAGCAAGGCTCTTCTAGCCTTTTAGTTCCCCAAGAAGAATCTACCACTATTCCTGTAAGCTTCAGACCTGAGGTATGCCTAGAAACCCTAGGTTTCTCATATGTGTGAGATGAAGTAGGCAGATTTCAGATCTCCGAACCCTTTTAGGGTCTCTTCCCTTCTTCGCTAGACTTATCCTTTCTCTTCTATGACTTTCACCCTCCTTTCTAATTGTGGATTGAATCTAAGAGATGTGTCTAACGAGGTCGAAGTTTCACCTTTTTATAGCTTTTCAAGAGGCTTGAATAGCCCTCTTTAGGCCGATTTCTCCTTGGCTGGCCAACTTGGTCTTGGGAGCCTTCTAGACACTAAATAATTTTTCTTTTCTTGATACAGGTGCCCCGAAGGGTCTTTTACAATGTGACAATGACTCTTTGACTCATGAATACCCTAGAAGCATTCAATGGCTGCTTGACCTAGTGACAAAGTGACTTGAGCATGAAACCCATGCTTTACAAAAATCATTTTCTTTCTTCTTTTGATAGATACATACGAATTAGATCATGACATGAGTTAAATGACAATTATGAAGACTGAAACTAGTTACATTTTCCAGCAGTTTTCAACCAAAGTCAAATTTCATAACTTTTCTAATGTGAAAGTGTTTCTTATTCTCACCTTCCAGTTAGTGTAGTATAAACTTTGTTCCCGTCAGTGTCGCAGGGAACACAGGACTGGGTAATGACATGGCAATTGAAATTGGCTTTCTACAGTGGACACTCTCAAGGGTTTAAATTGACTTGACAGTCTACACTACCTGATGCAAATTTTATTAATTGAAGAAAAAAACTTTATACCAGTGGAGAAGTAACACTTTCAAGTCAACACAAAATCATATATGAAGTAATATAAAAGCACTTTAACAGCCTTAGGATAAAAAAATCATCATTTCTCCATAGAAATCCGTCCCTCATGATCCCGTATAACAACCCATCGACATTTGTGCTGGTTATTCTTCTTCATTGGCTAATCGGGCAAAGAGCAATAGTGGGGTTTACAATCTTCCTGAGTGTGGTGGTGGCGTCCTCAGCATTCCCATCTACTTATGGACTTTTAGCTAGTGGTGACTTGCTAAGGAATATAATCCCAAGAAACGTTTTGATGGCTTGTTGTATAACCCCAACAAACTCTGGTGACTTTTTTGTAAATTGCATCTTGTTTTAGATTAACATCTCTTCATCCGACAACTTCATCTAGGTGGGTCACAACATCAATAAAACGTTTTCTGGGTGCTGAGGAACAGACTTCTCAGTATGCAATTTTTAATAGTTAGCTCTGAGCAGTTAACTCACATTGGGCTCAAAATGGATATGATCTTTCTTGACCCGCTTCTTCTCCAATAAATTTAGGCTTCTTCAACAGTGTCCTTCGCAGGATGTCTTAAATCGCTCTAATACCTTGTAAAAATGAAGTGAGTCTTCAACATAGTAATGAGCTGAGTCCGAATGCATAAGATTGTTCACTAACTGCTCTCTTACATTCAAATCAAAGATATCTAGTACATGTAGAATTGATTGGAGGAAAAACTTCCTACGAATCTGGTAACAACCAGAGACAAACATCTAGAGTTCAGTGATTGAAAAGTAAACCTTAGATAGCATCCTATAATTCAGCTAAATGAGAAGAGCAACATTGAGACAGTTACCTATTAACTAGCTAGCAGAAATCACTAACTGGAATGGGAATTAATTCTAGCACCCTTACAGACGAGAATATAAAGAAAAGGTGAAAGAGAACACCCTCCTTTTACTACTCTCAAGGTAGAGAAAATCTGGGTGGTGATTTCATTACCTGAGATTGCTATATTGATACTAGTACCGAGGACACAACCAATCCACAAGATATTGTGCCATTCAATGCTAGCAGGTCCAATATCAAGTACAGTTCTGCCTAGATATGCCATTCCGGCCTAGCATTCACAATAGAGATTTGATATCAATAAGTACACTCACATGCATCCCTCTCTAAGCGAGCCCATGTTTACTAGCATTCAATTCCTTCACTTTAACATTATAAATAAACCTTATAATAATAATGTCTTCGGACATCAACGAAACATTCTATTACGGTGAGAAATAATCAATGACATTACAAGGCTTATTTTAGTGTATCACAAGTGCATAGCCTTGCTTTTACATATAATGGAATTTCGGTGTTAATTACATTGAAGATTCATAATTTCAGCTTGCACCTACAACATAGCAGTTGCCATGGGACATAGTTAGCTGATAAGTGGACATTTCGACAAAGATTATAGACTGCTGAAAAATTATAACACATTATTTTCACTAGGATGGACCAAGGTTCAACGAAAAATTAAATGGCATTCTATGACCCAATCAACTGTACTCTTAAGCCCCTTGAGGCTGGATATTTAAATTTTTGCATGGTCTAAAGTTATGCCTAACCTTAAATGAAGAGCATTCTTAGTGTGTGCAGGGCATTACATGGGATAAGACTTCGCGCTTCTGTTGGCCATGCCCAAGGAAATATTAAGAAGTGGAGTTCCCATGATTCTTTGCTATTCCTTCTCTTCTTGCATAGAGCAGCAGCTATTTCTATTTCTTTTCCATGGTTTACCTTTTGTGTTTTTCTCTACTCTTTTATCTTTATTTTAATTATTTTTGTTTTAGAAATTTCCTTTGGCATCCCCACATTAGCATTATGGTTTGTACATTCTAGTTGCATTGACCTATCTTGCTTGTATATTAATATATTTTCTTTCATCCATTCATTCTAGTAAATGCATTTAAACTTTCCAAGACTCTTTAATTTGATTTTTCGTAATTTTCTTTAGAGCACTTAATCAGTTGGTTAAATGTAAAAGATTGTTGCGTAATTACAACCTCCAACGCCTGTGCTGCACTATATTGCAGTGATGTCAAGTCGGTTATCAAATCTCTTATTTAACACATATTGTGTGTTTTCCACGAAGCATTGTTTTGAAGCTAACGTTACTCAGGCTATACAGTCATTGAAAACTTTAAAGTAAATACAGATGTAAAAGAAGAGCACAACCTTCAAATGGTTGTCACAGGTGTAAATAAATTGGCTTGTAAGGCCTGCTGTATTATACTTAACCCAGTATGTGGATGGAAGTTACCACGATTTTACGTATGGATATTCTGTAGTAGGACGTTCAGATAAAATAGATTCTTATGATCCCTGTCAGGAATGAAATGAATAAAAAATATTTCTTTCTTTAATCTATCTTTTTATCATCCTCGTGATTTGTAGTTTATCTGAAGGTCATACTGATAGCTTATAATTAAAACCCTCTTTCAGACTCGTGAATCACTTGTATTGAATCTTGATAACATATCTAGGTGCTGTGTGAAATAACATGCTCCAATTGTCTTGGCAGTTATGGAGTTCTTCTTACTTTGGACAAAAGAAAGTACAAGTATGGACCCGTATATTACTATTTCTTCAACACATTACTTATATGCCTGCTTGTTTTCAATATTTACTGGTGGGTTTTAATTTGCCGAGTGTTAGTCAAGCAGATAAAATCAAGAGGGAAGGTCGATGATGTGAGATCAGGTGGGTTGAACATTTGTAAAGCATTTGAACATTGCACTCTGTTGTTGGGTGAGGTAAGCATTGACTATTATGTTAATGGTGCAGATTCTGAAGATGAGGAGAAGGAAGACTAAAAAGGAGATGCAATTAAAGGGTTTTGGTATAAGGTATATTGGAAACTACTGCTTTGCTGACAGTAAAGGTATAATCAGTTGCGAGGAGCCATAAGCATGTATATATGTCTCGTGGTCCTCGTCTTGTGATGCCTGATTATATTGTTCTGATTTTACAGCCCGGAAATATTTTACTTCTGAAGCTGCCCAAGGATTTATTTATGTTCTTGACATCATATATAAATTGTACGTTGTAATCTTATATTGAGTATTGCTCCAGCTTATGTCTGGAAATGTATCCTTTTTAATGTCCTTTTGTTCAGTGCTTAATCTTCACTATGTGTTTTGCTTCTCAGGAAATCTGAAAGCGAAATCACAGCGGTCTTTTGGTTGATAATGGAGATATGTTTATAATTTTTTGGCCTTGAGGCTCAAATTGTTTTCAGTGTCTAATCTTCACTTTCTATTTTAACTTATTAAATATGCAGTTGTTTTCCCCTTGTTACCAATTGGAATTCCTTGTTTTTTCACTAGGAGGTACATGGTCATGTTTATGAGAGGGGCCATCTATTATTTTTTTCCTTCGTTCCACTTGTATGGTTTTTGTTAAGCCAAGGTTGTTTGGAAGCAGGAGTGGGAGCAACAATTTTCAGAAGCTTCAAGGTCCGGAGCGTTTTTTTATATAATATATATTTTTATATATTTGATGCATATATGTCAACAAAAACATGTAGAATGATAAATTAGCTATAAAAAACATACGAACATGGATTAAACCATATACCATCATTCATCTAGTAGACGAAGTATTAACCACCTGTGAAAGCACTTTAACTGCCAATTTCGCCAAAAGTTCACCGAAGCCATACATTTTCCACCATTCAACATGATCCAATCCATCTCTATCATTGATTGCATGCAAAGAACCAAACTTTCCAATTTAATTGAAGTATTTGCTTAATTTTCCATGCAATTTAGTACACTCCTCCCTGCTAGGGACCAACTTGTCTAATGCTAACATGTACCCCCTTTGTACCTCTGGGTTTGTATGGGGTTTTTTCCTAACCCCACCCTTATGTTAATTTTTCTTAGGGTTATATTGTTCTTTGTTTTGATAATTGCATTTCATTATTTCCATATTTAATTCACCTCATTGCATCAAAACATTATTCAGATTTGCATCATTATTTAACAACATACACAACTATATAGAAAGATTAATATCATCATCAATGCAACGTAACATAAATGATCAATAGAAGAAAAACATTCACACATAGAGACACCGAGATTGGTTGAAGACCAAGACAAAACCCACTATGGGGAAAACCGTTTCAAATTTTTCTTCTTATTAGATAGTCATTGGATGATTCAACAAAGAGAGAGCACAATGATTCATATTGTGAAAATTTCATCTATAGTAACAACTAGAAATTATTCTTTTATTGCTAATTTAATTTAACAATTTATTTGCCCATACAAACAAAAAATAAGTCTCTATTGCAATTTTCACAATAAACCATGGAAAAAAAATAATGTTGGAAATTGAGAAAATTCTTGCACACACACAAAATAAAAATGACACAATTATTTTTGGACAGTTGTCCCCGGAAAAACTAAATTGGGAAAACCGGTGTAGCGGCTGAGGTTTTTTATTATTATTATGCAAGAATGGAATACGAGTACAATCTATGGATGCCCAACTGGCAATCCAAACAACAAGAAAATCTAGCCAAAATTGTATAAGGGAATTCCCCTTCTTCCACAAACAACCCCGATACAACTCTCCTTCATTTTTATTAGTCCTCCTGGACCCTCTGCGTCAGCTTCTGCGCAGACCCTATGACGTCTGGCCTTTGAACTGCCTCTAATGAAGTCGTTCTGCCGGTCTCTGCTAAGGAAATTGCTTCTCTAGCACTTTGGAACCTTTGTCCGACCTTTGGAACTGAAAACGATTTTTCCTCTAGCTAAATCAAGTTGCTATTTTGAAGCAACTATGTAGTCCTTGACATTGCTTCACTAGGAATAACTTGTTCTCGTTGTTGCTGCCTCTCCAGATTAGGAGAACTTTCTCCAGATCACTGTCTCTGCTTTGATCTCTGGCTTTTCGACAACAACTGTTGCTCTCTGAAAATCGATCTCCCAGGGAAATCAAACTGCCAGGGAAATCGAACTGCTAAAGTGTATTCTCCATCACCAGATTGATCTCTTCTTATATCTTCTCGTTGGGACTCAACGCCTAAGATTAAATCTTAATCGATGGCTCAAATCATTTATGTATTAATTTGTGTGAGTTTTTAGAGAATTAATTAATTTCGATTAATCAAGTCATTTCTAGGTGGAATTTCAAGAAATGATTTTTGGGTTTTTGTATTCTCCATCACCAGATTGATCTCTTCTTATATCTTCTCGTTGGGACTCAACGCCTAAGATTAAATCTTAATCGATGGCTCAAATCATTTATGTATTAATTTGTGTGAGTTTTTAGAGAATTAATTAATTTCGATTAATCAAGTCATTTCTAGGTGGAATTTCAAGAAATGATTTTTGGGTTTTGGAGATCTCATGTTTTCTAGCCTCTCCACCAAATTTCGTGGATAGAACACATTCGATGTTACAAAAACTAACACTCCCTCTTAGCAAGGACTGTGTTATTTCTCGCTGCACTTCTTACCATAACAACTATTTCTGTATCACCTCCTGTCACGCTGTTGATGTCTAATTGCCACTGCACACCAATTAGTGCGCAACCTTGATGCTGCATCTGTGCTGCTACTAACACTGTTGTACTGCGGCCAACTCTGCATCTGCATTACAACTCCCTCTTATCTGTTGTTGTTGTGACTAGAACCACTTTAAACAATGTAAACTTTGAAACGAGAACTATAAACTCAAAATGGGAACTTTGGCAAAAAAAACCCCAAAAAATCATGAAAAACAATGCTAAAAATGAAAAGTGTGTATATTGGAATGATGTTTTTTTAGGGTCAATTTTGAACATGTTTTAAAGATGGCAGCGAAAACGAATTTTTTGTGCAAAAATTATGCAAAAAACACTTTGAAAACGAAAAGTGTTGATACTGGAATGATGGTTTTTTTAAGGGAAAATTTTCAACATTTCAAAGAATTGACAGTAAAATTGAATTTTTATATGCAAAAAAACCACTGTTTTTGAAGGGAAAAACACACTAATGATTTTTTTTTTTTAACAACGTAGTGAATTGGTAATTGCTAGACCTAATTGGTAGAATAACATTTTTCTTTCCTAAGTATAATTTCGACATGTTTTAGTAATGATGGTAAAGATAAAATAATGGGATCTGAAACACATTAAAATTCTATTAGTTTTCATCCATGTTGTTAAACATATAATAACATGACACTAAAGATCATTAAAATTCTAATTGTTTTGAAACATAACATTAAAGATACAAAAAAAGGGAGAATTTTCAACCATAAAATTAAAAAAACCATGACATTATGAACAAATTACATGACTAAATGATCTAAAAATGAGGCTCTTAGGCTTCTTGTTTAACTTACAAGAACTTCTCCCACTTCCAAAGCTTAAATATTCCCAAGTCTTATTGATTAACCAATGCGGAATTAAGAAATGCTTGAAAATATAGGTGTATGCTGGTATTTGTTTTTAACTGATTATATGCTTTTAAGTTCTGTTGCTGTGATATAAGTTGATGTGCTTAAATTGATATATAAATACATATAACAGTAAATAATGCAGCAGTAAACAAACACGTAAGACAACAATTTAACTGGGAGTTCACCCAAAACTCTTGGGTTACGTCTCCTTGAGCTCTAGTCAACTCGACTAGGCTCTCTGGGATTATGGCAAAGTCCTTTTACAAGCTCTTGGCTCAACTCCACTGTTTTACACAGAAACAATGGGTTTATACACCATTTTATCCTTGGCTCTTAAAGCTCTCGGCTTTGGCTCTGGCTCTTGGCTCTGGCTATGGCTCTTCAGCTCTGGTTTCTTTGGCTCTCAGCAATGTACAACTCTCTGGTTTTTCACTTGACTTCCAAGTGACTCCCTCGGCTGCTCTGCACATTCACTTTTGCTCTCTCGGCCTCTTTTTGCTTCTGCCTTTTGCTTTCTGCGATCATGTTCTCAATTGAGCTCTTTCAAACCTCTGCGCTGCCTTCTTATGCTTGGTTTCAGTAACAACCCAACAACCCCTTCTGTCTCTGACATTCATGGCTTTTAAGCCAACTGGCGATGTCCGTTCGTTTCCTCTTCTTGGGATCTCTGGCTCCTGGCCTCTTTTCGCTCGAATCCCCTTATGAGCGTTTAGCAATCATTGCCAAACGCCTTCAGGGATGGTGGCCACCTGTTCTGCAACGGAAGGGACCATCGAGCCTTTGAAATCCCAAGAATGGTCGTTCTCTATTTACACAGAGAAATACACGTAAAACTGTGAAAATCCGCCAATCTGTCGTTTATTGGATTTGAAAAACAATAAATTCCGCCTTATAACTCCTATCGGGCCTGCCTTTATATCGCTTATCACATCTCCTTGTTGATCTAAGAGATCTAGATCCAACGGCTGAGGTTCATTTCGGGCGGCTTATGCGTACGGGGGTTAACTGCCCGGAAAAGGTGGTTTTCTCTCTTCGGCACCTGGACACATGGCAGCCAGTGTATGAGCTCTAGTGGAGCTCAGCCAAAACCATTTACTGCCTACGGCCCACTTGAAATCCTGCTTGTTTCGGATCTCAAAACATATATACCTGCATGTATAAACCCTTTCAGGTCCGGTTTATCGCTTTATTCGCATATATATATATATATATACCCGCTCCTTTGTACTGCTCTGACGTGATATTGCAATGTGATTGATCGCAATCGCGTATTGATCACAATCGTGTATCACATGGACCCGGGGTAAGCCATATAGCATGGCCTATGCCGATGCGATCCGTCGACGCCGATATCAGCGATCGCGATATTGCTCGACCCGATCCTTATGCAACATCGTCTGTCTGCCTCCAACCTGATATGTCGGGGATCGACGATCGGGGTTTCTCCTCTTTCCACTTAAGTCCGCCCTTTTGCCCTAGTTCGATGTGATTTCCCTTTATAAGGGATTTTTTTGCCATTTTTAGAGGATTTTCCTCTTTTTTAAAAGAACATAGGGCATCTTATTTCTGTCATAACTTCTGCATCTTAAGTCCATTTTTGCCCATTCAAGTTGCAGTAGTTTCAGATCGAGATGATCTCTGCAATGAGGCTATTCTCATGAACTTCTTGGGACTTTCGTTTTCCTTAGTGAAGAACACTTAGACTTAGAAGACTATCCAAAATCCATTTTGGATCACTAAATTAATCAAAATGTCATTATTTGTAGATTGAATGAAATATACATTATATCTCTAAGTTATTGTTGCATTGTAGATATTCTAAACAATAGAAATCATCATATTTAAAACACATAATCCAATAAACATAAAAATGGCTCATAACTTCTGATTTAACACCATATGGAAATCAAAATTTCTATTTCAAGATACAATACAAACATCAGTTATATAAAATGTCTTAGAGAATTATTCAAAATCACTCATATTTTCTTGCACACCATCAGAGTTCACATCTTCAGATAAATGACTGGATGCAGATGAAGATGTTACATATTCTTCTCTTTCATCAACTAGTGCCCTATCTGAGTCCACATGCATGCCCACCATTCCAGGTTTCAAAATTCTTCTAGATCTACGACTGGTTTCAGCGGACTCCCATCTCAACACTGTTTCTTTTGGTAACCACCTTTTCAGAATCTCTATCGTCTTGAAGCGAAGAGTTCCTATCTTTGTTAAATTGAAGTCATAAACAAGTATGTCAACATCCTCCCATTTGAAGAGGTCTGTGCGGCGAAGATTTATATTTTTCTCTTTCTGCTAATTCTTTTATTAACTATCATCTCTGGCTTATACACACCATTGAATGAGTGTGTATTTGTGGCATACCAATGTACTTCAACACCTGTAACATCTTCATTTTCTGTAATGATCTTTATAACCTTAGCAACCCAGAATGGATAACCATTGGGATCTCCATCTGCTAGCACTGCGATCATGCAACCCTTTTTAATATCCTGTACTAAACCCCTATAAATGTCTTTTATGGCTTCACATTGTGCACGAGATCTTCTAGAACCAATATACATCTCTCTTTCCTCTGCCTGTGAAGAATTAATAATACTTTGAGATTGTTGTTGTTCAACAATGTTTCTTTCTTCATGTTCATTTGACACATTTTGTGGCCAAATAAATGGATTTTTCAAAGGTATATCTTCATTTGTTGTTTTTGAAATGATATCAGCTTGATTATTGAAAAAAATACTCTCACCAAACTAAATCAACATGATCAAAGTACTCATATGTATATCTAATACATTTTTTAAGTTCTTGTAGGCAACTAGAATAATTTATATCTCTATTTTGCCTGTGAATATTATTAAATTCAACCACTGATTGTAATAACAATATATTTGATGCAAATATTGGATGATCTGGGATGAACTTAAAAAATTCCAAACCTGATGACGATGCCCATTCTGCATTAGTTGAATACTTCTTGCCCCATATTAGTGTTTTTCCATCAAATTTTTTGATACAAAATTGATGTTGGAAACTAATGTCATTAAGTTGTTCAATGCATTTATCCCCACCATGCAATCCCAGAATAAACCTTCACATGTCTGTTGTTTCTTCCAACACATCAAGAGTAGGCTCTGACATGTATGATTTCTTAATACATTCAATTAATGATGGAAAGATCCCAACTTTCTTCCTCCTTAATGTGACTGAAAAACGACTAAATATATGGTCAATATGGTCATGAGTGTGCCCAACAAGAAAGAAACCAACCTTTACCTTTTAAAAAATTCTCAATTCAACAAGCATGTCTAGATATCCAAAAACAATTTCATTTCTGTTTTCACGATAAGTGATGTTCAATTATAGATACAGAACTTCAAGAATATTACTAGACCAATGAGAAAGCACATCATGAATTATGGTTATTGTCAGATTTGCATCATTATGAATATTTGGAGTTGTGAAGTACACTATTGGCAACATTTTCCCATTGAAGACCATACAACCGACCAAGTGTTACTGAATAAAATTTGTTTCCTATAAATGTTTGGGTGTGCGAACAAAATGTGGTAAAAGTGTTTTCTTCTAGTCCATACTATGAATTACCAAACCCAAATATTTATTCGGATTATCATAACACTTTTTTTGATGTTTGTACAACTTTTTCCTTTCACTTGTTTGTTATTTGCGATGCTCCTGAAGTTATTTGATAATGAAATCTTCACAATATAAAAGAAAGTCATTAAGAAATACGCTTTCATAGTTGATGACTATAATTAATGTAAACTTTGAAACGAGAACTGTAAACTCAAAACGGGAACTCTGGCTAAAAAACCCATTAAAAACATAAAAAACAATACTAAAAACGAAAAGTGCTGATGCTGGAATAACACTTTTTTTTTTTTTTTTTTTTAATGTTTAAAAATGGCGGTGAAAATCATTTTTTGTGCAAAAATTGTTCAAAAAACATCCTCAAAACAAAAAGTGTTAACATTGGGATAATACTACTTTTCTTTTTTTCTTTTATTTCTTTCTTTTTTTTTCTTCTTTCTTTCTTTCTCTTTTGTTTTTCAAAGGTAATATTTCAACATTTCGAAATAATAGCGTAAAATATTTTATCATGACCCTGGAAAAAATTAAAATTTCAAACAAATAATGAAAACATAAAATAAAATAAAAAATTAAAACAATGAAAAAACACAAAACTAAAAAAGTTTAAAAATTAACAAAACATAAATTAAAATATATACTAAAAAAAAATCAATCATAAAAATGTAAAAAAAAACTAAATTAAAAAACTTAAAAATTATAAACAAATAAATAGTAAAAAAACATATTTAAAAAAATGGAATTTTTTTTTTTTTTTTTTTTTTTTAAATTGGCAAAATAAAAGAAAAGAAAAAATATGGAAATGAAAAAAAAATTAAAACAAACTATAAAATTAAGTAGGTAAAAATAGAAAAATTTAAAAAACATTATAAAAAAACTAAAAATTAAAAAATGAAAATTAAAAACAAACTAAATTTAATTAAAAAATAGAAAATTAACCAAAAAAAAAACTACTAAAATTAAGATTAAAATGTAAAAAAAATATCTCATAAACCATACAAGAATTAGGGAAAAAATAATATATATATATATAAAATTAAAAAAAGACATTAACAAAAACTAGGAAAAAAAATTAAAAACAAACTAGATTAAAAAAAAATTAGAAAATTAACAAAAGTAAAAAAAAAAAAAAACTAGTAAAATTAACATTAAAAACAACTTAAAAAACAAAAATAAATTGAAATTAAAACAAAAAAACAAAAAAAATATAAAAATATGTCACCCTCCCAGTCCGGAGGGCATATATATATATATATATATATGATTTTATTTTTTATTTTTTTTTTTTTATTTATTTATTTTTAAATAACAAACGTTGTTAAAAAAAAAAAAAAAAAACTTATTTAAAAAAAATAAAATTTTTTTGATAATTATTTTTTTTAAATAAAAAAACAAAAATGGTTTAAAAATTATTTTAATTTTTTTTTCAATATATATTTTTTTAAATAAAAAAAAAACAATTTGTTTAAAAAAAATTTAAAATCTTTTTTTTTTTTTAATAAAAAAAGTAAGTTTAATCAATTTTGTTTTTTATTTTTTAAATAGAAAAATACATGTTTCTTTAAAAATTTAAATGTTTTTTAATATTTTTGTTTTTTGTTTTTTGTTTTTTTTTAAAGATATATATATATATATATATATATTTCAGTTTATTTTTGTTTTTTAGTTTTTTTTTTAATGTTAATTTTATTAGTTTTTTTTTTTTTTTTTTTTTTTTTTTTTAATCTAGTTTGTTTTTATTTATTTATTTATTTTTACTTAATTATATATATATATATATATATATATATTACGTTTTTTTTTCAAATTCTTTTATGGTTTATGAGATAATTTTTTTTATTAACATTTTTTTTGTCTTATATATATATATATATATATATATATATATATATGTTTTTTTTGAAGTAATCAACATTTAAAAAAATAAAAATAAAACAACTTGAAAATTCCTTAAGTAATCATAATTTAAAAAAAAATGGACATAATAAATTTTAAAATGTGAAAAATAAGTCCTCTAAAAAAAGGTATGCTGTATAACACGTTGCATCAACACGTTTCAAAATCAGAATAAAAATCACTAACATTAAAAAACAAATATTTATATTTGATACATAAGAATATTTAAATTGTCAAAAATATGCTCCAAAAAATCAGAATTGTATTCTGTATCACCACTTTTTAAAATCAAGTCACGTTTATACTACCTCTACGAAACGAGTAATCGTATCGGTTATTTAAAGTGCCAAAAACTATGTTCTAAAAAAAAATATGTGTATTCTGCATCGCCCCTTTTCAAAATCGGGTCAACTTTTTGCTATCTCTACAAAATGGGTAACAGTATTAGTTCCTGTTTGAAAGTTTACATTGTTAATACAATTTTAAAAGTTAAAATTTTGGATGCTTACCTCTTTCTGACCCTTCACATTTATCCTTTTTTTATTTAAGAGAAACACATGTATTGCAAATCCCCATCCTTGTCTTCTTAGGAATATGGACATTGTTGAATTCTTTCATCCATACCTTCACAAAATATTGATATGTAATAAATCGACCATGTCCCTTAGTACCTTCTACATATTCTTTGTATAAGTTGTAGATTTCTTGTCTTGAGAAATTATCTGGAATATGTATTGTCTCTCTATTTGGCATACATTCTCCATGTTTTGAAAAGAAATATTTCATTCACAACATTGCAGTGTTTGATAATGGCCCGAACTGTCGTTTATGATGTACTTTTGAATAAAATGTGGGATCATTTTCCAAATTTCCTTGGATTCTTGAGAGACGAAAATTACCCATTGAATGAAACCTTTTGAAAGCCTTTCTACAGATAAATAAAAACCCAATATGATAATCATAACTTGACAATGTAGATTGCATTCACTCCACTACATATGAATTTTGCATGCTTTTATTCATTGACAAATATCTCTTCCTTTTCTCTAATGCAAACTTGAAATTCATATGTTTCAAGCAATATTTTTTACAACATTCACTTGAAATGAGGGCGCTGATAGAACTTCTTCTCGTCAGATATTCTGCTCTACCCCTTGTATAACTAGAACATCTTGTATTGATACGAAAAGGTCTGCTCCTAGTTCTCGATACAATATTTCCTAGCAACATCTCCATCATTGGATCATCATTTGTATAAGAATTTTCAACATCATTTTGAGGAATGTTATCCTCACTATGATCATTTGTTTTTTTGAAATACTGACTTGGAGGATATTCTTCACCTTCCCCTTCTTTAGTGCTATTATCCTAGTCCTTAGAATTAGGACTAAATGAAAAATTTGACTTGATGTTTATTGGATATTCTTCATCATGTGCATTGTCAGTGATGCTCTCATAGTCCAATCATTAGGACTACGTTGAAAATGTGACTATTTACTTACTGAAAATTCTACATCTTGCCATTTGTCACTGCTACTCTCATAGTCCATAAAATTAGGACTAAGCGGACACCGTGACACTATTCATTTGAAATTCTTCATCATGTTCTTCATCATTGCTGCTTTCATAGTCCATAGGATTAGGATTAAGTGGACACTGTGACACTATTCGTTTGAAATTATTCATCATGCTCTTCATCTCTGCTGCTCTCATAGTCCATAGGATTAGCACTAAGTGAAAACCGTGATACTCCATTCTTTTGAAATTCTTCATCATGTTCTTCATCACTACTGCTTTCATAGTTCATAAGATTAGGACTAAGTGGACACTGTGACACACTATTGATTTGAAATTCTTCATTATGTTGTTCATCACTACTGCTCTCATAGTCCATAGGATTAGGACTAAGTGGACACAGTGACACTCCATTATTTTGAAATTCTTCATCATGCTCTTTATCACTGCTGCTGTCATAGTCCATAGGATTAGGACTAAGTGGACACTGTGATACTCTATTCTTTTGAAATTCTTCATCATGCTCTCCATTACTGCTTCTCTCATAGTTCACAGGATTAGGACTAAGTGGACACCGTGACACTCCATTCTTTTGAAATTCTTCATCATGCTCTTCATCACTGCTCCTCTCTTAGCCCACAAGATTAGGACTAAGTGGACACCGTGACACTCCATTATTTTGAAATTCTTCATCATACTCTTCATCACTACTGCTCTCATAATCCATAAGATTAGGATTAAGTGGAAACCGTGATTGTTTATTTATTTGAAATTCTTCATCCCATATTTCATTAGTGCTTCTCGCATAGTCCTTAGGATTAGGACTAAGTGGAAGATTTGACTTTCTATTCATAGTGGAAGAATTTCCATTATATTCATCAATATGAATAGAGTTGTCATGCGACGAAGATGTTGATGTTTCACAAAGTCAAACTTCACTATTAGAAAAATCCATGTCTTTCAAACAGAAGATGTTGAATGATACAAATGCAAACTCTCCTAATGATAATATATAGCTTAAAGAATGAAAATTTCCCTCCAAAGTTTCCCTCCAAATTTTTCCTTCAATTTTTCCCTCCAAAAAATTTCGTTTCATGTATTTTCCTCCACAATTTTCTTCTACAATTTATTGAAAATTTTTAATTAAAATTTTCTTATAAAAATAAATCTTTTAAATTAAAATTGTAAACTAAATATTTTACTTAAATTAATTTATTACTTAAACTATATAATATTTACTAGACAATTGAATGTTTTTTTATTTTTTATTATACCTTTTAAAACAAATTAATTCTACATTCATCGTCCTGTAAAACAATTCCATAATTTTCGCTTTATCATAGTTCCCTATATCGCCATAACAAAATTTACATGTTAAATTTTTTATAAAAACAAATTAGTCCCACATTAACCATGCGGTAAAAAAATTCCGTAATTTCCGTTATATTATTAGTTTCATTATCACTATTCCTCACATCACATCAAGGTTTTTTATGGTTTGTTAGAAGACTTGGAGTGAACTTGTGGAGCAACTACATTGCTATCAACAACATATTCAACGAAGAATTATTGCATTTGAAATGTTAGTTTCTGTTTTTATTGTATGCAAGTTTCAAAATTCAGTAAGTTTAATGAATTTTTTTTAGAATCTAAATATTTAAATGATACGGATTTACCCACTACATTTACAGTGGGCGTGGTGGGCTTGATCATGCTCTCGGCAACCCAATGGGCTCATGGGGGAGGAGCGGGGGGCCTCGGCGGCCCAACGGCCAACCGTGGTGGGGGCTAGGCGCTAGCCCCTCGCCTCACCCCGACGGGCCATTGGGCTAGCCCCCGCTCCACCCCGGCGGCCCAACGAACTGCTGGGGTGGGGCGAGGGTTGGTGACCAGCTCCCCATCCAACTCCCTGCCCCACCTCGATGCGCAATAGCCTGCCGGTGTACCCCAACCAATCGTTGGGCCACCGGGGTGGGGTGTGGGGCCAGGCGCCAGCCCCTCTGCCCCACCCCAGTGGCCCAATGGTCGGTTTGGGTGGCGGGTCGTTGCACTGTCGGGGTGGGGTGAGGGGGCGACTGTTGGGCCGCCGGAATGGGGTAGAGGGGCTGGGTCCCAGCTTCCCACCCCACTCTGGCGGTCCAACAGTTGGCCTGGGTGGTGGGTCAATTTTTGGGGTGGGGCGGAAGGGGGCTGTATTTTTTAAATTTCTTATTATTTTTTTTTGTTTTACAAAATTAATTATCATTTATTGTTTTGTTTCTTAATTTAAGCTTTTTTTTTTGTAATTTACTAATTTATATATGCGTCTCTTTTTGCAAGAATGACATCAAAGAAGATTTCTGTGAATCTTTCTGGACCAAAGAATGCTAAAATTAATGGTGGATCCTCAAAAAGCACTGTAGAATGAACCAAACTTGAGCTGATAGCTACAAATCTTTCAAGTGCCTCAAACGATAAGAAGATGATTTCATATTGGAAGAAATCAAAAGAAGTTAGAAAATGTATGGTATGTGAAAGAAAAAGAAAACAGATATGTGCACATATATCTATATGTTGATATACCTAACGATAGTGGAATTTATGAGTTGCTGAGAAAAGTCATAGACATGTTTTTGGTACCGGACAGTGAAGTTGTTTATATACTTACAAAACTGCCCAAGTCATTTAAAATGATTAAATACCAGTTATTATATTCATTGTATGACACGAGAGAGGTATATACAAAGTTGTGTAAACAAATCGTAAATGAGATTACATAAAATACCATAAGTATTGTTATTTATATTTGTGTTTTGCGTTATTGTAACTGTCTCATTATATTTTTATAACTTAGATTTTATTGACATGATATTTTGCTTGACAAAATTTTGTTGAAAGTGTTTCAATTATGTTGGGAGGTATTCATTTCATAGAGCACGATATTATGAATGTTGTCAACAATTTATACTCAATGTCAGGAGAAGATATGGAAAACAAGCAAATTGTAGTAATTCATGATGCTACAAAACTACATTCAAGAGATCAGGAAAATGCCTCCAGTGGATAAAACTAGCAAAGGTATATAGGTTACTTTTGAAGATGAGGTAGTTGAAACTGACACTGAAGAATGTGTTGTCGTTAATGAGGATGACATTGGAACTGGTGTTAGAAAGGAGAAGAGCCATAAAAGACCAAAAGTAACAATGCTCAAGAATGTCTCTGTTCTAATTAATGATGAGAATGTTATGAGGAAGAAAAGTAAAGTTGAACATTCTCAAGTAGTCATTACCAACAGTGAAGATCCTAGTGAAACTTCAAAAGAAAGCAGAGAAATCATTACACTAGGAGCTGATTTAGAGGATGACATTATTAAAACAAAACAAAATGCCATTCGACTAAACTTGACAAAGAGAAACTTAATTGAGGGTGGTCATACATTTCATCTTAATGTGAGACAAATCTATAAAGCAAGTGAAGGACAATGTAAATATCAAATCAGAAAGCCACACCACATGCATATTCACTACTTGAAGACATTGATGAGGTACAATTCATATGCTCATGTGGTTAATTATGTGCTTCTTGTTGATCCAGTGCAAGTTCCTAATAAAGAAGCATTTGATAAGTTAAATTGTTTTGAATACACTTATTATGTGCTTGGGGGGAACCATTCTGTAGAAGCTCAAAGACAATTTATGGAGGAATATCCCAATAACCTATGTTTTGAAACAATGAAATGTATCATTTATGCTGGTTTATCAGATATAGAAGAAAAATTAGTGGCATGAGATCATAATTCAGATAATGAATATAGGATGTCTATGACTTTCATCTAAAGGGTTAGATTTATTCATAGTGAATTTGAATAAAAATGTGGTGGAGATAAGATAAATGTTACTGTAGATTTCCAAAAGGAATGTTGTATGGAAATAGGCTATCAAATTGAGGAGAAAATAAATTCAAAAGGTGACAGGGTAAACACTGATTTATTCAGAGGTATTCATAACATTTTCCAGTTGGAATTTAGAACTAGAGAGATATGAGAATTTATTACTGATATTTTTAGCATGTGGGAGAACATTGACATTAAAAACCAGAAGGCCAAAAGGTCTAAACCATTGATATGTAGCAACAATAAATCAGGTCTTGAAATGAAACAACTTCAGGAAGATATGACTATCACACATTGGGGCGCATTGCAAGGAGTGGAGGATGAAAAGATTTTCAAAGCAATATTATCTCCTTTGAGGTCAGGTGAATTATCATTGAAGGAAATGTCTGAGGAATTTCAAAAGTAAGTTTGTTGAATTATTCTTACTTATTTCTAGATTATAATTTTATTTTAAATATAACATATTGTTCTTGGTAGTATTTGTTATACATAACATTATATTAACTCTTTTTACTTTATCTATGCAATCACAAAGTTTACATGAAAATACAAGAACAAATGGTTAAATTGGTGAATGAAGATAGTTGGGATGATATCATACCCAACTATCTAGATTCAAGTTCTACATCAACACTAATTTTTTTTTATCTTACATTTAAAAAGGTATGTTGATTTATACATTCATTTTTATTCATCTGTATACTATTTTTATTTTATAACTTATACATATATTTGTTTATTTTATTAAAGATGAGGAAGAATGCAAATGTAGCACCAGATAGTTTTAGAACCTTTATTGAAAAGATTAAGATCAAAAGACTGAAGAAGCAACATCTTAGGAATGTTGAATTTGATCTAACTCTTACTCGTTTCATTTGGAATGGACTTGACACTATTCAATATCAAGTAATACAAGGCAACTGTGAAGACATTTCTAAACTCATACCTAAAAAGGATTATGCGTTAGTTATTGCAAATATTCCCTATGGTTTCAATATCCCAAAAATTGACTATGATAGTGACCTTTTTACTTATCAAGCTCTTAGTAAAGTGGTTGAGGGATTTGTAGAAGTCACATCATTACAATTATGGAGATTTGTGACATTTCATTTAGACACACAATTAGCAATGTTATTGTCAAGCTTCAAGGGGAAATCAAACTCAAGGATGCAACTTACATGGTGAGACGTTGAAAATGTATGTTTGATTAATGTTACAAAATTCATTTATGTACAAGTTAATTGAACTTTTGCTATTTCATGTTACATGCAAAAGTCAAATCTTCTTAACCATGAAGATCAACCATTTATAAATGATTGTGAGTTCATCCATATTGGTAGTTCGGCAAAAGATGATAACTATATGTCTATACTTTTTAATCGGGTAGATGGAAAGAGTCATAGCCAAGCATTGGGTTATGATGTTGTTGTGAGAAAACTAACATATGAATACAAAGAAGCAAAAGGAGAGATAGTTAACATTTGTCAAAAACCACAGTTATTGATTAACTATCTTATAGGCATATATTCAAATGAAGGAGATTGGATTCTGGATTTATTTTCTGGCCCAGGTAAGTTTTATTATATGGATTTGAAATTCAATATCTTCTTTCTTAATTTATATGTCATTATACTAATTTACTTCATTATTTCTTTTGTTATTCATAATTAGGTACAACACTAGTATGTTGTCTTCAAAAAGGAAGAAATTGCATTGCCATTGAAAAAGATCTAGTACAGTGCAATTTTATTCAGCAAAGAATTAATGCTCTTCAATTTATTCTAGATGCAATGCAATAAATTGGATTGAAGACAAGAGATTTTAGTGAATCACGTGTGGCAAAAAAGACAAAGGAACCTCAATCACCATTACATGGAATGATTGGAAAGACATACATTGGGAGATTCACAGACATCAAAGATCCATTAGAAGAGGAAAATGAGAAAAATGAAGCAGAAAATATTGTGGAAAAAGACAATGATGAAACTCTAGAGGATGAAGAGTTTGGATTATGTTGTATAGATGATCAAATTTAAGCTATGTTTGGAAATCAAGCTCATCTTTTGTAACTATTAATTACTTATACTTGTAATGTTTTGACTTTGACATTTTATGAGAAGAATAAACATTCAATTAATGTTGTTATGTGTTTTATGAGAAGAATAAACATTCAATTAATGTTGTTATGTGTTCAATATTTGTATTATGTGACTTTCACATTAATTTTTATGTTATTCATTTTTTTTAGAAAAAACAGTGATTAATATTTTTTTTTGACATGAAATTCATAAAAAAAAAAACTATTATTTAACCATTTTTTATAATTTTTCCTATAAAAATTGTGATTTTGACATGTCATTTCTAGAAAAAATTTATCAAAATATATGATTTTTTAGTTATATTTATGTTGAAAATGGTTATTTTATGCCAATTGTTAAAAATTATTGTTTTTTAGAGACAATTATTTGATATAAATTGAAAAATTAATTAACGATGTATAAATATGTAAAATATCGAAACTTTAAAATATCGATTTTCTTCTTTAAATATGCAAAACAATAAAAACCTCACTACAAAAAATAAAATAAAATAAAAACAAGAAAATATGAAGAAGAAAACCACTTCAAAAATTGTTAAATTTAGAAAATAATTATTTACATTTCATACATTGGAAAATTTAAAGTAAAAAATAGGTCTTTAAAAAAGGGGGCCTGATGCAGAATCACCACTTTTTTAAATTAGCATGCAAATCACTAACATTCTAAAAAGTAATGTACATAAAAAAATTTAAAGTGCAAAAAACTATGCTAAAAAAATATGTGTATTATGCATCTCCTCTTTTCAAGATCCAGTCATTTTTTTGCTACCTCTACGAAACGGGTAATCGTATCAGTTCCCATTTCAAAGTTTATATTGTTTGCATCTAAGAAGCATCCAAAACATTGAATCATCTGTGTTCAGTATGATGCATCTGTGTCGTGAGTCCTAATTGCTACTAGCCTTTGCACTGTCACTGAAGAATCGACGCTGTTGTTGACACTGCACTGAGCCACCTGCTCTATTTTCAACACTGAACTGTGCTCAGCATATGATTGCGACTAGTATGCAATTGTCACTTTGGTACCCACTGCATCTATTGCCATTGAATATTGTGCCCGTCCGCCGCCTCCCACCCCCATAGACAAGTAATATCCATGAGGTGAACTCCTCAAGGACCTTGCCCAATCCCCATAGCTCTCTGGGGCTACAACACCAATCACCTCACCTCACTTTTGGAGGTATATCTGTGAACATCACAAAACCTTCCTCCAACCTATCTATCTCAGCATGTGCTGCTGCTTGTCCTTCTTGGTATTGTAGTGGCCAAACTAACACTTGACCTTAGATAGGTCCTTCTTCTTCTGCTACTCCCCCTGCCCTTGAATAAGACCCTTAGATACTAGGGCCACATTGTCCTCATTCACAACCTTCAATCTGCTGCTAATGCTACCATTAATGGAGATTTTAAGCAAAGCTCACCTCATTCCTCCTGCTCCAAATTGGTCCACATCATGTCCCATCTAGGTAGCGTGATTCTACCCAATGTACTTTGGACGAAGACTTGCCAATTCTCCAAGACAATGTTTAGTGCCAATAGTACTGGCTCTGATGGTTGAGGCATTGTCTCGATAGCTGCAAGCTAATCTCGGACCCCATGAAACTCGGTGAGGAAGAGATCTATGCCTTCTCCATTCTGCATCCTTATGCATCTCATCTTTTCCTATAGGAACGTCTTCCACTGCTCGGAACTACATTGATATAGCGTGGAGAGAGCTGCCCACATTTCTCTGGCTCTACCTTTATCTTCCAAATGTGAGACTATATGATCTCAGACTCCATCCAAAATCAATCGCTTCGCCCTTGCCATCTCATTCATGTATTCTTTGACTTTATCTATATCTTGGGGAACTGCCACCATATTATCTATATAGGTTTTCGAGCCATATTCATTTAGAAGGAAGGACATCCTAGCCTTCCAGATGACATAGTTAGAAGCTCCATCCAACCTATCTTGATATCCAAGCCCTGCTGTGGCCATCTCTAAACAAGTCAAAAACTCCCTCTTTCCCTTTTCTTGGTTGCTGCTTTGCTATTCATACTCCCTTCTAGAATGCGCAGTTTTGCTAGTTGCTACTGCCAATCTGGTTGGAAAAATTGAACTTCTAAGACTTGAAGTTCCCTGAGAGAAATTTTCCCTCTGTTATGTGTGATTTTTTCTTCCACCTGACATTGGTTCTGCTGCTGCAAAACCCTCTGCATCCAACTAATGAACTTGCTCACCAAAAAGCTGAGCTGCTATAACTCCCTTTGACTGTTGGAATTACTAACACAGGAAACTCCTCTTTTCCGCAACCCTACAACTGAAAATCAATTTTTTCCCCAACAATTTGGCCTGCTTGTCTGAGCACTGTGCTGCCTCTAAGAATTTTGGCCTGCTGGTCCCTCTGAGTAGCGAAATTCTTTCCTCCACTTCTAAGCTTCTTGGATGATCACTCTCGCTTTGATACAATGTAAAAATTTCATCTATTGCAGTAATTGGAAATTATTCTTCTAATTAATTTAATTTAACAATTTAATTGTCCATACAAACAATGAATAATTCTCTACTGCAATTTTCATAAATAAATGCGGAAGAAAATAGCGTTGGAAAGTGAGAAATTTTAGCACACACAACACACACAATAAAAATGACAATTATTTTTGGACAATTGTCCGTGAGAAACCCAACTTGTGAAAACTGGTGTAGCAGCTGAGGGTTTTTATTATTATGCAAAAGTGAAATCTAAGTACAACTTATGGATGCTCAATAGGAAATACAAACAACAAGATAATTTGGACAAAATTGTGTAAGGGGATTACCCTTCTTCTACAAGCAACCCCGACACAACTCTCCTTTAGAAAATTAGTCCTCCTGGACCCACAAAGTGAGCTTCTGCGCAGTGCTTGCACAAACCCTATGACGTCTAGCCTTTGAACTACCTATGATGAAGTCATTCTGCATGTCTCTACTAAGGAAATCACTTTTCCGATGCTCTGGAACTTTTGTTCAAACTGTGGAACTGGAAACAATTTTTCCTCTAGCTAAATCGAGTTTCTCTTCTGAAGAAACCATGTAGTCCTTTGCATTGCTTCACTGGGAATAACTTGATCTCCTTGCTGCTGCATCTCTGGATCTGGAAAACTTCCTTCAGATCATTGTCTCTTCCCCTCACTGTTTGTGCTTTGATCTCTGGCTTTCCAGAAACTGTTGCTTCTCTTTGGAAATCGAACTACTAAAGTGTATTCTCGATAACCACATCAATCCCTTCTTATATCTTCATGTTGGGACTCCAACGACCATGATTAAATCTTAATTGATGACTCAGATCATTTCTAGATTGGTCCGTGTGAGTTTCTAGAGAATTCTCACCTTGACTTAATTAATTCTGATTAATTACTCAGTTTTCCTAAGTTTAGACTTAGGAAACATTAAAAAATAGGTTAAAAATCTAAATAAGTTATTTCTAGGTGGAATTTCTAGAAACGGTTTTTGGGTTTTGGAGATCTCATGTATTCTAGCCTCTCCACCAAATTTCTTGGCTAGAACACATCCAATGCTACATAAACTAATACATATATTTAATTGTTAAAATTAGAAACTATGACCAAACTCCATGTGGGTCACCTTATTTATGGAAACTGCTATTTTTCTTGGATTCCTCTTTCTTAGAGGTGTAGGATTGATCTAAAGATCATCTGATTCTCACATGTATTTATGGAGATATGAATTTATTTGTATTATTGACAATTTGTCAAGGTCGACCAACAAGCAAATTACCCCCAGCTCAACCTCAACATTGCATTTAAATAGAGGAGACCTCAAGTCATTTGAGGCACGCAACATCTCATGATCTCTCCACTTGTTTGGGTTTGTTTTCTCTCAAGGAAGACGTAATGGAAAGAGTCATCAAAGAGAGCCCTAGCCGTAGACCTAGCCGCAATCATGAAAGAGAAGAGGCCATGCCCTAGCTGCTGTCATGAATAAGAGAGATCTAGCTACAATCTAAAGAAGACTCTTATACACAACAAAAGGATCCCTTAATTTGCAGTCGAGTGGAGACCTAATTAGCTGTCAAAAGGATGCCCTAATCTGTAGTCAAGTGGCCCTAGTTGCAATCAAAAGGAAGGCCCTAAACTGCAGTCAAGAAGAGCCCTAATTAGCAACAAAGAGAGGCTTGATTCGTAGCAAAGAAAGAGCCTTAACATGCCTAAAAACGACAATGTAGAAATTTTGTTTGTTGTAGGTGACAACATGGTGAAAGAAGCCATCTAAGACATGACTTAAGGACTGTTTGCAAGGTTGGTAAGCCACAATCATAAAGTGAACGAATGCATTAAAGAGATATGCCCTATAGGCTCAAAACAAATCAGCGTAGGGCTAGATACATATGTGTATTGGGTGCTAGAAAGTGTTGACAACAAGCCAAGTTCTTGTAGGCTAGATACTACTGCATTGGTGGTGTTTGTAAGCTGTTTGATGGAGGATCATGGGCCTAACTTGATGCTGGGCTAGGCCGTAGGCCATAGCCAGCAGCAAAGGCTATTTTAAGGGTTGCATTAAGGATATCAAGCCAGACTTGGACAACGTGGCAATGGTGGAGTCTCACCTTGGTGCACTGCAGCCTTTGAAGGCTTGTATTGTTGACTGTATGGAGGATGAGGGCTGAAGATTGCTGCCCTAACCAGTAATGCAAAAAACAACAATGCTAGGATGCTGCAACTGTGTTATGTGACTAGATTGATGAACTCCTAAAGGGTATGCTACAACACTCTTAGTGATTGTTTGAAGACTGTCATAAGAATTTAGGGCTGCATCAAGTGCCCTAATTATAACAATCATCATTAATAGAATGATATCAGTATTATGAGCAACATTTGAGTGCATTGGGCTTACTGTTGAAGGCCGATGTTGGTTGGGTTTGACCAAGCCACTTAGAGGAATATTTCTATCCTGTTTGACCAACATTGACTTCTTTGGTCAAGGCCTTACTGCTGCTACCATAAAATGTCAATTTTATATATTTGTACTATCTCTCTCTCTCTGCTGAACAATTGAAGAATATAAGAAGAATTGATCAAGGGTTTCCCCACATTAGGGTTTGTCCCTGGATGGTGCCACATCTTATGTCCTCTTGTCTTGGCTTGTCTTCTACTGTTTATGTTTATGTCCTATTTGCATTTTACTATCATGCTAATGTGATTGGTAAACTGGACATTGATATTGAGCTAACAAGAAAATTGAAGTAAGTTGCTCTTAAGCATAGAACATACCCAAAATTAACATGGTATCAGAGCCTGAGGTGAAGACAAAGCCCAAGAAAGAGTGAAAAAGCAATCATAAAAGATAGTTGGACAAGGACAAAAGGCTCAATGGGTTCCTCATCCAACTTCCTGGCTGAAGACAAGCTCTGTGAAAAGTTTGACTATCACAGATGGAAGATGTCTCCTGATCTGACATGAGAAGAAAAAAGAATGGTGGAGCAAGAAAAGCCTTTACTAAAGGCAACCCTACTGCATTCTCTACTCATGCCAAAAGGAGAATCAATGCAGGAACTTGTTGAAGCCCTGAAAATCAGGTCTACAACAAGGGGGATACCCGCCCGGTCCAGACCTTGGTTGGCAACTCCTTTTACGTTTGGTATAGCGGGTCCGACTGGGGATATGGGACCAGTTTCCCAATTTATGCGTGTGTGTGAGAATGATGGATATTTCTGTTTCTAACAGTTTCTAAATGGAATACTTCTACTCTAATTCTAATCTAATAATAATGAAATTATATTCTAATAAACAGAAATATGTAAATCTACACTAACTCGGGGTGTAATATTTCCTTTATGCGATCTAAAATGATTTCAAACAACAACTGGTAATAAATATCATTCAGATGCTATAAGAAAAGAATTCAATAAGGATGAACTACTTCGTATAAAAAGTTAGATGAAACAGTTGTGAAAGACTTATCGCATAATAAGATATTCATACACTAAGCACAAAATAAATAGCTATCACCGTACAAAAGTGCTAAATGATAACTCAGGCATTCATACATTAATATATAAATAACTGAACATGAAAATCACTCTAACGCAAGACAGAAATAGTTGAGAGATAAAAATACCATTTATAACTAGTCCTACTCATGAGCTTCAAGTGATAATGATTTATCTCTTCTTAATCAAAAATCCACTAAGAGTACAAAAGTGCAACATCAGTAGTAGATATCAAATGCAAACATCAATAAATCTTGTTCCATTCATTCATCAAAACCTCCTCAGAGGGTACAGAAGTGCATGTTCTGGGGATAAGTTTTTGATAAATTTCAGGACCCTTCTCTAAATGCATGAGAAGGGTTTAAATACTACTAACTAAATCTAAAAATAAATTATTACAAAAATGTAGGATGCGGTTTAAATGACTATCCTCTTTTCAGGAAAATAAAACAAAATTAAAGCTAAAATTAAATCTAAAATTAAACTACTTCTGTATTTGGTGCTTGATATCGCACGCATGTAGTATCTGTTTGAGAAGAGTCGGTTGGCCGACTTCCACTTTTAGCTGAGCTGAGAAAACAGAATCGACAAGAGTTGGCGCCATCTTTCAGCCGAATTTATGATACACTTAACAATCATCCACTGGCTATGTGGCTTTACCAAGTAAGCCCAGTAATAATCCCAGTTCAACCTGGTTAACCCTTGAATTGCTTCTGCCTTTTCTTGAGCTCTCTGCTTCCAATATGTCTATAGTTGCTGTGTGTTAGGTAAATATCCTGGAGTGGTCTCTGCGATCAAATTTTCCCTGTGCAAATTTTCATTTACACAATCAATAATACTGCTTGCTGTCGTGGCTGCTCCTTCTGCTGCTTGCTCTGCCTCCTTGATTTGCTCGTCCCATTTGTTAAAGAGAATTTCTTTGTGATTTTCATTGATCCTTGGTGCACCTGCTCTTTTTCCCTCATCTGTTTCTTGCCAAGCCAAATATTCAATCACCCGTTTATCAGTTAGATCATAGTCACTTCATAAATCTACCTCTTGATTAGTGGTTTTATCACTAATTTCACAATAATAGCTCCACTGTGATGTCTTTTGGCCCAACTCTTCCTACTGCTGTAGTAATTGTTCATTCAAGGAAATGGAATCTGTGATGAATTCTGTAAGATTAGGATTGTCCTTGTGCATTTCTTGTAAATCCTGTAACTGCTTCCCTTTCTCATCCAAACTTTTCTGATATCCTATCTGCATCTGCTGGAAGTCCTGCTGTAACCTTTCAAGCTGTTTTTGTGCTTCATTGTTGGCGTCGGCTTGTTGCAACTGTTGTTTCAATACTTGTATCTGGTCTTCCCTTTCTTTTAGCAATTTTTTTACCTCAGATGCCTTATCAATAGTCATAGAAGCATATGCTCTTGCGATCTAAGATAGTTTGGTGAGATTCTCAGTGGGATTGCTAGTGGGATCTTGCCACAGGACATCTAATTGTTCTGCGTCTTGAGGAAGCACGTTTTCCAATTTCCTTTTCTTCCTTTGTCTTCTTACTACTGCTTTGTGCTGTGGGCTATAAAATACATCAAGAGGAGGAATTTCTTCTATTTTGAGCATAAGCTCAGAGGATGGGGCAATAGGAATATGCTCCATATCTGAGACATTGCTGACTGTTCTTGTGACTACTTCTTTTGTTACATGTGCATCGCTCACAGGTGTTTTTATGGTTTGCCCTTCAAGATTGATCAGGTCATTGAAGGTTTCCCATTCTTTATCTAATTCGGTTGTGACTGATGGCTGCTGAATGACGAGAGGGGGAGGATCTCTTTGCGGGGAGGCAATAACCTATTGCTGTAGAAGTTCCATTGACTGGGCAGTATCCTTTACTAACCCTTCGCTCTTATCCTGTTCATTTTCGGATCTTTTAGAATGTTCAGATGTTTCTTTTCCAAACTTGGATTTAGATCCGTTTGTGCTTGAACTCCCGCTAAGACTAACACTTGGAGTTGGTTCCCTTGCACGTTTTAGGCATAGTTTCTCTAAAGGAATACTGGCTAATCTTCTTTCCCTGTATGTTTTGAACTTTTGAAATTCTTTTGGAGAGAATTGCAATTGGGCTGCATGCAGAATTTCTTCAAGTGTGCTTTTTTGTTGGAATATATCATCGAATAAATCCTTTTCTCCAGAAAACACCTTTATCTTGACTGCAGTAGTGAAATTCTTGGCAACATCATTAGGGTCAAATGGTATTCCTGGAAATTTGAATAACTGTAGACACGTTATATTATTTACTTCTGTGAATGCGTGGCCTACATCAAAAAATAAAAAGGTCCCACAGGCTACAGGAAACTGTGGCCATATAACCTTCTTTTTGTCCTTCAAATCTTTAGTTAGACCGCCTTCCCCACAGGTTTGATAGGCAATCTCTCGAGCTAACAGTTTATTAAGGATATACAAAGGTAGGACATGAGGAGAAGAAGAACTTCCAAATACCCTGATATAAGTAAAAAATTCCTCCCCGAACCATCTTGCGACAGGGAGGATGTCTACTTCTACTTCAGGAGAACATCTCAGAGCGTCTTTATCATACAACGTTATGTACAAGGGCAGCATAATTCCATGACAATTCTAGTAGAAGTATGGAGTGAACTTAGAATCCCACAATTCTTTATGATAGACATGGATGGGTAAGGGGTCTTGAGTTGTCCACTTCCAACCCATAATAGGAAACTTAGAAACATAACATATTGCATCCATTACATATGCAGATAGGTAAAAAGGAGGATAGATTCTTTGAGAGACAGTTCTTTTAGATATGTAACTTACAATGGCCGTGACTAGATTTTCAGATAAGATTTTGGCCCAATCTACAATAGTGGCATTTTTGGCGGAATCCAATAACGGTAGCCATTCAGGTGAAAATTTGTTGATATCTGGCGTTCCAAACAATCTACTGAGCATGGCAGTAGCAAAGAAATATGGGGAGGTGAAAGAGCCAGTACTGTACATACCGTGTTTATCTTTCTTCAACGGTTCGTCCCTCCTAGACCAGTATTTGGTGGTTTCTGCCAGGTCCTGATTTTCTTTTGCAAATTTCTCCATAAATTGCTTGTTATAAGTTGCCTGTGGCTCCGGTAAATGATACACGAGCCTTAAATTCTGTGTAGCGAATGAGCCGATAAGTCCCTGACCCTGAGTTTTAAACTGTCTGTTTTTGATTTCTACGTTGTTTAGTATCCACTTCACCATGTCTGTGTATGGGAGAATTTTGGGCCTTGCTGCTATCCAGTGTAAGAATGAGCAAGCTAGCTCTGTAAGGGATGCTTTAGAAGAACCATTTGAGCCTGCGGTAGCAACTACTTCCATTACTCTAGGATTCTCCTCTTCAAGTAGATTATACATGCCTTCCCACGTAGCAATTCCCACATCTCTGTTACATGCCGTGTTTGTATACAGGGGTGCCATTTACTTTTCTTCTGAGCTTGGGGCTTTGCTTTTCTTTCCCATTTTACCCGGCGTACTACTTTGTATTGGCTTCTGTTCTCCGTTCCTGCAATTCACAAGTGAAGCGAAAATGAATGGCAAGGAAGGGTGATGGGAAAGTTTTAAATGCCGTAGACAACATAAAATATACCACCTTACGTGAGATGATTTTTCGATAAGCACGCACCCACATTCCATTAATAACTGGCAACTAATTCATTTATTAGCAATAAAGCGCATAACCAGGTGTCAGCTTATGGAAAATACTTTTCTTGAATAGCGTGCCCGAAAGATCTGCGATGAAATGATTGTGCGATTTGCTTCACAATATCGCAGATCACAACATTGCGAAATGATAATATCGCAAAGTTGGTCGCTCATGATATCGCATTATCGCATTGTCACTGTATCGCGAGATCACAATATCACAATATCGCAATATCGCAGATCACAGGAATGTTATGAATGACAATCCTTGTTAACCTGTTTTCTGCGAAATGCAATTTGTGATCGGCGATATCGCATATCGGCAAATTTTAAAGTGTTTCATGTAAGTTGTATTTGCTGGATGCGATGCGATATTATCGCGTATCGCGATATCGCAATATTGGAACTTCGGCTTGTAAGGAGGCATCCCGCTATCTTTTTGCGATGCGATATTCCTAAGGAAAGATTTGTGTCTTGCCTTATCATAAAACTTAAGATTTTTTGGATTTTCAAGGGGGGCTTCCTAAGTTTATGATGGTAATTTTATTTGAAAAAGAAAATTTAAACACTACTTTGATTTTTAAATTTTTTGCTAAGGGTCCCCACTTATTTAGTATTAGGAATAACACTAAATAAGAAGGGGGGTTGTTGCTGGCCACAACAATTGGTGATTCACTTGGAAGAACCAGTTATCTCTGTTGCTTTTTGAATTTTTAAAAACTTCCAAAACAAAAATTTTTCCATGAAGTTAAACTTTATTATAGAAAGATAAAGTACATTATACTTTAACCTGTCAATGACATTTTGTTTCAACTATTTTCAACTTTGATTATTCGCTGCCTCAAGCTAGTCCTTGTATTTACATTAGTCATTACTTGGCTTGTAAAGATACAACAAAGTCTTCTTTGTAAACTAGTTTTAAATATGCTTATTTGTTGTAGGTAGAGCCTCTGCTGCCAGCAAGCGTTTATAGCCTCGACAGGGTTACCTGTTACCCAGCAATGATCCTGTATCCTACTTAAAGAAACCTACAATTCCCAAAGAAGAATCCACATCCACACTTATTTCTTTCATTTTCTTTTTTATTCTTAAAGAGAAATGTCTTGGTTTGGTAGACAATTCATGACACAATCATTCACTGATTTATAACTTTGCTGAACAAGCTAGCTTGTGATGAGACCCCTTGTCTTTTGATTGCAACAATCTTGAGTCATTGCCCTGTTGTGGTATGCAAT
Source organism: Pinus tabuliformis (assembly GCA_031772625.1). Lineage (NCBI taxonomy): Eukaryota > Viridiplantae > Streptophyta > Pinopsida > Pinales > Pinaceae > Pinus > Pinus tabuliformis. Next base: position 743,984,911 of record CM062816.1, on the reverse strand, counting down.
ATTGGCAAAGTTAGCAAGTTATAATATCTATGATCATGATAAGTCGGCTCGTGATGAGACCTCTTACTCTTTAAGATAAAGTGTATCCTTGGATTGTTCCTCTGAAAGTTGTGATTTCCTTAGTAGGGAGGAAGTCATTGTTTCCTTAAGATAGCTTTGGATGACAATAATAGAGTTTTTGGAAATAGTTGTTCTACAGAGAATCTTTATTTTGTTATTGATACCTTTCATTGTACTAATATAAAACAATTTCTCACTAAAGGTTGTTTTCATCAAATTTTATGAAGTTGAAACTAGTATCATATCTAGGCTTGAGTTTTTAACTGTATCTTTCAATAATAAAGATCAATTTTCCAAAATATTTGTTATTTATACAAGCGAAAGATCAAAATTTGAAAGAGAATTGGTGTATTTTTTGTAAATTCCTATTGTAATCATTCACAACTGGTTTTATTATGAAAAGAAAAACAACCACTCTACAAAAATAGAAGAATATTTTTCTATGGAAAATATTTCTTAAGAATCTGACCATTAACAGGTAAAGAATCCCTTTTCCCTACTAAATCGTGTAACATGAAGGTAGATGGACCTATGAATTCTATGATCTGAAAAGGACCAAGCCACATTCTTTGAAATTTTGTATGTTTTCCCTTTTCCTCATGTGCGTTGTCCCATTTTAAAACTAAATCTCCTATCTGAAAATATTTTTTGGATATCATATTGGAATCAAAAGAGGCCTTTACCAATGCTTGATGATGAGCGTGAGTTATCTTAGCCCTTTCTCGTTGTTCTTCTAATTTAATTAATTCCAGTTGCCTAAGTTGTAAAGAGGAAGTTGGTACTTCATCAATATATTGAACCAAGGCTAAAGAGGGAATTTACAGATGTGTTGGAAGAACCACTTCTTTCCCATAAACTAAATTAAAGGGAGAAGTGCCGATAGAGGCTTTTTGTGTTATTCGATTTTCTCATAAAGCATATATTAAAGACTTATGCCAATTTTTATGATTTTGGTCAATGGTTCGCTTAATGATTCTAGTTAAGTTCTTATTTGTAGATTCAGCTAACCCATTCCCTTGTGGATAGTAATTGGCCGAGTATTTAAGCTTGAAACCCCTTTTGAGTGCAAATTCAATCATTGCATTTCTAGAAAAGTATGATGCATTATCAAACATTAAAGTGGAAGGCAATCCAAACCTAGTGATTATGAATTGATCTATGAATTCAATGATATTTTCAGCGTTAACCATTTTGAGTGGAACTGCTTCTACCCATTTAGTAAAGTAATCTGTTGCTGTAAGCATGTATCTATGCTGTTTAGAAGAGTGAGGAACGATCTCACCTATTATGGCCAATCCCCACTGATCGAAAGGTTGTTCGATGGTAACTGGTTGTAGTGGAAAGGATGGTTTCTTTTGTCTCCCAGCAGCGGTTTGACAGACTTGGCATTTCCTTACATAGTTGTGTGCATCCTTGAATAATGTGTGCTAGTAATAGCCTGCACATAAGATCTTATGAGCAGTGGTGTCTCCAGTGTAGTTTCCACCTGCTGGCCCATCGTGGAGTTCCTGCAAGACTTTTTCAGCTTCAGATTTCTCAAGACATCTAAGAAGAACAAAATCATAATTTATTCTAAAAAGAATGTCATTCACAAGTTGATATTGTTTGGCTTTTAACCTTAGGGCTATTTTCTTGGTATGATCGAGGTTTGAAGGGGCATATCCATTCTTTAAATAATAAATAATATCAACGTATAATGACTCAACATCGTTTAGGCTTACCTCGTACACTTGTACCTCTTCAGATGGATTTTCGGGCATTAGCGATGCTCCTACCAACATTTTGCAAAAGCCTTGACCTTTTACAATATTTGCTGGTCTGATTTCTACGTCGTATTCTTGTAAGGCAGTAACCCAATTGGCCATTTTCTCACCCACATCCTTCTGTACTAGAAGATTTCTTACCGCTAGAAACAGTACTATGATCTTGGTATGTGTTTTGAGTAAAAAAGGTCTTAAATATTTAATTGCTTTAAAAACAACATAAGCTTGTTTTTCCACATCTGAATAATGCAACTCAGCACCTTGTAAATTGGAACTGAAAAAAGCAATTGGGGCTTCCACCTTTTCTTGATTTGCTTGAGTGAGTATCGCAACATATGATCTATCTGAGGCAAATGTGTACAAAATAAAAGGATCAGAGAAATTTGGAGTCGCTAATGATGGAGCATTGATAATGGCTTGTTTGATCAGATTGAATGCCTCATGTTCATCTTGGCCCCATTTAAAGTTTGCATTCTTTTTAATCATGGCTTGTAAAGGAGATACAATTCTCGAAAAGTTTGGGACAAATATTTTTACAAAGTTAATCTGGCCAAGGAAAGATTGCATGGATTTCTTGTTGTGAGGTAGGGGTACTGCGGAAATTTCTTTGATTCTGTCAGGATCAATGTGAATTCCAAATTTTGACACTATGAATCCTAGAAGTTTTCCTTCACTTAATGCGAAAAAAGATTTTTTCGCGTTAAGTGAAATTCCATACCTTAAACAACGTTGGAAGATTTGTTTTAAATCCCTGAGATGATTGTTTCGTTTCTTGGAATAAATAGTAATATCATCCAAATAGATTACCATTGACTTATTAACTAATCCTTTGAATGCGATGTCCATGGCTCTCTGAAATGTGGCACCCGCGTTTATCAAACCAAATGGCATCTTTTGATATGCGTATGTGCCCCACTTAGTTCTGAATGTAGTTTTTAATTGATCGTCGGGATGTACCAGCACTTGGTTGTATCCTAAGAACCCATCCAAGAATGACATTAGTTCTGAGCCCGCAATTGCCTGCAGTATTTGTTCCATGGGAGGTAAAGGAAAATTATCCTTTTGGCAGACCTTATTAAGATTTTGAAAGTCAATGCAGATTCTAATATCTCCGTTTTTCTTTCTAACAGGTACCATATTGGAGACCCATTTAGAATGTCTAACGGGAAAGATTATTTTGGCTTTCAATAACTTGTTGAGTTCAGTTTTGATCTGATTTTCTAAATTTGGATGAATCTTTCTCAACTTTTGTTGGACAGGTTTTTCATTATCGATCATTGGGATAGTATGTTGGATGATGGAGGTGTCGTATGTTTTGAGTTCATCGTAATTTCAAGCAAAGACACTTTTGTATTGTTTCAAGAGACGGATGTATGATAATTTCTCTTCAGGGGCTAGGACAAGGCCTAGGTTGATATTATGTGGTTTGGCATCAACTCCTAGATTTACTAATTCATAATTCAAAGTTGAACTTTGGAGTTTTGAATTGGTAGATCTTTTGAATCGATCTTTCAAATCATAAAGGTCTTCTAACTTGACTACTGATTTAGGTATAGCATTGTTAGTACTATCCTATTGCAATTGTTGGTCATGTTGGTCTTCATCGATTATTTAATTGGTGTAGGATCCTTCAGATGTGAGAAAACTCACGATATCAGGATCGTCATTGAAAATCCTCCAATTGGTAATGTTATCAGGGATAGATGGTATACAAATTAACTCAATTGAAAATCGGTTAAGGCTAAAATCTTCTGAAGGAATGAGCTTGGAAGCTACGTTAGCTAAGAGGTCTGCGCTAGCATTCTAGAGTCTGGGAATTAAGGAAATATTAAATGCTATAAAATGTTTAGTCAGATCTTGAACTAAAGATTGATAATGCTTTAAATGACCTGATAAACAGTGTATAATATTACGTACCTGTCTAATTACAATTTCAGAATCTCCGAAAACTTGCAGGTATTTGACGTTTAACCCGATTGCTTTGTACAACCCTTGGATTAGAGCTTCGTATTCTGCGGTATTGTTGGTGCACTCAAATTCGAGTCTGCAAGTTAGCATGATTTTATCTCCCTCTGGGCTTACTAACACGCATCCTGCTCCTGCTCCTTCGTTAGACTTAGAACCATCAAAAAATAATTTCCAAAACAAAGATTTATTTACAGGACTATCTATAAAATTAATGCATTTAGAACTATCTATTAGAGAAAAATTTTCTACTTGAGACAAAACAGAATGTTCTAAGTAAGGTGAAGTGTGAGCATTAAAATTTCCTAAGAAAGAATCTACTGAATAGTTGCCAGTAATGTTAGAATTGTATGCTACTGGTTCATTTTCTCCCTCGAGTTCTATTACTATGTATTTCTGATGTTGCTCGCGTTCAACTTTTATTTGGTTTGGTTTACCATTCTAAGGTAGCCACATATGTGACCAGTCAGTTGCAAAGTATCCATGAAGTTTTTCTGACTAGTCTCTGCTAAGAATTAAGCCATAAAATTCAGGAATATCAACAACTAAAATGTCAATAACTTGACATACCTTTGGGTTGGATGATAGCCTTATGGTAACTAGATTTAACTCACCAATCACCTCGACTTGTGATCGATCTAATTAGGCTTTGCGTACAACAGATTTCTGTGGTTGAATGTTCAATTTTGCACAAATTGATCTTGGTAAAATATTTGATGAAGCTCCAGAATCAACTAAGCAATTATGCACATTTTTATTGAAAATTTCATAAGTAAGGAGAAATGGGGGAGTATGCGATCTCGATCTTCCTCCAATTAATGCGATATCGTTTGGATCAACTTTATTCATCGTACTAGTTGGAGGTCTTCCCATATCATGGGAAGCTTAAGAGATTACAACAGCTGGTAAAGGTGCAACTGGAACAGCGTGTAATTCTTTCAAAAGAACTCTCTGCTAGTGTTTTAACTTTCTCAATTCAAAAAGAGTAATATTGGCCCTAGTCTTTTTCATATCTTCTACGATGTTATACTCCATTTTATCCGAAACGATTAGCATTTTAGATGGAGTAGATGTTTCTGTTTGGACTGGGCTAGTTTGAGTCGCTTTAGGTGATGTTTTCTTGGTTGCAACTTTATCCTTAGACATTGAGCTTGCGCTCTTTGGCTTAGGTGTAGGTTGAGGAGGATCAAGCTGATTTCTGCTATGAGTACTAACCGGGAATGCCTCTTGATCTTCTTCATTCGGGAGGATGAAATCCCACATACCTTGTAACTCTACAACTTCTTTTTCATTGGTATGTTCTTCGGTAGTGTTTTCCTCTTCTTCTTCTTCTGACTCAGCATTTGATATAGCGTTAGGGGGTTTGGAATCAGTTGAAGGATTTATTTTAAAAGGCTTGTATGGCTTTTTAGAAGAAGTTTTCGCCACTTGTTTCTTGATGTCGACCATTTCGTTAGACATGGTCTTCAGAACTTTTTGTAATCCTTCTAAATCAAATGGATCTTTCGGTTGTTTCTTCCTGGGATCTTCTTTGAACGAGACCTTCTTAGATTTTCGTTTTCCCATCGCATTTTTCTTTTATAGGGTCGTAATATGTTTCTCTACTGCTATCGCTTCTTTCATGTTTTCAACTAAGGTTGTTTTGTTAGCCCTATCAACAAAGATTGCTAAGTTTGATGGTAAAGCAGTAATGTACCATTCACTTCGCACTTCTTCACTAGGCTGAGAAGCAGTAGGAATTTTGATAAAAATTTGATTGAAACGTAAATTGAAATCTTTGATAGGTTCTCTTGACTCGGCCCTAAGATTAGACAAGTCATTAATTAGTGTTGCTGTAGACCTGTCGTCACCAAACTTGGTCAGGAATTGTTCTTGGAAGATATCCCAACTAGTTATAGATCCAGAAGGTAACGAGAAATACCATGATCTGGCTATCCCTTGCAAAGTATAAGGGAAAAGTCGAACAACAGCATCCTGATTAACAACTCCATTAAGATTTATAGATAACATAAAGTTATTTATATGTTCTTCCGCTAGCATACCTGCCTCAGGGTTAAACTTAGGCAGCCATTTTTCAGGATGGGTCGGTAACTGACTCAAGGGTGCAGGCATTAAGACTACCCCTAGGTTATTCCATGGAGATTGGGCAATTGCTGAACTACTAATAGAGGAAAGCGCAGAAGATGATCCTTGTGGTTGAGAAGATGAGGATATTATGACTCCAGATGGTTGAGACGGAGTTGAGGAAGTTGCAATAGGCTGATGAACGATGATCTGAAGTGGAGGAGTGGATGGTTGACTTCGCGGTGAAGAGGTTGAGATGGATGATGAGGATGAAAGAGTCTCGCTATCAGATCCTTTAGGAGACTTCCTTTCTCTCTTCCTAGAAGGTAGAGGTAATTCGGTTGGCTGAACATCAAAATTTTCACTCTTTGACCTGGTGAGAGGATGAGCAGGATTATATTGTGAAGTCACGCTGCCTTGAGATTTATCAGACTTTTGAGGAGATATTGAAAATCGCTGAAGCTTGTGAATCAAAGATTCAACTTCAGGGGGTTCAATAGTAGATTGTTCTGAAATATCAGGGTTTGTAGCAGCGGTTGTTGCTCCAGCGACTTCTAACTCTGGATTTAAGGTTTCTGAATGCAATGGAGAAGTTGGAGGAGATGGTGAGGGCGATTTACTCTCAGAATGGTATTTAGATTTGGATTTTCTTGCCATTCACAGTTCGGTGGCCCTCCTTCTAGCACCAAATATGTTGAAACCCCGAAAATTGGGTCTACAACAAGGGGGATACCCACCCGGTCCGGACCTTGGTTGGCAGCTCCTTTTCCGTTTAGTATAGCGGGTCCGACTGGGGATATGGGACCAGTTTCCCAATTTATGTGTGTGTGTGTGAGAAAGATGGATATTTCTGTTTCTAACAGTTTCTGAATGGAATACTTATACTCTAATTATAATCTAATAATAATGAAATTATATTCTAATAAACATAAATATGTAAATCTACACTAACCCATGGTGTAATATTTCCTTTATGCGATCTAAAACAATTTCAAACAACAACTGGTAATAAAGATCATTCAGCTGCTATAAGAAAAGAATTCAATAAGGATGAACTACTTCGTATAAAAAGTTAGACAAAACAGTTGTGAAAAACTTATCGCATAATAAGCTATTCATACACTAAGCATAAATAAATAGCTATCACCTTACAAAAGTGACAAATGATAACTCAGGCATTCATACATTAATATATAAATAACTGAACATGAAAATCACTCTAACACAAGGCAGAAATAGTTAAGAGATAGAAATACCATTTATGACTAGTCCTACTCATGAGATTCAAGTGATCACGATTTATCTCTTCTTGATCAAATATCCACTAAGAGTACAAAAGTGCAACATTAGTAGCAGATATCAAATGCAAACATCAATAAATCCTGTTCCATTCATTCATCAAAACCTCCTCAGAGGGTATAGAAGTGCATGTTCTGGGGATAAGTTTTTGATAAATTTCAGGACCCTTCTCTAAATTCATGAGAAGGGTTTAAATACTACTAACTAAATCTAAAAATAAATTATCACAAAAATGTAGGATGCAGTTTAAATGACCGTCCTCTTTTCAGGAAAATAAAGAAAAATTAACGCTAAAATTAAATCTAAAATTAAACTACTTCTGTATTTGGTCCTTGAAATCGCACGCATGCAGCATCTGTTTGAGAAGATTTGGCTGGCCGACTTCCGCTTTTAGCTGAGCTGAGAAAAGAAAATCGGCAAGAGCTAGCGCCATCTTTTTGGCCGAATTGATGATACACTTAACAGTCATCCACTGGCTATGTGGCTTTACCAAGTAAGCCCAGTGATAATCCCAGTTCAACCTGGTTAACCCTTGAATTGATCGTGCCTTTTCTTGAGCTCTCTGCTTCCAATCTCTCTGTAGTTGTTGTGCGTTAGGTAAATATCCTGGAGTGGTCTCTGCGATCAAATTTGCCCTGTGCAAATTTTCATTTACACAATCAATAATACTGCTTGCTGCCGTGGCTACTCCTTCTACTGCTTGCTCCGCCTCCCTGATTTTCTCGTCCCATTTGTTAAAGAGCATTTCTTTGTGATTTTCATTGATCCTTGGTGCACCTTCTCTTTTTCCCTCATCTGTTTCTTGCCAAGCCAAATATTCAGTCACCCATTTATCAGTTAGATCATAGTCACTTTGTAAATCTACCACTTGATTAGTGGTTTTATCACTAATTTCACAATAATAAATCCACTGTGATATCTTTTGGCCCAACGCTTCCTGCTGCTGTAGTAATTGTTCATTCAAGGAAATGGACTTTGTGATGAATTCTGTAAGTTTAGGATTGTCCTTGTGCATTTCCTGTAAATCCTGTAACTGCTTCCCTTTCTCATCCAAACTTTTTTTGTATCCTATCTGCATCTGCTGGAAGTCCTGCTGTAACCTTTCAAGTTGTTTTTGTGCTTCATTGTTGGCGTTTGCTTGTTGCAACTTTTGTTGCAATACTTGTATCTGGTCTTCCATTTCTTTTAGCAATTGTTGTACCTCAGATGCCTTATCAATAATCGCAGAAGCATATGCTCCTGCGATCTGAGATAGTTTGCTGAGATTCTCAGTGGGATTGCTAGTGGGATCTTGCCACAGGACATCTAATTGTTCTGCATCTTGAGGAAGCACGTTTTCCAATTTCCTTTTCTTCCTTTGTCTTCTTACTACTGCTTTGTGCTGTGGGCTATAAAATACATCAAGAAGAGGAATTTCTTCTATTTTGACATAAGCTCAGAGGATGGGGCTATAGGAATATGCTCCATATCTGAGACATTGCTGACTGTTCTTGTGACTACTTCTTTTGTTACCTGTGCATCGCTCACATGTGTTTTTATGGTTTTACCTTCAAGATTGATCAAGTCATTGAAAATTTCCCATTCTTTATCTAATTAGGTGTAGAGCCTCTACTTTACACTTGATTATCCATCATTACCTACAGTTTTCCCTCATTCATCTCTCTCTTTTGCCTCATTTTCCTTGCAAACCAACCCAGATCATTACATTAGATGACTTTAAGCATGATTAAGGAATTTTGCTAATGTGTGACTGTTTTGTTTAGATTTTGACATATTTACAGGAATTCCGCAGCCATCTGATGATTCCGCAGCCATCTGATGATCCCGCAGCCTTTTTGTTAATCTCAAGGTTCCACGTGTCATTTTGCCAAACGAGCCACATGGGCACTTAGGAATCAAGGTGCTCGAGGTTCCTGTGCCATTGGTTCAGCCAGCCACGTCATCTGTACCTCCGGTCAACGAGGGTCAAGTTACGGTCAACAAAGGCAGCTTAACGGTGATGCGTAAGCTGTTGGGTCACGTCAGTTCAAACGGTGACTTGTCCGTGTTACGCAGGTTGTGGGGGACATAATCCAACTCTGGATTCAATGCCCATAACGACCAGAACCTCCAGCTCATCCACGAGGCTTATGACGTGTTATTGAACCTTAATTACGCATGATAGTTAGTTTATTTTTCAGTTTTAGCTGTACGCATTAGGCCATCTTTCAGATGCCTATAAAAACTTGCGTCTGCGTACGCTTATGGTTACTTTTTAGTTGCTGTGTTTTATGAACTCGTTATCATTTTAGTGCATTCCAAAACTCTGTTTTAATAGTGCTGTTCTAGCACTCTTGACTGTAATTTTCTGCACATGGAGTAATAGAAGCAGTGCTGTTCTGAAGTTTTCAATTCCTTGAGTCTTCTTTGGGTATTATGAATGGAGGGCCCCTGTTCATGACTGCCCTTGTATAGTATTTCATGTTTATATTCTTGCTATTTCTTTATTTTCCATTCAGCATTTCCTTTTCTTGAAACATGTACAGTTTAATTCACTTTCATTGTTATTTCATTTGCAGCATTCATTTTGACTGATCAGTATTGTTCTTTTGCAGGTTTTTTACCCGGGATTGTTTTTGTGTTTATGTATTTGCTTTATATCTAGTGGTAGTTTCAGTTGACAGATTCAAAGTTGCTGCCTTTACTTTATTTTCATAGCTGATTTTTAGTTTAATTTCTCAAAGTTGTCTGCTAACATATGAATGGTCTCTTTATCACAAATTGTTTATCTTTTAGAGATCAGAATACTAATAACTTACAGTTGGATTTGAGTACTTTTTAGACTAATCCTTAACTACTTTCTAATCGTGCTTTACACAATACTATGTGTTAGAGGCAGAGAGTTAGAAAGAGCAAAACATTATAACTAGTCTTTAAAGTAGATTTTTCTCATTTTTGATCACTTTTCTAACTCATCTTTAGCTACTTCCTAATCGTGTTTTACACAGTACTATGTGTTAGAAGTAGGGAGTTAGGAAGAGATAAACATTATCATTGGTTTTTAAAGTGATTTTCTTACTTTTTATTTGCAGCAGCATGAATGGTGTCTAATGCCATTAGAAAGTGGTTCTTTGCTTTCAAGTCATTTCAAGTTATTTATTTCTTTCAAGCTTTTCCTTTTTAGAAAGTAGTTAGAAACCACTGATCACACACCCTCACTCATCTAGAATTCACCTTACACACACCATCACTCATCTGTTTATAAATCACCACTCCATCTTAGGAAGATAAATTAACCACAAACAACACCCCAAACGACAAAAAGCTATAAGAGGTTGCTTAAGTACATATAGTACACCATATCTACAGGGACAGGAATGTCGAAGCAGATGAATATTCTAAAACAGGTTTACAACAGGCTGTGGGCTCGTGGCGGATAAAGGAACAGGTCCAGGACCAGATTCGTGAGACGGATCTGGCCCCATATACTTAATTTTTTCTGTTTTGTTCAAAAGATCGGATGGGGCCAAGTATTAGTACTTTTTTTTCCTTGGCGTTTTTCTGTGTTTATATGAACCAAAAAAAACAAAAACTTAAAGCTTCTTATTTTTTGAGAATTTTATGGATAAAACTTTTATGGAATATTTCTGTAAAGTTGCGGGCTGTTTTCCTTTAATGGAGGCCCGTGGATACTCGACAGCCTTTTATTATGCGGCTGAGTACAGGCAGTAGACATCAGGGATCTTAGGATCCTATACTGTGTATTAAAGTCATGAAAAATGACGAACCATGGGGAAGGTTGGCACCTCCTTGTATCAGGCAGTTTGTTGATCTGCTGGATGTTAACTCATCTCTTTTGTAGCTCTTTTATTATATAATAGAAAAGCTCGGCTTTTTTCTTTGGAAAAAAAGTACATATAGTACACCTTCACTTCATCAGCTTACGAGCCCCGGGTTGACAATTAATGACATCAATTTAGAAACACTAAATTGACTAAACATTTTGGCGCCGTTGACGGGGAAGTGAAATTAAGTAGCCATATTCTTAGAAAAAAAAAAACATAAAAATTTCAAGGAAAGAAGTTGATAACCTATCAAAGTATGCTCTCCTCTTGCACTACAAGGTGATCTGGAGGATCAGAAAAGAGAAAGTTATTGATTTGGTAGTTTCTTGAGTATGCTCTCTTCTTGCACCTAGAGTGAACTGGAAGATCAGAAAAAGAACTATTAACTTGACTTGAAGAAAAATAATAAAAAATGACATGCATAGAGCTAGAGATTCTAGAGGAAGGTTTTTAGCTAGAGCTCGAAGTTCAATTTTTACAAGTCCATCTGCTTCAAGGGATAGACAAGAGACACCCCCCTTATCTCCAACCGAAACTCCTAGTCCTAGAATTCCTGGAATTCAAGAGCCAAGAGTTGACTCTCCTACACCTTCTATTGAGTTTGAACCAGGAAGAGACTCTTATCTTTCTCCTACAGAAAGAACAATTGTAATTGAGGAACTGGAATCATCTGAAGAAGAAGGAGAAATCTCTTCTCATTCACCTTTTGTAGAGGAACCAGAAGATTTTGAAATCCCTAGGAGAATCATCATGGTAGAGGAAGAAGGAGGTGGTAGAGGTAGAGGTAGAGGAGGAGGAGGAAACAACAATAACAATAATGGAGGTAGAGGTCCCCTTGGAGGAGGAAATAGAGATGGGGATAATTCATTTGGGTTTCCCATTGTTAATGAGGATTCCCGAGCCACCATGAAAAACATATCACCATCTGTCCTCCCTAACTTCCATGGGTTAAGGACTGAGGACCCTGAAACATTCTTATTTGAGTTTGAAGTGGTATGTCGAACTTATGACTACCTGGATGACTCTCAGAAACTCAAATTGTTCCCTTCAACACTGAAGGATCAAGCCTTGAAATGGTTCATGGGGTTACTCACTCAATCCATTAGGACTTGGGATGAAATGAAGCAGACATTTTTGGATAGGTATTTGGATTATTGTATGCCTACTAATCACAAGGACGAGGTTTTTAAAATGATACAAAAAGAAGATGAGAGCTTAGAAGATTTACTTGAGAGATTTCAATATAACTTGAAAAGAGCAAAAATGAGTACCTTGGATGAAGAGATCTTAAAAGCCCTCTTATTAAAAGCCATTAGGGATGAATGGATAGACATCTTAAACATGATGGGGAAAGGGGATATTTCTCAACTTTCACTCAATGATATAGCAGAACTTTGTATCCATCTCTCAAGGGGCAAATCAAAAACTCAAAAAGGGCCTAGAGATCCTTCTCTCCTAAGAGCAAATAAATCTGCAACAGGATCAGTGAGTAGGGCTGAAATCGGCAGTATGCTTGATGAATTTAAAACTGACATCTTAGGGAGTCTTAGTGAACAACTTGATACCCTTAATATTCACAATAAACAAAAAGCAGAAGCTAAGGCTTTGGCTATCTTTTGCCCGAAATGTAGAAAGAAACATGCTTTAAGGGAATGTCCCTTAGATGCACACGTTGTAGAAACATGTGTAATTTGCTCAGAAACTCATGAGACCAAGGATTGTCCTTCAATTCCTGGCCTCAAAGCAGTCTTTCAAGAGGATCCAGATACACTTGAATCTCTTTTTTTTATTGCAAGGAGACCTTGGCAAGGACAACAGAATCAAGGGTTTAACAACTCTATGAATTCTCAAACCCAACCAAATTGGAATCCTTGGCAACAACCTTGGCCTCAACCTCAAAATGCTTTTCAAGCGTGGATGCAAAGCATGCAAAATCCTTATGGGAGATTTTCTCAATTCTATCAATATCCTCCATCATTTCAGAATCAGCAAGCTCCACAACTTCCAAACCAAGGTCAACAACTATCATTGCCATACCCTCAACAACAACAACCTCCTCCACAAAATCAAAATTCTCAACTATCACTTCAATCCCAACAGAAATCAAATCAACTTCCCTCTTAGCCATTACCAAATCCAAATAATAGGAACCCTCAAAATGCTACATGATGGAAGGTCAACCATTCCCTACCTATATGGTTGTTCCTCTCAATGAAGTACAACTCAGATCAGGTAGAATCTTAGATCAACCTTCTACAAGTGTTCAACAACCAAGCATTTCTGAGGAAGAATCTCTCAAAGTCAATAAGGGTTCTGAAGTATCACTTCAAAACCAAAATATCCAAAAAGAAAAAGAAAAAGAATCAACCTCTACAACTCCCATAGTTGAGCAACCTACACCTGTAGCTACACCTCCTTTTCCTGAAAGATTGCAAATCGACAAAGGGGTGGAAAAGCAGATATGGGTGCCTGACTATAGCTTCCTAGATGAATTGAAAAATGTCTGTATCAAGATCCCCTTGTTACAAGCCATTAAAGAAATTCCCATTCTAGCGAAGACAATAAAGGAGTTGAGTTTGAAGAAAACAGGAAAAAGAACCAGAGATACTAAAAGGATACATCTAGTTGGAAAAATTGCAGACAAAATGATGGGTAAGATTACCATGCAAAAATATGTAGATCCCGGTAGCCCTATTGTCAAAACTCATATTAATGGGGTTGAAATCCCAAATACTTTGATTGACTTAGGAGCCGCGATCAACATCATGAGTAGACAGACCATGGATCAGTTAAAGCTTCCTAACCTTCTCTTTACACCTACTTTACTACAACTTGCAGATAGATCAATCATTAAACCTGATGGTGTATTGGAAGATATTCCAATCTCTCTAGATTCTTGGGAATATCCAGTTGATTTTATGATTTTAACTCCCAAGAATAATCTAGGAGGACATCCTCTTATTTTAGGAAGACCTTGGCTGGCCACAGCTGATGCTTTCATAAGTTGTAGGTCTGGGGACATGTATATATCAGATGGTAATTCCACCAAGAAATTCAACTTGTATCCTCTAGCAAAGGCAATAACAGAAATAGGAGAAGATGAGTGGGTTGATGATGAGGATACTATTCAACCTGTTCTAACCATCTCTGAAATCAGTGAGGATAGTCAAATTCTAAATACATTAGAAATTTTGAAATACCTTTAGAATATGACTCTACACAGTTTCAGTTAGATGCAGACATTGAATATCTCTCCTCTAGACAGATGTCTCTTCTCAATGGAAGAGTTTGGTAGTTCTACAGTTGAAATCCTTCCAGGAAAAACATTGAACATTAACAAAAACTTGGAAAGACCACAACAAGAAGAATTAACTAAACTGTTGCAAAAACATTCCACTGCCTTTGCATGGGAATACACTGACATGAAAGGAATCGATCCTAAGACTTGTATTCATCACATTTATATTGAAGAAAATAGCAGACCTATTAGGCAACCACAAAGAAGGATGAATCCAAACCTTAGGGAAATCGTGAAAGAAGAACTCCAGAAATTGCTCAAGGTAAACTTCATTTACCCCATTTCAGATAGCCAATGGGTTTCTCCCTTGGTTATAGTACCCAAAAAGAATGGTAAATGGAGAGTTTGCATTGATTATCGAGAATTGAACAAGGCAACCTTAAAGGATCATTTCCCTCTACCTTTTATTGATCAGGTACTAGACACTTTAGCAGGTAAAAAGTATTTCTCATTCTTGGATGGTTTTAGTGGGTATAATCAAATTCAGGTAGCACCTGAAGATCAAGACAAAACCACATTCACTTGTCCTTGGGGAACTTTTGCCTACCGAGTACTCCCTTTTGGATTGTGCAATGCACCTGCTACATTTCAAAGGGATGTACTAGGAATCTTTTCAGATCTGATTCATGATTGTGTAGAGGTATACATGGACGATTTCACAGTTTATGGTAATACATTTGAAGAAGCTTTGGAAAATTTGGAAAAAGTACTGGTAAGATGTAAGGAAACAAATCTTTCTTTAAGTCATGAAAAGTGTTTTATGATGTTTACTGAAGGGATTGTTTTAGGACATCATATTTCAGGAGATGGGATTAAGGTTGATAGATCCAAAGTTGAAGTCATCTCTAAGTTACCTGTTCCAAATTTCCAAAAGGATGTTAGGAGTTTTCTTGGGTTTACTGGGTATTACAGAAGATTTATTGAAAACTTCACTAAGATAGCATCCCCTCTTTTCAAATTTCTTACCAAGGACTGTGAGTTCAAATGGGATCCCGAGTGTCAATCTTCTTTTGAAGCTTTAAAGACTAGAATATCTGAAGCACCCATCTTAAGGGGGCCAAATTGGAAACTCCCTTTCCACATTTCTACTGATGCTTCAGATACAGCTCTAGGAGCTGTTTTGGGACAAAAGGATTTGATCCCTTATGCCATTTATTACACAAGTAAGAATTTGACTCCCACTGAGTTAAATTATACTGTTACAGAAAAAGAGTTCTTAGCTGTGGTACATGCAATCAACAAGTTTAGACACTACATAACCGGCTATGAAACCTTTGTCCATACTGATCACTCTGCCATAAGATATTTAATGAATAAACCTGTCACTAATGGTAGAGTTACAAGATGGCTTTTACTTTTACAAGAATTCAACATTACTATGTTAGATAGACCTGGAAAACAAAACACAGTAGCTGATTTCTTGTCTAGAATCCAAAACACTAATGAAGATTCTCCAGTAGAAGATAAGTTTCCAGATGAATACTTGTTTGCAGTGACTACCAAGACTCCTTGGTATGCAGATATGGCTAATTATCTTGTTACAGGGAAGCTTCCTCTACACTTATTTCCTAATGAGAAAAGGAAAATCATTCAGGAGAGTGCACATTATTCTTGGATTTCTAATGAATTGTTCAAAACAAGGCCAGATTGTATAATCAGAAGGTGTGTTCGAGAAGATGAAATGCCTGACATCCTTAAGGCATGTCATGATGAACCATGCGGCGGGCACTTTGCTGACAAGAGAACAACCTATAAAATCCTTTCTCTAGGATATTATTGGCCTTCTCTCTTTAAAGATGCAAAGAAGTATGTTAGAAGGTGTGACAACTGCCAAAGAGTTGGGAAACCAACTCCTTCAAATGAAATGCCACTACAGCCTCAGGTATGCATCGAACCTTTGAGAAATGGGCTCTAGATTTCGTTGGACCAATTAATCCACAATCAAAGCAAAAGAAGTATATACTGGTTTGTACTGATTATGTTACTAAGTGGGTAGAAGCGAAAGCATTGCCTTCTGCCACTGAAAATTCAGTTGTTCAATTTCTTTTTGAGGATATCTTCACTCGTTTTGGTGTCCCAAGGGAAATTGTGACAGATCAGGGTAGCCAGTTTACATCTAAATTGGTGGAGAAGCTGATGGAGGAATACAAGATCAAGCACAGAACATCTACTCCATACCATCCGCAATCCAATGGCCAAGTGGAATCTACCAATAAAGTTCTTGAAGGCATTATCACCAAGACTGTTCATCTTCATAGAAGAGATTGGGCGGAAAGGCTCCCTGAAGCCTTATGGGCCTATAGGACTACATGGAAGAAACACAACAAGACATTCTCCCTATGAACTTGTTTATGGGAAGGAAGTCCTGCTCCCCATTGAGTTCCAAATCAAGACCTGCAAGATGGCAGTCCAATTGGGAATGAGCCTCTCAGAAGCTCAAAGACACAGAATGGACCAGCTAAACGAGCTAGATGAAATAAGACAAGATGCAATTCTAAGGACCGATCTAGTTCAGCACCAAAGATCTAAATGGCATGATCGTCATATCAAAGGAAGAAAGTTTCAGAAAGGAGATTGGGCTCTATTGTTTGATTCAAAGTTCAAAGACTTCAAAGGAAAGTTTCAAACTCATTGGCTTGGGCCATATGAGATTGATGAAGTCTTTAGCAATGGAGCAGTTCGAGTGAAAACTATTGATGAATTTCATACTCCTCTTATTGTGAATGGCCATCACTTGAAAATCTACCAAAAGCCATTCTCAAAAGAAGAGTTTGTCAAGTTGTTTAAAGAAGATTCTGCAATCAGGTTGGTGGAGAAGGATTCTTCTCCTCCATCAGCCTAATCTTTGGTTTTTGAAAAAAAAAAGAAAAAAAGGAAAAAAAAGAAAAAAGAATAAATGTATGAGCCTGAAAACCAATCTCTGATTGGCAGTCTCATGTAGAAAACCTGAGGTGAAAATCAGGGTCACCTGACACCTCATGTTTTCCAAAAAAAAATATATATATCTCTCTCCCTTCCATCTCATCTCGCCATTCCATCCACTTCATTCGCCATCTCATTCATTTAATCACTCTCACTCCACTTCATTTCTTTCCATCCATCCATCCATTCATTACATTTCATTCCATCAATAAAGTCATTTTTTTTAGATAACTGAAGTTGTTTTGTGCAGCCGGAGGGTATCATTGCAGTTTCCGCAGGTGTTTGACAATTCTACAGCCATCTAACGATTCCGCAGCTCTCTGCACCTGCATAAAAAAAACACAGTCTGTTTGAATTTTTTTTTATAGTTCAGAAGTCATCAATAATAAGTGGAAAAGAGTCATGCAACAACAATAAAACAATGAAGGGTTAGTGGAAAATGATCAAAGGCAATCAAAGCGCGAATCTGAGGTATGATCTAAATCCTAAACTTACGGTTATCTCATTTTGCAAAGTTTCAGGGTTATGTTTCTTGCCATTTAATGTAATGATTACCAGTCTTTCCCATCATGCGACCAAAAATCCACGTATCCCCCACACTTATCGGTCATGTTCATCACGATTTTGAAACTCAATTGCGGCTACTCTTCCATTAAGGTTTTCGTACCTAAGTGACGTAGACTACTGTACTACGTCTCTCTACGTCATAATTCCCTCAGCCAAGTGTAAACCCACGACCGAAACCTAAGGACCTAACCGTTTCTACCCATCATTTCATAACCCTCATACTCTCGTATCATTCCATTCACGTTGTTTCATTTCCACAGTTCCCTTATTCCGCTGTGCTCATTACGCTGCTACCTTAGCCATACTCTGTTTTACTTCTTCCTCTCTGCTAATTCTGGGTATCAGTGAACGTATGTTACGGCTGTTACAGTAGAGCCGTAAATTTACTATGTTAGGGCCACTGTTGAAGCCGTGTAACCTTTTTTCCAAAAGTCTTAGAACAGAGCCGTAGAGCCAATGGGTAAACTCTTAAGAGTAGAACCAGAGGGTTCAAAATTTCTGGAGGGATATCCTCAAGTTAAAGAAGCTTTGCAGAAAGAAAACTGGCTCCAATGCATCTAGAAATTCAGAGGTTACCACAAAGAGGTTACGAAGGCCTTTGCACGTTCCTTCAGAGACAAAGACAATCAAGTGGAGATAGGGGACCTGAAGTTTACAGTCACTGAGAGCAGTATAGCACAGGCCACTTCACTCCCACAAACTGGAGAAAGATGGTTTAAAAATAGATCAGTACAAGACCAACAGTGGAAGCAAATCTTAAAGAATCCAGGTATGGATACCAGCATTTTTACAAAAGGGATTCCTGTTACTTATGTCAAGGAAGAATGGACAACTTTACTTTTATTAGTGCAAAAATTCTTTACTTGTGAGGGAAGGTTTGGAGTTTTATATGTTTACCATGCCAAAGTTATGATGCATTTCCTAGGAGATGATATTAACCTTCCATATTTTCTACTCTCAAGTCTTAGAAAAATGTGTTCAATTGTCCAAAGGAACCCAAGAAACATTGAATCACATCTGTATCATCATGGTCTTGTTAAGATGCTAGTTGAGGAACAGTTGAAAGCAAAAAGAGATACCTGGGAGAGATTTCTTGTGAGAAACCATTTTGAAGAAGCAGGAGAAACCTCTGTGCCTAGAAAGAGTAGAAGAAAAAGAAAAGAGGCTACCCCTGAAACTGTTGTCCAAGAGGAAACTGTCCAAGAATAGATTGAAGAAGAAACTGATGTACATCATTCTGAACATGAAATTGATCTTGAGCCTGCCATGGACACTGATCAAACAGCTCAAAGAATCATCACAGAAACCCTTTCAGAACTTGCCCAAGAAGTTGCTCAAAAGAGAAAAGAGAGTAGAAAGAAACAAAAGAAAGATAAAGGCAAAGCTGTAGCCCAAGAAACTTACGCTACTCTTGAGAACTCTAGTGAAGAAGATACTCAGCCCTTAGCACAAAGAATGACCAAACTCCATGAAACTGCCCTTTCCAAGAAGGTGGAAAAACAAAAGCAAAAGGCACAAAAAGAAAAACAGAACATCACCACCGTGAGAAGAAGCAGCAGGTTACAAAGAAAAGTGGGGGCCACAAAGGGTAAATCACTCATCATTGACTTGAGCACACCTGAAAAGGTTGCTACAAGTCCTGACTTTGAGAAAAGGCCTCCACACGCTGAATATGTTGACACCAGTCCTCCACGTGAGGAAAGTCCTTTTGAGCATGAACCTGAATATGAACATGGATCTGAATTTCAGTATGAGCCTAGTCCTAAGAAGTCACCTGAGGTTGACCCTGATCAACAGAAAGTTTATAATTACTTGGAGGCGCTAGAACAAGCAGCTGCTGGTCCGAGCACTGTTCAACCTTTGGAGCAGCAAGTTCAATCACTGAAGTAGGAAATATTTGAGCTGGAGGTACTAAATCGCCACATCAAACAAGAAAATGAAAAACTGAAGATACAGAGCAATGTGGACAAGATGGTCCAAGATAACACCATGCTTCATATGGGCCTGTGGCAAAAGGAAAACAAAAAGCTCAAGAAGAGATGCAGGAAATTAAACAGAGCCTTGATCAATCTAAAATTCAGGTGTTTGATGAAAAGACCAAGAGTCAATGTGGCGACACAGAGAAAGAAGAGAAGGCTGGATGTCTTAGCAAAGGCATCCCAGCAGGTGGACTGAACAATGTTTTTGATTGCATGAGGACATGCAATGCCCTCGTAGTGGGGGTATGTAGAGCCTCTACTTTACACTTGATTATCCATCATTACCTACAGTTTTCCCTCATTCATCTCTCTCTTTTGCCTCATTTTCCTTGCAAACCAACCCAGATCATTACATTAGATGACTTTAAGCATGATTAAGGAATTTTGCTAATGTGTGACTGTTTTGTTTAGATTTTGACATATTTACAGGAATTCCGCAGCCATCTGATGATTCCGCAGCCATCTGATGATTCCGCAGCCATCTGATGATCCCGCAGCCTTTTTGTTAATCTCAAGGTTCCACGTGTCATTTTGCCAAACGAGCCACATGGGCACTTAGGAATCAAGGTGCTCGAGGTTCCTGTGCCATTGGTTCAACCAACCACGTCATCTGTACCTCCGGTCAACGAGGGTCAAGTTACGGTCAACAAAGGCAGCTTAACGGTGATGCGTAAGTTGTTGGGTCACGTCAGTTCAAACGGTGACTTGTCCGTGTTATGCAGGTTGTGGGGAACATAATCCAACTCTGGATTCAATGCCCATAACGACCAGAACCTCCAGCTCATCCACGAGGCTTATGACGTGTTATTGAACCTTAATTACGCATGATAGTTAGTTTATTTTTCAGTTTTAGCTGTACGCATTAGGCCATCTTTCAGATGCCTATAAAAACTTGCGTCTGCGTACGCTTATGGTTACTTTTTAGTTGCTGTGTTTTATGAACTCGTTATCATTTTAGTGCATTCCAAAACTCTGTTTTAATAGTGCTGTTCTAGCACTCTTTACTGTAATTTTCTGCACATGGAGTAATAGAAGCAGTGCTGTTCTGAAGTTTTCAATTCCTTGAGTCTTCTTTGGGTATTATGAATGGAGGGCCCCTGTTCATGACTGCCCTTGTATAGTATTTCATGTTTATATTCTTGCTATTTCTTTATTTTCCATTCAGCATTTCCTTTTCTTGAAACATGTACAGTTTAATTCACTTTCATTGTTATTTCATTTGCAGCATTCATTTTGACTGATCAGTATTGTTCTTTTGCAGGTTTTTTATCCGGGATTGTTTTTGTGTTTATGTATTTGCTTTATATCTAGTGGTAGTTTCAGTTGACAGATTCAAAGTTGCTGCCTTTACTTTATTTTCATAGCTGATTTTTAGTTTAATTTCTCAAAGTTGTTTGCTAACATATGAATGGTCTCTTTATCACAAATTGTTTATCTTTTAGAGATCAGAATACTAATAACTTACAGCTGGCTTTGAGTACTTTTTAGACTAATCCTTAACTACTTTCTAATCGTGCTTTACACAGTACTATGTGTTAGAGGCAGAGAGTTAGAAAGAGCAAAACATTATAACTAGTCTTTAAAGTAGATTTTTCTCATTTTTGATCACTTTTCTAACTCATCTTTAGCTACTTCCTAATCGTGTTTTACGCAGTACTATGTGTTAGAAGCAGGGAGTTAGGAAGAGATAAACATTATCATTGGTTTTTAAAGTGATTTTCTTACTTTTTATTTGCAGCAGCATGAATGGTGTCTAATGCCATTAGAAAGTGGTTCTTTGCTTTCAAGTCATTTCAAGTTATTTATTTCTTTCAAGCTTTTCCTTTTCAGCAAGTAGTTAGAAACCACTGATCACACACCCTCACTCATCTAGAATTCACCTTACACACACCATCACTCATCTGTTTATAAATCACCACTCCATCTTAGGAAGATAAATTAACCACAAACAACACCCCAAACGACAAAAAGCTCTAAGAGGTTGCTTAAGTACATATAGTACACCTTCACTTCATCAGCTTACGAGCCCCGGGTTGACAATTAATGACATCAATTTAGAAACACAAAATTGACTAAACATTAGGTTGTGACTGATGGCTGCTGAATGATGAGAGGGGGAGGATCTCTTTGCGGGGAGGCAATAACCTGTTGCTGTAGAAATTCCATTGACTGGGTGGTATCCTTTATTGACCCTTCGCTCTTATCCTGTTCATTTCTGGATCTTTTAGAATGTTCAGATGTTTCTTTTCTAGACTTGGATTTAGATCCGTTTGTGCTTGAAATCCTGCTGAGACTAACACTTGGAGTTGGTTCCCTTTCAGGTTTTAGGCATAGTTTTTCTAAAGGAATACTGGCTAATCTTCTTTCCCTGTACATTTTGAACTTTTGAAATTCTTCTGGAGAGAATTGCAATTGGGCTGCATGCCGAATTTCTTCAAGTGTGCTTTTCTGTTGGAATATATCATTGGATAAATCCTTTTCCCCAGAAAACACCTTTATCTTGACTGCAGTAGTGAAATTCTTGGCAACATCATTAGGGTCAAATGGTCTTCCTAAAAATAGACATGTTATATTATTTACTTTTTTGAATGCGTGGCCTACATCAAAAAGCGTAAAGGTCCCACAGGCTACAGGAAACTGTGGCCATATAGCCTTCTTTTTGTCCTTCAAATCTTTAGTTAGACAACCTTCCCCACAGGTTTGATAGGCAATCTCTCGAGCTAACAGTTCATCAGGGATATACAAAGGTAGGACATGAGGAGAAGTAGAACTTCCAAATACCCTGATATAAGTAAAAAATTCCTCCCCGAACCATCTTGCGACAGGGAGGATGTATACTTCTACTTCAGGAGAACATCTCGGAGCGTATTTATCATACAACATTCTGTACAAGGGCAGCATAATTCCATGACAAATCTAGTAGAAGTATGGAGTGAACTTAGAATCCCACAATTCTTTATGATAGACATGGATGGGTAAGGGGTCTTGAGTTGTCCACTTCCAACCCATAACAGGAAACTTAGAAAGATAACATATTGCGTCCATTACATATGCAGATAGGTAAAAAGGAGGATAGATTCTTTGAGAGATAGTTCTTTTAGATCTGTAACTTACAATGGCTGTGACTAGATTTTCAGATAAGATTTTGGCCCAATCTACAATAGTGGCATTTGTGGCGGCATCCAATAACAATAGCCATTCGGATGAAAATTTGTTGATATCTGGCTTTCCAAACAATCTACAGAGCATGGTAGCAGCAAAGCAATATGGGGAGGTGAGAGAGACAGTACTGTACATACCGTGTTTATCTTTCTTCAGCGGTTCGCCCCTCCTAGACTAGTCTTTGGTGGTTTCTGCCAGGTCTTGATTTTATTTTGCAAATTTATCCATAAACTGCCTGTTATAAGTTGCCTGTGGCTCCATTTAATGATACATGAGCCTTAAATCCTGTGTAGTGAATGAGCCGATAAGTCCCTGACCCTGAGTTTTAAACTGTCTGTTTCTGATTTCTGCGTTGTCCAGTATCCACTTCACCATGTCTGTGTATGGGAGAATTTTGGGCCTTGCTGCTATCCGGTGTAAGAATGAGCAAACTAGCTATATAAGGGATTCTTCAGAAGAACCATTTGAGCCCGCGGTAGCAACTACTTCCATTACTCTAGGATTCTCCTCTTCAAGCAGATTATACATGCCTTCCCACGTAGCAATTCCCGCATCTCTGTTACATGCCGTGTCTGTATACAGGGGCGCCATTTCCTTTTCTTCTGAGCTTGGGGCTTTGCTTTTCTTTCCCATTTTACCCTACGTACTACTTTGTATTGGCTTTTGTTCTTCGTTCTTGCAATTCACAAGTGAAGCGAAAAGGAATGACAAGGAAGGGTGATGGGAAAGTTTTAAATGCCGCAGACAACATAAAATATACTACCTTACGTGAGATGATTTTTCGATAAGCACGCACCCACATTCTATTAATAACTGGAAACTAATTAATTTATTAGCAATAAAGCGCATAACCAGCTGTCAGCTTATGGAAAATACTTTTCTTGAATAGCGTGCCCGAAAGATCTGCAATGAAGTGATTTTGCGATTTGCTTCGCAATATCGCAGATCGTAGCATTGCGAAATGATAATATCACAAAGTTGGTCACTCATGATATCGCATTATCGCTGTATCGCGAAATCGCAATATCACAATATCGCAATATCGCATATCGCAGGAATGTTATGAATGACAATCCTTGTTAACCTGTTTTCTGCGAAATGCGATTTGCGATCGGCGATATCGCATATCGGAAAATTTTAAAGTGTTTCATGTAAGTTGTGTTTGCTGGATGCGATGCGATATTATCGCGTATCGCGATATCAAAATATTGTAAATTTGGCTTGTAAGGAGGCATCCCGCTATATTTTTGCGATGCGCTATTCCTAAGGAAAGATTTGCATCTTGCCTTATCATAAAACTTAGATTTTTTGGATTTTCAAGGGGGGCTTCCTAAGTTTATGATGGTAATTTTATTTGAAAAAGAAAATTTAAACACTACTTTGATTTTTAAATTTTTTGCTAAGGGTCCCCACTTATTTAGTATTAGGAATAACACTAATTAAGAAGGGGGGTTGTTGCTGGCCACAACAGAACTAAAGGTCATTCCCATGGAAAGCCTGGATCTAAGGCAGGAAGGAAAAGCAGATGCTTTGCTTGCAATAAGTTTGACCACTATGCAAGGGAGTGTCCAAATAAAAGGGACACATCATATGATCATGATCACAATCATTCCAGGGGCAACTACAACAACAACGATTGAAGGAATGACAGGTACAATGGAAAAGGAAAAAGGAATGTGGGACATCAAGGAAATGGTTGAACCTCCAAGAAAGCAAGGAACTCTAGGTATGAAGAATCAAATGTTGTTAACAATAAGAAAAAGGATTACTATCTTATATCGACCCTCTCCACTACCTCTCTTTCGGACACTTTGGGGAATTGACTTATTGATAGTGGTGCTTGAAGGCACTTCACTGGATACTCTCTCTCTAATCTGATAGAGAAGGAAACAAACTTGGAAATTATTCTTGGAGACGATGCCACCGATCCCATAAAGGGTGTAGGGAATGTTACTCTTCAATTGAATCTGGGTAATGTGATTCATTTACAAGAAGTTCTTTATGTACTTGATCTAAAGAAGAACTTGGTGTCCATTTCGGTAATGGAAGACTAAGGTTACAAGGTGGCATTCATCGATGGAAATGTAAGTATTTGGAAAAATATTTGTAAAGATGCTTTTACCCTTGGTTTAGGATTAGCACTTTGTGTATCAAGCTGCAGGAATTCCATTGGGATCCATTTCTTGCGACACATCTCTATAATCTGAACTATGGCACCAGAGGTTTGCCCGTCATTAGGGAGATAAGTTGAAACTACGAGTTGAAGAAGTAGTTTTATTATTTTATAAATTTTTAATCTTTTTACTTTTTTATTCCAAAAATGGTGAATCACCCCCCATGGTTGACATCATTATCTTGAATCCTATTAGTTCTTATAAATTTATTTTGGTTGTACATTTTTCTTAGGAGACCCATTTTAGACCTCAAAATTATTTTAATGTGGGATTTTAATTCAAAAATACTCTTCCATGTTGATCTAGATTGTCATTGATGTCAAAATGGAAATATTCTGGATACTAAATAATGATGTGAAGCCAAGCAGAGTAGATCCGTGAAGCAACAGGAGCAAGAAGCCAAAGAGGAGAAGCCATCGAGAAGCAAAGAGGAACACATCAGCGTAGGAGAATAAACAATGTTATCAGAGGAGCTAAGAACCCAATCTAAGAAACAAATCATGGAATCCATTTAACAAAATTCCACAACACATCATAGTTAACATATCGGTAGTTTATCAATGACTTTATCACTTTATTATGTGTCACATTGAAAATATGCAATTGCGATTTGAGCCGCGGACCCAACTGTTCAGATAGAACAATATTTAAAGAAATATCGCATATGTCACTATCGGAAGTTATGTATCGCAAGTCATAAATGTCACCGCCCAAAAACCTGTGATTGCGATACCATTGCGAATCCGCTGCATCATTGTAATACAACTCAATAGAATATCGCATCTGTCGCATAATCACAAACCATAAGGTTTATTATGTATCACTGCCCCAAATCCGCCGATTGCGATGTGTACTATGGACCCGATGGTTCCACTACAATACACCATAATACAATATCGCATCCATCGTATAAACTTTCATATTGCAAGTCATAAAGGGATGTCACAATAAAAACTATGATTGCGATATAAGGTGCGGACCCGATTGCTCCATTATAAAACACCCTAATGTAATATTGCATCCACGTATCAAAATTTTCATATCACAAGGCTTAAAGGGATGAAACGTTAAAATTACGATTGCGATATAATATGTGGACCCGACAACTCCATTAAAATATACCTTTATATAATATTGCGCCCAGGTATCGGAAGTTACACAAATCATAAAGGGTTATCACCCTGAATTGCCAATTGCGATAAATCCCCGAACCGTCGATTGCGATAGAAGCTATGGATTTGAAAGATGTATTCAACTGTTTAATCTTATATCGCATCCACCTCATTGGAAATATGAGTATCAACTATGTTACATCAGTAATGTTAAAGGTTGTGATTGTGGGACCTTTGAAAGTTGCAATTGAAGTTAACAGTGACATGGCATGTGGGGACCAACAGACTTCTATTATAATATGGTTATAGCCTCTCTGGTCTCTCCATAAATAAACAGTTCGGCCTCCCTCCAATAGACGTGTCTCTGAAGTCATTGGTGAAATTCGTATAAGTACAAGTTAAAACGTCTCAGTAAATGCATCAATAAGGCATCAGGCACATAGAAGAATTAAAAAGTTCACAACTCGTGAACTTGAAAAGACAGAGAAATACGAAGGTCGAGAAGCTGAAAGGAAGAAAGTTGATTGGGTTAATCTTTGAAAGGCTTGGACCTGTGATGAATTAATCAAGTACAAAACAATTCTATGAAGGGAAAACAAAGTTTCATCTGTCATTGTTTGAAGGGAGCAGTAGAAAACACCAACATTGAAGCATTTGTGAGTTTGTTTTTGGGAAGTAAGAGACCACAACAACAGGAATAGTGAGAAGTGTACTCCTGATGCAGTTATCGTGATAGTTAGAATAGAGGATTGAAATAGAAAGTTGTGTGTGTGCAAAGTTTATTATAGTTCATTGAAGATACATTAAAGTTGTGTAAAGATTATTGAAGACCATGGTGTGTTAGTCATCATGATGTGACTTGAAGATTTTGCTTGGGTGTAATGAAGAACAATGGTGACACCTTCTATGAGACAAGGTTTCATTGATTATATAGCATGGAGACTACAGTGAAACTATAGATTGACAGAATTCAATGAAGAAGATTTTGGGAGCATAGAATTACTATCAAACATCTCTAGGCAAAATAGAGCAGTGGGTTGGAGGCCAGAGGGTTTTGTGCCTTGAATTTTGGAGCCTCGAACAAACAAGGTAGGTTCCTTGAAAGATAGGGTCGGAGACCTTGGGGTTGGTGCCTCAAAATTGGAAGGATTGGTGTCCTTGGAGTTGGTGCTCCTAAATCCAAGGTTGGTGCCTTGACAAGATAGGTTCAGAGCCCTTGGGGTTGGTGCCTCAAAATTGGAAGGATTGCTGTCCTTGGAGTTGGTGCTCCTAAATCCAAGGTTGGTGCCTTGACAAGACAGGGTTGGTGCCCTAGAGGTTGGAGCCTCACAAAAGACCAAGTTGGTGCTTGGAAATGGGTTGGAGCCCTATATATATTGTACCTGATTTATTATAAATATTATATTAATAAAAATATTTATTCCTATTTTTCATTTTGTGTTCTAAATATAAATATTTTAACTAGTATAAGTAACAATTGAAAAGAAATATTGATTCACCCCCCCTCTCAGTATTTCCAACATTCCCCTTGTCCAAATTGATTGTTTCAATAGTCAAAATTGGTTCTCTTGAAAAGAGGAATCTAGTCCCGTGGTTGGAATATGTCATTGAGATGCCAAATTAATACTCCCTCTCAGCTAGGGAGAAATTCCAACTGCATCGTGTAGTCTTCACAAGAATCCTGCCATCAAATCATATCCAATCTCAAGTATCTCATCATCAAATGCCATCACTGCTCATCTTTGCTCATCTATTGCTTATTCCTTCTTATCTCTTGATTGTCCTTGCTCATATGTTGAACATTCTTGATTCTAAAAGAAAAATAATTTGATATCAGATAGGAGATTAAGCTACCACCCTCTATTCATTAGGGAGCCACTGCTACCACCCATAATCACTCCCAATGGGGATCCCAATGCTACCACCTAGGAAACATTAGCGAGGAGCCAAATCTATGACCCACGTCAACATTGGAGAGCCTAGCTCAATCCAGAACAACATCAGGGAGCACATATCAACTTGAAACCATATCGGGGAGCTTAGTCTCAACCCATAACCACATAAGGGAGAAAATCTCAACCCAAAAATCACATCGGGGAGCACATCTCAACCTGAAATCTCATGGGGGAGCTAAATATCTACAACCCCATATCGAGCAATAGGTGATATAGGGGAGCACATCTCAACCCATCCTATTTCTCACTGATCTTCCTAACAATGAACCTCAAAAGTCATGTGGTAGAACACCTCCATCATAATCAACTTGGGTTGTACACCCCCAAGTACACTCAACCCGTTGGCTAGATGGGGAGCGGTATTCCCAACAAGCCCAAATTGTGGGTATGATGCCAACTAGGGTTTACTATGAAAGGACCAAGATAGGGGAGAAACATCTCCAACCCTATGGTTAATAGATATGGGAGCAACATTTACGATCCTATTGTCTAGAGATCCCTCAACCCTAGGAGCCCTCCATCTCAATTCCTCACCACGGGAGCTTAGACAGGGGGTGTTAAAATTGACAGTTAGGTCCAAATTCCACCTTGGGACAACTCATTTGATGGAGATGACGATTACATTAAATTCCTCTTTTTGAGAGGACCAAAATTGATATAAAGATAATCCAATTTCAACAAGAAGAAGTGTATTTTTGAATTTATGCCCACACATGTGCAAATTGTTCAGGGCGGCCACATCAACATGTAGGCTCACGAAGCCCAATGGATGTGAACCTTCACCCACAACGAATTGTATAAATACAAGTGACTTCTCACCCATTTTGGCATCTTCTTCACTCACACATTCTCTCTCCTTCTCTCATTGGTTCGTACAACATTAGGAATTCTCTCTCTCTCCCACGTGTGGCACAAGGAGGACAAAATTACAAGACAAAATTGCAAGGCCAAAAATTTTAGAAATTTCTGCAGTTTGACAATTGTTGACCAACATTGACTTTGACTTTATGGGCATCATTTGACTTTGATTTTATAGGTATATTTTTCTCTCAGCAAGATGGATCTTTTGGTAGAAACCAAGGAAATCTGAGCAATTTTACCACAAACCAAATTACAGGTTGACCGCAGATTTCAGGACAACAGTTTAACCAAGTTTGATTGCAGATTCTGTGACTGTTTTGGGCTAAATTTTACCTCCTGATTAGGCCCAATTAGTCTAGTGAAGCCCAAGCTATTTTGAGGACAATTCTATTGCTACTTTAACAAACATTGACTGCAAATTTTGACAGGGATGTTTTGGTTAGGGTTGATTTGACCGCAGTTTATTGCAGTTTTGGTTAGGGCTAACTTGATTGCAGATTTTGACAGGGCTGTTTTGACTTTGAATTTGGAAAGTCAATTTGACTTTTGTACTCTCTCTCTGCTGAAAATTTTGATATATTAATAAGAATAATTGATCAAAGGGTTTTCCTCACATTGGGGTTTTTCCTTGGCACCCGCCAAATCTGGGGTTCTCTTGTCTTGGCTTGTCTTCTGCATTTTGTTTCATGTTGTATCTACTTTTATTGTCAATGTGATTAATGGTTTATGTGATTGCTACTAAAATTCTAAATTGGAAATTGTCATTGGGCTGCTAAAGGAACATTGAAGTAATTGTGCTAAGAATATAACATAACATTGTTAACTAAAACTAACATGGTATTAGAGCCCAGGTGAAGATAAAGCCCAATCAAGAGAGAAAAAAGAAATCACTAAGAAAGAGTTGTTGGACAAGAATATTGGTCTAGCTTCAATGGAAATTACATCATACTTCAAATCCGAGGATAGGCTCAAGGACAAATTCGACTATCATCCATGGAAGATTACTTTGGAAGAGAATGATGCTATGGACTATGTGTAGGTAAAAGTGGTGGAGACTCCTTCAAATGCACCTGCTGCTGTAAAGACAAATTACAAGAAAGGTGAGGTCAAAGCTAAAATAAGTATCATTGATTCCATTCAAAAGCATTTAGTTGCCTATATTTCTGATTTGGGAACATCTAAAGAGATGTATGATAAGTTGACTTGGATGTTCAAGGTAAATAATGAAAATTAAATCCTCTTTCTCAAGAACAATTTGAAGGACATCAAGATGGATAGAGGGGAGTCTATCCAATCCTACTTCATGAGGATTACAGAAATAAAAAAGATCTTCTATCTATTGGAGAAGTAGTTGCTGACAAGGAGCTCAATCTCATCCCTCTTGGAGGTCTGACAAGAGCATGGGATGTGTTTAACACCACCATTCTTAACAATGACAAGATTCCTAGTTTTGATGAATTATTGGCTAGATGTACTCAAGAAGAGATGAGGATGATAGACTGAGACAAGCCTTCAAATAGAAATGAACCTACTGCTTTCTCCGCTCATTCCACGAGGAAGAACAAAGCTGGTCCAAAAAGACAAGGTCAAGGATTCAAAGAAGGAAGAAAAGGAAGGTGCTACAGTTGCAACTGGTTTGGTCATTATGTAAGAGAATGTCCTCACAAGAAGGATACTCTAAGGAATGATGACAACAAAAAATACAACAACTTTAAAAGAAATGGAAATCAAAGGAACAACAGGTTCAACAACAAAGGAAAAAGGAATGCTCCCGCTATTCGAGATGGAAATGGTCGACCTCCCAAAAGGACAAGAAATTCCAGGTATGAGGAAAGTAATGTTGTAGGAAAACAAAAAGAATTTTATCTTATTTCCGCTTTATCTACTGCCTCTCCTCTGGATACTTTGGATCATTGGTTGATTGATAGTGGAGCCTCAAGGCACTTCACTGGGTACAAGGAGGCCCTCTCAATTTGGTTGAAAAGAATACTAACTTGGAAATCATACTTGGAGATAATGCCACCTATCCTGTGAAAAGAATAGGTACTGTCACTCTTCACTTGAATCAAGGTCAAACCATTCATCTACAATAAGTTTTGTATGTGCCCTATTTAAAGAAGAACTTGGTGCCTATTTCTGCGATGGAAGATAAGGGCTTCAAGATAGCATTCATTGATGGTGTTAGTGTCGGTCTTGAAAGCCCTCCATCAGTGATCAAAGCTCTTTTCATTTGCATTAGTAGGTGTCTCATCAGTGTCAAAATTTGCATCCCGTTAGGCATGCCATAACCCTGATGGAGGAGCTGGTCTATTCATATCCCTTTTGGCTTTGCTGGATCAGGTCATATCAGGTCATTGAGTTTGTCAAGTTGCTCTTGTTTGGTCTTAATGTCAAAATTCTAGGTCTAGGGTTTTGGTCAGTTGTTTTAGCAAGGTCATGTCTCTGAAAGTCCTTGAGTGACCAGCAAGCCAGAGGGAGGATGGTAAACATGTTCCTTTGAAATTTTCATCATGTACAGTTCATTCTTAGCCTTGAATTTAAAAACCCTGTTTTTAAAGCCAAGGTCATGATAAATTTTGTAAAAAAGAATAAGTTTCCAAGAAATATTCAAAAAGGAAGTAACAACCCTGGTCCCCTTGCCACAGTCCTTCAGATGATCTACCTGCAAAAAGAATCAGGTGAAAGCACTCAAAAAATCAACTTCAGGATAAAGGAAACCAAGAA
The DNA here is from genome assembly GCA_031772625.1 of Pinus tabuliformis. Lineage (NCBI taxonomy): Eukaryota > Viridiplantae > Streptophyta > Pinopsida > Pinales > Pinaceae > Pinus > Pinus tabuliformis. The sequence continues at coordinate 743,953,182 of CM062816.1, read as the reverse complement.
AATCAGTGTTTTAAAAAAGTGACAAAATAGACTTTATAAAGTGGGTTTTTGGATGAAATTTTTTCAAAATGAGATTATAAAAGGTAATGTTCCTTCCTTTCACTCTCATTGTGCATTTCAAGCTTGTAAGAGAGATTGTGAGAGAGTGAAAGGCGAAGGAGGCGAAAATACAAGGGTTTCGGGCAGTTTGCAGGTGCGCGACCCGTCCAGGCTCGTGCGCGACCTGTTGGGCGGTGCGCGACCCGTCCAGCGGTCTCCGGCAGTGCAAAATCATAACGGGCGCGACCCGTTGGGCTGTGCGCGACCCGTCCAGGGCTGTGCGCGACCCGTTCAACTGCCTGCTACCAAAACTTCAAACAAATTCCTTTATTCCACTTCAAATTTGCTCAATTGGTCGAGGTAGGCTCTTAATCCATGGTTGTTGATATTGGTGGTGAAAATAATGATGTATGCTATGATTTCATCTTCTAAATTTGCAAATGAATGGATTAATGTGGCTGTTTGCTAATGTTTGTAAAATGCTAGGGTTTTGTGACTGTTTCAAGTGTTTTTGTCCCATTTGGTCCCTTCCTTCTTCCCCTCTTTCATTCATAGTCATGCTTGCATCTCTGTCCCATTCTATTTGTACATAAAATGTTGCCTTTTTCCCCCATCTCTAAGCTATAAACCCTACCCCTCTCACAAGCACACAAAACCCTAATTCCCTCTACCATACACATGCAAAAAATAAAACAAAAAGAAAAGATACATTTGAAAATAAAGAAAAGAGTCATGTGAAATTAAATGTTGCTGTATATCTAAAGGCATGTACATAACCCCTATATACCCTTGACATCCCCTTGTACATGAACACTTTCCCTTTATGTGAAAATAATGTGTATGTACTCCTTAATGTGCATGTACTCCTTAAGAACAAAAAGAGCAAAATTTGCCTTATGACACACATGAACTCCTATAAGCAAATTTGGTGTATGGTGTCCCTATGTCCCTATTGATACATGTATGCCCCTTCCATGTTCATTATCATACATGTTTTGTCCCATATGAGATGTTCTTTGCAAATGATTTCCCAATGTTAAAATTGTTCCTATATACATGATAATTTGTAAAGTTGCCCTTGAAAATTCCCTGTTATTTTCATATATTCCCATTCCTCGTTAAGAAGTTCCCTCCCCTAACATTCCCCTCATGTTTTTTTCCCCTTGAAACAACATAGAGTTCAGTACTTTTGCAGGCAGAGGCAGCAGTTCAATTTGTCCTTCAGTTTGCCCACCTTGCTCCAAAACCATGTCAGATACCGAGACTTATGAGCAAGGTGATGACCATTCATCATCTACAGAGATTGAGGAGCAGAGGAGGGCTCGTAGAGGGGGTAAGGGAGGTCATCATAAGAGGGAGGAGCCTACTTCTTTGGTAGAGTTACAGGCTTGTCCTTTGGCACTGAATTGTTTCCAGTATATGTCATGCTATCAGTTTTGTGAGAGGCTCTCTCAGATTCAGCATCATAGAGAGTTGGCCCGCTTGTTTATCTTACACCTCCATGATGGACATGTCACTCTTGCAGGGGTGAATTTCATATTGACACCCGAGGTGATCTCAGAGGCTACAGGGATACCAAATGTGGGTGAGGTGTGGCCTAAGCGCCGATTACTTGATTTTGTTCACTTTGAACCTTATGTCCGACCATCATTTGTGAAACTGTTGACGGTGTTTTCCCATTCAGATTTCTTCGGAGTGAGTATGCCCCCCTCATGAGACTTATCATGCATTATTTTACATGTGAGGGCAGATTTGCACAGGTGTATTCATATCACATTCGCCTGTTGATGCATTTCACTCGGGTGAGGATGATGAACCTCCCGGTCTTCCTATTTCATAACATTCAGAGAATGGTGCCCATGTTGCAGAGGAAGACCCCGGCCCAGCAGTACAGGAGCCTTTGTCACTATGGTTTGATCCAGCTTATAGTTTCTCATCAGTTGACTCAGCAGGGTATCTTATGGGAGGAGTTTATCTCCCGTGAGTTTTTCACAGTGCCACCTCAGCCACATCAGGAGGCTATTCATGAGGAGGGAGGACCATCTCAGCAGTCTGATGCTCCCATCACCTGACATGTCAGCTCCACTCCTATGGTCACCTATTAGAAAGGCCCAAGGGCCTTATTTGCAGCAGCTAGGCGAGTACTATCTCCACAGCAGGTGGAAGGGGTCTCGCCTTCATTTTCAGAGCAGCGAGTGTTATCTCCACAGCAGGTGGAAGGGGCCTCGCTTTCTTCGCCAACACAGGTATTGCAGAGGGGCAAAGAGCCCATGGTTCATGAGGATCCAGTGATCGATCTTGAGGTCAGTTCTCCTAGCCAAGAGGCAAAGGAGATCATTCAGCAGCTCAGGGCCAAGAATGATATTTTGCAGCGGAGACTTGAGGGTGCCCAATGGACCATCACATATCTAGAGTAGTGGAACACACAGCTGGAGGAGGAGAAGGCACTTGATGAGATTTGGAGGATTCGTAGTGACCGAGTCCTAAACCGTAGGAGGCCCGGTGATCCATTGCCTGTTGACCGGGAGTCTTTGCTCATTCAGGAGAATGCCCACTTGGAGAGGCTGTTGGCTAAGGCCAACCAAGAGAAAAGGCTGCTGAGGAACATGAAAAACCACTATTGGGCTAGGATGCACGTTTGTAAAGCAAAGATGAAAATGTTCCAAAGAAGGTTGACTGAGGCACTTAAGAGGAAGAAGAAGGCCAACCCACTCCGCATCTTGGCCGAGGCTTCTCTCACTCATCATGACACTCGCTAGCCTCTTCACAACACCAAGCACAAATTTTTTTGGAAGTTTTGGCTCATTTTTGGCATTTTTGGGCAATTTACAGGTTTTGGCCTCTCAACGGGTCTCACCCCGGTGAGACCCTTTGTCATCGTAGCTCCGTTTTGCGAAAACTCAGCATTGATGGATTTTTCATGCAAAGTTACATATGCCCATGCATTACCTTGAGTTTTCATGGAGTTTTGCGCTTCCAAAAGGTCAAAATACAGTCAAATTTTGACTTTCTGCCCCTTTTTTGAGCTGCAGAAGTAGTCTTGGGAGAATTGACTTTTGACTGGGAAAATGACCTCCAAATCCAAAAATTCCAGTTGGGTTGGAAAGTATACTCAGAGAGATTTCCAACGAGCTATCCTGCACCTCATTCTGACACCGGAAGGCCTCCAAACAGGGTTCCAAAGTGCGCGACCCGTTGAGGAATTTGTGCCAGATTTGACCAGTTCAGCCTAGAATTTGCAGTTTAGCTCCAGTTTGACTTGCTGAGGTCGATGATGGTCCTTTTGACTGTACTTGTGGCACTTTTTGGATACTTTTACTCTTGTTTTACTCTTCTAGAAGTTTCTCTCATGTAAAAGGGTAAAATTGACTGTATGAACTGGTTTCCAAGTTTATAGAGGCAAGTTGTTTTGACTGCCTATTTTGTAGTGCTTAGTTTAGAAGTTGTTCAAACAGCTCCTAGGATAGTGAGCTCGACCCATGGAGGCAGGGAAAGATGTTAGATCATCTATATTATGTACTTTCGTGCTCATTTTCATGGTTGGACTCTTGAGGGAGAAGCTATCATTGTATTATCACTTGTATCTATGCAATTTTTGGCTAAGGAAGACCAGGGTTTTGCAGTCATCTTTGGGATTCTTGTGGACTCATTGTGTTGATGGTGTGTCTCTTCATGTTATTGTAAGCTATGTTATGTGATTCATTTCCTTTATATACTGCTGCATATTAAACAAATGAAGTGATAAAGTTAGAATTCATGCTTGCCATGCTCTGCTTTCAAATTTGTTTAATTTCTATGTTTTCTACTGTCTAAAGAGAATTCAGATTCATTGTTTGCTCTCTTTAGCCTTCTTATATTTCTTCCTAGTCACCCATTTCAGCTAAAGACATCAATACAAGCTCCTACCTCACCCCAAAGACCCCCCTGCAGAAACTGTGTCCAATCCCCGCACCCTAAATTGCAGCTCCTCAATTTGCCACCAAAAAACCCAAAAACCCCCAAATCAACCTTCAAATCAGTTTACTAGCCTAATATCAGTGTTACCTTGATTGGTCATCTCTTCCTATTGAAAATTTACCGAGATTGACCGGAGAGAGCCTTCTCCTGCCCCGTAGGGCTAGCTACGAGGCTGAATGGTTTGATGTAGCTTTGAGATTTGCCTTTTCAGCCTGAGGTGAAATTTCAAGTGCTAACAGATGGAAAGGTACGTATTTGGCAAAGGAACCCTAAAGATGCTTTTACACTTGGATTTAGGGTTGAAAGTCTCTATCGGGTTGGAGGAAGTCCTTTGGGAGCCTTGACTTGCGATACTTCTCTTCAATCTAAATTATGGCACCAAAGATTTGATCACCTTCATCACAAATCCTTACCCGGGGTAAGGAAGATGGTCACAGGTATGCATGAGTTCAACATGAACCATGAAGGCATTTGTCAGGGTTGTGCAATTGAGAAACCTTCAAGGGGAAAATTCCCTTCAAGTGAAAGTAAAACTACCAACATTCTTCAATTGGTCCATTCTGATCTATCTAGTATGTTGCCCGTAACATCACCAGGAAGATATTTATATTATGAAATTTTTGTGGACGACTTCTCTCACAAAACATGGATCTACTTCTTGAAGAAGAAGGGCGAAGTGTTCAAATGGTTCTGTTCTTTCAAAGCCTTGGTGGAAAATCAGATAGGGAATAATATTAAGATATTGAGGACTGACAATGGAAGTGAATATGAATCAAACGAATTCAATGAATTTTGCAGAGAGGCTAGCATTAAGAGGGAGACAACTGTTGCATACACTGCTGAGCAAAACAGTGTTGCTGAAAGGTGTTGAAGAATCAAGGGAAGTTATGAATAATAGGATTCTTCTAAACTTGATAACAATTTGTGAAGAAATTTTACAATTTATCTTAGCTTGATCTTCTTCTTATTATTAGTATGTGTGTTTACTTCATCAAACTACTACCAAAACATAAGAAACAAGAACACAAGATATTGGCTTTCTGTTAGAGCCAAAATCTCTTTCTCTTATAGAGGAAAAGCCTTTCATAAATTTCTCTTATTGAAGTTTCTTATTGATCAATGCCAAACCCTAGCCCCTTGACTAAAATATCCTCCAAGCACAAGTCAAGTCCTTCCTCCTTCTTGCACTTTATTCCCTGACACTTAGTCCTCCTTCTTTTGGCACTTCGTTCTCCTTCTTCCGAAACTTTTCTCTTCTTACAATTGTTGGTAGTCCTTGTTGTACTTTCCCTAGAAGAGACACTTATCCTTGGTCTCTAGTGACGCCCTTCACTAATGATGATGATTTCTTCTTCTTGACCAACCAAGCTCCTTCTTCAATGTGTAGGTACAAACTTGATATGATAGTTCTATAGCCCTAAATTCTTGCATGTGTGGGAGGTTTAGTAGTGTATTTGGTTCCTTTCTCCTTTGTATGAGAGAGTCTCTTCTTTGTTCTAGTGGGAGGCCTTGTAGGCCTAAGTTTCAAGCCCAAACCTACATGAATATATCACTGCGATTTTGCTGCTAATATAACCGCAAATTTCCCTCCTTTTTCTCGTACGTGTGACTGTACTTTTCCATAGAAACAATCAACAAATTTCACTTTTCTTCCTTATTTCTTCACAGCACTTGGAGACCCCTTAAACTTCGTCCTTCTTCACTTTTCCTTGACTTCTCTTTCTCGCTAATTTCAGAGATGAGTATTGGTCATTATGAGGGAGTGGACAACCTCTATATATAGAGGACTATCCCTCCTTTAGGTCAACTTGGTGTTTCTTCATCATTTTTGCTGCTAGGAGGATGTCGTTGCATGGAGAGGACTTGAATTTTCTTGGAGATATTTCCTTTGACTCTGATATAAGTTTATACATAGTGTAACATGCCCTTAAGGGTATTCAATAAATAAATTGACTCTTTGACTTCCTACAAATGCTTAGATATGTGCTTGAACTACTTCAATTAGAAAGAAACTCATTGATAAATAAAATAAAAATAATATTTCTTTTCTTAAATAAATACTAATATCAAAAATACATTTATTAATATCTAACCTAGCTACACTTTCTTTAACACTCCCTCTTAACTAGGGAGGTATTCATAATCATCACCTAAGCTCCCATAACATGTTGAAGAATCAAGGGAAGTTATGTATAATAAGATTCTTCTAAATTTCATAACAATTTGTGAAGCACTTTTACAATTTATCTTAACTTGACCTTCTTCTTCTTATTAGTGTGTGTGTTTACTTCATCAAACTACTACCAAAACATAAGAAATAAGAACACAAGATATTGGCTCTCTGCTAAGGCCAAAACCTCTCTCTTAGAGAGGAAAACCCTTTCGTAAATTTCTCTTATTGAAGCTTCTTATTGATCAATGCCAAACCCTAGATCCTTGACTAGAATATCCTCCAAGCACAAGTCAAGTCCTTCCTCCTTCCTGCACTTTTTTTCCCGACACTTATTCCTCCTTCTTTCAACACTTCATTCTCCTTCTTTCAACACTTTTCTCTTCTTACAACCTAGAAGAGACACTTATCCTTAGTATCTAGTGAAGCCCTTCACTAATGATGATTTCTTCCTTCTTCTTGATCAATCGAGCTCCTTCTTCAATGTGTAGGTACCAATGTTTTAAAACTTCAACTCCGGTTCGGAAACGACTGAGGTTCAGATTTTACTCCGACTTCGACTCGGTATCGAATTGACCGGTTTGATTTCAATGACTTGGTCATTGTAAAAAATACATTTTTTTTTATTATTATAAAAAACATAATTTTAAAGATTTTCATTCATGTTTCCAAACACAAAGCTTTAGAATATATAAAGAAAACAACATATGATCAAAGTGGGCTTATGAATATATCCATTATATCAAAATGGCACCCAGTGCACTATCTAATACATACATGGATGATTATATAGAGATCAAAACAAAAACACATAACTAAGGAGGATAGAAATGGCCTCTAAAACAAAAGTAAACTATGAAACATCACTAGTCACCAGTACTACTGGCTCCTGCTAGAGGAGCCAACATCATCTGGCTCAGAATTTGAATCAAAGTTAGACAAGGAAACCCATGGCTCCTCCTTATCATCATCTCCAACTGCAATTGTAAAAATGGTAGCACTAGCAGGCTGTGCAACAGCTGCATGCTGATATAGACGAGTTATGTGCTTCCATCGTGGCTAAGTAGAGGGAGCGCTTGCAACTGGAGGACTTGGGGCTAAGCCTGAGGCTGGTACAAGTGGATACAAATTCAATTGAACATTTTGTTCAAGTTATGTCTCCATCTATAAATCCAAATCAAGATCCTCATCAAAATCAAGCTCTGTTGGATGACTCTCCACTACCCAATCTAACGTTGGATCAATATCTTCCAACACAATGGGATCTGAATCAGGGATTTTGTTCAGCAATTGGTTGCGTTTGAGGTGAAGGTTGTATTGGACATAGACTAGATCATTTAACTGTTTTTGATTCAAACGATTTAGCTTCTTTGTGGGAATCCTCTCAAAGACAGACCAATTGCGATCACACCCAGTAGCACTGCAAGTTTGATTCAAAATACAAATTGCAAACTTCTACAATTAAGGACAATGGCTACCAAAAATCTCCCACCATTGTGCTGAAAAAGACATACTAGTGTAATGAGTTAGCTCAACACATTATAGCCAATAGTTAACTTCAAAATTATAAACAATTTAACAAAATAATAATTTGAAAATTGAAATTTTTGTTTACCTGGCTCATCTGCTTCCCTTGTAATCTTTGCTAGGTTCTTGCCAAATTTATCTGTGGATTTGCTAAAACAAGTGACCTGTCTATGTATCTCTAGCTTATCACTCTCCAATGGGATCATGCGATCAATGCAGTCAATTAATCCATCTCTAACCTTCCCGCCCAAAGCTCCTGCCTCCAGAGCTTTATAATGATACCTTGGGTTAAAAATACCTAGTTTCATGTATAGGGCGATGGAGTTGATTATTACATATTTCATCTTGATCCATAGCCTCATAAATGAAGCCCATAGCCAATCTTTCCCCATCCACCAAAAGAAACACCTTAACCAGTGGCTCAGTAACCTTCACAATCTCTGCTACCTTTTTCCAAAATATTTATTCATTAACTTTATTTTTCAAATCTTTTCCATCCTATTTGTGAGACCATTGGATTTCATTCCATTCATCACTGGAAAACATCTTTTGCAAGTTTTTATGTTGGGAAAGCATAGATTTCAATGTCAAAAAATGAGCTGCAAATCTAGCAATGACAGGCCTTGTTGAAAAATGTGCAACAAGAAATGTTAAGTTTAGAATGTGCTAAAAATAGACTTGCTAAAAATAACATGTCTAAAAATAGCAGTTTGGCCAGTGAGGTCATTGGCCACATTGGGTGAGAGGTGAAACTGCTAAAAATAGAAAGTTCTAAAAATAGCATTTCTGGATCCCTTCCTATTTATAGCAGTCCCTAGTCTATCTATAGGAAGTAAAATTAATTTTGGTCTTAACAGCAGTTGGAAATATTAACTAATTAATTCATTTGAGTTAATTAGTTAAGGAAATTCGAATTTGAAGTCTTTGTGAGCATGCACATGAGTTGTCCCACTAATTGAGGAATTTATCCTTAATTTCCTCCACTGATTAATGGAATAAGTATGAGTTCTATAATGAGAGAATTAGTTGACTTAGTTCTAACTAGTCAAGTCTAGTTAGATTACTTTAACAAGTTTTTAAAATAATAAAATATAGTTTGTTAATGCTTGCATGCATATGACAACTATTATTTTAGATAACTGAGGATTCACTCATGGATAACTGTTGCATGTGAGTTCTGTCAGAGACCCAGTTGAGATCAGATGAGGGACAATGTACTATCAGATGCTTGGATATTTCTAGTAAGTATTCCTTGCATGGAGAAGGATCTATTTCCAAGAGAAATACGTATTATAGGAGATTGGAGGACTTGTGGCCTATATATTGAGGCCTAGGTAGTCTATGATCTTCATCTTCTAATTACAGAGAGAGTAGGATAGCTATTGAGATGATTCTTTTTGTATGTTGTTGAGGATCTCCACTTGATTGATAATACATGGTTGGGGTTTTATGCTGGTGCTTTCCCTTGGATATATCTTGTGTTATGTGTGATTATTTCTCTTGATCAGTTATGCATGTTTCTACTTGATGTTGCTCATGAATTCGATTATGCTTCCGCTTAATGTTTTGTAGAATTAGAACAAGTATTATGCTTTAGGACATTGCATATATCGGTTTGTTCTACAGGTGAAATTTCTACATGGTATCAGAGCACAGGTGATCAAGCAAGAACAATATACTAGCAGGAGAAATTCGAAGTTTATTATTTAGGATATAGATATCAAGTTCTTATCACATATATTTCATTGATGGCGTTCTATGGTTTGAGGCTTGAGTATGCCCTTGATGGCAGCTCAAACTATATTGCTTGGAAGGATTGCATGGAGGCAGTTTTGGAAGATAATGGTCTTAAGTATTTCATTGATCAAGAAATCCCTAAGCCTACTGACAAGACTGAGTAGGTGGAATGGAGGAAGTGTGTGGCTAGAGCTAGGAGAATTCTCTTGGAGGGAGTGCGAGATCACATTGTCTTGAGCCTCCATGGGAAGTTGACTCCGCATGCAATGTGGAAAACATTGAAAGATTTATATCAGAATAGCAGTGATCAGAGGAAGCTGGCACTGAAGGACAAACTTTGAAAGATCAAGTGTGAAAGGGATGAGACGATCTCTATGTATCTGACCAAGCTCATCAGATGCAGGGATGAGTTTGCAAGTGTAGGGGTCGTGACATCGGATGAGGATATGGTGAGTCTAGCATTACTTGGCCTTCCTAAGAGCTGGCATAGCTACCAGGACTCGGTGAATGGAAGGGAGAAACTACTAGATTGGGAATGACTATGGTTGGATTTGATGCAGGAGGAGATCAGATAGAGCACCAGGGATAGTTCTTCATCCATGCATGATGAGGAGAACTGTGCCTTAGAGAGTAAGGCAAAGAAGGGGAAGGAGAAGGTTTCTCATTTCGAATCTAGTTCTTCCAATGATGGGAAGAAGGTTGAAAAATCGAAAGTGTGATGCTTTCGTTGTCATGAGGTGGGCTATTATGCTGCAAATTTTCCAATGAGGAAACCCAAGAAGGGATACGGGTAAGGATCTAAAGGTGAGGCACTTGCTTCATAGTTTGAGTTGGATTTCACACTCTTCGCATGCATGGTTTCATCCATGGTGTGAAGTGGTTGGTTTCTTGACAGTGGAGCTTCTTTCCACATGACCGGCGACACGAGTTTGTTCAGTACTTTGGAGGAGAAATATCTCTAGATACTCATAGCGATGGGTAATGATGAGAAGTATAGTGTCTCAGGTGTAGGCATGGTTATTTTTTAGAGGGAGCATGGAGCTCGTCTTACCTTGACCGATGTCAAGTATGTACCAGGACTAAAGAGAAACTTGGTGTCGATCACGATACTAGAAGACAGAGGCTATGATGTAGTCTTCAGTAAGGGAAAGGTTTTCCTTAGACACATCATCACTAGACAGGTGAAGCAGATTGGTTCACGGGTCAAGAACTTGTATGCTCTTGTGGTTCAAGATGCATGCAAAGCCTTGAGCAGCAAGGCAATTGATGGAGACTTGGTGGTTGAGAGGGAGGGTATATTACCTCTCAACATGCAGAGCCTGAAGAAGTCTCATAAGATTGTGGAGGAACCACGATTGGTGCAACAACTTCAGGAGGTTGTGGAGCAGCCACAACAAGGGAAGCTGAGTGGAGATTGAGCAGAGACATCCACTCATGCAGGAATCTCCAGTAGGGGGAACTTCAAGCCAGGTGGGCAAAGGGATCACATGCATCCATACCTCCAGGTAGGAGGTGGGATGATATAGAGTGATCGTCCCAAGGAGGAGGGGCAGGATCCTTGAGTTACCAAACCTCTTCGATGTGGAGTAGCAGGAACTGACTGATTGGGTAGAGACAGATGTGGATGGAGCAGCAGAGAGAGCTACAGTGCAGGGAATCCCAGGACAATGCATAGCTAGCAGGCTGCAACAATACGAGAGGCACAAGTGTTTTGCATAGTGCTAGGTGGCATAGAGAGGTGTGCAATGGTGCAAGATGCATGGAGATGTTGCAGCAGCTCAGATGTCAGAGAGGGAGCACTTTTCAGTAGTAGGTATAGCTTTAGCATCAGAGTATGTTCCTAGCCCAACAGAGTGGTTAGTTGGGAGTGTTTTTGTTCCAAGTGTTGTTGGAGCAAGTGGACCAGGTAGTTGTGTTGCATGCAGAACATTCTAGAGTTACAGAATAGGGTTCAAGAGGAAGCCTTTCTTGTTGAGAGGGAGTGTTGAAAAATGTGCAACAAGAAATGTTAAATTTAGAATGTGCTAAAAATAGACTTGCTAAAAATATCATGTCTAAAAATAGCAGTTTGGCCAGGGAGGTCATTGGCCACATTGGGTGAGAGGTGAAACTGCTAAAAATAGAAAGTTCTAAAAATAGCATTTCTGGGTCCCTTCCTATTTATAACAGCCCCTAGTCTATCTATAGGAAGTAAAATTAATTTTGGTCTTAACAACAATTGGAAATATTAATTAATTAATTTAGTTGAGTTAATTAGTGAAGTAAATTCAAATTTGAAGTGTTTGTGAGCATGCACATGAGTTGTCCCACTGATTGAGGAATTTATCCTTAATTTCCTCCACTGATTAAGGGAATAAGTATGAGTTCTATAATGAGAGAATTAGTTGACTTAGTTCTAACTAGTCAAGTCCAATTAGATTATTTTAACAAGTTTTTAAAATAATAAAATATAGTTTGTTAATGCTTGCATGCATGTGACAACTATTATTTTAGATAACTGAGGATTCACTCATGGATAACTGTTGCATGTCAGTTCTGTCAGAGACCCAGTTGAGATCAGATGAGGGACAATGTACTATCAGATGCTTGGATATTTCTACTAAGTATTCCTTGCATGGAGAAGGATCTATTTCCAAGAGAAATATGTATTATAGGAGATTGGAGGACTTGTGGCCTATATATTGAGGCCTAGGTAGTCTATGATCTTCATCTTCTAATTACAGAGAGAGCAGGATAGCTATTGAGCTAATTCTTTTTGTATGTTGTTGAGGATCTCCACTTGATTGATAATACATGGTTGGGGTTTTATGCTAGTGCTTTCCCCTGGATATATCTTGTGTTATGTGTGATTATTTCTCTTGATCAATTATGCATGTTTTTAATTGATGTTGCTCATGAATTCGATTATGCTTTTGCTTAATTGTTTTGTAGAAGTAGAACAAGTATTATGCTTTAGGAAATTGCATATATCAGTTTGTTCTACAGGTGAAATTTCTACAGGCCTAATAATATCCCTGCCCCTTGTGTGTCCCCTCATCAGGCTCAAAATCCATGAATGATTGTAGATACATTTTGTTATGATTTTGGCATGATCTACAGTGTTCTTGACCCAATCTAATTTTCCAATATCCTCAAGCATGAGGTCTATGCAATGTGTGACACTGGGGGTCCAAAAGATGGTTTTATGTTTTTCCTCTAACAATTTACCAACAAGAAAATAGTTAGAGGCATTATTTGTGACGATTTGAACAACATTAGCCACCCCCCCTCCTCAACAGCCTCATCCAATAGCTGAAACAACAATTGTATATCTTTCACCCTATCAGATGAATCAACTGATTTTAGAAACATGGTTCCATGTGGGGAAAATATAAGAAAGTTTATGATGGTACGACTCCTTTGATTAGTCCATCCATCTGACATGATGGTACATCTTGTTTTTTCCATGAGTTATTGAAATCTTTCAAATACCATCAAATGGAGGAAATTTCTTTCCGCAAACGAGACCTCCTTAACTGATGCATAGTAGGGCCTTTGAAGCCCTTTCCAGCAGAAAATATGGCATGAAACATAGCCTCATAATATGGAGAACGAGAAGCATTGAAGGGGATATCAACATCATACCACCATCTAGCTATGTAATCACAAGCAGTCTCCTTCAATTCTTTCTTCCAATGGTAATCTAAAGTGGGCTTCATATGACTTCTACTAGATTGAGGACCATGTGCATCTGATGGAGAGGAGGGTGTGATAGTGAAATAACTTTTGATATTCATAACACCCTTCTTTTTCATTTTACCCTTTTTTTCTTGCATGGAATCCAAAGAGGGAGGAACATGGCGGAAGGGGTTGGATGCATTAGTACAAGGGATAGATGAAGAGCCCTCAAATCAAAATGGGGTTTGGTAGCCATCATTTGTTTTATACTCCTCTTTCTCCCAATTTCAACCTCTATTTCTTTTTTCCTAGCTTTTTCTTCCTGAAATTTCTCAAATCTACTTAAAACTCCTTCATAATCTCCCCAATTTGTGGTGATTCACATGGAATAATTTGGCCTATAATATCTTCCAAGGGTTGTTTCAACCTATGAATCCCCCAAGAACCTCCTTAATTTTTCTATGGAAAAATTTGCAACGCATTTGATTATCAACCATTTCAGCATATGCCCAAGCAACATCTTTCACTCTAAGAGCTATTTTTTGACTTGGAAATGAAAGGAAAATTTTTGAAAATGAAAACAAAAAAAAATAGCATTGCTTCAATGTTCATTTCTTTTACAAAAAACACTCTTCAATTTCCAGATTTGCACAAAAAAATAAATAAGAAAAAACATATTTTAGCAGTGAAAAAAAAAACTTCTAGGCACAAACCCCCTCCTCAATGCTGCTCCATGGCTGCCCAAGAAGCTCTTCACTACTACTCCAATACTTTCCCAAGACTCCTCACTGCTGCTCCAAAAACAAACTCCTCACAAATTCTCACACAAATGCAGTGAGATAGCTGTGAGGAAATGAGAGGGGTTGGGTAGCTTTTATAGGGTTGGGAGATGTAAATTGACCTCAAAATAATTCTAAGACAAATTAGAATTGGTTGTGGATCCAATTCCCCCCCCTCCCCTCCCCCCCCCCCCCCCCCCCCCCCCCACCAAAATATATATATATATATAGGTAGGTTGTCAATGTGCGTTGGTGATTGAGCCAACTGGGTTGTTATCGAGCCGACCGAGTCTGTCACTGGCTCAGCAACAACTCGGCCAATCGATCCGTTTCATCCACTGAGCCTACCCGACCAAGCATTGGCTCGGTGTGGCTCAGTCGAGTCAGAGTCGACTTAACCATTTTAAAAAATAGTGGTAGGTACATACTTGATATGACAATTCTGCAGCCCTAAATTCGCGCACATGTGGGAGGTTTAGTAGTGTATTTGGTTCCTTTCTCCTTCGTATGAGAGAGTCTCTTATTCTCTCTAGTGGGAGGCCTTGTAGGCCTAAGTTTCAAGCCCAAAACAATATGAATATATGACTATGATTTTGCTGTTGATATAACCGCAGACTTCCCTCCTTTTTCTTACACATGTGACTGTACTTTGCCTAGAAACAATCCAAAAACTTCACTTTTCTTCCTTCTTTCTTCACTGCACTTGGAGACCCCTTAAACTTCGTCCTTCTTCACTTTTCCTTGACTTCTCTTGCTCACTGATTTCAGAGGTGAGTATGGGTTGTTATGAGGGAGTGGACAACCTCTATATATAGAGGACTGTCCCTCCTTTAGGTTGACTTGGTGTTTATTCATCATTTTTGAGGTTAGGAGGATGTTGTTGCATGGATAGGACTTGAATTTTCTTGGAGATATTTACTTTGATTCTTATACAAGTTTATACATAGTGTAACATTCTCTTAAGGGTCTTCAATAAATACATTGACTCTTTTGTTAGAAAATCATATATTACAAAGAAATAGAACACATAAAATATTGCAGAAATATAAACACAGAAAATGCATAAAACAAGAGAGACACAGATATACGTGGTTCACCCAGTTTGGGTTACGTCCACAGAGAAATAGCTAGTCCTTCTTTTTATATTATCCAGCAAACTGAAGAGATACAACCTACAACAAATATGTTGTAACTCCCTCTTCGCTCTCAATCTCCTCTCTCTTCCTCACTCAGAATACAGATCTATATAGACACAATACAATTCCCTCATATAAAGTGTTAGCTACCTATACCAATAGGTTTCATATTTCATGATTGACTGTGAAAAGGTCCAAATATGCTTTGCTTTGATGATTCAAAGATCACATATTTCCAAGAGAATCCAATCTGTGCTTATAGACTGGTATGAACTCAAATTTCGATGAATGGTCCAACAGTCTAATCTGGACCATGTCATGTTTTAAATTTTTCAGTTATAGAATAGAGAAAGGAGTCTGTCCAAACTGTTTAATCTTGGCAGACAAGTAGTTTAGGTAGAGGAAAAAGGCTCCCAACAGCTTAATCTGGGACCTTGGAAGAAATAAGGGTAGAAGTAGATAGAAAAACAAAAGAAAAGCCAAAGAAAATAAAAGGAAAGTAAGGGTCTGCAAGTCCAAGTGCACCCTCCAAGAAGAAATAAAAAATGCTAGGCAAGTAGCTGGGTAAGTAGTTGGGGTTGCAGAAAGGTTACCTTTACCATTGCAGGTGTGTTAATTGTGTTTACCAAAGCAAATTCAATCAATTGAGAAGGTGTTCTTCTTCATCAAGTTGCAGCAGGAAGCATGTCTAACCTCCCTTTTCCCCTTGTTCATTTTATTAGTAACACTCCCTCATCAGTCAAGATTCATGGAAGAAGATTATGGTTTCATGGTGGTTCTTGTTCCTCCACTAGCCACATTTCTTGTGTAAAAATATTTTCATTTTGATCTACTCTTTAAGCTAAGTGTTTTACAAATAAACTTAGTGTTTTCTCCCTTCATTCACCCCCCCCATCCATATTAACTCTAACTTTACTATATAAATCCCCTATATCACCTTTCCCCTACTAATATTAACACCATGGTGTATAAACCCCAAATTTTGTATAAATACCCCTCCCCTTGGCATTATAGCCATATGTTCTCTAAAAAAGGAATCAAAATGACATCTGGTCACTTGGATGAACCTATACCTCATCTCTCCCCCTTGCTTCAAGTCATTCCACTCATTAAACCATCATTTGCAAAGAAAAACCCTATACAAGCCCCTTTTTACCCATAACCCCTTTGAAATCATGAAAAAATCCAAAAAACCCACTTCTGCCACTTAACCAAAGTTTCGGCGCGTATATTTGATTTTTCGAAATACATTGAAAAACCTTACTAAACACCATACCCCGATGATCCTCCGCCTAAGCGCGCATCCCGAAAATAAATATTAAATAATGCCGCGCCTTTGCCATATCCATTGAGCATGTCATCGACCCGACCGCCGTCCGATCAAACATCATGGATCCAACTGTCCTTATCGATATCGGAAGGGCCCCGACGTCCGATAGATACCTTCCGATATCTGTCAGAAGGGTTACGTCATGCGGTCGCCACGCGTCTCCACCACAGCTCATCGGAGGTACGCCTGACAGATACCTTCCCCGTACCATAAGCGGTGCGATATGAAACCGCTGGCTGTTTCCGGTTTCCGTTATCCCGCCTGTACTACGTCACCACCACGTCATCCCACGTCAGTGCCACCATGCCATCACGTCAACCGTTGCGCCCGACCTTCTGCCGATCTGTCCTGCCACTTCACCATCCCCGTGGACCAATCAGAGCACGCCACCTCACCTATGACGTCAGCCGGCCCTGACCCCACCTATGACGTCATGCTGACGTCAGCAGAAAAACGTGCCAAAAGTCCAAAAAACCAATATAATAGCCAAATGTCACCTTCCCTGGTAAAGAGACACTCCTCTATACTGTCCTGCTCAATTGAAACCACTTTACACCTAATTCAGAATCCTCTTTGGCAATGGAGACACCTGTAGTACTAAATGTTCAGCCTCTAAATGCCCCTCAAAGGAACTTGGAATGGCAAGCCTTGGCAGATATGGATTATCAGATTGCAGAAGAGATGTTGATGAGGACCAAGTTCCATATCCACCTGCTCAATGAACTTAAGGCCAAGCATGAAACTGGAGCATATGTATTGGGTATATGGGATTCTTTTCTTCCTATTTTTAAGTTGCCTCAAGTCAATCAATTCCCTGATTTGATCCATCTTTGTGCTGAATACTATGACCCTACCCAGAGGTCTGTGTTGGATCCTTCTGGTTCTGCTCTCTTCTACATCACTCCTGAAGCCATCAGGAACATGCTCTGCTTCAAAACTCAGAAAAAATTGGTCCCCTTGTCACTAGTAGACTTGATAAAACAAGGGAATAGATTGACAGATGCCCAAATCACTAAGTTAAATCAGTTATACATTGACTCTGATTCTGTGCAATATCCTCCTCTGAACCAAGTATACCTTAACCAGTTGGGCAGGGACTTGGTAGATATGATTAGTCCGATTTTGGGCTATAGCTCAATAGAATTGGTAGACCAAACTGTGCTGGTGATGATGCTGATGTCCGCTCCAGGCAGACTTCCAGTTTGCTATGATTATGCCACCTACATCTCTGACAAAATGCATGAGCAGCTAATGAATTTATCCAGAGAAAAGATGTTCAGATACACCTCCTACATTTACCATTTGATCTTGTACCATCAATATGAGAGATTTCATTTTCCAATCAAAAGAATGGATGCCCAAGGCAATCCCAGATCAGTGGTCTATTGGTCCTCTGTCTTCCACACTACACCTGAGTCTCCATACACTTACTGTGAATTCATAGATCTGTTCATCCATCCAGCTATGGCAATGCTGATGAGCTCACCTCCTCCGAGACTCACTGATGACATGCAGAGAATTCTTCAGCTATCCAAAGCTTACAGCATTGGGGATTGGTACTTCTACCAAAACCACACTGTCATCAGGATATATGGGTGTGATTTGCCTCCATTCAGATTACCTAAGTATGTGCCTATGAGGCTATTTGCCCTAGAGTACTTTAGGCAATTTGGCCGGGTTGATGTGCTTCACTTTTCAGGAAAAGGCAAAAAAGCACAGTTAAAGGTGAAAAGCCAACTTGGCCATTTTATCTATAACGAGAGGGAGCAAGGATGGAAGGAAGCAGATAGAATGCTTGAGTCCCTTGGCCTGCAAACCAGTTTCCTATGGACACCCTATGACCCTAATCATTTTATAACTATGAGGAGGCTCAAATATAAGTTATCTGCCTATGATCACCATAGTATCCCTCACATTGAAAAATATGCAAACCAAGACAAATGGAGGAGAGGGACCTTAGAAGAGCCCATGTCACAAGAAGAGCTAAACCAGAGGGCACTAAGGAATCTAAGGAAGATGGCTGACCTTGAACTTTGTTCACAGGTATTCACACTTCCGAGCACACAAGTGGGAGCAGCTGCATCCTCCTCAACTGCCAAACAACAAACTACCAAGGCCACTGAAAATATATCCAGAAAAGGCAAAGAAAAGGAAATGGAGACAGAACAATCACTCCAGGGCAAGGAGCAGCCACCTCCAGTGACTCAGCAGCAGGTGGATAAAGAAGAGCAGCAGCAGGCAGAACAACAACAGCAACAGGGTACATAATAAAGAGAAGGACAGCAGGAAAAGGAGCAACCTACACAGCAAGAAGGGGCAGTTGAGGCCCAAAACCTCACTGACCAACAAACTCAAAACATAGTGCCTCCTAGGCAAGAAGCTGCCAATGAAACATCAGTCCTCCAAACTCCACAAAGGGAGGATGTTAGTAGAAAAAGGGATAGAGAAACTCCCTTAACCACATCAGCAAGCCAGGGGGAGAAAAGACAGAGGATAAATCCATTCTCTGAGGAAGAGATGCCTACAGGGCAATCTTTGGGTATGGGCATGCCTAGTATGGAGGCATCTGCAAGTTCCTTCCAGCAGGAACAAGAGAGAACAATGGGAGGAGAAGTCAGCTCCTCCGGCCAGCAGAAAGAAGGTGGACTCAGTATCAAACAACAGTTCATCGACATTAAGAGGAGAAATGAGCCCATCAAGAGACAGCTGTACAATCATTGTTAAACATGGCTCCCACCAATCAGCAAAGACTCATGTCTGCCTTTGATGTAAATGAAGGCAAAATGATCATGAGTCATTTTATGCCAACAGCAGTGCAGCCCCAATCTTCCTCTGACTACTTAAGGACTAACCTGGAAGTCCTTGCCAAGGATATCCACCCATTGGACAAGATAGAACTGCATAAGCAAACGGGTGAGATGGTCTATGCTTCCCTAGCAGACCAAACATTGGATAACTACAGGCTACATAACAGCCTTAACAATACAGCCTCTCAGCTAGAGTTGGAGAGAGCATCATCCCAGGCAAAGGACAACAGGATCAGGGCCCTAGAAGACATAATCATAGAGATTGGGCATAATCCCAAAGACATCAAGGGCATACAGGAGATATTGAAACTGAGGGATGCAGATATGGCAGCTCTAAAGAGAAAAATCAAGCTCCCAGCCACTATTCACCCTCAGACAGATGAAGTGGCCCAACAAAGAACTGAAAAAGATGCCACTGATCTGTTGATATCTCTATATAAGCAGCTCCTCCAGACACAAGAGCAGCTGGGAGAATCAGAGGCTGCAAAGGCAGCATTACAGGCATCTCTGAAACAGAGAGAAGAAGGGCAGACTTCCCAGCCTCCTCCTCAAATCATAAATCTTGAGGAAGCTGCCACAACTACTGTTCCTCCTCCTCAACAGACTGATCAAGCAGCACCTCCACCAACAGAGCAGGCCCCTAGCTTGGACATGCAAAAGCTAAAGAATGAAATTCAAATCCTGGAAGCTCAAATGTCTGAGTTAAATGAGACCAGGGATAAATTGGCCAAGGTAAATGATAGGTATGATAAATCCAAACAAGCTGTGGCAGAGAAGGACAGGGAGGTGAAAGCCCTAAAAAACAGGATAAAAGAGCTAGAAAAT
Source organism: Pinus tabuliformis (assembly GCA_031772625.1). Lineage (NCBI taxonomy): Eukaryota > Viridiplantae > Streptophyta > Pinopsida > Pinales > Pinaceae > Pinus > Pinus tabuliformis. The sequence continues at coordinate 743,933,218 of CM062816.1, read as the reverse complement.
GAGCTCAAATTAGACAAAGTCATAGCTGGGCTTAAGGCAATGCTATGGGCCAACATTGGCCAGTCTATTACTGACCAATGGCAGTATATAGAGACAATCCATGAGCAGGTAGAGCTCATCCCAAAAGCACAAGCTGAAATTCACAAGTCAAGGGCTGCTCTAGGCAACATGCCTGAAATTGCCACCAGAATGATCAATGTGCTAAATAATAGAACAAGTACTCAGCTGGAAAACATGGGAATTCCCAATAGGACTGAGGCCATTCAGTTAATCAAAAGGGTTCTCACATTAAGAAATTTGGTGCAGACACTGGAGAGAAGAACCCAAGACATGCAGACCGAGGTAAAAAGATTCATGGATAAATTCCTGGTGCTGCAAAACAGAGGACTCCCTAGCTTACTGAACAGCGCAGGGAGACTGCTCATTCATGAGCAGTATGCCAAAAGAGTGAATGCATTTGCCACGAATGAAATCAATGAGAAGCCCAGCAGCTCAGAAGAAACAGGGCCAGCTACAGGACAGACTATCTACAACAAGGTAGAAAATCTGTTTTTTATAATGAATGAGATCAATCACCTGTTTGATGTGGCACCCAATTTTTACAAGTATACAGAGGCAGAGGAGACTATGGATGCAATTCTCAGGCATCAACTCCCTACACAGGACTGGTGGACAAATACAATACAGAAAATTTTGTAAACAATGGGCCATTCACCAAATTTTGTTCTTAAAAATATGAATTGTTATGCAAAGCACAGTTTAACAAAATCAGCATGCATTATGGATTAAAGCTGAGCCAACTCAGCAGATGTATCGGCCAACAAAGCAAAAATAGAAAACCACAGGTGGCAGGGCCGAGAAAATACAGCGCAACAAAAAATAAAGACACATTATTCAGCGTTAAAGCAAAGCGGTTCAACCGACTCAATGACCTCCAAAGGTCAAATTATCCTCTGACAGACTTAAAGAGCATTTATGCTGCATTCAAAGTTGTAATAACTTCTTTTCTACTTTCTGTACGAATTTATGAAGATATTTTCTCTCTCAGATGACTCAATGCCTGAGATATTTTGTATAAGCATTCCTATAAAGTCCCCTTCGCATGAGCTTGCAAGGGTTGTTGTTGATTTCTCCTGAAGAAGTTCTTATGCTGTAATCCTTTCAGAAGTTAATAAAGAAAGTGATGGAATTTCTCGGATTTCTGAAGTGTTGAATGCGTTCTGGTGTCTGTTGAAAACTGCTGGATTCCTGTGTATTTCACCATACAATAAGTCTCTGTAACTCTCTCTGTTATGTATTTTGTTTGTTAAAATCCATATGTTATCTAATTTTAAATATTTAGCAACAAGGAAAAAGAATAACTTTCAGGATTTATTCAATGAATACCCTGAGTTCAATCTGTGTTGTTAATGAATGTTTTCTTCAGATGCAATCTTGATAAGTGTAATTCTTAATTGCTGCACTTTCAGAATACATCTTTCACAGTGGCCTTTGTCACAGGAATTCAAGTTTGCTCCTGTGCAGCGTGTTTCACTTTCACCTCACCAGCTTAATAGAAAATTCTTAATTGCTTTCTGTTGGTTGACATACATCACCATTTAAGCTAAATTTGTTTGTCTGAAATACAAAATTGGCCCTGCAGTTTGAGCACCACCAATCCTTCATTTCTAAGCATTTCACAACTCCAGACTCCATTGCCCAATGATATTTTACTCTCTAAACACTACATCTTAAGACCTGAAAGAAATCCTTCAACCAAAACACAAACCAAAACCTGAGCATAATAGCTAGCCTAAAACACCATCATAACAGAGACAAATCATAAAGAGAGAGCCCTCTCTGATTACAGTTTGGCTAGAAACTGTGATCCAAAGATTGGTTAGTGGTTACCCCGGCCGTATTCCCTTGGGAGTCATAGGGAACAACCTGGGTGTTAACATAATTGGCGACTCCACTGGGGAGTGCTTGAGGTTTTTTAATTACTATATATCTTCCATAACTACTATCAAGCCTGAAATAAGTCAAGAGGCCTTTAATCTGTTTCTGTATCACATTAACAGCTTTAGGGAGGAGCTTGTTTAGGGAATCTTCATCTTAGCTCTGAGAATATATAGCCATTCCAAAATCTTCATCCAGTCCTTTCAGATATAAAAATTTCCTACAAAATCCTAAAAAACAGTTAGAAACTGGCTCCTAAGAAAAATCCACGGCATACTAGGGCAAATCCTGACCCTAATCCACCTATCATTGTTGATAATCCAAATACCATCCCAAGAAACATTAGGAGGCAGCAAAAGCAGGAGCAGCCTGCTGATTTAACCTCAGATTCAGATCATCCTAGCCTTATATCTACCCCATGCAAGGTCCTTTTCAGGTCTACCCCTAGTTCCCCTAGTTCACCATCCACATCTCAAAGTCCCCCTCTCACATCTTCATCCACTGCACATATCCCCTTAACCAACACTCTAGGTTCACCCCTACTTGTTACCCCTGTGATACCCACTGTTCCTATTATCCCAGCTGCCCCTGTTAATCCTCTAAATCCTGTAAATATGGCCAATAGATATGCACCCTTGCAGATACCAGCTAATGCTGCAGCTCTACCCCAAGATTACCAAACCAAAATTTCATATTTTGACTCCAATGGCCCTCTGACAGCTGCCCAGCATGCCAAGAGGATGCAAGACCATTTTGAGACCTATGAAATAGATGATGACAGTGTCAGAATGAGGATGTTTGTTCAAAGCCTAACTGGGGATGTAAGAACTTGGTTTAGATCCCTGAATGCAAACTCCATTACAACTCCTGCTGAACTGTATCAAGCCTTTACTAGTAGATGGGAGAAGAAGAAAGATCCTCTGCACATACTTGGGGAATATGACACTATCAAAAGAGGTCCCCAGGAGACTGTTTTGGAGTATTGTGCAAGATTTAACAATGTATATAACTCAATTCCACAGAATTTAAGGCCTCCTCCTGATTTAGCCTTGTACAAATTCCCTGATGGTTTTGACCCTGACATGGCCTATCAGTTGAAGGAAAGAGACTGTCAATCCCTTGAAGAGGCCCAAAGGGTTGCTGTCACAGTGGAAGCCAACCTAATTGCCAAAAGAAACAGGGCAAGGTTGGAAAAGAGGACTGTTTTCAAAGAGGAACCCTCTGCCTTTGATCAAAAGCTTGATGCCATACTTAATGGAATGAAAAGATTAGGTGATAGAGTGGAATCGGTTGAAAGAAAATCATCATGGGAAGCACCACAAAACAACCCTCCTAGGAATCCAAATTTTAGGAGAACTCAAAACCCAGGTATTGGCAAAACCAGTGCTGATCAAGACATAAGACCCCCTTTCCAAGAAAATTATGCAGAAACTTCCACTTCAGCAGAGCCCAATGAAGATCCGGAGATTAATTTAATAGGTCTAGATGGTGAAAGTCAAGTTTTCTTAACACAAGAAGATCATGAGGATGAGGAAATCAAACTGTTCCAAACTAAATCAGGTGAATCCTTTGACTTTAAACAAGGCTATGATACTGCTGTTTATGAAGTCCATAAACAATACAAGTTGAGGAGCAGAACTGTGAATGTTAGCCAGCCTGAAAAGAAAAAGGATAATCAGCAGCCTGAAAGAGTTATAGTCACAGAACCTAATGACAAAATAAATTCACCTACAGAAGAAGTGATGGTTGAAGAGATCACTGAACCACTGTCCTTAAGACAGCAGCCTCTGGCCACTTCATCCTCGCATCCTAATTTAAATATTACTCCTCAAGAGATAAGTAAAAAGGGTAAGGCCCAGAGTCAAGATAAAAATCAAGAAGGAGATTTAATGAACAAGGAAAGGACTGTCACCTACAACCCCAAGGCCCAATCTGAAAAACCCTTTGACTTAGAAACTGAAATTGGCAAAATAAAGATAGCTATTCCTCTCTTGGAACTAGCCAAGCATGACATCTATAAACTACAAATCAAAAGGTCCCTTCAACTCACTAGCAACAAAGATGATGTCAATGTGCTGGATGACACCCCAGAACTCCTGTTTGGCCCAGAAGTGGATGGAAAAACAGTAGTCACAGGGGTACTGCCTTTCTATGTCAGTTTGCATATTCATGATAAAATATTACATAATGCAATGTTTGACTCAGGTGCCTCTCACAATCTCATGCCAAAAGCAGTCATGGAGAGATTGAATTTAGACATAACAAGACCATATAAGGATCTGTTTTCCTTTGACTCCAGCCAAGTCAAGTGTCTAGGTCTCATAAAAGATTTATGCGTGTCTTTGGTTCAATACCCAAACAAGACAATCCTAATGGATGTGGTAGTTGCTGATATCCCACCTAAGTATGGGATGCTGTTATCAAGATCATGGGGAGCTAAACTCCAAGGTTCCCTGCAATTAGACATGTCATATGCCACCATCTCTATTTTTGGGCAACCACTAATGAAGTACATGGTCAGCAGTGAAGAAAAGCCTCAAAATTTTCCTATATATGCTGTCCATTCAGACATAGACTCATACATTCTCTTCAATGACACCACAACTCCCCCAAAGGGTAAGGAGGACTCCAAGACACTCATACAAGAGGAAGACTCAAATGAAAGAATTATCACCCATGAAACAACAGTCAATCAAACACTAGATGTTGCTGCTGCCCTGGTTGTCAAGAACATCCAATCAAACGATGAGACTGCCCTAGAAGACAAGCTAGAGAAAAAACCACAACTGCTGCTCACATGGCCAGCCCATGAACAGATCATAAAATCTCCTTCCCAACAAGATATTCTATGGTTCCTTGAATTTGATGGCTCAGTCAACAAATTAGGGGCAGGAGCTAGAGTTTGGGTACACAATAAAGAAAATAGTCATGCAGAAGGCAGAGCCTATAGATTGAATTTCAGATGTACTAATAACATGGCAGAATATGAAGCTCTTTTACTAGGACTCAAGTTGGTAAAATTCTTACAAGCTGCCAGGGTTTCAATCATGGGTGATTCAGATTTAGTTATCCAACAAGTGAAAGGAAACTTTGTCACCAATGACAAAAGACTAAGGACTTATAGGTCTGCTGTTGCTGAGGTACTAAACTTTTTCTCTGAATTCCAAATTACTAAAATTCCCAGAACCCACAATCTACATGCTCATAGTTTAGCCACCTTTGCAAGTACCTGCAAGTTTCCCTTTGAGCCCCATCATTGTTTTACAGCTGAGGTAAAACACAGACCCTCCATTCCAAACAATGTTAATGATTGGCAAGTATTTGAGGATGACAAGCAAATAAACCATTTTTTAACTCTGCAGCAAGAATTTGCAGGACTAAATATTGACAATGAGACAGCAAGTCAATCACAAATACTTGAGACAGCAAGTCAATCACAAATACTTGAGACAGCAAGTCAATCACAAATACTTGAGACAACAAGTCAATCACAAATACTTGAGACAGCAAGTCAATCACAAATATTTGATGGAGCATGTCCATCACAAATACAGTTTCAACAGACTACTCAGCCAATATCACCTAGAACTGCAAAACAAATGCTGAATCCAACTATTTTCAATATAGAAAACATCCAGCAAATTCAACAAATTAACTGTGAAGAGGCAGTGTCCAATGCTGAAACTGAAATCATTGAGCTGAAAGACAATTTTCTACCAATAGGCCTAACCCCACTAGAAGACATCTTTGACTCAAATGATATTCCCAGAAAACAAAAAATGCAGCCCTTAAATGCAGCCATTGAAGAGTGCAACATAGGTACAAGTGAAAAACCCAAGATAATTAAATTATCTGCTTCCTTACCTCCTGACCAAAAACCAAAATACATTGACCTCTTCAAAGAGTTCCAGGATGTTTTTGCATGGAGCTATGAGGACCTAAAGTCCTATGACACCTCTGTAATCCAGCACACTATCCCTCTCAAACCTGATCAAAAGCCCTTTAAACAAAAACTGAGGAGAATCAATCCTATGCTTCTCCCAGCAATGGAACAAGAGGTACAAAAAATGTTCAAGGCAGGCATCATAGCACCAATCGGATTCTCTGAATGGATCTCCAACTTAGTCCCTACAAGAAAGAAGACTGGTGAAATTAGGCTGTGTGTGGATTTGAGGAATCTGAACCAAGTATCCCTTAAAGACAATTACCCCTTACCCAAGATGGATCACATTTTGCAGAGAGTAGTGGGGGCTTCCAGAATTTCTCTACTTGATGGATTCTCAGGTTTCAACCAGATCTTAGTTCACCCTGATGATCAGGACAAAACAGCATTTACAACCCCATGGGGAACTTTCAAATATGTAAAAATGCCTTTTGGATTGAAAAATGCAGGGGCAACATTTCAAAGAGCAATGGACATTGCTTTTGCAAAGGAGATTCATGACTTTTTAGTCATTTACCTAGATGACCTTACACCTTTCTCAAAATCAGACCAAGAACATATAAAACATCTGAGACAGATCTTCCTAAAATGCAGAAAATATGGAATCTCCTTGAATCCTAAGAAGTCCCTCTTTGGTTTAGAAGAAGGCAAGCTATTGGGCCACATCATTTCTAAAGATGGCATTAGAATTGACCCAGATAGGATACAGGCTATCCTACAAATGCCTCACCCAAGAAATGTCAAAGAGTTGCAAGGATTCTTGGGAAAAATCAATTTCTTGAGAAGGTTTATCCCAAACTTAGCAGAACTAATCAGATTATTAAATAACATGCTAAAGAAAGATTCAAAAGTAAAATGGACTGTTGAAGCCAATCAAGCATTTGAAAGTATAAAATTGGCCCTTACCCAAACCCCAGTGTTGACCAACCCTCAGTTTGACAGAGAATTTATCATTTTCTCTTTTGCCTCCCAACATACTATTGCTGTTGTTCTATTACAAAAAGATGACCAAGGAAATGAGAAGCCAATTGCTTTCTTTAGCAAAGCTCTCAGAGATGCACCTTTAAAATATCAAATCATGGAAAAGCAAGCTTATGCTTTAGTCAAAGCCATTAAAGACTTTAGGATTTATATCCTTTATTCCCATGTTATAGCATATGTGCCAAGTCCTATTGTCAAAGACATTCTCACCCAAGAAAATTTAGAGGGCAGAAGAGGAAAATGGATTGCCAGCATTTTGGAATTTGACATTGAGATAAAACCTACAAAACTAATAAAAGGGAAAGGCTTGGCCAAATTAATGACAGAAACAAATTTTCAAGCCTTAGACATTAACCAGTTGGACAGTGAACCGGAGCTGGCGACTCCAAAGATCAATGTAGCCTTTGAACAATCCCCCTGGTACTCTGATATCTGTTATGTGTTACAAAACCTGTGTGCTCCCCCAGGACTGTCCAGAACTAAGTGTAGATTCTTAAAAATGAAAACCTCAAGATTTTGTGTGATGGATGGCAATCTGCTTTGGAAAAACCATGAAGGTATATTGCTGCACTGTTTAATTGAAAATGAAGCTGACAATATCATAAAAGAATTTCATGCAGGTGACTGTGGTGGGCACTTGTATTGGAAGTCCACTGTGGATAAAATACTAAGGGCTGGATATTACTGGCCCACCATGTTCTCTGATGTCAAGAAATTCATCACATCATGTCATAAATGCCAAGTGTTTGAGGGAAAGAGGCAATTGCTGCCACTTCCTTTAAGGCCTATTGCAACAGAGAGACCTTTTCAACAATGGGGTTTGGATTTCATTGGGGAAATTCATCCCTCATCCTCAGGACAGCACAGATGGATTCTAACAGCAACAGACTATTTCACCAAGTGGATTGAAGCTGCCCCATGTAGACAAGCAAATGATTCAATAATCATTCAGTTCTTGGAGAACAACATACTGGCTAGATTTGGCTGCCCTGATAAAATAATTACAGACAATGCTGCTGCTTTCAGATCTAAAAAGATGGTGAATTTCTGCCATAAATTTCACATCACTCTGGGCCATTCCACTGCATACTATCCTCAAGGAAATGGCCTTGCTGAGTCATCAAATAAAAGTCTGGTAAATATCATAAAAAAAGTACTTGAAGAGAACAAAAAGAATTGGCATAAGAAGCTTGTGAATGCCTTATGGGCAGATAGACTAACAACCAAGAGATCAATTGGGACCAGCCCATATGAGTTGGTTTATGGATTAGAGGCCAAGTTCCCCTCATCACTAGGAGTGCCTGTTATGAAACTTCTTCAAGAAAGCCAAGCTGAACCAAATGATATGCAAAGAAGAATCAATCAAATCATATGTCTGCAGCAAACTAGAGATCAAGTTTTCAGCAGAGTTCAAGTTCTACAAGAAAAACTAAAGAAGGCCTTTGATAGAAGAACTAAGGCAGAAGATTTTAACATTGGTGACAAAGTCCTCAAGTGGGATGCAAGAAGAGAAGACAAAGGAAAACATGGAAAATTTGATTCCTTATGGAGAGGACCATTTGCTGTCCAAGCAGTGCAAGGTAACAACACTTACTTCCTAAAAAGTCTCAATGAAACTGACTTGGATGAAGGTCCTGTGAATGGCAGGATGCTGAAGCACTATTTTGAATACCACCCATAAGTACAGCATGAGCTTCCATTGTACATACCCAAATGTATATATTACTTTCTGTTAAATTGTAAAATGCAGTTTCTCAAGTGTAATTAATTATCAGCAAAAGGTGAAAAGAATCAGAGGCCTACCAAGAAGAGAAGCACACAATTTTGGCATTCCAAAGCAGCAAACTTCAAATTCATAAAAACAGTCAAGGGCCAAGGCATTCTGACCTGCTGTTCTTGGTCTTTCAAATGAAAAACCATCCCCATGTGGAGCCACTGTTAGCTACCTATACCAATAGGTTTCATATTTCATGATTGACTGTGAAAAGGTCCAAATATGCTTTGCTTTGATGATTCAAAGATCACATATTTCCAAGAGAATCCAATCTGTGCTTATAGCCTGGTATGAACTCAAATTTTGATGAATGGTCCAACAGTCTAATCTGGACCATGTCATGTTTTAAATTTTTCAGTTATAGAATAGAGAAAGGAGTCTGTCCAAACTGTTTAATCTTGGCAGACAAGTAGTTTAGGTAGAGAAAAAGGCTCCCAACAGCTTAATCTGGGACCTTGGAAGAAATAAGGGTAGAAGTAGATAGAAAAACAAAAGAAAAGCCAAAGAAAAGAAAAGGCAAGTAAGGGTCTGCAAGTCCAAGTGCACCCTCCAAGAAGAAATAAAAAATGCTAGGCAAGTAGCTGGGTAAGTAGTTGGGGTTGCAGAAAGGTTATCTTTACCATTGCAGGTGTGTTAACTGTGTTTACCAAAGCAAAGTCAATCAATTGAGAAGGTGTTCTTCTTCATCAAGTTGCAGCAGGAAGCATGTCTAACCTCCCTCTTCCCCTTGTTCATTTTATTACTAACACTCCCTCATCAGTCAAGATTCATGGAAGAAGATTATGGTTTCATGGTGGTTCTTGTTCCTCCACAAGCCACATTTCTTGTGTAAAAATCTTTTCATTTTGATCTACTCTTTAAGCTAAGTGTTTCACAAATAAACTTAGTGTTTTCTCCCTTCATTCACCCCCCCCATCCATATTAACTCTAACTTTACTATATAAATCCCCTATATCACCTTTCCCCTACTAATATTAACACCATGGTGTATAAACCCCAAATTTTGTATAAATACCCCTCCCCTTGGCATTATAGCCATATGTTCTCTAAAAAAGGAATCAAAATGACATCTGGTCACTTGGATGAACCTATACCTCATCTCTCCCCCTTGCTTCAAGTCATTCCACTCATTAAACCATCATTTGCAAAGAAAAACCCTATACAAGCCCCTTTCTACCCATAACCCCTTTGAAATCATGAAAAAATCCAAAAAACCCACTTCTGCCGCTTAACCAAAGTTTCGGCGCGTATATTTGATTTTTCGAAATACATTGAAAAACCTTACTAAACACCATACCCCGATGATCCTCCGCCTAAGCGCGCATCCCGAAAATAAATATTAAATAATGCCGCGCCTTTGCCATATCCACTGAGCATGTCATCGACCCGACCGCCGTCCGATCAAACATCATGGATCCAACGGTCCTTATCGATATCGGAAGGGCCCCGACGTCCGACAGATACCTTCCGATATCTGTCAGAAGGGTTACGTCATGCGGTCGCCACGCGTCTCCACCACAGCTCATCGGAGGTACGCCTGACAGATACCTTCCCCGTACCATAAGCGGTGCGATATGAAACCGCTGGCTGTTTCCGGTTTCAGTTATCCCGCCTGTACTACGTCACCACCACGTCATCCCACGTCAGTGCCACCATGCCATCACGTCAACCGTTGCGCCCGACCTTCTGCCGATCTGTCCTGCCACTTCACCATCCCCGTGGACCAATCAGAGCCCGCCACCTCACCTATGACGTCAGCCGGCCCTGACCCCACCTATGACGTCATGCTGACGTCAGTAGAAAATGCGCCAAAAGTCCAAAAAACCAATATAATAGCCAAATGTCGCGTTTTTCTCACTTTTTTACAAAAACGCCCGTTGCTCCTGCATGCGATTTTTACGACCAAAAGTCTACCAACCTGCAGAACCTGACCAGGAGACCGGCGGCGCACCATTTCCACAGTCATCCGCGACCATTGCTTACTCTTTACCAGGTATTCTCCACTGTAAATCCTTCACGTACCTGCTTTGTCTGAAAATTCCCTCAAAAGAACTTATAACGGAAAAACTCTTGAATTCACCGGCAGAAATCCTTGCACTTGGCCCTTTTACAGTTGTGAACTCGAAGAATACTAGCCGAGCCTTGTTTGCCCATACTTTCACTAAAAATCAAGCTCTGTTCGCGCAATCGCGACAGACTCATTTAAACTGAGTTTAACCACTGAGAAAGACAGAGTGAGGCCAGGCATTGGTCTTATTTTAGCTTTAAACAGTATTTCAATTGCTGTTTATTAGAACTACTCTCTGTTCCTTATAAATTCACCTTCCCTGGTAAAGAGACACTCCTCTATACTGTCCTGCTCAATTGAAACCACTTTACACCTAATTCAGAATCCTCTTTGGCAATGGAGACACCTGTAGTACTAAATGTTCAGCCTCTAAATGCCCCTCAAAGGAACTTGGAATGGCAAGCCTTGGCAGATATGGATTATCAGATTGCAGAAGAGATGTTGATGAGGACCAAGTTCCATATCCACCTGCTCAATGAACTTAAGGCCAAGCATGAAACTGGAGCAGATGTATTGGGTATATGGGATTCTTTTCTTCCTATTTTTAAGTTGCCTCAAGTCAATCAATTCCCTGATTTGATCCATCTTTGTGCTGAATACTATGACCCTACCCAGAGGTCTGTGTTGGATCCTTCTGGTTCTGCTCTCTTCTACATCACTCCTGAAGCCATCAGGAACATGCTCTGCTTCAAAACTCAGAAAAAATTGGTCCCCTTGTCACTAGTAGACTTGATAAAACAAGGGAATAGATTGACAGATGCCCAAATCACTAAGTTAAATCAGTTATACATTGACTCTGATTCTGTGCAATATCCTCCTCTGAACCAAGTATACCTTAACCAGTTGGGCAGGGACTTGGTAGATATGATTAGTCCGATTTTGGGCTATAGCTCAATAGAATTGGTAGACCAAACTGTGTGGTGATGATGCTGATGTTCGCTCTGGGCAGACTTCCAGTTTGCTATGATTATGCCACCTACATCTCTGACAAAATGCATGAGCAGCTAATGAATTTATCCAGAGAAAAGATGTTCAGATACACCTCCTACATTTACCATTTGATCTTGTACCATCAATATGAGAGATTTCATTTTCCAATCAAAAGAATGGATGCCCAAGGCAATCCCGATCAGTGGTCTATTGGTCCTCTGTCTTCCACACTACACCTGAGTCTCCATACACTTACTGTGAATTCATAGATCTGTTCATCCATCCAGCTATGGCAATGCTGATGAGCTCACCTCCTCCGAGACTCACTGATGACATGCAGAGAATTCTTCAGCTATCCAAAGCTTACAGCATTGGGGATTGGTACTTCTACCAAAACCACACTGTCATCAGGATATATGGGTGTGATTTGCCTCCATTCAGATTACCTAAGTATGTGCCTATGAGGCTATTTGCCCTAGAGTACTTTAGGCAATTTGGCCGGGTTGATGTGCTTCACTTTTCAGGAAAAGGCAAAAAAGCACAGTTAAAGGTGAAAAGCCAACTTGGCCATTTTATCTATAACGAGAGGGAGCAAGGATGGAAGGAAGCAGATAGAATGCTTGAGTCCCTTGGCCTGCAAACCAGTTTCCTATGGACACCCTATGACCCTAATCATTTTATAACTATGAGGAGGCTCAAATATAAGTTATCTGCCTATGATCACCATAGTATCCCTCACATTGAAAAATATGCAAACCAAGACAAATGGAGGAGAGGGACCTTAGAAGAGCCCATGTCACAAGAAGAGCTAAACCAGAGGGCACTAAGGAATCTAAGGAAGATGGCTGACCTTGAACTTTGTTCACAGGTATTCACACTTCCGAGCACACAAGTGGGAGCAGCTGCATCCTCCTCAACTGCCAAACAGCAAACTACCAAGGCCACTGAAAATATATCCAGCAAAGGCAAAGAAAAGGAAATGGAGACAGAACAATCACTCCATGGCAAGGAGCAGCCACCTCCAGTGACTCAGCAGCAGGTGGATAAAGAAGAGCAGCAGCAGGCAGAACAACAACAGCAACAGGGTACACAGCAAAGAGAAGGACAACAGGAAAAGGAGCAGCCTACACAGCAAGAAGGGGCAGTTGAGGCCCAAAACCTCACTGACCAACAACCTCAAAACATAGTGCCTCCTAGGCAAGAAGCTGCCAATGAAACATCAGTCCTCCAAACTCCACAAAGGGAGGATGTTAGTAGAAAAAGGGATAGAGAAACTCCCTTAACCACATCAGCAAGCCAGGGGGAGAAAAGACAGAGGATAAATCCATTCTCTGAGGAAGAGATGCCTACAGGGCAATCTTTGGGTATGGGCATGCCTAGTATGGAGGCATCTGCAAGTTCCTTCCAGCAGGAACAAGAGAGAACAATGGGAGGAGAAGTCAGCTCCTCCGGCCAGCAGAAAGAAGGTGGACTCAGTATCAAACAACAGTTCATCGACATTAAGAGGAGAAATGAGCCCATCAAGAGACAGCTGTACAATCATCTGTTAAACATGGCTCCCACCAATCAGCAAAGACTCATGTCTGCCTTTGATGTAAATGAAGGCAAAATGATCATGAGTCATTTTATGCCAACAGCAGTGCAGCCCCAATCTTCCTCTGACTACTTAAGGACTAACCTGGAAGTCCTTGCCAAGGATATCCACCCATTGGACAAGATAGAACTGCATAAGCAAACGGGTGAGATGGTCTATGCTTCCCTAGCAGACCAAACATTGGATAACTACAGGCTACATAACAGCCTTAACAATACAGCCTCTCAGCTAGAGTTGGAGAGAGCATCATCCCAGGCAAAGGACAACATGATCAGGGCCCTAGAAGACATAATCATAGAGATTGGGCATAATCCCAAAGACATCAAGGGCATACAGGAGATATTGAAACTGAGGGATGCAGATATGGCAGCTCTAAAGAGAAAAATCAAGCTCCCAGCCACTATTCACCCTCAGACAGATGAAGTGGCCCAACAAAGAACTGAAAAAGATGCCATTGATCTGTTGATATCTCTATATAAGCAGCTCCTCCAGACACAAGAGCAGCTGGGAGAATCAGAGGCTGCAAAGGCAGCATTACAGGCATCTCTGAAACAGAGAGAAGAAGGGCATACTTCCCAGCCTCCTCCTCAAATCATAAATCTTGAGGAAGCTGCCACAACTATTGTTCCTCCTCCTCAACAGACTGATCAAGCAGCACCTCCACCAACAGAGCAGGCCCCTAGCTTGGACATGCAAAAGCTAAAGAATGAAATTCAAATCCTGGAAGCTCAAATGTCTGAGTTAAATGAGACCAGGGATAAATTGGCCAAGGTAAATGATAGGTATGATAAATCCAAACAAGCTGTGGCAGAGAAGGACAGGGAGGTGAAAGCCCTAAAAACAGGATAAAAGAGCTAGAAAATGAGCTCAAATTAGACAAAGTCATAGCTGGGCTTAAGGCAATGCTATGGGCCAACATTGGCCAGTCTATTACTGACCAATGGCAGTATATAGAGACAATCCATGAGCAGGTAGAGCTCATCCCAAAAGCACAAGCTGAAATTCACAAGTCAAGGGCTGCTCTAGGCAACATGCCTGAAATTGCCACCAGAATGATCAATGTGCTAAATAATAGAACAAGTACTCAGCTGGCAAACATGGGAATTCCCAATAGGACTGAGGCCATTCAGTTAATCAAAAGGGTTCTCACATTAAGAAATTTGGTGCAGACACTGGAGAGAAGAACCCAAGACATGCAGACCGAGGTAAAAAGATTCATGGATAAATTCCTGGTGCTGCAAAACAGAGGACTCCCTAGCTTACTGAACAGCGCAGGGAGACTGCTCATTCATGAGCAGTATGCCAAAAGAGTGAATGCATTTGCCACGAAAGAAATCAATGAGAAGCCCAACAGCTCAGAAGAAACAGGGCCAGCTACAGGACATACTATCTACAACAAGGTAGAAAATCTGTTTTTTATAATGAATGAGATCAATCACCTGTTTGATGTGGCACCCAATTTTTACAAGTATACAGAGGCAGAGGAGACTATGGATGCAATTCTCAGGCATCAACTCCCTACACAGGACTGGTGGACAAATACAATATAGAAAATTTTGTAAACAATGGGCCATTCACCAAATTTTGTTCTTAAAAAATATGAATTGTTATGCAAAGCACAGTTTAACAAAATCAGCATGCATTATGGATTAAAGCTGAGCCAACTCAGGAGATGTATCGGCCAAAAAAGCAAAAATAAAAAACCACGGGTGGCAGGGCCGAGAAAATACAGCGCAACAAAAAATAAAGACACATTATTCAGCGTTAAAGCAAAGCGGTTCAACCGACTCAATGACCTCCAAAGGTCAAATTATCCTCTGACAGACTTAAAGAGCATTTATGCTGCATTCAAAGTTGTAATAACTTCTTTTCTACTTTCTGTACGAATTTATGAAGATATTTTCTCTCTCAGATGACTCAATGCCTGAGATATTTTGTATAAGCATTCCTATAAAGTCCCCTTCGCATGAGCTTGCAAGGGTTGTTGTTGATTTCTCCTGAAGAAGTTCTTATGCTGTAATCCTTTCAGAAGTTAATAAAGAAAGTGATGGAATTTCTCGGATTTCTGAAGTGTTGAATGCGTTCTGGTGTCTGTTGAAAACTGCTGGATTCCTGTGTATTTCACCATACAATAAGTCTCTATAACTCTCTCTGTTATGTATTTTGTTTGTTAAAATCCATAAGTTATCTAATTTTAAATATTTAGCAACAAGGAAAAAGAAACTTTCAGGATTTATTCAATGAATACCCTGAGTTCAATCTGTGTTGTTAATGAATGTTTTCTTCAGATGCAATCTTGATAAGTGTAATTCTTAATTGCTGCACTTTCAGAATACATCTTTCACAGTGGCCTTTGTCATAGGAATTCAAGTTTGCTCCTGTGCAGCGTGTTTCACTTTCACCTCACCAGCTTAATAGAAAATACTTAATTGCTTTCTGTTGGTTGACATACATCACCATTTAAGCTAAATTTGTTTGTCTGAAATACAAAATTGGCCCTGCAGTTTGAGCACCACCAATCCTTCATTTCTAAGCATTTCACAACTCCAGACTCCATTGCCAAATGATATTGTACTCTCTAAACACTACATCTTAAGACCTGAAAGAAATCCTTCAACCAAAACACAAACCAAAACCTGAGCATAATAGCTAGCCTAAAACACCATCATAACAGAGACAAATCATAAAGAGAGAGCCCTCTCTGATTACAGTTTGGCTAGAAACTGTGATCCAAAGATTGGTTAGTGGTTACCCCGGCCGTATTCCCTTGGGAGTCATAGGGAACAACCTGGGTGTTAACATAAAGCGAGGGGTTTCCTTCTAGGGAAAAAAACCCTAAATTAAACATAACTTCTACCATCAAATCTCCGCCTAATGAACAACCTAGATTGACTATGAAATTACAACATTTTACAAGGAAATTTTACATCTATTCTTAGCTTCGGGGGCGCTGCTCTTGATCCCCTCACTAAGGGGGGGGGGGGGGGGGGCTCCCAAAGGTCGCAACCCCCCTGACCCCCCTACAACGAATATTTTAACTGGGGTCCAAGGCGGCGATACCTTTGAATGCAGAAGATAATCAAGCTCCACACCTAACAATCTCCCACTTGGATACTGATTATAGCAACTCCACCGCTGCATCATTTGCTGGACAATGACTCCACTTTGGACCTACCTTTTTCTCATCTTCTTCATCATACTTGAAGACTAATTGAAACTGAGCAGATTCTCAATTTCTCCATGGTTACAACTTTTGTTAACATATCTGCAGGAATCTGGCTAGTGTGTATCTTTTCCAGCTTCAACTCTCCATCTTCCAACACTGACTGTATGAAATGGTACTTGAGTTGTATATGTTTAGTCTTGGAATGAAATGCAGAATTCTTTGCAAGATGTATGGCACTCTAGCTATCACTGTATAACTTACCCAACTCCTGCTTCTTACCCAATTCATCCAGAAACCTTTGTAACCAAATAATTTCTTTACTAGCCTCTATAGCAGCAACATACTCTGCTTTTGTTGTTGAGAGTGCAACAACACTTTGCAGTTTTGAGACCCAACTGACAGTTTTTCCACCTATAGTAAACACATACCCTGTTGTGCTCCTCCTGTTATCTCTATCACCCGCCATATCTACGTCAACATATCCCTGTAGAGCAATGTTTGAACCACCAAGGCATAATGCTTGATTAGTGGTACCTCTCAAATACCTGAGAATCCACTTCACCGCCATCCAATGTTATTTTCTTGGATTGTTCATGTACCTGCTTGCAACTCCCACTGCATGTGAAATATCAGGCCTTGTGCAGACCATTGCATACATTAAGCTTCCAACTGCTGATGCATATGGAACTTTAGACATATGTTCCATTTCTTCCTGAGTCTTGGGACACTCCTCCTTAATTTGAAATGGCTAGCCAAAGGTATACTAACTGGTTTTTCATTCTGCATATTAAAACTTTTCAACACCTTTTATATGTACTCACTTTGAGACAATGTTAATTTGCGTTTCTTCCTGTCTCTACTTATTCTCATACCAAGGATTTGTTTTGCAGTACCCAAATCATTCATTGCAAATGAGTTTTCCAATTTTCTTTTGAGCACATTTATTTCCTGCATGTTAGAGCCTACAACAAGCATGTCATCTACATACAATAACAGTATAATATAGCTTCCATAATTTTTCCTTTTGAGATAAACACAATGATCAGAGTGACATCTAGTATAACCTTGTTCAGACATAAACTTGTGAAATTTTAGATACCACTACCTTGGAGCCTATTTTAAGCCATACAAGCTCTTCTTCAACCTGCACACTAGTTTCTCCTTCCTTTTTACCTCATATCCTTGTGGCTGCTGCATATATATCTCTTCCTCCAAATCCCCATGGAGAAATGCTGTCTTTACATCTAACTGCTCAAGATGCAAATCTTCAGTTGCTACTAGACTTAAAATAGTTCTGATTGAAGTCATTTTAACAATGGGATAAAATATCTCATCAAAGTCTATACCCTTTTTTCTGTGCAAACCCTTTCACCACAAGTCTAGCTTTATACCTTTTTCTACCTCCATCTTCTTCCTTCAACTTGTAAACCCATTTATTCTGCAATGTTGTTTTACTTGCAGGCAACCTGACTAAGTCCCAAGTCTGGTTATGTGCTAAGGAGTCCATCTCTTCTTTCATGGCTTGCTCCCACTTCTTCCTGGTTTCTACTTGCACTACTTCTTCATAACATTCTGGTTCACCAGAATCAGTCAACAATACATAATATAATGAAGGAGAGTATCGTTTAGGGTGTGTACTTATCCTGGTAGACATTCTAACACCACTTTCAGGTGTTTGAGGCGCTTGTTGCTCTTGTGATTGTTGTTATGGTTGTTGATCATTATGATTTTCGGCACCATCACTTTTTCTGTGATCTAGTAAAGCACTGTGTATTCTTTGTTTTCTTTTTCCTGTTTCTTTTCTTGCAGCTGATCCTTATACAAAACCTTTTCATTGAGTATGACATCTTTTCTCCTAATGATTTTGTGTTTTTCATAATCATAAAAGTGATAACCAAAATCATTAACACCATATCCAATAAAGCTACATTTCTTTGATTTTGCCTCAAGCTTTGTTCTATTTTCTTTATTAATGCAGACAAAGGCTTCACAACCAAAAGTATTCAAAAAAGAGTAGTTTACCTTTTTACCTATCCATGCCTCCTTTGGAATACCACCATCCAAGGAACTTGAAGGCCCTCTGTTTATTAGATAAACAATAGTATCCACAACATCTGCCCAAAATTGTAAAGGCAATCTTGCATGCAATCTCATGCACCTTGCACGCTCCATGATTGTCCTGTTCATCCTTTCTGACACACCATTTTCTTATGGTGTTCCTGGAACTGTCTTCTCTCTATGAATTCCATTATTTGAACAATACCTATCAAAATATTTGCTGAAATATTCACCTCCATTGTCTGATCTGAGACACTTCAACCTTTTTCTTGTCTCATTTTGAACCAAAATATTTCCATTTCATGAAAGTATCAAATACAACAGATTTATTTTGAATACAATAAATCCAGGTTTTTATAGTTGCATCATCAATAAAAGTAACATAACAACAAGATCCACCAAGAGATGACACCTGAGCAGGTCCCTATACATTTGTATGCACAAGCTCTAATTTTTCTCTCTTCTTTTATTTCCCAACTCTGAGGAATTTTACTCTCTTCTGTTTTCCATAAACACAATTCTCACAGAATTTTAAATCAACATGCTTCAAACCTAGCAACAAATTTCTTGAGTGAAGAATCTGCATCCCCTTCTCACTCATGTGCCTCAGCCTATGATGCCACAATTTTGTATCTTCTCATATAGAGGTTAAAGCATTAACAGAATTAGAAATACCATTGAATAAATACAATGTACCAACCTTTCCTCCTTTCGCTATTATCAGGGATCCTTTAGTGACCTTCCAGGTTTTATATGTGAAAGTAGTTATGCAACCTTCACCTCCCAATTACCCTATTGAAATCAGATTTTTCTTCAAATCTGGAACATGCCTTACCTCCTTCAACAACCACTGATTTCCATTTTGTTGTTTTATGAAAACTGTACCCATTCCAATGATTTTACAAGGTTTATCATCACCCAATCAAACCTGTACAAAATCTCCTTGAACATAATCATAAGAATGTTTCCTATTAGGTGTGGCATGGAATGAGGCCCCTGAATCTACCACCCAGGCATCAATAATATTTTCTAATGAAAGAATCAAAGCATCTTGCAACACATCACCTGCTACATTCGCTTCATGATTATTTTCTTGTTGCGTGTCTCCTTCTTTTCCCTTTCGAGACTTGCAATCTTTCTTTAGGTGTCATTTCTTCCCACATTTCCAGCACACTATCCCCAATCTGGACTTGTATCTGCCTTTTCTTGCCTTACTGCGATATCCAGGGCTCTTTCCTCTTTCCATTTTTCTTCCCCTAGTCTCCGCAGTCAAAGCATTACCTGATGTCTCATTGGAGCTTTTCCATCGCATTTCCTCACTAAGGATTGCACCGACAACATCATCAAACTTTAAAGTACTAGATCCAAAGACAGAGTTACTAATGGCCATAACTAAACCATTCCAACTTTCTAGCAATGAGCACAGAAATAACAGAGCCCTAACTTCATCATCAAAAGTTACCCCTATAGAACTTAACTGACTGGCAATTGTATTAAACTCATTTAAATGATCAACAACAAATCCACCTTCTAACATCTTCATATTAAATAAAAAATTCATAAGAAATACCTTATTTGAGGCCGAGGGTTTTTCATATAGTTTGGCCAATGTCGACATTAAACCCTCTGTTGTCATTTCCTTTGAAGTATTAAACGCTACCGACATTGCTAGGCACAACCATATTGTTCCAAGTGCCTTTCTGTCGAGAATATCCCATTTTGTGTGTAATACTCGTCGGCTTCTTTGTCTTTCCGCTCAATGGTTGGTACAAATATCTCTGGTACAAATAATCTTCCATCTGCATCTTCCACAACTGGTAGTTTTGGCCATTAAATGTTTTGACCCTAAACCTACCATCTTCTACCATTGCTCCCACTCGAACCAGGAACCCTTCTCTCCTGCGAGTTTATCAGCCAAATAGACCTTCGGCTCTGATACTAGCTATTAGAAAATTATATATTACAGAGCAATAGAACACATAAAATATTGTAGAAATATAAACAAAGAAAATGTATAAAACAAGAGAGACACAGACATACGTGGTTCACCTAGTTTGGGCTATGTCCACGGAGAAAAAGCTAGTCCTTCTTTTTATATTATCCAACAAACTGAAGATATACAGGCTATAGTAGATCCACTGTAACTCCCTCTTAGCTCTCAGTTTCCTCTCTCTTCCTCACTCAGAATACAAATATATATAGACACAATACAATTCCCTCATATATAGCAATGGGTTGCCTTTTAGGGCAAAAAACCCTAAATTAAACATAACTTCTACTATTAGATCTCTGCCTAATGAACGACCCAGATTGACTATGAAATTACAACATTTTACAAGGCAATTTTACATCTATTCTTAGCTTCGGGGCGCTGCCCCTAATCCCCCTGCTGGGGGGGCTCCCAAAGGTCGCATCCCCCCCTTGGACCCCCCTGCAGCGAATAGCTGGGGTCCAATGCGGCGATATATTTGAATATAGAAGATAATTAGGCTCCACACGCAACATCTTTGACTTCCTAGAAGCACTTAAATATGTGATTAACCTACTTCAATGAGAAAAAACTCATTGATAAATGTAAAAAAAATAATATTTATTTTCTTGAATTAATACAATTATCAAAAGTACATTTATGAAGACCTAACTTAGTTACATTTATTCAACAAAAGGAAGAACCGAACAATCATGGAAGCCACCCATGCTATGCTCCATGATCAAGGTCTACCGAAGTTCTTATGGGGAGAAGCTGTGAACATTGCCTTGAATGTCCAAAATAGGAGCTTGCATCAAGAAATGGATTTCAAGACACCCGAAGAAGTTTTCGTTGCTAAGAAACTTGATGTTTCTCATTTTATAATATTTGGTTGTCCCATGTATTTTCATGTGCCTAAAGAGAAAAGAAACAAGTTAGAAGCATCTGGGAAGAAAGGTATATTTATGGGCTATAGTGAAAATTCAAAGGCATATAGAATCTATTTGCCTGGAAAAAGGGATGTGGAAGTTAGCAATGATGTCACCTTTGATGAAGATTCTTCCCTTGGGAAGGCTCGAGATCTCCCCATTCCAAGGAAGGACAATAACAATTGTGCTGTAGAAAAACAGGATGAACCTTCGATATATGAGCCTTTGCCTGATGTTGAAGGTCTGATGGATCCCATCGATCCACCTCTTGGTGATACCTCTACCTTTAGGAAACATCCACTATGGATCAAATATAATCTCGAAGATGTTGAGACATATTTCTCCAAGAGGGACTTTCCATGAAAGTAAGAAGTCGAACAAGTATCAAGGTTATTAGGTTGCTATGAGTACTATTGTTCAAGCTGAACAATGCACATTTAAGGAAGCCATAAAATGCTAAGTTCGGAAAGATGCGATGAATGAGGATTATGAGTCAATAATGAAGAATGATGTCTAGGATGTGGTTCCTAGACCCAAGGACAAGTCTGTGGTCACTTCTAAATGCCTTTACAAAATCAAACATGGAGTTGATGAGAGTGCTAAAAAATACAAGGCCAGGTTCGTTGCTCGAGGCTTCTCTCAAAAGGAAGGAGTGGACTATGACGAGATATTTTCACTAGTTTCCTGATATACCACAATCCGATATATTATTGCTCTCGTTGCCTCTCAAGGATGGAGCCTACACCAAATGGACGTTGAGACTACTTTCTTGCATGTCTCACTTAAGGATTAAGTCTACATAGAACAACCTGAGGGGTTCGAAGTACAAGATCAAAGGACAAACATTTGTAGGTTGAAGAAAGCCTCTATCGGCTGAAGCAAGCCCCCAGGTCTTGGTATGGGAGGATTGGTAGCTATCTTATGAAGCTGGGATTTACACGGAGCGAAGTTGATCCTAAGCTATATTTCAAGGTTGAAAAGGACATGCCTCTCATTCTGGTCCTTTATGTAGATGATCTCTTTCTAATTGGTGTAGACCCTCTCATTTATCAATGTAAGAGGGAGTTGGCTTCCGAGTTCAAGATGAAAGACCTAGGTTTGATGCATTACTTCGTAGGCTTGGAGGTCTGGTGAAAACCAAGTAAGATTTTCATTTCTCAAGGAAAATATATTGTGAAGCTACTCAAGAAATATGGGATGGTGGATTGCAAGTTTGTGTCTACTTTGATGGAACTCAACTTCAAGAAGCTATGTG
Source organism: Pinus tabuliformis (assembly GCA_031772625.1). Taxonomy (NCBI): domain Eukaryota; kingdom Viridiplantae; phylum Streptophyta; class Pinopsida; order Pinales; family Pinaceae; genus Pinus; species Pinus tabuliformis. The sequence continues at coordinate 743,910,613 of CM062816.1, read as the reverse complement.
GAAGTGTTGCTGGGGCCCGAACTAGCAAACCCTTTTGATTTTCGATAACTTGTGGGGGCCCTGATATTCTTGGTAAAACTGTCGTTTGGAGATATGTTTCACCATGAATACATTGAGTCAATTTATGGTCGAGCCTCATCACATACATTGGATTGCTACTAAGAATCTCTTGAGATATCCCCATGGAAAAATCAACTATGGTCTGAGATACATTGCCGAGAATTTGAGGCTACATGGATATACTGATGTTGACTGGGCTTGAAATGTGGTGGATTGTAAAAGCATGTCTGGATTTTGCTTCTCATTAGGGTATGATTCAATTTCTTGGATGAGTAGGGAGCAGAAATCAGTCGTTTTAAGCACTGCCAAGGCCGAATACATTGCCGCTAGTATGACTTGTTGTGACGTTGTTTGGTTGAGAAAACTCTTTAGTGATCTATTTTAGCACGTGTTGGATACCACCATAATCTTCCGTGACAACCAAAGTTGGATTTGTCTTTCAGAGAATCTCGTGTTCCACGACTGCTCCAAGCACATTGATATCATGTACCACTTTATTTGGGATATGGTACAATGAGGAGAAATAAGGCTCCAACACATTAGGACTGATGAGAAGGTCCCAAAAATCCTCACAAATCCCTTAGTGAAGGTCAAATTCTTAGCCTTTCGAGAAAGACTTGGAGTCATGGAAACACCCTCCTATGAGGGTCCCACTTGAGTTGGACACTGAGCTCTAGGAGCTCCTGGGGGCTTGGGTTACTTCTTGGAGCTATGAGAAACCATAGGGTAAGTGGTTCACCTTCCCCTATCGGTGCGCTATGTATAGGGTTAGTGGTTCACCTTCCCCTATGATACCCCATGATGGTTGACATGTGTGTAGGGTGAGTGGTTCACATTCCCCTATGTATGATGACACATGTGTGTAGGGTGAGTGGTTCACCTTCCCTTACGGTTGACATATGCATAGCATGAGTGTTTCCCCTTCTCCTATGGCATATGAGCATGATGAGTGGTTCACCTTCTCCTGCTGATGTCTAACATACATCCTACCCATGTAGTCTGAGACTCATGGGAAGTACCTCTCAACTGGCCAATCAATTGGGAAACGTAGATAGGGACCATAACACAAATGATGGATGCATTGTGTACTGTCATACTCCCTATGTCTAGGATGCATGGTGTTCAACAACTTGATCTTGAATCATGATTGACATTTGTCATTGGAGAGTGGTAAGGTCTTGTGACTCACTATCGATATGAGATGAGACACATAGATGGTACTAAAGATAGTATGGCATGATGATCGATGATTGGTAGGTGGAATTATCCCTAGTTGAGAGGGAGTGTTAAAATTGGAAACTAGGGAAAAATTCCACCTTGGGGCAACTCATTTGATGGAGATGATGATTGCATTAAATTCCTGTTTTTGAGAGGACCAAAATTGATATAAAGATCATACAATTTGGACAAGAAGAAGTGAAATTTTGAATTTATGCCTACACGTGCAAATTGTTCAGGTTGGCCACATCAACATGTAGGTTCATGAAGCCTAATGGACGTGACCCTTCACCCATAACGAATTGTATAAATACAAGCGACGCCTCACCCCATTTGGCATCTTCTTCACTCACACATTATTTCTTCTTCTCTCATTGGTTCATACAACATTGGAAATTCTCTCTCTCCCATGTGTGGCACAAGGAGGACGAGATTACAGGACATAATTGTAGGGTCAAAAATCTTGAATTTTTTGCAGTTTAACCAACGTTGATTTTGACTTTCTGGGCATCATTTGGCTTCGAATTTCTGGGTATATTTATGTCTCAGCAGGTTGCATCTTTTGGCCCAGGAACTGAGGAAATTTGAGCACTTTGACCGTAGACCAAATTACAGGTCGACCAAAGATTTCAAGACAACAATTTGAACAAGTTTGAAGTAGATTCTATGACCTTTTTGGGCAAACTTTGACATCCTGATCAGGCCAAAATAGACTAGGGATGACCGAGATATTTTGAGGAAATTCTATTGCTGCTTTGACTAACATTGACTTTCTAGTTAGGGTTGATTTGACTGCAGATTTTGACAAGGTTATTTTGACTTTGAATTTGGAAAGCCAATTTGACTTTTGTACTCTCTCTCTGCTCAACATTTTGATATAATAATAAGAAGAATTGATCAAATGGTTTTCCCCACATTGGAGTTTTTCCTTGGCATTTGCCAAATTTGTTGTTCTTTTGCCTTGGCTTGTCTTTTGCATTTTGTTTCATGTTCTATCTACTTTTACAGTCAATGTGATTGCCACTGGAAATTGTCATTGGGTTGTTAAAGGAACATTGATGTAATTGTAATAAGAATAGAACATGCCATTGTTAACTAAAATCAACATGGGTGAAGAGCTAACTTAATGTTCTTGATTAGTCCTGCTCTCTGTAGATCAGAAACATATCATTATGCTCATATATTGTAATCATCATGTCTTAATAGAAGCAATCTCTTGTTCATAGAAGACGTCAAATCAAATATTATATTAGAACAAATATATATCACAAAAATGATACCATATTCATCCTTCCTTTAATGGAGGAAGCAACCACAAGCCTAAGCTTGTATCGTACAACAAAACCGATTGAAGATATCTTGGGTTCTTCCAATTGGATCCCACTCATTATTGTCATAATGTATTCCAGTCATATCCAAAACCTACTCAAAAAAATCTCCAAAGAGCTTCTTCAACTTGACTCATAGCTAGCCATGCCATTCATCATCATACTCAACCTCGGGTGTGCTTAAAGCTATGGAATTCTCATCCCAAAATATCGTGGCTGATCTCATACTAAGGCAACACCCAGATGTGCTCATCTCATCAATAAAAACTTCAATACATCCATGTGACCACATATCATAGGAAGAATATCTCAGACCAAAAATCGATCATCCCATGCAAATATCTCGAAATGTTCTCTATGACAACTCAAAGTGTATGAAGAGGCTCAATCATGAATTCAATCAAGTTGATCTATGCAAGACATATATATACAAATGGATGTTCACACGGAACATCAATGCTTCAATCGACTATCGGTTTCCAAGTTAGGTTCAAAAATATCTCTTCATAACTTCTTGAAATTCAATCCAAGTGTCCAAGGATTTGCATTTCCACTTTCCAAAAATTCTTCAATAGCTTCATGTTATAGATTTTCTTCCCTAAACTATGAAAGTGAATCATCATGCCATGATTCATTATTTTGAGCTTTAGAAGCCAATTCTGTTTTACTTTGAACATCATAGGCTCATTACCTATCAAGAATGGACCATCAACATATAAAACCATAATAAAAGTCATACCTTGGACCAATTTTGAAGTAGAGTTTTGTATGGGCACATCTTCTTGGCTTCACCAGATGACTGTCAATGCAAACATATCAGGCTTGAGGAGCTTGCTTCGTACAATACTTTATGCAAACATAACACTTTATAAAACAAATATACTCAACCTTACATGAATAAATATTGTGAAATCAAATCAAATAAGTAAGCTTATCAAACTTTAGATGCCAAATCAAAACTAATAAAATGGTTTTTGCCAATATCTCGGTGACAAAATTTTCATACCAAATGTCAGTTGGAGCTCACATCCAAATACAAATTACAACAACCTTTTATTTACCAAGCACTAAAATTTATCAAGCCATCATTGTGATCATAGTGTTAGTGTCGGTCTTGAAAGCCCTCCATCAGTGATCAAAGCTCTTTGCATTTGCATTAGTAGGTGTCCCATCGGTGTCAAAATTTGCATCCCGTTAGGCATGCCATAACCCTGATGGAGGAGCTGGTCTATTCATATCCCTTTTGGCTTTGCTGGATCAGGTCATATCAGGTCATTGAGTTTGTCAAAATGCTCTTGTTTGGTCTTAATGTCAAAATTCTAGGTCTATGGTTTTGGTCAGTTGTCTTAGCAAGGTTAGCAAGGTCATGTTTATGAGAGTCCTTGACTGACCAGCAAGCCAGAGGGAGGATGGTAAACATGTTCCTTTGAAATTTTCATCATGTATAGCTCTTTTATAACCTTGGATTTAAAAACTCTGTTTTTAAAGCCAAGGTCATGATAATTTTTGTAAAAAGATTAAGTGTCCAAGAAATCTTCAGAAAGGCAGCAACAACCCTGGTCCCCTTGCCACAGTTCTTCAGATGATCTCCCTGCAAAAAGAATCAGGTGAAAGCACTCAAAAAGTCAACTTCAGGATAAAGGAAATCAAGAAAATCAGTGTTTTTAAAAAGTGACAAAATAGACTTTATAAAGTGGGTTTTGGATGAAATTTTTTCAAAAGTGAGATTATAAAAGGTAATTCTCCCTCCTTTAACTTTCATTGTGCATTTCGAGCTTCTAAGAGTGATTGTGAGAGAGTGCAAGTCGAAGAAGGCGAAGATACAGTGTTTCAGGCAGTTTCCAGGTGCGCGACCCGTCCAGGCTCGTGCGCGACCTCTTGGGTGGTGCGCGACCCCTCCAGCAGCTTCCGGCAGTGCAAAATCACAACGGGCGCGACCCGTCGAGCTGTGCGAGACCCCTCCAGGGATGTGCGCTACCCGTTTAGCTGTTTGCCACCAAACTGCAAACAAATTCCCTCATTCCTCTTCAAACTTGCTAAATCGGTCGAGGTAGGCACTCAATTCATGAATGATGATATGGATGGTGAAAATAATGATGTGTGTCATGGTTTTATCATTTAAATTTGCAAGTGAATGGATCAATATAGCTGTTGCTAATGTTGGTGAAATGCTAGGGTTTATGACTGTTTCAAGTGTTTATTGTCCCATTGATCCCTTCCTTTTTTCCCCTCTTTCATAATAATCATGCTTGCATCTCTGTCCTATTTCATTTGCACATAAAATGTTGCTCTACCCCCATCCCTAAGTTATAAACCCTACCCCTCTCACAAGCACTCAAACCCTAATTTCTTCTACCATACACATGCAAAACTAAACAAAAAGAAAGATTCATTGTAAAGACATAAGAGAGTCATGTAAATTTAATGTGCTGTGTATTTAAAAGCATGTACAAACCCCTATATATCCTTGACATCCCCTTGTACATGAAATACTTTCCCTTGATGTGAAAATGATGAGTATGTACTCCTTAATGTGCATGTAACCCTTAAAGAATAAAAGAGCAGAATCTGCCTCATAACACACATGAAATCCTCAGTGAATTTGGTGTATGGTGTCCTTATGCCCCTATTGATATCTGTATCCCCTCACATGTTCATTATTATACATGTTTTTTCCCATATGAGATGTTCTTTGCAAATGATTTCCCATGTTTTATGCACATGATTTCCCGATGTTAAACTGTTCCTATATGCATGATAATGTGTAAAGTTTCCCTTGAGAATTCCCTGTTATTATCATATATTTCCATTCCTTGTTCAGAAATTCCCTCCCCTAACATTCCCCTCATGTTTCTCCCCTTGAAACAGCATAGAGTTCAGTATTTTTGCAGGCAGAGGCAGTAGTTCAATTTGTCCTTCAGTTTGCCCACCTTGCTCCAAAACCATGTCAGATACCGGGACTTATGAGCAAGGTGATGACCATTCATCATCAGCAGAGAGTGAGGAACAGAGGAGGCCTTGGAGAGGGGGTAAGGGAGGTCATCATAAGAGGGAGGAGCCTATTTCTTTGGCAGCATTGCAGGCTTGTCCATTGGCACTGAATTGTTTCCGGTACATGTCATGCTATCAGTTTTGTGAGAGGCTTTCACAGATTCAGCACCATAGAGAGTTAGCCCGCTTGTTTGTCCTACACCTCCATGATGGACATGTCACTCTTGCAGGGGTGAATTTCATATTGACACCCGAGGTGATCTCAGAGGCTACAGGTATACCGAATGTGGGTGAGGTGTGGTCGAAGCGCAGACTTCTTGATTTTGTTCACTTTGAGCCCTATGTCCGGTCATCATATGTGGAACAGTTGGTGGGTATCTTCCCATTCAGATTTCTTCGGAGTGAGTATGCCCCTCTCATGAGACTTATCATGCAGTATTTCACCTGTGAGGGCAGATTTTCACGGGTGTATTCATATCACGTTCGCCTATTGATGCATTTCACCCGGGTGAGGATGATGAACCTCCCGACCTTCCTATTTTAGAACATTCAGAGGATGGTACCCATGTTGCAGAGGAAGACCCCGACCCAGCAGTACAGGAGCCTTTGTCACTATGGTTTGATCCAGCTTATAGTTTCTCATCAGTTGACTCAACAGGGCATCTCATGGGAGGAGTTCATCTCCCGTGAGTTTTTCACAGTGCCACCTCAGCCACATTAGGAGGTTATTCATGAGGAGGGAGGACCATCTCAGCAGCCTGATGCTCCCATCACTCGACATGTCAGCTCCACTCCCATGGTCACTTACCAAAAAGGCCCAAGGGCCTTATTTGCAGCAGCTAGGCGAGTACTATCTCCACAGCAGGTGGAAGGGGTCTCGCCTTCATCTTCAGAGCAGCGAGTGCTTTCTCCACATCAGGTGGAAGGGGCCTTGTTATCTTCATCAACACAGATACAGCAGAGGGGCAAAGAGCCCCTGGTTCATGAGGATCCAGTGATCGATCTTGAGGTCAGTTCCCCTAGCCAGGAGGCAAAGGAGATCATTCAGCAGCTCAGGGCCGAGAATGAGACTTTGCAGCAGATACTTGAGGGTGCTCAGTGGACCATCACATATTTAGAGCAACGGAACACCCAGCTGGAGGAGGGAAAGGCACTTGATGAGCTATGGAGGATTCGTAGTGACCGAGTCCTTAACCGTAGGAGACTCGGTGATCCATTGCCTGCTGATCGAGAGTCCAGGCTTATTCAGGTGAATGCCCATTTGGAGAGGCTGTTGGCAAAGGCCAACCAAGACAAGAGGCTGCTGAGGAACATAAAAAACCACTATTGGGCTAGGATGCATGTTTATAAAGCAAAGTTGAAAATAGTCCAAAGAAGGTTGACCGAGGCTCTTGGGAGGAAGAAGAAGGCCAACCCACTCTGCATCTTGGCTGAGGCTTCTCTCACCCATCATGACACTCATTAGCCTCATCACAGCACCAAGCACAATTTTTTTTGGAAGTTTTGGCTCATTTTTGGCATTTTTGGGAAATTTACAGGTTTTGGCTTCTCAAGGGGTCTCACCCCTGGTGAGACCCTTTGTCCTTGTAGCTCCGTTTTGCAAAAACTCAGCATTGATGGATTTTTCATGCAAAGTTACACATGCCTATGGATTAGCTTGAGTTTTCATGGTGTTTTGGGTCTCCAAAAGGTCAAAATACAGCCAAATTTTGACTTTCTGCCCCTTTTTTGAGCTGCAGAAGTAGTCTTGGGAGGATTGACTTTTGATTAGGCAAATGACCTCCAAATCCAAAAATTCCGGTTGGGTTGGAAAGTAGACTCCGAAACCTTTCCAACTTGCTATCCTGTACCTCATTCTGACACCGGAAAGGCCTCCAAACAGGGCTTCAAAGTGCGCGACCCCTTCAGCTGGATGTGCGCGACCCCTTGGGAAATTTTTGCCAGATTTGACCAGTTCAGCCCAGAATTTACAGTTCAGCTCCAGTTTGACTTGCTGAGGTCGATGGTGGTCCTTTTGATTGTACTTGTGGCACTTTTTAGATACTTTTACTATTGTTTTACTCTTCTAGAAGTTTTCCTCATGTAAAAGAGTAAAATTGACTGTATGAACTGGTTTCCAAGTTTTTAGAGGCAAGTGGTTTTGACTGCCTATTTTGTAGTGCTTAGTTTAGGAGTTGTTCAAACAGCTCCTAGGATGGTGAGCTCGACCCCTAGAGGTGGGGAAGAGGTTAGATCATCTATATTATGTACTTTCATGCTCATTTTCATGGTTGGACTCTTGAGGGAGGAACTATCATTGTATATTTTGCTTGTATCTCTGCAATTTTTGGCTAAGGAAGACCAGGGTTTTGCAGTCATCTTTGGGATTCTTGTGGACTCATGTGTTGATGGTGTGTTTCTTCATGTCATTTTAAGCTTTTTTATGTGATTCATTTCCTTTCTATACTGTTGCATATTAAACAAATGAAGTGATAACGTCAGAATTCATGTTTTGCCATGCTCTACTTTTAAATTTGTTTAATTTCTATGTTTTCTGCTGTCTAAAGAGAATTCAAATCTATTGTTTTCTCTATTTAGCCTTCTTTTCTTTCTTCCTAATCATCCACTTCAGCTAAAGACATTAATACAAGTTCCTACCTTGCCCCAAAGACCCCCCTGCAGAAACTGTGTCCAATCCCCGCACCCTAAATTGCAGCTCCTCAATTTGCCACCAAAAACCCCCAAATCAACCTTCAAATCAGTTTACTAGCCTAATATCAGTGTTATCTTGATTGGTCATCTCATCCCATTGAAAATTTTCCGAGATAGACCGGAGAGAGCCTTCTCATACCCCGTAGGGCTAGCTACGAGGTGAAATGGTTTGATGTAGCTTTGAGATTTTCCTTCTCAGCCTGAGGTGAAATTTCAAACGCTAACACATAGCATGAATCATTTTTTCCACTAAATATGAATGGATACATCAGGGACAAGTCATATAAGTTTCATGCATATACTAAGAATGAGTCACACAAGTTCTGTCCATTTTGAGATGAACTATTTATACTCCAACCATTGTGCCAAAGACAGTGAGGGAAATACAAAATAATTATTGAATACCAATATTAGTCACTGAAAGGTACTATGCTCACATAGAACTGTCATCAAGGACAATCATCGAATATCAAGTCAAATGATTAGTCATCAAGTCAAAATCCTAATTTTTCATCTCCATGAATTCAATCAATCCATAAGCCAAAAAAATATGAAGCATCATGTCAATGTTCTAAATCATATTTATGAAATATCAAACATCATGTCAAAACTCCAAACATTTCTCATTTATATCGATAAGACAAATCTTGTCAAACCCTTCCAACTATTATAAAATATTGTCGTACACTAGCTCATAGTGACATATGATATGCATATTCTAGTCACCTGCAAACACAAGTTTAATCAACACATTCACATTTTCTACAGTAAGTCAAACATTCAAACTTCCCAGCTCGTAGGACATTCGGCTGTCTACACCATATCTATAGGGATGTCATACCTTTGGTGCATTCCTGATTTTATGCGCAAATCTTCAATTTTGTGACTTACAGGCATAAACACACCATATGATTTCTTCCGTGCATTTGAGGGGTTACAACTGCACCCTCAAAATTTCTTCCACGTGGTTGAAGCTTAGAGTAAGGAAAACTCTCTTTTTTTAGACCAAAACTAGATTCAGACCAACAATATCATATATTCATCTATTCATGTCCATAAATCATACTTCAACAATAAATAATATTCTATACATATGCAAATGATAGTAGGTGTAGGGATATTATGAAGAGTTTCTCACTCTTAATGAGAATTCCCTTCATCCATAAGTCATCAACTTGTCTATAATACTGTCATGCATCAACAAAACTGCTATATCATAAAGTCAAGCTATATCATGTTCTAAAACATATATCCATCATGGTCATAACACGTTAGCATTAGCTACTTCATTATTACATCATGATATCAATATTTCATCAAGGGTTAATGTCTAATATCTAGTAGGAGTATACTTCAAGAATCATGATCACAACATCAATTCTTTATCAAATAACTTAATCCATCAAGGCAGGGCATTCAATTTTACCATATGTCTTAATTACTAAGCTCATCAAAACTTAACAATGGTCGACAAAAGATCCTGAATATCTATCATCATGCTTATCACAAGCATTATCAATAGTATCAAGCTACCACATATAATAATAAATGTGCAAGCCTAAAATAGTAGATGTTAGCCAAACATCAAGTATACCAATGTATCAAAAATCAAAATTTTTAGGTAGCTTCATAGAATCAAGAAATTCATCATATCTAAGAAGTAAGATATTTGTTCAATACCAAGTGCACCATTTCATCCTAAGTACCATGAATCAAAATTTCATATGAATGAGCCATTTGTGAAGGAGACATTCTCATCATACCTTAGGGCTTACCTTGCCATCCAATATTGCAACTGAAACATTACATTGAAATAATATACCATGCATAGCTTGTAGTATTTAAATACTTGTGTACCTTCTTATTTTGCATAGAAAATTGTAACACTTTGTCACCTTTTCATCAAGTGCCTCTTTAACTTTTCCAACACAAGTTCTTTTCTTCTTTCACTAGCCATGATCCTCAAGAAGGATCCATTTATCACAACTCATCAAGAGGTTGGAAACATCCAAATACTCAAATATACATGTAGGAAGTATAAGTAATAATCAAATCTAAACAAAAGTAAAGAAATAAAGAATCACCATAAATAGAAAAGTATTTATCTTCAATGAGAGGTGATCATCTCCCTCTTGAACCAACCTTCAAGAGTCATGACTATCCATTGTCCATATAACACTTGTTGCCATCAATATATATTCATCAACTTCATCGAATTTGTAGATTTTAACCCCATACAGAAATTACTTGCATACAATTTCTAAAAACAGAAAATAAACAAAGGAGATAGCATAACACATAAAACAATATACACAGATATTTTCCTGTGGACCCCAAAACTGGGACTACCAGATTGATTTTTCATTATGTTCCTTTCAATGTTACAATACATATATATACATTCAAAAGCATCCATAAACCCCAATCCATTAACCCTGGATTAGAACACAAATGTAGTTCCCTTGACTAGATCTACAAAATACCATGGATCGAAAACCATCGCACCCAAAACCATGTGTGAAAACTGTGCACAAAACCATAGGTAGGTTCGCCCACCTAATATAGGGTCCAAAATGTTTTTCCCTGGGGCACTACCGCTGATGCCATAGAGGGGGGAAACTGCCCCCCTCAAACCCTCAGACAAGGGGGGCTGCCAACCCCCATGTGACCCCCCTGCTACGCATCGATGCAACGAAAGGGGGGGCTCCCCCCCCCCTAACCCCCGGGTTAAACCATTGGGGCCAGTCATAGAAAGAATATAACACAAACCAACATTCTCCCACATGTTGTTTTCTTTCCACAAGGGGCCACATGAGAGCATAGTAATTGGTCCAGCCCTGCAACGCCCATTGTTTCTCTACACTAAGAGAACTTCTTAGAGCTCACAAATTTTGTCAATGCATCTGCAGTATTCTTCCAAGTGTCCACCTTTACCAACAACACCTTTTTGTCATCTACCATATCCCTCACAATGTGATACAGAACATCAATGTGCTTTGTCTTTCAATGATACGCAGAGTTCTTTGCCAAGGAAATTTCACTTTGGCTGTCAAAGTCTATCCTTATAGCTCATTGTACTAACCCTATACTTGAATACAATATCTACAACCAAACTTCTTCCTTGCTGGCATGAGTGGCTGCCATGTATTCTGCCTCTGTAGTTGATAGTGCCACTACAAATTGTCTCTTACTCATCCAACTGACTGCACCTCCAAATAGGTTAAACACATACCCACTTATAGATCTTCTCTGATCCATATCTCCAGCCTAGTCTGCATCAACAAAGCCACGAATGTCCAAAACTCTATCCAATCCTAGTTTTCCTTGGTACCACAAACCATAATCACTAGTGCCACACAAATACTCGAAAACCTGCTTCACTACTGTCCAATGCTCCTTCCCTGGTTTTGACATAAACTCGCTCAATACTTCCACTACATGTATAATGTCTGGTCTAGTAAAAACCATCTCATACATCAGGCTATCGACTGCACTTGCATATGGAACAAAGGACATGTCCTCTTTCTCTTCTTTTGTCTTGGGACACTGTTCAACAGATAACTTTACACCTAGAGGAATAGGAACCTTCACTAGTGTACTATATTGCATAATAAACCTCTGCAGTATTGTCTCGACATACTTCCTCTGGTTTAACTAGAGCTTCCTCTTTGCTCAGTCTCTTTTAATTTCCATGCCCAAAATATAGTTTGCAGCACCAAGATATTTCATGTAAAATTTGGAGGACAATTAGGTCTTCAAATCCTGGATAATTTCTTTGTCATTTCCAACCAGCAACATCATCCACATACAAGACAAGATAAATAACATGGTCACAAATTAATTTAAAGTACACATAGTGATCTGCTTTTATTTTGGTGAAGCTGAGTCCCCGTATAAATGTATCAAATTTCTGATACCACATCCTTGGTGGCTGTTTTAACCCATACAAAGACCGTTTTAACTTGCATACCTTTTTTACCCTTCACCACAAAGCCTTCAGGTTGCTTCATTTAGGTATCTTCTTCTATATCCCCATGAAGAAATGATATCTTCACATCCATCTGTTCTACCTCAAAATCAAAAGCAGTAGTAATAGATAAAAGTAATCTAATAGAAGCTACCTTGGCAACAGGAGAAAAAATATCACCAAAATCAATTCCCGACACCTAGGAATAACCTTTTTATACCAACCGAGCTTTGTATTTCTCCACCTTTCCTTCTACATTTGTCTTCTTATTGAACACCCATTTGCTGCTAATGGGTTTCCTTCTAGCCGTCAACTCCACCAGATCCCAAGCCTAATTTTTGTGCAAAGATGCCATTTCATCAACCATGGCCTCTTTATAGATTTCGCCATCCTCTGAATCTATTGCTTCCTTCATAGTTCTGGGATAATCATCAGTAATAGATAAAGAAAAATTTGAATAGAAAGAAGATGGACTATACCTTTTTGGATGCTTTCTTTCTCGAATTGATCTTCTCACAATTGGAGTTTTTGGCTCTTCATCTTCTAATTCCCCTTCTGTTGTAGAGTATGATTCTTCCTCCTTTGGATCAAACTATATTTCTCAAGTTACTTTGATAGGAATTCATGTTTAATAACATCTTTCACCTCTCTAAACACCACATATCAGTTGTACACAACCTTCCTTGTTACTGGGTTCCAAAGCTTATAACCTTTTAACCATCATTATACCTAATAAAGATGCACTTTTCAGATTTACTATCCAACTTTGTTCTTTTCTCCTTTGTAACATGTACATATGCATCACACCCAAATACCCTCAGATGTGAAAGAGAGGGTTTCTTACCAGTCCATACCTCTTATGGAGTCTTATCCTCCAATGTTGATGAAGTCGATCTGTTGACCAAGTAACATGCAGTCTCTATCACCCCTGCGCAAAATTCCTGTCCTAACCCAGCACCACTGAGCATGATTTTTTCCCTTTCCATCAAAATCTTGTTCATTCTTTATACAACTCCATTTTTCTCAAGTGTGTATGGAGTAGTCTTCTGTCGTGCTATACCACACTTCTTACAGAACTCTTCAAATTCCTTTTTACAAAATTCTCCACCGTTATCTGTCCTCAACACCTTTATCTTCTTCTCTGTCTGGTTTTCAACTAGAGCCTTAAATTCTTTAAACCCATCAAAGACTTCAAATTTCTTCTTAAGGAAATATATCCATGTATTCCTTGAGAAGTCATATATAAATGATACATAGTACATAGACTTACCGAGTGATGGAACTGAGAGAGGTCCAAACACATCGTTGTGTATAAGCTCTAATATATGTTTCACCCTCTTACCACCAGAGGGGAAACTCACCCGATTCAGCTTCCCATATACACAATTTTCACAGAAATAAAAATACAGAGAGCTATTAGTCATACCTTATACCATACCTTTACCATGAAGTATTCGAAGGCCCTTCTCTCCAATATGTACAAGCCTTTGATGCCATAGCACGGTCTTTTATCTAGAGACCACTAGATTTTCTACTCCACTTTTAGGAACCGCAGAACTGTTGCATCCATCAATAATAGTTCTACCTTACTACTTGTAAAAAGTTCCAATCTAAACTCCCCACATCAATACCAGTGCTCCCCGAACCATCTTGCAGGTATCTTTGTCGAACACTGTTTTTACACCTGCATCATCCAACTTTCATACGGAAATCAGATTTCTGGCTAATGTAGGGATATGCAGAACACCCGGAAGTGTTCTAATCCTTCCACCTTGCAACTTAAACTTGAATTTTCCACGACGAATGATTCTAGCCTTCTTATCATCCCCCAAGAAGACATCACCACCATCATATTTCTCATACTCATAGAACCTCTCTCTATGGGGAGTGAAGTGAAGGGATGCACCTGAGTCAATCAACCATGCCTCATGATCTACATGTGTACTTGAAGAAGAATCCAAGTACACACCCCACCTTCATCTGAGGTGGTTTCTGCCTTTGTAGAAGGAGCATCATTAGATCCCTTTCCTTTCTCAGGAGCGTTAGATTTATAGTACCTTTTGTAGTTCCCTTCCTTTCCACATTTCTAGCACACCTTTACAAGTTTTCCTGGAGATTTAGATCTCCCTCTAGATTTAGATCTCCCACTCGATGACTTATTTTGTTTTTGTTCTGGGACCGCCCTCGTACAGACAAGGCATCACCATTCTGGCTCTCCATATTTTTCCATCTCGTCTCCTTTGTCAGCAAGGGTAAGACTATTTCATCAAACTGTAAGGCAGTTGCATTGCTATCTATTGCAACAAGTAGACTAGCCCACAAATCTGGTAGAGAACACAACAAACCGATGCACTTATCTTCATCTGAAATTTTAATATCAATAGATAATAACTGGCTTACCATAGTATTAAATGTGTTTAGATGCTCTGTCACTGAGCCTCCATCTTTCATCCTCAAGTTATATATATTTTTCCATAGGAACAATTTATTCACAAGAGACTTAGATCAGTAAAAAGTCCTAACTTGTCCCACAAAGCCTTTGCCGTAGCTTCCCTTGATAAATTCAACAATATTAAATCTGAGACACATAGTCGTATTGTGCTTTTTTCCTTCCGATCAAATTTCTTCCATTCTTCATTGGAAACTCCCGTTGCTTTAGTACCTAGATCTATCGCAATCCACTGATATTTATCCACCAATAGATCCTCCATCTTGAGTTTCCACAACTCAAAACTTTGACCATTAAATTTCTTGATCTCTATCTTTCCATTTCTTGCCATCTTTTTTCACCACAAGAATTGATCCCACAGATCTCCCACTGAACAGGGTCTACCACAAGCCTGAGCAAAATCCCTTAGCAACAAAGGCGTCCCCTTGAAGCCAAAGCAACTTTGATACCAAATGTAGGTTTTATCCTCGTACAAAAATTACTTGCATACTAATTCTAAAAACATAAAATAAATAAAGGCAAGAGCATAACACATAAAACAAATATACACAGATATTTTCCCTTGAATCCCAAAATCGGGACTACCAGATTGATTTTTCATTATGTTCCTTTCAATGTTACAATACGTATATATATACATGCCGAAGCATCCATAAATCCCAATCCATTAACCTTGGATTAGAACATAACCATAGTTCCCTTGACCGGATCTATAAAATACCATGGAACGAAAACCATCGTGCCCAAAACCATGTGCAAAAACCATGCACAAAACCATAGGTAGGTCCACCCACCTAATATAGGGTCCAAAAAAGTTTTCCCCAGGGTGCTACCCCAGATCCCTTAGAGGGGGGCTACCATCCTCCTCAAACCCCCCGACAAGGGGGGCTGCCACCCCCCCGTGACCCCCCCGCTGCGCATCAGAGCAACGAAGAGGGGGGGGGCTCTGTACCCGCTCTAACCCCCTAGTTAAACTACTGGGGCTAGTCATGGAAAGAATATAACACAACCCAACAGAATTGAGACTATCCCATTTAGGGCTTCACAAGATCTTTAAACATCTTCACATTGATCATGCAAGGGTTTCAAGATGGCATATCTCAAATCTTTTCCATAAACTAGGGTTTCTTCCAAACTGTAACCTCATAGAATCCATCAAAACCTAATACACAAAATTCCTAGGGTTTCCTTCAAACCATAGCATTATTTTAGGTCTCCTCAATCTTCTTTTGCTTCTATCAAAGATGTCTCCATAAAGGTGATCTTCAATGACTTTTATTCAGCCCAACTTTGATACCATGGATTTTTTTAGGGCTATATTGTTCTTTGCTTTGATAATTGCATTTCATTATTTCCATATTGAATTAACCCCATAAAATCAAAACTTTATTAAGATTTAAATCATTATTCAACAACATATGCAACTATATAGAAAGAACAATATCATCATCAATGCAACATAACATAAAGGAATAATAGAAGAAAAACATTCACATAGAGACACTAGGATTGGTTGGAGACTAGGGAAAAACCCACTATGGGGAAATCCCTTTCAAATTCTTCTTCGTATTAGATAATGATTGAATTATTAAAGAAAGAGAGAGTACAATGATTTATATCTTCAACCATAAACCTATCCAGCAAAATCAACTAGATAGTATCCATGATATGAACCCAATCATGCTAATAATCCAACAACTCCGATTCAACAATCTATAATCAATTTTCACTATTTGTAGACAACTACCAAACTCTGCTGTCACTATGCAAAAAATTTAGTCAACAAAAAAATCAACCTTTAGATTCTAGTCGCATGGAGGAAGAGGAATGTGTGTGACTAAGATATTCCAGTCACTACCTTGAGCCTACAAGCCTATGACTATAGTCCAAAATTTCCTTTGACAAGCCTGCGATTGTGACCCAAAACCCTAGAAAACACGTGCGAGATTCAGACCCTGTAATCTCATACCTATGTCAACCAATCTCGAACTTGCCTCAGACTTGTGCGAGCCAAACCAAAGAAGAGAATAAACAAATTTCTCATGATGATGTCCAATTGAGGTTGAGGTCACTTGTAGTAATAGCCTTCCAAGGGTGTCCAATTTTCTTTAGGGCTGACCTAATTAAATATGCACATGTGGGATTTTAATTCAAAAATACACTTTCCCTTGTCCAAATTGAGTGCTTCAATAGTCAAAATTGGTCTTCTCGAAAAGAGGAATCTAGTCCCATGGTTGGAATTTGTCATTGAGCTTCCAAATTAATGCCCTAGGTGTAAGTTTGGCCAACGAAGATGGAGAGTAGGATTTTAGTGTAAGGACATATACCAAGGCATGGAGTGGAACATTAAGATTATCACGCCTTTTGACCACATGTTTATGAATACGATCATACAAGATGGTTGTTACCACTCAATTTAGCAGGGGTTCTAGGAGGGGTTCCAAAGGGACTACTACTAGATCAAGTGGCAACAATGGGACAAGTACCCGTTGTCACCTCAATCAATTTCCCCATCTCTTTACGAACTTTCATCGATGGGAGGAATCCCAGTATATGGATGTTGGCATTATGAGACAAGTATTGTCCTTGATGGCAAATCACACTGATAGCAAATCATAGTGCAGAAGGATAGCAGCAAGGAATTGATGATCAGTCTACAAGTATGAAGAAAAATAGATACACGCTGGTTCGCTATGTACCAAGTCGCGTGTACACGCTGGTTGGCTTCAGTAAAAGCGCGTGTATGTGGAAAACTTATCTTTGGTCCATGGCGGTTATTCCTTGGAAGTTGTGCCTATGGTTTTGGACCTTGGCGTCTCGGCGGACGTGTTGATCCCTAGTTTTGAAGTTGATGGTATTGGATTTCTATGGTTTTGGCTCTTGGTATTGAACAAGGCCTAAGGCTATATAAGGAGAAGGAAATCATGAGGCAATGTATCTGAAATGTCTTGAATATCTGATGAAGTATTAGATCCAGTATGCAGGTTATTGGTTGATGGTGTATTGCTTGATCTGAGCTAAGGAGAGATCTCATCGGTTGATGGAGAACAAGATCTAAGGAGAGATCGGGATCAAATGGTTTGAAATGAACTATCTTTATATGGTTGATTATGCGAATTTCTAGATCTGCATACTGACGCAATGCTATGTTCTGGGTATAACTGAAATCTGGTACAACTGCAAGTTATGAAAGATTATTTTTAGATCTGTACGCAGGTTGTCTTCGGTAAAACCGCGTGTATATGCGGGTTGCCTTCATAGTAGTAGCGTATATCTTTTGGAGCTTGATTTTTGGGTTGCAGCTGGATCTGACTGTTATTGTAGAGTTCTGTAATCTTCTCTGTGTTCTGGTTACTGGGTTTGACAGGGTTTCAGTGGTTCAGTGATTCAAAGATTGATGATGCTAGTATTGGTTGTTTTATATGATCTGTGAATGAATCATGGTCTTCAGATTGTAATGTTGTGCTTCAGGAGTATCCAGTCTGAAAATTGATGAAAAGTGGTACCTGAAGGAAAGAAGATTTTAGGGCAACACCTACGTACTAGTATCTTAGCTAGTACAAGAGCAAAGGGGGTTGGAGCTTCCTTCCAAGGAAGTTTGGAGAACGAGAGAAGGTTGAAGACTTCTGCAGGTTGTAGCCTGCGTACTGGTATAAGGCTGCACCAGTACAAAAGATTGTAAACTGAAATTCTTATTAAAGAAAGATAGAGACGACTTGCAGCAGGTGGTTTTCACCCACATTGGGTTTCCACCTTATATCATGGTGTTCATGTGTGTGACTTTTGTGTGATGATCTGTTCTGTTATACTGCATCTGTTTACTCTTAATATGGTGAATGATGACCTGATGCACTTAACTGAAGATAAACTAACTGAATTATAAGTTTTCTGGTTATACGCTGTTTTTCTTAGACACAGTAGTGTGTACACGCTGGTTCACTTAACTGAAGTAGCGTATATGTCTCTGAGCATTAAAAAAGTTTGATTGATCTGATAATACTGATTCACCCCCCCTCTCAGTATTATTTCCAACAATTGGAATCAGAGCAGGTCCTTCAGAAAAGCTTGATCGCTTGAAGGTTGATCATTCATCATGAGCAACTACGAGAGAGAAGCATCAATCAGGCCACCGGTTTTTGATGGGACAAACTTCAATTATTGGAAGGTAAGAGTTACTGCCTATCTTCAATCTCTTGGTACAGAAGTTTGGGACATTGTAGAAACAGGCTATGCTTTTCCTTCAGCTACTCCTACAGATGCAGACGAGAAAAAGAAGTATGAAACAAATGCAAAAGCAGTCAGTACCCTATTAGGATGTATATCTCAATCGGAATTCATGAAGGTAATGCACTATAAATCCGCAAAAGAGATATGGGACAAAATTGTCACGAGCTATGAAGGAGATGAACAGGTAAAGCGTGCCAAACTTCAAACTCTCAAGATTCAGTATGAGACTCTCAAGATGTATAATGATGAAAGTGTGGCTAACTATTTTCTTCGGGTAGATGAAGTTGTTAATTGTATGAAAAATTTGGGTGAAGAAATAAAAGAGGCTATTGTGGTTGAAAAGGTTCTAAGATCATTGTCCCCCAAGTTTGAATCTAAAGTATCTGCAATAGAAGAAAAAGAAAATCTACGAATTCTTACTATGTCTCAGCTACATGGAATTCTAACTGCTTATGAAATGAGAAAGGGAGGTCCATCAGACAGAAGAGAAGCTGCTTTCAAGGCATCAAGGAAAGGAGATTATTATGAAGCAAGCCACATCCCAGAAGAAGAAGAAGAATCAAACTTTGTCAGAAATTTTCAAAGGGGTTCTGGAAGGTTCAAAGGTAAGTTGCCCTTTAAATGCTTTGCTTGTGGAAGAGTAGGTCATTATGCTGCTAAATGTCCTTATAAGGATAAAGGAAAGGAACCTGCTAGATGGAACAAGAAACAAAGTGCAAATAAGAAAAGCTACTACACTCATGAAGATAGTGATGGCCTATCAAACAGTGATGAAGATGAACAAGGTAATGAATATAAATTGTTAATGGCATTCGAAGATGATGAATATATGGATGCTATAGATGTGGATTATTTTCATGAAGAAATTACTAGACTTAAGAGATGTATAGAAGAGAAGAATATGATCATTGATACTCTACAATTTCAAATTGATGAAAAGGAAAGACATCTTGAAAAATTAGAAGGTGAAATTGTTGGTCTTAGAAAAGAGATTGAGAAAACAAAAGCTATTAATCTCAAATTTGTTAAAGGATCTGAAACCTTGGATGAGATTATCAATGTGTAGCGATCTCCTCTGATCAAGACAAGTATGGGATATAATGGAGAAACATCTCAAGCCTCTACCTCTAAAAGTTATCATGATGCAGCAAGAAGAAATGAGCAAAAGCACAATGAAGACCATGAGGTAAAGCAGGGACAAATTGCAAACAGAAACTATCAGGGGCAATCCATCTTAAGGACAAACAGAAGCTACAATCAGCCACAGGTAAAATCTTCCCAATTTGCTCCAAGAATGAATGTGAATAGAAGCTACAATCGGTTGGATGATAGATCTGATTATCGCAGAAGTTTTTTTAATGGCCAATGCTTTTCTTGCCATAACTTCGGTCACAAAGCAGCTCAATGTGTTGCCTACAAGACAATCATGACTAGAGAAGCTCAAAAGCAAGGGAGAATGACTGAAACCATGAAAAGAACTTATAACAACTTTTCGGTTCTTGAAAATGAAGTTGAATGTTCTATTTGTAATAACTTTGGTCATGAAGACTCTGAATGCAGGAGCAGGTTCCGGAAGACAACTCAGAAGGAACAAACTTCAAATGTCAGAACATGGAGAATAAAGGAACCACAACCAGAAAGATGTGGGATAGCCTTTTATGCAGAAGGTCAAGAAGGTATATGGTACATTTACAGCGGTTGTTCGAAGCATATGACAGGGGACAAAGAAAAGCTTGAGTCATATCCCGCATTAGAAAAAGGGAAGAAAGTTTCTTTTGGAAACGATATCTCTGCAGCCATAAAAGGAAAAGGTGTTGCTCCATTGAAAGAGAAGGTCAAAGCAGGAAATGTTTTATATGTTGATGGATTGAAGCATAATCTTCTGAGTGTCAGTCAGATGTGCAATCAAGGAACAGAGGTAATATTTAGATCAAATGGATGTTGTGTTCGCGATCTTGATACAGGTGAAACAGTGCTCAAGGGAAGAAGGACTCCAAATAATCTATATACCTTTGAGGAAAGACAACAATGCTACTTGAGCAAGGATGATGAACATTGGCTATGGCATCGGAGGTTGGGACATCTAAGTTTTTCACAAATAAGGAAAGCATGCAAATATCAGGCAGTTCGTGGTCTTCCAGATATCAAAATTCCAGACAACACTATATGCAAATCTTGTCAGTTTGGAAAGCAAACCAGAACTAACTTTCCAGAGAAGGAAGGATCAGCTAGCATGCCTCTTGAGCTAGTACATACAGATACATGTGGTCCATTCAGAAAAATAACACCTCGAGGAGAAGAATACTTGATATTATTCATTGACGATTTCTCCAGGTTTGTCTGGTTAGGACTTATGAAGCACAAAGATGAAGCATTCGAAAAATTCAAATCCTTCAAAGCCTTGGTTGAAAATGAATCAGGACACAAAATTAAGTGCCTCAGATCTGACAGAGGTGGGGAGTTTACCTCAAACGAATTTTTGATTTCTGTGAAGAACATGGGATAAGAAGAGAATTCTCTATAGCTAGAACTCCTCAGCAAAATGGGGTTGTGGAAAGAATGAACAGAACAATCCAACAAATGGCTCGTGCTATGCTTGATGAATCAGGTACTCCCGCAACATTTTGGGGTGAAGCTGCACATGATGCTATTATTATTCTTAACAAAACAAATGTTCGAGTAAACAACACTCAAACACCTCATGAGCTCTGGAGTGGTGAGACTCCTTCGGTGAAGCACTTCAAAATCTTTGGGAGCAAATGTTATATTAAGAATACTGATGAGCAACTTGGAAAACTTGAACCAAGAGCAGATGAAGGTATTCTTCTTGGTTATTCTCCATATAACACATATTTCATTAAAATTGGAAATATTTTATTACAAGGGCATCACTAGAATTGAGCTTTTTGCTTATTTTGAAATTCTAGATCCACTATTTACTTCCAAATTTAATGAAATATGTGTTATATAGCAAAGCATACAAATGCTACAATAAAAGACTTGGGAGAATTGTGGATAGCATTGATGTAGTGGTTGATGAGAAGGGATACATTCCTAGGCAAATTCATCGTGAAGACATTGAAGAAGATGAAGACTATCCTCAAAGGTAGAATGATGAAGAAGAAGAACCTCAAGAAGAGGAAGAACCTCAAGAAGAGGAAGAACCTCAAGAAGAACCAGAGGAGCAAACAAGAATAGAAGAGAAGACTCCATCCAGATATGTTCAAAAGAATCATCCAGAATCTCAGATTGTGGGGCAGAAAGAAGCAGGAGTACAAACAAGAAGAAGAATTACAGAAGCTTCAAGCTATTTGGCGTTACTATCTTCCACTGAACCACAAAATGTGAAAGAAGCATGCAAAGATGAATGTTGGGTCAAAGCAATGGATGAAGAACTTGAGCAGATAGAAAAGAACAACACTTGGGAACTGGTTCCTAGACCAAAAGATAAGAATGTCATAGGGACAAAATGGGTCTTCAAGAATAAATTGAATGAAAATGGAGAAGTAATTAGAAACAAGGCCAGACTTGTTTGTAAAGGGTATGCGCAGCAAGAAGGGATAGATTTTGAAGAGACTTTTGCTCCTGTTGCAAGACTTGAGGCCATCCGAATGTTCCTTGCTCTCTCAAGTTTTCAAAATTTCAAGGTATTTCAAATGGATGTGAAATCAGCCTTTCTAAATGGAGACTTAGAAGAAGAAGTATATGTCGAGCAGCCAGATGGTTTCATTCTTGGGAATGATCCAAACCTTGTATGCAGATTGAAAAAGGCTCTTTATGGTCTCAAACAAGCTCCAAGGGCTTGGTATTATCGGTTGGACAAATATCTTCACCAACAAGGTTTTTCAAAAGGATCAGCAGATAGCAATCTCTATATGAAAATTGAAAATAACAAATTGCTAATAATTGTTGTGTATGTAGATGATATTATCTTTGGCAGCAATGAAGAGGCTATGAGTCAGAACTTTGCCTTGGTTATGCAGAAAGAATTTGAAATGTCATTACTTGGAGAATTGACATACTTTCTTGGATTGCAAATCCAACAAAGTGAAGGAGGCATTTTCTTGTCTCAAACCAAGTACCTCAAGCAGATCTTGAAGAAGTATGGCATGGAAGATTCAAAGCCAGTTTGTACCCCCATGGTTACAGGATGCAGCCTCAGTGCAAATGATGAATCAGCAACCGTTCACCAACCAACTTATAGATCCATGATTGGGAGTTTGCTTTATTTAACAGGTACACGACCAGATATTATGCATGCAGTAGGAATTGTTGGAAGATTCCAAGCCAACCCAAAGGAAACTCATCTTTAGGCAGTCAAAAGAATCTTCAAGTATCTTCAAGGGACCCAAAACTATGGCTTATGGTATCCTAGAGATACAGATCTCACTCTTCATGCTTACACAGATGCAGATTGGGCCGAAAGTGTGGATGATAGGAAAAGCACAAGTGGTGGTGCTTTCTTCATGGGTTCCAGATTAGTATCTTGGTTCAGCAAGAAACATAGTTCGATTGCTTTATCTACAGCTGAAGCAGAATATGTGGCTGCGGCATCTTGGTGCACACAACTTCTTTGGATGATGCAGACCTTGCAGGATTTTCAAATCACTTGCACGCCACCAGTCTCTATCTTATGTGATAATACAAGCGCAATGAGCATTTCAAAGAATCCATTCATGCACTCAAAGACCAAGCACATACCAATCAAGTACCATTTTCTTCGGGAACAAGTGCTTGAGAAGAAGGTCAAGTTGGAGTATGTTCCTTCTAAGGAACAAGTTGCTGATATTCTCACAAAACCACTGCCCAGGGAAACTTTTGAATATCTCAGACAAAAGCTGGGAGTAATGGATGCTTCATCCTGCTGTTAAAGCTTGTCTGTTCTACAGGAAAGTCGCGTGTATGGTGTACGCGTGCTGCAGAAATTCTATCCGCGTACATACGCTGTTTTATGCAGGAGAAGTCGCGTATATGGAGTTCTGATCAATAAGGGAAGACTCTGGTTGGAGAAGGTCTGAGATGGGTAAGTCAAAATTCTTCAGGCACAGTTTCAGGGGGTACAACAGGCACAGATTCAGGGGGAGCAGCTTAAAGTCTCATAAAGCATTGTTGGCATTTAGATGCTTTCGGTCCTAGTCCACAACTGTTGTTAATTTCAGGAGAAGGAGCTCAGAAGGAAATCTTGGCTGCTGATATAAAAGGTGTTTATCAGATACTGCTGGTGTCTTTCAGAAGTCTTGGTCTAGATTTGTTGTCTCTATGTCATATTACTTTTATAGTGTCAAGGTCATGTAACGGCCTATGATTTCCCCACTATGCCTGGGATGGATGAATGATGTAATGATATTGGTTATTATATTTCTGATGTACCTCCTCTTGGTTGGGAGTATGGATGCTTGCATTGAGTCTTTTGGTGATAGGAAGGTCCTTTATGATGTATAAGTCTTGGTTCGTTTGAAGAACATCTTTTGCAGATCTTGCCTACAGTCAGGGGGAGCATGTTCAGCACAGCAGAGCAGAGAAATCAGCATGTACTCAGGGGGAGCACAGCCCTTTGCCCTTGATGACAAAGGGGGAGAATGATTCTAAGGATCTTGGGGTTGCCATCAAGTCCAAAGGGGGAGATTGTTGGCATTATGAGACAAGTATTGTCCTTGATGGCAAATCACACTGATAACAAATCATAGTGCAGAAGGATAGCAGCAAGGAATTGATGATCAGTCTACAAGTATGAAGAAAAATAGATACACGCTAGTTCGCTATGTACCAAGTCGCGTGTACACGCTGGTTGGATTCAGTAAAAACACGTGTATGTGGAAAACTTATCTTTGGTCCATGGCGGTTATTCCTTGGGAGTTGTGCCTATGGTTTTGGACCTTGGCGTCTCGGCGGACGTGTTGATCCCTAGTTTTGAAGTTGATGGTATTGGATTTCTATGGTTTTGGCTCTTGTTATTGAACAAGGCCTAAGGCTATATAAGGAGAAGGAAATCATGAGGCAATGCATCTGAAATGTCTTGAATATCTGATGAAGTATTAGATCCAGTATGCAGGTTATTGGTTGATGGTGTATTGCTTGATCTGAGCTAAGGAGAGATCTCATCGGTTGATGGAGAACAAGATCTAAGGAGAGATCGGGATCAAATGGTTTGAAATGAACTATCTTTATATGGTTGATTATGCGAATTTCTAGATCTGCATACTGACGCAATGCTATGTTCTGGGTATAACTGAAATCTGGTACAGCTGCAAGTTATGAAAGATTATTTTTAGATCTGTACGCAGGTTGTCTTCGGTAAAAACTGCGTGTATATGCGGGTTGCCTTCATAGTAGTAGCGTATATCTTTTGGAGCTTGATTTTTGGGTTGCAGCTGGATCTGACTGTTATTGTAGAGTTCTGTAATCTGCTCTATGTTCTGGTGACTGGGTTTGACAGGGTTTCAGCGGTTCAGTGATTCAAAGATTGATGATGCTAGTATTGGTTGTTTTATATGATCTGTGAATGAATCATGGTCTTCAGATTGTAATGTTGTGCTTCAGGAGTATCCAGTCTGAAAGTTGATGAAAAGTGGTACCTGAAGGAAAGAAGATTGTAGGGCAGCACCTACGTACTAGTATCTTAGCTAGTACAAGAGCAAAGGGGGTTGGAGCTTCCTTCCAAGTAAGTTTGGAGAACGAGAGAAGGTTGAAGCCTTCTGCAGGTTGTAGCCTGCGTACTGGTATAAGGCTGCACTAGTACAAAAGATTGTAAACTGAAATTCTTATTAAAGAAAGATAGAGACGACTTGCAGCAGGTGGTTTTCACCCACATTGGGTTTCCACCTTATATCATGGTGTTCATGTGTGTGACTTTTGTGTGATGATCTGTTCTGTTATACTGCATCTGTTTACTCTTAATATGGTGAATGATGACCTGATGCACTTAACTGAATTATAAGTTTTCTGGTTATACGCTGTTTTTCTTAGACACAGTAGCGTGTACACGCTGGTTCACTTAACTGAAGTAGCGTATATGTCTCTGAGCATTAAAAAAGTTTGATTGATCTGATAATATTGATTCACCCCCCCTCTCAGTATTATTTCCAACAATGGAAATCACTAGAACAATGAGATCGATAACGATGCACAATGTGATTCCCAAAGCCCATTCAAAGAAGAGGCTCAGATAATAAGCTGCTTTTTTTAGAAGAAAATGAAGGACTCTTCAAGAAAGGCTTGAGGGAAGTATGGCCTCAAGTTTAGGAATATTAAAAAATGATGAATTCTTAAGATCAAAACTTCCAAAATCACTCACTTGTGATTGATGTGTTTATTCTAGGGTTCAAATTGAGGGAAGGATGACTCATTCAATGGAAATATCCAATTAAAGTGTGATATTTGGGGGATGCTAGGGTGACTTTCCACGAAAAACCCCTTGAGATAAATACTATAAGAGACTAAGGGTTGAGAGATATACCATGGTGAAGGCTCATCCAATGATCACCTATAGTTAAGAGAAAAGGTTTTGAATGATGAACTACAAAGTGAAAACCTTCAAGAAATCCCCAAGTCAAAGTAGCTTCAAGGGTTCCCTCTTAGTGTGATATCTAGGGCATCAATTTATTTGAAAAATTCCATCCTCAGAATTTGTTTAAAACTAGAAGATGCCTAGAGGAGACATAAATGAAGAAAATTGTGTGGACGAAGTCCTAAAATTCTTCCTCCCTAAAATTCTGTACTAAGCCCTAGATAATATCCTTATCCTTAGGGGACGAAGAAAAGAGGAAGAAAAGAGGTTAAAGAATGATATTTCGTTAAGTTAATGTGATCACCAAGGATTTAGGACCAATACCTAGTATATTGGGAGAATGGAGCAAAAAATTAGATTGATTTAGGGTTTTGTTCTATCAAGGAGCCTAATTGCAGCTTCACATGCGCTAATGAAGAAACTACCCAACTAAAATAAGGATTTATAATTCGACTTGTTAAATAATGGAGTTTTAGGGTTAGGTTTTCAAAGACAGCCCATAAGAACATTCACTCTTACTTGACCAATGAAGAACATATGCAACAGATCAAGACTACCAAAGTGATTCAATATTTTCACATAATTTAGAGCACAAGTAACATCATGATGCAATATTTCATATATTAAACATATAATGAAAATTTTGCATAAAAGAGAAACTTACATGCATAAAAAGTATATCCATCCATCACATTTGCAAGGGAGAAGCTCCAAAATAGAATAACATTAACCCAAACATCAAAATGCATTAACGAATCTCCAATTCGTCTTTCAATAGCTATAGAAAAATTCTAGAAGAAATAATGATCCAAATCCAAGTGATGATGAGTTACAATGAGGCCTCACTTGTATTTATATGAGCCTCTAATATTTCAATGAGTCTAATTCGCCTAACAAACCCCGAAAAGTGTCTTTAATGTGAAAAATAACACCCTAATTGGTGACAAGCCCACCAAATAGCTCCATAACATGAAAAATAAGCCTATCAAGAAGACCAAAATGATAATACAGTAGTTAGGTAGGTTGTTGGAAGGCCTAGTGAAGTCCAACATATGCCAAAATGGATGGAAGGGCTCCAAAAATTGTGATGAAGGAGGTGGTTCCTTGATCTCCAAGAAAATGACCTATGGTGCTTCCAGGTGGCTGTGGGGGCACAAAAACATCCTCATCGGTCTCCAAGTGGATCGAATAACCCTATATCTCATCTGTAAGGGATGAAACAATGATGAAATCCCTCCCTTTGTCTCCCATGGTGAGGCACATCCTCACTTGTGCCTTGGAACAACTGCCAAGTGTGTGGTGCAAGTGTGTAATCGATTGGGTGAGATGGTCTAGGTACATCATCATTGTCAAATAAATGGAACACGAGTGAACATTGAGTAGAGCTGAATGATCTCATGATGTGGCTATCTGCTATAGTGGAGGTCCATGGATCTCTATGCTCACTCTATAAATTCTAATATGACCCTTTGGAGGGCTTGTACCTCATATAGGGAGACTAAACCCCAAGAAAAAGACCCGTCTACAATCTTGTATAATATCCAGTATGTCTCCTCACCTTCTAGTACAAAAAATCATCGGTGAAATTGAGTAAATGAGCTTATAAATTGTGGAACCAAGTGGACATTTCATAGTAGCATTCCCTTCCATAATGGGTTTTAGAATGTACAAGTGTTTCCAAGTTTAAGAATGAAGTTAATCAAGGACCTTATTAAGTGGTTTCAACTTCTAAGGGAGTGACAGGTCCATGGTACATCTCTTAAGTGGAAGGTGTCATGTGATATAATGATGGAATAGAGTGGGACATCAGGGTAAGGCTCCAAGCCACATGCCATAGTACAAGGGTAGACATGATGGGAGAATACCACACTTTGGTGTATGAATGTAGGAGGGACTAATAATGGTACATGATTTACCTTGACTTTTTTTTCCACACTTCTTCATATTCTTTTTGCCTTTTATTGTTTTTTCTTATAGAACTTCTTTGGGCTCCAAGGGATGAGAGCACGATGTGAATGATGTAGCAGTGAATACCCCCTTAAGGTTGGGTTACACATGGAAAATTTTAGGGGCTAATGTTCGCCCAGTGGGCTAATTTTCCATGATTTTTCCACAAAAAAGATTCGCCAATTTCCAATTTTATAAAAGACGATTCGCCCAAATTTTAGAATATAAAATTATTTTACCTTAAAAATCGCCAACATTATAGAGAGACTATATATAAAATAATTATAAATTTGATTAATTTTACAAATATATCAATAAACATTTATAATTTGCATATTAGGGATTAGTGAGATTCGCCAATGTTTTAAACTTCAAGAAAATTTTCCATCCTTAAAATTTTCCTTGGTTGGGTAGTTCATCGCCCTCCAAGGGTTGGGACAATCATGGGTTTCTTAATGATGTAGGGGGCTCATGTAGGGGCCCTAGGAATCAGGGTGATGACCATAATGATATATGGTAGAGATCATGTTGGCTTTCACCCACGTGCTAAATTTGTATGGCTCGACCATCTTTTTGCATTTTATGGTACATTTCTTGTTGAGAGTGGCCAAATTTTGTTTTTCTTTTCTTTTTAGTTGCATCAACCTCCGGGGAATTTCTCTAGGCCCAACCCAAGGTGTGGAAAAGGGGATGGAGAGGTCAACTCCCTGTGGATCAAATGGACAAATGTGGACCCATATGGGAAATATGGTGAATATGGATATAATGGGTGAAGGAGAGTGATGTATATGGTGTTGGGAAGAGGGACTAACCAAAATCAAGTCTCCCATGCAGTTCCACCCCTAAAGTTAGTAGCCAATAAATAAGATCCCATAGGACTAGGATACAAGGTTAACCATCAAATTGGACAGAGGAGACAAGAGTACAAACCAAGACCACTCTTTCTGCCAAATCCCCCCACTAATCCATGCCCAAAAGTGTCCATGATAAGTAAACAAAAATACCCAACGACACAATGAAAAGCCATACCTTCATGGTTAGAAGGTCCACCTTCAAACATATGATCATAGAAGATGGGGTGAGGGAGCATACAAATAGCTCAAGTGGCAGAGATAATGGCACATCGAGATATCTGGTGGTTGTAAGGGGTTGCTGGGTGTCGGCTAAGGACCATATAGGAGAACAATTTTCTCTTATGGATATTAGCCATAGGTGGTGGGTAACAATGACATCTTTTTGCTGAACAATATCTTTGATTTTTCCTAGAATGCTATCCATTTTTTCATACACCTCCCTAATCACCTTCACATTTGTATCTACAAAATGAATCATGTTATAAATAGGTTTGGTGAACTACAGATCATACTTCACACTTCCCCAAAACTGACCTCTTGAAAATATTCCCTGTTAGATGTGGTTGCAACCATGTCCTTTAATACCTACCATGATTCACTTGATACCATGCTATCCAATGCCTCTTTTACCTTTAAAAGGTGCCTACAGGTGAGGTAATAGCTAGGAAATATAGTCTTTGCAATCTTCAATAGCTCCAACCTTGAGTGACTGCGGAAAAGGCCATGGAAATTGCTATGATATTTAGTAAATCTTATCATGTACTTGCCTTTCTTGTACAGTGAGCCAATCCATTTGTATTCAGGTTCCTTTATCTTTATAATGTCATGCACTAAAAGGTTCATTGTGTGTATCAAACACTCAAACCAATATATGTTGGATTATGTGTCCTTAATGGTTTCTCTTGCCACTTTACAATTAGAAGCATTATCAGTAATGACTTGGATGACATTGTATGGCCCAATACTTTCAATTATTTGAATTAATGTTTCTGCAATGTTGATGTTGGCCTTGAACTTATCCGAGTAGTCATGAGATGAAAAGAACTCTGAAATAGTAGCAGACACGCTAAGAACACTTATCAATGGATTTATTTTTCATTTGTCGAACCATCAAATATAATGGATACCCCATATTCATTCTAAGAGTTTGTGAATTTACCCAAAACATTTTAATTTTATTCTTTTCCCAAACAAGTCCCATAGTTCTAACTTTATCATACCCAGGGCTCTTGTATCCTTTAGGGGCATCGTTGATGGTGACAACCATTTCATGCCAATAAGGTAGGCGAAGAACATTGAATGGTATGCCACATGCAAAGAGAAACCGTAAAATTTTTGAATCCACATCATCCCTACAACCTTGATAAAGGAGTTTTGATGTTATTCTACACCTTAAAGAGATGTTTGTGCCTATGGATGTGAATCCACTACCATGGGTGGATGCCGATGAGGTTCTTGCTCTGTGTATTGTATTGCGCTTCCTCCTCTTCCATTTTATATTTGGCTCTATGTTGTGTTGGCACATTTGCACAAGTATTGATTCCTATTTCCTTATTTCCATCCCATGGCATTTTCCTACATATATGATTTCTGACATGGGTAGATGAACTTGTGTAGGTATATTTACGACGAGGGCATATAAATTTAGTGGCTCTAGCCCCTTTCCCTCCTCCAAGCCTTGTAACATATTTCCAAAAGGATGTTTGGACTATCTTGGTTTTATTTCCATCATCATCTTCACTCCCATTATCCTCTTGCCCCTCTTCCTCTTGGTACTCCTCCTCCTCTTCTCCAAAGTATCATAATCCACCACTACCCACTTCCTCATCATCTTCATCACTTCTTCTTCTTTTGTTTTCCAACACCATCATCATAGAAAAAAATGGAACCAACAAGATAAGGTTAATCCATATAACCATCTTGTTTTTTGAAGCTTGAGATTCTTTCCTACAATAAAATGAGGGAGGAACGGGAGAGAGTGAGAGAAGAGAACATCTAGATTCTAGATTTGTTCAACAAATAAAAATCACAAATGTTACATGGAAAAAAAAGAATGGGATTATACGGTACCTCTTTGGCCCTCCAACGGTGGTGGTAGCCTTTAATCTCCCCAAATCTCAGAAATGGAAACCTTCAATTTCCTTTGTAAGCTCCCACAATCTCCCTTCAATCTCCCATAAGCTCCTCAAGGCTCAAACCCTCTCTATCTCTCTCACACTCATAAAATGATGTTAAGTGGGAGCAGAGGAGGCCTTTTATTCTTTTTGGCCACTCCAAAATTTCCCCTCCAAAAAATATTTTCCTTTCTTGGCCACATGCGGATGTCAAAGGGTGGGAGCAAATTTTTTTGGCAGAAGTGATCACTCCCATCTCGCTCCCACATCAATCAGGGAGTGGATTTTTTTTCCTCAATTTTGGGTGAATAATTCTAAAAAACACTCCCAAACATGAGCTATTTGAGAGCGTGCTCCCTGAATGCTTCTGTTCAGAGTGGTATCGATGATCCATGAGAAAAAAAAAAGGCTCAAAATTCAAAGTCCTCAAATCTTAGCAAAATTGACACTAAGTCATAGATCTCGTCGAGACGATTCCAACAACATGAATGATGCCTCAATCTGAGTCCTTATTAAAAATGTATGCTTGTCTAAGGTTTTGTGTAAACAAGAAAAAATTTGGCACTGATAGTGCCATGTGGTACACATCAAAGCGTCATGTGGCACCCTTGGGAGGTGCCACATGTCACCCAATAGACACTCCATGTGGCATGATGTGGTGTCTTGCTTGGCCTATGATGTGAAAGAGAAAGTGTGATTGGGCACACAAGTGGGCCAATGGGAAGGTGCCATATGGACTAATCAAATGGTGCCACATGAAACCCAACTAGCAGCCCATAAGGGCCTAGTGGCAACACGCAGAGTAGGCTTGAACATGTGGATGGGTTGGTCAAAGGTTTGAACAATTTGATTGACATGGTGGGTCAAACTTATTTTATATATATATATATATATATATATATATATATATATATACATACATATATGGTTATAAGCATATGGTGGTGCATTTCAATTAGATGACATAATGGATGCAAATGGGGTAGGCCTGCATGCTTGACCTCAGGACCTCTGCCCAACCAACACTATATTAAACTTTCCAACCAATGTGCCACTGCGTGGCCATTGGTTTCTTCACCCAACAAAATGTATTTAAATTACCATTCAACCAATGTGATAAGACGAGACATAGATCGGGCCATGGAGGGATGAGAAGAACTCTGTGCAACAAAGCTGTGCTGGGCATACATGATTTTCAAGGTAGGTTCCCAGGTATATTCTAGGGAATATTTTGTAGGAATATCCTTGGAATATTTTGACTATTGTGGCATATTGAAGATTCCCTAAGGGGGCCAAAGGTGAAAGTTATAGAACCTTGTCAAGTTTATACTCCTTTTCACAAAATTTCACAAGGAATCCATTGGTGTAGTTAGAATTGGGATTTGAGTAGCATAATTTCAGGTCACTCCGAGAAGTGAGGCATTACCATGATTTTTTCCATGTACTTGCCATTAATTTTCTTTTAGAATTTCTTTCTTGTTAGCCTCATGGTTTGCTTCCTTTTAGTTCCAAGGTTTGCTTCTTGTTTAGTGCATAGATTTTCTTCTTTTTTATGTCCCAGGTTTGCTTCTTAATTAGCTTCCCGCTAAGAAACCAATTTAGCTTCCTATTTAGAGCCAGTAATAGTTCCAAGTATGGACTCCAATTTAATGTCAAATTTTACTTCTATTTTAGAGCCGTATTTTGCTTCAATTTTAACAGCTTAAGTTGCTTCCTTTATAGTTTCCATTTATTAACTTAATATTTTTAATTTCAATTAGATTAGTTAAGTATATCATGCCTCTTAAATAACTTATATGATTATACAGTAAGTCATATTGCATTTGAAATATTTTATAGCATACCATTTATAAAGCTTTTTTAGGGAAATGGACATCCATACAAACTCACACTGTCATTATACTTATTAGATCTCCATAATTTTTTTTTTACAGAAA
Organism: Pinus tabuliformis; assembly: GCA_031772625.1. NCBI lineage: Eukaryota > Viridiplantae > Streptophyta > Pinopsida > Pinales > Pinaceae > Pinus > Pinus tabuliformis. Next base: position 743,877,323 of record CM062816.1, on the reverse strand, counting down.
TTGACATCCATACAAACTTAAAACATCTTTATACTTATTAAATCTCTATGAAAATAAAATAAGCAACCTTTTAGGTTTCTTATAGTTACCAATCACACCACAACATTGGAATCATATATATATATATATATATATATATATATATATATATATATATATATATATATATATATATTATATAATTTAACTATAACTGGTATTTTTATATTATTAATAAACATAATTACTGGTCCTTGACCAACTACACATAATGCAAGCTCAAATAATACATGTCCAAATGATACAACTCAATATGGTACTACAAGTGAAAATGATACATATGATAATAAACATGAAAGGAGACATCATAATGATTTATCAACAATGATCCATGATGTAGTCTATATGATAAATGTCACTGGCTACTACCAACAAATTGCTCATCATCATCATCATCATAATCATCATCATAATGTCTATTATGATCATAAGCATGATCATGGTCAATCTAATTATCGTCGTCATTTGCCTCAACGTCCTCTCCATATACCTCATCATCATCGTCTCAAATGTCTGAACCAAACCCAACATAATCTGGATTAATCTCAAGATCAACTAGATCTTTTTGAAGACCCGTGTTTCACAAAAAAAAAACATTCAAAATGAAAAGTTATAATTTATTTAATACAATATTTGAGATTTTTGTTATATTTATAATATCACAACATATGAAATGTAACCATAATCATATTACTTCATATCAAAGTGCACATATATACCATAATAAAATTTCAATTAAGTTATAACTAAGATGTCATTCCAATGATGTATAAAATTGCTAGTAAAGATCATAAAAAAAATTGTTATACAATTTAACTATCAACTACAAATTCTATTACATAACCTTAAGCGCCAACCCTCTCATTTCATTATATAAAAGTATGTTGTGTGTCAACATTAACTTTGTATATAAGTCTATAATCAAATAGAATTATACAATATGCCATAATTCAATTGACAAGATTCCATAATTCACTTGTGTCTTCATAATTGTGTTCAATGAGGGTCTAGGTAATGTAGCCAACTCGCCCTTGACAAAACACGCTTGCAAGATCATTTGGAACTCAATTCAATTTCTCGGTTTGGTTTCTATACTGTCAGTTGAAATTTGTTGTGTTTCCATGAATGGCATTGCGAAGCGAGTTGAAACTTGCCATATCTGGAAAATCAAGGCCTAATTGGACAAACCGTTAGTTCCATTGGAATTGTGAAATTGGATTATCACTAGGCACACCCCTCTCAAGTGATTTCATGGACCAATCATTGTCTACATCAACGTTTTCTGCAACAAGGGTTTCGCTCATTAGCATGCAATGCAATTTTTTCATTATATCCTTAGATCTTGAGAATTATTCCAAACGAGGGGCTGGGCACCATGGCCAGCTCGCCCTTGACCAAACATGCCTGCAAAAGATGATGGAACTCAATTTCGTTGCTTAGTTTGGTTTTTATGCCCACAATTTAAATTTTCCACGTGTCCTTGAATGGCGCGGGGAAGTAAGTTGAAACTCTCCATAATTGGAAAACTGAGGCCCAGTTGGACAAATTTTTAGTTCCGTTGGAACAATGAAATCATATTATCCTATGTCATTGCTAGGTATTGGTAGTACAAGAAACTATCCTAAGTGTTGTAGCATTTTTTTGGTTTTGATAAGTTAGAATAAATTAGAAAAAAATGAAAATGTATATACAAAATGTTAAGATAGGATATGGACAAAAAGAATATTGAATAAAAAATGTTAGGATTTTTTTGAATAAATATGTCCATATCAAAGAAAATGCTAGGGTAGATGCCCTAAAAAATAAAGGCAACATAAAATGCTAGGTTAGACAGAAAACAAAATAAATAAACTCTGAAAGTGTTGCAAATCTAAATGCCACTCCTTTGTTTTAAATTTAGTTTGAAAAATAATAGTTGTGTGCAGTTTGTTTAGATGACACACTAGATTATTTTATCCAATTATATAGTTGCATCATAATTGGATTTGTTCTCATAGGTAGAAAATAAAATCTGACTGAACAGTTTAATCCTGGCAGATCATAGTTAGGTAGAGAAAGTAAGAGGAACTCATAAGTTTAATTTGAGCCCTTGGATGATATAAGGTTAGAAATAGATAGATTACTTTTCAAAAGAAAAATAGATGAATAAGGGTTTGCTAGCCTAAATGCACCCAAAGAAATGAAGAAAACATGTTAGAGGTAAGAAATGGGTAAGTAGAAGAAAGGTTGCTGAACTACAAGGTTAATTAGATCAAAGCACATGCATCATGCTTATACACATCTTTCAACATGTATGGTCCACTATGGAAGCAAAGACAAAGGTTTACAAGTTCATGTGATTAACTTCCCCCACATTCACTTTTCCCCTTTACTTACTAATTTCCTATCTACAAGTATATTCTAAGTACTTTTAATCCTACAAGTCAAAGAGGCTCAGAGCATTTCTTTGACTTTTGGTGGGACCGGACCCTCGGCTTAATGACTTATGGACTCAAGTGCTAGAATCCCCTTCATAAAATCCATTTCCCCTCATCACCCTAAGAAAACCCCTTTTCCTAAGGTTAAACACCATTTGCCTAAGAAAAGTGAAAACCCCCCATATAAATCCCTTTCTGCTAAAAAAACCACAAAAAAACCTTTTATGCTAAGTATAAAGCTTAACGTGCAAACGCAAACCTTTTATCCTTTAACCTAGGAAAACCCCTTCCACCCATCGCAATTCATATTAATTCCTAATTTTATTATATAAATCCCAATAAAACCCTTTTCCCATATAATAACTAAATCCCTATGTAAAATACCCCAACCCTTAGTTTTAATAAAAACATATAAATCTCCCATTAATCCCAAATAAACCCGAAATTACTTATGATTTAAAGCTTTGGGCTCCTCTTAAGCCTCCGTACATTTCACTTGTGTTTCTTCATCAACCTGACCACCGTTCGATCATCCGCATTCAAATTCAACGACGCGCCGCCGTATCGGCCTCACTCGACGCTCGCACTTTTACCTAGAGAGTTAAACTCCCTCATTAAGCCCGGCCCGATCCTTTTAAACCCATGATTAATTCCTAAATAAATCAATACCGTCGTGATTAAAACCCTTGCACCCCCCCTCCCCGCCCCTCAACTCCCGTTCATTTCCTCCACGCAGCTTCTCCACCCGACTACCGTTAGATCAAAATCACCCAAATCCAAAAGACTAAAGCCATATCGACCTCACCCGATGGACTACCTTTACCCGCCCGATAAGGCAGTTTTCCCCGACCCCCCGATGGCTACGTGTCATGCTCTAACATACATTGGGTGACCCCTCCGAAAAATTTCCCACGCTGGAAAATCAGTGTGATGACCCTTAAAACTGCCTCCCTACTGTTCTAATAAATTGTCTATCCTCCATAAAATATGAATTTCACACCATTTTCAAAAAGTCGCCCGTTAGACTTTAAACCTTGAAAACCCGTGTTTCCACGCCTTTCACTCGTTTAAAAATGTACACCCATAAAACCCTTTAGCACCACCCTGAACCCCTGCAATGTAATTCCACCTCCATTCACGTCCAAAACACTGTCATAGCTCCTTCCTCAGGCATCCTGTGCAAACAAAGCCATCAATTCCCTTTCCTGTCAAACCTTTTTTTTCTTAACTATTGTTGTGTTTTGCAGTTAATCATCTGAAGACTTGAGCATTGGATAAACAACTCTGATATCAGTCGCAGAGTCTATTTATTCTAAGACTCAACAAGAAACCTGTCGAAAAGCCTGTATTCAGAGAAGAAGACAACTATGTAGAGCCTTGACTATTAAAACATAGGATCAACGACAACAAATCTCATGATTAAAAAACACTCAGGGATTCTTTCTTCATCCCTGATGAAATCAAACATATATTTTGGGTAAAACCCACTTTTACTAAATACACCGAGATGGATGAAATCTACAAAGGATAACAAACATTTCTATCCCAGATAAGAAATGCTGGGAAGAATTAACAGATTTACTTAATCAAGGATAATTGAACAACATTCAGATTTTGAAGGAACAATTAGCTAGCTTCAACCTCCTTTCAATTTTTTTAGTGATATGTCATCAAATAGCACAACACCAAAGCAGTGCCAGATCATTAGATAGTTTTATTTTTTATTGTGCAAATAATCTATTTTTAAATGCAGTTTAGGATATTTTTCATCCTACTGTTGTATAAACAACTCTCTTCACAAGTTATCAAGGGTTTCACCTTTGATGAAGCATTTCTAGACATTTGATGTACCTGAATTTTCTAGAACCTCAATACGAAGCAAAGGATATTGAATTCTGTTTTGCACAGTTTGTTTTTCATGTAAGTCTTTCTTGTATTACTCATTATGTTTTTCTTCATATTCTTATGAATTTATAGAGATAACTAGGTAGGAATAATTGTGTCTCAATCTATTCCTATAAGATTTCTGAAGTGATAATCATTAAAGAGAATGGATTAATGAACTGTCTGTTTAATTAATTCCCTCTGAATCAATAAATCATCAACATCTTGTTGTAAGCATAAGCATATTCTCTTGAACCTTCTGAACATTGGTCAAAGGTTTTCACACTTATGATTATGTAATTATCTATCTGAGAATTGTGATAATCATATCTTTTTTTTGTTTTCTGCTCACCACTATTCAAGCTTTATCACCGTTTGAAATTTTATAGCGGCCCTTTACTGAGATATTGATATTATTCAAAGGGTTAGGTATATCAGTTCTATATTTGTTTTATTCATTGGTCCCCCAAATCAAAACAAAAACGCCCAAAATTTTTATCTTAGATGCTCTGGCATAATAGATGACCATTATTATCTCAGAGGTACAACATCGAACTAGTGCTGTTGTTGAGGATTCGAATTCCATTAAGTTTTCCTAGGGAAATGATATAAATTCTATTTCTTTAAGGTGATTAAAGGTCTAGAAAGGTTAAAATCCTTCACCTAGCGACTCCACTCTCTCAAACTGGCACCTTTTAAGCACACCAGATCTCATTCAGAGGGTAACCTAGTTGATCCTTTGTCAGATCCTGAAAAAATTCTGAGAAAAAGAAATTCTAAAAGGGGACATCAACCCTCTTCTTCTTCTTCTTCAGTCTTACATTCTGAAGATTTACCATCATTTGATCCTTATAGTAACATTCCATCCAGTCCAGATTACTCCCACCTATCACCTACGGTTGTTGAACTCTTGAGAAGAGGAGTTAATTTTAAGTCAACATTCATTCATTCATTTGAAACTCATCGAGAACCCTCACTACCACCAGGATCTCCTAAAACTGAATCTGACTTGGGTGTTAATTTACTAGAATATAAACCAACAGATTTCATATCCCCTACCACTTATTCATTTCCTCCCACTTTTTGACAACTTGAAGCTTCTACTTCTGAACAACCCGAAGAGAAATTCTTTGTGTATTCAAATCCACTCTTTGAAACAAAGGAAGGAATTCATCCACAGGTCGAAAAGTTAGTTCTTAGGACTCCTTTGAAATCACTTAGGAGATCCCCTCCTTCTTCACCTCCAACTAGTTCTTCAACCCCTCAATCACCTTCTTCAACTTCTTCTTCATCTTCTTCAAATTCTACATCCACACAAACACCTCATACACCACCTCCTACTATGGCTTTCCAATGTATTTTACAGCCTAGATATGCAGATTTAGTCATACCTCCTAATCTTGATGCATTCCCAGCTAGATACTTGAAATACCTTCCTAGGTTTAATGGAGAGACTGGTCCTTCTGCTGAAGACCATCTTCAAGCATTTTTAGACTTCACAGATAACATGAATATTGAACGAGAAAACATTTACATGAGGTTGTTTTTACAATCACTTGAAGGAAATGTAAGAATTTCGTTTAGGCAGTTACCTGCAAACACCATTAGAGATCGGGAAGAGCTTACAACTATATTTAAAAACCAGTGGGGTGTGAAAAAGGATCCTCTTTACTTTCTTACTGAGTTTGATGAACTTAAAAGAAATTTTGGTGAACCTGTATCATACTTTATCAAAAGATTCAATAAGCTTTATCATAAAATTCCCCTTGATTGTAAACCCCCTGTAGCATTAGCAAAGTCTAGATTTTATAAAGTCTTTGATGATGATTTTTTTGTTATGTTGAGAGAGAGAACTTCAAGAACTCCTGAAGATATGCAAACAAATGCTATTGAGGTAGAAGCAAACAGGGCTGCTTCAACTACTTTGAAAGCTAAAGAGGAAAAGGCCCAAAGAAAACTCAAATCAACACTAGAGGCTTCTAGTTCCTCTAAGACTAAAACTAGTAATTCTAAAATAGATGAAATAACTTCTCTTCTTATAAATCTATCTAATAGAATTTCCAAGATTGAGACCTAACCTAGGAAAATTCAAGAAACAATTTCCAGACCCCAAAATCAAAATCAAGGTAAGTATCAAAGAAATCCACCATTACGAATTCTTCAGAGACCTAGTAATGATCAATAGGTTCTTACTCCTTTGTTGATAGATGATTAGCAACCTGATGATAATACTATGACTATCACTAAAGATATAAATAATTTGGATACTTCCTCTGATCAAACAATTATTATTCCTCTTACACAACAAAATCAGTTTCAAGAAGATCAAGAATCTTCATAGGTTTCTAAATACCATGCCTTCTCTGAATATTTAATTGCAGAGTTGAACAAAAGATATGACCTTAGGCCTAAGCCTAGCCTTGGAAGACATCCTAAGGAATCTCAAGTAATTGAACCTCGTGCCAAGGCTGCTCAAACTCAAACAACTTTTATTTGATCATTATAATAGCCAATTGATATTCCTCAAAATGACAAAAATGCATTGAATACTTTTAATCTTGAAAAAGAGTTAGAAATAGTTAAAATCCTAATTCCTCTTTCAGAACTTTCTAAAAACCCTGGGTATAAAAATCAGGTCTCCAAATGGATACAAAATCCCTCGGTTGATGCTGAAGGTGATATCATTAGTTTGTAAGATGAAAAGATAGCAGTTGTTTTTGGCCCAAGCTCAAATATGATAGATGAAATAGTGCCTCCTTTCTATGTAACTCTTAAGACAGATGATTCCATGTTGTATAATTATATGCTTGATTCTGGAGCAGGACATAACCTCATGCCAAAAACAATCATGGATGATTTGAAACTTGACATAACTAGATCCAATCATGACTTGTACACCTTTGATTCTAAAAGGGTGCCTTGTTTAGGATTGATTAAGGATTTAGTAGTCACCCTTGCACAAATTCCAATGAAAAGTATAGTACTTGATATAGTTGTACATATATCCCTCTCAAACTAGGAATGGTCCTTTCAGGGTCTTGCTGTGCCAAATTAGGAGGAACTCTTCAGATGGATATGTCTTATGCTACTATTCCAGTTTATGGGGGAGAACAACTAAGATTATACATGGAGGTGAGATTTGTGCACATTGTTTATAAAACAGACCAGCCAAGGAACCATCCCATTTATGCAATTGACCAAGATTTTGGTTGCTTTCAACTCTCCTCAAACCAAGTGCGTGAAACTCAAGTTAAAATTGAAGATGTAATTTAAAGTCCAGTACCAAATAAAACTGATATATGGAAACTATTCTTTGATGACTCCTGTACAAAAGATGTATCAGAGAGATAGAGTAGTTTTAATATCACCATAAAAAGAAAACATTACCCAATCATGTAAGCTCGACTTCGAAGTTACAAATAATGTGGTTAAATATGAAGCTTTCCTTTTAGGATTGCAATTACCCAAAAGCTTAAAGGTTTGAAATTTAAGTGCTTTTACTGATTTAGAGCTTATTGTCAAACAAGTGAGACGTATTTGCTAGACTAAACATCCTAGACTTAGGTCTTACCGAAATGAAGTATGGGATTTAGTTGAAACTTCTTTGATACCTTTAATTTGACTTATATTCCAGGAGATCAGAATATTCATGCAGATGCCTTCGCTATTTCTGCTAGTTCATTTAAAATTCTTGATCAGACTAATGTACTCTACCAAATACAAGTCAAGTATAGACCATCTATCCCAGACAATCTGAAACACTGGTAGATATTTGAAGATAATGAACACTTGAAATGTTTTCTGCAACTTGTAGATCAATTTTCTCTTCTACAAATTGATGAAGATAGATCTGAAATAAATGAAAATACAAGTGAGAATGATACTTCATATTTCAGTTCAAAAATTGCTGATCATAATATTATTCAATTGTCTAACAATTTTATTCCAAAAGGCTTGATACCTTTAGAAAAGTTGTTTGATCAAAATGATGTTCTTCGAAATCCTCAGTCCATTTCTTTGAAAGAGGATATAGAAGAAATTAACATTGGAACAAATGATGATATCAAAAGCATAAAAATCTATGCATCTCTAGACCTTGAGATTATAACTCAATATCTTAAGTTACTTCAAAATTATAAGGATGTTTTTGAGTAGACCTATGCTGATCTAAAAACTTATGATACTTCATTAATACAACATAAGATCCCTTTGAAGCCAGAAGAAGTACCTTATCAACAAAAACTTAGGAGGATTAATCAAGACCTTCTACCAACTATTGAAAGGGAAATTAAGAAAATGCTAGATGCCCAGATCATTGTCCCTCTTAGATATTCTAATTGGGTTGCAAATTTAGTTCCTGTTAGGAAAAAGAATGGAGAAATCAGGCTTTTTGTGGAATTTAGAAATTTTAACAAAACATCATTAAATGATAATTACCCTTTTCCTAAGATGGACCAGCTACTTCAAATGGTTTCAAGAGCACAAATACTTTCTATGCTTGATGGTTTTTTAGGTTATAATTAGGTGAATGTTGATCCAGTAGATAGGGAAAAGACAACCTTCACTACACCCTGGGGTACATGTATGCATGCTAGAATGCCATTTTGCTTATCAAATGCTGTAGCAACATTTTAGAGAGCTATGGATGTATCTTTCAAGGTTCAGGTAAACAAATTTGTAGCTATTTATCTCGATGACATTATCATTTTTTTCTAAATCTGATCAGAAACATCTAAAGCACTTGAACAAGGTTTTTGACAGGTGTAGGAAATTTGGGATACCATTGAACCCTAAAAGGTCTTTGTTTGCTATTAAAGAAGGAAAACTATTAGGCCATATAATCTCAAAGGACGGAGTGGTAATTGATCCTAAGCATGTGTTTGCCATTGAAACATTGACCTTTCCTAGAAACAAGAAAGAAATTCAAGCTTTTCTGGGTAAGATTATTTTTTAAGAAGATTCATCCTGAATTATGCAGAGATTGTAAAAGATATAATTGACATGCTCCGAAAGGATCATGAAGTTAAATGGACTGAATCTTCTAGGCATGCATTTGATCAGATCAAGAAAGCTATCTCTAAAGCTTCCACCCTGGCCAACCCTGATTATACTAAACCATTCGGTTTCTTTTCTTTTTCCTCAGAAAAAACCCTTGTTGTTGTCCTATTACAAAAGAATGAAGATTCCCATGACCAACCCATATCCTTTTTAGTAAGGTTATGAGAGATGCCAAACTTAAGTATGACATAACCGAGAAGCAATCCTATGCCCTCATTCAAGCACTGAAATCTTTCAGGATGTATGTCCTACATTCACCTATTACTGCTTATGTTCCTAATGGTGTTGTAAAAATTGTTTTAACTCAACTTGACACTGATGGGAAAAGAGGTAGGTGGATTACTCAAATACTTGAGTTTGATCTAACTATCAAAACTAAAAAGCTAGTAAAAGGCCAGGGATTAGCTAAGCTTCTAGCAGAATCCAATTTCAAAGTGCTTCGAATCAATTCTATTTTAGAAGTACAAGGGAAGAATCCATAAGAACCTTCTGTCCTTGCACAAGGAAAGAATCCACAAGAACCTTCTCTTCAACCTGAAGAAAAGAATCCATAAGAACCTTTACCTTCATATCAGATTAGCCCTTTACATATTGATGACAAATTTCTATTGTCAGATTGGTATAAAGACACTATAAATTTTCTCCTCCATTTTGAATGCCCAACATCATTTTCCAAAGCCCAGTGTAAAAGTCTTAAATTTGAAAGCAGTCAAGTACTGCATCATAAATGAAAATATGTTCTGGAAAGATCCTCTGAATATTTTGTTATTATGTTTAACATAATCAGAAACTGATGGAATCATTGATCAGTTTCATGCGGGATCTTGTGGAGGACATTATGCTTGGAGAGCAACAACATACACGATATTAAGGGGAGGATTTTATTGGCCAAAATTTTTCTTGCAAGTAGGGGCAAAGGTCAAAAGTTGTGTTCCTTGTCAGATGTTTGATTGTAAGCAGAAACTAACAAATATTCCACTAGTACCATCAATAATCTCAACACCTTTCCTTCAATGGGGATTAGATTTTATTGGAGAAATCCATCCCACTCCAAGTAATCAACACAGATGGATTCTCATAGCAACAGACTACTTCACTAAATGGGTGGAAGCAATTCCAGTAAGAAATGTTATTGATTAAGTAGTAATTAAATTCATTGAAGAAAACAACTTATCTAGGTGTGGTTTCCCAACTCAAATTGTCACAGATAATGCAATATCATTCTGTAGTGTTAAAATGATTTAGTTTTTCTAGAAATATCAAATTTTGTTGCATCATTCAACTCCATACTACCCTCCAGGTAATGGCCTCACACAATCCTAAAATAAAAGTCCAGTAAAGGTAATAAAAAAGACCCTTGAAGATCATAAAAAGAGTTGGGACTCTCATTTAGTTTATACAGTATGGGAAATTAGAATAACTCCGAAAAGATCTACTGGTAAATCTCCTTTTCAGTTAGTCTATGGGAAAGATGAAATTTTTCCCACCAATTTGGCTTTCCCAGCTTTAAAATTCTTGCAGGACTCAACAGATGAACCTGATGATTTTTCAAGAAGGATAAATCAGATTATTGAACTAAATGAAAACGGAGATGAAGTTCAATACAAATTGAAGAAATATCAGAATAAGATGAAAATCTTGTTTGACATAAGAGCCAGGGAAAGGGACTTCAGAGAAGATGACCGAGTTCTAAGAAGGGACTCCAAGAGGGAGGAAAAGGGAAAGCATGGTAAGTTTGACAACCTATGCTTTGGCCCATTATCAATTGCTCAAGTAAAGGGTAACAACACCTTTGTGCTGCAAAATCTTGAGGGAGAATATTCCACTTATCCTGTAAATGGAAGGTTTCTCAAACATTTCATTAAGTACTAAGAAGTTGGGATAAATTTCATTTTAAATATTCCAGTTTCTTTTATTTTTGAGTTGTCAGTGAGATTTTTTACAGTAAAGACTCCAGAGCCCAAGGAGAAGGCACATGGATTTGCAGGTTCTCTGCATTCTACAGGAGAATGTAGTCCCCAGTTGTAGCATTTTTTTGGTTTTGATAGGTTAGAATAAATTAGACAAAAAATGAAAATGTATGTACAAAATGTTAAGATAGGATATGGACAAAAAGAATATTGAATAAAAAATGTTAGGAAATTTTTTGAATAAATATGTCCATATCAAAGAAAATGTTAGGGTAGATTCCCTAAAAAATAAAGGCAAAATAAAATGCTAGGTTAGACAGAAAAGAAAAGAAATAAACTTTGAATGCATTGCAAATCTAAATGCCACTCCTTTGTTCTAAATTCAGTTTGAAAAATAACAGTTGTGTGCAGTTTGTTTAGATGCCACACTAGCTTATTTTATCCAATTATATAGTTGCATCATAGGGTTTGTTCTCATAGGTAGAAAATAAAATCTGACCGAACAGTTTAATCTTGGCAAAACATAGTTAGGTAGAGAAAGTAAAAGGAGCTCATAAGTTTAATCTAAGCCCTTGGATGATATAAGGTTAGAAATAGATAGATTACTTTTCAAAATAAAAATAGATGAATAAGGGTTTGCTAGCCTAAATGCACCTAAAGAAATGAAGAAAACATGTTAGAGCTAAGAAATGGGTAAGTAGAAGAAAGGTTTCTAAACTACAAGTTTAATTATATCAAAGCACATGCATCATGCTTAAGGTTTACAAGTTCATGTCATTAACTTCCCCCACATTCATTTTTCCCCTTTACTTAATAATTTCCTATCTACAAATATATTCCAAGTACTTTTAATCCTACAAGTCAAAGAGGCTCAGAGCATTTCTCTGACTTTTGGTGTGACCAAACCCTCGACTTAATGACTTATGGATTCAAGTGCTAGAATCCCCTTCATAAAATCCATTTCCCCTCATCACCCTAAGAAAACCACTTTTCCTAAGTTTAAACACCATTTGCCTAAGAAAAGTGAAAACCCCCATATAAATATCTTTCCGCTCAAAAACCCACAAAAAACCTTTTATTGTAAGTATAAAGCTTAATGCACAAACACAAACCTTTTACCCTTTAACATAGGGAAACCCCTTCCACCCATCACAATTCATATTAATTCCTAATTTTATTATATAAATCCCAATAAAACCATTTTCCCATATAATAACTAAATCCTTATGTAAAATACCCCAACCCTTAGTTTTAATAAAAACATATAAATCCCCCATTAACCCCAAATAAACCCGAAATTACTTATGATTAAAAGCTTTGGGCCCCTCTTAAGCCTCCGTAAATTTCACCCATGCTTCTTCATCAACCTGACCACCGTTCTATCACCCGCGCTCAAATCCAACGACGTGCAGCCGTATCGCCCTCACTCGATGCCTGAAATTTTACCCAAAGAGTTAAAATCTCTCATTAAACCTGACCCAATCCTTTTAAACCCATGATTAATTCCTAAATAAATCAATACCACCATGATTAAAAACACTGCCCCCCACCCCCCCGCCTTAACTCCTGTTCATTTCCTCCACATAGCTTCTCTGCTCGACTACCGTTAGATCACAATCGCCCAAATCTAATTATCCAAATCCATGTCAGCCATGCCTGATGGACTACCTTTACCCACCCGATAAGGCGATTTCCCCGACCCCTCGATGGCTACGTGTCACACTCTAACATACATCGATTGACCCCTCCGAACTGCCCATACCATAAAAGCGGTGCGACGACCCTTAAAAATGCATCCACGCCATTTCAATAAACTGCCTATCCTCCATAAAATATGAATTTCATGCCATTTTCAAAAAGTAGCTTGTTAGAATTTAAACCTTGAAAACCCATGTTTCCATGCCTTTCGCCCGTTTAACAGTGTAAACCCATAAAACCCTTCAGCGCCACCCTGAACCCCTGCAATGCAATTCCACCTCCATTCACGTCCAAAACACTATCATGGCTCCTTCCTTAGGCATCCTGTGCGAACAAAGCCATCAATTCACTTTCCTGTCGAACCTTTATTTTCTTAACTATTGCTGTGTTTTGCAGGTAATCATTTGAAGACTTGAGCATTGGATAGACAACTCTGATATTAGTCGCAGAGTCTATTTATTCTAAGATTCAACAAGAAACCTGCTGAACAACCCATATTCAGAGAAGAAGACAACTATGTAGAGCCTTGACCGTTAAAACAGAGGATCAACGACAACAACTCTCATGATTAAAAAAGACTTAGGGATTCTTTCTTCATCCCGGATGAAATCAAACATATATTTTGGGTAAAGCCAACTTTTACTAAATACATCGAGTATTATGATATTCCGACACATAGGAAATAGTTAAGTATAACTTGGTCTAGTGTAGAGTTAGGTAAAGTGTGTTTCTTTACTATGTAATTTTGTAACTTACAATCAGATGGTCACGATATGTTCTAGACATGAAGTGATCCAACGGTTCATTCTCTCCTCGGTATTACCGACACTTGATTTGTGGCTAAACACCCGATTGGTCCATGATCTCTATTTAAAGAGCATGGAAGGTCACTTGTAGGTTAACCGTTCATGAGAGAAGTTTATGTAAATTTTCATTCTTTTATTAATAAATTGCATCTTCATATTTAGAATTGGATCATTTATTATGGTATAAAGGACTTTGTTCTCATAAACAACTTTTTACGTGGTCAATTTTCACGGAGGAAATGATAGCACATTATGAGGATACAAAGAACAACACCTTCTTTAGAGAAACGCCACAACAATTGGAAGAAAAAAGAGAAAAAGGGCTTTGTTACAATTGTGATAACAAATACATTAAAGGTCATAAGTGTGCTGAAAGAAATTATTTTACATTAATTGTGGAAAGGAGGAAGAAAAGGATCAAGAAATGTCAAAATAAGAGTATATACATGAGGAACCAACCCCAGAGAAAGAAGAAATGAATCTGACCATATCTTGTAAAGCATTGGAAAGAATTACCACTCCTAAAACTCTAAAGATAGAAGGAAATATCAAGAAGAAAAAGGTTCAAGAAGTGAAAGATCACATTGAGAAAGAAGAAATGAATCCGACCATATCTTGTAATGCATTGGACGGAATTACCACTCCTCAAACTATCAATATAGAAGGACATACCAAGAAGAAAAATGTTCAAGAAAGATCACATCGAGTCTTAAGAAATCAATTCGACCATATCTTGTAATACATTGGAAGAAATTACCACTCCTCAAACTATCAAGATAGAAGGACACATCAAGAAGAAAAAGGTAAGAGTGTTGATTGATTCGGACAGTACCCATAATTTTATTGATTGTAAGATAGCCAAGGAATTGAATTGCTTCCTATATCCAACACCAGAGTGTCAAGTGATGGTTGAAAGTGGAGGAACCATAAATTGCTCTGGAAAGTGCCATAATATCAAGCTATCCATGGGAGCATATGTATTAAATAGCCCAATACTTTCCATTCCAATGGGTGGTGCTAATGTTTTACTGGGAGTCCAATGGCTACAATCTTTGGGTACAATAACTTTTAATTTTCAAGAACTTTTCTTGAAATTTTTTTGGGAAGGAAAGGAAATTGAATTGAGGGGTATCGAAGGAAAACATGGAAAGATAATCAACTCTAACAGCATGACAAAGCTTCTAAATAAAGAACAACGGGGTGTAATTACACAATTATGTTCACTAGAGGATCCCACATCAAAATCATGTATTTCTCCAGATCTCCAAAACGTTTTGGACAATCATTCCAAGGTATTTGAGACTCCCAAAGGCCTCCCACCTATTCGTGATCATGATCATGCTATTCATTTGATTCCACGAAGTGTTCCTCCAAACATCAGGCCTTACATATATCCATATGCCCAAAGGAGTGGGAACTCATTCAAAAGTTGCAGAAGATCACAGTTCAAACAATATTGCGAGAACTTGACAAGGAAGGAAAAATCATATTGGAACTTGAAGCAGTCACAGAACTGAGAAATCAAAAGCTACAAAATATATCAATTTTAGAGTATCTCATCAAGTGGAAGAACTTACCTGCTGAATATTCCACATGGGAGGACAAGAATTTAAACAGAAGCATCAAGAACTGCTCAAGCATTGAGGACAACACTTTTTGAAGGAGAGGAGCATGTTAGGTCCCTATATTACTAGTGTAACTCCTTATTATTATTAGTAAAACCCCCTTATTATATTTTTGTCCCCATGTAGTCCCCATATTGTTAGTATTGTGCCCCATAGAAGCCCACTATTGTTATTATTGTGCCCTTACATTATTATTGTTATGTCGGCTCTGATTATATTATGACCCCTTAGAATCCTATATATAGAAAGGAGGTCTTGTCATTTGTATCATCCAAGAATTGTTCATTTTTGTAATGTAAAGGAGGTTGCCCCCTTGAAGAGGCTTATTTCTAAGGCATTCATCTATCTTTTCTATCTTTTTGTGAGCTAGTTTCATAACACATTTCTCTTTCTTCAGTAGAAGCAGAATATCGTGGTGATGTAGAAGCTAGTAAGGAGGCCCTGTGGCTTCGTTAGAGCCTATCAGAGTTTGGCTTTCAGCAGCAGCATCCGATTACACTTTGGTGTCATAATCAAAGTTCCATTTAGCTATGCAAAGATCCAGTCCAACATTAGCGTAGAAAACACATTGAATTGCACATGCACTTCATTATAAAGCTCCTTCATGACCATGTTCTTGAAGTGCAATATTGTTCAACAAATGATCAAGTTGCAAACATCTTTACAAAGGCTCTCATAGAGGACTTTAATAAACTTCGATTTATGGTTGGAGTTCAGGAAGTTTTCACTAAGGGGGAATAGGGTCTAGTGCCTCCTTCCTTCTCATATTGTGTCATA
Organism: Pinus tabuliformis; assembly: GCA_031772625.1. Classification (NCBI taxonomy): domain Eukaryota; kingdom Viridiplantae; phylum Streptophyta; class Pinopsida; order Pinales; family Pinaceae; genus Pinus; species Pinus tabuliformis. Next base: position 743,861,109 of record CM062816.1, on the reverse strand, counting down.
TTTGTACATCCTTCAATCCTATCCCAAGTTGTTCTTAAAGGGGGGATGTTAGGATATTCCGACACATAGGAAATAGTTAAGTATAACTTGGTCTAATGTAGAGTTAGGTAAAGTGTGTTTCTTTACTATGTACTTTTGTAGCTTACAATTCGACGGTCCCAATATGTTCTAAACATGAAGTGATCTGACGGTTCATTCTCTCCTCGGTATTACCGACACTTGATCTATGGCTTAACACCTGATTGGTCCATGATCTCTATTTAAAGAGCTTGGAGGGTCATTTATAGGTTAACCATTCATGAGAGAAGCTTATGTAAATTTTCATTCTTTTATTAATAAATTGCCTGAAGTGGTCGCGTTGGCTCAGGTCGTGGATTGTTTCCCTCTTTGAGGGTTTTAACCACATCAACAATCCTAGTGTATTGATCTATGATTTGTTTGTGTGCAATGTCCTTTGGTGTTATGTTTGAGGAACTTACCCTGTAAATTCCTACACCGAGATGGATGAAATCTACAAAGGATAACAAGCATTTCTATCGCAGATAATAAATGCTGGGAAGAATTAACAGATGTACTTGATCAAGGATAATTGAACAACATTTAGCTTTTGAATGAACAATCAGCTAGCTTCAATCTCCTTTCAACTTTTTCAGTGATATGTCATCAAACAACACAACACCAAAGCAATGCCAGATCATTAGATAGTTTTATTTTTGATTGTGCAAATAATCTATTTTTAAAAGCAGTTTAGGATAGTTTTCATCCTACTGTTGTATAAATAACTCTCTTCATGAGTTATCAAGGGTTGCACCCTTGATGAAGCATTTCTAGACATTTTATGTACTTGAATTTTCTGGAACCTTAATACGAAGCAAAGGATTTTGAATTCTGTATTGCAAAATTTGTGTTTCATGTAAGTTTTTCTTGTGTTACTCGTTTTTCTTCATATTTTTATGACTTTGCATAGATAACTAGGTAGGAATAATTGTGTCTCAATCTATTCCTATAAGATTTCTGAAGTGATAATCATTAAAGAGAATGGATTAGTGGACTGTCTGTTTAATTAATTCCCTCTGAATCAATAAATCATCAGCATCTTGTTGTAAGGATAAGCATATTCTCTTGAACCTTCTGAACATTGGTCAAAGGTTTTCACACTTATGATTATGTAATTATCTATCTGTGAATTGTGATAATCATATTCTTTTTTGTTTTTTGCTCACCACTATTCAAGCTTTATCATTGTGTGAAATTTTATAGCGGCCCTTTACTGAGATGTTGATATAATCCAAAGGGTTAGGTATATCAGTTCTATATTTTTTTATTCATTGGTCTCCAAATAAAAAAAAAACCCCAAAACATTTATCTTAGATGCTCTAGCATAATAGATGACCATTGTTATCTCAGAGGTGTAATACTAAGTTAAGCATTTAAAAAGAAAACCTATGAGTTAAACTTAATCACGTGTATTTTATATGTCTTAAAAACAATTGGCACTTACTCCAATTATTGAACGGGAGGCTCGTAGGATTTGAGGCATCAACACAATATGTGTCGGTTAAATCTATCCTAAACCTAATCCTATGTTGCTGTTAGGTACTGGAACTACATGAAACTATCCTAAGTTGAAAAGGAAAATTCATGAGTTAAAATTAATATATATTAAGGAAACTATCCAACCAAACTCTATTCTAATATGGTCTAAACAAAGTATGTCTAAAGATGAGGCTTATTTCTTTAAGTTTGATGATGGAGGTGTTCAAGAACTGCATAAGGATTAACAATTTTGGGGGTTCAAGAGAATGAAGGAACTCATGGTATTCACTATGAACTAGGGTCTTTCTACTAGAATTCAATGTTTAAGATCCATTTGGGTGCTAACATGCCATGATAATACCTCAAGAAAATACATAAATTTTCAATGTTGAACAAATAGTAAAAGATAAAAACTTAAAACCAATCTTACATAAACATATAGTACCTCATAAACCAACAAATTTCATCATCATAACCATCAATTCCATAATAATGCTACTCTTTCCCAATAGTAGTAGAATTCCAATAGGGGAAAACAAAAGGTATAAGGTAGTGAACTCCTTCATCTTGTCACTAATGTGCTACGTTTTACAAATTGAAAGTCTCTTCCTATTTATATATGACCTAAGCAACCTTTGAAATGTGTGGGAAACATGCCTTCTCACATAATATGAATTAAATACTCATTAAATTTGGGTTGACAATAACTCATCCTCATTAATTTTTTGTTGTGCAAGAATACTCCAAATTGGATTGATTTTATAGGGTAAAAGGTAGGGATTGTGTGCCTCAAATAAATGCACACCAAGACCTGTGATTAATCGGAAGTGAAACAATGATCATTCCATCCTAAAGATACAAACATTTTGTACAAAATGTCATACTCATTTTCCTCAAAGAAATCTTACTCGCTAAAATCCAAGTATGTGAATGTAGCAATTCATCATATCTGCCAATGTTCAAGTGGGAACAAATGTGCACTCCCGGGCCAAAACAATTACACTTGATAATGAAATTTGAAATGGGACTTGATTAGACAATACCTAACCTTAGGATATAATTTTGTATCATGCCTGACACATATCCTACATAACTATGTTTCCCACTTATACACAACTTTTACATAAACAAGTCGTAACAAAACTTAGAATGTTGTATGAAATTTGAAGTATAAATATTTAAGCTCAAAGTAAATATGTAACAATGTAAAAGTGTGTAAAATAATTAAATACACGATCTACAATGTGAATAAACCTGTTTGGCCAAGAAATGAAGCTTGAACGTACATGTTTGTGAAGTAAGACAATTTTGGTCTGCTTCACAAAAATGCACACACAACCTTAATTTCAAGGACAAATCGAATGATTTAATTTAGAGAGTGTTATTTTACTCATAAGTAACATTAACACAATTAATTTTTTCTAATTTAATGATATGAAGGTGGAAGTTAATGTAAATGAAAGTGAGTCCATAGGTGGTAGCAAAATTGGAAAAAAAACATGTTGGAAAGACCTTGTGAATCTAAGTGATCAGAAGTTCAATCCACCCAAACAGGTCTCTCCAGTTGAACTTAAAAAAAAATGTAAATGAAAGTTTTGTAGTAATCACAATTCATGGTGTTACCCCAAAAGTGTTAACAATTTGTGAACATCAAAAACTTACTTGAAACAAATTAGTGTGTAAAATTAGTAATTAAATAGTATACAATTTGAGTCAATGAGATTGACCAATAAATGAAGCCTGAGCATGCATTTTAGTGAAACAAGGAAATTTTGGTTTGCTTTACAAAAATTCACACTCAACCTTCATTTCAAGGCCAAATTGAATTATTCAACTTGGAGAGTATTCTTTTACTCATGAGCAACATTGTTTTTTGTAAGTTCTACATTGATGAGGCTACATCATGGTCATGTCCAAGAATAACACCCAAATAGGGCAGAGAATTGAACTAATGAATTAACATCTAAGAGTTCCTTAATAGCACCCCGATCACCATCTATCTAAGCCTCGTGGATTACTCATAAGTAACATTAATACAACTAAATTTTTCTAATTATGTGATCTGAAGATCGAAGTTAATGTAAATGAAAGTGCCGCAACAATCACAGTTCATAGAGTCGCCCAAAAAGTGTCAACAATTTATGAATAACATAAGCTTACTGGAAGAAATTATTATGTAAAATTAGTAATTAAATAGTATACATTTTGAATCAATGATATTGACCAAAAAATGAAGCATGAACATGCATTTTAGTGAAGACAGACAATTTTGGCTTGCTTTGCAAAAATGCATGTCCAACCTTTATTTCAAGGCCAAATGGAATGATTCAATTTGGAGAGTATTCTTTTACCCATAAATAACATTAATACAATTAAAATTTTCTAATTTAGTGATCTGAAGGTCAAAGTTAATGTAAATGAAAGTATTGGAGCAATCACAATTCACAATGTCCCCCCAAAAGTGTCAACAGTTTGTGAACAAAACAAACTTACTGGAAGAAAATTTGTGTGTAAAATTAGTAATTAAATAATATACAAATTGAATCAATGAGATTGGCAAAGAAATGAATTATGAATGTGCATTTTAGTGAAACAAGACAATTTTGGCTTGCTTCACAAAAATGCACACCCAACCTTCATTTCAATGCCAAATTGAATAATTCAAATGGGAGATTATTTTTTTACTCATAAGTAAAATTAATACAACTAAACTTTTCTAATTTAGTGATATGAAGGTCAAAGTTAATGTAAATTAAATATCTGCAACAATCGTAGTCCACGCTGTCATCCCAAAAGTATCAACAATTTGTCAACAACAAAAAATTATTGGAAACAAATTAATGTGTAAAATTAGTAATTATATAGTATACAATTTAAATCAATTAGATTGGCTAAGAAATGAAGCATGAATGTGTATTTTAGTGAAGACAATTTTGGCATGCTTCACAAAAATGCACCTTCAACCTTCATTTCAAGGCCAAATTGAATGACTCAACTTGGAGAGTATTTTTTTGTTATAAATAACATTAATACAATGAAAGTTTTATAATTTAGTGATATGAAGGTCAAAGTTAATGTAAGTGAAATTGCTGCAACAATTGTAGTTCTTGATGTCACCCCAAAAGTGTCAACATTTTGTGAACAATAGAATCTTACTGGAAGCAAATTAATAATTAAATAGTATACAATTTGAATCAATCATATGGGTCTGGAAATGAAGCCTAGGCGTGCATTTTAGTGAAGTAAGACAATTTTGGTCTGCTTCACAAAATTGCATGACCAACCTTCTTTTTAAGGCCAAATTGAATGATTAAACTTGGAGAGTATTTTTTTACTCATAAGTAACGTTAATACAATTAGTTTTTTCTAATTTAGTGATCTGAAGGTCAAAGTGTTGGAGCAATCACAGCACACGATGTCCCCCCAAAAGTGTCAACATTTTGTGAACGAGAAAAAACCTATTAGAAAAAAATTAGTGTGTAAAATTACTAATTAAATAGTATACAATTTGAATCAATCATATTGATCAGAAAATGAAGCCTAGATGTGCATTTTAGTGAAGCCAGACAATTTTGGTTTGTTTCCAAAAAATTCATAACTAGACTTCATTTCAAGGACAAATTGAATGATTCAACTTGGAGAGTATTTTTTTACTCATAAGTAACATTAACACAATCAAATTTTTCTAATTTAGTGATATGAAGGTCAGAGTTAATTTAAATTAAAGTGTTGCAACAATCACAGTGCATTGTGTTGCCCCAAAAGTGTCAATAACTTGTGAACAACAGAAACTTACTAAAAACAAATTAGTGTGTAAATTTACTAATTAAATAGTATACAATTTGAATCAATTATATTGACCAAGAAATGAAGCTTGAGCTTGCATTTTAGTGAAACAAGACAGTTTTTTCCCGTTTCACAAAAATACATGACCAACCTTCATTTTAGGTCCAAATTGGATGATTCAACTTGGAGAGTATTTTTTTACTCATAAGTAACATTAATACAATTAAAGTTTTCTAATTTAGTGATATGAAATTCGAAGTTAATGTAAATGAAAGTGTTGTAGCAATAACAATTCATGGTGTCACCCCAAAAGTGTGAACAATTTGTGAGCAACAAAACAATACTGGAAGCATATTAGTGTATAATATTACTAATTAATTAGTATACAATTTGAATCAATCAAATTGGCCAGGAAATGAAGTCTCGACGTGCATTTTAGTGAAGCAGGACAATTTTGGCCTACTTCACTAAAATGAACACTCAACCTTCATTTGAAGGCCAAATTGAATGATTCAACTTGGAGAGTATATTTCTTACTTATAAGTAACATTAATACAATTAAATAGTTTTATTTTTTCACATAAATACTTATGTTGTTCAAGAATACACCAGTTTGGATGGATTTCATAGGTAAAAGGCTTAGTTTGTGTCCCTCAAATAAATGCACATAAGGACATGTAATTAATTAGTTGTGATATAATGATCATTCCATGCTATAAGTCTGCGAAACTATGTCTCAGCCTTGTGGTGTAAAAGCACCCTAATAGGCCTCAGTCTTGTGATGTAACAATGCCTTAATGTATTGGAAAATGTAACTAGGTTTGGTCTTCATAATTATAATTGTACATTTCATGTGAAAGCAAAAGAAGAAAGATAAATTATTATTAGTATTGTTATTATTATTCAAGCATATTATTCATGCTTCCACGGTTTATTGAATCAAAAGGAAATTTTGTCATGAGTCAATTTATTGTACTTGAGAACAGTCCTATTTGGAATTTTGAAAGAAAGAGGAAAAATAATTTTATTTGATTCAAAATAGTCAATTTTGTTCCCAAAATACCAAGTTGGCCTTGGAAGGACCTATTTCACCTCCTAAATGTGTATAAATATAGTGCAACTCAACCTCATTTGGGTTATCACCAACAAATTTTATTTTTGTGCCAAGAAGAGAGAGAAGCAATGAAATGTTGGTAAAGGTTGTCAATGATGTCAACATGGCATTATTGGAGATGGAAAATATTCTTGTGATACATGAAACTCATGCAAAACCTAGGTGCTAAGTATGCCAAAATCATCTTCTTCGGTTAAATGAAGAAAAAGAAAATTGAGACATCTTTTGGAAAACTGTCTTTTGAAGAGCCTTTATACAAGAATAATTTGGTACATGAAGATATTGTGGTAGTGGGTGGTGTTGTTTTAAGAGGACACTAATGAGTTTCCTGCTATAATCCTTGTGGAATATATGTTTGAAAAATCTGATGGCATAATCCTATATATTTTAAAACCAAATTACTAATATACAAGTTGGCCCAAAAATACATGTCGACTTCCTATCACCAAGTGCATGCCGTTTCACATATAAACAAACCATTATAAATATGGCTTGGGTTCTCTCATTCCTGTATCTGATTTCATCAAGGAAAATAGAGAAGAAGAGAAAATCAAGTTCACAACTCGTGAACTTGAAGATCTGAAGAGATAAGGATCAAAATTTTCAGTTGTTTGGTGGCTTGTTGTAGTGGCTACAACCACCCTCAAAAATTTTGGCTTGCACCCAATTTCAAATCCTCCCTTGAGAGTTTCACTTGATAACTGTACACACTCGGGTTCACTCCATGAGCTTGTGTGAGTCCTTGCATCTGCCTTGCTTGTTCATTTCATTTAAGTTTCTAAATGCTAGTGTTTAAGTCATGCTTGTAGCCATGTTCTGGTTATGCTCAAAGTTGTTGAAAATAGCAACAAGAAATGCTATAAATAACATCTCAGGTACTAGTGTTGGAAATAGCAACAAGGAATGATAAAATAGAAATGATAAAAATAGTATTGCTATAAATAGCATTTCGGGATACATTCCAATTTTAGTTAGTCACTGAACTAAAATTGAGAATTAAAATTCGAATTTGATCTTAGCAGCTTTTTGAAAAAATAATTAATTAATTCATCTTGAGTTAATTAGTTGGAGAAAATCAAACATGAAGTCTATGTGAAGACATGCAACAGTTATCCCTTGATTGAGGAATATATCCCTTAATTAAGGAGATCAAGATGAGTTGTAATTAGTTAGCTCAGTTAACTGAGTTAAGTCCAGTTAGACTAGTTCCAATAGTTTGTGGAATTGATTGTGAGTTCATTTAATTAATGCATGCATGCATGTAACTAGTGTACTTCAGATAACTGAATATTCTCTCATAAATAACTCATGCATGTCAATTCAGTCAAAGACCCAGTTGACATCAGAGGAAGGGACAATGTACTATCAGTTGGAGGAATTTTCCCATATAGGAAACTCATCCATGCAGAAGGAATTATCTCCTTCAGGATTGCATAGTTATTTCAGAGGTCAGTGTTGTGTGTGAGGTGATTATCACACAGATTGCAGCTGGAGGACCTAGGAGAAACTGTGCAAGGAAATAGGAGTCTTGGAGGATTGAAGGAAGGCATATGTGTTGTATATTCTGTCTATGAGCAGTAGTGAGGGATTGTACTAAGAGCTGGCTAGCTTGTGAGCTAAAGCTTTGTGTAATCCTAAGATATTTCCACTTGTATGATAATACAGATAGCAGGGTTTTTAGCTGAGGCTTTCCCCAGAGTATTCTTCTGCGTTCATGTGTGACTGATTTCTTATTCTCTGTTATATGTGTTCTATTTGATCTTGCTCAAAATTAATTAAGCTTTCGCAAGTTTGTTTGTAAAAGCAGATCAAGTATTTTTTTTTAGTATATTGCATTATCAGGTGATCTACATTGAGAATTTCTACATGGTATCAGAGCAAAGGTGATCAAAGTGAAGAACTATATACAAAGAAGGGAGAAGTTCGAAGTTTGAAGTTCTTGATTATAGAAATCAAATTCTTATCACATCTCAAATTTCACCAATGACGTTCAATAGTTTGAGACTCGAGTATGCCCTGGATGGAAACTCAAATTATATAGCCTGGAAGGTTCGCATGGAAGCAGTATTAGAGGACAATGGTTTGAAGGACTTCATTAATCAAGAAGTCCCCAAGCCAGCAACTTCTAATGCCCAAGAATTGGCGAAATGGAAGAAATGTGTGGCTACAGTGAGGAGGATTCATCTGAAGGGAGTTCGAGACCACATAGTCTCAAGTATCCATGGGAAGGAGACACCATTTTCAATGTGGAAAACATTAAAGGATCTATATCAGAACATCAGTAATCATAGGAGGTTGGTGCTGAAAGACAAGCTTCGAAAAATCATTTGTGAAAAGGGCGACATGATCTATACATATCTGAACAAGCTCACCACCTGCAGGGATGAGCTTGGAAGTGTAGGAATCATGACAGCTGATGATGACATGGTGAGTCTTGCTCTCCTCGGTCTTCCTAAGAGTTGGCATAGCTACTAGGACTCAATTAATGGAAGAGAGAAACTGCTATATTGGGAATGACTATGGTCAGATCTGAAGGAGGAGGAGATTAAGAGAAGCACCAGAGATGGTTCTTCATCCAAGGAGGATGAGGAAAATTGCACCTTAGCGAGTAACGAAAAGAAAGGGAAGGAGAAGGATTCTCATCCAAATCAAGTTCTTCTCATGGTGGGAATAAGATTGACAAATGTAAAGTGCAATGCTTTAATTGTCATGAGGTGGGACATTATTCAACTAATTTTCCATTGAAGAAATCCAAGAAGGGATCCAAGGAAGGATATGAAGGTAAGGCATTTTCCTCTCATATCGAATTGGATTTTACCCTCATTGCATGCATGGTTTCATCAATGATGGGTTGTGGTTGGTTTCTTGACAGTGGAGCCTCATTCCACATGATCGACGATAAGAGTCTGTTCAGTACCTTGGAGGAGAAAGACCTCAAGATACTCATAGCGATGGGTAATGATGAAAAGTATAGTGTTTCAGGTGTGGGTATGGTTTCTTTTCAGAGGGAGCATGGGGCTTGCATTACCTTAACAGATGTGAAGTATGTGCTAGGACTGAAGAATAACTTGGTATCAATCATGATGCTAGAGGACAAAGGCTATGATGTAGTCTTCAATAATGGAAAGGTTTTCCTTAGACATATCACCATAAGACAGGTGAAGAAGATTGGTTCATGAGTCAAGAACCTGTATGCTCTTGAGGTTCAAGATCCATGCAAAGCATTGAGGAGCAAGGAAACTGTTGGAGACTTGGTGGTTGAGAGGGAGAGTACATTACGTCTCAACATGCAGCGCCAGAAGAAGTCTTAGACAATTGTGGAGGAGCCACAATTGGTGAAGCAACTTTAGGAGGTTGTGGAGTAGCTACAACTGGAGAAGTAGAGAGGAGACTGAGTGGAGGCATCCACTCATGCAGAGACCTCTACTAGGGGGAAATTTTGAGCCAAGTGGGTAGAGGGATCACATGCATCCATACCTCCAGGTGGGAGGTGGGGCGATGTGGAGTGATAGTCCCAAGAAGGCTGAAATAGGGGTAGGATCCTTGAGGTACCCAGCCTCTTTGATTAGACCTTGCTACGGGAGCCCCGACGAGGAGTAGCAGGACTAGCTGAGTGGGTAGAGACAGATGCGGATAGAGTAGCAGAGGGATATTCAACAATAGAGGGTGTTTCTAGCCCAACAGGGAGGTTAGTTGGGAGATTAGTTACTTACTTCTTAGTAACTGAGTTGCAATGCAGCAGTGGGCAGAAAAATGCAACATGATGAGAGAAGGTGCAGTGCAGATGCAGTGCTGGAAGACAGGACCAGCAATAGCACAGACGTAGCCGGAGGAATCAATATGATTGATGTAGTCAGAGATCAAAGTGACAGAGGCTAGAGCAGTCAAATATTGAAAATCATAGAGGTGTAGAGCTTTTCAGTCGACAGAGGCAATAGCAGTCAGAGAATTTGATAACAGAGGCATCATTCTGATTCAGGTTGGATATTTTTTGTTTCTAGAGTTGCTGGAGCAACAAAACTAGGGATAAGTGTTGCATGCAGAACATTCCAAAGGTTCAGGATCAGGTTCGAGTTGAATGCCTTTCTTGTTGAGAGGGAGTGTTGAAAATAGCAACAAGAAATGCTATAGATAGCATTGCTATAAATAACATCGCAGGTACCAGTGTTGGAAATACCAACAAGGAATGATAAAATAGAAATGATAAAAATATCATTTCGGGATATATTCCAATTTTAGTTAGTCCCTGAACTAAAATTGAGAATTAAAAGTTTAATTTGATCTTAGCAGTTGTTTGAAAAAATAATTAATTAACTCATCTTTATTTAATTAGTTGGAGAAAATCAAACATAAAGTCTAAGTGAAGACATGCAACAGTTATCCCTTTGATTGAGGAAGTTATCCCTTAATTAAGGAGATAAGGATGAGTTGTACTTTGATTTGTAATTATTTAGCTCAATTAAATAAGTTAAGTCCAATTAGATTAGTTCCAATAGTTTGTGGAACTAATTGTGGGTTTAGTTAGTTAATGCATGCATGCAACTAGTGTACTTCAGATAACTGAATATTCTCTCATAAATAACTCATGCATGTCAGTTCAATCAGAGACCCAGTTGACATTAGAGGAAGGGACAATGTACTATCAGTTGGAGGAATTTTATTATATAGGAAGCTCATCCATGTAGAAGGAATTATCTCCTCCAGGATTACGTAATTATTTAAGAGGTCAGTGTTGTGTGTGAGGTGATTATCACACAGGTTACAGCTGGAGGACCCAGGAGAAACTGTGCAAGGAAATAGGAGGCTCAGAGGAATAAATAAAGGCATATGTGTTGTCTATTCTACCTATGAGCAGCAGTGAGGGATTTTACTAAGAGTTGGATAGCTTGTGAGCTAAAGCTTTGTGTAATCCTGAGATATTTCCACTTGTATGATAATACAGATAGCGGGGTTTTTAGCTGAGGCTTTCCCTAGAGTATTCTTCTGTGTTCATGTGTGATTGATTTCTTATTCTCTATTATATGTGTTCTATTTGATATTGCTCGAAATCGATTAAGCTTCTGCAAGTTTGTTTGTAGAAGTAGATCAAGTATTTTGCTTTAGTATATTGCATTATCAAGTGATCTATAGTAAGAATTTCTACGAAATTCTTTGCTTCGTATGTGCTTGTTGTGTTCGATATGAAAGCATTTGTCACGCTCACACATGAAGCCACATTCATTGTTGCGCAAACATCATATCGATCAATGAACATTCAATCATGAGTGTCATGCTTCTCACTTGCATCGTCGGTTAGTCATGTTGAACATGTGTGTCTAGATGGTTTGGGTCATTTCATCATCGAGTCATGTGAGTGTGTTCGTATGATCACCTATGCATCTTTTGATCATTCACACACTTAGTCATTTTGTTGAAGTTCTAATAGCCAGACTCCCCTATGAAAGCCAGACCATCACCCCACTTTCAACTCGATCAACTGTCAACTAAAACAATGTAGAAGCACCAAGCTAGTATATTCAAGCTGTGATGCCCGCAAGAAATTCAATCAAACCTCATGTTGGCCACCCGGGCAGTCGGACCCGACAGTCACCCCAAGACTGACTCCCCTAAAAAATTGCGTAGAGGTCACTGACCTTATTTGCTCAGCTGATTGAGGAAATTAGGTAGACAAGTTGAACAAACACCAAGTGTCCATCCCTGTCTCCCTCAGAAAATTGCGTATTTTTTCCAGTCAATCATCCTGACAGCCAACCGATTGTTCATCTTATAAATTTCACAGTGTTCATGAGCAGGCCTTCCGCTACCCATCAGTCAAATCAGCTAAGAAATTGTGCAGATATGATTAGTGGGCCGACCTCCCGACCTTAGTGTAGTTTCTCTTGCCAGTAACCTCTAGCAGCAGATTGCCAGTTCCCTCCAAGAATTGTGCAGTTTCTGCTGCTAGTGAACGAGAAACCAACTGTGAATTCCCTCTGGGAATTGTGTAGTTTTGGATGCCAGTGTCCCCAAAAACCAACTATTAATTCCCTCTTGGAATTTCTTAGTTTTGGCTGCTAGTGACCCTAGCAGCCAACTGCCAGTTCCCTCTGGGAATTGTGTAATTTTGGTTGCCAGTCTCCCAGGAAGTTCCTCCCAAAACTTGCACAGTCTTTGCTTGTTGACCCTTCATGCACGCTAGCATGTTCCTCTGGAAAATTGTGCAAATCTAGCTATCTAGCCCCCACTTCCCGTTCGTTCCAAAAAATGCGTATAGCATCCTTGCCTTGCCTTCCTATAGCCGCGATTGTCCCTCCCAAAATTTGTGTAATTTTGCCTCCCAACTGAGCCAGACATCGTAGATAGTCACTGTCGAATCAGATTGCCCATCTCCTTCACTCAATGACTCTTGCGTAGTTTTCATCAACAGTTCCCAGAGCCGCCATCCCACTTCGCAACCTTGCTGCCTCTCCTAGTCACTTGCATCCGAAATGATCATGTGTCATGGTAGACTAGGAGGTTTTGGATTTGATGTCATCTCATCCTTAGTGACTGCAGGTACATGTACACCAACAAACATGGAAAGACGATGAATGGGATGAATGAAGGGAGCACATGCAGAAGGACAGGTTCACCAACAGACGAATGAATAATGCATGTGAAATAGAATAACGCGACGAACATGCACCTTCACGAATAGATGAGCTTGTCAAGCCTCCCAACATGCAAGCAAGGAAAAACGTGCAAAAACTTCATCAAGTGAACCAAGGACCATCAAAGACTCTGTGCACTTCACCATATGGAGGTGAAGCTATGATACACCATGAAGACATCCATCACGCAACAACACTGTAACTCGACATGCACTCCAGCAGCAGCACGAATGTACTAGCACTATCATGTCGAGTCATGTCATGAGTCATGTCACCCACATCTCCACTATGGGCTATGTTGTTAATCAATGTGATGTAACGTGGAAGTCCAAGAGACCCACTTTTTGAACAAAGAGTCATGTAAGTCGAAAAGTCATGGAAGTCAAACAGTCATGAGGGTAGTCAAATCCTTGGCTATAAATACCCCCTCATTTGTACATGCAAAGGACTTTGTTCACCTCAGATCCTCCCACATAGCCAAGAGACTCTCTAATATTTTATTTGAGGAGTAAGTAGTGGCTGAAATGCCCTACACTTGGGGTTAGTGATGTATGGTGTAACGATGTGTCTTGGAACTTTCACTTAATTTAGAAGCCTACTAACAGGCCAACAAGTTTTCACACATTTATTGTATCTGTTGTAAGACTGATCTTTAACACTTGTAATGCATGTTTCTTTAACATGTGTTCTACATATGAACTACTTCATTTGTTGTAATTCATATTCTGTTAATGGAAATGTGTTATATATGTTGTTAATGTTGTCTCGCCCGTGTAGACTTCTCTCTCGGACATCAGACAAACCTTTCACATGAAACTTGTTGTAACAATCGTTGCACTTATTCAGACTGATCAGTTGAGTGTTGTATGTGTTATCTTACCTTGTATGTTGTGATTACTGAATTCATGTGGACTGCTCCTCCATAAGCTGCACATGTCCTATTGTGTTGTGTGTTCCTAGCAGTGTCAGGATTGTTCCCAATCGACCTGGAACGCACTATCACCCTCTCCCTCGATAGTGAAAGAACCATTTGACACAAGTGACGCTTACACTCACTAGGCATGCGAACCTCACTTATCGAAGACAAAACAAACCACTCCCCTGTGCTGACAAGAAAGAGTTGAGGCAAATCCTTAATATAATGGAAACCAGGCCGTCATACCAGATGGGATTCCCACACCAAATGGTGTGAGGTCTAGTTGACTTCATACCGGGGTGATCCCCTGAATGTTGGAGGGTCTAGCACCGTCAACATTTTTGGAACTAGAAGGAGGGAAGCCAGTTGTACATGGCTGAAATTCCCCTCACACTCACTCATCAACCATCTGGTCAAGGCAGTAATTCACATTCCCTCTCACCTACACGTGACTATGAAGTTGGTTACTCCTCACCTCCCAGAATTGAACATGAGATTCCATATCAACACCTTCACTCTATCCATCCCATCACTCAGTAGTTTTCGAAAGTAGTAAGGCTGATTCCAGGCATACAACACCTTCGATACGCATCAAAGAAGTCAAAATCCACTCCCATGAGAGTTGTTGTGGCATCGATGGAAGAAGCAATCCTTTCCACACTTGAAGGTTTGGTAGAAGCTATTGAAGATAGAGAGGAACCTTCGGTATTTTGGAAAGGCAAACAAGACACTCTTGTCATCTTGGGATCAGACTCCAGTATAGGAGGCAAAGGGGAAGGCAGTGGAGGAGGTGGAGGTGGAGACGAACAAACAGACTTAGAGCCAGAACCATCAGATTCCAAAAGAGAGGAAGAGGATGAAGAAGAAGAAGAGATGGTTGACCCAAATCTTGAATGATGACTCAAGGACCATTGAATCTCCTAGCTATTTTGCATAAGATGCCAAAGTGAATGGAGAGAATGAACATTAAGTTCAACCCTAACAACATGTTGAAGGCAAAAGATCATTTGGACAACTTCTACCTACATCTGCAAACCCTTGAGGTATGGCATGACGAAGTAGCTTGTAGATTGTTCCCATGTACATTGGATGGTCATGCAACTGTGTGGTATCACAACCTTCCACCAAACTCCATACAAAACTAGGGTGTATTCAAATGCATGTTCCTTGAAAATTTTGCTGATGAAAAGACCCTAGCTATGTTACTGAAAGAATTGGGTAGCCTAAAGATGGAGGGGAAATAAAAGGTAAAATATTTAAACCAGAGGTTTACACGCATATTTAAAAATTTTGTAGGGGACACCAAACCTCATGACTCCATCACTGTTGCTTACTACACATCTGCACAGCCGACTAGCATTGCACAGTTCATCAAGTGATCTATGAAACCAACACTCTTGGAAAAATGCGAAGAGGCTATTGTTGTCGAAAAATACCTGCGCGCGATTGGACTGATCAAGGATGATGAACCAAAAAATAACTCCAAAGACATAGGCAGGAAGTCACAAGTGATAACGAGCAAGGGTAGAGACAAGGAAGCAAATGATATTGAAACCTAACTCGCCTCATCAAGAACTTAACTACTGAAGTGTCCGAGCTTAAATAACAAAAAACAAACACATTTGCAAGGAGATATTCACCTATACAGAGACAGGCAAGAAACTCATAAGGAAACAACTAGTCCGCTCAAGAAAATGTGTAGAGCTTTGTGTTCAATGTCGATTAGTGCACAGATCCCACGTTCTATTCATTCCATGAAGAACATCACCCCGAGAAATTTTCTTTGGACTGGAAGCGAGTCGCAAACTTTGTATACAGTCATATACTCGATGCAGAGAGAGGTATGCAGAAGAAGTCAGATAATAGAGATTATGACTAAGGTGTTGCACTTGTTGAAGAATCTAGTTCTAGGCATGTGGTGAACACATATTAGTGCTTGCAAGCAGTACCGAAGACAAACACTGAGAAGCATCACCTAAGACAAAATGACCATTACAATCTTAGCAGTAAAGGGGCTCCCCTTACACTTGGGGAAATGCAAGAGAAGATTAGACTACTAATAAGGAAGGTTGATCCACTAGCTGCTTCAAAGCAGAAAACACAAGACATGTCTAGGAAGACAACGGTGGGTAAGAGTACTTCCATGAGCAACAAATTGCAAAACACTCCACCGGATAACACAAACATCTATTCTACCTCAGACAACTTGGTAATTCTACCACCTCTAGACTACAACATTGTTGATGACATGAAGAAAACTAGAGCAAACATCAGTTTTTTTGAGTTGGCTAATATCCAGAGTCAGCGAGATATCCTGCTGCATGCACTGGGACAAACAACAGCAAACATCGCAACCTCTACTAGCAAGGGAGAAAGCATACCTCCTAGATCACTTTCCGCTGTGCTAAATACACTTTGGATGGAAGAAGCATACTCAGTTGTCCCCAATCCCTACTATATTTTCAAATTTTCAACTGTAATGTTCACAACTATCTGTTTGATCTTGTCGCTGCAGCCAACGTCTTACTGCTCTCCATTGAAAAAAAGATCAATGCACAATGGAGCGAAACATCTGCGCAAATCCTCCAGCTTGATCGAACCTCGTACCAGCCATTAATGAACTACAAGAAGTGATCATCCAACTATCTCATGACAGTTGAGTCCACCAATGCATCAACATAGTGGTTGTAGACATCCCAAAAAATACGGTCTACTACTTAGCAGATATTGGTCCAGCAAGCTAGACAAATATTTTGCTACAGACTAGTCTCATATGTGGCTTCCGTACAAGGGAAAATGCAACCAAATCTGGGTAGAGTCTGAGAGGTACATGAAGCATAATGTCACTCCCCTTAATGATGATAACGAGCTATTGGCCTTCGCAGAACTCATGTTTGGCAACTGCCTCCTGGAAAATACATTAGAGTGTTATCCTGCATGGCCAGCTCCAACCTCATCTAACATGTAGTTGGGACTCCTTCCTTTCCCAACTGATGGTAATGAAACTTGTATAGTTTATTTCTCCGATAGTGACAGTAGTACTAGCACACCAAGCGGACCGTGTATAGACGAGTTGTGGGCCATGAGTCCTGACGAATCAGAAACACATGATGGCTCAAGGACCGAGTGTACCTCAGTCATCCAAAACAACAGACAATGCATGATTTCGAGCTCTGTGAAGTTTGAAGGTACAAACAACGATGCTGAGCATGAAGCACTCAGGTTTAACACACAAAGGACCCACACTACGAATGAAAAAAGCAACCTGGGAGCCTATCATGATCTAAAGATAGCTAGTCTCGGTACAAGCTATACATTGCAGCAATGACAAAACTTTGCTCGCTTAACCAAACAGTATTGAGATGGGTCTACATGGGCAGATGATAACCTAAGTACACACTACATGCAAGCAATCCAACTTAGGATTCCAGGTAAAGGAGGAGTCAAGCCATTGTAGTGAAGACTAGGTAACACATATGTGTTGTTTGCACTCCTTATACGAAAAAATTTGACTAACATTTTGGATGATTGGATTACTTGAAAATTTTGTCATCATACTTTGTTTTCTAATTTGAATCCTACACATAAGAAATCTAGGAAAGTCCACTTACTCATTGACTTCAGAAATTTGAACCCATCCCAGAATAAAAACAACTACCCCATGCCATCATCCGAGCCCATGTTGCACACAATAGTTGAAACAATGGTGGTGTCTTCACTTGAAGGTCTTCTAGAATGCCACCATTCTGGTAGCAGAGCCCAGTGGAATTGCACTGGTCTACGAGAGGCTTTTACCATACACGTATAATTTGCAATCACTGGGTAGGAGGATTAACAACCTTCCTGCCAATGACCATGATCTCAAACATTATTTTGAGTAGGTTGGGCCACGCCCATGCCATGCACATAATCTTCTTGCTGCTTGTTGTTTTCATTTGGTTTGTTTTTCTTATTTCCTTTGCTTTAGATTTTTTGATTCTGCTTAATATTTTTTTTCACGTTCGTTTTGTTTGTTTGATATATTATTATTTTTGTTTCCAGAAATAAGTGCTGCCAACTACTACGTTTTGGCTTTTGAATAACGTATGTGGCTAAAATTTGAAGATACTTGTGACACTACATTACTTGGCCAGTCTTGTGTATGTCTTCTTTGTGCTTTGTTATAAAATTTGGCTGATGAAGTCTTGATGGAAAATACGAACCGCCTTCAATGGAAGTTTTAGTCCAACCATGAACCTGTGTCCACACTAGGAAGCCTTGTTCCTATACTCAACCTTCTGCTCAAGCTCATCCAACTAGTAGAAACAGAGTAGGGGAAAATCTAAATGAGCAAACATATGTTAGAGGTCTTACATTCTTCTCTGAAGGAAAAACCTCTTCTACTCTCAATAAGTCAGGATCCCTCTTCCACCCCAAAAATAAATAAGTGCCTATGCATAGTCCTCTTGAAAAATACAAAGGCGAAAGAAGAGAAAGGCTCCCTGTGCAGAGAGGTGAAGCATCCAACTCCACTGGGGTACTGACTAGGCTCCCTGGCAGTGGAGAAATGTGTGTGTTCCCGCATGACTCCACCGGGGTACTATATAGGCCTGCTGGAAGCAAAGCAACACCAAAGATGAAAACTTATACTCTGAAAATTTTCAACTCGTGAGCTAAACTACCCTTCCTAGATTCGAAACACTATGATCAAGTTGAACTATTGATTGTGTTTGACTGAGTTGGAAAAAGGAAAACCATGTATGTCCATGGGGTAAGTGGGGAAGCTGAAGTAACCCGCACAACGATTCAATACTCCCCAAAAGACCAAGGCCCTATGCTAGAAATGAACTAAAACAGAGAAGCTGGAGTTCTACCAGTATGTTGCTAAGTGTTGTAGCAACTACAACCACCCTCCAAAATTTTGGCCTGCACCCAATTTCGAAGCCTCCCTTGAGAGTTTCACTTGATGACTGCACACACTCAGGTTCACTCTGTGAGCTTGTGTGAGTCCTTACATACGCCTTGCTTGTTCACTTCATTCAAGTTTCTGCATGCTAGTTTCTAAGTCATGCTTGCGACCATGTTCTGGTTATGCTTAAAGTCTTTGCTTCGTATGTGCTTTTTGTGTTCGCTATGAAAGCATCTTTCGCACTCACACACGCAGTGACATTAATTTCTGCACAAGCGTCATCTTGATCAATGAACGGTCAATCACGATTGTTGCGCTTGTCACTTGCACCGTCGGTCAGTCATGTTGAACATGCATGTCTAGATGGTTTGGGTCATTTCATCGTCGAGTCATGTGAGTGTGTGTTTGTATGATCACCTATGGATCTTTCAATCGTTCACACACTTAGTCATTTTGCTAAATTTCTGATGACCAGACTCCCCTCTAACATTCGGAACATCACCCCGCTTTCGACTCAAGACTGTCAAATAGAACAACGTAAAATCACCAAGCTAGTATTTTCAAGCTACACTGCCCACAAGTAATTCAATCAACCCTCATGTTGGCCACCCGGACAGTCAGACCTGACAGTCATCCTGGGATTAACTCCCTCAAAACTTGTGCAGAGGCCACTGACCTTACTCGCTCAACTAACTGAGCAAATTGTGTAGGCAGGCCAGACAGACACCCAGTTCCTGTCCCTGACTCCCTTAGAAAATTGTGCAGTTTTCCCAGTCAACCATCCCAATAGTCAACCAACTGTTCATCTCAGAAATTGGCAGTGTTCGTGAGCAGGCCTTCTACTGCTGATCAGTCATATCAGCTCAAAAATTGTGCATAGAAGATTAGTGAGTCGACCTCCGGCCTAAGTGCAGTTTCCCTTGCCAACAACCCCTAGCAACAGACTGCCAATTCCATCCAAGAATTGCACAGTTTCTGCTGCGAGTGATTGAGCAGCCAACTGCTAGTTCCCTCTAGGAATTGTGCAGTTTTTTCTGCCAGTGACCCTAGCAGCCAATTGCCAATTCCCTCTAGGAATTGCGCGGTTTTGGCTGCCAGTGACCCCAGCATTCAACTACTAGTTCCCTTTCGGAATTGCATAATTTTGGTTTCCAGTCTCACAGGAAGTTCCTCCCAAAAACTGCGCAGTCTCTACCTACTGACCCTTCATGCAGCCCAGCCTGTTCCTGTGGAAAATTGCACAAATCTGGTTGTCCATCCCCTGCTTCCCATTTGTTTTGAAAAATGCACAGAGCATCCCTACCTTGCCCTCCTACAACCTAGACTATCCTCCAAAAATTTGCACAATTTTGCCTCCCAACCGAGCTAGACCTCGTAGAAAATCACTATCGACTCAGATTGCCCATCTCCATCACTCAGTGACTCTTGCGTAGTTTTCATTAGTAGTTCCCGGAGCCACCATCCCACTTCGCAACCTTGCCACCTCTCCTGGTCACCTGCATCTGAAATGATCATGTGTCATGGTAGACTAGGAGGTTTTGGATTTGATGTCGTCTCATCATGAGTGAGTGCAGGTACAGGTACACCAACAAACATGGAAAGATGACGAATGGGATGAGCGAAGGGAGCACATGCAGAATGCTAGGTTCACCAACGGATGAACGGACGATGCATGTGAAATGGATGAATGCGGTGAACATGCACCTTCGCGAACAGATGAGCTTGTCAAGCCTCCCAACATGTAAGCAAGGAACAACGTGCAAAAGATTCATCACCTAAACCAAGGACTATCGAAGACTCCATGCACTTCGCCATGCAAAGGTCAAGCTATGATACACCATGAAGACATCCATCACCCAATAGCACTGTAACTTGACATGCACTCTAGTAGCAACACTAATGTACCAGCACTATCATGTCGAGTCATGTCATGAGTCATGTAGCCCACATCTCCACTATGGGCTATGTTTTTAATCAATGTGATGTAACGTGGAAGTCCAAGAGACCCACTTGTTGAACAAAGAGTCATGTAAGTAAAAAATTCATGGAAGTTAAACAGTCATGAGGGTAGTTGAATAACCACAAGGGTCATTTTCACCCTTGGCTATAAATACCCCCTCATTTGTACATGGAAAGAGATTTTTTCACCTCATCTCCTCCCATAGAGCCAAGAGAGTTTGTAATCTTGTATTTGAGGAGTAAGTAGTGGCTCCAATGCCCCACACTCAAGGAGTGATGTATGGTGTAACGATGTGTCTTGGAACTTTCACTTAATTCAGAAGCCTGCTAATAGGCCAACACATTTTCACACATGTATTGTATCTATTGTAAGACTGATCTTTAACACTTGTAATGCATGTTGCTTTAACCTGTGTTCTACATATGAACTGATTCATTTTTTGTAATGCATAATCTATTAATGGAAATGTGTTGTATATGTTGTTAATGCTTTCTCGCTTGTGTAGACTGCTCTCCTGGACATCAGACAAGCCTTTCACATGAAACTTGTTGTAATAGCCGTTTCACTCATTCAGACTGATCCATTGAGTATTGTACTTGTTATCTTACCTTATATGTTGTGACTACCGCATCCGTGTGGACTGATCCTCCGGAATTTGTGCATGTCTTGTTGTGTTGTGTGTTCCTAGCAATGTTGGGACTATTCCCAATCGACCTGGAACTCACTCTCACCCTCTCCCTCTACAGTGAAAGAACCATTGACACAAGTGACACTCACACTCACCAGGTATGTGAGCCTCACTTCTCGAAGACAAAGAAAACCACTCTCCTACGTTGGCAAGCAAGAGTTGAGGAAAATCCTCAAGACAATGGCAACTGAGCCATCATACTAGATGGGACTCCCACACAAATTAGTGTGACGTCTAGTTGGGACTTCATACCGGGGTGAATCCTGAATTTTGGTGGGTCCATCATTGTCAACATAGACCCTTGGAGAAATGTTTTGCGGCTTATAGATACCTCTCTATTGTATAATTATCAGATCTGTGGTAAAATATACTTGGCCTAGTGAACCTCATCTAATCGGACCTGTGGTAAAATGTGCTTAGACTTGTGAACCTCATCTACTCATACCTATGGTGAAATTTTCTTGGATCTATGATTATCATCTACTCAGACTTGTGACCAGTAATAACAGTTTGGTTATGCGGAATTGGTACTTAGTATATTTTTGAAAAATAGTGCATATATGTTGTGATACATACCTCTTCTTTGCGGTCCTATGAAGACTCATGATGACTTGAACCTGATTATAGTTTGGGCCTATATACAATGCAACACTAGCACTATTGTGGATCGAAGCATGCTTGTTATACCACTCAAAATTCAGAGATATGGAGATATGTGGAGCTGTGGATGGATATGTATTTGGATCTGCATTGATGAGAAGTTGATGACTTGAATTCGTCATTTGTGGCATAACTATTGGAGGCATTAAGAGGAAACTTGTGGAAGAATTTTAAGCATTAATTGGAGGCTATTTTGGACACTAGAGCCTTGTAAGTTCTAGAAATCCTCGGAGCAGTTTCTCAAGCAAGTTTGGTGTAGAATATTGAAGAAACTTTGAATAATTCTTAGGGCACCTTATTGAATACCTTGAAGCATCCTTGAAGAAAGTTTGGAAGAGAATTTGAAGCTTTGTGAAGACATACCTTGGAACTGACATTTTGAAGGCACATTTGGAGGCATGATGATTTGCTGAAGCCCTCATGGAGTAACCTTGAATATATTTGTTTTGGCACCATGAAGAGTTGTGGAGACACCTTCTAATAAGACAAGGTTTTCATTAATGAAGTGATTTGGAGGAAGCATTGCTAAATATTAATAGGGCTCATTGAAGAAGACGTTGGGAACCATGAAGAAGCATCAAACTTATCTTGACGACTTGGAAGATAGGGTTGGATCCCTAGAAGTTGGAGCCTCATAGAGACAAGGTTGGTGCCTTGGAAGATAGGGTTGGATCGCTAGAGGATAGGAGTCCTCAAGAGACCATGTTGGAGCATGTACTATAGATAAGGTTGGAGCTCTAGAGGTTGGTGCCTCAAAGTGACAAGGTTGCAACCTTGGGAAGTTCAATTCGGTGCTTGGAAAAATATAGGTTGGAGTGTGGGAGATTGAAGATAGGTGTCTTCGTCTAGGGTTGGATCCCTAAAATATATGATATTATACTTATTGTAAAGTAGAAGTTAATAAAAGTATTTATTCTTATTGTTCATTTTGTGTTCTAATTATAAGTGATCTAACTAATAAAAATAACAATTGAAAATAAATATTTATTCCTTGCCCTTAGTATTTCCAACAATTGGTATCAGAGCCAATACCTTCACTCAAAGCCTAATAGCTTGAAGGTTGATCCTTATAACACAAATGGAAAAGCCAAGTAAGAAAGACTCTAGTCCCTCTAAATATGTCTCTTCCTCAACCATGAAAACTAAAAACAACCATAATGCGAAAGTTCCATTGTTCAATGGAAACTTTGATGTATGGAAGGAAAGAATAAGAAATTTATTAATGGTTGGAGGCATTGAAGTATGGGAATCATTGATTACTGATAGCATGATGGAAGGAAAATCCAAGGAGTATAATTCAAGAGCGATGAAATTAATCTTGAATGGACTACCTGATCCTATAAAGGCTAAAGTGGAAAAATGTACAGTAGCAAAAGAGATGTGGGGAAAACTTCATAGATATTTACTCAAAATGAGCATTAACATGATGACGAGTCAAGAAGATGATGGAAAGAAAGAAGGAAATCTAGAACCCATTAAGGAAGCTAAAAACAAGAGTGAAGACAACAAGGCCAAGGAAGACCTACAAGATGAAGAAAATAAAGAAGAATTCGAAGAAGATCTCATGACAAAACTTATAGCTTCCCTAGAAGAGATTAACAGTTTGAAAAAATAAAATGAGGAGCTTAAGAAGCTACTACAATATGGTGACCATAAACTTGACAAGACAAGGGAGGAAGTTCACCTATTCAAGCTCCAGGTTCGAGAAAGAGATATGCAGTTCACCAAGCTAAAGGAGGATTGTCATAAAAAACAAGAGAAGACATCATGAAGAAGTCATATCCATAACTAATAAATTTGATAAAGAAAATAAAAAGGAAGACACTTTGTCAAGCCACCTTGAACAAACTTGAAGAAGAAATTGGTCAATACAAGGAAGAGGTCTCCTCCCTTAGATCTCAACTAGAAGAAGAAAAGAAACAAGCACAAGGAGTTTAGAAGGTTGGTGAGCGGCAGTATTGCAGCAAGAATGCTGCAACTCCTTGGCTACCAACTTTACTTTTATCAACCCTGTAGTTCGTAACAAACATGGAAGCATCGGTGCTATATGCACAAGTACTAGTTCTCACTACAGGTTGTCACTTGGTCAGCCGATGCGAGATCACTAGGAGCTCAAGTCAACTTCTATAGATTTTAGAAGAAGCTCTATGTGTGATGAAAGGAAAGAAATAATTATTCTACAGATGCTATTCTAACTGTAGAAAGGAGAAATACTGGAATGTAAAGCAAAATTTAGTAAACCTTAATTAACAAGCTAATTCTACTTTTGCCAAAAACACTATGAAAACCATGAAGAAATGCCATTACCTACTCAAGGAAGTAAAAAACATCTAACCATGCTATTTTTGGAAGTAAATAAGCAAAAAACATATTTTTGGATTTTTATGTCTTTTTATGTGAATTTAACATGCATCTAATTTATTGTGTGTGAGTGTGGCAGTGAACAAGTGGCGTTAGAGGGCGGTTTTGGAGCTTGGGAGGATGTAGGATGGTGTGGATGGGTCCTAGGAGGTATTAGGTGGCCTTCTATAGGCTTTCCCCACACTCGGCCTTCAAAATAAAAGCTACAGGAAAAAATACAGGAGGACACAGGAAAACTACAGGAGGAAAACAGGGAAACTACAGGAGGCCTACAAGAGGACGCCGAGAGAAATTTTCGTTGTTTTAATGGTGTGAGAGTGGGTGGAAAATGTGGATGAAGGTTGGAATGAGGTTTTAGGGTGCCTAAGGTCTACCATGAATCATGAGAAGAGAGAAATATGATTGGATTTTCTCAAGGAGAGAGGAAGAAGTTCTATGAAAAATGAAGAAAACTAGGGCAGAATTGAGGTGAGGTTTGGGAGACCTATAGGGCATGGATCAGATAGAGGGTGTGATTTCTGGTAATCTAGCCTACTACTGGAAGAGATCTTCTACATAGAAACTGACATTCAACCAAGAAAATCAAGCAACCAATGAAATGAGTGCATCCTAGGAAAAACAGAGTTTTGCATTAAAATGGCCTAAACTATGATGTATAGAAGGAAATGTTGGGAAATGTTGTAATAAAGGAAAGCATGCAAAAGGACTATTGAAAATCAAGAAGTGAACATGATAAAGAAGATATAAAGCAAAGCAAAACTGGACTATTAACCTACTAGAGAGATGCAAACACTAGAAGTCCTAGGAATGAGGAAAATCTGTGTTTTTGGGGCAGAAAGAGAGTCTTTGACTCAAATCATGGTCCTAGAGGGAGGAAGAGAGGCCAAGGCACTGTTTCTAGCCTTTTGAATCTTCTCTGATCACTGCTTTACCTGCTACAGAAAACACAAATGGAAGCAAGCTACTAAATCATCAAAAGCAACCTATTCTTAACCATAAGAGAAATACATCTAACAACAAACTAATCTACAAACTAAATTAAAGCATACAAATACAAGTAAAGAGAAGCTTGGCTGCTTGGATTGGCCCTAACCTAAGAGCTTCATCCCTCTGAGGTAACTTAGTGCTACCTCAGAAAGGACTCCATCTTCATTATCAAAAAATAGCAAGATTACATAAAACTGTCATGAAATAGTAAGCTCGAAATTTGAGCAGAGTTTACACAAGAAAAAAAAAGTCAACCCTAGTGAGGCCCTAGGCCTCTCTACTTATACATATGAAGCTACCAATAGCTTCCTTAAAATCAGGGAGGCTTGGCTCCCAAAACTCGATATAACTATCAATTATCTTCCACTTGCTCGGCTGCCTTATAGTGCATGATTCGAATGCTTGTACTCCAAGTTGAATGAAAGGGAATTCGAAGTGAGGATAATTAAATGAGGGGGATTCCCTCCTATAAGTCCTCTCCTTTATACATCGAGTTATTGATGCAGTTTGACCACTAGATCCTTGACTTTGACCTTGAAATCCATCAATATTCTGCATTATATACATGTTAGACCGGCATAATAACTAACTCAACTCACCCTATAAGCATAAATATAATAAGAAAATCATATAATAAGCTAAGAGAATGGTTGATTTGACTAGGTTAGGAAGTAAAATGAGCCCATATAATTACCCATTTATGAGGATGATCATCACCCCCCTATTGAAGGTGTTGCTCATCCTCTGAGCAACCTAGTCAATCTCTTGGTCTTTCATGGCCCTGGTGGCCACCCTAGCATTCTAGGGCTTTGATGTAGCCTGCTCATTTTCTCCATAAAATACTACATTTCTGTCTATGTCCTTCCATTGCTCCTTCTCTTCTTCTTCTCTTCTACCTTCCAGGATGCCTAATATGAGTGGAGGACTCACTTTGAGGCAAATCCAGTTGACCTTCAGCCTTTCCATGGAGCGCTTGTACATTGGCACTCTTTTCAATGCCTCCTTCAGCCTCATGGGGGAATGGTATTCTCTGATCTCCAAGTTGTGGGGTAGGGTGTTCCATCTTCTCATGCTTGCATGCACACAGTCAACCCTAAGTAGCCTAATCGTATCTTCAAAGTGTGCAATGGCTTGTTCCTGATTGGATAGATATTGAGGGGAAATCTAAGGGTCATTGGCAAGAAGGTAGTGTGTGCTGATGAGTGCCATAGGATCTGATGGCTCAGCTCTTATTACCAATGGTTCATTCTGCTGCCCTCAATTCTTCATGGTTCATCCATGATGCCATGGCCATTAATTGCAGATCCCTGTTGGGTTGTGTTATATTCTTTCCACATAGTTAACAAGGGGTTTGAAGGGCACCCGTAATCCCACTTTATGGGGTCCAGGGCAGCGCCCCAAAAAATTTTGGTTTTGGACCCTATGTTAGGTTGGGAGGACCCACCTATGGTTTTGTGCATGATTTTCACAAATGTTTTTTTGGATGCGATGATTTTCGGTCCATGGTATTGGACGCGATGGTTTTTGGTCCATGGTATTAGATGCTTCGACATGTATAAATATGTATTGTAACATTGAAAGAAACAGAATGAAAAATGAAGCTGGTAGTCTTGGTTTTGGGATCCAAGGGAAAATATTTGTGTATATGTGTTTTATGTGTTATGATCTCGCATTGTTTATTTTCTATGTTTTAGAATTCGTATGCAGGTAATTTCTGTACAGGGTTAAAACCTACATTTGGTATCAAAGCTATTTTGGCTTTAAGGGGACGCATTTATTGCTAAGGGGTTTCGCTCGGGCTTGTGGTAGACCCTGTTCAGTGGGAGATCTGCAAGATCGATTCTTGTGGTGAAAGAAGATGGTGAGTAGTGGAAATATAAAGATTGAGAAATTTAATGGTCAGAGTTTTGAGTTGTGGAAACTCAAGATGGAGGATTTATTGGTGGATAAAGACCAGTGGATCATGGTAGATCCAGGTACTAAACTAACAGGAGTGTCTGATGAAGAATGGAAGAAGTTGGATCGGAAGGCAAAGAGCACAATATGATTGTGTGTCTCAGATTCAGTATTGCTGAATGTATCAGGGGAAGCTACGACGAAGGCTTTGTGGGACAATTAGGGACTTTGTACCAATCTAAGTCTCTGGTGAATAAAATGTTCCTGCAGAAAAAGATGTATAACCTAAGGATGAATGATGGAGACTCGTTGACAGGGAATTTAAATGCATTTAACACTATGGTAAGTCAGTTAGCATCTGTTGATATTAAAATTTTAGATGAATATAAGTGCATCAGTTTGTTGTGTTCTCTACCAGATTTGTGGGATAGTCTGGTTATTGCAATAGGTAGCAATGCAACTGCCTTGAATTTTGATGAAATAGTCTCATCCTTGCTGACAGAGGAGATGAGATGGAAAAATATGGAGAGCCAAAATGGTGATGCCTTATTTTTACAAGGGCAGACCCAGAACAGAAACAAAAATAAATCATCGAGTGGGAGATCTAAATCTAAAGGGATATCTAAATCTCTAGGAAAACCTGTAAAGGTGGTGTGCTGGAAATGTGGAAAGGAAGGGCACTACAAAAGGGACTGTAAATCTAAAGCTCTTGACAAAGGAAAGGAATCTGATGAGGCTCCTTCTGTAGAGGCGAAAACCACCTTAGATGAAGGTGGGGATGGGTACTTGGCTTCTTCAAGTACACATGTAGATCATGAGGCATGGTTTATTGACTCAGGTGCACTCTTTCACTTCACTCCCCATAGAGAGTGGTTCTGCGAGTATGAGAAATATGATGGTGGTGATGTCTTCTTGGGGGATGACAGGAAGGCTAGAATTGTTGGTCGCGAAAAAGTA
This sequence comes from Pinus tabuliformis, assembly GCA_031772625.1. NCBI lineage: Eukaryota > Viridiplantae > Streptophyta > Pinopsida > Pinales > Pinaceae > Pinus > Pinus tabuliformis. Next base: position 743,832,731 of record CM062816.1, on the reverse strand, counting down.
AAGTTGAAGTTGCAAGGTGGAAGGGTTAGAATGCTTCCAGGTGTTCTACACATTCCTGCATTAGCCAAAAATCTGATTTCTATTAGCAAGCTGGATGATGCAGGTGTAAAAACAGTGTTCGAGAAGGATACCTACAAGATGGTTTAGGGAGCACTGGTATTGATGTAGGGAGTTTGGATTGGAACTCTGTACAAGCTGCAAGGTAGCACTGTTATTGATGGGTGCAATAGTTCCCTGGTTCTTGAAAGTGGAGCATAAAATCTAGTGCTCTCTGGAGAGAAGACCATGCTGTGGCATCAAAGGCTTGGACATATTGGAGAAAATGGCCTTTGGATACTTCATGGTAAAGGTATGGTAGAAGGTATGAGTAATAGCTCTCTGGATTTTGATTTATGTGAAAATTTTGTATATGGGAAGCATAATCGGGTGAGTTTCCCCTCTGGTAGTAAGAGGGAGAAACAGATATTAGAACTTGTGCACAGTGATGTGTTTGGACCCGTGAAGGTTCCATCATTGGGTAAGTTTATGTACTATGTATAATTTATAGATGGCTTCTCAAGGAATACATGGATATATTTCCTTAAGAAGAAATATGAAGTCTTTGACAGGTTTAAAGAATTTAAGGCTCTAGTGGGAAACCAGACAAAGAAAAAGATAAAGGTGCTGAGGACTGATAACGGTGGAGAGTTTTTCAGTAAGGAATTTAAATAATTTTGTAAGAAATGTGTTATAGCATGGCAGAAGACTACTCCATATACACCTCAACAAAATGGAGTTGCAGAAAGAATGAATAAGACGTTGATGGAAAGGGCAAGAATCATGCTCAGTGGTGCCAGGTTAGAACAAGAATTCTGGGCAGAGGCGGTGGATACTGCATGTTACCTGGTCAATAGGTCACCTTCATCAGCGTTGGAGGATAAGACTCCACAAGAGGTATGGATTGGTAAGAAACCCTCTCTTTCACATCTGAGGATATTTGGATGTGATGCATATGTACATGTTCCAAATAAGAAACGAACCAAGTTGGATAGTAAATCTGAAAAGTGCATCTTTATTGGGTATAAGAATGGTTTAAAGGGTTATAAGCTTTGGAACCCAGTCACATGGAAGGTTGTGTACAACTGAGATGTGGTGTTCATGTTGGAAATAATACTGAGAGGGGGGTGAATCAGTATTATCAAGTCAAATATTCCCTTTTTCAAATCCAGATAATATACGCTACTTCAGTTAATTAAACCCGCGTATATACGCAACTATGTAGAAGGAAACCCACGTATACAATGCAAACTTATAATTTACTTTATCTTTTAGATGTTGATTGATAATCTGTGTATCAGAATTAAATAACCAGTAACCAGAAACAATAAAACAGAGCAGAAGACAATCACACACAAGAACACAAGATATAAGGTGGAAACCCAATGTGGGTGAAAACCACCTGCTGCAATTCGTCTCTATCTTCTTTTAATTAGAAACTTCTTTTTACAATGTACTGGTGCAGTCCTTTACGAGTACGCAGGCTGCAACCTACAGAGAGCTACAACCCTCTCTCGTTCTCTAGATTCTCCTGGAAGGGAGCTACAACCCCCTTAGCTCTTGCACTAGCCAAGATACTAGTACGTAGGTGCTGGCCTACAGAAGGCTACAACCTTCTCTTTCTTCTAGGGACCATGTTTCATCAATTTTTAGACTGGATCCACGAACATTAATCAAGAATTCATGCTTCAAACAATCACCTTTTCACCAATCAAAACTGAATAAAAAATAAAAACTTCTCTGACAGCTTTACCAGAACACAGTAACTGTAACCAAATTCTGAACCCAGAATACTGCAACAATAAACAGAAGCAGCTAGAACATAAATCAAGAGATGTACGCTACTTCACTATTCAAAAACCTGTGTGTATACGCTTCTATGTCAAAGCCAACCTGTGTATATGCTTCTTTCCCTTACCAAAACAACGTGTATATGTGCCTTCGCTTCACTGAACCTGCGTACAGATCTATAAAGGATAATTCACTCTTTCAAATATTCAGACAGTAATTAACCCAGATTTATAGATCAAACCTGCGCCACATATAACAGATCAAAATCATACAAAGATACTATCATTCAAGCCTTAAGATTATGACCCATCAATAGAACTTATCCTTCTTTGTGCGCTAAGGTTCCTCCTTCATTCAAATCCAGATCTGCACCATAACCCTAATCACCAATATTTTAGATCTAGCACTTATTAGATATTCAATTAATTCAGATGATCCTTTGCCAAATGATCTCCTTCCTCTTTTATAGTCTTAGGCCTTTCACAATACCACGGTCCAAAACCATAATAACAAAATACCATGGACCCAATACTTTGGATCAACACTTCTGACGAGATACCATGGTCCAAAACCATAGGTTCAAGTACCAAGGACTAACTACCATGGACCAAGGGTAAGTTTTCCAACATATACGCACTTTTCCTTGCATGAAAGTGCGTGTATACACATACGCGCTTTTGTAACGTCTAACCCGCGTGTATACGCGTCTTCGTCTATATTAACCTACGTATATGTCTTTTCCTTCATTCTGAAAGCCTGAACTGAGATCTGTTACCAAAGAGAGTTGCCATCAAGGACAACACCTGTGCCATAGCTCCAAACCTGTGCCATAATGCCAACAATCCCCCCTTTGGACTTGATTGCAACCCCAAGATTCTCAAAGTCATTCTCCCCCTTTGTCATCAAGGGCAAAGGGTTGTGCTCCCCCTGAGTACATGCTGAAACCTCGGCCTTGCTGTGTTGACCATGCTCCCCCTAACTGTAGGCAAGATCTGCAAAAAGATGTTCTTCAAGAAGAACCATGACTTATACAACATAAAGGACCTTACTATCACCAAAAGACTCAATACATACATACATCACCCAACCAAGTGGGGATACATCTTTTATAGCTCCAAATCTCACTCTTATGGTTTGTGATGCTGCACTCATGGCCTAGGGCAACCCCTCCTTCCAGACCTGGTCCAAAAATTTAAAAAACAGTGTTTTATTCCCTATACGCGACATTGCCCTGAGTTAAACGCGTGTACACGCGGGTCTGTTATACCCAACCCGCGTGTATCTATTAAAACACTTAAAAAATAATAAATTCCTCTTTTTCGGGCGGAGATCGCGGGTTTTACCTGCTGGATCACCTGTTATTGCCCGTGGCCCAACTGTTCCCAACTAACTCCTAACTAAAAAACTACTTTGGAGAGGGTATAAAAAGACATCAAAGGGAAGGCCAAGGGGAGAGAGAGAAAGGAGAGCAAGATTATTATGCTGAGATTTTCCCCTTAGACCAGGTCTGAAGTCCTTGGTGCTTTCTGCACTTCCCCCATCTTGCATAGGAAACCCTTGTTTCCATGTGTATTGGTGATCATTCATCCTTGATATCATCATTTGAGTAGGACTTGGAAGGAGCTCTTGTTGGAGGCTTGAGGCTGGAACGAATCCGGGAGGAAGCTTTGCTTGGAGCCTGCTGAAGGTGTTCAGGTGATATCTTTCCGATATATGTACTTTATTTGCCTTTATATATAAAGAAACACGTCTTTGTTCCCGAATAATCTTTCTTTATGCTTATGAGATTCTTGTGTTGAATTCTTATGAAAGTGGTTACTTAAAGATCTTTTATAACTAACTTTATAGCATGAAGATGATTTATATATAAGTATTTGTACAGGTACTGTTGTGTTCTTTGATTTGTTTGTCTTGCAGGTCAAAGAAAGAAGAAGGGAACTCCAAGAAGGGTTTGCACCCTAACGGTCTTCTCGAACGTAGGACCTTAGGTATGTACCCTAAACATTAGAATTTGCTTAAAAGTAAAAATGATGGCTGTGTGTGTGTGTTTCTTTGAATAAGCAATTTTCAGTCTGGTAGAGTCTTAGCCCAAAGGACCCTAGGGGTACTTTCCCTTCAACCAGAATTGGCGACTCCACTGGGGACAACACTCTTGTTGTTCCTAGTTTGGGTAGTCCTCAAGCCAATCAAGGCTCAGCCCCTCTGTTTGTTGGCTCTGACTGTCTGATCTTTTCCTGAAATCCAAGCTTTTCCAGTTTTTCAGTCTGTGTTTTTTTTATTTTTCTTGAAAGACTTCAGATACGCTCTTTTTCTGGATTACAGAAGCGTATATACGCAAGTTGCACTAAGTTAACCCGCGTATACGCAGGTTTCCTTAGTTACAGTCGCGTATACACGCATTCTGCAAATAATTGCAGGCGCGTATATCACATAATTTTCAAGATTTGTAAATTTTCTGTTGGCTGAATGTTTGTCTGGTAGTTTGAGTCAGTTTTAAGCAGTTATTTTCCAGTAACAGTTCTCTGTTTGATAGGGGGCATCTTGTTCTGAACTCTCTCTAGTTATAAGGAGTGCTAGTCTTGTTTTTCGTTGATTGCAAGCGTCATTGATTTTTGACACACAAGATTTCTGTTTAAGAATCTTGATTGCTCTGTTTCGGCAGAGTGGGAAGATTGTCTTCAATCTTTGTGTCCATTTTGTTTTCATGACATTTGTGTTTGCTTAACGAAACCATTTTTATGACCATTTGCTCCTTCGTTTCGGGAAATTTGTTTGTTACCATTTTTCTTGAAACTTGTCTTTTGATATTTTGGACTTTCATTGCTGCTTTTGATTGTCAAAAGCGATTTCGAACACATTTTATTTTTGTTGAGTTTTCATCATTTGAAAGGTGTCAATTCACAAAAGTGTTTGGTGGCTTGTTTATCAATCATTAGTGTCAGTATTTTTGAGAGCTTTCCTTTGAAAAAGACTTTTTGGTTTGATTGAAAGAAAATCTTTTGAAAGTTTTTGAGTTTCGCTTTCTTAAACTTGCTTCTCATTTGATTTCCCTTTTTGCGAAGTGAAAGTGCTTTGTTTTTATCTTAGAACTTGTTTTTATTGTTTGGACGAAATGATTGGTAACACATCATCTTCTATCTAAGCATTTTAGTGGCACGACAAAATTTGGTAAAGCAGCAACTTTCCTTCTTTGTTTTTAGAGTAGTCTTTGAATCTTGCATCCACATTTAGTTCTTGCATTAGGGTAAGATTTGCATCTCTTTTTAGGCATATTTAGTTTTGTTAGTTTTTGTGAGTGTGGAGTTTGAAAAGGAAAAGAAAATTTGCTTATATTAGAAATACCTCTGAACCTCATAGAAATTGCTTTTCATCGAAAACAAAAGTGCATGTGCATGTAGCTAAGTTTTATTAATTTCTTTTGCGTCCATGAAAACACCACAAGTTTCATCTCCATAACCCTGTGACTTAAAGAACAGCCTAATAAAATCAAGCGCTTAATTAAAATCCACTAGATTTTTTTTTTTTAGTTATTACACCAACAAGTTTAGGATTTTAGGGCCTTGGAATAGGCGAGTGGAGAGTTAACTCTCCAAGGCCACATAAAACGTCAAACATAAGAGTCTGATTAACGAGAGTAAATCCAATAGCGTTAGGAAGACCAGGAAAGCTCCGGATATGGGAGTTAAGCACGAGGGTCTGTGAAGACAGGGAAGAGAGATACCCCCTCTCCTACTTGTCCGAACTTACCTCACGACTGTTCCGCCTGGCTTCTGCGATGAGTTGGTACCCATAGTTGCCTCTCCTAGGGATCTGCACAGGTGGCTGCGGAGGGGAATCCCGTGGCACCTGAGGTCGACGTTGCATCACTCTCAACGGTACTACTGGAGGGCACCCTTGCGAAGCTTGGGGGCTTGCACCGGCGCAGGCTGTTGTTAGGAGGTCAGCGTAACTTCCTCTGTTACCTTCGCTGATAGGACTGGGCCGTCATTATCCCAGACTATCTTCGGAAGGCCCCTGACTCCACTTTCTTGTATTTTGGTGTCCGGTCCTTATCACTCGGAGCGGAAATACTTGGAAGTTGTTTGACTGGCTGTATCTTTAGGGACTTTATAGTGTGTGCTCTTTGCTCCTTGTATATAGTTGGCTTTAGGTATTTTTGTCTAGTCACGTTTGGACTTTGTGTTCTGAGTGACTGGCTTACCGCTCTACCAATCTTGAAAGGCTTGTGGCCGTTCTTTCAGAAGTTGTGGAGTTGCCTCCTCAAGGGCAAAGGTTTTGATTGCTTGTCCATATTCTTTGAAAAGTTATTTCTATATTCCCGCAAGGGAAAGGGTCTTTGGATCAGTTAGATATGGCTAATATTCCTGTGGAAACTGTTATCACTGTAAATAGTGTTGCCAAAATTTTTCAGTTTAGCTGAAGGACAAACTGTTTTTGTAGCGCATGAATCCGTTAGCAGTTTCGCAGCGCCTCCTGTTTTAGTGATTTCGTAGCGAAAAACACTGATCTTGCACTGGCAGCGCTACGAAATTGAGGATTCGCTGATCAGGGACATCTCCAGCATGACTGAGCAGTTTGGAATAGCTGGAAAAGCAACTCTAGTGTCTTTAATGCCATATTTCGCCTCACTCCAATCTCTGATGGGAAAATACTTATTGATAATGTGCATATATCAAATGTTTCTCTCAAAGAACTCCGCTCCAGATTGACTGTTGTCTCCCAAATTCCGTTCTTATTTGAAGGGTCTTTATGGAAAAATTTGGATCCCTTTGGTAGCATTAATCCAAATGGAAGATTTGCTGTTGTATGTGGTAATAGTGAATACATAATTTATACAGCATTAGTAGGGAGCGTAGTGGCATGTTTTGATTGACAATTTCTTCGGTCTTCTGGAGAATGCAAGCCCAGCCTTGTGGTAGAGTCTGAGGAGGTTTTAATCAGAAGGCAAGGAACATATGCAATGAGGACATTAGCTAATTTGAATCATAATACCGCATCAAAGTAATTTGGGTATATTAGCCATCTCAGATAATAGCCTGGTGACTAGGCATGCTGTCTCACCAAGTCAAGGTGTTCACTTTGAGAGCAAGAAAGAATTATCTAGGTCATTCATCATAATCGTCGACTCTAAAGATGAATGCTTTGAAGAGAGTTCTCTTCATGGCTTGTCTGGAAGCAGTGTTAATATCACAATGTAGGAGGATCGGCTAGTCGTTGTTCGCCTCACGTGGTTTCTCTGTCATCTTTGAGATGTCGTTTAGATCAGCCTGGTGTCTCTTCTACATCATTCACTCGCCTAGGTAAAAGGAGAGGCAGAGTAATTGCAATGGCTACTGGAGAGACCTCTATTGATCCAGTGAAGCCATTGACGAATGTCCTCAAACCTGTTCAGGAAGCTTGGGAAAAGACTGATGACAAACTTACTGTTGGTAGACTGGGCTTTGCAGCTGTGATAGTGCTTTGGGGCTTCAACTGGACTTATCGCGGCAATTGACAAGTTTCCTCTTATTCCAAGCGCATTTGAATTTGTTGAAAATCTGTTTCCTGGGTGGTTTATATACCAAAATTTGTTCTTCAAACCGGATAGGGAATAGCTATGGGCAAAAAAGTTCAAAATGTTATATCAGAAATTACAGGCCAGTGAGTTTGGTTTTTTCACCCATGCATTAATAAGCATGCTGAAGACTGTGCAGATTTATAGAAGCCGGAGACACCAAGGAAATCATATGTAACGTGGCATTTCTTGTTGCATGCCCACCGTCAGGCTTTTCTCCGCTTGTGACAAATCGTGTTATTTGAAACATCGGATTTTTAGAGAGATTTAGATGACTGTAGCATCTGTCCGGTAAAAGGAGGGGTTAATGAAAGGAATTGTTTCACTTATACATAACCCTGTGGATTCAGGGCAAACGGCTGGCTTGATTCATGTAAGCTCGATAAAGTCCGTTGGACAGGTGTCACAACACAGTATTTAGCAACACCATGTGTCGAGAAGGTGTATGAACACATTAAAGAGACTTTAAAGCGAATATGCAACCATTGTTTATCGCTGGCCCGAGTCTAAGACTGCAATACCTGAAGATAAAGAAGGATGGCGCAATTCATACCAAAGATACTGTCAATTCAGGGTTTTCATAATCAAATGTCAATGACAGAGAGGAAAAATCGTTGTCATAGAGACAAGGAAGCAAATGGCAGAGCTCGAAATAGATAAGTTCCTCAGTCAAGGTGGACTGTATTATTTTGATGTGGTCTTTTACAAACGTAGTAACGTGCCGGTCACATGCTCCAGCTGTTGGCTTAGAGAAGGAGGATTGTCATATATATTTTTAGCGCTCACTTAAAAGCCACGGGTCAAGAAAATAGCATTAGCAGAAGATGTGATATTGGAAAGCTCAACACGGCATCTGATGTCTCAAACATTGCGGCTTCTTATGTCAAATTCATAGAATCAGGGGTGCGTTGCCGGATTGACTTGATATTACACATTTTTTTCCAGTTATATGAAAAATTCGATTTGGTGTGGTATCCAGTGGTTTCTGTAATAGGTAGAACACAATTTGATGAACCAGAGTTCATTAAAAGGATTGGCAGTCACGTGTATTTTCTTCTGTTCCTTTACAAAGGGTGATACTCCTTGAAGTCAGCCGATATCTGAAGAATTATCTGTTGCATAATTTTGAGCTCGACAACGCAACCTTTCAGCATCTTATGTCTATGATTTTAATGGCGAAGGAAAGGCTTTCATGACAGGGACAATGCATTTGAGAGTTTCTTAAGATGAGTTTGGTTACTGAAACAGCAGGAAAGAAACCTAAACATAGCAGAGAAACAAATTACTTGATTGCTATGTCATTTTATATACTCTTATCATTCTGGGAACCGAAAAGAAGATTACTATCTCTGTTTCTGGCTAGGGCCGCAGAGCATAATGGATGACTGAATGACTGCTGCTCGGTTAGTGAACACGATGGTAAACTCTTTAAAAGGAAAATACAGCTGCTCCATTGTATGATTTTGTCGAGGAATCTTGTACAATATATTAACATAAGCAGTGCCTCTGTAAACACATATGCACATGAGGATATATCTGTGGGTTCATGAATGATGGGCCTGGATGCAGAATATATTGATGATAGACGTTTCTGTTGTAGCAGCATGGAAGATGAGATATGTTCAACTGGATAAATTAAAGTACTAACAACAGCTGAGTATATATGGACATTCAATAATGAAATGCCACTAAAATTTGAATCTTCATCAGATAGCTGGAGTTAAGGTTGTAGAGGAAGGAAAAAAGGAAGCACGAATTTTTTCAAATAAGTTGATGAGCAGATTTTATGGTGATCCCAGATGTTTCTATTGTATGGCCACAGTTGATTTTAGATGATCAAAAGGCCCGTTCAAGGAAAGTTTGAGTTCCCAATGTCACATTCATTGGTAGTTTAAGCATTCAATGTTGAAATTTTCCAATAGTCTCTTTCCATCTATATTTGACATTAGAGAATGGAATTTTTGTGAAAGGACACAGCCATCTATAATAGATGCTTCAAGAGATTAACGCGCACCTTTTAAGAATGTTCCAGCAGTTCTTATGGGGAATTGGACTCTTATCCGAGGGTTTTGGTCTATACCAACAGAAGGATCAAGACATTATTATTCACCTTCTGTGGACGGTCCAGTATGCAGTAAATTACTTTACATGGATGTTGTGGGAGGTTCCAAGAGTCCTTTAACAGAGGAGACAAGTTTTTCCTCAGGAGAAATATTTGTTGCAAGCAAATCTTTTCAAAACAATCAAGTGCTTAAGCCATGAACACTGATGATTATTTAGAAAACCAGAGAGGAAGAGTGTATTTTTTAAAATCACACAGCAGTTTCGTAGCGCGCTACGAAACTGCTGTAGGTGATAATTTAAAGTGCAGAGCAGCTAGTCTAACACGGTGAGCGGGAGTTGAGGAAGAGGAACAGCTGTTTATTAAGGACCACCTCCAGCACATCATAAATCTGGCGTTACTCCATACTTGGGGTCATTAAAGGATTTGGGAGCAGGCTGCTATATTTTAGGAGAATGTTGGGAGACAAAAGCCGTGCAAACAGGGCATTTCCCTTAGTTAATTAATGAAGCCGTCTACATGACTGGAATCCAAGGCCAGCTCATTCAGTACGTTCTCCTTCAACCATCTCAGCTTAACTGAAGAAGGACAGCTGTCACAGCATTCAATAAAGCATCAAGCCTAAGAGGAGAAATGAAAGTAGTGTTTTAGTTTAACTAGGACTTTATGTAATTACGTACCAACATGTTTGTAATTAATGCATTAGTTAGTAGCATGTAGGAATAATTAATAATCACCTTCGAGGCTCCCCTCATGCTGGAGGAGGATGCTCGAGGTGTTTGAGTTAGCTCATTCTAGGAAAGGGGGGATGTTTTCCTATATAAGGTAAAAGCTAGGATGTAATAGGGGTTGGATTGTATATACAAAAACAGAGTTTTATAGAGCTTATGAAAAGACTGTTACAGTAATAGCAAACAGAGTTTTTTCTTCCTAAGATTCTCAATGTATCTCTTTGTTCAAACGTGATGGTGGTTTTAGTTTCTTAATGTTCTTTTTACAGCCTTGTTATGGTACAATCCCTCAGAATTCATATTATATGCTCTGACTTCCTGTGTGCTTGACAGGCTGTGGGTTTTGGTGAAGCATGTTTGAACATCACTCAGAATTCATTTTTCAATGCTCTGACTTCCTGTATGTTCAGCAGGCTTTGATTTAGGTAAATTATGTTTGAACCTTTGATGATGCAAAGAGCCTTGGCTTCTATGAGATGACTGTGATTTGGTTTATTAACTGTGAGAGACTCCATAGCCCAATGAAGACTAATTTGATGTATGTCCAGCCAGCTATATTTTTATAAATGTGTGAAGAGTTAGCCCTCTAGTGTTTGAAGGATTTTGTCAAGAGTCATGAGAGAGCCCTCTCTGATTAGGAAGGCTAATTCCTAATCTAAAGTATGGTCTGAAACAGTTACATGAGACCTTGCTTGGTTGCAGTCCCTAGTACTGGTTTTGTGATAACAGAAACCAACCAAGGTACCCTTCCAAAAGGGGATCCTTGTGCTTTTCCTTTCTGTGGAAACGTTGGTACTCCCTTGATGGCCACTTTGAATATTCCTGGGTTGAATGTTGGACTACCCGTTTGGCTGTGGTCCACTCCGAATATTCCAAATGCTCTTGAAGCTTCTCAGTTGAATGCTTTATTTCAAGGGCATCACATGGGTGCTAATTGTTCATCTTCTTTCAAAGAGAAATATGGGATTCCTTCTTCACCTCCTTCTTGTAACAAGAAATCTAAAAAGAGGAGAAAGAGGAAGTCAAAGAAGAAGAATAATTCTATCCTTTCATCATCAACCTCTGCGAGTCATGTTGAAGATGAGTCTTCGGCCGCTGCAAGTCATGCTGGGGGCATGAGTCTAGTCACTGCGAGTCATACTAGCAAAGAGTCACCGACCTCTGCAAGTCATGTTCAGGACTCTCCGCAAACCACTGCTAGTCATGTTGGCGGAATGGAGGTTGATACGAAGCCTAGACGTAGAAGTTTTAAACCTAAGTTCCCTTGTAAGATATGCAAGGGAGACCATCTTACTCATTTATGCCCTGGTATTCCAGAGGTTCAAAAGATATGGTCCGAGTCTGAAAGTACTTCTACTCCTAGATCTGATATGGTTTCTCATCAATCCCATCAACCATTGGTTGATAATGTGGTGCAGCCAGTGCAATCGCTGGCCGATTACACTCCTCTTTTGGGGGGTGAAGTGCCTAACAAAAGAGTCTGTTTGATCTCTAGTACAGAGTCTTCTAGTATAGGGGGCATTCTGGTTTCTTCGAATGTTCCCCCTCCAAGTGCTAAGAGTGTTTCCTTTGATTGGGATAGTCTTGTTGAGCCTCGTCTTCCTTCCACTGTACCTTTCCAAATAAAGGTCAGAGTTAATTCCACAAATGTCTATCGATGTATGGTGGATGAAGGATCCTCTACAAGTATTATATCCTCTTTGACTTGGAAAGCTTTGGGTTCCCCAAAGTTGTTGATAGCTCAGAGTCAGTTGTTAGCCTATGATAGAAGACCTGGTGAATCTATGGGTGTTCTTCCTCAATTGCCTATCACTTTAGGTGGGAAGACTGTCTTAATCGATATGATGGTCGTTGATAGCCCTTTAGACTTTAATATGCTACTTGGGCATGATTATGTCTATGCTATGAAGGCTGTGGTGTCTTCACTCTTTCGAGTAATGTGCTTTCCTCATAACGGGAATATTGTCACTATTGATCAACTTGCATCTGATAATCACCACCCTAATTCAACTTTACTGCAGAATGCCCCTTGGTTTGTTCCAAGTGTTCAAGTAGACTCTACCCCGCCACGGGTGAATTATGTGGCATTGAATCCTGAATGTTCAATTACTTCTAAGAAGGATCCCTTGACTTATTATTCTCCTTCTTGGGACTTGGTCCCGGCAGTTGACCGAGAGATTCTTCCTATAGGGACATGGGACCCTTTAATTCCCTCTTTTGATCATTGTAGTTCTCATGATTTCTCAGATCTTGTTTTGCCTTCACAGGAGGAACTCTTTGAAGCCATGAGTTATGACTACCAAAGGAGTCCTTGGTTTGACCCCTGCAAGGGGTTTATTCCGAAGAGCTATTATACGTAAGCCGAAAGGTTGCGTGGTTCCCCGTACCATATTGTATATATGAGGTACGCATTTTCAAGTTTTGTATTCTATAACACAAATTTCTTATATGAAGTTTATATGTGGGATGTATTAACTTCGTGTCTAGTGTTCCTATTTATGTTTACAGAACTTGGAAGATTTCTCCTTTGGAAGTTTATGGTTGGTCCGTTCTGACAGGTATTGGTTCTCGAAACTGGCATATAGGTTAGGTTTTTCTGCCTGCATTGTGCACTTATCAGTTTCCTTTACCATTTTTCCTTAGGATCGACCCCACCAAGTTATGGTGCGGAACCTTCTCATTGCTTAGAAGTATCATGACTTGTGTGGTAGAGCCTACCTTATCATGGGTGCCCTAGTTAGTACCTTGTTGTCGCTTGGCACTCATGCTGATTTTTTCATCCCTAGGCTCGGGAGTCCTCTGTAGTCCCGCCATGACTTATGTGTGGAAGACTCATTCCTCTTTGCTTCTTCGCTTCGTTCTGGCCTTATACCCTAGAGGCTCCTTTGTGTTGAGTTGTACTACTGCATTGCATGTTGACCATTTGCACCTTTGGGCCTAGAGCCGGCTTCACTTGGACTCGTGTTTAAGCCAACTTTTGACCTTGACATCTGCAAAAATCAACCTTGCATACCTTTGACTTCTGCAACTTGACACACCTTGACCCATGGAAGGAACATACCTTTGAGTGTCATTGACCAGTTTTCACCTCCCTGCATTGAGCATAGGAACGTTCCTTTCCCAGGAACTAGATCATCTGTTTCACCGACACTCGTTCTTTCCACTGTACCATAGCATTCTTTTATTCTTTTTCCGGCTTATCAGAAAAAGACAAAAAAAATTAAATATTCCAAAAAGAGCGGGAACAGGGACATTATTTCCATTTATTGTTGGCAGCTAGAGTCAGTCGTGTCGCCCTTGAACAAAGCACTCAAAACAAAGTCTCCTCCGCATGGGTGGGATTTAGTTTGACTTAGGTACGCCATAACCTTGTTATCGAGTCAGTTCTCCGCCGATTGGTTATCTCTTCCAATCATATGGAGGGTTCGTTCGTGCCTCCTGCATGACGAACTTATACAGATTCATCACATGCTGCCACATAGTCACATTGAGTCGTGCTTTTGTTCAAGGGAAGTTAGCCTGAGTCGGCCTTTCTGCGGTGTCTCTTGACTCATTTTTCAGTCGGCCATCCCTGGTTGTCAGTGTCATGTCTATCATCACATCAGTTATATTGGTCCTTTACTCGTGCCGGTTTGAGAAGGTCCCCATTGACTTCTTGCTGGCGGGTCTTGTCCTTATCGACGACGACACATTGCTCTGAGGACAGGCCTAGAGCCGCACCCTGGCCCTATTTTCATTATTGATAGGTTACCTTGTGCTCAACATCGATCAGTATCATGGGTCTTTGACTGAGTGGTTTCCCTTGTGTTCGACATCAGCATACATTATCACACATTGGGATTCGTGCAGTACCTTGGTTTCCATTTGACCCTATTGGTGGATACCTCGCCTCTGTGTCAGCTTTCATTATTGGTTGGTTCAGAGGGTTTCTGTCGTGCGCTAGCCACATCTTGTGTACGCCAGAAACGTACTTCAGTTGGGTTACTACATCCTTTTTTTCGTCCGATTCCTTCCACATTATTGGCCTACGGGTTACACTCGCGCTAGATTGATGAAGGATGCCTTAATGCCTTCCTTCTAGCGGATCTTTCCCTATCGACTCCGACTCATTGCTCTGGGGCAAAGATCTAGAGTCCATTTGGCAGTACCTTGGGGTTTGCAGTCATTAGTGGCACTCGCTATCGACAGTGGGAAACCATCATTGTCTCCTGATTGATAGATTCTTACAGGTGTTCGAATTCAGCTCATCTATTCACACTTGTTAGATTGTACTGGGTACCTTGACGCTCATTATCATTATCGGTGGGTAGTCTCGCGTTTGTTAACGGTATACATCAATGACCGGTAATCAAACGATTTCTCACATGGTCGACTTCAGATCATTTATTCCCATGATGTAGAAATGTACCACGGCGGTCGGTGAAGACCTCAGGTTGTATCAGCATTCATTGGTTCACTTGACAGTTGCTCCTGTTGCTGCTAGTTGATACCACTCCACCTTATATGTTGCAGTCAGTCATGGCGACATTCTATATGCTGGCACCTAAGTTTGCAGTGTAGTACCATCCTATTCCATCATGTTCAGTTGGTACCTTATGGGATCAGTCTTTGATTTCAGTGATCCGTTGCATCTTTCAGCGTCATTGACAGTCTTATATGTGATATTCAGACATGTACTTTCTCATTATGATCAGATGATCCATTATGTATTTTCCAGTCAGTTATACTTGTATACTTAGTGGATCCACTTGTACTTGATATGCGGACATGCTTTACTTTTCCTGAGCATGGATATGCCCGCCTCAGACAGTGTTTCTTTCTGATCTCCTTTCGGTGGCTTGGCAGGCTGAATTCTGGTGAAGTCCTCCTCGGTTTTTCGGCAGAGTTCCTTTCCTTGTACTTACTTAATATATTTCGGCCATCATGTTCCCCTTCTGACCTCATACATTAGGGGGCATCTGTTATAGCTCTAAATCTCACTCTTATGGTTTGTGATGCTGCACTCATGGCCTAGGCCAACCCCTCCTTCCAGACCTGGTCCAAAAATTTAAAAAACAGTGTTTTATTCCCTATACGCGACATTGCCCTGAGTTAAACGCGTGTACACGCGGGTCTGTTATACCCAACCCGCGTGTATCTATTAAAACACTTAAAAAATAATAAATTCCTCTTTTTCGGGCAGAGATCGCGGGTTTTACCTGCTGGATCACCTGTTATTGCCCGTGGCCCAACTGTTCCCAACTAACTCCTAACTAAAAAACTACTTTGGAGAGGGTATAAAAAGACATCAAAGGGAAGGCCAAGGGGAGAGAGAGAAAGGAGAGCAAGATTATTATGCTGAGATTTTCCCCTTACACCAGGTCTGAAGTCCTTGGTGCTTTCTGCACTTCCCCCATCTTGCATAGGAAACCCTTGTTTCCATGTGTATTGGTGATCATTCATCCTTGATATCATCATTTGAGTAGGACTTGGAAGGAGCTCTTGTTGGAGGCTTGAGGCTGGAACGAATCCGGGAGGAAGCTTTGCTTGGAGCCTGCTGAAGGTGTTCAGGTGATATCTTTCCGATATATGTACTTTATTTGCCTTTATATATAAAGAAACACGTCTTTGTTCCCGAATAATCTTTCTTTATGCTTATGAGATTCTTGTGTTGAATTCTTATGAAAGTGGTTACTTAAAGATCTTTTATAACTAACTTTATAGCATGAAGATGATTTATATATAAGTATTTGTACAGGTACTGTTGTGTTCTTTGATTTGTTTGTCTTGCAGGTCAAAGAAAGAAGAAGGGAACTCCAAGAAGGGTTTGCACCCTAACGGTCTTCTCGAACGTAGGACCTTAGGTATGTACCCTAAACATTAGAATTTGCTTAAAAGTAAAAATGATGGCTGTGTGTGTGTGTTTCTTTGAATAAGCAATTTTCAGTCTGGTAGAGTCTTAGCCCAAAGGACCCTAGGGGTACTTTCCCTTCAACCAACATCATAAATTTACATATGACAACCAAGTACATTAAATCTTCATCCCAGGCATAGTGGGGAAACCAAAATAGGTTGTTACATGACCTTGACACCTTAAAAGAGATACATGACATAGAGACGAAATAACTAGATCAAGACTTATGAAAGTCACCAATAACTGATATCTGCAGCATTGGTCAATCACCTTTCAGATCAGCAACCAAGATTTCCTTCTGTTCTCCCTATTCCTCTATTCCACCTGAAACCAACAACAGCTGTGAACTAGAACCAAAAGCTTCTAAGATAATGCCAACAATGCATTATTAGAAGATTATCTGCTCCACCTGAACCTGTGCTGGATGGTCTTTGCTAGACCCATATCAGAATATCTTCAACCAGAGCCTGTCCCTTACTGATATCCATCAAACCTCCATATACGCTACTGTCTCTGCACAAACTGGCGTATGTACGCGGATCCTCCTCAGGAAACTCACGTACACCCATTTTTCTCTGAACAGACAAGTTTTAACAGCAAGATGATGCATCAACTACTCCCAGCTTCTTTTTGAGGTATTCAAAAGTTTCCCTGGGCAGTGGTTTAGTGAGAATATCAACAACCTGTTCCTTAGAAGGAACATACTCCAATTTGACCTTTTGTTCCAACACTTGTTCCCGAAGAAAGTGATAATTGATCGGTATGTGCTTGGTCTTTGAATGCATGACTAGGTTCTTTGAAATGCTGATTGCACTTGTCTTATCACATAAGATAGAGATAGGTGGTGTACAAGTGATTTGAAAATCCTGCAAGGTCTGCATCATCCAAAGGAGTTGAGTGCAGCAAGATGGAGCAGCCACATATTCCTCTTCAGCTATAGATAAAGCAATCGAACTCTATTTCTTGCTGAACCAAGATACTAATCTGGAACCCATAAAGAATGCACCACCACTTGTGCTCTTCTTGTCATCCACGCTTCCAGCCCAATCTGCATCTGTATAAGCATGAAGAGTGAGATCTGTATCTCTAGGATACCATAAGCCATAGTTTTGAGTTCCTTGAAGATACTTGAAAATTCTCTTCATTGCCTGAAGATGGGTTTCCTTAGGATTTTCCTGAAATCTTCCAACTATTCCTACTACATGCATGATGTCTGGTCGGGTACCTGTCAAATAAAGTAGACTTCCAATCATGGACCTATAGGTTGGTTGATGCACTTCTACTGATACAAGACCCTTAGATATCTCTTGGAAGGTGTTAAGGTTAAGAAAGAAGATAGTAACCTTATCTATTCCATTCTTACTATGTTGGACCAACCTACTCTGTGTTTGTTTCCACCTTCCATTCTACAAGAGCAAGTCTCTTATCATTCTTGTTCTTTATGTTGATGATCTTATCCTGACTGGTAGTGATCCCAACCTTATAAACCATGTGAAGTCTAGCCTTAAAAGGATGTTTGAAATGACAGACTTAGGACACTTACATTATTTTCTCAGTCTTCAAGTCTTACAATCCAAGGAAGGTATTTCCCTTTCTCAGTCCAAGTATGCCTGTGATATTCTATGCCACTTTCACATGGAAGACTGTAAGCCAACCCCTTCTCCCTTCCAGTCTGGAGTCAAAATTTCAGTCACTTGTACTTCTCCTGAAGTTGATGCTACCTTATACCGTCAACTTGTAGGAAAAATCTTGTATCTAACCCATACTCGTCCTGACCTTTCCTTTGCTGTTGGCCTTGTTGCTCGGTTTATGCAAAACCCACGTGAAAGTCATTGGAAAGCAGCTAAAAGAATACTTCGTTATGTTCGAGGTACAGTTCAGTTTGGGATTCATTACAGTGCCGAAGCATCTCCTCTATTGGTTGGTTTTACTGATTCCGATTGGGCTGGTGACCCTGATGATCAGAAGTCTACTGCAGGCTATGTGTTCACTCTTGGTTCATGACCTATTACATGGGCTTGCAAGAAACAAGGTGTCATTTCTCTTTCTTCAGTAGAAGCAGAATATTGTGGTGCCGTAGAAGCTAGTAAGGAAGCCTTGTGGCTTTGTCAGATCCTGTCAGAGTTTGGCTTTCAGCAGCAGCATCCGACTACACTTTGGTGTGATAATCAAAGTGCCATTCAGCTATGCAAAGATCCAGTCCAACATCAGTGCAACAATCACATTGAACTGCACATGCACTTCATCAGAAAGCTCATTCATGACCATGTTCTTGAAGTGCAATATTGTTCAACAGATGATCAAGTTGCAGACATCTTTACAAAGGCTCTCACAGAGGCGAAGTTCACTAAACTTCGATTTATGGTTGGAGTTCAGGAAGTTGTCACTAAGGGGGGATAGGCTCTAGTGTCTCCTTCCTTCTCCTATTGTGTCATATTTGTAAATCCTTCAATCCTATCCCAAGTTGTTCTTAAGGGGGGATGTTAGGATATTCCGACACATAGGAAATAGTTAAGTACAACTTGGTCTAGTATAGGGTTAGGTAAAGTGTGTTTCTTTACTATGTACATTTTGTAACTTACAATCCGACGGTCACAATATGTAGTGATCTGACGGTTCATTCTCTCCTCGGTATTATCGACACTTGATCCGTGGCTTGACACCCGATTGGTCCATGATTTCTATTTAAAGTGCATGGAGGGTCATTTGTAGGGTAATCCGTCTATGAGAGAAGATTATGTAAATTTTCATTCTTTTATTAATAAATTTCCTAAAGTGACCGCGTTGGCTCAGGCCGTGGACTGTTTCCCTCTTTGAGGGTTTTAACCACGTCAAAAATACTGGTGTATTGATCTGCGATCTGGTTGTGAGAAGTGTCCTTTGGTGTTCTGTCTGAGGAACTTACCCTGTAAATTCTTACATGCATCCTGTAACCATAGGGGTACATACTGGTTTTGAATCTTCCATGCCATACTTCTTCAAAATCTGCTTGAGGTACTTGGTTTGAGACAAAAAGATACTGCCTTCATTTTGTTGGATTTGTAGACCAAGAAAATATGTTAGTTCTCCAAGTAATGACATTTCAAATTCTTTCTACATCACGAAGGCAAAGTTTTGACTCATAGTTTCTTCATTGCTGCCAAAGATAATATCATCTACATACACAACAAGTATTACCAATTTGTCATTTTCAATTTTTATATAAATATTGCTGTCTGCTGATCCCTTTCAAAAGGCTTGTTGATGAAGATATTTGTCCAAACGATAGTACCAAGCCTTTGGAGCCTGTTTAAGACCATAAAGAGCCTTTTTTATTTTGCATACAAGATTTGAATCATTCCCAAGAATGAAACCATTTGGTTGCTCAATGTACACCTCTTCTTCTAAGTCTCCATTCAAAAAGGCTGATTTCACGTCCATTTGAAATACTTTGAACTTTTGAAAGCTTGAGAGAGCAAGAAACATTCGGATGGCCTTAAGTCTAGCAACGGGAGCAAAAGTTTCTTCAAATTCTATTCCTTCTTGTTGAGCATACCCTTTACAAACAAGTCTGGCCTTGTTTCTAATCACTTCCCCATTTTCATTCATCTTGTTTTTAAAAATCCATTTTGTCCCTATGACATTCTTAACTTTTGGTCTAGGAACCAGCTCCCAAGTGTTATTCTTTTCGATCTGCTCAAGTTCTTCATCCATTTCCTTGACCCAACATTCATCTTTGCATGCCTCTTTTACATTTTGTGGTTCAGTGGAGGAGAGCAATGCCAAATAGCTTGAGGCTTCTACAATTGTTCTTCTTGTTTGTATACCTGCCTCTTTCTGCCCTAGAATTTGAGATTCTGTATGATTCTTCTAAACATACCTGGATGGAGTCTTCTCTTCTATCCTTATCTATTACTCTGGTGCCTCTTGAGGTTCTTCTTCATCATCACTCTGATTTGAAGGATAGTCTTCATCCTCTTTGATATTTTCATAATTTACTTGCCTAGGAATGTTTCCTTCTTCATCAACCACTACATCAATGTTGTCAACTATTCTTCCAAGTCTTTTGTTGTAACACTTATATGCTTTGCTGTGAGGAGAATAACCAAGGAGAATGCCTTCATCTGCTCTAGGTTCAAACTTGCCAAGATGTTCATCATTATTCTTAATATAGCATTTGCTTCCAAAGATTTTGAAATGTTTTATCGAAGGAGTCTCACCATACCAGAGCTCATGAGGAGTTTGAGTGCTATTCACCCGGACATTTATTTTGTTGAGAATAATAACCACAGCAAATGAAGCTTCACCCTAGAAGGTTGCAGGAGTTCCAGACTCATCAAGCATAGCACGAGCCATTTTTTGAACCGTTTTGTTCATCCTTTCCACTACTCCATTTTGCTGAGGAGTCCTAGCTGTAGAGAATTCCCTTCTTATTCCATGTTCTTCACAAAAATAGAAAAATTCATTTGAGGTAAACTCCCCACCTCTATCAGACCTGAGGCACTTAATTTTGTGATCTGATTCGTTTTCAACCAAGGCTTTGAAAGATTTGAATTTTTCGAAGGCTTCATCTTTGTGCTTCATAAGTCCTATCCAAACCATCATAGAGAAGTCGTCAATGAATAATATAAAGTATTCTTCTCCTCAAGGTGACCTTTTCCTAGATGGACCACATACATCTGTATGGACTAGTTCAAGAGGCCTGCTAGCTGATCCTTCCTTCTCAGGGAAGTTAGTTCTGGTTTTCTTACCAAAATAACATGATTTTCATATTGTATTGT
This sequence comes from Pinus tabuliformis, assembly GCA_031772625.1. Lineage (NCBI taxonomy): Eukaryota > Viridiplantae > Streptophyta > Pinopsida > Pinales > Pinaceae > Pinus > Pinus tabuliformis. The sequence goes on along the minus strand of CM062816.1, from coordinate 743,811,904 downwards.
CTGGAATTTTGATGTCTGGAAGACCACGAACTGCCTGGTATTTGCATGATTTCCTTATTTGTGAAAAGCTTAGATGCCCCAACCTCCGGTGCCATAACCAGTGTTCATCATTCTTGCTCAAATAGCATTTTTGTTGTCCTTCTTCAAATATTTATAAATTATTTTGAGTTCTTATGCCTTTGATCATTGTTTTTCTTGTATCAATATCACGAACACTACATCCATTTGATCGAAATATTACCTCAGTTCCTTGATCGCATATCTGACTGACACTCAGTAGATTATGCTTCAAGCCATCAACATACAAAACATTTCCAGCCTTGACTTTTTCTTTCAAATGAACAATGCATTCTTCTTTTATGACTGCAGGGGTATCATTTCCAAAAGAAACTTTCTTTCCTTTTTCTAAAGAACTATATGATTGAAGTTTTTCTTTATCACCTGTCATATGCTTCGAACATCCACTGTCGATGTACCATTGATTTTCCTGTCCTTCTGCATATAAATCTATCCCACATCTTTCTGGTTGCGGTTCCTTGATTCTCCATGTTCTGGCATTTGAGGTTTGTTCCTTCTGAGTTGTCTTCCGAAACTTGCTCCTGCATTCAGAGTCTTCATGACCGAATTTATTACAAATATAACATTCAATTTCACTTTCAAGGGCGGAAAAGTTGTTATAGGTCCTTTTCGTGATTCCAGTCATAATTCTTTGTTTTTGAGCTTCTCTAGTCATGATTGTCTTATAGGCAACACATTGAGCTGCTTTGTGACCAAAGTTATGGCAAGAGAAACATTGGCCATTGAAGAAACTCCTGCTATTATCAAATCTATCAACCAACTGATTGTAGTTTCTACTGACATCCATTCTTGAGGCAAACTGGGAAGATTTTACCTGTGGTTTGTTGTGGCTTCTGTTTGTCCTTAAGGTAGATTTCTACCGATTTTCTTGATAGTATTTGTTTGTTCTTGGGGTAAACTATCCCTGATTTACCTGATGATTTCTATTAGGCCTTTTCTCGCTCCTCCTTGCTGCATTAAGATAACTTTTGGAGGTGGATGCTTGAGATGCTTCTCCATTTTATCCCAGACCTATCTTGATTAGTGGAGAGTGCTGCATATTGATAATCTCATCCAGAGTTTCAGATCCTTTAACAAATTTAAGATTAATAGCTTTTGTTTTCTCAATCTCTTTTCTAAGACCAACAATTTCACATTCCAATTTTTCATGATGTTTTTCCCTTTCAGCTAGTTGACATTGCAGAGAATCAATAATCACATTTTTCTCTTCTAAACAAATTTTGAGATTAGAAATATCTTGATAAAGACCTTCTTCATCTATAGCATCCATGTAATCATCATCTTCAAAAGCCATTAAAAGTTTATAATTATTACCTCGTTCATCTTCGTCACTATTTGAAAGTCCATCACTATCTTCATGAGTGTAATAGCTTTTCTTATTTGCATTCTGTTTCTTGTTCCATCTAACAGGTTCCTTCCCCTTTTCAATATTATCCTTATGAGGACATTTTGCAGCATAGTGACCGACTCTTCCACAAGCAAAGCATTTGAATGGTAACTTACCTCGGAATCGTCCAGCACCCCGTTGAAGGTTTTTGACAAAATTTGATTCTTCTTCTTCTTCTGACACGTGTCCTGACTCATAGTAATCTCCTTTTCCTGAAGCCTTGAAGCCGCTTCTCTCCTGTCTGGTGGTCCTCCTTTCCTCATTTCATAAGCAGTCAGAATTCCATGCAGCTGTGACATGGTAAGGTTTCGTAGATTCTCTTTTTCTTCTATTGCAGAAACTTTAGATTCAAACCTAGGGGACAAAGATCTTAGAACCTTTTCAACCACAACAACCTCTTTTATTTCTTCACCCAAATTTTTCATACAATTAACAATCTCATCTACACAAAGGAAATAGTTAGCCACACTTTCATCGTTGTGCATTCTGAGATTTTCATACTGAATTCTGAGGGTTTGAAGTTTTGCTCGTTTTACCTGATCATCTCCTTCATAGCTCAGAAAAATCTTGTCCCATATTTCTTTTGCAGATTTATACTGCATAACCTTCACGAATTCTAATTGAGATAGACATCCTAATAGAGTATTGACAACCTTTGCATTTGTTTCATATTTCTTCTTCTCAGATGGATCTGTAGGAGTTGCTGATGGAAAAGTGTACCCTGTATCTATGATATCCTAGAATTCTGTACCAAGAGATTGAAGATAGGCAGTAACTCTTACCTTCCAATATACGAAGTTTGTCCCGTCAAAAATTGGTGGCCTAATAGATGCTTCTCTCTCGTAGTTGCTCATGATGATGGATCTTCCTTCAAGCGATCAAACTTCTTCAAAAGGACCTGCTCTGATTCCAATTGTTTGAAATAATACTGAGAGGGGGGGGTGAATCAGTATTATCAAGTCAAATATTCCCTTTTTCAAATCTAGATAATATATGCTACTTCAGTTAATTAAACCCGCGTATATAAGCAACTATGTAGAAGGAAACCCGCGTATACAATGAAAACTTATAATTTACTTTATCTTCCAGATGTTGATTGATAATCTGTGTACCAGAATTAAATAACCAGTAATCAGAAACAATAAAATAGAGCAGAAGACAATCACACACAAGAACACAATATATAAGGTGGAAACCCAATGTGGGTGAAAACCACCTGCTGCAATTTGTCTCTATCTTCTTTTAATTAGAAACTTATTTTTACAATGTACTGGTGCAGTCCTTTACCAGTACGCATGCTGCAACCTGCAGAGAGCTACAACCCTCTCTCGTTCTCCAGCTTCTCCTGGAAGGGAGCTACAACCCCCTTAGCTCTTGCACTAGCCAAGATACTAGTACGTAGGTGCTGGCCTACAGAAGGCTACAACCTTCTCTTTCTTCCAGGGACCACGTTTCATCAATTTTCATACTGGATCCACAAACATTAATCAAGAATTCATGCTTCAAACAATCACCTTTTCACTAATCAAAACTGAATAAAAAATAAACACTTCTCTGATAGCTGTACCCAGAACACAGTAACTATAACCAAATTCTGAACCCAAAATACTGCAGCAATAAAAATAAGCAGCTAGAACATAAATCAAGAGATGTACACTACTTCACTGTTTAGAAACCTGCATGTATACGCTTTTGTGTCAAAGCCAACCTGCGTATACGCTTCTTTCCCTTACCAAAACAGCGTGTATACGCGCCTTCGCTTCACTGAACATGCGTACAAATCTATAAATGATAATTCACTCTTTCGAATATTCAGACAATAATTAACCCAGATTTATAGATCAAACCTGCGCCACATATAACAGATCAAAATCATACAAAGATACTATCATTCAAGCCTTAAGATTATGACCCATCAATAGAACTTATCCTTCTTTGTGCACTAAGGTTCCTCCTTCATTCAAATCCAGATCTGCACCATAACCCCAATCACCAATATTTCAGATCTAGCACTTATTAGATATTCAATTAATTCAGATGATCCTTTGCCAAATGATCTCCTTCCTCTTTTATAGTCTTAGGCATTTCACAATACCACGGTCCAAAACCATAATAACATAATACCATGGACCCAATACTTGGGATCAACAATTCTGACGAGATACCATGGTCCAAAACCATAGGTTCAAGTACCAAGGACTAACTACCATGGACCAAGGGTAAGTTTTCCAACATATATGCGCTTTTCCTTGCGTGAAAGTGCGTGTATACGCATACGTGCCTTTGTAACATCTAACCCGTGTGTATACGCGTCTTCGTCTAGATTAACCTGCGTATATGTATTTTCCTTCATTCTGAAAGCCTGAACTGAGATCTGTTACCAAAGAGAGTTGCCATCAAGGACAACACCTGTGCCATAGCTCCAAACCTGTGCCATAATGCCAACTGTTCAGAGAGGTAAAAGATGTTATTAAACATGAAGTCCAACGAAAGGAACCTGAGAAGATATAGTTTGAGCTAAAGGAGGAAGAATCACTTTATAGCAGAGGAGGAATCAGAAGATGAAGAGCCACAAACTGCGGTTGTGAGAAGATCAGTTCAAGAAAGAAGGAAGCCTGAAAGGTATAGTCCATCTTCCATCTATTCAAATTTTTCTTTATCTATTACTGATGATGATCCCAGAACTATGAAGGAAGTAGTAGATTCAGAGGATGGAAAACTCTAGAAAGAGGCAATGGTTGATGAAATGGCATCTTTGCACAAAAATGAGGCTTGGGTTCTGGTGGAGTTGCCGGTTGGAAGGAAACCCATTGGTAGCAAACGTGTGTTCAAAAAGAAGGAAAATGCAGAAGGAAAAGTGGAGAAATACAAATCTCGATTGGTAGCAAAAGGTTATTCCCAAGTGTCAGGAATTGATTTTGGTGATATTTTTTCTCCTGCTGCCAAGGTAACTTCTATTAGATTACTTTTATCTATTGGTTCAGATTTGATTTTGAGGTAGAACATATGGATGTGAAGACAACATTTCTTCACGGGGATCTGGAAGAGGAAATCTACATGAACCAACCTGAAGGATTTGTAGTGAAGGGTAAGAAAGAACTGGCATGCAAGTTAAAGAAGTCTCTTTATGGGTTAAAATAGTCACCAAGGATGTGGTATCAAAATTTGATACATTTATACGGGGACTTGGCTTCACTAGAAGCAAAGCAGATCACTATGTGTATTTTAAATTAATTGGTGACCGTGTTATTTATTTGGTCTTGTATGTGGATGATATGTTGCTGGTTGGAAATGACAAAGAAATTATCCAGGATTTGAAGACCCAATTGTCCTCCAAATTCGACATGAAAGATCTTGGTGCTGCAAACTATATTTTGGGCATGGACATTAAAAGAGATCAAGCAAAGAGGAAGCTTTAGTTAAACTAGAGAAAGTATGGCGAGACAATACTGCAGAGGTTTAATATGCAGGATAGTAAACCAGTGAAGGTTCCTATTCCTGTAGTTGTGAGGTTATCTGTTGAACAATGTCCCAAGACACAAGAAGAGGAAGAGGACATGTCCCATGTTCCATATGCAAGTGCAGTCGGTAGCTTGATGTACGAAATGGTTTGTACTAGACCAGACATTGCACATGCAGTGGGAGTATTGAGCAAGTTTATGTCAAAACTAAGAAAGGAGCATTGGACAACAATGAAGCGGGTTTTCAAGTATTTGCATGGCACTAGTGATTATGGTCTGTGCTACCAAGGAAGACTAGGATTGGACAAAGTGTTGGATATTTGTGACTTTGTTGATGCAGACTGGGCTGGAGATCTGGATCAGAGAAGATCTACAAGTGGGTATGTGTTTAACCTATTTGGAGGTGCAGTCAGTTGGATGAGTAAGAAACAATCTATAGTGGTACTATCAACTACAGAGGCAAAATACATGGCAGCCACTCATGCAAGCAAGGAAGCAGTTTGGTTGCAGAGATTGTGTTCAAGTATGGGGTTAGTACAGGAAGCTATAAGGATAGACTGTGACAGCCAAAGTGCAATTTTCTTGGCAAAGAACCCCGCATATTATTCAAAGACAAACCACATTGATGTTCAGTATCACTTTGTGAGGGATATGATAGAAGACAAAAAGGTGTTGTTGGTAAAGGTGGACACTTTGAAAAATACTATAGATGCATTGACAAAATCTGTGAGATCTGAGAAGTTCTCTTGGTGTAGGGAGAAAATGGGCATTTCAGGGTTGGGAAAACGACTAAGCTCTCTTGTGGCCCCCTATGGAAAGAAAAAAACAAGTGGGAGAATGTTGGGTTGTGTTATATTCTTTCCATGTAGTTAACAGGGGTTTTGAAGGGCACTCGTAACCCCATTTTATGGGGTCCGGGGTAGCGCCCCCGGAAAATTTTGGTTTTGGACCCTATGTTAGGTTGGGCGAACCCACTTATGGTTTTGTGCATGATTTTCGCACACGCCTTTGGGACGCGATGGATTTCGGTCCATGGTATTGGATGCGATGGTTTTCGGTCCATGGTATTGGATTCTTCAGCATGTATAAATATGTATTGTAACAATGAAAGGAACATAATGAAAAAACAAGTTGGTAATCCTAGTTTTAAGATCCAGGGGAAAATCTCTGTGTATATGTGTTTTATGTGTTATGATCTCGCATTGTTTATTTTCTATGTTTTAGAATTCATATGCAGGTAATTTTTGTACAGGGTTAAAACCTACAATCCCCTAGCTTGGCATTGGGGTCCCACACATTCAGGTATGTGAGGGCCATGTTGTGTAGATAGAACTCTGCCATCTTTGCTTTTTCCTTGGAGGTGCTTTGGTCACACAAATCCATGAACTACTTGTAGTCTTGGAAAGGTATTATGCCTCTTTGTGCCAAAGTTTTTATTTGGAATTGAAGCCATTGATCCTTTAGATAGAGGCCAGAAGATTTGGCTGGTGTTTTGCATTGTAATGCTTCTATGGGTAAGCTAGCCATGTATGCCAAATGAATATCTTTCTCCTGTAGCTGCCTCCTTAGTAATTCATTCTAATTATCAAGGTGCCTTCTTGTAATGGATTCTCTGTCTTTGAGAGCACTTTATTCCCTACCCATTTTCCTGAGTTTGTCTTCCATGTGGCCAATGTCCTCAACTCCTTTGGACTTGGCTATCAGCATCCACCTATGCATTCTCACTCTCTCTTTTTCTAATTTGAAAAACAATGGAATTGCCAATTTTTGTGGGATCTTCTTTCCTCCCTCTAGTAGTCTATAATAGGAGTCAAGATTAGGCTGGGCATCAGGTTCTTGTAGCTCTTGTGCTTCCTCTTTCACCTCTGGCTGTCCTCCTATATTTCTTTCAAGTTTTTGTCTCCTGTAGTTTGGACACTGTCTCCTGTGGGACTGTTTTAGCCTCTTGTAGGTCTGGTTTGGGGTCATGTAGAATTTCGTTTCCCTTCCATGTAGAAGATTGTTATAGCTCCAAATCTCACTCTTATGGTTTGTGATGCTGCACTTATGGCCTAGGGCAACCCCTCCTTCCAGACCTGGTCCAAAAATTTAAAAAACAGTGTTTTATTCCCTGTACGCGACTTTGCCCTGTGTTAAACGCGTGTACACGCGGGTCTGTCATACCCAACCCGCGTGTATCTATTAAAACACTTAAAAAAATATAATTTCCTCTTTTTCGGGCGGTGATCGCGGGTTTACCTGCTGGATCACCTGTTAGTGCCCGTGGCCCAACTGTTCCCAACCAACTCCTAACTAAAAAACTACTTTGGAGAGGGTATAAAAAGACATCAAAGGGAAGGCCAAGGGGAGAGAGAAAGGAGAGCAAGATTATTATGCTGAGATTTTTCCCTTAGACCAGGTCTGAAGTCCTTGGTGCATCCTGCACTTCCCCCATTTTGCATAGGAAACCCTTGTTTCCATGTGTATTGGTGATCATTCATCCTTGACATCATCATTGAGTAAGACTTGGAAGGAGCTCTTGCTGGAGGCTGGAGGCTGGAACGAATCCGGGAGGAAGCTTGCTTGGAGCCTGCTGAAGGTGTTCAGGTGATATCTTTCCGATATATGTACTTTATTTGCCTTTATATATAAAGAAACACGTCTTTGTTCCCGAATAATCTTTCTTTATGCTTATGAGATTCTTGTGTTGAATACTTATGAAAGTAGTTACTTAAAGATTATTTATAACTAACTTTATAGCATAAAGATGATTTATACATAAACTTCTATACATGTACTGTTGATTTCTTTGATTTGTTTGTCTTGCAGGTCAGAGAAAGAAGAAGGGAACTCCAAGAAGGGTTTGCACCCTAACGGTCTTCTCGGACGTAGGACCTTAGGTATGTACCCTAAAACATTAGAATTTGCTTAAAAGTTAAAAAGATGGCTGTGTGTGTGTGTTTCTTTGTATAAGCAATTTTCAGTCTGGTAGAGTCTCAGCCCAAAGGACTCTAGGGGTACTTTCCCTTCAACCAGAATTGGCGACTCCGCTGGGGACAACATTCTTGTTGTTCCTAGTTTGGGTAGTCCTCAAGCCAATCTAGGCTCAGTGCCTCTGTTTGTTGGTTCTGACTGTTTGATATTTTCTTGAACTCCAAGCTGTTCCAGTTTTTCAGTTTGTGTTTTTTATTTTTCTTGAAACACTTCATATACGCACTTTTTCTGGATTACAGAAGCGTATATACGCAAGTTGCACTAAGTAAACCCGCGTATACGCAGGTTTCCTTAGTTACAGTCGCGTGTACACGCATTCTGCAAATAATTGCAGGCGCGTATATCACATAATTTTCAAGATTTATAATTTTTCTTTTGGCTGAATGTCTGTCTGGTGGTTTGGGTCAGTTTAAAGCAGTCAATTCCCAGTGACAGTTCTCTGTTTAACAGGGGGCATCTTGTTTCGAACTCTCTCTAGGAGTGCTAGTCTTGTTTTTCGTTGATTGCAAGCGTCATTGATTTTTGACACACAAGGTTTCTGTTTAAGAATCTTGATTGCTCTGTTTCGGCAGAGTGGGAAGATTGTCTTAAAATCTTTGTGTCCATTTTGTTTTCATGACATTTGTGTTTGCTTAACGAAATCATTTTTATGACCATTTGCTCCTTCGTTTCGGGAAAGTTGTTTGTTACCATTTCCTTGAAACTTGTCTTTTGATTTCTTGGACTTTCATTGCTGCTTTTGATTGTCAAAAGCGACTTCGAACACATTTTATTTTTGTTGAGTTCTCATCATTTCATTGGTGTCAATTCACAAAAGTGTTTGGTTGTTTGTTTATCAATCATTGGTGTCAGTATTTTTGAGAGTTTTTCCTTTGAAAAAGACTTTTTGGTTTGATTGAAAGAAAATCTTTTGAAAGTTTTTGAGTTTCGCTTTCTTAAACTTGCTTCTCATCTGATTTCCTTTTTTGCGAAGTGAAAGTGCTTTGTTTTTTATCTTAAAACTTGTTTTTATTGTTTGGACGAAATGATTAGTAACAAATCATCTTCTATCTAAGCATTTCAGTGGCAAGACAAAATTTGGTAAAGCAGCAACTTTCCTTCTTTATTTTTAGAGTAGTCTTTGAATTGTGCATCCACATTTAGTTCTTGCATTAGGGAAAGATTTGCATCTCTTTTTAGGCATATTTAGTTTTGTTAGTTTTTGTGAGTGAGGAGTCTGAAAAGAAAAAGGAAAAATTTTTGTTTATATTACAAGTGCCTTCTGAACCTCATAGAAATTGCTATTCATCGAAAACAAAAGTGCATGTGCATGTAGCTAGGTTTTATTAATTTCTTTTGCGTCCATAAAACACCACAAGTTTCACCTCCATTACTTTTGACTTAAAGAACAGCCTAATAAAATCAAGCGCTTAATTAAAATCCACTAGAACTTTTTGTTTTAGTTATTACACCAACAAGTTTAGGATTTTAGGGCCTTGGATTAGGCGAGTGGAGAGTTAACTCTCCAAGGCCACACAAAACGTCAAACATAAGAGTCTGATTAAAGAGAGTAAATCCAATAGCGTTAGGGAGACCAGGAAGACTCCGGATCTGGGAGTTAAGCACGAGGGTCTGTGAAGACAGGGAAGAGAGATACCCCCTCTCATACTTGTCCGAACTTACCTCACGACTGTTCCGCCTGGCTTCTGCGACGAGTTGGTACCCATAGTTGCCTTTCCTAGGGATCTGCATAGGTGGCTGCGGAGGGGAATCCCGTGGCACCTGAGGTCGACGTTGTATCACTCTCGACAGTACTTCCGGAGGGCACCCTTGCGAAGCTTGGGGGCTTGCACCGGCGCAGACTGTTGTTAGGAGGTCAGCGTAACTTCCTCTGATACCTTCGCTGATAGGACTGGGCCCTCATCATCCCAGACTATCCTCGGAAGGCCCTTTGATTCACTTTCTCGTATTTTGGTGTCCGGTCTCAATCACCCGGAGCGGAAATACTTGAAAGTTGTTTGACTGGCTGTATCTTTAGGAACTTTTTAGTGTGTGCTCTGTGCTCCTAGTTGGCCTAGCTTTTAATTTTTTGAGTCTTTAGATAAGATCATAACAAAAAATTCAAAGTGGCTGACCGGTCTCCTAGACGGTCTCGAAGACTTCGTGGTCTCTCGCCACCTAGTTTAGAGCCTTCTCCTAGAAGGCGCAGAGGGAATACTACCGGTGGGGTCCGTCCCACGCCGGCTGACGCATCGGGGATTGATCCTCCTCTCGGGGATATTAGCGGCCAAGCAAGGCCTGGTACTTTTGAACAAGAGAGGGACGCTCCAGTCTTTTCTCAAGTTCGCTTTCAAGCGGAGGATAACGTAGAGGTAGAAGAACTTTCAGAATCATTAGTGATTCCAAATTCTCCACTACCATCTAGTTACCCAGACGTATTGCAATACGTTGGGCCTCCATTATATAGACCAGCGAGTCCAGGTTACGCTACGCGCTTACCATTTATGATCACTACTGGAAGCATGGCTTCCACAAGTGCTGCGACTATGCAAACCCCAACATCGGTGCAAGGGGGAGGAACCATTTCCATCCCCTCCGCTTCCTTGTTCGGATCGTTTGCTAGCACATCTTTGGTTGGGTCTACCTCCATTCCGTCCACGAGTGGAAATGCCCAAACCAATGCTTTTAGTACTGGTTCCTTCCTGTTTGGCACCCAATCACAGGGTATTCCGTCAGTTCCGTTCAATGCCGCTACGTCCATGATGGGCGGATCGGCTTCATTTCAGGGTTTTCCTTTTGGAAGTGGTCATATTCCACATTCCAACCCAACGGTAGGATCCATGCCTTTTTCTTCAATAGGACAAAGCAGCAATCCTTTCCAAGGTTGGAATAACCCTGGGGCTAGTAACGCAGGAACTGCGAATCCATTCATCGGTCAACAAGGAAGTAGGCCGTATTCCACAGTTAGCATGTTTCAAAGTATTCCTCCCCTCGCTTCGGCTTGGAACCCATATCAGGGGTTATCGACTCCTTACAATTCTATAGGAGGAAACTTTGCAAGCTATGGAGCTTATACGGCAGGAGTTGGTCAAACTCCGAATTTTGCTGGACCACAAGGCTTGCCCTTTGGTTCAGCTGGTTCTACTGGTCACTTGGGGCAGCCTGGTGCCTCTCAAATCCCAGGACAATCTTTTCAGAACTTGGGGAGTTCTGCCCAGTCTGGGTGGAATCCCCTAGGTCCTCCTAGGCTTCCATTTCTGGCAACGTTAAACTTGCCAGATCTCACTAAGCTAACGAATGACCCTATCAGATACAATCCAGCCTGGCCTCCGGTCCCAACCAAACTCCCTTCGGACATCCCAAAATTCGAAGGGAAGAGTGGTGAAGATCCGGGCGATCATGTAACCACATTCCATTTGTGGTGCTCATCTAACTCCCTCATCGAAGATTCGGTTAGGTTGAGACTTTTTCAGCGCACCTTGACTGGTAATGCGGCTAAATGGTACATAGAGTTGCCAGGGGGCAGCTTTACATCGTTCGCAGACTTAGCTAATATCTTCTTGAATCACTTTCAGTTGCCTGTCCGCTATGATGCCGGAACTGAACTTCTGGCTACCTTTCGTCAGGATAAGGCAACCCACATTTCTGATCACATACAGGAATGGAGATGGAGAAAAAGGCTCATTAAAGCCGAAATCCCTCCGGAGTACCATCTAGAGTGGTTTTTGAAGTCTTTGCAACCTGAGATCTCCAAGGATGTCTCCATGTCTGGGGTCTATTCTGAGGAGCAAGCCATTTTCAGGGCCCAGCAGTTAGAACTGATCTACTCTCAGTCTGGGATCCTCCAAAAGTACTTGCCAGATGCTCCTGGATCTAAGGTTGATTTAGCTAAGCCAAAGCCAGGTCCGCATGCGGATGGTATCGTAGGGTCTGTAGACTCAACTACAGTGAACTTGCTAAATCAATTGCAGCAGTTGTCATTACAAACTGCTCCTAACAACCAAGTCACAATGTCTAGTCCTCCTGCTTCCCAAAATTCTTCCATTAACGCCGTCCAATCCAATAACCCCAAAGGAAATCAAAATTCCGATGGGAAAAAGAAAGGACGTGGTAAAAAGAAGAACTCGGATGGGAAGCCCGATGCAAATAAATCCGGCAACAACGCTGGTGGTGGTGGAAATGAGTCGAGAAAGAAAGTCAAGTTTCCTTGCAAGTTATGCAGTGGAGACCATCTAACTCATCTTTGCCCTAAAATCGAAGACGCTCAGCGCTTGTTAGCACAGCAAGGGACTTCTAGTTCGCAAGCTGTGTTGACTAACCCGTTTCCCCAAGGGCAGCAACTTCTTGCTGGCGCGAATTCGAATCCTGGGACCTCCTCTGGGGGCAACCAGGAAGGGGATAAGTCATCAAATGTTTTCATGATGGGTGCTCACGCTAATGTGGCCACACGGTCACGCGATTATGGTGAAGGTGAAAATTCTAAGGGTAAATCAGTTCCCGAAACTAACAACCCACTTCATATTGAGCGACCTTCTGTTGAGACTATACCTCGGGTGCCGAAAGGTTCAGCTAAACGCGCGACTATCAACCCTAATATTAGGGCAGCCCAGAATTACTCCATTGTCGAGGATCTGGCTCAGAGTCCATGTGCTATGTCCGCGTTAGAGGTTCTCCAGACATGTCCTACTCAACGAAGTGCCTTGCTATTGGCAATGGGGGCAGTAGATCCAAGTAATTCCTTAGCTCTCTCTTTTGATATGAGTAATGTCAAAAAGAGACTTCCTCATCACATGGCTTTCCAGATAAAGTCTACCTACCAGAAAACGAATATTTTCCGGACGGTTGTAGATGAGGGAGCTTCCACGTGTGTCATGTCTATGTCATGTTGGAAGGCCATTGGATCACCGACGGTTGTTCCTTCACCCACCCTATTGACAGCATTTGATGGTCACTCTCATAGACCGTACGGGATTATCCCGGCTTTTCCTATATGTGTTGGAGGAAAGGTCGTTAATATTGAAGTAGAAGTCATAGACGCTAACCTAGATTATAATCTCCTATTAGGAAGGAATTGGGTATACGAGATGGAAGCCGTTGTCTCGACTCTATTTCGTGTCATTTGCTTTCCTTATGAGGGGAAAATCGTTAAGGTTGACCAATTGGACTATTGTCCAGCTGATCCTCAAGCAAACTCTGACTCTACCATTCCTTTAGTGGGTAACCCCCGTCCGCCTATTGAGAGTCTAGGAGTCGGGATGTATTCTTCATTGATGGGTACGTTTAACCTTCCCCCTCCTACAGTTGGTATAGATACAATTTCATCCTCCAGGGATCCTTTACGGAGAGAGTTTGTCCAAACTCTTTATTCTTCGAATCCTGGAACCTTAGCTTCATCTGTGACCACATCAGGTGACGACAAGGTGGGTGAAATAGAATCTCTTATGTCTGCAGCAGAACCTAGATGTGAATCTATCGATAACGCTGTAGATAACCATTCTACTATCTCCTCTGGGAAAGAAATAGATGGTGATGTGGCTCATTTTCGGACCCCTGATTCCACCTCTGCATCGGATTGCTCGGATATTGTTTTTCCATCGGATGAAGCGATATTCGAAGCAATGACGGCCGTAGATCGACCTTTGGAAGATTTACATCGTCGGTTATACTTTCATTCCCCTGTGCATGAAGTAGAATCTCGGTCCTCCAGTTCGACTAGTGATGTTTGTACGGTCCCTTTGGCTCCGACACATTTATTTGCCGAAGAGAGTATATTGATTGGTTCGATCGTCGTACCTATAAACATCCCTAGGTGTCAGTTGGCGGAGCCCCCTGACGGGCTCTACCTCAGGAAGTATTTTGCTTAGTTTTACCAGGCAATGGCTTCTTTGTATTTTATGTATATTTGTACATATCTTATCGAGCGTTTTTCTGATATCAGCACTTTTGGTCTGCTTTGGCAGGTGTTGATGGATGATTTGGTTTATTTTGGATTCGCCGATGGTGCTAGTCGGCACACTCGGAATCTTGCTTCCGCAGCTTGGGTACTTTATTACCCAACTGGTCAGTTGATGACATCGAGAGGCGTGTGTATCGGTCCTGCTTCAAACAATATGGCCGAGTATACAGCTGTTATCAATTTATTATCCGAGGCAATCTCTTACGGGATCGACTCGTTGGTAGTGTATCTTGATTCTCAATTGATAGTGTCTCAGTTAAATAACATTTATCGGGTTAGAGATCCATCATTATATCGCCAATATTTAAGGGTGAGGTTGTTGCAAAGATCATTTATTTACATTAATTATTTGCACATTCCAAGATCTCAAAATTGGTTAGCTGATTCTATCGCTAATCAAGCATTAGACTGGCATATCAATCATTCATCATCATAAAATCATGCATCAAAAAGTCAAACTGTATATATATATATATCACAAAGCGTCTCGAGTGTACATATGTGTGTCCAAAAATATACAAAATTGGGACTCAAATGCCCATAATCATGTCAGGCATATCTAATGCCTCGGCTCTGGATGAGCAGCTAAATAACTAACTATAGCATTGGCCACGCGCCGAAAAACGCGAACCCAGTCACGTGGCATCCCAACCACATGACGCTGCATATCTGGAGGAAGGTCCTCTATCTCGGCCATCGGTACTTGATAGCTCAATCTCGCCAAGTGTCGCTGCACGTTGGCGAGGGTCCTTTCCGCATCCGCAGCCGCCTCTTCGGCTCCTCGGCCACGCCGTCCGTGCCGTGGGAATCCATCTGGTCGCACAGGCCCAATGTCTGAAACATGATCATCATATCAGTCATTTGAATCTCATCAAAAAAATATATTTTTCAAAGTTCATCATTATGCTTGAAAAATCCTAAAAATCCTAAAATCATAAAAAATCAAAAAATCTTACCGATCTCGCCCCATGCTGCATCTGGTGGCAGCACTAGGTCAGGATCTCCTCGGAAATCCAGTCCAGCATAGGGGTAGTCGTCTATGGCGATGATCTGTTGCTCCCACCAAGCAAAAAAGTCGTCGTCGAATGCATTCCTGGGCACTTCCCCACCCCCCAGACGTTTCATCAAGTCAGCCCACCGGCCCATACGTGGATCACGTGGACTACTGATGGGAACTGCTACCCTGGGACGGAGTGCAGGAACCCTCTCGAAGAAAAATGTGCATAAAATGGTCCCATACCCAAAGTTCTTGGTCTGTCCCTTCCTGATAGAAGCAAGCTGCTCCTTCATGTTGGCAAGTAGGGGAGTACACCAGTCAAACACCGTGGTGAGACAGTCTACTGCTACGCTCATGTTTACTCGTGATGCCTGATGTAGCGAAGATGACCCGTTCACTCGAGCTATGGTGAACAGGATTATCCGCAGTGACAAACTCGCCACGTGTGGGATCGAGATCTGACTCCCGACCTTCCGATGACCTGGGCAGTAAAGTTGTACATAGTCGTCTACGCTGAGACTATTCCGGGTCCTGCCCCGGGAGTGGACTACCTCTCCCCTTCGGGAAAGGCCCGTGATGAAATATATATCTTCCACTTCTATCCTGAGTGGCATTTGATCAATCATAAAAGCTTCTTCCTCGACATCCCAGTAATCAATAAGTCTCTCGAGCAGACGCACATTTGCTTTCATATTCGGCAACTTAAAGAATTTTAACAATCCGCATCCCCGTAAGGCATCTAATGCCTCATCATTCTCCATAACTTCATTATCTACAGCTGAGTGCTCTCTTTCACGCCATGTGAGAGTCATCCTGGAAGAAAAAATCAAATTCATCCATTAGTTTTTTATATAAAAATTTTTCGCTGCGCACACGCGGTTTACCCTATACACAGTCGCGTGTAGGGCCGTCGTATACGCGATTTATATACATCCAACCCGCGTGTACGCCGCAGAGCAATTTTTTGCAAAAATCTAACGGTGAAACATTAATTAAACTTCCTAAGAACTATCACAATTGATTGCAAGACAAGTTTAGTGCTTACCTGGAAGTTTTCGGCAAGTTTGAACGGTTGAATAAGTCACGGGGAAAGTTTGCTCCTTTTGCTCCACAATTTGCTCTCCAAGTCAAACGGTGAAAATGGTAAGTCCAAAATTTCTTTTTATAAGTTTTGAAAATGCAAAATTTTTTCAAAATTTTATTTTGTTTGGTTTCATGTCACTTTTAACTTGGGAGCTTGGAATGTCGAGATTGAGTTGTTTTTCAGGACATTTTGGACATTTTTCGACGGTTCGAGACGGTTCCATGACTGCTGACCCGTCATGGCAGGTATCGTGTTCTCACTGGCATATAGGTTAGGGACACCATTTTTCCGTTGCATTATGCATACTAGCCTCCATTTGACCGATACATCTGCCGTAGGGTCGACCCCATCATGTTATGGTTCGCAAGCCATTTTCACTCGCCGATTCTTTAAATCATGACATGATGGTAGAGCCATCCTTTTACATGGGCATCCTAGTTAGCACCTCACTGACATTTGTTGCCCATGCTGCTTCGTTTTGAGTAGGCTCGGGAGTCCTCTGTAGTCCCGCCATGACTTATGCGTTGAAGACTCATTCTTCCTTGCTTCTTCGCTTCGTTCTGGCCTTATACCCTAGAGGCTCCTATGTGTGTTGAGTTGTACTTCTGCATTGCATGTTGACCATTTGCACCTTTTGGCCTATAACCGGCTTCACTTGGACTCGTATTTAAGCCCACTTTTGACCATGACGTCTGCAAAAAATCAACCTTGCATACCCTTGACCTCTGCAGCTTGACATACCCAGATCCGTGGAAGGGACATACCTCTGAGTGTCACTGACCAGTTTTTCACCTCCCTGCATTGAGCATAGGAACGTTCCTTTCCCAGGAACTAGAGCATCTGTTTCACCGACACTCGTTCTTTCCACTGTACCATAGCATTCTTTTATTCTTTTTCCGGCTTATCAGAAAAAGACAAAAAAATTAAATATTCCAAAAAGAGCGGGAACAGGGACATTATTTCCATTTATTGTTGGCAGCTAGAGTCAGTCGTGTCGCCCTTGAACAAAGCACTCAAAACAAAGTCTCCTCCGCATGGGTGGGATTTAGTTTGACTTAGGTAAGCCATAACCTTGTTATCGAGTCAGTTCTCCCCCGATTGGTTATCTCTTCCAATCATATGGAGGGTTCGTTCGTGCCTCCTGCATGACGAACTTATACAGATTCATTATATGCTGCCACATAGTCACATTGAGTCGTGCTTTTGTTCAAGGGAAGTTAGCCTGAGTCGGCCTTTCTGCGGTGTCTCTTGACTCATTTTTCAGTCGGCCATCCCTGGTTGTCAGTGTCATGTCTATCATCACATCAGTTATATTGGTCCTTCACTCGTGCCGGTTTGAGAAGGTCCCCATTGACTTCTTGCTGGCGGGTCTTGTCCTTATCGACGACGACACATTGCTCTGAGGGCAGACCTAGAGACCGCACCCTGGCCCTATTTTCATTATTGATAGGTCACCTTGTGCTCAGCATCGATCAGTATCATGGGTCTTTGACTGAGTGGTTTCCCTTGTGTTCGACATCAGCATACATTATCACACATTGGGATTCGTGCAGTACCTTGGTTTCCATTTGACCCTATTGGTGGATACCTCGCCTCTGTGTCCGCTTTCATTATTGGTTGGTTCAGAGGGTTTCTGCCGTGCGCTAGCCACATCTTTGTGCCAAAGTTTTTATTTGGAATTGAAGCCATTGATCCTTTAGATAGAGGCCAGAAGATTTGGCTGGTGTTTTGCATTGTAATGCTTCTATGGGTAAGCTAGCCATGTATGCCAAATGAATATCTTTCTCCTGTAGCTGCCTCCTTAGTAATTCATTCTAATTATCAAGGTGCCTTCTTGTAATGGATTCTCTGTCTTTGAGAGCACTTTATTCCCTACCCATTTTCCTGAGTTTGTCTTCCATGTGGCCAATGTCCTCAACTCCTTTGGACTTGGCTATCAGCATCCACCTATGCATTCTCACTCTCTCTTTTTCTAATTTGAAAAACAATGGAATTGCCAATTTTTGTGGGATCTTCTTTCCTCCCTCTAGTAGTCTATAATAGGAGTCAAGATTAGGCTGGGCATCAGGTTCTTGTAGCTCTTGTGCTTCCTCTTTCACCTCTGGCTGTCCTCCTATATTTCTTTCAAGTTTTTGTCTCCTGTAGTTTGGACACTGTCTCCTGTGGGACTGTTTTAGCCTCTTGTAGGTCTGGTTTGGGGTCATGTAGAATTTCGTTTCCCTTCCATGTAGAAGATTGTTATAGCTCCAAATCTCACTCTTATGGTTTGTGATGCTGCACTTATGGCCTAGGGCAACCCCTCCTTCCAGACCTGGTCCAAAAATTTAAAAAACAGTGTTTTATTCCCTGTACGCGACTTTGCCCTGTGTTAAACGCGTGTACACGCGGGTCTGTCATACCCAACCCGCGTGTATCTATTAAAACACTTAAAAAAATATAATTTCCTCTTTTTCGGGCGGTGATCGCGGGTTTACCTGCTGGATCACCTGTTAGTGCCCGTGGCCCAACTGTTCCCAACCAACTCCTAACTAAAAAACTACTTTGGAGAGGGTATAAAAAGACATCAAAGGGAAGGCCAAGGGGAGAGAGAAAGGAGAGCAAGATTATTATGCTGAGATTTTTCCCTTAGACCAGGTCTGAAGTCCTTGGTGCATCCTGCACTTCCCCCATTTTGCATAGGAAACCCTTGTTTCCATGTGTATTGGTGATCATTCATCCTTGACATCATCATTGAGTAAGACTTGGAAGGAGCTCTTGCTGGAGGCTGGAGGCTGGAACGAATCCGGGAGGAAGCTTGCTTGGAGCCTGCTGAAGGTGTTCAGGTGATATCTTTCCGATATATGTACTTTATTTGCCTTTATATATAAAGAAACACGTCTTTGTTCCCGAATAATCTTTCTTTATGCTTATGAGATTCTTGTGTTGAATACTTATGAAAGTAGTTACTTAAAGATTATTTATAACTAACTTTATAGCATAAAGATGATTTATACATAAACTTCTATACATGTACTGTTGATTTCTTTGATTTGTTTGTCTTGCAGGTCAGAGAAAGAAGAAGGGAACTCCAAGAAGGGTTTGCACCCTAACGGTCTTCTCGGACGTAGGACCTTAGGTATGTACCCTAAAACATTAGAATTTGCTTAAAAGTTAAAAAGATGGCTGTGTGTGTGTGTTTCTTTGTATAAGCAATTTTCAGTCTGGTAGAGTCTCAGCCCAAAGGACTCTAGGGGTACTTTCCCTTCAACCAAAGATCTTGTAGTCCTCCTTTGATAGGTTATGGGTGTCTTGGAAGGAGATTCTTTCACCTTGGTAGATGGTGAATCTTCAATGTTAATGGGAGTCTTTAATGAGGGCTCAGGTTTTCCTGTTTTAATTCTGGTACTCTTCTTTGCCCTAAAATACATGTAGGTTTCTCTTTTCCTCTTCTGCTTCTGCTTGACTGGTGTACTGAGGGCAGTTAGGGCAGCTGTTGCTTCTCTTTCCAAAGTTTCAGGGGACCCTTCTCTTTGCTCTACCCTCTTTGCCTCCTTTTCTCCCTCTTCTATCTCTTTTTCCTCCTCCCACTCTGTCTCATTTTCTACCTCCTGTTCTGTCTCTTCAACTCTCCCCTCCTCTATTTCTTTTCTTTCCTCCTTCCTCTCTTTCTTTTCTATGTCACCATTGGCTTCATCTTCTCCTCCTTTTTTTTCTCCCTCCTCACTGACAGCAGGATTGACATCATAGTCTAATGCCTTGATGTCATCCTTAGCTGTCATATTTCTGAAAACTTCCCATGCTATAGGGATTGTAAGGGTATGGAGGGATTATTCTACTATGATCTTGATTAGTCCATGGTGAGCTAGCTGCTATGAATTTTCTTCTTGTACCTTGGTGCTGGAGTCAATGAGGGATTGAAGGAGAAAGTAAGGGATACTAAGCTTTTGATGTGCTGAGGTATCCATGCCATATCTCAATTCTTGGAGGATTCTGAAATGATATCCATAAACAATGTTGTGCCTCCCCTCACAAGAAATGTATTTGATCACTTGGTAGCTAACCTCATCCCAGGGATATGGTACACTAGCCCTCCTAATTCCATTTTTTTCTTCAACAGGGGTTTCATTATCTTGGAAAAATTTCCCCTTGGCAGCCTGGCAAATTATTTTCTCATTTTTACTCCAAGGCAGCCCAAGAGGAAGGGTAGTGACCCTACTGAAGAATTTGGGGGTTATTTCAATGGAGAGGTCTCTAATGGTTACAGTAGCATGAGTTCTTGTGTGAGGGACTAGAGAGAGAGAGCAAATTCATGGGCAATTTCATCATCAAACCCTCTAAACTTCTCAAACAAATTCATCCAGCTTTCCCTTGTAAATATTTCCACCACTTGAGGTTGTGCATGGGGTCTAGTAGGGTTAGTGGGCTCTTTTCTCATAAACCCCCCTATCATATTGCCTGTACTTCTTTTGAAAATCTAGACATGGAGGTGGAGACAAAGAATTTTGAGTGAAATAGAAAAACAGAGGGGACTATGTTTTTTTTTGTTAAAATATATATATATCTATATATATATATATATATATATAATTACGTATTTCTACCCTTTTAAAGACTCATTTTATCTTCAGTTTGAGACCAACTCTTTCACATTTTGATATTCAACAGAGGGAATTCATGAACCCTACCTCTTCAGACTGAAATTCGTGCAAAAAATCACATTTCCTCCCTTCAAAATGACTCACTGCCCCTCCGGTAGAAGCCCGTTATCCCTCTTGTAGATTTCCTGTAGGTGCTCTTGTAGAAAACCTATAGGGCTCCTGTAGAAGATGCCGAGAGAAACAATATGGAGGAAATCGATGGAGGATGGGGTATATAAGGCTATGGGGGCATAATAAGACTACTTTGTGGCTGAGTTACGAGGAGAAACTGAAGAAAAGGTGGTGAGAATGCGCAGGGAGGAGTGCTCATTACCTTTTATGGCTATTTTCGGTTATGAGTGTTTAGCTGGCAAGGTGTATGTTGCATAGATTAGGACCATTGGTCCCCACTTGCTTGGTCATCATAATCCCCCTTATAATCATCCCCTCATTACTGCATCAGAGTTAACTCTTCCTCCCACTACCTGTCCTTTGCATCTTTTGCTTGAGTTGACCCATGCGCACGTGTGGGTGATATCTCGGTTAAGTGGAGTCAACTAAATGAAGGTAGCCAAGTCAACTAGCCACCTTTCCCTCTTTCTATTTCAATCATCTCGTTGCCTTTGTATGATTACTAATTACACAAATGCAGATAGAGGAGTGAATTAGCTACTTACTTGTAATCCAAGTGTATTTGCTACCATCGACTGTGAGGTGCTGTGGCTTTCTCTGATGCATGCCTTCATTTTCCCTCATGCATGGTATCTCTGCTTGTTGATGTGTTGTTGTGTGTTTTTGCAGGTTCTTCTTTTGCTAGAGCTGAGTTGAATGTGCCTTTTCAACCTTCAGATGTGTTGTCCCTTGCTGTTGGTGCTGGACTTCTATGGGATCAGCTACTACAGGAATTCCTACAGGAGCTCCTATAGCTGCTTCGCCCCTTGAAACTTTAGCCATTTCCCTATGCTTGGAGCCTGAGAATGATGCCAGAGGTGGAGATGAATGATGGGGGGATAGTAGGTAAGTTTTAGGTAAAGTTAATGGTGCCTTTTCCTCCTTTTATTTTGTTTTTTTTTCAAAACTGAAAAACTGTTTTCCTGTGTTTTTTCTTGGAAAGGGAAAATAAAATAAAATAATAATGATGCTTAGAGTGTGATTCAGGCTTGGAAATGATAGCAAGGAGGTTTGAAGATGGTAAGAGGGAATATAGGTTCCTCATGAAGCTTTTGTTGTCCCTCAAACTGCCTCTTGTAGACACTTTTGGCTCTCTGTAATTCCTACAGGAGCCTCCTATAAAAAAATAGAGCCTCCTGTAGAAAACACATTTTTGGAAGAAGAGATATAGTGGGGTGAAAGAGATGCTAAAAATGATGAAGGAAGGTGTGGAGAATATGAGATGGATGCTGGTATGAATGTCAGGGTCCCCTTGGCACCTTCTTTTGCTCCCTGTAGTCCTCCTACAAACATGCAATGCAATAAAAATTCATTTTTTCTCTCTTTTTTTTTCTAAAAACAACTAGGGTGCCTTAAAGAGGTTTTCACCTTAATTGCCTGCCCTAGGCACCTCCAAGGAAGGTTTTCACCCAGGGATCTTATTACTTTCCCATTTTTTTTTTGACATCACTGGGCTGCCTCAGAATAGGTTTTCAACCCAATGATGAGACTCAAGCACCTCATGGAGGTTTTCACTTGAGTCCTTATTTTTTTCTCTTTTTTCTTCAGTGAGTGGGTGAAGTGGAAGCTAAGACATGCTCCAATACCATCACTATTTTATTCAGATCTTTAATAAACTCTCGCTTGGAGAGGGGTTTCTTGTAGAATTTCAACCGATGGCCATTGACAAGCATGGGGATGGCTTCATCATCAATGGTTTTGATCAGAATTGAACCATTTTCATTGAATTTCTCCAAATTGTAGGGTCCCAACCATCTTGTCCTCAGCTTTCCTTTGAAATCCTTATATCTTGAATCATAGAGTAGTTCCCAATCTCCCTCTTGGAATTGCTTCTCCCTGATATTTATGTCATGTCATATGTTTCTTTGAAGCTGAACTACCTCTGTATGGAGAAGGGCTTACAATCTGTATTCATTCAATCCATTGAGTTGAAGTAATCTCTCCTTCTATGCATGGTTGAGGTCTAGGTCTAGCTAAGCTGCCATCCTTAGGGTATTGAATTCAAACTCTATTGACAGCAAATCTTTCTTCCCATAGACTAGTTCATAGGGTGTGAACCTGGTGGTGGTCTTCCATGTTGTGTTGTAGGCCCAAGTGGCCTCAACTAATCTGTTTGCCTAGTCTTTTCTGCTACTGCTCACTACCTTGGTTAGGATCCCTTCCAATGTTTTGTTAGTGACCTCCACTTGCCCATTGGCTTGTGGATGGTAAGGGGTGGAAGTCTTGTGCTTGATCTTACGATGAGTGAGTAGGTCTTCAATCAGGTTGGAAGTGAACTGACTGCCTTGGTCTGTGACCAACTCTCTCGGATACCTGAACTTGTAGAATATGTTTTCCCTCAAAAACTTAGCTACATTTTCCTTTTTCTTTGCTTTGATTACTTTTGTTTCCGCCCACTTTTTCAGGTAGTCGGTGCACACAAGGATGTACTAATTTTGTTTGAAGGGGGGTTGATAGGCCCCGCAAAGTCCATGCCCCACTTCTCAAATAGCTTAAAGGTCACTTGAGGTTGCATGGGAATTTCACCCTTTGGAGTGGGTTTCCCCATCCTCAGACACCGATCACACTGGCTCGTGTATGTCCTCACATCTTGATGAAGAGTGGGCGAGTAGTAGCCTGTTTGCAATATCTTGAAGGCGGTTCTTTTTGCTACAAAATGACCTCCACAAGGTCTGTCATGACAGGTCAGGAGGATGTCAAAGGCTTTCTCCTCCCTAACACATCTTCTCAAGATCTGATCTGGGCCAAGTTTGAAGAGATTGCCTCCAATCCAGGTGAAATGGGCGATTTTCCTTACTATCTTGACCTTCTCTTTTGAGGATAGGTGTGGTGGGAACTGCGTTGAAACCAAGTAGTTTGATATATCAACAAACCATGGAGAGAGTACTAATATAGAAAATAGGTGTTCATCTGGAATTTGGTCATCCACCATTCCTTCTTCACCTACAGGCAAATTTACTCTAGACAAAAATTCAGCAACAACATTCTCTTTACCAAGCTTATCAATAATGGTCAAATCAAATTGCTACAGTAAAAGAAACCATCTAATAATGCGAGCATTTACATCTGGTTTGTTCATTAAATATCTAATTGTAGCATGATCAGTGTGCACAAAGGTTTGATAGCCTGTGATATAATGTCTGAATTTGTTTAAGGAATGCACGACAACTAGGAGTTCCTTCTCGGTCATTGTATAGTTTAACTCTGCCTTTGACAAGTTTTTTCTTATAAAGTATATGGCATAAGGTAACTTTTCATCAATTTGTCCTAAGGTTGTTCCTATAGCCTTGTTCGAGGGATCTGTGTGAATGTGAAAGGGTAGGGCCCAGTTATCTAGGGCTTCTTGACAATTTTCCGACCATATGAACTCAACATCTTTGCCTAGGAGGCCAAAAAAAGGAGAGGCTAACTTGCTAAAGTCATTAATGAATCTCTTGTAATATCTAGCTAAGCCTAGGAAGCTTCTGACATCTCTCACTTTTTGAGGTGGTGGGACCCTTTGGATGATGGCAATTTTGTTGGGGTCCACTTGCAGTTCTTGTTGAGATATTGCATGACCTAGCACGGCCCCTTCAGTCATAAAAAATTCACATTTTCTGGACTGAGGGACAGGTTCATCTCAATACACTTATTTAGAACTTTTCCTAGGTTATATAAAGCTTCCTAAAAGTCAGAGCCATAAGGAGTAAAATCATCCATGTATATTTCTACTGCATCATGAACCAGTTTAGAAAATATATTCAATACTGCTCTTTGGAAAGTGGCTAGAGCATTGCACAAACCAAAAGGAAGGACTCGGTATGTAAAGGTACCCCAAGGACAAGTGAAATTGGTCTTATCTTGGTCTTTCGGGCTAATTTGAATCTGATTGTACCCGCTAAACCCATCTAGGAAGGAGAAAAGCCTTTTCCCTACCAGACCGTCTAACACTTGATCTATGAAAGGTAAAGGAAAATTGTCCTTTTTAGTGGCTTTGTTCAATTCCTGATAGTCGACACAAATTCTCCACTTACCATTTTTCTTTGGCACTAGCACCAAAGGAGAGGCCCATTCACTATCAGAGATGGGATAAATGAATCCCGCATCAAGCAATTTATGCAATTCTTCCTTAACAATATATTTAAGTGTTGGGTTCATCCTCCTTTGAGGCTGCCTGACTGGCTTGAAATATTTCTTGATGTATACTTTAGGGTGCACTCCCTTCATCTCCTTATAACTCCAGGCGAAGGCATCTATATGTTTTCACAGTATGTTGCATAGCTCCTTCTCCTAGGAAGTAGATAGGGATGGATTGATTTTCAATGTTCTTTCTAGGCCGAACTCTATATTTTTAACATGGAGAGAAGTAGGGTCGACCACATAGAGATTAGTTGAGGGGTTGTTTTGGCTTTCTCTTACTATGTCTTCTAATGGTGATACACTGAGAGGTGGTTTCTGAATCACATTTTCAATCATATCATCCTCATCTTGCAGTTTCCCCCCCATGGCGATTTCTAATGTACAAAGTGGTGTAGAATAAAATTCATCCTCATCCTCCTCCAACCAGAGAGGTAGATCGTGTTATAGCAAGGATTGGGCAAGAGGATATAGGATTAATTGCTTGGACATGTGCCCATTATTTATGCTCATGTTCCCAACTCGGCAGCTGATGTAGGCATCGACTGTAGCCAACCAGGGTCTTCCCAGAATGAAAGGATACCTAGTGAGCTTTGCCTTTAGTTGGAGAACTAATAAATCCGTAAGGTACTCCTAAGAATCAATGGAGACCATCACATCTTCCACAATCCCCTCAGGGGTCACTGTGGAGCGGTCTGCTAGTTGCAACACTGCCTTGGTCTTCCTCAAGGAGTCTTGGAGGTTAAGTTTGAGCATTGTGTCCTTTGTCATCACATTAATGGCAACTCCTAGATCAATCAAGGTATGTGGGACCATTGTGCCATTGATGTGGACATCAACTACTGGGCTTCCAGGGTCTAGATATTTTGGACAGATTATCTACCCCAACATCAAGTCGGATAGTTGTCTTATGACATTGATGGTTGGGGCATCTCTCTTGCACCTTCCTGGATGTCTAAAGTACTTCTCTTTGGTCAACCTATTGTAGATAGGCACATATTTTATGGCTTGGACAAGTGGTATCTTCACACATAAATGTTTCAATTCTCCCAGGAGTTCAGTCTCTTTTGGGGTAGGCTAGATTTTCATGGATAGTCTCTCAGGAAAGGGTGAATTTTATTTAGGTTCGCTTTCCTCTTTATCTTCCTTAACCTCCCTGGGTGGAGGCTGGCTATCTAGGAGAACTTTCTCGGATCGCAAGTTAATTTCTTGAATCTCCACAACATAAGTTGGGCATGATGGTTCCCCACTATACACTTGCTGAGCCTGTCTTTGTTTGGGTTCGGATTTGGCTGGGCAGGAATTTGGGGTTGCCTTGGTGGAGCATAAGGTAATGGTTGTGGTTGGGAAAGTGGTGGAGGAAGAAGAGCGGGAAGAGAGTTGTATTGGGGCCTCCACCCCTGATGAGATGCATTCCATTGAGGTTGAGGCTGAGCGTAGGATTGAAATGAATGGGTGGCTGGTTGGGCATGATATTGAGATGTGAAGGACCAAGGAGGAGGCGTGGACTAGGAAGGATGAGTATGGGGGCCCCAAGAAGGTATGGAGGTGACTTGGTTGGGGTTGTAGTATGCCTGAGATGTCCCTTGCATCCCTTGATGGTATGGTCTAGGTCCATGCGGCCTCCTTTGGTTTATGTAATAGATCTATTCAGTGACTCCTTCGGCCCCTTGGTATACAACTTTAAGTCCAGGCAAGGAAGGGCACTTATCTATAGAATGATCTTCTTCACAGATTGAACAAACCTCTATAGAATTCAATGGGCATTCATTCCGAGGATTCCTCCTAGTGCATCTAGGGAAAAAAATGGCCAAAGCCCTCTCTGCTTTCTCTTGTTTTATTTTGATATGTAAGGTATCCATTTGCATGGCAAGAGTCTGCAACATCTCACTCTTGAAGTCTTCCAACATGTTTCCAATTTCACCTTTAATGGATGAATTGGAAGAAGAGGTACTGGCTATGGGTTGACTCCCCCTACCTTTCTTTCTGGCTGCTCTAGAATGTTTTCTAAAAACGGTCGTTATGTCCTCATAGGATAGTTGGTAGATGACTCCCCCAGCTAGTAGATGGAGGGTGTCTAAAGGGTCTTCCTGAATTCCCCTGACCAGGACCAACTTGAGAGACTCAGGGTCAAGTGTACACCTGACCCTTTTGTAACTGAGCTAGAACCTCTCTTCATAGTCTTCCAGGGACTCATCACTTCCTATGGTCATTTGGAAGATTTCTTCTTTAGTATCCTTTGACCTACAATAGTCTCGATACTTGTCGTTAAAGGCCTACTGCATCTGAGCCCAAGTTGTGATACTATTGCAAGGTAATCCCATGAACCAGCGTAGTGCTATGTCCTTGAGAGTAGAAGGGAATAGTTTCAACTTTTTCTCATCTTCTGCATTGTCATAAGTTCGACAGATGACAACAAACTCGAACAAGAAGCCGTTAGGATATTCTGTAGTAAGACCATGGAAGTGAAGTAGGGTTGACAGACTTATATTCTTCATTTTGGTGTCCCCATTGGTCTCTTGAATGGGGAAGGTACCCTCTATTCTCTCTCCATTCCCCTAGCATTTCCATTTTCAGCCATTGGCTCCAGAGGAAAGTTTTCTTCTTATTCTTCCCCTATAGGTTCTTCAAATATGTTTGGATATTAAACTAAGGGTTCTTCTTGATTGCAACCACTGAAGAAGAGAGAAGGTTGGCTGTGTGAAGCAGTGGGGGTGTTGGGCAAAAATTTTCCTAAGTTATCTCTACTCCTAGGAGGCATGAAAAGAAATATTTTTGGTTGGTTTTTTGTTTCTTTTTCCCCACATTGAAAGTACCTGCAGAAACTGAAATTTTGATTGAACAAAATAAATTGAAACTAGCTGAAATCAACTTGTTGAATGGAAATTTACAAAATTGAAAAGGAAAGAAAGGAAATGCAGAACTGAAAGAAAATAAATGACTAGTCTACTTTTTCCGAAATAAACTATTAGCAGAATGTTGCAATAGGAAATAAAAGAAAGCAGTAATCACAGAATACTCTAACGCTTTCCCGACAACAGTGCCAAAAAGTGGTGAGCTCCAGTATTGCAGCAAGAATGCTACAACTCCTAGGCTACCAACTTTACTTTTATCGACCCGGTAGTTCGTAACAAACTTGGAAGCGTCGGTGCTATATGCACAAGTACTAATTCTCATTGCAGGTTGTCACTTGGTCAGTCGGCGTGAGATCACTAGGAGCTCAAGCCAACTTCTATAGATTTCAGAAGAAGCTCTATGTGTGATGAAAGGAAATAAATATTACTCTACAGATGCTATTCTAACTGTAGAAAGGAGAAAGACTGGAATGTAAAGCAAAACCTAGTAAACCCTAATTAACAAGCTAATTCTAGTTTTGCCAAAAACACTATGAAAACCATGAAAGAAATGCCATTACCTACTCAAGGAAGTAAAAAACATCTAACCATGCTATTTTTGGAAGTAAATAAGCAAAAAACATATTTTTGGATTTTTATGTGTTTTTATGTGAATTTAACATGCATCTAATTTATTGTGTGTGAGTGTGGCAGCGAATAGGTGGCATTAGAGGGCGGTTTTGTAGCTTGGGAGGATGTAGGATGGTGTGGATGGGTCATAGGAGGTCTTAGGTGGCGTTCTGGAGGCTTTTCCCACACTCAGACTTCAAAATAAATCCTATAGGAAAAAATAAAGGAGGACACAAGAAAACTACAGGAGGAAAACAGGGAAACTATAGGAGGCCTACAAGAGGAAAACAGGGAAACTACACGAGGCCTATAGGAGGAGGCCGAGAGAAATTTCTGCTGTTTTTAGGGTGTGAGAGTGGGTGGAAAAGGTAGATGAAGGTTGGAATGAGGTGTTAGGGTTCCTAAGGTCTACCATGAATCGCTAGGAGAGAGAAAGATGATTGGGTTTGCTCAAGGATAAAGGAAGAAGTTCTATGAAAAATGAAGGAAACTAGGGCATAATTGAGGTGAGGTTTGAGAGACCTATAGGGCATGGATCAGATTGAGGGTGTGATTGTTGGTAAGTTGGCCTACTGCTGGAATAGATCTGCTGCATAGAAATTGATAGTCAACCAAGAAAGTCAAGCAAGCAATGAAATGAGTGCATCCTAGGAATAATAGAGTTTTGCATTAAAATGGCCTAAACTATGATGTATAGAAGGAAATGCTGGGAAATGATGTAAGAAAGGAAAGCATGCAAAAGGACTATTGAAAATTAGGAAATGAACATGAGAAAGAATATCTAAAGCAAAACAAAACTGGACTATCAACCTACTAGAGAGATGCAAACACTAGAAGTCCTCGGAATGAGGAAAATCTATGTTTTTGGGGCAACAAGAGAGTCTTTGCCTCAAATAATGGCCCCAGAGGGAGGAAGAGAGGCCAAGGCACTATTTCTAGCCTTTTGAATCTTCTTTGATGACTTCTTAACCTGCTACAGAAAGCACAAATGGAAGCAAGCTACTAAATCATCAAAAGCAACTTAATCTTAACCATAAGAGAAATACATCTAGCATCAAACTAATCTACAAATTGAAGTAAAGCATACAAATACAAGTAAAGAGAAGCTTGAATGCTTGGATTGGGCCTTAACCCAAGAGCTTTAGCCGTTTGAGGTAACTCAGTGCTAGCTCAAAAAGGATTCCATCTTCATTATCAAAAAATAGAAAGATTACATAAAATTGTCATAAAAAAGTAAGCTCGAAATTTGAGCAGAGTTTACACAAGCAAAAAAATGTCAACCCTAGTAAGGCCCTAGGCTTCTCTACTTTTACATCTGAAGCTACCAATAGCTTCCTTAAAATCAAGGAGGCTTGGATCCCAAAACTTGAGATAACTATCAATCATCTTCCACTTGCTCAGTTGCCTTTTAGTGCATGATTCAGCTGCTTGTACTTCGAGCTTAATGAAGGGGAATTCGAAGTGAGGAGAAATAAATGAGGGGGATTCCATCCTATAAGTCCTCTCCTCTATCTACTTCGAATTATTGTTGCATTTTGACTACTAGATCCTTGACTTTGACCTCGAAATCCATCAATAATCTGCATTAAATACGTGTTAGACCACTGAAGGTTGGACCAGGAGACGTAGCTCGGGAGCATTGGGGAACTCCTTATTAAACTTGTTGTATTACATGTTTTCTTGTTGTGTTTTCCCTAACTGCTTCAATTTCTATGTATTTCGCAATCTTATCAATCCATTTGCATAAAGTAACATAGGCACATCCATGGACATGAGTCTGTAATACTTTTAATTCTTTGTCCTGGATGAATTCCATATCAGTGGCAGAACTATTGGAGGCATTAATAGGAAATATGGGGAAGAATTTGAAGCATTAATTGGAGGCTATTTTGGACCCTATAGCCTTGTAGGTTCTGGAAATACTTGGAGCATTTTATAGCATAGGCTTGGTGCATCGTATTGAAGAAACTTTGAAGAAGTATTGGGGCACCTTATTGAGTACCTTGAAGAAATTTTGGAAGAGCATTTGAAGCTTAATGAAGACACAGCTTGGAACAAACATTTTGAAGGCACACTTGGAGACATGATTCTTTGTTGAAGCCCCCATGGAGTAACCTTGAAGATATCTTTTTGGGCACCATGAAGAGTTGTGGAGACACCTTCTAAGAAGACAAGGTTGTCATTGATGAAGTGATTTGGAGGAGGCATTTTTGAAGATTGATAGGGCTCGTTGAACAAGATATTGGGAGCCGTGAACAATCATCAAACTTATCTTGATGGATTGGAAGTTAGGGTTGGATTCCTAGAGGTTGGTGCCTTGGAAGATATGGCTGGACCTCTAGAGGATAAGTGTTCATAAGAGACTAGGTTGGAGCCTGTACTAGAGATAGGCTTGGAACCCTAGAGGTTCGTGCCTCAAAGTGACAAGGTTGGAGCCTTGGGAATTCCAAGTTGGTGCTTGGAAAAATACAGGTTGGATTCTAGGAGATTGAAGATAGTTGTATTAATCTAGGGTTGGAGCCCTACAGTATATTGTATTATATTTCTTGTAAAGAAGAAGTTAATACAAATATTTATTCTTATTGTTAATTTTGTCAGAAAATTATATATTACAGAGCAATGGAACACATAAAATATATTGTAGAAATATAAACATAGAAAACACATAAAACAAGAGAGACACAGATATACGTGGTTCACCCAATTTGGGCTATATCCATGGAGAAACAACCAATCCTTCCTTTTATATTATTTAGAAAACTGAAGAGATACAACCTACAACAGATCCGTTGTAATTCCATCTTCTTTGTCACACAATCTCCTCTCTCTTTCTTGCTCAGAATATAGATCTCAATAAATGAAATACAATTCCCTCATATATAGCGAGGGGTTTCCATCTAGGGAAAAAAAAAACCCTAAATTAAACATAACTTCTAGCGTTAGATCTCTACCTAATGAATGTCCCAGATTGACTAGGAAATTACAACATTTTACAAGGCAATTTTACATCTATTTTTAGCTTTGGGGGAGCTACCCCTGATCCCCCATTGGGGGGGGGGGCTCCAAATAATCACCATCGCCCCCCTAGACCCCCTTGGCGGTGCAAATTTTACGAGTGTCGTTGCTGCCACATTACGAAATGGGGTCCAATGTGGCGATACCTCTAATTAAAGAATGTAATCAGGCTCCACACCCAATAATATACCACTTGGAGACTGATTATAGCAATTCCATGGCTACTTCATTTGTTGGACAACGACTCCACTTTGGACCTAGATGTTTCTCATCTTCTTCATCATACTTGAAGACCAATTGAAACTGAGCAGAATCTCAGTATCTTCTTGGTTACAACTTTTGTTAACATATCTATAGGATTCTGGCTAGTGTGTATCTTTTCCAGCTTCAACTGTCCATCTTCCAACATTGATCGTATGGAATGGTACTTGAGTTGTATATGTTTAGTCTTGGAATGAAATAAAGAGTTCTTTGCAAGATTTATGGCACTCTAGCTATCAATGTATAACCTGCCCAACTCCTGAGTCTTACCTAATTCATCCAGAAACCTTTGTAACTGAATCATTTCTTTACTAGCCTCTGTAGCAGCAACATACTCTGCTTCCATTGTTGAGAGTGCAATAACACTTTGAAACCCAATTGATAGTTGTTCCACCTACAATAAATAGATACCCTATTTTTCTCCTCCTGTTATCTCTATCACCCACCATATCTACATCAACATATCCCTGTAGAGCAATGTTTGAACCACCAAAGCATAATGCTTGGTTTTTGGTACCTCTCAAATACCTAAGAATCCACTTCACTACCATCCAATGTTCTTCCCCTGGATTTTTCATGTACCTACTTACAACTCCCACTGCATGTGCAATATGAGGCCTTGTGCATACCATTGCATACATTAAGCTTCCAACTGCTGATGCATATGGAACTTTAGACATATAAGCCATTTATTCCTGAGTCTTGGGACACACCTCCTTAGTTTGAAATAACTAGCCAAAGGTGTGCTAACTAGTTTTGCATTCTGCATATTAAATCTTTTCAACACCTTTTCTATGTACTCACTTTGAGACAATGTTAATTTTCGATTCTTCCTGTCTCTAGTTATTCTCATACTAATGATTTTTTTTGTGGCACCCAAATCCTTCATTGAAAATGAGCTTGCCAATTTTATTTTGAGCACATTTATTTCCTACATGTTAGAACCTGCAACAAGCATGTCATCTACATACAATAACAATATAATATAGCTGCCATCATTTTGCCTTTTGAGATAAACACAATGATCAGAGTGACATCTAGTATAACCTTGTTCAGACGTAAACCTGTCAAAATATAGATACCACTGCCTTGGAGCCTGTTTTAAGCTGTACAAGCTCTTCATCAACCTGCACACTAGTTTCTCCTTCCCTTTTACCTCATATCCTTGAGGCTGCTGTATATGTATCTCTTCCTCCAAATCCCCATGGAGAAAGGATGTCTTTACATTTAGCTGCTCAAGATGCAACCCTTCAGCTGCTACTAGACGTAAAATAGTTTTGATTGAAGTCATCTTAACAAAAGGAGAAAATATCTCATCAAAGTATATACCCTTTTTCTGTGCAAACCCCTTCACCACAAGTATAGCTTTATACATTTTTCTACCTCCATATTCTTCCTTCAACCTGTAAACCCATTTATTCTGCAATGTTGTTTTACCTGCAGGAAACCTGACTAAGTCCCAAGTCTGGTTATGTGTTAAGGAGTCCATCTCCTCTTTCATGGCTTGCTCCCACTTCTTCTTGGTTTTTATCTGCACTACTTCTTCATAACATTCTGGTTCACCAGAATCAGACAACAATACATAATATAATGAAGGAGAGTATCATTCAGGGGGTCTACTTATCCTGGTCGATCTTCTAACACCACTTTTAGGTGTTTAAGGTGCTTTTTGCTGTTGTGGTCATTGTTGGTGTTCTGGCTGTTGATCATTATGATTTTCAGGCACCTTCACTTTTTTTGTGATCTTATCAAGCACTGTGTATTCTCTATTTCTTTTTCCTGCATCTGATCCTTATACAAAAACTTTTCATTGAATATGACATCTCTACTCCTAATGATTTTGTGTTTTTCATAATCATAAGAGATAACCACAACCATTAACACCATATCCAATAAAGGTACATTTATTTGATTTTTCCTCAAGCTTTGTTCTATTTTCTTTATTAATGTGGACAAAGGTGTTGGCTTGTTGGGGCCTTACCCAGGTTCAGAGATGATTTAGCCAAAAAAATCCTGGTACTACTGGCCCTTTCGGCAATAGTCCATAGAGCGCGGATTGAGGACTCACCCAAAGTAGTATGGGAGGGTGCTAGAACCAGGATTCTGCACCTTGGAGATGTCTGATGTTTTCAAGTGGTCTGCGGTTTAACCCTACGTGCGCATTGCTACACACACTTACATGTACCTTACAGCCTAAGATGCTGCCTTCGCACAACCTTACATGGGGGCCAAACAATGTTATTACCCAAGTCCTTACTAGTAATCCTATCTGATTTGATTAAATTAGCTTATTTGTATGCTTTCAGTTATACTTAACAATATTCACAATTCATACAAGTGCACATAGTAAATAAACAGTATAATTTCAATTTATATCCAACAGATAATAACCCAAGAGAAATACACGTAATTCAGATAATACTTCTCTATTATTCTTTCCCTTCGGTTACAAACTCTATTATTCCCTGCACACTCAGCTGCGGACTTTACTAGGCCTTTGCACACTCAGCTGTAGAGCCTCTTCCTACTACTATGACCCAAGACACACTTAGACATCTCTATGCTTCTCTCTTCCTTTCGTCTTCACTTGAATTCCTTTTACACTTAGAGCTTTGCTCTATTTATACCCATGGTTTGCGGACCGTGGGTAGGCCGACATTACATTAAAACTTAGGGCAGATAAGCCTATGACTCTATCATACATTCCGCACTTGCAATTCGCAGAAATTTACAATAATATTATTCAACACTTGGGCTTTGAGCCCTAAAGCATGATTCGGGGGGGGGGGTTCCATGCCCAATAGGCTCCTAACACAAACATTGTGATTTGCCCACGAGTCACTCAATTGATGTGATGATCTTGGCGCGGAGTCCCTCCAACTACTCTCAAATGGTGCTGATGTATGCAATGCACTGAGCTGTTGTTTGTTGAGCCTAATGCATCCGTTCTTCTAAGACCTATGTTTCTGGCGTGCTGCCCTGAATGTGTGTATGCATTTCTTGAATGTGCGTGAGCTTCCCTTCAATATTATTTTTGACTATGAAGGCCACGTCAATCCATGGTTGAACGTGCTCTTTGAGAACTGCTTCCTTATGGTGCGCTGCATCCACCTGCTCCTTTAATGCCTTGGATTGCTACATCCTCGCAAGTCGCTGAGTGAGGACTATTGTTTGTACAGTTCCTCTGATGCTGTTGTATTGCTATTGGAGTTCGCACTCCTCTGTCTCTAGCTTCTGGATGTTGGCGTCCTCCTGCAAAGTTGTGAAGACCTCAAGTGCTTGTTCCAACATATTCATACAGTCATTCACTACACCTCCAATTCCTTCCAAACCTATTGCAATAGAGCTGACGTGTTGTTCTTGGAACGTGTCAGCAAGCGTAATTTATTGTCTGCACCAATTGTTGATTCTGAGACACCAATTCACCATGCTATAACTTGAGTTGTTCTATATTTATTTTTTTCTCGCTAAGAACCTAGATCGCGCGGCTCTCCCTGGCCCACAGTTCTGCCGCTATCCCATCCTGTAACTGGTACAACATTTCTCGGGGAAGGGTAGCCAGATTAAGGATAAGGCCTTTCATCATGCTAATCGACAATCGATCCATTGCATTTGACGACGCTAGAGCTCCCTCTAGCAACACTATTGTGTTCACCATCCTTGTGCACAACATTTGCTCTGTTGTTGAAGTTCTTGCTCCGACGTGTGTTGACAAGGTACCTTCCTAAGGGGTTCATACCTGTATCTCCTCCAGTTACGCCATGAGGGCCCCCAACACAGTTTGATGCTTTTGCATGAACTTCTGAAGTGCTTCACCTATGACATCGTGGACCCTCTCACCAATGTCATGGAGATCACCTTCGGTTAAGGTAATCAGGTCAATGGTTAACCTCAAGGCCTTGACCTTCTTCCTTGGGCCCGATCATTTGGAGATGTGCGGGCTCTTTAATTGAGTGGACACCGCCCCTGGGTCCGTGCTTCCTTTTGTTTTTTCTAGTTCCTCTACCTCTTGTCCTAAGGATGTTGCTTGGCCCTCGTCTGCCTCTGTTGTTGTTGCCTCTGCTACCTGCGCTACTGCTTCTGCTTCGGTGGCTTCTTGCGTTGCCTTTTCCTTAGCTACTGCTTTTTCATTCGACCTTTTCTTTTCTAACTGAGTGACACATAGCTTAGCATCATATTTTTTCTTCTAGGCTACCACCTTCTCTAGTTCTGTTAGGTTTGGAGCATGCCATTCAGGAGGCCATGTCTCCAAGATAGTAAAAATCGCATTGTCAGTGGCTACAAACGGTAGCTTCGTCCACTTCCTCATTGGATCCTTTCGCACCCTGATATAAATTTTGTGCATAGCGGATTTAAACTCTGCAAAACTGTTTAGACTATTGTAAACCATAGGTAACAGGCACAACCTCCTATTGATCCACATCTGAATGCTCGTCTCCATGAGCACCCAAAAAATTTTGATGTCGCGAATCATTTTGCATTCTTGGTGGCCAAGAGCGAAGCGTACTTCACGGCCTCTAGTAACTCTCTGTCAATGTGGGGGAATTGATTGTCCTCTGACAATTCTCCCGCTACCATAAATATGGAAAAGAGCAACCACGCGTAGTGGAAGGTCTTACCCTGCTCCTGTGCTTCGCAACAATTTGTCAAAAATTATTTGCAAAGGAATTTAGCCTAGTTGAACTGAACCCCCGCTAGTGCAACCACCAACGTCGGTACCTCATCGGTGTGGCACTTCCTCATCACTTTGTCAACCAGGAGTTGGGTTGCTACATGCACCCCTTTGTCCTTGATGCTAGAGATGACATAGCCCCTCTTCTTCTTCTCCAGCTTATGCTTCGCCTTCATGGCTTCCGCGAGAGCCAAATTGCTACCTTTTCTGGATATAGTCGCGGGGTCCATTCCTTTACAGGGGAGCTGAGAAATCTAGTGAATGGGGTCTGCCATGATGGGAATAAGCTCCTCCATCCATATATACCCATCATGCACCAGGCAAAGTAGCTACCTGATGACGAAAATTGGTGATGAGCATGCAGTGGAAATGTGGTATCCATAATAAGTGTAGCAACCCAGCCTTTTCCACACTGCGTAGCCATTTCCACGGCTTTAATGTTATCACCACACCCTCAGTGTTCTGCTCATCAAATTCCCAGACTCTAGGTGTGGAAACTACTCACTGTTAGTGAGGTCCCAGTCTTCAAATTTCATGGTTGGCACACGGCCTAGGTGCGTGCCCTCAAATACAATGTTGTCAGGGAGGAGTAGGAACTAGAGCGAGCTTTTTGTTTCGTTGAGGTTCTTCGACACCTTGGTTTTCCCTTTCTGCGAAGGGACATATGCTGGTAGTTTTGTTGCAGAGCACAATGGTTGGATATCCTCATCCATGTCCTCTTCTTCCTCTACTGTGGCAATCAAGGCCTACAAGTCTTCTTCTTCCTCGTCAATTTCTATTGTGACTACCTTCCCCTTCTCTTCCATGGATAGTTTGTGCTGCAGATTCCTTGGGGACATGCGTACTAGCCCCATTGCCTGTTTATCGTTCTTGGGCCTCAGTGTTTGTGGTGATTTGGGGATTCTTGTTACCACCCCGGTGCCTTCTGGAACATCCTCCACCATATGGGTCTACGCCACCTTGCCAATGGTTACCTCCTCAATTCCTAACCCATCCTTAGTGGTTGTCATCCTCTATGGGTTGTATTCTATCTCTCGCGAAATTAGGGGCTCAATTATCGCTTGGATCTCAACACTCTGTGCTCTTCTCAAGCGCTCAATTCGGAAATGACAAAGTGTTGTTCAATGGCTAGCCTTGTGAGTTTTATAGTGCCTTCCAAATTCGAATTCGACTGTTCCCCCCAATTTCGGTCCATTAATGCTTTCTTGGTGGTATATTCTCCCAAATCTTTCCCATAAATCATGTCTTAAATGCTCGCCGCCTGCTCCATTTGGCCTCAAATAAAAAATCCCATCATGAATAGTGACACCAACGGTCACTTCCCCGCTAATCCATGCAGCAATGCAGCCCTCCATGTGTAGTCACAAACCCTGTGATGTTCCGATTCTGCGTGCACCTCCAATATCGTTCAAATCCCAGGCAGAGTATTTTATAGTCCTGTGCTCCCTTTCAATTTTTTGGAGCGATAAGACTATTCTCCCTATGGATAGTCAGGTGGTTGCACCACCCTTGCAGGGCTCCATTTCATCCTTCAACATGGTTCGCGGAGAATCCCATCTTCCACTGTGATGATCGACATCACGTACTCTCCTATTGGCAATGTGCTGCTTTTCTTGGCGATATGCGGTCCCAGCCGTGGCAAAAGACTAACCAGACCATGATGATAGTCCTCCAATTTGTTAGTATGATCATACACACTTTGCCTTGCCACTCTCGGTGTTTCAACGAGAAATTCTTCCATTATTTCGTTTTCCAGCTTCTTGACCTCTGCATCCCTTAAAGCACTTTGCTCCCTTAGTTGTACCCAGTCTTTTTCAAGTTCGTGAAGTCTAAAGTTTCCCCATTGGATTTCTTCCTGAAGTCTTATATGTTCTGCTTCGCGTAGCTATGTGATTTCTTCATTCCTGTCTGCGCGGATCATCGTATCTATGGGTGCTACTATGTGTGGACTTGGCTTCACATGCTCCACAGGGACTACATCTTCTACTTCATGCTTCTGCTTTGGAAATGCTTGCATGCTCAAAGTTTTGCAGATGGTCCTATAAGCCCATACAACTGCTGGTATGTGCAGGTCCCAGTCAGTGCATCTCACATGGTTGACCTTGTTCAACACTTTGCATACCTTTTCAAAGGCTTCCTCGTGTATGATTTTTGGCGCACTAGGTTATATCATACTTTGTCTTTCGTGTACTTTTCATGCTTACTTTTTCTTGTTGTTTCTGTTTCCTATTGTGAGAGCAGTGTGCATTCGTACAGATTGCGTACCATACGTTCGTACCCATTTGGAAAGGTGGGTGCACAGGCTATTTCATCCATCCTCCCTAGCT
Source organism: Pinus tabuliformis (assembly GCA_031772625.1). Taxonomy (NCBI): domain Eukaryota; kingdom Viridiplantae; phylum Streptophyta; class Pinopsida; order Pinales; family Pinaceae; genus Pinus; species Pinus tabuliformis. The sequence continues at coordinate 743,773,347 of CM062816.1, read as the reverse complement.
TCCATCCTCCTCTAAGGCTTCCCAAATCATAAGCACATCATCTTTCAGCATTCGCGCCAATCCCCGAACCTCTATTGGTGCGTACCCCACCACCTTGCGGGTGTATGTTGGGTCCCTATAATACTAGTGATTACCCATTACTATTGTAATTATACCCATTATTAATATTTTTGAGCCCCTATTTCCCCCATATTGTTATTAATGTGCCCCATAGAATCCCTCTATTGTTATTTTTGTGGCTTTATATTATTATTGTTAGGTCGGCTGGATTATATTGTGACTCCTTAGACTCCTATATATAGAAAGGAGGTTTTGTCATTTGAATCATCCAAGAATTGTTCATTTATATAATGTAAAGGAGGTTGCCCCCTCGAAGAGGCTGAATTCTAAGGCGTTGATCTATCTTTTCTATCTTTTTCTTGAGCTGGTTCCATAACATTTGGTATCAGAGCTTTGGATTCTAGGGTTTTGCTGTTCCAAACAGGTCATCGTGGAATTTTCGCTATAACTTTTTTTCTGTGACGTTTCAGAAGTCACAAAAAAACCCATTTGAGAAGAAATCGTGTTGAACCTTAGGTCTGAATTTTCAGAGCTTTTCGTGCTATATTTGAGGCGATATGATCTAAGGAAGTTGGTACTTTTGCAGACTCCTGAATTACATTCCAAACAGGTGACCTGGGAAAAATCGTCATAACTTTATTTCTGGGGATTGGATTGAAATTTCATATAAAGTTACAGAAATAGGACGGATTGTAGTTTCTTGTATGCATTTTTTAGATCCAAAGGTTGAAACAGTGACTCGTGGCACGTCGTACAAGTTCGCTCTACTGAACTAGTCTATAATCAAGTCACTGTGGGAGATTTCACATAACTCTTCCTTGGAGAATCCAATTTGGGTCAGACTTGTGGCATTGGAAAGAGGACACAAATGGCTACTACAGATCACCAATTCAGAACTATATGATTGGAAAATACAAAGATACATCAGAGGCAATATAAAGCTCCTACAAAGTGAAAAAAGGTGTGTAGATTTTCTTAAATTTTTGCTAGGCTTGGTTTGAAAATTTATTTTGAAGGAATTCAAAGGGAATAATAGAGCATTATTATTGGTAACTAATGCCCCAAGGAAAGAAAATGTAAACACCTAGTAAGGAACCTGAAAGCTCTAGCATGACTCATGAAGAAGAAGAAGAAATGCTACATGATATATCAAAATTACAAGAACAAGTGCAACAATGTCACGCTCACAAAAGTTAACAGAAGCTAAGATAAATGGTGTGGAAGCTAAGATGAATGGCATGGAAGCTAAGATGGACAATTTGAAGATAGATTTGAACACAAATTTGAAGACAGGCATGGCAGATTTGAAGACAGATTTGACAAATTTTCTACAAGAAATACTTACTAATGGTGAAAAGGTAGTAAAGGAAACTCATGATGTGAACAAAAGAAATGTAAATCATGATATCATAGAATCTAATGTGGGATCGAAGACCCACCATATTCCAAAAATTGATATGAGGAAGTTTGATGGCAAGGATCCCGCCACATGGATATTACAGATGGAGCAATTCTTCGATCTCAATAATGTGAAAAACACAATAAAGGTACGTATGGAAAATTTACATTTGGAACCAAATTAGTTTGTATGGTATCAATGGCTTTTCTCTCGTAAACAATTTATCACTTGGGCAATTTTTATGGAAGAATTGATAGCACATTATGAGGATACAAAAAGCAACACTTTTTTTAGCCAATTGATAAGTCTCAAACAAAAGGGTTCAATAATGGAGCACATTGAGGAGTTCCAAAAATTGAACATAAGGGTAAAAGATACTCCAGAGGAGCATAGGATTGATGTGTTCATAAGGTATTTAAAGGATAATATCCAACATGATGTTCGACTTTGGGAACCTGATTCATTAGAGAAGGAATTCAGGTTAGCAAGAAAAATGGAAAGCAAAATTACGGCAACCAGGAAGCATGCCACTCACAACTATAAAGACGGAAGTGTTGTTGCCCCTAGTCTTCCACAACCTATAAGGTTGACACCACAACAATTGGAAGAAAAAAGAGAAAAAGGGCTTTGTTACAGTTGTGATAGAAAATACACTAAAGGTCATAAGTGTGCTGAGAAGAAATTATTCTACATAGATTGTGAAGAGGAAGAAGAAAAGGAGCAAGAAAGGTCAAAAGAAGATGATATATTCCAGGAACAAAGCCTAGATGAAGAACAAATAAATCCGACCATATCTTGTAATGCATTGGCGGGGATTACCACTCCTCAAACCATCAAGATAGAAGGACAAATCAAGAAGAAAAAGGTAATAGTGTTGATTGATTCAGGAAGCACTCACAATTTTATTCATTGTAAGGTAGCAAAAGAATTGAATTTCTTCCTATATCTAGCACCAGAGTGTCAAGTGATGATTGCAAATGGAGGAACAATAAATTGCTCTGGAAAGTGCCATAATATCAAGCTATCCATGGGAGAATATGTATTGACTAGCCCAATGCTTTCCATTCCAATGGGAGGTGCTAATGTTGTACTAGGAGTCCAATGGCTACAATCCTTGGGTACAATAGCTTTTAATTTTCAAGAACTTTTCATCAAATTTTCTATGGAAGGAAAGGAAGTGGAATTAAGGGGTATTGCAGGGAAACCAGGAAAGATAATTAGCTCTAATGGTATGACAAAGCTTCTAAAAAAGGAGCAAAGAGGTGTAATTGCACAATTATGTTCGCTAGATGTTTCCACATCGGAATCATCTATTTCTCCAGATCTCCAAAAAGTCTTGGACAATCATTCCAAGGTATTTGAGACTCCCAAAGGTCTCCCACCTATGCGTGATCATGATCATGCTATTCATCTGATTCCAGGAAGTGTTCCTCCAAACATCAGGCCGTACAGATATCCCTATGTCCAAAAGAGTGAAATTGAACGTATGGTTGCAGAAATGCTAGAGGCTGGTATAATTCAACCAAGTCAAAGTTCTTTCTATGCTCCAGTAGTATTGGTGCACAAGAAGGATGGATCATGGCACATGTGTCCGGATTATAGGGAGCTCAACAAGCTCACTATTAAAGATAAGTTCCCCATTCCTGTCATTGATGAATTACTGGATGAATTGCATGGATCAATTTACTTCACCAAGTTGGATCTTCGTTCAGGATATCATCAAATCAGAATGAACATTGAAGACATTCTGAAAACAGCATTTAGAACTCATGAGGGTCATTATGATTTTTTGGTCATGCCTTTTGGCCTTACCAATGCACCTTCAACATTTCAAGGTTTGATGAATTCAATTTTCAAACCATTCCTTAGAAAATTTGTGTTAGTATTTTTTGATGATATACTAATCTACAGCAAGTCTTGGAAGGATCATGTTGAACATGTTGACAGGGTGCTACAACTATTGGAGGAGAAACAATTATATGCAAAAAGATCCAAGTGTTTCTTTGGAGTCCAGGAGGTGGAATCTCTGGGTCATATTGTATCTCATGAAGGAGTTAAGGTAGACCCTAGCAAAATTAAAGCCATTAAGGAATGGAAAATCCCCACATCCATAAAGCATCTGCGAGGATTTCTCGGGTTGACAGGGTATTATCGCAAGTTTGTTAAGAATTATGGGAGAATAGCAGCACCTCTAACAACATTATTGAAGAAAGATGCATTTTCATGGACTCCAGAAGCAACAAAGGCCTTTGAACATCTTAAAGAGGCAATGTGCCAAGCACCGGTCTTAGCTACACTGGACTTCACAAAAACATTTATTGTGGAATGTGATGCTTCAGGAAATGGAATTGGTGCTGTTCTAATGCAAGATGAAAGACCCATTGCTTTTGAAAGTCATCGAATCAAGGGAAAGTTTTTAAGCAAAGCTATTTATGAGAAGGAAATGTTGGCAATATTCCATGCACTTAAGAAATGGCGACCCTACCTAATGGGAAGACACTTCAAGGTAAAAATGGATCATGATAGCCTTAAATATTTTTTAGAAAAAATATTATCCTATGAAGAGCAACAAAAGTGGGTCACAAAGATGTTGGGTTATGACTTTGAAATCATCTACAAAAAAGGGAAGCAAAATGTGGTGGCAGATGCACTCTCAAGAAAGGATGAGGATGTGGAAGCATTGTTGTGCGCCATTTCTATTATCCAACCAGATTGGATAAACGATGCAAGGGAGGAATGGAAGAATGACGAAGAAGTGTGGGCACTTATTCGAAAGTTACAACAAGATTCCAGTACGTCTGATACATTTAGCTGGCAAAATGATTCATTATGGTACAAAGATCGCTTATACCTCTGTAATAATTCCCAGCTAAAACAAAAGATTCTTATGGAACTGCACACTTCTCCCTTAGGAGGGCACTTAGGATTTTAAAAAACTTACCACAGGGTTAAGAAGGAATTTTTTTGTGATGGCCTTAAATCAGATATTCAAAAGTTTGTGGCGGAATGTTTGGTTTTCCAACAAAATAAAGTTGAAACAATTAAGACACCAGGTCTATTACAACCTTTATCCATTCCAAGCCAACGTTGGGAGGAGGTTTCAATGGATTTGATCACAGGTTTACCCAAGTCTGAGGGAAAGAGTGTCATCATGGTGGCAGTTGACAGACTTACCAAGTATGCACACTTTTGTGCATTATCACATCCATTTAAAGACAGTACAGTTTCTACTGCATTTATGGAAACAATTCAAAAGATACATGGAAACCCAAAGATTATTGTAAGTGACAGAGATCCCATTTTCACTGGAAATTTTTGGACAGAATTATTTTCTTGTCTGGGTACTCAGTTAGCTCATAGCTCATCTTATCATCCTCAATCTGATGGGCAAACTGAGATAGTAAACAAATGTTTGGAAGGATATCTTCGTTGCTTTGTATCTGATAAACATACACAATGGGTCAAATGGTTGCCTCTGGCTGAATGGTGGTATAACACTTCCTTCCATACAGCAACAAAAATGACCCCATTTATGGCACTTTATGGTTATCAACCACCATCCATCACATCATATCTAAGAGAAAATTCTAAGGTTCAGGCAATGGAACATCACATCGAACATCAACAACAAGTCCTCCAACTCTTAAAGGATAACCTCATGTTGGCATAGAATAGAATGAAACAACAGGCAGATCAACATCGCAGTGAAAGAAGTTTTGATGTAGGTGATTGTGTATTCCTACAACTACAACCATATAAGCAAATGTCCCTCAAGAAAGCTAAGAAGGATAATAAATTATCACCAAAGTATTATGGTCCATACAAGGTGTTGCAAAAGATTGGTACTATGGCATACAAATTGGAGCTTCCTGCAGCTTCTCGATTGCACCTAGTTTTCCATGTTTCATGTTTAAAGAAGGTTATAAGTGACAAGCTCCTAATTCAAACAATATTTCCAGAACTTGACAAGGAAGGAAAAATTATATTGGAACCGAAAGCGGTCACAGAAATAAGAACTCGACAGCTACGAAATCGATCAATTTCAGAGTATCTTATCAAGTGGAAGAACTTATCCGCTGAATATTCCACATGGAAGGATGAGAATTTTATGCAGAAGTATCCAGAACTACTCAAGCGTTGAGGACAACACTTTTTTGAAGGAGAGGGGCATGTTGGGTCCCTATAATACTAGTGATTACCCCATTACTATTGTAGTTATACCCCTTATTAATATTGTTGAGCCCCTATTGCCCCCATATTGTTATTACTGTGCCCCATAGAATCCCTCTATTGTTATTTTTGTGGCTTTATATTATTATTGTTAGGTCAGTTGGATTATATTGTGACTCCTTAGACTCCTATATATATAAATGAGGTTTTGTCATTTGAATCATCCAAGAATTGTTCATTTATGTAATGTAAAGGAGGTTGCCCCTCGAAGAGGCTGAATTCTAAGGCGTTGATCTATCTTTTCTATCTTTTTCTTGAGCTGGTTCCATAACAGTGTAGCGCACAGTGCCCATTTCAGAGCACCGAACCACTTTTTTATGGCACTTCGCTTTCAAACTCGCTCAGGAATTCATCCACCATTATTAACCCATCATACATAGGTAGATTTCATGCCTCGGTTGTCACACAATGCAGTGATCTTAGCATCATGTTGCAATTGAGTGTGCTTACCTCGTGTAACCGATTCTACCATCGTTCTATTTCCTCATTCGAATCTGATGTGCAGGAACTTTCGTTCTCCCACGAAATTCTGTCATCTGTTGTTGGATTCACCCAATCCTATTCCTGAGCGGTTATCTTGTAGATACAATCTAGCTTGTCGTCACTTTCGTCATCACGCACTGGCTCTATGTAGCGCGATCCTTCCGTAGGGTATAAAGGTACCACTACGCGTAGTGACTTTTTCTCAAAAATCATTTTGCGCTTCTTTATATTTATCACCTCGTTCATATCAGTGTCACAATCATTTCCTAGTAGTGTGGGATAGGGATTGTTGTCATCTACAATCTCTATCACCTCAAAATTTTCAAGTGTGCTCGCACCTTTGATGTCTACCATTATTCCCTGCAGTCTTCCCATCGGTAGGATCTTTTGCTGGTTTGCCATTCACAATTGAATATGGGACATTTGCAACATGGCCTACCCATACGTGTTGAGGGACAAAGTCCCCTAGGGTTTTGGATCAATACCCTAGCAGAGCGGGGGTTATCTACAGTAAAAAACAAGCATTCCACATAGCCATGATACTTAAATAAGCAAACTACGCGAAGAGAGGTGCATCTAGGGGTCCTTCGTTCCAGTAGATCTAGCCAGGGTCCAAACCCTCTTGGAGTTCCTTTCGATCCTTAAACGTGCAAAACAATCAATTCAAAGAAGCATAGCAGTATATGGACCAAGTATCATATAGAAATCAACTTCATAACATATTGAAAGGTAGTTAGTTATACGTTTGAAACAACTATTCATATGCAAACCATAACAACAACATCATAAGCATGAAGAAGATTGATTTCGGGAACAAGAGAAATGTTTATTTATTGCATATAACTAAAACAAAGTAAGGAATGATATCACCCGAATCTTCCTCTTGTAGGCTCCAAGCAGAACCATCCTCTGGATTCGTCCAATCCCAAGTCTTCAAAAGGCTCCTTCCATGACTCACACAAGGATATCTCAACTAGTGGAAAGACATCATAACTCAAGGAAACAAGGGTTTCCTGTAATGGGGGAAGTGCTGGAAGCATAAGGATCTTTAGACTTGATCAGGGATAATCTTAGCAGAGTGATTTTTCTCTCTATTCTCTCCCCCTTTAGGCCTTCCCATTGAAGCCTTTTTATACTTCTCCCAAAGTAGTTTTTTAGTTGGGTATTCGTTGGGAACAATTGGGCCACAGACACTAATAGGTAATCAATAAGTAAAACCCATGATCTCCACCTGAAATTAAGGAGATTTAATTTTTTTAACTGTTTTAAGACATATATGTGGGTTGGGTATACACAGACCCGCGTACACACGCGTTTAGCTTAGGGAAATGTCGCGTATAGGGAGTAAAATACTGTTTTTTAAGTATTTGGACTAGGTTTGGAGGGAGGGTTGCCCTAGGCCATAAATGCAGCATCATAAACATCAAGAGTGAGATTTGGAGCTATAACAGATGCTTGCTAATATATAAGGTGAGAAGGGGTACATGATGGCCGAAATGTATTAAGTAAGTACATGGAAAGGAAACCTGTCAAAAACTGAGAAGGACTTCACCAGAATTCAGCCTTCCAAGCCACAAAAGGAGATCAGAAAGAAACATTGTCTGAGGCGGGCATACCCATGCACAGAGAAAGTAAAGCATGTCCGCATATCAAGTACAAGCGGATCCACTAGGTATGCAAGTATAGAAGACTGGAAAATACATAATGGATCATCTGATCACGATCGAACAAGTACATGTCTGAATATCACATATAAGAATTTCAATGATGCTGAAGGATGAATCCGATCACTGTTATCAAAGACTGATCCCAAATGTACCAAATGAATATGATGGAATAAGATGGTACTACACTGAAAACTTAGGTGCCAGCATATAGAATGTCGCCATGAATGACTGCAACATATAAGGTGGAGTGGTATCAACTAGAAGCAACAGGAGCAACTGTAAAGTGAACCAATGAATGTTGATGCAACCCGAGGTCTTCACCAACCACCGTGGTACATTTCTACACCATGGGAATAAATGATCTGAAATCGACCATGTGAGAAATCGTTTGATCACCGGTCATTGATGAATACCATTAACAAACATGAGACTACTCATCGATAATGATAATGAGAGTCAAGGTACCTAGTACAATCTAACAAGTGCGAATAGATGAGCTGGAGTTGAACACCTTTAAGAATCTATCAATCAGGAGACAATGATGGTTTCCCATTGTCGATAGCGAAGGATCTTCCACTAATGACTACAAACCCCAAGGTACTGCCAAATGGACCTAGACCTTTGCCCCAAATTAATGAGTCATAGTCAATGGGGAAATATCTGCTAGAAGGAAGGCATTAAGGCATCCTTCATCAATCTATCGCGAGTGTAACCCGTAGGCCAATAATGTGGAAGGAATCAGACAAAAATGATGTAGTAACCCAACCGAAGCACGTTTCCAGTGTACACAAGATGTGGCTAGTGCATGACAAAAACCCTTTGAACCAACCAATAATGAAAGCTGACATAGAGGCAAGGTATCCACCAATAGGGTCAAATGGGAACCAAGGCATTGCACGAATCCCAATGTGTGATAGTGTAAGCTAATGTTGAACACAAGGGAAACCACTCAGTCAAAGACCCATGATACTGATCGATGCTGAGCACAAGGTGACCTATCAATAATGAAAATAGGGCTAGGGTGCGGCTCTAGGCCTGTCCTTAGAGAAAGATGTCATCGTCGATAAGGACAAGACCCGCCAGTAAGAAGTCAATGGAGACATTCTTAAACCGGCATGAGTAAAGGACCAATATAACTGATGTGATGATAGGGCACTGACAACTAGGGAACGCTGACTGAAAAATGAGTCAAGAGGCATCGCAGAGAGGCCGACTCAGGCTAACTACCCTTGAACAAAATCATGACTCAGTGATGACTATGTGGCAGTATATGATGTCTCTGTATAAGTTCATCATGCAGGAGGCACGAAAGAACTCTCCATATGATTGGAAGAGATAACCAATTGGGGGAGAACTGACTCAATAAAAAGTTTAAGGCATACCTAAGTCAAACTAAATCCCACCCAAATGGAGGAGACTTTGTTTAGAGTGATTTGTTCAAGGGTGATGTGACTGACTCTAGCTGCCAACAATAAGTGGAAATATTTTTCCGTTCCCTCTCTTTTTTGGAATATATAAATTTTTGTCTTTTTCTTTAAGATGGAACAAGAATAAAATAATGCTATAGTAAAGTGGAAATAATGAGTGTCATTGAAACAGATGATCTAGTTCCTGGGATTGAAACAATCCTATGCTCAATGCAGGGAGGCGAAAATTGGTCAAAGACACTCAAAAGTATGTTCCTTCCACGAGTCAGAGTGTGTCAAGTTGCAGAAGTCAAGGGGATGAAAGTTTGATTTTGTAGACATCATGGTCAAAAGTTGGCTTAAACACGAGTCCAAGTGAAGTCGTCTCAAGGCCAAAAGGTGCAAATTTTCAAAATGCAATGTAGTAGTACAACTCAACACGAAGGAGACTCTAGGGTATAAGGCCATAACGAAGTGAAGAAGCAAAGAGGAATGAGTCTTCATTGCATAAGTCATGATGAGACTACAAAGGACTCTTGAGCCTACTCAAATCGAAGTAGCATGGGCAGCAAATGTCAGTGAGGTGCTAACTATGATGCCCATGAAAAGGATGGCTCTACCATCGTGCCATGATTTAAAAATCGGCGAGTGAAGATGGTTTACGAACCATAACATGATGGGATCGACCCTATGGCAAGTGTATCAACAAATGGAGGCTAGTATTCATAATGCAACGAAAAACTGGCTTCCCTAACCTATATGCCAGTAAGAAAACGATACTTGCCATGACAGGTCAACAGTCATGGAACCGTCTCGAAACTGTCGAAAAAGCATCCAAAATGTCCTGAAAATCAAACCATTCTCGACATTCCAAGCTCCCAAGTTAAAAGTTACATGAGACAAAACAAAATCAAGTTTTGAAAAAAATTGACATTTTCAAAGCTTATAAAATAGTTTTTTGACTCACCATTTTTACTGTTTGAGTTGAGAGCACAAGGAGTGGAGAAAAAAAAGCACGCTTTGCCATTTGCCAAATTTGACCGTTCAAATCTTCCCAAAATCACCAAGTAACCCTTAAACTTATCTTGCATTCATTTGTGATTGGTTTTAAAAATTTCAAGTTTCACTATTGAATTTATGTCAAAAAATTTGTCGCGACGTACGTCGGTTGGCTATATGCAACCTGCATATACGCAGGCCCTAGATGTGACTGTGTATGAAACATACCCACATATACGCCATTTAAAATTCAAAAAAAAAAACTAATGGTCCAAACTTGTTTTTTCCTCAGGATGTAATTCACTTGGAGGGAAAGAGAGCATGCCACAGTGGATAATGAGGTTATGAACGATCCACAGGCCTTGGATGCCTTAAGAGGATGCAGTTTGCTAAAGTTCTTCAAAATGAAGGCAAACACTCGCTTGCTCAAAATGCTTATTCACCACCGGAGCATCAAGGATGACTCATTTATGACTGATCAAATGCCACTAAAGATAGAAACTAAGGATATTTATTTCATCACAGGCCTTTCCCAGAGGGGAGAGGTAGTACATTCCATGGGCAAATCACAAGGTAGCCTCTCTATTGAGGACTATGTGAATATATATTTCCTGGGTCATCCAGAAAATATTGGAAGCCGAATTCCAATCAAGCATGTGGAGAGTTTATCATTGAGGATCATCCTGTTCACTATAGCCAGAGTGAATGGATCAACTTCCTTACACCAAGCTTCACGACTTGCCATGAGCTTGGCGGTAGACTGTCTCACCACAGTATTTGATTGGTGTACTCCTCTTCTCACCAACTTAAAGAGCCAGCTAACATCTATCAAAAAGGGCCAGACCAAAAATTTTGGTATGGAACAATTTTGTGCTCTTTATTTTTTGAGAATGTCCCAACACTTCGCCCTAGAGTATCAGTTTTGATTAGTAACCCGCGAGATCCATGGATGGACAGGTGGGCTGATTTGATGAAATGACTAGGAGGTGGGGAGGTACCATGGATTGATTTTGACGATGGCTTCTTCTCTTGGTGCGAGAAATAGATCATCACAGTGGATGATTACCCTTATGTGGGATTGGACTTCCGAGGAGATCCTGATCTAGCTTTACAACCAGCTGCGACATGGGGCAATATAGGTAACAAATGTTTTTGGTTTTATGATTTTTTTGATTTTTCAAATATAAAAATGATCTTGAAAAATATTTTTGATTAGGATTCAAATGACTAATATGATGATTATGTTCCGGATATTGGACCAGTATGACCATATGGATTCCCACGACATGAACCGTGCGGCTGAGGTGCCAAAGAGGCGGCTGCTGATATAGAGCGACTCTTACACACATTTTGGTGGCACTTGGTGAGATTAACTCACTGAGTACCGATGGAGGCTATAGAGGATCTCCCTATAGCAATGCAACGTCACGTGGTTGACATGCCATGGGACTGGGTTCAGACTCTTAGGCGTGTGGCCAAAGTAGTAGTCACATACTTAGCCGCTCATCCTAAGCCAGGGCATTAGATGTACTGGACATGATTATGGGCATTTGAGTCCCAATTTTTGTATATTATTTTGGACACACTTATGTACACTTGGGATGTTTTGAGATATATATATATATACAATTTGGACTTTTTGACGCTTGATTTTATTGTGATGAATGAATGATGTGCCAATCTAAAGCTTGATTAGCGATAGAATCTGCTAACTAATTATGAGATCTTGGAATGTGCAAATAATTAATGTAAGTAAATGATCTTTGCAATAACCTCACCCTTAAATACTGGTGATATAAACATGAATCCCTTACCCGATAAATGTTATTCAATTGTGACACTATCAGTTGTGAATCAAGATAGACTACCAACGAATCGATTCCATAAGAAATAGCTTTGTATAGTAAATTAATGATGGTAGTATACTCAGCCATATTATTTGATGCAGGACCAATGCATACTCCCCTTGACACCAACAACTGAATAGTAGGATAGTAGATCACTCAAGCTGCATAAGCGAGGTTCCGAGTGTGCTAACTAGCACCATCGGCGAATCCAAAATAGACCAAGTCATCCATCAACACCTGTCACAACAGACCAAAAAGTGTTAATATAAAAAAACTCCCAATGATATATGTACAAAAATACAAAATGTACAAAGAAGCCATTGCCTAGATGTTACTTAAGCAAAGTACTTCTTAAGGTAGAGCCCGTTTTGGGGTTCTGCCAACTTGTTTCCTTCAAAATCGACTAACTCATATGCCCCTTTTCCTAAAATTCGTTTAATTATAAAGGGATCGTACCACATAGGCTTGAACTTTCCTGCCTCCAAGGCATCCTTATCTTGGTCACAGACCAAGACAAGGTCGCCTTCAGAAAATACTTGAGGATGGACAAATTTATCATACTGAGTTTTAACCCATTTTCTTATGAGCCTCATTTATTGTGGCGGAAACTCGACGTTGCTCATTGAGATGTTCCAAATGAAGGAGGCGCTCTTCGAGACTAGAGGTCTCTGGAAGGAGCTAATAGCTAGCTTAAGAGATGGAATTTCACATTCAACTGGAAAGATAGATTCCAGCCTGTAAACTAACTAAAAAGGTGTGAAACCTGTGGTAGTCTTTACCGAGGTTTGGTATGCCCAAAGAGTTGGATACAACATAAGGTTCCAATTGGACCATTTTTTATCGATTGTCCTTTGCAGGATCATCTTAAGGGTTTTGTTCACAACCTCGACCTGTCCACTAGCCCGAGGATAATATGGAGACGAGTGCTCCTGCCGGAAACCCAATTTAAGAGCCAATTCAAACATTAGTTGGTTCTGGAAATGACTGCCATGGTCAGTGACAATATCTCTCGGGATACCGAACCTTGAGATAATCTGATTGAAAAGGAACAATTCCGTTGTTTCACTATCGTTTTTATAAGTGGGCATGGCCTTAGCTCACTTTGTGAAGTAGTCTACGACCACTATAATGTACTTGTGATTCACTGCTGAAGGCAGATTACAAGTAGTAAAATCAATACCCCACTTAGTAAAAGGACCAACAATGACGACAGGGAAAAGAGGAGCTAGATGTGCGTACATCTTCTAAGTATAAACTTGACAGGGGTGACAGCGTTTGACCGCTTCAACACAATCTTTGAAGAGCGAAGGCCAAAAGTAGCCGGCATGCAAGATACGCTGGGTTGTAGCAAGCCCTGAAAGATGACCACCACAAGCTCCACTGTGGCAATCATTGAGCACTGACTCTACTTCTTCTAAGGTTAAACAACACCTAACGATTGAATCAACCCCTCGGCGATATAATGTATCACCAATGATTCTTAGCTAGGTGATATAATTTTTGGCGTTCATCCTTAGAGAAAGTAGAGGGAAACTTTGAAGTCTGGAGATAGACAATGATATTTCCATACCAGGGGTCGATTGAAGAGATGAGGAATAGATGTTTGTTGAAAAAACTTTCCTCATAAATAGTATCCTCTTCACAAGGCAGCTTGGAAATTAACTCCACAAAAACCATAGATTTCTTAGATTTGGCGGACAATAACTCGAGATAAAATTCTTGTAAAATGACAATCCATTAATTATATTTGCCCCCAATCACTCGCCTATTGAGGACAAATTGGAACGGATTGACTGTTGCTAAGACAAAAGTTTTGTGTAGCATGATATAATGGTGGAGCCGCTAGACAGCATGGACAGCTGCCAAAGCCAACTTCTCAACAGGAGAATAGTGAAGTTCAAGGCCTACCAAGCCTCGACTCAAGTAATAAATCACATGCTCCATGAGAGCATCATCTTCCTGAACGAGAACCATACCTATGGTTGATTCTACAGTGGCGAGATATAAAAGGAAATCCCTACCATAATCCGGTGGACTCAAAAGCGGGGCAGAGACTAATGACTTTTTCAAGGCATCAAACAATTGCTGTGCAAAGTCATCCCATATGAATGGAACTATTTTCCATAGAAAATGCATAAACCCTTTAGTGATCTCGACATAATTCACTATAAACCTTCTTAAAAAATTAGCCTTCCCTTGAAGACTTTGAAGTTGTTGAATTGAGGATGGGGGAGGGAACTGAATTATTACCTCTACCTTGAAGGGATCAACTCGAATCCCTTCAGTTGAAACAATGAACCCTAATAACGGACTAGATGTAACCATGAAAATGCACTTATTGGGATTCAATTGGATCTTGTAAAATTGACATCATTCAAAAACCAATTGAAGATGACTAGGATGATCAATTCTCTTTTGAGAACGAGCAGCTAAATTGTCCAAGTATGCTTCGATGATATGTTTGATGTCATGGAAAGCATATGACATGGCCCGCTGGAAGGTAGCTCCAACATTTTTAAGACCAAAAGGCATCTTTCTGTATGCAAAGGTACCCTAGGGACATATAAAAGTTGTCTTATGTTGATCTTCAGTACAGATAGAGATTTGATTATAACTGGAAAAACCATCCATGAAGGCGAAAATCTCATTACCCGCACATTCATCAATAATTTGATCAATAAATGGCATGGGGTAATTATGTTTGGGATAAGATTTGTTTAGGTCTCTAAAGTCAATGCATACTTGGATTGTTCCTTTCTTTTTATCTACAGGGATTGGATTAGAAACCCAATCCGTAAGAGGAACAGGGTATATAAAACCTGCCTTGAGAAGCTTTTCTACTTCAGCTTTAAAAGATGTTGCTTTCCTAGGATTAACCAGTCGAAGCTTCTGACGAATTGGCTTAGAATTTTCATATGTCTTGATCTCATGTTGAACTATGGATGGATCAATTCTAGGCATTTATTCATAAGACAAAGTGAATACATCTCGAAACTCCTTAAAAAGGTCAATGTAAATTTGAATTTCTTCAGGGGAACATTTGGCTCCGATAAAGAGATTCTCGATCACAATAGGGTTCCTAGAGATGTTTATAGATATAATTTTTGAAATCACCGACATATTACCTTCGGCATGAAAGTGTGCTGGAGCCAAAGGATTTGATACCATACAAACATCACTAGTAAATAGCTCGGAGAACCTAGATTCTACTTCCTGCAACAGAGGAAGAAAATATGAACATTGGTGTAAGTTTTCCCAAGGTCGATCTACACCCATCATTACTTCTAGGATTGCTTCCTCAGATGGTAAGACCGTATCTAAGTAGTCCATAGTGGAGGTAGAATCAAGGGTCCAAGTTGGGGCCACATAACCATCTAAGTCCTCCTCAGAGAAAGGGTAGAATGGTTGTCTATAGAGTTGACGATAAACTGATATCTAAGCTCTACTGCAGACATGGGAAATGCCATTCCACCAACTTTTCCTTCATCTAATGTGGTCGTAGATGACGACCAGGTCCAAGGGTCTGAAAATAATGATTTCAGAAGAACTCTTCCCATGAAGACTCCTTGGATGATGAAACGACATTGATTCTAGGAATAGGAGAGGGAAAATCAAATGTACCCATCAATGAAGAATACATCCCAACTCCTAGATTCTCAGTAGGTGGATAAGGGTTGTCCTCTAAGGGAATAATAGAATCCAAAGATTGCTTGAGGATCAACTGGAGGATAATCCAATTGATCAACCTTAACAATTTTCCCCTCATGAGAAAAGCAAATGACACGAAACAGAGTCAAAACAATGACATCCATTTCATATACCCAGTTCCTTCCTAAAAGGACATTGTAATCTAGGTTAGCATCAATGACTTCTACTTAAATATTAACGACCTTTCCCCCAACGCATATGGGAAAGGCTGGGATAATCCCATGCGGCTTATGAGAATGCCTGTTAAATGTTGTCAGGAGGGTAGGTGAAGGAACAGCCGAAGGTGATCCAATGGCCTTCCACATGACATCGACATGATACACGTGGAAGCTCCTTCATCGATAACAGTTCAAAAAATGTTAATTTTCCTGTAGGTAGACTTTATTTGAAAAGCCATATGATGAGGGAGTTGCTTTTTGACATTAAGCATGTCGAAAGTGAGCACTAAAGAATTATTTGGATCAATTGCCCCTATAGTCGAAATCAAAGCACTTCGTTGAGCTGGACATGACTGGAGAACCTCTAAATCAGACATAGCGCATGGAATTTGAGCTAGATCCTCAACAATGGAGTAATTCTAGGCGGCCCTAGCATTAGGATTGATAGTCGCGCGTTTAGCAGAACCTTTCGTTATCCAAGGTATAGTCTCGACAGAGGGTCACTCAATATGAAGGTCGGTAGTTCTGGGAGTAGATTTTTCCTTGGATGTTTTAGTTTAACAGTAATCATGTGACCGAGTTGCCATATGGATGTTAGAACCCATCATGAAAACATTTGATGATTTATCCCCTTCCTGGTTACCCCCTACAGAGGTGCCAGGATTTGAATTTGCACCAGCAAACATCTGTTGCCCTTGGGGAAAAGGGTTAGTTAACACTGCTTGAGAGTTATAAGTCCCTTGTTAACCTAACAAGCACTGAGCATCTTGAATTTTTTGGCAGAGATGAGTTAAATGGTCACCACTACATAGCTTGCATGGAAACTTAACTTTCTTTCTAGACTCATTTCCACCTCGACCAATGTTATTGCCAGGTTTATCTGCATCAACCTTCCTATCTTGACTCTTTTCTTACCTCATCCTTTCTTCTTCCCATTGGGATTTTGATTTCCTTTGGGGTTGGAATATTGGATTGCATTAATGGAAGAGGATTGAGAAGGCGAAGGGTTAGATGATGTGACCTGATTGGTAGGAGCAGTTTGTAAAGACAACTATTGCAATTGGCTCAACAGGTTCACCGCATTGGTGTCTATGGATCCAATGACCTTTGTTCCAGGAGCATCAGGCAAGATTTTCTATAGAATCCCATATTAAGAGTAAATCAATTTTAACTACTGGGCCCTAAAAATAGCTTGCTCTTTAGAATAGAATCCAGAAATAGAGACATCCTTAGAGATCTCTAGTTGTAAGGATTTCAAAAACCATTCAAGACAGTATTCAGGAGGAATTTCAGCTTTAATGAGCCATTTTTTTCGTCTCCATTCCTGAATATGATCAGAAATGTGAGTTGTCGTATCCTGACGGAAATTGGCCAGAAGTTCAGTTTCGACATCATAACAGATGGGCAACTGGAAATGTTTTAGGAAAATGTTAGCCAATTTGGTAAACAATGTAAAGCTACCCCTTGGCAACTCTATATACCACTTGGCCGCATTGCTAGATAAGGTGTGTTGAAAAAGTCTCAACTTAACCGAGTCATCGATGAGGGAGTTTGATGAGCACCACAAATGGAATGTGGTTACATGGTTGCCCGGGTTTTCACCACCTTTCTCCTCGAACTTTGGAATGTATGAAGGGAGTTTGGTTGGGACCAGAGGCCAGGCCAGATTATATCTGATTGGATCATTAGTCAATTTCGTGAGATCTAGCAAATTCAACGTTGCCAGAAAAGGAAGCCTAGGAGGACCTTGGGGATTCCACCTAGACTGGGCGGAGTTCCCAAAGTTCTGAAAATATTGGCCTGGATTTTGGAAGGCACCAGGTTGCCCGAAGTAACTAGCAGAACCAACTGAACCAAAAGACGAACCTTGTGATCCAGCAAAACTTGGAGTTTGACCAACTCTGACCGAAAAACCTCCATAACTAGCAAAGCTCCCTCCTAAAGCATTACAAGGAGTCAATTACTCCTGATAAGGATTCCAAGCAGAAGCTAAGGGAGGAATACTTCAAAACGAACTAACTGTGGAGTACGACCTATTCCCTTGTTGGCCGGAAAATGGATTCCCAGTTCCTATGCCACTAACTGCAGAGTTAGTCCAACCTTGAAAGGGATTATTGCCTTGACCTGTAGAAGAAAAAGGCGTAGATCTTATCATCAGGTTGGAATGTGTTATGTGACCAATTCCAAAAGGAAAACCTTGAAATTAAGTCGATCCACCCATCATGGATGTGGAGGCACTAAATGGAACTGATGGAATACCCTATGAATGGGTGCCAAATGGGAAAAATCCAGAATTAGATGCATTGGCTTGGGAATTTCCACTCATAGAAGGAATGGAGGTAGACCCAACTAAGGATGTGCTAGAAAAAGACCCAAATAAAGATGTAGAGGGTATGGAAATAGTTCCTCTCCCTTGTATTGATGTTGGAGTCTACATGGTTGACGCACTTGTGGTAGAAGCTATGCTTCCAGTGGTGGTCATCGAAGTTAAGTGCGTAATATGACCTGGACTTGACTGTCTATGCATCAGAGTCCTTACACATTGTAATATGTCCGGATGATTAGAAGGTAGAGGAGAATTCAGAGCCACTAATGACTCTAGGAGTTCTTCTACCTTAGTGTTATCTTCCAATTGAAAGAGAACTCGAGAAAGAACTGGGGTGTTCCTCTCTAGTCCTGTGGAAGTACCAAGCCTATCCTGAACACTAATTCCCCGAGGGTGAGGATCAATACCCTATGTGTCAGCTGCCATGGGATGAAACCCACTGGCAGTATTACCTCTGCGCCTTCTAGGAGAAAGCTCTAAACTAGGTGGTGAAAGACCATGAAGTCTTCGAGACTGTCTAGACGATCAGTTAGCCACTTTGAATCTTTTATTAAGATCTAATTAAAGTCTCAAGAAAAAAAATGAAAGCTAGGCCAAATAAGAGCACAAAGCACACACTAAAAGGTCCTTAAAGATGTCAGCCAGTCAAACAAATTTCAAGTATTTCCACTCAGGTGATGAGGACCGATCACAAAAATACAGGAAAGTGAAGTAAGGGGCCTTCTGAAATAGTCTGGGATAATGACAGCCCATTCCTACCACTGAAGGTAACAGAGGAAGTTACACTGACCTCCTAATGACAACCTGTGTCGGTGCAAGCTCCCAAGATTCGCAAGGGTGCCCTCTAGAAGTACCGCTGAGAGTGATACAACGTCGACCCCAGGTGCCACGAGATTCCCCTCCGTAGCCACCTGTGTAGATCCCTAGGAGAAGCAACTAAGGTTACCAACTCGTGTCAGAAGCCAGGTGGAACAGTCTTGAGGTAAGATTCGACAAGTAGGAGAGGGGGTATCTCTTTTCCTTATCTTCAAAAACCCTCGTGCTTAACTCCCAGATCCGAAGCTTTCCTGGTCTCCCTAATGCTATTGGATTTGCACTTGTTATTCAGAATTCTATGTTTGATAGTTTAAAGTGGCCCTGGAGAGTTTTCTCTCCACACACCTAATCCAAGGCCCTAAAATATCCTAAAACTTGTTGGTGTGTCTAAATTGACAATATAAAAAAGTTCTAATATATTTTAATTAGCACTTTTTTTTAAATGGGTTGTTCTTAAGTCGAGGGATAAACATAAATGAAAATTGTGATGTTTTTCGATGCAAAAGAAATTAGTAAAAACCAAACTATATGCAAATGCACTCGTTTTGTTCTTCGATAAAAGAAATTTCTACCAGGTTCTAAGGAACTTCTAAGAAAGCAATAAATTTTTCTTTTCTTTTCTTTTAACAAATTTCACACTCACAAAAACTAACAAAAACTATGGATGCCCTAAAAGATGCACAAACTATCCTAATGCAATGAGTATATGCTGATGCAAAAACTTAATACTACTCTAAAGCAAAGAATGAAAGTAACTTTTTTATTGCTTCTAATTAGCCACTTAAGATGTTTAGATAGAATATAAGTTGCTAATGCTCATTTTCGTCCAAACACTAAAAGCAAATTTCAAGACAAACAAAATGCACTTTTACTCACAAAAAGAAACCAAATCAAAACAAGGCCAAAGAAAGCAAAGACCAAGTTTTCAAGAAGTTTTCTTCAAAAGCAAAAACAAAAAATGACTTTTCAAAAGTGCTCCAAATACTATTGAAAACTTTGAGACCGAAGAATAGGCAACAAAAACAATTTCCAAGTTATCAACTCAAAATGGGTGAAAACTCAACAAAATAGGTGTTTCAAGATGCTCTTAACAACCAAAAAGCATCAAAAAGATCTTGGTGACAATGATCAAAAGATCAAGAAAGACAACTCTCAAAATTGTCACTCAACAACTTTCAAAAAGCAAGAAAATCAAATGGCCATAAGATGCAGTTTTGACACAAAGCAAGAAGATCACAAAAATAAAGTTTTTCACAAAGATTGAAAAAAATATTTCTATATTGGAACACTAGAACATTAAGATTCTTAGAGAGAAATCTTGTGTGCTCAAACACAAATGATGACACTTGCAACAAAACAAAAAAAGACCAAAAATTTCCACAACCAGTGAGAATTCGAAACCAGAACCTTGCTGTAAAAACACAGACTGACAACCAAACTTGACTGCTCAGGAAACACTCATACCAACAAACAAATTTTCTGAACAAGAAAGATTTGCAAAAATCTTGGAAAATTAGGGTATATGCAACTGTGTCAATCCACAGTTGTGTGTATATGCAATTCATCCCAGAGAAACCTACGCATACGCAGGTTCATATGGGGAAACTTGCATACATACACTTCTATAACCTGATAAAACTTGGTATATAACAGTTCACAAGAAAAAACAAAAAGGGGGTCTGAAGAAACTGCTCAGACTTGAAGTTTGAGTTCCTATAGGAATAGAAAACTCAGTTATAGCAAGAAAATCAAAGGCTGAGCCGTGATTGGCTTAAATTAACCCAAACTAGGAACAACAATACTATTGTCCCCAGTGGAGTTGCCAATTCTGTTGAGGGAAAAAGTCCCCTAAGGTTTTGGGTCAATACCCTAGCAGAGTGGGGATTATCTATAGTAAAAAACAAGCATTCCACACAACCATGATATTTAAATAAGAAAACTATGCGAAGAGAGGTGCACCTGGGGGTCCTTCGTTTGGGTAGATCTAGCCAGGGTCCAAACCCTCTTGGAGTTCCTTTCAATCCTTAAACCTGCAAAACAATCAATTCAAAGAAGCATATAAGTATATGGACCAAGTATTACATAGAAATCAACTTCATGACATAATGAAAGGTAGTTAGTTATACGATTGAAACAACTATTCATATGCAAACCATAACAAAAACATCATAAGCATGAAGAAGATTGACTTCGAGAACAAGAAAAATGTTTCTTTATTGCAAATAACTAAAAAAAAGTAAGGAATGATATCACCTGAATCTTCCTCTTGCAGGCTCCAAGCGGAACTGTCCTCTGGATTCGTCCAATCCCAAGTCTTCAAAAGGCTCCTTCCATGACTCACACAAGGATATCTCAACTAGTGAAAAGACATCATAACTCAAGGAAACAAGGGTTTCCTGTAATGGGGAAAGTGCTAGAAGCACAAAGATCTTTAGACCTGATTAAGGATAATCTTAGCAGAGTGATTTTTCTCTCTATTCTCTCCCCCATTAGGCCTTCCCATTGAAGCCTTTTTATACTTCTCCCAAAGTAGTTTTTTTAGTTGGGAATTCGTTGGGAACAGTTGGGCCACGGGCACTAATAGGTAATAAATAGGTAAAACCCGTGATCTTCGCCCGAAATTAAGAAGATTTTTTTTTCTTAAAGTGTTTTAAGACATATACACGGGTTGGGTATAGACAGACCCGCATACACACGCTTTTAGCTTAGGGCAATGTCGCGTATAGGGAGTAAAACAATATTTTTTAAGTTGGGTATACACAGACCTACGTACACATGTGTTTAGCTTAGGGCAATGTCGTGTATATGGAGTAAAACACTATTTTTTAAGTATTTGGACCAGGTTTGGAAGGAGGGGTTTCCCTAGGCCATAAATGAAGCATCACAAACATCAAGAGTGAGATTTGGAGCTATAACAATACGCTCCCATGTTTTCTTTGGCAACACATTCACGCCCGATCCTAGATCTAGAATTACTTGATCCATTTCATACTCCTTGATTTTCACAGTCAATCTCATTTCCCTTCCTATTCACAATGCATGCTTTCTAAGTTTTCGGACTATGCGTAGTTCTCCTGACCTAACGCACCTAGTGATAATTTCCTGTAGTCCCTTCACTGCTTTTCTATAGCGCAGGCGTTTCATGCATGTATCCAAAAAGGTAGTGAGCATTGAAGGATCCATCCCCGGTTCTATTTGATCCTTTCTACCTAAAATGGAGGCCTCCATGAAGCTCTTCTTAGCTTCCATGAATGTCTCCTTCACGTGCTCCAAATCAAATTCAGGTTCCTTTGTAGGAACCTTGCGAACCCACACACTTTATTCAGGTTGATTACCTCTATCATCTCCTGTTGTGATATCACCTCGAAGCACTATGTTTACATTCGAGTCCTCTTTGTGCGGCTCAAACCTCATCATTTTCAAATTATGAGTCAGGGGAGGCTAGAGTGTCCCTTTATCGCATAGCCTCGCTATCAGTGTAGGCAGTCCTCCATCTCATGATCAAACTGAGTACAATATAAACATGATGCTCTGATTAGATTTGTACAATCGCGAGCATAATGCCATGGACCTCCGCAATTGTAACAAATCAGCTATCCGCGACCCCTTCCTGGTCCCATTCCTCCTCGACCTTGTCCGTGCCCTTGAAATCTAGTGTGATCCATCCTTTCATTTGGATCAGGAGCTCACATTTCGGTCTGCACTCTGTAGGCAGGAGTTTGATCCATCATTAGCTTGTAACTTCTGCAAGTGCACTCATCATGGCCTACCAACAAACATAAATTACAAAACAATTTCTGGGACGTCTGTGTATACTTCTATAATAGGTGACAGTTATGTGTAGTGCATTTTCCTCCTATCGATCCTGCTTGTGCCTCTAGTCTTAAGGGAATTGACCCTCCTCCTGCCAAGTAACTTGTGATAACTTGACAATGGTCCTTGTCATGTCCCTGGCCTTTGCATTTTATGCACCATACTTCCTCGCGTGCTTCTAGGCAAGTTGTCCTATCTTGTTTCAAACTCTACATTTCTAGACATAAATTTTGTAGTTTCACATGGATTTGTTGAACTCCCGAGCCAGGATATTGTATTGGAGTCTCGTAGAGTCTCATTGTTATCTGCAAAGCCTCGACCTAGGTGGATAACTTCTGCTATGATAGAATTGTCCTCAAATGTAGTGTTAGTGACACTACAAACCATGCACGGTGTTGTACATCTGTCAAGGTTATGTTGGCTTCACGAATCATACTCTTCAGTCTCTGATCCAAATCCCATGGGGTCTTGCTTGGAAGCATTGTGATTTCCTTAAACCTAATAATCGATCGTGTCTCCGACTTTGGCCTGCTAAATTCTCTGTTCATCACAGCTTGGATATCTGCAATCCCTGTGTTTGGATGGTCATTAGAATGCTTAATGTACCATGTTAGTGCGTGATCCTACAACACGCCTACCAACATTACCTTCTTTATATTATCATCCACAACTCCTTATGCTTCCCATACGACCTTTACCACGAACCAAAATTGGTCTGGACCTTCGTTCCCTACTCCTCTGAATACTGACAATTTAATTGCGCTCGCCATATTGAACTATGGTGGTGGCGGAGGTGGTGTGGGCGGAGATGGAGGTGATGGTGGTGAGATTGGTGGTAGTGTATTTGGGGGTGGTATGTGCAGAATTTGCTGCCTTATCAGACTGATTGTGCTTCTCGGAGAAAATTTTGTTAACTCTTCTTCACTTTCACGCCACGGTGAAATTAAGGGACTATTTTCTATCTCTGTGCTACCTTCGTTTCTATATATCCTCCCACTTCATGTAGTCCCAAACATTGATTTATTCGCATAACCCACTTTTCACACAACAATATTTTAATCCAAGTGTTCAACAATTTAATGCACTTACCTCACGGTCTCTTGAGGAAGTGTCGTTCCACCTCACTGTAGCTGATGGCCGTATCAACCGCGAACTCGGTAATAAACCCTCCTATAGTTTGATTGAGCCAATAGTCCACAACACGCGTGATATTATCTTCCGATGCTTCTAGTATGTGCACTAATTCTAGAGTCCACACAATCGGTTTGTCGAGCCTAAACCTTCCCTGACTGTATGCTAGCTTTGCGATCCACTCATACAATTCAGAGGGAAGGATGCAAAGAAAATTTCGTGGATTTCCATATATAAGTAGCACTCCAACCAATATTTCTTCGATACTCATGGATTCTTATTTCCCTGCTCTGTGAACTCGTGAATCTTTCTGTCCAGCCACCCTCCAATTTCTTTCTTCATTGGATTCTAGCGACATGACATCAGACATCCCTCATGCAGATCTCGACCCCGGCAATGGAACCATTTGTTGGCTTGTTAGGACCTGACCCAGGTTCAAAGATGATTTAGCCAAACAATTCCCAGTACTACTGGCCCTTTCGGCAAGAGTCCGTAGAGCGCAGACTGAGGTCTCACCCGAAGTAGTATGGGAGGGTGCTATAACCAGGTTTCCGCACCTTGGAGATGTCTGATGTTTTCAAGTGGTCCAAGGTTTGACCATGCGCGTGCATCGCTATGCACACTTACCCATACCTTGCAGCCCGAGATGATGCCTTCGTGTAGCCTTACTCGGGGGACTGAACAATGTTATTACCCAAGTCCTTACTAGTAATCCTATCTGATTTGATTAACTTAGCTTATTTGTATGCTTTCAGTTATACTTAACAATATTCAAAATTCATACAAGTGTGCACAGTAAATAAAAAATATAATTGCAATTCATATCCAACAGATAATAACCCAAGACAGATACATATAATTCAAATAATACTTCTCTTTATTATTCTTTCCCTTCGGTTACAGACTCTATTTTTTCTTTCACACTCAGCTGCAGGGGTCTGCACACTTAGCTGCAGACTCTACTAGGTCTTTGCACACTTAGCTGCAGAGCCTCTTCCTACTACTATGACCCAAGACACACTTAGACCCTTACTCTATGCTTCGCTCTTCCTTTAATCTTCACTTTACTTCCTTTTACACTTAGAGCTTCGCTCTACTTATACAATCCCATGGTTCGCGAACCATGGGTAGGCTGACATTACATTTAAAACTTAGGGCAGACAACCCTATGACTCTATCATACATTCTGTACCCACAATTTGTGGAGATTTATAATAATATTACTCAACACTTGGGCTTTGAGCCCCAAAACATGCTGCAGGGGGGCACGTTCCATGCCCAACAAAAGGCTTCTTAACCAAAAGTCTTTAAAAATGAGTTGTTTACCTTTTTACATGTCCATGCCTCCTTTGGAATACCACCATCCAAGGAACTTGAAGGCCCTCTATTTATTAGATAAACATCAGTGTCTATAACATCTGCCCAAAATTGTAAAGGCAATCCTTCATGCAATCTCATGCACCTTGCATGCTCCATGATTGTCCTGTTCATCCTTTCTGACACACTATTTTCGTGTTCCTGGAACTATCTTTTCTCTGCGAATTCCATTTTCTGAACATTACCTATCAAACTCTTTGTTGCAATATTCACCTCCATTGTCTGATCTGAGACACTTCAACCTTTTTCCTGTCTCATTTTCAACCAAAGCTTTCCATTTATTGAAAGTATCAAGTACATCAGATTTATTTTGAATACAATAAATCCAGGTTTTTTTGGTTGCATAATCAATAGAAGTAACATAATAATGAGATCCCCTGAGAGATGATACCTGAGCAAGTCCCCATACATCTACATGCACAAGCTCTAACTTTTCGCTCTTCTTTTCTTTCCCAACTTTGAGGAATCTGGCTCTCTTTTGTTTTCCATAAACACAATTCTCACAGAATTTTAAATAACCATGCTTCAAACCTGGCAACAAATTTCTTGAGTAAAGAATCTGCATCCCCTTCTCACTCATGTGCCAAACCATATGATGCCAAAATGGTGTATCTTCTCTTGTAGAGGTTAAATAATTAACATAATTAGAAATACCATTCCATAAATACAATGTACCAACATTTTCTCCTTTTGCTATTACGAGGGATCCTTTCGTGACCTTCCAGGATTTATCTATAAAAGTAGTCACACAACCTTCACTTCCCAACTACCTTGTTGAAATTAGATTTTTCTTCAGATCTGGAACATGCCTTACCTGCTTCAATAGACATTGATTTCCATTCTATTGTTTTATGAAAACTATACCCATTCCAATGATTTTATAGCATTTATCATCACCCAATCGAACGTGTCCAAAATCTCCTTGAACATAATCATGAAAATGTTTCCTATCAGGTGTTGCATGGAATGAGGCCCCTGAATCTACCACCCAGGCATCAATAATATTTTATGATGAAAGAATCAAAGCATATTGCAACACATCACCTGTCACATTCGCTTCATGATCATTTTCTTATTGTGTGTCTCCTTCTTTTCCCTTCCAAGACTTGCAATCTTCTTCAGGTGTCCTTTCTTCCCGCATTTCCAACACACTGTCCCTGATCTGGACTTGGATCTACCTTTCCTTGACTTACTACGATATCCTGGGCTTTTTCCTCTTTCCATTTTTCTTCCCCTAGTCTCTTCAGTCAAAGAACTACCTGATGTCTCATCGGAGATTTTCCGTCACATTTCCTCGCTAAGGATTGCACTGAAAACATCATCAAACTTTAAAGTACTAGATCCAGAGACAGAGTTACTAATGGCCATAACTAAACCATTCCAACTTTGTGGAGATGAGAATAGAAATAACAGAGACCTAACTTCATCATCAAAAGTTACCCCTATAGAACTTAAATGACTGGTAACTGTATTAAATTCATTTAATTGGTTAGCAACATATCCACCTTCTGAAATCTTCATATTAAATAAATGCTTCATAAGAAATACCTATTTAAGGTTGAGGGTTTTTCATATAGTTTGGAAAATGCCCACATTAAACCCTCTGTTGTTGTTTCCTTTGAAATATTAAAGGCTACCGACACCGCTAAACACAACTGTATTGTTCCAAGTGCTTTTATGTCGAGAATATCCCATTCTGTGTCCATCATCCTATCGAATTCTTTGTCTTTCCGATTAATGGTAGGTACAGATCTTTCTAATACAGATAATCTTCCATCTGCGTCTTCCAAACATGGTATAAATCTTTTGACCCTAAACCTACCATCTTCTGCAATTGCTCCCACTCAAACCAGGAACCCTTCTCTCCTGCACGTTTATCAGCGAAATAGACCTTCGGCTCTGAGATTAGTTGTTAGAAAATTATATATTACAAAGTAATGGAACACACAAAATCTATTGTAGAAATATAAACACATAAAACAAGAGAGACACAGATATACATGGTTCATCCAATGTAGGCTACACCCACGGAGAAATAGCCAGTCCTTCCTTTTATATTATCCAACAAACTGAAGAGATACAACCTAAAATAGATCCGCTATAATTCCCTCTTCTCTCACACACAATCTCCTCTCTCTTTCTCACTAAGAATATATATCTACATAAGCGCAATATAATTCCCTCATATATAGCGAGGGGTTGTCTTCTAGGGCAAAAAAACCTAAATTAAACATAACTTCTACTGTCAGGTCTCTACCTAATGAATGGCCTAGATTGACTATGAAATTACAACATTTTACAAAGAAAATTTACATATATTTTTAGCTTTGGGGCGCTGCCCCCAATTGCTTGCCAGGGGGGCTCCAAATAATTTTCGTCACCCCCCCTAGACACCCCTGGTGGTGTACATTTTATGGGTGGCGTTTCTGCCACATTACGAGCTGGGGTCCAATGTGGCAATACGTCTAAATAAAGAAGATAATCAGGCTCCACACCTAAGAAATTTTATGTTCTAGTTATAAGTGATCTAATTGGTAAAAATAACAATTGAAAATAAATTTTGATTCAACCCCCTCTTAGTATTTCCAACATGAAAGACAAGAGAATAAGAGATAAAGTTGAGAGAGAGACAAAGCGAATTTCAAAGGAGAGGGAATTTGTCCACTTGTTGTACCCTAATTTCTATCACATGTGCGGAATTTTAGAGTTGCAGGGTCTAAAAATCATAGTTTGACCAGATTTGAAGAGCTTTTACTATTGTTGACTTAGTTGGATTTGACTTGGTTGAGGAAGGTTTGAAGGAGGGTCGACTTGGGTCTTGTGGGAAGTCTTGGTCTTGGTTTTTGGGTCTTAGATTTCTCACTTTGATATGATTCTAAAGAAGATATGTTATGGTCCAACCCTAACCCCTTTATTTATGGAATAAGATGAAAAGGCCTCGTCAGAGTCATAGTTAGTTGATTGAGTAAATAAATCCCGTAAGTGGTTATCCAAATTAATAACAATTTTTAGTGGTTGACCCACATTATAGAAAACAAGCCACAATTAGTTATAAATGGACCATAGTTAATAAATGAAGTGGTTAACTCATGTTATGCAAGAGACCACTACTATTTAGGGTTTTGGATGTCATAAATCTATAAATAGGCTTAGATATCAAGGGAATAAGCATCGAGTTTTATTGTGATTGAGCTCTGCTCTCTTGGAGGTTATCCCCTTGAAGAGACATGTGAACATTGTATTTTTCTTTTGAATAATAAAATATCTTTGCAACTTGTCTCAATTCATGTGATATTTATGTGTTTTTGGCAATATTGTTTCATATTTCTGACATTCTGTTATTCTCGTAGGTCAAGAGCATAACAAGTGGTATCATAACACTTTCTAGGGCCAGTTGTAACTCCAATTTTGGAAGATGTTTTTTAGCTTAGAAACGTGTTACGACATCTTTAAACCATGAGATTGTTAATTGAGTGCATAAACTTGTGGATTTGGGGAGGCATGCATGTAGGAACTATAAGAGGTGGTCATGCTTGTTAGAATCCCTTATAACCCCTGTGGGTACCCCTTGGAGTAGTAGCGCATTAGACATAACTGCGCACAAACTACATTTCCATGTACCCTTGGGTATATTGGAAGCCCCCTAGGGTAACCTGAAACCTAACCTTAGACAAGTCATCGACCGTCTTGCTGCTACAATACATTGAGAAGAACATTTGGGGAGATTAATCACACGTATATAAGGGTGGTCGAGTAGTATGACTAAGGGTATGATCTTTTGGCATTACGATTCAAGTTTGGCGCTATGGAACAGGTGTTGTACTTGATGGCAACTCACTCAAGTGACAGATCTCTGTTCAGGCTCTCAAAATCATAGAAAATGAGATACCCACAGGTGATCCTAAGAGAAGCTGCAGACCTTCAGGTACACTGACCAAGAAGTGTGGACATATCTGCAGGTTCTCCGTTCAGAAGGTGTGGACCCTAGTTCACTCACTCCAATGCAGAGAAGCGCGCACACGTGGGGTTTCTTATGTTTGGCCCTTGGTATTTAGCCCGTTGATCATGATCCTATGGTTTTGGTCCGTGGTATAGGATCTAAAGTATTGAACCCCGGTTTGGATCCCTTGTATTGGTTTTCGATGGTTTTGTCCCATGGTGTGAATAAGGGCTTGCTTATAAAAAGGAAAGGAGATCACTTGGCTAGACACTTGTGAAATTTGAATATCTTAAGATTTGAAATTTTGGGTGATCGGTTTTAAAAGCTAGATCTAAATCAAGGTGAATTTTAAGGTGAATCTATTGATAGGTCGTGATCTCTTGGGCGCATGATCAGATCTGTGGATCTGAATGTCTGTGGCACATTGGAGGACTGTTAATTTGGCTCTATTCATAGGTCCGCAGGCAATCCACAACGCAAGTGCGGGGGTCCGCTGCGCAGCAGAAGGCGCAGGTGCGGAGATCCGCAGTGCAACAAAAGGCACATGTGTGAGGTACGCAGCATAGAAGAAGGCACAGTGCGGAGGTACGCAGGGGAATAGAAGGACCAGGGGCAGAGGTACGCTGTCAGGTAGACAGTGCAGGTGTGGATCTGAGCAGAGGTACGCAGGGCAGTAGAAGGAGTAGGTGCGGAGGTACGTTGTCAGGCAGACAGTGCAGGTGTGGATCTGAGCAGAGGTACGCAGGGTAGTAGAAGGAGTAAGTGTGGAGGTATGCAGAGCAAAAGAAGGACCAGGTGCGGATCTACGCAGTTTAGACACATAAGAGCTGCAGATATTTGCAGGCTTCTATTGGTGAAGTTGCGGACCTTTCTTGAAACATTTGTTGGTTGTCTTTTATCTATTGCTGAAGAGTTCTGGGTTTAGATTACTGGTATTGTTGATCTGGTTACTGCATTCTGAGAAGTTATTGGTTGATTGAAAAAGTTGATTGGGTGATTCACATGTACTTGATGATTATTTGATGTTCATGGATCCAGTTTGAAAATTTATAAAAAGTGGTCCTTGGAAGAAAAGAAGTAGGGGGTTGTAGCTCCCTTCCAGGAGAGACTGGAAAATGAAAGAGGGTTGTAGCTCTCTGTAGGTTGTAGCCTGCGTACTGGTAAAGGACTACACCAGTACAAAATCATTGTAAAAGAAGTTTCTAATTGAAAGAAGATAAAGACATATTGCAGAAGGTGGTTTTCACCCACATTGGGTTTCCACCTTATATCTGGTGTTCTTTGGTGTGATTATCTGATTTTCCTGTTCTTGCTCATTATTATATGGTACTGACATACAAACTAATGATCAATATTTCAATAATAACTTAAAGTATAAATCTGGAAGATATATTGAAAAGAAATTGATAATACTGATTCACCCTCCCTCTCAGTATTATTTCCAACAATTGGTATCAGAGAAGGTCCTTCTGAAGAAGCTTGATCGCTTGGAGGAAGATCCAGCATCATGAGCAACTACGAGAGAGAAGCATCTATCATGCCACCGATTTTTGATGGGACAAACTTTGTATATTGGAAGGTAAGAGTTACTGCCTATCTTCAATCACTTGGTATAGAAGTCTGGGATATCATAGATACAGGGTACACTTTTCCTTCAGCAACTCCTACAGATCCGGCTGAGAAGAAGAAATATGAAACAAATGCAAAAGCAGTCAATACTCTATTAGGATGCTTATCTCAATTAGAATTTGTCAAGGTAATGCAGTATAAATCTGCAAAAGAAATATGGGACAAGATTGTTTTGAGCTATGAAGGAGATGAACAGGTAAAACGTGCAAAACTTCAAACCCTCAGGATTCAGTATGAAAATATAAGAATGCACAATGATGAAAGTGTGGCTAACTATTTCCTTCATGTAGATGAGATTGTTAATTGTATGAAAAATTTGGGTGAAGAAATAAAAGAGGCTGTTGTTGTTGAAAAGGTTCTAAGATCTTTGTCCCCTAGGTTTGAATCTAAAGTTTCTGCAATAGAAGAAAAGGAGAATCTATGAAACCTTACCATGTCACAGCTACACGGGATTCTAACTTCTTATGAAATGAGGAAGGGAGGGCCATCAGACAGGAGAGAAGCAGCTTTCAAGGCTTCAGGGAAAGGAGACTACTATGAGTTAGGACATGCGTCAGAAGAATCAAATTTTGTCAAAAACCTTCAACAGGGTATTGGAAGATTCAGAGGTAAGTTACCTTTCAAATGTTTTTCTTGTGGGAGAGTCGGTCACTATGCTTCCAAATGTCCTCATAAGGATAAAACTAACAAAGGGAAGGAACCTGTTAGATGGAACAAGAAACAGAATGTAACTAAGAAAAGTTACTATACTCATGAAGATAGTGATGGTCTTTCAAATAGTGATGAAGATGAACGAGGTAATAACTATAAAATTTTAATGGCTTTTGAAGATGATGATTACATGGATGCTATAGATGTGGGTGGCTTTTATGAAGAGATTTCTAGACTCAAAACATGTTTAGAAGAAAATAATGTGATCATTGATACTCTGCAATTCCAACTTGATGAAAAAGAAAAATTTCTTGAGAAGTTAGAATGTGAAATTGTTGGCCTTAGAAAAGAAATTGAGAAAACAAATGCTCTTAATCTTAAATTTGTTAAAGGATCTGAAACTTTGGATGAGATTATCAATGTACATCATTCTCCACTAATCAAGACAGGTCTGGGGTATAATGGAGAAGCATCTCAAGCATCCACCTCAAAGAGTTATCTCAATGCAGCAAGGAGGGATGAGCAAAAGCCCAATGGAGATCACCAGGTAAAACAGGGATGAATTACATCAAGAATAAACAAGTACTACTAGGTAAATCAGGGGCAATCCACCTTATGGATGAACAAAAGCTATAACTAGCCACAAGTTAAATCTTCTCAATTTTCCTCAAGAATGGATGACAATAGAAACTACAATCATTTGGCAGGTAGATTTGATAATCGCAGAAGTTTATTCAATGGCCAATGTTTCTCTTTCCATAACTTTGGCCACAAAGCATCTCAATGTGTTGCCTATAAAACAATCATGACTAGAGAAGCTCAAAAACAAAGAAGTATGACTGGGATCACGAAAAGGACCTATAACAACTTTTCGGCCCTTGAAAATGAAATTGAATGTTCTATTTGTAATAACTTTGGTCATGAAGATTCTAAATGAAAGAGCAGGTTTTGGCAGACAAAGGAACAAGCCTCAAGTACCAGAACATGGAGAATAAAGGAACCACAACCAGAAAGATGTGGGATAGCCTTTTATGTAGAAGGACAGGAAAATCAATGGTACATCGACAGCGGATGTTCGAAACATATGACAGGTGATAAAGAAAAACTTGAATCATATAGTGTTTTAGAAAATGGAAAGAAAGTTTCTTTTGGAAATGATACCCCTGCAGTCATAAAAGGAAGAGGCACTGCTCAGTTGAAAGAAAAGGTCAAAGCTGGAAATGTTTTGTATGTTGATGGCTTGAAGCATAATATTCTGAGTGTCAGTGAGATGTGCGATCAAGGAACCGAGGTAATATTTCGATCAAATGGATGTAGTGTTCGTGATCTTGATACAGGAAAAACAGTGATCAAAGGCAGAAGAACTCCAAATAACTTATACATATTTGAAGAAGGACAACAACAATGCTATTTGAGCAAGGATGATGAACACTGGTTATGGCATCAGAGGTTGGGGCATCTAAGCTTTTCACAAATAAGGAAAGCATGCAAGTACGAGGCAGTTCGTGGTCTTCCAGATATCAAAATTCCAGACAACACCATATGCAAATCATGTCAGTTTGGTAAGCAAACCAGAACTAACTTCTATGAGAAGGAAGGATCAGCGAGCATGCCTCTTGAACTAGTCCATACAGATGTATGTGGTCCATTTAGGACAAGTCACCTCGAGGAGAAGAATACTTTATATTATTCATTGACGATTTCTGCAGGATGGTTTGGTTAGGACTTATGAAACACAAGGACGAAGCATTCAAAAAATTCAAATCTTTCAAAGCCTTGGCTGAAAACGAATCAAATCACAAAATTAAGTGCCTCAGGTCTGACAGAGGTGCAGAGTTTACCTCAAATGAATTTTTCGATTTATGTGAAGAACATGGAATAAGAAGGGAATTCTCTACAGCTAGGACTCCTCAGCAAAATGGAGTGGTGGAAAGGATGAATAGAATGGTTCAACAAATGGCTCGTGCTATGCTTGATGAGTCTGGAACTCCCGCAACCTTCTAGGGTGAAGCTGCATTTGATGTGGTTGTTATTATCAACAAAACAAATGTCCGAGTGAACAACACTCAAACTCCTCATGAGCTCTAGTATGGTGAGACTCCTTCGATAGAGCATTTCAAAATTTTTGGAAGCAAATGCTATATTAAGAATAATGATGAACAACCTGGCAAACTTGAACCTAGAGCAGATGAAGGCATTCTCCTTGGTTATTCTCCTCACATAAAAGCATATAAGTGTTACAATAAAAGACTTGGAAGAATTTTTGACAGCGTTTATGTGGTGGTTGATGAAAAAGGAAACATTCCTAGGCAAGTAAATCATGAAAACATCGAAGAGGATGAAGACTACCCTCCAAATCAGATTGAAGATGAAGAAGAACCTCAAGGGGCACCAGAGGAACAGACAAGGATAGAAGAGAAGACTCCATCTAGGTATGTTCAAAAGAATCATCCAGAATCTCAAATCTTGGGGAAAAAGGAGGCAGGCGTACAAACAAGAATAACAATTGCAGAAGCTTCAAGCTATTTGGCATTACTCTCCTCCACTGAACCACAAAATGTAAGAGAGGCATGCAAAGATGAATGATGGGTCAAGGCAATGAATGAAGAACTTGAGCAGATCGAAAAGAACAATACTTGGGAGTTGGTTCCTAGACCAAAAGATAAGAATGTCATAGGGACAAAATGGGTCTTCAAGAATAAGTTGAATGAAAATGGGGAAGTAATTAGAAACAAGGCTAGACTTGTTTGTAAAGGGTATGCTCAACAATAAGGAATAGACTTTGAAGAAACTCTTGCTCCTTTTGCAAGACTTGAGGCCATTCGAATGTTCCTTGCTCTCTCAACTTTCAGAAGTTCAAAGTATTTCAAATGGATGTGAAATCAGCCTTTCTGAATGGAGACTTAGAAGAAGAAGTATACATTGAGCAGCCAGATGGTTTCATTCTTGTGAATGATCCAAATCTTGTATGCAGACTGAAAAAGGCTCTCTATGGTCTTAAACAGGCTCCAAGGGCTTGGTACTACCGTTTGGACAAATACCTTCATCAAAAAGGTTTTTCAAAAGGATCAACAGATAGCAATCTTTATATAAAAATTGAAAATGACAAATTGCTAATACTTGTTGTGTATGTAGATGATATTATCTTTGGCAGCAATGAAGAAGCTATGAGTCAAAGCTTTGCCTTGGTGATGCAGAAATAATTCGAAATGTCTTTGCTTGGAGAACTGACATACTTTCTTGGTTTGCAAATCCAACAAAATGAAGATGGTATCTTTTTGTCTCAAACCAAGTATCTCAAGCAGATCTTGAAGAAATATGGCATGGAAGATGCAAAACCAGTATGTACCCCCATGGTTACAGGATGCAGCCTCAGTGCAAATGATGAATCAGCAGCAGTGCATCAGCCAACCTATAGATCTATGATTGTAAGTCTACTTTTATTTGACAGGTACCAGAACAGACATGATGCATGCAGTGGGAATAGTTGGAAGATTTTAGGCAAACCCAAAGTAAACTCATCTTCAGGCAATGAAGAGAATTTTCAAGTACCTTCAAGGAACTCAAAACTATGGCTTATGGTATCCTAGAAATACATATCTCACTCTTCATGCCTATACAGATGTAGATTGGAAGCATGGATGACAGAAAGAGCACAAGTGGTGGTGCATTCTTTAAGGGTTCCAGATTAGTATCTTGGTTCAACAAGAAATAGAGTTCGATTGCTTTATCTACAGCTAAAGTGGAATATGTGGCTACTGCATCTTGCTACACTCAACTCCTTTGGATGATGCAGAACTTGCAGGATTTTCAAATCACTTGTACACCACCTATCTCCATCCTATGTGATAATACAAGTGCTATCAGCATTTCAAAGAACCCATTCATGCATTCAAAGACCAAGCATATACCTATCAAATATCATTTTCTTCGAGAACAAGTGCTTGAACAAAAGGTCAAGTTGGAGTATGTTCCTTCTAAGGAACAAGTTGCTGATATACTCACCAAACCATTGCCCAGGGATACCTTTGAATACCTCACGCAAAAGCTGGGGGTAGTTGATGCATCATCTTGTTGTTGAATCTCATTTGTTTTAGAGATTGTTGGTTGTACGCGAGTTTCACATGGGGTATACGCGTACATTTGCTGGGTTATGGATTGGTCGAAGATCGAATGGCACAGGTTCAGGGGGGAGCATATATTCTTCTAATAATGCATTATTGGCATTATGGTAGAAGATCTTGGAGGAGAAAGTATAGAAGGAGAACATGGATGCTGATCTGAATATTGCTGCTAATATGTCTCTATCTCTTTTGTCAAAGTCAGGTATGGTGTGTGGTAGATTATGGTTCTTCCTGAAGAATTTTTCTTTTGCAGATCTGGTCTATAGTCAGGGGGAGCTCATTCAGAAATTTCAGCAGGAACTCAGGGGGAGTACGAACAACAAAGGAAGAGAATATCTTGGTCCGCCCTTTGCCCTTGATGTCAAAAGGGGAGAATGACTTTGAGGATCTTGGGGTTTCCATCAAGTCCAAAGGGGGAGATTGTTGGCATTATGATTTAGGTTTGGCGCTATGGCACAGGTGTTGTACTTGATGGCAACTCACTCAAGTGGCAGATCTCTGTTCAGGCTCTCAAAGTCATAGAAAATGAGATACCTGCAGGTGATCCTAAGAGAAGCTGTAGACCCGCAGGTATGCCAACCAAGAAGTGCGGACATATCCGCAGGTTCTCCGTTCAGAAGGTGCGGACCCTAGTTCACTCACTCCAATGCAGAGTAGCGCGCACACGTGGGGTTTCTTATGTTTGGCCCTTGGTATTTAGCCCGTTGATCATGATCCTATGGTTTTGGTCCATGGTATAGGATCTAAAGTATTGAACCCTGGTTTGGATCCCTTGTATTGGTTTTCGATGGTTTTGTCCCATGGTGTGAATAAGGGCTTGCCTATAAAAAGGAAAGGAGATAACTTGGCTAGACACTTGTGAAATTTGAATATCTTAAGATCTGAAATTTTGGGTGATCGGTTTTAAAAGCTAGATCTAAATCAAGGTGAATTTTAAGGCGAATCTATTGATAGGTCATGATCTCTAAGGCGCATGATCAGATCTATGGATCTGACTGTCTGTGGCACATTGGAGGACTGTTAATTTGGCTCTATTCAGAGGTCCGCAGGCAATCCACAGCGCAGGTGCAGGGGTCCGCTGCGCAGCAGAAGGCGCAAGTGCGGAGATCCGCAGCGCAGCAGAAGGTGTAGGTGCGAGGTACGCAGCGCAGAAGAAGGCACAGTGCGGAGGTACACAGGGGAATAGAAGGACCAGGTGCAGAGGTACGCTATCAGGCAGACAGTGCAGGTGCGAATTTGAGCAGAGGTACGCAGGGCAGCAAAAGGAGTAGGTGCAGAGGTATGCTGTCAGGCAGACAGTGCAGGTGTGGATCTGAGAAGAGGTACGTAGGGTAGCAGAAGGAGTAGGTGTGGAGGTACGCAGAGCAGAAGAAGGACCAGGTGTGGATCTACGCAGTTTAGACACAGAAGAGCTGCGGATATTCGCAGGCTTCTATTGGTGAAGTTGCAGACCTTTCTTGAAGCATTTTTTGGCTATCTTTTATCTATTGCTGAAGAGTTCTTGGTTTAGATTAATGGTATTGTTGATCTGGTTACTGCATTTTGAGAAGTTATTAGTTGATTCATTGGTTGATTGAAAAAGTTGATTGGGTGATTCACATGTACTCGATGATTATTTGATGTTCATGGATCTAGTTTGAAAATTTATGAAAGGTGGTCCTTGGAAGAAAAGAAGTAGGGGGTTGTAGCTCCCTTCCAGGAGAGACTGGAAAATGAGAGAGGGTTGTAGCTCTCTGCAGGTTGCAGCTTGTGTACTGGTAAAGGACTGCACCAGTACAAAATCATTGTAAAAGAAGTTTCTAATTGAAAGAATATAGAGACATATTGCAGCAGGTGGTTTTCACCCACATTGGGTTTCCACCTTGTATCTGGTGTTCTTTGGTGTGATTATCTGTTTTTCCTGTTCTTGCTCATTATTATATGGTATTGACATACAAACTAATGATCAATATTTGAAGAACAACTTAAAGTATAAATCTGGAAGATATATTGAAAATAATTTGATAATACTGATTCACCCCCCCCTCAGTATTATTTCCAACACGATCAATCCTCCTTAGTTGGTGCTTTGAAATATTGAGTTGAGTACTACTGTTAGACCCCAATGTATATCATGATATGTAGCACCTAACGCTTCATTGTGACCATAGTTCCCTCTACTATATGAAGATATTCCCCTACCTTTTTGTCTAGATTAGATCAAAAAATTGGGGTTCGGCTGCTGTTGTACAAATCAAATCCAATAGTTGGGGTTCTACCACAACTGTATAAATCAAATTGAATAGTTGGTGTATTCTCAATGCAGATCAAACTCTTTGTGCAGTGATGGTTTTGTACACTGTAGTCTAGATCAAATTTTTGTAGAACATTTTGTAGTGCTGAGACTTTGGTGTTTCAGCTACGACAATCCAACCCCGATTTTTGCAGGATATTTGAAGGTATCAATAATTTTGGATTTCAACCACCGCAATATTGATCAGTTGGGAGTAGAACTCTTTTCAGAAAATGCTTGCAAGTGACCTAGCCCAAAATATTTAGGAAAAAAAGCTCATCTCAATAGTACCATTCACCCGTAAGCCACCAATTTTCACGTGTTACCAAATTTTTCCCGACGCGACTTCAAGCGACCCACATCGCTAGACTCTTGAGCTTGCCATCTTTCCTATCATACTACTCTTAAGTAAGATCAAAATTTGACCAGGGGTAGTGTATGCATGGTACCAAGTCTCAAGTTATGGCTGCAAAGACGGTTATGGATAAAGTCGAAGCCCTTGAGAAAAAAACAATGATTTCCAGGCATCTTTTAATGATAAAATCACATAAGTATTGGAAGCCCCGAGGACGTCTCATGAACCCATGAGGGAAGACCACAGTGTTGGTGCACACGTAGAAGGAGAATCCAACCATCAAATTCATCTCCATGGAGATCACTAATATTTGAGCCATCAGACACCCAAGATTGACATGTACAAATTTGACAGCTCTAATCCAATAATATGGGTGGCACAAATGGAACAATATTTCCAATTTAATAATATCTAGGATGATGAAATTAAACTACATATGGGAGCTCTTTACCTCGACCAAGAGTGATGGAAGTGGCATTAAAATGCTATCCGGTGAGACCAACTTGGAACATGTTCTCAAAATCCATTTATGATTTCTTTGATCTAGAGTCTCACTTTCTGGGTTGTCTCACTAAGCCTAGGAAAATGGGTACAGTAGGGGACTAAATTGCAACCTTGAAAAGTTTTTCCATCTAGACTGAAGGACTAGGAGATGCCTTTTACTTGGAATGTTTCATCAGTGGCCTAAGGAAGCCATTCAAGCCCATGTATGAATGCATCACCCAACTACTTGGTTGGAAGCATGTAGCAAGGCCTTAGAGGTAGAATTTGCTTTAAATACCTAATCCAATCATCCAAATTTCATCCCACGAGCACATCACACCCCGACTACAAGCCCCACCCAAATACTTAAGGTTCAAATGGTGTCGCCGACAGAAATGGATGAAAGAAGGAAATAAGGACTCTACTACTACTGTGATGACAAATACTCCTCAGGACATAAATGCAAGGAACCAAAATTATTTCAAATCGACATTACTGAAAACATCTTCGTCGATGAATCTCCATCCACTAAAGTGCTTGAGGAGGAAAAGGGTGAACCCCTAACAACCCTGGACACTCAATCTACAACTATGCCATATGAGCGATTGTCTCATTCCATGCCCTATTCGATGTTTCTTGTCCCCAGTCTCTCAAAATCTGAGATTTTATTAAACATCGACCAATGGTGGTGCTGATTGATAGTGTAAGCACACATAACTTTGTCCATAAGAGAGTACAAGAAGTTTTTCATTGTTTTTCAGGTAAGTATCTAATTTCCAAGTCCTTATCACTGATGGGGGGACCACGAAATGTGAAGGACACTGTGAAAATATTAAGCTTCAAATGGGGGATTGTCACCTCAAAACCAACATGCTTTCAATTAAAATGGGCGGTTGTGATGTTGTACTAGGTGTTGAATGGATCTGCACAATGAGCCCTGTCATAATGGACTTCCACTAGTTATAAATGATCTTTAAGAAGAATGAGCACACTCATACACTATGGGTACTCCACGAAGGTGCTCCTACTATCATCAGCTCACATTGAATGGAGAAGCTTTTAAAAAGGTCCATCATGGTATAGTAACACAATTTCATGCCATCCATGCCATTGAATCCACTCCTAACATTCATACTGATATGCCACATGTATTGGATCACCTAAGGAGCTCCCACCATTTAGGGGTGAACATGATCATATCATCCCTTTTCTCTTGGGTATCCAACTGCTAAATGTTTGCCCCTATCAACATCTTTTTTCACAAAATAATTAAATTGAAAAAATCATTAAGGAATTCCTCAAATCTAGTGTTATTCATCCCAACCCCAACCCTTATTCATCTCCAGTGGTCATGGTTTTAAATAAAGACATTGAATTGCACACGTGTCCCAACTTTAGGGCCCTTAACAAGCTCACTATCAAGGACAAATTTCCTATTCCAGTAGTTGATGATCTACTTGATGAACTGCATGGTGCGAAATTTGTTTCCAACATGGACCAACTCTTGGGCTATCACCAAATATGGATGAAGGAAGTTGACATTCCCAAGACAACCTTCCGAACTCATGAAGGTGATTATGAATTCCTGGTCATGCCATTTTGTCTCTATAATGCGCCATCTACTTTTCAGAGTCTCATGAACCACCTTCTAAAATCATATCTTTGAAAATTTGTCATGCTATTTTTTGTTGAAGTTATGTTAATTTTAGTTAATAATGGTATGTTCTATGCTTAACACAATTACTTCAATGTCCTTCAAGAAACCCAATGAAAATTTCCAATAGCAATCACATTAACCATAAATCACATTGACAATAATTGTAGATAGAACATGAATAATAAAATGCAAAAGATAAGCCAAGACAAGAGCACATCAGATTTGGAAAATGTCAGGGAAAAACTCCAAGATGGGGAAAGCCCTTTGATCAATTCTTCTTATTATTATATAAAATGTCCAAGAGAGAGAGAGAGAGAGAGTACACAAGTCAAAATTGACTTGCCAAATCGGAGTCAAAACGACCTTGTCAAATCTGCAGTCAATAACAATCAAAATTATTCCCTAAACAAAAAGTCAACAGTGGTCAAATCAACAACAAATTTTCCATAAAGCATCTCAGTCAAACCTAGTCTTGGACTTCTAAAGTGGTCAAATTCACCCCAAAATAGTCTTGAAATCAGTGGTCAAACTTGGTCAATTTTTGCACTCCAATTCTACAGTCAACTCTGCAGTCAACCTTAGTCAATGTGCCCATAATACCTTAGTTTTTGAGCCAGCAAAATTTCTCCAAAATTGAAACTTTGACCCAAAAATTGAAGTCAAATTGTTGGTCAACGATAGTC
Source organism: Pinus tabuliformis (assembly GCA_031772625.1). Taxonomy (NCBI): domain Eukaryota; kingdom Viridiplantae; phylum Streptophyta; class Pinopsida; order Pinales; family Pinaceae; genus Pinus; species Pinus tabuliformis. The sequence continues at coordinate 743,732,133 of CM062816.1, read as the reverse complement.
AAACCCACAACAAAAGTCTGAAATTTGGCCTTGTAATTTTCCTGAAATTCATCCTTCTTGCTACACGTGTGAGAGAAAATATATGCCCAATAAGCTATATGAACCAATAAGAGAAGGAGAGAGAAGATTGTGTGTGATGAGATGATGCAAAATGAGTTTTAAGGTCTCTTATATTTACACAAGTCGATGGGGTTGAAGTGACAGGTCCATTTGGCTTCATAACCCTACATGATGATAAAGCCAACCTTGACAATTTGCACATGTGCGGCATAAATTCAAAAACACATTTATTCTTGTCCAAATTTAATGATCTTTAGGTAAATTTTGGTCCTATTGAAAAGAAAAGTTCAATGCAATAACAATCTCTATCAAATGAGTTGTCTAAAGTGGAATTTAGCCCTAGTTTTCAATTTTAACACTCCCTCTTAACTAGGGAAAATTTCACCTGCTAATCCACCCATCATCATGCCATGTTGTCATCTACATCTCGTCTCTACTATGCTTAACACTGATGTAACAATCAAGAAGAATTGATCGAGAGTGAGTGACAAGACCTTGCTTCTCTTGACTAACAAAATTCAGTCTAGGGATAAAACCCCAATCAGATTTGATCTCAGATCAAGTTGTTGAATACCATGCATCCTAGACATAGGGAGTATGATAGTACATGATACGTCCATCTATATCACTATGGTCCCTATCCACTTTTCCCAAATCATTGTTTAGATGAGAGGTACTTCCCATGAATCCCATATTGCATGGGTAGGATGTATGCTGGGGCATCCACAAGAGAAGGTGAACCACTCATCCTGGTCATATGTCATAGGAGAAGGTGAATCACTCATCCTATGCATATATCATCAATCATAGGGTAAGGTGTACCTCTCACCCTACACACACGTGTCATCAATCATAGGGGAAGGTGAAACGCTCACCCTACACACATTTCAACCATCATGGGGTATCATAGGGGAAGGTGAAACACTCACCTTGTACACAATGCACCTATAGGGTAAGGTGAACTACTCACCCAATGGTCTCTCATAGCTCCAAGAAGTACCCCAAGCCCCCAGTTTCTCCCATAGCTCAATGTCCATCTCAAGTAGGACCCTTATGGGAGGGTCCTTCCATGACTCCAAGTCTCTCTTAGAAGGCTAAGAATTTGAACTTCCCTAAGAGCTTCTCAAGAATACCTACAATATGCTCATTAATCTTGATGAGATGGAGCCTTATTGCTCCCCGTTGTACCATATTTTGGATAAAGTGGTACCTGATATCAATGTGCTTAGAGCACTCGTGGAACACGAGATTCTATAAAAGGCGAATCCCACTTTGGTTATCACAATAGATCATAGTGGTATACAACACATGCTTAAATAGTTCACTGAAGATATTCCTCAACCATATAGCTTCATAACAGGCCATATTAGCTGCAATGTATTCGACCTCAAGGGTGCAACCAATTTCTACTTCCTTCTCATCAAAGAAATCGAAGGAGATCCCAATGAGAAGCAACATCCTGGCCTGCGCTTTCAATCCACCACACTGCCTTCCTAGACAACATTCAAAGATTCATGAAGCCTCAAATTCCTAATAGTGTATCTCAACCCATAGTTGATTGTGCCTCAAAGATATCTCAAGAGATTCTTAGCAAAAATCCAATATGTTTGATGAGGCTAAGCCATAAATTGACTCAAAGTATTCACAGTGAAGCATATGTCCAGACGAGAGTTTACCAAGAACATCAGGGCCCCCACAAGTTGTCAATACTCAAAAGGGTTTTCCAATTCGGGCCCAACAATACTTCCACCTAGCTTCTTGAAGTTGAGTTAAATCAGAGTAGACATGGATTTGTAATCCACCATCCCACTTCTCTCTAGTATATTTACAATGTATTTTCCTTAAGAAAGGAAAATATTGCCTAGATATTTCTAGATCTCTAGGCCTAGGAAGTAGTGCATCAGTTCTAGGTCCATCTCGAACTCAGAAGTCAACTCCCTCTTACATTGATAAATGATAGGGTCCACACCAATTAAAAAAATAGATCATCAACATAAGGGACCAAAATGAGAGGCATTTCCTTTTCAACCTTTAAGTATAAGTTTGGATCAACATAACTCCTCGTAAATCCCAACTTCATAAAATAATTGTCAATCTTCTCGTACCAAGCCCTAGGGGCTTGCTTCAACCCATAGAGGGATTTATTCAACATGAATACATGTGTCCTTTGATCTTGTACTTCCAACACCAGAGTATGTTCCAAGTAGAATTCCTCCTTAAGTGAGCCATGCAAGAAAGAAATCTTGACGTTCATTATGTAGGCTCCATCTTTGATTGGAAGTTAGAGAAATAGTAGATTAGATAGTGGTATATTAGGAAACCAGTGAAAATATCTCGTCATAATCCACTCCTTCATTTTGAGAGAAGCCTCGAGCAACGAACCTAGCCTTATATTTTTCAACACTCCCATAAGATCCATGTTTAATTTTGTAAAGCCATTTAGAAGTGACCACATACTTTTCCTTGGGTCTAGGCAGCATGTCCCAGAAATCATTCTTCATGATTGACTCATACTCCTCATTTATCGCATCTTCCCAAACTTGGTTCTTTATGAATTCTTCATATGTGCATGGTTAAGCTTGAACAATAGTATTCATAGCAGCCAAGTACCCTTGATACTTTTTTGACTTCTTACTTTCACGAAACGTCCCTCTTAGAGAAATATTCACTTCAACATCTTTAACAATATATTTGAGCTATAGTGAACATTTCCTTGAGGTAGAGGATTCACCAAGAGGTGGATCAATAGGATCCATTAGAACATGAACATCGGGAATAGGCTCACTTGTTAGAGGTTCATCCTAATTTTTGGTAGCAACATCATCATTGTCCTTCCTTAGAATAGAGATATATTCGGCTTTCCCAAGGGAAAAATATTCATCAAAGGTGACATCACCACTTACTTCCACATCTCTTTGACCTGGCACATAGATTCTATTTGCCTTTGAATTTTCATTGTAGCCAATGAATATAAATTTCTTCCTAGAATATTCCAACTTATTTATTTTCTCTTTAAGCACATGAAAATAAATGGGACAATCAAATATTCTAAAATGAGAAAAATCGGGGATCTTATTAGTAAGACCTCCTTAGGTGTCTTGAATTCCAATGCTTGACACAAGATTCTATTTTGAATATACACAAAAGTGTTGGCAGCTTATCCCCATAAGAACTTCGGTAGGCCTTGATCATGGAGCATGGAATGGGTAGCTTCCATGATTGTTCAATTCTTCCTTTCAACAAATCCATCATAGCAACCTTGGTGAAAATTCCATGTAACAAAAGTTAATAAAGGAAAAATAACACCACGGTTAAGGGATAGTTATTCCAAGCTAAATGTTGGGAAAATATATTGTAGTGGGCATCACTGGATGTGTTTATGGCTAAAGGAAATTAGAAAAGGCATTAAAAGGAAAAAAGGCATTTTGGCACATTTTTTAATGAAAATAAAGGAAATTAGGACAAATTAAGGTGAAAGGTCACATGTTAAATGTGAGGAGGAAACTGAAGGAAAATAATGAAAAATTAAGAAAAGAGAGGCCTAATTGATAAAAAGGCTTTTGAGGATCAATTTGTAGGCTTGGTCAATGAAAGCTTGGTCAATTCAGTTTTGGAGCCCTCTCATTATTCTCCCTCTCTCTCACTCTTGTACACTTAGAGTTTTCTTAGAGCACTCTAGCTTTAGAGCAAGTAAGGAAAAGAAAGCAAAGGAAATGAAAAGAAAGAAAATTGCAAGCAAGGAAGAGAAAGATCAAGTAAATTCATCAGGAATACTTGTAGGTAACATATTGCATATGTGATTTCTTAACTGGTTTTGACATGCATGGCTTTTCATGTGTGTGTATGGTTCTCTTTCTGTCTGTGTCATGGTTTTGTTGGGTTATGACAGTGGTTTTCAACCTAGCCTTGCCATTTTTTGGATGCCATGGTGTGTTGGGATGTTGATCTCAGTTTTGAGCTTTGGATTTGCAGGATGGATTTTGGAATCTAGGGCAGAGGTGGTCTGAAGTTTTATTCCCAAAGGCCTAGGAATCCATTGACCAGTTTCGGTGGGATACATGGTAAAGCCCGAGGAAGGGGTCTCGATTTAGGGTCTAGTGATCTGAGATAGGATTGTGGTAAAGCCTGAGAGACAGGGAGTTGAAAAATTCCTCAAGGATAGTGATTTATTTTGGATGGAATTCCAAGTTCAATTCGGTTTTCCTGATCAGAGCACCGATTTTGGTGTGATCACGGTTTGGTGAGGGTGGAGGTGGTTTAACGTCTAGATTCCCTTGGTTTTTTTTGGATTGGTTTATCCATGAGATCCCACATTCATGCTTGGAATATGGCATGAGGGTGACTGTCTGAAAGAAAGTTTTGGTTCAGCCATGTTTACAGTCGAGTGATACGTGGAAGTCCCAAACTTGGTTAGATTTTCCTATGTTTAATAAAAGCCAAGTTATCTTTCTTTTGTACTTGTTTATATGTGGATTTAATGGCTATTATCTCACTATTATTTCCATGGTTTTATGCTGTTTATAAGCATGGTTAATTGACTAGTTCATGTCATGGTTATTTCATGTATTTACTTGTAATTGTTAAAAAGATGGATGCAATACCTAATTGATGTCATAACAATTCAAAGGAGAAGGTGGTGATTCTTCTTGACATGTCTCATAAGAGTTTTCATTTATTCATTCTCTGTCTTGTATCCTAGACCTCTAGATTGCATCGATGCCAAGAGTTTGACAGAATGTGAGTCCCATTTGGGGTGGCCAGGCCTAGTACTGGAGTTAGTTTTTGGTTTTTTAGTCTTATCATCATGTGTTTAATGGATTCTAGAAGTTACAAAAAGTTTTGGGAAATGGCCAGTGTTATGGGCTTGAAAATTGCCTTGAATCCCACACACTATGGCACAAGTTTGCTGGAAATAGTCCATGGACACAGAAATGCAAGCTGGTGGGAGTGTCCAAAACTCTCTCGACGCTAGCATGCCCATAACATGGGAGCATCAAAGGTTTAATAGCTTAAAAACTCAGCAGGACCCAAGGGCTTGATATCTGAGTGGTTGGGATGGCTCCTAGGAGTTTTGCTACTGATGCGTAAGGTATATTTGACATGTTTCCATCAATTCCACGTCCTTAAGGACACTTAGGAGACTAAATCATATCATAGTAACCTCTCGTCACATGTTTACTCCGGTTGGTCAGTTTCTTGGGTAGATATGGGAGGAAGGTGTTAAATCCATTTTTCTCAGGAGTGTATGGAACAATTGTGTCCTTCTTAATGACAACCTCTCTGTAAAATTAATTGAATTCATTTGATTCATATTCAGTTCCATTGTCGATCCACAATATCTTGATCTTCTTCCCTGTTTGATTTTCCACCAATACTTTGAAGGAACAAAATCATTTTAACACTTCATCCTTCCTTTTTAAGAAATAGTTCCATGTTTACGAGAGTATTCATCCACAAATATTGCATAATATAATATCCTCCCTATGATGTTATGAACAACATACCAAACAAATTAGAATGGACCAATTGAGGAATATCGATATTCTTTCTTTCACTGGAAGGGAATGGTCACTTTGTAAGTTTTCCAACAGCACAACCCCGATAAAAGCCTTCATGATTCATGTTAAACTCAGGCATACATGTGATCATCTTCCTTACCCCATGTAAGGATTTGTAATACACATTGGGAAAACCTCCGATGCCATAGCTCATATTAAAGAGAAGTATCACTTGCCAAATATCCCAAAGGGCTTCCTCCAACTTGATATAGACCACCAAATCTAAATCAAAGAGTAAATCCATATTTAGGGTTTCGTTTCCAAATATGTACCTTTCCATCAACGAATGATACCTTGAAGCCTTTATCATCCATCGCAGAAATAAATACCAGGTTCTTCTTCAAGTAGGTGACATACAACACTTCTTGTATATGAATGGTTTGACCTTGATTCAAGTGAAGAGTGATAATACCTATCCCTTTCACGGGGTAGGTGGCATTATCTCCAAGTATTATCTTCAAATTAGTCTTCTTTTCAACCAACTTTGAGAGGGCCTCCTTGTACCCATCGAATTGACTCGAGGTTCCACTATCAATCAACCAATGATCTAATGTATCCAGAGGAGAGGTAGTAGATAGAGAGGAAATAAGACAAAATTCATCTTGTTTTTCTACAACATTACTTTCATTATACTAGGTATTTCTCGTCCTTTTGGGAGGATGACCATTTCCATTACGAGTAGCGAGAGTGCTCCTCTTTCCTTTGTTGTTGAACCTATTGTTCCTTTGATTGGCATTGCCTTTGAAATTGTTCTTGTTGTTGCTATCATCATCCCTTGGAGTATTCTTCTTGTGAGGGAATTCTCTAGCATAGTGTTTGAATCTGTTGCAATTGTAACACCTTCCTTTTCTTCCTTCTTTGAATCCCTTCTTGGATCCTTGACCCTGCCTCCTCAGACCAACATTATTCTTCCTTTTTACATGAGTGGAGAAAGTAGTAGGTTCATTTCCATTTGAAGGATTGTCTCTCTCCATCATCCTAGTATCCTCTTGAGTGCTTCTAGCCAATAACTCATTGAAACTAGGTATCCTATTGTTGCTGAGAATGGTGGTCACAAACACATCCCATGGTCTTGGAAGACCTCCAAGAGTGACAAGGGAGAGTTCCCTGTAAGAAATAATTTCTCCAATATATAGCAAGTAATTCTTTATTTGAGTTATTGTCATGGAGTTAGATTGAATAGAATCCCCTTTATCCATCTTGATGTCCTTCAACTTGTTTTTGAGAAAGAGGATTTGATTTGCATTGTTTGATTTGAACATCCGAAATAGCTTATCATATATCTCCTTGGAAGTTCCCAAATCAAAAATATAGGCAACCAAATTCTTTTGAATAGATTCAACCAAAATTTTCTTTTCTTTGACCTCTCTTTTTCTATATTTCGTCTTAGCAGCATCCAATGTATTTGAAGGAGGCTCCACCACTTTTACCTGCACATAGTCCAATACTTCGTTCTCCTCCAAAGTCTGGTTCAAAGTCATCTTCCATGCATGATATTCATATTTTTCATTGAGCTTGTCCTTAGTCTTGAAGTAAGATGTAGATTCCATGAAGACTTGTCTTGTTCATCAGATCTCTTTTTGATTTCTTTTCTCTCTCTTGCTTGGGCTTTGTCTTCACTTGGGCTCTAATACTATCTTAATTTTAGTTAAAAATGGTATGTTCTATTCTTAGAAAAATTACTTCAATGTCCTTTAAGCAACCTAATGACAATTTCCAATTTAGATTTCCAATAGTAATCACATTAACCATAAATCACATTAGTAGTAACTATAGATAGAACACGAATAATAAAATGCAGAGGAAAAGCCAAGGTAAGATGACACCAAATTTGGCGAATGTTAGGGAAAACCCCAAGATGGGGAAAACCTTTTGATTAATTTTTCTTATTTTCATATAAAATGTTCAACAGAGAGAGAGAGAGTGCAAAAGTCAAAATTGACTTTCCAAATCAGAGTCAAAACAACCCTATAAAATATGCTGCCAATAGCAGTCAAAATTCTTCCCTAACCAGAAATTCAACAACAGTCAAATCAACAACAAATTATCCATAAATCAGCTCGGTCAAACCCAATCAAACTCAACCTTCTAAAGTGCTCAAAGTTAGCCCAAAACAATCCTGAAATCAGCGGTTAAACTTGTCCAAATTATGCACTTCAAGTCTGTGATCAACCCTGCGGTCAACCTATGACAATGCGATCAAAATACCTCAGTTTCTGTGCTAGAAGTAGCTCTCAAAAATGAAAAATTTTGACCTAAAAATTGCAGTCAAATTATTGGTCAAAGTTCCTGGTCAAACCTAAAAAATAAGTCTAAAATTCGGCCTTGTAATTTTCCTGAAATTCGTCCTTCTTGCCACGTGTGAGAGAAAAGATATGCCCAATAAGCTATACAAACAAATCAGGAAGGAGATAGAAGATTTTGTGTGATGAGATGCTGCCAAATGAGGTTTGAGGTCTTATATTTATACAAGTCGATGGGGTTGAAGTGACATGTCCATTGGACTTCATGAGCCTACATGATGATGAAGCCAACCTTGATAATTTGCATGTGTGGGCATAAATTCAAGAACACATTTCTGCTTGTCCAAATTTGATGATCTTTAGGTCAATTTTGGTCCTCTTGAAAAGAGAAATTCAATGCAATAATCATCTCCATCAAATGAATTATATAAAGTGGAATTTGGCCTTTTTTTCCAATTTTAACACATTCTCATCTACAACATAACATGGGACACACATCTTCAACATGTTGACCAGGTATTGCAATTTCTCCAAGATCGCAAATTATTTGTCAAATTATCCAAGTTTTCCTTTGGCTTGGAAGAAGTAAAGTATTTGGGACACGTTGTGGGCTATGAAGGAGTGATGGTTGACATAAAAAAAGATTCATGAAAATGCAAGATTGGCCCCAACCAAAAACCTTGAAGAGTTTGAGGGGATTCTTGGGTCTCACGGGCTACTATGACAAATTTGTCAGCAATTATGTGTGAAATGCCCAACCCCTCACTAATACTCTCAAGAAAAATTCATTTCTCTAGACTAACACAATTCAAAATACCTTCTTGGCTATCAAACATGCCATGTGATCCACTCTAGTATTGGCTTTACTAAACTTCTAAAAACCTTTTGTGATTGAATGTGATGCTTTAGGTATGGGCATTGGCGCAATATTAATGTAGGAAGGTATACCGTTGAATTACACTAGTCAAAAACTCAATGGAAAACATCTAGGTCAATCTACATATGAGAAATAAATGATGGCCATCTTACATGCAATAGACACTTTACGACCACACTTATTGGGGCATCGTTTCCAAATCCACACTGACCATCATAGCTTAAGATATTTCCTAGAGCAATGTCTGTTATTGCCACAACAAAATAAATGGCTCAAAAAAATGATGGGATATGATTATGAGATAATTTACAAGAATGGGTGTGACAATTTAGTGGTTGATGCCTTATCACGCCAATTTGAGGAAGAGGGCACCCTGTTATCCCTCTCTCTACCCATACCAAATTAGATTGAAGCAGTCTGCCATGAATGGTTTTCACACCCCTCTCCATCCCAGCTCATTAACAATTTATGAGAAGATCCTAATTCCTTAGAGGATTACTCTTGGAAGGATGAGGTTCTTCACTATTAGGATTAGATAGTGTTATCTTTGATCTCCACCCTCAAACCTCCACCCTCAAACCCTGCATCTTGGAAGAGTTACACTCCTCTTCAGTTGTTGGACATTTATTAGAGAACTTTTGAGGTTTAAAATGGGCCTCCTAAGAAAAATGTACAACCAAAATAGATTTTATAAGAAACAATAGGATTCAAGATGACAATGTCAACCATGGGGGCTGGTTCACCATATTTGGGATATCAAAGTAAAAAAGATTAAAAAATAATAAAATATTAAAATTACCTTTTCAACTTATCTCCCTAATATTTTACTTAAATTTCAAGTGGGAGTACTCGTTGGATGCAAAATTTAATTCCTCATCCAAGGAGTACCCATGTTGCATACTTTCGATGGGCCCTTCTACACGAAAAATGGGAAATACATGAAAAAAACGTGATTGCAATAACATTTTTCATGTATTTATAATTTTTTGTGTTGCAGGATCCATCAAAAGTATGCAACATGGGTAATCCTTGGATGAGGAATTAAATTCTGCATCCAATGAGTTTTCCTACTCGAAATTTGAGTAAATCCATTGGGAGATAAGTTGAAAATACGAGTTGAAAAAGTAGTGTTTCGTAAGTTGAAAATACGAGTTGATGATGTAATATAATCTTAGTTTATTATTTCCACTATTATTTAATAAATACCTTAGGAGGCCCATTTTAGACCTCAAAATTCCCTTAATTCATGCTTTTACAAGACTTATGCATGAGCACTCCACTCTTTCTTTTGGACTTTCACGAAGAACAATATCCTTACTTTTGTAGCTGATTGTGAAGTATGCTAGCACAACAAAGGGGAAACAATCAAGCAACAAAGAACCTTAAAACCCTTGCCACTCCCTGCTTCCATTTAGACAAATGTTTCCATGGATTTCATTATAGGTCTTTGAAAGTTAGGAAACAAATTAGTCATCATGGTGGTTGTTGAAACTTTCCAACTATGCTCATTTTTTGCTCTACCACACCCATTTACCCCAACATTGGTGGCTCAAGTTTTCATGGACCAAATATTTAAACTACATGGAATGCCGACTTCCATTGTGTTTGATTGAGATCTCACTTTCACCAACGATTTTTGGAAGGAAAATTTCAAGCTAAAGGGAACACAACTCGAGTTGAGTACAACTTATCATCCCCAAGCCAATGGTCAAACAAAAGAAATCAACAAATGTTTGGAGACCTATCTGCAGTGCTTCAATTTAGACAAGCAACATCAATGGGTATTGTGGTTGCCTTTAGCTGAATGGTAATATAATACTAACTATCATGAAGCCACCAAGATAAGGACATATGAGGCAGCATATGGCCAGTTCCCACTTTCACCAGCTTCTTATATCCCCATATCTTCCCAAGTACAATAAGTTTATAAGCTCCTATAGAACTATGCCACCATGATTTCTCATCTCAAAGAAAATCTACATCAAGCTCAGAATCAAATGAAGTAACAGGCCAACCAACACCATTTAGAGAGATCATTTCAAGTAGGTAACCATGTGTTCCTACGACTCCAACCTTATAAGAAAACCCCTCTTAAAGAAAATGGCTTCCAAAAACTAGCCCCAAAATTCTATGGGCCTTATCAGGTAATTCAGCTCATTAGAGAAGTTGCTTCCAAACTAGCCCTATTGAATACTTAAAAAATCCACCTAGTTTTCCATGGATCATGCCTTAAGAAAGTTGTGGGGAACCATTGTAGGGTTCAAACAAGTCTACCATAATTGGATGAGGAAGGTTCAATTTGGCTCTGATTCGAAAAGGTCCTCAAGAGTTGCCAAAGACATCTCCACTTTTGGACGATCAAGGAAGTCCTCATCAAGTGGAAATACACCTCTCTAGAAGATGAGGCATGGGAACCAACCACTATTCTTCAACAATTTTTATAGCTTTAGCCTTGAGGACAAGGCTGCTTTTGATGGGGGAGGGCATGTTAGGGTCCAAACCTAACCTTTTTATTTATGTAATAATCCCAAGGGGCCTCGTCAAAGTCATAGTTAGTTAGTTGAGTCAATAAATTTTGTAAGCAGTTATCCACACTAATAATAATTGTAAGTGGTTGACTCACATTGTAGAAAAGGGACCATAATTAATTATAAATGGGCCATATTTAATAAATAAAGTGGTTAAACCATGTTATGCAAGGGACCACTTGTAGTTAGGGTTTTCGATGTCATAAAGCTATAAATAGTCTTAGATAAAAAAGGAAGAAGCATACATTTTTACAGTAATTGAGATCTGCTTTGTTGGAGGTTTCCCCCTCGAAGAGGCAAGTGAACATTGTATTCTTCTTCTGAATAATAAAATCTTTGCAACTTGTCTCAATTGTTGTGATATTTCTATGTTTATGACAATATTGTTTCGTATTTATGGCATTTTTTTATTCTTGCAGGTTAAGAGCATAACAAGAGAAGTTGATTGGGTTTTCCCCCTTATGGGGTTTTATCCTGGCTTGGAGCATATATCTTATGTTTATTGTATTTTGTGATCTTCATGGTTTATTTTTTGGTAATTGTTTGATGAATAGAGCATAATAAAGGTAATAAGAAGCCAACACATATTCACAAGCAATTATCAATTAAGAGAAATCATCCCTAATTTATTGCCCTAGTTATTTCTCAACATAATGAGCCTCGGCCTTGTGGTATGTTGTAGTCAAATTCTCACTTTTTATTTTTGAAAAATTAAAAAAATATAAATAAAAAGACAAAAAACAAGTTTTGAATATAGTTACATTCATAATTCTTTATGTAGAAGTCCCAATTTTAAAAAGAAATGGGTTTTGTTTATATTTATATGCAATCCTAACCTTTTAGGCTAAAGAGCATCAATTAAAACTATACAAAAGTGGGTCGAGAGTTTTGATAAATTAATAATTAAACAATGTGGAAGTTGGTGCCATATCACAGTTCATTTGTACGAGCAATCAATTTGAATGGTTTTGTGATAGGTCTACATGTTCAAACATTAAACAATAGGGAGGTGTCACAAATATGTTTTATTAAAATCACCCATCACACAATCAACAATTGTCATTGATTGCGATACCCCCCTACTTTTCTGAAACCACATATGAGGGGTGTCACAAAGCGATAAGTTGTCTAGCTGAAACTTTATTCAGGGCCTATTATATGCTCCTCGAAAACCACATGAATGAGCCAAGTTCTAGAAATCACAACCAAGAAAGCATGCATTCCACCTCACCCATCCACCTCATTTCCTGTACTTCACGTCACCCCTCCACGTGATCCTTCTGTATTCCCTTACGTTATCACATTTTCATTTTTCCCACTTAGTAAATAAAGGATACAAGGCCATCTCACCTGTCATTTTATTTTCCCTTCAATCTGTAAAGCATTGGTAACCAACATTCAAATTTTGCACAGTCAGCCCCACATCAACGTTCTACCTTTCATTATCCCTTGTTGTTAAGCCTCAAAACTGCCATTTCCTTAGCTACTCTTCTCATTCCTTTTCTTTGGTTTTCCCTGCAAAAAATGCATCCCTATCATTAATAACCAGTATATATTTCCTTAAGGGGAACATTTTAGTGATTTACATGTTATGCTTTTATGTTTTGTTGTTTGAGTAAATTTTTGTCTTTTAGCTATGGAACGCAGCCTATTCTGTAACTAATCGCTATTTTGTAGCTACGTCCATGCTTTAACAGGTTCTAGATGTCAGAAGGAGAAAATAACTACATGGGTGGCTTGGAAAACATCATGAAATGGATCGTGTCTTATTCACTTAGCCTAGGTCAACAAGGAAGATGGTACAAGACTCTGGTCAAAGTAGAAGTCAAATGTAGAGGCCAAAGGCAAACAGGACTCTGTTTTGCAAACATTTCACAACGATGGGATCCTAACCAACTTCTTGAACCCACAGACTCCAACATGCATTTGTGCGGCCAAATCCAATAGCCATCATCTTAGATTTATGTCTCCAGTAGCTAAGGAAGAGAATTTTTTGTGCCTATCTGCTACATGTTTTTGGTTGTAGCTTATTTTTCTCCATAAACTGTTGTATAATTTTCTTATAAATACCTGTGTAAAGAACATAGAACCAGTTTGAATTTCCTCATGTATTAAGCTCATACTACTGCTTTGTAATTTTGAAAAATTCATTTCCTATTTTTAGTATGAAGACCATGTGATTTATGGATATCTGAAAGCGTTTCTTGGAGTTTTGATTGAGTACGCATAACCTAAGCAGTTGCAGAGGGCCCCTGCACTGACTGAGGTTTCATTTCATTTTGTTTTGTATTTTATAGTTAAACTGTAAATTTATCATTTCTTCCATAGTGTTCATAACCATTTTTCATACTAACCCTATTTATAATACATAATTTCTTCACTAATGCAAAATAGCTTTCTCTTTGCTTAATTTCTTTCTAGTTTTCATCAGTAGTGGAAGTTAAATTCAATAGTGTAAAGTAGTTTATTTCATTTACTGTTTCACTATTTTTTAAATTTCCAAATAGACTGATCAATGCCATTACTATTCTTGCCATTTTATTACTAGTTTAGTCACTAATGGTGTAGATGAATGTTTCTAAAAAGCCCTTTTAGTTGATAACTCATCTCAAACTAAGTGGTTGAATACTTCATTCATGCAATGAGTCTTTTTTGCGTTTTTGCAATTATCTTCTCTTAGGATAATGAAGTACATAATTCCTCAAAATGTCATCCCAAGGAGGTTTGTGTTCCAAAATTGAGAGGCAGAGTAACTAAGTATATCATTTAGTTTTGTTGCAATTTCACTTTCAATTTTTCATCTAGTTTTGTTTCTGCAATAGACTAAACATTAGCTGTAATCTGACTCTCAGTTTTACCATTTCATTTTGGTTTTGTTTCTATAATAGATAGTTGCAATTTCACTTTCGGTTTTAGTATTTCATTTAGTCTTGTTTCTGTAATTGAATAGAAAACAATTTTACTTTTCAATTTGTAGCTCATGATTTGGAAATAATGATATGATTAAAGATAGAAACTCTATTTTTATTTCTTGATTAAACTTTGCTTTCAAATCTTACTTAAGCTCTTTTAGTTCTCATTTTTTTAGGTTCTTAGCAATCTTTACAGAAGTTAGATTTAAGATTTTGTTAAGTACATTGTAAATAATTAGGGATTAAAGGATCAAAAACCCCCAAAACAACATAAAAATAAAAAATAATGAAGTAAGAAGGGTCATCTAGCACATATAGTGTACTACACTTCATCAGTTTACGATACCTGGATTGATAATTTATGTAGAGCAATTTAGGACACTAAATTGGCCAAACATTTTGGCGCCATTGTTAGGGAAGTGTAACTAGGTAGCCTTATCTCTTACATTAAAAAAAAAAAAAAAAAAAAACAAAACAATGACATGCATAGAGTAAGAGACTCTAGAGGTAGATTTATAGCTAGGGGCAGAAGTTCAATTCCCACAACTCCACCTACTCCACCAAGAGTTAGAAGGGACACACCTCCATCCTAGACTCAAACTCCCAGCCATATGATTCTTGGAATTCAAGGGGGCAAAAACGCAATTAGAATATTATCCTACTTCATCTACCAAAACAATCTTGGGAGAGAAAATTTTTGAATCTCCAACAACATGGATAACCTTTTTCACCTCCACAGGAGAGCCCATTGTAGTTGAATAATTAGGAACACCTAGTGAGGAAGAAAAATTAGAAACTCTTTCCCATAATCCATTAATAGAAGAACCAAAGGAGGAGGGAATAACCTTGTAGGTTGAACCCTATACTGACTCTAAAGAAACTACAATGGTAGAAGAAGAACAAGATGGAGAATTCTCACTATTTGGAGGAGGGGGTAGAGGAAATAATGGAGGAGGTAGAGGTAATAATGGAGGAGGCAGAGGAAATAGGGAAGTAGATAACTCTTTTGGATTCCCTATATTGAATGAGGAAACACATACCATAATGAAAAATATCTCACCATCTGTCCTCCAAAACTTCTATGGGTTGAGAAGTGAGGACCCTGAAATAATTTTGTTTGAGTTTGAAGTCTTGTGCAGAACTTATGACTATCTAGAAGACTCTCAAAAACTTAAATTGTTTCCTTCAACACTAAAAGGGGTTGCTTTGAAATGGTTGATGGGGTTAGTCACTCAATCCATTAGAACATGGAATGACATGAAGCAGACATTTTTGGATAAATACTTGGATTATTTTATGCCTACCAATCATAAAGATGAGGTGTTCAAAATGACACAAAGAGAGGATGAAAACTTAGAAGATTTGGTTGAGAGATTCAACTATAATTTGAAAAGAGAAAAGATGAACAATTTAGATGAAGAAACTTTGAAATCTCTTAGAGATGAGTGGATAGATATCCTTAACATGATGGGGAAGGGAGATATCTCTCAACTTCCATTGAGTGACATAGGAGAACTATGTGTTCATCTCTCAAGAGGGAAATCTAAAACAGGGAAAGGGCCGAGAGATCCTTCTCTTGTTAGAGAAAACAAATCTGCAACTGGATCTGTAAGTAGGGAAGAAATTGGCAATATGCTTGATGAGTTTAAAACTGACATTCTAGGGAGCCTTAGTGAGCAACTAGACACCCTTAAAATTCAAAACAAGTAGAAAACAGAGGTTGATGCTTTAGCCATTTTTTGTCCAAAATGCAGAAAGAAACATGCTCTAAGGGAATTCCCTTTAGATGCAAAAATTGTAGAAACTTGTATGATTTGTTCAGAAAGTCATGAGACCAAGGGTTGTCCTTCAATACCAGGTCTTAATTCTGTATTTCAAGAGGAAACAGTCCCAAATTCTGTAGAACCTCTTTGTTTTGTTACAAGAAGACCTTGGCAGGGACCACAAAATCAGGGATTTAACAATCCAATGTATCTTCAGCCCCCACCAAACTGGAATTCTTGGCAGCAACCTTGGCCTCAACCTCAATCTCAGTATCAATCTCAACCATGGGAACAAGGGGTACAAAATCCTTATGGGATATTTTCTCAATATTATCAATATCCTCCATCTTATTAGAATTATCCCCCCCCACAAAATCAACAACAAAATCAGCAACCACAACTTCAAAATCAGAATCCTCAACTTTCATTACCATTTCCACAACAACCTCCACAACAAAGTCAAAATCCTCAACTCTTACTACCATTTCAGCAGAAACCAAATTAGCTACCTACCCAAACATTACCAAAACCCAACAATAAAAACCCTCAAAATGCTCACATGATAGAAGGACAACAATTTCCAACTTACATGATTACTCCACTAGATCTTAATGATGTTCAACTAAGATTTGGTAGGATATTAGAAAAGGAAAGACCTTCTGTAGTTATTCAAGAACAAGACACTTCTGAGGAAGATTCCCTAAAAGTCAATAAAAGTTTTGAGGAAACATCTCTTCAAAACCAAAACATTGAAAAAGAAAAAAAAAAGAACCAGTGAACATAACTCCTATCATTGAGCAACCAGCATCTACTTCTACACCTCCTTTTCCCAAGAGACTACAAATTGATAGAGGGGTAGAAAAACAAATCTTGTTGCCCAATTATGATTTTCTAGATGAATTGAAGAATGTTTGTATAAAAATTCCTTTGTTACAAGCCATTAGAGAAATTCCAATTCTAGCCAAGACAATAAAGGAGTTGAGAATCAAAAGACTAGGAAGAAGATCAAAAGAAACAAAAAGAATTGACCTGTTAGGAAAGATAGTAGACATAATGATGGGAAAAATTTCCATCTAGAAATATGTGGATCCAGGAAATCCAATTGTCAAGACACATATAAATGGAATTGAAATTCCAAATACAATGATTGACTTAGGGGCAACAATAAACATTATGAGTAGACAAACTATGGAGCAGCTCAAACTTCCTAACCTTCTTTACACACCTACCTTACTGCGACTTGCAGATGGATTAGTAATCAAATCAGATGGTGTGCTAGAAAATATTTCAGTCTCCTTAGATTCTTGGGAATATCCTGTTGAATTCATGATCTTAACTGCCAAGAATAATCTAGGAGGACACCCACTCATATTAGGAAGACCTTGGCTAGCCACAACTGATGCTTTTATTAGTTGTAGATCTGGTGACATGTATATTTCTGATGGTAATTCAACAAAGGAATTTAATTTGTATCCTCCAGCAAAAGCAATCATAGAAATAGATGTCAAGGAATGGATTGATGATGAAGATGATATTCAGCCTCTCTTTACTATGTCAAAAATTAGTGAAGATAATCAAATATTGAATACAATGGAAAATTTTGAAACAGCTTCAGAATATGATCATGCACAATTCCAAGAAAAATCTAATGTTGAATACTTGTCATCTAGGCAGATGTCTCTCTATTCTATAGAAGAGTTTTGTGGCTCTACAATTGAAATTTTTCCAGGTAGGACATTGAACATAAACAAAAACTTGGAGAAACTACAACAAGAAGAGCTGACCAAAAAATTACAAAAAAATTATGCTGCATTTGCATGGGAGTACACCAACATGAAAGGCGTTGATCCTAAGACTTGTATCCATCATATCTATATTGAGGAAAATAGTAGACCAATTAGACAACCTCAGAGAAGAATGAACCCAAATCTCAGGGAAATTGTAAAAGAAGAGCTCTAAAAATTACTCAATGTAAACTACATTTACCCAATTTCAGATAGCCAATGGGTTTCTCCTTTGGTAATTGTGCCTAAAAAGAATGGTAAATGGAGGGTGTACATTGATTACCGATAATTTAATAAAGAAACCCTTAAATATCACTTTCCTTTACCCTTTATAGATCAAGTGTTAGACACATTAGTATGTAAGAATTATTTCTCATTCTTAGATGGTTTTAGCGGTTATAATCGAATTCAGGTAGCACTTGAGGATCAGGATAAAACCACATTTACTTTTCCATGGGGAAATTTTGCCTACCGAGTACTTCCTTTTGGGTTATGTAATGCTCCTGCAACATTCCAAGAGTAGTACTAGGAATTTTTTTTTGATCTAATACATGATTGTGTAGAGTTATATATGGACGATTTACAGTCTATGGAAACACATTTGAAGAAGCTTTGGAAAATTTGGAAAAAGTTCTTAAAATATGTAAAGAAACAAACTTTTCACCAAGCTATGAAAAATGTTTTATGATGTTTACAGAAGGTAGTTTTTTAGGACATCACATTTCGGGAGATGGGATTAAAGTTGACAAATCTAAAGTTGAAGTCATCTATAAGTTATCAATTCCAAATTTCCAAAAAGATGTTAGAAGTTTTCTAGGATTTACAGGATACTATAGAAGATTTATAGAAAACTTCACTTAAATAACATCTTAGCTCTTCAAATTGCTTACAAAATATTGTGAATTTAGTTGGAATCTTGATTGCCAACTAGCATTTGAAACCTTGAAAGCAAAAATTTCTGAAGCACCTATTTTAAGAGGTCAAAATTGGAAACTTCCTTTCCATATTTCCACAGATGCTTCAGATACAGCTCTGGGAGCTGTATTGGGACAAAAAGATTTGATTCCTTATGCCATTTACTATACAAGTAAGAATTCGACTCCCATTGAGTTGAATTATACTATGACTGAAAATGAATTTTTAGCTGTTGTTCATGCAATTAATAAGTTCAGACACTATATAACAGACTATGAAACCTTTGTTCATATAGATTACTCTACAATTAGATATTTGATGAATAAACCTATAAACACATATTTCATTAAATTTGGAATTAAATAGTGGATCTAGAATTTCAAAATAACCAAAAAGCTCAATTTTGTTGATGTCCTTGTAATAAAATATTTCCAATTTTAATGAAATATGTGTTTATAACTAATGGCAGAGTTAAAATATGGCTTTTACTTTTGCAAGAATTCAACATTACTATGCTAGCTAGACCTGGAAAACAAAACACATTTGTTGATTTCTTGTTTGGGATTCAGAATATCAAAGAAGACTCTCTGGTTGAAGATAAGTTTCTTGATGAATATCTTTTTGCAGTAACTACTCAAACTCCTTGGTTTGCAGATGTTGCTAATTACTTGGTTACAGGGAAGTTACCTTCACATTTGTTTCCTTGAGAGAAAAGAAATATTATTCAAGAAAGTGCAAGATATTCATGGATCACTAACGAATTGTATAAAACAGGGCTAGATCTTATAATTAAAAGGTGTGTTAGGGAAGATGAGATGCCTGATATTCTCAAAGCATGTCATGATGAGCCATATGGTGGACACTTTTCTGATAAGAGGAAAACCTATAAAATCCTCTCTTTACGATATTATTGGCCATCCATCTTCAAAGATGCTAAAGAATATGTCAAGAGGTGCAACAACTGCCAAAGGGTAGGGAAACCTGCTCCCTCAAATGAAATTCCATTACAAACTCATGTACTTATCGAACACTGTTATGAAACCAGCTCAAGAAAAGATAGAAAAGAGAGATCAACGCCTTAGAATTCAGCCTCTTCGAGGGGGAAACCTCCTTTCCAGACTAGTGGCATTGGAAAGAGGACATAGAAGGCTACTGCAGGTCACAATTTCAGAACTGGATGATTCGAAATTACAGAGATACATCAGATTCAATATCAGGCTTCTACAAAGTAAAAAAAAGGTGTGTAGTTTTTTTTTTAATTTTTGCATAAGCTTGGTTTGAAGGAATTCAAGGGGCATAGTAAAGCATTATTATCGATAACTGATGCCCCGAGGAAAGAAAATGAAAACACCTAGTAAGGAACCTGAAAGCTCTAGCATGACTCATGAAGAAGAGGAAGAAATGCTACATGATATATCAAAATTACAAGAACAAGTGCAACAAATGTCACGCTCACAAAAGCTAACAGATGCTAAGATAAATGGCGTGGAATCTAAGATAAAGGGCATGGAAGCTCAGGTGAATGGCATGGACGCTAAAATTGATGGCATGGATGATAAGATGGAAGAATTGAAGATAAATATGAATAAGTTTCTACAAGAAATGGTCACTAAGGGTGAAAGAGTACTAAAGGAAACTCATGATGAGAACAAAAGAAATGTTAATCATGATTCCATAGACTCTAATGTTGGATCGAAGACTCACCATGTTCCAAAAATCGATATGAGGAAGTTTGATGGCAAGGATCCCGCCACATGGATATTATAGATGGAGCAATTCTTCGATCTCAATAATGTGCAAAACACACAAAAGGTACGTATGGAAACTTTATATTTAGAACCAAATCAGTTTGTATGGTATCAAAGGCTTTGTTCTCGTAAACAATTTATCACTTGGGCAATTTTTACGGAAGAATTGATAGCACATTATGAGGATACAAAAAGCAACACTTTTTTTAGCCAATTGATAAGTCTCAAACAAAAGGGTTCAATAATGGAGCACATTGAGGAGTTCCAAAAATTGCACATAAGGGTAAAGATATTCCAGAGGAGCATAGGATTGATGTGTTCATAGGGTCTTTAAAGGATAATATCCAACATGATGTGCGCCTTTGGGAACCTGATTCATTAGAGAAGGCATTCAGGTTAGCAAGAAAAATGGAAAGAAAAATTATGGCAACTAGGAAGCATACCATTCACAACTATAAATACGGAAGTGTTGTTGCCCATAGTCTTCCACAACCTACAAGGTTGACACCACAACAATTGGAAGAAAAAAGAGCAAAAGGGCTTTGTTACAATTGTGATAGCAAATACACAAAGGGTCATAAGTGTGGTGAGAAGAAATTATTCTACATAGATTGTGAAGAGGAAGAAGAAAAGGAGCAAGAAAGGTCAAAAGAAGAGGATATATTCCAGGAACAAAGCCTAGATGAAGAACAAATAAATCCGACCATATCTTGTAATGCATTGGCAGGAATTACCACTCCTCAAACCATCAAGATAGAAGGACAAATCAAGAAGAAAAAGGTAATAGTGTTGATTGATTCAGGAAGCACCCACAATTTTATTCATTGTAGGGTAGCAAAAGAATTGAATTGCTTCCTATATCCAGCACCAGAGTGTCAAGTGATGATTGCAAATGGAGGAACAATAAATTGTTCTGGAAGGTGCCATAATATCAAGCTATCCATGGGAGAATATGTATTGACTAGCCCAATGCTTTCCATTCCAATGGGAGGTGCTGATGTTGTACTAGGAGTCCAATGGCTACAATCCTTGGGTACAATAGCTTTTAATTTTCAAGAACTTTTCATGAAATTTTCTGTGGAAGGAAAGGAAGTTGAATTAAGGGGTATTGCAGGGAAACCAGGAAAGATAATCAGCTCTAATGGCATGACAAAGCTTCTAAAAAAGGAGCAAAGAGGTGTAATTGCACAATTATGTTCGCTAGATGTTTCCACATTGGAATCATCTATTTCTCCAGATCTCCAAAAAGTCCTGGACAATCATTCCAAGGTATTTGAGACTCCCAAAGGTCTCCCACCTATGCATGATCATGATCATGCTATTCATCTGATTCCAGGAAGTGTTCCTCCAAACATCAGGCCGTACAGATATCCATATGTCCAAAAAAGTGAAATTGAACGTATGGTTGCAGAAATTCTAGAGGATGGTATAATTCAACCGAGTCAAAGTTCTTTCTCAGCTCCAATAGTATTGGTGCACAAGAAGGATGGATCATGGCGCATGTGTCCAGATTATAGGGAGCTCAACAAGCTCACTATTAAAGATAAGTTCCCCATTCCTGTCATTGATGAATTACTGGATGAATTGCATGGATCAATTTACTTCACCAAGTTGGATCTTCGTTCGGGATATCATCAAATCAGAATGAAGATTGAAGACATTCCGAAAACGGCATTTAGAACTCATGAGGGTCATTATGAATTTTTGGTCATGCCTTTTGGCCTTACCAATGCACCTTCAACATTTCAAGGTTTGATGAATTCAATTTTCAAACCATTCCTTAGAAAATTTGTGTTGGTATTTTTTGATGATATAATAATCTACATCAAGTCTTGGAAGGATCATGTTGAACATGTTGACAAGGTGTTACAACTATTGGAGGAGAAACAATTATATGCAAAAAGATCCAAATGTTTCTTTGGAGTCCAGGAGGTGGAATATTTGGGTCATATTGTATCTCATGAAGGAGTTAAGGTAGACCCTAGCAAAATTAAAGCCATTAAGGAATGGAAAATCCCCACATCCATAAAGCATTTGCGAGGATTTCTTGGTTTGACAGGGTATTATCCCAAGTTCGTTAAGAATTATGGGAGAATAGCAGCACCTCTAACAACATTATTGAAGAAAGATTCATTTTCATGGACTTTGGAAGCAACAAAGGCCTTTAAACATCTTAAAGAGGCAATGTGCCAAGCACCGGTCTTAGCTACACCGGACTTCACAAAAACCTTTATTGTGGAATGTGATGCTTCAGGAAATGGAATTGGTGCCGTTCTAATGCAAGATGAAAGACCCATTGCTTTTGAAAGTCGTCCAATCAAGGGAAAGTTTTTAAGCAAAGCTATTTATGAGAAGGAAATGTTGGCAATACTCCATGCACTTAAGAAATGGCGACCCTACCTAATGGGAAGACACTTCAAGGTAAAAACGGATCATGATAGCCTTAAATACTTTTTAGAACAAAGATTATCCTCTGAAGAGCAACAAAAGTGGGTCACAAAGATGTTGGGTTATGACTTTGAAATCATCTACAAAAAAGGGAAGCAAAATGTGGTGGCAGATGCACTCTCAAGAAAGGATGAGGATATGGAAGCATTGTTGTGTGCCATTTCTATTATCCAACCAGATTGGATAAACGAAGCAAAGGAGGAATGGAAGAATGACGAAGAAGTGTGGGCACTTATTCGAAAGCTACAACAAGATTCCAGTACTTCTGATACATTTAGCTGGAAAAATGATTCGTTATGGTACAAAGATCGCTTATACCTCTGTAAGAATTCCCAACTAAAACAAAAGATTCTTATGGAATTGCACACTTCTCCCTTAGGAGGGCACTCAGGATTTTTAAAAACTTACCACAGGGTTAAGAAGGAATTTTTTTGGGATGGCCTTAAATCAGATATTCAAAAGTTTGTGGCGGAATGTTTGGTTTGCCAACAAAATAAAGTTGAAACAATTAAGACACCGGGTCTATTACAACCTTTATCCATTCCAAGCCAACGTTGGGAGGAGGTTTCAATGGATTTTATCACAGGTTTACCCAAGTCCGAGGGAAAAAGTGTCATCATGGTGGTAGTTGACAGACTTACCAAGTATGCACACTTTTGTGCATTATCACATCCATTTAAAGCCAGTACAATTTCTACTGCATTTATGGAAACAGATCAAAAGCTACATGGAAACCCAAAGATTATTGTAAGTGACAGAGATCCCATTTTCACTGGAAATTTTTGGACAGAATTATTTTCTTGTCTTGGTACTCAGTTAGCTCATAGCTCATCTTATCATCCTCAATCTGATGGGAAAACTGAGATAGTAAACAAATGTTTGGAAGGATATCTTCGTTGCTTTGTATCTGATAAACAAACACAATGGGTCAAATGGTTGCCTCTGGCTGAATGGTGGTATAACACTTCCTTCCATACAACAACAAAAATGACCCCATTTATGGCACTTTATGGGTACCAACCACCATCAATCACATCATATTTAAGAGAAAATTCTAAGGTTCAGGCAGTGGAACATCACATCGAACATCAACAACAAGTCCTCCAACTCTTAAAGGATAACCTCGTGTTGGCACAAAATAGAATGAAACAACAGGCAAATCAACATCGCAGTGAAAGAAGTTTTGATGTAGGTGATTGGGTATTCCTACAGCTACAACCATATAAGCAAATGTCCCTAAAGCAAGCTAAGAAGGATAATAAATTATCACCAAAGTATTATGGTCCGTACAAGGTGTTGGAAAAGATTGATACTATGGCATACAAATTGGAGCTTCCTGCAGCTTCTCGATTGCACCCAGTTTTCCATGTTTCATGTTTAAAGAAGGTCATAGGAGACAAGCTCCCAGTTCAAACAATATTGCCAGAACTTGACGAGGAAGGAAAAATTATATTGGAACCGGAAGCAGTCACAGAAACAAGAACTCGACAGCTATGAAATCGATCAATTTCAGAGTATCTTATCAAGTGGAAGAACTTACCCGTTGAAGATTCCACATGGGAGGATGAGAATTTTATGCAGAAGTACCCAAAACTGCTTAAGCGTTGAGGAAAACACTTTTTTGAAGGAGAGGGGTATGTTGGGTCCCTATAATACTAGTAATTACCCCATTACTATTGTAGTTATACCCCTTATTTATATTGTTGTGCCCCTATTACCCCCATATTGTTATTTCTGTGCCCCATAGAATCCCTCTATTGTTATTTTTGTGGCTTTATATTATTATTGTTAGGTCGGCTGGATTATATTGTGACTCCTTAGACTCCTATATATAGAAAGGAGGTTTTGTCATTTGTATCATCCAAGAATTGTTCATTTATGTAATGTAAAGGAGGTTGCCCCCTCGAAGAGGACCCAATGTTATGAAACCAGCTCAAGAAAAGATAGAAAAGAGAGATCAACGCCTTAGAATTCAGCCTCTTCGAGGGGGCAACCTCCTTTACATTACATAAATGAACAATTCTTGGATGATACAAATGACAAAACCTCCTTTCTATATATAGGAGTCTAAGGAGTCACAATATAATCCAGCCGACCTAACAATAATAATATAAAGCCACAAAAATAACAATAGAGGGATTCTATGGGGCACAGAAATAACAATATGGGGGTAATAGGGGCACACAATATAAATAAGGGGTATAACTACAATAGTAATGGGGTAATTACTAGTATTATAGGGACCCAACAAACCCTTTGAAAAGTGGACCTTAGACTTTATTGGACCAATTAATCCTCCATCTAAGCAGAAAAGGTATATATTGGTATGCACTGATTATGTCACCAAATGGGTAGAAGCCAAAGCATTACCTTTTGCTAACGAAAAATCTGTAGTTAGTTTTCTTTTTGAGGACATCTTTACTCGTTTTGGTGTTCCAAGAGAAATTGTGACAGATCAGAGATCTCAATTCACATCCAACATGATTGTTATAGACATTTTTGGGCACTGCAACCCTAATCATAAATGTCCATAAACCAAGGGCTCCTAAGTCCCTAAAAGTGTTGTTCCAACCCATAAAAGAACAAGTTCAGCTGATTACATCATCTCCCAGAAGTTCTCCATGAAAAACTACTCAGAACTGGTCAAAATTGGACCATCTCACCTGCTCCATGGTCAAAGTGCATTGCATCCCACCTAAATGCACACAGGAGGTGTGATGCATACTGAAAAGCCCTTCTATGGGGTGTGATGGGCTAGAGTGGACAAATGGCAGGGTCAATCTGTGAGGTGGAGGATCATGGAATCTTCCAGAAACTTCTCCTGTGACACTTGCCTCTCTGCATTCGCCCAGGGATGAGTAAGAGATCATCAATCTCCAAGTGGAATCAAGAACTATCAGAGAGAGGACACTAATCAAATCTCAAAAGCTGACTCACCCCCCTTGCAAACATCTATATATGGATCCTTCATCCCAGAGATCCAAAGGCTGGAATTTTGTATCTTGTAAGGAAGTGCTGCTGGTTTCTTGGTGTAACATCATAGTGTTGGGTGATCTAAGCTTTTCATGAGGTGAAGAAGGGATTTCTTGCTGAGAGGATGACGCTGGGTCAAAACAATTGGTTTTAATCCTCTTTGCTATTCTTGATTATTAATAAAGCTATTCAAGTTTTCCTCCACGTTCTTGTATGATTGATGATATATGCATTTGTGTGGTCAATATATATCTGGTCCTATATTGTTTATGATAGTAGATCTCTGTTCTTGGATAGTGTTATGCTGCTTTGATTCTACAGTTCTCTTTGAAGCTGGGTAGACGAGGAAGCAGTGGCAAAGATCTATCAGAAGGGAGAGGAATCAAGCAAGGAACCAAGCGCGAGACAGAGGTTGGTCTCCTTTGTTCCCCTCTTATCTACTTCTTATAAAGGAAAATGAAATTGGTTTTAGTTTGTTTGTTTCTAAGATAGCTACTAGCCTTAGTGGGACTAGTAGTTCTGCATAGACACTAGATTTCCCGGTAACAAAATGGCAACTCCGCTGGGGAGCGAATAGATTGTTTGCTTGCCTATATTTTTTTGCTTTATAAACTTACAGATGGAGCCTGAAGTCAAGCCAACTAGCCTTCGAACTGCATTTTCTATGAAATTTCAAAGTAGATCAATGCTGCTTCAGTCTATCTCCGGGTTTTTTTTATGAACTAAACAATTGATTTACAAGCTCTCTTATTGCCCTTGTGGTGGCTCTAGTAACCTCCTTAGATCTACCCCTATGATTTATTTACTGTTTACCACTTGCTCGGCCTAAATCCCTGAACTGTGCTGCAAACTATGATCAAGAACTGGATCAAAAGTCTCGCACTGTACCATCGTACCCTCTCTTCAAGGATATCAGTATGCATCGCACTTCCCGTGTGCTGTAGGTGGGATGCATACTGGAATCCCTGTGTAATAGGTGCGCTGATCAGAAAGGGCTAATTTTGCCTTCAGAATTTGGTTTTTTCACTCTTTTAAGCTCTATTCAAGAGTTTTGTTGTCTGTAGTCAGTATACCTCTGTTGGAAACCCCCTTCCTTGCCATTATTCCGCCTCTATTGTGCAAAGAACTGTAAATGTTTTTTATGTATTGTGAGCCATTTTCAGTTCTCTTTTACAAAGAAGTAGCATAATTGAACTGTCGTTTCTTGATCTAGAAGTGTCGCAAGTGTCATTTTCAGTCATAAAAGAGAATCCGATTGTTCTTGATAGTCGATTACACTGTTACTCTTGTATTTGATTTGAATTAATAGTTTTTCAAGTGTCGAAAGCATGTTTTCAATTCCAAATAACAAAGTGTCGTCATTGTCTTCATTTTGTCTTGAAAAGAAACTTGTTAGTAATGTCGCTTTGAAAAATAATTCAGATTTGCGCTTAGCTTTCTTTTTATCATTCACACATTAAGAAGGCTGAAAATAAATACATGCATGTGCATTTTCATTTGCATTTAGACTATTTGTTGGTTTGATTTAGGACAGTGCATATAGTGTGTGCTCTCTGCTCTATGTTGAAAGAATATCGTCTCTCTTTCCTTAGTAGCTAGGATTTTCATGGAAAAAAGAAGATTAAACGATTGTTTATCATCTTAGATTGCATTTTAGGAATTGCATATCTACATCACACGGTGAACCTGAAAGGAAAATTTCTTAAGCAAGATCAACTGTAAAATAAATTTAATGAATCTAAAAACGCTTTGGAACCTAACGCACAATATTTAGAAGTCTAGGCTAGAGACGTATTCTGGCGTCGTAAAACCTGGTAACTATTGTTCTCATTGCTGGTTGGGTGATTCCTCCACTTTGAGACGATAAGTGCCAGTACAGATTTGTGCTCCCACGTACCGTCAAGTATATATTGGGAGACCACAATAGGATTTATCCTTTATCCATAGGAAGCCGTGTCTGCCGCCCTACCGATTGCAATGGACTAAACACAACATTCGGGAATATTGATTGTCATACCGTAAAAAGTATTCTGCAGTTTTGCGATTGGTTTGGTAATCCCTCTGTCTAGATTTCCAGAGTAGTCTCCTTTGTTCCTTTTCAGACTCCTTAAAGGAAAAGGTCCATCTGAGCACTTGTCACTTCAAGCTCATTAAAAATCAAAGGCGACTAGAGTCATCTTTTGTTTTTTATTGACTCTTAAAAATTGAAAAAACAAGTTGTGTCAAAGCGTCTAAAATTTATTTTAATCGGAATAAACATCACCTTTCCTATGTTGGTCTTAGGTTGAGAAAAATGGAGTCCACCAATCACGGATTTCCCCTTGGAGGAAATCCTAGTCCTTTCTCCTTGTGGGGAGATGTTGGCGAACCTCATATGGCCACATTGTCGCTTCCAGGATTGACAATCGGCTTGCCCGTATGGCTCTTCTCGACCTCTGTCGTTCAGAACACCGTGATTCCTAAACAATCAAGTCAGCAACTAAACGATACCAGAGTTACCCCCCAACCTTCTACTTCGTCCAATTCTTCCTCTCCTCCTTCCTCTTCGCTTGATGAAGCTGGTAAAGCCAAAAATCAAGTAACTGAGAAGAAGAAGGAGAAGAAGAAGAAAGAGAAGAAGAAGAAGGAGCCAAAGGCGAAAGGGGGCAACCAGGCACCATCTAGTGAAAATCCACACACTGCACCGTCCAGGCCTAAATCGCCATGTGTCATTTTCAAAGGAGACCACTATCATTGAGATTGTCCTTGCATCTCTCGGATCTTAAGGGACTGGTCTCCTCATTTGCACAATCTGGTGTCATCAACCTCTGATGATCATGTTGAGAATAAATCGTCAACTACTGAAAGTGAAGCCCCTGGACAAAAAGGAAAATGTAAATTTCCTTGTAAACTGTGTGAGGGCGATCACGCTGTCCACCATTGTCCCTTCTTAGACGAGGCTAAAAGAGTTTTGGATGACCATCCGGTTTCACCGTTATGGCTTCCTCCTAGATATAAGAAACTCTTGCTGAGTCCGTCATTAGTTGAAAATCCAGTTGACACGCCATTGTGGTCGGCTGAAGCGTCTATCATTGAAGATGAACCCTCTGAATCCACACCAGACAAAAGTCAAAAGGTCGAGGCGATAGTTGACCCGGTCTTGCCTTAGAAGGTCCATCTTCAGATGATACAGTCACCGGAGAGAACAAGAATGACACCATCCAAATTCTCTTCGTAAGCACAGACTCCGATGAACATGGGGGCAGTCTAGCCGTTCCTTTACCGTAGGAAGGAAGTTTGTCAGAGTCATATCCGGGCGTCTGTTCGGTCCCACCTCCAAGCAACCTAGTTGTTTCCTTCGATTGGAATCTACTAGGAAGACCCCATTTACCGGCTAGTGTACCATTTCGAATCATTGCTCAAATATATAGAATGGTCATGGCCAGTACCATCATAGATGAAGGGGCTTCTATGAGTATCCTTTCCTCAACTGCTTGGAAAGCGCTTGGTTCGCCATCGCTTTTGCCTGAGATGAGAAATCTAACAGGCTTTGACAAAGGAACCAGTCGACCGTTAGGGATCCTTCCCAATGTGCCAATAACATTGAGAAGGAAAACCGTTCACATGAACGTAATGGTAGTCCAAGGACCCCTGGATTATAATCTACTCCTTGGACGCGACTATATTTATTGCATAGGAGCCATTGTCTCCTCACTCTTTAGAGTAATGTGTTTTCCGCATGAAGGAAGAGTGGTCAAGCTCGTAGACTAGCTTTCATTCCTCGGTTCACACATAGCAAATAGTCAAATACCATCCCTGAATGGTCTTTTCACGCAAGGAATGTCTCATCAATCCCCAGTCCGTCCACTTGATGAGTGCGAGCGATTCAAAGGACATGACTGAAACCCAAGGGGCATGCACCCTGGCCTGTTTCGACAGGAAAACTTTGGGTATAGGGTAGGTTTCCGCGAAGGGTATATGACTGGTTTATGAGATTAGACTGGAATAAGATTCCTTCGTCAAGGTTATGTGAGTGGAGCTAGTTGCGCCACTCACCTTTGTTTATTTCGGTAGACATCTCCGAGGAAGTGTTTTGCCTGAAGTATGGATAGAACAATCCTTGGTAACCTGGATATTTTTCACTATACCCAGGGGCATGCAAACCTTTTGGCGTGCAAGCGAAGAGCGACCATTTATTTTTTAAATTTGTAGGTCCTCTAACCCTTTAAACTCATAGGATTGGTCGTTTCCTAACTTGCATAAAGAAAGGATGCGGGGAAAAGCTTTGAAAAAATGCCATGTTAAATGAGACATTCTTATTATACGATTGGATCGAGCAGTTTTAACGCGGAATTCAAGATTGTTAAAAAATAAACATAAGCAATGAGCAAACATTCCCCCAGAGTTTAAGCTCATTAAAAAATGAACCAATTTCCGGTAAATAACCATCGTGAATGCATTATCATCAGCCTTTTAAGCCTTGGTCGTGTTCTCATCATCACCTCCACTCTGTATTGGCGGATCATTCACCTCCATTTGATTGTTTACCCTTTTCGAGGAACAACTGCGAAGAGTGATCTTGTTAGCCATCCTTGTGACACAACCGTGATTTGAAAATTCCAAACCTTACTTGGAATTATCTGCTACCCGAACTTATCACTCGTTCCTCGAAAAACGAGTCTCCTTTAAGCTCTTTTCATTTGACTCGTAAAATATGAAAAGATTGTCGAGAAATTGGCCTCTCCAGCTCGTTAAAGTGACCGGAAGTGCTATCCCTCCTTTATATTTTAATATTTTTGGACCTTAGGGATTATTACACAAAAAGATCGAGCGCTTGTTTTGTTCGGTTCGTTAAAATTACCAAAAATTCATCCATTTTGTATTGTTTTATACTTTTTCGGACTCAAGGGATTATATGACGAAAAAGGATTATTGGAGTTTTCTTTGCGTCCCTTTTTCAGACTCCCTTAAATTGAAAAGGATCGAGTTATCTTTGTCGTTAAACTCGTTAAAACCGAATAGCGACAAACTTGTCCATACAAACAAGAACGAGTTTCACTATCGCTAGGCTCGTTAAAACATAGCGATGGGTTTTCCCAAAGGGAAAATTATAGAACAAGCATATGTTATCCTCCTCAAGCTTGACAGAAATAAAGAGGTATTGGTCAGTAATGACTGGGGAAAAATTGGGAAGCAAACTTGAAGAAACTTTATTGGTAGCAAGTCGCTATTGAACATGAAACTTTCGCTCCGCATCCGAGTTGGGTTGGGTTTTTCTGTTCACTGGTCATATCACCATTGGTCCATCACAACATCCATATTTGGAGTTAACGCTACCAATCCATCATGTCAGTGTCACCGATATGTTCAAGAGAAGTCGCTCAGAGAATTCATCTATGTCTCATCCACTACAATACATATACGCTCCATTCTTCATGACCACCACCCTGAACCGTATATCATCATATCGTTTTCACCTCCATTAAAATCATTTTCTCCGTTCCATGTCATTGATGTGGGATTCACTAAGGCCCTCCTATGACAGATCGCTTCTTGTCGACATCATCTCATTATCCAGGAAGTCGATCTAGGAACAACCCTTTCAGTACTTTGAAGCTTGCATGCATCAAGGGCAAGTTTCTCACTTTCGGTGACAGGTTTACATCAATGGCCTTCGACCAAAAGATTTTGCGTGGTGTTCGATGCCAAGTCCCTTATTCACACCACGTGAATTGTACTATAGTACCTTGAGGGTCATCATCATTATCAGTGATTCCTCTCGCGCCTGTTAACAGCTTACATCATTGGCTGGTAATCAGGTGATGTCTTTCCATGTTCGACTCTAGAACATCTCTCACATGGATCGACTTGTACTTTGAGTGAAGATCGAAAGAGATTGAAGACCCCGGATCTAGTTTCATCCATCTGGGCTACGATATATATTCAGGAAAATAAAGACATCAAATGTACATCATTGCTGCATAGATAATCATCCAATCCAAGGGATGATGGCTCTACCAGAATCATCAGTCTACACTCAAACGATTGTCTTTCTTATGTACATGAAAATGAATTTATAAAGCTGAGCATGGGAATGCCTGCCTCATCTAGATCATGAAAATATTATGAAGATAATGTATTGTATTGTATCTTATTACAGGTCGCCTTCCAGCTTGAAAAAAATTCGGATCCTCATGATAAAGCATTTCACCCGACATCAAAAGATTAACGACCTTATGCTTTAGGGGGAAACTGTTATAGAAATTTTTGGGCACTACAACCCCAATCATAAATGTCCATAAACCAAGGGCTCCTAAGTCCCTAAAAGTTTTGTTCCAACCCCTAAAAGAACAAGGTCAGCTGATTACATCATCTCCTAGAAGTTCTCCATGAAAAACTACTCAGAACTGGTCAAAATTGGACCATCTCACCTGCTCCATGGTCAAAGTGCACTACATCCCACCTAAATGCACATGGGAGGTTCGATTCATACTGAAAATCCCTTCTATGGGGTGCGATGGGCGAGAGTGGACAAATGACAGGGTCAATCTGTGAGGTGGAGGATCATGGAATCTTCCAGAAACTTCTCCTGTGACACTTGCCTCTTTGCATTTGCCCAGGGACGAGTAAGATATCATCAATCTCAAAGTGGAATCAAGAACTATCAGAGAGAGGAAACTAATCAAATCTAAAAAGCTGACTCACCCCCCTTGCAAACATCTATATATGGATCCCTCATCCCAGAGATCCAAAGGCTAGAATTTTGTATCTTGTAAGGAAGTGTTGCTGGTTTCTTGGTGTAACTTCATAGTGTTGGGTGATCTAAGCTTTTCATGAGGTGAAGAAGGGCTTTCTTGCTGAGAGGGTGACACTGGGTCAGAAAAATTGGTTGTAATCCTCTTTGTTATTCTTGATTATTAATAAAGCTATTAAAGTTTTCCTCCACATTCTTGTATGATTGATGATATATGCATTTGTGTGGTCAATATATATCTGGTCCTATATTGTTTATGACAGTAGATCTATGTTCTTGGATAGTGTTATGCTACTTTGATTCTACAGGTGCTCTTTGAAGCTGGGTAGACAAGGAAGTGAGTGGAAAATATCTATCAGAAGGGAGAGGAATCAAGTAAGGAACCAAGCGTGAGACAGAGGTTGGTCTCCTTTGTTCCCCTATTATCTACTTCTTATAAAGGAAAACGAAAGTGGTTTTAGTTTGTTTATTTCTAAGGTAGCTACCAACCTTAGTGGGACTAGCAGCTCTGCATAGACACTAAATTTCCTGATAACAATGATGGAAATACTTATGGAGGAGTATAATATCAAGCATAGGCAATCGACTCCCTATCATCCACAAGCAAATGGTCAAGTGGAGTCTATAAATAAAGTGATTGAAGGAATCCTCACCAAAATTGTGCATCTACATAGAAGAGATTGGGTAGAAAGGCTTCCTAAATCCTGGGCCTATAGAGCTACATGGAGGAACACAATGGGATATACACCCTATGAACTTGTTTATGGGAAACAAGTCCTGTTCCCTATAGAGTTCCAAATCAAAACTTTCAAGATGGCAGTCCAGTTGGGGATGGATTTATCAGAGGCTCAAAAGCATAGACTGGAGAAATTAAATGAACTTGATGAAATCAGACAAGAGGTAGTTCAAAGGACTGGTATAGTCCAACAACAGAGGGCTAAATGGAATGAAAAATACATCAAGGACAAGAGGTTTCAAGAGGGAGATTGGGCACCATTATTTGATTCAAAGTTTAATGATTTTCAAGGGAAGTTTCAAACTCATTGGCTTGGGCCATATGAGATTGAAAAAGTATTTAGTAATGGAGCAGTGAGGATTAGAACAATAAATGAAAGTGAAACTCCTCTTCTTGTGAATGGTCATAGATTGAAAATATATCAAAAACCAATTTTAAAGGAGGAGTTCATCAAGGTCTTCCAAAACAATTCTGAAATGAAGTTAGTGAAGAAAAATCGTTCTTATCCACCAACTTAGTCTTTGTTTTTCCTATCTAAAAAAAATAAAAATAAAAATAAATAAATAAAATAAAATAAAAAATAATAAATTGTACAAGGTTGAAAACCAATCATTGATTGGCATGCTTATACAGAAAATACAGGGTGAAAATCAGAAGTTTCTGACACCGTATATTTTCCATTTCCTTTCTGAAAATGGTGACAAAAAGCCACAGTCATTTTGCATTCTGCAAAATTCATTGTCTCTACTCATTTCACTCTGTTTTACTTTTACATTTTCACTCCATTCCATTGCCATATTTCGCCAATAAATTTTTCATTTCCCATCATTTCTTTCATCTCCATTTTTCATTTATCATCATTTCTTATTTTTACTTACACATCCATTTCCATTTCATTCATTCATAAACCATATTTTACGCTTTGTTTCACATTCTGCAGTTGTTTTCACGTTCTATAGTTGTTTCCACATTCTACAGCTGGTTCTGTTCTGCAACTGATCCTATTCTGCAGCTAATCTGATTCTGCATCAACAATTTGTTTATCAGTCCAAGCACAAGAGTCTAGTTCATAATAAAATCTTGTATGCAGGTGATTGAAGAAAAATCAACTTTGAAGACCAATCATGCCTAAAGCACCTGTGGAGAAAACATCAAAATATTAGCAAGCAGAAGGTAAAGGTTCCAAAGGTAAAATACAAAAATTTGTTTTCAAAAAGCAATTCAAAAACATAAGCTTGTATAACATGTATGATCACATGTCTCCTTAATTAATCATCATGTGATTTGACTGCCATGATTTCTCTGCCATATCTTCCGCCTTCAATGACAAATGGTCCAATGATTCCTTCACAACTGATCTCTGCTTTAAACTCCATAGCTCGTACTTAGTCAGTCGTCCACAGCTACATTTTTTAACGGTCAGATTAATTATGTGACCTACCTATATACGACTCTTCAAACCTTGACTATTTATTTATTACATGCTAACTCTTAAAATTTTCTCTCATATTTACACAGCCATTTTGTGTATACAGTCACTCTGTTTCCATATATTTCATATATACAGTCGTTCTGTTTCCATAATTCATAGTCATTCTGCTTCCATATACTCTGTCATCTCATTTCCATATCCATAATCATTCTGCTTCTATATACCCAGTCACTCCATTACCATTTATGCAGTCATTCCATTTCTTAGATAGTGAGAATAGTTTTGAAGGGTAACCGAGAACAGAGGATATGGGGCTTATTGTTAGAACTGAACACGTAGGGGTAAATACATGGAGGGGTTTCCTTAGCTGAAGGGAATGTTACAGAAGGCCAGTTGGTTGTGTTTTATTGAAAAATTTAACGACTATCATAAGGAAATCACTAAATCCTTTTCCAGATCATTTGATGGCACGAAATTGGAAATAGGGGACATCAAAATTTGCAGTTATTGAGTCCTTCATAGCTAAAGCAACAGAACTCCCAAGGCTAGGAGAAAGGTGGCTAAAAAACAAAGAGTTTCATGATGAATCTTGGAAGGTGATTCTTAAAAATATAGGTATGGACATTACAGTCTTTAGAAAAGTGATTCCAATTTCTACACTCAAAAATAAATGGAGTAGCATGTTGTTAATACTGCAAAAATTCATTACCTGTGAAGGGAGGTTTGGGTCTATGTACATTTATTGTATAAGATTGTTAATGAATTTTCTAGAGAATGTAACCCTCAATCTTCCCTTTTTCCTTTTGAATAGTCTGAGAAGAATGGAAACTAGTGTTCAAAATAAAGTTGAATCAATAGAAAACACTTTATATCACCATGGACTAGTGAAGATTTTAGTTGAATTTCATTTGAGAAGTGTAGGGGCTACATGGGAGGACTTCTTGGTAAGGAATTTCTTCCAAGATACTCCATATTTATTTGAGGGAAGTCTGTTAAAAGAAGTAGAAGAAGAAGTATCAGCATTAAAGTCCCCTCGCAAAGAGATGATACAGAAATGGCTCCTAAATCAGAGGTTAGGAAGTAGACTAAGCTGTAGAGAAAAATGAAAGAGAGGGTTGAAGAAATCAATAAGGACATCCCCGAACCTTCATCACCTTAAGAAGATGAGTAGCTACTTTTGAAAGACTAACCAAGATCAAAGAACAAATCAAGAAAAATAAGGAGACATGAAAGAGGAAAAAGGACATCAAAGAAGAAACCATAAGTTTCCAAAATGTGAGAAGGAGTTCTAGACTTCGAGGCAAGGTGAAGAAGATGAAATCAAAAGAGGCCTAGTTTATAAATTTAGAGGATGAAACTCCAGTTCAGTCCCCTGACAGTATTCCATATGAACAAAGTCCACAGAACTCTCCTCTACAAAATTTTGAAGGAAGCTCAAGTAGAGCTTCTCCTAGCATTGATCCAATACAACAACAAATCTTTGACTACATAGAGTCATTAGAGAAAAAGAGTACCTCAATAGACCCAAGGACTTCAGCTAATCCAGAACAGCCTATCACCTCACAAGAAACTCTAATTAGCTCTCTCAAACAAGAGATCTATGAGCTAGAAATTTTGAACAGGCACATCTAAAAAGAAAATGAAACCTTAAGGGAACAGAATAAGGTGGATAGAGCTATTCATGACAATACAATGCTACAATTGGGATTATGGCACAAAAATAACAGGAAGTTGAAAAGGAAAAACAAGAAGCTGAACAGGACACTTATTAACCTCAAGTACAAATTTCTCATGAGGAAGCCAAGGATGGCAGTCAATGTAAAGAAAAGCAAGAAGAGGAAGTTGGATGTGTTGGCTGAAGTATCAGAGCAAATGCAATAGGAGGAGGAAGTTCACAATTTTGATTGTATGGGTACATGTAATGGTTTTGTAGTGGGGATATGTTGAGCCTCAAAACTACCCTTTCCTTAGCTACTCTTCTCATTCCTTTTCTTTCTTTTTCCCTGAAGAAAATGCATCCCTATCATCAATAACCAATATATATTGACTTAAGGAGAACATTTTAGTGATTTATGTGTTATGATTTTATGTTTTTCTATTTGAATAAGTTTTTGTCTTTTAGCTACGGAACGCAACATATTCTGCATCTAATCTGCTGTTCCGCAACTACTTCCATGCTTTAATAGGTTCTAGGTGTCAAAAGGAGAAAATAACTACATGGGCAGCTTGGAAAACATCATGACATGGATTGTGTCCTATTCACTTAGCCTAGGTCGACAAGGAAGATGGTACAAGACTTCGATCAAAGGAGAAGTCAAACATAGAGACCAAAGGCAAACATGACTTTGTTTTGTACACGTTTCACAATGATGGGATCCAAAACAACTTCATGAACCCATGGACTCCAAAATCCATCTATGCAACAGAATCCAATAGCCATCATCTTAGATTCATGTCTCCAGCAACCGAGGAAGAGAATTTTGTGTGCCTGTCTGCTACATTTTTTTGGCTATAGCTTATTTTTCTCCATAAACAGTTGTATAATTTTCTTATAAATACCTATGTAAAGAACACAGAACCAGTTCAAATTTCCTCACGTATTAAGCTCATACTACTACTCTGTAATTTTGAAAAACTCATTTTATGTTTTTAATATGAAGACCATGTGATTTAAGGATATCTGAAAACGTTTCTTGGAGTTTTGATTGAGTACACATAACTTGAGTAGTTGCAAAGGGCCCCTACACTGACTGAGGTTTCATTTCATTTTGTTTTGTCTTTTATAGTTAAACTATAAATTTATCATTTCTTCCATAGTGTTCATGACCATTTTTCATACTAACCCTGTTTATAATGCATCATTTCTTCACTAATGCAGAATAGCTTTCTCTTTGCTTAATTTCTTTATTGTTTTCATCAGTAGTGGAAGTTGAATTCAGTAGTGTAGAGTAGTTTATTTCATTTACTGTTTCACTAGTTTTTAAATTTCCAAATATAATGATCAATGCCATTACTGTTTTTTCCCTTTTATTACTATTTTAGTCACTCATGGTGTAGATGAATGTTTCTAAAAAACCCTTCTAGTTGATAACTCATCTCAAACTAAGTGGTTGAATACTTCATTCATGAAATGAGTCTTTTCTGCGTTTTTGCATTTATCTTCTCTTAGGATAATGAAGTACAGAATTCCTCAAAATGTCATCCCAAGGAGGTTTGTCTTCCAAAATTGAGAGGCAGAGTAACTAAGTATTTCATTTAGCTTTGTTGCAATTTCACTTTCAGTTTTTCATCTAGTTTTGTTTCTACAATCGACTAAACATTAGCTATAATCTCACTTTCAGTTTTAGTATTTCATTTTGGTTTTGTTTCCATAATAGATAGTTGCAATTTCACCTTTAGTTCTAGTGTTTCATTTAGTCTTGTTTCTATAATTGAATAGATAGCAATTTTACTTTTTAGTTTGTAGCTCATGATTTGGAAATAATGATATGATTAAAGATAGAAACTTTTCTTTTATTTCTTGATTAAAATTTGCTTTCAAATCTTACTTAAGCTCTTTTAGTTCTCATTTCTTTAGGTTCTTAGCAGTCTTTAAATAAGTTAGATTTAAGATTTTGTTAAGTAAATTGTAAATCATTAGGGATTAAAGGATCAAAAACCCCAAAACAACATAAAACTAAAAAACAATGAAGTAAGAAGGGTCGTCTAGCACATATAGTGCACTACACTTCATCAGTTTACGATACCCCGATGATAATTTATGTAGAGAAATTTAGGACACTAAATTAACCAAACAATTGTGACCAGGTAATTCGTAACTTTGTGCTTTTTTGTTTGCCTCTCTTCTAAGCTATAAATATGGAAAAGTCTAGACATCAACAAAAAAAACTCGTAATTATTGTACCCTTTTCTCAAACGCCACTGATGGATAGAGAAGTCAGAATATATGATTATTGTTTCCCCTTTGACCTCATGGAGACTTGAAAAGACACTCCTGACTGATTTAACGAATCCATTGACCTCTTGAGTTTTTCAATTAGGATTGTATCATATTATTGTCCCAACTGTCTATAAATTCCTTGGGTTCATAAGTTGGTTGGTTTCTTCCCTTGTCCCACAGAGAAATTTTATTCAACAGGGGAAAATATTTTTGAGGTCACATTGGAGTTAATCAACAAAGATTTTAATTTTCATGCAGTTGAGAAGCACATGGATTATATAGATAATGAATTTCTCCTATGTTACAAGCATCTTTCTAAAGGAGGCAAATAAAGTCTGTGCAAACTCATTTTGTTGCTAAACTCTCAAATTTATCCATCAACAATGAACTATCCTACAACCCTATTTTTTGAAGTTGCACAACAAGTTTTAGCCATAATTTTTTCCTGTTAAGGAGAAGATGATATTGGAATGGTCAATGAAGAAGCACTAAGGTTTTTGAGTTTAATGCTATAACCAAATGTTTTTTTATACATCCCTTCTTACTTGGCCAAGTCTATCATTTTTCAATTTCAAAACTTCCATATTTTTGGTTACTTCAGATACCACTTTATCTTGGTCTATTTTTTCTTGTATGTACGTGAAATGTTTACTCATCTTGGTTTGAATATTCTAGATTCAAGTAATCAAATGAGTTCAGTGGTGGATTGGACCCATATCGTCATCATAAAGAAAATAAGTAGGGCTTTTCACGTTATCTGTCCTCTTTCATGTCTATGGTGTTTGATATTCTACACAATCAACTAACAACAAGGATGTTGCCTCAAATAAAAGAAATCCTGCAGCTCAGTGTGGACACTAGAGTAGGAGATTGATTTGTATTTGGAGATCACGAAGAAATAAGGTTGTTTGGAGAAGAGGTAGAACCTTATCATTTTCCACTATTTGTACCAATGAGGATTTCTCCTTAGAATTTATGTTGGAAATAATGAGAGGGTGGGGGGGGGGAGGTGAAATGATATTTCTTAGAAATTAACACTTTTTAATCCTTTTCAGAGCATTAGCTAATCCTCAGTTATTATAATTATTTAGTAGTAAACAACAATGCAAAATATAGAGACAATAAGCACCAAATTTTTAAGTGGAAAACCCCCTCTAGGTCAAAAACCACCGAGTTCTTTTCTAATAAGTTATTTAATCTCCAGCCCCACTTGAAAATAAATCTACAACCGCCTAGAACTCTAGAAAATCATTTTTCTCCAACTCCCACTAGAAGGACGCCCCAATGCCCTAGTTTTATCAGTAGTCAGTTGAAAGGATGCTCCAACACCCTAATGAGCCACAACTTGCCCTAGCACCACCCTACCACGTTGAAGTGTTTACATGCCCCAACCTGAAGGTGAATTTATTCACTTGCCTAGCACCAACCTACCATCGTATCAAGACAAAATAAATAAAATATGTGGATTCTCGTACCAGGGACAATGATTAACATTACAATGATTTTCAATAAATGACAGATAACACTAAGACCATACCCTTATCCTGATAGACATTGACAATAGAAATGACTCTCCCCAAAAATGCCTTTTACAAATCTTAGGCAACTTGAATATTTACAAAATATGGGCTCCTGTACTAGGGATAATGGCCTAGTTATAATGATTTGACTCTTGACTTTTTACAATGCTTCTCAATACATAGGACAACCATTGAAGATGTGACTATGATGGCTGCTCTATTTTCATTAATGTGCAATATGAATTTCTATAAGGATGCCTTTGAGAGGTGATGAGAATTATTTTTTTGGTTTTCACTTCAATACCTTGTGCTCTAGAAACTTCTTCCACCTGCAAATAAAAGTTCCTAAGATGATATCGAATACCTAAATATAAAAAAAAGTACCCCTTTTATGAAACTTGCCTCTGCCTGCAATACACTTGTTATTCCAATAATAATAAATATTCAAGACTTATAAATTAAATGATAATGATACATACCTGAAGTCAACGTGTACCTTGTGTACTTCCCTTATGATGTCTCTTGAATTGTCCAATAAATTTACAATCAATCTAAGGATAGACTGACTGTCAACTATGAAAAACATAGATGATACTATATGCGCTACCTAAACAAGCAACAATCCCAAGAAAACTACACAAGTATTTTAATTAAGAACTAACTATGACAAACCTTAATCAATGTGACAAACCTTGACTTTACATAGTTCTAAATACTAGCCTAAACACAACACAACACTACTATAATGAATGCAACCCTTAACTTAATTAATGCTCTCAACTATACTTGATATAGTCCTAACTAACAACCCAAACATAACACAACACTACCTAACTAATTCCCTTAACTAATCTTAATACAGTCCTAACTACTAGTGCAATCAACCAAACAATAGAATAATGTATATGTTACATCTAGTTACTTGGATTCTTTAGATCAGAAGGTTGTCAAGTTTCTCACTGAGTGGGACTTGAAAGGCACGTGTCACTGAAATTTGATGCCACGAAGGATGTGTGTAGAGATGGTACTTTTAAATATTGATTTGTGCCTCAGTTTTCTTTCATTAGTTTGGAAAGGTTAAAGAGAGGAGTGTACATATATGAATGTAGGACTGCTTAATCCTCTTCAAATAAGACCAAAAAACTTCATACCATACTCAATATACTTTTTACACCTCAGTCCTTAATATTTTAGCTCTTCACTTGTGTTATTGAGCTTCAAAGACGATGCGCTAAATCTTGTTCCTTCTTCACTGGATTTGGAAAAATTCTTTCAGAATGTAGACAAGGAAATCCACATAACCACAATCCTTAGAGCTTCCAATCTTTGAATTTGTCTCTTCGGGTTGAATAAATTTTAGAGGATATCTTCACAAGATCATCATTAAAGTACTTACACTTAAAAGAATAATAGATATCCTTTTTATAAACAAGTATGATGGCTAAGGAGGGGCTTCTATGATAGACATTAGAGGAGAATAAGGAGCCTAAACATATTTTAATAGTATGATTAATTTAATAATCGCACTCATAATTACTGTAACCCCTAAGTGAGGTGACTATTTAATAGATGGATGATTATTTTAATAAATTACCAAAATAATATAGTTTTGTTAATATTTATTAAATAATAATAACTGGCCCTTAAGACCTCTATTTAATATTGTGTTACAGATCTTTCTTAGAAGTACTAGAAATTTGAAATCAATGATTGGGTTAGTTTATATGGTCCTACCTGGTTGTGTAGTCAATTATTGGTTTATTGTCTTTAGTTATCAAAGATATTCAACTTATATACAATGAGATTACTTGAGAATCATTGTCATACATTGACAACCGTAGGTGGATAAGTTGTCATGTCACCACCGCCTGGGGTTTTAGACCACAAACTTGGGTCCTCAAATTCAAACTCAATTTTATCTCAAACCAGAAGGAACCATGGGGCGTACCACATATCAATAGAAACATCTTGTCGAGGAGAATCTATCTAGAAGGATATTGACATGAGATTCCATGACTTTTCATGTCAAATTTTCCATCGAAGATCATGGTAGCTTCTGGTGTTGCTTGGTTTGATATCAATGAAAACCACCTATCAGCAAGGCAAAGCCTAAATGTAGAAAAAATCCATTTTGTTCCTAGGAATAAGGGATATAATTTCAAGTTAGATAACACTATAGGTCCATTCATTGTGAATAGTAGACAAGCCCTCCAACAAGTTGAATTTGGTTTCGAAAAAGTAGAAAAGTGGCAATATGACCCTTATCATGTAATTTCAAATAGAAGAGTTGATGTTGGTTCTATCCCCTATATTCATGAAAGTAAGCTAGAGCTTGAGAGATTGGAAAATGAAGAAATATTTCCTGATAACCAATCTACTCAAACATGTCAAAGGATAGTGAAAGAGAAAAGTTTGAAGAGAAGTGCTTTTGAAAATACAGACATTGACATGGAAGGTTTACACACAAAAGAGAGAAAAAGTTAAAGTAGAGGAAGAGGGAGAAGAACAAATCAAGTTAACAAAGGGACCTTTAGATAAACCAGGTTTCCAAATGAAGTTGGGAAACCCATAGTGCCCTACTTCCTCCTCTATTTCCACTGTTTTGGCAATATTTTTAGTTGAATATGATAGCTCCACAACAAAGATATTGAAAAAGAATTATCAACAATTTGAAGAAAGGAGTTATAATGCTAAAATAAATATGGAAACTCAACTAGCATCACAAATGACTCCAACTTATCAAACAAGGCTACTCTCTGCTATGGACTTAGAAAGAAATCAATTAAAATTGTGCCTCATGCATCTAGTTGTTCAGTATCATCCTTCAGGACCTGGTTTTAGAACATTGGATATATCCATAAATGTTGTTGATATCCCACTTCCTAACAATATTTATTTTCATAGACAAGCAGAGGAGATGCTCTACAACGACTCGAGTAAAAACTCCTTGAAAGTTTCAAACTAGTTCAAGTAAGAAAAGACAAATTCTAGAGTACTGCAAATTCAAAATGAGGAGTAGAAGAAGCTAATTGTTAATTTGGGAGTAGATCTAGAAGACAGGGAAGCTATAAATACCCCATTATACAACACAAAATATAAAATGCAGTCATTAAGGAAAAATTTGAAAATGCTTGCTATCGAGGATACTCAAACAATTGAGCTAGATTAGGTTGAGAAATAAAAAGAGTCGTCGATGAGAGAGTTAGTTGCAGGAACAAAGAAACTCTTATTTTATAGGAACATGTGAAAAATTTACAAAATTTAATCAAAAGCCATGTTTTTACCATTGTTGTCTCAGCTGAATCATATGACCCTTCATAAAAACTAACAAGGGTAATGACAGAGCTCAAGATCTCAGAAGATGAATTGAAGAAAACTCAAGATAATTTGACTCTGATGAAGGAACAACTAAATGTGAAGGAAATACAACTAAATATGACAAAAGAGTGTTAATCAATTGACCATTAAAAACCAAGTTGCTTTGGATGAGATAAAAGATTTGAAAGCCAAGATGAAGGGTAATATTTCCCTAATTGAAGCCAAACAAATTATTTGGGATGATATTATTAAACAAATCCATTCTATATGGGAATATATTCATATAATTGCACAAGAAAAGATCATAATAAAAAGATTTGAAATGAGTATTCATACATGTAAGCAACATGTACAAAAGGAAGCACTTAAATCCAAGAAGATAATTAAGTATTTAAATGAGAAATCTTCAACATAATTGAGGATAATGTATATTATAGATAGAGCTATAGTAATCATGGAGATTACCAAAATGAATGAAAATAATACGTTGGGAAAAATAATGATGGAGGGGGGAGGGCGGGGGCGGGTTGAATCGGTATTTTTAACTCAATTAAACTTTTCAATAATTATTCCAGATTTTGTACACCACTGTTAGTTATGCAACCCACATATGCACACTCCTTTATTGAATGCAACAATGTATACCTAGTTTACTTATTCTGTCATGAATTCCATCAGTGAATTAAATTAGCCATTTCGTTATTAATTCATTTACTAAGAAGAATGAAGTAAGGAACAAATAAATCACAACATATAATAAATCACACATAGAACACCATTTTTTTTAGGTGGAAACCTAATGTGGGTGAAAAACCACCGCTATTGTTGTCTCTGTCTTCTTTCTTATTATATAAATAAATTCTTTATTAAATTTTTGTACTGATGTAGACTCTTACCAGTATGTAGACACCCACCTGGAGGAGGCTATAACCTCCACTCGTTCTCCAACACCCACTTGAAGGGAGCCACTACCCCTTAAACTTGTTTACTAGCTTATATCATAAGGGAGCTCCAACCCCCTTTTTGAAAGTTGCAATCCTCAACTCCTTGTGGACTACTTTTTAGAATGTTTCAAACTGGATCCACTATAACAACCCTGTTGAAAATTCCATGTAATAAATGTTAAAAACAATAACCATGGATGACTGGGACACTTATTGGGAAAGACAATAACCATGGATGAGCTGAATGTTGGGAAAGACATACTAAGGGGTGTTAATTTGTTTGTTTATGGCTAAGGAAATTGTCAAAGGAAATGGCTAAGGCATTAAAAGACGTTTTGGCACATTTATTTATGAAAATAATGGAAATTAGGAGACAAAGGAGGCAAAAGGTCACAGGTTGCATGTGAGGAGGAAAATGAA
This sequence comes from Pinus tabuliformis, assembly GCA_031772625.1. Classification (NCBI taxonomy): domain Eukaryota; kingdom Viridiplantae; phylum Streptophyta; class Pinopsida; order Pinales; family Pinaceae; genus Pinus; species Pinus tabuliformis. The sequence goes on along the minus strand of CM062816.1, from coordinate 743,687,281 downwards.
GGAAAATAATGGAAAATGAAGAAAATAGATGCCTCATTCATAAAAAGGCTTCAGAGGATCAGTTGGTAACCTTTTTCCAGTTCAGTTTTGGAGCTCTCTCTCATTATTCTCTCTCTCATACTCTTGGACACTTAGAGTTTTCTTGGAGCACTCTTGGAGGGTGTGGCATACTTGGATTCTTGGAGCAAGAAGGCAAAGGAAGAGTAGGAAAGAGAAAGAAGGTATCAACATCAACAACTACATCAGATTTCCTTGCAGGTACCGAGTTGCATGTATGGTTTCTTCACTAGTTTTGGCATGAATGGAATATGCATGGGGTTTGTTGGCTGTGATTTATCATTAGACATGGAGGATGGCCGAGATTGACAGTGGTTTGCGTAGCCTTTCCATTTCCTGGATAGCCATGGTGATTGTGGTTTTATTTCCTTGTTTTGTTTTTTATTGGTTCTCATGTTTCCTTAGCTTGGGTTGAGTTAATAATATCATAGCCTTGGTTGGAAAAACGCTCTGGAGCCTTAGAACATATTGGGTTGAGTTACTAGTCCTGTAGCTTGGGTTGGAAAAATGCTCTGGAGCCCTTGGTGGGTTGAGTTATTAGTCTTGTATCCTTGGTTGGAAAAATGCTCTAGAACCCAATAAAAGATGTGGGTTGAGTTACTAGTCTCGTAGCCACATTGGACAAACAATATAGAGCCCTAGATGGTTGGGATAGAGACCAATGTGATGATGGTTTTTGGTTATGTTCGACAATGAGGTGGAATCACTATTTGATGGGTTGAGGTGGATGGCCTCTGGAAGCCCTGAATGAGTTTTGATTGATGTATTCTATGAGATACCACATTCATGCTTGGCATATTGCATAGGGTGAATGACTGAGAGAGATTTGTCTTAACCATTCTACGGTTGGGTGGAACATGGTAGTCCCATCTCCAGTTGGTTCATTGCATTCATTAATGAGAGATCCATTCCCTTGATTTTCGTGTGTAAAGGTACTGATTTATTTATCGATTTTATGGATAATATGTTTATTGTATTTCTATTCCTATTATGTTGGTTATGCACATTTTATGATAGCAACTATGTATGGCTCTCAACATGTTTTTCCTTGTATATGAATGGATAATGTGGCTATGACCTAATATAGGATAATGAAAAAAATGGCATGAGGTAAAAATGGTTCATAGCGATTCTCAAATAAGTATCAGATCCATACACTTAATTATGTTGTTTACACATGTCGATGATATGTCGATGATATGTTTGATGAAATTCCTGTCGTGGCTAGTAAGGATCCAGTCAAGGTCTTGAAAAAATATTTTCTTTTGTACTTTCATTTCCATGTTACTTTACTGATTAGAAGAGATGGATCAGTTTCGGGTAGTGTCCTGGGTTCTGAGCCTGAGAAAGTGGCTTAAATCCTAGGGTCACTGGCACAACACTGAGAATTTTGGTCCACAATCACTGGTAGGCAGGCCTGTGAGAGTGAATTTGGGTTGATGGTCACTCCCTTTCCCATAGCATGAGAGAGAATATCGCCCAAGAGACCTAAAACAATGATGTAACACATGGATAGGCTGTTTGAGTGTCTGTATGGTGTGTTTCTATCGGTTCCACTTTCTTAATATGATTTAGGAGGTCAAATCATATCATAGTGGCCTCTCGTCACATGTTTACCCCGACTGATTGGTTGCTTGGGTAGATGTGGGAGGAGGGTGTTACAAAGTGGTATCAAAGCCTAGTTAACCCGTTGGACTAGATGAACTATGTGTTGGTCATGCATGCATGCCAATTACATGTGTGTCTCTTACACTTATATATTTGTTGCAATTACTTTATGTTGGATTAGGGTTGTAGTATGGTTATCATGCAAAATTTGTTATGGGTTTCAGGAAGTATATTTGAAATGAGTATGTGACTGATTGTGTATGGACTATATGTTGCTTACATGTTGATTTCATGGTACCTACTTACATCCTTGTATGTTAGGCTACATTTTTGAATCTTTGATTACATGCATTAGTCTTGTAGTTTGATTACAAGAACTGATAGATTATGTTAGAGTACATGTGGTTATGCATATTTGTAGTTGGTTTGGAATTGCTTATGCATACTACTGGTTGCATGTGCCAATGTGTACAATGTATTAATGGTTGTTATCGTGCATGGGGTCATAGAATGCATTTTTGATATGGCCTTCCACTGATGACTATATCCTAGTTAGAGTAATGTTTATGAGTTGGTACATTTATTTGTGTATTTATATATGCTGTTATGATTATGTTATACATGTATCATGCTGATTTGGTAATCTTGTGGACAAGTATCCTCCCCAAGCTATACTAAGGTACATTGGTTATTTGTGATTGGTTTATCTGACATATAATGACTTGTAGGAATAAATATCAAATGGCTAGCAAGATGGTTGACTATAGAAACTCTCCCTATGAATCCGAAGACCAGTATGGTGTTGGGAACCCCTCTGAATTGGCAGTTACATTGAGAAGTTTAAAAGAATAGATCACGAGTTGTAAGGTGGATAATGATAGAATCATACAATCATAAGAAAATTTAGCAGAGGCGAATGCAGTAATACTTCATAGCTTGTCAGATTTGCAATGACAAGGACCACTATGGATCATTCATGAGAAGGAAGATAAAAATAATGGGGCATACGATAGTAGATCGCATGGTGGCTGTCGATCAGATAAATATGATACAATTAGAGATGGCAAATCATTGGACACTCCAGAGAGGAGAAGGGATAGACACAGGTATGATTCTAGTTCTGATTTAGATAGGCACTATGATCATCATCAGTATCATCCTTACGGGAGGAATGATAGGGGATATTTTCCAGATGAATTTAAGAAGGCAAAGCCACCTACTTTTGATGGAGAGATAAAGAGATCACAAGATTCATAGGCATGGCTTCTTGGTATGAATAAATTCTTCAGGTTGCATGAATACTCGAAGAACATGAAAACTAGAGTCTCTACTTTAAGTCTTAAGGTAAATCAAACATCTGGTGGGAAGACGTGAAGAATGTTAGGGACATGAATTAGGAAGATTTGACTTGGAGTGAATTTGAGTGTCTATTCAAGAAGAAGTATTTGTTAGAGAGATACTTCAATGACAAGGAAAATTAATTCTATGAACTAAAGATGGGATCCATGAAAGATGATGAGTACACTAGTAAATTCTTGGAACTCTTGAGGTATGTTCCTTACCTCAAGGAGGAGAAGGCTAAGATTAAGAGATTTGTTAGTGGGTTACCAGTTGTATTCAAAGATAAGATTGAGTTCAATGAGCTTAGATCAGTGGAGGAGGCTATTTGAAAACTGAAGCATTGTTATGAAAAATTGAAGCGTTGAACTAAGACGAAGCCAGATTAGATAGGTAAAACAAAGAACAAAGGAAAATGGGACAAGAAGTGAGTAAGATCACAAGATTCAAGTAACAAGGAGAATGTTGCACCACTTAAGAGGTTCAATGCATCAGATAGAGGACATGGACATAGATCTGAGGAGTAGAGTAAGGAGCTCGTGCAATGTTGGACTTGTGGAGGATATCATCGCAGGAGGGATTTTCCATAGTACAAGAGTAGTAAGCCTAAGATATACAGTTCCTTGGAGGCATAGAATTTTGGAGACATTGGTTAGAGTATTCCACATATCTATGCAGCCTTGGATAACAAACAAGAAGAGCATCATACATCTATCATCGAGATGGATGGTAAGGTTTGTGATTGTGTTATTTCTATTTTGATTGACCTTGGAAATAATTATAGCTATGTTAAACCTGACTTGGTGGATAAGTGTGGCTTGAGTAAGGAATTGCATGCAGAATTTTGGTTAGTGTAGTTGGCTATAGGTACGAAGAAGCGAGTACATCATTAGGTAAGAGCTTGAGAATTTGAATTAAATGGTATGCCTATAGTAGCACATCTAAATTTATTGTCATTGGGTTCATACAATATGTTTTTGGGCATATATTGGTTGTATCTTCATTGAACCAAGTAGACTGCTATGACAAGGCCATTGAATGTGTCAATGAAAATGGAGAACCAAGAGTCTTGCAGGGTAAGAAGAAAACCACATTAGTTAGGATGGTGACAACTATGCAAGAAAAGCATAGGTGTTGGAAAGGGTGAAAGATATTTGTAGTACATATTTATAGTGATAAGGATAAGGAGGTTGAGGATGCAGACGTGTTGAACAAATACCCCTTTTTACAGCAGTTCAGGGATGTATTTCTTAAGGACATCACATAGTTACCACCGCATAGGGAGGTATAATTTTCTATTGAGTTAGTGCCAGGGGAAGATCCAGCATCTAAATCACCTTACTAAATGAGCACACTTGAGTTGGTTGAGTTAAAGTTGCAACTAAAGGAAATGTTGGACAAAGGATACATTAGGCCAAGTGTGTAACCATGGGGTGCACTGGTATTGTTCGTAAAGAATAAAGATGGAACACTCAGATTATGCATTAATTACAAACAGTTGAACAAAGTGACTATCAAGAACATGTATCCTTTGCTGAGGATTGATGAATTGTTCTATTAGTTGAAGGGAGCAGCGGTGTTCTCAAAGATTGACTTGAGATCTGGATACCATCAGGTACACATCAAAGAGGAAAACATATACAAAATTGCGATCATGACTAGGTATGGGAATTATGAGTTTGTTGTGGTTCCTTTTGGATTAAATAATGCTCCAGCTACGTTCATGTGTTTGATTAATAGTGTGTTGTGTCCATATTTGGATAAGTTTGTTATTGTGTTCATTGATGATATACTGGTATATTCCAAAAATGAGGAAGAACATGCAAATCACTTAGCAACAGTGTTGAGGTTGTTAAAAGAGCATCAATTTTATGCTAAGCTCAACAAATGTAGTTTCTTTCAAACTGACGTATAGTAAGTGGGACATGTTGTCTCCAAGGAGGGCATTGTAGTGGATCTAGAGAAGATAATGGTCATCATGGAGTGTGCTAGTGTCAGTGCTTTCACACTGCCATCAGTGATCAAATTTCTCTTTTGCATTTCATATTTAGGTGTCCCATTCTGATGATTTGCACCTCCATTAGGTCATGGATAAACTAATGGTAGATTTATTTCCAGTTTTTTCTCCTCATCACATAAGATCTACTGACCTCCTTCAGACACAATTCAGTTAAATGGTTTAGAGTTAATTCTTATCTTTTGTCCATTTGATTTAAATGAGTCTTCGATCTTAGGGTTTTCAATATCATTAGGTATTAGGGTTTCCATCTAAGTCAAATTTTCAAAATATTTGATAAATAGTGGTCATGCAGACATGTGGAGGAGATATAAATCTTCAGAACATTTTTAAATCTCAGAATTTGTAAATTTAATAAGTTTTTCACCTCAAACTTAGTTTGAGGCGAAAACAGAGTATTGTTTTATTTTTGAAAAATTTGATGTAATTTTATGGTTCCTATATGTAATAAATACTTATCAGCTGCTCCTGGTCACCTTGCCAACTCCTACCACTGCAAAAGCAAAACATCAAGGCATCAGTTCATCAAATTTCCAGGGAAAAGGGTCAAACTTCAAGCGCAAAAAACAGAGCATTTGAAAAAGTCATGTAAACTTTATAAAAGTGGGTTTTGAAAAGATAAAAATTAAAGTGAGAAGGTATATAAGGTTCATTCATTGTTATGTGTCATTTCACTTTGAAAACTTGAAGTGTGGAGTAGAAAAACGCGATTTGGAGCAGTCATTGGGCAATAGAGAGAAAAATTTAGCAATTTGTGAGAAATTTGGTGGCGCTGCGCATCAGGCAGTTGGCGTTGTGCATTGGGCAGGCACTGTGCATCAGAGCAGTTTTGCCTATGGAAAGTTGAATTGGCGCTGTGCATTGGGCTGGTGCTGTGCACCTGGGAGGGGGCGCTGCGCACCCGGCTTTGGAGCTGTCATACTACCCAAATCACCTTCACTCACCTCAAATTCCTAAATTAACCTCTCATCAAGTAAGTAAAGCCTCTCATTTAGTTTATACAAGGGTTTTTCATAAAGTTTAGTGGTTCTTATCTCTCTAAACCTAAACCCTAGTTGTCCTCTAAACTACTTCACATATTTCAGAGTGCCTTTGTTTACTACTTTTTCCTAAACCCTATTCTCTGAATTCCATTCTCCCTGCACACTATACCCTACATACTTTCCTACAAACCCTACTCACTCCCTTGACCTCATACTCATATCATAGTCTAGTCTCCCTAACTGTTTTTCTATTTGTAAATCTCTTCATACTCATCTTCCACCTCTCTTCAGTTATCATAAGGGAAACAACCATAAACATGGAGAGGGATAGTGAGGAGGACACCCTTAGTGATAGTTCTAGGGAAAGGAATTTGTAGCAGAGAAAACCTCACAAAGGTGGAAATAGTATTAGGGAGGAGCCCATTAGTATGAGTGAACTACTTCCTTGCCCATTAACCACCTCATGCTTTAGACATCAGTCCTGTTTTGATTTTTGTGAGATGGTAGAGAGAGTTAAATTCCACCATGAGTTAGCAAGACTGCTTGTGACAAACTTGGACAACAATGTGGTACATCTTGTCGGGGTTACATTTACTATATCATCCACCATCATTGCAGAGGCCACATGAATTCCAGATGTAGGGGAGAAATTGAACAAGAGGCAACATATTAATAGGGACTATTATGAGCCTTACATCAAGGCTAAATAACATGGTAGAATCAGTAGAGTGTTTCCTTTCAGATTTTTGGAGGACCGGTATGCTCCACTCATGAAGCTCATCATTAAGTATTTTACTTGTGAGGGTAGGTTCTCTAGACTATATGCCTACCATATCAGATTGTTGATGCATTTCACGAGGGTGAAAATGATGATTATTCCTTATTTTATATACAAAAACAGAAAGAAAATGACAGTTATTGCAAAGAGGAAACCATATCCACAGCAACTCAATAGTATTTACCATTTCTTCGTTATTAAAATTGTTGTTTTACATCATCTCAATCAGTTGGGAATGACATGGGAAACCTTCATTTCTCATGAGGTGTTCAAAGGACCTCAAATATTCTCATCAATGCATCAGGAGGAAGGTGAACCTTTAGGACATGAACAAGTCAAAGAAGCTGAAATTTTTGGAGTGCCTATGTTTGTCACTTATGAGAGAGGCACTAGGGGACATTTTGCAGCTGCTAGGTGGGTATTATCTCCACAAGGAGTGGAAGAGGTCTCGCCTTCATCTACAGGCCAGAGGAAAATGCTATCTCCACAAGGAGTGGAAGGGGCTTTGCCTTATTCTTTAGCAAAACAGGTACATGTTGGGCAACACAGAAAGGACAAAGGTAAAATGCAAAAGGTGGATTCTAATGATGATCAAGAGAGGGACTTTGGCCTAGTTGTTCATGAGGAAGTACAAGGACTTGATGTCATTGATTTGGAGACCCAAAGTGCTAAGGATACCATCAAGAAACAATAGGCTGACATTCAAGCCTTGTCAATCAATTTGGAAAGGGAAAAGTGGATCATTAATTACCTTGAGCAGGAAAACAAGCAATTAACTGACAAGCAGGTTATCATGGAGTTGCAAATGCTTAGAGAAGAGAGGCAAAAGGCAAAGAAGGCAAAGGTCAAGATGACCTCCATTGAGCAAGAAATTGAAAATGACCAAGAAACTTGGTTAGAGAGGGTGAACATCCACCTTGAGAAGTTGCTAGAGAAGGCCAATAAAGAGAAGAAAATGCTTCGCCACATGGCCTATCACTATATGACCCAGAACAAGATATGCAACATGAGGATTAAGCAACTTAAGGCAAGATTAAGGAGGGCCTTAAAAAGAAAAAAGAGGGAGGATAAGCTTAATATTCTGGCTGATGTTACACTAGCGCAACAAAGTAAACCAATGAAGAACCTTTGAGCCGAAACTGGGCAAGTTTTGAAGAAATTTTGTCAATTTCATTTTTTTTAATTTTGCAAAACAGGAAATTCTGGTGGATGCGCAGCGCCACCAGTGCTACGCATTTGATTGGTGCATCCTTAGAAGAAATGGTTTATAGATTTGGATTCAACATCAAGAGGACATTAATTGCTGAAAATTTTAGGTTATTTAGAGCAAAACTAGGTCACTTAAAGGGAAAAAGACACTCAAAAATGCCCTCTCTGCCACTTTTTTCACCCACAGGAAGCAGTCTTGGGAGAATTCATTGTTGGAGGGGAAAATGACCTCCAAATCAGGAAATTCAAGATGTTTCATAAACTAGACAAATAGAGCTTTCCAACAAGCTATCTTGGACCTGATTTGGTGGAGTGGAAGGCCTCCAAAAGCATGCTTAAAGTGGCGTTGCGCATTGGGTTGATGGCACCATGCATAGGGCTATTTTTGTCAATTTTGCTCAAAACTCAAAATTATCCCAGTTCGACTACAGGTTGACTTTTTCTCTTCTCCTTGGTAAATTTGTGATGGTAATTGATTTTATGATGTGTAAATGTAATTTAAAAATGACTCTTGGGGGTAGATTCATCATTTTGAGGTGGTTTGAGGTTGAATGAATCAGTTTCCATGGTTTTAGAGGCAAGTTGTTCCACTGCCTATATTCCTGTTCTTAGTTTAGATATGGTTGAAACCACCCATATTCTCATGGATTCGACCGCTGATGGCTAGCATAGGTGGTTTTATGCCTATATTATGTACTTTCTTAGTCATTTGTAAAGGTTGGACTCTTGTGGATGCTTTGAGCTTCATTGTACATCACTTCTACAATTTGGCAAGGAAATAAACCAAGGTTTTGCAGATATTTTTGTGGGATTCTTGTGGTAAAGTGTCTTGGTATTATTCCTTCCTTTGTTATTTAGTTTCTCTTATGTGTTATATGTACTAGCATCTATTTCTTTCTTCTTAACTAAATGAATCAAGAAAGATAGGTAGAATCCATTGATATTAGTGCTCCGCCTTGGGCATACATTTAGCTTTTGATGTTTTCAGCTATTTGAAGAGGATTCATGACCTTTGCATGCCCTATCCAGCCCCTCACCAGTCTTAGACCTACCATCTCACTCAATTCCAAGTGCTAAAACACCTACCTACCTCGCCCCAGAAAACACCCCGCAATTCTGATTTGATTTCCTGAACCCAAAACTGCCTACTCCATTTGATCCAGCAACCAAACTTTCAAAATAAAACAAAAAAACCTAGAGCTACTATACCTAGCCTAAAATCCATATTCAATTCAGTCATCTCCTCTGAGATAGACAAGGAGAGAGCCCTCTCCCGACTTGGTAGGGTTAGCTACCAGGTTAAGCGTGGTTTGTGGTTATCCTAGGATTATCTCCCTTTAGCTTGAGGTCAGTATAGGCTCTAATAAAGTGGGTAGATCCTATGAATGTGGATGAAGTGAGATCTTTCATGGGTTTGACAGGCTATTACAGGAGGTTCATCAATAAATTATCACAGTTTTCTTATCCCATTATATTCTTGTACAGGAAAGGTAAGAAGTTCGAATGGACTAAGGAGTGTGAGGCTAGATTTGAGCAACTTAAGATGTTGTTGATGCATGCACCAATACTACATATTGCAGATCCGAACAAAGAATTTGTAGTATGTAAAAATTCTTGTAAGATAGGGTTTGGTGGAGTCCTTATGCAGGATGGACAGGTGGTATGTTATGAGTCCCATAAATTAAATGAGCATGAAAATAACTACCCCATGCATGATCTTGAGTTAGCAGCAATTATACATGCACTAAAGATGTGGAGGCACTTTCTTCTTGGCAGGCAGTTTGTGCTTATGAGTGATCACATTGGGTTGAAATATTTGTTTGACTAGCCAAATCTAAATGCCAAGTAGGCTAGATGGTTGGCCATGATCAATGAGTTTGATTTCAAGATCAGGTACATCAAAGGCAAGGAGAACCAAGTGGCAGATGCTCTCAGTAGACAAATACAGGTGAATCACTTGGCATATATGAACTCTTATGGGAAAAATTTGTAGGATATGATGTTGCAGGCAAGACCAAAGGATGTCAGATATATGGAGATTGTGGACAGGTTGTAGCAGGGTGATAGTATAGGTACAGGTACAGGTCATTGTACAGGTACATGTTCAGGTGAAGGTACAGGTAGATGTAGTGGTACATATATAGGTGGTAGTACAGGTACATGCACATGTACATATATAGGTATAGGTAAAAGTATAGGTGCAGGTGCATAGGACTTTGATTATTGTCTTACGATAGATGGATTGGTCAAGTTCCAAGACAAAATATATGTGCCAAATGACAGTGATCTCAAGAAGGTGATCTTGAGGGAGTTTTATGTGAAACTATATTAAGGCCACCCAAGTTACTAGAAGACACTGATCGCAATGAAGAGATCTTACTTGGACAAACTTGAAGAGGGATGTAGCAGAGTTTGTGGCTAGATGTTTTGATTCTCAATGAGTGAAGTCAGAGTATAAAAATCCAGGGGGACTGCTACAACCGATTGTAATTCTAGAATGGAAATGGGGGGGTCATTTCCATGGACTTCATAACATGGTAGCCAAAGAAAGTGAAGCAGCATGATTCCGTCATGGTCATTGTGGAAATGTTAACAAAGTTGACACACTTCATTCCTGTAAAGTATACATTATCAGCTAGTGATGTGGCACAAGTATTTATCAGAGATGTGGTTAGACTACATGGTGTCTCGAAGAAGATTCTGTTAGAAAGGGATGCGAATTTCACTTCCAAGTCTTGGAAGGAGTTATTTGCAGGTCTGGGCACAGAGTTGTCTTTCAGCACAACTTATCACCCACAGATAGATGGACAGAAAAATATGGTCAACATGATATTAGAGGACATGTTGAGGATGTATGTGATTCATAAACAACACAAATGGGAAGAGTATCTCCCTTTGGTTGAGTTTGCATACAACAACGATTATAAGGAGTCACTGAGGATGAGTCCTTTTGAGGCATTGCATGGGCGGAGTTGTAGCACTTCCATTAGTTGAAGTGATCCGGTTAGCAGAGTATTGATTGGATTATATATATTGGCATACATGGAACATGAGATGCAGGTGATCAAGAAGAATCTCAATGCAACATAGGATAGGCATAAGAGTTATGCAAATAGTAACAGTCTGTTCAAGGAGTTCCAGGATGTATAATAGGTGTACTTGTGCATCAAACTGAAAAAGAGTTCCTTGCGGATTGGATCATGTGCCAAGCTGGCACCACGGTTTTGTGGACCCTTCTGTATCATTGAGAGGATTGGGCTAGTAGCCTATTGACTTGCATTGCCTCTGACAATGAAAGTCTACGATGTTTTCCATGTATCATTTATTAAGAAGTATGTTAAAAATGTCGATCATGTGATTGACTAGTCTGTATTGTAGGTGGAACCATATGGATAATTCTAGCTGAAGCCTCAGTGTATATTGCAGAAAAAGGTGCTCATGCTCCGGAACCGAGCAAGTTAAATTGCAATGGAAGCACTTTGGGCCTGATGAAGCTACACGGGAGATGGCAGATCAATTGTTGGCTATGTATCCTTCCTTGTTTCCCAGTTGAGGCAACATATCTTGATATGGTGGTTTGGTGATTTCTTATGGTGGTTTGGTAGTTGCTTTATGGTGGTTTAGTATTTTCTTGTGATGGCTTGGTATAAGCTTCATGATGATTTAGTATTTTCTTTATGTTGGCTTAGTATTTTTCTTTATGGTGATCAATATATGCTTTATTATGGTTGATATATACTATATGATGTTTTTGATATATGACTATATATGATGTTGGTATATGTTTGATATATATTTTGATATATGGTTTGGCATATGTTTTGGTATATATATTTTGATGATGTTGATAGATGTACACCCGTGTATGGATATAAATACTGTAATGAGTTGTGTTATAAAGCTCCACTATGTGGTATGGGTGTGATGTTATTATGCTATCATGTGGTTATGTTATCATGATGTTGTGATGTTATATGAGTTGGCACTTAGCAGGATGACCATTGTAATACCGTAATGTTTTGTGTTATAAAGATGCAATATGTAGTATGTTGTCATGTTGTCATGATGTATGTCTTGAGAAGATCTTTCATTGTAAATATTGCATCGAGTTGTGTTATAAAGCTCCATAAGTAGTATGTCTTATTTCAGCAGGTTGCTGACGTATATGTGTGCTTGAACACCGATGACAGTGTCCCCCAAGGGGAGGGTTCTGTAACAACCCTAGTGAAAATTCCATGTAATAAATTTTGAAAACAATAACCATGGATGACTAGGACACTTATTCTAAGCTGAATGTTGGGCAAGACATCTTAGGGCGCATTCATTTGGTTGTTTATGGCTAAGGAAATTGGCAAAGGAAATGACTAAGGCATTAAAAGTCATTTTGGTACATTTATTTATGAAACTAATGGAAATTAGGAGAAAAAGGAGGCGAAATGTCATAGGTTACATGTCAGGAGGAAAATGAAGGAAAATAATGGAAAATGAAGAAAATAGAGGCCTCATTCATAAAAAGGCTTATGAGGACTAGTTGGTAACCTTTTGTCAGTTCAGTGTTGGAGCTCTCTCTCATTATTTTCTCTCTCATACTCTTGGACACTTAGATTTTTCTTGGATAACTCTTGGAGGGTGTGGCATACTTAGATTGTTGGAGCAAGAAGGCAAAGGAAGAGCACAAAAGTGCAACAAGGCATCGACATCAACAGATACATCATATTTTCTTGCAAGTGCTGAGTTGCATGTATGGTTTCTCCACTAGTTTTGGCATGCATGGCATATGCATGTGGTTTTTTGGTTGTGATATGTCATTAGGCATGGAGGATGGTCGGATTGATAGTGGATTACTTAGCCTTGCCATTTCTTGGATAGTCATGGTGATTGTGGGTTTATTTCCATGTTGTGTTTTTTATTGGTTCTCATGTTTCCTTAGCTTGGGTTGAGTTACTAGTTTTGTACCCTTAGTTGGACAAAGGCTCTGGAGCCCTGGAACAACTTGGGTTGAGCTACTAGTCCTGTAGCCTGGGTTGGATAAATGCTCTGGAGCCCTTTGTGGGTTGAGTTACTAGTCTCATAGCCATGGTTGGACAAACACTCTGGAACTCGATAAAAGATGTGCGTTAAGTTACTAGTCTCGTAGCCAAGTTGGACAAATGCTTTGGAGCCCTGGATGGCTGGGATAGAGATCGATCTGATGATGGTTTTTGGTGATGTCCGACTGTGAGGTGGAATCACTGTTTGATGGGTTGACGCGGATGGCCTCTGGAAGCGTTGGATGAGTTTTGATTGATGTGTTGTATGAGATCCAACATTCATGCTTGGAATATTGCACGAGGGTGAATGACTGAAGAGAGATTTGGCTTAGCCATTCTAAGGTTGAATGTAACGTGGTAGTCCCATCTCCAGTTGGTTCATTGCATTCATTAATGAGATATCCATTCCCTTGATTTTCATGTGTAAAGGTAATGATATATTTATGGATTTGATGGTTGATATGTTTATTGTATTTATATTCCTATTATGCTAGTTATATGCACATTTTATGACAACAAGTATGTATGTCTCTCAACATGTTTTACTTGTATATGAATAGATAATGTACCTCTGACCTAATAGAGTATAATGCAGCAAATGGCATGAGGGAAAAATGGTTCATAACGATTCTCAGATAAGTATGAGATCCCTACACTTAATTATGTTTTTTACACCTATAGATTACATGTCGATGATATTTTTGACGAAATACCTTTCATGGCTAGTGGGGATCCAGTCAAAGTCTTGAACAAGTATTTTCTTTAGTTCTTTCATTTTCATGTTACTTTACTGATTTAAAGAGATGGATCACTTCTAGGTAATGTCATGGGCTCTGAGCCTGAGAAAGTGGCTTAAATATTAGGGTCGCTAGCACAACATTGGAAATTTTGGTCCACAGTCGCTGGAAGACATGCTTGTGAGAGCGACTTTAGGTTGTTGGTTGCTCTATTTCCCATAACATGAGAGATACTATGGCCCAAGAGACCTAAAACAACAATAGGACCTAGGGATAGGCTGTCTGAGCGGCTGACTTGTCTTTTGAGGATTCTGTTGATGATGTTGGATGTTTGTATGGTGTGTTTCCATCAATTCCACTTCCTTAATGTGAATTAGGAGGTCGAATCATATCATAGTGTCCTCTTGTCGCATTTTTACCCTAGCTGACCAATTGCTTGGGTAGATGTGGGAGGAGGGTGTTACATCCACAGATAAACAATAAACAATCAACTTGTAGGCCACCTTTCATCATATTTTCAAATTGGACCTATATCAACAATAAATCCAAACTAACATAATAAACTGAAATACTGAATCTAAGTCACTGAGGCACTATAAATCAACTCAATTTCTGAAGGATCAGACCACTAAATGTAGAACCCAAACAAAACCAAAAAAATTAGAATATGTATGCGACTGTACTGGATAAAAATTGTGCATGTAAATGCTTCCTCTGAGTAACACTTGTGTACATATCTTAAACTACTGAAATCTAATCATGAATAATTGTAATACTAAATGAATAACTAGACCATACATACATCAATCACAAATTTCTGAACCAATCACATATTCCCACACTGTAGCATCATTATCAATCAATCAACCTAATCATCACTGTGAGGCATAAATCATCAAGATAGAGACTTCATCGACAAACAATAAAAAATATAGCAGAACTCATCTAGTATCATCATTAAGATGCACTACAAAAGCTAGCATATATACACGACTTCCATAGGACAAATTAGCATATGTAAGTCATTACCATGCCTAGCACCCACGTATATATTTCAATATACAAAGTAAATTATCGCATAATGTATATGCTACCTTACTAAACCTCATCTAGGTATGTACACGACTAACCAGAAGCAAACTGACATACAGATCTTGAGTTACTAAATCAAACCTTCGCTGCAATTCTCAACATCTGTTAAACCCAGATCTCGACATGCATCATTATATTTAGATCAAACCATCATCATAACAACAAATCTAACATTACAATCATAAATAGATCAAACAAGTATTTTCATTAGCCTTCACAACACTTTCAGATCTATCAGATCTGAACCATCTCCTTGCTCCTTGGTGCACACCTGTTCCAAATAAAATCACACATAGATAGATCATTTACTTTTCACACCTAACACCTTGATCTCCATATTCTTATATAGTTTTAGCATTAGCCAATACCTTAGGTAAATCCCTTGTTAATGGTGTTATTCTTCTTTGAGAGGATCATATAACTGTTGTTGCTCCATTATGGGCCAACACCATGGTAATAACCCATGGTATCCAAAACTCCATGGTTTGGATTCTATATGTGACTTTTACTCATAGTACCTACGTATGTACGTGACCCTTCTTCACAAAATCCAGGTATACTTTCTCAAACTTCACCTTTAACATCCATCTGTCACTAAACTATCATTTCTTCGTTCATGTCCTCTGTAGTATATGTATCAAACTTCATGAGATCATATTATCACAATGTTGAAATCAAGTACATCTTTATCAATCAGGTTTCCATTAAGGACAACACATTAGCCATAATGCCAACAATCCCCCCTTTGGACTTGATGGCAACCACTTTGGTGTTTGGACACCACCTACAAATACACTTGAAAACACCAAGTCTTCTCTCAAACACACTAAGATTCTCTCCAATCATTCTTCTCCGAACACCAATATTCTCTCCCCCTTTGACATCAAGGGTAAAGGGCCAATCCAGGCTGAATGAAGTACTTCTTGCAATGTTGATTGCTGTAGGTCTAATCGACTGAAAAACTACATATTGACCATGCTCCCCCTGAGCATATGCTATACCATTTGAAGATGTACAATGAAAGTACAAGGATTTATGACTCAAACAAATATAAAATTTCTTATTACCAATGATTCATGATTATATTAGACACCCAACATATTACATATTGGATCCAAATTTTACATCAATGTCCCAAGATAATGGGATTACATATATATCATGACTTGACCCCAATAGCCCATACATGATTGAATTTTATAATGATTTACAACATGGGTCCTTTTATGACCTTTACATCAAGAGAGATATATGGCATTTACAACCAAAACTAGCGACCTCAATAGTGAGGTAGCGAGATCATGATAGTCATTAAGAACCACTATGCACCATATGGGAATTTACAACATAAACATTCGATAGCAACAACATAGATATCATAATGATAGTAGCATGAAAATACTCATTGTTGTCACTCTTTGAGACAATTCCTAGATGTGGAGGAACTAGTGCCCGAGACATCTTAAAAATCAATATTTTTTTTAGAAATTGTGGCGAGAGGGGCAAACCATGAATTCTGCAATGAATTACCTAATTCGAAAACGAAGACTAAGAACCAAAATAGAAAAAACAATGTGTTTTGTAGAGGCCCTAGATTAAATATGTGGTGTAGAAGAAAACAAATGAGACAGGATTTAAACACAAGCAATTAAGAATGTGGGCCTCAATCTTGTAGAAAGAATAGTGAACAGAGAAGGACATTGTGAATAAATTTTTGGAACATGGAGCGCTCATTAAGGGCTTCAAACTTAAAGCACATGAGTACAAAAGTAAATTCACAAGTTTAAATTGGAGCAACTTGTTGCATCATACATCATTCCAAAGAGGAAAAATAAACATGGAATCACACATATTGAAAAATAAACAATGCTTAGTTGGAATCAAACTGACTTCTATTACTGATTTCATGAGAGATTTTCCATTACAATGTATTCATGGAAAACACCACACCCATTGTTGGAATCAAACTGACTTCTATTACTGATTTCATGAGAGATTTTCCATTACAATGTATTCATGGAAAACTCCAAATTCCCGAATACTCCAACCTACAAACCTCCACAAAACATTCATTCTGGAATTTTATCTCTTCCCTCTAGACCCACTAACTAACTATCTTAATTAGTTTCATACCTTGATTCTCAAAACAATTACAAAAGTTATTTTCTTTTAAGAAATTTACAAAATAAAATAATAACATTATATATATATATATATATATATAATATTTATTTTGATCCTTTGCAAATTAAACCCTGCCCCCTTTACAAACTATTGGACAAATGTTGATATATTTCAGGTCTCATCGAAATGTTAATACTACTTAATATGAATAAGAAACATAAGTCCAACTTTTCCAAATGTTACATAAACCCTAGATGGAGATGATTTTGGTGCTGGCACAATTCCCTTTATTGTATTTATTTATGAGTTGACAAAATCACGTGTGGTTGTTGGAAACTTGATGATGCACAATTCTCTTTGCACTTGTCTATAACTCGACTTTTTGATAGCTAGATTTTGCACAATTAAAACGTCCCACGGGTTTTTCAGGGTGTTGAATCCGAATATGCAGTTAAAAAACCATTTTAACTGCAACAAATCATGATTTAATCTCAATTTCTTCCACCGGATTCCGTCACCGGAATCTCCAAAAAATCGCATTATAGACAACTCCATTCCCTTTATTGTATTTATTTATGAGTTGACAAAATCACTTGTGGTTGTTGGAAACCATCCCGGAATTGTCTGGATGGTCAAAAGTGGCGAGATTTTGGGCAAAACATTTTCAAAAAATATTGTAGAGACAATGTTCGAATAGTGTTTTTGATTGTAGACATGGATTCAGCACCATCAAAAACATTTAAGACATAAAATTTTGAAGTTTAACAGCTATAACTTGGATTTACAAAAATCCTTGTCAAATTCTCTCTAAATATACCTAGAATTTCCTTAACTTTCCAGACAATTCCTCCCACTAAAACTAAGGCTTACCACCCTTGACCATTGACTACGGCTACACCACCCGAGTACTACCCTTAACCATTTTTGGAATAGAGGAGTGCTTTCGTAATGATTATGGACCGTTGATCTATAAATGAAAAATTTGACTAAACTCCATGCATATTTTGTTATCGGGATTTCATAAATCTGAGAAAGAACATTATGAGCAGTTGATAGCTTTTACATCGACCGTAAACATAAATTTCCATGTTATATTCATCCCCTAGCGCGAAACCGTCACCTCTCGATTTACTTTTCATTGATCGTAGGTACCTCAGCTCTATACCTCAGGTGTAGATTCAAAACTAAAAATTACTGCATAGTTAGTATATTATTCCATTTTCTATAGGGCTGAATACAGTCAACAAATAAAGAATAATCTGTTCTATAAACTATTTTTAATGTCTTAAAAATAATTTATTTCTTTCTAAATATTCGTAATAATCTGTTCTATAAACTATCTTTAACTTCGTTTAAATAATTTATTTCTTTCTAAATATTTGTATTTATCTAACTTGGAAAACTTACCCAACTACCTTTTAAAGTGATCATATAGTTCACAATCCTCATCCATAAATGCGGCATTTCCTCATCAACAAATGCCAAGGATGATGCTGGACAAGGGCTTGTTAGTAAAACAACACTAGAAGCTCGACCTCCATGCTAACGCTAATTCCTTTTTCCAGCCTTTGAATGAACGAAGATGGAAAACTTGCATACCAAATCCCTCTCATCAAGCTTTAATATTGAAAACTATGCTTTATCTTACTACGACCTTGTGGACAGAAAATACTGACATGGGACTTTTTTAATGACCGCAGAGTTAATTAGCATTCTGAGAAGGGACATACCAACTTTGTTAAAAAATCCCTTTGGGGAAGACTTTGCGACTATGTGTAGTATGGATAGAGCTAAAATCCCATTGGGGAAGACTTTGCGACTGTGTAGTATGGATAAAGCTCCACAGTTTTCTCGACGCAGTGATCATATATTCCAAGGTTCTGACAACTTCATCAATGGATTTCAATGACCTCTGGTAGACAAAGGTCTCTTGTTTTTCATTTGATCATTAACATTGTGGACATTAAAAATAATTTCTTTCTTTTTTTCTTTCTTTCCTAATATATAGAAACATTACACCCTCGTCAAAATGTTTTTCATTTCATCATTAACATTGTAGACATTAAAAATAATTTCTTTCTTTCTTTCCTAATATATAGAAACAATACACCCTCATCAAAGCGACAAGTGGCCATGTCAATATAACAAACCATGGACGACGTCGTTACAGTTTCTCTCTTCATCACATACCGACTTTGTCTTCTCAGTGGAGACCTTCAATTGAGGATGACAACGTTATGAGTGCAACACTATTGTTCTCATTCTCGCCGCAACTGATGGTTCTCCTGAGTATTGGCTCTTGCAAATTAACTTCACTCATTTTGCAAGTTCTGTAACTAACCCAATGCTTTTATAAAAGAAATGCATTCAGAGATTGAATCTTTAATTATGCTGATTTTAATGCTTCATTGACTAATTATTCTTTTATCCAACAAATAATTACTGCCATTTTTGGTTGTTCTTGAAATTCCTTTGATTCTTTTTGTTTTAACGTTTTTTATTTTTTACTTTTTGTATTGTGGTATTAGTACCACATGGAATGGAGAAGTTTTAATCTAGGGCGTTTCTATATATCGTTCCCTGTAATCCACATCAGCATGTTCTTCGGAAGGTAGCACTCCATGGGCTCCTCCCTCGGAATCCTGTGTGAGCTTTGGCTTCAATTCAATTACCCAATGAATACTATTCTAAATCAGCGCAAAGCATGAAGCTTTAGAAATAAATAAATACAATTCTCTTTTATTCTTTATTATAAATACAATTCTCTTTTATTCTTTATTATAAGCATGAATTCTTTATTATAAATACAATTCTCTTTTATTCTTTATTATAAGCATGAAGCTTCAGAAATAGATAAATTGAATAATGCACCAAATTCATTCATAAAAACAATTCTTCTTTATTTTTATTCTTTATTATAAGCATGAAGCTTCAGAAATAGATAAATTGAATAATGCACCAAATTTATTCATAAAAACATTTCTTCTTTCTTCTTTATTATAAGCATGAAGCTTCTTTCTTCTTTATTATAAGCATACAATTCTCTTTTATTCTTTATTATAAGCATGAAGCTTCAGAAATAGATAAATTGAATAATGCACCAAATTCATTCATAAAAACAATTCTTCTTTATTTTTATTCTTTATTATAAGCATGAAGCTTCAGAAATAGATAAATTGAATAATGCACCAAATTTATTCATAAAAACATTTCTTCTTTCTTCTTTATTATAAGCATGAAGCTTCTTTCTTCTTTATTATAAGCATGAAGCTTTAGAAATAAATAAGACAATTTATTCATAAAAACGATTCTCCTTTCTTCTTTATTATAAGCATGAAGCTTCAGAAATAAATTATTATAAGCATGAAGCTTCAGAAATAAATAAAACAATTCTCCTTTCTTCTTTATTATAAGCGTGAAGCTTCAGAAATAAATAAAAAATAACTTGTGTAAATCAAATTCACAACATCCTCAAAACAATCCTCCTTTCTTCTTTATTATAAGCATGAAGCTTCAGAAATAAATAAATAATAACTTGTGTAAATCAGATTCACAACATCCTCAAAACAATTATCCTTTCTTCTTTCTTGTTTATTATAAGCATGAAGCTTAAGAAATAAATAAATTGAATAATGTACCAAATTTATTCATAAAAACAATTCTCCTTTCTTATTTATTATAATCATGAAGCTTCAGAAATAAATAAATTATTATAAGCATGAAGCTTCATAAATAAATAAAGAATAACTTGGGTAAATCAAATTCACAACATCCTCAAAACAACTTTGGTCAAAATAGCCATATTTTAATTTTGATTGCCATATTTTAATTATGATTGTTGGCCTAAGTTCACCTTCAATTTTTATTTTTCTAACTCTGCAATATTAGGCTAAACCATTTGGCTTCAACTGGGGACAACAGTTTCCTGCAAAGCATTGAGAACCTTAGTTGGGCATGGACTTTTAAAGCCTTGAAAACTGAAATCTGACATCCCTCAAAACTGATTTCAACAGTTTCTTCTTACTTTATTTGCCAAGTGAAAAACAAAAATGCAAACTGCAACTGAAAATAATGGCTCAACACCTAAACTTATTTAAGTACAAGTGTTTCCTATATACACAACTAGATTCCTTCAAGTGAAATCCACCTTCCAATGGTACCAGGCCAACATTTGAGTGTTAGACTTTATACCTCCACGATTTTGAAAACTGAAAATAAGAACATGCATCCACCATATAAAATTTTTAGATATTTTTTTTTACACATATTCTAAAAGTGATACCTGCTACTGACTAAAAAGGCTGCAGTTAGCTACTAGATCATAAAATTGATGAGAAATTTTTTTTGCTGCCTCCTTCTCTTGAACAATCTGCTACATTCACATTTTGACTCCTAAATTTGGGGTTGTATAACAACCAATTTCTTTGTGTAGTCAAATAAAAATTATTTTGTCTCAAAAGTATGTTTGCATAATTCCTTGTTCAATTCTTCACTTTTCAATATGCACAAACTTAAACCTGATGGTTGTTGTTTAGATCCCTGCTCTTGGTGCTTTATTTCTAGATTTTCCTGCAAATTCTGATATGGAAGCTTCCGAGAGGCCCAAAAGTTATCCTCAATCTCCTTTGCATAAAGAAACACCTGCTCTAGTGTGCAAGGCTTCCTCTCCTTGAGATAAAAGGCCAAGTCAATAGGATGAGCCTTTAAATAGTACACCATAGCGGCAACTTCAGGAGGTCAAATTTCTTTTGGCATGCTGGAATAAATTTTGTGAAACCTCCTATTAAATTCAATGATTGATTCACTGGTCTACCTTTGCATAATATATAATTCCAAGAAGCACTTTTCATATGACTTGTGTTGTCCCCAATATCTAAGAAAAATCTCTTGAAAACCCATCCATGAGCTAATAGAACTTGCCTTTAAATGTTGGAACCATTGTTGAGCATCATGACAAAACAACCTCAGATCCATGTCTTCATGAATATTTTCAAATATGTCAAAAAAAATACTCAAATTGCAAAACATGTTGGTCAACTTGTAACATCATCATTCTCTCCATCATCATTCTCTCCAGATAAACTTGATAGGAATTTGAAGCTTTTTGAAGGATATTCATGAAGGATTGTAGGCAGTTCTAGGGGTCTAAAGATTTCCCTGGTTTTGAGATGACAAACAATGGATTGTTTATGGGGCATAGTGATATATGCCAAAGATGATGAATCATCTTCTTTTGTTTAGACTGGTTATCTTTAGAAAGTTTAATGCAAAAATCACTTTTCTCTTTAGATTTGAGAGGTGAAGTTGTCCCAAAATCAATAATATAGGAAGAAGGAAGGTCTTGTTTTTTCAATGAAGAATTTAATTTTTGGGTCCTACAATCTTCTGAGAATATAAAATAGGGAACAATATTTTTGATGTGAAGGGGAAAATGTACCACAAAGTTGATAATAAAAAATAAAATTTCCTTGAAAAAACTCAAAGTGTGATACATGAATTTTCCATATTGGTTTCTCATTTTCTTGTCACCAAAATTTCTTATCTAGTGAAGCCTTTGCTAGAGGATTCACTAGGGGAATAATGCTGAGAGATGTTGTAACTCTTGGAGACAATTCTTGGCTATGGGGGAAACATCTTAAAAATCAATAATTTTTTTAGAAATTGTGGCCTAAGGAACAATCCATGAATTTTGCAATGAATTAACTAATTCAATAAACCAAGCCCAAGAACCATATTGGACAAAAACAATGAGTGTTGCAAAGGCCTTAGATTAAAGATGTGGTGTAGAAGAAAGAAATTGAGACAAGATTTCAACCCAGGGAATGAAGAATCTAGGTCTTAATCTTGTAGAGGGAACAATGAACATAGAAGGACATTTTGAATAAATTTTTATTGACTTCAAACTTAAATCTCATGAGTACAAAAGTAAATTCACGAGTTTCAATAGGAGCAACCTGATGCATCATACATCATTCCAAAGAGTAAAAACAAACATAGAATCACACATATTGAAAAACAAACAATGCTTGCAACCACAAGAGTGTTGGAATCAAACTGACTTTTATTACTCATTTCATGAGAGAATTTCCATTACAATGTCTTCTTAAAAAAAACCCAGATTTACCAAGACTCCAAACCTCTGAACCACCAAAAAAAAAATACTCCTAGACTTTTATCTCTTTCCTCGTGGACCCACTGTTTCAAAAATACTCCTTATAAAAACTATTTCTTTTAAGAAAAAACCAAATATATATATATATATATATATATATATATATATATATATATATATATATATATATATATATATATATATATCCTTTGCAAATTAAACCTGGCCTCCTTTACAAACTATTGGACAAATGCCGAGCAAAATGTTAATACAACTTTATATGAATAACAAACATACGCCCAACTTTTCCGAATGTTATAAAGCCGTTATGGAGATGAGTTTGGGGCTGTGGCAGTTGATGATGGACGAGACCTTTTATTGTATTTATTCATGAGTTAAAATCACGAGTGGTGTTGGAAACCATAAACCACCCTGGGAAAACCGTTGATGGTTTCTGGAATAGAGGAGTGTTGTCTTAATGATTATGGCCCGTTGATATATAAATAAGCAGTTTGACTAAACCACTTTACAGGGGCTTGGATGGACATAAACTTCGTGCATATTTTGCTGTGGGGATTTCATAATTCTGATCGACAACATTATGGGCCATTGATAGATTTTACATTGAATGTAAACAAAATTTCCATGGTATATTCATCCCCTAGTGCGGAACTGTCACCTCTCGATTTACTTCCCATTGATCGCAGGTCCGTCATCTCTATACCTCAGGCATGGATTCAAAACTAGAAATTGCTGCATAGTTAGCGTATCATCCCATCTTCTGTACCTAACATAAATATTCGTATTTATCTAACATAAAATTTTTGAGAACCATAATAACTATGTACGTTTGACACAACCACCTTTCAAAGTGATCATATGGTTCACAATCCTCATCGACAAATGCGACATTTCCTCATGAACAGATGCCAAACATGATGCTGGTGAAGGGCTTGTTAGTAAAACAACACTTGAACCTCAACCTCCATTCTGGCGCTGCTTCCATTTTCCAGCCATTGAACGAATGAAGGTGGCAAACTTGCATACCAAATCCCTCTCATCGAGCTTTAATCTTGCAAACTAAGCTTTAGCTTAATAGAAACTTGTGGCAAGAAAATGCTGGCATGAGAATTCTTTTATGACCGTAGGCAGAAAATGTTTAGCGTCAGATGAAGAGTTAATTAGCATTTTGAGAAGGGACATATCAATTTTGTTAAAAAATCCCTTTGGGGAAGACTTTGAGACTATGTGTAGTATTAATAAAGCTCCACAATTTTTCTCGACGCGGTGATCATATATTTTCTTTTTCATTTCATCATAATATATAGAAACATTACACCCTCATCAAAGCGATAAGTGGCCATACCAATGTAACAAACCATGGACTACGTTGTTACAATTCCTCTCTTCATCCAAAACTGCTTTCGCCTTCTCGGTGGAGACCCTCAATCTGGATGACAATTCTGGGCCACAACTGAGGGTTCTCCTGAGTATTGGCTCTTGCAAATTAACTTCATTCGTTTTACAAGTTCTGTAACTAACACTTTGCTTTTATAAAAGAAATGCCTTCGAAGATTGAATCTTTAATTGTGCCTATTTTCCTCCTTCATTGACTGTTTCTTGTTTTATCCAACAAATAAGTACTCCCATTTTCTAATGTTCTTGAAATTCTTTTGATTCTTTTTGTTTTAATATTTTTTATTTTTTATTTTTTTGTGTTATAGTATCAGTTGTTGGCATTATTACTAATGTGTTGTTTTTGATGGCAACTTACTTGATGAGTTGTCTTTTGATGGAAACCAACTTGATACAGATGTCAACAAGATGTGTCTACAGATATGACAGAGATTTATGTGACAAAGATTTTGAACAAGGAGAGGCAAAGGAACCGCAAAGATAAAATTTCAAGAAGTATACATGGGTTTTGTTAAGAAAATTTGGGTGCACAAGCGGGTATGAAGAAGCAAATATGCATACAATTTCCGCACTATGGTATTCTAAATACCAAGGGTCCTTACCATGGTATTGACCTGTGGTATTGAACCGAACAATGGATGTTTTTATCCCGTCTAAGAAAACCATCAGCTCGAGTATGGTTTTGACCTGTGGTATTGGATAAGGGCTAAGCTATATAAAGAGATGAAGATGAATATCAAAGTGGTAGATGGTGTGGAAGTGATGAATATTTTATGAATAGTTAGATTTGAAGCAAATATGAAAGTAATGAGATGTTAGTGTTTTGCTTGATATAAAACTAAGTGTGCACCCAAAATTTTGATAATGGATTAGATCCAATAGATCTGAGATGATAGTCTTGATTATGAGGTGCTTTGATATGTGTTGATAGTGTCTTGACACATGATTTTTCTATGATTATGAGGTGATTTCATCTATGTTGATAGTGTCTTGATGCATGATTTTTCTGTGTATGCTGAGATGAGTATGTTCGAAGTTTTGTGATGTAGCGAAGTTTTGTGTTAGTAAATGCAGACCAGTACGCAAGTTTTATAGTTTAAAAGACACGTACCCATGTGTGTTTGATACTAGTAAGTCAGTTTTGTGTTAGTAAATGCAGACTCGTACGCATGTTTTATAGTTTAAAAGACACGTACCCATGTGTGTTTAATACTAGTAAGTCATATATATTCTGATCTATATGCGGGTTTGTTTCTTGAAAAGTGCGTATACACGTGGATATGCTTTGAGGAAAGCTCGTACATAAACTAGGGTTTTGATGAAAATGATGTTTGATCAGTTTAATTAGCCTTGCTATGTTTCTGTTGTCTACCAATGAAGTTTTCTTGATGACCTAGGCTTAAACAATGATGTTTTGATTAAGGATTGATTGATTGAAGAATGATGATGATACTTGTTGTTTGTGATTGAAGTTCGGTGAAGGTTCTTTGATTGTTTCAGAGTGATGCAGTGGTTTTGTGTATGGAATAGTGTTTAGTTTAGGATGACAGTGGTTCACTTCCAAGATTCAGTGGTTTAAGATCTGTAAGGGGGTATGATTTATGAAAAGAGCGTACACATGCAGGTTTTCTACTGTAAAGTAGCGTATATATTTGATATATGTTTGATCAGGGTTTCGAGTAACAAAATCTAGTTTCTCTGATGTGCAATATGTTGATTAGTACTCTGGTTACAATGATTTGACAGTTCTAGTTGTTTAAGTTTGGGTTTTAGTTGATTGGTTGAGTTTTAGTTGATTCAGTTGATTCAGTGATTGGGTTTCTTAGTTGGGTCATAGATTGGTTGTTTCAAATGATGATTGAGTGATTTGTTGCAGAGCTCAATTTCAATTTTGATATTTGGTTTTGGGCTTAAATGTGGATAGTGGGTCTAGTCTAAAATTTTGATGAAACATGACCTATAAGTTGTGATGTTTTGGAGCAGGTGGATCAAATATGAAAATTTATGAAACGTAGTCCCTGAAGGTGTTGAGGGTTGGAGCCTTCAATGAGGGAGTTGAAGCTTCCTTCTGGTGGTAGTTGGTAAATTAGAAAGGGGTTGGAGCTCCCTTCTGGAGGATGCTGATAAACAAGATCAGGGGGTTGGAGCTTCCTTCCAGTAGACGCTGGAGAACGAGCGAAGGTTGTAACCTTATGCAGGTGGGTGCCTGCATGCTGGTATGAGTCTGCACCAGTACAAGATTGTAAAAAGTTTTTCTTTATATTAAAAAGAAAACAGAGATGACATAAACATTGGTTTTTTCCTACATTGGATTTCCACCTTAAATTCTGGTGTTCATGTGTGTTGATTATGTGTGATGGTTTATTTTGTTCTTACTGCACATGGTTACTATTTATATAATGTTGAATGAAGTACTCATGCAATGGCTTAAGA
Source organism: Pinus tabuliformis (assembly GCA_031772625.1). NCBI lineage: Eukaryota > Viridiplantae > Streptophyta > Pinopsida > Pinales > Pinaceae > Pinus > Pinus tabuliformis. Next base: position 743,660,347 of record CM062816.1, on the reverse strand, counting down.
CAAACAGAAGATGGATTATCTGAAAAATATGTTTTACTGGATATACACTAGTGGTATGAATATCAATCACATACACACGTGGGTTCCCTTCAGTAAAGTCACGTATACAAATCAAGATATGAAATAAAAAAATTTAATGGTTTGAAAATATTGATTCACCACCCTGCCCCCCCTGCCTCTTAGTATTTTTCTCAACATTGGTATCACATGGAATGGAGAATTTTCAATTGATGGTGTTAGAAATACACCGTTCCCTTTTATCCATATTAACATGTTGTGTAGAAGGTAGTGCCCCCATGGGATCCTCCCTCAGAACCTTGGGTGAGCACTGGATTTGATTCAATTTCCCAATGATGCACTACAATTAATTGGCTATATAACATAGAATTTGGCTTTGGGCCTATTAATTTTAAAGAAAAATACCCACCTGCACACAAAGGTCAAGAGCATAATAATCCCTATAAAAGGCCAAATGTATTCATAAATAAATTTCTCCTTTATTTTTTATTATAAGCATGAAGCTTTAGAAAGAAACAAAGAATAAATTATGTAAATTAGATCCACAACATCCTCAAAACAACTTTCGTCAAAATAACCCTTTAATTTTGATTGTTGGACCAAGTTTACCTTCAATTTTGATTTTTCTGACCCTGCAAGATTAGGCTACAGCACTCATCCTCAAGAAATATTAACATACCATTAACTTCACTAAGTGCAACTTAAGAAACATATATTCATCATTCGTAACTTCATCCCATGCAATCCATGCATCAAGACATAATGACAACAACTCATCAATGCCAAAAAATACTGAGCAGGTCATGTACTCATCATGAACACCATCATGTAACAAGGAATCATAATGCCAACAATGAACTATTAAAAGCCTAGCAGATGCTACCCTTGATCCTATGCCAACTTCTCACCATCAATTTTGATCACATTATATTCATCAGATCAACCAAAAAATGTACCAAAGAACTATTTCTACAATAGCAATATCATTTGCAAACAAGATCATGAAATAATCATCATTCCTAAGAAGCATAAGGACATCACCAACAGTCTATAATAAATCAATGTCAAAACCAAAATTCCAATAATTAACTAATGGAAGCATATCAGAAGCTCCCCTTGAATCTGTGCCATTCCTCTTTTATTGTTGAGAGGCATACACAACTGTCTAACTCGAAAACCACGTATATACATGACTTTATTTCATACTATTTTTTATCTAGGCAATCCCGTCTACGGATAGAAGCAATCCCTCTAGTCCAATGAGTGGATCTATTATCAACCGAAACAAATACATCCAAAACTCTCTTAGCTTAAATCATAATGACATGAGAGAGGAAAGATGGCCTACCTCACTCTTATGCAGTCACTTTTCGATGTTGATATTGATCTCGTCACTTCCAAGCTCGATCCTTGCTATTCTGTTGTGAATGTCTACCTGCAAGAGAGATCAAACAAAGAAAACAAAGGAAAAAAATAGCATATGCATTCTAATGTAAACCATATGACAGATCAAGGAGCATCATACTAAGAAAACAATCATTTACACGCTTATGGAAAGTAAACATGAATTGTATTAATAATAAACATAAGAGGGAAACATACAACCATTGCCTTGATGTTGGAAGCCTCCTTCAAGATGGGTTTCCAAGTCCAAGCCAAGACTTCTCAAACTCTCCTTTCTCCTTCACAAATTGGCAGCAATTAGGCACAATTTAGCAGCAACATAACCAATCTAGTCTGACTAACCATTTAAGGGTATAAGGGAATGTATATATAGGGAAGGAGAGGGAGTTAGGGATCCAAAAAAGGTGGAAGAAGGTACACATATTAAGGGGAGATCCCTACAAGAAGGATCAAGGAGTCAAAATGGGAGAATTTGACCATATCTTTATTCAACAATAACCATCTCTCTATTCTCGAGGCTTCTAGTAAGAGAATCTTCGGCTCCATTTTTGGAGAAACTGCCTGAAGAGGACTAGCATGTTTTTTCACCATAATTCTCGTGATGAAAATGCTATCCATTAGTTATGCAGAGCATGATTATGGAAAGTAAACATCCATTGTATTAATAATAAACATAAGAGGGAGGCATACAACCACTTCCTTGATGTTGGAAGCCTCCTTTGAGATGGGTTTCCAAGTCCAAGCCAAGACTTCTCAAACTCTCCTTTCTCCTTCTTAAATTGGCAGCAATTAGGCACAATTTAGCATTAACATGACCAATCTAGTCTAACTAACCATTTGAGGGTACAAGGGAATGTATTTATAGGGAAGGAGAGGGAGTTAGGGATCCACAAAAGGGGGAAGAAGGTCTACATATTAAGGGGAAGATCCCTAAAGGTAGGATGAAGGACTCAAAATGGGAGAACTCGACCATATACCTATTCAACAATAACTAGTTTGCCATTCTCGTGGATTCTAGTAAGAGAAGCTTCAACTCCATTTTTGGAGATACTGTTTGAAGAGGACCAATGTGCTTTTTCACTATAATTCCTATGCTGAAAACACTATCCATTAGTTATGCAGAGGGTTACCAGCATGGGTTTGATTGGTAATAGTAGCATTGGGCTTCCAAATAGGGTTTTTTGACAAGCTCTTCCAGAATTACTTCAAGGCATTTCTTTTTATTTTCTTCAGGGATGCTCTGATCAATTTTTTTCATGGTGAATTCATTAACAACTTTTGTCGCTTTGCGACATTTTGGGAAAAGTTTGAAAACTCAGGGTATGAGATAGGGAGTGTGAAAAATTACTGTATAAGACTATTTGTGTACAGAAAGTAAATTGAAGGTGTTTACAACCACAACTCCCATTGAGCATGACATTCCTATCAGGACAATTAGTAAAGTGAAGAAGAAAGAAGCATTCCTAATTTCTATCTAAGATATTCAAATGAATCACAAGGAAGTGTATTTGTAAATATGTTTGCAAATTTTTCCCTTGAAAGAAAAAATTCCGGTTTGACCTTTTGTTCAAACACCTTCTCTCTCAAAAAATGATATTTGATTGGAATGTGCTTAGTTTTTGAGTGCATTACAAAATTTTTAGAGATACTTATGGCATTGGTGTTGTCATAGAGAATTGGTACAAGGTGACGATAAGTGACTTGAATATCTTGCAACGTGTTGAAGGTGCTGGAAATTCGTAAACCAAGGGGATCTCCCTGATATGAAGTCCAAATTATACCTTACACCAGTTTTTGTAGGAGTCGCATTTGATATAAAGGCCTAGTTGCCAAATCCTCAAAGATCTGCCTTGGCTTTGGCTATTAGCATGGGAGAGTGATGCAATGGAATCTTCGAACAACAAGGTAAGTGTGCCTGGTTAGTGTGGAACACAACTGTGTCAAGGTTACCTTACTTCAAAATGGGGGAGAAAAGTGAGCCTCTAAATGAGAGGTAATGGTACCACATAAGAAGAGACACACGCGAACCGAGAAGGTCTGTCTAGCATCCAGTGGAATAGTCCACAACGAATGTAGCAGTTGTTAATACCAAAGGACAAGGAAAGATCTATCCAACATCCAACAAAATAGTCCACAACGAATGTGACAGTTGTTATAACCAATAAGTGAGAAAGGTATGTACAGTATCCTATGGAATAGTCCACAAGGATGAGACAACAGTGACAACCAATACAACACATTCAAAATAAGGTAAGCACTAAAACAATCGAAATAGTTCAACTATCTTAGTACATGTCAAACAAAAATGAATTACAAATGCTCAAAGATTAGTCTTACAAACAACCATAAGTCATTCATGGAAACGTGCTGGCCTGAACAAGATTTTGTATTAAGAAAAAGTTCCAAGACACATATTTACATCATACATCACTAGCCCCAGTAGTGGGACATTGGAGCTACTCCTTGCTCCTCAAATAACTAACTGAAACTCTCTATGCTTTGTGGGAGGAGCCAAGGTGAAAATTCCTTTGCTCATACAATTAAGAGGGTATATATAACCAAAGGGTGATGTTTGATCCTTATGACTCTTCGAATACCCTCATGATTATTCAACTTCTTATGACCTTTCAGCTAACATGACTCTTTATATTCATGTGTGTCCATCGGACTTCCACTTTACACTACATTCTATTTACAATAGACATGGATCATAATAGTGATGTGGCCTTTAACAACTCATGACATGACTTGACATGACATTGCTGACATGGACTGACTTGTTGAGGTGGCCATGTCAAGCCGCTATTCCTGCTGAGTGATGGATGTGTTCTTGGATGCACTTTCTCTCCTCCTCTACGTAGCTTGATGATGCAGGGTTTTCAACAATCTTTGGTCTTGAGAGGTGGTTGCATGAATGTGTCCCCTTTTCTTGTACTTGATAAAATTCTTTGTTCGTCCAATTGTAAATAAGTCTTCTAGCATGTTCTCTCCTTCTCCTTCTTCATTGTCTCACCATGATCTAATAGTGTACCTGTTTCTGCAATTCGCTCATGATGGGACAACATTAAATCCAAAAAATCCCTAGTCTAAGATGATGCAATGCTATCCATGGACTAAGCTTGGGACATCTTATAAGATGGGAAAGAGGGCCCAGTAACTACAAATTTCATAGTTTCAGGCGACAGGGAGGGAGACTGGTCACTAAGACTGCACAGAGTGCAACTTAGGCTTGATAGAGGAACTCCTGAGCACATTCTTCACTATCGGGAAAAATTGTGTAGAGGCCGCTAGGAAACAAGATTGCGTAGTTTAGACCATTAGTGGCTACTGCAAGATGGGACCTTGGGAGGTAGTTTTGCACAGTTTTGAGAGGCATGGAAGGACTGGGTAGTAGAAGGGCCTGGGAGGACATATCTGTTTAGTTCTTGAGATCAGTGAGTTGCAGTTGAGGAAAGACACTGTGGAGACACTTCTGTGTAGTTCTAAGAGACAAGGCAGGCTTGGTTCCGTGCACATTGTGGGATTCCAGCACACAAGGAAGAAACTTGATGACTTATCTTATGAAATGCGCAGTTCAGGTCAGGCTAGGAGAAGATATTGTGCAATTTTGGGGATGAAGGCAATCTACTCAACTCTGGAATTTTGCAGTGCAACTGCCTTGGGAGAAAGTGACTACGCACTGTGTAGTTCTACGCAACATGGTTGCATCACTAAGTTCTGAGACTATGCAATTCACAGTTCAGTAAGTGTCCAGTGAAAGTGAATTGTGTGGTTGGGAGGATTTTCGGAAAAAGGTCTAAGCATGGGAGAGAGGTGAACTTGTGAGAAACTTGAAATTGTGATCACACACTTAGCATACTTCAATGACAAGACAACATAGCCCACTAGAACAACAAGACAAAATGTTACCCTCTTTGAGACTGTCTAGAACAAAAAGTGACAAGTGCAACACTTGAGATAAACTTTAGGAAGATCATGACGACACTTGTGTGACAATGCTTAAAAATTTGTGTATGAGTGCAACCGATGGTTACATGGCTAGGAAAACTCAAATACATAAAGACCAACCTTCGAGATCACCAAAAAAGGCTCACAAATAGGACATAGCAACCAAACATTCCAAAAGATGACAATTGTTCCAACAAGCGAAAGGGAGCAAGACACTTAGATGAAACATATGGAATGACTTTTAGTGCTTGCAACAATGCATGCCATTGAATACATAATGATATAACAATGATAAGTGATCCTACATGCTACACTAAGAGGTGTATTTAGAAAAGATGTGCTGTTTTTTCCATACCTACCCTCTAAAAGGTTATGCATCAGATGGAGTCTTCATACGGTCCCAATCTTCTATCATACCCTTGGTTCCTTCATTTCCTTATATTTTATCCTCAACTCCTTGAGATTCATCTAGCATGTCATCCTTCTTTTTTGCCACTGAGAGACAAAATTGTGCATTTTAAATGGGCAGTGACTATTGTGGGATAAGGCCCTAGTAGGACACATCTATGCAATTTTAAGAGGTAAGGTAGACTGGGCAACTAATATGCCTTAGGGACGAAACTGCGCAGTTTCTGGAGACGGTGGGTTCCGGCTGAGGGAAGGACATTAGAGGAAGCCACTACACAATTTTAGATTCCAAGGGAGGTTGGGATTTTTGCGCATTGCGCAGTTCCAATAGGCAAGGGAGAAGGTTGAGTGTTGTATATGCAAAGTGCGTAGTTCAAGAAAGCTAGACGAGGATAGGTTTCTAGGGAACCTCTGAAATTTGGCTAAGTGTGGGATCAATGGAACCGATGTGAACAGTGATAGAACTTTGACTATGATCACACACTTGAACACTTAGTGATACAACATAGACCATCCATAACATATAAAAACATACTTCGCTTAATGCAACAACCTTTGTGGCAGCTTACAACAAGTGCGACTCCGATGATAGACTCTGTGAAGATAAAGGCGACACTTGTGCAAGAGTGCATGAAATGAGTACGAAACATGTCTATGTGATGAGAACAGCCCATTCTTGTAAAGATTTCCCCTTTAAGCCAAAAAAATTTCATTTGCATGACAAGCGATAATCCCCATGCCCAAAACTGACACATACTATAAAAAGATAAAAGCATGAACTAATCTTAAGATTTATGAAGGGAGCTTGAAATCATGAGCTTACCAATAAGTGACTATGGAACGACCAATCATAGGATCCATAGTATGCTTTGAATTGGAATGCAGGAAATTTTTTTGGAGGGTGTTGCAGCTGCTACAACACTTGGCGACAAACTGGTTGAATTCCAACTTCTCTGTCTTGGTTCCTTTTAGTGTAGGGCCTTGGTCGTTTATGGAGTATTGATTCATTGTGCCGATTACTTTGGTTTCTCCACTTAACCCATGGATAGACATGGTTCCCTTTGTACCTTCTGAGTTGAACACAACATAAGATTCAGACATATCACAGTGTTTCGATTTGGGAAGGGTAGTTTAGCTCCCAAGCTTAAGATTTTTAGAGTATATTTTTTCATCTCTTGTGCTACACTGCTGCCAGGAGGCTTGGAAAATACACCCAAAGAGTCACGTAGGAACACAAGCATTGCTCCACTTCTAGCAAGCCTGGATAGTACCCCAGTGGAGTTGCCTACTTCACCTTTTAGGTAGGAAGCCTTTGTCTTCTTTCACCTTTATTATTTTTTTTAAAAGAGAACTATGCATCGACACTTATTTATTTTGGGGCGGAAGAGGGATCCTGACTTATTGAGATCATGAGAGGTTTTTCCTTTAGAGAAACATATAAAGACCTCTGATTTAGTTTTGCTTGTTTAGATTTTCCCCTTCTTCATTTCTACTAATTGGATAAGATTGAAAACACAAAAGCAGAAAACTAAGTATAAGCATGAGCTTCCCAGACTAGACACAGGTTCACGGTTGGACCAAAGCTCTCCTTATGGATGGATCGTATTTTCCGTCAGAACTTCATCGGCCAAAAGATACAACCAATTTCAAGGAAGCTAACAACATGACCGGCCAAATGTTGAAGTGTCACAAGAATCTTTAAACTTAAGCCACACACACACTTAGAAGCCACAAGGCAGAAAGGAACACCACTTATTTTCATGATGAAAACCAAAAGAAAAACTCAACAAAGAACAAAACAAAGAAAAAGGAAAGAAAATGTAGAACAAAGAAATAAAACTAGACGACCAAAAAAAAATGGCTAAAGCAAATATGATGTGGAATCAAAATAAGGGAACGAGGGTAGACTATGGAAAACGAGTGTAGAATGAGTGTACGAAAGGGAAATAAAATGATGCATCTAATCCTACTCCTAACCTAATAGCTAGAAGGTTAGGGTCACGTAAAATGAAATTTCCAGTGAAGCCACCGTGATTGTTCCTGACCTGCATCCACAAAGATAGGAATAGTTAAAACCGATAAAAAGTGATGTGCAACATAAGATATTAAAACTTGAACAACTTGCACAAGAAAAGGAAGGTCTTGCATGTGGACAGAAAGATGTGTCACAACCACTACTTTCACCCAATCCTCATGCCTACCTTTTCGATGAAAACCATTTTTTAACAAACCTCAGAAGTCTCTTATGGATATGTCTTCATCTACACTGAGCTCCCTAGCAAGCGCGAGGATGAATTGAAACTTGTTGTCTACAATAGATCTTGCCCAGTAAGACTATTCCAATCATTCAACGATTAGATCGTAAAATTCATGATGGCCCTCTTGAAGATATCGTGATCTTTGAGAAGATGAATTTTCGATTCAAGAAGCAGGATCACAATGGGAATCTTGTAAGGAAAAATAGATCTGATAATCCTCGACAATCATGCCAAGATAGTGAGGACCTTCCATAACCATTAGTGAGGGCTGAAGTGCCTCACCTGCTTGACATAAATCTGAATAGAGAGATGTTGAACAATGAACATCATAGAGCGTGAAACAAATTTCATTGGATGTATTGATGGGAAAATGATAAGCTGAATGACAATCACCAAAGACGGAGAATTGGTTAGATGAGATGATCGAAACATCAGATTCCCAGTTTGTAATGAATAACGAAAAATCAATTTGAACAATCTTGCGAATTCTTTGGATAATCAAATCAAGTTCCTTGTCAGATATAATACGCCACCTTCCTACAACTGGTGAAAAATTGTACAAGCATCATAGTCATCAAAAGTGTTTAGAAATGATGCTAGCACTGTGAATGCATGAGACCAGTTGAGGCATGGTGAATGGAGAAGAACTTGATTCGTGTGACAACTTGTGCATTCATTATCACTCAAGGAGATTTATGGTGTGATGAGCAGAGAAATTTGTAATATAAGATTCGCAAGAAGACCAAGAAGCTAACCATTAAGGAGTAAATTCTATAAGCATGATTCTTGCGGGCAAAGATAGTCCTTGAGATGATAAACTTCACAATTCCATGATTTCATGAGAGATGGACATTCCCAACCCAAGTTTGATGTGATATATTTGCATGAAGATGAATGAACTGTAAAAGATTCTTGAATTCGAGCATAAGTAAAATCTTGAAAATTCGAAAGATTTCACTCGAAGTACCAAACATTTTTCATGTGGAAATCCACATCGAGTTAAGCCATTTAGATAGACAGATTGTGTGAGAGAAACCAAATCTGATTTATTTTGGGGGGCTTACCAGAGTCGCGGGGTCTTGACATAACCATCAACGGAAGTTGGAGTGCCCCAACTCCCTAGGAGGTCCCGTAACTTTCAAAGATTGAAGAATCACATCTTGAAACTTGAACCAGATTGTGCATGGTGTTGGGCATGGAATCCCCCCATAGCATGTTTTGGGGCTCAAAGCCCAAGTTTTGGTCAAAAGTATTATAAGACTCCGCGAATTTCGGGTGTGGAGCACGAAGTATAGGATGAGTCATAAGGTTGTCCACCCTAAGTATTTTAAAGTAATTTAATGTCATGTCGGCCTACCTATGGTCCGCGAACCATGGAATTCTATAAATAGAGCGAGGCTCTAATTTGTAAAGATAGCAGAGAAGAAGAGAGAAAAATATGCATGGTTCGAGCATAGAGGAAGAGTCTAAGTGTATTGGGTCTTAGTAGTAGGAAGATGCTCTGTAGTTGAGTGCATAGAGGCCCAGTAGAGTTCGCAGCTAAGTGCGCAGACCCCTGCAGATGAGTGCGCAAGGCGGTGTTGAGTCTGTAATCTTGATCGAAGAATAATAAAGAGAAGTCGATTCCTATTTCTGTGTATCTGCTTGTGCATTGCCTTCTTTACATTTATATTGTTTTATTTATTGCACGCAATGATATGATTGTTGAATATGTTGTAATAATCATTAGTCTTACACAAATAAGTAAAGTAATCAGATTAAATAACAAGGAACTTGGGTATTATACGGGTTACGCCCCAAGTAGGGTTACACGGAAGAAGCATCATAGGTTGCGAAGGAATAACAAGTGTGTGTAGCAACGTGCGCGCAGGGTCAAATCGCATACCTCCAGAAGCTCATCAGACATCCCCATGGTGCGGAAACCTGGTTCTAGCACCCTCCCATACTACTTTGGGTGAGACCTCAGTCCTCACTCCATGGACTATTGCTGAAAGGGCTAGTAGTACCGAGATTTTCTTGGCTAAATCACCTCTGAACCTGGGTCAAGCCCATACAACCCAACAAATGGTTCTATTGCCGGGACCGGGATCTGCATAAGGTATGTCTGATGTCGTGCCACTAGAATCCATCAAAAAAAGAAATTGAAGAGTGGTTGGACAAGAAGATTCACGAGTTCACGGTGCAGGGAAAAAAAAATCCACGAGTATCTAAGGAACAGTGGTTGGAGCGCTACTTGTATACAAAAATCCATGAAATTTTCTTTGCATCCTTTCCTTCTGAGCTGTATGAGTAGATCGCGAAGTTAACATACAACCAAGAAAGGTGTAGGCTCGACGAACCAATAGTGTGTACTTCGGAATTAGTGTGCAGACTAGAAGTGTCAGGAGGTAAGATCACATGAACTATGGACCATTGGCTCGACCGAATAATAGGAGGATTTATCACTGAGTTTGTGATAGACACGACTGTCAACTATAGTGAGGCGGAGCGACGTTTCCTCAAGGGACTGTGAGGTAAGTATATTAAATCTCTGAAAACTTGGATTAAGATGCTATTGTGTGAAAAGTGGGCTATGTGAATAAATTAATATTTGGGACTATGTGAAGTGGGAAGATCTACAGAAGTGGAAGTAGTGAAGAGTTGGAAACCAGTCCCTTAATTTCAACCTCGCGGGAAAGCAAAAAAGAGCTTGTGAAAGTTTCTCCGAGAAGTGCGATCAGTTTGATAAGGAAACAAATTCCGTGTTTACCACCTCCACCGACACCGCCACCCATCTCACCCTCCTTGCCTCCATCTCCACCCACCCCACCTCCGCCACCACCACAGTTCAGTATGGCGAGTGCGATCAAACTACTGGTATTCAGAGGAGTGGGGAATGAAGATCCAGACCAATTCTGGTTCGTGGTAAGAGAAATATGGGAAGCACAAGGCATTGTGGATGACAATATTAAGAAGGCTACGCTGGTGAACATGTTTCAGGATCGCACATTAACATGGTATATCAAGCATTCTAATGACCACCCAAACGCAAGAATCACAGAAATCCAGGCCATGCTGAACAAGGAATTTAGCAGGCCAAAGTCAGAAACACAATCAATCATCGAGTTTAAGGAAATTGCAATGCTCTTGGGAAAGACCCCCTGAGATCTGGACCAAAGGCTGAAGAGTACGATTCGTGAATCCAATATGACGTTGACAGATGGACAACATCACACATGGTCTATAGCATCACTTACACCACACTTAAGGACAACGTTGTCACAGCAAAAAATTTCTGCGCAGGCCAAAGCTTTGGAGATGGCAATGAGATTACATGAGACCCCTATACGAGACCCTGGGTTGGGAGTCCAACAAATCCACGTGAAACTATAGAATCTGTGTCTAGAAATGAAAAGTTTGAAATAGGACAGGACACCTTGGATGGAGGCACACGAGGAAGTATGGTGCATAAAATGCAAAGGCCAAGGGCACGATAAGGACCACTGTCCAGTGTTCGTGAACTACTTGGTAGGAGGAGGGCCGATGCCATTAAGACCTGAGGCACAGGAAGGGATGAGCGTGGTGCCTACATTATGGCACGCGATCTGTCAGATAGGAGGAAAACACACTACGGATAATTCTCATTTGTTGCAGAAGTATACGTAGACGTCCCAACAATTGTTTTGTAATTTCTGCAAGTCGGTAGGCTATGATGAAAGCACCTACCAAAGCTATGAACTAATGATGGATTGGACTCCTGCCTACAGGGTGCAGACCGAATGTGAGCCCTCGACCCAAATGCAAGGATGGCGCGCACTAGATTTTAGGGGCGTGGTCGAGGTCGAGGTGGAATGGGACTAGGAAGGGGTCATAGACAACTAATTTGTTACAATTGTGGAGGGCCAGGGCACTATGCCCACGATTGTACAAACCCAACAAGGAAATCATGTCAGTACTGTACTCAGTTTGATCATGAGGTAGAAGACTGCCCTTCACTAATAGCGAGGATTTGCGAAAAAGGGGTACTCTAGCCCCCTTCGACTCAGAATTTGCAGATGATGAGGTCTGAGCCGCGAGAAGAAGACCCAAATGTAAACATGATGCTTAGGAGCGGTATGACCATGGATGATTATAAAGGGAGGCAACTAGAATAAAGTGTGTAGGTTCGCAAGGCTCCTACAAAGCAACCCGAATTTGATTTAGAACACACGAAGGAGACATTCATGGAAGCTAAGAAGAGCTTCACGGAGGCCTCCACTTCAGGTAGTAAGGATCAACTAGAACCAGGGATGGATCCTTCAATGCTCACTACCTTTCTGGAGACATGCATAAAACTTCTACGCGATAGCAAGGTAGTCAAACTTATCACTAGGTGTGTGGGGTCAGGAGAACTGCGTGTAGTCCGGAAATTTGGAAAGCATGCATTGCGCACAAGAAGGGAAATGAGGTTGACTGCGCAAATCGACGAGTATGAAATGGATCAGGTAATCCTGGATCTCGGATTGGATGTGAATGTACTGCCAAAAAAACCATGGGAATGCATGGGCAAACCCGTGCTATAGTGGTCTCCTATCCAGTTACAAATGGCAAACCAATAGAAGATTTTTCCCATGGGAAGATTGCAAGGGGTAACAGTGGATATTGAAGGTGCGAGCGTGCAGGCGGATTTTGAAGTGATAGATATTGTCGGTGACAGTAATCCCTATATCGTACTACTAGGAATAGACCGGGCCACCGATATGAACGGAGTCATAAATATAAAGAAGCGTAAAGTGATATTTCATAAAAAATCACTATGCGTAGTAGTACCGCTAGATCCAGCTGAAGGAGTGCGTTACACTAAACCACTGCGCGATGATGATATTGATGACGATCTTGATTGTATTTACAAGATAACTGTGTGAGAAGAGGATTGGGTGAATCCGACTGCAGATGGAAGGATTTCGCGGGAGCGCGAAAGATCCTGCACCTCGAATTCAGACGAAGAGATAGAGCGATGGAAGAATCGGCTACACGAAGTAACAACACTTAATTGCAACATGATGGTTAGATCACTGTGCTATGTGACAACAAAAGCAAGGGATTTTTTGACATATGATGGCTTGTTAGTGGTGGATGAATTCCTGAGCAAATCTGAAAGTGCAGTACCAGAACAACAGTGGTTCGATGCACTGAAGTGGGCACTACGCGCGACACCCGCACAATGGTGGGGTACGCATTAAGGAAATTTTGAGGACTGGCGCGAATGCAGAAGAATGATGCACCTACAATTCGGGAAACTGCAAATATGGCTAGTAGATAAATATGGCATACGAGATTATCCACGCACACCTCGCGAAATGGACTAAGGTCTACAGGGAAGAGCCACAACCTGAATGGGTACATTTATTCTATCATACCCTGGATGTCATACCCATGAATTGGTATACTAAGACCGAGCTCCGCCATGGAACAAGAAAATGGGATGTCTTGCATGAGGGATTTATGTTAACCTTCACGTTTGAAGATCGTTGGTCAGATACTATTGACGATGCGCTACAAGCAGTAAAAACAGCTATCTTCAAAATACCCCAGGAGCCAATGGAAGTACTTCAGCCAGAATGGGCGACACAGTTGAGCTGCGCACTAGAGTGTTATAACGTAAATGTTGAGGAGGATGATGAGGACCCACGAAACATTAACATTTCAGAAATGGAAGGTTGTCGCAAGATTTGTAGACCATCACTTGAAGACCTCGACATCACCGCGCTGCTAAAGACGAAGCAGGTCAACATTGGAACGAAGGCAAAGCTGAAGTACGCAACGCTTGGGGACTATTGGGACAATGCCATGGTGGATAAGGTCGCTGTGTTACTCCGCAAATACCAAGACTTGTTCTTGACCAAAATTACAGACTTAAAAGGGATCGTTGGTGATTTAGGGATGATGAAGATCACCCTGAAACGTGACGCAAAGCTAGTTAAGCAGCGGCCTTACCGCTTGAATCCGAAGTATAAAGAGAAGATCTGGGACGAATTAGGAAAAATGCTCGCAACCGGAATTATTGAACCAATGGAAGAATCTGAATGGGTGAGTCTTATGGTAGTAGAGGAGAAAAAACATAAGGATGAAATAAGAATATGCATAGACCTCAGGAAGCTGAACGACGCCTGTGTACACGATCCATTCCCAGCACCATTCATAGATGAAGTACCAGAGAATGTTGGTGGTCAGGAAGCATACTCGTTCACGGATGGGTTCTTAGGGTACCATCAGATCAAGATCACGCTGAAAGATAGGAGCAAAATGACCTTCGCAACAGAATGGGGCTGCTTTCAATACACCGTTATGCCATTTGGACTGAAGAACGCGCCAGCTATATTTTCGTGCATCATGGTAGCCACGTTCAAAGAATACATCCACAAGTTTTTAGAGGTCTATCTGGATGATTGGACTGTCTTTGGATTAGTTAAGCACCATGTAGTGAGCTTATGCTTGATGCTGGATACTTGCTGTCGACACCAGATTGCGCTGAACCTTAAGAAGTGCACATTCCTCATTCCCTTTGGAAACCTGCTAGGACATGTGGTCTACAAACAAGGATTGATGGTGGACCCTGCAAATATTGTTGTTATCCTGAATTTGGAAGCACCGTGAAGTGTTAAACAACTGCGTGCTACCTTGGGACACACTGGATACTATAGGAAGTTCATCAAAAGTTATGCCCAAATAACCGTGCCGATGGAAAAGATATTGAAAAAAGATGTTACATATTGCTAGAATGATGATTGCATGAAGAGTTTGGATGTCCTGAAGGGGAAATTGGCCTCTGCTCCAATCCTGGTCTTCCTAAAATGGGATGTGGAATTTCATGTACATGTTGATGCGTCATGTATCGTGTTGGGAGCCGTACTCACACAGGAGGGCATGGAGGGTGTGGATCACCTGATTGCATTTGCGAGTCGAAGATTGTCCAAAGCAAAAAAGAACTACTCTACCACCGAGCGCAAGGGGTTGGCAATGGTGTACACACTCCAAAAATACCGACACTAATTACTCGAGGACATTTCAAGATGTACATGGACCATTCTGCATTGAAATACCCAGTGAATAAGCCTATGTTGGGAGGGGGAATATGTAGATGGCTCTTACTATTTCAAGAATATGATTTTGAGGTCATAGTCAAGCTGAGACTCCTAAACGCAGAGTCAGATCACTTGTCATGAATTGAGACGGGTGAGGAACCCATGAATTTGGAGGAGGGACTACCTGATGCACAACTCTTTGCAGTGCAAGTCGTGGATGGACACTTCGAAGATATAATCCATTTTATAACAACAGGGACTGCACCGAAGGAATACTCAGTCCAACAGAAGAAGGAATTGGTGGTGCATGTGGCAAAATTTTTTGTCATCGCGGGGCACCTCTACAAGATGGGAAATGATGAGATATTGCAAAGATATGTACCTAAATTTGAATGAGGTCAGATCCTCATGGAAGCACATGGGGGCACTGCAGGAGGACACTATTCAAGACATGTGACCGCACAAAATATTCTTTTCACAGGGTTATGGTGGCCAACCTCGCACTAGGATTCCAAAGCGCACTATAAGGCCTGTGATATATGTCAAAGGATTGAAAAACCATCACAGAGGGACGAGATGCCACTAAATCCCCAAATGACACTGCAACCGTTTGAAAAGTGGGAAATCGACTTTGTGGGGCTAATCAAACCTCAGGGAAAGATAGGTGAACGCTACATCATCACTGCGACAGAGTACCTGACATGATGGGTGGAAGTGCAGCTGGTCAAGGACTCCACGACCATTACAGCTACAAAGTTTTTGTTCTAAAATGTGTTGACACGATTTGGTTGTTCGAAAATCTTAATGAGTGATCACAGAACATATTTTCTGAATAAACCATCAACACTCTCATAGGAGAGTTCCGAGTGTATCATCAGAAAATTACACCATACCACCCACAAGCCAATGGGATAGTAGAGGCATTCAACAAAATATTGGAGACTGCACTGACCAAAGTATGTAACACGTAGTGAAATGACTGGGACCTACGCGTACCTGTCGTCTTATGGGCGTACAGGACAATGTGCAAGAAATTGACGGGACATACACCTTTCCAGTTAGTTTATGGCATGGAAGATGTCATGCCGATGGAATACATCGTACCTAGTCTGTGAATAACAACGCTCACAGGCATGATGGATCGTGAAGCTTTGGAAGAAAGGCTCACACAATTACAAGAACTCGAGGAAGAATGGTTTCTAGCTGGATTTCATCAGCAGGTACAAAAGCAGTGTGAAAAGGCCTGGCACAACTACCGTATTAAGTTGCGCACCTTCAAGATAAACGACTTAGTGCTGTTGTATGATAGTAAGTTTGAAAAATTTTCGGGAAAATTCAAGATGCACTGGTTGGGACCATATGTGGTAAAGGAGGTCACAGATGGAGGCACAACCCAGCTAGTCAAACTAAATGGAGAACCCTTCCCAGGCAAAGTAAACGACAGTCGCTTGAAACCCTACACAGGTGGGCTAGCTCTCTGACTAACCGACCGAAGCATAATCTTCGTGACCCAAGGAGTCGGACAAGGGCATAAGACTATAAACACATGTACCCAATTCCAGTACCAGGGTAAGGAAATGATTCAGACGCAGATGATTCAAAAGCAAGAATGTAACAGGTCCAACAAACCACAGAATAGTGCTTCGCGGACCTCGGAGCAGTATAAGACCAGTTGGAGGGGCTCCGCGTCAACAACGCCACACCAATAGAGTGACTCGGGATGAGTCACGATGATTGTGTTGGGGGATTTTTGGGCATGGTGTCCACTCGCAACACGTTTTGGGGCTCAAAGCCCAAGCTTTTGTCAAAAGTATTGTAAGACTCTGCGAATTGCGGGCGTGGAGCGTGAAGTATAGGATGAGTCATAGGGTTGTCCGCCCTAAGCATTTTAAAGTAATGTAATGTCATGTCAGCTTACCCATGGTCTGTGGACCATGGGATTGTATAAATAGAGCGAGGCTCTAAGTTGTAAAGATAGAAGAGAAGAAGAGTGAAAAATAAGCATGGTTCGAGCATAGAGGAAGAGTCTAACTGTATTGGGTTGTAGTAGTAGGAAAAGGCTCTGCAGCTGAGTGCACAGAGGCCTAGTAGAGTCCACAGTTGAGTTCACGGACCCCTTCAGCTGAGTGTGCAGGGTAGTGTCGAGTCTGTAATATTGATCAAAGAATAATAAAGAGAAGTTGATTCCTATTTATGTATATTTGCTTGTGCATTTCCTTCTTTACATTTATATTGTTTTATTTATTGCACACACTGATATGATTGCTGAATATGTTGTAATAATCATTAGTCTTACACAAATAAGTTAAGTAATCAGATTAAATAGCAAGGAACTTGGGTATTATACAAGTTGCGCCCCAATTAGGGCTACGCAAAAGCAGCATCACAGGCTGCAAAGGAATAAAAAGTGCGTGTAGCGACGTGTGCGCAGGGTCAAACTGCGGACCTCCAGAAGCTCATCAGACATCCCCAGGGTGTGGAAACCTAGTTCTAGCACCCTCCCATACTACTTTCGGTGAGACCTCAGTTCGCGCTCCATGGAGTGTTGCCAAAAGGGCCAATAGTACTGGGATTTTCTTGGCTAAATCACCTCTGAACCTGGGTCAGGCCCATACAAGCCAACACATGGTTTGAGGATGGTTGCTATTGCTAATTTCAAAACTGCTCACCTAATGGCATCCATCTCTGTCACAGGTTTCACCGTACTTTTCAACTTCAACAATCATATTACTTAATTGGAGAAGCTCTTCTGATAATACTTTCAAATATAAATGGATTGATGAGATCTCATGAGTAAGCTGATTTGAAGAGTTGTCTTCATGCAAAAGAAGAGATGATGGGGAATGAGAAGGATACTCTATGATTAGACTGTTTTCAATTTCATCATTGACTACCTCACTGCCTTGTGTCAATTGAGGATATAACTCATCGAATGAAGAAAAAAAAGAGCATGGAGTACCTCCATCACATGTAGATGTGTTGCAAATGGTAGGGCACAAGGGAAAGTGAGGTGAAGAGGAAGTTTTGATAGGAACATCTTCTTTGAGCGAAGTAGATTCTAGATCTAAATTAGAATCTTCATGAGAAACCAAAAGATCACATGATGTGCTTGGGAATTTGACATGTAATAAGGAAATAGAGTTATCATCATTGGAATGACTACTGCCCAAGGTTAGGGGTTGATTGAAATAATTGATTGCATTGGATTCTCCACTGCAATTAGAAGATTGAGAATTGTTTAAGAATGGAAACTCATTGTTTTGACGAGGAAGATTTCGAAATAGAGTAGAAAGATTGATAATGTTCTCTCCTTTCTGCTCCTTAACCTATGTAATGTGACTTCCTTGCACCTGACCACACTTTGAGCCAACATCTTGAAAATCAAGTGAATGTGAAGAACCAGCTAGTGAAGCAGATTGGTCAAGCGGGTCATGGTACAAAGATTCAGGATGTGAAGAAGATAGAGGATAATAGAAATCTGGATGATCCTTGAGATTAGAGTTGTGAATGGTGACATCCTCTTCTGGAAAGGAGGAATGAGTCTTCATTGTGGGCTTCATGATCAATTCTGAAATTTCATCCATTGAAGTGGAAGAAGATGGAATGGAGATTTGATTCACTGATTTTATAGTTTTACAATCACCGCAAGGAGGCACCCACATCGAGACCAGAAAAGGAGGAGGACAAGGAACAAATGGGGTAGTAGGATCCTCCTTTGTAATCTGAGGTGTGTCATGATCCAAAAGAGTTGGGGAGGAAGGGAAAATAAGATGTTCATCATATTGGGTGACATGAACCAAGTGTTTAAACTCTTGTCTCAAGAAATGCGAGTTCAATTTTTTTTCAGGAATATCGCAATAGAGGTGAAGGAACCGATCAACAAAATCCTCAACTAATTCATTGGGCTTCATTTTTAAATGATGAATTTTTTCAAAAACATCTTGGTGGCTATGCTTATCAAAAGCTTTCATTAGGGGAATTTTGAGGTCTAAAATGGGCCTCCTAAGAAAAATGTACAACCAAAATAAAATTTATAAGAACCAATAAGATTCAAGATGATGATGTCAACCATGGGGATGATTCACCATTTTTGGAGGAAAAAAGTAAAAAGATTAAAAAATAATAAAATAATAAAACTACTTTTTCAACTCATATTTTTGAACTTATCTCCCTAATTTTTTAATTAAATTTCGAGTAGGAGTACTCATTGGATGCAAAATTTAATTCCTCATCCAAGGAGTACCCATGTTTCATACTTTTGATGGACCCTCCTACATGAAAAATGAGAAATACATGAAAAAATGTGATTGCAATCTCGTTATTCATGTATTTCACATTTTTCATGTAGAAGGGTCCATTGAAAGTATGCAACATGGGTACTCCTTGGATGAGGAATCAATTTCTGCATCCAACGAGTGTTCCCGCCCAAAATTTGAGTAAACCCATAGGGAGATAAGTTGAAAATACGAGTTGAAAATTAGTTTTTTCTTTTTTCCCTCTAAAATTTGATGATGTATTCTAATCTTATTTTATTATTTCCTTTATTATTTTATAATTTCCTTAGAAGACCCATTTTAGACTTAAAAAATCCCCTAATAATTCATCATCTAGGCAAGTTTACCGAATGAATGGATAAAAGCAATGGGTAATGTATGACACCATTGTTTAACACAACCTTCAAATGTGAGGGTGAGTAATCTAGCCATGACGTCTTCATAACATATTTTGTGACTGTGAAAAAGAAAACATGGATAACTTGAAACATATGTTCACGAAAATTTGATTCACCCTCACCATCAAACTTAAGTTCGGACAAGTCATGAATAACTTCTGCAGGGATGGTACAATTAAGCTCTTTAGAAAAACATCACGGGATTATGATTTCAGGAAGAGCCATTTTAAATAAGAGATTCAAACCAAACTCTATGGGTATAGCCTGTCGTTTGGCCCCCATTCTAGCGCCATTTTGTTGACGGTGTTGTAAATCTATAAACCAAGGGTATCTCCTCGATATGAAGTCCCAATTAGACCTCACACCATTTGGTGTAGGAGTCCCATATGGTATAAAGGCCCGGTTGCCAGATCCTCAAATATCTACCTTGGCTCTCGCTATCAGCACAGGAGAGTGATGCAATGGTATCTTTGAACAATAAGGTAAGTGTGTCTGCTGAGTGTGAAACAAAACTATGTCAACGTTCTCTTACTTCAAAAGGGGGGAGAAAAAGTGAGCCTCTAAGTGAGAGGTAATAGTACCACCTAGGAAGAGACACACGTGAACTGGGAAGGTCTGTCTAGTATCCAGTGAAATAGTCCATAACAGATACGGTAGTTGTTAAAACCAAAGGATGGGGAAAGATCCATCCACTATCTAGTGGAATAGTCCACAAACAGATGTGACGATCATTATAACTAATAAGAGAGAAATGTATGTCTAGTATTTGGTGGAGTAGTTCACAAGGATGTGACAACAATGATAACCAATAGAACACATTCTCAACAAGGTAAGCACTAAAACCACTGAAATAGTTTAACTATCTTAGTACATGTGAAACACACATGAATTACAAATGCTCAAAGAATAATCTTACAAACATCCATAAGTCATGCATGGAAATGTGTTGGCCTGACAGGCTTCTGTCTTAAGCAAAAGTTCCAAGACACATATTTACATCATACATCACTAGCCCCAGTAGTGGGACATTGGAGCCACTCCTCGTTGCTCAAATAACTAGCCAAAACTCTTTATGCTTTGTGGGTGGAGCAAGGTGAAAATTCCTTTGCTCATATAATAAGGGGGGTATATATAACCAAGGCATGATGATCGACCCTGGTGACTCTTCAACTACCCTCATGACTGTTCAACTTCCTATGACTTTTCAACTGACATGACTCTTCATATTCATGTGTGTCCATTAGACTTCCACTTTACATTACATTTGATTTACAATAGACATGGCTCATAATAGTGATGTGGCTTTTAACAACTCATGAAATGATTTGACATGACACTTCTGACATGGACTAGCTTGCTAAGGTGGGAATGTCAAGCCGATGTTTCTACTGAGTGATAGATGTGTTCTTGGATGCGCTTTTTGTTCTCCTCCGCGTAGATTGATGATGTAGGGTTTTCAACAATCTTTGGTCTTGAGAGGTGGTTGCATGAATGTGTTCCCTTTTCTTGTACTTGATAAGCTTCTTTGTTCGTCTAGTTGTAAGTGAGTCTTCTAGCATGTTCTCTCCTTCTCCTTCTTCATCGTATCACCATGATCTAATAGTCTACCTATTCCTACAATTTACTCATGACGGGACGACATTAAATCCAAAAAATCCCTAGTCTAAGATGATGCACTGTTATCCATGGACTGAGTGTGGGAGAGGTGACAAGATGGGAAAGAGGGCCTAGTAACTGCACATTGTGTAGTTTCAGGTGACAGGGAGGGAGACTAGTCACTAAGACTACACAAAGCGAAACTCAAGCTTGACTAAGGAGCTCTTGAGAACAATCTTCACTTCCGGGAAAATTGCTTAGAGGCCACTAGGAAACAAGATTGTGCAGTTGAGACCATCAGTGGCTACTACAAGATGGGACCCTGGGCGGCAGGCCTACGTAGTTTTCAGAGGAAAGGCATGACTTCACAAGAGAGGGGCCTGGGAGGATAGATGTGCAGTTCTTGAGATCAGTGAGTCCCGATTGAGGGAGGACACTAGGGAGAAACTTTTGCATGGTTCTGGGAGGAAAGGAAGGCGTGTTTCTCTAAGCATTGTGGGGTTCTATTAGGCAGGGAGGAAACTTGATGACTAATCTTGGGAAATGTGTAGTTCAGGTCAGGCTAAGAGAAGCTACTGCACAATTTTGGGGATGAAGGTAGTTTGATCAACTCTAGAATTGCATAGTGCAACTTCCCTGGGGGACAGTGACTGTGCACTGCATAATTCCAGGCATTAGGGTTGCATCACTAAGGGATAAGACTATGTAGTGTGCAATTTAGTTGGGGTTTGGTGAAAGTGAGTTGCCTAGTCAGGAGGATTTTCAGAAAAATGGCTAAGTGTGTGAGAGAGGTGAACTTGTGAGGAACTTGAAATTGTGATCACACACTTAACATACTTTGACGTCATGACAACATAGATCACCAAAAAAAAAATACAAAACATTACCCTCTCTGAGACTATGTAGAACAAAGAGCGACAAGTGTAACACTTAAGATAGAATTTAGGACGATCATGATGACACCTGTTCGACAATGCTTAAAAGTTTGTGTGTGAGTGTGACCGATTCTTACATGGCTAGGAAAAATCAAATACACAAAGAAAAACCTTCAAGATCACCAGAAAATGCTCGCAAACATGACATAGCCACCAAACATGCCAAAATATGACAATTGATCCAACAAGCAAAAGGGAGCAAGAAACTTAGAGGAAACACATGGAATGAATTTTAGTGCTTGTAACCATGCATGTCATTGAAGACATAATTATATGACAATGATAAGCGGTCCTTCATGCTACACTAAGAGGTGTATTTCAAAAATATCTGCTTTTCTTTCCATACCTACCCTCCAAAGGGTTATGCATGAGATAGAGTCTTCATGTGGTCCTGATCTTCTATCATACCATGGGTTCCTTGGTTTCCTTCTCTTTTCTCCTCAACTCGTTGAGACTCATCTAGCATGTCATCCTTCTCAGTGGCCACTAAGAGATAAAATTGTGCAGTTTAAGTGGGAAGTGACTATTGCGAGATAAGGCCCTGGGAGGACACATCTACGCAGTTTTAGGAGGCAAGGCAGATTGGGCAACTAATATGCGTGAGGGAAAAAATTGTGTAACTTCTGGAGACGGTGGGTTCCGGCTGAGGGAAGGACACTAGAGGAAGCCATTGTGTAGTTTTGGATGCTGAGGGAGGTTGGGATTTCTATGCATTGCACAGTTCCAGTAGGCAAGGGAGAAGCTTGAGGGTTGCAGATGCAAAGTGCGCAATTTAATAAAGCTAGATGAGGCTAGGTTGTAAGGGAAAATATGAATTTTGACTAAGTGTGGGATCAATGGAACTGATGTGAATAGTGATATAACTTTGAATATGATCAAAAACTTTAACACTTAGTGATACAACATAGACTATCCATAACATATAAAAACATACTTCGCTTAATGCAACAACCTTTGTGGCAGCTTATGACAAGTGTAACTCTGATAATAGAATTTGGGAAGATAAAGGCAACACTTATGCAAAAGTGTGTGAAATGAGTACGAAAAATGTCTATGTGATGAGAACACTCATTCTCACAAAGATTTCCCCTTGAAGAAAAAAAAACCTCCCTTTGCATGACAAGTGATAATCCCCATTCCCAAAGTTAATACATACTATATAAAGATAAAAACGTGAATGAATATTAAGATTTAGGAAGGGAGCTTGAAATTATGAGCCTACCAATAAGTGACTAAGGAATGACCGATCATAAGATCAATAGTAGGCTCAGAAATTGGAGAGCAGGAAATTTTTCTTGGAGGGTGTTGCAGCCGCTACAACAAAACATTTGGATCATCCATAGAATTTAAGTACAACAAGATGCAACAACTACATATTGTTCCTCAACAATAGATAAAGCGTTAGATCTTTGTTTCTTACTAAATCAAGAAACTAAGCAAGGTACCAAATAGAATGCTCCTCCACAAGTACTTTTGCGGTCATCAACATTACCTGCCCAATCTACATCTATGTAAGCATGAAGTGCAAAGTTTTCGGTTTTGGGATACCATAGACCAAAATCTTGAGTGCCTTGCAAATACTCAAATATTCTCTTAACTTCTTGGAAACAAGTTTCCTTATGATTTTCTTGAAATTTTCCAAATATACCAACTACATGCACGATGTTTGGTCTTGTACCTATAAGATAGAGAAAGCTTCAAATCACATATTTCATCCTCTTAGTATTGGTGTGCATACAAGCTTGCAATCTTCCATATCATATTTATTCAAAATATGTTTGAGATACTTGGTTTTAAATAAAAAGATACCATTGTCAGTTTGCTAAAGTTGAAGACCGAGAAAGTATGTTAATTCACCAAGTAGAGACATTTCAAATTCTTGTTGAATAACTGAAGCAAATCCCTAACTCATAGATTCTACATTGCTTTCAAATATGATGCCATTTACATAAACTAACATTATCAAAAATTTGTCTTTATCAAATTTGATATATAAATTTCTGTTTGCAATCCTCTTTTTGAATCCTTGTTATTGAAGGTACCTATAAAGACGATAGTACCATGCATGAGGAGCTTGTTTAAACCCAAAAAATGCCTTGTTAAGCTTACACACCATATTTTTATCATTGCTAAGAATGAATCCTTTAGGTTGTTCAATATAAACTTATTCTTCTAGATCCCCATTTAAAAATGTAGATTTAACATCTATTTGATATACCTTAAAGTTATGAAAGTTGGAAAATGCAAGAAACATTCTTGTGGCTTTAAGTCTAGCTACATGTGCAATTGTCTATTCAAAGTCTACCCCTTCCTATTAAGCATAGCCTTTGCATTCAAAGTCTTTCTTTGTTTCAAATTTATTCTACATTTTCATTTAGTTTGTTCTTGAACACCCACTTTGTCCTAATTACATTTTTATCATGAGGCTTTGGTACTAATTCCCATGTATGGTTATTTTCTATTTGATCAAGTTATTTATGCATTGTCTTAACCCAACATTCATATTTTCTTGCTTGATTCACACTTTGAGGTTCAATTGTGGATAATAAGGCTAAGTGACTAGAAGTTACAACAAGAGTTATCCTAATTTGTATTCCTCGTTCCTTTTCACCTAGAATTTGAGATTCAAGATGAATTTTTTGAACATATCTTGATGGTGCCATTTTTTATATATCTGTATTTTTCATTTCCTTCTACTGATGCTTCTATATCTCATTCTCCTATAACCTTTTGTCTTGTAATAGGGAGAGGTTCATCATCTGATTATGATTCCCTTTTGGTACCTATGGATGCTTCATCAATCACAACATCTATGCATTCAACAATATTTTGAAGCTTTTTATTGTAACATTTTTATCCTTTGCTTCTAGAAGAGTATCCAAGGAGGATTCCTTCATTAGATCTAGATTCAAACTTTCCAAGCGTATCATCTTTTTTCTTTATTAAACTTTTGATTCCAAAAGTTCTAAATTGTTTGACAGTTTCATGCTTACCAAACCAGAGTTAATATGGAGTTTTATCACTGTTTACTCGAACATGAGCTTTGTTAAGAATATGGATGACTACATGTGTTTCTTCTCCTCAGAAGGTGTGAGATGTTCCTGAATCATCAAGCATAAGATGTGCCATTTGTTGAATTGTCCTATTCATTCTTTCTACCAGTTCATTTTGTTGAGGAATTTTGGCTATGGAAAACTGTCTTTTGATGCCATGCTATTCACAAAAATTGAAAAACTCATATGATATAAAATATCCTCTATTAGGTCTAAGACATTTGATTTTTAGATCTAATTCATTTTCTACCAAAGCCTTGAATATTTTAAACTTATCAAATGCCCCATCTTTGTATTTTAGTCAACAATAAATAATATGAAGTATTGTTCACCACTAGGAGTCTTCTTTCTCACAAGAACACATAAACCAGTGCGAACAAGTTCAAGGGGTTTACTTGAAGTACCTTCTTTAGCTTTAAATTGAACTTTGGATTGCTTACCAAATTGACATGATTTGCAGAGGCTATTTTCAAGTGGAGAGATGTTTGGAAAGTTATGAACTACTCCCATCCTACTTGATTTGTATAATAGAGAAAAGCTAAGGTGTCTTAACGTTCTGTGCCAAAGATATCTTTCTTGAGATTTTCTCAAATAACAGTGCTATTGGCCGCCTTCTAAGACATAGACATTGCATGGAGTTATCGTTCCCTTTATTATGATCTTACTTGTATCCAAATTTCATACCATGAAATTCCTTGATCTAAAAATAACTTCATGCCCTTGATCACACATTTGACTAACACTTAACAAGTTATGTCTTGACCCATAAAAAAATAATACATTTCTAGCCTTGATATTTTTCTTTAAAAATACATTTCCTTTTCCTTTGATAGAAGTAGATGAGTTATTACCAAAAGTCACATTCTTGTTTTTCTTTATTTCCTTAAAAGAAACAAACTTATCTCTGTCACTTGTCATATGCTTTGAACATACGTTGTCAATGTACCATAGATTCTCTCGATCTCCTGCATACAATGCTAGACCATAATTTTTAGAGGTAGTAATTTTCTTTTTCCATACCTTGGGTGGTATTGTCTTATGTTCATGATGGTAAGATGACTTTATCCTAGTTTTGCATTCAGTTTCTTCATGACCAAAGTTATTACAAATAGAACATTGCATTTCATTCTAAAGAGGTGAGAAAACATTATAAGATGATTCGTTAGAGAAAATTTTAAACTAAAAGTTCCCATGATATTTTCACGTACATAATATGTAAACCAATCAAAATTCTTTAAATTCAAAAAGAGGTACATGTAACTATTTGGAGGGAATTTTTTTTTTTTGTATTCTTGGCTTGTCTCCTTATAGGTTTACTCAAATTTCAAGTGTAGACACTCGTTCGATGTGGAATTAAATTTTTCATCCAACGAGTACCCATTATGCATACTTTTGAGAAGACCCACATTGATAAAAATCAAAGATACGTTGAAAAATTTGTTGAACCCATTTTTTTAATGTATCTTCAACTTTTATCAATGTGGGTCTTCTCAAAAGTATGCATAATGAGTACTCGTTGGATGCATAATTTAATTCCACATCCAATGTGTGTCTACACTTGTACTTTGAATAAACATATAAGGAGATAAGCCAAAACTACAATTAAAAAAGTAGTTTTCGTCTTTTCCCTTCAAAATTCATAAATCTTACTTTATTATTTTCTTATTTTTCCTTAGGAGGCAAATTTTAGGCTGAAATTTTCTTTAATGTCTTTGCCTCGATCTCATTATGTTGTTTGCTTGCTTCTCTAATCATAATTGCTTTATAAGAAACATAATGAACTGCTTTGTGACGAAAATTGTAACAAGTGAAGCATTGATCATTTCAGTGAGAATATGTGAGAGTATAATACCTTCTTGAGTAGCTTGCCTTTTGTTCATGGTAAGGTTGTTTTGCATGAGAAAGATTTGATTCTTCATTCTTTTGCTGAGGTCTATGATTCTGATGACTGCTTCCTTTTAGCATATTGACGTAGCTTCCTGTACCTATTTCAGAAGATTTCATAGTTTTTGATGTTTCACCATTTGGGTTGTATCCAAGACCTACCTTGATTAGAGGAGAGAATTTCACTTTAATGATTTCTTCTAAAGTCTCAGATCCTTTAGCAAATTTAAGATTTAGGGCCTTAGTTTTCTCAAGTTCCTTTCTTAGACCCTGAATTTCAAGTTCTAAGTTTTCATAACGCCTTTCCTTTTATAGAACTTGTTTCTTCAAAGATTCTTGAGCTAATTTAGCTTCTTCTAGACAAATTTTTAGCTCATTTATTTCTTCAACAAGAGTTTTTTCCTTAAACATATTGATTTCCTTTTCTTGATTCTTATTTATATCATCGAGTCTATAAATTTCTTCCAGAGGATCCATAAACAGATCATCAGATTCATCTACACAGCTTTTTTCAAATTCCATAAGTAACAGATAATCCTGACCTGATTCATCATCCTCATTATTGGAAGAACATTCACTAGCTTCATGAGTATACAAACTTTTCTTGGTATCCAAATTTATTTTAACATTCCTATTTGGAACATTCTTCCCTTTCTCATTATTTTTATTATAAGGAAATTTAACAACATGGTGACCTATTCTTCCATAGAAAAAACATTTAAAAAGAAGTTAACCTTTAAATATGTCGGTTCCTACTTGGAGTTTCTTCACAAAATTTGCTTCTTCTTCCTCTGAAATGTAACCTGTTTCCTTAGGCTCTTCCTTTTCTTTCCCTTTGTTTGTAGCTTTGTGTTAGGGTCCAACGCTAAACCCTTTATTTATGTAATAAGCCCAATGGGCCGAATTAGAGTTATAGTTAGTTAGAGAGTCAATAAATCCTGTATTAAAAATTTTAACTGGTTGACCTGCATTAGAGAAAAGGGACCATAATTAGTTGTAAACAAGCCACAGTTAATAAATAAAGTGGTTAACCCATGTTATGCAAGGGACCACTAGTAGTTATTGTGTTGGATGTCATTTAGCTATAAATAGTCTTAGTTAGTAAGTGAAACATCATTGAGTCTTATTTTAATCGAGATCTATTCTACTAGAGGTTGCTCCCTCGAAGAGGCAAGTGAACATTGAATCTGTTTCTGAATAATAAAATACTTTGTAGTTTTTCTCATTTCATGTGATAATTCTATTTTTTGAGCTATATTTCTTCATATTTATGGTATTATGGATTTCTCGTAGGTTAAGAGAATAACAAGTGGTATCAGAGCACTTTCTAGGGCCAGCTGTACCTCCAATTTTCACAGATTTGTTTTCAGACTAGAGACATGTTCCAACACCTTTAAACCATAGGATCTGTCATTGAGCGCATAAACATATGGATTTGGGGAGGCATGCACGTAGGAAATACAAGAGGTGGTCATGCTTGTTGGACTCCCATGTAACCCCTGTGGGTACCCCTTCGAGTAGTAGCGCATTAGACATAACCACACATGAATTGCGCTTCCATGTAACTTGGGGTATAGTGAAAGACCTCTAGGATCGCGTGTAACATAATCTTAGAGAAGCCTTTGTCCGTCTTTCTGCTATAGTACATTGAGAACAACACCTAGGGAGATTACTGGCACGTACAATAGGGTAGTCAGGTAGTACAACTAAGGGTATGATTGATCCTCCTTAGTTAGTACCTTGAAAGATTGGGCTGAGTATTATTCTTGGACCCTTGCGTATATTGCGATTTGTAGCACTCGACACTCTTTTGTGACCATAATTCCCTTGACTATATGAATATCACCCTCTACCTTATCTTCCAGATCTGATCCAACAGTTGGGTTTCTGCCACCGTCGTACAACTCAGATTCAATAGTCGGGGTTTTCATAGTGTAGATCAGGTTATTTATATAGTGAGGGTTTTGGCTGCCATAGTCCAAATCAGATTGTCGCGACACATCCGACAGGACCAAGACCTTGGGGTGTCAGTTACAATAGTCCAGGCCCGATTTTCGAAGGACATTAGGTAGTAGGAAGATTTTTGGAATTCAACAACTGTAGTATTGATTAGTGAGGAGTAAAACTCCTTTTAGAGTTTGAGACTATCCTTGGACGCTTGCAAGAGACTTAGCCCATAAGATTCAGGACGACGAGTTGGTTGTAGTGGTACCATTCACTTGTAAGCCCCAATTTTCTGGTGGTCCTAATTTTTTATTGTTTATTTATTTTTTTTTTTTTTTTTTATTTTTTATTTATTTATTTTATTTTATTTTATTTATTTTTTATTTTATTTTTATTTTATTTATTTTTATTTTTATTTATTTTTTATTTTATTTATTTATTTATTTATTTTTTCTGACATGACATCAAGTGGCCCCCTCCATTAGACTCTCAAGCTTTCCTTCTTTCCAAGAAGACTACTCTTAAGTAATTGACCAGGGTTGGTGTATGCTTGTTATTAGATCTCAAGTTATGGATAATGAGAGGATCCACAACCTTGAATAAAGGTATGAGGAGTTCTAGGGCTATCTGGACAATATTAACAAAAACCTCTCATGACCAACATAACTTATACAAAAGTTTGATCGGGAGGAGCCTAGTGTTGACACACACATAAAAGGATAATCTAGCCATCACATTCACTTCCATGGAAATCACCACCATTCCAACCACCAGACACCCAAGATGGACATGTACAAATTTGATGGCTCTAATCCTGTAGTATGGGTAGCACAAATGGAACAATATTTCTCCATTAATGATATCTGTGAAGATCAAACTAAAGTACATGTGGGAGCCCTTTACTTGGACCAAGAGAGATGGAAATGGTGGCAGTGGCATCAAAAATGTTATCCAGGGAGAGTAACTTGGCACATGTTCTCAAAAGCCATATGTGATCGCTTTGATCGGGAATCTAATTTTTTGGTCGTTTCACTAAGCTCCAACGAATAGGAATAGTAAAGGACTACATTGCATCCTTTGAGAAATTGGCCATCAAAACTGATAGTCTAGGAGATGAATTCTATATGGAGTGTTTCATCAGTGGCCTAAAAGAAGCCATCCAAACCCATGTCTGGATGCACAACCCAGCTACTTGTTTGGACACCTACAAAAAGGCATTATAGGTGGAAATCGCCTTAATTTCCCAGTCCAATAATCCAAAGTTCGTCGCCAAGGTGTGTCCCACCCAAGATAAGGGCTCTACCCAAACACTTGAGGTTAAAAAGGTGTCACTAGTAGAAATGGCCGAAAGAAGAAAATAAGGACTACGCTACTACTGTGATGACAAGTACTCCCCTGGACATAAATGCAATGAACCAAAATTATTTCAAATTGATGCTACTGATAACATCTCACCTGAGGAAGCTCCATCCCTTGAGGTGCTTGAGGGCGAAGTTGGTGAAAGCCAAACTGACAATGATCTCACCGCTACACTGGATGAGCCAGCTATCTCACTACATGTATTGGTTAGCATTCATTCGCCTCAAACTCTCAAAATCTAAGGCTTTATTAAACATCCACCAGTAGTGGTATTGATTGATAGTGGCAACACTCATAACTTTATCCATCAGAAGTTGTTCATTGCTTTGTGTAGGTAGTATCTAATTTCCAAGTCCTTTTCACTGATGGAGGGGCCATGAAATGTGAAGGCCACTGTGAAAATATTAAGCTTCATATGGGAGACTAGAACCTAAAGACCCACATGTTTGCTATTGAAATGGCTGGTTGCGACAATATCTTGGGTGCTAAATGGCTTTGCACACTGGGCCCTATCACAATGGATTCCCAAGAGTTATTTATGAGCTTTAAGAAGAATGACCACATTCATACATTACAAGGAATCGAGGTAGGTGCTCCTACTATCATTAGCTCACATCGAAGGAGAAGATTTTAAAAAAGGGCCATCATGGAGTCGTTGCCCAATTTAATGCCATCCAAGCCATTGAATCCACTACTCCTCATATTCATCCACAGATGCAATAGGTCTTAGATCACCACCAGTGGGTATTTGACAAACCTAAATAGATTCCACCTTCTAGGGGTGAACATGATCATAACATCCTTTTGGTCCCGTAGGCCTTGTTATGCCCCTATACCAATAGGTGTCATATATCATGATTGACTTGGTTTAACTCTGAAATATGTTCGTACCTTTACTTGTTGCAAAGGTTTTCCATATTTGTAAAAAATAAAAAAAAATAAAAAATGTAAAGAGGGTATACCCTAAAAGAAAAATCAAAGGGTTATAAGAATAAAAGATGGTCAAAAATGGAAAGAAATGAACCCCAACAAAAAGAAAGGCCAAGGAAAGTGTGCAAGTATAAACGCCACTACTTTTTCACTTTGAATAATAAACAATTGTGTGTAACTTGTCACTTATGCCACAATTTATGAATAATCAAACAATTTAAACTTGGCTAGTTCATATTTCAATTTCATGTTGTACAAATAGAGAATAAAGATCTGACCAAACAGTGTAATCTTAGCAGATAAGTAGATAGGTAGAGTGAAAAAAGGAGCTCAATAGTTTAATATGATCCCTTCGATGTAATAAGTGTAGATTTAGATAGGCATTTGCCATATAAAAGAAAAGAAAATTTGATAAAGGTTTGCTAGTCAAAGTGCACCCAAATAAAGAAGTAAAAATGCTAGGTTAAAGTTGGTAGGGTAGGTAGATGATGGTTGCAGAATTACATGTGGTGAATGATGATTCTAAATGTGTTAATCTTTTACTTTCATCACAAGGCAAAGGCATGTATTACATTGAAAACATCTCAAGCAAAGAAAAGTCAAATAATTAACTTCCCTACTCATTTTCCATAAATTTTCACTAATTCCCCCTAAGTACCAAGGTATCTATCAAATTAGAGGGGCTCAGAGCATTTCTCTGACTTCTGGAGGGACCGAACCCTTGGCCCAATAATTTATAATGCCTAAGTACCTAAGCTCATTCATTAATCATCACACCTATTCCTAAATCATTCATTCTCTTTATATAGTTTTCCCTAAGTAAAATCCTATTTTACTTGGAAAATTAAAATATTTTACATAAAGACCCTCATTATTCACTAAGCCTAAGTTTTAATATACACATGGAAATGTTATACACTTAGTGCTTTTGTGCATTCACTATCATATTAACTATTAACTTACTAATATATAAATCCCTTGTAAAAATTAACCCACTCTCGTATTATTTAACTATGTAAAAACCCCAAATTTCTACATATCCCACCCCTTTGGTTAGTTATAACCATAATACATCATTAATCAAGATTAATTAGTTAATCAGTAACTAATTAACAGCCCTGAATCCCCCACCACATCAAAAATGGATTAATTAACCCTCACAGTTAACTAATAACCTCCCCGACCAATCACCTCACTCCCGATATGATTAATTAATTACGCTGTAAGGAGTTTCCCTCTGAAATGAACTCCCTCAAGTGCCTTTCTGTCTTAATCGTAGCCGTTAGATCTTTTGTTAGACGATTGAACAAAAATCAACCGTCTGATTAGCCATCTGATTTAATAAAAAATGTTTTAAAATATTAAAAACCTTAAAAAAACGTTTCACCTTTCACTTGACATCTGTGGGCTCACGGCTGAGCTTCAGGAAGAAGTTGCAACTTCCTAAGAGCATGCGAAAAGCCCCCCTGATTACAGTGTCGTCTGGTCTATTATTTTATTGATACTTGGTAGAAATTCCGCGCCCAGCCATGAAGTGATCGCAGGGATAAATTGATAGCTTCACATTTCGAGGTAATTGAGTTCTATGCACTTCAATTCTTTCCCACGCTGCCCTTACTGTACCCGGTACCTCCTTTATTACAACTTCGTCAATTGAATCGAAGGAACCGCGATGTTCCACATTATCAATTGAATTGAGGGATCAGACAGACGCCAGGTTTCTGCTCTGTCAAAATATGAGAACTGCATTACAGTGGAAACTTATTTTCTTATCAGCAGAGGGTCCACAGTAACAGGAATCCCCAATCTCTCCAATTGGGAATTCCTCTGCGATTCCCGATCAGAGAGCAGCAGCAGCACTGTCGGGAGCGAAATGTCATTCGGGAGCAATTCTGGAACTTCAGATGAACATCGTTTCTCCAGGTTTGGATTTCGATCATCTTTATCAGAAATCGAGAGATGGCTGGACAATCAGCTAACGATTTCTACAACCCATCTCATTTCTTACCTCAGTTCGCCTGAGGGGCTTGATATACTGAGACAGATAGCAGACAACCGTTCTCTGTCGTCTCAGATTGTCATCAAATTGGCCAAACTTGTAACCCAGGATGGCATAAGATGTAGCGTGGAAAGGTTTGATACCAATAAAATATACGGAGCATTTCTGGGGTCTGTTTTTCTCACGCAGATTCAAGCCCATGTCGGAGCCATGGAGCCGAAGCCCAAGGATTTATGGCCCTTTCTTCATCTTTTCGAAGAGATGCAAAATCGAACAGCGGATGGATGGAGGTTCCTTCCAGCTGAGACTCTTCGAGAAGCCATTGATGAGATTCCCGAGGGTGCTGAAAAGACTGAACTGTATCAACAATTTTGCAAGCTCATCGAATATCGAAATAAAATGAAAAGGCTTCAGCAACTTTCAAAGTCTGAAGAGCAATACCAGGTAAGGGTTATTCTAGCCATCAATGAATACTGTGTTCACTTAATGATATCAAAAATACAGTATACTAGTCCTATGGCTAGGTAGAGAAATGTGGTTTTTACAGGTTTTGTAGTTCAATCTCGAGTAAAACTATATACATCTGCTCTAAGCACAATTTTTCAGTTAAAATCGAAATACTGGATTGGTCTTTTTTCATCTTTATATTTAGTATTTATTACGCCGTAAGGCGTTTCCCTCTGAAATGAACTCCCTCAAGTGCCTTTCTGTCTTAATCGTAGCTGTTAGATCTTTTGTTAGACGATTGAACCAAAATCAACCGTCTGATTTAATAAAAAATGTTTTAAAATATTAAAAACCTTTAAAAAACGTTTCACCTTTCACTTGACATCTGTGGGCTCACGGCTGAGCTTCAGGAAGAAGTTGCAACTTCCTGAGAGCATGCGAAAAGCCCCCCTGATTACAATGTTGTATGGACTGCATATTCTTGCAAGAATTACTCATGCCTCATTCAGAGAAAATACCAGAAGGGCTTCGATGACTGCAAAGACTGCTTCGATCTTCAAGGCCGGGAGAAAACCAGGTGGGTAAATGGCGGTGGCTCAGTGTATGGTTCATGTATCAAACAGAGCTGAAATATAAAACAGATCTGCAATTTGAATTTTTGGATTTTCTACCGTGCCATGGTTTTCATTGATTTTTGAAAAAATGTGGATGGTTCGTCTGTAGTGGTCAAGGGCTGAAATTCAATGGCCATGTTTAGTAGGTTTTGACTGAAATGGCGAAACTGCAAATTATCTGGAATTCATCGAGATTGAATTACGAATGGAATAACAAGCAGATAGGTATACAGTAAAATCGCGTTATTTTTATGGCTGTGAAATGTAGAATTTGTGTACTGTGTCCAAACTCTTTGTTAAGTGAGGGTTCTGAGAAGAACCTGCAGAAACATGTGAGAGATCTGAAATTGATACACTTTTGATTTTGTTTATCAGGAAACTTTTCAAAGATGCTCAGAAGGTAAAGTTTAGCTTGGTGGCTTTTACAGTACTTCTATTTGAGAAATTTTTAATGTTCAATTATGGGAATATATATGATGCCCTTTCCTGTTTTTAAGATATTTGCCACTTTCAGTGTATGGTTCATGTATCTGGGTTTGATTTAGGGCTCCAAGATTTTCATATTCATATTAATATATAAAACAGATCTGCAATTTGAATTTCTGGATTTTCTGTCGTGCCATGGTTTTGATTGATTTTTGAAAAAATGTGGATGGTTCGTCTGTAATGGTCAAGGGCTGAAATTCAATGGCCATGTTTAGTAGGTGTCGTGCTCTGCAAATTATCCTAGACTCAGTTGGGAATCTGACGGTCCTTCGAAGTCTTGCCCTCGGCGAGTGCCGCGCTCTACGGACGCTGCCAGAATCAGTTGGGAAGCTGACAGTTCTCCAAAGTCTTGACCTGGAAGGGTGCTGTTCTCTGCAAATGCTCCCAGACTCAGTTGGGGATCTAAAGGGCTTCCAAATTCTTCAGCTGCGTCGGTGTTCCAATTTACAGGTGTTGCCCAAAATTGAGCACTTGAGATCGTTGGTGAAGCTTGATGTGTCTGGATGTCCCAAACTACAATGTAGTGTGGGAGTATTCGAGCAGCTGCGCCAACGACTGGGAGAAGGTTTCAGTGAAGAAAACTTGGGAGAAAGCTTCAGTGAAGAAAGCGAGTAGTAAATATAACAACATTTAATAATCACAATCGTGGTCCAGTGGCCACAGTGTTCACTGCTCGCTGAATACAACCTTCACAGATTTGTAATCTTAACCAAAATGAACAAGGCGGATAGCTGCGAGGCAGTTAGTCCCTGTCTCTTTAGATAATTAAAATATCTTGCTTAATGCGACAAGATTTATGTGTAATGTAATTTTACTGAACAAATAAGTTCATATTTCTGATTTCTGATTTGTCAAAATTTGAAATCACATGGAAAATTTTAGGGTGACGCGTTTCGAACCTTTATCAAGGTTTATCACCATCATATAATAAATCTTTATCAAGGTTTATCACCATCATATAATAAATCTCCACCATGTCCTATAATGAATCTCGATAGAGATTCGAAACTTATCGACCCTAAAATTTCTATATGATTTTTCCAGAAAATCTTGGCTTAAGTTCATACTTCTCCATTGATCCGTTCTCATTTTTGGTCTAAACATATTATTTGATATTTTTGGTCTAAACATATTATTTGATGAATACAGTGATGGCTTTGCTTCTTTGACGAATGCAGTGATGGATGTGCTTCTGCCTCTCAGAGAACCGTCCATACATGCAGCAGTCACAGATCCGTTGTAGTCTAGCTAGATAGGATATATTTTTTTTCAATATGTAACCTTGCGTGAGATCTTCTGGGTTTTAACTATTTGTATAGTCTTCTCGATCTCCCATCAAATCTGTAGGGACTACCCTTGCTTACAATCCAACACCATTATGAATCAGTTTGTAATACATATACCAAGAAATTAATTATTATCACGATTCAGTAAAGGATATACTTTTAACTCTTTGCAAATTGACAAACTGACAGGTTTTCAATGTACTTCACATTTTCCATAGACAAGCTGTTAATTTACAAAAAGCACGTGCACCGTCAAATTAAGCTGAACAAATTACATAAGACCATGTTGCTTCATACAAGGTTGTCTCTAATTTTATTTTTCAGTATGGAAAAAGCGATATATTCATCAAAAAGAAATTTTACAAACACGTGATATGAGATCAACATATAGATGTAATAAAATACATCAAATATCATCTTTCTGTTCCAGTCAAAACTATTCTGGCAAATCCAGAAGTATAGACTATCATAACCAGTATTGTGCAGGCATAATGAAGACAAGTGAATCAGCAAACCAAGCATAGGAAAAGTAATATGTACAAATCAAAAACACAAAATGGGTTGATAGAATGTCTAGCATGTTGTATCCCGGCAAAGTTCATCTTGTTCATATGAGAATTCTTGCAAAGAAATAGTTCTATTCAGAGAAAGTCATCACCCCGGCGTCTAGAATTTGTCCTTCCATCTTAATCTCAATGTGCAGTACGTCCGCTTCAGCATGAAGTCCTTTTTTCGAGAGTCTGCCTGTAAAATGGTTATGCTCTCTTTCTATGTGTTCAATAGATGAACCTGGATAATAAGTTGTTGGGTGTGGAGCCTGATTATCTTCTATAGTACCGGCATATTGGACCCCAGTTCAAAATGGGGCGGCAATGCCGCCCGTAAAATAATTGCTGCCGTGGGGGGTCCAGGGGGGGCGGCAGCGACTTTTGGGAGCCCCCCCCTAGCAGGGGGTTTCGGGGGCAGCGCCCCCGAAGCTAAAAACAACTGTAAAATTGCCTTGTAAAAGTATAGTAATTTCTAGTCAATCTGGGCCGTTCATTAGGCGGATGATCTGACGGTAGAACTTATGTTTAGTTTAGGTTTTTTGCCCTAGAAGGAAACCCCTCTCTTTATATGAGGGCATTGTATTTGAGGCTGTGAGATAGATGTGTATTCGGTGAGCGAGAAACATAGAGGTGAGACTGTGAGAGAAAACAGAGGATATTACAGCGGTTTTGCTGTAGGTTGTATGTCTTCATTTTGCTAGATAATAGAAAGGAAGGACCGGCTGTTCGGGCTGGACGTAGCCCAAACTGGGTGAACCACGTATATCTGTGTCTCTCTTGTTTTATGCGTTTTCTGTGTTTATATTTCTGCAATATTTTATGTGTTCCATTGCTCCGTAATATATAATTTTCTAACATAAGTCCAAAGTTGTTGTACTTGGAAGAGTCAGCCTTGAAGAGTGTAAAATGGTTATGCTCTCTTCCTATGTATGCAATAGATGAACCCAGATAATAAGTCCAGAGTTGTTGTACTTGGAAGAGCCAGCCTTGAAGAGTGGTTTGATAGATATGTGCCCGTCCAAGTCCTCATATATGTGTAATATTGGTATGTTCAAAAATTTTGTGAACCAAAGTAAACCTTAGAGTGACATTACTTCAGCTTAAGTGTTCGTGCCACGGCCAGCACCCCAATGTATCCAGAATTCCTGATCCAGCTAGAAGGCAATCCAGAAACCACATCTGCAAATATGTCTTTGCGATGCTCCATCAAAATAGGCAGCCGGGAAAACCACTGTAGGGGTGGATTTGCAAGAAGAAACCTTCGGCCCGGTATGCAGATATGAACCAGTAGTGAGGGCCGCACCAGTTTGATGTTTTCCAAAACCCGCAGTTCAGAAATCTGGTGGTTGTTGAAGATGATTTTATTTCTCCATTTCCAGACCTCCCAGAAAAAATATAATGGTAATAACAATATAATGGTATATTGCGCCATGCAGATTGCTCTTGCTCTTTGCTCCGCCAGATAAGACATTCTGACAAGGTTGTGAAATGTATCAACAATAAGAGCTCAACAGTCCCAACATCCTAGGTCATATTATATTGGTAGAATCAATTGTTTGAAGTTAAGTTAGACAGATTCTTATGCAGTTATCCTACTTCAACCCACATTTACGTTTCTCTTTTGTCAATGTGATTGTTCAGAAATCCTCACCATCAACATATACAAACGTAATTTAACGATCCTATTTCAACCAAGAACCTAAGAACCTGACGGTTACACTCATGCAGTTTGTATGGAATTTTTTGGCGCTTGTGCTCTGGAAACATGTATGTTGTTGTTGATTACAAGACCATGACATTGTTTGTTGGTAAGTTTGAAACAACACAAATATTATAAGCCCAGACTGAAAGAACTTGTTCCAAAGTAAACATAAACATATACCTGAATGTAAAAGCCTTCTGTGATCATGAAGGCAAGCAAAACAATAGATGCTACTAATCCAATCCGTCTGATGTCAGGAACTACAACACCTATCAACACTCCAATTCCCTTCATGTGTGTCAAAACAGTGTGAATGCATTAATCATATGTAGGTATAGGTAGGTAAGATGACTAGGACCTAGAGTTACAACTTACATTAACTGTGATGATTACTAAATATAGCCCAAGCAAGGTGAGCAAAAATGCAAATGCAGTACTTCGAAAATTGGCCATAAAATGCCCAATGACCTAATCAAGATGCCAAAATCAGGGTCCTCACAGTTTCCTCTGCTCATCGTGCTCGCCAAGACATAGGATCAGCCATGCACATCCTTCTTCCAATGTGTTCTTCATGAGGCACCTTGAGAGATACCATACCTCTGATTTTATGTTCGTACAGGCTGCTACAGGGGTCTGCTCCAGAGTGCCTCGCACTTCTTCTATCTTCCAGACTTCCAAGGGTAGTGTCACCCTTATCCAATGGTGCCAACACAAAGGAGTTGCATACTTTTCTTGGATGAACTTCCTTTGCTTCAGCTGCTAGACAAAAATAGGATCACATGGAGGGCTGCCACTAAACCTTCTCAACAAAATCACATCAACTGCTAGATAATGGCATTATCGAGGGCTTTTACTATTCTTCAAAAATCATTTTCAGATTGATGTCTAAAGGGACCATCCCTTCTCATAACTACATCCTCTATTTTTATTGGCTTCAGGGCACCTCTTATGAAGGTTTCAAAGACATGAATATATATTCCTTATTGATTTGCAAGTTGGCTTGAATGGAACAGGCTTTTAACACTTATATATATATATATATATGTGTGTGTGTGTGTGTGTGTGTGTGCTTGTAACAGTGATAAGGACTTGGCCTCTTCTTCAATACACAAAATAGGGTTCCTTGATTTTACTAATATAGATGACATAGGATGCCCACTGATTGTCTTTTCAAGGCTTGCAAATATATGCATACAAAATCTCGACTTCCTTAAATTATGAAGGGCCTTAGAACTATCCTTACAAATATGTGGAATGAGAAGTCCACCACCTTTCTTCTCTTATAGACCGGAGATCAAGAAATCACAGCCCCAATGACCTATACTGGTCGGCCAAATTCACAGAGCATGATAGTATATAGCAGTGCTTTATGTGACATAGGCTTCTTGGCCTTATTACAAGCACAAGGAACAAGTAGGCATCTTCTTAGATAAAACAATCGACATTAACAAAACTTTTTCTCTTCAATAACTTAGAGAACAAAGAGGCATGAATAGGTCGGATTCACTGTCTGAATTGAAAAGCGAGAGAGAATATAAGACAGAGTTCACCGAGCCATAACATTTCTGCCTCCATACCACAAGATTGAGAATAGAGTAATCCTTTCTCCAAGGTTGGCTTCATGAAATGACCTTTGGCATATTCTTGTGTTCTTGCACTTTTATTGGCCTCTTAGGAGAATAAAGTTCTCTTCAAAAGACTTATTCAAAAGCATACCTATGCCCAGAATGTAAAAGAGAGATAGCTCCATTGCATAGCAGACCTTTATTGTTTCTTGTGCTTAGAACAATAGGAACACTTGGCTCCTTCTTAATGGTTCAGAAAACTAGGCCAACAACTCGATTCTTCATTGCTCCATAGGGCTCTCTTTAATTCATTGATCAAATCCAAATAAATATATGTATCCCTAGAGTCACTTATTTGATCCTCAACAAATTTGCTTGTTGGACATCTTTATTTACAAGACTTGAATTTATGTGAGCACAGGTGACTGGATGGAAGGACTGCTAGCTTTAGAATACTGATGCAGAGGTGCCAAAGGGATCAGATCTTCAAACATACTGTTGACTGCTTTATCCAATGAGAAGATTGGACTTAGATCAACAAATTCTTAAAACAAAACTCTTCATTGACTTCCTATCATGACATGTGGTTTAGCTGTTGAAGGAGGACTTTCCTATTGTAAGAACAATGAAATATTACCTCCGCAAATAGCATATAAAAAGTACCTAAAAAAATTAAATTACTGCATTAAATGGGTAATATGCATTAAATTACCCAATCCAGAGTAATAATCCATCAAAGTCGCAGTCAAACAGTTGGGCAAAGTGCCTGGTCAATGCTGCTCTGTGTACTGGAAAAGTCAACCACAAAAAATCACAGGAAATCCGTCCTCCAAAAATTTGCACGTATGGGAGAGAGATAGTTTCTCAAAGAAAGTCGAATCCATCATGAGAGGAAAGAGAGAATCATGTGTGATGATGCCAAAATGGAGTGAACTCATCTTATATTTATACAATTCAATGTGTGTCAAAGGTCATGTCTTTTGGGCTTCATGAGCCTACATGACTGTGGGGCTGACCTTGACCAAAACCAACATTGTGGGCTTGACTTCAAATATACATTTCTACCTGTCAGAATCCATCGTGCTTTAGGTCAAAATTGGTCCTCTCGAGAAGAGGAATCCAATGCCATCATCATCTCATACAAAGGAGCCGTCCATAGTGGAATTTGACCTTAGTTGACCATTTTTAACAATTGCCTATACAAAACATCTAGTTAAAAAACTAATTTTACTCTCAATAAACATTGGACAAAAACTTCTCTCG
Organism: Pinus tabuliformis; assembly: GCA_031772625.1. Taxonomy (NCBI): domain Eukaryota; kingdom Viridiplantae; phylum Streptophyta; class Pinopsida; order Pinales; family Pinaceae; genus Pinus; species Pinus tabuliformis. The sequence continues at coordinate 743,618,985 of CM062816.1, read as the reverse complement.
ATCCATTTTGAATCTGGTAGTATCAAACAAAATTTTCATTCCATAGATGAAACAACTTTTGTATTGCACAAGAGTTCAGCTTTTTTGTGGAGAGGTATGTTCATGACACCTCACTTACAAACTGGTTTGTTGTAAAGTTCATCTTAACAATGATTGATTCACTCAAACGAAATAAAGTGGGCAATAGATCCACATACACATCCTACACACATGGACACATACATAAATATTGTGGGAAGGACAGGAAGATGTGCTGACCTGACTTGAAAAAGAAATTGTTTCAAACCAATGTTGTTAGACTTGGACTCATCTAAGACTCGGCTGGGCTGTGACTCAGGAAGACTCAGCAAGATCTTTTAGGCTTGGCAAAGAGAAAAAAAAATACTCAGAATATGTGTTAGCAATTTTCAGAGGAGTCTGGCAAGTGGGGATTATGACCGAAGAGTGTCTACAAGTTACTCTTTTCAACGGCGACTCAGTGGACTTGGCAAGATTCAGGAGTCCGAAAAGAGTCTGACAACATTGTTTTGAACAAGCATCAGTCACAGTCGAAAAGAAAATGAACAGAGAAAAATCAGCACTCTTAATAGAAATGATACATGTGTAGAGTTCTATTTAAGAGTTCAAGGCTAGACTCCAGTATAAAAGCAAATTTTGTTTGCTGCTGGAAACTGTAAAGTAGACAAGCAACAAGCTAAGTATTTTATTTCGCTGAACCTGAAATGCTTTGAAAATTCTCAAACGTTAAAATCAATCAAATTCTTGCCATTTATCTTGGACCTAATTTCATACATAAGCATGCTAGGAAACCACACTCCTCTATAAAAATATACAAGTTGTAAGATGATTATATAAACAATCATAGATTGAAACAATTTCGAGCAAATGAAATGTTATTTCAATATATTGGCCCTGTTCAAGTTTTGAATGATTTAGAAATTAGCAGATATGTTAGATAGTGGAGGCAGGAAATTTGCACTTCTTTTCTGTCAAACCTGGTAGCTAATAAAAGATGAGAAACAACTTAATCACACACCTGTTGGTAAAGGCCTAATACTAAGAAGGCAGGTAGAAGTGGATGATTAAGATTGTTTATAGGTTTAGCCAACAGTTTTATTGGTAACATGCTTAGTTTGAACTTTTGGTGATATTGTTTCATCACATAGGCTGACTACGGTTTGGTGAATTGTTACTAGAAATATACTTAAATCAAGATAAAATATAGGTGGTAATACCTAGTTGAATGGAGAGTCCCAGTATATTGGCCCTTTTGAGGATTATTACTAAGTACATTTTTTTTGTTTTTGTTGGTTGGTTGTTGTTGTAATTGGTAAATTGTATAGGTGATTTTCATTCACATGCTTATTGGAATAGCTGGCTCTTGAATAGGGCAATCATGCAGTTGAGTATGTCAGAGGGGTTTGTAGAACGCATTATCTAATGAACTCTTATGTAGAGGCAAAAAGTCTCACTCATAGCCTACTCAGGGCTTCAGATGGGAATTTCTTTTATAGACTGATCAACTTACTAGAACTACTACTGCACTTTCTTCATCAACAGAAGCCACTTGAAAATGCTTGAAAATAAACTCTCTATAAGGGCCATTGCCAATAAAAATATTTGTAGTGGAGGGGGTTTCTACATGTTGACCAACCATGTAAATTGGATCTTATAAATTATAATTCTTGTTTTCTAGCCTTCTATTTATGTAGATATCAATTGTGTAGTTGATCGCATACTTTTTATAAATAAATTTCCATAGCTATTACAGTTCAATTAAGAGCCAATCTCTTGCAGAGTTCAGAGTTGAATTCATCTGTAAACTCCTTTGATTTAGGGAGTGATCTAGAAAAAACTTCAATGCCTAACAAGACTATGATAGTCACAACCATAAATGCAGCTTTGGAAGAAGAAAACAGTGTACTACATTTGTACATGTAGCACCTTCGAATAGTTATTGAATCATGTTCTCCTCGTTGCAGTGGACCAGGGGTCATTTAATTGTTTCCAATGCATTCATCACATTGTTATATTTTTCTGAAAGAAATATCTGATTTCAATGAATCTGCCTTTGCATACCAAGACTGGCGTGAATTGTAAAATTCAATGAATCTGCCTCTGCGTGCCACTAGAAGTTGTTGGATGAAAATATCTGTTTTAAAGGCAAGAAATGGAATGGTTTTTTGTTATTTGGATTACCAAAAGAAATGGCTTAGTTAAGATAGCTTATAAATGGAGGCATAAGTTCTGAGGCTCTCATGGTGTCATTTCAATATATTGGCCCTGTTCAAGTTTTGAATGATTCAGAAATTAGCAGATCTGTTAGATAGTGGAGGTAGGAAATTTGCACTTCTTTTCTGTCAAACGTGGTAGCTGATAAAAGATGAGAAACAACTTAATCACACACATGTTGGTAAAAGCCTAATACTAAGAAGGTTGGTAGAAGTGGATGATTAAGATTGTTTATAGGTTTAGCCAACAGTTTTATTGGTAACATGTGTAGTTTGAACTTTTGGTGATATTGTTTCATCACATAGGCTGACTACAGTTTGGTGAATTGTTACTGGAAATATACTTAAATCAAGATAAAATATAGGTGGTAATACCTAGTTGAATGGAGAGTCCTAGTATATTGGCCCTTTTGAGGATTATTACTTGACCAGTTTGTTGCCTTAGTCTGCTGAGTACATTTTTTTTTTGGTTGGTTGGTTGTTGTTGTAATTGGTAAATTGTATAGGTGATTTTCATTGCTTATTGGAATAACTGGCTTCTTGAATAGGGCAGTCATGCAGTTGAGTATGTGAGAGGGGTTTGTAGAACACATTATCTAATGAACTCTTATGTAGAGGCAAAAAGTCTCACTCATAGCCTACTCAGGGCTTCAGATGGGAATTTCTTGTATAGAGTGATCAACTTACTAGAACTACTGCTACACTTTCTTCATCCACGGAAGCCACTTGAAAATGATTGAAAATAAAATCTCTGTAACGGCCATTGTCAACAAAAATATTTGCAGTGGAGGCCCTCAGCCCAACAACCATTTTAGCCAGCCTTGGAAGGCAAATAGTTGAGTTCAAACATGATGAAAATTTAATTCCCTGTATACAAAAGCATGTATTAGGTGTTGATAATGGATAGAAATATGAACTGAAGATGTATATACCTCCTTCTGTACAAAAATGAACAGAAGAGGCAAAGGTATAGGGTTCACCTTGAATTTTCTTGCAAGTTCAATCCGCTGTAGGATGTGAAAGGAAGTGACATAGTGCTAAGAGCAAAAAAGAGGGAAGGAAGAAACTAATAATTTCTGAAATTTTAGCTTTCTATCCGTTCCTTGATTTGTTCTAATAAAAATAATATTAAATGTTTGACGACATCCAGTGAGCTATCTGGTAATGATAATAATAATATTATTAGTATTATAATAATAACAAAAACAATGGAAAGGTGGGGAAGGAACAAAACTAATAATTTCATAAATTTGGACCTTATATCCTAGCTTTATTTGTTCTTTAGATCCAACTAATATTTTGTAGATCCAACTTATGGTGAACCAGCAGCTTGAAAGCCAATTGCAAGTCATTCAGCCAACAACGATCTATAAGCATGCCATAGTATTATGTCTCTACATATTCACAATAGTGATTCCACTGTCATATTATTATTCCCCACTTGGACAGAGCGATGACACAAGGGGTTTCTACATGTTGATCAACCATGTAAATTGTATCTTATAAATTAAAATTCTTGTTTTCTAGCCTTCTATTTCTGTAGATATCAATTGTGTAGTTGATGGCATACTTTTTATAAATTCTTCCACAACCTATTATTATTTACAAAATATTCATTTTCAGAATACACATAACTAGCTATTGCAATTGTAACTCATTATCATCCACCCTTGCTTTCAACAATGTCCATTCACATGTCCCTATTTTTCCCCACTCTATGCTATTCTTCCCCACTCTATACATGTCTCTGTTCTTCCCCACTTTATGCTGTTCTTCCCCACTCTATGCATTACGGCGTTTCCTTTGCAACATAAGGTGCAAATGCTAGTTCTTAAATATGTCGGGCCTGCCTTCATTAAATCCCCATCACTTTAGAGCCTCGATAGTCATCCGATCAAGTCCCCAAGATCTGACGGCTACTATCCATATCGCATGACCCTTTATGACCGCACGTTAGCACACGATCACAAAGTGGTTTCATGAACAATCCCTTCGCCACGTGTCAAACACTCTATGGAATTGTTGGCTCGAGGCCAAATACCACCCCTTCCCCATAAGCGGTGCGATATAAACCACTTACCGCTCCCAAGATAAATGACAAAAAACATTACGTCACCCTTCCGCTGATGTCACCCATCCCAAAACCCGCCAAACCTTGACTTTGTGTATAAAACAAAAACAAATCATTTTCATTGTTTTATCCCGTGAACCTGTACGCCCATGCAAATGATACGTCGAGGTCAACCAGCTTGAGTTTTCAGCCGCCAACCTACTCCAAACTTCATAGCCAATGCCGCCCAGAGCCATCTAGTTATGCCTAGTACCTACATTCTGTCGCCCATCCCCCAAAAGCAGGTATTTACCAATTCCCCGATGAAGAAACCCTGCAAATTCTTGTTTTCACTGCAAATTGATTAAAAAACCAAAAATTTTCCATAATTCTGCCATTCCATTTGCAAATTCAAGTACCCAGACCTGCAATTTCATCATTTCCACCTAAAAAACCTCAGTTTCCCTCCTGAAATCCACAAGAACCAGTATGGAAACTCTGGTGGCCCTAAATGTTGCTCCCATTACTACTCCTCATTGTGACTTAGACTATTTGCCTCTGGCAGACAAATATTTCCAGATAAAAGACTTAGTCACTGATAAGGACCACCTCAAAGTCTTCTGTCAATGCTGAGATAACCATTTGAATGGCTACGATGCCATGGGACTATGGGAATCCAACCTCCCCATGTATTTTCTCCCCGCTGTGTATATTTTCCCTGATATAATCCATCAATGCCATGCAAACTATGACCCCATTCGTAGAGCAGTCATGTCTCCCAACCAAACAGTCCTTTTTACAATAACTGTTGAATCAATTAATGAAATGCTGCAATTTCACCCTAGTTAGGCCCTTATCCCCATTTCCCTTGGAAATTTTCTTGAGAAATCAACTCAATTATCCCAAGCTGAACTTACCCGCCTTTGCTAGACTTTCATGTTACCACGGTACCAAACTACAGATCCCCCACCTTATATGTCAGTCTCCTTCACAGATATAGGAAAGCTCATAGTTGATATGATATCAACAGTCATGGGGTTCAACACTAGTGAATATGTAGATGAACTGACCCTAGTGATTATGTCTATCTTTACCCCAGGACAACCTCCTACTGTCAAATATGATTATGCCTCTTATATTGCTGATAAAATTCATGACCAGTTCATGAGACTGGATAATGAAAGAGTTTTCAAGTTTTCCACCTTCATATATCACCTCATCCTCTACTATCAATCAGACCACTTCCCATTTTCTGTCAAGAAACTTGATACCAAGGGTAATCCAAGGTCTGTTATATTTTGGTCTTCCATCTTCCATAAAACTTTTGATTGCCCTTATTCCTTTAATCGGTTCATTGATCAGTTTGTCCACCCAGTGGCCACCTTGCTGACAGGGAGTTCCCCTCCCAGAATTAGTGATGACATCAAAAGGATTCTTCAGCTTTCCAAACAGTACAAAGTGGGTGATTGGTATTTATACCAAAATCACATAGAATTCAGGATATATGGGTGTGAGCTCTCCCCATTTAAGTTACCCAAGTATGTTCCAATGAGACTGTTTACATTGGAATACTATAGACAGATGACACACTCAGATTTGACACATTTCACTAAGGCCAAGAAGAAAGCCCAACTCAGAATCAGGGATCACTTAGGACCAATTGTCTGCAACTCTAGAGAAGCATGGATAGCAGCAGAACGAATTTTAGAAGATGAGCTGAAATTAAACAAAAGTTTTAAATGGACTCCATATGACCCTCATAGTTTTATCTGTGATAGAAGGATGAAAAACAGATTATCACCATACTTGCATCACAGAATACTAGAGATTGAGCAATTTTCCAATATGGATGAATGGAGGGAAGGAACATTAATAGAAACAGATAGTGAACAGGTTGATGTAGAAAATGTAATGAAAGATCTTGAAAAAACACTTGACCTAGATTCTTTTGGACAGGTACATTTTGAGACTTCTCAAAAGTCAGCATCAGGAATCAGTGCCTCAATAGCTAATACCTCACAAAGGCACTCACAAGAGACAGGTACACCACCAGCAGAAACATCACAGGGAAGAGGGAAAGAGACAAGCACTCAGGCTACAGAACAGTCAACAATGTCTAAACAGCCTGAAACTTCTAAGGAGCAGGCCCACACACACACTCATCCAACTCAAGTCAATGTGGGAGAGCCCCCAATTTTGCAAACTCCTCTGAATGAGGAAAAGAACAAAAAGAGAGACAGGGAAGTAGCTACCCCTGCCAGTGGCCCATCAGACCAACCTGGTGCTAAGAGGCACAGGCTAAATCCTCATTCAGAAGAGGATTTTTTTGAAGAGACTACTGATAGTCAAAGAAAAGAAGGTGTAGACAATCATCAAAGTTTCCCAGTAGGTGGGACACCTTCTAGATCACATAGATAGGAGCTAGAAAGACAACAAAATGTTGAAGTGTCATCCTTTAGGCTCCCAGGAAATGACAACTTGGATATCAAAAAGAAATTCAAGGAAATAAAGGCTAGGAAAGAGCCATTGAGGATTCAAGTCTATAACCACTATTTAAAAATGGCACCCACAAATCAAAATAGGTTGATGTCAGCTTATGACATCAAGGAGGGAAATATGCAAATGAGCTTCTTCAAGCCCAAAGTGCAGCAGCCTCAAACAAGGGTAGATTATCTTCAAATAGATTTTGAGGTTATGGCAAAAGATATTCATCCCCTGGACTAGATTGAGTTACACAAACAAATAGGGGAAATGGTGTATTCAACATTGACTAGCAAAGCCATGATGGCCCAAAGATTGGAAAACTCTTTAAATAATACAACTGCCCAACTACAACTGGAAAAATCCTCCTCATAGGCTAAAGATAATAGAATCAAATCTTTGGAGGAATTGGTGATTGGGTTGGGTCATAACCCAAAGGATGTGAAGGCAACAGAGGCCTTAATTAAGAAGAAAGATGAAGACATAGCTACCTTGAGGAAGCAGCTAAAGTTGCCACCATCAAGAAAGCTGAAGAAGAGCTTATGGACTTAGTCCTAAAGCTTAATGAGAAGTTGAAGGAAACTGAGCAAGAGTTAGAAAAATCACTGAAGAGTAAGTAGGGAGGTTCGACCTCTCAGCCTCCAAATGTGATTCCAGTAGTTTCCACTGTAGTCCCCTCAACACTTCGAACAGCTCTGGCACCAAATGTCCTAGTGGTCACAACAGAATTAATAGCAGGAACAACACAAGCAAGTACTTCAGGTCTAAGCACAGAAGAATTGATAAAGTCAATGATGATAACAGAAGGTAAACAAGGATCGAACAGGTAAAGAGTATCAGAGCAGGTAAAATAGTATCAGTAAGAAGATGAAAAGCAGAGCAACCAACACAGAATTACAAAGAAGACAACAAGATGCCCAATCATAGGGCTTGCCTCCATCTCATTCACAAGAATAGGGACAACAAGCCATCAGTTTACCTTTATCTTCTATATTCGAGACCATCTGTCTCTACTTTCATGTAACATATAGTTAGTCATCCTAGAATATATCTCTCTTTGTTATGAGATATTTTATTGTAAATTTTTGTATAAATACTCCCTCATTCGGAGTATTGAGTGTGGATTCTTAGACATTTCTGTAAGACTAATTATTTTGGAAAAGAAGTACTGTTGGACAATTTTTTGTGTGGCTGGCTAGATGAAGAAATAATACAAAGGACTTTTCATAGGATTCATATGTCAAACATTGGAGAAATAAGTATCTATATCTAATGTGTTATTGTTTTCTTGTTTAAATATCTCAACTGTGTTCCATATCTGAATATTAAAACGAAAAAGTGTAGTTCAGAAAGTTATTAAGTGCAATCTGTCTTTAAAATCGTTTTTATTCTACATGTTTTCTTCGAAACTATCATAGGCAGTGAATTCTTAATTGCTCCTACTTTTTAGTTTATCATTTTGGTCATTTGATAAGAAAATCTTAATTGCTTTTTATTAATGATCATCCAATTTCTCTCCTCTTAAAACATGTTGAAGGATTCTTAATTTCCCTTCATCCATTTTAAGTCCATCCCATCCTTTCAAGTTACCATTTGTTCCCTGTTTAGCTATCTTGCCTTGTGAAGCCATCCGTTTGTTGAAACACCAAATCGAGTTAAGCCATCCCTAGTTGATTCCATAGCCCAATGGCTTGAAATCCTCAATTTTATCCATTTGCTCCTAAATTTCACCACCAAACACAATAAAAACCCCCAAGCTTTCATAACTAGCCTAATATCTTATTAAGAAAAGCTAAATCTTAAAGAGAGAGTCCTCTTTGGGTACAAATTGGCTAGATTCTGTACCTAAAAGTTGGTTTTTGGTTACCTTGGACTCCTTTCCCTCTTCTTACAACTTCAGGAAAAATCTAAGTGATAAAAAGCTTAACCTCCTAATGTCCACCCATATCGATATCCTTTTTCCAAAAAGAAAGAAATTGAAAAAAGCATCAACTCCTTAAAGCTGGTGTTATTTGTACCAACATTAGTCCTATTCATCTCCAATGGTTATGGTTCTAAAGAAAGATGGAGAATGGCGCACATGTTTGGACTTTCGGGCCCTCAAAAATCTCACTATCAAGGAAAAATTTCCTATTCTGGTTGTTGATGATATTCTTCATGAACTGCACAATGCTAAATTATTTACCAAGCTAGATCTCTGCTTGAGCTATCACCAAATACATGTGAAGGAAGTAGACATTCCCAAGGCTACCTTCTGAACTTATGAACACCATTATGAATTCATGGTCATGCCATTTGGTCTCTGTAATACTCCATCTACTTTTCAAAGCCTCATGAACCACCTGTTGAAACCATCTACAACCTAACATGGGAAAAACATCTTCAACATGTAGACTTGATATTTCAAATGCTCAGAGATCACAAATTATTTGTAAAATTATCCAAGTGCTCTTTTGGCATGGAAGAAGTCGAGTATTTATGACACAGTATGGGTCGTGAAGGAGTGAGGGTTAATCTAAAAAAGATTTAGGCAATGCAAGATTATCCCTAACCAAAAACCTTGAAGAGTTTGAGGGTATTCTTGGGTCTCTCTAGATACTATCATAAATTTGTTCACAATTACGGTAGCATTGATACACTCCTCACTAATATTCTCAAGAAGAAATCATTTCTCTAGACTGATGCAACACAGGAGGCCTTCTTGGTTCTCAAGCAGGCCATGTGCTCCACTCTCGTATTGGCCCTACCAGACTTCACCAAATATTTTGTGGTTGAATGTGATTCTCCCAATACTGGTATTGGCATTGTATTAATGCAGGAAGGTATACCACTGGATTTCACCAGCCAACAACTTAATGGAAAACATTTGGGTCAATCTATCTATGAGAAATAAATGATGGCCATCTAACATGCAGTAGAAACCTTGTGGCCATACTTGTTGGGAAAACGTTTCCAAATCCGCACACACCATCAAAGCCTACAATATTTTCTGGAGAAATGTCTATCATCGCCACATCAAAATAAATGGCTTGCCAAAATGTTGGGATATGATTATGAGATAATTTACAAGAAAGGGTGTGACAATGTAGTAGTTGATGCTTTATCATGCCAATTTGAGGATGAGAGCACCCTGTTATCAATCTCTTTTCCCATACTAGATTGGATTGAAGAGGACCGCAAGGAATGGTTCTCCCACCCCTCTCTTGCCTAACTTATTAATAACTTGAGAGAAGATCCTAATTCCTTATCCGACTACTCTTGGAAGGATGATATTCTTCACTACAAGGATCAAGTAGTTATATCACCGACATCCACCCTCAAAACCCACATTTTGGACGAGTTTCACTCACCTCCAATTACAGGACATTCAGGCTTTCAGAAGAATTATGCTCGCATAGGTCGTTGTTTCTGTTGGACTGGCATGAAAAACAACATTCTTACTTTTGTAGCTGAATGTGATGTGTATCAATGAAACAAAGGGGAAACAATCAAGTTACTGGGAACCTTACAACCATTTCCACTCCCTACCTCTGTCTCGATGGATGTTTCCATGGATTTCATCATTGGCCTCCCAAATTTGGGAAACAAATCAATCATCATGGTGTTTGTGGATAGACTTTCTAAATATGCTCATTTTTGCGCTCTACCACACCCATTTACCCCCACTTTGGTGGCTCAAGTTTTCTTGGAATAGATCTTCAAATTGCATGGCATGCCAACTTCCATTGTGTGTGATCGCGAATCCACTTTCACCAACAAATTTTGGCAAGAACCTTTCAAGCTACAAGGCACACAACTCTAACTAAGTACCACCTATCATCCCCAAATCGATGGTCAAACACAAGTAGTAAACAAATGTTTGGAGACATATCTAAGGTGCTTCACTTCAAAAAAGTAGCTTCAATGGGTATAATGGTTACCTTTAGCTAAATGGTGGTATAATACTAACTATCATGAAGCCACCAAGATGACTCCATATGAGGCATTGTATGGAAAACTACCACCTTCACGTATTTCCTATACCCCTGGATGTTCTAAAGTATAGGAAGTTGATGAACTTCTACATAATCGTGCTGCCATGATATCTCATCTCAAAGATAATCTACATCAATCTTAGAACTGAATGAAACAACAAGAAGACCTACATCATTTCAAGCACGCATTTCAAGAAGGGGATCAAGTATTTCTGTGACTGCAACCATATAAGCAAACATATCTTAAAGAAAAGGGATACTAGAAACTAGCACCAAAATTCTATGGACCTTATGAAATACTTCAACGCATAGGAGCAGTCACCTACAAACTGGCCTTGCCACCTACCTCAAAAATCCATCTGGTCTTCCATGTATCATTCCTCAAGAAAGTGATGGGGAACAATTGTAAAGTTCAAACAAGTCTACCTGAATTGGATGAGGAAGGTTCACTTTGGCTCTGACTAGAACAAGCCCTCGATACTCGTGAAAAAAATCTCCACAACCACACAATCAAGGAAGTCCTCACCAAATGGAATGATACCTCTCCAGTATATGCGACCTTGGAACCAACCACTATTCTTCAATAGTTTCCGTAGCTTCAGGCTTGAAGACAAGGCTGCTTTTGATGGGGGAGGGCATGTTAGGGTCCAACCGTAACCCCTTTATTTATGTAATAATCCCAATGGACGAGTTAGAGTCATAGTTAGTTAGAGAGTCAATAAAGCCCATATTAGTAATTGTAAGTAGTCGACCCGCATTAGAGAAAAGGGACCACAGCTAGGTTTAAACATGCCATGGTTAATAAATAATGTGGGTAACTCATGTTATGCAAGGGACCATTGGTAGTTATGGTGTTGGATGTCATTTACCTATAAATAGTCTTAGTTAGTAAGGGAAACATCATTGAGTCTTATTGTAATCGAGATCTGCTCTGTTGGAGGTTGCCCCCTCAAAGAGGCAAGTTAACATTGAATCTATTTTTGAATAATAAAATACTTTGGATTTTTTCTCATTTCATGTGATAATTCTGTGTTCTGGGCTATATTTCTTTGCATTTATGGTATTTTGGATTTCTCGTAGATTAAGAAAATAACACTTTGAATGTTGATTCTCTAATATTTGATGGACCCCATTTTCTCATCTCATAAGATGTTAGAATCCCATGGAGATTTTCAATAGTGAGATTCTTCAAATCCTACATTTATTCAATAATAGAGACTTTGGAATTAAACTTTGGGGTTAGAGATCTTAAAATTTTCTCAACAACAATAGAGTCGTTTATTTGTCACCAAATTTTTTCATTGAGATAACGATCTCATCTACGCTAAGGAAAAACCTTGCAATACTTTCATCATCATGCATTACAAGAACCCTATATTGAATTCTAAACATTTTAAGTTTAGTGCTTTTTACCTTAGTGTCAGCTTCATAGCTTTGAACAATCTTGTCCCATATAGCCTTTGTGGTATTGAGCTGCATGACCTTCACAAATTCAGATTCATCCAAGCTTCTGAAGATAGCATTGATTTCCTTCATAGTGGTATCATATTGTTTCTTACCTGAATCATCTGTGGGAATGGAGGTTGGGTATTGATATCGACCTTCAACAATGGCCCATACATCAAATCCAAGTGCCTGCAAGTATGCTCTCATTCAAACTTTCTGAAATACAAATTTATTTCCATAAAACAAAGGTGTCTTAATAAAAAATGCTCTTTTTGACTACTCATCTTCATGGATCTCCCTTTAAGAGATTAAGCTTCTTCTCAGGGATCGACTCTGATACCAATTGTTAGGAAAAATGATAGGGGGGGGGGGGGGGGGGGTGGGTTGGTGAATCGATATTTTTAAATAAATTAAAATTTTCAATTCTTATTCTGAATTCTGTGCTCTACTGTTAGTTATGAAGCCCACGTATGCATACTCCTTTAGTGAATACAAACAACATATACCCAGTTTACTTATTCAGTCATTAATTCCATCAATGAATTAACTTAACCATTGAATTATTAATTCATTTACTATCCAAAACATAATAAGGAAAATATAAATCAGAACAACAAAAGGAATCACACATAGAACACCAAGATTTTTAGATGGAGACCTAATGTGGGAGACAACCACCGCTGTTGTTGTCTCTATTTTATTTCTTATTATATAAAGAAAATATTCATTATATTTTTGTAGTGATGTAGACTCTTACTAGTACAATGAATTAGTATTTTTAACTCAATTAAACTTTTCAATTCTTATTTTGAATTCTATGCTCTACTATTAGTTATGAAACCCATGTATGTATGCTCCTTTAGGGAATGTAAACAACATATACCTAGTTTACTTATTCAGTCATTAATTTCATCAATGAATTAACTTAACCATTTCCTTTTTCATTCATTTACTATCCAAAATGCAATAAGGAAAATATAAATCACAACATATAAAAATCACACATAGAACACCAATATTTTTAGGTGGAAACCCAATGTGGGAGAAAACCACCACTACTGCTATCTTTGTTTTCTTTCTTATTATATAAATAAAATATTCATTATATTTTTGTACTTATGTAGACTCTTACTAGTACGCAGGAACCCACTTGCATGAGGCTACAACCTCCACTTGTTCTCCAACAACCACTAGAAGGGGGCCACAAGCCCCTAAAATCATTTACCGACTTCTATTGAAAGGGAAATCCTACCCCCTTTCTGAAGGATGCAATCCTTAACTCCTTGTAGACCATTTTTTAGAATGTTTAAAACTATATCCACTTGTTAGACAATCATTAAAGAACATGTAGGCCATCTTTCATCATATTTTCAAACAGAACCTATATCAACAATAAATCCAAATAGACATAACAAACTAAAATAATGAATCTAAGTCACTGAGGCAATGTAAATCAATTGAATTTATGAATCAGACTAATGAATGTAGAACCCAACTAAAACAAAAAAGTATTATAATATGTACGCGACCATACTGAATAAAAATAATGTATGTACACGCTTTCTCTGAATAACACCTACGTACAAATATTAAAATACTGAAAGTTGATCATGAATAATTGTAATGCTGAATCAATCATTGGACCATACATAGATCAATCACAAATTTCTAAACCAATCACAAATACCCACAGTATAGCATAATTACCAATCAATCAACCCAATCACCACTATCACTGACACAGGATAATCAAGATAGAGACATCATTGATAAACGTCAAAATATAGAGTAGAACTCATCAAGTATCATCATTAAGGTGCACTGCAAACCTTAAGATATATAAGAAACTTCCATAGAAAAAATTAGCGTATGTACGCAACTACCATGCCTAACACTTGCGTATATATTTCAGTCTACAGAGTAAATTATTGCAGAATTTGTACACTACTATACTGAACCTTATCTGCATATGTACGCGACTAACTAGAAGCAAAACTGCATATAGATCTTGAGTTACGGAATCAAACTTTCGTTGCAATTCTCAAAATATGTTAAACCCATATCTTGACATGCACCACTATATTTATATCAAACCATCATCATAACAACAACTCTAACATTACAATCATAAATAGATCAAACAAGTATTTTCATAAGTCTTCACAACACTTTCAGATCTATCAGATTTGAACCATCTCCTTGCTCCTTAGTGCACACCTATTCCAAATCAAATCACACATAGATCATTTACTTTTTTCACCTAATACCTTGATCTCCATCTCCTTATATAGTTTTAGCCTTAGCCAATACCTTAGGTAAATCCCTTGGTAATGCCATTAGTCTTCTTTGACTGGATCAAATAACCGTTTTCACTCCAATTACTATGGGCCAATACCATGGTAATGACCCCTGGTACTGAAAAGTCCATGGTTAAGGTTCTATACACAACTTTTACTCGCAGGACCTATGTATGTATGTGACTCTTCTTCACATGATCCATGTATACTTTCTCAAACTTCACCTTTAACATCCATCTGTCACTGAATAGTCATTTCTCTAATCATGTCCTTTGTAGTATCTGTACCAAACTACATGACATCATATTATTACAATGTTTACATCAAGTACATATTTATCAATTGGGTTTCCATCAAGGACAACACATTAGCCATAATGCCAACAAAATAGACGGCATATTCATGTTGAAAATAAACTCAAAATAGTTCAAATATCAATTTCTTTGTTTGATTCCAAATTTGATCAGAGGATGAGAGTTGGTTTACCTAGTTGTTTGGATCAGCAAGGGAACTTACTATCTTGGGATTTATATGAAAAAGAACTAGTGGCTATAAAAATTAGGGTATATACTACTCATGAAAAGATTGCAATATTGAAGGGGAGAATTGTGGTAAACTATCTGCAGAGGGATTTCCAACTTCTATGGATGATGAAAACACTATTTATTACAAATTTGAATTATACAAAGCTGTCAAATTTGAAAGTTGCATTCTAGAAGACGATACTGTGTAAAATTATATATCCAATACTTTGGAAGAAATGTGAAAGAATAATTACTCCTATTGAAGTTGAAGTTCAAAACATGGAACCATGCACCAATCCTCAAAGTCAATGTTGCACTAGTCATACAAATTCACAAGCATGTGAAACTTTTATTTTGTAATATTTTAAGGACTTTAGTTAAGAGATAGTTAAGTAGTTATTTGATAGTTACTTTGTAACTGGTTTTATGTAATATTTAAAATACATGAGAACCATTGAGAAAGGGTTTGAAGTTTTGGCATTTTTTAGCACTTGTGTAACCATTTTGACTTCCTTGGAGATAATAATAAAAGTCACTAGTTTGACTTCAGTGTATTGGTATATTGCAATATGTGTATTTCATGATCCTTTTCTTTCTATGAAGCATGTGTATGATCGTAGCAGGTTTATTTGAACAAATTATAGAATTATATATGTATCTTTGATAAGTTACAAAAAATACTTGTGGGTTCTGTTTAAAGACACCTTAATAGGCTCTCCACTGCTTCTACACTTCCATACTTAGTCTAAATCACTCATATTTTCATCTTAGGGTTTTCTAGGTTGGATTCTTTTGAAGGTTTAAGTTAAAAAAATCCAGGCTCTTTTACTTTTTCTTTTCAACATATTAGTTAAAGCCTATAATTTCTAATATAAGGCCAATCTGCTATAAAGGTTCACCTCTAAGATCAGGTTCCGTTACACAAGAAATACAAAAATTGTAACAAATCTTTTCAAAACTTTCTAAGCAATTTTGTGGATGTCTTGGGCACTGGTTTTGTTTAGCCATGAACTATCTCTAAGAGATAAGGAAGGAGATGCGACACTTAGTAGTAAATTGGAAGGTCTGCATAAGGCCATAGTCTACATTAGTACCTAGATGGAATTCCAAATGAAGAAGAAGGGAGATTTGGAAGGGTAAAGAATTCAAGGACCCTAGTTATTTAATGAAAGGTATGGTGGGAAACATTCCATCGATATGGTGGGTAACATTCCACCAATCTATTACCCAAGGAGTATGCCATTATCCTATTTTTTCCAACCATTTTTACAATTAGAATGTACAACATTTTTCATTGGCTACATATGGAAAACAAGGGTATGTTGCCTCTACTCTATGTTGCAAGAAATGAAAATTGACATATAAACAAAAAAATATCCAATTAAATTATTGATAGCCAATTATTGATACCTTGTCCTCCATCCAGATAAAAAAGTTGGTCCACTTTTTGTTTTGTAACATGTCATTTTTAAAGTGTGTTGGATGGCGACCATATTTTTCCTGTTAAAACATGGCACATGGACTAGTTAAGTTAATTAATATGAAATCATTTACTTTTTCTGGTAAATTAAAAAATTATCATTCTACATATTAAATATACTTACAAAATTACAAATTAAGGCTTGTAGACCTCTCTGGCCATTGTGATGCATGATACTTCATTTTGCAAGCCTAGCCTTCAAGGCCTTGTCCTGAAACATATACTAATTGAATTTAACTATGCAAAAATAATATAAAAATTGTTTAACAAATTTGATATAATCTTATGAGAAAATTCAAATACTTGGGTCCTCTCCTCACCAAACTTCCTTCATTCATCCAACTTCTCATATGTTTTTACAAGTTCTTTCCATACTTTTAAACTTACATCAATTGGCCTTCTTTTGAGCCTTTGCTCGGGCGAGAGTTTTTTTATCTTATTTGTTTGATTGCACCTAAATCTCTTGCAGTTATGAGACATTTGTAGTTTAACCTTTTCCATGGACCAACCTACATCAAATTCAATCTCCATGTTGTGAATTACTGCTTTTTGTAGGTGCAATGGTATCTTTGAAAATGAAAAATGGATATGGTCTTTGAACCATTGAAGGCATGATTCCTTCAACCTATTCACAAAAAATTTCCCAACATATGATCTACATATTTCTCCTGAAACCACGTCATATTCTATCCTTGTATCATAACTACCAATGCAAGATTCATATAGTGGCGTGGTGGAAGAAGAAATTTGTGCCCTAGGGATGGATTGGGCATTGTAATCCGGTGTTTCTCGTTCAAAATTATTTGTGGTTATGATAATGATTTACTCTTTGATCTTCTGCTCGATTTAGGAGTGCTTGGGGAATCAATTGATTCCATTTGAAACAATTGACATGTTTGCAATGTTTCAATGGTTTTAGTTGATCATTTTTTGATGTATCTAGCAAGCATTTTCAAGTCCACACCATCAAGTCTGTCAAGTGCCTCCATCCTCCATATCGAATCCAAGGCCTCTTTCTTCTAGCTAGTCTCATGCCCCTATATATATTTAATTTTTTAATAAAAAAACTAAAAATCAAATCTATATTTTTTTAAATTTCATATTTATAATTTCATTATGACTTACCTCATCCTTTCCACTTTCTGCTCCCTTCTCTTTGCTTGACATATTGAGGCTAGGCTAGAAAATCCTATCCAAGGAGGTGAGCCAAGGAAAATAACGTGCGAGGAAGGCAATCACACTTTGTAGAAATTTTGAATAATATGACACTTATTCATAGAGATTATCCCGATTATACACTATTGCGGAATACATGCACAATACATAATCTCCTCTACGTTGATCATCAATTTAGCATCATTAAAAACAATGAAACATCAATCGCATGCACACATTAACACAGTATGTAACCTAGGGAAAGCTTACATCTGAAAACCCCACACTATCTATATATTAATGATTTATAACATGTAACAATACATAGTACATTACTCCTCACAAGTACTCAGTACTATCTCCACCTGTTACACACAAAACTAGCTCAGATCTGAACAAGTCACAGGTTCAAATCTCCTCCGCTACTTTGCCTGCCTCCACTTCACAATCCTGCAAGAGAATCACATGAGCACAAGCTACAATTTTCTTGATATTGACCCACACTGCGCAGTCCTCATTGGCATTACTCAATCCATGCATGTGCAAATCTCATGCACAATTGATAGTCACAACTCACCCTTTCACTTACCTCTAACACCTGTCTCTGTTGAACTGTCCATGCACTGAGTTCACTGATGTATTCTTTAGTTGCTTTATGAGTTAATAATTAGTGAATTAATTAACAATCAATTCACACAACTCATCACTAGTGTATTCTTTAGTTAGACTAAATACAACTAGTTCAACTAAGTCAAACTGAACACAACTCCATCAACTCCACATCCAACTCCACAGAACTCACATGCATGAGTTCTAACTGAAGTCCTCCATGCAATAGCTCAAATAACACATAAGAAACCACATGATTCCTTCTATCAGCTGCATGTTCCACATCCGTAGCTTGAACTGAAGTGCTCCAAGAGAATAAGATAATGTTTAGAGTCCAAATAATACTAAGGGCTAATAATATTTGACTGTTTTTATTTTTGCCTGGCAGTCTAAAAATAGACTCTGATCACTCCGTTGTGAACCAAAAATAGAAGTCCATCTACTTTTCCCAACATGACCAATCATCCATAAACAGCATACTACAACTCATAGACCATGATCCATATGTCTAAAAATAGACTTTGCGCCAAAAATAGCCTATGGGACCACTTAGTGAAGGCGACTCCTTTCCACTAAGCTCCATAATCTTGTTGCGTTTTCAACACTCCCTCTCAACAAGATATGGATTATCTGCAACCCCTATCCTGCAACTCTGGAATGTTTTTCATGCAACACATTTGCCCGGTCCACTTGCTCCAATCAACACTTGGAACAAAAACACTCCCAACTGACCACTCTATTGGGCTAGGAACATACTCTGATGTTGAAGCTCTACCTGTTGCTGAAAAGTGATCCCTCTATGACATCTGCGCTACTGCAACATCCATGTATCTCGCACTATTGCACACCTCTTTGTGCCACCTAGCACTATGCAAAACACTTGTGCCTCTTGCATTGTTGCAACCTGCTAGCTATGCGCTGTCCTAGGATTCCCTACACTGTTGCTCTCTCTGCCGCTCCATCCACATCTATCTTAACCCAATCAGTCAGTTCCTGCTACTCTACATCGGGGCTCCCATAGCAAGGGCTCATCCAAGAGGTTGGGTACCTCAAGGATCCTGCCCCTCCTCCTTGGGACGATCAATCCACATCACCCCACCTCCTACCTAGAGGTATGACTGCATGCGATCCCTCAGCCCACCTAGCTCGAAGACCCCCCCTACTGGACGTCTCTGCATGAGTAGATGTCTCTACTCAATCTCCTCTTAGCTTCCCTTGTTGTGGCTGCTCCACAACCTCTTGAAGCTGCTACACCAATCGTGGCTCCTCCACAATTGTTTGAGACTTCTTCTGGCTCTACATGTTGAGAGGTAATATACGCTCCCTCTCAACCACCAAGTCTCCATTAGTTGCCTCGTTGCTCAAGGCTTTGCATGCATCTTGAACCTAAAGAGCATATAGGTTCTTGTCCTGTGAACCAATTTGCTTCACCTGTCTAGTGATGATGTGTCTAAGGAAAACCTTTCCCTTACTGAAGACTACATCACAGCCTCTGTCTTCCAGCATCGCGATCGACACCAAGTTTCTCTCTGGTCCTGGTACATACTTGACATCGATCAAGGTAAGGCGAGCTCCATGCTCCCTCTGAAAAATAACCATGCCTACACCTGAGACACTATACTTCTCATCATTACCCATCGCTATGAGTATCTGGAGATCTTTCTCCTCCAAAGTAGTGAAAAAACTCTTGTCACTGGTCATGTGGAAAGAAGCTCCACTGTCAAGAAACCAACCACTTCCCACCATGGATGAAACCATGCATGCGAAGAGTGTGAAATCCAACTCAAATTGTGAAGCAAGTGCCTCACCTTCAGATCCTTCCCCGGATCCCTTCTTGGATTTCTTCTTTGGGCAATTAGTAGCATAATGGCCCAACTCATGACAACGAAAACATCTCACCTTCGACTTGTCAACCTTCTTCCCATCATTAGAAGAACTGGATTCAGAAAGAGAACCCTTCTCCTTTCCCTTCTTCACCTTACTTGCTAAGGCACAGTTCTCCTCATCATGCATGGATGAAGAACTGTCTTTAGTGCTCCGTCTGATCTCCTCCTGCACAAGATCTAACCAATGTCTCTCCCATCCCGACAATTTATCCCGACCATTGACAAAGTCCTGATAGGAATGGAAACTCTTTGGAAGACCAAGGAGAGCCAAGCTCACCAAGTCCTCATCATCGACAATCACCCCCACACTTCCCAGCTCATCCCGGCACTGGGTGAACTTCGTGAGATACCTGGGCATACTGTCTCCATTCTCACACTTGATGTTTCTGAGTTTATATTTGAGCAACAACTTCCTCTGGTCGCTCTTGCTTTGGAATATATCTGTCAATGCTTTCCACATTAAGTATGGAGAAGCCTTTCCATGTAGGCTGGACACAATGTGATCCTTCACGCCCTCCAACAGAATCCTTTGACACTTTGCTGTCATATTTTTCCAAGCATCAACTTGCGTAGTATCAGTAGGCTTTGGGACCTCAGCCTCTATGAACTCCTACAGCCCATTATCATCTAACACTGCCTCCATCCTATCCTTCCATGCAATATAGTTCGATCTGCCCTCAAGAGCATACTCCAATCGCAATCTGTTGAAAGACATTGCCACGTTGATACCAAGAAAACACTGCTGCAAATTCGAATTCCACCAGCTCCAAACTCAACCGCCTCTGATCTAGAATTCATGAGAACAAAGTATTTCTTATACAGAGATTAACTGTATGGGATTTTACTGGATATCTCACCTTCCAAAGGAAGGATGAATCCAGAGGCTACCTGGCCCGATTACAGACTCTGCCTGAAGAAATAAAATGTATGTTGGAAATAATACTGAGAGGGGGGGTGAATCAGGATTATCAAATTCTTTTCAATATATCTTCCTTATTTATACTTTGAATAATTCTTCATATATTGATCATTACGTTGTATGTCAGTATCATAAAATAATGAGCAGGAACAAGAAAAGCAAATAGTCACACAAAAGACCACCAGATATAAGGTGGAAACCCAATGTGGGTGAAAACCACCTGCTGCAATATGTCTCTATCTTCTTTTAATAAGAAACTCCTTTTACAATGATTTTGTACTGGTGCAGTCCTTTAACAGTATGCAGGCTACAACCTTCAGAGAGCTACAACTCTCTCTCTCGTTTTCCAGTCTCTCCTGGAAGGGAGCTACAACCCCCTACTTCTTTTCTTTCAAGGACCACTTTTCATTAATTTTCAGACTGGATCCAAGAACATCAAAAACCCATCAACTACACTTGCATCATCAATCTCTGATTTATCCAATACTGAATCAATGCTTTCACCAAAGCCAACCCACATACAGATCTGCAAATATTTCCTTATAACTTTGCAGTATACCCAGATCATAACATGTGTACAATAAAACATGCATCAATAATTCAGATCATAAATTCATTATTTCAAATATTTAGATATTAGTTAACCCAGATTATTAGATTTATAGATCAAGCGTGTGCCACATATCACAGATCAAAATCATATAGAGATACCGCTATTCCAGCCTTAAGATTTTGACCCATCAATAGAACTTATCCTTCTCCTTACGCTCAGGTTCCTTCTTCATTCAGATCAAGATCTGCACCATAACCCAATCACCATATTCCAGATCTAGCACTTTATCAGATATTTAATAATTCAGAAGATGCTTTGCCAAATGATCTCCTTCCTCTTTTATAGCCTTAGTCCTTTCTCATTACCATGGTTCAAAACCATAGGATCAAAAAACTGTTGGACTAATACCATGAACCAACCATGAAAGTGCGTGAGATCAACACTTTTCGATGCAATACCACGGACCAAAACCATAGGATCAAAAACTGTCGGACTAATACCATGAACCAACCATGAAAGTGCATGAGATCAACACTTTTGGATGCAATACCATGGACCAAAACCATAGGATCAAAAACTATCGGACTAATACCATGAACCAACCATGAAAGTGTGTGAACTTTTCTCTTGTATGAAGGGAACTTTTCTCTGCATGAAAGTGCGTAAACTTTTCTCTACATGAAAAAAAATTTTCTCTGCATAAAAGTGCGTGAACATTTCTCTACATGAAATAAACTCTTATCTGCATAAAAGTGCGTGAACTTTTCTCTACATGAAATAAACTTTTCTCTGCATAAAAGTACGTGAACTTTTCTCTACATGGAATAAACTTTTCTCTGCATAAAAGTGCGTGAGCTTTTCTCTACATGGAATAAACTTTTCTCTGCATAAAAGTGCGTGAACATTTCTCTACATGGAATAAACATTTCTCTGCATAAAAGTGCGTGAATTTTTCTCTACATGAAGGAAACTTTGTTGCACTATAATTTATCATTTGTTTGATTTGCCATCAAGGACAACACTTGTCTCATAATGCCAACAATCTCCCCCTTTGGACTTGTCATACTAAGAATTGTCATCTTATATCTCTTCCGTAGATTCATCTAGATATATATAAGTGAGTTGATCTTCTATGAGTTGTTTGCCATCAAGTACAACACATGCATCATAATGCCAACAATCTCCCCCTTTGTACTTGATGGCAACAATACCAAATCACTCTCCCCCTTTGACATCAAGGGAAAAGGGCGAACCGAGATATTCTCTTTCCTAGAAAGGCATTCCGCTATTCATACTCTCCCTGAGTACCTGTTGAAATCTCTAAATGAGCTCCCCCTTTGTATATGCCAAGGTGTACCAATTTGTTCATGCTACATGCTGAAAGCTCTGCTATTTCTGAATTGTGTTGTTCATGCTCCCCCTGACTGTAGGAAAGATCTGCAAAAGATGTTCTCCAAGAAAGAGATAGAGACGTATTGCAACAATATTCAGACCAACATCCATGATCTCCTTCTGTACTTCCTCCATAATGCCAACAATGCATGATATGCTCCCCCTGAACCTGTGCCATTCGATCTTCGACCAATGTACGCATATACTTCAGATGAACCTTACGTACAACCAACAATCAGAAGAGATTCAACAATAAGATGATACATTAACAACCCCCAGCTTTTTCTTGAGGTATTCAAAGGTCTCCCTAGGCAATGGTTTGTGAGTATATTAGCAACCTGTTCCTTAGAAGGAACATACTCCAACTTGACCTTTTGTTCAAGCACTTATTCCCGGAGAAAGTGATACTTGATTGGTATGTCCTTGGTTTTTGAGTGCATGACTGGGTTCTTTGAAATGCTGATTGCACTTGTATTATCACATAAGATGGAGATAGGTGGTGTACAAGTGATTTGAAAATCCTGCAGGGTCTGCATCATCCAAAGGAGTTGAGTGCAGCAAGATGCAGCAGCAACATATTCTGCTTCAGCTGTAGACAAGGCAATCGAACTCTGTTTCTTGCTGAACCAAGATACTAATTAGGAACCCATAAAGAATGCACCGCCACTTGTGCTCTTCCTGTCATCCACGCTTCCGGCCCAATCTGCATCATTATAAGCATGAAGTGTGAGATCTGTATCTCTAGGATACCATAAGCCATAATTTTGAGTCCCTTGAAGATATTTGAAGATTCTCTTTACTGCCTGAAGAAGAGTTTCCTTTGGATTTGCCTGAAATCTTCCAACTATTCCCACTGCATGCATGATGTCTGGTTGGGTACCTGTCAAATAAAGTAGACTTCCAATCATAGATCTGTAGGTTGGTTGATGTACTGGTGCTGATTCATCATTTGCACTGAGGCTACATCCTATGACCATGGGTGTACATACTAGTTTTGCATCTTCCATGCCATATTTCTTCAAAATCTGCTTGAGATACTTGGTTTGAGACAAGAATATCCCTCCTTCATTTTTTTGGATTTGCAGGCCAAGAAAATATGTCAATTCTCCAAGCAAGGACATTTCGAATTCATTCTGCATCACCAAGGAAAAGCTTTGACTCATAGATTCTTCATTGTTGCCAAAGATAATGTCATCTACATACACAACAAGTATTAGCAATTTGTCATTTTCTATTTTTATATAAAGATTGCTATCTGTTGATCCTTTTGAAAAACCTTGTTGATGAAGATATTTGTCCAAACAATAGTACCAAGCCCTTGGAGCTTGTTTAAGACCATAGAGAGCCTTTTTCAGTCTACATACAAGATTTGGATCATTTCCAAGAATGAACCCATCTGGCTGCTCAATGTATACTTCTTCTTCTAAGTCTCCATTTAGAAAGGCTGATTTCACGTCCATTTGAAATGCTTTGAACTTTTGAAAGCTTGAGAGAGCAAGGAACATTCAGATGGCCTCAAGTCTTGCAACAGGAGCAAAATTTTCCTCAAAATCTATTCCTTCTTGCTGTGCATACCCTTTGCAAACAAGTCTTGCCTTGTTTCTAATTACTTCCCCATTTTCATTCAACTTATTTTTGAAGACCCATTTTGTCCCTATAACATTCTTATCCTTTGGTCTAGGAACCAACTCCCAAGTGTTGTTCTTTTCAATCTGCTCAAGTTCTTCATCCATTGCTTTGACCCAACATTCATCTTTGCATGCCTCTTTTACATTTTGTGGTTCAGTGGAGGAGAGTAATGCCAAATAGCTTGAAGCTTCTGCAATTGTTCTTCTTGTTTGTACACTTGCTTCTTTCTGCCCCAAAATCTGAGATTCTGGATGATTCTTCTGAACATACCGGGATGGAGTCTTCTCTTCTATTCTTATCTATTCCTCTGGTGCTCCTTGAGGTTCTTCTTCTTCATCATTCTGTCTTTTAGGGTAGTCTTCATCTTCTTCGATATTTTCATTATTTACTTGCCTAGGAATGTATCCCTTTTCATCAACCACTACATCAATGCTGTAAACAATTCTTCCAAGTCTTTTATTGTAGCACTTATATGCTTTGTTGTGTGGAGAATAACCAAGAAGAATGCCTTCATATGCTCTAGGTTCAAGTTTGCCAAGTTTCTCATCAGTATTCTTAATATAGCATTTGCTCCCAAAGATTTTGAAGTGCTTTACCGAAGGAGTCTCACCATACTAGAGCTCATGAGGAGTTTGAGTGTTATTTACTCGGACATTTTTTTTGTTGAGAATAACAACCGCAGCATATACGGCTTCACCCCAGAAAGTTGTGGGAGTTCTAGACTCATCCAGCATAGCACGAGCCATTTGTTGGACTGTTCTGTTCATCCTTTCCACCACTCCATTTTGCTGAGGAGTTCTAGCTGTAGAGAATTCTCTTCTTATCCCATGTTCTTCACAGAAATCGAAAAATTCATTTGAGGTAAACTCCTCACCTCTGTCAAACCTGAGGCACTTAATTTTGTAACCTGATTCATTTTCAACCAAGTCTTTGAAGGATTTTAATTTCTCGAATGCTTCGTCTTTGTGCTTCATAAGTCCTAACCAAACAAACCTGGAGAAATCGTCAATGAATAATATCAAGTATTCTTCTCCTCGAGGTTTCCTTTTCCTAAAT
Source organism: Pinus tabuliformis (assembly GCA_031772625.1). Taxonomy (NCBI): domain Eukaryota; kingdom Viridiplantae; phylum Streptophyta; class Pinopsida; order Pinales; family Pinaceae; genus Pinus; species Pinus tabuliformis. The sequence goes on along the minus strand of CM062816.1, from coordinate 743,593,303 downwards.
GGACCACATACATCTGTATGGACTAGCTCAAGAGGCATGCTAGCTAATCCTTCCTTCTCTGGAAAGTTAGTTCTGGTTTTCTTTCCAAACTGACATGATTTGCATATGGTGTTGTCTGGAATTTTGATATCTGGAAGACCACGTACTGCCTGATATTTGCATGCATTCCTTATTTTTGAACAGCTTAGATGCCCCAACCTCTGGTGCCATAACCAGTGTTCATCATCCTTGCTCAAATAGCATTGTTGTTGTCCTTCTTCAAATATGTATAGATTATTTGGAGTTCTTCTACCTTTGATCACTGTTTCACCTGTATCAAGATCATGAACACGACATTCGTTTGATCTAAATATCACCTCGGTTACTTGATCACACATCTGGCTGACACTTAGAAGATTATGCTTCAATCCATCAACATACAAAACATTTCCAACTTTGACCTTTTCTTTTAACTGAGCAGTGCCTTTTCCTTTTATAGCTGCAGGAGTATCATTTCCAAAAGAAACTTTCTTTCCCTTTTCTAAAGCAGAATATGATTCAAGTTTTTCTTTATCACCTGTCATATGTTTCAAACATCCACTGTCAATGTACCATAGATTTTCTTGTCCTTCTGCATAAAATGCTATCCCACATCTTTATGTTTGTGGTTCCTTTATTCTCCATGTTTTGGTGCTTGAGGCTTGTTCCTTTGTCTGCTGAAACCTGCTCCTGCATTCAGAATCTTCATGACCAAAGTTATTGCAAATAGAACATTCAACTTCATTTTCAAGAGCCGAAAAGTTGTTATAGGTCCTTTTTGTAATCCCGATCATACTTCTTTGTTTTTGAGCTTCTCTAGTCATGATTGTTTTATATGCAACACATTGAGCTGCTTTGTGACCGAAGTTATGGCAAGAGAAACATTGCCCATTGAAGAAACTTCTGCGATTATCAAATCTACCGGCCAAATGATTGTAATTTCTATTGTCATCCATTCTTGAAGCAAATTGAGAAGATTTTACCTGTGGCTGGTTGTAGCTTTTGTTCATCCTTAAGACAGATTGCCCCTGGTTTACCTGATAGTCTTTGTTCGTTCTTGATGTAATTCGTCCCTGCTTTACCTGGTGATCTCCATTGTGCTTTTGCTCATTCCTTCTTGCTGCATCAAGATAACTCTTTGAGGTGGATGCTTGAGATGTTTCTCCATTATACCCCATGTTATCACCCAGGTTGTTCCCTTTGACTCCCAAGGGAATACGGCCGGGGTAACCACTAACCAATCTTTGGATTACAGCTTCTAGCCAAACTGTAATCAGAGAGGGCTCTCTCTTTGAGGTTTGTTTATGTCTTTGTGAAAATTTTAGGCTAGTTATGAGTTCAGGGTTTGGTTTTATGTTGGGTTGAGGGATATCCTTCTGTACCTAATGTGAAACCTTCAGATAGTTCTAATCCATTGGGCTATGGAGTCTGTGACTACAGGTTGTTTGAAATATTGAGTTGAGTTACTGAAATTACAGGGCCATTTGAATACTTCATGAAACAAATTTGAAATTGCGATGGTGAAGTGTGTTTTAACCAGTGGAAAGCAATTGAGAATTTTCCACTAAGTTGGGGGTGTGAGAAAAAGATATACTGCACAGGAAGCAGACTTGAATTTCCTGAAGCAATAATCACTGTGAAAGATATAGTGTAGAGGTGCAGCAATTAAGAATTACACCTTTATAACTGTAACTGAAGAAAACATTTATAATAGCATAGATTGAGTCCAGGGTAATCTGTGATTAAATCCTAGAACTATTCTTTTTCCTTGCCATTAACTGTAAAACACAGAACATGAATGAGCTATGAGAAGATGACAAAACACATAACGAAGAGTTTAAAGAAAACTTATTGATTCATGAAATACGCAGGAATCCTGTAACATTCAGCTAAGCACCACAATGCATCACATAATGCAGAGCTTTGGAAATTCCATCACTTTTGTATTAATAATCTGGAAGTTTACAGCATGAGAAATCTGGAAGAGAAATCAACAACAACCCCTGCAAACTTATGCGAGGGGGGAATATATACAAGCGGTCATACAAAATATCTGAGGCGTTGAGTCATCTGAGAAATAAATACATTCACCAACTTGTACAGAAAGCAGATAAGAAGTTATTACAGCTTTGAATATAACATAAATGCTTCTTTAATTCTGTCAGAAGACTTTTTGACCTTTGGAGGTCACTGAGTCGGTTGAACGCTCTGTTATAAATGATGAATGACGTGTCTTTGTAGCTCTGTCCTCCTGTAGCTTTTCGGCCCTGTCACCTGTGACTGTCACTGCTGCTTTGGTGGCCGAAATAGTTTTGCTGAGTTGGCTCAGCCCATTCTTCTCCATGCATGCTGATTTTATCAAAATTTTCCTGTGCATGATAACTTGTATTTTTTGATGAAAAAACTTAGTGAATGGCTTCTTGTCTATAAGATCATCTGTATTGCCTTAGTCCACCATTCCTGTGTGGGCAATTGATGTCTCAGAATTGCCTCTAAAGTCTCATCTGCCTCTGTGTATTTATAGAAGTTTGGAGGCACTTCAAACAGATGTTTAATTTCATTCATTATAAAGAATAAGTTCTCTACCCTGTTGAAGAGACTTTGTCCTGTTGCTGGTCCTATTTCTTCTGAGGTACTGGGCCTTTCAGTGATCTCATTAGTAGCGAATGTATTGACCCTCTTGGCATAATGCTCATGTGAAAGTAGTATCCCTGCGTTGTTCAGTAAGCTAGGAAGACCTTTGCCCTGTAGTGCTGTGAACTTGTCCATGAACTTATTCACCTCTGTCTGCATGTCCTGGCTTCTTCTTTCCAGCGTTTGTACCAGGCTTCTCAGTGTAAGGACCCTCTTTATCAGCTGGATGGTCTCAGTTCTGCTTGTGATTCCCATTGTCGCCAGCTGAGCACTTGTTCTGTTATTAAGCACATTGATCATTCTGTTGGCAACTTCAGGCATATTGCCTAGAGATGCCCTTGATCTCTGGATTTCCCTCTGTGCTTTTCCTATGAGCTCTATTTGCTCATGAATTGTCTCAATGTATTGCCATTGATCAGTTATGGATTGGCCAATGTTGGCCCATAAGACTGTCTTGAGCTCAGCTGTCACTTTGTCAAGTGTGAGCTCCTTCTCCAGCTCCTTTATCTTATCCTTAAGGGCCTTGATTTCCCTTCCTTTTTTTGCCACAGTCTGCTTGGATTTATCATATCTTTCATTGAGCTTGGCTAAACTCTCCCTGGCCTCATTTAGTTCTGACATTTGGGCTTCCAAGGCTTGGATTTCACTCCTTAGCTTTTGCATATCCAGGCTTGGAGCCTGCTCTGTTGCTGGTGCAGTTGCTGATGTAGATGGTGTTGTCTGTTCAGTAGGAGGAGCTGTAGTCTGAGGAGGTTCCTCCAGGTTAATTATTTCTGGAGGAGGCTGAGATATTTGTCCTCCTTCTTTTTCTTGTAATGCTGCCTGCAGTGCAGCCTCTGATTCTCCCAATTTTTCTTGTGTTTGGATCAGCTGCTTGTATAGGGACACCAGCATAGCTGATGCATCTTGGTCATGTCTCAGCTGGGCAACTTCTTCAGTTTGTGGGTGAATGGTAGCTGGGACTTTCACCATTTTTCTTAATGCTGCCAGATCTGCATCTCTCAATTTCAACAATGCCTGCACAGCCTTGATATCCTTGGGATCATGCCCAAGTTCTATGATTATCTCCTCCAAGGCTTTGATTCTGTTATCCTTTGCTTGAGATGATGCTCTCTCCAACTCAAGTTGGGCAGCTGTATTATTTAGGCTATTTTCTAGCCTGTAATTCTCCAATGTCTTATCTGCCAAGGAGGCATACACCATCTCACCTGTTTGCTTATGCAATTCGATTTTGTCCATTGGGTGGATGTCCTTGGCAAGGACCTCAAGGTTGGTCCTTATGTAGTCTGCAGCTGACTGCGGCTGCAATACGGCTGGAATGAAGTGGCTCATGATCATCTTGCCCTCTTGGACATCAAATGCGGACATTAGTCTTTGCTGGTTAGTGGGAGCCATTTTCAACAAATGATTATATAACTGTACTGTTATGGGCTCATTCCTCTTCTTTATGTCAATGAACTGCTGCTTGATGCCCACCTCAGCTCCTCTTTGCTGGCTTGAGGAGCTGACTTCTCCTCCCACTGTCCTCTCTTGTTCCTGCTGGAAGGAACTTGCAGATGCTTCCATACTAGGTGGGCCCATGCCCAAAGACTGCCCTATAGGCATTTCTTCCTCTGAGAAGGGATTCATTCTATGTCTTTTCTCTCCATGAGTTGTTGATGTAGTGAGGGGAGTCTCTCTGTCCCTCTTTCTGCTTATGTCTTCTTTTTGTGGAGTTTGGAGGACCGAGGCCTCCACTGTTGTCTCTTGCCTAGGGGGCACAATTTGTTGTGGCTGTTGCTCAGTGGAAATTGGGGCCAGTGATATATTTTCTTGCTGCCCTGATTTCTCCTTTTCTTGCTGCTCCTCTTGTTGCTGCATTTCCTGCTGTTGTACCTGTTCATGCTGCACCTCTTCATGCTGTGGCTGCTCTGGCTCCATTTCTTTCTCTTTGCCTCTGCTAGAGATTTGATCAATAGCTTTGGCTGTTTGCTGCTATGCTGTGGAGGATGAGGCAACTGCTCCCACTAGAGTGCTTGGAAGAGCAAATACCTGTGAATAAAGCTCCAAGTCAGCCATATTTTGGAGATTTCTAACTGCTCTTTGATTTAATTCTTCTTGTGTAGCAGCCTCCTCTAATCTTCCTCTCCTCCACTTAATTTGATTTGCATACTTTTCTATGTGAGGCAACCTTACATGGTCATAACTGGACAGCCTATATTTGACCCTTCTTAAAGTTATGAAGTGATTGGGGTCATAAGTTTTCCAAAGGAAACCGGTCTGTAGGCCAAGGGATTCTAACATGCTGTCGGCTTCTTGCCAACCTTCCTCCCTTTTGTTGTAAATGAAGTGGCCTAATTGGTTCCTCACCTTGAGCTGTGCTTTCTTGCCTTTGCCTGAAAAATGTAGCACATCAGCGTTCCCAAACTGCCTGGAATATTCAAGGGCAAATAATCTCATAGGCACATATCTGGGAAATCTGTATGGGGGCAACTCACACCCATATATTCTGATGACTGTGTGGTGTTGGTAATAGTACCAATCCCCAATGTTGTATGCCTTGGACAGCTGAAGAATCCTCTGCATCTCATCAGTTAGTCTAGGAGGAGGTGAGCTCATGAGCAGAGACATGGCTGGGTGGATGAAGAGGTCTATAAACTCACAATAAGTATATGGAGAGCAAGATCTGCAGTGGAAGGTAGAGGACCAATAAACCACTGACCTTGGATTGCCTTGTGCATCCACTCTCTTCATAGAAAAGTGAAATTTCTCATGTTGATAATACAAAATTAGGTGGTAGATGTAAGAGGTGTATCTGAACACCCTTTCTCTTGCCAAGTTCATTAGTTGCTCATGTATTTTGTTAGATATGTAGGTGGCATAGTCATAGCAGATTGGAGACTTGCCAGGGGCAAACATGAGCATCATCACCAGCATAGTCTCATCAACAAACTCAATATAATTATAGCCCAGAATGGGACTGATCATATCTACAAGGTCCCTGCCTAATTGGTTGAGGTAAACATGAGAAATGGGAGGGTACTTCACGGTGTCAGACCCAATGTACAACTGATTTAGTTTGGTGATCTGAGCCTCTGTCAATTTAGCTTCTTGCTTTATCAGATCAGCCAATGATAAAGGGACTAATTTCTTCTCAGTTTTGAAGTGCAGCATCTCTCTGATGGCTTCAGGGGTGACATAGAAAACAACTGAGCCTGAAGGGTCAATCACAACCCTCTGAGTGGCGTCGTAGGATTCAGCACATAGGTGGATTAGGTCAGGAAACTGGTTGACCTGAGGGAGCTTGAAGAGAGGGAGGAAAGAATCCCAAATGCCCAATACATCTGTTCCAGCCTCATGTTTAATCTTCAACTCATTCAGCAAGTGAATGTGGTACTTGCTGTGCATTAGCATTTCTTCTGATATCTGATAATCCAGGTCTGCTAATGGTTGCCATTCCAATTGTCTCTGAGGAGCATTTAAAGGAGCAATGTTCAAGGCTACAGGAGCTACTGGAGCATCCATGGTTACTTTAAAGCTCTGTTTGTATGTGCACTGGTGTTAATGAACAGAACAATACCAAAGGGGTATTTTTGCAATAGAGAGGTGAATTGCAAGAAACAGAGGGTAAAATGGCAATGGCAGCAATTGAAATACTGCACAAGAACTGATAGGGCTAATGCTTGGCCCTTACAACTCTTTTTTCTCAGTAAATTAGTGCAGCTCGGGTTCCCCGTTCACGATTGCGCGAACAACATGCAGGTTTTGTAAAACTCGGGTAAACAAGGCTTAGCAGTTGAATTTCGACCTTACAGTTATAAATGGAGACTAGGCAGAGAGGATTTTCCGGTGGATTATGTGTTTTTTCAGTGTTTTAAGTTATCCTTGGAGAATTATGGACAAACTTAGGCGCAGGGAGGATAATTCGGATAAATACCTGGTACACTGCGGCAATGGTGGCAAATGCAGGTGGGTTTGGCGCGCCAACGGTCTCCAGGTCGAATTCAGCAGGTTGGTGAGAGCTTGGACGTAAAATGCATGCAGGAGAAACACCAAATGTTTTTGCAAAAAGTGTAAAAAACACGGTTTTTTGGCCAAAATATGGATTTTTGGAACATTGGCGCTTTTTTTGGATGACGTTAGCATGACGTCATCAGGTGGGGTCAAGGTCGGATGACGTCAGCATGACGTCATCAGGTGACGTGGCAGCTTAAGAGTGGTCCACGGGGATGATGAGGTGGCGTACAGGTGGAGCAAATGGCAAACGGGGGCGCTGACGCGGCGATGACGTAGCAGTGATGCTGGCCTAGCAGGTTTATGGAAACCGGAAGCGGTAAGTGGTTTGATATCGCACCGCCCTCTATACGGAAGCTGAATTGTCAGAGGGGGTTCCGATACGATGTGGGGGTGATGCATGGCAGAGGCCTGACGTCACCCTCTGACAAATATCGGAAGCTATTCTTCGGACGTCGGAGCTGCTCTGATATTCATGTGGGCCGTCGGATGAAAAGGGCCCGATCTGACGGTCGACGGATCGTTAAGCTGCTAGGTCGATATGGATATTGGCGGGGAATAAAATAATATTTTCTTTGGTAACTGCGCTCGGCGGGGACCTTAGAACTTTGGCAGATTTGCACGAATTTTTAATGTTTTTTGTAAAAACGCGCATAGCGCCCAGAACTTAGGATAAAGGGAAAAGTGGGTTTTTATGTATATTTTGCAAATGAAGCAGGATGGGGGTGAGAATGGGGGTTTTTCACAAGGTTCTTTTACAAATGAAAGGTTTCATGGTTTAGAAAACTTTTGAAGGGGAAAGAGGGGTAAGGCTTTGGTTTCTTAAACTGACCAGATGTCAATTTAATCCCAGATAGTGAACATATGGCTATAATGCCAGGGGAAGGGATATTTATAGAATGCTTGGGGTTTATACACCATAGTGTTTATAATAATAGGGAAAGGGTAATATAGGGGATTTAGATAATAAGAATTAGGGGTTAATATGAATGGAAGAAGTGAATGAGGGATAAAATCACTAAGTTTATATGAGAACAACTTAGCTTAGGGAGTAGATCAAAATGAAAAGAATTTTTAGACAAGAAATGTGGCTTTCAAAGGAATAAGAACCAACATAAAACCTTAAATTCTTTCATGACCACAACTGATGAAGGGATGTTAGTAATAAATGTGAAAAAAAAGGGGAAGAAGGAAGTTAGTCATGCTCCTTTGCTTTGCTGCAACATGATGGAGAAGAGGAGCTTCTCTATCCACTGATGTTTCTTTATGCTAGATCAGCAAATTCATTTGAAATGATTGACATTTCTGCAACCCCATCTACTTACCCCTCTACTTGCCTAGCATTTTTTGTTTCTTCTTGGAGGGTGCACTTAGACTTGCAGACCCTTATTTGCCTTTTCTTTTCTCTTGGCTTTTTCTTTTGATTTTCTATCTAGAACTACCCTTATTGCTTCCAAGGTCCCAGATTAAGCAGTTGGGAACCTTACTTCTCTACCTAAGCTGCTGGTCTGCCAAGATTAAACAGTTTGGACAGACTTCTTTCTCTATTCTACAACAACAAACAAAATTGAAACATGGCATGATCCAGATTGGGCTGTTGGACCACCCATCAAAACTTAATCAACATGAAGCTATATACACACATTGTCTCCTTTTGGAAATATGGGATCTTTGTATCACCAAAGCAGAGCATATTTGGAACTTTCTTTGCCAATCATGAAATATGAAACCTATTGGTATAGGTAGTTAACACCCCAGACCTGTCTTGTTTAGCAGAGAATGTTGTACATTGATGATCTCAGCCAGAGTTTCAGATCCTTTGACAAACTTAAGATTAATAGCCTTTGTTTTCTCAATTTCTTTTCTAAGGTCAACAATTTCACCTTCTAACTTTTCAAGATATTTTTCTTTTTCATCAATTTGAAATTGTAGAGTATCAATGATCATATTCTTTTCTTCTATACATGTCTTAAGTCTAGGAATCTCTTCATAAAAACTATCCACATCTATAGCATCCATGTAATCATCATCTTCAAATGCCATTAAAAGTTTATAGTCATTACCTCGTTCATCTTCATCACTATTTGATAGACCATCACTGTCTTCATGAGTGTAGTAGCTTTTCTTATTTACATTCTGTTTCTTGTTCCATCTAGCAGGTTCCTTTCCTTTGTCAATCTTATCCTTATGAGGACATTTGGCAGCATAATGACCTACTCTTCCACAAGCAAAACATTTAAAAGGTAGCTTACCTCTGAACCTTCCAGTACCTTGTTGAAGATTTCTGACAAAATTTGATTCTTCGTCTTCTTATGGCACGTGACTTGATTCATAGTAGTCTCCTTTGCCTGAAGCCTTAAAAGCAGCTTCTCTCCTGTCTGATGGACCTCCTTTTCTCATTTCATAAGCAGTTAGAATTCTGTGTAGCTGAGACATAGTAAGAGTTCGTAGATTTTCTTTTTCTTCTATTGCAGATACTTTAGATTCAAACTTGGGGAACAATGATCTCAGGACTTTTTCAACCACAACAGCCTCTTTTATTTCTTCACCCAAGTTTTTCATACAATGAACAATCTCATCTACCCGAAGGAAATAGTTAGCCACACTTTCATCATTATACATTCTGAGATTCTCATACTGAATCCTGAGGGTTTGAAGTTTTTCACGTTTTACCTATTCATCTCCTTCGTAGCTCAAAACAATCTTGTCCCATATTTCTTTTGCGGATTTATATTGCATAACCTTCACGAATTCAGATTGAGATAGACATCCTAGAAGAGTATTAACCACCTTTGCATTTGTTTCATATTTCTTCTTCTCAGCTGAATCTGTAGGAGTAGCTGATGGAAAAGTGTACCCTGTTTCTATAATGTCCCATACTTCTGTACCCAAAGATTGAAGATAGGCAGTAACTCTTACCTTCCAATATACGAAGTTTGTCCCATCAAAAATCGGTGGCCTGATTGACACTTCCCTCTCGTAGTTGCTCATGATGTTAGATCTTCCTTCAAGCGATCAAGCTTCTTCAGAAGAACCTGGCTCTAATACCAATTGTTGGAAATAATACTGAGGGGGGGGGGTGAATCAATATTATCAAATTCTTTTCAATATATCTTCCTTATTTATACTTTGAATAATTCTTCATATATTGATCATTACTTTATATGTCAGTATCATAAAATAATGAGCAGGAACAAGAAAAGCAAATAGTCACACAAAAGAACACTAGATATAAGGTGGAAACCCAATGTGGGTGAAAACCACCTGCTGCAATATGTCTTTATCTTCTTTTAATAAGAAACTCCTTTTACAATGATTTTGTACTGGTGTAGTCCTTTACCAGTACGCAGGCTAAAACCTGCAGAGAGCTACAACTCTCTCTCTCTCTCGTTTTCCAGTCTCTCCTAGAAGGGAGCTACAACCCCCTACTTCTTTTCTTTCAAGGACCACTTTTCATTAATTTTCAGACTGGATCCAAGAACATCAAAAACCCATCAACTACACTTGCATCATCAATATCTGATTTATCCAATACTGAATCAATGCTTTCACCAAAGCCAACCCGCATACAGATCTGCAAATATTTCCTTATTGCTTTGTAGTATACCCAGATCATAACATGTGTACAATAAAACATGCATCAATAATTCAGATCTATAAATTCATTCTTTCAAATATTTAGATATTAGTTAACCCAGATTATTAGATTTATAGATCAAGCGTGTGCCACATATCACAGATCAAAATCATATAGAGATACCACTATTCTAGCCTTAAGATTTTGACCCATCAATAGAACTTATCCTTCTCCTTACACTCAGGTTTCTTCTTCATTTAGATCCAGATCTGCACCATAACCCAATCACCATATTCCAGATCTAGCACTTTATCAGATATTCAATAATTCATAAGATGCTTTGCCAAATGATCTCCTTCCTCTTTTATAGCCTTAGTCCTTTCTCATTACCACGATCCAAAACCATAGGATCAAAAAACTGTTGGACTAATACCATGAACCAACCATGAAAGTGCGTGAGATCAACACTTTTGGATGCAATACCACGGACCAAAACCATAGGATCAAAAACTGTCGGACTAATACCATGAAACAACCATGAAAGTGCGTGAGATCAACACTTTTGGATGCAATACCACAGAACAAAACCATAGGATCAAAAACTGTCGGACTAATACCATGAACCAACCATGAAAGTGTGTGAACTTTTCTCTTGTATGAAGGGAACTTTTCTCTGCATGAAAGTGCGTAAACTTTTCTCTACATGAAATAAACTTTTCTCTGCATAAAAGTGCGTGAACATTTCTCTACATGAAATAAACTCTTCTCTGCATAAAAGGGCGTGAACTTTTCTCTACATGAAATAAAATTTTCTCTGCATAAAAGTGCGTGAACTTTTCTCTACATGGAATAAACTTTTCTCTGCATAAAAGTGTGTGAACTTTTCTGTACATGGAATAAACTTTTCTCTGCATAAAAGTGCATGAACGTTCCTCTATATGGAATAAACTTTTCTCTGCATAAAAGTGCGTGAACTTTTCTCTACATGAAGGAAACTTTGTTGCACTATAATTTATCAAATAAATTTGCTACACTATAATTTATCATTTGTGTGATTTTCCATCAAGGACAACACTTGTCTCATAATGCCAACAATCTCCCCCTTTGGACTTGTCATACTGAGAATTGTCATCTGATATCTCTTTCGTAGATTCATCTAGATATATATAAGTGATTTTATCTTCTATGAGTTGTTTGCTATCAAGTACAACACATGCATCATAATACCAACAATGTAAACACTTTCTAAATAATAGATCTGATGATCAATCCCGCTTTGATATCCTGTAGAAATTTTTCTACAAATCAACTAGCTCTGATAACATGTAGAAATTTTGAATAATATGACACTTATTCACAGAGATTATCCCGATTATACACTATTGCGGAATACATGTAGAAATTTTGAATAATATGACACTTATTCACAGAGATTATCCTGATTATACACTATTGCGGAATACATGCACAATACATAATCTCCTCTATGTTGATCATCAATTTAGCAGCATTAAAAACAATGAAACATCAATCGCATGCACACATTAACACAGTATGTAACCCGAGGAAAGCTTACAGCTGAATACCCCACACTATCTGTATATTAATGATTGAGAACATGTAACAATACATAGTACAATACTCCTCACAAGTACTCAGTACTATCTCCACCTGTTACACACAAAACTAGCTCATATCTGAACAAGTCACAGGTTCAAATCTCCTCCGCTACTTTGCCTGCCTCCACTGCACAATCCCGCAAGAGAATCACGTGAGCACAAGCTACAATTGCCTTGATATTGGCCCACACTGCACATTCCTCATTGGCATTACTCAATCCATGCATGTGCAAATCTCATGCACAACTGATAGTCACAACTCACCCTTTCACTTACCTCTAACACCTGTCTCTGTTGAACTGTCCATGCACTGAGTGAACTGATGTATTCTTTAATTGCTTTATGAGTTAATAATTAGTGAATCAATTAACAATCAATTCACACAACTCATCACTAGTGTATTCTTTAGTTAGACTAAATACAACTAGTTCAACTAAGTCAAACTGAACACAACTCCATCAACTCCACATCCAACTCCACAGAACTCACATGCATGAGTTCTAACTGAATTCCTCCATGCAATAGCTCAACTAACACATAAGAAACCACGCGATTCCTTCTATCAGCTGCATGTGCCACATCCGTAGCTCGAACTGAAGTGCTCCAAGAGAATAAGATAATGTTTAGATCCCAAATATTACTAAGGGCTAATAATATTTGACTGTTTCTATTTTTGCCTGGCATTCTAAAAATAGACTCTGATCACTCTACTGTGAAACAAAAATAGAAGTCCATATATTTTTCCCAACATGACCAATCATCCATAAACAACATACTGCAACTCATAGACCATGATCCATATGTCTAAAAATAGACTTTGCGCCAAAAATAGCCTGCGGGCCCACTTAGTGAAGGCGACTCCTTTCCACTAAGCTCCATCATCTTGTTGAATTTTCAACACACTTCATGAAGGGTATCAATTTGAGTCGAGATAAGCAATCCAACTATCACATACACATAATCTACCTAAATTAATCAAGGAAAAACATACAGTGCCCTTAGCATCCACACAACCATCACATAATATATATCCTGCATGAAAAAATAGATCATTCATATTATAAAATGCAAAGAATAGGATGTCTTTGGAATTCCTACATGGTCAACATATACACACAACCCACATAATATAGTTAGGCCAAAACACATAATTCCCTTGGCATCCCTGCACGACCATCACATACACACAATCTGCAATTAAAACACAGACACACACATACACACACATATATTCATTCACAGTGGCCAACCTACATTTGTGAGAGTGATCCATACCTAGACTCTTATGTTCGTGAATGTGATCGAGAGGAAGAACTAGATGTCTTGATACCTGACTATTTTGGGAAGGTTATCTAGGGTTAGATGGACTAGGGACTTGAAGCAATAGAACCTGGGCATCAATCAAAATCCTCTGGGATAAAAGTTTGATTTAAAATATCAATCGAGATGGCTAGAAAATGAATGTCCCTGCCTATTCGAAATAGCTAGAGATAGGCATATTAGACTAAGCGAAAGACTGAGTTGGGGGAAGAGGAGCTTATGCTTTTATTTTCGGGTCCTGACCTATCAACAATGAAAAAAATTATGAGAGGAGAAATACAGAGTGTGATTTCTTTTTGTTCAATAGTTGGTGGGTATTTAATTTCAAAGTTTTTTTCCATGAGAATTTTTAAATTTCTACCCGTTGATCACCGACTTTAGCATTGACGCAAGTCTCATAATGTGATCATGTTGAGGCACAAAAGTCGGTGCAAATGATGCCTAGTCTAGCACAATCAAGTTATTTTTTTTCCATAAAATTTTAGACATAGAAATCATTTATAAGAATATAATATTATTCTCAAATAAAATCAAAGATTAATCGAATACATTCAGTAGAATAACCATAATTTCAATAATCCACTATATTCACTATAGAGTAATTTAATTAGCTCTAAAATGATTGCATAAAGTAACTTATAAATGAGGAAAGAAACAAAATTGATATACACACTAGTGATAAAGTGTGTTACATGGGAAAAAATGCTAATATCAATTAATATTTATGTTGTAAGGACAAATTACACTATAATCAAAATATAGTCTACCAATAATTATAACCCTACACTTATTTTTTTCATTGTTGATAATTGGATTTGATTGATGTACTAAAAATTATTGTCATTGTGGTGTATTATAGGATCTAGAAGAGGCCATGGACATAGGACATGGAAGACATAGAACTACTAAATCACAGAGAGGAAAGTGGGCCGAAGAAGATATGACAATGGAATTTGTAGATACAATACAGATATGAAGACAAAGCAATCTCAACCAAAGGAGGAAGGCCTTTATGAATTCACAAATACTAGAACATAAAGGGGAGAAAGTAATTTTTTTCCATGAGGCCTTTTAAGTCAAACTTATTGGTTGAAAATTCACAAGGATGATGATTAAATGTGATTCTATGATCAAGGAAATGTCGAAAATTAGGATAGCCATGTGGGATAATGATGTTAAATATTTTTGTCGTCAAATTTTTGGCTCAATATGTATACCTAGGTCATAAAATTATTTTTTTCGACATCAAATTAACATGATATCAATATGTGAAATACATGACTAAAGAAAAGTTCCATGTTGGATAGAATATTATTTGAAATAATATAATTGGTGTATTAAACGTGATTGACTATGTTGTGTATTATAAGGAGCCACATGAGGCCATGGCAACAAATTGTGTCATATCAAATGAGGATACAATGGGTGACGTGAGACATTAGGTACTCAAATTCATAATTAACTTAAGAAAAATTGATATAATGACATTTTGTGATATGTCCATCTTTTTTCATGATATTATTAAAATTTATAGTGTATTATCCAATCTTGACAGAAATTAATGCATGTTGTTGATTATTTTAGATGGAGATTGGAGAAAATGCAGAGCCTAAGCCTTCAACTAGCAAAATAAAAAGATATGTACATGGACGTGGACCTAAAACTATTAAATCACATAGAGGATAGTGGTTGGAAGAGGATATGACAATGGATCATGTAGACACAACAAACAATTGCATTGAACGAGAGGTTGGTCAGGACTATAGTACATGGGATGAATACTTTGATAAAATTGTTGTTTATGGATGCTCGATATGTCACGGAAAGAAACAATTCAAATGAGTGATTGTACAAAGACATTACATAGATGATGAGCTTCCAGTGGGTAGTATGCCTCCCATAATCGATTTATATCCAATTGGAATTGTGTAAGGAATTTTCCATTTTGATATAAATAATATGTATTCTTCTTTTAAACATTGTTTTACATTATTTAAATAATTATTATTTTTTTCTTAATGATTACTTGTAGGATAAAATTCTTGGTTTAAAATTTCCTAGAGCACTGACTTCTAGCCTAGAGGGTGATGATCGTTTATTTGATGATGCATCTAACAAAAATATTTTCACATATACCAACTTAGAATATGAGGGACTGATGAGAACAAGTAACATAACAAAAACCAGTTTAAAGATGCATCATCAAATATGGGAATGAATGTGATGGAGATGATGACTTTCTCTTGAGTTTGAGATCAATTTACAAAGGGAAATTTAATCATCGACTATATTGCGCTTGGCTTAGTGATTAATAATTACCTAGAGTGTATGAGGTGTTTCAATTTTGGGGATAAAACTACATGATATGACCCTCCAATATTCATGGAGTGAATCTAGGCCTGTTTATTGTCCAAAATGTCCATGTGGGATTTAAACATAAAAACAATTTACAACAAACCATTAGGAGATTAATTCCTTATTATGGTCCATCATATTACAGTGGTGAATGGAGAAGGCTAGCAAGGTATAAACACAACAAGTCAGCATATGGTCTAAATTGAAATATCTATACACATCGTCTCCAATTAGAAAGTGGAAAATAAATGAATAGAGATCATCTTATGTGTATAGATTGGTGAGCCTCATCATTGGGTAATTATATGGGCCTTAATTCACCTCCTAGATTAGTCAAACCAACTATTCTCACAACTTATTTCCTACTCTTGATTATATTTTGTTTATGAGATGAGTTAGAGTTGGATATTTTTGTTTGTGGTATAATTTGCATTTAATGCAGGATTAAAGGATGAAAGAAAGGAATTTTGGCAAATACCTTGGTAAAAAATCGAATGGGACAAGGGAGAGGAATTATAGGAGGTAAATCCTCCTTATTTACTACCCCTTCATTCGAGTATTCCTCCATAATCTCGGAGTGCAAACAACCAAATCATGAGGACTAGAAGGCAGCGAAGCAAGTGAAAGTCAAAGCACTAGTTTATCTCGAGTTTGGGAGCCGAGCCTCCCTAATTTTAAGGAATTCGTTGGAGACTTTAGATGTATAAGTAGAGAGGCCTAAGACCTCAGTAGGATTTGGATTTTTGATTGTAAAACTCTACTCTATTTTCGAGCTACAAGACTTGTGACAGTTTTTGATGTAATCCATGGTTTTGATAATAAGAATGAGTTTTGTTTTGAGCCAACACTGAGTTAACTCAGAGGGCTGAAGCTCTTGGGTTAGGGCCCAACCCTAATAGCCAAGGCTCCTCTTTATTATACATGTATTCTAGCATAGATTCATGGTTTAATTGTTCATTTTCTTAAGTAGCTACATTTCCATTACAATAGTGTAGAGTAGATTGGTTGTGTTTTAGTTTGCTTCCATTTGTGCCTTCTTTTAATTAGCAGGTTAGCAAGGAGAAAAAGATCACCATAAGGTTGTCAACAAGTGTCTTAGCCTCACCTCCTTGCTTTAGGACCATGACATGAGGAAGAGACCCTTCTAGTTCTTGCATGAGATTTGGAGTGTGTTGTCCTGATTCAGTACTTGGTTCATTTCATTGTCATCTTTTTCCATCACTCTCTTTTTGTAATAAGATATCACTCATATTCTCATTTCCTTCAACACTTTCTTCATGCATAATATGGGAAACTCATTCATGCTTTTCTAGTTTATGATAATGTATCTTGTTGCATAGTTTTTTGAAGACACACACATTTTAAGAATTACAGGTACTTCAGGAGGAGGTCTAGACTTCATCACCAACATCCATCTTTCACCTCATCCACCTCAACCATATCTTGGTTCACCCTCACCCTCATTATTTTTTTTTGTCCTTTTTCATTGAAATTCCCCTAGACACATTGAAATTCTTAAGCAAAAGCTAATAAATCACATCTTAATCAGATTATACCCGTGAATTTCCTTACCATCTGATCCACAAAAAACCTAACTAATCACCTTCAACCACATGTCGCATAGCTAACGTATTCATTTAAACGTTTGACTTTAGGCACTTCAAATCTCCACCATCAATCTATCTTGCTTGATCGCGTCACCCGCTCACCAACTAACTTGTTCAATCTCCACTGTCGATCTATCTCGCTTGATTCAATTACTATCACATCACCCACTCACCAACTAGCCTGTCCGATCTCCACCATTGATCAATCCCACATGATCCAACAGCTATCACACAATATTGCGTGAATTATTGCACGACCGATATCTGATCGAGAGCGTGTGAGAAAAGTTTTTTTCCATGCTACGTGTCACCCACTTAGGCTAATTGCGTGAAATTTAAGAATACTGCTTACAGATCTTAAGGCTTATGAGATATTTCTTACCACTTACAAAGACCGCTCCATCATTTGGCATGTTTTCCACCCTTGTGTCGACATGTGACTTGATGTGATCCATCCATCTATTAACTTAATCTCCTGTGATAAGATCTCTACCATTCATCTTCTGTTAATCCCATTCATTGATCTGACTGATCCAACGGTTCTTGTATACTACTGCTTCATTACTTCTTCCTTTCACTGATTTTGATCTTTGAATGCTCTTACATTTTACTTTGTCCTGAACTTTGTTCTGTGTATTATTTATACGCTTCCACTCCTGAGCTTTGATTTGGTTATTCAATCAGACTCCAACATTGTCTGATCATCATAATACTCCTATGAGCACTGTCCTCTCTCTCAGATTCTCTATTAATTCCCTGCACACTTATGTTATGCAGAATTACTCTAATCCACACACAGTTCATAATTCAATTACTCAATACACACCACACAAACTCATAAATCGCACTTCTATATAAATAAATAAATATTTACACAATGAGTTCGTTCTCGGCCTTATCTTCTATATCAGTGGCCTTTCCTTTCACAAAAGGCCTCCGAGGACCCTTCCATGCCATACAAACACTCCATAGACCTTCTAGCCATCCTCAACCACCTTCCATCCATCTGTCAAATCCACAAGAACAATTAAATTGCATGCTTGATTTTACCAAAAAAACCAAAAAAGTGAAAAAAGATTTAGTTTAGTTTCCTTGCTTACACATTAGTATGGTTTGATGCTCTTTACTTCTGTAACTTAGATAATAGCATTAGGTTAGTGTTGATTTAGCAATTCTGCTTAGCATAGTTGTTTAAATGGTTAATTAGGATATGGTGTGATTTAGCATTACATGTTGTTTTCTTCATTACTGCAGTAGAGTAGCTCTCTTAGAATAGATTTGCTCTTCTTCCATCAAAGAATCAAGCTTCTTCTGACTCTATAGAAGTCTGGCTTGGAACCACTGGGGTCTCTTGCCAGATGAATAGTGACAATAGGCAGGACCTTCACTTTTACTTGTGCATATAGCACTGTCACCTCCAAGTTTGTACAAACCCCGAGTTGATAAGTAAAGCGGGTAGCCTAGGAGTTGCAACATCCTTGATGCAATACTAAAGCTCATCACTTTTTGGCACTGTTTTTGAGGAGGTGTCTGAGTAGAATGTGATTACTGCTTTCTTTTCTTCTATTTCTAGTCTTCAATTTTCTGCCATTAGTTTATTTATGCAAAAGTAATCTAGTAGCTTCCTTTCTTTCGTTTGTCATTATCTTCTTTCCTTTCCATTCTACAAGTAGAATTTCAATTCAGTAAGTAAATTTTATTTCTATCAGTAGTTTTCATTCAATCAGCAATTTCATTTCTGCAAAGTACTTTGTAGCTAAAAAATCTTACAAAAAACCAACCCAAAAACCTTTCTTTTCATGCCTCGTAGGAATAGGGACAATTTAGGGAAATTCTTGCCAAATACCCCCACTGCATCCAACAACCAACCTTCTATCTTCTTCGGTGGCTATGAACTGAAGGAACCTTTAGGTGATCAACCTGACATATTTGAAGAATATACAGGGGAAGAAGAAGAAGAAGAAGAACCCATTCCTACTGAACTAATGGTTGAAAACCAAAATGACAGAGGGAATAGAGAGAGAGTTGAGGGTGCCTTCCCATCAGGGAAACCAACGGGGACACTAAGATGAATAATATAAGCCCCTCTACTCTACCTCATTTCCATGGCCTAACCACAAAGGACCCTGACACTTTCCTATTTGAGTTTTCCATTACATGTCGAACCTATGACTATACAAATGATGAGAAAAAGTTAAAACTATTTCCATCTACCCTCAAGGATGCAACATTATGCTGGTTCATGGGTTTACCTGGAGATAGCATCACAACTTGGGCTCAGATGCAATAGGATTTTAACAACAAATATCGGGACTACTATAGGTCAAAGGATACTAAAGAAGATATTTCTAGGATGGCCATGGGCTAGGATGAATCCTTAGAAGACTACGAAGAAAGATTCCAGCTCAGTTACAAAAGGGCCAGGTGCACACTTGACCCCGAGTCAGTAAAGTTGGTCTTTCTCAGAGGAGTAAGGGAAGATCCTCTGGATACCTTATATTTGTTAGCAGGAGGAGACATCTACCAATTACCCTATGAGGATATCAATACTGTCTTTAGAAACCATTCTAGGGAAGCCAGGAAAAAGGGTAGGAGTAGTTAACCTATGGCCAGTACATCATCTTCCAACTCATCCATCAAGGGTGAAATTGGAAATATGCTGGAAGATTTAAAAAGTGAGATGCTACAAACCCTTGCCTTGTAATTGGACACCATGAACATCAAAAGGAAGCAAGAGGAAGTAGAGAGAGCCTTGGCCATCTTTTTCCCTAGATGCACCAAGATCCATCCTATGAACAAATGTCCATTGAACTACATTGGGATTTTCTCGGTCTATGAAGAAAACCACTCCATAGACAAGTGCCCTTCTTTACCCAGACTCAAAGCTTTATATCAAGGAGCTGAAGGGGTCATTGAGCAGCTTTGCTACATCAACCAAAGGAGACCTCTTGGGCCTAGACCATACCAACGGGGTATGCAAGGGTCATCCCATGCATATTACAACCGCAACCAAACCACAACTATACCTTCTTGAGGACCCCCTTCTCATCCTTCCTGGTCTACACCCCCTCCTTGGTCTAATGCACCTTAGTATCATTCCCTGCTAGCCAGCCAGTCATTTCAACCTTACGTTTTGCCACAACCTCAGTGGAATACCCCACTCCAAGGGTGGAGGCCCCAATACAACAATGCTCCAGCTTTATTGCCTCCACCACCTACCCAACCACAACTCCTACACTCTTCTCCACCTAAGCAACCCTAGATGCTTGCCCATCCAAATCCGAACCCGAATAATAGGTAGGCTCAACAAGTATACAGTGGAGAGACATCATACCCAGCTTATGTTGTAGAAATCTAGGAGATCAACCTAAGATCTGGGAGAATTCTCCCAGATAACCAACCTCCCTCTCCACATAGGGAGGTTGAGGAAGAAAGAGAGGAAAGCGACCTTAAAGTAAACCCACCCTTTCTTAAGAGATTAGCCCAACCACTCCAACCTACCCCAAAAGAAAATGAACTTCTGGGAGAATTGAAAAATCTATTTGTAAATATCCCCCTTCTCTAGGCAATAAAAGATGTTCCCATTTACAATAAGTTGATTAAGGAGAAATGCTTCAAGCATCTAGGAAGAAGAAAAATGGATGACCCTACCATTAATGTCATTGGATAGTTGTCTGACTTAATGTTGGGGTAGGTAATACGTCCAAAATATTTGGACCCTGGAAGCCTTGTAGTAGATGTGCACATCAATGGCACCATTGTCCCACACTCTGATCGATCTTGGGGCTACTATTAATGTGATGACCAAGGACACCATGCTCAAACTCAACCTCCAAGGGTCATTGAGGAAGACCACAACAGTTCTGCAACTTGCAGACCGTTCCACAGTCACCCTTAAGGGAACTGTGGAGGATGTGATGGTTTCCATTGACTCCTAGGAGTACCCTGCATATTTTCTAGTTCTCCAACCTAAGGCTAAGCTTACTAGTTACCCTCTCATCCTTGGGAGGCCATGGTTGGCCACAGCCGATGCTTACATTACCTGCAAAGATGGGAATATGACCATCAAGAATGAGCATATGTCCAAATATTTAGTCCTATACCTTCCTGCTCAACCTTCTCTAGAGCATGATTTACCTTTATGGTTGGAGGAGGAGGAAGAAGATGAGGTTTATTCCACCTAATTTTATGCTTTGGAAGCAACCATAGAAGAAGGACAACAAGATGAGGATGACTTAAATTGAACACCTGCTCCAAAGTCCAACTCCTAGTTCATTACCATTAGAATAAGAAGTAAGGGAAACCCAAAACAATCATCCAATTGACTTATGCTTGGCTGATTCCAACCCAATTTGTGTCAAAACCATGGAATTCGGCCCAGAGAAAACTTTGAAAATTAATCCATCTTTTTTTTTCTCTCGAAGAGGAAAAGCTATGCAACATGTTGAGAGAAAACCTAGAAGCCTTTTCTTGGAGTTACAAGGAAATGAAGGGAGTACACCCCTTAGTGTGTACTCACCACATATACATCAAAGAAGGTTGCAAGTCGGTCTGGAAACCACAAAGGAGGATGAATCCAACTCTTAAAGATATAGTCAAAGAAGAACTGGAAAAACTGCTAGATGTAGGATTCATTTACCCTATCTTTGACAGTGAGTGGGTCTCTCATTTAGTGTTAGTTCCCAAGAAAAATGGTGAGTGGAGGATTTGTGTCGATTACAGGGAGTTGAACAAATCCACAAAGAAGGATTGTTTTCCCCTACCCTTCATTGACCAAATGCTAGATGGCCTGGCAGGGAAGAAGTTTTTTTCTTTCCTAGATGGATTTAGTGGGTACAACCAAATCCAAATCTGCCTAGAAGACTAGGATAAGACCACATTCACCTATCCTTGGGGTAATTTTTCCTATATGGTCCTTCCTTTTGGCCTATGCAATGCTCCTGCCACTTTCTAGAGAGCAGTCTTGAGTATTTTTGTTGAATTAGTATTGATGCAATGGAAATTTATATGGATGATTTTACACCTTATGGCTGTGATTTTCAAGAAGCCCTGACTAACCTAGGCAAAGTATTACACAAATGCATTGAATTGAACCTATCTCTTAGTCTAGAAAAATGTGAATTCTTAATGACTGAAGGGACCGTGCTAGGACATTCAATATCTTAGCAAGGACTACAGGTGGACACGAACAAAATAGTAATCATCCAAAGGGTCCCACTTCTGAAAAAGCAGAGGGATGTTAAGAGTCTCTTGGGGTTAGCTAGATACTACTGAAGGTTCATAAAGGACTTCAGCAAGTTGGCCCCTCCTTTATTTGGGTTGCTAGCCAAAGATTCAGAGTTTATATGGTAAAAAAGCTGTCAAGAGGCCTTAGAAATTTTAAAGGGTAAGTTAACCACTGCACCAATTCTTCGAGGCCCAAACTGGGCCCTCCCTTTTCATATTCATGCTGATGCCTCACACAAAGCCATAGGAGTAGCCTTAGGTCAGGTAGAGTAGAAATTTCTCTATGCCATCTATTTTATCAGTAAGAACCTGTCAAAGGCTGAGCTAAATTATACTGTGACCAAAAAGGAACTCCTGGTTGTTGTGCATTCATTAAACAAATTTAGGAATTACATTACAGGCTACCAAACATTTGTGCATACTGACCACGCTGCAATAAAATATTTAATGAAAAAACTAGATGTGAATGCTAGAATTATAGGATGGTTGCTTTTATTACAATAGTTTGATCTAACTATTTTTTATAAGCTTGGTAAGGAAAATGTTGTTGCAAACTTTCTATCTAGGATGAATCTGCCGGCAGGGGAAGAAGGAATGGTGGATGAACAGTTACCAGATGAGCATTTGTTTGCTATTTCAGTTCTCTCCCCATGGTTTGATGATATAGCAAACTATTTGGTATCAGCACAGTTCCCACTAAACTTGCCCTCCAAAGAAAAGAGAAATATAGTCAAGAAAAGTGCCCCCTTCACCTAGATAGGGGGTAATATTTTCAAACTTGGCCCAGAACAAATATTGAGAAGGTGTGTAATGGAAGAGGAAGCTTTTGACATCCTTCTAACTTGTCATGATGGGCCTTGTGGAGGTCACTTTGCAGAAAAGAGGATAGCATTCAAAGTGTTACAAGTGGGCTATTATTGGCCCACTCTTCATCAGGATGTGAAAAAGTACATTAGTCAGTGTGATCAGTGCCAGAGGATAGGAAAGCCTACTCCAAGAGATGAAATTCCCCTACAAACTCAAGTGAATTTCAAGCCATTTGACAAGTGGGGCATGGAATTCATTGGGCCTATCAACCCTCCTTCAAAGCAAAAATAGTACATTATTGTGTGCACTAATTATTTGACTAAGTGGGTTGAAACCAAGGCAATTAAGGCAACAACAGAAGATAAGGTGGTTGAGTTCCTAAGGGAGAATGTATTCTACAAATTTGGGTACCCTAGAGAGCTAGTCACAAACCAAGGCAGCCAGTTTACCTCCAACATGATTGAAGAACTACTCAGCCATCACAAAATCAAGCATAGGACCTCCACTCCTTATCATCCACAAGCTAATGGGCAAGTGGAGGTAACCAATAGGGCACTAGAGTGCATATTAACCAAGCTAGTGAGCAGCAGCAGGAAGGATTGGGCAGAGAGACTAGTTGAGGCCACCTGGTCCTATAATACAACATGGAAGACCACCATTGGATTTACACCCTATGAGCTGGTCTATGGGAAAAAGGCTTTACTGTCCATTGAGTTTGAATATAACACATTGAGGATGGTAGCCCAACTAGATTTGGATCTTAGTCATGCACATAAAGAAAGATTGTTTCATTTGAATGGCTTGGATGAATTCAGAATGTAGGCCCTCCTACATAAAGAGATAGTTTAGCTTCAGAGGAAGATCTAGCATGATAGACATATTAAGGAGAAGCAATTTCAAGAGGGCGGTTGGGCATTGTTATATGATTCTAGGTATAAAGACTTCAAGGGAAAGATAAGGACAAGATGGATCCGACCTTATATGGTGGAAATATGCCATGATAATGGTTCAATGCAAATTAGAACTATAGATGAAGAAGGCATTCCATTGCTTGTCAATGGACATCGATTGAAAATGTACAAGAGGTCTTTATCAAAACAAGAGTTCATTGACAATATCAATAAGATAGTGATGATGGTGGAGCAAGTTCCAGCTCCTCCCACATCAAGTCACTAAGAAAGAGAAAAAAGAATAAGGATTCAGGTGAAAACCTCCATGAGGCACCTGAGTCCCATCTTTGGGTTGAAAACCTCATGAGGCAGCCCAATGATGGAAAAAAAGGGAAAAAAGAATAAGAAGATCCCTGGGTGAAAATTTTCCCTAAGGTGCCCAGGGAAAAAATCTAGGGTGAAAACCTCTATGAGGCAACCTAGGTGTTTTTCAAAAGAAAAAGAGAAAAAATACATAATTGTTATTTGCAGGTGGGCGAGAAAGAAAATCAAGGAGCAAAGAAAAGATCCAAAGGGAACCTTGCCTCACATATATTCATCTCCTCCACTCCTTACCATGCATCCCTCCATCAATTCCATTGTTTTTTCACTTCATTGCTTCAATTTAGGCGAAGACTGTGTTTTCTACAGGATCCCCTGTATTCCTATAGGATCCCCTGAAAACCTACAAGATGATCTTGTAGGAATTACAGTGGACTGAAAAACTTACAAGAAGCAATCTAAGGGTGAATGGTAGGTTGGTAAGGTACCCAAAATTCATTCTAGACATGATATAACCCCTCACTTCATCCATTACCATCATCCCTGCACTCACCATGCAAAACAAAAAGAGATCAGTTTCTGCCAGTTATGAAAAGAAAGAAAAAGGGGAAAATAGAGGAGAGTAAGAGCATTACCTCAATGTCCCTTTCTCCACACAGACTCCTACTCCCTTTGTCCATTCATTGCAACATCCTCACAACCCCAGCTAGCAACATGATTAAGAAATTCTAAGGGAGAAGTAGCTACAGGACATCCTGTAGGAAATCCTGTAGCAGCCTATCCCACAGAATATCAATCATTAGCCACAAGTCTTCACTAGGATGATCCAAAAGCTCGACAACAGTAGCAGCATCAGGTCTTCAGTCAAAAACACCTACAAAAGCCAAGAAACCATCAGCAGACAACAGAGGAGGAAGAAGAATGACCATGCAGCAAATAAACAATGTAGCACCTCTTATCTTCAACAACTATAGCATGGCATTGAGACCACAGTTAAGTATTTCACTCACTCACTCATATGCATCATTTGATCCAAAGTTGTAAGGGTTATGAGGTAGTTGGTTTATAAGTGAAAAGGTGGCCAGTCAACTTGGCCACCTTCGTGCAGTCATCACATACAAAACTGAGTGTCCTCTCACACATGGTTGCAGTCAACTCAAAGACATAGGAGGAGTAGGACAAGAAGTGGTTAACTACAGATCTATGAGGTGGGAGTTGATTACGAGGAGTGGGAACAATGAGGTGGTAGTGGGGACCAATGGTCCAAAAATGCAACGTACCTCTGCTGCCAGCACACCACCTCACCCTGAAAATCCATAAAGGGAAACAAAACATCGTTTACATGCATTCATGCATTCCACCTCCTCGAAAATACCTCACTCAAGTTTCTCTCGTATTTCTGGCCACCCACCGAAAGTAAGGATCCATCATTCTGCAAGAGAATTTCTACAGGAGCATGCACAAGAATTCCTACAAGAACAGTCTACAGGAGCAGTCTACAGGATACACAAAGGCAGTCTACAGGATAGGCAGAGAAGGTTTCAAGAGGTAATATCACGGGAATTGTCCACTGCCACCATTTTAAAGAGGTAGGATCTAAAAATCCATCCCCATTTACAAGCAAATGAACTAGAAATGATATAAAAGCTAGTGGATATAACAACTATGAGAGGTGAATTACATACATAGGAAACTATGTTTTCTCTTGAATTTAAAATTCTTATGTCAAACCTCTCATTTCCTCCTCAAGCGACACAAGCAAGATAATAGAAGGGTTTAATATGAGAGAACCCACAAACACTGTGAGGATACAACAACAACCCCAAGTGCTTGAAATATTTATAAGACACCAATGGATGGGGTTTTTCAAAAAATTCATAGGGTATGATGATGAGGTGGCTCAAGAATTTTCTCATTCCCTCACTCCACACATTAAAATCCATGCCACTGTTATAGTTAGAGGGATCACTATAGATCTCACCCTAGATCTCATCAGTAGGGTCACCACACTTCCCCTAAGAATTCGATGGAGAAAAGAAGACAAAGCAGACAATCAGGTGGTAAAAAGGGAATTATTTTTAGAAGGTGAGGAATCCACAGAGGATAAAAATGGAGTAAGAGGGATAGTCTGCCATACCCATGGAGTGAGGTAGGTTACCAACTCATCAAATATATCTCATGTGAGGGTAGATACAGTGTTGTTTATGGATACCATTTTAGGATGTTTGAAGAGTTAAGATTTGGGGTAGAAACACCAGTTCACTAAAGAATCAACATACCATATTTCTTGATGCGATCACTCATAAACTCCAACAATAAAGTAAAGGAAAGGAACTCCCAACAATTGGATCAACATCGGTTAATTAGGATCCTCATTGAGGATGCCCTCCAAAACCTCAAGATCCCTATAACATGGTCAGTCTTCAGAGACTTACCAGCAGAGGATGACATCAAAACCCTCACCTATGATGTTATTCCTTCTGTTAGTGAGGAGGAGGAAAAAAAAGAAGATGAAGATACAAAGATAGATGGGGATGAGATGGATGAAGAAGAAACTAATACAGACGAACATGATGAAGTACAAGAATAATGTGGAGAAGAGAAGGTGGCTCATGCTGAAACAGAGGAGGAAACGAAGGAAGAAACTGATGGAGATGAGGAAGAACAACAAGAGGAAGAAGACAAGAAAAATAGAGAGGAAGAAGACATTGAAACAGAAGGTGAAGAAAAAATGGAGGAGTCAACTAGGGTGTCTCCAGAGGCCCCTGAGAAGGAGGCATCAACCGCCCTCACTTCTCTCATCACCACAGTCAAGCAAAAAGGGAAAAGAAGGAGGCAAACCCCTCTATATTTCAGAACAAGAAAGAGCACAAGAATCAAACAAGAGAAGCCATAAATATCAACAAAAATCCATATTGAGATTGAAGATTCCCCTACACCAAGAGACAAAAATGCCTTCCCCTAAGTCACCAATCACCTATTTAAGGAGGCCTAGTACCAGATCAACTTCCTTAAAGGGTAAGGCCATCCTACAGGATCCACAACAAAAACTACAAGAAGCATAGAAATTGGAAAGCAAGGTAGGGGAGAAGCAAGAAATAAAAGAGGAAGACCCTGAAACAAAGGAACCAAGTCCCCAACCTAACCTAGACTTCTACTACTGGTTTATTGAAGGAGACCAGGTGATACC
Source organism: Pinus tabuliformis (assembly GCA_031772625.1). Lineage (NCBI taxonomy): Eukaryota > Viridiplantae > Streptophyta > Pinopsida > Pinales > Pinaceae > Pinus > Pinus tabuliformis. Next base: position 743,565,746 of record CM062816.1, on the reverse strand, counting down.
TCAAAAATTTACCATCCCATTATTTTCCGAACTTGAGAAGGAGAGGGCTAGAACCCACAGATGGATGCAAATCGCCAAGTCAAAAGGGGTGGAAGACATTAGGCACATGAAAGAGAAGCTCAAGGAAATGGGCAAAGAGCTAAATGGCTTAAGGGAAAAAGAAGCAATAATGAGAGATCAACTTGAGCAGGAAAATGCATGGCTGAGAGGACAACTGCAGAAAAGGGAAAACCAACTAGCATGTATGGAAAACCTCTCCTTGGAGGCCATCCAATGTAGGATGCCAACTAAATCCTATGCTCTTTACCTTAGAGAACAATGGCTGCAATTTTAGATTAAAACATTAGCACAAAAGGGCACCATGTCATTTTAGGACTACAGACAGTTTATTGATCTTTGTGATCAAAGTATACTAGAGGATAGGGCCAAAATGGCTGAGTTTTACTTGCACAGAATGGCCCTCACAGACATGAATGTTTGGGATCCTAATGCTAAGCTAGAAGATCTGTAATTAATGGCTTTGGCATCATGGATGAACCATGAGGAGTCAAGGTCTGCAGAGATGAAAAGAATATTGGCTAGAGATCAAAACAAACCTCTTTTCTTCAGAGCTAAACAGTCGAATCCCATGGCCCTAATCAACACCCATAATCTAATTGCAAATGATCCTCAGCTGGCACCTAGATATCTTGTTGCCCAAGAGCAAGCAATTTCACATTTTGAGGATATGTTTAGGCTACTAGGAGATGATAGTATACATGCTTGCTTAAGGAGATTGTCAGGCGGAAAGAGTCGATTGTGCGGACACAACCAACCTCCCTAGGAGCCTAAGACTCTCTAGTGACAAACGAGACAAACAAGAGCAATCCTTCTCTAAACATGCATTTACTATATGGGAAATCAAGTGTTTAAATCCTACCTGTAATCCAACGCTGTTCTAGCAGTCCAGCTCCGCTGATCCGGATGAGCTCCTCCTTCACTTTGAAACCTGCATACACTAACAATCAAACGATTAAATAACACATGATAATCTCATAGAATAAAACATATTTAACACATAGACCAAGGAGTACATAAAACAACTCATAAATAACAAGTTATTGAGAAGAATGGACTCATTTGCATTAATAGGTAAAAAAAGGAACAAATACAACCTGAGCCTTGGTGTTGTGCAAGTCCCTCCCAGGGTCCATCAAGAGTTCTCCTTTACTTTGACAAAGCTCACCCACTTCCAAATAGAACAAGCAAAGATGGCAATCTCTCCTCACAAGCTTCTAAATGGGAGTCCTAATTCCTGCAACATTTACCCTTAGAAATGTATAGCTTTCAACCTCCTCTCCTTCTGGCCCAATGCCTGTATTTATAGTGCTCAAGAGGAAGTTAATCAGGTCCACCATCAATGGGATAATCCCCTCTTTGGATGGGATAGCTCCCTTATTGATGGGATAAGTTCCTCTTTGGTAGGAGTGCATGAACCATCTGGAGGCGCTCAATACACGTCGAACAACCTTCTAGAATGCTCTAGAAATGACCACAAGTGACTTTTTAAAGATGAAACTTGCGCATTTTAACCTTTACAGGGGGACGCACCTGCCCCTTTACATACAGAGCATCCAAAGATGCAGCTTTTGTGAACATTGGATGCGTACCCGCAGGTAAGGTTGAGAGAACCTGCATCCCCAGAGATAAATACATTTAGAAATACTTTCTCTTTTTTTTGGAGTTTGACATGGAGAGCAGAGGCATAAGACTTGCCTAAGAGGGTAGCATGACTATTGATAGAGCCATACTCACTGTAAATAGTCATGGTGACATTTTTTAGTGTAACAGATTGCCCCCTAAAGTGCGAAGCCTGTAATAGATTAGGGTTTTGTATTATCTAGGAAGGGTGAAGCGCTTTATCATTTCAAGGATTATCTCGTGGAGAGCCTGGTCAGAACCTGCAATTTTCAACACAAAATACATGTATAAGATTATATCATCACTGAGGTAGGCATTCCCATACTCAGATTAAAACTTTAACTAACAGACTAACTACTCTGATACATGAATGATCTTGCAGTACATCATAATCATAGACTTTTGTAGACATAGTATGGGCGCAGCCATCTGTTTATGATTAGTCTACTTAGATAATGAATACAAAACTCCTCGCAGCCTGGATGGTGGAAACTAGATCCAGGGTCTTCATTTCTATTTCCCGAATTGGTACGATTCTTAGCCATGCGAATAAATGAGTCGATGTCGAACATGGTAGAAACCACTTGATTACCAGTCGATGATGTAAACTGTTAACAAGTGTGAGAGAGACCACCAGTAATGTCAATGGTTCTCAAAGTACCCAGTACAAACCATGAGATGTGAATGAATGAGTTGATGTCGAACATTTCACGGAATCCTTCGATCGAAAGTCAATGATGTAAACTGACGTCAAAGGCGAGAAACCTGCCATTGATGCATGAAGACTTCAAGGTACTGACAATTTCTAAGTCATCTCTCTAGATAATGTGCTGATGTCGATAGAAAGCGACCCGTTGCAGGCAAGCCTACAACACGAAATCATTGTTCAGGTTGAAGAAATGTTGCTGTAAGGATTAACTCAGGGATGGTCAAATGGATGACAAGTATTTTGCAGATGAAAGTTTTTCTTGCAGACCTCTTGAACACATAACGACACAACAGATGGCTTGGTGATAAACGACTCAAAGTTAATCCCCGGAACCCGGCTGAAGACTTTCAAAGTGGTTTGATCAACTGTGAGGTAAAGGATTTCCAAACCCAGATGAATAAAAAGTGTCGTGTTCAAGAGTGGTAATAAAGTTTCTTCTGAGACAAAAGGTAACAAATAGGCTCATTCTTCTCTCTTTTCCCCCACCATTTCTGGCAAGTACCTCTTTATTTTTAACAAGCTTGAGGAGGATAACATATGCTTGATTATAAGCTCACCCTTCGGATGAGTCCAACCTAGTTTTGATTCGAACCCTAGGAAGGAGTGGTTCGTTCCTGTTTGTAATTGAACAGGTCCTTTACTGTGAAATGTTTAATGAGCCCAGTATAGGAGAAACTCGGTGTTTTTCAATTTTAGAGAGTCTGAAAAACTTAAGAAGACTCCAAGTTGAACTTTTTCGTAGATTTGTGTCCCTCAAGCCCGAAAAAGTATAAAATAATACCTGGGGGAACCGCTTGATCTTGCGACCAAGGAGTACTTTCATAATTAGTGCCACTGACCTGAAAAGTAAAAAGCGATCAAGGACACGTCATTTTATTTCCGTATCGAGTTTGAAACGACAAAAACCCGACAATCTTTTCCTGATTTTACGGTCAGAAAAGAGCTATAAGGGGAACGTCTTTTAATTCCGTTTTAACGAGTGTAAAAGAAACGCTCGACAATCTTTTCATTTTTTAGGAGTCAGAAAATGGCTTAAAAGATGACTCTGATATTTTGGTTCGTGAAAAATGACAATTTTCCCTCTAATTCCCTTTGTCCTGCACAAAAACAACACATTACTCATACCCTTTTAAGATAGGCAAAAATACATCGAAAAACATCCTTCCATGGTGAAAAATGAACAAATTCATCCAAAAAACCTATAAAAAGACTTTTTACCATGTCATTTTTACCATTTTACTGTTGAGGTTGAAAAAAGGGCTTTTGGCAAGAAACTTCCCGTGGTCGCTGCGGAAAATCCGACCGTCAGAATTGAACACCGTCTCTTCCAGGTATTTTAAAACATCCTACTCTTCAATTTCATCCGATTAAAATTGTATTTTAGGTTTTAGTTTTGTTTTTTGGGGGGTTTTAGGTTTCAAAATGCGCTCTGCGGTGGACACAGGTGCCCTTCGGGTGACATGCGTCCCCCGACTTTTTCCTATACAGGAAAAAGGTTGGGGGACGCAGCCCACCTTCAGGCCAGCTACGTCTCGACGCCCTGTGTTCTAAACGCGGGGTGCGTCCTCCGTGAAATGCGGAATTTGAAACCCCAATCCTCACAAATAACGATTCAAATTTCCCCAAATTAATTCTAATCATTGTTTCTTGCTGTGTAGGGCACTCACCATGTTGGATTGGAGAGAAAGAGAGCACGAGGACGTTGATTTAGCTGCAATTGAACATCAACCTTCCATTGATGCCCTAAAAGCATGCGGGCTATATAAATACTGGGCCATACCTGGCATGAGGGCTCAGGTGAGATTCTTAGAATGGCTGGTTGAGAGATGGAACGTTCAAGAGCAATGCTTTTACATAGGAGGGCACCAGCTCGAGATAGAGCCCTCTGATGTATACTTTCTCACCGGCTTGCCAAATAGAGGCGAGCAACTCAATCTAGCCGGGACTAGGCCGGGTGGCCAATCCCTTGCTAGTCTCCGGGAAGATTGGTGCACACCCAATGCACACCATGCGAAAGGCGTGGAAATCAAACACATCTCTCTGCGTGAACTCAAAGTTATAGCTTTCACGGTTACCAGAATTTGCGGCGCAGCCGCTTTACATATTGCCTCCGGGTCCCAAATGCGGATGGCGATTGACTGTTACCAAGGCACCATTTTCAACTGGTGTGATGCTGTGTCGGCTAATATGAAGAGCCAACTGACTAAGGCAAAGAACGGACGACTGAAGACCTTTGGATATGGGCCTCTAGTCGTGAGCTTTGCCTTAGAGAGAGTTCCAATGCTGATCCCTCAGCAACTCACTGTTGATATCTTGGGTCCTCGGGAGCCAAAGCTGGTACGATGGGTTGCGGTGATGGCCCGACATCCTGACGAGGGCGCGGCGGTTGTTCGATTCACTGATAGTTATTTTCACTGGTTAGAGGACCAGGTTTTTTCGATCCAGGATTTTCCGTATGCCGGAGTAGATTTTCGAGGTGATCCGGACACGGTTCTTCCATAGGGAGAACAATGGGATGACAGAGGTACTTTATTTTTCACAAGTTTTCAAATTATGTATTTTTTGTTTTTTTATATATATCGTCTCAAAACTGACAGTAAAAATTTTCAAAATGCACATGTTGGTCCACAGCGCCCAGCCAACCTTCGGCCTTCTGAGAGGAGACATCCAGTTGCACCGGTATTGGCCCCACAGGACGTGGCTACAAAGACACTAGCTGAGTTGGAGCAGGATCTAGAGCGTCTGATGGCGGATATGCCTGAGACTACCATGGATGATATTCCTATCAGACTTCAGCGCTATGTAGTCGCAGTCCCTGGACCGTTTAGGAGATTTTTGCGTAAGGTAGCCCGTGCAGTGGTGTCGTATAGGAAGCACCACCAGTGATTGGCTAGTCATTTTGTAGACACATGTGACATTTTTGACTTTTTGTACTTTATCATTTTTGCCAATCATAAGGTGTTTTTTAACCTATGATCGAAGACGATGTATATTTTTTGACACACTCCTATCTATATATATATATCACTATTACCGGCTTATCTTGTTTAACATATGTGATGAAATGTTTTTAAATTTACTTGCATGATTATCGTAAATGTCTGTCCAACACTCGAGAAGCAATTGCATCTGCTAATGTATTTAAAGACCTTGGAATATGCTGATATTCAATGTAATCAAATTCACGTTCCAAGATACGCACTCTCAAAAACAACCTTAATAACACAGGATTTCTAATGGCATAAACTCTATTAAGCTGTAATACAACAAGTTCAGAATCTAACCTCACTATCAAACGTCAAATTCCAAATGAAATAGATTCGGATAATAATTCAACCACTGCACTGTATTCTGCAATGTTGTTCGTTGTTTGACCAAGGCTTACCCCATGCATAGAAACTAACTCGTCAGAGGGTGAATAGATAACCCAAGCTGCAGAAGAGATATTCCGTGTACTACGACAAGCACCATCAGCAAATCCAATGTATGTTTGGAGAGGCGTCGACATCTGCAATATCAAGAGTAAAACCAAGATAAGCCAGAATAACGACGAAAAACACAGTCTCTAAGCTAAGCACACTGACTAATTAACAAACATACTAGTTAGAAAGAAAACCTAACCTAACTAAAAATTCTCCATACCCACCATTTAAGCATAATACCTCTTTAGGTAAAGTCCATTTCTGGGTTTACCCAAAGAGTCCCCATCAAAATCTACCGGCTCATAAGCCCCTTTTGCTAGCTTTCGCTTTACAATGTAGGGTCCATGCCACATAGGAACGAATTTTCCAGCACCTAGCTTATCGTTAGCTTGATCGTATAATAGCACTAGGTCTCCCTCCGAAAAACTTCGAGGGGTCACATTTCTATCATACTGAGCTTTCATTCACTTCGCGTGAGTCTCGATTGCCAATGCAGCGTCACGTTGAGTCTCATCTAATTTAGCTAAGTACAATAAACGTTTCTCCTTTTCGGAAGTAGCTGGGAGTAATTCGACAGCCATTTGAAGTGATGGGATTTCGCATTCAATGGGTAACACAGCTTCCAAGCCATAAACTAGCTGGAAAGGAGTGAACCCTGTTGAAGTTTTCACTGAGGTTCGGTATGCCCATAGTGCTGAAAATAACATGTTGTGCCAATTCGACCGATGAATACCAATGGTTCGTCGGATCATGATAACCAGAACTTTGTTGATAGACTCAACCAAACCGTTGGCTTGTGGATAATAAGGAGTAGAGCTATCGTGGCACAAACCAAGCTGGCTTGTAAGCTCAGTCATCATGATGTTTCGAAAATGGCTCCCATGGTCAGTAATGATTGCTTGTGGGACACCAAACCTAGTTATAATATGATTGAATACGAAAACTGCAGCTGTTTTGCCGCTTGCGTCGAATGTAGGCATTGCCTCGGCCCATTTAGTGAAATAATCAACCGCGAGGATGACATACGCATGCCCCCCGGCCGAGTGAGGGTTACAAGTAATAAAGTCGATACCCCATTTGGCGAATGGACCAACGACAATTATAGGGTGGAGAGGAGCAAGTGGTGCGCGCATCTTTCGATCAAACACTTGGCAGTTGTGGCACTTCCGGACTGCAATGATACAATCTTTAAACATAGATGGCCAGAAGTAACCAGCGCGCAACACCTTCTGAGCTGTGGCATACCCAGACATATGACCGCCACATGCTCCAGAGTGACAATCATTCAAAACCCTCTCAGCCTCTTCGTGAGTTAAACAACGTCGAAAAACTAAGTCTGCCCCCCGGCGATAAAGTGTATCTCCAATAATTTTGTATTGCTGGGATTGAAACCGAATTTTTCAACGTTTCGCCTTTGAAGCTTCAGGCCGAAAGGTTTGGGTTTAGAGATAGATGATTATATCCCCGTACCACGGATCTAAAGTACTGATAAGAAACAAAGATTCATCCGCAATGGACTCCTCTGCCACAGTCTCTGTGTCAGCACGCGGGAAATCACACATCAATTCCGCAAAAACTAAGTGTTACACAGTAATTTCTCACTGCCTTCCTGTCAGTTACCCTGCTGTGCCCAGAATTCACAATCACTAAGTTCTTGCTCCCTGAACTAGTTAAAAACCCATTTTTCCAAAGTTTTTTTCATCAGCGCGTCTGTTCCTAAAATAACCGCGATGACAGGCGCCTTGTAGTGTATGCTGTGCGCTGCCAGCGCGGAAGAACATCACTTTTCCACGATGGCCTACAGCGCACCTTTCCCGTGTGCTTCCGCGCTGACATGACTGTCCCAGTTATTGAGATGCACTGACAGCGCGGCAGTATCCTTATAATCCGCGCTGATCCAGTTTGGGCGAATTTGTTCAAACAACCAGCCTTCCAGATCACTCCAGGCTTGGTTGTTAGCTTTGTGAATATCGACTTCCTCCTATGGCATGTCTGTTCGACCCTTTCCAACAACTCCCCTTGAAGATAAGCTCATCTTTCCACCCTTTTAGGAGACTCCTTCTCCTATAAAAACTCTCACCATTTCCATGAGCAGCTAGTTAGACTTAGCTTGGAATAGCTTGGATTGTACAGAGCTTGTAGTGCTCAGATTGCTGCTATAGGTTTGGTGTGCTAGGTGTGGAAGTGATTGATCGCTTAGAGAAGGTTGTTTTGTGGCATTTGTGTGAGAGAGAGAGTTTTTTGTCTTGGGAAAGTCATCCTCAAAGGTGAATGCTTGAGATACATGCTGACTGGCCCCTCCTGAGAAGGTTACCGACATCAGAACATTCGGTTGTACTCTTCTCTATTCTGATTAATAATAGATGACTGCTATCATTGTTCCATTCTCATTTGTCTATGCAATGGTTAAATGTGAATTACATCTTTTCTGACTGATGTATGGTTGCTTTTACTAGATTTCACGCTTGCGTTTGCTTTCTCTTCGTGTGTGCAGGTATCTATTCGCGGAGATCGCGGAGGATTGTGACCAGCTGAAGCGAAGGAGCGAAGGCAACATCTCTTCGTCAAACGACAGCGCAGGAATCCAAGTAGGTGCTCTCTACCTCTTGTTTAATGGTAATTAGGGACATGCGTAGCAGCATTGTGTGATTGTTGCTAGACCCCTGCTGGGCTAGTAGGGATCGCCTCTATCCGTAGAGGGGATTTACCTCTCCAACAATTTGGCGACTCCGCTGGGGATCAGCCTTTTTGTCTCTTGAGTCCACTTTTGTGTTTGGCTTTGATTGACCTCTTTTCGAGTTTTTGGGATTGTCTCTATTGCTTATGAACTTTCTGGGTGTTTCTGGGAAGCATCTTTATTGTTAAAAAGCTCCTGCCCTTGGTTTGGGAAGTTTTTATTTTGGCTTTCCTTGTTTTTTGCTCTCAGCGCGCTTTAATTCCGAACAGTCGCGCTGACGTCGCGACCCTGTTTTTTGGCTTTCTTTCCATCGCGCCTGCACGTCTAACAGTCGCGCTGACCTCGTTTCCAAGGGCAGCGCGCTTTAGTCGTGTCCTTCCGCGCTGGCATCGCGCCCCTGCTTCTTTGTGGTTTCTGTCATCGCGTCTGTGTGTTTTATTTCCGCGCTGACCTCGTTTTTCTGAGACAGCGCGCTTTATCCCTGTTCTTCCGCGCTGACGTCGCAAAGTTGCTACAGGCCTCCCCCTGTCAGCGCAGAGTTGCTGAAGGCTACCCGCGCTGAGCCTGAAAAATTCATTTTTGACCAAATTGGCCTCCTGAACCTCTTGCTGAGACTTTCCCTTCTTCTCTCCACCTGTCTGGTGACTTGTTTTTCACTGTCTGAACTCTGAATTGCTTGATTACGGAGCTTGGTTCCATAAAGTTTCGTTTTTGCTCGGTTCTTAAGTTTGCAAATACCTTCCCTTTTTGCTTTCGCTGCTTGGTTCGCGTTTCCATCGTTACTTTTGCAATTGCTGGATTGTGTTGAGTCTCTAATTGACTGGTCGTGACTCTCGTCCGTCGGGTGTTCGCTTTTCTCTTTTGATTTCGCACTCTAGCCCTAGGACATCTAGAGGCCGTGTGTGTGTCAAGCCTACCGTAGGGTTCTTGTTTGTTCGTTTGACCGATCGATTTCAGACTTGTTTTCGCATTTGTTCAGTGATTGTTGGAGTGTTTTGGATTGTGTTTCCGAGTGGTTTCCTTTCGCTCCCTCCTTGCTTGCAATCCTTGCTCGTCTTGCAGAGCTTAGATCACATAGCTCGTGCAACACTTTGTTTTCCTTTGATTTGGAAACTTTGGTTGAGTGTTTTGGGAACTCTGTGTGTTTTCATTAAGTAGTTTACTTGGTGTTCCGGTTCCTCCAAATTCCTTTAGGTGCTTTATGTCATTGAAAAGAAATCAAACTAGTAGCTTTGCTTTAAAAAATTGAAAAGGAAAAGAACATTTCGTTGATTCGCATTTTCAAAAGAAAAGTTTCCTTTCCTCGCTTTAGTTGCATTAAGCTGCTCGTTTGCTTGCACTTGTCTTGTTTGATCAAAAAATTTCTTGCCCTCTCGTAGCTAGAATTCATCGAACAAAACGAAATTCTTTGGCATATAGATTGCATCTAAGTAATTGTGAGCGAACATACGATAGAGCTTGAAATCGAAACTTAAACTCAAGATCAACTGTAAAATGAACCAAATGAATCTAAAAACGCATTGGAACTAAACGCAAATATCTAGAGGTCTAGGTTAGAGACGTGTTCCGGCGTCTTTAAACATAGTCACTGTTGTTTCACATTAGGTTGGGTGATTCCTCCTTCTGTGACTCGATAGTGGTCTAACACGGACTGCGCTCCCACGTACCGTCGCGTATATAGGGAGACCCCATTAGGCTTTTATCCTTTATCCATAGGAAGCCGAGTCGGCCGCCCTACGATTCGCAATGCAGTGAACACAACATTCACGAAGATTGACCACCCGTACCCTAAAAAGTATTCTGTGGTTTTGCGAAAAGTTTGGCACACCCTCTACCTAGAGTTCCAGAGCAGTCACTTTTGATCCTTTTCGGACTCCCTAAACGAAAAGGTGCCTGTGAGCGTCTTGTCACTTCGTGCTCATTAAAAATTCGAAGGAGACTGGAGTCATCTTTTTGTCCTTTTCTCGACTCCTGAAACATGAAAAGGTCAAGTTTGGTTCTTATGTTTTAAAATTAATTTGGCCACGATAACATCACCTATTTTAGATCTTGTGTGCGATAGTTTTGAGTAGGGTTTTATCGTTAGTTTCCGTTAGGTTTTCTAAGGGGTCTGGTCATCCTGGCTGACCCATCATCTCCCGGTCTAAGTGATCAAGGTTCTCCATCCTCTGTTGCCCCAGAGGTACCATTTGTAAGCGGTACTCTTCCCATCGTTCCGAGTATCCAGCCTATCAATGTACGTGCCCCAGGCGACGAAGATTACATAAAGGATTGGAATCCCATTTGGGAGCCCGATTATACCCCCCATACCCCTCGTACCCCTCTCAGTATGTCGTCTCCAATGTCTTCTTCCCACATGGATGAGACAGCCTCCAGCACCGGTGAGATACCCGTGGTCACAGACATCGAGACCCCGATCCCGGCTTCCTCTCCCCTCCCTCCACGATATCAATCAGTGAGGGATAGGTATGCTGCTAGAACGACTTCTACAACTATATGGGATCCTAATCTTGTTGCCTCCACCGGGCCTTTTGTTTCGCAGCCCCTTAGTACACCCCTTACGATAGGGCTTAACACGCCCGTCACCTCAGTTCCCACTCAACCTACTGTCTGTGTAGCACGTTCGACTCCGGCCGTCAGTGCCGTACCGGTTTCCTCGTCTGAAAACCCTCAAGCTGGTTCCTTTGTTGGTGGCATTCCAGGATCAGGACCGTATGATGCTTTTGGGGAACCCATAACGGACCCGGATTACGAAGGTCCCTTCTTTTTCTATGATGAAAAAGGTGAGTTCCTTGAGAGCATCTCAGGCCTCCCTCATCGCCCTTTCGAAGAAAACGAGGAACCCTTGAATGTCGCGTACGATCACGCTACTCATACGTTCATAGGGAGCCGGGATCCTCCCAGGCAGCCCATAGGACCACCCAATTCGGGCCAGCCATTCTACGTGCAAACCCCTCAGGGGCAACCACTATATGGCCCGCCTGACCCAGGACAATCTGGGGGCCCACAAGGTCAACCTTACCAGGAACAACCCATGGGCATTGGAGGTCCGCCATATCCATATCAAAATCAACCTACTGGACAACCAGAGCAATCGTCTTTTCAACAAGGCCAGCTCGGTTTCCAGCAAGGGTACCCCTCCGGACAAACTGGCTCAGTTTACAATCCTCCAAATCAACCAGTGGTCCAGCAAGGGTATCCTCTGGGGCAGGGTGGCCAACCCTATGTTCAACAGGGCCAACCTACCGCCCAGTCTGGTCAATTCCCTGGACAGGGTGGACAACCCTATGTTCAACAAGGCCAACCTACCCCTCAAATCACTCATCCTTCTGGGCAAGGGGGGCAACCTGCTATACAGCAAGGCCAACCCTCTGCTCAGCCCATACACCAAGGAGGGCAGCCTGCCGTACAGCAAGCCCAGCCCTCTTCTCAATCTAGTCATGCTGGGGGGCAAACGGGCCAACCGTCTATACAGCCAAACCAACCCGTTGTCCACCCTCATCGTCAACCTGGTCAAGCTGGCCAACCTCGTCGTCAACCAGCTATCCAGCCAATTTGACCATCCGTTCCGCAAAGACAACCCTTGGTGGCACATGGACAACCTGGTGCCCAGCAGGGCTACCCTGCTGGCCAACCAGGTCCATCTCGAATCCGACCAAGTCAACCTTCGGGACATATGGCTCAACCCCAGCCGGTTCAAGGACATTACTCTGGGCCTCAAACTCAAACAGGTTATCAACCCTCCTACCAAACGCAGCCTGCCTATCAGGCTCCGTATGGGACCCAGCAGTCATCTGGCTACCAGCAGCCCCAGGGGCAAAATCAGTATGCTCCTTATCAAAACTATCAGCAACCACAGGTTACTCCCTATCAAAATTATCAATATGGTCAACCTGTTGGGCAAGCTGCTAATACATGGGGAACTAGGGGGCAGACACAGGGACAGCCGTCCGCATATGGCCAAAATCCATACGGACAAAACTCCTACGGACAAACTCCCTATGGACCAGGTCCATCGGGACAAAATTCCTACGCGCCAGGTCCTTTCGGGCCGGGCCCGTCCGGACAAAGTTCGTGGGAGCAACCCCAATCTAGGTGGAACCCTAATGTCGCCTCGAATCCGCAGCCACAGATGTCCTTCAACCCGCAACTACCATTTTTGGCAACGTTGGAACTACCTGATGTGTCCAAGTTAACAAACGACCCTATTTTGCATAACCCATATTGGCCACCTGTTCCAACCAAAATACCAGGTGACTGTCCAAAGTTCGACGGCAAAGCCGGAGAGGATCCTCAGGCTCATGTAATGACTTATCACCTTTGGTGCTCATCTAATTCATGGCTTGATGATTCTATCCGACTTCGCCTCTTCCAGAGGACTCTCACCGGTTCTGCTGCTAAATGGTACATCGAACTCAATCGCGGCATGTTTTCAGATTTTAACTCGTTGGCTATGGCCTTTTTAACTCATTTTCAGTTACCCATTCGGTACGAGACTGGGACCCATCTGCTCACGTCTCTAAAACAGGATACAACAACGCACATCTCCGATCATATACATGAATGGAGAAGGCGCCGTCGCTTGATTAAATTTTGGATTCCTGATCAACTCCTGACCGACTGGTTTACCACGTCCTTTGTCCCTAAAATTGCCAAGGATATCGCAATGGGGGCGTGTGTAACTGAGGAGCAAGCAATCGCGCGAGCTCAATACCTGGACTTAGTGTACTCTCAGTCAGGTACTTTGTATGAGTATTTGCCAGATGCCCCGAGGCCCGGACAACCCAAAGCTCCACCAAAGCCTTCTCTTGATGGAGTCATCGGTTCCGTAAATTCATCATCTAAGAAATCGACCGCGAACTCTGGGAAGCAGAAACAAAGTGCCTCTAATGAGAATGCTTCCCAGAGCCAATCTATTCCTGGGAATACCTCCGAGGTAAATGCCGTTCAGTCCACCGTGGCAGACAAATCCTCAAAAGGCAAAAAGAAAGGAAAGGCCAAAGAAAAATCCGGACAGCCCAAGCAGAACCCTCCTAAACCTCCCTCCGAGGAAGGAGCCAAACGGAAGCCTAAGTATCCTTGTCTCATTTGCGAGGAGGATCACTATACCAAGGATTGCCCCAGGCGGTCTGAGGTTAGTCGGCTTTTGAAAGGTGCTCCAGGGTCCCCTGCCGTGCTTAAAGAACCTTTCCCATCCCAGCAGACGCATCAGGTGGCAGATCCCTCTCAATCCTCTTCCTCGTTCGGTTCTCAAGTGTTCATGGCTAGAACCATCCCCATCCATGTCACGACTCGAGTGAAAGATTATCCATCTTCAACCGAGAAAGAGCCGGAGGTTCCCTCCAGCGCTCCTTCGTCCAGTTCTGGTCCCCTTCACATTGAACGGCCCAGCACCGAGACGATCCCACGACCCCCTCCCAAAGGTGTACTCAGGAAGTCATCTTATAACCCCAATGCTCGTGCTGCCCAGCATTATAGCATTGTCGAGGACTTAGCTCAGGCTCCGTCTGCTATGTCCACATTAGAAGTCCTCCAGAGCTGCCCCTCCCAGAGGAAGTCCCTGCTATCAGCGATTGGTGGCATAGACCCGGCGGATTCGGATTTAATCTCTTTTGATCTCGAGGGTTTCACGCAGAGATTGCCTCACCAGGTGGCCTTCCTTATACAGGTTCTCATCAATGGCAAAACGATCCATCGTACAGTCATTGATGAAGGAGCCTCAACCTGCATCATGTCGGTTGCTTGCTGGAAGGCTATTGGCTCACCTGCTCTGAGCCAGTCTCCTACCACCCTAGAGGCTTTCGATGGAAGAGAATCTCGTCCATATGGTATTCTCCCACGTTTACCTATCTCTTTAGAAGGGAAAACGGTAGAAGTCGAGGTTGAAGTCGTTGACGCTAATCTCACTTACAACCTTCTCCTTGGACGAAGCTGGACATATGCCATGCAAGCCGTGGCTTCCTCCTTATTCCGTGTCGTTCGCTTTCCCCATCAAGGGAAAATCGTCACAGTGGACCAGCTGTCCTTTTTTGCTTCCTCTTCTGAAGGGAATGTACCATTCGTAGAGCATACCTCAAAATCGCTAGTGAGTGTGGGTGCTGGATTGTTTAAAGATCCCTCCCTGATGGGAGTCTTTCCCCTCCCACCTCCAAATCTCGCCTCCGTTAACATGATCACAGTACGTTCTGATCCATGGGTTCTCCCTCCCTTGAATCAGGAAGACTCTTGGGGCGAGATGATGCCGTTGAGCCCTGCCGAGCTCAACTACATCGAGATAGTCGCTGCATCGGCTTCACCTCCTGAACCTGCTTTTCCAAGCAGCGTTCCCGATTCATATGACCACTTCCCTTGGTTGGGAGAAGAGGCCACTTCGGATCCTCTGAAGGAATCATTTCCCTCCGACGAGGCTATCATTGAGACTATGTCTCCCGAGGAGCTCCCTTGGTCAGATCACCACCATCGCTCTTCGTTTCTCCCTCCTCATTCGGAAATGGCCACATGTCTCGAGCGGTTTGCTTCATGTGTCCCATCTATCCCTCTCCAAACGCCTGTTCAGCTATATCAAGTGTCTTCGGAAGGAAACATGGGTAACATTACGCAGACTTTGGCTATCGACATCTCTGTCAAAACAGGGGTCGTCGAGAATATTTACATTGGAGTCACATGCACTCCTGAGGAAATTCAACTTTATACCGATTTATTTCGCGAATTCCGTGATGTTTTCGCATGGTCTTATGAGGAAATGCCCAGCATTGACCCCAGTATCGTGGAGCACGAAATCCCTACCTATCCCGGCGCTAAGCCTGTTCGTCAGCGTTTACGCCCAGTGCACCCCCGAAAGGCTGCAGCCATCAAGGCCGAAGTTGAAAAACTTCTTCGAGCTGGTTTCATTTATGCCATTCCTCTCACGGAGTGGGTATCTAATATAGTCCCTGTAAATAAAAAACAGGGTACTATTCGGGTTTGTGTTGACTATCGCGATATCAATCGCGCCTGTCCAAAAGATAACTTTCCTACGCCTTTTATTGATCAGCTTATCGACGATTGCGCAGGAAGCGAAATTTATTCATTCATGGACGGCTTCTCTGGTTACAACCAGATCAACATAGCCCCCGCAGACCAGCACAAGACTGCTTTCATTTGTCCTTGGGGCACCTTCGCTTACAAGAAGCTACCTTTCGGTCTTAAAAATGCCGGTGCCACTTTCCAGCGTGCGATGTCGTATGCTTTTCATGATATCCGACACATCGTACAGCCTTACCTGGATGACCTACCAGCTCATTCAGCTAAACGTAAAGACCATCCATCTCATTTACGCGAAATCTTTCTCCGCTGTCGACACTACCGTATTTGACTCAATCCGCATAAGTGTGTCTTTTGCGTAGAATCTGGCCGACTGCTCGGGTTTATCGTCTCCCGGGAAGGTATCCGTCTAGATCCCCTTAAGGTCGAGGCCATTTTGAATCTTCCTCCCCCTGCCTCCCTCCAGCAGTTACAGAGTTTGCAGGGGAAAGCCAATTTTCTCAGACGATTCATCCCAAATTATGCCGAGGTGGCTAAGGGATTCACGCGATTATTGAAGCGAGACACGCCCTTTTGCTGGGACGCTATCGCTCAGCAATCTTTTGAGCGTCTCAAAGACCTCCTGGTCTCAGCTCTGCTCTTAAGACCTCCAAACTACCACCGTGACTACACCCTTTATTTGGCCGCCGCCGATACCACCATCGGCATGGTTTTAGTGCAAGACGACGATGATGGCACCGAGCATGTTGTATACTATCTTAGTCGCAACCTTCTGGATACGGAAACTCGCTACACATATGTCGCGAAGTTGGCATTGGCAGCTGTCTGTGCCGTCCAACGTTTCCGTCATTACATCCTGTTGCGCACAATGACCGTGATCTCTGATTGCAACCCCATGACCTATATTCTGTCACGTCAGCTGCTGGGGGGCAAATACTCGAAGTGGATCGTAATCCTCCAAGAGTTCGACTTGGAATTCACTGCAGCCAAGTCTAAGAAATCACTGGTCTTCGCTGAACTGCTCTGCTCCTTACCATCTCAGTCCGCACCATCTCGTTCAGAGGAGCATATTCCGGATGAAACGCTATTTCTCATCAACACTCTCGACCCATGGTACGGGGACATTATCGTATATTTACAAACGTCTTCGTTTCATCCCAACACATTGAAAGATGCTCGACGACGAATTCGCCACCAAGCTCAACCATATCGCATTTTGGGCGATACCCTGTACCGCCTCGGCGTCGATTCTATTCTTCGCCGATGCTTAACTCTCGAGGAGGCTGAGCGAGTCTTGAATGACTGCCACTCCGGCGCTTGTGGCGGTCACATGTCCAGATACGCTACCGCTCAGAAGATCCTCCGCGCTGGTTATTTCTGGCCTTCTATCTTCAAGGATTGCATCCTTGCTGTACGCGCATGTCACGAGTGCCAGGTTTACCACCGGAAGATGCGTGCACCTGTTGCACCACTGCACCCTGTCGTAACCATAGGTCCATTTGCAAAATGGGGCATCGATTATACGTCCTGTAACCCTCGTTCGGCCGGGGGCATGGGTACATTATCGTTGCTGTGGATTATTTCACCAAGTGGGCCGAAGCGATGCCTACATTAAACGAAGACGATCATACAGCGGCGCAGTTTGTATTCAACCATATTATCACTCGTTTCGGAGTCCCTCGGGCTATTGTTACAGATCACGGAAAGCATTTCTGAAATCATATGATGACGGAATTAACGACCCAGCTAGGCTTGCGCCAAGATAGTTCGTCACCATACTATCCTCAATCGAACGGTCAAGTCGAAGCCGTGAACAAAGTTTTGATCACCATGCTTCAACGCACCGTCAATACACACAAGTCAAACTGGCATCTTATGCTTTTCCCAGCCTTGTGGGCCTACCGGACTTCTGTGAAGGATGCCACCGGTTTCACCCCGTTTCAACTGGTCTATGGACTGGAGGCTACCCTTCCCGTCGAATGCGAGATTCCTTCATTGAAATTAGCTGTCGAGTTGCTTCCCAACACCACTCCGGTGGAGGAACGGCTTCTTTACCTAGAACGGTTAGACGAGACTCGTCGTTTGGCTTCTCTGGCTATCGAAGCACAGAAGAAAAGAGTCAAGGCTCATTTCGACCAGAACATTCATCCTCGTTCCTTTGTTGAGGGAGACTTAGTACTGCTCTACGATCAAGCT
Organism: Pinus tabuliformis; assembly: GCA_031772625.1. Classification (NCBI taxonomy): domain Eukaryota; kingdom Viridiplantae; phylum Streptophyta; class Pinopsida; order Pinales; family Pinaceae; genus Pinus; species Pinus tabuliformis. The sequence continues at coordinate 743,548,039 of CM062816.1, read as the reverse complement.
AAGGATAAGCTGGGGGCAGGAAAACTCGAATCCATGTGGTTAGGCCCCTACATCGTAAAAAGAGTTTTACAAAAGGGCGCATATGAGTTGATTGACTATGAAGGAAATCCTCTTGACAAGCCCCGTAACGGGCTGTATCTGAAGAAATACTATGCATAGCTTCGCACATTCACTTTGTATATACGTGTGTTTTGTGTTTTTCATGCATGAGTTTCGTTTTGCTTTGGTATAAAGGCGTGTCTTACTCCTTATTATGCTTTCTCTTTCCTGCACAGATGTCCAGTGCACCTTATGTTGGTTTCGCTGATGGTGCCTGCCGTAGCACTTGTCATTTGTCTTCGGCAGCGTGGGTGATCTACGATCCTCACGAAGAGTTGCTAGACCTTCAGGGTGTCTGCCTAGGTCGTACCACTAACAACGTTGCCGAGTACAGCGCTGTAATCGAATTACTTGCCGAAGCAGTTGATCTCGGCATCCGAGAACTAGTGGTGAACCTGGACTCCCAGCTGGTTGTCCATCAACTCAACAGGCAATATTCCGTCAGAGACCAGCGCATTTTAAGGTTGTACCTACGTGTAAGATTGTTGGAATGGAATTTTGATTACATTACTTATCAACACATTCCGAGACGATTAAATACGTTGACTGATGCATTGGCAAATCATGTATTAGATAGGCATTTGCGTAACAGATAAACATCATACAGGAAAGCATAGATAGCATAGTAAGACCATAAGCATGTGTAAATATATCATTTCAAGCATAGTTTGCATGTGTGTGCTTTTAAGCTTGCATTAAAAAATATAAAATCCATGGGTCATGTGTTGTGCAAATTCATACATAAGATCACAATTGTACTGAATAAACGCATAACTTAAATAACACATCATCACATGTAACAATGACCCATCCAAAAAAAACCGGTATGTATATATATATATATATATATCGTGTGGCGCACTAAGGCGCTCAAAAATAGATGTGCATGTCCAAAAATCTCAATACATCTGAGTCATATGTCTCAAAATAACAGTGGAAGTAAAACCTAGACAACTAAGGAGCCGGATGATGCTCTCTGTAATATACAGCGGCTCGTGCCACCCGCCTCAGAAGGTGGTGCACCCTGGGTTGCACCCCCACTATGTGGATCTGATGCTCTATGGGGACCTCCTCGACCCCCTGGTAGTCGTGCACTCCCTCCAGCAACCCCTCAAGGTTGCGAGCCACAGTCTCTGATGTGTCAACCCCTGGAGGGACTAAGGCCAAGACCCCAGCTCCCTGTCCTTCCCTCCGTGCCGTGGGAGCCAGGCCAATCGGTCTAGTAGGCCCCACATATGCATACCATGACATTTGATTAAGACATGTACATAAAAAATCCAAAAACATTAAAAAAATTCAAAAATCAAAGTGTTATACTTGCATCATCCCACTGTTCACCTAGGGGCAGTACCAAATCAGGGTCATTGCGGAAATCCATGCCCGCATATGGCCAATCCTGCACAAAAATCTCCTGCTGGTCCAGCCAGTCTCTGAAAAATGCTCCCCAACTATGTGGCCGGCCGCCACCCCCGCGTGGCATGATACGAGCCCACCGTGAGGCCCTCGTCTCCCGAGGATCCCTGGGAGCATCCACGGCCATCACCTGTAACCGCATAGCAGGCACTCGCTCTAGAATGAGCGGGATCAGGATCGACCCATAGCCAAACTGCTTCGTCTCCCCGCGACGACAGTTGCTCAGCTGCCTCTTCATGTTATTGGTCACTGCTGTGCACCAATCAAACACTGTAGGCTCAAGGCAATCAAGAGCTAGCATGAGATGAGTCTTTGAAGCCTCGTGGTTGGCCATACTACCTGCTGCCCGGGTCACCATGAACAGGATGGTGCGGAGCACTATGTTTCCCACCGTGGGGATCGAAACTTTCCCACTTCGCGTCTTCTCAGCCTCCGGACATACCCGAGTCATGAGAGCATCCAGAGTACCACCGCCAGGTCGCTGTCCCTCTATGATGGGCCTCGCACCTCGGCGTGACAGCCCAGTCAAAAAGAAAATATCCATATGGTCGAACTCGATATCATGACCTCGGATGGTGAATTTCCCATCCACCGGGTTCCATGCCCTGATCACGAGCTCAAGGAGGTCATGTTGAGCCCTTAGACGTGGCGTGAGGAAGAATTTCATAAAACCGCAAGCCCGCATGGCATTGCAGCAATTCACATCCCCCCAAGCGGCTATATCTTCGACATCGTGAACTCTTTCCTGCCATTGGAAAGCCATGATGTCCTGCACAAGCCATAAAACCCAATTAGAAGCACTGGCATTGAAAAATTCACGTTCATTTTAAAACAAAAAAATTTTCCGCGCCAGCGCGGCTGTTTTAGAAACAGCCGCGCTGGCCATGGCAGCCCTTCGTTAAATTTCGAGGTCAGCGCGGAAGAACACGGGTTTTCCGCGCTGACCCGAAGTTGGCCACGTTTTGTTCTAATTCGGTCAGCGCGGACCCGTGGGGGATATCCGCGCTGACCGAGGGCGCACCCATGCACCAAGAATTTGCCCAATTGGGCAAATTCAACCGTTAAAATCCTATTAAAATTGACCAAAATGCAGGGCAAGGGAACGAGAACCTACCTGGAAGAAGCGGTTCGGAAAATGGTGTCTGTACGGGCTGGAAATCGCTCCGTCAACTTTCTGGCTCCTCCACGTCCTTCACGTTCCAAAATAGTAAAATGGTAAAAATGACTTATTACTCCCCCCTATTTATAGTAAAAACTCATTAAAATGCCATATTTTTGGGTTTTTACCATTTTTAACCATAACTCTAGCCCTGAATTTGTTAAATGCATGTTTTAATATGTTTTTTACACATATCGAATGGATTTATGCAGGTAGTGCTCTTGTGCAGGTTCAGGTAAAGCAACTTGGTCATAACAGTCCGCCGTTCATATGATCCCCAAATGTGTCGTCTCTACGCTCTTTTCCGATGTTAAACAAGAGAAGATAGCCGAGCTTCCTTTCAGCTCGTTAAAAGGAATGAAAGGCGGTCGTTTTAAGCTCTTTTTTCGACCGTTGAACTAAAAAGATTGCCGGGTGTTTGTCGTTTCGCGCTCGATATCGGCTCTAAAACGACGTGTTTTCGACCGCTTTTTTACTTTTTCGGGTCGAAGGCACTATTCACGAAAAGTACTCCTCGGTCGTGATGGCCGGGCGGTTCTTTCGAGCATAGTTTTATACTTTTTCGGGCTCGAGAGACACAACTGTACGAAAAAGGACCCCCCTGGAGTCTCCTTTTCCGCATTCTTTTCAGACTCTCGAAACAAGAAAAGAGGCCGAGTTTTTCCTTTGTCAGGCTCGTTAAACACTCAATGACATCGGGTATTGTTGTAATGACACACATCAAGCATATGCTATCCCCGTCAAGCTTGTCATCCAAAAATAATCGGGGTACCTGCCAGAAATGGTGGGGAAAATGGAACTATGATTACAGTCGCGTCGGCAGTACGTCGCTCTTGAACATGGCACTCCTCTGTTTCGTGTCTGGGTGGGGTCATCTCATTTTGTTTTCACTAACCTCCATGGGTTTGGAATATCCTGTTTGGCCTCTCATTTTCTCATTTGCCGTCATCACCTTATCCTTTGCTCATTTGATGTCAAGTACTGCCAAACCCGTCGTAGTGCCGCCACATGTTCAAGAGAAGTTGTCCTCTGCCACAATGCAACCTCGTTCGCTATCTCACACAAATTATTATACCTCTGTCTCGCGTCGATGATGTGGGAAACATCATGGCCCACCTTCGATCAAGGTCCTTTCTCGTCGACTCCAACTCATTATCCGGGAAAGTGACTTAGAGACTCCTTTCAGGTGCCTTGGAGCCTGCATGCCTCAATGGCAGGTTCTTCGTGTTCGACGCAAGGCTTGCATCATTGGCCTTCGATCGAATGATTCCGTGGGTGTTCGACTCCAGCTCATTGATTCGCACGCCACGGATTGTACCTATAGTACCTTGAGGACCATTGTCATTATTGGTGGTACCTCTCGCGTCTGTTAACAGTTTTCATCATTGACTGGTAATCAGACGATGTTCACGCGTGTTCGACTTCAACTCCTGTATTCACATGCTTGGACTTGTACTTTGTTCGGGTCGAGATGGAGCGCAAGACCCTGGATCCTTGTCTGCTATGGTCCAGGCTGCGAATTGTGGATGATCATTACATGACTCATTGATGGATGGCTGCGCCCATACCTGAGTCTTCACGGATGGCTGTGACCATACCTTATCAGTCTCTTGGTCTCCTTAACTGGGTGGCTGCGTCCATTCCACAGACCATTTTCGCATGTCTTTTGGATGGCTGCGCCCATGCCTAGACTGCATGTACTTGATTGTCGGAGATTTTCGGTCCTTCCTGGTGGCGTTCCAGTTCGGCGTGTGTTGTAAAGCATTTCACCCCTCCCACTCTCTCGGTCTTCATGCTTTAGGGGGCATCTGTTACACAGTAATTTCTCACTGCCTTCCTGTCAGTTACCCTGCTGTGCCCAGAATTCACAATCACTAAGTTCTTGCTCCCTGAACTGGTTAAAAACCCATTTTTCCAAAGTTTTGTTCATCAGCGCGTCTGTTCCTAAAATAACCGCGATGACAGGCGCCTTGTAGTGTATGCTGTGCGCTGCCAGCGCGGAAGAACATCACTTTTCCGCGATGGCCTACAACACGCCTTTCCCGTGTGCTTCCGCGCTGACATGACTGTCCCAGTTATTGAGATGCGCCGACAGCGCGGCAGTATCCTTATAATATGCGCTGATCCAGTTTGGGCGAATTTGTTCAAACAACCAGCCTTCCAGATCACTCCAGGCTTGGTTGTTAGCTTTGTGAATATCGACTTCCTCCTATGGCATGTCTGTTCGACCCTTTCCAACAACTCCCCTTGAAGATAAGCTCATCTTTCCACCCTTTTAGGAGACTCCTTCTCCTATAAAAACTCTCACCATTTCCATGAGCAGCTAGTTAGACTTAGCTTGGAATAGCTTGGATTGTACAGAGCTTGTAGTGCTCAGATTGCTGCTATAGGTTTGGTGTGCTAGGTGTGGAAGTGATTGATCGCTTAGGGAAGGTTGTTTTGTGGCATTTGTGTGAGAGAGAGAGTTGTTTGTCTTGGGAAAATCATCCTCAAAGGTGAATGCTTGAGATACATGCTGACTGGCCCCTCCTGAGAAGGTTACCGACGTCAGAACATTCGGTTGTACTCTTCTCTATTCTGATTAATAATAGATGACTGCTATCATTGTTCCATTTTCATTTGTCTATGCAATGGTTAAATGTGAATTACATCTTTTCTGACTGATGTATGGTTGCTTTTACTAGATTTCACGCTTGCGTTTGCTTTCTCTTCGTGTGTGCAGGTATCTATTCACGGAGATCGCAGAGGATTGTGACCAGCTGAAGCGAAGGAGCGAAGGCAACATCTCTTCGTCAAACGACAGCGCAGGAATCCAAGTAGGTGCTCTCTACCTCTTGTTTAATGGTAATTAGGGACATGCGTAGCAGCATTGTGTGATTGTTGCTAGACCCCTGCTGGGCTAGTAGGGATCGCCTCTATCCGTAGAGGGGATTTACCTCTCCAACACTAAGGATTTCTTAGACTTGGACTTCTCGAACTCCAAGTCGAACTCTTGCAGGATAACGATCCATTTAGAGTACTTGCCCCCTAGCAGTTGTTTTGACAAAATGTAAATCATAGGGTTGCAATCCGAAATAACTGTAGTTTTACGGAGAAGAATGTAGTGACGAAAACGCTGGACAGCTTGAACGCTTGCCAGGGCCAATTTCTCCACATGCGAATATTTTAGCTCAGTGGGATTTAAGGTCCTACTGAGATAATATATCACATGTTCCGCTCCGAATTCATCTTCTTGAACTAACACCATTCCAATGGTGGAATGCGAAGCTGCGAGGTATAAGAAGTAGTCCTGGTTGTAGTTGGGAGGATGCAACAACGGTGCATGGGTCAACGCGTGTTTAAGTGCATCAAAAGATTGTTGGGCAATCTCGTCCCAAAAGAATTGAGCGTTCTGTTTCAACAACCGTGTAAAACCCTTAGTGACCTCGGCGTAGTTTGGGATGAATCGGCGTAAAAAGTTCGCTTTCCCTTGCAAACTTTGTAGTTGGCGCAAACTCGAAGGAGGAGGCAATTTGATGATAGCTTCGACTTTCGAGGGATCGACGCGAATGCTGGCTTTTGAAACAACAAATCCCAACAATCGACCTGTTTCTATACAGAAAACACACTTGTGGGGATTCAACCAAATTCGATAATGCCTACACCTCATAAAGATTGCTCGTAAGTGGACAAGGTGATCAGCTCGATGTAATGAATGAGCAGGCAAATCATCGAGATACGGTTGCACAATGTGCTTGATATCATGAAATGCGTAAGACATCGCCCGTTGAAAAGTGGCCCCGGTATTCTTAAGCCCAAAAGGTAATTTGCAATAAGCAAATGTCCCCCATGGACAAATGAATGCCGTTTTTGGTTGGTCGGCAGGTAGAATATTGATTTGATTATAGCCCGAAAAACCATCCATGAAGGAAAACATTTCACTTCCGGCACAATCATCAATAATTTGATCGATATAAGGCGTAGGATAGTTGTCTTTTGGACAAGCTCGATTGATATCCCTATAGTCGATACAGATTCTTATTGTTCCTTGTTTCTTGTTGACCGGAACAATATTCGATACCCAATCCGTTAACAGGATCGGATAAATGAAACCTGCTTTCAACAGATTTTCGACTTCCGCTTTAATGGCAGCCGCTTTTCGAGGGTGAATCTGACGCAACCGTTTCCGGACGGGTTTAGCATCCGGGGAGGTCTTTATTTCATGAACAACAATGGCAGGATCGATTCCCGGCATTTCCTCGTAAGACCAGGCAAACACATCGCGGAATTCTTGGAATAGGGCCTTGTAAGTTTGGATTTCATCTTCTGTACATGCGGCACCTATATGAATGTTCTCCTCAATTCCAGGCTTCACTGAAATATCAACGGGAATAGTGCGAGAAATATTCCCTAAATTCAACTCTGAATCAGAATGTTTCGTTGGATCCTGAGCGTCTTTGACATATTCAGCGGTAAAGATAGATGAAAAATCATTTTCAAATGCATCATCCTTAGGTAAAAACGAAGATCTGTGATGGAGATCTTCCCATGGTAGATCGTCTACACTTAGGATTTCGCGAAGTTGTTCGTCAGATGACACGACTTCGGGAAATGCTATCCGTTCTAAGGTTGAGGTGAAAAGTTATTCTTCACTGACCACATTCATTTGGTCGATCTCGGTTGAACGAGAGTCGGTAAAAGACATGACAGCTTCATAAGCAATTTCACATGGACTCAAAGGCATAGCATCACCGAATGAGTCTATCTCAGAGTCAGATGGGACAATCCAAGGATCATCATAAATAATGTTTTCTGATGTAATCATATGAATTGTTGCAAATGAAAGTTCTACGCTGAGTGGAGGGAGAGGAAAAGTTCCCAGTAAACCGGAATCCTTAACTAAACCTACACCAACGTCCCTATAAGGGATTGTCATCTTACCGACATGCTGGATACTCTCTGAAGAGACTGGTTCGGATGAAAAGTATGTTAGCTGATCAATAGTCACGATCTTACCGTCATGTGGAAACTTAATTACTCTGAAGACCGATGAAACGACCGCCGTCATAGCATATGACCAACTTCGACCCAAAAGAAGGTTGTAGTCTAGAGGGGCATCAACCACTTCCACATCCAGACTAACGGTTTTACCTTCTACCCCTATAGGCAATTCCTGTAGAATACCAAATGGACGGAACCCACGGCCATCAAAGGCCTTAAGGATGGTGGGGGATTGGTTCAACGAAGGAGAACCAAGAGATCTCCAACATTGAATCGACATAATACACGTAGAAGCTCCCTCATCAATCACAGTCCGATGAATAGGCCTGTTTTTGAATATCACTGGAATTTGGAAAGCCATTTGATGGGGGAGACGCGGTGTACTATTTTCTAGATCGAAGATTATTAGATTCGGGTCCTGAACATCAACAGTTCCGATAGCCGACAAAAGTAATTTTCGTTGTGCTGGGCATGATTGCAGCACTTCTAATGCCGACATTGCTGAGGGTGAAATAGCTAAGTCCTCAACAATGTTGTAATTCTGGGCTGCTCTCGCATGTGGATTGAAAGCAGACCTTCGAAGTACACCCTTGGTGGGCGGTTTAATTACTAAGTCTGGGTTAGGTTTCTCGATCTGTAGTGGATCGGAACCAGGAGTTGAGGTTGATGGGTTAGAGTGAGAAGATTCTGCTTCCTTACCATCAACAGGATTCTTACTACCATAATCTTGCGATCGAGTCGCAATCCTCACATGAGACATCATCAAAATGGGTTCTTCACTGGCATTCGAGGAAGAACCTATCATCTTATTCTCCTGCTCTGGAAATGGATTTTTTAACACAGCAGGAGTGGGAGAACCTTTGACTATTTTCACAACCTCGGCCCGATGAGGGCAATCTCTCGTAAAATGATCCTCTTCACAAATAAGACAAGGATATCGAGGTTTGCGCTTTTCGTCATTGGTTTCCGACTTTTCCGTTTTCTCCTTCGGAGCCTTGTCTGCTTTAGCCTTCTTCTTTCCTTTCTTCTTTCCGCCATTTTTTGATTTGGCCGTAGATGACTCTACAGCGTGAATATCAGCGGTAAGTTCAGGAGAAGACTCTCCTGTCGGGGAATCAGGCAAAGTGATAATGGGAGTAGTTGAAGCCTTGGAAGACTTCTTCTTGCTCTTTGTATTCACGATACCAATCATACCGTCAGCGGCATGAGATCCCGAAGGAGCAGCAGCGATTTGATTCGACTTTGGAAGATCCGGAATCTTCTCGTGTAACGTACCCGACTGAGTGTAAACTAAGTCAAGGTATTGCGCCTGAGCAATGACTTGCTCCTCAGTGACTACTCCGGCCTTAGCTACATCTTCAGTAATCTTCGGTAATAATGATTTAACAAACCATTCAGCTAAGATTTGGTCCGGGATAAAAACTTTCACTAGCCTTCTTCGACGTCTCCACTCATGAATGTGATCAGAAATATACGTGGACGTTGATTGTTTTAGTGAAGTTAATAACTCCGTACCGTTATCGTATCTGACCGGCAACTGAAAGTGAGTTAAGAATGAGGTAGCTAACTGGCTAAAATTGTAAAAAGAGGCCCGTGGTAACTCAATGTACCACTTGGCCACGAGACCAATGAGTGTACGCTGGAAAAGACGTAAGCAGATCGAATCATCTGAGATAGAATTTGAAGCACACCAGAGGTGGTAAGTCATCACGTGATTGGACGGATCCTCTCCAGACTTACCTTCGAACTTGGGTATATCGTTGGGCAACTTATTTGGCATTGGCGGCCAGAACGGAAGATATTGAATTGGATCGTTCGTTAGGCGCGTCAAGTCTGGTAAATCCAAAGTTGCGATAAACGGTAACTGTCGGTTAGGATCTCTAAAACTCTGGGTCACAAGACCAGTCCCAGGAGGAGGATATCCAGGATAACTAGGAACAGGGGTCGCATTTGGGATATTATATCCTCCTGGAAAACCAGGATTAACCGGACCGTACTGGGGTTGTTGAGGTTGTTGATAAGTGTACCGAGGATACGGTTGATACTGGTAAACCTGTTGTTGGACAGCTTGCCCAGGTTGGTACTGTCCCTGGTATGGTTGGTGAACAAATTGAGGTTGAGTAGTGACAATCGTACTTATACCAGGCTGACCTGCAGGCATCTGGACCGTGGTTTGAATCGTAGATCCAGACAACGGTAAAGATGTCTGAGGAGTGGTTACAGAGACAGTAGAAACCGGAGCCGTCGATACTCCAGAAGTAAGTATGGTAGATGTGGCGGTAGTTGCAGCAGCCATTTGAGATGGAGTACTAGGTGCAATTGGCGGCTGAGTAACTACCGAAGTTACAGAAGTTTGAACATTTGACTCGACAGGTTGCGGTTGCTGGGGTGGACCAGAAACTACGGGTTGTCCAGCTTGAGGTACCAACTGTATACTTGGCTGCAACACCTGTTGACCCTGTGACGGATCCCACACTAACATTCCAGAGTATTGACCCGTAACAGGTTGAGGATACTGAGATCCATAACCGGATTGAGGATAGGATTGATAATTGTAAGGTGCAGTTCCCATACCTTGACCATATGATTGACCTTGAGGTGGTTGATAACCTTGACCTGAGTATTGACCTTGAGGTTGATAACCTTGAGGTAAATATGGATACTGGGGTTGACCTTGACCTTGAGGTTGGTACCCTTGAGGTTGATACCCTTGGGGTTGATACCCTTGGGGTTGCCATCCTTGAGGTTGCCATCCTTGAGGTTGATATTGATACTGAGGTTGACCCTGGGGTACATATTGAGGCTGGGGTTGACCTTGAGGTATGTATTGCACCATAGGCGCATACTGACCTTGAGGTTGCCCCCCAGGCGTTAACTGAGGCTGCCCCCCAGGCGGTAATTGGCCACCTTGAGGTTGGGAAACGGGAACTGAACCTGACATCATGTAAATGTCTCCTACACCCAATGGTATATTACCACTGTTTCCAACTAATAACCCATGATCAACGGGTTGAGGAGATGCCCCCGCAAAGGTACCAGAAAGAGATTGATACCCAGTGGGAACAGAAGGACCGCCATGTAAGAAAGATTCAGGACTTTGAGTAAACACGGACGACGGACCAGCCATATTGACAGGAGTATGAATACCTCCAGGTGGAAAAGGAGTACGAGGTGTAGAAAAACCTACCCCAAATTTGTCTAAATAATTGGTTAACGAAAGGTACCAAGTAGTACTTCTAGGAGGACTGTAAAAGATAGATTCACGCTCCCTTAGATCAATAGTAAGTTGATCTTCAAGGTTAGAGACGCCTATTTCTTCCTCTGGAGCAAGTTCTTCGATAGCAATCAAACCAGTAGGAATATTTTCGGTGATAATTCTTTCTATTCTCGGTGAATCAGGGACACTAGAAGTCGGAGTAACAGGTTCAGATATTTCAGGTTCTTCGCCTGTATCACTAGCAGACGAAAAACTACCAACAAGCTCAAAAACTGTAACAGCTTCGGGATTATAACTTGTCTCTAAGCCTTGGTAATCTGAATGGACTACCAAGGAAAATTCTCCTTCTTGAGGTGAACCTAATCTACTGCCACTAGGAGGAGTTACAAGGACCTTTAAACCTTCTAGATTACCGGGTCGTCTCGAGGAGGTGATCCCCTAAGCCTACGGGATCTTCTCAACAATTCGGCCACAGAAACAACTTCAGGAGACTGGCCCCGAAGTCTACGGGACTGTCTCGGTAATTCCGCCACAGCTAAAAACTTTTAACTACTACACACGAAAACAAAATAAAATTTCAAATCAAACCACCTAAGGTCTCTAAAGAACCAAACAAATTTGAATCACACGCCTAAAGAATCTAGGGCGTCAAACCAAGCACAAACAGTAGCCTTCTAGACCGAAAGCGCTAGTTGGTGATGAAGCCCAACATCGCTGGATTCAGTACAGAAGTGGCGGGTGGAACAGTTACCCCGACAACCTGCTTAATGAATAGACTGGACCAAGTTCCTCCACTTTAACCGTCTCGAGTAAAGTGAACCCCCCAGAGAATCCAAGTGAGTCTAGCCGACGTCTGCTCCAGGTACAGTGGGATCTTCCCTCCACCATCACCTCGGTAGAATCCTAAAGATAATGGTCACTAAGGTTACCAACCGCAACAAATGCACCTGGGGGAACAGTCTAAACTCCGACAGCACGCAAGGGCAGAGTAGCAAGCTCAATCCCCTTGCCGGCTCCTTGACAATAATCCAAGGTTTACCGAAAAGTGACCCCTGGCTCCTCGACAATGGTTAATCCGAGGTTTACCATTTGTAATACGTGCGTGTCTGGCGTCGTTCCCAACGAGGGGGGATTGATACCCTCACTGGTTCGGACACGAGCTCGTGCTTCTCCTTTAAGAGGAGCTTTCCCAGAGTACAAACGAGACAATTGGATTTATTCTATCACAAGATAAGCTACTTGTTTGGTTTTGTTGTCTTGGAGAGTTAATTACTCACCTACTCCAAGACACTAGCCTGATCTAAATTGGTGTTTCAGAGCCCAAGTAAATAAAAGTTACTACGTCGATTTTACTTTAAGCGTTAATTTTATGGTTTTTCTTAAAGACAAAAGGTAGCGGAAGTGAAACCAATGGTGTGTAGATGTTATAGACAATTTTGTGCCTTACAGCAACAAGCATGAATTGTCAATAATCCAAGGGATCCAAAGTTCCCTAAACATGATGTTCCTACCCCTAGAGGAACAAGGTCAGCAAACCAACAGCTCTCAGATCAGTTCTCCACCTGAAAACACTCAAAAACAAGCAATCCTGAAATCAAAGCAGGTGCTCCACTAGGTTTCTGCGCTGAAACTCAGTTGCTCCATGGTGTACCTGCGTTGCAAAGCAAGTGGGACAAAGGCCACCTGCGCTGAGCGAGAAGGGACAAGTGGCACAGTGAGTCATTGCTTTGGAATCTTCCAAAATGACACTTGGATCAGGTATTTCGCCTTGTGATGAGTCAGAGGCTCTGTTTCTCCAAGTGGAAGCAAAGTTCTCCAAGTGGACTCAAGAACTGAAGATCAACTAAAGATTAACTGAAGAGAGAGAGGACACAAGGCAGCTACACATCAGTTACAAGCTGACTCATCCTTTCTCAATTCATCTATATATTGAGCTCTCTCCTATGAGCTCAGGAGGCTGGAATTTTGTGCAAAGTAATGATATGCTGTTGGTTTCACTATTGAGTTATTGGGTGATTGTTTGAGAGAGGTGAAGAAGAGCAATTCTTTCTGCTGGGAGGTGTTGCTGGGTTGGAGCCTTCAATGGTTGTAATACTCTCAGAACCTTTACTTATTCATTAATAAAAGCTATTGAGGTTCTTCTATGTGCTCTTGTTTCAATAATATATTGTGATGATTGCATGTTTGGTTTACACTAATCCATGAACCAGTTATGATTGCATGCCTCTTGTAGTTTTCTTCTTTGTTATTGTGCAGGATCTCATTGTAGCTGGGCAAGCAAAAGGACAAGGAGCTAGGAGCAAGCGGCCAAAGAGAAGAGTTTGGATTCGACATTAAGCGCAAGGCAACGGTTAGTGCATTTCTCCATTCTCTTTTGCTTTCATAAAGAAGTAAACCTTTAGTAGTTTGTTTTACAGTTGTTGCTAAGGAACTGTCACCCTTAGAGTGGGATAGGGTCATCCGAGTCGGATACTTTTCCCTACAACAAACTGGCGACTCCGCTGGGGAACGTATCCGTTTGATTGTGTTTGTAGTATTTTGCTATTCATTTCCTGAACAAAAGAGTACCAAATCGAAAAGCTTTTGACTATATCAAAAGCGAAGTAGAGGGCAGCTACTCTTGCTCATTTTCTGAGCAAATTCATGATTTGAAGAGCTGATCTACAAGGATCCTTGTAAGCTCTTAGTGATAGCTTTGCACCTTCTTAATCATCCCTTTGAGTGTGCTTGACTGATTGCTTCTGATTTGAGCAAAAACCGTGCATTTTTGAGAAAATTATGACCCGGAAACTGTGAAAACGCAATTCTCGTTTTCCAAAGCAGGTAGTACACAGGCTACCTGCTTTGCAACGCAGGTCCCGAAGGGGCTACCTGCGCTGAGAGCCAGTTTGGCTATGCAGAGCCTGCGTTGGCCCAAATTTGCCTAGTGCATTTGGGGTTTCCTCCTTTCTCTTGCCTGTTTTCACTTAGTTTTGCTGCTAGGTGTCAGTCTTGTGCTTGTTTTTAAACCAATATTACTTGCCATCATTCTGCCTCTGTTATATAACGAAATTGTACTTGTTCTTTGTATTTCTTACTCATTTACAATTTCCCATAACGAAAAGTAAACTAGTCATGCTTTTGGCCTCTTAGATCTGAACCTGTGTTTGGCATTTTGCTGGTCTAAAGAGTTAGCTTGTTTGCTGTCCATAGCTGATTAGTCATTTTACTTTCGTTAGTATGGTTTGATTTCATGTATTTCTAGTGATTAAGCAAGTGAATCTTAAGGTGTCTTTTGATTTTGGACAAACTTGTTTACTTTCGCTTTAAATCGAAATCAAAGTTATATAACCACTTTCTTTTTGTAATCCACCCACATTAAGAAAGGGAAAAGAAAATACATGCATTGTGCATTTTGCATTTGACTGTGTGCTTGACGATTTAGGAAAAATTTGCATTTTAGTGTGTGCTCTATGATCTGTGTGAAAAGATTTTCCTTTCTTTCCCCTCAGTAGTTAAGGTTTTCAAAGTTGAAAGATTGAAAAGTTTGCTTCTCATCTTAAACTGCATTCAGGAATTTGTTATATACATCTCGTGGTGATCCTTAAAGGCAAACTGATAAGCAAGATCAACATTAAAATAAATCCAATTTACATAACAACCCTTTGTAACATAACGCAAACACATAGAGGTCTAGGTAGAGACGTGTTCCGGCGTCGTTAAACATAGTGACTGTCGATCTCTACGAAGGTGGGTGATTCCTCCTGAGAGTCGGTGGCACTAATACGGACTTGTGCTCCCACGTACCGTCGCGTATATATTGGGAGACCCCTATAGGCAATTATCCTTTATCCATAGGAAGCCGTGTCGGCCGCCCTACTGATCGCGATGCAGTGAACACAGCATTCACGAAGATTGACCACCCGTACCGTAAAACGTATTCTGTGGTTTCGCGAAAAGTTTGGCACACCCTCTGCCTAGAACTCCAGAGCAGTTTCTTTTGGCCTTTTTCAAACTCTATAACTGAAAAAGTCCATCCGAGCATTTGTCACTTCGGGCTCGTTAAAACATCGAAGGCGACTAGAGTCATCTTTAGCTTTTTCTCGACTCTTAAAACATGAAAAAGCAAGTTTGTGTCTAAAAGCGTCGTTAATAAAATTTATTTTAAGCGGAACATAATCACATGTTATTCCCACGTTGATCTTTCAGTTGAAGAGTATGGAGCCCACCAACCAAGGAAATAACCTTGGTGGAAGTCCAAATCCCTTCTCCTCTTGGGGAGATGTTGGTGCGCCTCATATGGCAACATTGTCACTTCCAGGTTTGACAATTGGCCTACCTGTATGGCTCTTTTCAACTAATGTAGTCCAGATCGCCACTAATCCTGAGCAGTCGAATCAACAGTCAGACCAATCTAGAACTACCCACCAGCCTTCCACTTCTTACAATTCTTCCTCTGATCCTTCATCTTCACAAGGTAGAGCCGGCAAAAGTCAGCCTCCCATGGAGAAGAAGGAAAAGAAGAAGAGAGAAAAGAAGCAGAAGGGGCCTATGGCGAAGGCGACTGGGGGCAAGCAAAAGACAGTTGACAAAAACCCACACACTGCACCGACCGGGCCCAAATCGCCATGTGTCATTTGCAAAGGGGCCCACTTCCATCGTGATTGTCCTTGTATTCCCCGGATACTAAGGGACTGGTCCCCAAGGTTGCACAATCCGGTAGCATCAACCTCTGGTAGTCATGTTGATTGCAGTCCGTCAACTAGCAAGAGTGAAGGACGAAGAGGGAGACCAAGATCACCCTGTATATTGTGTGAAGGCGATCACACCATCCACAAATGTCCATTCTTAGATGAGGCAAAGAGAGTTTTGGAAGATCGTCCGGTTTCACCGTTACGACTTCCTCCTGGATACCAAAAACTCACGCCTAATCCCTCGATAGTTGAAAATCCAGCTGACCCGCTCAAGTGGTCAGCTGAAGTGTCGGTCATTGAGAATGAACCTACTGAATCCAGACCAGACGAAAGTCTAAAGGTCGAAACGGCAGTTGACCCAGTTCTTCCTTCAGAGGTTTCATCGTCCAATGACTCCGTCATTGAAGACCCATCTTCAAATGACACCCTCACTGAAGAGGATAAAGATGACACCGTCCATATCCTTTTCATCAACACAGACTCTGATGAGCATCAGGGCAATGCGCCCATTCCTTTATCGCAGGAAGGAACATCGTCAGGGTCGTATCCGGCCGTATATTCGGTCCCACCACCAAGCAACCTAGTTGTATCCTTTGATTGGAATCAACTAGGCAGACCCCGGTTACCAGCCAGTATCCCATTCAGAATCATAGTCCAAATTTACAGAATGGTGATGGCTGGAACTATCATTGATGAAGGGGCATCTGTGAGTATCCTTTCCTCTGTTGCTTGGAAAGCACTGGGTTGCCCGACGTTTTTACCTGAGATGAGAAATCTATCAGGTTTTGATAAAGGAACTAGTCACCCGTTAGGGATTCTCCCCAATGTTCCAATTACATTGAAAGGGAAGACAGTTCATATGAACATCATGGTCGTCCAAGGACCCTTGGTTTATAACTTACTCCTTGGACGAGACTATATATATTGCATGGAGGCAATAGTGTCCTCACTCTTTAGAGTCATGTGTTTTCCGCACGAAGGAAGAATGGTCCAGCTCATAGACCAACTTTCATTTCCAGGATCACGCATTGCAAATAGTCAAATACCATCCCTTAACGGTCTATTCACTCAAGGAATGCCACCGCCCCCAGTTCTACTTCCCGATGAATGCGAGTAATTCGAGAAGAAAAGAACTGGGACCCAGGGGGCATGCACCTTGGCCTGCCTTGGGCAGAGAAAACCTTAGGTATAAAGTTAATTTCCGCAGAAGAATGGACTAGTCCGTACCCTGTCCAAAAAAGGAAGAGAGGGTTGTTCTAGGATAAAATTCTTTTGTCAAAGTTATGTTGAAGCGGAAGAATCGCTCCCTTTGTCTAAAGAAGTGGGCTCTCCTAAGGAGGGGATCTATTTGTGGCAGCAAGAAGGCACCATCTTTGAATGTCAAGCCTCACCCATTAAAACAATATGTTTTAAAAGAGAAGTAGGGGCAGTCTTCAAAGAAAGGGAGGAAATTGTTGCAACAAGTAGTCACCATCCTTAGCAACCTAATGATAGACATCGCCGAAAAGAGAGTTTAGTTTGCGGCAGCAAACAAAGCCATTCTTCGGATAATAAGTAAGAGGACAGAATCTCGAAATTATACTTTATACCTGGGGGCATGCAAACCTTTTGGAGTGCAAGCACGGGATGACTATTTATTTTTTTAAATTTTTAGGTCCTCCCTTTAAACCTGTAGGTCTAACCCGTTAAACTCGTAGGATTAGCCGTTTCCAGCTTGCATAAAGAAAGGATGAAGGGCAAAAGTTAAAACCTGCCAAATTGGAGTAATTAGTGAGGTATCGCTCCTTAAATAAGATTACCTCACCTAAAGCATTCCTTGTATTAAGACTGGTATAATCGAGCAGTTTTAGCAATGTTCATGCTCGTTAAAAAATAAACGCAAGAATCGAGCAGTTTTGTACAAAGTTCATGCTCGTTAAAAAATAAACACAAGTTGTGAGCAATCTTTCCCTACAGTTCAAGCTCATCCAGAAAAAATGAACCGGTAAACAACCTCGAGAAATGTAACCTTTGAAAGCCATATTAAAAGGCCCTTGGTCGTGTTTATATGCCATCACCTCCATCCGTTCATTTGGCCAATCGTTCACCTCCATATGTTTGTTTACCCATTTTGAGGAACAGCTGCGAAGAGTGATTTCACTTAGCCATCCTTGTGACACTGCCGTGATTGAAGAATTCCAACCTGTACCTGGAATCTGCTGCTATCCCTGTTCATCACTCGTTCCTCAAAAGACGAGTCTTCTTTGAGCTCTTTTCACTGACTCGTAAAATATGAAAAGTTTGCCGAGTTTTGGCCTTCCAGCTCGTTAAAGGACAAGAAGAGCTATCCCTCCTCTAGATTTTAATCTTTTTGGACCTGAGGGATTATTACACAAAAAGATCGAGCGCTTGTTTTGTTCGGCTCGTTAAAGAAATCGAAAATTTATCCCTTCTGTATTGTTTTATACTTTTTCGGACTTAAGGGATTAGAAGACGAAAAAGGAATTTTGGAGTTAACTTTTCGTACCTTTTCAGACTCTCTAAAAATGAAAAGGACTGAGTTTTCTTTGTCGTTAGACTCGTTAAAATGATTAAATAGCGACAAACTTGTCTTTAGACGAGAACGAGTTTCCCTATCGCTAGGCTCGTTAAAACATAGCGATGGGCTTGCCCGAAGGGCAGGTTATAGAACAAGCATATGTTATCCTCCTCAAGCTTGACAAAAATAAAGAGGTACTGGTCAGCAATGACTGGGGAAAAATTGGGAGAACCTCACAGCATTAATGGTAGCAAGTCGCTCTTGAACATGACACTTTGTCCTCCGTATCACATCGGGTTGGGTTGTTTCATTCACCGGTCTCATAACCATGGTCCTCGCCACACCATCCACAATTGGGGTAATGCTACCAATCCATCACATCAGTGTCGTTATATGTTCAAGAGATGTGGTTCTGTAAAGAGTCAACCGTGTTCCACCCACTGCCATACATTATCCTTCATCCACTTCATGACCGCCACCCTGAATCATACATCACAGTTTGTTTTCACCTCATCAAAATCACTAGCTCCGTTCCGTGTCACTGATGTGGGATTCATTAAGGCCCTCCTTTGACGGGTCGCTCCTTGTCGACATCAGCTCATTATCCAAGGAGTTGATCTAGGAACACCCCCCTCAGTACTTTGAAGCTTGCATGCCTCAATGGCAAGTTTCTCACTTCCGGCGACAGGTATACATCAATGACCTTCGACCAGAAGATTTTGCATGGTGGTCGACGCCAAGTCCTTTATTCCCACCATGTGGATTGTACTGCCGTACCTTGAGGGTCATCATCCTTATCGGTGACTCCTCTCGCGCTTGTTAACGGTTTACATCATTGACCGGTAATCAAGCGATGTCTTTCCATGTTCGACTTCAAGAAATTCTCACATGGATCGAATTGTACATCGAGTGAAGATCGGAAGAGATTGAAGACCCCGGATCTAGTTTCATCCATCCGGGCTGCGATATATATTCAGGACATAAAGACATTTGATATGTACATCATTACAGCATATGATCATCCTTCTCAAAGGATGATAATTTCAGCAGAGAATTATCAGTCTACAATCAGACGATCGTCTGTTCTATGTACCAAAATGTATTTATAAAGCTGAGCATGGGAATGCCCGCCTCAGCTAGATCATGAAAAATGTATGAAAAATAATGTATTGTATTGTATCTTATTACAGGACACTTCTCAGCAGATTGAATGAACTTCGGATCCTCTCAATAAAGCATTTCACCCAATAAACGACCTCATACTTTAGGGGGCATCTGTTATAGACAATTTTGTGCCTTACAGCAACAAGCATGAATTGTCAATAATCCAAGGGATCCAAAGTTCCCTAAACATGATGTTCCTACCCCTAGAGGAACAAGGTCAGCAAACCAACAGCTCTCAGATCAGTTCTCCACCTGAAAACACTAAAAAACAAGAAATCCTGAAATCAAAGCAGGTGCTCCACTAGGTTTCTGCGCTGAAACTCAGTTGCTCCATGGTGTACCTGCATTGCAAAGCAAGTGGGACAAAGGCCACCTGCGCTGAGCGAGAAGGGACAAGTGGCACAGTGAGTCATTGCTTTGGAATCTTCCAAAATGACACTTGGATCAGGTATTTCGCCTTGTGATGAGTCAGAGGCTCTGTTTCTCCAAGTGGAAGCAAAGTTCTCCAAGTGGACTCAAGAACTGAAGATCAACTAAAGATTAACTGAAGAGAGAGAGGACACAAGGCAGCTACACATCAGTTGCAAGCTGACTCATCCTTTCTCAATTCATCTATATATTGAGCTCTCTCCTATGAGCTCAGGAGGCTGGAATTTTGTGCAAAGTAATGATATGTTGTTGGTTTCACTATTGAGTTATTGGGTGATTGTTTGAGAGAGGTGAAGAAGAGCAATTCTTTCTGCTGGGAGGTGTTGCTGGGTTGGAGCCTTCAATGGTTGTAATACTCTCAGAACCTTTACTTATTCATTAATAAAAGCTATTGAGGTTCTTCTATGTGCTCTTGTTTCAATAATATATTGTGATGATTGCATGTTTGGTTTACACTAATCCATGAACCAGTTATGATTGCATGCCTCTTGTAGTTTCCTTCTTTGTTATTGTGTAGGATCTCATTGTAGCTGGGCAAGCAAAAGGACAAGGAGCTAGGAGCAAGCGACCAAAGAGAAGAGTTTGGATTCGACATTAAGCACAAGGCAACGGTTAGTGCATTTCTCCATTCTCTTTTGCTTTCATAAAGAAGTAAACCTTTAGTAGTTTGTTTTACAGTTGTTGCTAAGGAACTGTCACCCTTAGAGTGGGATAGGGTCATCCGAGTCGGATACTTTTCCCTACAACAGTAGACTCGACTCAAACCACTACAAAGATGCACCTAAGATGATTTACGCTACTTTCCTTTTTCAATGAAATTCTTAACTAAGAGAGTTGAGAGATGCAAATTTTATAGAAAACCACTTCCTTAGAAAAGACAATCAAAGAAACAATTCTCTTTATCTTTTCAAGCATACAAACATGACCACTCCTTATGTGCATGAAAAACTCTTTTTCTTTCAAAACTTTTCAAAGCTACTTGAAACAAAACTTTTCAAAGGAGATGTTTTTGTATTTTCTCTTTTTAATAAAGCATATAAACCTATCTTAACAAAAAACAATCTCAAAAGCTATAAAATCTATGAAAACTTGACTCACAAGCAAATCAAAAGGGAAATTACTCTAAGCAAACCTAACAAGGCAAAAGCTCACAAAGATGATTCTAGGTTGTTTTACCTGACCAAAATCAAATCAAGGACCAACTAATGTAGAATCAAAAGACTAGTCAAAACAAAACTCAAATCTTTTTGTTCTTTTTGTAAAATGGAATTCAAGACTCAATCAACAAGCACTTCGAAATTTTCCCAAAGAGACAACTCAATGGTAGGTTGCTCTCACAGGTAGACTTTATGACATGTCTGACTTCTAAGAATGCTGACAAAACCAGAGAGATCTAAGGCTTGACAACTTCTACCGCCAAAGTCACTACAAGACCTACTCAAAAATCAAACCCTAGGGCTTAAACTTCCATGAAATCCACTAAAACACTCAATGCTATCGAAACAAGTTCAGGTGAAGATATTTGACAAGGGACTAATGAATCTGGGCAGTAAAAACTAAGAAAAAGCAAAATCTAAGAGCAAAAATGCAAAAAATGGAATTTTCTCAAATTTTAGCAGGGGACGCAGGCGACCCGTTAGAACAGGTGCGGGCCCGCTCTATGCACACAGCGACAGTGCGTCCAAGGACGCACTGTGCAATACTCAGAGGGTGCGTCCTACTCGAAAACTCAAGAAAAACCAAAATGAATCTAACCCTAAGCTAACCCACCCAAAGACAAAGTCACAGAGCCAAAACCAGAAAAATAAACCAATTTTCTCAGAGCAAAGTTCATACAAAGGAAAAGACTTTTCATATCAATGGAGTCCCCAGCGGAGTCGCCAATTTGTCAGGCGGAAAGAGTCGATTGTGCGGACACAACCAACCTCCCTAGGAGCCTAAGACTCTCTAGTGACAAACGAGACAAACAAGAGCAATCCTTATCTAAACATGCATTTACTATATGGGAAATCAAGTGTTTAGATCCTACCTGTAATCCAACGCTGTTGTAGCAGTCCAGCTCCGCTGATCCGGATGAGCTCCTCCTTCACTTTGAAACCTGCATACACTAACAATCAAACGATTAAATAGCACTTGATAATCTCATAGAATAAAACATATTTAACACATAGACCAAGGAGTACATGAAACAACTCATAAATAACAAGTTATTGAGAAGAATGGACTCATTTGCATTAATAGGTAACAAAAGGAACAAATACAACCTGAGCCTTGGTGTTGTGCAAGTCCCTCCGAGGGTCCATCAAGAGTTCTCCTTTACTTTGACAAAGCTCACCCACTTCCAAATAGAACAAGCAAAGATGGCAATCTCTCCTCACAAGCTTCTAAATGGGAGTCCTAATTCCTGCAGCATTTACCCTTAGAAATGTATAGCTTTCAACCTCCTCTCCTTCTGGCCCAATGCCTGTATTTATAGTGCTCAAGAGGAAGTTAATCAGGTCCACCATCAATGGGATAATCCCCTCTTTGGATGGGATAGCTCCCTTATTGATGGGATAAGTTCCTCTTTGGTAGGAGTGCATGAACCATCTGGAGGCGCTCAATACACGTCGAACAACCTTCTAGAATGCTCTAGAAATGACCACAAGTGACTTTTTAAAGATGAAACTTGCGCATTTTAACCTTTACAGGGGGACGCACCTACCCCTTTACATACAGAGCGTCCAAAGACGCAGCTTTTGTGAACATTGGGTGCGTACCTGCAGGTAAGGTTGAGAGAACCTGCGTCCCCAGAGATAAATACATTTAGAAAGACTTTCTCTCTTTTTTGGAGTTTGACATGGAGAGCAGAGGCATAAGACTTGCCTAAGAGGGTAGCATGATTGTTGATAGAGCCATACTCACTGTAAATAGTCATGGTGACATTTTTTAGTGTAACAGAGATGGAACATACTACCACACAGCATGAATATCAGAGAATATCACTCCCCTCAAAGGTTGAGAGAGGCACTCAACAGGTAACCTATGTATAAGCAATCAATGCAAAGGTTGAAGGTTAATTGGATAGACCTAAAACTCAATCCACTAGTACTCCTATGGATGCAAGGGGGGAGAAAATAAGAAGAGGAAAAGAGGTAGTGGGAAGAAGCAGAAAGGAAAACAGGCTTCTATGAACAAGAAGAAGAGACCACAGCAAAGGCATGGGATGTCAAAGAGGCTACCAAAGCCATGAAGGACATGGACATTGACTAAGTTGTTCAGAGGATGAGCAACACTTTTAGTAGGGGGTGATGATGAGCCTCATCATTGGGTAATTATATGGGCCTTAATTCACCTCCTATCTTAGCCAAACCAACTATTCTCACAACTTATTGCATAATTTTGATTATATTTTTTCTATGAGATGAGTTAGAGTTGGATATTTTTCTTTGTGGTCTAATGTGCATTTAATGCAAGATTAAAGGATAAAATCAAGGAATTTTGGTGAAGACCTTGATCAAAAATCGAATGGGGCAAGGGAGAGGAATTATAGGAGGTAAATCCTCCTCATTTACTACCCCTCCATTCAAATATTCCTCCATCAACTCGGAGTGCAAACAACCAAATCATGAGGACTAGAAGGCATCTGAGCAAGTGAAAGTCAAAGCACCAGTTTATCTCGAGTTTGGGAGTCGAGCCTTCCTAATTTTAAGGAAGTCATTGGAGACTTCAGATTTATAAGTAGAGAGGCCTAGGAACTAAGTAGGATTCAAATTTTTCATTGTAAAACTTTACTCTATTTCCAAGCTGCAAGACTTGTGACAATTTTTTATGTAATCCATGGTTTTGATAATAAGAATGAGTTTTATTTTGAGCCAGCACTGAGTTAACTTAGAGGGATGAAGCTCTTGGGTTAGGGCCCAACCCTAGCAGCCAAGGCTCCTCTTTATTGTACATGTATGTTAGCATAGATTCATGGTTTAATTGTTCATTTGCTTAAGTAGCTGCATTTCCATTACAACAGTGTAGAGTAGATTGGTTGTGTTTTAGTTTGCTTCCATTTGTTCCTTCATTCAATTAGGAGGTTATCAAGGAGAAAAATATCAGCATAAGGTTTTCATCAGGTGTCTCGACCTCACTCCATCCTTCTGGGACCATGACTTGAGGAAGAGACCCTTCAACAACCCCAAAAACATAGATTTCTAGTTCTTGCATGAGATTTGGAGTTTGTTGTCTTGATTCAGTACTTGGTTCATTTCATTGTCATCTTTTTCCATCACTCTCTTTCTGTAATAAGATCTCACTCATATTCTCATTTCCTTCAACACTTTCTTCATGCATAATATGGGCAACTGATTCATGCTTTTCTAGTTTATGAGAATGTATCTTGTTGCATAGTTCTTGGAAGACACACACATTTTAAGCATTGCAGGTACTTTAGGAGGAGGTCTAGACTTCATCACCAACATCCATCTTTCACCTCATCCACCTCAACCATCTCTTGGTCCACCCTCACCCTCACTAGTTTTTTTTGTCCTTTTTCATTGAAATTCCCCTAGACACATTGAAATGCTTAAGCGGAAGCTAATAAATCACATCTTAATCAGATTATACCTATGGATTTCCTTATCGTCCGATCCACAACAAACTTGACCAATCACCGTCAACCGCGTGTCGCATAATTGACGTATTCATTTCAACGTTTGACTTTAAGCACTTCAAATCTCCACTGTCAAACAGTCTCGCTTGATCCAACAGCTATCGCGTCACCCGCTCGCCAACTAGTTTGGATGATCTCCATCGTCGATCTATCTTGCTTGATCCAACGACTATCACGTCACTCGCTTTCCAACTAGCTTGGTTGATCTCCACCGTTGATCAATCCCGCATGATCCAATGGCTATCATGCAATCTCACGTGAATTCTTGCACGACCGATATCCGATCGAGAGCGTGTGAGAAAAGTGGTTTTCCCGTGCTACGTGTCACCCACTTAGGCTAATCGCGTGAAATTTAGGAATACCACTTACAGCTCTTAGGGTGCGTGAGATAGTGATTACCGCCTACGAAGACCGCTCCATCATTCTGCACATTTTCCACCCTTCTGTGGACATGTGACTTGATGTGATACATCCATCTATTAACTTAATCTCCTGCGATAAGATCTTTGCTGCTCATCTTCTGTTAATCATGTTCATTGATCTGACTGATCCAACAGTTCCTATGCACTGCTACTTCATTACTTCTTCCTTTCACTGATTTCGATCTTCAATTGCTCTTCTGCTTGACTTTGTCCCAAACTTTGTTTTGTGTATTATTTAAACGCTTCCACTCCTGAGCTTTGATTTGGTTATTCAATCAAACTCCAACATTGTCTGATCATCGCAATATTCCTCTGAGCACTTTCCTCTCTCTCAGATTCTCTTTGAATTCCCTACACACTTATGTTATGCAGAATTACTCTAATCCACACATAGTTCATAATTAAATTACTCAATGCACACCACACAAACTCAAAAATCACACTTTTGTATTAATAAATAAATATTTACACAATGAGTTCGTTCTTGGCCCAATCTTCTATATCAGTGGCCTTTCCTTTCACAAAAGGCCTCCTAGGAACCTTCCACACCATCCAAACACTCCACAGACCTTCTAGCCATCCTCAACCACCTTCCATCCACCTGTCACATCCACAAGAACAATTAAATTGCATGCTTGATTTTACCAAAAAAACCAAAAAGTGAAAACAGATTTAGTTTAGTTTCCTTGCTTACATATTAATATGGTTTGATGCTCTTTACTTCTATAACTTAGATAGCAACATTAGTTTAGTGTTGATTTAGCAATTTTGCTTAGCATATTTGTTTAAATGGTGAATTAGGATATGGTGTGATTTAACATTACATGTTGTTTTCTTCATTACTGCAGTAGAGTAGCTCTCTTAGAATAATTTTTCTCTTCTTCAATCAGAAAATCAAGCTTCTTCTAACTCTATAGAAGTCTGGCTTGTAACCCCTAGGGTCTCTCGGCAGATGAACAGTGACAACATGCAAGACCTTCACTTTTACTTGTGCATATAGCACTGTCACCTCCAAGTTTGTACGAACAGGTTGATAAGTAAAGTTGGTAGCCCAGGAGTTGCAACATCCTTGCTACAATACTGGCACTCATCATAGATGGACGTGCATATACACAAAAATTTCGCAGGATTTATAAATAGTAGTAAGGGAAGGGACCCTACTGTAAGATCAAATTGTCAATTTGTTAATGCTATAAATGATAAAATGGAGATATGGAAAGAGAGGTTGATAGATCAATAAGGTTGAGGCTATTATGGAATTTACCTTTGGGGATGAGCTATTGATTAATTACCTCTTCTTAAAACACATTCTTGAATGAATGAAAAGGGAAGAACAAGGTCTCCCTGAGGATGTTCTTAAGGGAAAAAAAACCAAAGAATAATCAATGAGTGTGGACTGATGTTTTATAAACTATGTTGCCGAAATTGTGTTTTATTTTAAATTATTGTATAAGAAAGGTAGTCTATAAAATATTGTTCCATTAAATATATGTGTGTGTGTGTGTGTGTGTTCATACATTTCATATTTTTATTTGTTAATACATATTTGATTATATTTCTTTGAAATTGATACATTTATGATTTATCCAATTGTTGCCTAACATTAAATAATACTTGCGTTTGTTGATAGCTAGAAGATATTGATGATAAAACTACTAATATACAATATCAAAATGGGTTATTAATAATTGGACAGGATGATCCAAACCATCCTTTAAACCATACTAGGTTGAAAAGAGCAATATTGAAGAGAATACTATCAATTGAGAAATTTGAAGAGCTGATGAGATTAGCATACATTGATGACATGCCACCTAGCCTTCATGATGATGATGATGATGATGAAAATGTAATTCATGAAGAAGGATTAAATGAAATGCTTATAGATTTCTTTGGGGATGGAAACAATGATGACAACAATGATCATATAGTTGATAATAACAATGATAGAAGGGCTAATTACCACCAATGTAACCTTGATGATAACAACCTGAAAGACTCAATCAAGAAAGAAACTAAGACACCCATGTTCAAATTAGTTGCAAGTAGAACCTCAAAACTTGCATGCACATTAATACTATTATAAATCAAGTCACCATTTGGTTGGGTTGAGTTGAAATCTATTTTTTGCATTATCAATTGGTGTATGTAATTTGTAAACATTTATTAACTTCATTTATATTTCTTTAAGGGGACTTTAAAACCATATGTTGTATATAAATAGTCCTAGTATAGATTGACATATCAAACATGTTCATCATAAGTCAAACATTCAATTGATTAAATTTCGGGCAATCTTACAGGGCACTAAAAGCTAAAATATTCCCTGAAGAGAATGTATTTCCATCAAAGTGTAGAGAAGCACGTTAGTTGTTGGTTGAGTTGGGGATTAAATATAAGGAGATTCATTCATGTAAAAATGATTACATTTTATACAAAGATGAACATCAAGATAAGGTAGAATGTCTTGTGGTGGGTGCGACATTTGAGGACATTTCAGGCATCCTCTTCCCCATTTTTGGCCATTTTCCCTCATTGAACCTATAATTTCTCCAGTACAATGTCACTCCCCATGATTAAGAAGAAACATTTTTATTTGACGTATTATTATGCTATATCTGCTAAGTATTGAACAGACAATTCTTTTTTGGGATGACTAACCAGGGTATCGTTGGAAGAGTTCCTTTGAATGTTTTTATTTTAGGTGTTTCCATAACTACTGAGAGCCACGGGTGAACAATTGTTGCTATTAATTCATGTTACATGGTGTGAGTTTCTGTTACTCACTATTACACCCTGGGTTTTCCATTTCTTGTTGTTACACCACAAAGCAGTTGTTACATTGTGACTTGTCAAGGCTGTAGCTTCCATTTTCAAAGACAATTGTCAAGGGCTACATAAAGTAATTCAATGTGGATAGTTGAGAAGATATGAGAAGTTACAATTGCATCTAGACAAGAGTGGTGTAACCATAACAAATATTTATTAAAATTAGTTTGTAATGATTTCTATCTTTTTATTATTTCTGTTAGCTTCATCAACATGAGAATCACCAAATTCTCAGGACTGATTCATTTCCCTGATTTTGGGGTTTTGTAAGGACTTTATAATAGAGCTTAGTCTCACGGGGAAAGGGGATGGAAAAAAAATATAATACTGATATTTTGATCTTGTACTCTTCAATTATTTTAATGAAAGCATATATCTCGTGATGTTACTGCAATTTCTGTGTTGAATCCTTAATTAGTTTTCGTTGTACTCTTGCACCCTGCTAGGGAGAAAGGGACCTCCTATTTAGTAGGGATCATAGTGTTAATAAGATAATTTTTTTCTTATGTTTTAGTGTGGATTTATTATTAGTGTTGCACACATTTTATTGTGGAATAAATACACTTATGAGTTCAGATCTATTGTGTGTTGTTGCACAGGTTATTCAATTCTATGTTATTCAATAATTGTTACATTTTTGGCTGATAGTGTATGGCACACATATTTTTATTTTGAAGTTCTTATGAAGTGTGGATTCCTTCCTTGACGAGTGTGTTTCATTCTTGCATTGTGCCTTTTAATTCCTAAAAGTGTGTATTTACATTATGAAAGAGTGCTTTCATTTCTGCAAGTGTGTTTAATGAATATTTTCTATTTTACCTGGCTGTTACATGTATCGGTACAAGTAGTGCAGACACCTTTGAAATAAAAATACCTACCCTCGTTGATAATTATTTATTGTGGTTTAGTTACTTTATAAGTGATAAAATCACGTAAACATTTTGGTGTCGTTTCCAGGGAAGTTTGTTGATGATACAGTCAGCCAACACTTTCTTTCGAATTTCCTTTTGATAGAGTGTTTCTAATTTTATAGGCGCTGGGTGATAAGACGAGAGGTAAGAACCTACGCATCACTCTAACATACCTCAGCGGGCTCACCACTGTAATAATTAGGACACTTTGGGTGTGCAAATAATTACACATTGGGTCCATGTATAGAATTTATGAGTGAAGAAGAAGAAAAACGTAGGAACCCTAATAAATCTACAGGAAAAAGGGGTCGAAAAAAGAACAAGAGAAATACTGATCAAGGGAGAGTAACATTTATTCAAGAAATAATCTCAAAAGTAGAAAGGGAGTAGTCAAAAACACATAGGGAAATGAGAAAAACATGCCCACAAAAAGCTGTTGCTTTTACATCAAAATCAGGTGTATTTGGTTCCTCTGTTTCAGGACCCCATTCTCCTCAAACTAACCTACAAAATCCCAAATCTATAAAATCAACTCAGGAACAACAAGGAGAAACTAGTTTCTAGGATTTTGGATCAAAAGGAAAAGGGGAAACTAATGGGAAATATCAAGGACCAGAATCGGAAGAACAATCTTCTACTTTATGTTGACGGTGCTGGACCTGCCAACATTCAGGGGACCTCCCCACTATGAAGTCCCAACTAGACCTCACACTGTTTTGTGTAGGAGTCCCATCTGGTATGATGGCATGGTTTCCATTATCTTAAATGTTTGCCTTAGCTCTTGCTTGTCAGCATGAGAGAGTGGTATGCTTTGTCTTCGAGGTTCACATTCCTAGTGAATGATAGTGTTACTTGTGTCAAGGTTCTTTCACATCAGAGAGGAAAGATGGAAGTGAGTCTCTTGTCGATGGAAAAAAATCCAAACTTTGTCAGAAACACACAACACAATAGGACATGCAAAACTTTTAGAGGAGCAGTCCACATGGATGTGGTAGTCACAACACACAGAGGAAGATAGCATGTACAACACCCATCAGAGCAGCCCGCTCGAGTGCGATCGTCATTATAACAATTTTATGTGAAAGGTTCTGTGTGATGTCCTGGGAGGTAACCAAAATGAGCAGGACAACATTAACAACACATTTTCATAATTAGATGTATTAGAGAAAATGAATGAGTTCAATTGTTTAACACCAGTTAAAGCAACATGTATTACAAGTGTTCAAGATTAATATTACAACACATGTGTGAAAACTTGTTGGCCTATGATCAGGCTTCTGAATTAAGTGAAAGTTCCAAGACACATCAGTACACTATACATCACTAACCCTGTGAAATTGGTGTTGGAGCCACTATTTGTTCCTCAAAGAAAAGACTATAGACTCTCAAGGCTATGCTGTAGGAGCCAAGGTGAAAAGTCCTTTCCATATACAAATGAGGGGGTATTTATAGCCAAGGGTGAAACTGTCCCTTGTGAATGTTCGACTTCCCTCATGACTATTTGAATTATTTAACTCTTCAGCTTTACATGACTCTTCGTATGACATGTGGGTCTCTTGGACTTCCATGTTGCATTACATTGATTTACATAGTATGGACCACAATAGTGAGTGGCCGATATGACTCATAACATGACTCGACATGACCGTGTTGGTATGTTCATGCTGCTGCTTGTGTGCAGGTTGAGTTGTAGTGCTACTGAGTGATGGGTGCACTCTTGGTGTATCATAGCTTCACCTTTGCATGGAAAGGTGTGTGGGGTCTCCGATGGACTTGGTGTTTGCTTGATGTTGGATGTGCACATTGCTCCTTTTCTTGTACTTTTGCATCCTTGACATGTGCGTTCGTTCGCAAAAAAAATCCTTGCATGCATTGTTCGTTCGTCCATTTGCGAACACATCCCCTTGCATGTACTCTCCTTGTTCATCCTGTCCATCACCGCATCATGTTTTATCCATATACATGTATCTGCAATCACTCATGGTGAGACGCCATCAAACCCATAAACCTCCTAGTATACCATGATGCATTATTATTCGCTTTCGAATGCAGGTGACCGGGAGAGAGGACAAGGTTATGAAATTGCGCAAGGCAAGTTTCGAGCTAGGATGTGGGCTCTAGGAACTGCTGGTGAAAATTGCGCAGAAGTCACTGGGAGACTGCGATGGACAATCCAGATTAGTAGTGATTTTCTATGGGATTTGGCTCAGCTAGAGGGAAGATCTGTGCAATTTCTAGAGGGAATCAGTGTGAGCAGCTGAGGGGCTTAGAAGCAAAAACTATGTAATTCCTGGAGGGATCTGGAAACGGGCTGTGGGAGGCTTGGAAACAAAAACTATGCAATTCTTGGAGGGAGTTGGCAGTGGGTTAAAGGAGGCTTGGCAGCAAAAACTGCACAATTCCTAGAGGGAGCTGGCAGCAGGTTGTAGGGTTGCTGGATGAAAAAATTGTGCAATTATTGGGATGTTGACTTTCTAAACACCTATGCGCAGTTTCTGTGCTGAGTGGGATGCTGGGAAGTTGAGGGGCTTGGTCATGAAATATGCGCAGTTCTCTAGGTGAGCAGTTGACCAGCTAACTGGGTGGTTGGCTGAAGAAAATGCACAATTTTTTGAGGGAGATAGGGATGGACACTAGGTGTCTGTCCAACCTGTCTACGTAGTTTTCTCAGTCAACAAAGTGGGCAAGGTATGCAACCTTTGTGAAATTTTTTTGGGGAGTGAGTCCTGGGGTCACTGCCTTGTCAAACTCTTCGGTTGACCAGCTGGAGGGTTAATTGATTATCTTGCGGGAAGTGTAGATTGAAATGGCTTGTTGGACACTTCTGCGTTGTTCTAAGTGACAGCCACTCAAGTCAATTGTAGGGTGGAGGTCCGAGTATTAGAGGGTGATCCAGTCATCAAAACTTTAGCAAAATCACTGAGTGTCTGAGTGAGTGAATTTGTGCATACATGACCTTACAAACACACACTCAATATGATTTCACGACAAGACGCCTCAAACCATCAAGACAACATATGATCAACATGAATGACCGACGGTGCGAGCAATAAGTGCGAAGCTTGTGATAGATTTTTGAATGACCACGAAGACACTTGTGCGAGAGTGCATACAACTTTGTGTGTGAGTGCGACGGATGTTCACATAGAAAATACAACATGTACACACAAAGCAAGGACCTTGTGCATGACCAGAACATGGCTGCAAGCATGGCATTGAGACTAACATGAAAAAATTAGTCCATTGAATGATCAAGCAAGGATAGTGAAAAGGCTCACACAAGCCCACTGGTGATCCCGAGTGCTTGCAAACATCAAGTAAAAATCCAAGGGAGGCTGCCAAATTGGATGCAGGCCAAAATGTTGGAGGGTGTTGCAACGGCTACAACACTTGGTGACACATTGGTAGAATTCCATCCTATCTGTTTTGGTTCATTGATAACATAGGGCCTTGGTCTTTCAGGGAGCATTGAATCGTTGTGCATGTTAATTTAGCTTTCCCACTTACCCCATGGACATACATGGTTCACCTTGTGTCAACTTAGTCAAACACAAAAAAAATTCAACTTGATCACAATGTTTCGAAATCGAGAAGGGTAGTTTGGCTCGTGAGTTAAAGATTCTCAAAGTATAAGTTTTCATCTTTGGTGTTTCTCCGCTACCAGCAGGCCTAGACTGTACCCCAACGGAGTCACATAGGAACACACACATTTCTCCACTGCTAGTGAGCCTGTTCAGTACCCCAGTGGAGTTGCATGCTTCGCCTCTCTTTGCAGGAAGCTTTTCTCTTCTTTCGCCTTTGTATGTTTTAAAGAGGATTGTGCATAGGCATTTATTTATTTTTGGGGCAGAAATGGGATCCTGACTTATTAAGAGTAGAGGAGGTTTTTCCTTCATAGAAGCATGTAAAACATTTGACATAGATTTGCTCGTTTAGATTTCCCCTTCTCCATTTCTACTAGTTGGATGAGCTTGATCACACAGAGCAGAAGACATAATACAAACATGGGGTTTCCCAGCATGGACACAAGTTCATGGTTGGACCCAAGATTCCCTTGCAGACGACTTATATTTTCTGTCAAGAATTCATTGGCCAAATGTTATAACCAAGCATAGAGAAGACAGACACAGGACTGGCCAAGTGTTGTAGTGTCACAAGTCTCTTCAGATCTTAGCCACATTCCCATTCAAAAGCCATGACTCAATAGAGGGAAGCACTAATTTACAAAACTAAAAATAGCAGGATACTAAGAAAACCAAACAAATGAAATAGAAATAGTAAGCAAAGAAAACAATGCAAAAAACAACAAGCAGTAAGAAGACTATGTACATGGCGTGGGGCGCAGCCCGACCTACTAAAAATAGTGCTTGAGATCTTGGTTGTTGATAGGAAGGTTGTCAATCCTCCTGTCAAGTGATTGCAGATAGTATGTGTGTGGGCCAAGCTTCTCATGGACTGTGTACAGACCAATCCACAGGGACTAGAACTTCGTATGCTTGCCTTTGTCTTCATGGGGTTTATCCCATTT
Source organism: Pinus tabuliformis (assembly GCA_031772625.1). Lineage (NCBI taxonomy): Eukaryota > Viridiplantae > Streptophyta > Pinopsida > Pinales > Pinaceae > Pinus > Pinus tabuliformis. Next base: position 743,515,058 of record CM062816.1, on the reverse strand, counting down.
CAAGACTAAGTCACCAACATCGAAGTTAGATTTCCTTGTAGACTTCTTGTCAAACCATCTCTTGATATGGTTATGGTGGAGTGTAAACTTTTCTTTTTCTTTCATCCTTTCTTCCCGCAGTTTTTGAAGTGTATCCATCCTACGTTGAACTAGCATGCAAGGCTTTCCTTGTGATTCTTGAGACAACTGAAGTGAAGGCAAGTAGATTTTGGGCAATAGGATGGCTTCTTTACCATATATCAAGAAGTATGGTGAGGTATTCAGAGAGCATTTGGGTGTTACGCGGTCAGCCCATAAAGAATTCTTTAAGGAAGAGTGTCAATTACCCTGCTCATAGTAAATTTTCGTTTTGATTGTATGGATAAGGTTTTTGTTTGTTGATTCTGCGAGATTGTTTCCCTGTGGGTAGCAGTTAGATGAATGTTTCAGCACAATCCCATTTTGTAACGCAAAATCATAAAGCTTCAAAGATGAAAAGTATGTTGAATTATCAAACAAAAGTGATACCGAAACACCAAAGCGTGAGATGATGTTCAGTTGGAGGAAGTTGATGACCTCCTAGTCATTCACTTGCTTGAGAAGAACTGCTTCTATCCACTGCATGAAGTAATCAGTTTTTGTCAGAATGTAGCAATGTTGTTTCAATGAATGTGGGAAAATTTCCCTGATGATGTTCAGGCCCCATTGTTGGAATAGTTTAGTCACTACAACAAGGTGAAGTGCGTCTGTTGACCTTCGCGTTCTACAAGCGCATCGCTAACAAAATGGGCACTTGTGGGCATAAGTGTGTGCATCCTTGAATAATGTGGGCCAGTAGAAATTGGCTCACATAACTTTGTGCATAATGGTATTTCCTGCAAAGTGACCCCTATTTGGTCCATCATGCAGATCTTGCAAAACTCTGATTCATGTGCCTCCAGGCACTTGAGAAAGATTCAGTTGTTGTGCTTTTTGTAAAGCACTCCATGCACCAACTGATAAGTTAAATCTTTGAGGCATAGTGCCCTCTTCTGTCTGATGGAAAAGTGAGAGGGTATGGTGCCCTTCTCAAGGTACTGGTGCACATCTACGTACCAAGAGTTTCCATTTACAATGGGTGGTGCTCACACTACATCATACATTTCAATTTCCTGCTCCCAATCGATGAGCTCTTCTTCTTCCTCTTGTGCATGTAACGCCACAGCTGTGAGTCTGCGGAGACCATGAACCTTGACAATGTGAAATGGATTGATGTCGAGATCATACTCTTTCAAGCCTGTCATCTAGTTTTCATGTTCTTCACCCAACTCTTGTTGTACGAGCAGTGAGTGGACTATGGGTGAGGCACATAGACTATGCAATGGTTTTTCAGCAAGTAGGGTCTGAAGTGTTTCAATGCCTTGTATACTGCATATGCTTATTTTTCATGATAGGGTAGTTGAGTTCGGGTCCCTGCATGCTTGTGCTCATAAAGGAGATGGGACGTTCGTCGTTCAACTTATCATTCTAAGTGAGTACTGCAACAAGCGAGTTATTGGAGGCGAAGGTGTATAGTAAAAAGTCTTTTTTGAAGTCTCGACTGTAGAGTGTAGGCACTTCTGCAATATCCTGCTTGATACAGGTGAATGTGTACTTTTCCCTCTTGCCCTAGTTGTAGACTACATCCTTCTTAATCATGTCTTGCATTGGTTTGACTATCTACGCATAATTCAAGATGAACTTCCAAAAGAACTTTATCTTTCCGAAGAAGGACTACATCGCTTTCTTGTTGGCTGGGTGAGGGATCTTTGTAATAGTCTAGATTCATTCTGGATCAACCTTGATCCCGCTTTTGGCAACAATGTGCCCAAGGAGGTTCCCCTCAGACACAAATATGCTCTTTTTGGGATTCAAGGAAATCCCATATTTATGGCATTTCTCAAAATGTTTCTTTAGATGGCATATGTGGTCTTTCCATTTTCTTGGAAACACAGTCACATCATTGAGGTACACAACTATTCTCTATTCTATAAGTCCACAAAATGTGATGTCCATGGAATGCTGAAAAGTTGTGCCAGCTTTCACAAGCCCAAATAGCATTCATCTTTATGCGAACGTACCCCACTTGGTACAAAAGGTAGTTTTGAGTCTATTAGGTTCTGCTACTAGAACCTGATTATATCCTAAAAACCTGTCAAGTAAGGAAAACATTTGTGCCCCAGATACAATTTGCAAAATGTGCTCCATAGATGGCACGAGGTAGTTGTCTTTTTTTGAGGCGCGGTTCAAGTTCCAGAAATCAACACACAAGTGGATTTTCCTGGACTTCTTATGTACAGGAACAAGGTTTGAAACCCACGTAGAATGATGAACTTTGTATATGAACTGTGCATCCAACAACTTGGTGAGCTCTTTTTATATGGGGGGTTCAAGCAACGGATGTAATTTCCTTAGCTTTTGCTGATATGGCTTGAACCCTTCTTTGATAGGAATGATGTGTTAGATTATTCACATGTCGTAAGTTTTCAGATCATCATATGTCCACGTGAACACATCCTGATACTGTTTGAGCAAGCATACAAAGGCTTGCCACTCTTGCTACATGCAACACGTACCGAGATTGACGAACTTTGGATCTTGTTCTGTTCCTAAGTTAATCAGTTCATGCATCATGGTAGAGCTATGGGTTTTGCTATTCCTTGGCCCTTGAAAGTGTTCTTGCAAGTCATAGATTTTTTCCAATGATACCACACCTTTGGGGATGAGGTGACCTTTCTTGATATCCGCCCCAGCTTACAAAGATCACTCATGCTTGTCTTCATCTATCAATGCATCCTTGAAGTCTCAATGTTGGCCATGAAATGAAGTATCTATTGATCATCATCAAACACACGTAAATTAGTTATGTTATTCAGGATAGATGGTCTATACAAAATTTCAACAGTAAATCTATTCCTAAGCAGTGACATTCTAGAAGCTGCATTTGTCAAAGCATTGGCAACTGCATTACGCATTCTTGGTACAATAGTGATATTAAATGCTTGGAATTTAGAGATCAGTCGCCATACCTCTTGCTGGTAACTTTTGAGATGAGGTGATAAAAATTAAATGGTGTTACGTACCAACTATACCACTATTTCCAAATAACTTCCCACTTTGAGCACAACGACATTGAGGCTAATGGATTTTTGCAAGCCCAACATGAGTGTTTCGTATTCAGCAATGTTGTTCATGCACTAAAACTTCAAGCGGCTTGAAATCAAATGTTTTTTTTATTTTTTGGGTCAATCAAGACACACTCGACTCCTGAGCCATCCTATGTCTTTGAACCGTCGAAGTACATGGTCCACAACTCGTCTGCACATGGAACGTTTGACGCGCTTGCACTATTGCTACTGCTATTGCCATTGCTACTGCTACTAATGTTACAATGTACTGTACATGTTTCATTTCCATCAATTGGGAAAGGAAGGAGACCCAACTGCGTGTCTGGTGGGGTTGGAGCTGGCTATGTGGGATAACACCAAAATGTTGTTTCTGTTGGGTGTGGAGGCTGATTATCTTCTTTATTCAGAGGTATCACTGCATTGGACCCCAGTTCGTAATGTGGTGGCAATGCCACCCGTAATATTTGCACTGCAGGGAGGTCTAGGGAGCCCCCCCTTGGTAGGGGATCGGGGACAACACCCCTGAGGCTAAAAATAGATGTACAATTGCCTTGTAAAATATTGTAATTTCGTAGTCAATCCGGGTCATTCAAGACACACTCGATTCCTGAGCCATCCTATGTCTTTGATCCATCGAAGTACATGGTCCACAACTCGTCTGCACATGGACCGTTTGACATGCTTGCACTACTGCTACCGCTATTTCCACTGCTACTGCTACTAATGTTACAATGTACTGTACATGTTTCATTTCCATCAATTGGGAAAGGAAGGAGACCCAACTACGTGTCTGGTGGGGTTGGAGTTGGCTATGTGGGTGTTGTAGGGAAAAGTATCCGACTCGGATGACCCTATCCCACTCTAAGGGTGACAGTTCCTTAGCAACAACTGTAAAACAAACTACTTAAGGTTTACTTCTTTATGAAAGCAAAAGAGAATGGAGAAATGCACTAACCGTTGCCTTGCGCTTAATGTCGAATCCAAACTCTTCTCTTTGGCCGCTTGCTCCTAGCTCTTTGTTCTTCTGCTCGCCCAGCTACAATGAGATCCTGCAAAATAACAAAGAAGGAAACTACAAGAGGCATGCAATCATAACTGGTTCATGGATTAGTGTAAACCAAACATGCAATCATCACAATATATTATTGAAACAAGAGCACATAGAAGAACCTCAATAGCTTTTATTAATGAAGAAATAAAGGTTCTGAGAGTATTACAACCATTGAAGGCTCCAACCCAGCAACACCTCCCAGCAGAAAGAATTGCTCTTCTTCACCTCTCTCAAACAATCACCCAATAACTCAATAGTGAAACCAACAGCATATCATTACTTTACACAAAATTCCAGCCTCCTGAGCTCATAGGAGAGAGCTCAATATATAGATGAATTGAGAAAGGATGAGTCAGCTTGCAACTGATGTGTAGCTGCCTTGTGTCCTCCCTCTCTTCAGTTAATCTTTAGTTGATCTTCAGTTCTTGAGTCCACTTGGAGAACTTTGCTTCCACTTGGAGAAACAGAGCCTCTGACTCATCACAAGGCGAAATACCTGATCCAAGTGTCATTTTTGGAAGATTCCAAAGCAATGACTCACTGTGCCACTTGTCCCTTCTCGCTCAGCGCAGGTGGCCTTTGTCCCACTTGCTTTGCAACGCAGGTACACCATGGAGCAACTGAGTTTCAGCGCAGAAACCTAGTGGAGCACCTGCTTTGATTTCATGATTGCTTGTTTTTGAGTGTTTTCAGGTGGAGAACTGATCTGAGAGCTGTTGGTTTGCTGACCTTGTTCCTCTAGGGGTAGGAACATCATGTTTAGGGAACTTTGGATCCCTTGGATTATTGACAATTCATGCTTGTTGCTGTAAGGCACAAAATTGTCTATAACAGATGCCCCCTAAAGTATGAGGTCGTTTATCGGGTGAAATGCTTTATTGAGAGGATCCGAAGTTCATTCAATCTGCTGAGAAGTGTCCTGTAATAAGATACAATACAATACATTATTTTTCATACATTTTTCATGATCTAGCTGAGGCGGGCATTCCCATGCTCAGCTTTATAAATACATTTTGGTACATAGAACAGACGATCGTCTGATTGTAGACTGATAATTCTCTGCTGAAATTATCATCCTTTGAGAAGGATGATCATCTGCTGTAATGATGTACATATCAAATGTCTTTATGTCCTGAATATATATCGCAGCCCGGATGGATGAAACTAGATCCGGGGTCTTCAATCTCTTCCGATCTTCACTCGATGTACAAGTCGATCCATGTGAGAATTTCTTGAAGTCGAACATGGAAAGACATCGCTTGATTACCGGTCAATGATGTAAACCGTTAACAAGCGCGAGAGGAGTCACCGATAAGGATGATGACCCTCAAGGTACGGCAGTACAATCCACATGGTGGGAATAAAGGACTTGGCGTCGACCACCATGCAAAATCTTCTGGTCGAAGGTCATTGATGTATACCTGTCGCTGGAAGTGAGAAACTTGCCATTGAGGCATGCAAGCTTCAAAGTACTGAGGGTGATCCGGATTTAAACAGGAACGCAATAGATTACAGAGATAACCATAAATACAGAGATGCGAGAACCATAAATACAGAGATGCAGCGGAAATAATCCTTCATTTCATTAATGGAAAATACTGAAGTATGCTTACAACCAGAAATGGAAATAAACCAGCTAGGGCGATGGTAGCTATCTCTGAGAAGAGATGTGCGGCTACATGCCTCTGAACTGTTTCGAACTGTATTACAATGAGGCTCGAAGGCCTATTTATTGTTGAGAAACAATGGAAAACCCTTCACATGCCGAAACCTAACCCTAGAAGATGAAACGCCAAATTGTGGGCCCCGTTTGGGTAAATTGGTACACCAATTTCCGGGGTCGTAACTTTGGCATACGATCTCCGTTTGACGCGTACGATAGCTCGTTAGAAAGATCTATCCGAGTACTACCACTTTGGGAGGCAACATGGGTCTACGACCCATGTTGCCCCAGAATCCCAAAAAAACGTCGTTTAGGGCCTCAAAACGGCTCCGGAAGTTCGGGACCCGAAAAAACTGCTAAAAATAGTAAACTGTGCTACAATTTAGGAAACTGAAAAGACTGAAAGAGACAGTTGTGAGGGTCCAAATGGGTTGGTGGGTGGCCACCAACATCCACCTGGATCATTCCTCCCCCCTTAGGAAGCAATGGTCCCCATTGCGTTGAGTTCCTCCATCTGCTGAACTTGTCCTGCAATCTCTGATGTGTCCAGTGGTGGTGGGAAGCATGGTCGACGATGGTCCACATTGAACATTTGGTGCAGGCGAAGGAATGGAGGAATGATGTGCTCCAAAGCATTGTTCCCCATAGCCTTGGTACTGCTGTAAGGACCATGTCGGAGTGGTCTGAGCTTCTGATGGGTTCTGGTAAGGCGTTCTCTCTGCAGATGCAACCAGAATTTGTTGCCCACTTGAAGCTTATGTGGTACCCCTGTGAATGAGGAGAAGTTGTTCCTGTGTTCTGTCATGACCGTATTCCTTTGCTGCTGCTGTTGTGTGGAGGAACCCTTTGCAGGGGTCATGGATGTAGCAACGATCTTCCCCTTATTTTGGGAGTGAACCAGACAGATGAATTTCCTGGTCTGTGATATGAGCTTGCTGCCTTTCTTGGTAGTGATCAAGGATGTGGCAGTAGGTGGGGCTACCTCTGGTATCCTGTATAATGAATTATTCAAAGAAATAATGACAGCACGAGGCCTTGACTCATACACAGCATGTCGCCTCCATAAGTATGGCTGGCCTAATAGTACATCACAAACATCCAGAGGTGTAACATCACACAATACCTCGTCTGTGAAGGGTTTGATGCTGTAGGGAAGGCGGCACTGCTGGCGAACTTTGAGATCTCGTCCTTCATGAAGCCACCCGATACTGTACGGCTGTGGGTGTGGTGTAGTCGGTAGGCCCAACCGCTTCACGACCTCTGCTGAAACCAGGTTCTTTTGGCTACCACTGTCGACAATGAATTGCAGCGGTGAACCCTTCACCCACATCTGTGAGTGGAAAAGACGCTCCCCCTCCTCTGGATCTTCGGGCTCATTTTTCTTGATCTTGGCAGTGGCAACAGTGGCGATGGGATCCGCATCAATGATCTGCTTCCCTTTGCCATTCCCCTTGTCGGGTTCTGGCTCAGGGTCAAAATATGCATCTGATTCGGAAGCCTTCAACTCGGCCACCAACGACTGCTTGGTCCGACACTCACTTGTGTTATGAGTGGGACTCTTGTGGAACTCACACCACTTTCCTGTGTCCTTCTTCGGCTTCATGGTGTTGTTCTTTTCTTGTGGCTTCGACGGGTTGTCTTGGGTCACCCCGCCTTGGCTTTGTCCTTTGGGCTTCGGATTTGCAGATCCAAAGTCTCGCTTCTTCTGTTTGAACTTTTGCTCGATTTTGACAGCGTATCGGTATGCTGTGCCGAGTGAGGAGATGTTCAAGAACACCATTTCTTCCTGGATGTATCTGTGCAGGCAGCCACGGTATTTGAGTACCAGATGCAGCTCAGAATCTTTGATACCCAACTGTGTGCGAAGGGTATGAAAAATGTTTGTGAACTCCGGCACATCTTGGTCTCGTCCCTGTCGCAGTGTGGTCCATTTGATGTATTTGTCCTCATAGCTTCCGACAGGGTAGTACTGCTCTTTGATGGCATCCCGGAAGTCATTCCAAGTGGGTGCGGCTGAAAATAGTGAGCCTGTATTTTCATCCTTCTGCTCGCAGTAGGTTTCCCACCAGTCCTTGACGTGGGGGGCTGCTTTGAGAAGAGCGAAAACAATCTTTTCCCGACTTGAAAATTCATGAACAGAAAAATACCCATCTAGCAGATTTAACCATTTATCTACGGCATCTGCGTCTATTTGACCCTCGAAGATGGGGATTTCGAAATTAACTTGTACCTTAAACGGCGTGGTGTTTCCAGATTCGCTGTTGGAAGCCGATGCGTCGCCTCTGGGTAGCCGCTGAAGGATCTGCGCAAAGCTATCCATCATCGCGTTCCTTTGCCGCTCGAGCGCTTCTTCGAGCAAGATTTTGATGGGATCTCCTGCCCCCTCGTCTTTCTTCTCGTCCGCCATGGGAGGCCGTCGGGATTTGCGAGGCTGGTCTTGCAAAGGTTCGACCAGTTCAAGCCCTAACTCCTTATATCCCGACCTCGTTGGGGACATGCAAAGAAAAACAGAGAAAAAGCAGACCGCTCTGATACCACTGATCCGGATTTAAACAGGAACGCAATAGATTACAGAGATAACCATAAATACAGAGATGCGAGAACCATAAATACAGAGATGCAGCGGAAATAATCCTTCATTTCATTAATGGAAAATACTGAAGTATGCTTACAACCAGAAATGGAAATAAACCAGCTAGGGCGATGGTAGCTATCTCTGAGAAGAGATGTGCGGCTACATGCCTCTGAACTGTTTCGAACTGTATTACAATGAGGCTCGAAGGCCTATTTATTGTTGAGAAACAATGGAAAACCCTTCACATCCCGAAACCTAACCCTAGAAGATGAAACGCCAAATTGTGGGCCCCGTTTGGGTAAATTGGTACACCAATTTCCCGGGGTCGTAACTTTGGCATACGATCTCCGTTTGACGCGTACGATAGCTCGTTAGAAAGATCTATCCGAGTACTACCACTTTGGGAGGCAACATTGGTCTACGACCCATGTTGCCCCAGAATCCCAAAAAAACGTCGTTTAGGGCCTCAAAACGGCTCCGGAAGTTCGGGACCCGAAAAAACTGTTAAAAATAGTAAATTGTGCTACAATTTAGGAAACTGAAAAGACTGAAAGAGACAGTTGTGAGGGTCCAAATGGGTTGGTGGGTGGCCACCAACATCCACCTGGATCAGAGGGGGGTGTTCCTAGATCAACTCCTTGGATAATGAGCTGATGTCGACAAGGAGCGATCCGTCAAAGGAGGGCCTTAATGAATCCCACATCAGTGACACGGAACGGAGCTAGTGATTGTGATGAGGTGAAAACAAACTGTGATGTATGATTCAGGGTGGCGGTCATGAAGTGGATGAAGGATAATGTATGGTAGTGGGTGGAACACGGTTGACTCTTTACAGAACCACATCTCTTGAACATATAACGACACTGATGTGATGGATTAGTAGCATTACCCCAATTATGGATGGTGTGGCGAGGACCATGGTTATGAGACCGGTGAATGAAACAACCCAACCCGATGTGATACTGAGGACAAAGTGTCATGTTCAAGAGCGACTTGCTACCATTAATGCTGTGAGGTTCTCCCAATTTTTCCCCAGTCATTGCTGACCAGTACCTCTTTATTTTTGTCAAGCTTGAGGAGGATAACATATGCTTGTTCTATAACCTGCCCTTCGGGCAAGCCCATCGCTATGTTTTAACGAGCCTAGCAATAGGGAAACTCGTTCTCGTCTAAAGACAAGTTTGTCGCTATTTAATCATTTTAACGAGTCTAACGACAAAGAAAACTCGGTCCTTTTCATTTTTAGAGAGTCTGAAAAGGTACGAAAAGTTAACTCCAAAATTCCTTTTTCGTCTTCTAATCCCTTAAGTCCGAAAAAGTATAAAACAATACAGAAGGGATGAATTTTTGATTTCTTTAACGAGCCGAACAAAACAAGCACTCGATCTTTTTGTGTAATAATCCCTCAGGTCAAAAAAGATTAAAATCTAGAGGAGGGATAGCTCTTCTTGTCCTTTAACGAGCTGGAAGGCCAAAACTCGGCAAGCTTTTCATATTTTACGAGTCAGTGAAAAGAGCTCAAAGAAGACTCGTCTTTTGAGGAACGAGTGATGAACAGGGATAGCAGCAGATTCCAGGTACAGGTTGGAATTCTCCAATCACGGCAGTGTCACAAGGATGGCTAAGTGAAATCACTCTTCGCAGCTGTTCCTCAAAATGGGTAAACAAACATATGGAGGTGAACGATTGGCCAAATGAACGGATGGAGGTGATGGCATATAAACACGACCAGGGCCTTTTAATATGGCTTTCAAAGGTTACATTTCTCGAGGTTGTTTACGGTTCATTTTTTCTGGATGAGCTTGAACTGTAGGGAAAGATTGCTCACAACTTGTGTTTATTTTTTAACGAGCATGAACTCTGTACAAAACTGCTCGATTCTTGCGTTTATTTTTTAACGAGCATGAACATTGCTAAAACTGCTCGATTATACCAGTCTTAATACAAGGAATGCTTTAGGTGAGGTAATCTTATTTAAGGAGCGATACCTCACTAATTACTCCAATTTGGCAGGTTTTAACTTTTGCCCTTCATCCTTTCTTTATGCAAGCTGGAAACGGCTAATCCTACGAGTTTAACGGGTTAGACCTACAGGTTTAAAGGGAGGACCTAAAAATTTAAAAAAAATAAATAGTCGTCCCGTGCTTGCACTCCAAAAGGTTTGCATGCCCCCAGGTATAAAGTATAATTTCGAGATTCTGTCCTCTTACTTATTATCCGAAAAATGGTTTTGTTTGCTGCCGCAAACTAAACTCTCTTTTCGGCAATGTCTATCATTAGGTTGCTAAGGATGGTGACTACTTGTTGTAGCAATTTCCTCTCTTTCTTTGAAGACTGCCCCTACTTCTCTTTTAAAACATATTGTTTTAATGGGTGAGGCTTGACATTCAAAGATGGTGCCTTCTTGCTGCCACAAATAGACTCCCTCCTTAGGAGAGCCCACTTCTTTAGACAAAGGGAGCGATTCTTTCGCTTCAACATAACTTTGACAAAAGAATTTTATCCTAGAACAACCCTCTCTTCCTTTTTCGGACGGGGTACGGACTAGTCCATTCTTCTGTGGAAATTAACTTTATACCTAAGGTTTTCTCTGCCCAAGGCAGGCCAAGGTGCATGCCCCCTGGGTCCCAGTTCTTTTCTTCTCGAATTACTCGCATTCATCGGGAAGTAGAACCGGGGGCGGTGGCATTCCTTGAGTGAATAGACCGTTAAGGGATGGTATTTGACTATTTGCAATGCGTGATCCTGGAAATGAAAGTTGGTCTACGAGCTGGACCATTCTTCCTTCGTGCGGAAAACACATGACTCTAAAGAGTGAGGACACTATTGCCTCCATGCAATATATATAGTCTCGTCCAAGGAGTAAGTTATAACCAAGGGTCCTTGGACGACCATGATGTTCATATGAACTGTCTTCCCTTTCAATGTAATTGGAACATTGGGGAGAATCCCTAACGGGTGACTGGTTCCTTTATCAAAACCTGATAGATTTCTCATCTCAGGTAAAAGCGTCGGGCAACTTAGTGCTTTCCAAGCAACAGAGGAAAGGATACTCATAGATGCCCCTTCATCAATGATAGTTCCAGCCATCACCATTCTGTAGATTTGGACTATGATTCTGAATGGGATACTGGCTGGTAACCGGGGTCTGCCTAGTTGATTCCAATCAAAGGATACAACCAGGTTGCTTGGTGGTGGGACCGAATATACGGCCGGATACGACCCTGACGATGTTCCTTCCTGCGATAAAGGAATGGGCGCATTGCCCTGATGCTCATCAGAGTCTTTGTTGATGAAAAGAATATGGACGGTGTCATCCTTATCCTCTTCAGTGAGGGTGTCATTTGAAGATGGGTCTTCAATGACGGAGTCATTGGAGGATGAAACCTCTGAAGGAAGAACCGGGTCGACTGCCGTTTCGACCTTTAGACTTTCGTCTGGTCTGGATTCAGCAGGTTCATTCTCAATGACCGACACTTCAGCCGACCACTTGAGCGGGTCAGCTGGATTTTCAACTATCGAGGGATTAGGCTCGAGTTTTTGGTATCCAGGAGGAAGTCGTAACGGTGAAACCGGACGATCTTCCAAAACTCTCTTTGCCTCATCTAAGAATGGACATTTGTGGATGGCGTGATCGCCTTCACACAATATACAGGGTGATCTTGGTCTCCCTCTTCGTCCTTCACTCTCGCTAGTTGACGGACTGCAATCAACATGACTACCAGAGGTTGATGCTACCGGATTGTGCAACCTTGGGGACCAGTCCCTTAGTATCCGGGGAATACAAGGACAATCACGATGGAAGTGGGCCCCTTTGCAAATGACACATGGCGATTTAGGCCCGGTCGGTGCAGTGTGTGGGTTTTTGTCAGCTGTCTTTTGCTTGCCCCCAGTCGCCTCCGCCATAGGCCCCTTCTGCTTCTTTTCTCTCTTCTTCTTTTCCTTCTTCTCCATGGGAGGCTGACTTTTGCCGGCTCTACCTTGTGAAGATGAAGGATCAGAGGAAGAATTGTAAGAAGTGGAAGGCTGGTGGGTAGCTCTAGACTGTTCTGACTGTTGATTCGACTGCTCAGGATTAGTGGCGATCTGGACTACATTAGTTGAAAAGAGCCATACAGGTAGGCCAATTGTCAATCCTGGAAGTGACAATGTTGCCATATGAGGCGCACCAACATCTCCCCAAGAGGAGAAGGGATTTGGACTTCCTCCAAGGTTATTTCCTTGGTTGGTGGGCTCCATACTTTTCAACTGAAAGATCAACGTGGGAATAACAGGTGATTATGTTCCGCTTAAAATAAATTTTATTAACGACGCTTTTAGACACAAACTTGCTTTTTCATGTTTTAAGAGTCGAGAAAAAGCTAAAGATGACTCTAGTCGCCTTCGATGTTTTAACGAGCCCGAAGTGACAAATGCTCGGATGGACTTTCTCAGTTATAGAGTTTGAAAAAAGGCCAAAAGAAACTTCTCTGGAGTTCTAGGCAGAGGGTGTGCCAAACTTTTCGCGAAACCACAGAATACGTTTTACGGTACGGGTGGTCGATCTTCGTGAATGCTGTGTTCACTGCATCGCGATCAGTAGGGCGGTCGACACGGCTTCCTATGGATAAAGGATAATTGCCTATAGGGTTCTCCCAATATATACGCGACGGTACGTGGGAGCACAAGTCCGTATTAGTGCCATCGACTCTCAGGAGGAATCACCCACCTTCGTAGAGATCGACAGTCACTATGTTTAACGACGCCGTTACACGTCTCTACCTAGACCTCTATGTGTTTGCGTTATGTTACAAAGCGTTGTTATGTAAATTGGATTTATTTTAATGTTGATCTTGCTTATCAGTTTGCCTTTAAGGATCACCACGAGATGTATATAACAAATTCCTGAATGCAGTCTAAGATGAGAAGCAAACTTTTCAATCTTTCAACTTTGAAAACCTTAACTACTGAGGGAAAAGAAAGGCAAATCTTTTCACACAGATCATAGAGCACACACTAAAATGCAAATTTTTCCTAAATCGTCAAGCACACAGTCAAATTCAAAATGCACAATGCATGTATTTTCTTTTCCCTTTCTTAATGTGGGTGGATTACAAAAAGAAAGTGGTTATATAACTTTGATTTCGATTTAAAGCGAAAGTAAACAAGTTTGTCCAAAATCAAAAGACACCTTAAGATTCACTTGCTTAATCACTGGAAATACATGAAATCAAACCATACTAACGAAAGTAAAATGACTAATCAGCTATGGACAACAAACAAGCTAACTCTTTAGACCAGCAAAATGCCTAACACAGGTTCAGATCTAAGAGGCCAAAAGCATGACTAGTTTACTTTTCGTTATGGGAAATTGTAAATGAGTAAGAAATACAAAGAACAAGTACAATTTCGTTATATAACAGAGGCAAAATGATGGCAAGTAATATCGGTTTCAAAACAGGCACAAGACTGACACCTAGCAGCAAAACTAAGTGAAAACAGGCAAGAGAAAGGAGGAAACCCCAAATGCACTAGGAAAATTTGGGCCAACGCAGGCTCTGCACAGCCAAACTGGCTCTCAGCGCAGGTAGCCCCTTCGGGACCTACGTTGCAAAGCAGGTAGCCTGTGTACTACCTGCTTTGGAAAACGAGAATTGCGTTTTCACAGTTTCCGGGTCATAATTTTCTCAAAAATGCACGGTTTTTGCTCAAATCAGAAGCAATCAGTCAAGCACACTCAAAGGGATGATTAATAAGGTGCAAAGCTATCACTAAGAGCTTACAAGGATCCTTGTAGATCAGCTCTTCAAATCATGAATTTTCTCAGAAAATGAGCAAGAGTAGCTGCCCTCTACTTCGCTTTTGATATAGTCAAAAGCTTTTCGATTTGGTACTCTTTTGTTCAAGAAATGAATAGCAAAATACTACAAACACAATCAAACGGATACGATCCCCAGCAGAGTCGCCAGTTTGTTGTAGGGAAAAGTATCCGACTCGGATGACCCTATCCCACTCTAAGGGTGACAGTTCCTTAGCAACAACTGTAAAACAAACTACTTAAGGTTTACTTCTTTATGAAAGCAAAAGAGAATGGAGAAATGCACTAACCGTTGCCTTGTGCTTAATGTCGAATCCAAACTCTTCTCTTTGGCCGCTTGCTCCTAGCTCTTTGTTCTTCTGCTCGCCCAGCTACAATGAGATCCTGCAAAATAACAAAGAAGGAAACTACAAGAGGCATGCAATCATAACTGGTTCATGGATTAGTGTAAACCAAACATGCAATCATCACAATATATTATTGAAACAAGAGCACATAGAAGAACCTCAATAGCTTTTATTAATGAAGAAATAAAGGTTCTGAGAGTATTACAACCATTGAAGGCTCCAACCCAGCAACACCTCCCAGCAGAAAGAATTGCTCTTCTTCACCTCTCTCAAACAATCACCCAATAACTCAATAGTGAAACCAACAGCATATCATTACTTTGCACAAAATTCCAGCCTCCTGAGCTCATAGGAGAGAGCTCAATATATAGATGAATTGAGAAAGGATGAGTCAGCTTGCAACTGATGTGTAGCTGCCTTGTGTCCTCTCTCTCTTCAGTTAATCTTTAGTTGATCTTCAATTCTTGAGTCCACTTGGAGAACTTTGCTTCCACTTGGAGA
Source organism: Pinus tabuliformis (assembly GCA_031772625.1). Lineage (NCBI taxonomy): Eukaryota > Viridiplantae > Streptophyta > Pinopsida > Pinales > Pinaceae > Pinus > Pinus tabuliformis. The sequence goes on along the minus strand of CM062816.1, from coordinate 743,499,999 downwards.
AACAGAGCCTCTGACTCATCACAAGGCGAAATACCTGATCCAAGTGTCATTTTTGGAAGATTCCAAAGCAATGACTCACTGTGCCACTTGTCCCTTCTCGCTCAGCGCAGGTGGCCTTTGTCCCACTTGCTTTGCAATGCAGGTACACCATGGAACAACTGAGTTTCAGCGTAGAAACCTAGTGGAGCACCTGCTTTGATTTCAGGATTGCTTTTTTTTGAGTGTTTTCAGGTGGAGAACTGATCTGAGAGCTGTTGGTTTGCTGACCTTGTTCCTCTAGGGGTAGGAACATCATGTTTAGGGAACTTTGGATCCCTTGGATTATTGACAATTCATGCTTGTTGCTGTAAGGCACAAAATTGTCTATAACAGTGGGATAACACCAAAATGTTGTTTCTGTTGGATGTGGACACTGATTATCTTCTTTATTCAGAGGTATCACTGCATTGGACCCCAGTTCGTATTGTGGTGGCAATGCCACCCGTAATATTTTCACTGCAAGGGGGGTCTAGGGAGCCTCCCCTTGTTAGGGGATTGGGGGCAACGCCCCTGAGGCTAAAAATAGATGTAAAATTGCCTTGTAAAATGTTGTAATTTCGTAGTCAATCTGGGTCATTCATTAGGCAGAGATCTAATGGTAGAAGTTATGTTTAATTTAAGGTTTTTTGCCCTAGAAGGCAACCCCTCCCTATATATGAGGGAATTGTATTGCATCTATGTAGATCTATATTTCGAGTGAAAAAGAGAGAGGAGATTGTGTGAGAGAAAAGAGGGAATTACTACAGATTTACTGTAGGTTTTATCTCTTCATTTTGCTGGATAATATAAAAGGAAGGACTAGTTGTTTCTCCGTGGACATAGCCCAAATTGGGTGAACCACGTATATATGTGTCTCTCTTGTTTTATTTGTTTTTTGTGTTTATATTTATGCAATATATTTTATGTGTTCCATTTCTTTGTAATATATAATTTTCTAACAACTGGTATCAGAGACGAAGGTCTATTTGGCTGATAAACTTGTAGGAGAGAAGGGTTCCTGGTTCGAGTGGGAGCAATGGCGGAAGATGGTAGGTTTAGGGTCGAAAAATTTAATGGCCAAAACTACCAGCTATGGAAGATGCAGATGGAAGATTATTTGTACTAGAAATATCTGTACCAACCATTGATCGAAAGACAAAGAAGCCAACGAGTATGACAGACACAGAATGGGATATTCTTGATCGAAAGGCACTTGGAACAATATGACTATGCCTAGCAGCATCTGTAGCCATTAATATTTCAAAGGAAATGACAACATAGGGTTTAATTTAGGCGTTGGCCAAACTATACGAAAAACCCTCAGCCTCAAATAAGGTATTTCTTATGAAGCATTTATTTAATATGAATATGTCAGAAGGTGGATCTATTGTTGATCATTTAAATGAATTTAATACAGTTACCAATTAGTTAAGTTCTGTAGGGGTAACTTTTGATGATGAAGTTAGGGCTCTGTTATTTATGTGCTCATTATGAGAATGCTGGAATGGTTTAGTTATGGCAATTAGTAACTCTGTCTCTGGATCTAGTACTTTAAAGTTTGATGATGTTGTCAGTGCAATCCTTAGTGAGGAAATGTCACGGAAAAGCTCTGGTGAGACATCAGGTAATGCTTTGATTGTAGAGACTAGGGGAAGAAAAATGGAAAGAGGAAAGAGCCCATGATATCGCAGTAAGTCAAGGAAAGGCATATCCAAGTCCAGATTGGGGACAGTGTGCTGTAAATGCAGGAAGAAAGGACACCTGAAGAAATACTGCAAGTCTTGGAAGGGAAAAGAAGGAGACATGCAACAAGAAAATAATCATGAAGCGAATGTGACAGGTGATTTGTTGCAAGATTCTTTGATTCTTTCATTAGAAAATATTATTTATGCCTAGGTGGTAGATTCAAGGGCCTCATTCCATTCCACACCTAATAGGAAACATTTTCATGATTATGTTCAAGGAGATTTTGGATAGGTACGATTAGGTGATGATAAACCCTGTAAAATCATTGGAATGGGTACAGTTTTCATAAAACAACAGAATGGAAACCAAAGGCTATTGAAGGAGGTAAGGCATGTTCTAGATCTGAAGAAAAATCTGATTTCAACAAGGTAGTTGGGAGTTGAAGGTTGTGTAACAACTTTTACAGATAAAACCTGGAAGGTCACTAAAGGATCCCTGGTAATAACAAAAGGAGAAAAGATTGGTACATTGTATTTATGCAATGGTATTTCTAATTATGTTAATGCTTTAACCACTACGAGATTGTGGCATCATAGGCTTGGGCACATGAGTGAGAAGGGGATGCAAATTCTTCAATCTAGAAATTTGTTGTCAGGTTTGAAGCATGTTGATTTAAAATTCTGTGAGAATTGTGTTTATGGAAAACATAAGAGAGTCAAATTCCTCAGAGTTGGGAAAGAAAAGAAGAGAAAAAATTAGAGCTTGTCCATACAGATGTATGGAGACCTGCTCAAGTATCATCCCTTGATGGATCTCATTATTATGTTACTTTTACTGATGATGCAACTAGAAAAACCTGGATTTATTGTATTCGAAATAAATCTAATGTATTTGATACTTTCACGAAATGGAAAGCTTTGGTTGAAAATGAGACAAGGAAAAGGTTGAAGTGTCTTAGATGAGACAATGGAGGTGAATATTGCAGCAAAGAGTTTGATAGGTACTGTTCAGAGAATGGAATTCATAGAGAAAAGACAGTTCCAGGAACACCACAAGAAAATGGTGTGTCAAAAAGGATGAATAGGATAATCATGGAGCATGCAAGGTGCATGAGATTGCATGAAAGATCGCCTTTACAATTTTGGGTAAATGCTATAGATAATTTTGTTTATCTAATAAACATAGGGCATTCAAGTTCCTTGGATGGTGGTATTCCAGAGGAGGCATGGACAGGTAAAAAGATAAACTACTCATTTTTAAATACTTTTGGTTGTGAAGCCTTTGTCCACATTAATAAAGAAAATAGAACAAATATTGAGGCAAAATCAAAGAAATGTACCTTTATTGGATATGTTGTTAATGATTTTTGTTATCACTTTTATGATCATGAAAAACACAAAATCATTAGGAGCAAAGATGTCATATTCAATGAAAAGGTTTTGTATAAGGATCAGATGAGGGAAAATAAATAGGAAAAAGAAAACAAAGAATACACATTGCTTGATGAGATCACAGAAAAAGTGAAGGTGATTGAAAATCATAATGATCAACATCTAGAACAATAACAACAACCACAACAACAACAAGCACCTAAAATGCCTGAAAGTGGTGTTAGAAGATCTACCAGGATAAGTAGACCCCTTGAACTATACTCTCCTTCATTATATTACGTATTGTTGACTGATTCTTGTGAACCAGAATGTTACGAAGAAACAGTGTAGGTAGAAACCAAGAAGAAGTGGGAGCAAGCCATGAAAGAAGAGATGGACTCCTTAGCACATAACCAGACTTGGGACTTAGTCAAGTTTCCTGCAGGTAAAACAACATTGTAGAATAAATGGGTTTACAGGTTGAAGGAAGAAGATGGAGGTAGAAAAAGGTATAAAGCTAGACTTGTGGTGAAGGGGTTTGCACAATAAATGGTATAGACTTTGTTGATATATTTTCTCTTGTTGTTAAAATGACTTCAATCAGAACTATTTTAAGTCTAGTAGTAGCTGAAGATTTTCATCTTGATCAGTTAGATGTAAAGACAACTTTTCTCCATGGGGATTTGGAGGAAGATATATATATGCAAAAGCCATAAGGATATGAGGTAAAAGGGAAAGCGAAACTAGTGTGCAGGTTGAAGAAGAGCTTGTATGGCTTAAAACATGATGCAAGGCAGTGGTATCTAAAATTTGACAGGTTTATGTCTGAACAAGGTTATACTAGATGTCACTCTGATCATTGTGTTTATCTCAAAAGGAAAAATGATGGCAACTATATTATATTGTTATTGTATGTAGATTACATGCTTGTTGCAGGTTCTAACATGTAGGAAATAAATGTGCTTAAAAGAAAATTATTGAAATCATTTGCAATGAAGGATTTGGGTGCTGCAAAACAAATCCTTAGTATGAGAATAGCTAGAGACATGAAGAATTGAAAATTAACATTGTCTCAGAGTGAGTACATACAAAAGGTGTTGAAAAGATTTAATATGAAAAATGAAAAGCTAGTTAGTATACCTTTGGCTAGCCATTTAAAACTAAGGAGGTGTGTCCCAAGACTCAGGAAGAAATGGCTTATATGTCTAAATTTCCATATGAATCAGTAGTTGGAAGCTTAATGTATGCAATGGTCTGCACAAGGATTAATATTGCACATGTGGGAGTTGTAAGAAGGTACATGAAAAATCTAGGAAAAGAACATTGGATGGTGGTGAAGTGGATTCTCAGGTATTTGAGAGGTACCACAAATCAACCATTATGCTTTGTTGGCTCAAACATTGCTCTACAGGGATATGTCGATGTAGATATGGCATGTGAAAGAGATAACAAGACGATCACAACAGGGTATTTATTTACTGTAGGTGGAACAACTGTCAGTTGGGTTTCAAAATTAGAAAGTGTTGTTGCACTCTCAACAACAGAAGCAGAGTATGTTTCTACTACAGAGGCTAGTAAAGAAATCATTTGGTTACAAAGGTTTCTGGATGAATTGGGTAAGAATCAGGAGTTTATACAGTGACAACCAGAGTGCCATACATATTGCAAAGAACTTTGCATTTCATTCCAAGACAAAAAATGTACAACTCAAGTATCATTTCATATGGTCAGTGTTGGAAGATGGAAAGTTGAAGCTGGAAAAGATACACACTAGCTAGAATCCTACAGATATGTTAAAAAAAGTTGTAACCAGGGATAAACTAAGATTTTTCTCGGTTTCAATTGGTCTTCAAGTATGATGATGAAGATGAGAAACAACCAGGTCCAAAGTGGAGACATTTTCTAGCAAATGAAGCAGTGGTTGAGTTGCTATAACCAGTCTCTAAGTGGGAGATTGTTAGATGTGGAGCCTAATTATCTTCTTTATTAAGAGGTATCACCACATTGGACCCCACTTTGTAATGTGGTGGAAACGCCGCCCGTAATATTTGCGCTACAAGGGGGGTCCATGGGAGCACCCCCTTGGTGGGGGATTGGGGGAAGCACCCCCAAAGCTAAAAATATATGTAAAATTTCCCTGTAAAATGTTGTAATTTCATAGTCAATCTAAGTCGTTCATTAGGCAGAGATCTGACGATAGAAGTTATGTTTAATTTAGGGTTTTTTTCCCTAGAAAGCAACCCCTCGCTATATATGAGGGAATTTTATTTTGTCTATGTAGATTTGTATTCTGAGTGAAAAAGAGAGAGGAGATTGTGGGAGAGCGAAGAGGGAATTATTACAATGGATCTGTTGTAGGTTGTATCTCTTCATTTTGTTGGATAATATAAAAGGAAGGATTGGTTGTTTCTCTGTGGACGTAGCCCAAATTGGGTGAACCACGTATATTTGTGTCTCTAGTGTTTTATTTGTTTTTTGTGTTTATATTTATGCAATATATTTTATGTGTTCCATTGCTCTGTAATATATAATTTTCTAATAGTTTCCAAGAGGCAGTTGTCGAACATGAGTTCCATGAAGGCCAACGGTTTGTTCTCACCATTGGTGGGAGTGACATTGTGCCTCATATATCTCTTGGATAACACCCAAATTTGATTGTTTTTTGCCTTGTATGGAAGCCACATGTGCGAAAAATCTGTAGCAAATTATTCGTTTAGCTTGTTGTACAAGTCTCGACTGAGTAGTAAGCCATATGCTTCCGGTATCTCCACAACAACAATGCTTATGGACTGGTGAACTCGGCTGTCATGAGATATTTAGATGATCACATCCCAAAGTTCACCAATGTCTTGTATGGATGTCCATTCAAGTTGGATGATCTGTGTGGATGTCTTTCTCCATTGTGTCGATCATTTTGGAAATGGAGAGTGGCATGACATTGGTTGCCATGCCAGAATCAGCCAAACATTTGTGAACATTAAAGTTAAAGATTTCAAATAAAATAAGGAATGGAGGGCAAAAAAAGTTTGATTATTCCATCTAGAGTGTGTTTAGCACAGTTGAAAGTGATCCAGGAGGTGTGCTTTCTCCCTTGCTAGTAGAGGTTGCGCTGTTCGTTGATGTCAGCCCCAGTGCGTGCAACAGGATGTCCTGCTCGCTATGGATCTTAAACAACTTGAACAAGCTAATTTTTGTGTGATTTTTCTTCATGTCTTCCACAACGTTGTAATCCAGAGGGGGTAGACTTACCGAGATGTCTCGGGTAATACTGGTGAAGACTTACCGAGTTGTCCAACAGAGTGTTCTGCGATCTACTGCTCATGGACGTACTCTTGTCCATCCCTGTCTTCCTGGGCTTGCTTTGTGTTTTCTAATTCTAGATGGCTGGTGGATCAACCTTCCTCAATAGTTCAAGATTTTTTTCATTTTCCCAAGTGTAGGGGGATCCCCCTCACGTCTGAGATTGTAACGATCATTTTTATTTTGGGGATGCTTCTCGATATTTGTCTTCTACACTGCTTGCAAGCACTGATACATGTTCATCACTTGTCCAGTGCTTGATGCCTCATCAGGCACAACATTTTCGTCATTGTCTATCTCTCGACTATCCCTACACACTGCTCTCTACTTCAAGTGTGTGGTTGCATATTGAGCCTGCAACTTGCTTCCAGTCCAAACAAGACCCTTCCGAGTGATCATCTTCATGAAACAAACAAAATTTTTTGTTTGCACAATGTTTGAACTAGAACAGTAAGCTCTACGCAATTTTATTTGGGAAGCGATTGCTACCTGATGACATGCTTCCTTAGCCTTGTCTGTGTAGCCGTCTACTCACAGATGTGTCAACTGTTCATTGTTTGAGCTTGGAAAATTCTGATGTTAAGTTTTTGACAAGACAGTAAGGGTTTCGATATCACTTGTTTCCTTGTCCTTACCCTTGTTCGTTGCAGCCTAGGGCTTCCTGCTCACATCTCTGGAGTCCTTTGTTGGTTCTTCATCCTCAATGACTCCAATTATGTGCAGGTCCTTTTCAACAATGATTGGCTCTTCATAGTTTTCTAACTGTGTTGGTTTCACAGCTTGTTTGTTGAACTGCACAATGTTGGTCAGTAGTAGGGACGTGTAGTAGTCGACAATGATGGATTCATGAGGTTTCATGTCCGCTGCAAACTTTTTCAAAATGCACAAAAACCTATTATTAAAATCTTTTATCTTTCCTTTCCCCTCCATCTTCAGGCTTCCCAATTCTTTGAGTAACATGGCTGGGGTATTGTCATCAACAAACTTTTTTAGAAACATACATTTGAACACACCTGAGTTATGTATGGAGTTGATAGGAAGGCTGTGATGCCATGCTGCTATGTGACCATCCAAGGTACATGGGAACAATCTACATGCAACATCGTCGTAATGTACCTCAAGGGTTTGCATATGTAGGTAGAATTTGTCCAAATGATATTCTTCCTTCACTGTGTTGTCAAGGTCAAACCTTTTGATCATTATCTCTGACCACTTCAGCATCTTGTGAAAAGAACCTAGGAGAGCCAATGGTCCTTGAGTCATCCATTCCAGATTTTGGTCAGCCATGTCTTCTTTCTCTTCATCCTCCTCCTCTTCATAAAAATCTGATGGTTCTAGCTCTAAGTTTTTTGGCTCGTTTCCACCATTGCCTCCTCTGCTACCTTCCCCTCCACCTCCTGTACCGGAGTATGAGCCCAAGATCCTGAGGGTGTCTCATTATCCCTATTGGAAGATTTAAGGTTCCTCTCTGTTCTCAACAACATCTGCTAGAATTTCAAGTGTAGTAAGAACTGCTTCTTCCACCGATGATACAACAACCCCTATGGGAGTGGGTTTTGGCTTTCTTGATGTGTATGGAAGATGTTGTATTCCTGGGATCAGTATAACTGCTTTTGCAAACTAGCGAGTGATGAGATGGATGAACTGAAGGTGTTGATACAAAATTTCTTGTTCAGTCTTGGGAGGTGAGTACTAACCAACTTGAGATTTGTGCATAGGTGAGAGGGAGTGCAAGTTACTGCCTTAACTAGATGATTAATGAGTGGGGGTGAGAGGACATTTAGCCATAAGCAATTGACAACCCTCCTTCTAGTGCTATAAATGTTGACAGTGCTAGACCTACTAACATTTAGGGGATCTCCCCAGTATGAAGCCCGAACTAGACCTCACATCGTTTGGTGTAGGAGTCCCATCCGGTATGATGGCTTGGTTACCATTATCTTAAATGTTTTCCTTAGCTCTTACTTTTCAGCATGAGAGAGTGGTCTAATTTGCATTTGAGGTTCACGTGCCTGGTGAATGATATTGTTACTTGTGTCAAGGTTCTTTCACAATAGAGATGAAAGATGGAAGTGAGTCTCTGGTCGATGGGGAAAATATCCCAAATTTGTCAGAAACACACAACAAAACAGGACATGCACAACTTCCAAAGGAGCAGTCAACACGGATGTGGTAGTCACAACACACATGGGAAGATATCATGTACAACACCCAGTGGAGCAGCCCGCGTGAGTGTGATGGTCATTATAACAAGTTTATGTGAAAGGTTTTGTCTGATGTCTGGGGAGGTAACCAAAATGGGAAGGACAATTTTAACAACTTATACAACACACTTTCACAATTATATGTATTAGAGAAAATGAATGAGTTCAATTATTTGACACAGGTTAAAGCAACATGTATTACAAGTGTTCAAGATTAATCTTACAAATAGTTACAACACGTGTGAAAATGTGCTGGCCTGTGACCAAGCTTATGAATTAAGTGAAAGTTCCAATACACATCAGTACACCATGCATCACTAACCTCATGAAAGGGGCATTAGAGCCACTGTTTTCTCCTCAAAGAAAAGACTACAGACTCTCAAGGCTATGTTAGAGGAGCCAACGTGAAAAGTACTTTCCATGTAGAAATGAGTGGGTATTTATAGCCAAGGGTGAAACTAGCCCTTGTGAATATTCTACTTCCCTCATGACTGTTTGACTTATTTGACTCTTCAGCTTTACATGACTCTTCGTATGACATGTGGGTCTCTTGGACTTCCACGTTACATTACATTGATTTACATATTATGGCCCACATTAGTGATGTAGTTAACATGACTCATGACATGACTCAACATGACCTTGCTGACATGTTCATATTGTTTCTAGTGTGCATGTCGAGTTGCAGTGCTACTGAGTGATGGGTGTGCTCTTGGTGTATCACAACTTCACCTCCACATGGAAAGATGCTCGGTGTCTCCGATGGCCTTGGTTTTTTCTTGATGTTGCATGTTCATGTTGCTCCTTTGCTTGTACTCTGGCATGCTTGACATGTTCATCTATTCACGAAAAATTATCATTGCAACATCGTCTTTTTTTCCATTCGTGAACACATCTTGCATGTACTCTCATTGTTCATCCCATCTTTTGTCGCATCATGTCTTATCCATATACTTGTATCTTTAATAACTCATGACTAGACAACGTCAAACCCATAAAACTCCTAGTATACCAAGATGCATTATTATTCACATCCGGATGCAGATGACTGGGAGAGAGGACAAGGCCATGAAACCACGCAAGGCAAGTTTCAAGCTGAGATGCGGGCTCCTGGCACTATTGGGGAAAATTACGCAGAAGTCACAGGGAGGTTGAGATGGACAATCTGGATTAGCAGTGACTGTTCGCGGGATCTGGCTCAGCTGGAGGGAAGATCTACGCAATTTCTAGAGGGAAGTAGTGCGGGCAGCTGAGGGGATTGGCACCAAAAACTACACAATTCCTATAGGGAGCTGGCAGTGGGTCACGGGAGGCTTGGCAACAAAAACTGCGCAATTGCTAGAGGGAGCTGGCAGGGGGATGCAGGGTTGCTAGAGACAAAAAATACACAATTGCTGGGAGGCTGACCTGCTGAACACCTCTGTGTAGTTCCTAAGCTGAGCGGGATGCTGGGAAGTTGATGAGCTTGCTCATGAAATCTATGCAGTTTTCTGGGTGAGCAGTCGGTCAGTTGACTAGGTGGCTGGATGGAAAAACTATGCAATTTTTTGAGGGAGACAGGGATGAACACTAGGTGTCTGTCTGACCTGTCTGTGAAGTTTTCTCAGTCAACAAAGTGGGCAAGATCTGTAGCTTTTGCGCAATTTTTCAGGGGAGTGAGTCCTGGAGTCATTGGTCGGTCAAACTCTTTGGTTGACCAGCTGGAGAGTTGGTTGATCAGGTTGTAGGCACTGTATATTGAAATGGCTTGTTGGACACTTCTATGCTGTTCTAGGTGACTTTCAATCGATTTAGTTGCAGGGTGGAGGTCTAATTGTTAGAGGGTGACCCAGTCATCAAAATTTCAACAAAATTACTAAGTGTGTGAGTGAGTGAATTTGTGCATATGTGACCTTGCAAAAACACACTCAACATGACTTGATGACAAGACACCTCAAACCATCAAGACAACATATGCTCAACATGACTCACCAATGGTGTGAGTGACAAGTGCGATGCTTGTGATAGATCATTGAACAACGGCAACGACGCTTACACGAGAGTGCATACAAATTCGTGTGTGAGTGCGATGGATGTTCACATAATGAATACAACATGTACACACGAAGCGAGGACCTTGTGCATGACCAAAACATCCCTGCAAGGATGGCATCAAGAGCAACATGCAAAGAAAAGAGGTCCATTGAACGATCAAGCAAGGAGGGTGAACAAGCTCACAAGAGCCCACGAGTGAGCTCGAGTGCTTGCAAACATCAAGTAAAAATCTAAGGGAGGCTCTAAGATTGGATGCAGGCCAAAATGTTGGAGGGTATTGTAGATGCTACAACACTTTCCAATACCCAAACTCAGGCAATGAAATAAAATAGCCAGCTCCAGAACAATCTAAATATTCATCACAATAGTCCATATCTACAGAAAATTCGCTTGAACAACCTTTAGAAGGATACTTACCAGAACAATAATTAGGATAAATTCTAATGGAGGATAACAAAAACAACAATAACGAGATAGATGCCACTATTACCACTTTTGAATTTCCAATAAGTGATATAAAGGGAAAAGCCCCCTTGAAAAATATCCCTCTATCAACCCTTCCATATTTCTAGTGATTGACTGTAGAAGATCCTGATACTTTTATGTTTGAGTTTGATGTTCTGTGTGGGATTTATGACTATACTTCATATTCTTAGAAGATAAAACTATTTCTTGCCACTCTGAAAGGAGCAACATTAATATGGTTTATGGGACTAGGTTCTCCCATTATATGAAAATGGGGAGATATGGAGACTACGTTTCTAGCAAAGTACCAAGACTATAGCTGAACCAAAGATTTAAGAGAGGATATATTCAAAATGAGATAAAAGAAAGAAGATAACTTGGAAGATTATGTGGAATGATTCCATTATAATCTAGAAAGGTGTAAACACAATGATATGGATTCAAATTTTTTTAAAATAATATTGATTTGAGGAATGAGAGATGACTGACTTGACATGTTTAACCTGTTAGGAAAAGGAGATATATCTCAGGAACCATATGATGAAACAATAAAACTCTTCTTAAGGTGTTCGTGAGGATCATCACAAGGGAGGAGCATGGCACGGGATGCCTCTGTCAGGATAAAAAAATATGCAAAATGGAGGTGTGACTAGAGCTAAGATTGGAAACCTAGTTGAGAATCTCAAGACTGATCTTCTCAGTACCTTATCTGCCTAATTGACAATAACACAAGTGAAAAAGACATAGGATGAACCTGATAAGGCCTTGGCCGTGTTCTACCCAAAATGTAAAGACAAACATTCCTTGAAGGAATGCAAAGTCAACAACATTAACTTGTGCAATATTTGTGACTTGGAACATTCTATAGGTTATTGTCCATAGCTTCCAAGATTCAAGGCAGAAATCAAGGAATCAGGCAAGGAAGCCCAGTGTTCTTACTTTATTAGGTCTAGGAAGCCTTGGCAACCACAACGACTAGGTATGTCTCAATATTTTTATTTCAATCCATGGAATAATGTATATAATACTCAACAATTTCCATGGTAGTATCCCACTCCTCCTCCAACTCAATTTCCTTCACCATGGAATCAATGGTCTCCTTCTCCACCTTTCTAGTATCCTTCATCTTAGTCATACTCTTGGCCTCAAAATTAGAGGGGAAACTCTTTAGGCCCAGTCCCTCCTTTGTTACTAGTGTAGCTATAATTGCAACTTCCACCTCTCTCATCATTTACTACCACTCCTCCCATACGTTCCCAATTACTTGTATAGTCTAACCCTAACCCAAATAATAAGGCAGCTCAGAATAGAAACCCCCATTTCTTTCTAGACTTAGTACATTACCCCTGTTGGATGTAATGAGATCCACCTTTGATGAGGAAAAGTAGTAAAATAAAAAATCTCCCCTGTTGTTGGTCTAAGGGGGCCTGACCCAGGTTTAGAGTTGTTCACACCAACCAACAAAACCCTAACTTCTAGCCCTTTGGAAAAAATCTGTGTAGCGTAGGCTGAAGTCTCACCCAAAGTAGTATTGGGGGATGTTATAGTAAGATTTCTGCATTTAGATACAATGTGAGAAGTGATATCAAGCCTTTATAGCTAAGATCCACCTTTTCATAGATCTATATCCTTCCTCAATCCACTACTACAACTCTATGAAAATAACCTTTAGGCCTTCGTGAAGGCTTGCAATAAGACTTTACAGACCCAAAAGAAGAAAATTGTTTACTTTCGCACACTAAATAGTAACCCTAGATCTGCCTTCATGCAGATCTACCCGATTCAACAGGAAACATATTAGAGTTAACCCTTATCTTCGCAAAACTAGATAATTACTTAGATCATACATAAATATTAAATATTCAGTAGGTTCATGCAAAATTCACACATTATTCCATAGAAAACATATCATGGAGCGATAAAACATAACATGAACATAAATAAGAATAATACTCATAAGCCAAATAATTGTCCAAAAATCAAACTTGATTCAATTCAACGTTCAGTTTACAGACTTCTCCCACCCTGAGCACTCAACTGTAGATGTCCACGCACTCAATTATAGACTTACCAAGGCCTCCTGCACACTCAGTTGTAGGAGCCTTCCCCTTTTGCCTAAGCACAAGAAATAGATCTCTCCTACCTTAGCATTTTCCCAAAACAACAATCTTCATCCAAAGTTATCTTTAAGACTCGCTATGACTCAACTATATATAGCTTTGTTGAATACAATACCATGGTCCACAAACCATGGGTGAGTCTCAAAACCGACCTATTATTTACCCAAAAAAGGGGTGAAAGCACCTTTGACTCCTTCTTCATTGCGCACTCTGCATCCTCATTTTGTAGAGACTTTACATTCTTTACAAAAGATATTACAAAAATTGGTTAAACTACCCCAAAACTGACCCTAGGGACCCTATCTTAATAGGTCCCCAACAAAAATATGGTGACTCGCCCTCGAGTCACTTGGCTGGTGCCTCGATCTTGTTGTGAAGGTCATTGAACTCAACCTTCAGTACGGCTACATCAACAAAACTTTGTACCGCGGCCTGCTACACTTCCTCTACTAACTTTTATGTCGTCGGACCTTCCACTACTAGGTGCATCATTCTATATGTATGTTGCAGTGTCTTTAACTTTTCCTGAAGTGACAAAGTAAGTTGACATGCTTCCTCTATCCATGGTTGTATTTTGGCCTTGAGAAGGGCCTCTTTCCTCTGTAACTCTTCAATCTGTGATTGCAGTTGCTTACCTTCCTGCAATCACGCAAGGCGTTGGACTGGTGCCAAAGTGCATTTAGTTGCTCTAACTTCATCAAACTTGCGTTGTGTCTCCCAGATATCCATGTTAAGATTCTGTAGGTTTGGGTCCTCCTGCAGATTCTTCCATAACTCCATGGCGTGTTCGAATATCAATTGGAAGCCTGTGACTGCTGCATCCAATGTGCCCATGTTTTCCCTGATAACTGCTCCGCATTGCTCCAAGACCTCTAGCATAGTGGTTGGCTACAACTTCAACTGAAGCTTTGAGATCTTCATCTAAAACTCGAATGTAACTTGACCTATCTCATCCTTTGACACTTAGACCATAGTAGCCAATTTTATGAATTTTGCTATAGCTGCAGCATCCTCCGGGATGTTCAACTCTAGAACTAATTTGCATTCCTGGTCTACTGTTGTCTCTAGGCTCTGACTTCGTGATTTCAACTCCTTTACTTTCAGAGCCTGATCATTCTCAGTGAACATATTCTCATTATTTAACTTGAACTCGCAAATCGTTACAAGGTCGCGCTGCTCTCTAATCCTCAATTCATCTGAACCCCCTGATGTAGTGCATAGAGGGTCTGAGTTGGCAGCACGACCAAGTTTACCCCCGTGTCCTTAATTGTACTTAATATAGCGTGGTCTTCCTTTGATTCCATGTGAACAGAGCCTTTTAGTAAAGGTATGACTCTGAGGTCTAGAGCCTGTTTTAGCTCTGCTACTATCCCTCTCCCTTACGCCAGGCTTGCTTGCACCCTACTCACTTGCCCAATGCTCGCTTCAATCCTACCAGTCAAGATTTGCAACTCACACAGATCCTTCTAGATGTTCCCTAGCATTTGCATGTATTGTTGTTCAAATAACTGCCACAACTCTATGGTTGTGTCTCTAATCTTGTCGCCGATCTTATATAGGTCCCCTTCTGTGAGGACCATCGGGTTGATGCGCGTCTACTTGTCTGATTTATTCTTCTTTCTTGGTCCAATAGTTGTCTCCTTACTATACTTCTTCAATGTGAAGGGATTGCTTTGCTTCTCTCCCCTGCCTCCTTCCTTCTCTGATTGTTCTTGCTCATCTATATGTTGAGAAGCTGATCCTTTGCCTTCTTCTCTGTCAGTGTGCTTTGTTTCAGAATAATCTTTCACAACACGTTATTTTTCCATGATTTCCTTAGCAATATCTTCTTTCTTCCTTTGTTTAGCCAGATCTTGCGCTGCCTTTTGTGCTTGCTTCTCCACAGTGGTTGATTGCACAATAGAGCTTCCTCCACTTTTACTAGTGCCTAGACCAAGCTCTGTGGGTTTGCGCCACTCAACTGGCCAACATCCCACTATCTCATGAACATCTGTCTTGGAGACTAAGTATGGAAAATTGTGCCATATATGCTTATGGTCCTTCGATGCCCTGATTGATACATTGTGGAAATCGGCCTTGAACTCCACAAAGGCCCTTAACTGCTCGAACAAGGTTGGGGACAACCTTGGCCATTGATTAACTACCATCCTAAGATCAATTTCCATTAAGACCCATAAAATATTTAACTCCTTGATCCTCTCTAGATCCTTGGTTGACCATAGTGAAGCAAACTTCACTGCCTCTAGTAAATCTTCTACCTGCGGAGGAAATTAACTATCCTCTAGCAATCTCCATGCTACTAAGACAATTGAAAATAGGAGCCACGCATAGTGAAATGGTTTACTGTCCTCCTGTGCTTCACGAAAGTTCATGAGGAACTCCTTGCACAAATACTTTTCCCATTTATATTGTACTCCCTTTGCGCATTGGGCCGCCAATGATACTATAGGCATCAGAACTTCATCCACGTGACATTTCCTCATAATCTTGCCTACAAGAATTTGGGTGAACAACTGCATCACCTGGTCCTGAATAGAGAAAATAGAATATCCCATGCTAATTTTTTACTAAACCAAATTCTACCTTCATCTTATCTTCCAACTCTTTCCCTCCACTTTTCCATCCAAACTCCTTGGTAGGTTTTGCCTCTTTATAGGGCAGCTTTCACATCCGATGGATGTGAATATTTGTAATCAGGATGGGTTCCCCAAGCCATAGGCACCCATCATGCACTAGTACAAGAAGTTGGCACACACACACTGTGTTGATGATTGATCTATGAAAATGTGGGGTGCAGAGCATGTGCAGCAACCCAACCTACCCAACACCTTTGACCCACTTCATGGGCTCCAATTGCATAACTCCAGTCTCTTCGTAGTAGATGTTTTTAATATATTTATAGTGGCCAAATGAGGGAATTTATCATGGTCCATGAGATCCCAATCCTCCATCTTAAGTACCAAAATGCGTGCTAAGACGAACCTTAAAATTCAACCTATTCTGGAAATAGGGGCGTCGAAACCATAAACTTTCCAGAATCAAGGTCTTTCATTACTTTTGTCTTGCCTTTTCATGGAGGGATATACTCCAGGAGTCATGCGATAGGCTCAGCCTCCTTAGCATCCAAATCCTCCATACCTTGGAATTCTTCTTCCTCCATGTCCATAGATTTCTCCAGCTACTTATCCTTTTTCTCCTTTTGCCACACCTCTGGATGTTTCCTCGGTGAATGCCTCACTGACATAGGTTTATTCTGCTTCTCTTTTGTAGTTGTTTTCTTCAGGCTAGGTGACCTTGGAAACATAGGTACAATGGGTGTAGCTTCCATGCTTGTTATTTTGAGTGTCGCTGTGTCCGACATGGAAGATTGAGAACTAACAACTTTTGTGGGATTCGTGACAATCATTTGTGCAAGAATAGTTCTCTAGTTAATTTCGGGCAACATTGTGAATATTAGATTCGAAATTAAGTCCTCCCAAACATTAAGATTCATACAACGACAATAAGAGGGCTCAGACATAATTCTCAGGATGCAAAGTGTTCTTCGATGGACCAACATGCCAAATTTATAGGAGGTTTTGAATTCAAATCCAACTGTTCCCTCCAATTTCTGATCATAAATGCATCTTTGGTGGCATATATTTAAAGATTTTCACCATAAATGGTGCCTACCCTCTCCTCTTAATGGAATTTTGGTTATCAAATCATGAATAGTGACTCCAATGGCTACTTTTGGACCCATCTACATGGCACCATACTCCATGGCACAACTCATCCAGCACAGCTTCCTTTATCACATTCCTGTCTTCCGTCGTGCAGCCTCCTTACTACATATCCATTCTCTTCAGGCAGCGTAGTTTATTGTCCCGTAATCCCTTGCAGCTATCTGGATTACTAAGACTGTCCTACTACCATATAGTCATTATGGAAGGGCAGGATCCACTGTGTAGAACTTTAGCCTGCTTTCATTTACTTTCCCAGGGAATGGTTCCCCATTTAGATTCACGAGCTGAACCACGCCACCATCTGTGATCTCCTTAACTACATAGGGCCCCAACCAGTGCATATGAAATTTCCCTATAAATTTCATGAACTTGCTGTCGTATAGCAGTACTAAATCATCCATCTTAAAGGTTTGCAACTTAATATTCCTATCATGCCATGCTTTCTCACGTTACTTCTGCACTTGCTGGTGAAATCTTGCAAGAAAAAGATCCTCTTCTAACTCCATCAACTACACGAGTTGTTCCTCCAAGGTCTTGTGATCAACCATCTCTGTCAAAGCTACAATACCAAGACTTTGCACAATATACTCCATTGGCATCACCACTTCAATCCCATAGACCAACCTGAATGGTGTTTGGCCTGTCAACTTCTTGTAGGTCATCCTATAGTCCCATAGCACTGCTAGTACGTGCATATCCAAGTCATTTCTTTGTGCAATACATACCTTCATCAATGCATTCTCTAAGATCTTGTCAAATGATTCCACCACTCCATTCACCTACGGGTGATAGGGCGTGCTATTTTGATAGTACACCTGAAATTATTCAAGCATTGTGCTAATCGTTTCATTCAAGAAATGTGTACCCCTATCACTCATCAATATCTTAGGTCACCCAAACCACGTTAAGACATATTCTAACAAAAAATTTGTGCCTATGGCAGCTGTACAATCCGTCACTAGTTGTGCTTCTGCCCATTTGGTTAAATACTTTGTTGCAGTAATGATGTACCACGCACCTATCTTCTTTCCTAGTGGGTGTATTGGACCTATGAAGTTAATGGCCCACTTGTCAAAGACCTGAAATGAAACTTGAGGGTTTAAAGGAATTTCATCCATTCACAAAGGCTTGCAATCAAACTTTACAGACCTAAAAGAAGTAGATCGTTTACTTTTGCACACTAAATAGTAAACCTAGATCTGCCTTCACCCAGATCAACCTAATTCAACAGGAAACATATCAGATTTGACCCTTATCTTTGTGAAACCAGATAAGTACTTAGATTATGCATAAATATTAAATATTTAGTAGGTTCGCACAACATTCACACATTATTCCATAGAAAACATATCATGGAGCGATAAAACATAACATGAACATAATTAAGAATAATACTCATAAGCCAGATAATTGTCCAAAATCAGTCTTGATTCAATTCAACGTTTAGTTTAAAGACTTCTCCCACCCTGCGCACTCAGTTGCAAGGGTTCTTTCACTCAGCTGTAGACTTACCAAGGCCTCCTGCGCACTGAGCTGTAAGAGCCTTCCCTTTTGCCTAAGCATAGGAAACAGAGCTTTATTGCCTTAGCACTTGCCAAAAACAACAATCTTCATCC
This sequence comes from Pinus tabuliformis, assembly GCA_031772625.1. Classification (NCBI taxonomy): domain Eukaryota; kingdom Viridiplantae; phylum Streptophyta; class Pinopsida; order Pinales; family Pinaceae; genus Pinus; species Pinus tabuliformis. Next base: position 743,481,461 of record CM062816.1, on the reverse strand, counting down.
AAAGTTATCTTTAAGACTCATTATGGCTCAACTATATATAGCTTTCTTTGATACAATACCATGGTCCGCGAACGATGGGTGAGTCTCAAAATTGACCTATTATTTACCCAAAAACAGGGCTAAATCTCCTTTGACTCCTACTTAGCTGCATGCTCCACACCCTCATTTTGCAGAGACTTTACATTCTTTACAAAATCTATTACAAAAGTTGGTTAAACTAACCCCAAAACTGACCCTAGGGACCCTATCCCAATACCTTTCATTACTGAAGAGGAATGTGAATCACCTACGAATCTTGGGGATTTTGGTGAAACTACTACACCTGTAACAACGGATCAAAATGACACTAATACACTTGTAACAACTGATTCAAATAATGCTGACACATCTGTAGCAACCAATCCAACTGCTATATTGACTAAGTACCCTTCATATCCACAAATATTAGTTGAAACTAGGATGATTCCACAACTCAAATATAACTTCCTCACAGAGTTAAAGAATCTGCACATAAGGATTCCTTGCTACAAGACATTAAGGATGTTCCCATCTATGTGAAAATATTAAGAGACCTATGTGTTGGGAAATTTGGAAGGAAGCCCAAAGATCCTGTTACCATCCATGTGATGGGAAAATTGTCGGAACTAATGACCCGTCAACCTCTTTTGACTAAATACAATGACCTATGGAATCCTAGAGTCACTCTTTATATTGATGAGATTCCCATTCTAAACACATTAATTGTTTATAAGTAACAATCAATGTAATGACTATGGAAGTCTTTACCACTTTAGGATTGCAAGGGCTGAGACAAACACCTATAGTGCTAGAACTAGCAAATAGGTCACATGTTAAACTTGAAGGAGTGGTAGAGGATGTAGTCATCATAGTAGACTCCTAGAGGTGCCCAACATACTTTCTTATTTTTCAAACCAAATCAAATATGGGGGGACATCCCCAGATATTAGGAAGGCCTTGGTTGGACAAGCCATAAATAACCTCAACCTATATCCTCCTGCAAAAGCAAGTAAGGATTTGGAAAATCCCTTATGGGATGAATTTGAACCTGAATCGGATCATTCCCAGCCACTCCTCACTCTTGGAAAAGCCAAGTATTTTAAGAATGAAACAGAGGATGATGTATCAATGTTTTTATCAATAATTCCCTTGTTGATACTTTGATTGATGATTTAGGGGTAGAAGATACCATGGAAGAATTGAGTCTAGAACATATGAAAAATGGCCCTAATCTCAAGATAAGCTCAATTGAAATAGTGTTGGGGAAAAATATAAATATTAATCCTAATCTAACTCCCGAACAAAACAATATGTTGTTACAACTGTTATAGAAATATAAAAAGACATTTGCATGGAATTACATGGACATGAAAGGAATTCACCCCAGCGTGTGTACCCACCACATCTACTTGAAAGGAGATTGCAATACAGTTCGACAACCACAATGATGCATGAACCCAACACTTAAAGAAGTAGTAAAAGAAAAATTGTGAAAGCTTCTAAATTCCAACTTCATTTATCCCATCTCTAAAAGGCAATGGGTATCTACACTTGTTATTGTTCCTAAAAAGAATGGCAAGTGGAGGTTCGATGTAGATTACAAACAACTTAACAAATCCACTCAAAAGGACCATTTTCCTTTTCCATTTATAAATCAGGTCCTTGACACCTTATCTGGGAAAAAATTCTTTTCATTTATAGATGGGTTTAATGATTATAATTGATACATATTGCTCCAGAGGATTAGGGTAAAACCACCTTTACTTGCCCTTGGGGGACTTTTGCATATATAGTTCTCCCTTTTGGAATCTATAATGTTCAAACAACCTTATAGAGGGAAATATTGGGGATATTCTCGAATTTTCTAAATGACTATTTAGAAGTATTCTTGGTAGATTTTACACCTTTTGGTGGCGGTTTTGAAACAAAATTACCCAATCTAGAATAATTGCTAGAGCGATGTGAGAAAAACAATCTTTTTTTAAGAATTTAAAAATGTCACATGATGATGAATTAAGGAATTGTGCTTGGAAATTATATTTCTGCTATAGGAATAAAAGTAGACCCTGCTAAGATAGAAATAATTCTTAAAATTGTAGCTCCCAAAAAACAAAAGGGGGTACGTAGTGTTTTGGGACATTCAGGGTATTACAAGAGATTTATAGAAAACATTTCAAAAATTGCATCCCTATTATTTTACTTGGTTAATAAATATGTGAAATTTGTTTGGACAGGGAAATGTGAATGTGTCTTTATAGAGCTAAAGCAGTGTGTATCAACCACCCCTGTTTTGCATGGAATGAACAGAAATCTTTCATTTCACATAACAACAGATGCATCTGATACTATTGTAGGAGCTATGTTAGTTCAAATAGAAGACAAGAAGCCATATGCCATCTACTACATCAACAAGAATATGACTCTAGTAGAGTTAAACTATACAGTTATAGAAAAATAGTTTCTTGCAGTAGTGCATGCCATTAATAAATTTAGGTACTACATTACAGGTTATCAAATATTTGTGCACATTGACCACTCTACCATTCGTTTCTTAATGAATAAACCTGCTACTAATGGTAGGGTTACACGTTGGTTGTTGCTATTACAAGAATTTGATATAACTATCTTAGATAAACCTAGGAAAGATAATGTAGTGGATGATTTTCTTTTTATGCTAACTTTTAATGATGATTACATACACGTTGAGGATTATTTTCCAGATGAATATATTTTTTCTATTTCAACTCACTCATCGTGGTATGCAGACATAGCTAAATACCTTGATGCATGGATATTTCCACAACATCTATCTTTAAAAGAAAAGAGGAAGATTGTTTAGCAGGGTGAAAGATACTCTTGGATAGAAGGATACCTCTACTACACAGGGTTAGATCATCAGATTATGCGTTGTATGAGGGAGGACAAGATTTTTGAAATCCTCAGAGCCTGCCACGAGGAACCTTATGGAGGACACTTTACTAACAAGATGAAAAGGAATAAAGTGATTTCAACAGGATATTATTGGCCCACCATATTTCAGGATGCAAAGAAATTTCTGAAGGGATGTGACAATTGTCAAAGAATGGGTCAACCACTCTGGTCAGATGAAATGTCGTTACAACCTCAAATAGTATTGGAACCATTGGGCCTTAGAATTTGTAGAACCAATTAATCCTTCATCTCAGAAGTCCTACATTCTAGTCTGTACATATTATGTCACAAAATGGGTTGAAGCAAAGGCACTAACTAGGGCAACTAAATATTTTGTTTCAAATTTCTTATTTGAAGACAAATTTGTTCATTTTGGAGTGCCTCGAGAAATAATGAAAAATGGAGGACCACCATTCACATCTCATTTGATCGAGAGGTTAGTTGAGAAATTCAAGATTTTTCACAGAATCACCTCACCATATTATCCACGAGAAAATGGTCAAATGGAGAGCACTAATACGTTGACTGAAGGAATTATCACTAAGATTGTAGCCAGCCACTGAAAGAACTGGGCTAATAAACTTCTAGAAGCACTTTGGGCATATAGAACTACATGGAGAAATACTACTGGATTTTCACCATACGAATTGGTGTATGGTAAAAACCCATTATTTACCATTGATTTCGAAATAAAAACACTAATAAAAAAATTGCAAGCGAACCTAGATTTGAATACATCTCATAAACACCAGTTGAACCAGCTAAATGAACTAGATGAGAAGAGATTGGTTTCCATCTAGTAAACAGACATCATCCAGTGATAGAGGGCTAAGTGGCATGACAAGTTTATAAAAAAGAAGGTGTTTTAGAAAGTTGATCGGGTTATACTGTATGATTCATGATTCAAAGACTTAAAAGGGAAGCTCTGCACTAGATGGATAGGTCCTTATGGGGTAGATACAATATTTGATAATGGTAATGTGAGATTAATTACCATAAACAGTGCCAAAGTTCCATTGCTTTCCAATGGGCGTCGTTTTCGGTTATATCATAAACCAACCTCAAAGGATTCGTTTATAAACATTGTCTCACAATCTGATCTTCAAGTTATCAAGGAAGGGGAAAATTCTCTTGTGCTATCAAATTATTAAATTCCAATAAGTGTAGCTGCTAAAAATCAACTTTTGTTGGCGACTGATACACCAAAAGAAGAAGAAGAAGAAGAAATAAAAAAAAGAAAGAAAAATTAATATATATATATATATATATATATAGATATAGATATAGATATCAATCTACCTATGAAAACGTCTTGTGGGGTGTAGATAGATAATTGTACCAACTAAAAACCACTTTGTGGCAACTGCTACACATTTTCCTTTTTCTGTAACAACATGTTGTTACACATGTCATAGATGTCATCCTATTACAAGCTATTTTTATTTGTTTCATTGTGTTATTCTGAGAATTATTTTGTAGGCACAAATGGTGATGCCCTAAAAGGAATACATTGTTGTAATAAAGTACTGCTGCAAATTTATTCAACCATCTGTTGAAAATGGCAACAAGAAATGCTAAAAATAGAAGTGCTAAAAATAGCACTGCTATAAATAGCAGTTTGGGTATTAGTGCTGGATTGAGAAATAGGGAATGAAAAATGGAAGTGATAAAAATAGAATTGCTATTTTTAGCAATTCAGGATGGATTCCTATTTTAGTCAGTCCCTGGACTAAAAATAGGAAGTAAAATTCGAATTTGATATTAACAACAGTTTGTAAATTAATTAATTAATTCATCTTGAGTTAATTAGTTAAGGAAAATCAAACTTGAAGTCTATGTGGGGACATGCAACAATTTCTCTATTAATTGAGGAATTTATCCATCAGTTAAAGAGATAAGGATGAGTTCTAATTTGAGTTGTAATTAGTTGGCTCAGTTAACTGAGTCAAGTCTAGTTATATTAATTTAAACAGTTTTTCTAAATTAATGGGAGTTCAGTTAGTTAATGAATGCTTGCATATAATTGCTGCACTTCAGATAACTAAAGATTCTCTCATGAATAACTCATGCATGTCAGTTTAGACAGAGACCCAATTGAGATCAAAGAAGGGATAGTGTACTATCAGTTGGATGAATTTTTTCCTATAAAGGAAGCTCGTCCATGGATGAGGATTTATCTCCTTCAGGACTGCATAGCTGGATCAGAGGTTAGTGAGTGTGTGAAGAGGCCAATTCATACAAGTGGCTGCACTGGACCCAAATTAGAATTGTGCAAAGAAATAGGAGGCTAGGAGGGTAGACCAGAGGTTAGATAGAGGCCTTTGACTGTCTATGAGCAGCAATGGTATTGCAAAGAGAGCAAGATAGCTTTTGAGTTGATTCTTTTTGTAATACTAGCTATATTTCCACTTGTATGATAATATAGAGTTGGGTTTTAGGCTAAGACTTTCCCCATGTTATATCTTCTGTGTTATGTGTGATTGATTCCTTCTTATCAGTTATATGTGTTCTTATTGATGTTGCTCATGTTCGATTAAGCTTCTACTAAATTGGTTGTAAAATTAGATCTTGTATTTTGCTTTAGTATATTGCATAATCTGTTGATCTACAGTGGGAATTTCTACATTGTATCAGAGCATAGGTGATCAAGGAAGAACAATATACAAGAAGGGAGAAGTTGAAGTTTGTGATTCTTGAATATAGAAATCAAGTTCTTATCACATCTCTATTTCACCTTTGGCGTTCAATGGTTTGAGACTCGAATATGGCCTTAATGGCAGTTCAAATTATATAGCCTAGAAGGATCACATGGAAGCAGTACTAGAGGATAATGGTCTAAAGTAATTCATTGATCAAGAAGTCCCCAAGTCGACTGGTGCTGCTGAGTTGGCTGAATGGAAGAAATGTGTGGCTAGATCAAGGAGAATCCTTCTGGAGGGAGTTCGAGATCACATAGTCTGGAGTCTCCATGGGAAGAAGACAGCGTTTTCAATGTGGTAAACATTGAAAGATCTATATCAGAATAGTAGTGATCAGAGAAAGCTGGCACTGAAAGACAAACTTTAGAAGATCAAGTGTGAAAAGTGTGACACGATCTATACGTATCTGAACAAGCTCACCACATGCAGGGATGAGCTTGGAAGTGTAGGGATCACGATAGCTAATGATGACATGGTGAGTCTTGCACTCCTCAGTCTTCCTAAGAGCTGGCATAGCTACCAGGACTTGGTTAATGGAAGAGAGAAACTGCTAGATTGGGAACAACTTTGGTCGGATTTGATGCAGGAGGAGATAAGAAGAAGCACCAAAGATGGTTCTTCATCCATGGAGGATGAAGAAAATTGTGCCTTAGCGTGTAAGGTGAAGAAGGGGAAGGAGAAGGTTTATCATTCCAAATCCAGTACTTCCCATGGTGGGGAAAAGGTTGACAAATCGAAAGTGCGATGCTTTCATTGTCATGAGGTGGGCCATTTTGCTACAAATTGTCCACAGAGGAAATCCAAGAAGGGATTCAGGGAAGGATCAGAAGGTGAGGCACTTGCTTCACAGTTCAAGTTGGATTTCACACTCTTCGCATGCATGGTTTCATCCATGGTGGGAAGTGGTTGGTTTCTTGAGAGTGGAGATTTTTTACACATGACCAGCGACAAGAGTTTGTTTAGTACTTTTAAGGAGAAATATCTCCAAATACTCATAACGATGGGCAATGATGAAAAGCATAATGTCTCAGGTGTAGGCACAATTATTTTTTAGAGGGAGCATGGAATTCGGCTTACCTTGACCGATGTCAAGTATGTATCAGGATTGAATAAAAACTTGGTGTCGATCATGATGCTGGAAGATAGAGGCTATGATGTAGTCTTCAGTAAGGGAAAGGTTTTCATTAGACACATCATCACTAGATAGGTGAAGCAGATTGGTTCATGGGTCAAGAACCTATATTCTCTTGGGGTTCAAGATGCATGCAAATCCTTGAGTAGTAAGGCAACTGATGGAGACTTGGTGGTTGAGAGGGAGAGTAAATTACTACTCAACATGCAGCGCCAGAAGAAGTCTCAGACAATTGTGGAGGAGCCACGATTGGTGCAACAAATTTAGGAGGTTGTGGAGCAGCCACAACAGGGGAAGCTGAGAGGAGATTGAGTAGAGACATCTACTCATGCAGAGACATCCAGTAAGGGGAAAATTCGCTAGGTGAGAAGAGGGATCACATGCATCCATGCCTTTAGATAGGAGGTGGGGCAATGTGGAGTGACAGTCCCAAGAAGGCTAGATTAGGGGCAGGATCCTTGAGGTACCCAACCTCTTTGATTCGACTTTGTTACGGAAGCCCCAATGAGGAGTAGCAGGACTAGCTGATTGGGTAGAGACAAATGTGGATGGAGTGGTAGAGAGTGCTACAGTGCAGGAGTCTCATGACTGTGTAGAGCTAGTAGGCTGCAATGATGCGAAAGGCACATGAGTGTTGGACCAGTGCAGGATGCCACAGAGAGGGGTGCAATGGTGCAAGATGCATGGAGTGTTGCAATAGCTCTGAGGTTAGAGAGGGAACACTTGTCAGCATCAGGTAGAGCTTCAGCATCAGAGTATGTTTCTAGCCCAATAGAGAGGTCAGTGGGGAGTTTTTTTGTTCCGAGAGTTCCTAGAGTAACCACACTTGGTAGATGTGTTGCATGCAGAACATTCTAGAGGAACAGGATCAGGTTCGAGTTGAAGCCTTTCTTGCTGAGAGGGAGTGTTGAAAATGGCAACAAGAAATGCTAAAAATAGAAGTGTTAAAAATAGCGAGTTTGGGTATTAGTGCTGGATTGAGCAACTGGGAATGAAAAATGGAAGTGCTAAAAATAGAATTGCTAATTCTAGCAGTTCGGGATGGATTCCTATTTTCGTCAGTCCCTAGACTAAAAATAGGAAGTAAAATTCGAATTTGATATTAACAGCAGTTTGTAAATTAATTAATTAATTCATCTTGAGTTGATTAGTTAAGGATAATCAAACTTGAAGTCTATGTGGGGACATGCAATAGTTTCTCTATTAATTGAGGTATTTATCCATCAGTTGAAGAGATAAGGATGAGTTTTAATTTGAGTTGTAATTAGTTGGCTCAGTTAACTAAGTCAAGTCTAGTTAGATTAATTTAAATAGTTTGTTTAAATTAATGTGAGTTTAGTTAGTTAATACATGCTTGCTTATAACTGCTGCACTTCAGATAACTAAAGATTCTCTCATGAATAACTCATGCATGTCAATTCAGATAGAGACCCAGTTGAGATCAAAGAAGGGACAATGTACTATCATTTGGATGAATTTTTTCCTATAAAGGAAGCTCATCCATGGATACGGATTTATCTCCTTTAGGACTGCGTAGTTGGATCAAAGGTTAGTGAGTGTGTGAAGAGGCCAATTCACACAAGTGGATGCACTGGACCCCAATCAGAATTGCACAAAGAAATAGGAGGCTTGGAGGGTAGACCAAAGGTTAGATAGAGGCTTTTGACTATCTATGAGCAGAAGAGTTATTGCAAAGAGAGCAAGATAGATTTTGAGCCGATTATTTTTGTAATACTAGCTATATTTTCACTTGTATGATAATACAGAGTTGGGGTTTTAGGCTGAGGCTTTCCCTGTGTTATATCTTCTGTGTTATGTGTGATTGATTCCTTCTTATTAGTTATATGTGTTCTTATTGATGTTGCTCATGTTCGATTAAGCTTCCACTAAATTGGTTGTAGAAGTAGATCTTGTTGTTACATCTGTAGCAACCGATCTGATGGAGATGACTATAGCATGGAACCAATTGCAGTTGTTCGATTCAATAATTATCATCACCAACACTCCACTGTCAGTATCAATCAAATCACCCTTCAGAAAGTCATTCAAAAAAGCAAATATTGTTTTTTATTTATTTGACATTTATGGTAGTTAATACATCTTTTCATTTTGGCGGCCGATGACAGCCTTTCATTTATGTTGTGGGGGGGGGAATGAATCATACCCGATTTGAAGTGACATTACCTGTTAATCATTACCATCTTTCATGATTGATCATCTCATTAATTCAAACGTATTCAAGACATATTTCCACACCTTTGAATTAATAACCTGTACCACACATTTTCCGACATGATATCATTTCCTATTGCCCTAATACATGCCTCGAAGTAGCTCTATACCCTCATTGCATAGATTCTTTAAGAATTGTGATAGAAAGTAGGCAGTGAAGGGTCTATAATAGTGAAGAATGGGAGGAGCGGTAGTAAGGCATGAATTGGATTCCATTGAGGCTTTGGAAAAATGCCTAGAAGCATATCAAATTTTTAGAAAGGTAGGGTGGATCAAGTTTTTCAAGCTACTCAGGGGGTTGAATGAGAGCATTGCTCTAGAATTTGCTTGAAATTTGAACAGGAACTGAACAAAGGTTAGAGGTCTAAGAGTGGATATTATGAAGGAAGTGATTGCTAGAGTAACAACACTTCAACCTGAAGGGAAGAGGTGGTTCGACGAAAAATTAGTGACCCATCCCTTAAGGTTGAATTTTTGCAGTGAGAAGAATAACTGGTTAAGAAGGGAAGATGAATTGATCACCTTTCCCTTCCTCATTCGTGGAATGATGTTTCCCTGTTCATTATCAAGTACATTACATGCGAGGGGCACTTGAAAATAGTTTTCAATTATCATTTTCTGTTGCTGAGCCATCTTCGACATGGGAAACTGGTTAATCTTCCCTATTTGCTATTGGAAAATTTGAAACACATGGCTACCTTAGAAAATGGAGCCTTGCATCTAGAGAGATGCATTACTAATCATGGCCTCATAAAACTGATCATGAAGCTTTGAAGAGACAAGGAAGAAATTGGGAAGATATTATTAGTGAAAGAACAAAAACCCCACGACAAGATGAAACTCCTATAGATGCTTAGGGAGAAGATGGTACAACTAAGAAGCAGGGAAAACCTTTGGGAATTAGAATTAAGAAGAGGTCACTTGAGAAACCTGTGGGTGGCAGAATACCAAAGAAGAGGGTTAAGTTTGGCACTTAACTAGAGCCCTCGTCATTGTCCAAGAAGAAATCAGGCAAGAAAAAAGAACAAAATGGGAAGCAAGAAGAGACAAAGAAGAAGAAGAAGAAACAAACCAAGTAGGAATACACTTCTTCATCAAGTAAGGATGAAACAAAAAATTTTCTGCTTAAAATTAAGAATCTAGAAGCATAAAATAAGGAATTAAAGAGGCAATTAGGAGGTAGAAAAATGAAAACAAAAGTTACAGATCTCGATACATTGGCTGAGGTTGTTGACAAGTTAGGCTCAGAAACCATACATGGGCCTTTATGTATAACATGTGCTAAGGGTTTGGATACAACAAGATACAATATTTTCATTGCAGAAACCATCTCAGAAGAAACCCAAACATAACCATGGTAGGCTGACACACAAGAACCCATTGATGATGCTCCTGACACACAAGAACCAACAATTGAAACATATCACCCAATAGATTTTAACTTAGAAGCCGACACAAAAGAACCTGTTAACGTTGCTACTGATACACAAGAACCAACAATTGAGACATAGGTTTTTAAGGAAGAAGAATTGAGATTTGTTCCACAAGAACCTGTCAACAAAGCCACTATTACGCAAGAGCCAACAACCGAGGCAGAGAGGCTCAAAACATGAGATGTTTTTACACCCTTTGCTGTTGTTGCATATGAAACATCACAGGACCCCTGAAGCAAGGTGGCATTTAGAAAGACTTTTGTTGATATTAGAATTGGATAATTGGAAGCAATTGGCACTTTCCCTGAAAAAGGGAGTGATTTATTTGGGTGAACATCAAAAGGCTATTCATACCCTTAAGGATGAGTGGGCTAAAGAATTGTTGATGGAAGAGATGTTAAAATGGGAAACGAGGAAAGTTGAGATGGAAAAGGAAAAATGGAGATAAAAACTACAACAAGAGATCAAGAAGATGACTGAAGAGAAGGGTGAAATGTATGAGTTAGCCCTAAAACTTTTAGGTTACAGGACGCCGTGCCCATCCTACCTGATATTTTTGTGGGAAAATAATTATCTCTTCTAGTTGAGAGCAATTTATGAAAACAAACCCTACAAGATCCTTTCCACTAAAACTTTTCTGGATGTATTTCATTCATGTGATTTTGATGAGTAGAGTTTGTTATGTGAACTCTTCTTGCATGATATATTTCTTAAGCATTCTAATTTGTAGATGATTACAGACCTTCCCCCTATGTTGGAGATTTTCATCTACGAGCTTTTATAGCTTTCATGAGAAATCAAATTGATCGGAACCTCACCATAAAATCTTCTACTATGAATGAATAGAAGGAAACCCTGGAGATAAGACCAGAAGCTGGTATGGTTGCTACTATGAGGTGTGAATTCAAAAATTTTCTCAGTAAATCTGACATGGTAGACTAAATGTCCCTCTATAGGAGAAGGATTGTTGGGATTTGCCTTAATATTTATGAATAATTGAAAATTAAAGCATTAGTTGGAAGCCTAAAATGATAGGAAGCTTGTAGTAAAACACTAAGAGTAGGGGATCCCTTTGGGTATGATAGTTTCATGATAGCTGCTACTTGATTCCCTAAATATGCACGAATTGTTAAAATGATGGGAGATTTTTGTATGGGGCTCAAATTCAAGTTTCCTATGATTTGGCTCCCGGTTGAGAAATACCAGCATCACTTCCACCTAAGCGAGTATGATGAATTTTCCTGGACACATCAGATCGTGTCTACTCAGGGGTATAGGAAAGATAATGAAGACACTACTAGTGCCTATGATTTTACAAAACTACATCAACAACATGCCAGTGTCACAATAGATGAGGACACTGGACATTCTGAGGAATCTTCATGAGTTCATGCAGTGGCTTCATTTGGGTGAAACATTTGAGGATATTTCAGGCATCCTTTTCCCTATTTTTGGCCAATTTCCCTTATTGAACCTACATTTTCCCCAGTATAATGTCACTCCCCCTTATTAAGAAGCAACCTTTTTCTTTGACATATTATTATGCTATTTTCGGCTAAGTATTGAAGGAATAATGCTTTTTTGGGATGATTAACTAGGGTATCTTTGGAAGAGTTCTTTTGAATGTTTTTCTTTCAGGTGTCGCCCATAAACACTGAGAGCCATGAGTGAACAACTGTTGTTGTTACTTATTGTTACATGGTGTGAGTTGTTGTTACTCATTGTTACACCCTGGGTTTTCCATTTCTTGATGTTACACCACGAAGGTTTTGTTACACTGTGAATTGTCATGACTGTAGCTGCCATTTTCAAAGAAAACTGTCAAGGGATGCATAAAGTAATTCCATGTGGACATTTTACAAGATCTAAGTAGTTAAAATTGCATCCAAACAAGAGTGGTGCAACCATAACAAATATTTATTAAAATCAGCTTGTAACAAGTTCTATATTTTTATTATTTTTGTTAGCTTAATCAACATGAGAATTGCCAGATTCTCATAACTAATTTGTTTCCCTAATTTTGGGGCTTTGTAAAGACTTTATAAAAGATCTTAATCTCATGGGGAAATGGGATGATCAACAAAGATAATACCGACATTTTGATCTTGTACTCTTCATTTTTTTTAATGGAATCATATATTTGGTGATGTTACTGCAATTTCTGTGTTGAATTCTTAATTAGTTTTCATTTTACTTCTATGCCCTACTAGGGAGGAAGGGCCCTCCTCTTTAGTAGAGATCACAGTGTTAATAGGATATTTATTTTTATGTGTTAATGTGGATTTCTTATTACTGTTGCACATGTTTTATTGTGGAATAGATACACTTCTGCATTCAGATCTATTGTGTGCTATTGCATAGGTTAATCAATTCTATGTTATTTAATCGATGTTACATTTTTGGCTGAGAGTGTATGGTGCGCCTTTTTTTATTTTGAATTTCTTATGAAGTGTGGATTATTTCTCTGCTGAGTGAATTTCATTCATGTAGCGTGCCTTTTAATTCCTACAAGTGTGTATTTCCATTATGCAAGAGTGCTTTAATTTCTGCAAGTGTGTTCAACAACATCTTTTCTATTTTACCTGGTTGTTACATGTATTAGCACAGATAGTGAGGACACATTTGAAATAAAAAGACCTACCTTGGTTGATAATTAATGATTGTGGTTTAGTTACTTTATGAGTGATAAAATCATGCAAACATTCTGTATGAAAAGAGGAAATATTGTACATATGTAAAAGGCCCTATAGTTCTAAATAAGGTTTTACATGACATGCCAATTATACCTAGATTTCAATTAATGTTTGTTGCAAGTAACTTCCTTAATTCATGGACTATCAAGAAAATAACATGTGTAAAGATGGATTCATGCGAATTTTGGCTGAATCCAAAGCAATGAAACACAAAGAGGAAAATTGGCCAAGAAAATTCAAAGTTGAACCCCATAGGATTAGGTTTGGTCTTGCAATTGATGGAGTGTTCACACTCTCTTTCTTGAGCTCAAATTATAGTGTTCGGCCAATCATATTAATAGTATACAATATTCCCCCATGTATGAGTGTTAGAAAGGAACACCTTATGTTGACTCTCATTATTCTAGGAAAACATCAAGTGAAAAATATGGACATTTATATTGTGCCTTTTATTGATGAGATGAAATTGCTATGGAAAAGAATAAGAATGTATGACATATCACATCCTCCATAAAGTATGTCCTTCATGTTGTATGGTGTGTTATGTTGGACTAATCATGATTTCCCAGGACTTGGAGTTTTTCCCCGTAATATAAAATATTTACGTATTTACACTCATAATTTATTTTCATCCCAACTTTCATTATTATATTTATACTATTATTTTGATGTTATTAATATTACGTATTGAATTTTAGGGTTTCAAACAAAGGGTTATTTGTATGTCCATGTTGTGCAAAAAAATTTCAAGGGTGTTATTCTAAATATTTAAATAAATTTATTTATGCAAACAACATTTTCCTTCTACTACCAAATAATAAGTTTACAAATTGCGAGAAGAATTAATTTGACAAAAAAGTTGAAAATAGAGGCCCTCCCATGATTATGGGTCCAAGTGATTGGCTTAAGATGTATGAAGATGCTGAATTGAAAGCATGGGAGGATTTTTTTGATTGTGGTGATTCAATTGAAGAACTAGAACAAGTTGTAGTTAATATGCCAAAAAGAATGAAAAGGAAATCCATATTTTATGAGCTCCCTTACTGAAAGAATTTATTAATAGCTCACTTATTAGAACTTATGCACATCTTCAAAAATGTCCTAAATTCTATATTTCAACATATATAAAGTAAAGAGAATGACACCTTGTCTTGAAGGAGAGATATTTCTCTCTTGTGTACCGAATTTGATAGAAGACATTTGTGGCCAAAAAAGAAAAATGAAACATATGAATAATCTCCATGGATTTTGAAAAGACAAAGAAGAGCTAGATCAACTAAAAAAAATTATTCATTCAATGAGGACACCTACTAGTTATGGGCCATCATTAGACAAAACTTTTAAAATTGTTGGACACGTGGCAGGATTTAAAACACATGATTTTCATGATTTCATGAAGGTATTATCATCACTTAACTTTTATTGGTAACATTGATTAAGTACAAAATATATTTTGATATGTTGTTATGTGAGAAAAATTAATAATGACCTTTGAGAATTTTTTTTATAGTATATCATGCCATTGGAAATTAGGGGGGACTCATGTCTTACAATTAACTTAAGGAATTCCTGTTACACTAAAAAATGTCACCATGGCTATTTACAGTTGGTATGGCTCTATCAACAGTCATACTACCCTCTTGAGCAAGTCTTATGCCTCTGCTATTCATGTCAAACTCCAAGAAAGAGAGAAAGTCTTTATAAATATGTTTATCTCTGGGTACGCAGGTTCTCTCAAGCCTTGCCTGCGGGTACGCACCTATTGTTCATAAGGTCTGCGTCCAAGGACGCTCTGTATCTAAAGGGGCAGGTGCGTCCCTCTGAAAAGGTTAAAATGCGCAAGTTTTATCTTCAAAAACTTACTTGTGGTCATTTCTAGAGCATTCTAGAAGGTTGTTTGATGTGTATTGAGCGCCTCCAGATGGTTCATGCACTCCTATCAAAGAGGAACTTATCCCATCAATAAGGGAGTGATCCCATCCAAAGAGGGGACTATCCCATTGATGGTGGACCTGATTAACTTCCTCTTGAGCACTATAAAAAGAGGCATTGGGCCAGAAGGAGAAAGGTTGAAAGCTATAGATTTCTAAGGGTAAATGATGCAGGAATTAGGACTCCCATTTAGAAGCTTGTGAGGAGAGATTGTCATCTTTACTTGTTCTATTTGGAAGTGGGTGAGCTTTGTCAAAGTAGAGGAAGACTCTTGTGGACCCTGGAAGGAGCTTGCACAACACCAAGGCTCAGGTTGTAATGGTTCCTTTTGATTACCTTTAATGCAAATTGGTCCATTCTTCTCAATAACTTGTTGTTTATGGGTTATTTCATGTACTCCTTGGTCTATGTGTTGAATATGCTTTGTTTTATGTTATAATCAGGTGCTATTTAATTGTTTGACTGTTGGTGATTACAGGTTTTGGAGAAAAGGAGGAGCTCATCCAGATCAACAAAGCTTGGACTTCTACAACAGCGTTTGGACAAAGGTAAGAACGAAACACTTGATTTCTCATATCATAATGTATGTTTAGAGAAGGATAGCTCCAGTTTGTTTTGTTTGTCATTAGAATGTCTTAGACTTCTAGGAAGGTCAGTTGTGTCCGCACCCTTGACTGATTCCGTGTGACAAATTGGCGACTCCACTCGGGATAGATTCCATTTATGAGAAGAGTCTTTTCTTTTGTATGAACTTTGCTTTGAGAAAATTGGTTTATTTTTCTGGTTTTGGCTCTGTGACCTTGTCTCTGGGTGGGTTAGCTTAAGATTAGTTTTATTTTAGGTTTTCTTGAGTTTTTCAGTAGGACACACCCTCTGAGTGCTGCACAGTGCGTCCCTGGACGCACTTTTGCTGTGTGCACAGAGCGGGCCCGCACCTGTGTTAACGGGTTGCCTGCGTCCCCTGCCAAAATTTGAGAAAATTCCACTTTTTGCCCTTTTTGCTCTTAGATTTTGTTTTTTCTTAGTTTTTTCTGCCCAGATTCATCAGTCCTTTTCCCAGAATCTTCACCTGAACTGGTTTCAATAGCATTGAGTGTTTTAGTGGATTTCGTCGAAGTGTAAGCCCTAGGGTTTGATTTTTGAGTAGGTCTTGTAGTGACTTTAGCGGTAGGAGTTGTCAAGCCTTAGATCTCTCTGGTTTTGTCAACATTCTAAGAAGTCAAACCTATCATAAAGTCTACCTGTAGGAGCAACTTACCATCAAGTTGTCTTTTGGGCCAATTTCGAAGTGCTTGTTGTTTAAGTCTTGAAATCCATTTTATGAAAAGAACAAAAAGATTTGAGTTTTGTTTTGACTAGTCTTTTGATTCTGCATTAGCTAGTCCTTGATTTGATTTTGATCAAGTAAAACAACCTAGAATCATCTTTATGAGCTTTTGCCTTGTTAGGTTTGCTTAGAGTAATCTCTCTTTTGGTTTGCTTGTGAGTCAAGTTTTCATAGTTTTGTAGCTTTTGAGATTGTTTTTTGTTAAAGATAGGTTTACATGCTTTATTAAAAAAAGAAAATACAAAAACATCTCCTTTGAAAAGTTTTGTTTCAAGTAGCTTTGAAAGTTTTGAAAGAAAAAGAGTTTTTCGTGCAAGTAAAGAGTGGTTATGTTTGTGTGCTTGAAAAGAAAAAGAGAATTGTTTCTTTGATTGTCTTTTCTAAGGAAGTTGTTTTCTCTAAAAATTGCATTCTCTCAACTCTCTTAGTTAAAGAATTTCATTGAAAAAGCAAAGTAGCATAAATCATCTTAGGTGCATCTTTGTAGTGGTTGGAGTCGAGTCTACACACCATTGGTTTCACTTCCATTACCTTGTGACTTTAAAGAACAACCATAAAAGTAACGCTTAAAGTAAAATTGAAATAGTAACTTTTATTTACTAGGGCTCTGAAGCATCAATTTAGATCAGGCTAGTGTCTTGGAGTAGGTGAGTAATTAACTCTCCAAGACAGTAAAACCAAACAAGTAGTCGATCTTGTGATAGAATCAAATCCAATTGTTACATTTACACTCTGGGAAAGCTCCTCTTAAAGGAGAAGCACGAGCTCGTGTCCGAACCAGTGAGGGGATCATTCCCCCCTCGTTGGGAACGATGCCAGACAGTACGTATTACAAACGGTAAACCTCGGATTAACCATTGTCGAGGAGCCAGGGGTCACTTATCGGTAAACCTTGGATTACTGTCAAGGAGCCGGTAAGGGGATTGAGCTTGCTACTCTGCCCTTGCGTGCTGTCGGAGTTTAGACTGTTCCCCCAAGTGTACTTGTGGCCGTTGGTAACCTTAGTGACCATAATCTCTAGGATTCTACCCAAGGTGACGGTGGAGGGAAGGTCCCACTGTACCTGGAGCAGACGTCGGCTATACTCACTTGGATTTTCTGGGGGGTTCACTTCACTCGAGACGGTTAAAGTGGAGGAACTTGGTCCAGTCTATTCATTAAGCAGGTTGTCGGCGTAACTGTTCCACCCGCCATTTTTGTACTGAATCCAGCGAGGTTGGGCCTAATCACCAACTAGCGCTTTTGGTCCGGAAGAATACTGTTTGTGTTTGGTTTGACGCCCTAGATTCTTTAGGCGTGTGATTCAAATTTGTTTGGTTCTTTAGAGACTTTAGGTGGTTTGATTTGAAATTTTATTTTGTTTTCGTGTGTAGTAGTTAAAAGTTTTTAGCTGTGGCGGAATTACCGAGACAGTCCCGTAGAATTCGGGGCCAGTCTCCTGAAGTTGTTTCTGTGGCCGAATTGTTGAGAAGATCCCGTAAACTTAGGGGTGAACCTCCTCAAGACGAGTCCAGTCATTTAGAAGGTTTAAAGGTCCTTGTAACTCCTCCTAGTGGCAGTAGAGTAGGTTCACCTGAAGAAGGAGAATCTTCCTTGGTAGTCCATCCAGATTACCAAAGTTTAGAGACAGGTTATAATCCTGAAGCTGTTACAGTTTGTGAGCTTGTTGGTAGTTTTTCGTCTGCTAGTGATACAGGCGAAGAACCAGAAATATCCGAACCTGTTACTCCGACTCCTAGTGTTCCTGATTCACCGAGAATAGAAAGAATTATCACCGAAAATCTTCCTGTTGGTTTGATTGCTATTGAAGAACTTGTTCCAGAGGAAGAAATAGGCGTCTCTGATCCTGAAGATCAAATTACCCTTGATCTAAGGGAGCGTGAATCTATCTTTTACAGTCCTCCTAGAAGTACTACTTGGTACCTTTCGTTAACCAATTATTTAGACAACTTTGGGCTAGGTTTTTCCACACCTCGTACTCCTTTTCCACCTGGAGGTATTCATACTCCTGTAAATATGTCTGGTCAGTCATCTGTGTTTACACAAAGTCCTGAATCTTTTTTACATGGCGGTCCTTCTGTTCCTACTGGGTATCAATCTCTTTCTGGTACCTTTGCGGGAGCGTCTCCTCAACCCGTTGATCATGGGTTATTAGTTGGAAACAGTGGTAATGTACCATTGGGTGTAGGAGACATTTACATGATGTCAGGTTCAGTTCCCGTTACCCAACCTCAAGGTGGCCAATTACCGCCTGGGGGGCAGCCTTCGTTAATGCCTGGGGGGCAACCTCAAGGTACTCCATTTGTGTCTGGGGGGCAACCTCAAGGTCAGTACGCTCCTATGGGGCAATACATACCTCAAGGTCAACCCCAGCCTCAATATGTACCCCAAGGTCAACCTCAGTATCAATATCAACCTCAAGGATGGCAACCTCAAGGATGGCAACCCCAAGGGTATCAACCCCAAGGGTATCAACCTCAAGGATACCAACCTCAAGGTCAAGGTCAACCCCAGTACCCGTATTTACCTCAAGGTTATCAACCTCAAGGTCAATACTCAGGTCAAGGTTATCAACCACCTCAAGGTCAATCATATGGTCAAAGTATGGGGACTGCACCTTACAGTTATCAATCCTATCCTCAATCCGGCTATGGATCTCAGTACCCTCAACCTGTTATGGGTCAATACCCTGGAATGTTAGTGTGGGATCCGTCACAGGGTCAACAGATGTTGCAGCCAAGTATACAGTCGGTACCTCAAGCAGGACAACCTGTAGTTTCTGGTCCACCCCAGCAACCGCAACCTGTCCAGTCAAGTGTTCAGACCTCTGTAACTTCGGTAGTTACTCAGCCGCCAATTGCACCTAGTACTCCATCTCAAACGGCTGCTGCAACTACCGCCACATCTACCATACTTACTTCTGGAGTATCGACAGCTCCGGTTTCTACTGTCTCTGTAACCACTCCTCAGACATCTGTACCGTTGTCTGGATCTACGATTCAAACCACAGTCCAGATGCCTGTAGGCCAACCTGGTATAAGTACGGTTGTCACTACTCAACCTCAATTTGTTCAACCTCCGTACCAGGGACAGTATCAACCTGGGCAAGCTGTCCAACAACCGGTTTACCAGTATCAACCGTATCCTGGGTACACTTATCAACAACCTCAGCAACCCCAGTACGGTCCGGTTAATCCTGGTTTTCCAGGAGGATATAATATCCCAAATGCGACTCCTGTTCCTAGTTATCCTGGATATCCTCCTCCTGGGGCCGGTATTGTGACCCAGAGTTTTAGAGATCCTAACCGGCAGTTACCGTTTATCGCAACTTTGGATTTACCAGACTTGACGCGCCTAACGAACGATCCAATTCAATATCTTCCGTTCTGGCCGCCAATGCCAAATAAGTTGCCCAGCGATATACCCAAGTTCGAAGGTAAGTCTGGAGAGGATCCGTCCAATCACGTGATGACTTACCACCTCTGGTGTGCTTCAAATTCCATCTCGGATGATTCGATCCGCTTACGTCTTTTCCAGCGTACACTCATTGGTCTCGCGGCCAAGTGGTACATTGAGTTACCACGGGCCTCTTTTTACAATTTTAGCCAGTTAGCTACCTCGTTCTTAACTCACTTTCAGTTACCGGTCAGATACGATAACGGTACGGAGTTATTAACTTCACTAAAACAATCAACCTCCACGTATATTTCAGATCACATTCATGAGTGGAGACGTCGAAGAAGGCTAGTGAAAGTTTTTATCCCGGACCAAATCTTAGCTGAATGGTTTGTTAAATCATTATTACCAAGAATTACTGAAGATGTAGCTAAGGCCGGAGTAGTTACTGAGGAGCAAGTCATTGCTCAGGCACAATACCTTGACTTAGTTTACACGCAGTCGGGTACATTACACGAGAAGATTCCGGATCTTCCAAAGTCGAATCAAATCGCTGCTGCTCCTTCGGGATCTCATGCCGCTGATGGTATGATTGGTATCGTGAATACAAAGAGCAAGAAGAAGTCTTCCAAGGCTTCAACTACTCCTATTATCACTTTGCCCGATTCCCCGACAGGAGAGTCTTCTCCTGAACTTACCGCCGATATTCACGCTGTAGAGTCATCTACGGCCAAATCAAAAAACGGTGGAAAGAAGAAAGGAAAGAAGAAGGCTAAAGCAGACAAGGCTCCGAAGGAGAAAACGGAAAAGTCGGAAACCAATGACGAAAAGCGCAAACCTCGATATCCTTGTCTTATTTGTGAAGAGGATCATTTTACGAGAGATTGCCCTCATCGGGCCGAGGTAGTGAAAATAGTCAAAGGTTCTCCCACTCCTGCTGTGTTAAAAAATCCATTTCCGGAGCAGGAGAATAAGATGATAGGTTCTTCCTCGAATGCCAGTGAAGAACCCATTTTGATGATGTCTCATGTGAGGATTGCGACTCGATCGCAAGATTATGGTAGTAAGAATCCTGTTGATGGTAAGGAAGCAGAATCTTCTCACTCTAACCCATCAACCTCAGCTCCTGGTTCCGATCCACTACAGATCGAGAAACCTAACCCAGACTTAGTAATTAAACCGCCCGCCAAGGGTGTACTTCGAAGGTCTGCTTTCAATCCACATGCGAGAGCGGCCCAGAATTACAACATTGTTGAGGACTTAGCTGTTTCACCCTCAGCAATGTCGGCGTTAGAAGTGCTGCAATCATGCCCAGCACAACGAAAATTGCTTTTGTCGGCTATAGGAGCTGTTGATGTTCAGGATCCGAATCTAATGATCTTCGATCTAGAAAATAGTACACCACGACTCCCCCATCAAATGGCTTTCCAAATTCCAGTGATAGTAAAAAACAGGCCTATTCATCGAACTGTGATTGATGAGGGAGCTTCTACGTGTATTATGTCAATTCAATGTTGGAGATCCCTTGGTTCTCCTTCGTTGAACCAATCCCCCACCATCCTTAAGGCCTTTGATGGCCGTGGGTTCCGTCCGTTTGGTATTCTACAGGAATTGCCTATAGGGGTAGAAGGTAAAACCGTTAGTCTGGATGTGGAAGTGGTTGATGCCCCTCTAGACTACAACCTTCTTTTGGGTCGAAGTTGGTCATATGCTATGACAGCGGTCGTTTCATCGGTCTTCAGAGTAATTAAGTTTCCACATAACGGTAAGATCGTGACTATTGATCAGCTGACATACTTTTCATCCGACCCAGCCTCTTCAGAGAGTATCCAGCATGTCGGTAAGACGACAATCCCTTATAGGGACGTTGGTGTAGGTTTAGTTAAGGATTCCGGTTTACTGGGAACTTTTCCTCTCCCTCCACTCAGCGTAGAACCTTCATTTGCAACAATTCATATGATTACATCAGAAAACATTATTTATGATGATCCTTGGTATGTCCCATCTGACTCTGAGATAGACTCATTCGGTAATGCTATGCCTTTGAGTCCATATGAAATTGCTTATGAAGCTCTCATGTCTTTTACCGATTTTCATTCAACCGAAGTCGACCAAATGAATGTGGTCAGTGAAGAATCACTTTTCACCTCAACCTTAGAACGGATAGCGTTTCCCGAAGTCGTGTCATCTGACGAACAACTTCGCGAAATCCTAAGTGTAGACGATCTACCATGGGAAGATCTCCATCACAGATCTTCGTTTTTACCTAAGGATGATGCATTTGAAAATGATTTTTCATCTATCTTTACCGCTGAATATGTCAAAGACGCTCAGGATCCAACGAAACATTCTGATTCAGAGTTGAATTTAGGGAATATTTCTCGTACTATTCCCATTGATATTTCAGTGAAGCCCGGAATTGAGGAGAACATTCATATAGGTGCCTCATGTACAGAAGAAGAAATCCAAACTTACAAGGCCCTATTCCAAGAATTCCGCGATGTGTTTGCCTGGTCTTACGAGGAAATGCCGGGAATCGATCCTGCCATTGTTGTTCATGAAATCAAAACCTACCCGGATGCTAAACCCATCCGGCAACGGTTGCGTCAGATTCACCCTCGAAAAGCGGCTGCGATTAAAGCAGAAGTCGAAAAGCTGTTGAAAGCAGGTTTCATTTATCCGATCCCGTTAACGGATTGGGTATCGAATATTGTTCCGGTCAATAAGAAACAAGGAACAATAAGAATCTGTATCGACTATAGGGATATCAATCGAGCTTGTCCAAAAGACAACTATCCTACGCCTTATATCGATCAAATTATTGATGATTGTGCCGGAAGTGAAATGTTTTCCTTCATGGATGGTTTTTCGGGCTATAATCAAATCAATATTCTACCTGCCGACCAACCAAAAACGGCATTCATTTGTCCATGGGGGACATTTGCTTATTGCAAATTACCTTTTGGGCTTAAGAATGCCGGGGCCACTTTTCAACGGGCAATGTCTTACGCATTTCACGACATCAAGCACATTGTGCAACCGTATCTCGATGATTTGCCTGCTCATTCTTTACGACGAGCTGATCACCTTGACCACCTACGAGCAATCTTTATGAGGTGTAGGCATTATCGAATTCGGTTGAATCCCCACAAGTGTGTTTTCTGTATAGAAACAGGTCGATTGCTGGGATTTGTTGTTTCAAAAGCCGGCATTCGCGTCGATCCCTCGAAAGTCGAGGCGATCATCAAATTGCCTCCTCCTTCGAGTTTGCGCCAACTCCAAAGTTTGCAGGGGAAAGCAAACTTTTTACGTCGATTCATCCCAAACTACGCCGAGGTCACTAAAGGTTTTACACGGTTGTTGAAACAGAACGTTCAATTCTTTTGGGACGAGATTGCCCAACAATCTTTTGATGCACTTAAACACGCGTTGACCCATGCACCGTTGTTGCATCCTCCCAACTACAACCAGGACTACTTCTTATACCTCGCAGCTTCACATTCCACCATTGGAATGGTGTTAGTTCAAGAAGATGAATTCGGAGCGGAACATGTGATATATTATCTCAGTCAAACCTTAAATCCCACTGAGCTAAAATATTCGCATGTGGAGAAATTGGCCCTGGCAGCCGTTCAAGCTGTCCAGCGTTTTCGTCACTACATTCTTCTCCGTAAAACTACAGTTATTTCGGATTGCAACCCTATGATTTACATTTTGACAAAACAATTGCTAGGGGGCAAGTACTCTAAATGGATCGTTATCCTGCAAGAGTTCGACTTGGAGTTCGAGAAGTCCAAGTCTAAGAAATCCTTAGTTTTTGCGGAATTGATGTGTGATTTCCCGCGTACTGACACAGAGACTGTGGCAGAAGAGTCCATTGCGGACGAATCTTTGTTTCTTATCAGTACTTTAGATCCGTGGTTCGGGGATATAATCATCTATCTCCAAACCCAAACCTTTCGGCCTGAAGCTTCAAAAGCGGAACGTCGAAAAATTAGGTTTCAATCCCAGCAATACAAAATTATTGGAGATACACTTTATCGCCGGGGGCAGACTTAGTTTTTCGACGTTGTCTAACTCACGAAGAGGCTGAGAGAGTTTTGAATGATTGTCACTCTGGAGCATGTGGCGGTCATATGTCTGGGTATGCCACAGCTCAGAAGGTGTTGCGCGCTGGTTACTTCTGGCCATCTATGTTTAAAGATTGTATCATTGCAGTCCGGAAGTGCCACAACTGTCAAGTGTTTGATCGAAAGATGCGCGCACCACCTGCTCCTCTCCACCCTATAATTGTCGTTGGTCCATTCGCCAAATGGGGTATCGACTTTATTACTTGTAACCCTCACTCGGCCGGGGGGCATGCGTATATCATCCTCGCGGTTGATTATTTCACTAAATGGGCCGAGGCGATGCCTACATTCGACGCAAGCGGCAAAACAGCTGCAGTTTTCATATTCAATCATATAATAACTAGGTTCGGTGTCCCACAAGCAATTATTACTGACCATGGGAGCCATTTTCGAAACACCATGATGACTGAACTTACAAGCCAGCTTGGTTTGCGCCATGACAGCTCTACTCCTTATTATCCGCAAGCCAACGGTTTGGTTGAGTCTATCAACAAAGTTCTGGTTATCATGATCCGACGAACCATTGGTATTCATCGGTCGAATTGGCACAACATGTTATTTTCGGCGCTATGGGCATACCGAACCTCAGTGAAAACCTCAACAGGGTTCACTCCTTTCCAGCTAGTTTATGGCTTAGAAGTAGTGTTACCCATTGAATGTGAAATCCCATCACTTCAAATGGCTGTCGAATTACTTCCAGCTACTTCCGAAGAGGAGAAACGTTTATTGTACTTAGCTAAATTAGATGAGACTCGACGTGACGCTGCATTGGCAATCGAGACTCACGCGAAGCGAATGAAAGCTCAGTATGATAGAAATGTGACCCCTCGAAGTTTTTCGGAGGGAGACCTAGTGCTTTTATATGATCAAGCTAACGATAAGCTAGGTGCTGGAAAATTCGTTCCTATGTGGCATGGACCCTATATTGTAAAGCGAAAGCTAGCAAAAGG
The DNA here is from genome assembly GCA_031772625.1 of Pinus tabuliformis. Classification (NCBI taxonomy): domain Eukaryota; kingdom Viridiplantae; phylum Streptophyta; class Pinopsida; order Pinales; family Pinaceae; genus Pinus; species Pinus tabuliformis. The sequence continues at coordinate 743,456,588 of CM062816.1, read as the reverse complement.
GGCTTATGAGCTGGTAGATTTTGATGGGGACTCTTTGGATAAACCCAGAAATGGACTTTACCTAAAGAGGTATTATGCTTAAATGGTGGGTATGGAGAATTTTTAGTTAGGTTAGGTTTTCTTTCTAGCTAGTATGATTGTTAGTTAGTTAGTGTGCTTAGCTTAGTGAGTGTGTTTTTCGTCGTTATTCTGGCTTATCTTGGTTTTGCTCTTGATATTGTAGATGTCGACACCCCTCCAAACATACATTGGATTTGCTGATGGTGCTTGTCGTAGTACACGGAATATCTCTTCCGCAGCTTGGGTTATCTATTCACCCTCTGACGAGTTAGTTTCTATGCATGGGGTAAGCCTCGGTCAAACAACGAATAACATTGCAGAATACAGTGCAGTGGTTGAATTATTATCCGAATCTATTTCATTTGGAATTCGACGTTTGATAGTGAGGTTAGATTCTGAACTTGTTGTATTACAGCTTAATAGAGTTTATGCCATTAGAAATCCTGTGTTATTAAGGTTGTTTTTGAGAGTGCGTCTCTTGGAACGTGAATTTGATTACATTGAATATCAGCATATTCCAAGGTCCTTAAATACATTAGCAGATGCAATTGCTTCTCGAGTGTTGGACAGACATTTACGATAATCATGCAAGTAAATTTAAAAACATTTCATCATACATGTTAAACAAGATAAGCCGGTAATAGTGATATATATAGATAGGAGTGTGTCAAAAAATATACATCGTCTTCGATCATAGGTTGAAAAACACCTTATGATCGGCAAAATGATAAGTACAAAAAGTCAAAAATGTCACATGTGTCCACAAAGTGACTAGCCAATCACTGGTGGTGCTCCCTATACGACACCACTGCACGGGCTACCTTGCGCAAAAATCTCCTCAACGGTCCAGGGACCGCGACTACGTAGCGCTGAAGTCTGATAGGAATATCATCCATAGAAGTCTCCGGTATATCCGCCGTCAGACGCTGTAGATCATGCTCCAACTCAGTCAGTACCTCTGCAGCCGTCGCGTCCTGTGGGGCCGGTACCGGTGCAACTGGATGTCTCCTCTCGAAAGGCCGGAGGTTGGCTGGACGCTGTGGACCAACATCTGCATTTTGAAAATTTTACTGTCAGTTTTGAGACGATATATATAAAAAACAAAAAAAATACATAATTTGAAAACTCGTGAAAAATAAAGTACCTCTGTCATCCCATTGTTCTCCCTGTGGAAGAACCATGTCCGGATCACCTCGAAAATCTATTCCGGCATACGGAAAGTCCTGAATCGCAAACACCTGGTCCTCTAACCAGTGAAAATAACTGTCAGTGAATCGAACAACTGCCGCACCCTCGTCTGGATGCCGGGCCATCACCGCAACCCATCGTACCAGCTTTGGCTCCTGAGGACCCAAAATATCAACAGTGAGATGCTGAGGGATCAGCATTGGAATTCTCTCTAGGGCAAAGCTCACGACTATAGGCCCATATCCAAAGGTCTTTAGTCTCCCGGTCTTTGCCCTGGTCAGTTGGGCTTTCAAGTTAGCCAACATCGCATCACACCAGTTGAAAATGGTGCCTTGGAGACAATCAATTGCCATCCGAAATTGAGACCCAGTAGCAATATGTAAAGTGGCTGAGCCACAAATCCTGGTCACAGTGAAAGCTAAGACCATGAGTTCACGCTGAGAGACATATTTGATCTCTATGCCTTTCTTATGCTCTCGATCAGGTAGGCACCAATCTGCTCGGAGACTATCAAGGGATTGGCCACCCGGCCTAGTCCCAGCCAGATTGAGTTGCTCACCTCTATTCGGCAAGCCAGTAAGAAAGTAAATGTCAGCAGGCTCTATCTCGAGTTGTTGCCCGCCGATGTAAAAGCATTGTTCTTGAACATTCCATCTCTCGACCAGCCACTCCAAGAATCTTACCTGAGCTCTCATGCCGGGTATGGCCCAGTATTTGTATAATCCACATCCTCTTAGGGCATCGAGGGAAGGTTGATGATTGATTGCAGCTTCATCAACCTCCTCATGCTCTCTTTCTCTCCAATCCAGCATGATAAGTGCCCTACACATGAACAAACAGGCATTAAAATAATTTTTGGGAAATTTCAATGGTTAAATTGGGAGTTTGGGGTTTCAAAACCCGCGTTTTGCGGAGGACGCACCCCGCGTTTGACGCACAGTGCGCCGGGACGCAGGTGGCCTGAAGGTAACCTGCGTCCCCCGACCTTTTCCCTGTGTAGGAAAAAGTCGGGGGACGCAGGCCAGCCTTTAGGAAACCTGCGTCCCCCGCAGGGCGGTTTCCAAAACCCAAAACCCCCAAAAATAAAAAATGAAACCTAAATTAAAATTCTAAATGGATGAAATTGACAAGGAGGATGTTGTGAAATACCTGGAAGAGACGGCGTTCGATTCTAACGGTCGGATTTTCCGCAGCGACCACGGGAAGTTTCTTGTCAAAAGCTCCTTTTTCAACCTCAACAGTCAAACGGTAAAAATGACATGGTAAAAAGTCTTTTTATAGGTTTTTTGGATGAATTTGTTCATTTTTCACCATGGAAAGATGTTTTTCGATGAATTTTTGCCTATCTTAAACAGGTATGAGTAATGTGTCGCTTTTGTGCAGGACAAAGGGACTTAGAGGGAAAATTGTCATTTTTCACAAACAAAATATCAGAGTCATCTTTTAAGCCCTTTTCTGACTCCTAAAACATGAAAAGATTGCCGAGCGTTTCTTTTACACTCGTTAAAACGAAATTAAAAGACGGTCCCCTTATAGCTCTTTTCTGACCGTAAAATCAGGAAAAGATTGCCGTGTTTTTGTCGTTTCAAACTCGATACGGAAATAAAACGACGTGTCCTTGATCGCTTTTTACTTTTCAGGTCAGTGACACTAACTATGAAAGTACTCCTTGGTCGCAAGATCAAGCGGTCCCCCCAGGTATTATTTTATACTTTTTCGGGCTTGAGGGACACAAATTTACGAAAAAGTTCAACTTGGAGTTTCCTTAAGTTTTTCAGACTCTCTAAAATTGAAAAACGCCGAGTTTCTCCTATACTGGGCTCGTTAAACATTTCACAGTAAAGGACCTGTTCAATTACAAACAGGAACGAACCACTCCTTCCTAGGGTTCGAATCAAAACTAGGTTGGACTCATCCGAAGGATGAGCTTATAATCAAGCATATGTTATCCTCCTCAAGCTTGTTAAAAATAAAGAGGTACTTGCCAGAAATGGTGGGGGAAAAAGAGAAGAATGAGCCTATTTGTTACCTTTTGTCTCAGAAGAAACTTTATTACCACTCTTGGACACGACACTTTTTGTTCACCTGGGTTGGGAAATCCTTTACCTCACAGTTGATCAAACCACTTTTGAAAGTCTTCAACCGGGTTCCGGGGATTAACTTTGAGTTATTTAGCACCAAACCATCTGTCGTGTCGTTATGTGTCCAAGAGGTCTGCAAACAAAACTTTCATCTGCAAAATACTTGTCATCCATTTGACCATCCCTGAGTCAGTCCTTACAGCAATATTTCTTCAACTTGAACAATGATTTCGTGTTGTGGGCTTGCCCGCAACGGGTCACTTTCTATCGACATCAGCACATTATCTAGAGAGATGACTTAGAAATCGTCAGTGCCTTGAAGTCTGCATGCATCAATGGCAGGTTTCTCGCCTTTGACGTCAGTTTACATCATTGACTTTCGATCGAAGGATTCCGTGAAATGTTCGACACCAACTCATTCATTCACATCTCATGGATTGTACTGGGTACTTTGAGAACCATTGACATTACTGGTGGTCTCTCTCACGCTTGTTAACAGTTCACATCATCGACTGGTAATCAAGTGGTTTCTACCATGTTCGACATCGACTCATTTATTCGCATGGCTAGAATCGTACCAATTCGAGAAGTAGGAATGAAGACCCTGGATCAAATCTTTACCATCCAGGCTGCGAGGAGTTTTGTATTCATTATCTAAGTAGACTAATCATAAACAGATGGTTGCGTCCATACTGTGTCTACAAAAGTCTATGATTATGATGTACTGCAAAATCATTCCTGTATCAGAGTAGTTAGTCTGTTAGTTAAAGTTTTATCTGAGTATGGGAATGCCTACCTCAGTGATGATATAATCTTATCCATGTATTTTGTGTTGAAAATTGCAGGTTCCAACCAGGTTCTCCACGAGATAATCTTCGAAATGATAAAACGCTTCACCCTTCCTAGATAATACAAAACCCTAATCTATTCTAGGCTTCGCACTTTAGGGGGCAATCTGTTACACTAAAAAATGTCACCATGGCTATTTACAGTTGGTATGGCTCTATCAACAGTCATACTACCCTCTTGAGCAAGTCTTATGCCTCTGCTATTCATGTCAAACTCCAAGAAAGAGAGAAAGTCTTTATAAATATGTTTATCTCTGGGTACGCAGGTTCTCTCAAGCCTTGCCTGCGGGTACGCACCTATTGTTCATAAGGTCTGCGTCCAAGGACACTCTGTATCTAAAGGGGCAGGTGCGTCCCTCTGAAAAGGTTAAAATGCGCAAGTTTTATCTTCAAAAACTTACTTGTGGTCATTTCTAGAGCATTCTAGAAGGTTGTTTGATGTGTATTGAGCGCCTCCAGATGGTTCATGCACTCCTATCAAAGAGGAACTTATCCCATCCATAAGGGAGTGATCCCATCCAAAGAGGGGACTATCCCATTGATGGTGGACCTGATTAACTTCCTCTTGAGCACTATAAAAAGAGGCATTGGGCCAGAAGGAGAAAGGTTGAAAGCTATAGATTTCTAAGGGTAAATGCTGCAGGAATTAGGACTCCCATTTAGAAGCTTGTGAGGAGAGATTGTCATCTTTACTTGTTCTATTTGGAAGTGGGTGAGATTTGTCAAAGTAGAGGAAGACTCTTGTGGACCCTGGAAGGAGCTTGCACAACACCAAGGCTCAGGTTGTAATGGTTCCTTTTGATTACCTTTAATGCAAATTGGTCCATTCTTCTCAATAACTTGTTGTTTATGGGTTATTTCATGTACTCCTTGGTCTATATGTTGAATATGCTTTGTTTTATGTTATAATCAGGTGCTATTTAATTGTTTGACTGTTGGTGATTACAGGTTTTGGAGAAAAGGAGGAGCTCATCCAGATCAACAAAGCTTGGACTTCTACAACAGCGTTTGGACAAAGGTAAGAACGAAACACTTGATTTCTCATATCATAATGTATGTTTAGAGAAGGATAGCTCCAGTTTGTTTTGTTTGTCATTAGAATGTCTTAGACTTCTAGGAAGGTCAGTTGTGTCTACACCCTTGACTGATTCCGTGTGACAATTCCGTAAGTAAATTGTCATCATTTGCAAGGTATGTGATATGAAATGTTCATGAGTGAGAGACATAGAGATATTATATTTCTTTTTAATTTTTGATTAAATGTTCATACTAATTTGTTATTCTTATATTAGGTGGGTGACCTCCAAGGAGATCCGTGGATATGAAGTGCCAAAATGGAAGAAGGAAATTAAATAAATTGTATGTGTATTTGACAGGATCTCCCTACAAGTTTCACGGACCTATAATTCCATTTACTTATACACCTAGTCAATGACATTGAATTGGCAGGTATCATATCAATGAGGTGGATGTTTTTCTTTGAGAGGTATCTAAAAACTCTAAAATGATATGTCTGAAAAAAGGCACATCCATAGGGTTGAATGGTTGAAGGGTATGTATTGAATGAAACATTTTTATTCCTATGTGAATTCCTTGGTAAATATTTTTAAGATGGGCCACACTTATGGGATGAAGAACAAGCATCATATATTATTGATGGAGAAAAATCACAATATAATGGTGTTCAAGTAGAAACCAGTGAGAAAATTCATGATCATTGTGGTTGTTTTCCTTGAAATAATTAATTTACTCTGTAATTTATTTGTCAAATTAACAACATGGCATTTGGAGTTTGAAAAAAACATGTTGACAGGTAATAGGTGTAGACAAAAGTGCTATACTTGACAAGTTCATTCTATACCACATGGACTTTATGAACAAATGAATTGATTTATATGATAAAAAGAGAGAAGAAGTGTTAGAATCAAGGAGACAATTTAAGAGATTGAACCCAAGGAATACTCCATTTCCCACTTGCACACTACAATGGGTTACTGAACAAATTCAAAATCAAATAGAAGGCGCAGGTATAGATTAAAACATAAAAGAAGATGAAATCAACATGTGTAGAGGTTGTGAAAGAAAGATACAATTAAACTTTTACAAAATGTTCTTTCCTTATAGTTTTGAAACTTTTAACTATTTTAATATTCATCATTATATTTGTTCTCACCAAAATAAATGGTCTTTAACATGCGATGAAATATTATGCAATGTGGGAATATGGTTAACATTATCGTGTAGAAAGTGCATATGTAAAGAGATGATCCTTTGATTGTGGCATCATGTTTGATTTCAAGCAATCCACTTGATAAAACTCAAAAGATAAGAATATTATTGAAGGGAAGCTACAATAAGTTGGGAAAATCCAGGAAATTATTGAGTTGGATTCCACTCTTTTAAATGTTGTATTTTTAAGTGTAGATGGTACAAAGTATTTGATAAGACATGTAGACATGATAACCACAATGGATTGTTTTCTATAGATTCCTCAAGGTTCATACCAGAGGATAAGAGCCTTATGTTCTACCAATTCATTGTGAGTAGGTATTTATTTAACTCAAACAAGAAGTAATAGTGGTCATTAATCTATTAATTCATAATTTATTGTGAATACTGTGTGTGTGTGTGTGTGTTTATTAAACAATAAAATTGTTATAACATAGGTCTAATATATACATGTTGTTCATGTGCAAATATTTTTGTATGAAGATATTTTGGCCTTGAAATGGATGTTTTTCATACATTACGATCCAAGATTAAGGCATGTCTTTGACAATGATGGCCAACAAAATGAGAGAGAGGATTTAGAGAACATCGGAGAAACTGACATCCATGATGATGTTGAAGATGGTTATGTTCATGCACAATATGACATCCATGATGATGTTGTGAGAAGGTATTTCTTTAACTCAAACAAGAAGTGATAGTGATCATTAATATATTAATTCATAGTTTATTGTGAATAAGTGTGTGTGTGTGTGTGTTAATTAAACAATAAAATTGTTATAACATAGCTCTAATTATGTATGTTGTTCATGTGCAAATATTTTTCTATGGAGATATTTTGGACTTTAAATGGATGTTTTTCATACGTTATGATCTAATATTAAGGCATGTATTTGATGATGCATTATTGGATATTGAGTAGAACAATGATGGCCAACAAAATGAGAGAGAGGAATTAGAGAACATCAAAGAAACTGACATCCATGATGGTGTTGAAGATGGTTATGTTTAGGCACAATAATATAACAACCCATAGTTATATGATGTTATACAAGACAACAATATGGATGGTATAGAAAATGATGATCCCAATACATCTGGTAACAATATTGATGGTTTACAATCAAATTTCAATGATGATGAAGATGATGCAGGTCAAGATGAGTATGATCATAATATGAAATACTTGAAAGAACATATGAACAGTGACAATGATACACTGGATGGCATTATTGCGGACAATACTGTTAATGAGCAAGACTTATAAATTTTCATAATTATTTGTAATCCATGTTTGAAAATTGATGATTTTTATGGCCCAAACTTTGAAATGTTTTATTATTATTTGTGTCAATACAAATTACCTATTGCAATATCCTTAAAGTATTCAATTTTTGGTATGAATGATTGGCAAAAAAAATAGGATTACTTGGATAAGAGTTAGCATAGTTACTGATCATTTATTGGTTGATAATGGTTTACAAGTGTTTCTAGCTTATTGGTTAGGTCAACATTAAACTAGGATGAATATCCTATTGAATAACAATACATTAAATATGCAACTTAAAAAAATATAATTACATATATCATATATCTAAAAAAATGTAAATCCAAACCATTAGGCTAAATGTATGAAAAAATTGTTCATTAATTTATATTAGAAAAAAATTTGAAATATTTCAATAAGCCTAAACAAAATTATTTTCTATGTGCAAAATTAGAAAAAATAATTATATTAATGTTCTTAATGAGAAAAATAATATTTTCCAAGTCGAATCATTCAATTTGGCCTTGTAATGAAAGTTAGGCATGCATTTAAGTCAAGTAGTGATCCAGATTTAAATAGGAACACAACAAATTATAGATATAACCATACATACAGAGATGCAACAAAAATAATACTTCATTTCATTACTGTAAAATACTGAAATATGCTTACAAATAGAAATAGAAATAAGCTAGCTAGGGCGATGGTAGCTTATCTCTGAGAAGAGATATGGTGGCTACATGCCTTTGAGTTGTGTTACAATGAGGCTCGAAGGCATATTTATTGTTTAGAAATAGTGGAAAATGCTAAACATCCAAAATCCTAACCCTAGAAGATGAAACACCAAACTATGGGCCCTGTTTGGGTAAATTGGTACATCAACTTCTCGGGGTCGTAACTTTGGCATACGATCTCCTTTTGACACACATAATATCTCGTTAGAAAGATCTATCTGAGAATTACAACTTTGGGAGGAGCAACATCGGCCCATGGCCCCATGTTGGTCCCAGTTTTCCCAAAAAACGTCGATTAGGGACTCAAAACAGCTCCAGAAGTTCAAGACCCAAAAAACTGCTAAAAATAGTAAACTGTGCTACAATTAAGGAAACTGAAAAGATGAAAGAAACAATGGTGGGGTCCAAGTGGACTTGGTGGGTGGCCACTAACATCCACCTAGATCAAGTAGGCCAAAATTGCCTTCACTAAAATGCATGCACATGCTTCATTTCTTGGCCAATATGGTTGATTAAAATTTTATACTATTTATTTAGTAACTAAGTAAAGACATAATGTATTTTGCTTTATACTTTGTAATGCTAAAACTGAAGTTGGTAATTTCTTGAAAATTTATGAAAATTTATGAAGATTTATGAAAATTTTCTTATTAATAAAAGCTAAATTTTCCTTTGGAAAAAAAGATTGGAGTCTCCCATTACAACAATAGAATTAAAATGATGCTTGAGAAGAATAGAGAAACCTTTCTAGGCAACCTACATATCTACTTGATTAATTGAGGAAGTGTCAATCCCCCAAACATAAGATATGATTTTTTTACCATTTTGGTTAAAAAGTACACCTCCAACTCCAACAAGCCCCAGATTTCCTTTTGAGGCACCCTATGGTAAATTTTTCCATGTGATGCACTAAGAATATTGTAAATTTGTTCTATTATCGAAATAAGAAATATTTTGTTATTTAGAATAGAAATTAACTATATTCCATAGCACTGATTTCTTGGTTCAACAAGATATTAGCTTATAAAATACCATTACATTGTCCAAAAATAAAAGAAAACTAGATCTCAGTGATACCACAACCAAATAAAAACTCCATGAAGGAGACATAAAAGTAAGTCCTCCAAAAATACTAGCAATTTACTAAAAGATGCACATTAATGGAATATATATATCTTCCTACACATCCAACAGTTTCAAAGTAACAATTTTTAGGTGTTGTATCTATTTAGACACATTTCAAGATTTAAGATATGTGTGTGTGTGTGTGCGCGCGCATAGACACAACACTTAAAAATTGCTATTTTGAAACTCTTGGATGCGTAGGAGGATTTTGCAAGCCCTCCACTTGAGAAGAAGAGTTTCTCTTTCGTTCTATGAAGACCTATGATTTTTCTGGTGCTACAACAGAGAAATCCTTTAATTTTTTCTGAAGCTCTTGAATTTTATTTCCATAATTTTTTCTCAAATTGGCTTTTTCTATTCATTGATTTCACATTCTTCATATATTTCTTCTTGTACTCAATTTCCTTCCTTTCAAGATCTTCATTTGTAGATTTTAGTTGATATGTAAAATTGGCCAATTCACTAGTGAGTTGTTGTACTTTATCCTCAAGCTATTTTTTCTATCCATTGTTGCATATTTCCAATATAAATAAGCACCATTGCCTCATGTGTGGGCCTCTATAATTGTTGCTGCAAATCAAAAATCTGGGATTTCAAATTTTGTTTCTCTATGTCACACCCAAATGTCATGATTTTTGGCCGCTCATGAGATTGTTGTGTAGCTATGTAATTATTTTTTCTCTCTCAACTACCTTTTTTTTCAGTGATTCAACAAGTGGTGGTAAGATGTATAGATCACCCATATAATTCTTGGATGAGATAGTGTCCTCTAAATCCTTCACTCATGCTTTTAGATGAGATTTCTCCAAGTCCATTGAAGGAATTTTTTTTACTCATGTATTCTAACTTATATCTTTACCCTTACCCTTACCTTTATCCCCACTCTCAGTACCATCTACTTTACTACGTTGATCTTTTTCCTTTTCAAGTTACTTAATCTTGTGTTATGTCTGGATAGTTTTAAGATACCCCTCTTTCAACTTATTAGATTTCATATCACAGGTTTTCTCCAACTTAGTCACTTTTTTCTTGTATTATTCAACCTGTGATTCATGATTCTGTTGGTCCTCTTTAGATTTATTTGGAAATTTATATTTTAAATATTCAATAAATTTATCTTTTTTCATTCAGTATCCTGGCTAATTTAACCTCAGAAGCATCTAAAGTTTCCAATGGATGTATATTGAGAACATCAGTTCTTCTTCTTAACTCCTCTTCAAGTTCACTAATTTTTTCATCATATGTAGCTATTGAACACCTATTGAACACCTGGCTAATATAAATCAATAATTTTCTGTTGGTAAATTGAACTTAACCTTCTTAATTTTACTTTATTGTAGGGCAGAATGTAACTTTTTAGCCAAAAAATGAGGAACATCTATGGCCCTTCCTTCAACCCAATGAATAAATAGCCTCATGGAGTCACTGGAAATATCAAGCTTCTGAATATTCATAATTGTCCTAAGGACAACTTTGTTATAAGGAAAATTCACTTATGCAAACAAAAATGAAATCCCTAGATCTAGTGGTATGATCTAGAAACACCAGAGGGAAAAAATATCTATGTTTTTCTTAGAGAGATTAGAATATAGAAAAGGGACCTACCTGTAATATGTAATAAGTCCTCTTCTTCTCCTTGCTCATAAGCTCCAGCTTTATCTCCATGTGCTATAAATGGAACCTGCAACAATGACTAAAAGAAGCAAGAGAACTATAATAATCACGCAACATAAACTATTGTCTCTAATCATTGAGTCAAAATGAAATTGAAATACATAAGTATCAACATGACACAAGTACAAAAAAACATAGTTCTTTTTGCATTAATAATTTAATAAAGGAGAGAGTTACAACCATTTATAGATTCTAACTTTGTAGATGTCTCCCCAATTGTCTTGTCCTTCCTTGCCACAAAGAAAACCTTCACACTCAACCCTAATGCATAAATGGATGATGATTCCTTAAGCTCAAAGCAACAACATGAGGGCACTAGTAATCTCCAAAATCCAACCCAGACTCTATGGGAGGCAGTAAATTTATAGGGTAAAAGTGGTAGTTTAGGATTTACTAATCTAGGCTTGAGATCCACATATGAAGGAGGATAAGCTATAAGGACAAGAGATAATATATATAGATATATATATATATATATATAGATATATATATATATAGATATATATATATATATATATATATGGAGTTCAATGTTTGAATCCATGGTAAATGGTTAAAACCACCTTAGAATCTTCTAGAAGGAGAATATTTGAATATATATATACATACATACATACATATATATATAATATATATATATATATATATATATATATATATATATATATATATATATACATATATTTATGAAATTATAGAACCATAACACCTGCAAAGTAGAGCAACATGCATTGATCAATGCATGTGCTCAATTATGCAACTTTAAACCATTGTAGATAGACATACATGCAGGGTACACTAGGACTAAAAACATAGTTTTTGAGCTGATTGACCCATAAACTCAGACTTTTTGGAGAGGTGATTCTTAGGGCTTTGCAAATGGATAATGACAGAGTGTTCAAGGATGTTGATTAAACTAGATTTTAGGCTTTTTGAGAAGATGTGAAAAAATTAATTGCAACAAACTTGAATCAAGGACTTGTATAGTCCCTGGGTAACATATTACATATTTAATCCATTCCTCATAACAAATAATTTTTTTTCACACACTTTACTAGCCATTTCAATCCTTTCTAGCTTAGGGTTTTCTTGGAGTCAAATATTGCTTCTCCTTATGCATGGAATTTTTGTTTCTCTTGCAACCAAATTAGGGTCTAGATAAATCCTCTGACAAAATATTTTTAATTCCATGGATTTATCATCATAATTTTCTATGGCCTCACTTATCTCATCACTTTGGAAATTGAACTGTCCAAATATAAAATTATAAACCTCTGCTCTTCTCAAGATATCTAGCATACCTGGTGGAAAATCGTTTGTATCTCTCCATGTATAAACACCCTATTTGAATTTTTTGACTATGAACTTCTCATGTGAACTCCGTGTTATAGAAATTTGATAGAAATTGTAACTACTCAAGATTATCAACCTGAAAAACAAAGGATACAATTCTACTATAATGATCTGTGGAATGAAAACCACACTTTAGAACAACATGCATAGACATGCAATAAACAAAACCACAAATACACAATGATTTCCAGGGGAACCCAACTAGGAAAAAAACATTCAAGCCTCTTTGCATTAATCAATTAAATAGATAAACTATTACAATTTATAGCTGCAACTTTGAGCTCAACCTATAAAATGATAATTTTTCTCTCTGCTCAATGAGAAATTTTGTCCAACACTCACCCAAATATTTTCTCACCAAGATTTCTCCTTGTGAAATCTTCCTCATGTGTGATCATACCAAGTATTCTATGTGGACTTTGATTCTACAAGTAAACTATGATGTTCCATGCTTCTGCCCATAGATGCAATGGAAGCCCCTGATCATGCAACATGGCCCTTATTGCTCCCACTATGCTCCTGTTCTTCTTCACAACTACCCCATTTTGTTGTGGGATATGGGGTGTTATTAGTTCCCTTCGAATACCTTCTTTCAATCAGAATTCCCCAGAGACATGCGAAACAAATTCACCTCCATTTTTTTTCTCTCAAGAGCCTTCATTTTCTTCCCAGTTTCCTTCTTAACAAATTCCTTGAATTCAATTTTTTTTTAGAAAACTCCATCCTATTTCACATGAAGAAGATCAAACATTTTCTATAGAATTAATCAATAAAAATAACATAGTACTTATGTTTTCCTGTGGATGTTGTAGAAAAGTATCCACAAACATCAATTTTGACTTTCTCCAAGATTGCATTTTCTCTTCTATATTGACCATTGAAAGTGTATTTGACATATTTACCCAATGTCAAACCCTTGTAGACATACTGCTGGTCAAGGGAGCCTTTAGGGACACCGGTGGTAATTTTCTGCATGGTTTTTAAGGCACCACGGTGTAGATGGCCCAATCTCCTATGCCATATTCCTCCAACATCTCGACTCTGCACTTTTTTTAGCCTTGCTTCTCAATGCAGTGCAATATCCCACCTCAAGTTTGTATAGGTTCTTCACACAAACCTCGATCTAATTCACTTTCTCAGTATATATGTGTCTTAGAAAGTCTTTCCCTTTATGGAAAATAACATCATAGCTCTATCCTTCAATACTTCTACATAGATTAGGTTATTATTTAGCCCAGATACAAACATAACATCTTTTAGGTGAAGAGGAGAGGCTTTCTCACTCTCAAAGGTGACAATACTGATTCTTTTAGCATTGTACCTCCCATCATCCACCATTTCAATAATCATCTAGAGATCCTTCTCCTCTAGGCTACTGAAGAAATCCTTGCACCATGTCATATGGAATGGGGCACCAAAATCAAGTTATCACACTCTCTCCATAACAGTGTTGGCCATACATGCTATTAGGTTGAAGTCTAATTTGAATCGTGAATCTAGTGCTTCACGTCCTGCTCCTACATAAGGCTTATTGGTATATTTATTGTGCAAACATTTTGTTTCATAGCACCCAAATTCGTGGCAGTGAAATCATTTTATCTTGCTTAAGTCTTTCTTCTTTCCATTATTTTGGTTGGATTCATGTTTGCTTTGGGTCTTCTTCCCTTTTCCCTTCTTCCCCCTTCCAACCAAGGAAAAAATCTCTTCATCCTTAGATTTGGATGATGTTCAGTCTCTGTTACTTCTCCTGAACACTTCTTGAACCAAATTAGGCTGCAACCTTTCCCATTTCGGTAAATTTTCCCTTCCATTCACAAAGTCATAGTAGTTGTGCCAAGATTTTGGAAGGCCTAGAAGAACTAGGCTCACCAGGTCATCTTCTGCAACATTCGCACCAACCCCTCCAAGCTCATTTCGAACTTGAGTAAACTTGGAGAGATATTGTGGAATAATATCATTCTTCTACATTCTGATGTTTCAAAGTTTGTCTTTCGGGGCCAGTTTACTATGATCACTACAATTTTTGAAAAACTCAGTCAATGTCTTCCACATAGAAAATTGGGTCTCTTTGACATGGAGATTTGAGACCACATGGTCTCTCACACCTTCCAGAAGAAGTCTCTTGGCCTTTACAACATCCTCATTCCATTAGGATAATTGTTGTGCATCATACTGTTGGGGTTTTGCAATGTCATTTTTAACATACTAACACACCATTGTCATCAAGAACTACTTCCACTTGATCCTTATAGGATATGAAATTCGAGCTACCCTCCAGGTCATACTCCAACTCAACCCGTTGAAAGAAATTATCCTTGTCCTGAAGAAAAACTTTTGCACTAAAGCTACCAAATCAAAATTCCTGAGAGACAAGTTTCAAATACTGGTTCTAATGTATTTTAGGGATCTAATACCATGTAGAAATTTGATAGAAATTGCAACTACTCAAGATTTCAACCTGAAAAATAAGAGACACAAATTTACTGTACTAATATGTGGGATGAAAACCACAATTTAGAACAACATTCATAGACACACACTAAGAAAAACCATAAATTCACAATGATTTTTAGGGGAGCCCAACTAGGGAAAATCCCCTCAAGCCTCTTTACATTAATCAATTGAATAGAGAAACTATTACAATTACTAGCTCCAACTCTGAGCTCAACCTGCAAAAGAATAAATGTTCTCTCTATTGAATGAGAAACTATAGCCAACACTTAGCCAATTATTTTCTCACCAGGCCTCCTATTTCCTTGTGCAAATATTGAGGAGATTAGCCCCTAAAAAATAGGATTTTCTTCCAAATTGATTGCACAATTCCCAAGGATTGATCTTCTGAATCATGCAACACCTGTACACTCAAAACTAGTCTACAAATGATGTTACACCACCTTTCCATCTCCAATTCAAGTAAGGAACTTGAATTTCTTTCATGCACTAGCTATTTTGGGTTGATTGATTAGTTAACTGATAGATCTCTGAGTTAGACTGTTGTCCCACTGCACAACTGACCTTCAACCGACTCTATTAATAGTTAGAGGCCAGTTAACTGAATACAACTAGGAATAACTGAACTGGATTACTAAAATTTAGCAACCACATATGCATAACTGAACTCCAAGCCCTCTAACTCAAATTTATTGAGCCACATGAGTGACAATAACCATGTCACACTAGTTAATTGTTGAAATATGTAACTAGGTTTAGTCTTCATAATGGCATATGTAATCATGATTTTATATACTTAATGAAAATAGAAAAATAATTTATTACTTGTTTTCTTGAGTCATGGGTTTCATGCTCAAGGGAAATTTATTTTTAGGTCAATCATCCATTGAGTGCTTCTAGGTTTTTCATAAATTCAATTGAGTCATCGTCATTTATTGAAGACTCATTTTGGCATGTCACATATTGTAAAGAAAATAATATTGAGTCAAAATAGAGTCAAAAGACCCTTCAAGACCTCTTCATGGCACAAAGATCAAGTCGGCCTACATGAAGGGACAAGTCGGCCTCAAGATAAAAATTCATACTCCTCACAAGCCTATAAATAAGAAGGAATTTGACCTCATTTTCACACTCACTCAAGCAAGTTAGATCTCCTCAAGATAGAATATGTAAAAGGATGATGAAGAAGAAGAAGATCAAGATCGAATTTTTTGGGTCTCTCTCTCTCTCTCTCTTTCGTTAGGGTTTCTACAATTTCTGACCTAGATGAAATTATGAATCTGCATCAAAGATGTTAAGTTGTAAGGTCAAAGTTGTGAAGTTTCAAGGTCGAAGTTGATAGGTTGAAGCTGTTGAAGTTACATCAAGTTCGAAGCTGCTAAGTTGAAGTTGTAGAAATTGTTGTTGGGGTCAAAGTTATTGGAGATGTTGCTAGAATGTTGAAGTTTATTTATGGAAGCTGTGTAAGAAAATATCATCAATAAGGAAGGATGACTTGGTCTTGGAGGGTCCTGGTCAAGGGTCATAGGTCTTGAAATTCATCAATTGTAGTTCTATAAGAAGAAAAGGATTATGGTGGGTTTTCCTCTTAGATGGAGAGGTTTTGGCCCTAGTTGACCGCATATATCTTGTGTACTATTTTCTCATTATTACTTATATTTTGGTGGTTGTTTGATGATAGATAACACTAATAATAATAAATTAAATAAGAAGTTAATCAAGTAAAGTAAAAATACATCACAAGAAATTATCAAAGTAAGAGAAATCACCTAAATTTGTTGTCCCCTAGGTTTCTCAACATGGTATCAGAGCTAAGGTGACTACATCAAAGAAGGGAAACATGAAGAAGGATTCTCTAGGGCCTAAGTATAAACATATCATCTTGGAAAAATCAATAGAATCAATCATCAAGAAGGACTAAACCTCTCATCATATTGAAAGGGAATATTTAAGAGCATCAAAGAAGGGTTCCACACTTGAAGCATTCTTAAGACACTCACATATTCTGCTATCATTATCACAAGAAGGAAGAGCGAAACAATTTTGTGTCTTTTTTTCTTGGTTATATTCTCCACACATGTGAAGTATTAAGACATCCTTATGCAGCAACAAGTATTAGATTGCAGCCACCATCAAGGATAAATTTTTGTGCCAAGAAATGTCTCCTTTGCAAGCTGAAATAAAAATAAAAATAAGTCAATCAAGTGAAGTATAAAGGAGGAGAATTTATCCATATTCTAGCCACACGTGTGAAATATGGTTATTGCACAAAATGATGAAATTGTAGAACTGCTACAACAAGCCAAAGTTTTGAAGAAGGACTGAAATTTGAGGTTGTGAAACTAGTTTAACTAGCATTTTCTTCAAGGAAAAAAAATCAAGAAAAAGAGTTGTCATCATCATCAAGGAATCAATGTGATCTCCCTTTAAGTGAAGGATCAATTTTGAAGAAATACATATTCACCAAGAAGACATCTTCTATTATCCACATCATCATCAAAATCAAGAAGGCATCAAGTTTAAGAATTCATCGTCGAGGAGTATTTTCACTTGACAAGAAAGTATTTTTATATCTATATTTGAATAGGTCAAAATGACTTCATATTGCAATGTGAAAAAAAATTGGTTGGGTTGTCAAAATTTATTGCATGGAAGAAGATGATAGATTTGATCCTCATAGAAAATGAGGTCATTGGTCATGTTAAGGGTTTAATTTTCAAACCACCAAAAGAAGAATCTCAATCTCTGCAAGATGAAGATATCAAAAGAAGAAGGAATAGCCTCATACTTTATGAGGATGTCAGAAATAAGAGACCAAATCCAAGAGTTGGGAGAAATAATTTTTGCCAAGGAAATGACTACCATAGTGCTCAATGCACTACCAAATGAATGGGGCAACTTCACATCAAGCATCTATGGGAAGAAGTAATCCACTCCATTCAATTAACTATGGTCATTTTGAAACATCGAAGAAAGGAGGCTGAAGGCAAAAATCAATGTAGGATCAAGCGAGCGAGCTCAAGGATTTGTTGCCATGGCTAGAAGAAAATGGAAGTTTGGGAAGGTTGGTTCAATGATATGTCTATCATGAATATGGGCACTTCAAAAAATATTGTCCAAAGATCAAGAAGGAAAACAAAAAAAGAGGAAGTGAAGTAGCCCATATCACTAGAGAAGTTGAATAAGATGAAAATAATAAATCCAAGGAGGAAGTAAAATATCTCTAATATGATTGAGATAGTTTTCCTCATCTAGTTATTTTCAAGTTTCTATTTTAGGTTTTATATTGTAAAGTTTAACTATCATGGTAGGAATCTTTAGAAGCATGATATGATGAATCATGTTAGGAGATGACATCATAGAAGCATACAATTGAAAAAAAGAGCTTGTGACATCATTATAAATAATCATGAAAGATAGCTGAAATAGAAGTCTATGGTTGTCACCTATAAAAATATGTAGCTCTTGGTAACATCATTAGAAGCATAAGTAGTACTTATGGGAAAAGAAAATCATCTAGTATAGAGACCATCTTACATAATTAAAAAAGGAGCATTTGTAGGATGAGGAAGATCAAAATCCTTTATTGGAATCTTCATTGGAAGATTCACCTATTGGAAGAAGCAAGTGTCTCACTGAGAATTCAACCTTGTATGGGATTCATAGAATGATTATATTCAATGTCAAAATAAGTGAATTAGGGCATGGTGATTGAGGTTATTTCAATCGAGGAAGTTACTAAAGTAATAATAGGTAACTACGATGAAGAGATGAGGTATGTATACTTATATTTGATAAAATTGAGTCATGTCATACCATTTCAGATAACATGGATAAATTCTCCACCTTATGAGCATTATTAAGAGAAAGGAACCTCCTCCTTTGGAAGGATTCATAAAGGCATGGTTCACATATTGACTAGATGAAATCAACATAATAAGTCCTCATATGGAATATGAGGTGGTTGATAAAAATGAAGGAACTATGAATGGAAGACACCTAAGAAGAACGATGTGAAGAAAGTAAGGAGAGATTGTGAAGGATGCAACTACTGTCACATAGAAAGGAAATCAACATCTAATAACTAAAAGAATTGACCATGAAATATCCATGAAAAAGGTATGAAGACTTCGAAGAAGTTTGGAATGGAATATGACCCTTGACATTTAATATCTTTTTGGAGATGTGTTAGTATGAATGTAGGATGTTGATATAACAATAA
This sequence comes from Pinus tabuliformis, assembly GCA_031772625.1. Classification (NCBI taxonomy): domain Eukaryota; kingdom Viridiplantae; phylum Streptophyta; class Pinopsida; order Pinales; family Pinaceae; genus Pinus; species Pinus tabuliformis. Next base: position 743,437,356 of record CM062816.1, on the reverse strand, counting down.
AATTTTAGAAAATTGTTTAGATTCAAAAGCTCATGCAATGTACTAAATAAAAAGACAAGAATCTACTACTACTTTCAACCAGCGGAATCCAAGAGATCGATGAAAAACAATATGAACAAGAAGAAGATAAATCAATGGCACATAACACAAGATGTATATGGGGAAAGCCATTGCTCAAAACCCCACTATCTATATTGCATATATCATAAATATCAGTGAAGATGCAAAGCTTGTTCTCACTAGAACTATTTTGCACAAGTATGCTCAACTCTCTCAGCTCACAAGCCAGCTTTGGGCCAACACTTAGCCAATTCTGCAGCTCTCTAAGCCCCTAATCTCTTGCGCAGTTCCTAGGATGAATAGCTCGTATTTAAAGGAATTTCATGCTTCCAAAAATGCACAATCTAAACATAGGATCAATATTTGATGCATGCATGATATTTACACTCTAGTAAATAATACAACTGATAGTACACTGTCCCTGCACTCTAGTCTCGACTGGGTCTTTCTAAAAATTTACATGCATGAGTTTCTGATGAGGGAATCTTCAGTTAGCTAGAGTGACACTTGTGGATGTACTAGTGCACGAACTCACTGCTAACTCTCTATTAGTTTCACAAACAGTTTGGAACTAATTTAACTGAACTTAAATTAATAAGCTAAGTGATCTAATTTCCAACTCAATTTAAACTCATACTGGAATCCTAAAACTTAGGGAGAAAATATACATGACTACAGAAAGACTTCCAACTTGAAATTCCTAAGATAATTAAGTTAATTAAACTTAATTAACTATTTACAAGTTGCTATGAGAATAGAATTCGATTTTAATTCTTAGTTTAATTCAAGGAAAAAGTGAACTGGAATTTCTTGTTGCCATTTCTCAACACTCCCTCTCAACAATAAAGGGATTATTAGCTACCCCGATCCTGTCTCTGAAACTTGAATTTACATCTTCACAATGCCTTTGTCAAAATGTCAACATCTTTCTTCTTCGTGGGAATGTACTCTAACAACATAATCCACCTCAATACAAAATATTTGAGATGATGTTATCAGATATCAATATGCTTGGACCAATCATGAAAATTTGGATTTTCAGAGTGTTATGAAACCAGCTCAAGAAAAGATGGAAAAGATAGATCAACGCCTTAGAATTCAGCCTCTTCGAGGGGGCAACCTCCTTTACATTACATAAATGAACAATTCTTGGATGATACAAATGAAAGTACCTCCTTTCTATATATAGGAGTCTAAGTGGTCCCAATACAATCAAAGCCTACATATCAATAATATTGTAGGGCACAACAGTAACAATGGTGGGCTTCTATGTGGCATAATAGTAACAATATGGGCACTACATGGGTGCATCAATATAATAAGTGGGTTATACTAATAACAATAAGGGGTTACACTAGTAGTATAGGGGCCTAACATGCCCCTCTCCTTCAAAAAGCATTGTCCTCAACGCTTGAGTAGTTCTTGATGCTTCTATATAAAATTCTTGTCCTCCCATGTGGAATATTCAGCAGGTAAGTTCTTCCACTTTATGAGATACTCTGAAATTGATCGATTTCGTAGCTGTCGGGTTCTTGTTTCTGTGACTGCTCCAGGTTCCAATATGATTTTTCCTTCCTCTTCAATTTCTGGCAATATTGCTTGAATTGGGATCTTTTGCAACTTTTGAATAAGTGGCCATACTTCTTCGTTCTTCTTCCATTCATCCGTTGCTTCGTTTATCCAATTTGGTTGGATAATATAAATAGCACAAAACAATGCTTCCACATCCTCATCCTTGAAGCGTCTTCCCATTTGGTAAGGTCGCCATTTTTTAAGTGCATGTAGTATTGCCAACATTTCCTTCTCATAAATAGCTTGCTTGAGATGTAGCAGTAAAAATACCCAATCACTCACATCAAAACATTTTTCACTACGATGTTGATCTACCTGTTGTTTCATTTGATTTTGCACCGAAGTGGCGTTATCCTTTAAAAGTTGGAGAACTTGCTGTTGATGCTCGATATGATCTTTCTCTACTTGAACCTTTTTCTTCTTGATATGTCCTTCTATCTTTTGAGGAGTGGTAATTTCTTCCAGTCCTTTACAAGATATGGTCGGATTCATTTCTTGATGCTCGATGTGATCTTTCACTTCTTGAACATTTTTCTTCTTGATGTGTCCTTCTATCTTGATAGTTTGAGGAGTGGTAATTTCATCCATTGAATTACAAGATATGGTTGGATTCATTTCTTCTTTCTCGATGTGATCTTTCACTTTTTGCACCTTTTTCTTCTTGATATGTCCTTCTATCTTGAGAGTTTGAGGAGTGGTAATTCTTGCCAATGCTTTACAAGATATGGTTGGATTCATTTCTTCTTTCTCTGGGGTGGTGTCCTGACGTATATCCTCTTCTTTTGATGTTTTTTGATCCTTTTCTTCCTCCTCTTCATATTCTATGTAAAATAATTTCTTCTCAGCACACCTATGACCTTTAGTGCATTTGCTATCACAATTGTAACAAAGCCCTTTTTCTCTTTTTTCTTCCAATTGTTGTGGTGTAACCCTTGTAGGTTGTGGAAGGCTAGGAGAAACAACACTTCCATCTTTATGGTTGTGAGGGGTATGCTTCCTGGTTTCCATAATTTTTCTTTCCATTATGTCACAAAGCCCTTTTACTCTTTCCAATTGTTGTGGTGTTGCTCTAAAGAAAGTGTTGCTCTTTATATCCTCATAATGTGCTATCATTTCCTCCGTGAAAATTGACCACGTAACAAGTTTTTTACGAGAACAAAGCCCTTTGTACCATAAAAATTGATCTAGTTCTAAATATGAAGATGCAATACATACCTTTTGTAACAGTTGTAAACCATGTATATCAAAATATTGCTCCATCTGAAGTATCCAATTTACCGGATCCTTGCCATCAAACTTCCTCATCTTGCGTTTTCTTGATTTTAGGAGCTCTACCTTGAAACGACTGTAACTCTGTATTTTCGGATCTTTAAGTTCTGAAATTGTAACCTGTAGTAGCCCTCTATGTCCTCTTTCCAATGCTACAAGTCTGATCCAAATTGGATTCTCCAAGAAAAAGTTATGCACAATCTCCCGCAGTGACCTGATTATAGACTAGTTCAGTAGAGCGAACTTGTATGAAGTGCCACGTGTCACCGTTTCAACCTTTAACTCTGAAAAATATGTAAAAAAAAACTACAGTCCGTTCTCTTTCTGTACCTTCTTACGAATTTTGAATCCGATGCTCAGAATGAAAGTTATGACGATTTTCCCCAGGTCACCTATTTTGAGTGTAATTCAGGAGTCTGCAAAAAGACCAACTTCCGCAGATCATATCTCCGAAAATATTGCGCGAAAAGATCTGAAATTTGGACCCAAGGTTCAGCGCCAATTCTTCTCAAATGGGTTGTTTTTGCGACTTCTGAGACGTCATAAAAAACAAGTTATAGCGAAAATTCCACGATGACCTGTTTGGAGCAGCGAAACCCTAGAATCCAAAGCTCCGATACCAAATGTTATGAAACTAGCTCAAGAAAAGATAGAAAAGATAGATCAACGCCTTAGAATTCAGCCTCTTCGAGGGGGAAACCTCCTTTACATTACATAAATGAACAATTCTTGGATGATACAAATTAAAATACCTCCTTTCTATATATAGGAGTCTAAGTGGTCCCAATACAATCAAAGCCTACATAACAATAATATTGTAGGGCACAACAGTAACAATGGTGGGCTTCTATGTGGCATAATAGTAACAATATGGGCATTACATGGGTGCATCAATATAATAAGTGGGTTATACTAATAACAATAAGGGGTTACACTAGTAGTATAGGGGCCTAACACAGAGAGTTTGATACGACTCTAATTATCGCAATAAATCACAGTTGGATCCATATGTAGAACAAACAAACCAACCAGGATCATCCTCATCCAGATAGTCTCACATGCTTCCTTACTCGCATCCATGTACTCTGCCTTTGTCGAACTAGCTGCAACCGATATCTGTTCTTTTTGTACCAAGAAACTGTTGCTAACCCAATATTGAAGATCCCTCCTGATGTGCTCTTCCGGTCAGATGGAATCTCTTCCCAATCTGCATTGGTGAAGCCTTGAAGCTTCACTCCCTCTATCAGTCTATACCATAATCCATACTTAGAAGTGACCTTGAGGTATCTCAACACATGCTTTGCCGCCTTCCAATACAGGTTGGTAGGCCTAACCATCACTTGAATAAGTTGGTTAACTACATAGCACATATCCAATTGTGTTTTCACCAAGTACATGAGTGAACCCACAAGTTGCCTATAAACAATAGCTTCCACTACTTCCCTTGGAGTAACATCCTCCTTCCTTTAGTTACCTGCTAGACGAGTCTCCATGGGTTTATTGCTCTCCATGCAGAATCTCCTGAGTATATCGCTGACATACTTGCTCTAAGACACAAACAACTCCCCATTTCCTTGCCATACCTCCATGCCAAGAAAGTAATGCATGAACCCCATATCCTTCATCTCAAACTCTCTTTCAAGGTCCTCCTTGCAAGAATTGCTTAACTAATCATCACATGTCAGTATGAGATCATCAACATAAAGTACAATGATCAACAACTTACCTTCCACCACTATGTGGCATAGGTTCACATATGCATCACTCTTCGTGAGGCCCAATCCAGTGAAGTAGCTATCTATCCTGGTGTACAAATCACAGGGTGCTTGCTTCAACCCATATAACGATCTATTGAGCTAGCACACATGTGACTCATGATCAAAGGTCTTAAAACATTTAGGTTGATCTATGTACACCTCTTCCTCAATCATGCCATTAAGGAAGGTTGTCTTCACATCCATTTGATGTATCTTCCAACCCATCTATGCTTATAGTGCCAATATAGATCTGATCAATGAGTACCTTGTAACAGGAGCAAAGGTCTCATCATAGTCAATCCCCTCTACTTGTGAAAAGCCATGGGCCAAAAACCTTATGCTTCTCCACACTACCATATGAAGTTTTCTTTACCTTGTAAAGCCAATGAGAGCTCACCACTGACTTGTTCTCTAGTCTCAGGACCACATCCCAAACATTGTTATGAACAATGGAGTTATATTTTGAATCATTGACCGGAGAATCCACAGTTTTATCATTTTTGAACCAACGTTTCAAATCCCAAGTGGGATCCATCATCAGGATGAGAGAATGATGATGACAGAAGAGCAGCGGAGAAGTAATAAATAGTGATGAGGATAAAACATTTAGGAATAACAAACATGTCGGCTGAATTAATAATTTTTATTTATTTTAATTAATTTTATTTTATTTAATTTTTTTTTTTAATTTTTATTTTGTTTTGATAATTAATATTAATTCTAATAAGAAATTAATTTCTAAATAATTTAATTAAATTATTAATAATTTTAATAATACTAATTAATTATATTATTAATATATTATTAATATTAATTAAATTGATTATATTAATATTAATATTATTATATTAATTATTATTATTAATTAATTATATTAATTATTTTATTGTTATTGATTATATTATTAATCCTAAATATATTAATTAAATTATTATTAATATATTATTACTACTAATTATTAATTATATTAATTATATATTATTATTATTAATATATTAATTAATTAATATTAATTATATTAATCATATTATTATTAATTATAATACTATTCATACTACTTATATTATTAATATTAAATATATTATTAATTTGTTTAAGTATATAATATTAATTTTAAGATGAAATTAATTTAATTTTATAACTAGGGAAGAATAAATTCTAATAAGAAATTGATATAAACCTAGGGAATATTAATAATATTATTAATATTAATATATTATTATTATTAATGTTAATTATCTTAATTAAATAATATATTATTATTATTAATATTAATTATATTATTATTAATATATTAATTAATATTATTAATAATATTAATTATATTGATTATATTAATTATTATTATTAATTAATTATTTAATTATATTATTATTTATAATTATAAAATAATTCCTCAATATATTAATTAAATTATTATTAATATATTATTAATTATATTATGATTATTAATATATCAATTAATATTAATTATTTATTTATTTATATTAATTATATTATTATTAATTATGATATTATTAATATTAATTCTTATTAATAATATTATTATTAATATTAATTTGTTTTAATATATAATATTAATTCTAAATTGAGATTAATATTATACCTAGGGAGAAATGAATTCTAATAAGAAATAGATTTTAACCTAGGGAATATTAATACCAAAAGGAAAATAATTAATATCTAGGGTTAGTATATTCTAGAATTTTACCAAAATTCTATACCTAGATCTAAATGAAAACAAAGACTAAAGACACAAGAAAGGAGAGGGATAACTTACCTGCTGAGGCCTTTACCTATTACCATGGGAAGCGCTTGCGCTTTTTATTTCCTTGATCAAGGGAAGCCAGCTCCCGCTAATCTCCACGCCATTATCTCTGTTCAGATTATGAGGATGTTTGATGATTTCAAGCGCTTCTCTCATCTTTCGTCTCTGATGTTGCTCTTCCCTAGCAATAATTGATGCGCTTTCCAGACAGATATGGTGTTTAGTCTTTAAGGAGTGCTCTGCCAGGGCTGAAGTACGAGATCTTTCGTTCTTAATATCCGCGCCATGTTCCTTGAGTCTTGTCTGGAGGGAGCGACCTGTTTCACCAATGTAGCATTTTCCACAGGAACACTCTATATCCTCCAAATGGAATCAACCCAAACCGACTGCTACACTACTTCCTTAAAGGAAGATGGCTCTATCACAACACGTTTGACCATAAGATCCATGTATCGAGTGTACCTCTCAGGTGACCTCCTCTACCTGCGCTGTGAAGTGGGTGCTCCCACATTCTCCCGCACATCATCCAACAATTTGTCAGCCTCTCTGGTGCACTTTCTTCCCTCTCTGGAAGACTCTACTTGAGTGGATGTCTCCACTCCTGGATCCTCTATATGTGGCTGCTCCACATCAATATGAGGCTCCTCAACCTCAGGAGATAAAATATCCTCATCCGCATGTATCTCAAGCTCCCTCTCAAGGGAAGCTCACATGGCCTTCTTCTCATTGAATCTGACATCCCTGTGAACCACTGTCATCCTACTGGTCGGTAAGTACACCTGATAGTTGTGAGGTGTATGAGTGTATCCCACAAATATCCCCAACTCTACTATAGGCTCAAGCTTCTTCCATGCATATTTGGTGACATGGAAATATATCGATGACCCAAAAATCCTGAAGTGACCAACATCTGGCCTCTTACCAGAATAAGACTCCTTTGGTGTCTTCATCTCAAGTATCTGATGTGGGCAATGTTTATGAAAATAAGCCATTGTGTTGCATGCCTCAGCCCACAACTATAGTGGTAGGCCCTGATCATGCAACATCTCCCTTTTTTCCCCTACTATTCTTTTGTTCTTCCTCTTGGCCACCCCATTCCGATGAGGGTTGTGGGTGTTGTCAACTCCCGTTTAATCCCTCTCACTGCACATAATTTCTTAAAGTTATTTGAGACACACTCATCACCGTTATCACTCCGTAGAGGTTTAACCTTGTTTCCCAACGATTTCTCCACCAATGTTTTAAACTCACAAAACTTTGCGAAAGTTTGATCCTTTTTCTGCATGAAAAATATCCATCATTTTCAAGAAAAGTCATCAAAAAATATAACATAATACCTATGTTTGGCCTGGATGTTGTCGAGAATGGTCCACACAAATCTGAATGGAATCTCTCTAGAATAAACTATGCTAAACTGTCTTTGTCATGAAAGGATGACTTAGTGTATTTCCCCAAAGTGCAACCCTTGCATGTATCAACTTTCTCAAGCGTACCTTTGGGAAGACTGTTATAGATCTGCTGCAATATCTTCAAAGCCCCATGATGCAAGTGGCCCAATCGCCTATGCCACAACTCTCTAATGTCTCAACTCTGCATCCTTCCCAATTTTGTGCTCAAGGAAGCACACTCCTCTACCTCTAGCTTATAGAGATTCTTCACCCAAATCCCTATCTTTTTTACTTGACCCATGGCTATATGTCGAAGGAACTCCTTTCCTTCCAAGAAGATCACATCATAGCCTTTATCCTTAAGCATGAAAATGGATACCAAGTTATTCTTCAGCCCGTGCACATACATAACATTCTTCAAGGTGAGTGGATCCCCATGCTTGCTCTGAAAAGTAATCATGCCCAATCTAGTAACACTATACTTTCCGTTGTCACCCATCTCGATATGGATCTGGAGATCTTTCTCCTCTAAGTCACTAAATAACACTTTGTCACCAGTCATGTGGAATGAAGCTCCACTATCTAAGTGCCATACACTTCCCATAATTGATGATTCCATGCATCAATGATGGAAAGTCCAAATTTTAATTAGGAGGCCAAAGCCTCACCTGCTGCTCCTCCTGAGGACTTCTTCTTGGATTTCTTGAGTGGACAATTTGTAGCAAAATGGCCTAGCTCATGACAATGAAAGCACTTAACTTTCATCATGTCTTTCTTCTTACCTACATAATAAGAATCTAGTTTGGAATGGGAAGATTTTCCATTTCCTTTCTTCACCTTAATCGCTAAGGCACAAATCTCTTCATCATCAGTGTTTGATGAAGAGCCAATATCCCTAGTGTTCCTCTTGATCTCCTCCTACTTCAAATTTGACCATAGTTGTTCCCAATCCGGCTGCTTCTCCCAACCATTGACAGAATATTGATAACTATTCCAACTCTTTGGGAGTCCTAGAAGATTAAGAATCACCATATCATCCACGGAAACTATGATTCCAACACTTCCAGGTTCATCACAACACTGAGTGAACTTGGTCAAGTATTTTGGAATCATCTCACCTTTCTTCATTTTGATTTTTCAAATTTTTTCCTTTAGTGCCAATTTCTTTTGGTCACTGTTGTTCTGATACAAGCCCGCCAATGTTTTCCACATAGCATACAAAGTTTCCTTTCCATGGAGACTCAAGACAATGTGGTCTCAAACTCCCTCAAGGATTATCTGCCTCACCTTCGCCCACACTTCTTCCATTTGACCAAATTTTGTGCATCCGATGCTGCTAGATTAGGATTTTCTTGGCCAACAAATTTCTTCAAGACATTATCCTCTAACACAACCTCCATTTTGTCCCTCCAAGCTATAAAATTCTAGCTTCCTTCCAAGGCATACTCTAGCTTCAAATTGTAGAATTCCATTTGCCGATCCTGAAGTATATATTGCAAATTCAAATTTCACTTGTAACCCAAAACTAAAAACTTCAAAATCTCCTCTACTTCACTGTTCTCAGCTGTGATACCATGTAGAAAATCTTGTAGATTCAAAAGCTCACGCAATGTAATAAAGCAAAAGACAAGAATCTACTTCTACTTTCAACCAACGAAAGCCAATAGATTGATGAAAAAAAATATGAACAAGAAGAATATAAATCAATGGCACATAACACAAGATGTATTTGGGGAAAGCCACTGCTCAAAACCCCGTTATCTATATTGCATACATCAGAAATATAAGTGAAGATACAAATATTTTTCTCACTAGAACAATTCAAGTATGGTTAACTATCTTAGCTCACAAGCTAGCTCTTGGATAACACTTGGACAATTCTACAGCTCTCCAAGCCCCTAATCTCTTGCGTAATTCCTAGGATGAATAGCCTGCATTTAAAGGGAATTCATGTTTCCAAAAATGTGCAACCCAAACACAGGATAAATCTCTAATGCATGCATGATATTTGCACTTTATTAAATAATACAACTAATAGTACTATTGGGCCTTTCTTAGAATCGACATGCATAAGTTTCTGATGAGGGAATCTTCAGTTAACTAGAGTGACACTTGTGGATGCACTAGTGCACCAACTGAATTTTAACCTTCTATTAGTTCCACAAAGAATTTGGAATTAATTTAACTGATCTTAACTCAATAAACTGAGTGTTCTAATTTCCAACTCAATTTAAACTCATACTGGACCCCTAAAACTTAGGGAGAACATATACATGACTACGGAAATACTTTCAACTCAAAATTCCTAAGATAATTAAGTTAATTAAACTTAATTAACTATTTATAAGTTGCTATGAAAATAGAATTTTATTTTAATTCTTAGTTTAATTCAAGGACAAATTAAACTAGAATTTCTTGTTGCCATTTCCCAACACAAATGTCATGATGTAATACCATCAAAAAGGTAATTTGATGTTAATTTTTTGTTTTTTAAAAATATATAGATGCACTAATGTAGGGCTACCCAAGGAAAAGTTGTAGATGTCATAGACAACTAATAGTCATGTGATGGGATGATAAGATCATGAATAAAACATGATGTGGAGAAGGTAGTTGTATGAAGGAAAGCCAAATATGGATTAGTGAATCACTTTCCAATGAAAGAAAGGATGGAATGACTAACATGATTCATGAATGAAATTGATTGATGGTCGATGCCTTACGAATAATTCCCAGAATATGTAGGCTCCATAACAAAGAAGAAATTCATGACATTGAAAGAGGGAGTCCTACAAGCAGCTGGTTGTCCCATGATCTCCACCTAGAGAGTTGCTAGAAGCAAGTCCCTAGTTAAAGGGAAGCTTGGTCAAGTCCTTGTTAATAAGGAACTTGGGTACATTCCTTTTATAGGAATGGGTGCATTCCTTCATAGGAATGGGTATATCCTCCTTGGTTAAGAGGGAGACATAAACACATCATTCTTCTTTTCACTTGGGAATAAAGAATGGAATATTGGGTAAGAATATGGCATCCGATACTCATTAGGGGAATTTTGAAGTCTAAAAAGGGCCTCCTAAGGAAATTATAAAATAATAGTGGAAATGATAAAATAATATTAGATTACATCATCAAATGTTAGAGGGAGAAAAGAAAAGACTATTTTTTCAACTCATATTTCCAACTTATCTCCTTATGGGTTTACTCAAATTTTGAGTGACAATACTCGTTGGATGCATACTTTGATTCCTCACCCAAGCAGTACCCATGTTGCATACTTTCTATGGACCCTACAACAAGAAAACTATAAATACATGAAAAATGTGATTGCAATCATGTTTTTTTCATGTATTTCTCATTTTTCGTGTAGTAGGGTCCATCAAAAGTATGCAATATGGGTACTTCTTGGATGAAGAATTAAATTTGGCATCCAAATAGTACTACCACTATAAACTTGAGTAAAACCTTGGGGAGATAAGTTGAAAATACGAGTTGAAAAAGCAGTTTTGTTATTTTATTATTTTTAATCTTTTTATTTTTTACTCCAAAAATGGTGAATCATCCCCCATGGTTGACATCATCATCTTGAATCCTATTGGTTCTTATAAATTTTATTTTGGTTGTACATTTTTCTTAGGACGCCCATTTTAGAACTTAAAATTCCCCTAATTCTTTAAGGACGTGGTAGGGAATACAAGATAAGAGTAGTTGGAGAGGACCGATATTCTTTGATGGCGGGGAGTCCAAGATAAGAATAGTCCTGGTGGAACATACTCTGAGAGAACCCGAGTGGGGTATGTTCCGAGAGAGATAATGATGATGGTATCTATAAATTATTGGTCTTGCCAACATTGTGCTCTGATCTTATGGATATATAGAGTTTTTAGTTAAGGCCTTGCCATGTGAGAATGCTGGATGATATGATGCAATATAGTTGGGTTACCAATCCGACTCTTCTTATGATAATTCTTCATATTGAGAATTTCCAAGTACCTTTTATGGATTATAAATAACTCCCTAGTTAAGAGGGAGTGTTTAATTATGTAACTAGTTTTGGTATTCATAAGGGCATATGTAATTGTAATTGTATATATTTAATGAAAAGAGAAAAATAAATTTATTATTTGTGTTCTTCAGGCATGGGTTTCATGCTTAAGGGAAATTTATTTTTAGGTCAAGCACCCATTGAGTGCTTCTAAGTTTGTCATAAAGTCGATTGAGTCATTTTCATGTATTGAAGACCCATTTGGCTATGTTACATATTGTAAAAAAAAATTAAATGTGTCAAAACAGAGTCAAAAGACCCTACAAGACCTCATCATGGCACGAAGATCAAATCGGCCTACATGGAGGGACAAGTCAACCTCAAGATAGCAATTCATACCCCTCACAAGCCTATAAATAAGAAGGAATTCAACCTCATTTGAACACTCACTCAAGCAAGTTTGATCTCCTCAAGATAGAAGTTGGAAAAGCATGAAGAAGAAGATCAATATCAAAGCTTTTGGGTCTCTCTCTCTCTCTCGCGTCAGGTTTTCTATAGTTTCTAAGATGGACAAGATTATGAAGCTGCATCGAAACTATGAAGCTACAATGTCAAAGCATGAAGCTGCAAGGTCAAAGTTGTGAAGCTGCAAGGTCGAAGCTACCTCTAGATCGAAGCTATGAAGCTGCTAGGTCAAAGCTACTGAAGCTGCATCAAGGTCGAAGTTGTGAAGTTGTTATGTTGAAGTTTCTCAAGCTGCTAGGTCGAAGTTGCATAAATTGTTGGAAGGCCGAAGTTTGTTGCTAGAAGCTGTGTATAGAAATCTCATCAAGAAGGAAGGATGACTTGGTATTGGAGGGTCTTGGTCAAGGGTCATAGGTCTGGAATTCATAAATTGAACTTCTATAAGAAGAAAAGTATTATGGTGGGTTGGGTTTTCCTTTCAATTGGAGAGGTTTTGGTCCTGGATGATCGCCTATATCTTGTGTCCTATTGTCTCATTATTATTTATGATTTGGTAGTTATTTGATGATAGAGAATGCTAATAATAATAAAGGAAATAATAAGTTAATCAAGTAAAATAAAAATACATCATGGGAAATTATCAAAGTATGAGAAATCACCTACAGTTGTTTCTCCCTAGATTTCTCAACATTAACTACTTCCAAGTTGTCACGTTGATGTGGAAATTCGATTTACTCAATTTGACTAAGGCTAAAGTCAAATTGACCTTTCTTGCTACATTTTTTCAACATGTGTGTTAACTATTTATAGGGAAGAGGACACCCCTATTTCAATTGAGATCATCATTATTTGGGTTCAATGCATGCCAGCTAAATGCACACTGAATGCAAGAATGTAGCTACATAAACTACAGAGAATAAACACTGAGTGCAAGAATTCACGCTGAATAAACCACGAGGAATGCACACTAAATAAACCATGAGGAATGCATGCTAAGTAAACTGGGAGGAATGCACATGCAAATGGTTTTTTTTTTTTTAACTTATTGATTTATGTTGGAAATAATACTAAGAAGGGGGGGGGGGGGGGGGCGTGAATCAATATTACAATTAACAATATTTCATTTCCCAATCATATGTATGTATGCTACTTTAGTGAAGTGAGCATGCATGTGCACGCTACTGTGATTAAAGAAACTAGCATATACCTAGAGAACATATGATTTAGACAACTTATCATGTGTTTATCTTTAATCAGTGCATCAATATCTTATTATTTAGTAACTGTGTGCAGTAAGAACATAATAAATCATCACACATAAAAAACACACATGAACACCAAGATTTAAGATGGAAACCCAATGCGGGAAAAAAACCACCTGCTGTTGTCATTTCTATCTTCTTTTAATATAAATAAAATTTGTTTACAATCTTGTACTAGTGCAGACTCATACCAGTACACAGGAACCCACCTGTAGAAGGCTACAACCTTCTCTCGTTGTCCAACTTCTACTGGAAGGGAGCTACTACCCCCTAGCTCTTGTACTAGCCAATGTGTTTACTAGTACGTAGGTTCCGACCTATAGAAGGCTATGACCTTCTCTCTTCCTCCAGGGACCAAGTTTCATTAATTTTTAGACTGGATGCTCCTAGTACACAACAACATAATATGAAGGCCTCTTTTCATCAATTTTTCACACTTGACCAATCAGAACTTTGAAACTCAAAACTGCATCAAACAACAATTAGTTAATCTCAACAGCCAAATCTCTTTCACCAGAACACTTTGCTAAACCCAAAACCGTACATCATCATTCAGAACTAGCTACAACCTAAAAAATCATACATCAGAATGCATATGCTACTTTACTGAACCCAACCTGCATGTATATGCTACTTCCCCTAGCCAAACTTGCGTATACCTCCAAAACTACTAAATCGTAAAAACTTCTAAATCAAATCTGTACCAACCAGTAATATTCTAAACATCTACTATCAATTTACAGAGATCTAGACAGTCAATAGCAAATATAACCATTCTTACTTAATCAATAAATCAATCAGACACAAACACCTTATGCATTCAGATTTAATTTCAGATCTAAGAAGACTTCATTGACAGACTACAATAAAACAACAACACTGATCAGATATATAAGTCATTTCTTAACAACAGGATTTTATTTTTCATATGCTACTTGGAAGACTTGAACCTGCGTGTATACACGCCTTTACCAAGGCAAACCAGCATATAGATCTGCAAATATTAACTTACAACTTCACTGCTACTCCAGACTCCAAACATACCTAAATCATGTCATTTAAAGAATAAAACATGTGTAAGAAATCAAATCTAGCCCTTCAATATGAGATCATACAATGATAAGTCATTTCAGGTCTCATGATCATGATCCAACATTGTATTCACAGTGCACAAAATATTTCAGAACATATCATAGTCATAGTCCTTGCAACATAAACTATACTTCAGATAGAAGTATTTCTGAGAAACCCTTTCACATGCACACCCTGGGGGGACCAAGATACTCTCCCCCTTTGAGATACACTATGTTTTCCATGCTCCCCCTGAGGACATGCAGATTATGTAGAGATATGTTTAAAAATAATAACATGACTCTATAACTCAACCAATTAAGGATGACCTCCTATCACCAATGACTCATACATACATCAATCACCCAACCAAGTGGGGATACACTAAATTTGACTCATCCACCCAACCAAGTGGGGATATAAAAAATGTTTATACATGACTAAAATATAGAAATTATTACATCATCCTTCCCATGCATAGTGGGGATAAAAATTACATCATATGCCCAATAGGACTAAAAAAAATAGACTTTGATAGAAGGAGACATATTACACTCTAGATCTTTACATGACCTATGCAACAATGGATATGAATATCTGAAACCATAGCTGAAGTCAACAAGCATAATGACAACAATGCATAAACTTTATGAGGACTAATGCTCCCCCTGAACTTGTTCTACTTATGCATTGTCACAAAATCATTCATCAAGGCATCTTCATCAGTCAGATAAAAATCAATGAACAAAGCATATCAACAGACTGTAATCATCAATATTATACTGAGCACCCATATCAAAGTCCGACCCACTTTTTATTATCAGAAATACATATACGCTTCTGTAGCCATAGAAACTCACATATATACATGACTATCCTTCATGATACCCACGTATAGGAACCTTCCTCCGAAAAACTAGATTTAACAACAGGATGATGCAAAAACTACTCCTAGCTTTTGGCTGAGATATTCAAATGTTTCTCTGGGAAGTATTTTGGTGAATATATCAGCAACCTGTTCTTTGGAGGGAACATACTCCAATTTAACCTTTTTTTCAAGCACTTGTTCTCATAGAAAATGGTACTTAATGCTTATGTGCTTGGTCTTGGAGTGCATGATTGGATTTTTTGAAATACTGATGGCACTTGTATTATCCCATAGAATGGAGATGGGTGGAGTGCATGTGATTTGAATATCTTGTAGTGTTTACATCATCCAAAGTAGTTGTGTGCAGCAAGATTCAACAACCACATATTTTTCTTCAGTTGTAGATAAGGAAATTGAACTTTGTTTCTTGCTAAACCAAGACACTAACCATGATCCCATATAGATTGCACCTCCACTAGTGATTTTTTGATCATCAATGTTTCCTACCCAGTCTGCATCTGTATATGCATGAAGAGTAATATATGTATCTTTAGGATACCATAGACCAAAGCCTTGAGTTCCTTGAAGATATTTGAATATTTCTTTTACTACCCGAAGATGTGATTCCTTTGGATTTGCTTGCAACCTTCCAATAATTCCTACTACATGTATGATATCAGGTCCGGTACCTCTTAGATAGAGCCGACTTCCAGTCATAGATCTGTATGTTGGTTGATTCATTATAGGTGACTCATAATTAGAACTGAGACCACATCCTATTATCATTGGAGTACATACTAGTTTAGAATCTTCCATTTTGTACTTCTTCAGAATCTACTTGAGATATTTAGTTTGTGAAAGAAAAATACCATCTTTTGTTTGTTTTACTTGCAAGCCAAGAAAATAAGTAAGTTCACCAAGTAAGGACATTTCAAATTATTGTTGCATAACTGAAGCAAACTTGTGACTCATATATTCTTCATTTCTACCAAATATGATATCATCAACATAAACAACAATAATTAGCAGTTTATCATTTTCAATCTTTGTGTATAAATTGTTGTCTGCAGAACCTTTTGTGAACCCTTGTTGTTGTAGATATTTGTCAAGGCAATAATACTGAGCCCTTGGAGCTTGTTTCAGTCCATAAAGGGCCTTTTTGAGCTTGAATACAAGCTTTGCATCATTTCCTAGAATGAATCCTTCTGGTTATTCAATATAAATTTCTTCTTCTAACTCTCCATTAAGAAATGCATTTTTGCATCCATTTGATATACTTTGAATTTGCAAAATTTGACAGAGCAAGAAACGTTCTTATGGCTTCAAGTCTAGAAATAGGTGAAAATGGTTATTCAAATTATATACCTTCTTGTTGCACATACCCTTTACAAACACTTCTTGCTTTTCTTCTAATAACCTCTCCATTTTCATTCAAATTATTCTTGAATATCCATTTTGTTCCTATAACATTTCTATCAAGAGGTCTAGGAACTAGTTCCCAAGTATCATTATTTTCAATTTGGTCAAGCTCTTCATTCATTGCCTTAACCCAACATTCATCTTTTCTAAATTCATTAACATTTTTTGGTTCTATGGAGGATATTAATGCTAGATAACTGGAAGTTTCTGCAAGATTTCTTCTTTTCTGTACTCTAGACCCTTTTTCTCCTAGAATTTGAGATTCTCGATGATTCTTTTGAATATAATTGGATGGAGTTGTTTCCCTGTCAGTTGTATCTTCTTCTTATGCTTCATTGGTTTCTTTGTCTATATCATTTTGATTTGATACGGGAAAGCATTCACCGTCTTCCTCATTGTCATCATCCTTTGTTTGTTCCAGATTTCTGCATGCTTCATCAATTACTACATCAATGAATTCAACAATTTTCCAAATTATTTTGTTATAACATTTGTATCCTTTACTTCTAGATGAATAACCAAGAAGAATTCCTTCGTCTGCTCTAGGTTCAAACTTACCAAGTTTTTCATCAATGTTTTTGATGAAACATTTGCTTCCAAAAACTCTAAAGTGTTTTACAGTAGGAGGCTTACCATACCAAAGTTCATATGGAATTTGATCACTATTTACGCGAACATTAGCTTTGTTGAGAATAGTCACGGCAATAAACACAGCTTCACCCCAAAAGATGGCAGGAGTTCCAGATTCATCAAAGATAGCTTGCGCCATTTATTGAACCGTTATGTTCATTATTTCTACTACGCCATTTTGTTGAGGAGTTATGGCAACACAGAACTGCCTTTTTATTCCATATTGTTCTCAAAAATCAAAAAATTTAACTGATATGAATTCTCCCCCTCAATCAGATTTGAGACATTTGACTTTCCGATATGATTCATTTTCAACTAAGGCTTTGAAGGGTTTAAACATTTCAAATGCTTCATATTTATGCTTTAGTAGACCTATCCAACACATTCTAGAAAAATTGTCAATGAATAAAATAAAGTATTCTTCTCCATGAGGTGACTTTTTCCTTGTTGGTCCACACAAATCAGTATGGATGAGCTCAAGAGGCTTACTTTCTAATCCTTCTTTTTCACTGAAATGAACTCTATTTTTCTTACTAGCTTGACATGGTTTGCATATGGTATTTTCTGGGATGCTGATATCTGGAAGATCACTGACCACCTTGAGCCTGCATGCTTTTCTTATTTAAGAAAAGCTTAGATGCCCCAATATTCTGTGCCATAACCAGTTTTCATCTGTTTTTCATAGATATCATTGTTTTTGTCCTCCTTTGAGTATGTATAAATTGTTTGGAATTCTTGTACCTTTGATTACAGACTTTCCTGTATCAAGCTCACGATCCACACATCCATTTGATCGAAACATAACTTCATTTCCTTGATTACACATTTGAATGACGCTTAACAAGTTATGTTTCAAACCATCAACATACATGACATTTCTGTCTTTAACCTTTTCTTTCAAATAAACAGAACCTTTACCTTTGATGATAGCTCATGTGTCATTTCCAAAGGAGATATTCTTTTCCTTTTCTAAAGAAATATATGAATGAAGTTTCTCTTTATCACCTCTAATGTGTTTGGAGCATACGATGTCAATGTGCCATTGATTCTCTTGTCCGTCTGCAAATAGAGCTATGCCACATCTTTCTAATTGAAATTCCTTCTTTCTCCATACCTTGGAATTTGATGATGTTTACTGTTTTTGAAGCATTGGCCGAAATTTTCTCTTACATTCAAATTCTTCATGACCAAAGTTATTAAAAAACAAACATTCAATTTCATCTTCAAGAGGAGAAAAGTTATTATAGGAACTTTTCTTGATTCCTGTTACACTCCTTTGATTTCGTGCTTCTCTAGTCATGATAGTTTTGTAAGCAACACATTGAGCAACCTTATGCCCAAAGTTATGGCATGAAAAACATTTCCCATTAAATAAGTTTTTGTGATCGTAGAATATTTTCGCATTGTTTACCTATTGGTTGATGCTTCTATTGATGTTCATCCTTGGAGTAAATTGAGCATGATTTACCTTATGAGTACTTTTAGGCTTTTGCTGACGATTGACATATTGTTCACTGGTCTTTTCTGCATCAAGATAGCTTCTGGTGGAGGCTGACAACTTTTGTGATTGGGATGATTCTTCAGTATATCCAAGACCTGTCTTTATAAGAGCTGAACATTGAACTTTGATGATTTCATTTAAAGTTTTTGATCCTTTAGAAAATATAATATTAAGAGATTTTTTCTTCTCCAAGTTCTTTTCTTAGACCCACAACTTCACATTCTAGTTTTTCATTATTCTTTTCTCTTTCAGTGAGTTGCTGTGTCAACATGTCTATGATCATATTATTTTCTTCCAAAGAGATTTTGAGTTTTGTTATTTCTTCAAGAAAGTCTTCTTCTTCTAAGGCATCCAAAAAATCATCATTTTCATAAGACATGATTAGTTTATAATCTTGTTCAGTTTCATCTTCATCACTATTATATAATCCATCACTATCTTCATGGGTATAGTAACTTCTTCTATTAACAACCTGTTTTCTATTGCCTTTTGCATATTCCTTTTGTTTTTCATATTTATCTTTATGAGGACATTTGGAAGCATAATGGTCGACTCTACTACAAGCAAAGCATTTGGATGGTAAGTTACCTTTGAATCTTCTAGAACCCCGTGGAATCTTCTTGACAAAGTTTACCCAATCTTTTTCTTATAAAATATATCCTGATTCATTGTGCTCTTCCTTTTATTTTCCCTTTTCTGAAGCTTTGAAAGTGACTTCTCTCATATCTGATGGACCTCCTTTCCTCATTTCAAAGGCAGTTAGAATTCCATGAAGTTGAACCACAATAATAGATTGAAGATCCTTCTTTTCTTCTATGGAAGATACTTTTGACTCAAATTTAGAAGACAAAGATCTCAAAATTTTCTCTACTAAAGTAGCCTCCTTTATCTCTTCACCTAGATTCTTCATACAATTAACAATCTCATCTACACGTAAAAAGTAACTAGCAATACTTTCATCACTATGCATCTTAAGAGTTTCATACTGAATTCTGAGAGTTTGGAGCTTAACACATTTTACCTGGGAGTCTCCTTCATAGCTCTGAATGATTTTGTCCCATATCTCTTTGGCTGTCTTGAGTTGCATGACTTTGACGAATTCTGATTCTGACAGACTTCCCAATAAAGTATTGATTGCTTTGGCATTGATTTCATATAACTTCTTACCTACTGTATCTGTAGGTATTATTGTTTGAAATTGATATCCTCCTTCCACAATTTCCCAAACATCAGCTCCAAGTGACTGAAGATAAGATTTGGTTCTTATTTTCCAATATACAAAGTTGTTCCCATTGAAGATTGGTGGTCTAATAGATCCCATTCCTTCATGATTGTTCATCTTGAAAGATCTCCCTTCAAGTGATCAAGCTTCTTCTGAGGAACCTAGCTTTGATACCAATTGTTGGAAATAATACTAAGAGGGGGGGGGGGGGATGGGCTGAATCAATATTACAATTAACAATCTTTCATTTCCCAATCATATTTATATACACTACTTCAATGAAGTAAACATGCTTGTGCACGCTAATGTGATTAAAGAAACTAGCGTATACCAGAGAACTTATGATTTAGTCAACTTATCATGTGTTGATCTTTAATCAGTGTATCAGTATCTTATTATTTAGTAACTAAGTGAAGTAAGAACATAATAAACCATCACACATAAACAACACACATGAACACCAAGGTTTAAGGTGGAAACCCAATGCAGGAGAAAAACCACCTGTTGTTGTCGTCTTTGTCTTCTTTTAATATAAAGAAAATCTATTTACAATCTTGTAGTGGTGCTCATACCAGTATATAGGCACCCAATTGCAGAAGGATACAACCTTTTCTTGTTCTCCAACTTCTACTTGAAGGGAGCTACTACCCCCTAGCTCTTGTACTAGCTGATGTGTTTACTAGTATGTAGGCACCGACCTATAGAAGGCTACGACCTTTGCTCTTCCTCTAGGGACCACGTTTCATTAATTTTTAGACTGGATGCTCCTGGTACACAACAACAAAATATGAATTCCTCTTTTCATCAAATTTTCACACTGGAGCCATCATAACTTTGAAACTCAAAACTGCATCAACTAATAATTAGTTAATATGAATAGTTAGATCACTGTCACCAGAACACTGTGTTGAACCCAAAAACTTGCATCATCAGTCATAACTAGCTGCAACCTCAAAAATAATACATCAAAATGCATACGCTACTTTATTGAACCCAACCTACGTGTATACACTACTTTCCTTAACCAAACCTGCGTATACCTTCAAAACTACTGAATCAGATTTGTACCAACCAGTAATATTCTGAATATTTGTTGTCAATCTACAGAGATCTAGACAATCAGTAGCAAGGATAACTCTTCTCGCTTAATCAATCAATCAATCAGACACAAACTCCTTATGCATTTAGTTTTACTTTCATATCTAAGAAGACTTCATTGACAGACAACAATAAAACAACAACACTGATTAGATAGATTAGTTCATTTTTTACAACATGATTTCATTTTGTATGCTACTTGGAAGATTCAAACCTGCATGTATACGTGCCTTTACCAAGGTGAACCAGCATATAGATCTGCAAATATTAACTTACAACTTTGCTGCTACTCCAGACTTTAGAAATACCCAGATCATGACATTTAAGGAATAAAACATGCATAAGCAATCCGATCTAGCCTAGCCAATATCATATCTTGCAATGATAAGCCATTTCAGGTCTCATGATCCTGATCCAACATTATATCCAAGGTGCTCAAAATATTTCAGATCATATCATAATCATTGTCCCTACAACATAAAATATACTTCAAATAGAAGTATTCCTGAGAAACCCTTTCACATGCACACCATAGCCCTTTGATCTTCTCCTCCTTATATAGTTTTTGGCCTTTCTCAATACCTCGGACCAAAAAAACACTTAGGACCTATGGTATTCTTGGACGAGATCAAATAGCATTACTCCGCATAATATTGTGGGCTAATACCATGGTTTTGACCCTTGGTATTCTTTACTCTTGAATTTTCTTGATTTTCCAACCCATACGCGATTTTCCTCTTTTGAAAGTGTGTGCATATGTATGTGCTCTTTTTGTTATGTGAAATTGCATGTATAGGCTTCTTTGACAAGGTGAATCTACATATACAACTTAAACTATCTAAAAACATCATTTTCCTTCAACTTCTTGATTCTGATCAGAAAGCCTTTGTTCCAACTACCTATTCTTCTGTACCAATGCCCTGTTACCTCTTAATTGACTTGTTACATTGTGATTTTCCTTTTATCAATTTCGAGCTAACCTTTGAGGGATTTTCCATTAAGGACACCACCTATATCATAATGCTAACACTTTATTTTTCTATAAATAACTTTTAATATTTTTTTTATTAACTGAATAAAATTGTTTGTAAGGTGATTTAACTTTACTCCTTTAGTCATATTTTTTCTCAGACACATAATTAAAAGTTCAAATTTAATATTTATATATAAGATACAATTTATTAAAAATAACACTTTTAAAAATAGGGCTACAATATTTTGATGGAATGTAAGATGGTCATCGCTTCTTTCTCATAGGTAGAATTGACCAAATTTAATCATGCATCTGCTTATTGATAAATGATAGTAAATATCCTTTTTGCATTAAAATGACATCCAAACCTTTTCATCGTAAATGTCTTAAGTAGGCCACTTGACCTAATTTTAAACTTAAAACCCTAAAAGATATGTACAATATAGAAGAACCCTAAAATATACCCTGCAAACCCTAGGTGCTTATATATATTTATCTATTCCATGGAAACATTTAAACCTAATTACTACTAAAATAAGGTCATCCAACTTTACTTACAGGGTTTTAACCAAGAAACTACAAGTATCAACTATTAAATTTCAAGTTTCATTTTTTTAGTCCATCCCCTTATTCCCAAACATTCTTGGTGTGCATTTATTTGAGGCACACAAACCCTGCCTTTTACCCTATGAAATCCATTTCAATTTGGAGTATTTTTGAACAACATAACGATATATGTGAAATATTAAAAATATTTAATTGTATTAATGTTACGTATGAGTAAAAAAATACTCTCCAAGTTGAATCATTCAATTTGGCGTTGAAATGAAGGTTGAGTGTGCATTTTTGTGAAGCAGGCCAAAATTTCCTTGCTTCACTAAAATGCATTCTCAAGCTTCATTTCTTGGCCTTCTAATTGATTCAAATTGTATACTGTTTAATTACTAATTTTACACTAATTTTCTTCCAACAAGTTTCCATTGCTCACAAATTGTTGACACTGTGAACTACAATTTTCATAACACACATATTTACATTAAATTTGATCTTCAAACAACTAAATTAGAAACAATTAACTATATTAATGTTACTTATGAGCAAAAGAACACTTTCCAAGTTGAATAATTCAATTTGGCCTTGAAATGAAGGCTACACGTGCATTTTTGTGAAGAAGACAAAAAATGTGTCACTTCACTAAAATGCATGCCCAAGCTTCATTTATTGGCCAATATGATTTATTAAAATTCTAGATTTTTTTTTAATGATTTTACATACTTTTACATTGTTATATATTTACTTTGAGCTTAATATTTATACTTCAAATTTCATACAACATTCTAAGTTTTGCTTCAACTTGGCTTATATGAAAGTTGTATATAAGTGGGAAACATAGTTATGTAGGATATTTATCAGTCACAATGCAAAGTTATATCCTAAAGTTAGGTATTATCCCATCATGTTCCATTTCAAATTTCATTACAAAGAGTATAATTGTTTTGGCCCAGGAGTGCATATTTGTTCCGACTTGAACATTGGCAGACTTGAATTTTAGTGAGTAATATTTATTTTAGGATAATGAGTATGATATGTTGTAGAAAATGTTTGTATATTTAGTATGGAATGGTCATTATTTCACTACCAATTAATTACAAGTCCTGCTATGCATTTATTTGAGGCTACCTACATTCTACGCTATAAAATAAATCCAATTTTAGAGTATTCATGCACAACAAAAATTTAATGAGGATGAGCTATCCACTTAAATTTAATGAGGATGTACTTTATGCTATGTGGGAGGAAATGTTCCCAACACATTTCAAAGGTCTCTTAGGTAATGTATAAATAGGAAGAGACTTGTAATTTGTAAATTATAACACATTGCTGACATAAGGAAGGAGATCACTATCTTTTACCTTTTTCTTTTTCTTGTTTGGAATTCTACTACTTTTGAGAAGAGTAACACAATTGTGGAATTGATGCTCATGATCATATAATTTGCTAGCTTATGAGTTACTATGTGTTTTTTTGAGATGTGTTTTAAGTTTTCATCTTTTAATAGTTGTTTAACATTGAAATACTATGTATCTTCTTAAGGTATTATGTAATGTCTCCACATAGCACGTTTTGCTAAGAAATACATTTTTGCACAATTTTACATTTTGACATGTTTGACTTAGGAAAAGTGGGTTACGAGGACCCCACTTGGAATTTTGATAAAAGAAGGCTCCACACATAAGAAAAGAAGGAAAATTTAAATTTAAATGGAATGTGGGGGCCTTTCCAAGAGGAAATTGACACCCCTTAGGATAACTCGCACTTGTGGGAAGGAAGAGAGAAGGGAGTTAGATTTGTGGAGCCCACACAGAGAGAGGAGGAGAAACAATGATAAATAGAGGTGGAGGACCTAAGTTTGGTACATTTTCCAAATTCAGCATTGAACCCTTGTTTTCTTGAGCTCCTAATCCAAGTCAACATCATGTTGTTCAACACAAGGGATTTTCGGGTGGGAATGTCACCTCCTTCTTTGGTGGAATTCGAGTTCCACCCTAGGGAAGCCACTTGCTACATTTCAATGTTGTTTGGGGAAGATTTATAGGTGTATTTGGCCATAATTTGGAGTAAAATGGGCACGAAAGAAGGAGTACACATCCATGGGAGAAATAGCTACATGGCATATTGGTTGTTGGGATTTTTGAAGGGTGATTGCCTTGGTATTTTATGGAGTTTTTTGGTGTTTTATAGGTCTAAAGTGAATGGATTTTGGAGGGTTTTTTTTGGTGCTTTTCGGTAATGTGCATAAGGTCATTGGATGGGCTTGCACATGGTGTAAAGATGTGGGATTTGCGGGGAGATACTTGTCAAGATTTGGAGGTATTTCCAGAGGAATTTGTAGAGTATATTTTGGAGGATTTTCAGAGGGGATTTGGGCTTTAAAGAAACATTATCCTTCAGCTATGCGAAAACCTGGCATAGAAAGGAGTGTTCGTTTTTGGGCCTTTTCAGACCAGCCGAAAGTAGGAAATTTTGTTGTTAGCTTTTTGTGGGGATGTTGTAGAGATTGTGGCTAATTTCACTAAATTTTATGAGTAGTTTGGAGGGCTAAATCAATAGTTCATTCCCAACATTTTCCTCAGTTATTTATAGTTGGGTGCAATCCTTACAAAAAAATCCATTTTCATCACTTGGGTGCCTTCATATCCACATGGTTTCTTGCCTTGCTTGATGTAGCAATCCCATGTTCATTTATATCCATATATTTATACACCTTGTTCTATTAATAAAATGGCTCAACTTAGTGCATTTTTTCGTGTTTTATATTGTTGTTTATCCATGGGTTAAAATTTTTTGTTGTATGTTTCTATTTTCTCTTATTATCACTGTTATTTCCTATTACATATACTACAATGGTATCAGAGCCTTGATCTTGGCCCAACTATGGAACAAAACCCTTCTATGACCCTATAAGAAAAACAAAACATTACTTACTGAAGGAAGAGGTACAGGAGGAGGGAAATGGAGCTAGAAGGTACCCTAGATCTGGAGGTTCTTGAGAAGGAAACAAAAGAAACAAGCATGGGTGACAAAGAGGAAACAACCTTCTAGAGCCTCTTGAAGGCTTTGAAAGATTTTGGAAAGGGGCATAAAGAGATGTTGGAGGAGATTAAGCAACAAAATCATAATATGGTCATTAATATGCATTTCTTAAGAGGAAAGAGCTTGGGTGAATCTCATCAGTTTGACCACCATTCCCCTATGAGCCTCCCTTACATCTATAGTGGACCAACTAGGTCTACCATACCCACATTCTTGGCTCTAAGTATTGGGGAGATGCAGGTTTAGGATGAGATGCCTATGGAGGAGTACTTTCGTGAGTGACAGTCCCAAGGGGAGGAGTTTTGAGTTGACTTGAGCTTCAAGGATTATTGATTGCTCAAACAAGGAAATAAGGGAAAGGGAGTGGGAGGCTCCTATACACAAATTTTAGATCTATAACATACTATTGGGAGGTTGTACCTTCCCTGTTGGCTTAGGTTTGGCTGACCCAGGTTCAATCTATAGTGCGCATCAACAAAACCCTTAATCATTGGCCCTTTCGGAAATGACATGCAAGTAGATCATAGTCTCACCTGAAGTGACTACGGGAGGATGCAGAACTAGGTTTTTGTATCCTTGAGGGATGCACAAATGTGGAATTATTGTGTTTTCTTATACTTATCATTCATAAATTGCTTCGCCACATTACATTAATCATACAAACATATCATATAATTCCATAAATCATCATTGTGCTGAAACAAAGTGCTACAACAGATGATAAGAAAATAAACACATGAAGACACATAATTGACTATGGTTCACCCAAATGTGGGGTTGTGTCCACAAGAACTGTTTCTTATAATAAAGAATTTGCACAACAAACAATTCTTAGCCTACATACTTAGCTGCAGGTTTTCTGTGCATTCATCTGCGAACTTCAGGCCTCTATGTGCTTACTTGTAGAGGCTCACCTTCTCTCCAAAGTACAGATAAGAAAGATACAACCATAACACAGATATAGATCATAATATGTCTCTCCTCTTTATTATTTATCCCTATATATATTATTACATCGAGGGATATATCATCAAAATACCATGGTCCACATACCATGGACTCCTCTAACACAAGCTAGTATGGTCTGAAAACAATTCATTATTTACAACATTACATGATTTCTACAAAAAGGAGGGATTTTGACCTACCCAAAAGCCCAAATACCACGCAGTATATTTACTGTGAAATCCACTTGGAACTCCGCTTCTCTACTACATGGTCCACTTCGCGCTCCGCTGCATCCTTTACTTTACACTCTACTACACAAAATGTGGAGTCTTTACCAAAATTTAGGCCAAGTTGGGCTGCTCCCAATAGGCCACCAACACTCACATGTGACTCGTCCCGAGTCACTCAGCTGCTTTCCCTATGAATTTTGTTACGATGTTGTTGTAGGTCTGGTTGAATTGCTTTAGAATTTCTATTACCTACTTTTCCTCACTGTGTGCTTCGTCCAACAATGCCCCTGTCACATGTTATACAACCTTTTGTACCAATGTTGTCTCCCTCTATTAAATCTGTTGAACCTTTTCATCTATTGCTTGCGATAATTGGAGGGCCTCATCCTGCCAAGGCCGATTCCTCTCTGTCAAAATTTGTTCTTCTTTCTTCAGCTCCTCAATTTTCTTCTGGATGGCCTATGACTTATTGATCTTCATGAGCCTCTGTTAGATTGGTAAGTTCTTCACAAATTCCTGAATCTCTTCTAACTACCATTGCTTCTGCTGCATTTCTTCCTGCAGTTTTTCTACATTTTGATCTTCCTGCAGTGAAGTCCAAATTTGCAAACTTTCATCTAAAATTTTTCCACAATCTCAGTGCTGCTGAGATGTTCCCATTGTAGTCTTTAGGTTAGTCTCCCTATGATATCTTACTTCCTGCGGCGTATTTGGTTGCAAATTCATTTTTAGCTCATTGATCCGCATTTCGTACTTGAATTTCACTCTAGGAATTTTCTCCTTATACCCCTTCATTGCAAAGCTGAGCTTCACAACCTTGTCTTCTATTGGCTCTTCTTCTTGGACATCAAGGTTTAGAATTTATATGCACGTTTCTTTCATTACCTCCTTGATCTTATGGTGTTGTTATGCTACTTGATCCCTTTCTTGGATCACCTTCTCAAGCTTCTGCCAAAGCGCAATTCACTCTTTTTATACTTGAATATTTAACTGTGAGGTGTGTTGTTCACACAACCTCAACTCTTCTATAATTTCCAAGTGCAACTTCTGTAATATTTGCAATGAAACTATTACGATGATCTTATTGACATGATTCCATTCCTTAGCTTGCTACTGTAGTTCGGAAGAGTCAAATTGCAGGGATCTTGTAGGTATCTGTGCTAACCTCGATGTAAGTGTAGGCTCTATCTTTGTTTCTACTCCAATCCTTTCCTCTATCTGCACTGGTTGTATGACGTTTGCGCTAGTATCTTCAATTATGTGATTCACTCTTCGACACCGGTCAGAAGTGCATCGTAGCGATCTTCCATCTTATTCCGCGATTCAACGGTTTCCTCCTAAATAATATCTCCTATATTCTCCAGGTCCCCATTAGTAAGGACCATTGGTGTGATATCTTTTGTTTTATCGACCTTATGCTTTTTCTTAATCTTTGTGGAAGCTTCACCCTACACTTTCCTCTTTTCTATGGCAGTTTTCTCTGTTTCTTTCTTCTCAAACTCCTTAGTCTACTCGTCTCCTAAAGGAGGATCCTGGTGAACCTCATCATGTTGCTCATATTCTTGTGATTCATATTCATCTTATTCCTTGTCCTTCCCACTTACTTCACCATGTTGCAAAGTGCCTTCTTCTTCTGTTGCACTATCTCCTGCTTTTGCTTCTAGCACAATCATCCATTCTGGAGGTCATTTCTATACTTGTGCTACAAGATCATCTTTTGTTACCATATATGGCAGGGGATGCCATTTCTTCTTTATGTCCTTGCACCCCTGTATGTATACCTTATGAAAATATACTTTGAACTTTGTCGTAGAGCTATACTGCTCGTCTAAGCTCAGCGACAGTCGAGGGTGTTGGTTTACTATCATATGAAAATCCATATGATATAATATAAAAAATACTCTATTCTCCTGTGTGCGCGATGCTTTGGTGGTAAACCACAGTGAAGCATACCGTGTGGCTTTGCACACATCTGAAGACACTGGAGGGAAATGTGACTCCTCCAGTTCTCTCCATGTCAACATTGCTATAATTAAAGTTAACCAAGAAAAATGGAATGTTGTACCTTTATCCTGGACATCGCGAAATTCATCCAGAAACTCTTTACAAAGGTATCTGACCCAATTATACTGAACCCCATTAGCACACTGCACAGCTAATGACACCACCAATGCAAGAACTTCATTTTCCCAACATTTTCTCATAATATTCCTAGCCAATATGTGCACTGCGAAGCAAACTATCATGTCACTAATAGAATTTATGTTGTAGCCTCTTTTTCCCTTGGCTAGCCCAAAATTTTTCTTCATACTGTCAGCTATGGTGCAGTCCTAATATGTTCCGAAAAATTCTTCCATGGGGTTCCACCCTTGATAGGGTAATCTCATGATCCTTGAGATCAACATTGGGTCTATAGTGATCTTATTTCCCATCCATAATCCTCCATCATGCACTAGCATGAGAAACTATCGCACGCACATTATGCTTCCTGCACTTTTGCTGAAGTGCGACACATTCAACATATTTAGCAATCTTGACTGCACCAATCTGTTCGCCCATTGTTGCAGTTCTAGCCTCGTCACCCCACTATCTAGGTAGTGTATCTATCTCAAGTAATGGTTATGTGTGAAATGAGGGTACTTCTTGTTGTTGTTAAAGTCATAATCTATGAATTTGAGCTGTGGAATTTTCCCTAAGACTTCTCCTGAAAATGGTACTGCGAAACAAGGATGTAAAGGTTCCATACTTCGCATCCTTTGATCCTTTCACTAGTTTGGCATTGGGTTTCATTAGTGGAATGTATGGTGGTAGAAGCGAAAATGTTGTGTCACCTGTTTCCATCTGCACCTCCTCCATTTCTTCTTCGCTATCTTTTACTTGTTTGGGTTTTCGTTGAGGACTCGCAGGTTTCTTATCTTTTTTCTTCTTGATTATGTGCTCCTTAGTTGGTTTCTTCCTCGGGGATCTTAGCTATGTTCTCAACGATGCTACTACGGTGGATTTTTCTACGAATGATGCTACTGTGGGCATCTCAACAGATGTTGCGGGCATACCAGCAGTTGCTGTAGTGACTACTTCCATGACTCCTAAACCTCTCTCGTTGAATATACACACAAATTCTTCAGTTGACAGGATGTTCATGCAGAATTTATCTACAATTTGTTTGCACTATCAACACTCGAGCTCTCAATTTAGGAAATTTACAAATCTGAGCGGGAGGTAGATTTTTATAACAATTCTAAAATTCAAACCCCATCATTAGATCAGATTTTTTCCAGATTGCATTCAAATTGTGTTAATTCATTGCATATATATCCTTAAATCTTGCCAATTTTTCCTCGATCTATCCAACTTTTTGCGTATTTTTCCCTTTTAATGGTCATATTTCTATTTCCTGGTGAACTTCAACATATCCACATTATAGCGAACATCCCTTCTTACGTCGCGGCTCCTGCGAACTTCAACATACTTCATACTGTAGTGAAGTAACTTTCTTCGTCAAATCTCTCTGCAGCGTAATTTATAGTATAGGGCCCACTTTCAACTGTAGGTGGCACTAAGAATTTTCTACTTTCTTACTTAGAGCGAAGCTGTAGGGGTAGGGTCATCCCTATATAACTTCAACCTACTTCCATTTAATCTTCCTTGAATCATTTCTCCATTTAACGTCGCTAACCAAAATGCACCCCATCTGTAACATGATTGATAATGTAGGGGCCCTACCAATTCATCTTGAATTTCCATGGAAATTTCACAAATTTATTGTCATAGAGGAGAAAAAGGTCGCCTACTTGAAATTTCTTCTACTTAATATGTTTTTCATGCCAAGCCTTTCTATTGCTTTTTGTACTTGCTGATGGAATCCTACTATAAATATGTCTTCCTCCAAAGCGATCAATTGTGACATTATTTCCTCCTTTATGTCAGGGTCTGCCATATTTGTAAAGGCTGCAATTATTAAGCTAGGCATAATGTATTCCATGGACATCACAACTTCTTTCCCATAAACTAACTTGAAAGGTGTCTAACTTGTCAATTTTTTGCATGTGGTTCTATAAGCCCATAAAGCTATTGGAATTCTTAGGTCCCAATAACCTTTGTTCACATTTCATACCTTAGTGAGTGAATTCTCCAAAATCTTTTTAAATGGTTCCACTGTTCCATTAGTATGAGGGTGATAAGGAGTACTCATTTGATGATAAACTTGGAACTCCTTTGTCAATGCTTCAACCATTTTATTAAGAAAGTTTGAATCTTGGTCACTCATCAAGATCTTTGGACTTCCAAATCTAGAAAATATATATTCAAAAATAGACTTCGTAGTAGTATCTATGTTGCAATCCCTTATTGGTTGTGCTTCAGCCCATATTTTCAAGTAATCAGTTGTTGTGATTATGTACCTTGCACCGGTCCTTTTTCCAAGTGGGTTGATAGGGAAAAAAAAATCAATAGCCCATTTATCAAAAGCCTGCAATGTAACTTGTGGTACTAATGAAAACTCATCTCTTCTTGAAGGTTTCCCTATTCTATGACATATATCATAGGCTGGACAGTACTCTTTTGCATCTTTGTGTAGTGTAGGTCACCACAATCTTGCTCTCAAAATATTTTGTGCATTAGCTTTTCCTGCATAATGTCCACTAGCCGCACCTTCATGAGCCTAAGTTAGAATCATTTGTATTTCATGTTCTGGAACATATGTGCACACTATCTCATCTGGTCCCAACTTATATAATTGTCTTGCTATTAATGAAAAATCAGTTGCCTTAACCACTAATTCCTTCTTCTGCTACGTAGTATATTGTGAAGGAGCCATTCCTATATTCAAAAACTAAATGATGTCTACAAAATTGTCATATGCAACTCTGATTACAAATAGATGCCCATAAGGGAGATTATCTTCTATACTGGTTGGTTCTTCACCTGTTTCTAATAATGATAAATGGTTAGGCCCTACATTCAACCTTCCTAGCTTAACAATGATTTCAAAGTCATATTCTTGGAATAATAATAACCATGTACAAATTTCTTCTCCTAAGATAGGCTTATTAACTAAATAATTCAATTCAAAATGATCTGTAAACATCTTAAAGTTTGATCCCAGCAAGTAATGTCTAAACTTCTGCAAAGCATACACCATAGCCAATCCTTCCCTTTCTATAGTTGTGTAATTCTTTTCTGATTTGGATAAATTCCTACTTGCAAAGGATATATGGTGTGGTAATCTGAGCATATCCCTTCAGAAAACTCCTATAATACCTTGTATGTCCCAGTGTAGTGAGTAGTTGTTTTACTGTCTTAGGTGGAGGTAAGTTCACAATAATAGAAATTTTAGCAGGGTCCACCATTAATCCTTTCTTACAAACAATATGTCCCAACAATATCCTAAAAGGTACACAAAATATGCACTTCTTTAAGTTCAAGGAGATCTGTTACTTTCTACATGTATCAAGCACAAGTCTTAAACTTCCAATATGTTTTCTTATCAACCTAAATATTGTCTAATCATCAAAATATACTTCTAAGAAATTGTGGATATATTCTTTAAAAGTTGCGACCACCACTCTTGAAAATATAGTAGGGTCATTCTTCAGTCCAAAAGGCATCACTATGTATTGATATGAACCCAATTCTGTAGCAAAGATGGTCTTATGTCGATCCTCAGGTGCAATTCTAATCTTATGATACCTTGAAAATCCATCTGTAAATGAGTAAATTTCTTGGCCTCCTACATTGTCTAGCACTTCATCTGTGAAAGGGGTAGGGAAAGGATCATGTAAGCATGCATCATTCAAATTTATCAAATCAACGCAGATCCTGATTTCTCCTTGAGTTTTTTTTTCTTGCACCACCATAGGACTCACTCACTCCAATTGTTCCACAAGTTCAATAATTCCTACTCCTGTCATTTTATCCAACTCAAATTTTACTTTATCCTTATACTTCAGATTTAGACTGTAAGGTCTTTGCTTGACTAGATTCACATCAGGCTTAAGGGGGACCTTCATAAATCCTAAATCTCCTACTATACCCTTCATTTCTGAAAACTTAGTGGGAAACAATTCCTGATACTAATGAAGCAATTTTGTAACCTTGCTGACTGTCTTTTCATCCTAGTAATCTCTTATAGTTGTAAAATTAGGTTCTTTTTCTATTCCTATGTTCACCTTCTTTATCTTCAATGCTTTCGTTGTATCTGGAATCTCTAGCTCAAGTCCATTTAATTCGTGGTGTCCTTCTGAATCAGCTATGTCAATGTTACAAGGATCTTCCTCTTCTTCTACAATAAGGTTATAGCATTCCAATGCATGTTCTATCTACGCAACCCAGTCAAGTTGTTGCCATGTCAATGGGGTTGCATTCTTAAAGATCCTCTTCTTAACTGTCTAAAGGGAAAAATATATATATGGACAATCATCCTCAAAAGCTAAATGTTAATATAAATCCATCAACCATATCTTCCCAATGTGCAATACCATGTCAAAGCATTGTTTCGAGGTACCAATTTTGAGGAATTGTCTCCAATGTATGAATGGACCCATGTATCCATTCTTGTTATGGAATCTTCTTCCATGTTGTAGTACAAAACTCAATATGCTCCCTGGGATTAGTTTCACCAGCATATTTCAAATCCATCTTTGTGTTTATCTGGCCAATTCTCAGGCACATCAACCTTTCACATTCCTACCATGCTCCTATATTATTCTTGTGTGTATCCCACCATCTAGCAAGAGTAGCTTTTAGGGCTATATCCAAGGCTAAAAATCTTTGAATTTTTGGAACTTGTTCCTAATAATCATTAATAAAAATATTCACATCACCTAAGGCATCATAAGAAGGTAGGTTACACACCTCAGATGTCATGTGGCAAACTGATTTGGAATTTCTTTCGCAAATTCTTGTAGGTACTTCATGTAGCATGTTCTGCCAATTCTCCAATTCTTCTTCTGAGTCTGATGCATAAGAACTATCATGCTCCTAGATTAGCTTTCTCTCTGCAGCAGGTTTAACAAAATCTTGTTCCTTTGTTGTCAATTGATAGATATTATCTATATCAGTTATGCAATACTCTTCTCTAACTGGCTCTGTATACCTTCCTCCTTCTGATGGATCCAAGGGAACAATTACTCTCATATTATTCCCTTCAAATATCATCTGTCCCTTTTCCAGATTAATTATATCCATGTTATCAAATTTCCAATCAAGTCTAAGAAATGTAGGGCAGGGGTTATTGCCATCAATGATTTCTATTACTTCAAATTTAGTTGTAGTGGGAACTCCTTCACTATTCACTATTACACCTGATAGTATTCCTAAGGGGAAGATATTTTTCTAATTTTCCATTCTTAACAAAATATATGACCATTGTAGCTTCAAATTACCCATTAACTCCCATATTTTATTTGTTACAACATTAGCCTCAGATTCGAGATCCAAAATAACTTGATCCATCTCATATTCTCCTATCTCCGAACTAATCCTCATTTATTTTCTTGTTCTTTTCTATTGATTCAAATTATTAATTGTGTTTAACTCACTTCATAGTGTTTATTTAGATGAACATGAATCTATCATCTCCTGAAGCCCTTATACAACCTTTTGATCTCTTAATAATTTAATACAAGTTTTTAGAAATGCCTTTAAAATATTCACTTGGTTCGTTGATTCCTGATTTTGTATCAGGCTTGATCCTATGTCGAAGTTGATGCTATGTCACAGTTACTTTTTTGTTTTGGCTATGCACTAGAGGTCGAATCTCCGACATCCATAAAACTTCACTTCACTTCCATAAATACTTACTTTTCCTTCTAAACATCAAAGAAAAGAGGTTTTTCAACAGTTTTTCTAACCCACATAGTCTCATATTCTATCTATTCCTCTGCTTTATCACCACCAGTCGCAACTCCACTTCTAGTCACAATACATATTCAAGGATCATTAGTTCTTCTTTTGGCAGTCATCATTTGGATTTTTTGTGTCGGATGATGATTTATTTTTTCTTTCATCTTTTCCATAAGTACATGACATTATTCATTACATGATCAAAGGGTTTACGATACTTACATGTTGTCGTAGGATTCTGACAGTCTCTCACAAAGTGTTATGGCTAGCCGTAGGTATAAATAATTTATCCTTGTCCTCGAACAACTCCACCACGTCAACCTCTTCCTTGATAACCACCTTGATGACTGTAGTGTCCATTATCCTTGTGTCCATGTTCTTTTGCTTGCATTATATATGTTTTAGCACCACTCTCCATCATTAGTTCATACGCTCAACAATGGTTCTCATCGTGTCTTACTGATTTACAGAACTTGCAATATAGGTTCGTGGGAGCCTGCACAGATTTATACAACTAATAAAAAATTTCTGAGTGATGTTTGCCTCTAGTCTTACATATCTCGCACCATACGTTAGATCTGACATTCAAGGGATTCGATGCTCCACTATCCATGTAGTTTCTGAAGAGAGGGCACCGTTTTTAAGAATGGAATTCTGATTTTCACTTTGTACACCATACTTCTTCTCTAACTTCTTTTCTTTTCTTCATATCTTGTAACTACGGAGTCCATTTCGCCAGTTGACTCCTTATCTATTTCATACCTACATTGGTATCTCCTATAGGTGAAGCTTCAAAATTTCATCACAAGCTCTAGAGTTTTGACTTGAGTTCCTATCTTCTTTTGCATCAAAG
This sequence comes from Pinus tabuliformis, assembly GCA_031772625.1. Classification (NCBI taxonomy): domain Eukaryota; kingdom Viridiplantae; phylum Streptophyta; class Pinopsida; order Pinales; family Pinaceae; genus Pinus; species Pinus tabuliformis. Next base: position 743,401,584 of record CM062816.1, on the reverse strand, counting down.
GAAACCCGATATGTGGTAGCAGCGTAGCTATGAACCATTCTTGATGTTGCTACAGAGATATGTCAAATTTTACCTAATCTAATAATACCTTGAATCTTTAATCAAATTCCCAAACATACTCAATAGGCTTTTGTTTGATTTCTTTTAACTCTGTGATGCACTGCGAAACAAAATTTGGTTTCTTAAATTCCTTTAGCAGTGTTGTTTTAATGTCTGTGAATGTTATGATATGATTACTTGAATACTTCATATACCATGTTAATTCTTTGTCCTGGAATGTCATAACAAGTTGTTATTTATTTATATTTTCATCATTGACCTACTTTGCTATCCATATTACTTCACATAAAAACCAAAACTATTCCGAACCCTTCAATATAGCTCCTTTTAAAATAGGTAGTAATATCATTGGCCATATTTATTCTCAGAGGGGGAGGGGGAGGGGAGGGGGATGAGGGGTGGGAGAGGTAGGGGAGTAGGGTAGGGGAAAACCATAAACACCCTAATTATTACATGATTATGGCTTCGACGAACTTTCAAGCTGGAAGGGTGAATACTACGGAGTTTCATGGGGGTTCTTAGGGAGGATTTCTTCACTTTCAGGTTCAATAAAAAGGGGACTATATTGAGTTTCTATGAAAGTATTCATATCTTGGCCATGAGATCTCGTTTTGGTATCTACTCTATATCTCTTTCCACTTCACATTGTCCCAATCTCTTCTTCGTATCTTTTCCCAAACATAAGTAAACTAATAATCTGATTGCATTCGTAAAATTCCCTTTTCACACAAAAGCATCTTAATCTAGAGTTTCATAGATCTCAAATACTTGCCTCATGGTCTTTTGAATAATTTTCATTTTGCTTCGCTGAAGGACATAGTCGATTCTACTACAAACTCAATAATGAATCCTCCGAAGATGCTATCAATCCAGAAATCAACAGCCCTTGAAATTCTATTATCAATGTTCTTGAGTCGTTGTATTAGTTCAAGAGTCCACTCCTTAGGTTCGTCATCTTTAAGACAATAATTTCTTTCGGTCAACCTTGATATCCACTAGTACAACTCAAAATGAAATGAACCAAAGAAAATTTCATATTTATCTTCGAAGATATACTTATGTAACCACCTCTTAGATGTTAGACGAGGGCTTCTATTCTCCTAATCTGTAAATTCTCTCTCTTTCTGTTCTGCCCAATCTTGAATTTCTTTCTTCGATGGGTGCCACATCCACATATACCTCAAATAGATCCCAGCCCCGAAAATGGAACCATTTGGTCGCTTAGGTTGGGTGGACCCAGGTTCGATCTATACTTCACACCAAAAAAGCCCTCAATCACTGCCTCTTTCGACAATCACCTGCAAGTAGATCACAATCTCACCCGAAGTGACTATGGGAGGATGCAGAACCATGTTTATGCAACCTTGAGGGATGTAGAGATGTGGTATTACTGTGTTTTATTATACTTATAATTCATAAATTACTTTGCCACATTAAATTCATCATAAAAAAATATCATATAATGCCATAAATCATCATTGTGCTAAAACAAAGTGCTACAACAAATAATAAGAAAATAAACACATGAAGACACAAATTTTACCGTGGTTCACCCCAATGTGGGGCTGCATCCAAAAGAACTATTTCTTGTAATAAATAATTTGTACAACAAATAGTTCTTGGCATGCGCACTCATTCACAGGTTGTCCGCGCGTTCAAATGCAAACTTCAAGCCTCCATGCACTCAGTTGTAGAGACTCGCCTTCTCTCCAAAATATAGATAAAAAAGATACAACCATAACACAAATATGGATCATAAGATGTCTCTATTCTTTACTATTTATCCCTATATATACTATTACATTGAAGGATATATCATAAAAATACCATGGTCCATATACAATGGACTCCCCTAATACAAGATACCATGGTTTGAAAACCATTCATCATTTACAACATTACATTCTTTCTACAAAAAGGAGGGGATTTGACCCGCCTCAAAGCCCATATACAATGTGGCATATTTACAACATTGTTCACTTGGTACTCCACTGCTCTACTACACAGTCTACTTCACACTCTACTACATCCTTTACTTCAAACTATGCTCCACACAATGCAGACTCTTTACCAAAATTTAGGCCAAGATATTCCCACATTTGGTGGGTCTTCTAAGTGCATCGCTAAGGCATGGGTGGAGAACCTAGACACATGTTTTCAACTTAATCAAATGACAAAGGTGGAAGCCATCAAAATGACTACCTTGAACTTAGAGGGGGAGGCCCATGATTGGTGTTTCCAAGGATTATCTACATTAGGACATGCCAATGTGACCTCTTATGAGGAATTCACATGGAGTATTATGGAGTGTTTTGACAGAAGGGACCCTAAGGCACACTTCAGAGAGTTGACCCAGCTCAAGCAGATAGGATACCCATAGCATTACATAGAAAATTTTTTGAGGGTGATAGTGATGGTGGGTAGGATATTTTTTCTATTTGTGGAGGGCCTAGTTGAGCCCTTACATGGGTTAGCGACATCGAGCAAAACCTCCTACTCTCTAGGATGCTGTGAGTCACACCTGGGATTTTCAGGACATAATTCCCAAGACTAGAGCACCAATATCCACTCGAACCACTTTACCATGGAGAGGAAAAGACACTAGACCCCCACCGCAGAGGGATATTCAGGGGCATGTACAATTGGATGAGGAGACTAGGAGAGAACTCCAAAGGAGGAAGATGTGATTCCCTTGTCAGGAGCCATTGGAACCAAGGCATACATGCACCAAGGGCAAGGCAACTATATAGAGGTGTTCTTAAATAGTTCACTAGAGGATTATGTTGAGTGTGAGGAAGATGGAGGAGATGATGAACTACAGACTGTAAGAGGGGGTGGAGGAGGCCCACCACCCCCACCTGAAGGAGACCCTTTTCAACCCTCTGTGGGAGTCATTTCTTCATTGAGGGGAGTCACCAAGTATTTTACATTGATGATTAAGGCATAGTGTAACGAAAACACATCATAGTGCTGGTAGATAGTGGGGCTACCCACAACTTTATTGATGTCCAGATGGTGGAGTGGAGAGGTATACACACAAAGGGCTTTGATGGTTTTTTAGTGTAGGTACCGAGAGACAATACCATGAAGTGTAGCAAATATGTCTCCAATCTGACTATGCTTATGGGAAATTATTTATTGACCAATCATTTCTTTATGGTTGATGTGTTGGACACCAATGTGGTGATGGGTCTCTAGTGGCTTCATTCCTTGGGGTAACTCACTATTAATTGGAGGAAGCTAGAGATGGAGTTCATGGGACCCAATGAGAAGATAGTGTTGCTGAGGGGCATGCACTCATAACCATTGCACATAGTGTCAACACATTAGATGGAGGCTGACCTATGACATTGGGATATAGAGTTGGCAGTCGAGCTCAAGATTTCAGAGGCAGGGACTTAACCACGACCACTGTATCTAGATATTCAGACAATATTGGACATGTACCCAATAGTCTTTAGAGACATCCTTCTAAGATACCCACCATAAATTGGATTTAAGCACGCGATTGAGTTAGGGGAGGGAGTAAATGTGGTCATCACCACACCTTACAGACATCCCAAGGATTATCAATATGAGATTGAGAGGGCCATGCATGAGATGCTGGATTTAGGGCACATTAGGCCCAGTTATAGTCCCTTCAATTCTTTAGCAGTGCTGGTGAAGAAGAAGGATGGGACCCTCTGCATGTGCATTGATTACAAAGCCTTGAATAAGAAGATGTTGAAGAAACAATACCCAATTATGCACATAAGTGTTGGGACAGGGTCCCTTGTGGTTAAATTTTGTAAAAGTTTTGATAATATTGTAAAGTCTCCTAATTTTGAGGAGTGGAGCACACAGGTCGATAGGAGTCAAAGGAGCTTTAGGAAGGTCAAAGCCCCTTAGTTTGTTAAGAATAAACTTTTTTGTGACCCGCCCATGGTTCATAGACCATGGTATTGTAATAGAGAATGATATAAAAATGAGTCATAGAAGAGTCATAACGAGATAGAGAAGAGCATAGATAGGCAAGTTTCAGGTCTGTATTGTCTATTTTTTACTTGGGCAAAGGGGAAGGCTCCTACAGCTATGTGCATGGAGACCTTGGTAAGTCCGCAGCTAAGTGCATGGGCCCCTGCAACTGTGTGCGTAGGGTTGGAAGAGTCTGTAATTGAAGATCTACACATAATAAATTATGTTTTAGATAATTATATGTATTTGTGTGTTATTGTTTGCTTCTGAAATTACTGTATGTTCGCTTTGTTTACTGCAATTTATCATGGAAAGTACTTACTAGCTGTGCAGAAGAGGTAGATATGTTATTTTGTATGATGTTATGAATGTTTAATGCAATAGGCACATGGTTTGAATTTGTTAACTGTTAGTTACTGTAATTTTCAGGTTTTAAGGGTTAGGGTTCACGAAGGTCAGAATAGAGCCCTAAATCCAACATAAACATATCACATAGTCCTTTGGATGCAGAAGTATGGTTGTAGCATCCTCCAATACTACCTTGGGTGAGGCTACAACTTGTGCTATTTGGTTTGTTGCCAAAAGGGTCGGTAGTGTAGGGTTTTGTTGGTTAGTGCAACTAACTCTGAACTTGGGTCAAAACCCCCTCAAGCCAACAAATGGTTTTTTTCTAGGACTGGGATCTATCTAAGGAATGTGTGATGTGGCATAATTGGATATCGATGAAAAATGATATTGAAATATAGATAGATTGGAAGCTGCACGAATTTTCAGCCCTAGAAAGCAAGAATTTGTGCATGTCGAAAGAAGAGTGGTTGAACAGGTACCTGTATACAAAAGAAACACGAAATTTTATTCTTCTCTTTTCCATGCATATTGTATGAATGGTTGTCTAAGTTGGAAGATGGTCAAGGTACTTGGAATTTGGATAACCCTATTGTGTGGACTCTAGAGTTAGTGAGGCATCTAGAAGGTTCGAAAAACAAGATTGCGATGGCTGTCGATTATTGGATCAATAGTATTGTAGGTGGATTCATTAATGAGTTTACAATCGACACGTATGTTAGTTATACTAAATCTGAACACTGATTTTTAAAAGGACTAATAGGTAAGTATTTGAAGTCCCTCAAAACTTGGATTAAAATGATATTGTGTGAGAAACAGGTTTACCATTGAATTAATGTTTAGACGGGACTTGACGAGAGCTACGTAAAGTGGGAAACCATTAAGAAAAGATCTAGATTCAGGTTCTGAGTACATTCCTTATTGGGAGTGTCTGATAGTGATGAAGAAAGTAGTAGTTTGAAGACACCTTAAGGTGCACAAAAAATGGTAAATCAGGGTATTGTGGGAATACCACATCCATCCACTCCACCTCCACCATGACCCCTACCTCATACACCTACACCTCCACTATTCAGTATGGTGACAGCGATGAAGATGCCTATATTCAAGGGTATAGGGACTAAAGATCCTGAACAATTATGGAAGTCACAACAGATAACAGATGATGATCTGAAGAAAACGCAAGTAGTCACAACATTGTAAGATGGGAAGCTAAGCTGGTATATTAAGTATAGTATGTCTCATCTAGCTACGATGTTGAAAGATACAAAAGATACATTGAATAATGAATTCAATAAGCTTAAGTTGCAAACCAAGTCTATAATGGAGGTCAAATAAATCAATCAGAGGGTAAATGAATCTGCATGGGATTTTGAACAAAGATCGAAATGTCTGCTGCAATAGGATAATCTATAGATCATAGATGAACAACACAAGGATTGGTATATTTCTTTGCTACTACCTCATTTGAGATTTCCATTTTCATAGTAGAAGATTAGAACGCAGGCTGAGGCATTGGAGATTTCTATGAAATTAGAGGCCTCGCCTATTCAGGATACGAATCTGGGAGTGCAATAGATTCAGTCACAGTTGGATAGTCTGCATATGGAGTTATAGAGTCTAAGAGAGGGAAAGTAAATCTAGAGTGATACCCGCGCAGAAGTATGGTGTTTAAAATGTAAAGGCCATTGTCACAGCAAGGATCATTTCCCGGTATATAAGAATTATCTAGTTGGAGGAGGTCCCATCCCCATGAAGCCAGAAAATACCGCTGGGACAAGTATAGGTGTGTTAATGTGGTGCGCTATTTTCCAGATCATAGGAAAACATATGACAAAAAAATGTCATTTGTTACATAAGTTTGTGCAAACTCCCCAACAATTGTTCTATATTTTTAGTAAGTCTGTAGGTTATGATGAGCGCAATTGCCGAAGTTATGAATTAATGATAGGCATAACCTCAACATATAGAGTACAGACGAAGGCACGTCCTTAGTAGGATCAAGGTGCAACTACAACAAGCGGAGGATTCTAGGGACGAGGAAGAGGATGAGGGGGAGGAGTTGGAAGAGGTCATGGCCAAATCATTTGTTACAATTTTGGAGAACCAAGTCAATTTGCGTGAGATTGTTAGAATCCAATGCACCCCTCATGTCACTATTGCTGAAAGTTTGATAATGTCATAGAAGATTGTCCCGTGCTCATTTCCAAGATGCAAGAAAAGAAAACCCAAACCAAATAGCCTAACCAAAACATCCAATTGATGAGATCAGGACTGTGCAAAGATGGACCTGATGTTAATATCATTACGTGGAGTGGTATAAATATCGAGTAGGATAAAGGGAAACAACTAGAGGAAAATGTATGGGTACATAAGGCTATTGACAAAGATGTTGGATTCAATTTGAATAAGGCAAAGGAAATGTTTATGGAGGCAAAGAGGAGCTTTGTGGACCCTGGAGCTTCTACATCCAAGGCTCAGAGTACATGCACATAGAAGCCTGAAGAAGTTAGTGTTTTGTAGGAAATAGATCCTTCATTGTTAATATCTTTCTTATAGACCTGCATGAAGCTCCATAGGGACAAAAAAGAAGTAGAGGGATTGCAAAAGTTGATAGATAATTGTGTTGGCAAGGGTAAGACACTGCCTAAATAGTGCGCAGTGCACAAGGTGGACATGGGTAAGAAAAGGTCTAGTTGTGAAATGATATTGACTACACATATTGGAGAATTTGAAATGGCCCAGGTGATCCTAGATTTAGGATCTAATGCATATTCTTTTCCAAAAAAAACATGGGAAATAATGGGAAAGTCGACACTATAGTGGTCCCCAATCCAGCTGCGCATGGAAAACTAGAAAAATATTATTCTTATGGGGCGCCTACATGGAGTAACTGTGGATATTGAAGGGGCACACACCATAGCTGATTTTGAAGTAATCGAAATAGTGGATGACAACAATCCATACCCGACCCTTCTTGGAATTGATTGGGAATTTGATATGAATGCTTTCATAAACCTGAAGAAGCACAACATGACATTTGAAAAGAAGAAACTGAGTGATTGTTCCATTGGATTTAGTTGAGGGTGCGCGGTATACTGAACCTATCCGAGATTACTATGAGGAGGATGATATTGAAAAAATCTATAAGCTTACTGAACGGAATGAGGATTGGATCAATCCTACGATGGATGGGAGAATTACTTGGGAGAAGGATAACTCCTGCAATTTAGATTCAGATGAGAAGCTTGAGCACTAGCATAATAGATTGCATGAGGTATTGACACTATGACGCAACATGCTTACTAAGTCACTCCAGTGTATATCCACTAAGGTACTCAACTTAGCGTATTATGATGGCTTAGAAGATGTAAATTTATTTCTGGACAAATTTGAAAGGTATGTACTATAGGAACATCGGTTCCAGGCATTAGACATCGTGCTCAGAGCTATGCCTGCCAGATGGTGGGGGTACACACAAGAAAAACTTTTCATATTGGAAGGAGTACCAAAGGATGATGAAGCTATGGTTTGGATATTCCAATACCCGCATTTTGGAAAAATATACAGGAAAGGATGATCTGTGCGAGCATCTAGTTTGATGGATGAAAACATGGGGCGAGGAACCGTAACCTGAATGGGTTCACATATTTTGCCACACTTTGGATACTATTCCGATGAACTGGTATCTAGAAACAGAGTTGTGACACAAAACCACAGAGTGGGATGTTCCAAAGGAACGTTTTCTATTAACTTTCATTTTGAGGATGGATTTGAGTGTATTGATGATGTGCTAGAAGAGATTAAGGCTTAAATATTCAGAATGCCCAAAGAGCCTGTGAGCTGGGTACACTAGACTAGAGTACGTAGATGTGTCATGCTCTAGAATGATATAATGTGACCACAGAAGAAATTGAGGAAGCTCCCAGGAACATCAGTGTTCATGAGTTAGAAGGACAATGTGAAGTTGTGGGGCCTAAGGTCGAAGTCCCTGACATCTTAAAACGCTTGAAAACTAAGATAGTGAACACTAGATCTGAAGCGCCATTGAAGTTCACAAATATAGGTGATTACTGGGATGAGGACACAATTGATAAAGTTGTAGAGTTATTGCGGGAGTACTAGGACTTGTTTCCCACAAAGTTCTCTGGTATGAAGGGGATAGCAGGTGATTTGGGTGTCATGAAGATCAATCTGAAGCCAGATGCGAAGTCGGGGAAGCCGCGTCCATACAAGGAAAAAGAGTGCAAGATGCTTGCAAGAGGGATTATTGAGTCTCTAGAAGAATTGGAGTGAGTTAGTCCTATGGTGGTTGAGGAAAAGAAGACGAAAAGCGAAATCCAAATCTACGTATATCTAAGAAAGTTGAACGATGCTTTTGTACATGATTCATTCCCTACATCATTCATAGATGAGATATTGGAGAATGTTGGCAGTCAAGAAGCCTACTTGTTTACAGATGGGTTCTCAAGGTATCATCAGATCAAGATCATGCCAGAAGATTGAAGTAACACTACCTTCGCCACAAAATGGGTTTGTTTTCAGTATAAACTTATGCCCTTTGGACTTAAGAATGCCCTTGCAATCTTTTCTAGGGTGGCAGTCGCAACTTTCAAATAATTTATTCATAAGTTTTTGGAGGTTTACTTTGATGATTAGACAATGTTTGGGTTAATAAAGAAGCATTTTTCTACTCTTCTCCTCATTTTGGATACTTGTCGAAAGTATCAGATATCCCTTAATCTAAATAAATGCATATTATGCATACAATATGGGATACTCTTGGGCCATGTTGTCTGTAAGTAGGGGTTAATGGTGGACCTTGCAAAAATTGCAATGATTATTAATTTGGAGTCTCTGAGGAATGTCAAACAGCTACGCATGACATTGGGCCATACAGGGTAATATAGGAAGTTCATCAAAGCATATGCGCATATCAATGCACCTATGGAGAGATTACTAAAGAAAGATGCGACATTTTGCTGGGATGATGATTGCCAAAAAAGATTGGATGTATTGAAGGAAAATATGGTCACAACAACTATTCTGATGTTCCCTGATTGGAAGAAAGAGTTCCGTGTACATATAGATACATCCTACATAGAGTTACGAGCAGTGTTCACCCAACCAGGATCCAATTGCATTTGCGAGAAGGAAGTTGCTTAAGGCAGAGAAGAATTATTTGATGATGGAGCGTTAAGGATTGGTGATGGTGTATGTGATCCAGAAGTTCAAGCATTATTTATTGGGTGCACACTTAAAAATGGTCAACAAGCCTATGTTGTGGGGGCATTTGTAGATCGTTGCTTCTCTTTTAGGAGTATGACTTTGAAGTAGTTGTGAAGCCAGGGCGATTGAATGCCAGACCAGATCAACTTTTGCGAATGAGAATGGTGAAGAACCTACAAGTATTGATGAAGGATTGCCTGATGCACAACTCTTTATTGTGCACGTCCCTGATGAACACTTTCAGATATCATCCAATTTTTATTTATGGGTACAAATCCTTAAGGGTATATGACACAACAGAAGAAAGACTTGGTGATCAGGGCTGCATAGTTTTTTTTTATTGTAGGGAGCTTGTATAAAATGGGTTCGGATGAAGTTCTACACAGATACGTACTGGATTATGAAAGACAAAGTATCCTTGCAGAAGCACATGGAGGAGTTGCTATAGGGCATTATGCTAGTAGAGAAACTACGCAGAAGATCCTATGAGCTGGGCTATAGTGGCCAAATGTGCACAAGAATTCCAAGGAATATTGTAGGGCATGTGATCTCTGTCAGAAGATGAGGAGGCCATCGTGAAGGGATGAATTTCCTCTGAACCCATAACTCTCATTACAAGAATTCAATAAATGGGAAATAGACTTTGTGGGACTGATTTAACCACTATAGAAGAGGACAGGAGTGCAATACATCATCTGAATAATTGAATACTTGACCAGATGGGCTGAGGCACAACCCGTGAAGGATTGCAGTGTGACTACAACTGCGAAGTTCATATTTGAATATATTTTGTCTCAGTTTGGTTGTCCTAAGATTTTGATGAGTGACAGGGGTTCACACTTCCTGAATGAAACAATTGCTGCTCTACTTGAAGAATTCCAGATGTATCATCAGAAAAGTATGCCATATCATCCTCAAGTGAATGGTATAGTATAAGCTTTTAATAAAATATAGGAAAGTGCTTTGACGAAGATTTGCAATGCAAGTAGGAACGATTGGGATGTGCGCATACCATCTATTCTTTGGGCGTATAGAACTACCTATGAGAAGTTGGCTAGACAAACACCGTTTAGGCTGGTTTATGAACAAGAGGCAGTAATGCTGATGGAGTATATTGTGCCAAGTTTGCGGATTGATGCAATCACAAAGATGGAAGATCAAGATAATATGGAAGAATGTTTGGTGCAAATAGTTGAGCTAGAAAAATATATCTTTCTAGCAGGGTTTCATCAGCATGTGCAAAAGGCTTGTGAAAATGTGTGGCATGATCGCCACATTAAGAAGCGCACATTTAAAAGTGGAGATTTAGTATTACTGTATGATAGTAAGTTCATGAAGTTTCCAGGAACATTTCAGATGCATTGGATGGGGCCATATATCGTGAAGGAGATTACAAATGGAGGTACAGTTCAACTCACGAAGCTAAACGATGAGCTATTTCCAGGGGAAAATCAATGGGAGCTGGCTGAAGTTGTGCAGGGGTGATCCCAGCCCTACGCAATGACTATATGAAAGCAGGATAGTCTTAGTACTCCAGGTAGTTGCAAAGAAGTACATGACTCTAAAATACATTGTCAGAAGGAAAGTTTAGCGAAGAAAAGGGGTTGCGTGACAATTGAAAGAAAATCAGAAAATCGAAGCCGATATTCAGGAAAAACAGGTGAAGTTCAGTGAGATTAGTGCTACAACACAGACCTTAGCCCCAGTACAAAGGTTCACCAAAATGCAAGAGGGAAAGTTTATCTAGACCTAGATTGATGAGCTGTGTTAGAAGTCATCCATCATATCCTCAAGGAAGGAGCCCTAGGCTAATGAGGCAAGCCAGTTGACACAGATGGTGCAGAGCTAACTGAAGTTTATGCAACAAACATAGAGAACTATGGGCCTTGTAGTCGAAGGTCCAAATACAGAGAAACTGGTTGAGGAGGTTCATCAGGCTACTACATAGGGAGTAGCAGATCTTCAAGCATTGAACACAGAATTCAGCGGTCTACAGGCAAAGATCAAGGCAACACCAGCAGAGTGACTCAGGATGAGTCATGACTTTCTATTGGGGGCCTGTTGGGATAGGGTCCCCTAGGGTTAAGTTTTGTAAAATTTTTGATAATATTGTAAATTCTCTGCATTTTGAGGAGAAGAGCATGCAGATCAATAGGAGTCAAAGGGGCTTTAGGATGGTGAAAGCCCCTTAGTTTGTTAAGAATAAGTTTTTTTGTGACCCATCCATGGTTCATAAACCATGGTATTGTAATAGAGAATGATATAAAAAGGAGTCATAGAAGAGCCATAAGGAGATAGAGAAGAGCATATATAGGCAAGTTTTGAGTTTGTATTGTCTATTTTGTGCTTGGGCGAAGGGGAATGCTCCTACAGTTGTGTGCACTAGGGAAAATTTTAAGAACCCCCCCTAAATTTACATGTATAATAAATGGGTGAATCTCCATGGTATATAGGAAAAATGGAAGGTGATTTTATCAATAATATGATATGTATATATAATTTTTTGGTGAATCTCTCACCAGGCATGACGGATATTTTACTCAATTATAAAATCTTGATCTTGTGTTTATTGAATACACAAATGAAATAATTGCATTTCTTTAAAATATCTTTTGAAATCAAAATTACCGAAATTACATATCGATAACCTAGTGGGTGTAGAATAAAATTCACCCATGCCATTCACAAAAAGCATGAGAAAAAACCTAATACTATATATAAAACCAAGAAAAATTCAAATTCATCACTTCTAGGGACCTCGTAACCACCCTACCAATACACAAGTATGTTCCTGTTTGCAATTAGAAAAATTACCCAAATTATAATCTGTTTACTCTAGCATATGTTGGAAAGTTATAGAAGGATGACTAGTGCAATCAATCCATTCCTCTTAGCCCTGGATTTGTTTCAGTTTAAAACAGAAGTATACAAATATACTTGTCCAATGTCTATGCTTTAACCATTCACCTTAAGATGTTTTTACAATATAATTTCCTAAGTCTATTTAATATCTTCATTATCATAAAAACCAACCTATATCCATCTTAACTCCACATCTACCACTCTTAGGGGGATGAAATCTATTTATCCCTCTGAGCACTTGGTAGACCCAAAATTAAGATGGATCTAAGATGATAGAATTTCCCCTTTAAATAGTCTATGCTCACATGAATACCATGGTATTGCCATGGGTCAATACCATGGGTTATCATAAACCTAGAGCTTAAAAATTACTATTAGTAATTTATAAAAATTAATAAAATTAATAGTTGATTTTTATTTTATTTTTTATTTTAACCAAGCTAAAATGTTTAACATACATTAAATTACAACATCATTTTTACTCTTGATCGGATCAAATATTTTTTCACTCTATGCTAGTTTGCATATCACGATATTTGATATTTGATACCTCTCGGGGGTTAGTAGATCCAGAGTAAAGATGGATCTATGCTGGTTTAATTCCCCCATTTAAATAGGCTAGACTTCAGGTGAATACCATGGGTCAATACCATGTGCCATTTTGGTGAATGCCATGGGTCAATACCATGTGCCATTTTTATTTTTATTAATAGTAATATTAGGGTTAATCATGTTTTTTTGCATGGTATTAATAACAATCTAGTCCATGGTATTTGTCCCATAGTATTTTTCCCATAGGTTTCACCTAAATATAATGCATTTTTTGAGTGTTTGTAAATATAAGGTGACTTATGGAGTAAATATAAAAAAATGTTTTATTTGTTTACCATACCTCTCGTTTATTTATATTTTTATTAATTTACCATACCTCTTTTACAAATATGGTATTTGGCCCATAGGATTCACTTAAATAAAACCTCTTTCTTGAGCCTTCATAAATAGAACAAGGGTTATGGACTAAATATAAAAAGAGGTTTTATTTATTTACCATGCGTCTAGTTTATTTATATTTTTATTTATTTACCATACCTTTTGAGTAAGCATAAAAATACGTTTTATTCATTTGCCATACCTCCACTTTACTTATATTTTTATTTGTTTACACCCTTGCATGTATATAAGGTGACTTATGGAGTAAATATAATTTATTTATTTATTTATTTACCATACCTCTCATTTATTTATATTTTTATTAATTTACCATACCTCTTTCATAAATATGGTATTTGGGCCTTTGGCCCATAGGATTCATTTAAATAAAACCTATTCTTGAAAATGGGTGAATGGATTCACTTAAATAAAACCTATTCTTGAAAATGGGCGAATGGAAGGTTGTAACTCCTAATTTCAAGGGCTAAATTTACATTTTTCACCCTCTCCCTTAAAATAAGGTGGGCTATTTGAGGTGATTTGTAAAAATGTACTATGATACAAAATATTCGCCCACTAAAAATTTAAAACCCCTTAATTTCGCCAAAGGGCGAACATTCGCCCCTAAAATTTTCTATGGTGTGCACAGAGACCTTGTAAGTCCACAGCTGAGTGTGCAGGCCCCTGCAGCTATGTGCGCAGGGTTGGAAGAGTCTATAATTTAAGATCTAAGAATAATAAAGGTTGTTTTGGAGCATTATCTGTGTATGTGTGTTATTGTTTAATTTTGAAATTACTATGTTGGAAGAGGGTCCCCTAGGGTCAATTTTGGGGCAAAAGCCGAGGTTTTGGGGAAAAAAGCCCAAGTTTTGTTCTATAAATTGTAAAGTCTCTACAAGTTGTGGTCATGGAGCACATAGATAGTAAAGTTTCATAAAGGGTTTTACCCTTCTTTTATGTAAGTTGAGTTGGATTTTGTAGATCTACCCATGGTCCGCGAACCATCGAATTGTATAAATAGGAGAGTCTTAGAGATTCTAAGGCAGGATGGAGGTAGATGATGGTGATGAATGTAATGGTTCAGTAGTAGAAAGATCGAAGAAGTCTTAGAGTAGAAGAGAGGCTCTACAATCGTGTGCACAAAGGCTTGGAGTAGAGTCCACAGCTAAGTCCGTAGGTCCTTGTAGCTAAGTGCATTTGGAAGTCTTGAGTCTGTAAGAAGAATTGAAGTATCAATAAAGAGATTATTCCAGAAATTTTTGTGTTTTGTCTATTTACTTATGTTATGAATGAATGCGCTTTTATGCTGATAAATGATGGGTTTATGACATAATATTGTATTGATTCACAACTTTAAATAATTGATGTTGTTATATGAACACACTCAATTTTAACTATTTACATGAAGACTATCTTAATTCATGTTAAAGCTATCAATGCTTAGGTTGATCCGAGTAAATGCAGAATTAGGAGTAATCACAGAGGTGTGTAAGTGGTTGATTCACCTGTTTAGGGTCCATGAAAGATAGTCATAGACCTTTGCAAAGGTCTAGACATTGATTAAGGGAATTTATATCGATAAGCCTTAAAGGCTTATCAATCTATGTGAAGGCAGGGTTAGGGCATAAAATGACATTACACTAATCTTTGGGTGTAGAAACTTGGTTCCAACATCCCACCATATTGCTTCAGGTGAGACTTCAGTCTGCGCTCCGCAGATTGATGTCGAAAGGGCCAGTAGTGTAGGGATTTGTTTGGAAAAACTAACTCTGAACCTGGGTCAGGTCCCATTAAGCCAACAAATGGTTCCATTGTTCGGACCAAGATCAACATAAAAATATGTTTGATATCGAATCACTAGAATCCAACAAAGAAGGAAATTGAGAAGTGGTTGGATAAAAAGATTCATGAATGCACAGCGCAAGAAAACAAAAACCCACATGTGACAAAAGAATAGTGGTTGGATAGATATCTGTACACAGAGATACATGAAATTTTCTTCTATTCTTTTTTGATCGAACTCTACAAGTGGATTGCTAAATTGGAAGACGACCAAGGAAGGTGGAGGCTTGACGGTCCAATAGTGTGGACCCCAGAGTTAGTGCGGAGATTGGAAGCTTCTAAAGATAAGATTGTGCACGCTGTCAATCATTGGCTTCAGTATGTCATAAGAGGATTTGTGATAGAATTCGCGGTCGATACCTCAGTTAGCTACAATGAAGCAGAGCGACGCTTCTTCAAGGGACCGCAAAGTAAGTATTTAAGATATTTGAATACTTGGATTAAGATGCTCTTGTGTGAAAAGCGGGTTATGCCATTACCTTTGATGTTTGGAGCTATACAAAGTGGAAATTTATCCATGGATAGAGGGATAACTAGCCTTGAATATAGCCCGCTGATTAGGCATCCTCTGAGTGATGATGAGGGAGCAGTACAAGATTCACCACAAAGTGTTATCTAGTTAATAAGGCAAGGGTTTCTGCAAGTACCTCATCCATCCGCACCACCTCTACCTTCACCTCCACAACATACACCTTCGCCCACACTGCCACCACCTCCGCCATGTTCGATATGTCAAATATGATGAAGTTTCTCGTTTTCAAGAGCTTGGGAAATGAGGATCCAGACCAGTTTTGGTTCATTGTGAAGGTCATGTGGACAACATAAAATATTACAGATGATCATATGAAGAAAGTGCAACTGGTTACTTCTCTACAAGATCGTGCACTAACATGGTACATCAAGTACTACACTAATAATCCGATGGCATTGTTGGTGGACACTCAAACCGCGCTGAATAAGGAATTCAATAGGCCCAAATATGAATTGCAATCAGTCGTTGGATTCAAGGAAATCATGATGAGGCTTGAAAAAACACCCTGGGATTTGGATTAGAGATTAAAATGCCAGATTCATGAACCTAACATGAATCTTACGTATGGGCAACACTGTGAATGGTTTGTAGCTTTGCTCTTACCTCACCTAAGGGTTTCTTTATCATAGCAAAAGATAGGGACCCAGCCGGAAGCCTTGGAAATTGCAATGAGATTGCATGAAACGCCTATTCAAGATGTTGCTTTGGGAGTTCAGCAGATTCATGTAGAGTTGCAGAATCTTTGCTTAGATTTTCAAATCCTGAAGAAGGATAAAGTAGCTCGGCCAGAGGTGTGCGAAGAAGTTTGGTGACTGAAGTGTAAAAGCCAGGGGCATGATAAAGATCACTGCCCTATCTTCGCAAATTATTTTGCATGAGTAGGGTCAGTGCCTCTAAGGTCGAAAGCTCAATCAAGGCCAAGTAAAGGGCCCACGCTATGGTGTGCTATCTGTCAAGTAGCTGGAAAACATGTAACAGACAATTGCCACTTGCTGCAGAAATTTGTGTAGACACCACAACAACTCTTCTGCAACTTTTGTAAATTGGTGGGTCATGATGAGCGTAACTGCCATAGGTATCAGATGGTTATGGAGAGAACACCTGTGTATTGGATGCAAATAGAAACTCAACCTCTGGATCAAGGCATTGGGGGAGCGTATGGAGGATATCATGGGCGCAAACAAGGCCGAGGAGGGAGGGGGGCCTGGTAGAGGTTGGGGACAAGTTATTTGCTATAGTTGTGGACTGCCAAGACACTATGCGTGGAGTGTACAAGTCTGTCACGCCTGTCGTGCCGATACTATACTTAGTTTGATCACACGATAGAAGAGTATCTTGTATTAATATCTAAGATGTAGGAGAAGAGGGCGTAGCCTCAACAGCTTACCTAGAACCTGTAGATGATGAGGGTTGAACCTCATAAAGAGGATCCTAATGTGAATATCATGCTGTGAAGTGGAATGATGACTAGAGAAGATAAAGGAAGGAAACCTGAAGAAAGTGAATGGGTCCGCAAGGGAGGCCAAGTTTGATTTGGAGTGAGCAAAAGAAACGTTCATGGAAGCAAAGAAAAGCTTCCCTGAGGCCAATACTTCAGGAAGTTAGGATAAGACATTTGAAGAAACGGACCCCTCCATGATTAATACGTTTTTGGAAACTTGTATGAAGCTGCTACGAGATAGAAAGGCCGTGAAATGGTTACAATAGTTGAAAAATAAGTGTGTCAAAAAAGAAAATGTTCCTGAAGGACCTCACGTAGCCAGAAAATTTGGTAAACATAAGGCAAGAACAGGGCGTGAGATGAGGCTCACTACGCAAGTAGGAGAATGTGAAATGGATTAGGTTATTTTGGATCTTGGATCAGACGCGAACGTATTGCCTAAACAGACATGGGAAATAATGGGGAGACCTACACTGCAGTGGTCTTTGATTCAATTGAGGATGGAAAATCAACAAAAGGTTATCCCCATGGGAAGATTGCAGGGAGTGACAGTAGATATTGAAGGCGCGAGTGCGTTGGCTGATTTTGAAGTGATAGAGATTGTCGATGACAAAATTCCCTACCCTGCGCTCCTTTAGATCGATTGGGATATTGACATGAATGGGGTAGTCAATTTGAACAAGAAGATGATTTCATTTGAAAGGAAATCTCTCCACATAGTGGTACCTTTGGACCCTACAGAAGGACCATGTTATACTAAACCGGATTGTGATTTTGAAAGCAATGATGATTTGAACTAGATCTACAAAATAACAATGCGAGATAAATATTGGGTTAATCTGAGAGCCGATGGACACATTGCATGGGACCGCGAAAGTTCTTGTACATTAGATTCAAATGAGGAATTGGAAAACTAGCATAATATGCTGCACAAAGTATCTACGCTGCGCTGCAATAATGACGAAATGACTGCACTGTGTATCATCAGAGGTAAGAAGTTTTCCTTATTATGATGGTCTAATTGACATAGATAAATTTTTGGATGCATTTGAAAGGGAAGTACCAGAGAAGCATTAGTTCCAAGCCTTGGATTTGGCACTGCGTGCTACGCCTGCAAGGTGGTGGGGTGCACATAAAGACAATTTTGATGGGTGGCATGAGTACAGAAAAATGATGAGATTGTGGTTTGGTCACCCAAAAGTTCCATTAACAGAGAAATATGATGGAAGAAATGATCTGTGCGATCATTTAGAAAAATGGACTAAGGTTTATGGGACAGAGCCACAACTTGAGTGGGTACATTTATTCTGTCACACTTTGGATGTAATACCAATGAATTGGTACTTGGAAATAGAGCTCCACCACGACACTGAAGAGTGGGACATTTTGAGACAGGGATTCTTGATGACGTTTAGCTTTGAGGATGGATTCACATGCATTGATGAAGTAGTGTAGGAGGTCAAGGAAGCGATCTTCAGAATACTGTAGGATACTTTGGCTTTGATTCAACTAGATTGGAGCACCCAGCTGCGCCATGCATTGGAGTGCTATAATGTGACTGTTGCAGAAGAAGATGAGGATCCAAGGAACATTAATATCTTGGAGGTAGAAGGCCACCGCGAAGTTGAAGGAACATAGATAGAGAATCTAGATATCACCATCCACTAAAGACTAGACAAGTGAACATTGGCATAAAGGCAGAGCTAAAGTTTGTGAAGATTGGGGTCTACTAGGATGATACTATTGGAAATAATACTGAGAGGGGGGGTGAATCAGTATTATCAAGTCAAATATTTCCTTTTCCAATTCCAGATGATATATGCTACTTCTGTTAATTAAAACCGCGTATATACGCAACTACAGATAAAGAAACCCGCGTATACAAAGCAGACTTATAATTTGATTTATCTTTCAGATGTCAGTTATTAATCTGTGTATCAGAAGCAAATAAACAGTATGAGAAACAGAGCAGAAGACAGTCACACACAAGAACACAAGATATAAGGAGGAAACCCAATGTGGGTGAAAACCCCCTGCTGCAATTCATCTCTATCTTCTTTTTAATTAGAAACTTCTCTTTACAATGTTTTGTACTGGTGCAGTCTTTGCCAGTACGCAGGGTGCAACCTGCAGAGAGCTACAACTCTCTCTCGTTCTCCAGCTTTCCTGGAAGGGAGCTCCAACCCCCTAAGTTCTTGTACTAGCTTGAGATACTAGTACGCAGGCTCCTACCTGCAGAAGGCTGCAACCTTCTCTTTGCTTTCAGGGACCTCATTTCATTAATTTTCAGACTGGATCCACATGTAACATCAATCAAACATCAAGAATTTCTGCATAACCCAAACTCCTTTTCACCAATCAAAAGCTGAACTAAATAAACACTTCTCTGATCGCTGTACCCAGAACACAGTAACTGTAATCAAACACCAATTCTGAACCTAGAACACTGCAGTAATAAAACAGAAGCAACTAGAACATAAATCAAGATATATACGCTTCTTCACTGTTCAGCAACCTGTGAGTATATGCCTCTGTACCACAACCAACCTACGTATACCCCTCTTTCACTCACAGAAAAAGCGTGTATACACACCTGCAATTCACTGAACCTGCGTACAGATCTATAAAGGATAATTTATTCTTTTAAGCATTCAGACATCAGTTAACCCATATTTATAGATCAAGAGTGCACCACATATAACAGATCAAAATCATACAGAGATACCAATGTTCAAGCCTTGAGATTTTGATCCATCAATAGTCCTTATCCTTCTTGCGCTCAGGTTCCTCCTTCATTCAGATCTAGATCTGCACCATAACCCAATCACCAGTATTCCAGATCTCATACATTATCAGATATTCAATAATAATTTAGATGATCTTTTGCCACATGATCTCCTTCCTCTTTTATAGTTTTAGTTCTTCCACAATACCACGGTCCAAAACCATAATAAACAATACCAAGGGCCCAATACCTGGGGTCAACACATTTGACGAGATACCATGGTCCAAAACCATAGGTTCAAATTCCAAGGATTAACAACCATGGACCAAAAATAAGTTTCCCACCATGTACACGCTTTTCTGTGCATAAAAGTGCATGTATATGTATACGCGACTTCTGAATGTATAACCCACATGTATACGCGTCTTCGACAAGGTGAACCTGCGTATACAAGATTTCCTTCATTCTGAGTGCCTGAACTGAGATCTGACACCAAAGTGAGTTGCCATCAAGGACAACACCTATACCATAGCACCACTCCTGTGCCAAAATGCGAACAATCTCCCCCTTTGGAATTGATGGCAACCCCAAGATCCTCAAAGTCATTCTCCCCCTTTGTCATCAAGGGAAAAGGGTTGTGCTCCCCCTAAGTACATGTAGATATCTCTGCTCTGCTGTGCTAAACATGCTCCCCCTGACTATAGGCAAGATCTCCAAAGGATGTTCTTCAAGAAGAACCAAGACATATACATTACGAAAGACCTTCCTATCACCAAAAGACCCAATACATACATCCATCACCCAACCAAGTGGGGATACATCAGAAATTTCAATATGACAACCAATCACATTGCATCAATCATCCCAGGCATAGTGGGGAAACCAAAATAGGCTATTACATGACCTTGATAAAAAAGATATACATGACATAGAAACGAAATATCAAGGCTATGCAAATCACCAATAACTATCAGCAACATCTGACAATCACTGTATATATCAGCAACCATGTTGTTCTTTTGTTCTCCTTTCTGCAGCTGATCCATCTGAAACAAAAACAGCTTGAGTACTAGAACCAAGAGCTTCTAAGGTAATGCTAACAATGCATTGTTAGAAGATTATTTTCTCCCCCTGAACCTGTGCCTGATGGTCTCTCACAGACCCATATCAGACTCTCTTCAACCAGAGTCTGTTCTTGCTGATTTTCTTCAGAATTCCTTATACGCGACTGAACCTGCATAAATTTGCGTATGTACGCGGATTCCCCTCATCCAACTCGCATACACCAACTTTTCTTTGAAACAGACGAGCTTCAACAACAGGATGAGGCATCAACTACTCCCAGCTTCTGTCTGAGATATTCAAAAGTTTCCCTGGGCAATGGTTTGGTAAGGATATCAACAATTTGTTCCTTGGAAGGAACATACTCCAACTTGACTTTTTGCTCAAGCACTTGTTCCCGAAGAAAGTGATATTTGATAGGTATGTGCTTAGTCTTTGAATGCATGATAGGATTCTTTGAAATGCTTATTGCACTTGTATTATCACATAAGATAGAGACAGGTTGAGTACAAGTGATTTGAAAATCCTGCAGGGTTTGCATCATCCAAAGAAGTTGAGTGCAACAAGATGCAGCAGCCACATATTCCGCTTCAGTTGTAGATAAAGCAATCGAACTCTGTTTCTTGCTGAACCAAGATACTAATTTGGAACCCATAAAGAATGCACCACCACTTGTTCTCTTCCTGTCATCCACGCTTCCAGCCCAATCTGCGTATGTGTAAGCATGAAGTGTGAGATTTGTATCTCTAGGGTACCATAAGCCATAGTTTTGAGTTCCTTGAAGGTACTTGAAGATTCTCTTGACTGCCTGAAGATGAGTTTCCTTTGGATTTGCCTGAAATATTCTAACTATTCCCACTGCATGCATTATGTCTGGTCGGGTACCTGTCAAATAAAGTAGACTTCCAATCATGGATCTATAGGTTGGTTGATGCACTGCTGCTGATTCATCATTTTCACTAAGGTTGCATCTTGTAACCATGGGGTACATACTAGTTTTGAATCTTCCATTCCATACTTCTTTAGAACTTGCATGAGGTACTTGGTTTGAGACAAGAAGATACTGCCTTCATTTTGTTGGATTTGCAATCCAAGAAAGTATGTCAGTTCTTCGAGCAAAGACATTTCAAATTCTTTCTGCATCACCAAGGCAAAGCTTTGAGTCATACCTTCTTCGTTGCTGCCAAAGATAATATCATCTACATACACAACAAGTATTAGCAATTTGTCATTTTCAATTTTTATATAAAGATTGCTATCTGCTGATCCTTTTGAAAAACCTTGTTGATGAAGGTATTTGTCCAAGCGGTAGTATCAAGCCCTTGGAGCTTGTTTACAGCCATAGAGAGCCTTTTTAAGTCTGCATACAAGATTTGGATCATTCCCAAGGATAAAGCCATCTGGTTGCTCTATGTACACTTCTTCTTCTAAGTCTCCATTCAGAAAGGCTGATTTTACGTCCATTTGAAATACTTTGAACATCTGGAAGCTAGAGAGATCAAGGAACATTCTGATGGCCTCCAGTCTAGCAACGGGAGAAAAAGTTTCTTCAAAGTCTATTCCTTCCTGTTGAGCATACCCTTTACAAACAAGTTTGGCCTTGTTTCTAATCACTTCCCCATTTTCATTCAACTTATTTTTGAAGATCCATTTTGTTCCTATGACATTTTTGTCTTTTGGTCTAGGAACCAACTCCCAAGTGTTATTCTTTTCGATCTGCTCAAGCTCTTCATCCATTTCCTTAACCCAACACTCATCTTTGCATGCTTATTTTACATTTTTCGGTTCAGTGGAAGAGAGCAATGCCAAATATCTTGAAGCTTCTGCTATTGTTCTTCTTGTTTGTATACCTGCTTCTTTCTGCCCCAAAATTTGAGATTCTGGATGATTCTTCTGAACGTACCTAGATGGAGTCTTCTCTTCTATCCTTATCTGTTCCTCTGGTACCTCTTGGGGTTCTTCTTCATCATCTGTCTGATTTGGAGAGTAGTCTTCATCCTCATTGATATTTTCATGATTCACTTCCCTAGGGATGTAGACTTTTTCATCAACCACTACATCAATGTTGTCAACAATTCTTCCATGTCTTTTATTGTAACACTTATATGCTTTGCTGTAGGGAGAATAACCAAGGAGAATGCCTTCATCTACTCTAGGTTGAATTTTTCCAAGCTACTCATCAGTATTCTTAATATAGCATTTTCTCCCAAAAATTTTGAAATGCTTTACCGAAGAAGTCTCACCATACCAGAGCTCATGAGGAGTTTGAGTGTTGTTCACTTAGACATGTGTTTTGTTGAGAATAACAACCGCAACATATGCAGCTTCACCCCAGAAGGTTGCGAGAGTTCCAGACTCATCAATCATAGCATGAGCCATTTGTTGGACTGTTCTGTTCATCCTTTCCGCCACTCCATTTTGTTGAGGAGTCCTAGCTGTAGAGAATTCCCTTCTTATTCCATGTTCTTCACAGAAATCAAAAAGATTCATTTGAGGTAAATTCCCCACCTCTATCGGACCTGAGGCACTTAATTTTGTAATCTGATTCATTTTCAGCCAAGGCTTTGAAGGATTTGAATTTTTCGAATGCTTCGTCTTTGTGATTCATAAGTCCTAACCAAACAAACCTGGAGAAGTCGTCAATGAATAATATAAGGTATTCTTCTCCTCGAGGTGACCTTGTCCTAAATGGACCACATACATCTGTATGGAATAGCTCAAGAGGCCTGCTAGCTAATCCTTCCTTCTCAAGAAAGTTAGTTCTGGTTTGCTTACCAAACTGACATGATTTGCATATGGTGTTGTCTGGAATTTTGATATCTGGAAGACCACGAACTGCCTGGTATTTGCATGCTTTCCTTATTTGTGAAAAGCTTAGATGCCCCAACCTCCGGTGCCATAACCAGTGTTCATCATCCTTACTTAAATAGCATTGTTGTTGTCCTTCTTCAAATGTGTATAGATTATTTGGAGTTCTTCTACCTTTGATCACTGTTTCTCCTGTATCAAGATCACGAACACTACATCCATTTGATCGAAATATTACTTCGGTTCCTTGATCGCACATCTGACTAACACTTAGTAGATTATGCTTCAAGCCATCAACATATAAAACATTTCCAGCTTTGACCTGTTCTTTCAACTGAGCAGTGCCTTTTCCTTTTATGGCTGCAGGGTTATCATTTCCAAAAGATACCTTCTTTCCCTTTTCTAATGCAGTATATGATTCAAGTTTTTATTTATCCCCTGTCATATGCTTCGAACATCCGCTGTCGATATACCATATATTTTCCTGTCCTTCTTCATAGAAGTTTATCCCACATCTTTCTGGTTGTGGTTCCTTCATTCTCCATGTTCTGGCGCTTGAGGTATGTTCCTTCTGAGTTGTCTTCCAAAACCTGCTTCTGCATTCAGAATCTTCATGACCAAAGTTATTACAAATAGAACATTCAACTTCATTTTCAAGGGCCGAAAAGTTGTTATAAGTCCTTTTCGTGATTCCAGTCATATTCCTTTGTTTTTGAACTTCTCTAGTAATGATTGTCTTATAGGCAACACATTGAGCTACTTTGTGACCAAAATTATTGCAAGAGAAACATTGGCCATTGAAGAAACTCCTGCGATTATCAAATCTATCATCCAACCGATTGTAGTTTCTACTGACATCCATTCTTGAGGCAAATTGGGAAGATTTTACCTGTGGCTGATTGTAGCTTCTGTTTGTCCTTAAGGTAGCTTGTCCCCGATTTTCTTGATAGTCTTTATTCGTTCTTGAGGTAAATTGTCCCTGATTTACCTGATGATTTCTATTAGGCCTTTTCTCGCTCTTCTTTGCTGCATCAAGATAACTTTTCGAGGTAGAAGCTTGAGATGTTTCTCCATTATATCCCAGACCTGTCTTGATTAGTGGAGAACGCTGCACATTAATAATCTCATACAGAGTTTCATATCCTTTAACAAATTTAAGATTAATAGCTTTTGTTTTCTCAATCTCCTTTCTAAGACAAACAATTTCACATTCCAATTTTTCAAGATGTTTTTCCCTTTCAGCCAGTTGACATTGTAGAGAATCAATAACTGCACTTTTCTCTTCTAAGAAGATTTTGAGATTAGTCATCTCTTGACAAAAGCCTTCTACATCTATAGCATCCATGTAGTCATCATCTTCAAAAGCCATTAAAAGTTTATACTTATTACCTCGTTCATCTTCGTCACTATTTGAAAGCCCATCACTATCTTCATGAGTGTAATAGCTTTTCTTATTTGCATTATGTTTCTTGTTCCATCTAACAGGTTCCTTCCCTTTGTCAATCTTATCCTTGTGAGGACATTTGGCAGCATAGTGACTGACTCTTCCACAAGCAAAGCATTTGAAAGGTAACTTACCTCGGAACCGTCCAGTACCTCGTTGAAGATTTCTGACAAAATTTGGTTCTTCTTCTTCTTCTGACACATGTCCTGACTCATAGTACTCACCTTTGCCTAAAGCCTTGAAGGCAGCTTCTCTCCTGTCTGATGGCCCTCCTTTCCTCATTTCATAAGCAGTTAGAATTCCGTGCAACTGTGACATTTTAAGGCTTTGTAGATTCTCTTTTTCTTCTATTGCGGAAACTTTAGATTCAAACCTAGGGGACAAAGATCTTAGAACTTTTTCAACCACAACAGCCTCTTTTATTTCTTCACCCAAATTTTTCATACAATTAACAATCTCATCTACACGAAGAAAATAGTTAGCCACACTTTCATCATTATACATCTTGAGAT
Source organism: Pinus tabuliformis (assembly GCA_031772625.1). NCBI lineage: Eukaryota > Viridiplantae > Streptophyta > Pinopsida > Pinales > Pinaceae > Pinus > Pinus tabuliformis. The sequence goes on along the minus strand of CM062816.1, from coordinate 743,375,838 downwards.
TTTCATATTGAATCCTGAGGGTTTGAAGTTTTGCTCGTTTTACCTGATCATCTCCTTCATAGCTTAGGACAATCTTGTCCCATATTTCTTTTGCTGATTTTAACTGCATAGCTTTCACGAATTTTGATTGAGATAGACATCCCAATAGAGTATTGACCGCCTTTGCGTTTGTTTCATATTTCTTCTTCTCAGCCGGATCTGTAGGAGTTGCTGCTGGAAAAGTATATCCTGTATCTATGATATCCCAGACTTCTGTACCCAAAGATTGAAGATAGGCAGTAACTCTTACCTTCCAATATACAAAGTTTGTCCCATCAAAAACCGGTGGCCTGATTGATGCTTCCCTCTCGTAGTTGCTCATGATGAAATATCTTCCTTCAAGCGATCAAGCTTCTTCAGAAGGACCTGCTTTGTTACCAATTGTTGGAAATAATACTGAGAGGGGGGGTGAATCAGTATTATCAATTCAAATATTTCCTTTTCCAATTCCAGATGATATACACTACTTCTGTTAATAAAAACCGCGTATATACACAACTACAGATAAAGAAACCTGCGTATACAAAGCAGACTTATAATTTTATTTATCTTTCAGATGTCAGTTATTAATCTGTGTATCAGAAGAAAATAAGAGGTATCAGAAACAGATTAGAAGACAATCACACACAAGAACACAAGATATAACGAGGAAACCCAATGTGGGTGAAAACCCCCTGTTGCAATTCGTCTTTATCTTCTTTTCAATTAGAAACTTCTCTTTACAATGTTTTGTACTGGTGCAGTCTTTTCTAGTATGTAGGCTACAAACTGCAGAGAGCTACAACTCTCTCTCATTCTCCAGCTTTCCTGGAAGGGAGCTCCAACCCCCTAAGTTCTTGTACTAGCTTGAGATACTAGTACGCAGGCTCCTACCTGCAGAAGGCTGCAACCTTCTCTTTGCTTTCAGGGACCTCGTTTCATTAATTTTCAGAGTGGATCCACAAGTAACATCAATCAAACATCAGGAATTTCTGCATAACCCAAACTCCTTTTCACCAATCAAAAGCTAAACCAAATAAACACTTCTCTGATTGTTGTACCTAGAACATAGTAACTATAATCAAACACCAATTCTGAACCCAGAACACTGTAGTAATAAAACAGAAGCAGCTATAACATAAATCAAGATATATACGCTACTTCACTGTTCAGCAACCTGCGAGTATATGCCTCTGTACCACAACCAACCTGCGTATACGCCTCTTTCACTCACAGAAAAAGCGTGTATACGCACCTGCAATTCACGGAACCTGCGTACAGATCTATAAAGGATAATTTATTATTTTAAGCATTCAGACATCAGTTAACCCAGATTTATAGATCAAGAGTGTGCCACATATAACATATCAAAATCATAAAGAGATACCAATGTTCAAGCCTTGATATTTTGATCCATCAATAGTCCTTATCCTTCTTGTGCTCAGGTTCCTCCTTCATTCAGATCTAGGTCTACACCATAACCCAATCACCAGTATTCCATATCTCATACATTATCAGATATTCAATAATAATTCAGATGATCTTTTACCACATGATCTCCTTCCTCTTTTATAGTTTTAGGTCTTCCACAATACCACGGTCCAAAACCATAATAAACAATACCAAGGGCCCAATACCTGGGGTCAACACATTTGACGAGATACCATGGTCCAAAACCATAGGTTCAAATTCCAAGGATTAACAATCATGGACCAAAAATAAGTTTCCCACCATGTACGCGCTTTTCTGTGCATAAAAGTGTGTGTATACGCATACGTGACTTCTGAACGTATAACCTACGTGTATACGGGTCTTTGACAAGGTGAACCTGCGTAGACAAGATTTCCTTCATTCTGAGCGCCTGAACTAAGATCTGACACCAAAGTGAGTTGCCGTCAAGGACAACACCTGTACCATAGCACCACTCCTGTGCCAAAATGCCAACAGATACCATGGTAGATGAGGTCACTGAGTTGCTCCACAAGTATCAGGATTTGTTCCCTACAAATTTTATAGACTTGAAAGGAATAATAGGGGACTTGTGTGTAATCAAGATTACTTTGAAGTTGAATGCGAAGCCGATTAAGCAAAGGCCTTATCACCTTAGTACCAAGTATAAAGAAGAAATCTACTTGGATTTAGATAAGATGATGGAAGTAGGTATTATTGAACCAATAGAGGAGTCTGATTTGGTGAGCCCAATGGTGGTCTAGGAAAAGAAACAAAAGGGCGAGATACAAATTTATGTAGATCTCAGGAAGCTTAATGATGCTTGTGTTCATGATCCATTCCCGACACCATTCACAAATGAAGTACTGGACAATGTTGGAGGACATGAAGCATATTCATTCATTGATGGGTTCTTTGGGTACCATCAGATTAAGATCGCACCAAAAGATAGGGGTAAGATGACCTTTGCGACTGAGTGGGGATGTTTTTAGTATATGGTAATGCCTTTCAGACTTAAGAATGCATCGGTGATCTTCTCATGTGTAGTCATCGCGGTGTTCAAAAAGTTCATTTACAAGTTTTTGGAGGTGTATTTTGATGATTGGATAATATTTGGACTAGTAAAGTGCCATGTATCTAGTTTGTGCCTGACGTTGGATACATGCTGAAGATATCAGATTGTGCTCAACTTGAAGAAATGTTTATTTTGTGTCCCCTTTGGAATCTTGTTGGGTCATGTGGTATGCAGACAAGGATTAATGGTGGACCCTACTAAGATCATAGTTATAATCAATTTGGAGGCGCCGAGGAGTGTTAAACAGTTGCACGCCACACTGGGTCATACGGGGTATATTGAAAGTTCATCAAAAGATATTCTCAGATTACCTCGCCAATGGAAACGCTACTAGAGAAGGATGTTACATTCTGATCTTGGTCTTCCCCGATTGGAAGAAGGAATTTCATGTGCATGTGGATGCATCATGTATTGTGCTATGCTGGAAATAATACTGAGAGAGGGGGTGAATCAATAATATCAATTCAAAAATTTTTCATTTCCCAAAGAGATTTATATACACTACTTCTGTGAAGTGAACTAGCATGTGCACACTACTATGATTAGAGAAACCAACGTATACCCAGAGAACTTATGATTTAGTCAATTTATCATGAGTTGATCTTTAATCAGTGGATGAGTAACTTATTAAATAGTGCAGTAAAAACAAAATAAACCATCACACATAAGCAACACGCATGAACACCAAATTGAAGATGGAAAACCAATGTGGGGAAAAACCACCTACTACTGTCGTCTCTCTCTTATTTTAATAATAAGAAAATCTTCTTAAAATCTTGTACTGGTGTAGTCTCATATCAGTACGCAGGCACCCACCTACAGAAGGCTACAACCTTCTCCCATTTTCCAGATTCTACTAGAAGGGAGCTGCAACCCCCTATCTCTTGTACTAGCCAATGTGTTTACTAGTACGTAGGCACTAGCCTGTAAAAGGCTATGACCTTCTCTCTTCTTCCATGGACCACGTTTCATAAATTTCTAGTCTAGATGCTCCTGGCACACAACAATATAAATGACGGCCTCGTTTCATCAAATTTTCATACTGGACTCATCAGAATTTTCAAACTGCATCAACCAATAATCAGTTAATCTGAACAGTCAGATCAGTGTCACTAGAACACTGTTCTAAACCCAAAAACCTTCATCATCATTTAGAACTAGCTGCAACCTCAAAAATATGCATTAGAGTGTATAAACTACTTTAATGAACCCAACCTATGTGTATACGCTACTTTCTTTAATCAAACCTGCGTATACCTTCAAAACTACTGAAACATAAAACTTCTGAATCAAGTCTGTGCCAACCAGCAATATATTGAACATCTACTGCCAATTTACAGAGCTTTACACAGGCAGTAACAGAGATCACCCTTCTCACTTATAAAATCAATCAATCAGATATAAAAATCCTTATGCATTCAGTTTTACATTCATATCTAAGAAGACTTCATTGAAAGACAACAGTAAAACAACAGAACTGATCAGATAGATCAATCAGATCTGAAGAATAGGCTTTTCCTTTGTATACGCTACTTGGAAGAGTGGAACCTACGTGTACACACACTTTTACAGAGACGAACCAACGTATATATCTGAAAATATTAACTCATTACTTCGCTGTTATTCTGGAGTTTAGATAAACCCAGATCATGATATTTAAAGAATAAAACAGTTGTACATAATCAAATCTAGCCCAACCAATATTAGATCATTCAATGATAAGTCATTTCAGGTCTCATGATCCTGATCCAACATTGAGTTCAAGGTGCACAAAATATTTCAGATCAAATCAAAAACATAGCCCCTACAACATAAAATATACTTCAGATAGAAGTATTCCTTAGAAACCCTTTCACTTGCACACCCTGGCCTTATGATCTTCTCCTCCTTATATAATTTTAGGCCTTTCTCAATACCTCAGAGCAAAACCACTTTAGGACCCGTGGTATTCTTGGACAGGATCAAATATTCATCACTTCGCTCAATATTGTGGGTTAATACCATGGAATTGACCCCTGGTATTGTCTCCTCTTGAATTTCCTTGATTTTCCAACATATACATGCTTTTCTTCTTGTGAAAGTGTGTGTATACATATATTCTATTTTTGTTCTATGAACCAATGTTTATATACTATTTTGACTAATTGGACCTACATATACATCTTAAACTACTTTTCACCATCCTTTACCTTCAACTTCTTCATTCTTATTAGTAGACTTTAGTTACATCTTCCTATTCTTCTGTACCAATGCCCTGTTACATTTGAATGGACCTGTTACACTGTGGGTTGCCTTTCATCAAAACTGAATTAACTTGTGAGTGAGTTTCCATCAAGGAAAACACTTGTATCATAATGCCAACAATACCCTCCTTTGGAATTGATGGCAAACATGCTGGTTTTGATTACTGCAAGATGTAGGAGCTATTAGAGATAACAATTAACACCAAAATACTCTCCCCCTTTGACATCAAGGGAAAAGCGCAGACCAAGATACTCTCCCCCTTTGATATACAGTATGCTATCCATCCTCCCCCTGAGTGCATGCTGAGTCTACAAATATATGTTTCAAAAGAATAACATGACTCTATGACTTAACTAAGTGAGTATGACCTCCCTATGAACAATGACTCATACATTCATCAATCACCCAATCAAGTGGAGATACACCATATTTGACTCATCCACCCAACCAAGTGGGGATATACCAATTGTTTATACATGACAGAAATACAAAAATTATTACATCATCCATCCCGTGCAAAGTCGGGATACAAATTACACCATATGTCTAATAGGACTCATTCAAACATAGACCATGATAGAAGAAGTCATATCATACCCTAGATCTTTACGTGACTTATGCAACAAATGATATAAGTGTCTAACGCCATAGCTCAACTCAACAACCACGATGGCAACAATGAAAATGTGTGTGAAGGCTAATTCTCCCCCTAAACCTGTGCTACTTGTGCATTGTCAACAAGTTATTTATCAAGGCATCTTTGTCAGTCAAATAAAAATCAATTAACAAAGAATATCATTAGATTGTAATCATCAATATCAGACAGAACACCCATATCAGAGTCTGACCCACCGTTTTTCTGTCAAAAAAACATATACGCTCCTTCAGCCATAGAAACCCGCGTGTATACGTGACTATACTTCATGAAACCTGCGTATAATAACCTTCCTCTAAAAATTGGATTTAACAGCATGATGATGCAACAACTACTCCCATCTTTTGTCTGAGATATTCAAATGTTTCTCTTAGAATCGTTTAGTGAATATATCAACAACCTGTCCTTGGGAGGGAACATACTCCAATTTAACCTTTTTTTTCAAGAACTTGTTCTCGTAGAAAATGGTACTTAATGGGTATGTGCTTGGTATTGGAGTGCATGATAGGATTTTTTGAAATACTGATGGCACTTGTATTATCACATATAATGGATATGGGTGGAGTACATGTTATTTGAATATCTTGCAAAGTTTGCATCATCCAAACCAGTTGTGTTTAGCAAGATGCAACAACCACATATTCTGCTTCAACTATAGATAATGCAATCGAACTTTGTTTCTTACTAAACCAAGACACCAGCTGTGAACCCATATAGAATGCTCCTCCACTAGTACTCTTTTGATCATCCACATTTCCTACCCAATCTTCATCTATATAAGAATGAAGAGTAATATCGGTATCTTTAGGATACCATAGACCAAAGTATTTAGTTCCTTTAAGATATTTAAAAACTATTTTTACCGCTTGATGATGTGATTCCTTTGGATTTTCTTGGAACCTTCCAAAAGTTCTCGTTGCATGCATGATATCAGGTCTGGTACCTGTTAGATAAAGTAGACTTCCAATCATAGATCTGTAAGTTTGTTGGTTTACTACTAGTGATTCATCGTTGGAACTGAGATTGCATCCTGTTACCCTTGGAGTACATATTGGTTTAGATTCTTCCATCCCATACTTCTTCAAGATCTACTTGAGATATTTCATTTGTGAAAGAAAGATACCATTTTTTCTTTATTGTACTTATAGACCAAGAAAATAAGTAAGTTCACCAAGGACATTTCAAATTCTTGCTGCATTACTAAAGCAAAATTCTGACTCATGGATTCTTCATTGCTACAAAAAATGATGTCATCAATATAAACAACAATAATTAGTAGTTTATCATTTTCAATCTTTGTGTATAAATTTCTATCTACAGAACCTTTTGTGAAACCTTGTTGTTGTAGATATTTGTCAAGGTGGTAATACCAAGCCCTTGGAGCCTGTTTTAGACCATAGAGAGCCTTTTTGAGCTTGCATACGAGTTTTGCATCATTTCCAAGAATGAATCCTTCTGGCTATTCAATATAAACTTCTTCTTCTAAATCTCCATTAAGAAAGGCTAATTTTACATCCATTTGATATACTTTGAATTTTCGAAAACTAGAGAGAGCAAGAAACATCCTTATGGCTTCAAGTCTGGAAACAGGTGCAAAAGTTTCTTCAAAATCTATACCTTCTTGTTGAGCATACCCTTTACAGACAAGTCTTTCCTTGTTTCTAATAACTTTTCCATTTTCATCCAGCTTATTCTTAAATACCCATTTTTTTCCTATAACATTTTTATCATGAGGTCTAGGAAGTAATTCCCAAGTATCATTCTTTTCAATTTGGTCCATTTCTTCATCCATGGCCTCGACCCAACATTCAACTTTACAGGCTTCATTTACATTCTGAGGTTTGGTGGAGGATAGTAATGCTAGATAACTTGAGGTCCCTATAAGAGTTCTTCTTGTTTGTACACCAGCCCCTTTTTCTCCTAGAATTTGAGATTCTGGATGATTCTTCTGAACATACCTGGATGGAGTCTTTTCCATGTCTGTTGTATCTTCTTCTAGTGCTTCATTGGTTTCTTCTTCTATATAATTTTGATTTGATACGGGAAATAATTCCCCATATTCCTTACTATCATATTCCTTTGTTGATTTCATTTGTTCTAGATTTTTGCATGCTTCATCAATTACAACACTAATGCTTTCAAAAAATTTCCGAAGTCTTTTATTATAACATTTGTATCCTTTACTTCTGGATGAATAACCAAGAAGAATTCCTTCGTCTTCTCTGGGTTCGAACTTACCAATTTTTTCATTAGTCCTTTTGATGAAACATTTGCTTCCAAACAATCTAAAGTGTTTTACACTAGGAGGCTTACCATACCAAAGTTCATATGGTGTTTGATTTCTATTTACCCAAACATTCGCTTTGTTGAGAATAGTCACGACAACAAATGTAGCTTCACCCTAGAAGGTTGTAGGAGTTCCAGATTCATCAAGAATTGCTCGAGCCATTTGTTGAACTATTTTGTTCATTATTCCCACCACACCATTTTGCTGAGGAGTTCTTGTGATGGATAATTGCCTCTTTATTCCATGTTGTTCACAAAAGTCAAAGAATTCATCTGATATGAATTCTCCCCCTCGATTAGATTGTAGAGATTTGATTTTTTGATTTGATTCATTTTCAACTAAAGCTTTGAAGGCTTTAAACTTTTCAAATGCTTCATATTTATTCTTTAGTAGACCGATCCAAAACAACTTGGAAAAAACATCAATAAATAAAATAAAGTATTCTTCTCGATGAGGTGAGCTTTTCCTTGTTGGTCCACATAAATCAGTATGGATGAGTTCAAGAGGCTTACTTGTTGATCCTTCCTTTTCATTGAAGTGAACTCTAGTTTTCTTACCGACCAGACATGTTTTTCATATGGTATTTTCTGGGATGCCGATATCTAGAAGATCATGAACTGCCTTGAGCTTGCATGCTTTTCTTATTTGAGAAAAGATTATATGTCCCAATATTCTATGCCATAGCCAGTTTTCATTTGTTTTTCTTATATAGAATTGTTGTTCTCCTTTGAGTATGTATAAGTTGTTTGGAGTTCTTGTACCTTTGATCACGTCTTTTCTGTATCAAGCTCACAAACCACACACCCGTTTGATCAAAACACAACTTCATTTCCTTGATCACACATTTTACTGACACTCAACAGGTTATTCTTTAAACCATCTACATACATGACATTTCTAGCTTTAACCTTTTCTTTCAAGAAGACAGAACCTTTACCTTTAATTACAGCTGGAGTGTCATTTCCAAATGAGACATTCTTTTCCTTTTCTAAAGCATTATATGAATGAAGTTTCTCTTTATCACCTGTCGTGTGTTTGGAGTATCCCCTGTCAATGTAACACTGATTTTATTGTGCTTCTGCATACAGAGCTATGCCACATATTTCTGGTTGAGATTCCTTATTTCTCCATATCTTTGGATTTAATGGTTTTTGGTCCTTTTGAAGTGATGGCTGAATTTTTCTCCTACATTTAGATTCTTTGTGACCGAAGTTGTTACAAATCGAACATTCTACTTCATTTTCAAGAGGAGAAAAGTTATTATAGGAACTTTTCTTGATTCCTATTACACTCCTTTGATTTCGTGCTTCTTTAGTCATGATGGTTTTGTAAGCAACACATTGAGCACCCTTATGCCCAAAGTTATGTTATGAAAAAAATTTCCCATTAAAGAAGTTTCTGTGATCATAGAATCTTTTGGCATTGTTTACCTGTTGGTTGAAGCTTCTACTACTATTCATCCTTGGAGTAAATTGAGTATGATTTACCTAATGAATAATTTTAGGCCTTTGTTGATGATTGACATATTGTTCACTTGTCTTTGTTGCATCAAGATAGATTCTAATGGAGGCTGACGACTTCTGTGATTGAGATCATTCTTCAGTATATCCAAGACCTATCTTTATCAGAGGAGAACACTGAACTTTGATGATTTCATTTAAAGTTTTAGATCCTTTAGAAAATCTAATTGTAAGAGATTTTGTCTTCTCAAGTTCTTTTCTTAGACCCATAATTTCACATTCTAGATTTTCATTGTGTTTTTCTCTTTCAGTGAGTTGGTGTGTCAACGTATCTATGATCATATTATTTTCTTCTAAACAGATTTGAGTTGAGTGATTTCTACAAGAAAGTCTTCCTCTTCTAAGGCATCCAAAAAATCATCATTGTCATAAGCCATGAGTAGTCTATAATCTTGTTTAGTTTCATCTTCATCACTATTGGATAACCCATGATTATCTTCATGCGTATAGTAACTCCTATTCACAACATGCTTTCTATTTCATTTTGCGTATTCCTTTCCCTTTTCATATTTATCTTTATGAGGACATTTGGCAGCAAAATAGCCGACTCTACCACAAGAAAAAAATTTGAAAGGTAACTTACCTCTGGATCTCTCAAAACCCCGTTGAAGCTTCTTGAAAAAATATACCTCATTTTCTTCTTTTGAATTGTGTCCTGATTCATTGTGCTCTTCCTTTCTTTTTCCCTTTGCTGACGCTTTAAAAGTGGCTTATATCATATTTTATGGACCTCCTTTTCTCATTTCAAAGTGTTTAAGCCCCAAAAATCGGGTCTACAACAAGGAGGATACCCACCCGGTCTGGACCTTGGTTAGCAGCTCCTTTTCCGTTTGGTATAGTGGGTCTGATTAGGGATATGGGACCAGTTTCCCACTTTGTGTGTGTGTGTATGATGGATTGATATTTCTCTATCTAACAATTTATAAATTAAATACTTTTACTCTGACTCTAATCTAATAATATGGAAATTGTATTCTAATAAGCAGAAATATCTAAATCTACACTAACCCGGGGTGTAACCTTTCTTTTATGCGATCTAAAATGATTTCAAATAACAACTGGTAATAAAGATCATTCAACTATTATGAGAAAATAATTCAATAAAGATGAACCACTTCGTATAAAAAGTTAGACGAAACAGTTGTGAAAAACATATCACATAATAAGCTATTCATACATTAAGCATAAATAAATAGCTATCACCATACAAAAGTGCCAAATGATAACTCAGACATTCATACATCAATATGTAAATAAATGAACATGAAAATCACTTTAACACAAGGGCAGAAATAGTTAAGAGATAGAAGTACCATTTATAACTAGTCCTACTCATGAGCTTCAAGCGATAATGATTTATCTCTTCTTGATCAAATATCCAATAAGAGTATAAAAGTGCAACATCAGTAGCAGATATCAAAAGAAAATATCAATAAATCATTAAACCTCCTCAGAGGGTCCAAAAGTGCATGTTTTGGGGATAAGTTTTTGACAAATTTCAGGACCCTTCTCTAAATGCATGAGAAGGGTTTAAATACTACTAACTAATTCTAAAAAAAATTATTACAAAAATGTAGGATGCGGTTTAAATGACCGTCCTCATTTCAGAAAAAATAAAACAAAATTAAAACTAAAATTGAATCTAAATTAAAACTACTTATGTATCTGGTCCTTGAAATCGCACGCATGCAGCATCTGTTTGAGAAGAGTCGGCTGGCCGACTTCCGATTTTAGTTGAGCTGAGAAAACAGAATCGACAAGAGCTGGCACCATTTTTTCAGCCGAATTAATAATACACTTAAGAGTCATCCACTGGCTATGTGGCTTTACAAAGTATGCCCAGTAATAATCCCAGTTCAACCTCGTTAACCCTTGGATTGCTTCTGCCTTTTCTTGAGCCTTTTTCTCCCAATTTGTCTCTATCGTTACTTTCTTGCAATTTTCGAGGCTTGCAGGTGACTGGGTAATTAGCAGCTTTCCTTTTCGAGAAATTTTTCTCAGCGATGTGCGCCTCGGAAACTGCCTCCATTTCTTGGTCTGGACTTCCTTGATGCGTTTTTCACCTTTTTTGCTTTTTCCTTTTAGAGGATATAAAGCTAAAAATTTGTAAAAATAATAATTCCATAAGCTCTTCACCCTGAGTCTTAAACTGTCTATTTCTGATATCAACGCTATCCAATATCCACTTAACCATGTCCGTGTATGGGATAATTTTAGGCCTTGCTGCTATCCGGTGCAAGAATGAGCAAGCTAGCTTTGTGATGGATGCCTCAGAAGAACTATGTGAGCTCGCAGTAGCAGTAACTTCCATTACTCTGGGATTCTCCTCCTCAAGAAGATTATACATGCCTTTCCACGTAGCAATTCCTGTGTCTCTGTTACAGGCCGTATCTGTATACAAGGGTGCCATTTCTTTCTCTTCAGAGCTCGGAGCTTTGCTTTTCTTTCCCATTTTATCCTGTGTATTGCTTTGTATCATTCTCTGTTCTCCGTTCTTGCAATTCATAAGTGAAGTGAAAATAATGACAAGGAAGGGTGATGGTAAAGTTTTAAATGCCGAAGATGCATAAATTATACCACCTTATGTGAGATGATTTTTCGATAAGCATGAAACCATATTCCATTAATAACTGGCAACTAACTCATTTATTAGCATTAAAGCGCATAACCAGGTGTCAGTTTATGGAAAATACTTTTTTGAATAACGAGCTTGAAAGATTTGCGTTGAAGTGATTTTGCGATTTGCTTCGCAATATCGCAGATCGCAACATCGTGAAATGATAATGTCGCAGAGTTGATTGCTCGGTATATCGCATTATCTCATTGTCGCTGTATCGCGAAATCGTAATATCGCAATATCGCAGATCGCAAGAACGTGATATATGGCAATCTTCGTTATTCTGGTTTCTGCAAAATGCGATTTGCGATATGGGTCATCGCATATCGGAAATTTAAGATGTTTCAATGTAAATTGTGCTTGATGTATGCAATGCGATATTTTATTATCGCATATTGCGATCTCGCAATGTTGGAATTCGGCTTTGTAAGATGATATCCTGCCATCCTTTTGCAATGCGATATTTCCTAAGGAAAGATTTTTGTCTTACCTTGTCATAAAACTTAGACTTTTTAGATTTTTCAAGGGGATTTCCTAAGCTTATGATGGTAAGTTCTATTTGAAAAGGAAATTTAAGCACTACTTTGATTTTTGAAATTTTTAACTAAGGGTCCCCAATTATTTAGTATTAGGAATAACACTAAATAAAAAAGGGGGTTGTTGCTGGCCACAACAATTGGTGATTCACTTGGAAGAACCAGTTATCTCTGCTATTCTTTTGAATTTTCAAAACTTCCAAAATAGAACATTTTCCAGAAAATTGAGCTTTACTATAGAAAGACTAAGTACATTGTTCTTTTGCCTATTAATGATATTTCGTTTCTTCTTTTTCCAACTTTGATTATTTACTTCCTCAAGCTAGTCCTTGTATCTACATCAGTCATTACTTGGTTTATAAAGATAAAAACAAAGTCTTCTCTATAAATCAGTTTTAAATATGCTCATTTGTCGTAGGTAGAGCCTCTGCTACTGGCAAGTGTTTATAGCTTTGATAGGGTTACCTATTATCTAGCAATGATCCTGTATCCTACTTAGAGAAATTTACAATCTTTCAAAGAAAAATCCATTTCCACACTTTTTGCTTTTATTTTCTTTTTATTCTTAAAGAATAATGTATTGGTTTGATAGCCAATTCATGACACAGTCATTCACTGATTTATAATTTTACTGAACAAGTTGGCTCGTGATGAGACCCCTTGCCTTTTGATTTTAACAATCTTGAGTCATTGCCCTGTTGTGGTATGCAGTATTTGGCAAAGTCAGAAAACTATAACATCTATCATCATGATAAGTCGGCTCGTGATGAGACCTCTTACTCTTTAAGTTAAAGTGTATCTTTGGATCATTCCCTGAATATCGTAGTTTCCTAAGTGGGGAGGAAGTCATTGTTTCCTTAAGACAACTCTGGACGACAATGATAGAGTTTTTTGGAAAGAGCCTTTCTACAGAGAATCTTGATTTTGCTATTGATACCTTTCATTGGACTAAAATAAAACAATTTCTAACTAAAGGTGGCTTTTCATCAAAATTTATACAGTTGAAACTAATATCATTTCTAGGTCTATAGTCTTTAATTGTATCTTTCAATAGTAATGATTAATTTTTCAGAAAGAATTCTATTTATACAAGTGAAAAACCAAAATCTAAAAGAGAATTTGTGTCTTTTTCATGAATCTCAAATATAACCATTTACAACCTATTTTATTATGGAAAGAAAACAACTACTCTACAAAAATAGAAAAATGATCTTCTATGGAAAATATTTTTTAAGGATTTTACCATTAATAGGAAAATAATCTCTTTTCCCTGTTAAATCTTGTAACATGAAAGTAGACGGACCTATGACTTCTATGATTTGAAAAGTACCAAGCCACATTCTCTGAAATTTTTTATGTTTCCCTTTTTCCTCATGAGCCTTGTCCCATTTTAAAACTAAATCTCCCATCTGAAAGTCTTTTCTGGATATCATGTTTGAATCAAAAGAAGCCTTCACTAATGCTTGGTGATGGGCATGAGTTATCGTAGCCCGTTCTCGTTGTTCTTCTAACTTAATTAATTCCAGCTGCCTTAGTTGTAAGGAAGAAGTTGGTGCTTCATCAATATACTGAACCAAGGCTAAAGAGGGAATTGTCAGATGTGTTGGAAGAACCATTTCTTTCCCATAAACTAAATTAAAGGGAGAAGTTCCGATGGAAGCTTTCTGCGTTATTCGATCTACCCATAAAGCATATATTAAAGACTTATGCCAATTTTTATGATTTTGGTCAATGGTTCGCTTAATGATCCTAATTAAGTTCTTATTTGTAGATTCAGCTAACCCATTCCCTTGTGAATAATAATTGGCAGAGTATTTAAGCTTGAAACCCCTTTTGAGTGCAAATTCAGTCATTGTATTACCAGAAAAATATGATGCAATATCAAAAATTAAAGCAGAAGGCAACCTAAACCTGGTAATTATGAACTGATCTATGAACTTGATGATATTTTCAGCATTACCCATCTTGAGTGGAACTGCTTCTACCCATCTAGTAAAGTAATCTGTTGCTGTAAGGATGTATCTATGTTGTTTAGAAGAGTGAGGAACGATCTCACCTATTATGTCCAATCCCCACTGATCAAAAGGTTGTTCAATGGTAACTGGTTGCAATGGCAAGGATGGTTTCTTTTGTGTCCCAGCAACGATTTGACAAACTTGACATTTCCTTACGTAGTTATGTGTGTCTTTGAATAGTGTGGGCCAGTAATAGCCTGCGCGCAAGATTTTGTGAGTAGTTGCATCTCCAGCGTAGTGTCCGCCTGCTGGTCCATCATGGAGTTCCTGCAAGACTTTTTCAGCTTCAGATTTCTGAAGACATCTAAGGAGAACATAATCATAATTTATTCTAAAAAGAAGATCATTCACGAGTTGATATTTGTTGGGTCCCTATAATACTAGTGATTACCCCATTACTATTGTAGTTATACCCCTTATTTATATTGTTGTGCCCCTATTACCCCCATATTGTTATTTCTATGCCCCATAGAATCCCTCTATTGTTATTTTTGTGGCTTTATATTATTATTGTTAGGTCGGTTGGATTATATTGTGACTCCTTAGACTCCTATATATAGAAAGGAGGTTTTGTCATTTGTATCATCGAAGAATTGTTCATTTATGTAATGTAAAGGAGGTTGCCCCCTCGAAGAGGTTGAATTCTAAGGCGTTGATCTTTCTTTTCTATCTTTTCTTGAGCTGGTTTCATAACATTTGGTATCAGAGCTTTGGATTCTAGGGTTTCGCTGCTCCAAACAGGTTATCGTGGAATTTTCGCTATAACTTCTTTTCTGTGGCGTTTCAGAAGTCGCAAAAAAAACCCATTTGAGAAGAAATTGCGTTGAACCTTGGATCCAAATTTCAAAGCTTTTCGCGCGATATTTGCGGAGATATGATCTGAGGAAGTTGGTCTTTTTGCAGACTCCTGAATTACATTCAAAATAGGTGACCTGGGGAAAATCGTCATAACTTTCTCTCTGGGGATCGGATTGAAGTTTCGTAAGAAGGCACAGAAAGAGGATGGACTATAGTTTCTTGTGGGTGTTTTTCAGATCCAAAGGTCAAAACAGTGACTCGCGGCACATCGTAGAAGTTAGCTCTACTGAACGAGTCTATAATCAAGTCACTGTGGGAGATTTCGCATAATTCTTCCTTGGAGAATCCAATTTGGGTCAGACTTGTGGCATTGGAAAGAGGACACGGAGAGCTACTACAGGGCACAAGTTCAGAACTAGATGATTGGAAGGTACAGAGATACATCAGAGGCAATATCGAGCTCCTACAAAGTGAAAAAAGGTGTGTAGATTTTTTTCAAATTTTTTGCTTAAGCTTGGTTTGAAAATTTATTTTGAGGGAATTCAAAGGGCATAGTAGAGCATTATTATCGATAACTGATGCCCCGAGGAAAGAAAATGCAAACACCTAGTAAGGAACCTGAAAGCTCTAGCATGACTCATGAAGAAGAGGAAGAAATGCTACATGATATATCAAAATTACAAGAACAAGTGCAACAAATGTCACACTCACAAAAGTTAACAGATGCTAAGATAAATGGCGTGGAAGCTAAGATGAATGGCATGGAAGCTAAGATGGACAATTTGAAGATAGATTTGAACACAAATTTGAAGACAGGCATGGCAGATTTGAAGACAGATTTGACTAATTTTCTACAAGAAATACTTACTAATGGTGAAAAGGTAGTAAAGGAAACTCATGATGTGAACAAAAGTAATGCTAATCATGATTCCATAGACGCTAATGTTGGATTGAAGAATCACCACATTCCAAAAATCGATATGAGGAAGTTTTATGGCAAGGATCCCGCCACATGGATATTACAGATGGAGCAATTCTTCGATCTCAATAATGTGCAAAACACACAAAAGGTACGTATGGCAACTTTATATTTGGAACCAAATCAGTTTGTATGGTATCAATGGCTTTGTTCTCGTAAACAATTTATCACTTGGGCAATTTTTATGGAAGAATTGATAGCACATTATGAGGTTACAAAAAGCAACACTTTTTTTAGCCAATTGATAAGTCTCAAACAAAAGGGTTCAATAATGGAGCACATTGAGGAGTTCCAAAAATTGAACATAAGGGTAAAAGATATTCCAGAGGAGCATAGGATTGATGTGTTCATAGGGTCTTTAAAGGATAATATCCAACATGATGTGCGCCTTTGGGAACCTGATTCATTAGAGAAGGCATTTAGGTTAGCAAGAAAAATGGAAAGCAAAATTATGGCAACTAGGAAGCATACCATTCACAACTATAAAGACGGAAGTGTTGTTGCCCATAGTCTTCCACAACCTACATGGTTGACACCACAACAATTGGAAGAAAAAAGAGCAAAAGGGCTTTGTTACAATTGTGATAGAAAATACACAAAAGGTCATAAGTGTGCTGAGAAGAAATTATTCATTGTAGGGTAGCAAAAGAATTGAATTGCTTCCTATATCCAGCACCAGAGTGTCAAGTGATGATTGCAAATGGAGGAACAATAAATTTTTCTGGAAAGTGCCATAATATCAAGCTATCCATGGGAGAATATGTATTGACTAGCCCAATGCTTTCCATTCCAATGGGAGGTGCTGATGTTGTACTAGGAGTCCAATGGCTACAATCCTTGGGTACAATAGCTTTTAATTTTCAAGAACTTTTCATGAAATTTTCTGTGGAAGGAAAGGAAGTTGAATTAAGGGGTATTGCAGGGAAACCAGGAAAGATAATCAGCTCTAATGGCATGACAAAGCTTCTAAAAAAGGAGCAAAGAGGTGTAATTGCACAATTATGTTCGCTAGATGTTTCCACATTGGAATCATCTATTTCTCCAGATCTCCAAAAAGTCCTGGACAATCATTCCAAGGTATTTGAGACTCCCAAAGGTCTCCCACCTATGCGTGATCATGATCATGCTATTCATCTGATTCCAGGAAGTGTTCCTCCAAACATCAGGCCGTACAGATATCCATATGTCCAAAAAAGTGAAATTGAACGTATGGTTGCAGAAATGCTAGAGGCTGGTATAATTCAACCGAGTCAAAGTTCTTTCTCAGCTCCAGTAGTATTGGTGCACAAGAAGGATGGATCATGGCGCATGTGTCCAGATTATAGGGAGCTCAACAAGCTCACTATTAAAGATAAGTTCCCCATTCCTGTCATTGATGAATTACTGGATGAATTGCATGGATCAATTTACTTCACCAAGTTGGATCTTCGTTCGGGATATCATCAAATCAGAATGAAGATTGAAGACATTCCAAAAACGACATTTAGAACTCATGAGGGTCATTATGAATTTTTGGTCATGCCTTTTGGCCTTCCAATGCACCTTCAACATTTCAAGGTTTGATGAATTCAATTTTCAAACCATTCCTTAGAAAATTTGTGTTGGTATTTTTTGATGATATACTAATCTACAGCAAGTCTTGGAAGGATCATGTTGAACATGTTGACAAGGTGCTACAACTATTGGAGGAGAAACAATTATATGCAAAAAGATCCAAATGTTTCTTTGGAGTCCAGGAGGTGGAATATTTGGGTCATATTGTATCTCATGAAGGAGTTAAGGTAGACCCTAGCAAAATTAAAGCCATTAAGGAATGGAAAATCCCCACATCCATAAAGCATCTGCGAGGATTTCTTGGGTTGACAGGGTATTATCGCAAGTTCGTTAAGAATTATGGGAGAATAGCAGCACCTCTAACAACATTATTGAAGAAAGATTCATTTTCATGGACTCCGGAAGCAACAAAGGCCTTTAAACATCTTAAAGAGGCAATGTGCCAAGCACCGGTCTTAGCTACACCGGACTTCACAAAAACCTTTATTGTGGAATGTGATGCTTCAGGAAATGGAATTGGTGCTGTTCTAATGCAAGATGAAAGACCCATTGCTTTTGAAAGTCGTCCAATCAAGGGAAAGTTTTTAAGCAAAGCTATTTATGAGAAGGAAATGTTGGCAATACTCCATGCACTTAAGAAATGGCGACCCTACCTAATGGGAAGACACTTCAAGGTAAAAACGGATCATGATAGCCTTAAATACTTTTTAGAACAAAGATTATCCTCTGAAGAGCAACAAAAGTGGGTCACAAAGATGTTGGGTTATGACTTTGAAATCATCTACAAAAAAGGGAAGCAAAATGTGGTGGAAGCATTGGATAAACGAAGCAAAGGAGGAATGGAAGAATGATGAAGAAGTGTGGGCACTTATTCAAAAGCTACAACAAGATTCCAGTACTTCTGATACATTTAGCTGGAAAAATGATTCGTTATGGTACAAAGATCGCTTATACCTCTGTAAGAATTCCCAGCTAAAACAAAAGATTCTTATGGAATTGCACACTTCTCCCTTAGGAGGGCACTCAGGATTTTTAAAAACTTACCACAGGGTTAAGAAGGAATTTTTTTGGGATGGCCTTAAATCAGATATTCAAAAGTTTGTGGTGGAATGTTTGGTTTTCCAACAAAATAAAGTTGAAACAATTAAGACACCGGGTCTATTACAACCTTTATCCATTCCAAGCCAACATTGGGAGGAGGTTTCAATGGATTTTATCACAGGTTTACCCAAGTCTGAGGGAAAGAGTGTCATCATGGTGGTAGTTGACAGACTTACCAAGTATGCACACTTTTGTGCATTATCACATCCATTTAAAGCCAGTACAGTTTCTACTGCATTTATGGAAACAGTTCAAAAGCTACATGGAAACCCAAAGATTATTGTAAGTGACAGAGATCCCATTTTCACTGGAAATTTTTGGACATAATTATTTTCTTGTCTTGGTACTCAGTTAGCTCATAGCTCATCTTATCATCCTCAATCTGATGGAAAACTGAGATAGTAAACAAATGTTTGGAAGGATATCTTCGTTGCTTTGTATCTGATAAACAGACACAATGGGTCAAATGGTTGCCTCTGGCTGAATGGTGGTATAACACTTCCTTCCATACAACAACAAAAATGACCCCATTTATGGCACTTTATGGGTACCAACCACCATCAATCACATCATATTTAAGAGAAAATTCTAAGGTTCAGGCAGTGGAACATCACATCGAACATCAACAGCAAGTCCTCCAAATCTTAAAGGATAACCTCAGGTTGGCACAAAATAGAATGAAACAACAGGCAGATCAACATCGCAGTGAAAGAAGTTTTGATGTAGGTGATTGGGTATTCCTACGGCTACAACCATATAAGCAAATGTCCCTAAAGCAAGCTAAGAAGGATAATAAATTATCACCAAAGTATTATGGTCCGTACAAGGTGTTGGAAAAGATTGGTACTATGGCATACAAATTGGAGCTTCCTGCAGCTTCTCGATTGCACCCAGTTTTCCATGTTTCATGTTTAAAGAAGGTTATAGGCGACAAGCTCCCAGTTCAAACAATATTGCCAGAACTTGACGAGGAAGGAAAAATTATATTGGAACCAGAAGCAGTCACAGAAACAAGAACTCGACAGCTACAAAATCGATCAATTTCAGAGTATCTTATCAAGTGGAAGAACTTATCCGCTGAAGATTCCACATGGGAGGATGAGAATTTTATGCAGAAGTATCCAAAACTGCTCAAGCGTTGAGGACAACACTTTTTTGAAGGAGAGGGGCATGTTGGGTCCCTATAATACTAGTGATTACCCCATTACTATTGTAGTTATACCCCTTATTTATATTGTTGTGCCCCTATTACCCCCATATTGTTATTTCTATGCCCCATAGAATCCCTCTATTGTTATTTTTGTGGCTTTATATTATTATTGTTAGGTCGGCTGGATTATATTGTGACTCCTTAGACTCCTATATATAGAAAGGAGGTTTTGTCATTTGTATCATCGAAGAATTGTTCATTTATGTAATGTAAAGGAGGTTGCCCCCTCGAAGAGGCTGAATTATAAGGTGTTGATATTTCTTTTCTATCTTTTCTTGAGCTGGTTTCATAACAATATTGTTTGGCTTTTAACCTTAGGGCTCTTTTCTTGGTATGATCGAGGTTTGGAGGAGCATATCCATTCTTTAGATAATAAATAATATCAACATATAATGACTCAACATCGTTTAGGCTTACCTCGTACACTTGTACCTCTACAGATGGATTTCTAGACATTGGTGATGCTCCTGCCAGCATTTTTCAAAAGCCTTGACCTTTTAAAATACTTGCTGGTTTGATGTCTACATCATATTCCTGTAAGGTAGTAACCCAATTGGCCCTTTTCTCACCCACATCCTTCTGTACTAGAAGATTTCTTATCGCTGGAAACGGTACTATGATCTTGGTATGTCTTTTGAGTAAAAAAGGTCTGAAATATTTAATTTCTCTGAAAACAGCATAAGCTTGTTTCTCCACATCTGAATAATTTAACTTAGCTCCTTGTAAATTAGAACTGAAAAAAGAAATTGGGGCTTCCGCCTTTTCTTGATTTGCTTGAGTGAGTATCGCAGCATATGATCTATCCGAGGCAAATGTATACAATATAAAAGGATCAGAAAAATTTGGAGTTGCTAAAGATGGAGCATTAATTATTGCTTGTTTGATCAGATTGAATGCCTCATGTTTGTCTTGGCCCCATTTAAAATTTGTGTTCTTTTTAATCATTAATTGTAAAGGAGACACAATTCTTGAAAAGTCTAGAACTATTCTCTTTACAAAGTTAATCTGGCCAAGGAAAGATTGCATGGCTTTCTTGTTGTGAGGTAGGGGTATTGCAGAAATTTCCTTGATTCTGTCAGGATCAATTTGAATTCCAGATTTTGACACTATGAATCCTAGAAGTTTTCCTTCACTTAATGCGAAAAAGGATTTTTTCGGGTTAAGCAAAATCCCATACCTTAGACAACGTTGGAAGATTTGTTTTAAATCCCTGAGATGGTTGTTTCATTTCTTGGAATAAACAGTTATATCATCCAAATAGATTACCACTGATTTATTAACTAACCCCTTGAATGCGATGTCCATGGCTCTCTGAAATGTGGCACCCGCATTAATCAATCCAAATGGAATCTTTTGATATGTGTATGTACCCCATTTAGTTCTGAATGTAGTTTTTAATTGATCGTCGGGATGTACCAACACTTGATTGTATCCTAAGAATCCATCTAACAATGACATTAATTCTGAGCCCGCAACTGCCTGTAGTATTTGTTCCATGGGAGGTAAAGGAAAATTATCCTTTTGGCAGGCCTTGTTAAGGTTTCGAAAGTTAATGCAGATTTTAAAATCTTCATTTTTGTTTCTAACAAGTACCATATTGGAGACCCATTTAGAATGTCTAACGGGAAAGATTATTTTGGATTTCAATAACTTATTGGGTTCATTTTTGATCTGGTTTTCTAAATTGGGATGGATCTTTCTCAACTTTTGTTGGATAGGTTTTTCATTATCGATCATTGGGATAGTATGTTAGATGATGGAGGTGTCTTATGTTTTGAGTTCATCGTAATTCCAAGCAAAGACACTTTTGTATTGTTTCAAGAGACGAATATATGCTAATTTTTCTTTAGGGGCTAGGCCAAGACCTAGGTTGATATTCTGCGGTTTGGCATCAGTTCCTAGATTTACTAATTCATAATTCAAAGTTGAACTTTGGAGTTTTGAATTGGTAGATCTTTTAAATCGATCTTTCAAAGCATAAAGGTCTTCTAATTTGACTACTGATTTAGGTATATAATTTTTAGTACTATCTTGTTGCAATTGTTGGTCATGTTGGTCTTCGTCAATTATTTGATTGGTGTAGGATCCTTCAGATGTGAGGAAACTCACGATATCAACATCGTCGTTGAAAATCCTCCAATTGGCAATGTTATAAAAAATAGAGGGTCTAAAAATTAACTCAATTGAAAATCAGTCAGGGCTAAAATCTTCTGAAGGAATGAGCTTGGAAGCTACATTGGCTAAGAGGTCTGCGCTATCATTCTAGAGTTTGGGAATTCATGAAATATTAAATGCTATAAAATTTTCATTCAGATCTTGAACTAAAGATTAGTAATGTTTTAAATGACTTGATAAACAGTGTATAGTATTACGTACCTATCTGATTACAATTTCAGAATCTCCGAAAACTTGCAGGTATTTGACGTCTAATATGATTGCTTTGTATAACCCTTGGATTAGAGCCTCGTATTCTACGGTATTGTTGGTGCACTCAAATTCAAGTCTGCAAGTTAGCATAGTTTTATCTCCCTTTGGGCTTACTAACATGCATCCTGCTCCTGCTCCTTCGTTAGACTTAGAACCATCAAAAAATAATTTCCAAAACAAAGATTTATTTACAGGACTATCTATAAAATTGATGCATTTAGAACTATCTATTTGAGAGAAATTTTCTGCTTGAGATAAAACAGAATGTTCTAAGTAAGGTGAAGTATGAGCATTAAAATTTACTAATAAAGAATCTACTGAATAGTTGCCAATGATGTTAGAATTATATGCTACTGGTTCATTTTCTCCCTGGAGTTCTGTTACTATGTATTTCTGATGTCATTCGCATTAAACTCTTATTTGGTTTGGTTTACCTTTTTAAGGGAGCCACATATGCGAACAATCAGTTGTAAAGTATCCATGAGGTTTTTTTGACCAATCTGTGCTAAGAATTAAGCCATAAAATTTCGGAATATCAGCAACTAAAATATCGATAACTTGACATACCTTTGGGTTAGATGACAGCCTTATGGTAACCTGATTTAATTCGCCAATCACTTCGACTTGCGATTGATCTAGATGAACTATGCACACAACAGATTTCTGTGGTTGAACGTTCAATTTTGCACATATTGATCTTGATAAAATATTTGATGAAGCTCCAGAATCCACTAAGCAATTATGCACATTTTTATTGAAAATTTCATAAGGAGAAATGGGGGAGTATGAGATATCGATCTTCCTCCAATTAAGGCAATATCGTTTGGATCAACATTATTCATCGTATTAGTTGGAGGTCTTCCCATATCATGGGAAGCTTGAGAGATTACAGTGGCTAGTAAAGGTGCAACTGGTACAACATGTAATTCTTTCAATAGTACTTTTTGTTGGTGCTTTAACTTGCTCAATTCAAACAAAGTAATATTGGCCCTAGTCTTTTTCATGTCTTCTATGATATTATACTCCATTTCATCTGAAACGATTAGTGTTTTAGATGGAGTTGATGTGTCTGTTTGGACTGGGCTGGTTTGAGTCGCTTTAGGTGATGTTTTCCTGGTTGCGACTTTATCCTTAGTCATCGAGCTTGCGATCTTTGGCTTAGGTGTAGGTTGAGGAGAATCAAGTTGATTTCTGCTACGAGTACTAACCAGGAATGCCTCTTGATCCTCTTCATCTGGGAGGATGAAATCCCACATACCTTGTAACTCTACAACTTCTTCTTCATCGATATGTTCTTCAGTAGCGTTTTCCTCTTCTTCTTCTTCTGATTCAGCATTTGTAATTGCGTTAGGGAGTTTGGAATCGGTTGAAGGATTTCTTTTAAAAGGCATGTATGGCTTTTTAGAAGAAGTTTCTACTACTTATTTCTTAATGTCGACCATTTCGTTAGACATGGTCTTCAAAACTTTTTGTAATCCTTCTAAATCGAATGGATCTTTCGATTGTTTTCTCTTGGGATCTTCTTTGAAAGAAACCTTCTTAGATTTTCGTTCCTCTATCGCATTTTTCTTTTCTAGGGCCATAATACGTTTCTCTACTGCTATTGCTTCTTTCATATTTTCAACTAAGGTTGTTTTGTTAGCCCTATCAACAAAGATTGCTAAGTTTGATGGTAAAGCGGTGATGTACCATTCACTTTGCACTTCTTCGCTAGGCTGGGAAGCATTAGAAATTTTGTTTAAGATTTTATTGAAACGTAAACTGAAATCTTTGATGGGTTCTCTTGACTCAGCCTTAAGGTTAGACAAGCCATTGATCAGTGTCGCTATAGACCTGTCATCACCGAACTTGGTCAGGAATTTTACTTGGAAGATATCCCAACTAGTAATAGATCCAGATGGTAATGAGAAATACCATGATCCGGCTGTTCCTTGCAAAGTATAAGGAAAAAGTCGAACAACAACATATTTGTTAACAACTCCATTGAGATTTATGGATAGCATAAAGTTATTTATATGTTCTTCCGCTAGCATGACTTCTTCAGGATTAAACTTAGGCAGCCATTTTTCAGGATGCATCGGTAGCTGACTCAAGGGTGCAGGCATTAAGACTGCCCCTGGGTTATTCCAGGGAGATTGGGCCATCTCTGAACTACTAACAGAGGAAAGTGCAGAAGATGATCCCTGCGGTTGAAAAGATGAGGATATTATGACTCCAGATGGTTGAGAAGGAGTTGTGGAAGTTCCAGTAGGCTGATGGACAATGATCTGAAGTGGAGGAGTGGATGGTTGACTTCACAGTGAAGAGGTTGAGATGGATGATGATGATGAAAGAGTCTCGCTATCAGACCCTTTAGGAGACTTTCTTGCTCTCTTCCTAGTAGGTAGAGGTAATTTGGTTGGCTGAACACCAAACTTTTCGCTCTTTAACCTGGTAAGAGGATGAGCAGGGTTATATTGCGAAGTCATGCTACCTTGAGATTTATCAGATTTTTGAGGAGATATAGAAAATCGCTGAAGTTTGTGAATCAAAGATTCAACTTCAAGAGGTTCAATAGTAGATTGTTCTGAAATGTCAAGGTTTGTAGTAGCTACTGTTGCTACAACGACTTCTGATTCTGGATTTAAAGATTCTAAATGCAATGGAGAAGTCAGGGGAGATGGTGAGGGTGATTTACTCTCAAAATGGTATTTAGATTTAGATTTTCTTGCCATTCACAGTTCGGGGCCCTCCTTCTAGTGCTAAATATGTTGAAGCCCTGAAAATCGGGTCTACAACAAGGGGGATACCGACCCGGTCCGGACGTTGGTTAGCAACTCCTTTTCCGTTTGGTATAGTGGGTCCAACTGGGGATATGGGACCAGTTTCCCAATTTTGGTGTGTGTGTATTACAGACTAATATTTCTCTTTCTAACAGTTTCTAAACGAAATACTTTTACTCTGACTCTAATCTAGTAATACGGAAATTGTATTCTAATAAGCAAAAATATCTAAATCTACACTAAACGGGGTGTAACCTTTATTTTATACGATCTAAAATGATTTCAAATAACAACTGGTAATAAAGATCATTCAACTGTTATGAGAAAAGAATTCAATAAAGATGAACCACTTCGTATAAAAAGTTAGACGAAACAGTTGCGATAAACATATCACATAATAATCTATTCATACATTAAGCATAAATAAATAGTTATCACCGTACAAAAGTGCCAAATGATAACTCAGGCATTCATACATCAATATATAAATAACTGAACATAAAAATCACTTCAACACAAGGGCAAAAATAATTAAGAGATAGAAGTACCATTTATAACTAGTCCTACTCATGAGCTTCAAGCGATAATGATTTATCTCTTCCTCATCAAATATCAACTAAGAGTACAAAAGTGCAACATCAGTAGCAGATATCAAATACAAATATCAACAAATCATTAAACCTCCTCAGAGGGTGTAGAAGTGCATGTTCTGGGGATAAGTTTTTGACAAATCTCAGGACCCTTCTCTAAATGCATGATAAGGGTTTAAATACTACTAACTAATTCTAAAAATAAATTATTACAAAAATGTAGGATGCGGTTTAAATGGCCGTCCTCATTTCAGGCAAAATAAAACAAACTTAAAACTAAAAATGAATCTAAAATTAAAACTAATTTTGTATCTAGTCCTTGAAATCATACGCATGCATCATCTGTTTGAGAAGAGTTGGCTGGCTGACTTCCAATTTTAGCTGAGGAGAAAGCATAATCAACAAGAGCTAGCACCATTTTTCGGCCGAATTAATAATACACTTAAGAGTCATCCACTGGCTATGTGGCTTTACCAAGTATGCCCAGTAATAATCCCAGTTCAACCTGGTTAACCCTTGGATTGCTTCTGCCTTTTCTTGAACCTTCTACTTCCAATTTGTCTCTATTGTAACTTTTCTTGCAAATTTTGGGGCGTGCAGGTGATTGGGCAATTAGTAGCTTTCATTTTCGAGAAATTTTTCTCAGCGATGTGCGCCTAGGAAACTTCCTCCATTTCTTGGTCTGGACTTCCTTGATGCGTTTTTTGCCTTTTGCGCTTTTTCCTTTTAGCGGATATAAAGCTAAAAATTTGTAAAAATAATAATTCCGTAAGCTCTTGACCCTGAGTCTTAAACTGTCTATTTCTGATATCAACGCCGTCCAGTATCCACTTAACCATGTCCGTGTATGGGAGAATTTTAGGTCTTGCTGCTATCCGGTGCAAGAATGAGCAAGCTAGCTCTGTGATGGATGCCTCAGAAGAACTATGTGAACCCGCAGTAGCAGTAACTTCCATTACTCTAGGATTCTCCTCCTCAAGCAGATTATACATGCCTTCCCACGTAGCAATTCCTGTGTCTCTGTTACAGGCTGTGTCTGATACAAGGGCACCATTTCTTTCTCTTTAGAGCTCGGAGCTTTGATTTTCTTTCCCATTTTATCCTGTGTATTGCTTTGTTCGTTCTCTGTTCTCCGTTCCTACAATTCACAAGTGAAGTGAAAATAATGACAAGGAAGGGTGATGTGAAAGTTTTAAATGCCGAAGATGCATAAACTATACCACCTTACGTGAGATGATTTTTCGATAAGCACAAAACCATATTCCATTAATAACTGGCAACTAACTCATTTATTAGCATTGAAACGCATAACCAGGTGTCAGTTTATGGAAAATACTTTTTTGAATAACAAGCCTGAAAGATCTGCAATGAAGCGATTTTGCGATTTTCTTCACAGTATCATAGATCGCAACATCGCGAAATGATAACGTCGTAGAGTTGATCGCTTGGTATATCACATTATCGCATTGTCGTTGTATCGTGAAATTGCAATATTGTAATATTGCAGATCACAGGAACGTGATATATGGCAATCTTCATTATTCTGTTTTCTGTGAAATGCGATTTGGGATATGGGTCATCGCATATCGGCAATTTAAGATGTTTCAATGTAAATTGTACTTGATGTATGTGATGTGATATTTTATTATCGCGTATCGCGATCTTGCAATGTTGGAATTTGGCTTTGTAAGGTGATATCATGTCATCCTTTTGCAATGCGATATTTCCTAAGGAAAGATTTTTGTCTTAGCTTATCATAAAACTTAGAATTTTTAGATTTTTCAAGGGGATTTCCTAAGCTTATGATGGTAAGTTTTATTCGAAAAGGAAATTTAAGCACTAATTTGATTTTTTAAATATTTAACTAAGGGTCCCCAATTATTTAGTATTAGGAATAACACTAAATAAAAAGGGGGGTTGTTGCTGGCCACAACACAAATGCAGTTAGGATTCCATGGAGTTGAGTCATAGTAATAGTTTGAAGATCTTGTTTTTCTTCTATGGCAGACACTTTTGACTCAAATTTAGAAGACAAAGATCTCAAGATTTATCAACTAAAGTAGCTTCCTTTATCTCTTCACCCAGATTCTTCATACAATTAACAATATCATATATACGTAAAAAGTAACTAGAAACACTCTCATCACTATGTATCTTAAGAGCTTCATACTGAATTTTGAGAGTTTGAAGCTTAGCACATTTTACCTGAGAGTATCCTTCATAGCTCTAAAGGATTTTGTCCCATATCTCTTTGGTTGTCTTGAGCTGCATGACTTTGACAAATTCTGATTCTGATAGACTTACCAATAACGTATTGACAACTTTGGCATCGGTTTCATATAACTTCTTACCTGCAAAGTCTGTAGGAATTGCTGTCGGAAATTGATATCCTCCTTCCACAATTTCCCAAACATCAGCTCCAAGAGATTGTAGATAGGCTCTGGATCTTATTTTCCAATATACCAAGTTGCTCCCATTGAATATTGGTGGTCTAATAGATCCCATGGCTTTGTGATTATTCATATTGAAAGATCTTCCTTCAAGTGATCAAGCTTCTTATGAATACCTTCTCTGATACCAATTATTGGAAATAATACTTAGAGGGGGGGCGATGAATCAGTGTTATCAGTTCAATAAATTTTCATTTCCCATATAGATTTATGTGCGCTACTTCTGTGAAGTCAACTATCGTGTACATGCTATTCTAATTAGAGAAACCAATGTATACCCAGAGAACTTATGATTTAGTCAATTTGTCATGAGTCGATCTTTAATCAATGCATCAGTAACTTATTAAACAATGCAGTAAAAATAGAATAAACCATCACACATAAGCAACACACATGAACACCAAGATTTAAGGTGGAAACTCAATGCAGGGAAAAACCACCTGTTTTTGTCATCTTTGTCTTCTTTGAATAATAGGAAAATATGGTTACAATCTTGTATTGGTGCAATCTCATAACAGTATGCAGGCACCCACCTGTAGAAGGCTACAACCTTCTCTCATTCTCTAGCTTCTACTAGAAGGGAGCTACTACCCCCTAGCTCTTGTACTAGCTGATGTGTTTACTAGTACGTAGGTGCTGGCCTACAAAAGGTTATGACCTTCTCTCTTCCTCCAGGGACCACGTTTCATTAATTTTCAAGTTTGTACCAACCAAAAATATATTGAACATCTACTGTCAATTTACAGAGCTTTACACAAGAAGTAACAAAGATCACCCTTCTCACTTATACAATCAGTCAATCAGATATCAAACTCCTTATGCATTCATTTTTACATTCAGATCCAAGAAGACTTCGTTGACAGACAATAGTAAAACAATAGAATTGGTAAGATAGATAAGTTAGATCTAAAGAATAGGCTTTTCCTTTGTATACACTACTTGAAAGAGTAGAACCTACGTGTACACATGCTTTTACTGAGATGAACTAGTGTATAGATCTACAAATATTAACTCATGACTTCACTACTATTCCGTACTTTAGACAAACCTATATCATGATATTTAAAGAATAAAACAGGTGTACATAATCAAATCTAGCCTAAAAAATATCAGATCATTCAATGATAAGTCATTTCACGTCTCATGATACTGAACCAACATTGAGTTCAAGATGCATAAAACATTTCCGATCAAGTCACAAACATAGCCCCTACAACATAAAATATACCTCAAATAGAAGTATTCCTTAGAAACCCTTTCACTTGCACACCCTGGCCTTATGATCTTCTCCTCCTTATATAATTTTAGGCCTTTCTCAATACCTCAGACCAAAACCACTTTAGGACTCATGGTATTCTTGGACGAGATCAAATAGTTGTTAATCCGCTCAATATTGTGGGTTAATACCATGGTATTGACCCCTCGTATTGTCTCCTCTTGAATTTCCTTGATTTTCCAACATATGCACGCTTTTCTTCTTGTGAAAGTGCATGTATATGTATATGCTCTTTTTTTTTCTGTGAACCAACATGTATATGTTGCTTTGACTAAGTGGACCTGTGTATACATCTTAAACTTCTTTTCACCATCCTTTACCTTCAACTTATTCATTCTGATTAGTAGACTTTAGTTCCATATTCCTGTCCTTCTATACCAATGCCCTGTTACATCTAAAAGGACCTGTTACACTGTGGGTTGCCTTTCATCAAAACTAAACTAACATGTGAGTGAGTTTCCATCAAGGAAAACACTTGTATCATAATGCTGACACATTGGGAGCAGTGCCGACACAGGCCAGTGAAGGAGAATTGGATCACCCTATAGCGTTTGTGAGCAAGAAGTTGTCAAAGGTTGAAAATAATTACTCAACAATAGAGCGCGAAGGATTGGCTATGGTGTACATGCTCCAGAAGTTCAGGCAATACCTACTAGAGGGACACTTTAAGATGTATACAAACCATTCTGCATTAAATTACCTAGTCAGCAAGCATGTGTTGGGGGGGGCATATGTAGATGGCTGTTGTTGTTTCAGGAGTATGATTTCGAGGTGATTGTGACACAAGGAAGGTTGAATGCAGGGCCAGACCATTTGTCATGCATTAAAACAGGAGAGATGCCTACCAATTTGGAGGAAGAGCTTCCTAACATGCAACTATTTCTGGTGTGCATAGTAGATAATAACTTTGCAGATATTATCCACTTCCTGACTATGGGAATGGTTCCATATGGATACACTAGTCAACAAAAGAAGGAATTGGTGGTGTGCATGATGGAACTTTTAGTTATTGCAAGCCATTTGTATAAGATGGGATCAGACAAAATACTGTAATGTTATGTGATTTTTTTTGAGTGAACTAGTGTCCTCCTTGAAGCTCATGGAGGAGCTGCGGGAGGCCATTACACAAGAAAAGAAATAGCGCAGAAGATTTTACACACTGGGTTGTGGTGGCCAACGTTGCATAAGGATTCCAAAGCATATTGTAGGGTGTGCGATGCATGTCAGAGAACTGGAAGGCCATCGCAGAGAGATGAGATTCCTTTGATTCTACAGATATCATTGCAGCCATTTGAGAAATGGGCAATTTATTTTGTAGGATAGATTTAGCCTCCATGAAAGAAGACGAGTGCGTGGTATATCATCACCGCGACGGAATATTTGACTAGATGGGCGGAGGCAAATCTTGTGAAGGATTGCAAAGGGGCAACAACAACGAAATTCTTGTTTTGAATATGTGTTGACCAGGTTTGGTTGCCCGAAGATTTTGATGAGTGATCATGGTATGCATTTCGTCAATGAAACAATTAGCATGCTGACAAAGGAATTCCAGGTTTATCATTACAAGAGTACACCATATCATCCTTGGACCAACGGGATGGTTGAGGCATTTAATAAAATATTGGAGAATGCACTGACAAAGGTTTGCAATGTACAGATTGTTAGCTACCTATACCAATAGGTTTCATATTTCATGATTGGCAAATGAAAGTTCCAAATATGCTCTGCTTTGGTGATTCAAATAACCCATATTTCCATGAGAAGACAATGTGTGTACATAAGCTTGATGTTGACTCAATTTTGGATGGATGGTCCAACAGCCTAATTTGGATCATGCCATGTTTCAATTTTCTATTGTAGAATAGAGAAAGAAGTCTGTCCAAACTGTTTAATCTTGGCAGACCAGTAGTTAGGTAGAGAATTAAGGTTCCCAACTGCTTAATCTAGGACCTTGGAAGCAATAAGGGTAGTTCTAGATAGAAAATTAAAAGAAAAAGCCAAAAGAAAAGAAAAGGCACATGAGGGTCTGCAAGTCTAAGTGCACCCTCCATGAAGAAAACAAAAAATGTTAGGCAAGTAGATGGGTAGGTAGATGGGGTTGCAGAAATGTCATTCCTTTCAACTGAATTTTGCTGGTCTAACATAAAGGAAGCATCAATGGATAGGAGAAGCTCCTCTTCCCTATCATTTGCAGCAACACAATGGAGCATGTCTAACTTCCTAATCTCCCCCCTCACATTCATTGCTAACATCCCATTTCCAGCCATGTTCATGGAAGAATTCAAGGTCTTATGGTGGTTCTTGTTTCTTTAAAAGCCACATTTCTTGTCTAAAATTCTTTTCATTTTGATCTACTTCCTAAACTAAGTTGATTTCATATAAAACTTAGTGTTTCACCCTCTCACCCCCTTCCTCCACTCATACTAACTTCTAAAAAATCTTATTATCTAAATCCCCTATGTTCCCCTTTTTCCCTACTATTATAAACACTATGGTGTATAAATCCCAAGCAATGTATAAATATTCCTTTCCCCTTGGCATTATAGCCATATGTCCAAAATCAGGGATTAAATTGACCTCTGGTCAGTTTAACAGCCTAAGCATTACCCCTCTTTCCCCTTCAGAAATCATTTAAACCATTTTCCCCTTCATTTGCAAAAGAACCTTGTAAAAAAACCCCACTTTCACCCCTAACCCGCTCTATTTGTAAAAGCACATCAAAAACCCACTTTTCGGCTTTATCCAAAGTTTGGCACCAATACACATTTTTATAAAAAATTACATTGAAAACCCATAT
The DNA here is from genome assembly GCA_031772625.1 of Pinus tabuliformis. NCBI lineage: Eukaryota > Viridiplantae > Streptophyta > Pinopsida > Pinales > Pinaceae > Pinus > Pinus tabuliformis. The sequence goes on along the minus strand of CM062816.1, from coordinate 743,343,478 downwards.
TATCCGCTGAACTCCTGAGTCTCCGCCGGGCGCGTATTCCAAAGGAAATATTATTTTAATCCCCGCCCGCTGCCGTATCGTCCTGGCGCCTTAGCGATCCGTCTACCATCGGATCTGGCTCTTTTCATTCGACGACCCACATGCATATCGGGTCAGGCCCGACGTCCGTAAGATAGCACCCGAGAATCTGTCAGAGGGTGACGTCAGGCCTCTGCCATGCGTCGCCCCCACAATTTCTCGGGTCGCCCTCTGACAAAACAACTTCCATATTGAGGGCAGTCCGAGAAAATCCACGTTCCGTTTCTGGTTTTGTGTGAACCCGCCATGCCAACGTCATTACCACGTCAGGCCCACGTCATTGCTACATCACCGCCGCGCTAGCGCCCCGGCCCGTCATTACGCTGACCTGTCCGCCACCTTGCCAACTCGGTGGACCACTCATAGGCCGCCACGTCACCCGATGACGTCATCCGCCCCTAACCCCACCTGATGCCGTCATGCTGACGTCATCCAAAAAAAGTGCCAAAATCCCAAAAGTCCATATTTTTGTCGAAAAACGCGGTTTTTCTCACTTTTTGCAAAAACAAGAACTATTCTGATTTGCATGCAAATTATGTTCATTCGTTGCCAACCTGCAGAAATCGACCCAGAGACCGCTGGCGCTCCCATCCCACTTGCACTTGTAGCCATTGCCGACAGTTTACCAGGTATTTATCCAAAGCATTCCTCTGCGCCTGGTTTTATCCTTCATTGTCCAAAGGTAGCTTAAAAGAGTAAGAAAACACCAAATTTAACAGTAAATCCCCAGTGGTTGGCCTTCATTTTCAACTGTTGAGTCCAAATTCACCTGCAGAGCCTTGTTTGTCCGAGTTTTCACCAAACATGCAGTCTGTCTGCGCATTCGTGGACTTAAAACCCGAACTGCTCTAATTCACCGTAAAGAGAGTTTTTCAGGCCTGACATTTGCTCTAGCAGTCCTCTGTGCAGTATTTCAGTTGCTGCTATTATAATTTACCCTCTGTTCCTTTGCAATCTACCTCTCTGCTTTAAAGATACCCCTCTGTGCTGCTCTGTTCAGTAAAACCACTTCACATACAAATCAGAGGCCTTATTAGCCATGGAAACACCAATAGCATTGAATATTCAACCTCTGAATGCCCCACAAAGAGAATTAGAATGGAAGGCCCTGGGGGATAAGGATTATCAGATGATAGACTCATTTTCAATGAATTCCAAATTTAACATCCATCTGCTGAATGAGTTAAAGGCCCAACACCTCAGTGGAGCTGATATATTAGGGATTTGGGACTCCAACTTGCCCATTTTTAACCTTCCTCAAGTCAATTCCCTACCAGACTTGATCCATAGATGTTGTGAATGCTATGATCCATGTCAGAGAGTTGTTCTCAGTCCCACAGGCTCAGTCTTGTTTCATATTACCCCTGAGGCCATAAATAAAATGCTCAACTTTCATCCTGCGAGACCATTGACTCCTCTCTCCATGTTAGACTTATTAAAGAAGGGGGGCAACTTGTCCAGTGACCAGATCATCAAAATCAATCAGTTATTCATACAGCCAGGCTCTGAAACTATGAGAATGCCTCCTATTGGAAATCCATACCTCAATGACTTGGGCAAAATGCTTGTGGATTTGATTAGCTATGTCTTGGGCTACAAGGGAACTGAGGATGTTGATGACACCATTATGGCTATGATGTCCATATTTTCTCCTGGGAAGCCTCCTGCTGTGCACTATGATTATGCTACATATATTGCAAACAAGATTCATGAGCAACTGATGAATCTAGAAAGAGAGAAGGTGTTTAGATACACCAGATACATATATCATCTGTTCTTATTTTATCAACCTGACAGTTTCCCTATTCCTCTCAAGAAACTTGATGCCCAGGGAAATCCAAGGTCAGTTGTGTTTTGGACTTCAGTTTTCCATCACACCTCTTGCTCACCATACACATATTGTGAATTCATAGACCTTTTCATTCATCCAGCTTTGACCTTGTTATATGGTGTTCCTCATCCAAGATTAACAGATGAAATGCAAAGAATTCTCCATCTTTCTAAGTCCTACAGCATGGGTGATTGGTACTTTTACCAACACCACACAGTAATCAGAATATATGGCTGTGAGTTGGACCCTTATAGGCTGCCAAGATATGTCCCTATGAGACTATTTGCCTTGGAGTATTTCAGGCAGTTTGGAAATGCAGACATGATCCATTTCCATAGTAAAAACAAGAAAGTGCAACTAAAAGTCAGGAACCAGCTAGGTCCTTTCCTTTACAAAATAAGGGAGGAGGGATGGAAGGAAGCAGATGACATGCTAGAGGCCCTCCGATTTGAAACAAGATTCAAATGGATACCTTATGACCCTAATCATTTCATTTCTCTCAGAAGGATAAAACATAAATTGGGTGGCTATGCTCACACTAAATTGCCTCATATTGAGAAATATGCCAATCAACTAAGTTGGAAAGAGGGCACCCTAGAAGAGCCAATGACTAGAGAGAAAATACTACAAAGAGAAGCAAAAAATATTGAGAAAGAGGCTGACTTGGAAACTTGTGGGCAGGTTTCCTCTTCATATCAAAGGCAGCTTGGAGCAGCTGCATCATCTTCCACAGCACATCAGCAAGCAGCCAGAACTACTCATCAAACTTCCAGCAAAGGCAAATAGAAACAGATGGAGCCAGAACAACTAGCTTCTACAAAACAGCAGCAGGAAGTACAACAGCAAGAGGTACAACAGAAAAAACAGTAAGAACAAGAGCAACCAGGGCAGCAAAATCATACATTTGAAGCCCCAATATCCACCGAGCAACAGGCTCAAGAGAATGTACCTCCTAGGCAGGAGACTACAGTGGAGGCCTCGGTCCTCCAAACTCCACAAAATGAGGACAGAAATCGGAAGAGGGACAGAGAGACTCCCCTCACAACATCCACAAATCACGGAGAGAAAAGGCATAGAATGAATCCCCTCTCCGAGGAAGAGATGCCTACTGGGCAATCTTTGGGCATGGGCCCACCAAGTATGGAGGCATCTGCAAGTTCCTTTCAGCAGGAACATGAAAGGATAGTTGGAGGAGAAGTCAGCTCCTCAAGCCACAAAAAGGGAGCTGAAGTAGGCATCAAACAACAATTTATTGATATCAAAAAGAGGAACGAGCCAATCAAGATACAACTCTACAATCACTTGTTAAAGATGGCTCCTACAAACCAGCAAAGATTGATGTCTGCCTATGATGTACATGAGGGCAAAATGGTAATGAGTCATTTCATGCCAACCATGTTGCAGCCCCAGTCAGCTGCAGACTACATAAGGACCAACCTTGAGGTCCTAGCCAAGGACATCCACCCTATGGATCAAATAGAATTGCACAAGCAAACGGGTGAGATGGTGTATGCCACTCTTGCAGACAAAACATTGGTAAATCTAAGGCTGGAAAATAGCCTAAATAATACAGCTGCCCAACTTGAGTTGGAAAAGGCTTCCTCCCAGGCAAAGGATAACCGAATCAAAGCGCTGGAGGACATCATCATAGAGCTTGGGCATGATCCCAAGGACATCAAGGCTGTACAAGCACTTCTGAAACTAAGGGATGCAGATATGGCAGCATTGAGAAAGATGATCAAGATCCCTGCAACTCTTCATCCCCAAACAGAAGAAGTTGCCCAGCTAAGGCATGACCAATATGCAGCAACTATGTTGGTATCGTTATACAAACAGCTGATCCAGACACAGGAGAAATTGGGAGAGTCAGAGGATGCGCTGCAAGCAACCCTACAATAGAGGGAAATAGGCCAAACATCACAGCCCCCTCCAGAAATAATCAATCTTGAGGAACCCCCTCAAACTAGTGCTCCTCCTACAGAACAGATAGCTCAGGCAGCACCATCTACATCAGCACCAGCACCAACAACAGAGCAGGCTCCAAGCCTTGATATGCAGAAGCTGAAGAACGAAATTCAAGCCCTAGAAGCCCAAATGGCAGAGTTAAATGAAGCCAGGGAGAATTTAGCTAAGCTCAATGAAAGATATGACAAATCCAAGCAGAATGTAGCAGAAAAAGGGAGGGAAATAAAGGCCCTTAAGGAAAACATAAAGGAGCTGGAGAAGGAGCTCACCCTTGCAAAGTGGTGGCTGAACTTAAGACAGTTTTATGGGCCAACATTGGCCAATCAATCACATATCAGTGGCAGTATATTGAGACTATTCATGAGAAAATAGAGCTCATAGGAAAAGCACACAGAGAAGTCCAGAGATCAAGGGCATCTCTAGGCAACATGCCTGAGGTAGCCAATAGAATGATTGATGTGCTCAACAACTGTACAGTTCCTCAGCTGGCAGCAATGGGAATTCCCAACAGAACTGAAACCATTTTGCTGATAAAGAGGGTCCTTACATTAAGAAGCTTGGTACAAACACTGGAAAGAAGAAGCCAGGACATGCAGACAAAAGTAAACAGGTTCATGGACAAATTTGCAGTACTACAAGGCAGAGTTCTTCCTGGCTTACTGAACAGCGCAGGTAGGCTACTTTTGCATGAGAACTATGCAAAGAGGGTCAACACATTTTCTTCAAATCAAATCACTGTAATACCAAGTACTTCAGAAGAAATAGGGCCAACATCTGGGCAAAATCTCTATGATAGAGTAGAAAATTTATTTTTTATTATGAATGAGATCAAGCATTTGTTTGAAGTGCCTCCAAACTTCTACAAATATACAGAGGCAGATGAGAACTTGGATGCAATTTTGAGACATCAATTGCCCTCACAGGAATGGTGGACCAAAATGATACAGATGATACTGTGAACAAGAGGCTCTCATTAAGTTTTTTCATCTAAAAAACATAAGTTATCATATACAGGAAAATTTGATGCATGCAATATGAATGAAGAAGAGTGGACTGAGCCAACTCAGTAGAAAGATTCGGCCACTACAGCAGCACTGACAGTTACAGATGACAGGGCCGAGAAAGCTACAGGATGACAGAGCATAAAGACACATCATTCAGCATTTATGCAGAACACTCAACCGACTCAGTGGCCTCCAAAGGTCAAAAAGGACTTCTGACAGAATTAAAGAGCATTCATTTTGTATTTAAGAGCAATAATAACTTCTTTATCTGCTATTTTGTAAAGTTGGTGAGCGTATTTAATTATCATAGTGACTCATGCGGTTCAGATATTTGTAGAACCGATTGTATATATTCCCCCTTGCATAAGCTTGCAAGGGGGTTGTTGTTACTGGTTCAGAAAGAGAACTCGTCTGTATTTTTGGAGAAATAATACAAAGGAGCTTTTGGCATTTTAGAGATTGTCTTTTCTGGTGTATACTGTGTTGGAACCATTGAATGCTGCAGAATTCTAGTGCTATAGCTTGATACAATAAGTTTCTCTATCTTTGTCTATGTGTTATTTTTATATTTCATTTCCCATGTATGTGATCTAATCTTAACAAGAAAGTAGAAGAATAACTCAGGATTTGTCCATGGAGGCACCCTGAATTCAATATTTCATTGTTACAAATGTTTTCTTCATGTTTATCTGTTAAATTGGAATTCTTAAATGCTCCAAATTACTATAAATCTTTGATAGTATATGTGCAGTAATTCTTAGATGCTACTGAACACATTCTGCCCTTCCTCAACGTACAATCACACTATATATAAGTCTTCATTTCACTTTGTTTCATTTATCAACCAAAATTTGTATCATGAATAGCTGTCTAGCTCTACAGTAAATCCTTCTCCATCACAGAGATCAGGACCTGCTCAAACTCTGACTCCATAAGCCCAATGGACTAGAAATCCCTCAAACATTTCATGCCCTTCTCAATCAACAGTTCACAACCAAAACCTCAAACAAAAACTGAACTCATAACTAGCCTAAAATCTTCACAAAACAGAGATAAATCTTAAAGAGAGAGCCCTCTCTGATTACAGTTTGGCTAGGATCTATAATCCAAAGCTTGGTTAGTGGTTACCCCGGCCGTATTCCCTTGGGAGTCAAAGGGAACAACCTGGGTGTTAACATAATTGGCGACTCCACTGGGGACTCCTCAGGATTTTCTAATTTCTGTATATTTCTTAAAGCTGCTTCAGTCAATCTTCATGCTAGCTTTAAGATATACACAACCATTCCAAAATCTTGTCTGGCCCTTGTAGACACAAAAATATTCCAAAAACATACTCAAAAAACAAGTTCAGAAGCTGGCTCCCAAGAAGAATCTGCGATATACAAGGTCAAATCCTGACCCCAATCCACCAACTGTTTTTGAAAATCCTAATACAATCCCTAAAATCATTAGGAAGCAACAAGGACAGGAAACTCTTGCTGATTTGAGTCCTGAGACAGCTTACCCGAACCCTGTTCCAACTCCAATCAAGGTTCTATTTCGGTCTACCCCTGATTCCCCCAGTTCACCATCCACATCTCAAAGCCCTCCTTTCACACCTCCATCCACTGCACATATTCCCTTGACCAACACTCTAGTTTCTACCGTTCCCATTACCCCTGTTGTACCAGTCGTTCATGTTATCCCAGTTATCCCTGTCAATCCTATAAATCCTGCAAAGATGGCTAATAGATATGCACCCCTGCAGTTGCCTGCTAATGCTGCAGCTCTACCTCAGGACTACCAATCCAAGATCTCATATTTTGACTCCATTGGCCCTTTCACAGCAATTCAGCATGCCAAAAGGATGCACGACCATTTTGAGAACTATGAAATAGATGATGACAGTGTGAGAATGAGAATCTTTGTTCAGAGCCTGACAGGGGATGTAAGAACTTGGTTTAGATCGCTGGTTGTAAATACCATCACAACTCCTGATGAGCTTTATCAAGCCTTTACTAACAGATGGGAGAAAAAGAAAGATCCCTTGCACATACTTGGTGAATATGATACAATCAAACGAGGTCCTCAAGAGACCGTTTTTGAGTATTGTGCAAGATTCAACAATGTATATAACGCAATACCACAGAATTTAAGACCTCCTCCCGATTTAGCCTTGTACAAATTTCCTGATGGTTTTGACCCTGATATGGCATATCAGTTGAAGGAAAGAGCCCTTGAAACCCTTGAAGATGCCCGAAAGGTTACTATCATAGTAGAGGCTAACCTGATTGCCAAAAGAAACAGGGCAAGATTGGAAAAGAGAACCACCTTCAAAGACGAACCCTCAGCCTTTGATCAAAAACTAGATGCAATACTCACTGGTATGAAGAGATTGGGTGATAGAGTAGAATCAGTTGAGAGAAAGTCATCATGGGAAGCACCACAAAATAACCCTATCAGGAATCCCAATTTTAGGAGAAATCAAAACCCAAACGTTGGCAAGGCCGGTTCTGACCCAGACATAAGACCTCCTTTCCAGGAAAACTATACTGAGGCATCCACTTCGAATGAGCAAACAGATGACACCCACATTAACCTGATGGGCCTGAATGATGAGCAGCAAGTTTTTCTGAGTCAAGAAGATCATAAGGATGATGACATTCAACAATTCCAAACCAGGTCAGGTGAGTCATTTGACTTTAAACAAGGCTATGACACAACCATTTATGAAGTTCATAAGCAATACAAGCTAAGAAGCAGAACTATAAATGTAACACAGCCTGAAAAAACAAAGGATAGCCAGCAGCCCAAAAGAGCCATAGTCACAGAGCCAAATGACACAACTGATTCAGTTACAAATGAAGTAACCGTTCAAGAAGTCACTGAACCATTGCCCTCAAAACAACAGCCTATGGCTACATCACCCTTGCAGCCTAATCCAAGTAACACTCCTCAAGAGATGAGTAAGAAGGACAAGCCTCAAGATCAAGAAAAGAATCAAGAAGAAGACTTAGTGAACAAGGAAAAGGCTGTCACCCACAACACCAAGATCCCATCTGAAAGACCCTTTGACTTAGAAGCTGAAATTGGCAAATTGAAGGTAGCTATTCCTCTTTCAGAACTAGCCAAGCATGACATTTATAGACAACAAATCAAGAAGTCCCTTCAACTTACTTGTAATAAAGATAATGTCAATGTGTTGGATGACACCCCAGAATTGCTTTTCGGTCCAGAGGTTGATGGAAAGACAGCAGTTACAGGGATCTTACCTTTCTATGTCAGCCTGCATGTTTGTGATAAGATACTACACAATGCAATGTTTAACTTAGGTGCCTCTCACAACTTGATGCCTAAATCAGTCATGGAAAGATTGAATGTAGATATTACAAGACCATATAAGGACCTATTCTCATTTGACTCCAGCCAAGTTAAGTGTTTAGGCTTAATAAAAGACTTATGTGTGTCCCTAGTTCAGTACCCAAACAAAACAATTCTAATGGATGTTGTAGTTGCTAATATCCCACCCAAATATGGGATGCTGTTATCAAGATCATGGGGGGCTAAACTCCAAGGTTCCCTACAATTAGACATGTCATATGCCACCATCTCAGTCTTTGGTCAACCCAAGAGGTTATATAGAGAGTCACTTATGAAATACATGGTCAGCAGTGAAGAAAAACCTCAAAACTTTCCCATATATGCTGTCCATTCTGACATAGACTCCTATATTCTCTTCAATGATAATGCAGGTCCCACAAATGATGAAGAAAACCAGACACTCAAACAAGATCAGCATATAAATGAAGAAACTGCTGTTCAAGAAATAATGATTGAGAAATCAATAAACAAAACTGTTCAAGAAGGAAAACCAAATGTAAGCCAAGATCCCAAGTTGTTGATGCTAACTCCCACAACAGTTGACAATTCTTCCCTTAACCAAGAAGTCCTCTGGTTTCTTGAATTCGATGGGTCAGTCAACAAATTAGGGGCAGGAGCAGGGGTTTGGATACATAATAAACAAAACAGTCATGCAGAAGGCCGAGCCTATAGGTTAAACTTCAGGTGCACCAACAATATGGCAGAATACGAAGCTCTCTTACTAGGCCTCAAGCTAGTAAAATCCTTACAAGCCATAAAATTTTCAATCCTAGGAGACTCAGACCTAGTTATCCAACAAGTAAAGGGTAATTTTGTCACCAATGACAAAAGACTGAGATCTTATAGATCTGTTGCTGCTGAACTACTAAATTCCTTCACTGAATTTCAAATCACCAAAATTCCTAGAACCCATAACCTGCATGCTCATAGTTTGGCCACTTTTGCAAGCACCTGTAAACTACCCTTTGAACCTAGCCATTGCTTCACAGCTGAGATAAAATACAGACCCTCTGTCCCAAACAATGTTAAAGACTGGCAAGTGTTTGAGGATGATACACAAATTAATAATTTCCTGACCTTGCAACAAGATTTTGCAGGATTAAACATTGACACTGAGGGTGCAATTCAATCACAAATACTTAGTGAACAGAACCACAAGGCAATGTCACCCAAAACAGCTAACCAAATGCTACATCCAAATTTTTTTAACAAAGACAACATACAAGAAATTCAACAAATCAGTTGTGAAAAAATAGCTGGTGCAGAGGCTGAAATCATAGAGCTGAAAGACAATTTTCTTCCAACAGGCCTAACTCCGTTGGAGGACATTTTTGATTCAAATGATATCCCTAGAAAACCAAAGATGCATCCCCTTAATGCTGCCATTAAGGAATGCAACATTGGAACCATTGAGAAACCCAAGATAATAAAATTGTCTGCATCCTTACCTCCTGATCAAAAGCCTAAATATATTGACCTCTTCAAAGAGTTTCAATATGTCTTTGCATGGGGTTATGAGGATTTAAAATCCTATGACACCTCTGTTATCCAACACACTATCCCTCTCAAGCCTAATCAAAAGCCATTTAAGCAGAAATTGAGAAGGATCAATCCCATGCTTCTCCCTTCAATTGAAAAAGAGCTGCAAAAAATGTTTAAAGTTGGCATCATAGCACCAATCAGGTTTTCAGACTGGATCTCAAACTTGGTGCCCACAAGAAAGAAAAATGGTGAGATAAGACTTTGTGTTGATCTTAGAAACCTGAACCAAGTGTCCCTCAAGGATAATTATCCCTTACCTAAGATGGATCACATTCTCCAAAGAGTGGTAGGGGCTTCAAGGATCTCATTACTTGATGGATTCTCAGGCTTTAATCAGATCCTAGTACATCCTGATGATCAAGACAAAACCACATTCACTACCCCATGGGGAACATTCAAATATGTAAAAATGCCTTTTGGATTAAAAATGTTGGGGCTACATTTCAGAGAGCAATGGATATTGCTTTTGCCAAGGAGATTCATGACTTCCTTGTTATTTATTTAGATGACCTCACACCTTTCTCAAAATCTAACCAAGAACACTTGAAACATTTGAGACAAATATTCTTAACATGTAGGAAATATGGAATTTCCTTGAATCCCAAGAAATCTCTATTTTGTTTGGAAGAAGGTAAGCTGTTAGGGCATATCATTTCAAAGGATGGCATTAGAATTGACCCAGACATGATACAAGCTATCTTACAAATGCCCCACCCTAGAAACATCAAAGAATTGCAAGCCTTTTTAGGCAAGATCAACTTCTTAAGGAGGTTTATCCCAAACTTAGCATAATTGATCAGATTACTAAATAACATGCTAAAGAAGGATTCAAAAGTGAAATGGACAGTAGAAGCCAATCAAGCTTTTGAAGGTATAAAATTGGCACTTACCCAAACACCGGTCTTAACAAATCCTCAATTTGACAGAGAATTTATCATTTTCTCTTTTGCCTCCCAGCATACTATTGTTGTTGTTTTATTACAGAAAGATGACCAAGGAAATGAAAAACCCATTGCTTTCTTTAGTAGAGCTCTTATAGATGCACCTCTGAAATATCAGATCATGGAGAAACAAGCTTATGCTTTGGTCAAGGCCATTAAAGACTTTAGGATTTACATCCTGTACTCCCATGTTATAGCTTATGTGCCAAGTCCCATTGTGAAAGACATACTCACTCAAGAAAACTTAGAGGGCAGAAGAGGAAAGTGGATTGCCAACATATTGGAATTTGATATTGAAATAAAACCTACAAAACTGATAAAAGGGCAAGGTTTGGCCAAACTAATGACAGAAGCAAACTTTCAAGCCTTAGACATTAACCAACTGGACAATGAACCGGAGCTGGCGACTCCAAAGATCAATGCAGCCTTTGAACAATCCTCTTGGTATTCTGATATATGTTATGTGTTACAAAACCTGTGTGCTCCCCCAGGATTGTCCAGAACTAAATGTAGGTTCTTAAAAATGAAAGCTTCAAGATTTTGTGTCATGGATGGCAATTTGCTTTGGAAAAACCATGAGGGTATACTGTTAAACTGCTTGATTGAGAATGAGACTAACAATGTCATGAAAGAATTTCATGCAGGTGATTGTGGTGGACACTTGTATTGGAAGTCCACTGTGGATAAGATATTGAGGGCTGGTTACTATTGGCCCACTGTCTTCTCTGATGTTAAAAAATTTACTACCTCATGTCATAAATGCCAAGTGTTTGAGGGAAAGAGAAAGTTATTGCCACTTCCTTTGAGGCCTATTGCTACAGAGAGACCTTTTCAACAATGGGGCTTGGATTTCATTGGGGAAATTCATCCCTCATCTTCAGGCCAACATAGATGGATCCTCACAGCCACAGACTACTTCACCAAATGGATTGAGGCCATCCCATGTAGACAAGCAAATGATTCCACTATCATTCAGTTCCTTGAGACCAATATCCTTTCTAGATTTGGTTGTGATAGATAAGATAATAAAAGACAATGCTGCTGCTTTCAGGTCTAAGAATATGGTGAATTTCTGCCACAAATTTCACATTACCTTGGGCCATTCTACTGCATACTATCCCCAAGGTAATGGCCTTACTGAATCATCAAATAAAAGCCTTGTAAACATCATAAAGAAGGTGTTGGAAGAAAATAAGAAGAATTGGCATAAGAAGCTGGTCAATGCCTTATGGGCAGATAGACTAACAACCAAGAGATCAATTGGGGTCAGCCCATATGAGTTAGTTTATGGATTAGAAGCCAAATTTCCTTCATCACTAGGGATCCCTGTCATGAAACTTCTTCAAGAAAGCCAGGCTGAACCAAATGATGTGCAAAGAAGGGTAAATCAAATTATATGTTTGCAGCAAACTAGAGACCAAGTCTATCACAGAGTTCAAGTTTTACAAGAAAAGTTAAAGAAAGCTTTTGATAGAAGGACTAAGGCTGAAGATTTCAACATTGGTGATAAAGTCCTCAAGTGGGATTCAAGAAGGGAAGATAAAGGAAAACATGGAAAATTTGATTCCCTTTGGAGAGGACCATTTGCTGTTCAAGCAGTGCAAGGAAATAATACTTACTTCCTTAGGAATCTTGATGAAACTGATTTGGATGAAGGTCCTGTGAATGGCAGGATGTTGAAGCACTATTTTGACTACTATCCATGAGTGTAGCCTAATTCTCCCTTGTACATACTCAGGTGTATATATTACTTTCTTTCAGGTGTATATATTACTTTCTGTTAACATGTAAAAGAATGCAGTTTTTCGAGTTTTGTGAATTATCAGAAAAAGGCGAATAAGTTCAGAGATGCACCAAGAGGGAAAGAGCGCAATTTTGAGATTTCAAAGAGAAGTACTCCAAGTTTGGTAAGAGAACTCATGGACCAAGGCATTCTGACCTGCTGTTCTTGGTCTTTCAATTGAAAAAACCATCCCCATGTGGAGCCACTGTTAGCTACCTATACCAATAGGTTTCATATTTCATGATTGGCAAATGAAAGTTCCAAATATGCTCTGCTTTGGTGATTCAAAGATCCCATATTTCCATGAGAAGACAATGTGTGTACATAAGCTTGATGTTGACTCAATTTTGGATGGATGGTCCAACAGCCTAATCTGGATCATGCCATGTTTCAATTTTCTATTGTAGAATAGAGAAAGAAGTCTGTCCAAACTGTTTAATCTTGGCAGACCAGTAGTTAGGTAGAGAATTAAGGTTCCCAACTGCTTAATCTGGGACCTTGGAAGCAATAAGGGTAGTTCTAGATAGAAAATTAAAAGAAAAAGCCAAAAGAAAAGAAAAGGCACATGAGGGTCTGCAAGTCTAAGTGCACCCTCCATGAAGAAAACAAAAAATGTTAGGCAAGTAGATGGGTAGGTAGATGGGGTTGCAGAAATGTCATTCCTTTCAACTGAATTTTGCTGGTCTAACATAAAGGAAGCATCAATGGATAGGAGAAGCTCCTCTTCCCTATCATTTGCAGCAACAAAATGGAGCATGTCTAACTTCCTAATCTCCCCCCTCACATTCATTGCTAACATCCCATTGCCAGCCATGTTCATGGAAGAATTCAAGGTCTTATGGTGGTTCTTGTTTCTTTAAAAGCCACATTTCTTGTCTAAAATTCTTTTCATTTTGATCTACTTCCTAAACTAAGTTGATTTCATATAAAACTTATTGTTTCACCTCTCACCCCTTCCTCCACTCATACTAACTTCTAAAAATCTTATTATCTAAATCCCCTATGTTCCCCTTTTTCCCTACTATTATAAACACTATGGTGTATAAATCCCAAGCAATGTATAAATATTCCTTTCCCCTTGGCATTATAGCCATATGTCCAAAATCAGGGATTAAATTGACCTCTGGTTAGTTTAACAGCCTAAGCATTACCCCTCTTTCCCCTTCAGAAATCATTTAAACCATTTGCCCCTTCATTTGCAAAAGAACCTTGTAAAAAATCCCCACTTTCACCCCTAACCCGCTCTATTTGTAAAAGCACATCAAAAACCCACTTTTCGGCTTTATCCAAAGTTTGGCGCCAATACAAATTTTTATAAAAAATTACATTGAAAACCCATATTATCCGCCGAACTCCTAAGTCTTCACCGGGCGCGTATTCCAAAGGAAATATTATTTTAATCCCCGCCCACTGCCGTATCGTCCTAGCGCCTTAGCGATCCGTCTACCGTCGGATATGGCTCTTTTCATCCGACGGCCCACATGCATATCGGGTCGGGCCCGACATCCGTAAGATAGCACCCGAGAAACTGTCAGAGGGTGACGTCAGGCCTCTGCCACGCGTCGCCCCCACAATTTCTCGGGTCGCCCTCTGACAAAACAACTTCCGTATCGAGGGCGGTCCGAGAAAATCCACGTACCGTTTCTGGTTTTGTGTGAACCCGCCATGCAAACATCATTACCACGTCATTGCTACATCACCGCCGCGCCAGCGCCCCGGCCCGTCATTACGCTGACCTGTCCGCCACCTCGCCAACCCCGTGGACCACTCACAGGCCACCACGTCACCCGATGACGTCATGCTGACGTCATCCGACCCTGACCCCACCTGATGACGTCATGCTGACGTCATCCAAAAAAAGCGCCAAAATCCCAAAAGTCCATATTTTTGTCGAAAAACGCGGTTTTTCTCACTTTTTGCAAAAACAAGAACTATTCTGCTCTGCATGCAAATTACGTTCATTCGTTGCCAACCTGCAGAAATCGACCCAGAGACCGCCGGCGCTCCCATCCCACCTGCACTTGTAGCCATTGCCGACAGTTTACCAGGTATTTATCCAAAGCATTCCTCTGCGCCTGGTTTTATCCTTCATTGTCCAAAGATAGCTTAAAAGAGTAAGAAAACACTGAATTTACCAGTAAATCCCCGGTGGTTGGCCTTCATTTTCAACTGTTGAGTCCAAATTCACATGCAGAGCCTTGTTTGTATGAGTTTTCACCAAACCTGTAGTCTGTCCGCGCATTCGTGGAATTAAAACCCGAACTGCTCTAATTCACCGTAAAGAGAGTTTTTCAGGCCTGACATTTGCTCTGGCAGTCCTCTGTGCAGTATTTCAATTGCTGCTATTATAATTTACCCTCTGTTCCTTTGCAATCTACCTCTCTGCTTTAAAGATACCCCTCTGTGCTGCTCTGTTCAGTAAAACCATTTCACATACAAATCAGAGGCCTTATTAGCCATGGAAACACCAATAGCATTGAATATTAAACCTCTGAATGCCCCACAAAGAGAATTAGAATGGAAGGCCCTGGGGGATAAGGATTATCAGATGATAGACTCATTTTCAATGAATTCCAAATTTAACATCCATCTGCTGAATGAGTTAAATGCCCAACACCTCAGTGGAGCTGATATATTAGGGATTTGCGACTCCAACTTGCCCATTTTTAACCTTCCTCAAGTCAATTCCCTACCAGACTTGATCCATAGATGCTGTGAATGCTATGATCCATGTCAGAGAGTTGTTCTCAGTCCCACAGGCTCAATCTTGTTTCATATTACCCCTGAGGCCATAAATCAAATGCTCAACTTTCATTCTGCGAGACCATTGACTCCTCTCTCCATGTTAGACTTATTAAAGAAGGGGGGCAACCTGTCCAGTGCCCAGATCATCAAAATCAATCAGTTATTCATACAGCCAGGCTCTGAAACTATGAGAACGCCTCCTATTGCAAATCCATACCTCAATGAATTGGGCAAAATGCTTGTGGATTTGATTAGCTATGTCTTGGGCTACAAGGGAACTGAGGATGTTAATGACACCATTATGGCTATGCTGTCCATATTTTCTCCTAGGAAGCCTCCTGCTGTGCACTATGATTATGCTACATATATTGCAAACACGATTCATGAGCAACTGATGAATCTAGAAAGAGAGAAGGTGTTTAGATACACCAGATACATATATCATCTGTTCTTATTTTATCAACCTGACAGTTTCCCTATTCCTCTCAAGAAACTTGATGCCCAGGGAAATCCAAGGTCAGTTGTGTTTTGGACTTCAGTTTTCCATCACACCTCTTGCTCACCATACACATACTGTGAATTCATAGACCTTTTCATTCATCCAGATTTGACCTTGTTATATGGTGTTCCTCCTCCAAGATTAACAGATGAAATGCAAAGAATTCTCCATCTTTCTAAGTCCTACAGCATTGGTGATTGGTACTTTTACCAACACCACACAGTAATCAGAATATATGGCTGTGAGTTGGACCCTTATAGGCTGCCAAGATATGTCCCTATGAGACTATTTGCCTTGGAGTATTTCAGGCAGTTTGGAAATGCAGACATGATCCATTTCCATAGTAAAAACAAGAAAGTGCAACTAAAAGTCAGGAACCAGCTAGGTCCTTTCCTTTACAACAAAGGGAGGAGGGATGGAAGGAAGCAGATGACATGCTAGAGGCCCTCTGATTTGAAACAAGTTTCAAATGGATACCTTATGACCCTAATCATTTCATTTCTCTGAGAAGGATAAAACATAAATTGGGTGGCTATGCTCACACTAAATTGCCTCATATTGAGAAATATGCCAATCAACTAAGTTGGAAAGAGGGCACCCTAGAAGAGCCAATGACTAGAGAGCAAATACTACAAAGAGAAGCAAAAAATATTGAGAAAGAGGCTGACTTGGAAACTTGTGGGCAGGTTTCCTCTTCATATCAAAGGCATCTTGGAGCAGCTGCATCATCTTCCACAGCACATCAGCAAGCAGCCATAACTACTCATCAAACTTCCAGCAAAGGCAAAGAGAAACAGATGGAGCCAGAACAACTAGCTTCTACAGAACAGCAGCAGGAAGTACAACAACAAGAGGTACAACAGAAAAAACAGCAAGAACAAGAGCAACCAGGGCAGCAAGAGCATACATCTGAAGCCCCAATATCCACCGAGCAACAGGCTCAAGAGAATGTGCCTCCTAGGCAGGAGACTACAGTGGAGGCCTCGGTCCTCCAAACTCCACAAAATGAGGACAGAAATCGGAAGAGGGACAGAGAGACTCCCCTCACAACATCCACAAATCATGGAGGGAAAAAGCACAGAATTAATCCCCTCTCCGAGGAAGAGATGCCTACTGGGCAATCTTTGGGCATGGGCCCACCAAGTATGGAGGCATCTGCAAGTTCCTTTCAGCAGGAACATGAAAGGATAGTTGGAGGAGAAGTCAGCTCCTCAGGCCACCAAAAGGGAGCTGAAGTAGGCATCAAACAACAATTTATTGATATCAAAAAGAGGAACGAGCCAATCAAGATACAGCTCTACAATCACTTGTTAAAGATGGCTCCTACAAACCAGCAAAGATTGATGTTTGCCTATGATGTACATGAGGGAAAAATGGTAATGAGTCATTTCATGCCAACCATGTTGCAGCCCCAGTGAGCTGCAGACTACATAAGGACCAACCTTGAGGTCCTAGCCAAGGACATCCACCCTATGGATCAAATAGAATTGCACAAGCAAATGGGTGAGATGGTGTATGCCACTCTTGCAGACAAAACATTGGTAAATCTAAGGCTGGAAAATAGACTATATAATACAGCTGCCCAACTTGAGTTGGAAAAGGCTTCCTCTCAGGCAAAGGATAACCGAATCCAAGCGCTGGAGGACATCATCATAGAGCTTGGGCATGATCCCAAGGACATCAAGGCTGTACAAGCACTGCTGAAACTAAGGGATACAGATATGGCAGCATTGAGAAAGATGATCAAGATCCCTGCAACTCTTCATCCCCAAACAGAAGAAGTGGCCCAGCTAAGGCATGACCAAGATGCAGCAGCTATGCTGGTATCGTTATACAAACAACTGATCCAGACAAAGGAGAAATTGGGAGAGTCAGAGGCTGCGCTGCAAGCAGCCCTACAACAGAGGGAAATAAGCCAAACATCACAGCCCCCTCCAGAAATAATCAATCTTGATGAACCCCCTCAAACTAGTGCTCCTCCTACAGAACAGACAGCTCAGGCAGCACCATCTACATCAGCACCAGCACCAACAACAGAGCAGGCTCCAAGCCTTGATATGCAGAAGCTGAAGAATGAAATTCAGGCCCTAGAAGCCCAAATGGCAAAGTTAAATGAAGCCAGGGAGAATTTAGCTAAGCTCAATGAAAGATATGACAAATCCAAGCAGAATGTAGCAGAAAAAGGGAGGGAAATAAAGGCCCTTAAGGAGAAGATAAAGGAGTTGGAGAAGGAGCTCACCCTTCCAAAGTGGTTGCTGAGCTTAAGACAGTTTTATGGGCCAACATTGGCCAATCAATCACAGATCAGTGGCAGTATATTGAGACTATTCATGAGCAAATAGAGCTCATAGGAAAAGCACACAGAGAAGTCTAGAGATCAAGGGCATCTCTAGGAAACATGCCTGAGGTAGCCAATAGAATGATTAATGTGCTCAACAACCATACAGGTCCTCAACTGGTAGTAATGGGAATTCCCAAAAGAACTGAAACCATTTTGCTGATAAAGAGGGTCCTTACATTAAGAAGCCTGGTACAAACAGTGGAAAGAAGAAGCCAAGACATGCAGACAGAAGTAAACAGGTTCATGGACAAATTTGCAGTACTACAAGGCAGAGGTCTTCCTGGCTTACTGAACAACGCAGGTAGGCTACTTTCGCATGAGAACTATGCAAAGAGGGTCAACACATTTTCTTCAAATCGGATCACTGTAATACCAAGTACTTCAGAAGAAACAGGGCCAGCATCTGGGTAAAATCTCTATGATAGAGTAGAAAATTTATTTTTATTATGAATGAGATCAAGCATTTGTTTGAAGTGCCTCCAAACTTCTACAAATATACAGAGGCGGATGAGACCTTGGATGCAATTTTGAGACATCAATTGCCCTCACAGGAATGGTGGACCAAAATGATACAGATGATACTGTGAATAAGAGGCTCTCATTAAGTTTTTTCATCTAAAAAACATAAGTTATCATATACAGGAAAATTTGATGCATGCAATATGAATGAAGAAGAGTGGACTGAGCCAACTCAGCAGAAAGATTCGGCCACTACAGCAGCACTGACAGTTATAGATGACAGGGCCGAGAAAGCTACAGGATGACAGAGCATAAAGACACATCATTCAGCATTTATGCAGAATGCTCAACCGACTCAGTCGCCTCCAAAGGTCAAAAAGGACTTCTGACAGAATTAAAGAGCATTCATTTTGTATTTAAGAGCAGTAATAACTTCTTTATCTGCTATTTTGTAAAGTTGGTGAGCGTATTTAATTATCATAGTGACTCATGCGGTTCAGATATTTGTAGAACCGATTGTATATATTCCCCCTCGCATAAGCTTGCAGGGGTTGTTGTTACTGGTTCAGAAAGAGAACTCGGCTGTATTTTTGGAGAAATAATACAAAGGAGCTTTTGGAATTTCAGAGATTGTCTTTTCTAGTGTATACTGTGCTGGAACCATTGAATGCTGCAGAATTCTAGTGCTATAGCTTGATACAATAAGTTTCTCTATCTCTGTCTATGTGTTATTTTTATATTTCATTTCCCATGTATGTGATCTAATCTTAACAAGAAAGTAGGAGAATAACTCAGGATTTGTCCATGGAGGCACCCTGAATTCAATCTTTCATGGTTACAAATGTTTTCTTCAAGTTTATCTGTTAAATTGGAATTCTTAAATGCTCCAAATTACTATAAATCTTTGACAGTATATGTGCAGTAATACTTAGATGCTACTGAACACATTCTGCCCTTCCTCAATGTACAGTCACACTATATATAAGTCTTCATTTCACTTTGTTTCATTTATCAACCAAAATTTGTATCATGAATAGCTGTCTAGCTCTACAGTAAATCCTTCTCCATCACAGACATCAGGACCTGCTCAAACTCTGACTCCATAAGCCCAATGGACTAGAAATCCCTCAAACATTTCATGCCCTTCTCAATCAACAGTTCACAACCAAAACCTCAAACAAAAACTGAACTCATAACTAGCCTAAAATCTTCACAAAACAGAGATAAATCTTAAAGAGAGAGCCCTCTCTGATTACAGTTTGGCTAGGATCTGTAATCCAAAGCTTGGTTAGTGGTTACCCCGACCGTATTCCCTTGGGAGTCAAAGGGAATAACCTGGGTGTTAACACAGATGAATGATTGGGACGTGCACGTACCAACGATGTTATGAGCGTACTAAACTACTTGTAAGAAGCTAATTGGTCAGACACCTTTCAGGTTGGTCTATGGCATAGAGGATATGATGCATATGGAGTATATTGTACCTAGTCTATGCATAGTGGCTTTTACAGGAATGGCAGACCATGGAGCCTTAGAAGAGAAGCTCGCACAACAAACAAAGCTCGAGGAAGATATATTTTTGGTTGGATTCCATTAGTAGGTTCAGAAGGAATGCTAAAAGGCATGGCATGATCGACACATCAAATTAAGCACCTTCAAGGTAAATCATTTAGTTTCATTTTATGACAGCAAGTTTGATAAGTTTCCAGGAAAATTTCATATGCATTGGCTGGGCCATGTGTCATCAAATAGATTACCGATGGTGGAGTAGTTCAGCTCGTAAAGTTGAATGGAGATTCATTTCTAGGAAATTTAAATGGAAGCCGATTGAAGCCATACACCAGTGACCTGGCCCAATGACTACATGATGGTAGCCAAGTATTAGTGCTCTAGGCAGCTGCAAGTAGGTGTGGGATTATAAACTACACTACCCGGTTTGTAGAGCTGCGCGACAGGGGGTCTATACGAAACAGAAGGGTGTCATAGTACCATAATAAGTGCGAAGGAAGCTGCGCTATAGGGGAAGAGACCACGCAGCGCAACCAGAAAGTAACCATTACCATCACTGTTCATGATTTGGCAGTGAGGAGACAGTTAAGAGGAGTGGGGAGTGACATTTAAGGTTGAATTTAAGAGTGAAATCTTTGGAAAACTTCCACGAATCTAGCATTTATGGATGGATTTTGGGGGGAACGATAAGATTTGAATTCGAATTCACCTATAAATTGCATGTGGCCATCCAACGAGAAACACTTTGCATCTGTAGAATTTATGTGTTGTGTTTTTTGTTGTGCTTGAACCATGAGTTCTTTGAGGATTTTCTCACAAGCCCCGTGTTTGATCAGTATCCCGAGTCAGACATAAAGCTTATTCATGATATCATGTTAGGACCAGGTCCCATAGAAACTACAAGCCTGGGAGGGACCATTGCCTCTGAGGGAGCTACTCTAGAGGTTGTGATTATGGAGGCTCCTGCTGCAGTGCCTACGGTGCTGAGGTCGCCTAGGTTGAATCCTATGCTGGTGAGGGAGATCCCAAAACCAAAGAAGAATAAGCAAAAGAAGCTAGTACCAGTGTGTGAGTCACCAAGGAAGCATGCCGTTATACAGGCCTAGAGGAAAGAAAAGTTGAGCATGAAGGAGAAGGGGAAAGTGGTGGATCTAGAGGCTGAGGAGGGCATGGAAGATATAGACATTGAGGGGGTGGACCCTATATCTAAGTTGTCAGAGTATATCCCTCTACACAAGGGCAAAGTGAAGGTCCCAAAGGACCCAGATGAAGGGCAATTCCTCCTCAACACACCCCTGTTATCAGAGAACATCACCTTTGAAGGTTCGCGCTTGGCGCGGAACCCAACCTTGAAGCTAGAAGATTGGGATTTGGCAGACCATGAGCGGTTCCCCCACCTTAGTACAAACACCTTCATGAAGAGGGCCTTCTACAAAGAGTCTAGTGTCACCGAATTGGAGCCTGTGTAATGGATTCGCAGAGTAAACAAGTCAGGGCTGTTGAATCTATTGTGGGTGCCCCACTACAATCACGCAAATATAAATTTGATTGTCATTAAGCAATTGTTGTGTCTGGTGCATGATGGGTACTTGTGGCTGAACGAGTCAATCCCCATCACCGATATGTTGATCCATCGGATCATGCTTTTTCCACATTCGGAATTGAATCTGACCAAGGCATATGGTTGAAAGACGGGTGAGCGCGACCTCGCTGAGAAGATGAAGGATAAGTTTAAACTGGTGAAGAAGCCACATGGGTACTCGATTACCTCCATTACTGACCCCACGGTAAAGGTTTCCACACAAATTTTGGTTGGTAAGGTTATGAGAAAGTGTCGCGCAGATGAGGTGTTGACAACAGTAGTTTCTTTAGCACCACAATGCACGGAAGGCATATAGTTCGACTGGGCATGCTACCTATGTAGCGAGTTCCTCATGAATTGCAGAGAGGCACAGTACGAGAGTAAGACATTCTACTATTCATGGTTTTTGCTCTCAATAGTGCTCGTCACGTGGGATTTGCTAGAAGACAACCAGTTTCCTCCAGTGGAGAAAGATTTACTAGAAGCCGTGAAATTTGCATCTCTTTGGGCCATAAAAGATGTTGCATGGGTCACCGAGAGTAAATTCATTTGGGTGTTGATGGAGGTGAGCATTCACATGACCATCAACTATAAGCTGCGGTTTTCACCAATTGTGTTTGAACAACTTTCAGTATAGGAGGAGTTCAAAGTGGACTTCCACCATGTATACATTCGAGTGCGAAAATATCCCGAGTAGAAGTGGTTCAACCTGCCTTACCTTGCTATGGATGATGCTATTGAAGAGGTCATCAAGCACTAGCCAACAGATTGGAATTCTCCTTCCGATCTGGCGACAAGGACTAGCAATTCCACGGAGAAGAAGAAGAAGGATGTGGCCAAAAAAAAGTTTCAGAAGTTGGCTGAGAAAAGAAGGAAAGAGGATGAGGAGAAGGCCTGGGTAGAAGCAAAGTGTGCCGTGAAGAAATAGGCAGAGCAGGAAGAGTAAAGTTCAAAAGATGTCAGAAGTCTCCTTCGCCCCAAATGGAGGAGGAAGAGTGGTCAAAACAGGGTGGTGGTGATCAGCAGGAGAGAAGTCCCTTTCGAGTGAAGCTGTACAGGGAGGAGGAAAAGGAAGGACCATGGAAGAAGACAAAATCTACCAAGCTTTCACTGGATCCGATTACTTTTATGGATGGAAACCTGGATGAAATTAGATACAAAGTGTGGGATACTACCATAGAACTACTGTAGCAATTTGAGCAGCAAAGAAAGTAGGGAGTGAGAACCATCCAGAAGGATTTGTGTGATCTACAGATCCAGATGACTAGAATCCAGGTAGGTGCAGGACAGAGCAACACTGCATCAACAATTTTGGCAGTGAGGACCACTCAAGCAGCAGAGATGGTTCGACCATTGAATCTCCAGGAAATCGTGCTGCTTGATGGAGACTTGAGCACAGAGGTGAAAAATGACAAGGATATTGTTAGCTCTTTGGGAATATCGGCCTTAACTTGGCCGCACTCCCCAAAGAGTTTCTTCACACACTGCAAGCAGGTGTGATAACAGAGTATAAGGCCCGGGAGCAATACGCACTGAGCCTGATAAGTGAGTACAAAGTCAATAATGAACAGATGTTCATTGAGACGACCACAATGATGGAGGCATAGTAGAAATTTCAGGTGCAGAACGACTAGCTTGTAGCTGTGGTGGCCAAGACATGCAGAACAGTACTTGAACTGCATATCCTAGAGGAAGTGTCATTGGAGGCAAATATTAGGAAGTTGGTTGCTGGTGTGCATGACGCTAAAACAGAAGTGGCCAAGGTTCAATTTGAACTGAACCTAAAGATAATAGAGTTAGAGTTGAAGTCACAACCTTTATCTCCACTACAGTTCAGAGAACAATGCAAAGCCATTATAAAGGATGGATTCGTAGCAGTGGATGCCGCGGTGGTGGATTGCGCCGTGCTCTTTTAGAAATCCACGGAGGTAGTCACAGCTCTGCAGGAAGATCCTAACCTACAGAGGTTAAACATAGGATCCTGTCAACTATAGTAGCAGTATGATGAAGTGAGAGAGACAATGTGCACCATCGCTACAGCACAACGAGGGTGACTTGAGGGTGATTCATAATCTTTGTGTTGGGGGCCTATTGGGACAAGTTCCCCTAGGGTCAATTTTTGGGAAAAGTCCCAGGTTTTGGGGCAAAAATCCCAAGTTTTGTTGTATAAAATGTAAAGTCTCCACAAGTTGTGGTCACAGAGTGCGTAGATAGTAAAGTGTCATAAATGGTTTTACCCTTCTTTTATGTATGTTGAGTCAACTTTTGTAGATCTACCCATGGTCCACAGACCATGGGATTGTATAAATAGGAGAGTCTTAGAGAGTCTAAGACAGGATAGAGGTAGGTGATGATGATGAATGTAGTGGGTCAGTAGCAGAAAGAGTGAAGAAGTCTTAGTGTAGAAGAGAGGCTCTGCAGCTGTTTGTGCAAAGGCCTAGAGTGGAGTCCGTAGCTGAGTGTTTGGACCCTTGCAGCTGAGTTTGTAGGGAAGTCTTGAGTCTATAAGAAAAAATGAAGTATCAATAAAGAGATTATTCTAGAAATTCCCGTGTTTTGTCTATTTACTTCTATTATGAATGAATGTGCTTTTATGTTGTGATAAATGACGGGTTTATGAAATAATACTTTATTGATGTATGACTTTACATAATTGATGTTGTTATATGAATGCACTTAATGTTAACTGTTTACATGAATTTTATCTTATTACATGTTAAAATTATCAATGCTTAGGCCAATCTGGGTAAATATGGAATTAGGAGTAATCACAGAGGTGCGTAAGTGGTTGATTCACCTGTTAAGGGTCCACGAAAGATAATCATAGAACTTTGTGGAGGTCTAGAGGTTGATTAAGGGAAGTTATATTGATAAGTGTTTAAGGCTTATCAATCTGCATGAATGTAGGGTTAGGGCATAAAACGGCATTACACTAAGCAAAACTAAAGTAGCAATAAAGAGATTATTCCAGAAGTTCTTGTGTTTTGTTTATTTACTTCTGTTATGAATGAATGTGCTTTTATGCTATGATAAATGATGGGTTTATGAAATAACATTGTATTGATGCAGGACTTTACATAATTGATGTTGTTATATGAACACACATAATGTTAACTGTTAACATGAAGACTATCTTATTGCATGTTAATTTTATCAATGTTTAGGCTGATTTGGGTAAATATGGAATTAGGAGTAATCAGAGAGGTGCATAAGTAGTTGATTCACCTATTTAGGCTCCGTGAAAGATAGTCGTAGACCTTTGTGGAGGTCTAGAGGTTAATTAAGGGAAGTTATATCGATAAGCGTTTAAGGCTTATTAATATGCGCGAAGGTAGGGTTAGGGCATAAAATGACATTACACTAATCTCTAGGTGTGGAAACTTGGTTCCAGCATCCCCCCATTCTACTTCGGGTGAGACTTCAGTCCACGCTCTACGGATTGATGCCAAAAGGACCAGTAGTGTAGGGATTTGTTTGGCAAAACTAACTCTGAACCTGGATCAAGACCCACTAAGCCAACACACTATATGTTCACTCTGTTCACTGTAATTTATCATGAAAATCACTTAATAGCTACACGAAAGAGGTAGATTTGTTATTGTATATGATGTTATGAATGTTTACATCAATCGATGTAGGGTTTGAATCCATTAATTGTTAGTTACTATAATTTTTAGGTTTTAAGGGTTAGTGTTCGCAAAGATTAGAATAAAGCTCTAAATATAATAGAAACACATCACATAGTCCTTTGGAGATATAATCTTGGTTCTATCATCCCCCAATACTGCCTCAGGTGAGAATGCAGCCTGTGCTACGTGGGTTGTTTCCAAAAGGGCTGGTAGTGTAGGGTTTTTTTGGTTAACACAACTAAGTATGAACCTAGGTCCAAGCCCCCTCAAGCCAATAATATGATTTTACGGATGATTTTATGAAATCTGGGCTCAGGATAACATCAGATTTTGGTGTGAGAGTAGGACATCTCGAAGACAACTTTTTGGTGCCACTATGGACACTTTGAGTTCTTGGTCTTTCCCTTTGAGTTAACTAACACCCCAACTACCTTCTAGTATTTAATGAACCATGTGTTCTACAGGAAACTTCATATATTTGTGCTAGTATTCTTTGATGACATCTTGATTTACAAAAATACTTGGGAGGATCACCTGAGGCACCTGGAGAGGTGTTATGTATCCTTGAGGAGCAGCAGTTGAATGCCAAGGTGTACAAATGCGAGTTTAGACTGAAGGATACGTTTTACATTGGACATGTGATCAACAAGCATGGGTTGCGTATACACCAGGAGAATATTAGGTCCATTTTGGATTGCCTATGCCACGAAACGTGACAGAGCTACGGGGATTTTTGGGAATCTGCACTTACTACAGGAAGTTCGTGAGGGGATTTTCACAGTTGGAATCACCCCTCACATATTTGACCAAGAAAGGGGTTTTTTATTGGAATGACATGGCATAGGAGGGCTTTAAGTGCCTCAAGAGGGTTATGAGCAATTCCCCAGTGTTAGCCTTGCAAGATTTTACACAACATTTTGTCTTGGAGTTTGACGTGTTTGGAGAGGGCATTGGGTTTTTTTTATGCAAGGAGGCTACCCTATTTATTTTGAGATCCAAAATATCCTTCATCATGAGAGGTTGTATGTTATATATGAAAAGGATATTTTGGTCATTATGCACACATTAGATAAGTTTCGATAGTACTTAGTGGGGAATAGATTTAGAGGGAAGACTGATAATAACAATCTTCGATTCTTTTTGGAGTAGAAGGAGCTTAATGAGGGAAGTAGAAGTAGGTTAGAAAGATCCAAGCCTATATATATGTGTGTGTGTGTGTGTCAAGGGAAAGAAAAATGATGTAGCTAATACTCTATTCAGGAGGCTCGTGACAATATCCCTTATGAATATTTTCTAGGATTAGAGAGCACAACTGATAGTAGAGTACGCCAAGGAAAAGCAAGCTTGTGAGATCTTGGATGGAAATTTTGAGGATAAAATGTACAAAGTGATGAATGAGGTTATCTATTACAAGGGGGGGATATACTTGGTAATGGGTTCACAGTTGAGAGAGAAAATCATGTAAGTAGCACATGACTCCCCTTTAGCAGGGCATCAGGGATTCCTCAAGGCGTCCCATGCTATCCGAGAGCATTTTACTTGGAGGGATATCTAGGGACATGTTTTGAGACATGTGAAGGAGTGTGATGTTTGTTATAGGAATAAGGGAGAGATGACACATCCAACATTTCTACTTCAACCTCTCCCTATTCTTGATGGGAAGTGGGAGAGTATATCCATGGACTTCATCACAGGGCTACCAGTGGTATAGTGGTGTGGTTGTATTTATGTGGTGGTGGAAAAGTTGATAAAATTTGCCCACTTTTCCACCATACCACCCAAATATTCAGAATCATACATGGTAGATCTCTTCTTCAAAGATATTTTTAGGTTGCATCGCCTTTCAAAGACCATTGTCAATGCTCGAGACAATCAGTTTATGGGGAATTTTGGCAAGATATTTTCCGGTTGGTGGGCACCGAGATCACACCCAACATGAGTTATCATACCTAAACTGATGGGAAGATCAAGATCGTGAACAAATGAATGGAGGGGTACTTGGCGAACTATGTGATAGGGAAAAAATGTGTGTGGGTGAAGTGGCTGCACATTGGGGAGTACTGCTACAACACCACCTATCATATGTCTATTGGTATGTCTCCTTTGTGTGATTTGTATGGTTATGATGATTTGACTTTTGCTAACATGATTTTTTGAGACATTAGGACTGTCGTTCCTTAAGAAACCAATTTCCTGGCTTTAGGGAAATTGTTCTTAAGACATTAATAAAGATTATTTATTGTCACTTATTGTTTATTATATTCCCAAATGAAGGACTTGCAAAACTTGGCCTTAGACTCTTAATACATGTATGACCAGAACATCTCAGAATTCCATTTATTTCTAAATATAAATGATGAATGAGGAAAGTTTGAAAGGGAAGTTAAAAACAATATGCTGATCTTTCCCAGGAAGTATTATCTATAACTTAGAGGAATTATGATCATGAGAAATAAATCATAGACAATATGTTGGTCTTTCACAGAAACTACTATCTATAACTTAGAAAGGAAGTGAGGACTTTAAGTATAGGAGCGCTCTTTAAGGTATTTTACCCTACAACTTCATTACTACACTTAAAAAGAAGAAAACATTGCATGGAACTTGATAGTGAAACTTACAAATTATATGTAACAACTCCTAGAAAATTATGGTTGTTTCATTAATCAATGATGCTATCAGAAATACAATGGCCTAATTCTCCAAAATTCCAACCCTTTCTTAGTAAATGTTTCCACTTTTTATACATTGTGGAACAATTATTGATTTCTAAAACCTATCTAACTACTTTCTAACTATATGAAATAAAATTGTTACAGATTTTACAGAGGGTAAAAAAAACACCTTGAAGAATAAGAAATAACAAAAACAAAATTAAATTTAGAAAGAGATGGTAACTGCTGGCTTGTTCTACTTAATCTGCTGTTGAATTCCTTTGTAAATGCCTTAATCTACTTTAATCATGATAAACTATGTTTAACTTGTGCAAAACCTGGTTACGCATGTATCAGATTTGACCAACTTCCTTTTCTTCAAATGCATTAATTCTTCAAAACTGCCCTTTTTCCATTATATACTTTATAACGAAAATATACTGTAAGATATGCTTTTTCCGCTTATTGCAATCGACCCAGAAACCATATATATAAATATTATAATGGCCACAGACTCGATGGAATAATTAACCATAATGCATGTAATATCAGGTCCAACCATTGTAAATCACAATCGGTGATCGGCGAGATCATATATATATATCAACGTTGTGCAATAGCTGCAGACCCAACGAAACTATAAATCGTAGCGTAATCCATATAGGGTCCGACCTTCCATTACTGCGGACTCGTTGAAGTTATAAATGCAACACATAATCTTTCAGGTCTGGCATACCCATATCGGTATTGGCTTAGTTATATGTGTATGTATTAAAACAATGCGATATCATGGACCCGCCAGCTTATAGAATATAACATAAATGTATTTTGGGTCCGTCATCATGAGTCGCAATCAGCAGATCCCAACGTTCATGGCTCTGCAGTGTGACAGACTCGATGGGACTTTAAACCACAACATATTTACCTTTCAGGTACGTCCCGTCAATGTTTTAATGCTTGTTTCTTTATAAACCCAATATATTACATATATATGTATATATGGTTATGGCTCTGTTTATATTATGATTTAACTTTATTATATGGGCAATTTATTTATACTTATTCCTTTTGCGATCTTGATGTATTATAATTACCTTATCTTTAGACTTTTCCAAATGGAAAATCATAAAGGGTTTCATTGAGATTGAACCCCCTTAATGATTTTAGGCCACATTTTGTGATAAAATTAACAAATAAGGCTTAGATCAAAATATAGGCTACAACATCTGGTTGCACCCGGGGATAGCGCTTTTGCCCTAAAAGCACTAAGAACAATAGATCAATGCATAATCCTTTGGGCATGGAGTCACATATTGGTTTGCCAAGCTTAACTGTGTGAAAATCTGTACAGTGATCCCACACCAATATCTGCAGTGATTAGTGTTGGAAATAATACTGAGAGGGGGGCTGAATCAGTATTATCAAGTCAAATATTTCCTTTTTCAATTCCAGATGATATATGCTACTTCTGTTAATAAAAACCACGTATATACGCAACTACAGATAAAGAAACCCGCATATACAAAGCAGACTTAGAATTTGATTTTTCTTTCAGATGTCAGTTATTAATCTGTGTATCAGAACCAAATAAACAGTACCAGAAACATAGCAGAAGACAGTCACACACAAGAACACAAGATATAAGGAGGAAACCCAATGTGGGTGAAAACCCCCTAATGCAATTCGTCTCTATCTTCTTAGAAACTTCTCTTTACAATGTTTTGTACTGGTGCAGTCTTTACCAGTACGCAGGCTGCAACCTGCAGGGAGCTACAACTCTCTCTCATTTTCCAGCTTTCCTGGAAGGGAGCTCCAACCCCCTAATCTCTTGTACTAGCTTGAGATATTAGTACGCAGTCTCCTACCTGCAGAAGGCTGCAACCTTCTCTTTGCTTTTAGGGACCTCATTTCATTAATTTTCAGACTGGATCCACAAGTAACATTAATCAAACATCAAGAATTTCTGCATAACCCAAACTCCTTTTCACCAATCAAAAGCTGAAACAAATAAACACTTCTCTGATCGCTGTACCCAAAACACAGTAACTGTAATCA
Organism: Pinus tabuliformis; assembly: GCA_031772625.1. Taxonomy (NCBI): domain Eukaryota; kingdom Viridiplantae; phylum Streptophyta; class Pinopsida; order Pinales; family Pinaceae; genus Pinus; species Pinus tabuliformis. The sequence continues at coordinate 743,313,501 of CM062816.1, read as the reverse complement.
AGCACCAATTCTGAACCCAGAACACTGCAGTAATAAAACAGAAGCAACTATAACATAAATCAAGATATATACGCTACTTCATTGTTCAACAACCTACGAGTATACGCTTCTGTACCACAACCAACCTGCGTATACTCTTCTTTCATTCACAGAAAAAGCGTGTATACGCACTTGCAATTCACTGAACCTACGTACAGATCTATAAAGGATAATTTATTCTTTTAATAATTCAGACATTAGTTAACCTAGATTTATAAATCAAGAGTGCACCACATATAACAGATCAAAATCATACAAAGATACCAATGTTCAAGGCTTGAGATTTTGATCCATCAATAGTCCTTATCCTTCTCGCGCTCAGGTTCCTCCTTCATGCAGATCTAGATCTGCACCATAACCCAATCACCAGTATTCCAGATCTAGAACAATATCAGATATTCAATAAATCAGATGATCTTTTGCCACATGATCTCCTTCCTCTTTTATAGTTTTAGGCCTTCCACAATACCATGGTCCAAAACCATAATGAACAATACCAAGGGCCCAAAACCTGGGGTCAACACTTCTGACAAGATACCATGGTCCGAAACCATAGGTTCAAATTCCAAGGACTAACAACCATGGACCAAAAGTAAGTTTCCCACCATGTACGTGCTTTTTTGTGCATAAAAGTGCGTGTATATGCATACACAACTTCTGAACGTACAACCCGTGTGTATACGTGTCTTCGACATGTGAACCTGCATATACAAGATTTCCTTCATTCTGAGTGCCTGAACTGAGATCTGACACCAAAGTGAGTTGCCATCAAGGACAACACCTGTACCATAGAGCCACACTATGCCAAAAATGCCAACAATCTCCCCCTTTGGACTTGATGGCAACCCCAAGATCCTCAAAGTCATTCTCCCCCTTTGTCATCAAGGGCAAAGGGTTGTGCCCCCCCTGAGTACACGCTGATATCTCTGCTCCCCCTGAGTACATGCTTATATCTCTGCTCTGCTGTGTTGAACATGTTCCCCCTTACTGTAGGCAAGATCTGCAAAAAGATATTCTTCAAGAAGAACCATGACTTATACATCATAAAAGACCTTCCTATCACTAAAAGACTCAATACATACAACCATCACCCAACCAAGTGGGGATCATCCACCCAACCAAGTGGGGATACATCAGAAATTTACAGATGACAACCAATTGCATCAATCATCCCAGGCATAGTGGGAAAACCAAAATAGGTCGTTACATGACCTTGATAGAAAATATATACATTGACATAGAGACGAAATATCAAGACTATGCAAATCACCAATAACTACTATCAGCAACATCTGACAATCACTGTATATATCAGCAACCATGTTCTCCTTCTGTTCTCCTTTCTGCAGCTGATCCACCTGAACCAAAAACAGCTTAGAACCAAGAGCTTCTAAGGTAATGCCATCACTGCATTATTAGAAGATTATCTGCTCCCCCTGAACCTATGCCTGATGGTCTCTGACAGACCCATATCAGACTCTCTTCAACCAGAGTCTGTCCTTGCTGCTTTTCTTCAGAACTCCATATATGCGACTGCACCTACACAAATCGGCGAATGTATGCGGATTCCCCTCATCCAACTCGCGTACACCAACTTTTATTTGAAACAGACAAGCTTCAATAGCAGGATGAAGCATCAACTACTCCCAGCTTCTGTCTGAGATATTCAAAAGTTTCCCTGGGTAGTGGTTTGGTGAGGATATCAACAATTTGTTCCTTAGAAGGAACATACTCCAACTTGACTTTTTGCTCAAGCACTTGTTCCCGAAGAAAGTGATACTTGATAGGTATGTGCTTGGTCTTTGAATGCATGACATGATTCTTTGAAATGCTTATTGCACTTGTATTATCACATAAGATAGAGACAGGTGGAGTACATGTGATTTGAAAATCCTGCAAGGTTTGCATCAACCAAAGAAGTTGAGTGCAACAAGATGCAACAGCCACATATTCCGCTTCAACTATAGATAAAGCAATCGAACTCTGTTTCTTGCTGAACCAAGATACTAATTTGGAACCCATAAAGAATGCACCACCACTTGTGCTCTTCCTATCATCCACGCTTCCGGCCCAATCTGCATCTGTGTAAGCATGAAGTGTGAGATATGTATCTCTAGGGTACCATAAGCCATAGTTTTGAGTTCCTTGAAGGTACTTGAAGATTCTCTTGACTACCTGAAGATGAGTTTCCTTTGGATTTGCCTGAAATCTTCCTACTATTCCCACTGCATGCATGATGTCTGGTTGGGTACTTGTCAAATAAAGAAGACTTACAATCATAGATCTATAGGTTGGTTGATGCACTGTTGCCGATTCATCATTTTCACTGAGGCTACATCCTGTAACCATGGGGGTGCATACTAGTTTTGAATCTTCCATGCCATACTTCTTCAGAATCTGCTTGAGGTACTTGGTTTGAGACAAGAAGATACCGCCTTCATTTTGTTGGATTTGCAATCCAAGAAAGTATGTTAGTTCTCCAAGCAAGGACATTTTGAATTCTTTCTGCATCACCAAGGCAAAGCTTTGACTCATAGCTTCTTCATTGCTTCCAAAGATAATATCAGTACACAACAAGTATTAGCAATTTGTTATTTTCAATTTTTATATAGAGATTGCTATCTGCTGATCCTTTTGAAAAACCTTGTTGATGAAGATATTTATCCAAACAATAGTACCAAGCCCTTGGAGCTTGTCTAAGCCCATAGAGAGCCTTTTTAAGTCTGCATACAAGATTTGGATCATTCCCAAGGATAAAGCCATCTGGTTTCTCTATGTACACTTCTTCTTCTATGTCTCCATTCAGAAAGGCTGATTTACATCCATTTGAAATACTTTGAACTTCTGGAAGCTAGAGAGAGCAAGGAACATTCTGATGGCCTCAAGTCTAGCAACGGGAGCAAAAGTTTCTTCAAAGTCTATTCCTTCCTATTGAGCATACCCTTTACAAACAATTCTGGCCTTGTTTCTAATCACTTCCCATTTTCATTCAGCTTATTTTTGAAGATCCATTTTGTTCCTATGACATTTTTGTCTTTTGGTCTAGGAACCAACTCCCATGTGTTATTCTTTTCGATATGCTCAAGCTCTTCATCCATTGCCTTAACCCAACGCTCATCTTTGCATGCTTCTTATACATTTTACGGTTCAGTGGAAGAGAGCAATGCCAAATAGCTTGAAGCTTCTGCTATTGTTCTTCTTGTTTGTACAATTGCTTCTTTCTGCCCCAAAATTTGAGATTCTGGATGATTCTTCTAAACGTACCTAGATGGAGTCTTTTCTTCTATCCTTATCTGTTCCTCTGGTGCCTCTTAGGGTTCTTCTTCATCATCTGTTTGATTTGGAGAGTAGTCTTCTTCCTCATTGATATTTTCATGATTCACTTCCCTAGGGATGTATCCTTTTTCATTAACCACTACATCAATGTTGTCAACAATTCTTTCAAGCCTTTTATTGTAACACTTATATGCTTTGCTGTAGGGAGAATAACCAAGGAGAATGCCTTCATCTGCTCTAGGTTCAAGTTTTCCAAGCTGCTCATTAGTATTCTTAATATAGCATTTTCTCCCAAAAATTTTGAAATGCTTTACCGAAGGAGTCTCACCATACCAGAGTTCATGAGGAGTTTGAGTGTTGTTCACTCGGACATTTGTTTTGTTGAGAATAACAACCGTTGCATATGCATCTTCACCCCAGAAGGTTGCGGGAGTTCCAGACTCATCAAGCATAGCACGAGCCATTTGTTGGACTGTTCTGTTCATCCTTTCCACCACTCCATTTTGCTGAGGAGTCCTAGCTGTAGAGAATTCCCTTCTTATTCCATGTTCTTCACATAAATCAAAAAATTCATTTGAGGTAAATTCCCCACCTCTGTCGGACCTGAGGCACTTAATTTTGTAATCTGATTCATTTTCAACCAAGGCTTTGAAGGATTTGAATTTTTTGAATGCTTCTTCTTTGTGCCTCATAAGTCCTAACCAAACAAACCTGGAGAAGTCGTCAATGAATAGTATAAGGTATTCTTCTCCTCGAGGTGACCTTGTCCTAAATGGACCACATACATCTCTATGGACTAGCTCAAGAGGCCTGCTAGCTGATCCTTCCTTCTCAGGAAATTTAGTTCTGGTTTGCTTACCAAACTGACATGATTTGCATATGGTGTTGTCTGGAATTTTGATATCTGGAAGACCACGAACTGCCTCGTATTTGCATGCTTTCCTTATTTGTGAAAAGCTTAGATGACCCAACCTCCGGTGCCATAACCAGTGTTAATCATCCTTGCTTAAATAGCATTGTTGTTTTCCTTCTTCAAATATGTATAGATTATTTGGAGTTCTTCTGCCTTTGATCACTGTTTCTCCTGTATCAAGATCACGAACACTACATCCATTTGATCGAAATATTACCTCGGTTCCTTATCACACATCTGACTAACACTTAGTAGATTATGCTTCAAGCCATCAACATACAAAACATTTCCAGCTTTGACCTGTTCTTTCAACTGAGCAGTGCCTTTTCCTTTTATGGCTGCAGGGGTATCATTTCCAAAAGACACCTTTTTACCCTTTTCTAATGCAGTAAATGATTCAAGTTTTTCTTTATCCCCTTTCATATGCTTCGAACATCCGCTGTCGATATACCATATATTTTTCTATCCTTCTGCATAGAAGGCTATCCCACATCTTTCTGGTTGTGGTTCCTTCATTCTCCATGTTCTGGCACTTGAGGTATGTTCCTTCTAGGTTGTCTTCCAAAACTTTCTCCTGCATTCAGAATCTTCATGACCAAAGTTATTACAAATAGAACATTCAACTTCATTTTCAAGGGCTGAAAAATTGTTATAAGTCCTTTTCGTGATTGCAGTCATATTCCTTTGTTCTTGAGCTTCTCTAGTCATGATTATGTTATAGGCAACACATTGAGTTGCTTTGTGACCAAAATTATGGCAAGAGAAACATTGGCCATTGAAGAAACTCCTGCGATTATCAAATATATCATCCAATCGATTGTAGTTTATACTGACATCCATTCTTGAGGAAAATTGGGAAGATTTTACCTGTGACTGATTGTAGCTTCCGTTTTCCCTTAAGGTAGCTTGTCCCCGATTTTCTTGATAGTCTTTATTCGTTCTTGAGGTAAACTGTCCCTGATTTACCTGATGATTTTTATTAGGCCTTTGCTCGCTCTTCTTTGCTGCATCAAGATAAATTTTGGAGGTAGAAGCTTGAGATGTTTCTCCATTATATCCCAGACCTGTCTTGATTAGTGGAGAACGCTGCACATTGATAATCTCATGTAGATTTTCAGATCCTTTAACAAATTTAAGATTAATAGCTTTTGTTTTCTCAATCTCCTTTCTAAGACAAACAATTTCACATTCCAATTTTTCAAGATGTTTTTCCCTTTCAGCCAGTTGACATTGTAGAGAATCAATAAGTGCACTTTTCTCTTCTAAGAATATTTTGAGATTAATCATCTCTTCAGAAAAACCTTCTACATCTATAGAATCCATGTAGTCATCATCTTCAAAAGCCATTAAAAGTTTATACTTATTACCTCGTTCATCTTCGTCACTATTTGAAAGTCCATCACTATCTTCATGAGTGTAATAGCTTTTCTTATTTGCATTCTGTTTCTTGTTCCATCTAACAGGTTCCTTCCCTTTGTCAATCTTATCCTTGTGAGGAAATTTGGCAGCATAGTGGCTGACTCTTCCACAAGCAAAGCATTTGAAAGGTAACTTACCTCGGAACCATCCAGTACCCCGTTGAAGATTTCTGACAAAATTTGATTCTTCTTCTTCTTCTGACACGTGTCCTGACTCATAGTACTTGCCTTTGCCTGAAGCCTTGAAGGCAGCTTCTCTCCTGTCTGATGGTCCTCCTTTCCTCATTTCATAAGCAGTTAGAATACTGTGCAGCTGTGACATTTTAAGGCTTTGTAGATTCTCTTTTTCTTCTATTGCAGAAACTTTAGATTCAAACCTAGGGGACAAAGATCATAGAGCTTTTTCAACCACAACAGCCTCTTTTATTTCTTCACCCAAATTTTTCATTCAATTAACAATCTCATCTACACGAAGAAAATAGTTAGCCACACTTTCATCATTATACATCTTGAGATTTTCATACTGAATCCTGAGGGTTTGAAGTTTTTCTTGTTTTACCTGATCATCTCCTTCATAGCTTAAGACAATCTTGTCCCATATTTCTTTTGCTGATTTTAACTGCATAACTTTCACGAATTCTGATTGAGATAGACATCCCAATAGAGTATTGACCGCCTTTGCATTTGTTTCATATTTCTTCTTCTCAACCGGATCTGTAGGAGTTGCTACTGGAAAAGTATATCCTGTATCTATGATATCCCAGACTTCTGTACCCAAAGATTGAAGATAGGAAGTAACTCTTACCTTCCAATATATGAAGTTTGTCCCATCAAAAATCGGTGGCTTCATTGATGCTTCCCTCTCGTAGTTGCTCATGATGAAGGATCTTCCTTCAAGCGATCAAGCTTCTTCAGAAGGACCCGCTCTGATACCAATTGTTGGAAATAATACTGAGAGGGGGGGTGAATCAGTATTATCAAGTCAAATATTTCCTTTTTCAATTCCAGATGATATACGCTACTTCTGTTAATAAAAACCACGTATATACGCAACTACAGATAAAGAAACCCGCGTATACAAAGTAGACTTAGAGTTTGATTTATCTTTCAGATGTAAGTTATTAATCTATGTATCAGAAGCAAATAAACAGAACCAGAAACAGAGCAGAAGACAGTCACACACAAGAACACAAGGTATAAGGAGGAAACCCAATGTGGGTGAAAACCCCCTGCTGCAATTCGTCTCTATCTTCTTAGAAACTTCTCTTTACAATGTTTTGTACTGGTGCAGTCTTTACTAGTATGCCGACTGCAACCTGCAGAGAGCTACAACTCTCTCTCATTTTCCAGCTTTCCTGGAAAGGAGCTCCAACCCCCTAAGCTCTTGTACTAGCTTGAGATACTAGTACGCAGGCTCCTACCTGCAGAAGGCTGCAACCTTCTCTTTGCTTTCAGGGACCTCGTTTCATTAATTTTCAGACTGGATCCACAAGTAACATTAATCAAACGTCAAGAATTTCTGCATAACCCAAACTCCTTTTCACCAATCAAAAGCTGAAACAAATAAACACTTCTCTGATCGCTGTACCCAGAACACAGTAATTGTAATCAAGCACCAATTCTGAACCCAGAACACTGCAGTAATAAAACAGAAGCAACTAGAACATAAATCAAGATATATACACTACTTCATTGTTCAGCAACGTGCGAGTATATGCTTCTGTACTACAACCAACCTCCGTATATGCTTCTTTCATTCACAGAAAAAGCGTGTATACGCACCTGCAATTCACTGAAACTGCGTACAGATCTATAAAGGATAATTTATTCTTTTAAGCATTCAAACATTAGTTAACCCAGATTTATAGATCAAGGGTGCGCCAAATATAACAGATCAAAATCATACAGAGATACCAATGTTCAAGCCTTGATATTTTGATCCATCAATAGTCCTTATCCTTCTTGCGCTCAGGTTCCTCATTCATTCAGATCTAGATCTGCACCATAACCCAATCACCAGTATTCCAGATCTAGAACAATATTAGATATTCAATAAATTAGATGATCTTTTGCCACATGATCTCCTTCCTCTTTTATAGTTTTAGGCCTTCCACAATACCATGGTCCAAAACCATAATGAACAATACCAAGGGCCCAAAACCCGGGGTCAACACTTCTGATGAGATACCATGGTCCAAAACCATAGGTTCAAATTCCAAGGACTAACAACCATGGACCAAAAGTAAGTTTCCCACCATGTACGCGCTTTTCTGTGCATAAAAGTGTGTGTATACGCATACGCGACTTCTGAACGTATAACCCACGTGTATACGCGTCTTTGACAAGGTGAACCTGCGTATACAAGATTTCCTTCATTCTGAGCGCCTGAACTGAGATCTTACACCAAAGTGAGTTGCCATCAAGGACAACACCTGTACCATAGAGCCACACCTGTGCCAAAAATGCCAACAATTAGATGCTTGCGCTCTGATAACAAACTATTGATAATCATATATCAGTAGCCTTAGTTGGGCATGGAGTCCAAAACTATAAAAAACTTGAAATATGGCAACCAAAACCTGACAATCTTGAAGTTTGACCTGTCTGCAAACCAATCTCCAACTAGGAAAATCACCTTATTCATCCACTAATGATTAAATTGAGGAACTGCAACTTGAAACCAAATGCTCAACACATAAGCTTATTTATGTACAAGTTCCTACATATGTACATGACTGACCTCAATCAGGTGAATTCAATCTTCTGATGATACTAGATTACCATTTGAGTGCTTAATCCAGAACCATTCTGCCAGTGAATCTTGAAAATATCATTCATCCTGAACAAAAAATAAGTTATGCATAAAAGCAGCTCACAACAAAAATTAGAAGTATATCCACAAAATGATATGTGTAGACTGCTGATAAACTCCTCCATGTAATCTACCACAGGATCTTCAAGAATATAAGAAAAAATTTGTTCTTGATCAGCTCCCGAAAAGGAATTCACTATGTATGAAGGTTCTTGCTCAAATAGACCTTTTGTTGGGATACTATGCTTAACAAAACAATCAGTAACATCTTTAAGAAAATAATCTATGTCATTTTCATGTCTCCACTTTCTGTTTCTAAGCTTTCATTTAAAATAACTTGTAATTGTAACTTCAGGAAGGAAAAGGATTTTTTTCACATTATTATATGAAATATGATCAACTTCAAATAGATTATTTACCTCTGATCCATAGACATCATTGTGTTCTTCAATGCACTGATATACAATCTCTCTATCAGCTTCCTTTTTACATGAGATAGCCTCTTTTTCTATGATAAAGGGCTCAATATATTTTTCTCCAACACATTCCATGTGCTTGTTACTTCTTATAAGTTCAACACCCAACTGATAAACTTGAAGAGCTTAATCCTACTCCTCATTTAAACCACTTTCATTATAGATGGGAGGATCATCAAATTTAACCAAATAAGAACTTTGGGATTTATTTTCAACTTAATTATTTCTTCCTCCTCTCAACTGCTGAGTAGAAATTCTTGATGCATGCTTGAACTTTCCTCTATTTGAATACTCTCTTGATCTGCTTGGAACAGAGTCAACCAATTCTTTGCTTGGGAGGTTATTGAAGAATTTTCTACATCATTTTGAGAAAATGATAGTTCTTCACTTTCAGAGACTTGTTCATAACTCTGAATGCTTGATATATTTTCATCAAGATCATTAGTTTCTTCAAAAAGATCATCATGAGATTTTAAAGTTTCTTTAGCATGATAATATTCACAACAACCTTCAAAAAGAAACTTGTGTGAATAATAAATTCTACAAGAAGAATTGAATACTGAATGGAAATCTTTCAAAAATGAAACACTTGCAAAATTCAGAGACCTGAACCAAGTCCTAGCTTCTTGATCCAAAGAAAACATAAACAATTTCATCTTAACATCTTCATGAAATATGTGCTACTGCTCCATGCATTCATGAAACTCTTGGAGATGTTGAGCTGGATCTTCATATTCCTTTCTACTGAATCTTGGAAGATACTCATTCAATACAGAAAATGCAGGCATATAATGGGGATAGATAGTGATCCCAGTAAAATCAAATGGATCAAATTTATGGACTAAGAATGTAGGGAGAGCCACTAAAACCCAGAAAAGAAAATTCAAAGTCTAGTGGAGTCACCAATCAATGTGGTAAGTGAAAATCACAAGTGTGCATATGCAACCAACTGCTGAAACTTGTCACTCTCAAGGATCAGTTTCAAACTTAATAAACCTATGGAAAAGTGTTCTTATTCAATTAGTTTGCAAACTGTGGTCTTTGTTACAATGGAGTTTCCTTTTATTGCTTTTATTCAAACAACCAAGTATTTCCTCCTCATTGATCAACCAAACTAAAATATTTAAAACCCAGGGAAAAAACTTTCTTGTCTTCTCGCTCTGGCAACGACGCTAATTAATGTTGTTCCTTAAGAAACCAATTTCCTAGCTGTAGGGAAATTGTGCTTAAGACATTAATAAAGATTATTTATTGTCACTCATTGTTTATTATATTCCCAAATGAAGGACTTGGAAAACTTGGCCTTAGACTCTTAATACATGTATGACGAGAACATCTCATAATGCCATTTGTTGCTAAATATAAATGATGAATGAGGAAAGTTTGAAAGGGAAGTTAAAGACAATATGTTGATCTTTCACAGGAACTATTATCTATAACTTAGAGGAATTATGATCATGAGAAATAAATCATAGACAATATGCTGGTCTTTCACAGAAACTACTATCTATAACTTAGAAAGGAAGTGAGGACTTTAAGTATAGGAGTTCTCTTTAAGGGATTTTACCCTGTAGCTTCATTACTACACTTAAAAAGAAGAAAAAATTGCATTGCACATGATAGTGAAACTTACAAATTATATGTAATAACTCATGGAAACTTTTAGTTGTTTCATTAATCAATGATGTTATCAGAAATACAGTGGCCTGGTTCTCCAAAATTCCAACCCTTTCTTAGTAAATGTTTCCACTTTTTATACATTATGGAACAGTTATTGATTTTTGAAACCTATCTAATTGCTTTCTAACTATATGAAATAAAACTGTTACAAAATTTACAGAGGGTAAAAAACACCTCGAAGAACAAGAAATAACAAAAACAAAACTGAATTTAGAAAGAGATGGTAACTACTGGCTTGTTCTTCTTAATCTATTATTGAATTCCTCTGTAAATGCCTTAATCTGCTTTAATCAGGATAAAATATGTTTAACTTGTGCAAAACTTGGTTACGCATGTATCAGATTCGACCAACTACCTTTTCTTCAAATGCATTAATTCTTCAAAACTACCCTTTTTCCATTATATACTTTATAATGAAAATATACCATAAGATATGTTTTTTCTGCTTATTGCAATCGGCCCTGAAACCATATATATAAATATTATAATGGCCATAGACCTTACGGAATAATTAACCATAATGCATGTAATATCAGGTCCGGCCATTGTAAATCGCAATTGGCGATCGATGAGATCATATATATATCAACATTGTGCAATAGCCGCAGACCCGACGAAACTATAAATTGTAGCGTAATCCATATTGGGTTCGGCCTACTATTACTACGGACCTGCCAAAGTTATAAATGAAACACATAATCTTTCAGGTCCGGCCTACCCATATCGCTATTGACATAGTTATATGTGTATGTATTGAAACAATGTGATAACTTGGACCTGCCAGCTTATAAAATTTAACATAAATGTATTTCGGGTCTACCATTGCGAGTCACAATCAGGGGATCCCAACATTCATGGCTTTGCAGTGTGGTGGACCTGACGGGACTTTAAATCACAACATATTTACCTTTCGAGTCCAGCCCTTCAATGTTTTAACGCTTGTCTCTTTATAAACACGATATATTACATATATATGTATATATTGTTATGGCTCCATTTATATTATGGTTTAACTTTATTATATGGGCAATTTGTTTATACTTATTCTTTTTGCGATCTTTATTTATTATAATTACCTTATCTTTAGACTTTGCGAAATGGAAAATCATAAAGGGTTTCATTGAGATTGAACCCCCTTAATGATTTTAGGCCACATTTTGTGACAAAATTAACAAATAAGGCTTAGATCACAATATAGGCTACAACAAGGACTGAGAGGGAAAAATATTGTATTCAGGGGAGCCAAGAGATCATTAGGGTTCTCAAGGATAACCTAGAGACCACTCAAAATCAATAGAAGATGTATATTGATAGGAACAGGGTTGGGAGGCACTTTGAGGTTGGAGACTTGTTTTTCCTAAGGTTCCAACCATACAGACAGTCCCTTTGAAGTAGAAGGGAGATGATAATCTCAAGCCATGCTTTTATGGGCCCTATAGGGTTACTAGGTAGGTTGCTGAGGTGGCATATGAGCTGGAACTCCCCCTAGGGAGTAAATTTCACAATGTGTTTCATGTATCGTACATGAAAAAGGGCTTGGGATAACATGTGATAGCTACCATGGATTTACCACCCTTAAATGATGAGCGACATTTGGTTTTGGTACTAGTGACCATTTTGGAGGTGAGGGAGAGGAAGCTCAGGGACATGACCATCTAGGATTTTCTTGTGAAATGGAAGAACCTTCCAGAGGAGGATCCAACTTGGGAAAAAGAGAAAGTACTTCAACGTACATCATTTTAGTTGCTTGAGGACAAGCAACATCTGGGCAGGGATGACTGTAATGTTCCCACATCACAAGCATGGTAAATTTTAGGGGCGAATTTTAGCGCAAGGGAAAAATTTAAGGGGTTTTTCATTTTAGAGGGGTGAAATTTTTATAAAACACCCATTTCATATATTTAGCCAAAATTTTATTTAAAAAATAATTTTTTTTTTCATTTTAGCCAAAAAAAGTGGGTTGATAAACTATGAAAAGACTCAGTTGACTAGATTCCCTTGGTTTGGGAGGTTATATTCCATTACAATCGCCCAATTGTTTGCTTTGTAATGTTAAATTCATTTGCAATTGCCCATTTTCTGGTTTGGGAGGTTGTATTTGGTCCCAATAAATAAAATATAAATAAAGTGGAGGTACAGTAAATAAATATAAATATAAATAAACTAGAGGTATGGTAAATAAATAAAACCTCTTTTTATATTTAGTCCATAACCCTCTTTCTATTTAAGAAGGGTAAAAAAGAGGTTTTATTTAAGTGAATCCTATGGCCCAAATACGATATTTATAAAAGAGGCATGGTAAATTAATAAAAATATAAATAAGTGAGAGGTATGATAAATAAATAAAACTTTTTTTTTTTACTTACTCCATAAGTCACCTTATATTTACGAAAACACAAGGGTGTAAATAAATAAAAATATAAATAAAGTGGAGGTATGGTAAATAAATAAAACCTCTTTTTATATTTAGTCCAAAACCCTCTTTCTATTTAAGAAGGCTCAAAAAAGAGGTTTTATTTAAGTGAATCCTATGGGAAAAATACCATATTTATAAGAGAGGTATGATAAATTAATAAAAATATAAATAAACAAGAGGTATGGTAAATAAATAAAACGTTTTTTTACATTTACTCCATAAGTCACCTTATATTTAAGGACACTAAAAAAATGCATTATATTTAGGTGAAGCCTATGGGCCAAATATCCATCTTAATTTTGGGTCTACCAAGTGTTGAGAGGGATAAATAGATTTCATCCCTCTAAGAGTGGTAGCTGTGGAGTAAAGATGGATATAGGTTGGTTTTTAAGATAATGAAGACATTAAATAGACTTAGGAAATTATATTGTAAAAAACATCTTAAGGTGAATGGGTAAAGCTACATTTAGTCACTTCACAAAATTTAGTAAAAAATACCAATATCTCCATTAATATTGGTTTTTCTGATTTAACAAAAAAAATCAAAACAGTGAAATCTTATCACTCTTTCCACATCACCCTCGCAGAAGAGAGATAGTCATTGCCCAAATTTCTCACCATTTTTCAATCGTTCTCAATATGATATCTTCATGAAAATGTTAAGGTACTGATGGATTGTTTGTTTGAAAAATATGTTGGTTTGTACGACCTTTTATCTTCTCTGTTATTCTTAGTTTGTCGTAATGATCTGTAGGGGTTGGGCCACTACACCATACTGTCCTAAAAGGTGGATATTGTGCACCAGAAAGGAAATTAATCCACATGTTACAACACTATTAAAAAATGCAAGACATATGAAGGTAGTGAATTATGCTAATAAGTAATTTAGATTGGGAGAGACGTAATTAAATTTTATTATTTAATTGAATATTTCCAATTAAAATAATAATAAATCTACATTTATATATTGATTGGAAGGCTTCTAACAATGGTCACTTCTTTCCATTAGATCCTCTTCGGGCCTTTGGGATACCTACTACTTTCTTATATTATATAGTTGGGGCTTGCTACTTGTTGGTGTGTTGGGGTAGACAAACTTGATGTACTTTTTTTATCTTGCAGTTGGAGTCTATGGAATAAGAAAGGAATTTTATAGCTTGACAAAAGTGGTAGAGAAAATATTAATCTCTCCTACCTTGACAGAACTGGTGGTCAAGATCAACACCTACAATAACTTTGTTGTGGAGTATTATAAAAAATAATAGAAGGATATGAAAGAGTGTACAGTAAGAACCTTGCAAACATGGCCAATCTTGCAACATTGTTTGTAGGAAGAGAAAATTATGTTTCTTTTTTCCAAACATGTATGTTAGTATATTATAGTTTAATGAATATGTTTTCCTATTATTATATATGGTTTCATACTTTAAGAAAACATTCGCCAAGACTTCACAATGTTTTATTATTCAGTGAAATATTTGCCAAGATTTTACAAGATTTTATAATTCAATGAAAGATTCGCCATGACTTTACAAGATAATATAATTTGGTGAGAGTTCGCCAAAAAAATTATATATACATATTATATTATTGATAAAATCGCCTCCCATTTTTCCTATGTATCATGGGATTCACTAATTTATTATACATATAAATTTAAGGTGGTTCTTAAACTTTTCCCTGATAGCAAGTTTTGCTAAGAAATATATATTTTTGAAAAATTTTAACATTTTGACTTGTTTTACTTAGGAAAAGCCAGTTAGAAGGACCTCACTTGACATTTTGATAAAAGAAGAATCCAAACATAAGAAAAGAAGGAAAATTAAAAGGCAAGTGGAATGTGGGGACCAATCCAAGAGAGAATTCACACCCCTTAGGATAATTCAAAATTGTGGGAAGTAAGAGAGAAGGGAGTTCGATTTGTGGAGTCCACATGGAGAGAGGAGGATAAACAAGGATAAATAAAGGTGGAGGACCTCATTTTAGGAATTTTTCTAAATTCATAATTGAACCCTTGTTTCTTAAGCTACTGAGCCAAGTCAACATTGTGTCCTTTAGCACAAGAGATTTCCAGGCTGAAATCTCACTTCCTTCTTGGGTGGACTTCGAGTGCCACCCTAAGGGAGCCTCTTGCTACATTTTGGTATTGTTATAGGAATATTTACAAGTTTATTTGACCATCATTTGGAGTAGATTGGGAACAGAAGAAGGAGCATGCATCCTTGGGAGAAATAACTACAGGGCATATTGGTTGCTGGGATTTTTGGAGGGTTATTTCCTTGGTATTTGATGGCGTTTTTGGGTGTTTTGTAGGTCTGAAGTGACGAGATATTGGAGGGTTTTTTTGGTGCTTTATGGAAGTGTATAGAGGGTCGCCGGTTGGGCCTGTGCATTGTGTAGAGCTGTGGGATTTGAGGAGATATACTTTCCAGGATTTGGAGGTATTTCTAGAGGAATTTATAGAGGATATTTTAGAGAGATTTTCAAAGGGGATTTGGGCTTTAAAGCATCATTCTTCATTCATCTGTGCATACACTAGGTAGAGAAAGGAGGGGGCCTTTTTGGGGTTTTCTGGACTAGCCAGAAGTAGGCCAATTCCTTGTTGGGTTTTTGTGGATTTGAGGTGTAGAATTCATAGAATTTTCTGTGAAATTTGGAGGGATAAATCAGTAGTTCATCCCTATTAGTTGCAATATTATGTCTGTTTTGGCTAGCCCTTGTAGCAGAGCCACCTTCAGCACTTGGGTGCCTTCATCTCCAACTAGGTTCTTGCCTTGCTCGTTGTAGCAAGACCAAGTTCATCTATCTCCATATATTTGTACTCTATCTTGTTCTATTAATAAAACGGTTAGCTTGGCATAGTTTCGTATGTTCTATATTGTGGTTTATTCATGGGTTAAATTTTGTGTTGCAAGTTGTTATTCTCTCTTGTTATCACTATTATTTCCTATTAGGGATAATACATAATATCATGGAATGTTAGAACCTAGGTGGATCTTAAATACTAAATTCTAGTAGAAAGATCAAAATTATAATGAATCAAATAATTTCCTTCATTCTCTTAAACCCTATAATTCTAGTCACCATTTTCATGTGCATTGGGAATTCCTTTTCAAGACTTTTTCAATCGATGAGTGGCATTGAAACCCTAGATATACTTAGAATTCATTTACAAATAATAAATAATAACTAATCCTATTTGTCTCCATTCTCCTTACCTTTTTATCTTCAAACCCTAACTAGGTCATTTGACCTAATATTAAACTTAAAACCCTAAAAAATATGTACAATATAGAAAAACACTAAAATAAACCCTGTAAACCCTAGGTGTTATATCTTTATATATACCTTAGAAACATTTAAACCTAATTACTACTAAAATAAGGTCATCCAACCTTAATTATATGATTTTGACCAAGAAACTACAAGTTTCAACTATTAAAATTAAAATTTGATTTTTTTTAGTCTGTTTGTTATTCCCAAACATTCTCGGTGTGCATTTATTTGAGGCACACAAACCTTTTTGTTTACCCTATGAATTCCTTGTAATTTAGATTATTCTTGAATAATAGAAATATATATGTAAAAATTAAAAATATTTAATTGTGTTAATGTTACCTTTGAGTAAAAAAATATTGTCCAAGTTGAATCATTCAATTTGGCCTTGAAATGGAGGTTGGGCATGCATTTTTGTGAAACATGCCAAAATTGCCTTGCTTCACTAAAATTCATGCCCAAACTTAATTTCTTGTCCAATTTGATTGATTCAAATTGTATACTTTTTAATTACTAAGTTTACACATTAATTTTATTTTAGTAAGTTTATGTTGTTCACAAACTAAATTACACATAAATTATAAATGTTTATTGATAGATTTGGATTTCAATGTATAACATTTCCTTTATGAAAATGACTATGATATGTTGAAAAAAATGGTTTTATATTTAGGGTGGAATGATCATTCTCACATAGTCAATTAATTACATATCCCGGTGTGCATTTATTTGAGGCATACAAACTTTGAATTTAACCCTATGAAATCGATCCAATTTGGCATATTATTACACAACATAAATTTCTATGTGAAATATTAATGTTAATTATGAGTAAAAAAGTACTCTCTATTCTCGATCATTCAATTTGGCCTTGTAATGAAGGATCGATGTGCATTTTTGTGAAGTAGGCCAAAATTCCCTTGCTCACTAAAATGCACATCAATGCTTCATTTATTGGCTAATCTGATTGATTCAAATTGTAGATTGCTTATTTGATTAGTTTACGCACTTTTGAATTATTATACGTTTACTTTGATCCTTAAATAGTTCTGTGTTAATTTTTATGGCTAGATTGTTCTCTACTGTAGATAATTTCATTTTCAAACTTTTTAATCATTTACATATCACATTCACCCCATAACTTCTTTATATAATTAGTAATTATGTAGGAAGAACAATAACATAAAAAAAAAAAACAATGGAAAATTAAGGGAAAAAATACACAATAAAGACACCAAAATTTAGGTTAGAGACCAAGGAAAAGTCCAAATAGATTCTTCTTCCATTAGATTATTCATCAATTGTTCAACTAAGATACAAATTATAATATCATAATACTTAAGTATTCCGTCATCAATCACACTAGGCCACCTAGGGCCAATTGATATCACACTATCATAGGATACAAAATACACCGTATACTTTATTGTAGTTATCATCTCTATACTATCATCTTCATGAGCCATACATTCATATTGTCATCAAGGAGATGAGGCATTATCACAACAGTCACATTACAGTCATAAGTCTCTATCACAAATTCATTTCCATACCATGATTACTGTCATTACCACTATTAGTCATAAACAAGGTCATTGACACATCACTGCTACCAACGTTACTGCCATACCACTGCAATGTCATTCATCAAGGGTTCTATCATGTATCAAAGTCTCTTCTATATATAGATTGAAGCCATTGAAATAATGCTACCATATTAGGGTCACTAAATATTAGGGTTTCATTCATGACAAGGTTATATCGAATATTGTTGTTGTATACATATGAATCAAGATCATTTCCATTAGAACCAATTACTATTATCACCATTGACTTTTGTTCTAGACCTTGTCCTTTGGCATGAAAACTACCATAATATTTCCAGGTATCATTGTCATTCATTATTATGACTTGTTACTACATTATATCATTGTCAATACATAGAAAATATGATCCATGGAAATATTCGGGTTATAGAACAAGTGCGAATAATAGAGGGTTAATACAAACCATAAAAAATATAGTGATCAATAAAGAAAAATGAAAAATAGTGTGTTTTCATATATAGGAGACATTGATGCTACTATTAAAAAGTGATGTGATACCATTGTACAATTGAGACATGAAGCCACTGACATTTGAGCGGTGCCTTTGAATATATGAGCCACAATGAGAGACAATATACATCCATAGAATGAGCTAGTGAGCCACTATATAGAGATAACATATACAATCCACTGTATATATGTGTCACTATAAAGATAACTAATAGAGTACAGTAACGAGAGATAATACATGTATATCAAGTCTCTGTTCAGAGTATCCAAGCCACTGTAGATTATAGTGTTATCCTCCACAATATCACAAGGTTGAAAGGAGATCGATGGAGGTAACCTCAAACCACTTAGGGTTCAGCAACTAGCCTTGCTAAACTAGAGAGGGATCTCTCTATAAATCTCACATCCAAATATGACTGGACTGGGAAAAAAAATATTTGGCTAAGTATGTTCAGCTCTAGGGTTTCGAAATTTAGTTACCTACTCGATCAGGAGTAACAATCAGGGAACTAGGTCAAAATATCAAAGGTTTCAGTTGCAAGAGATATAAAGGAGTAGGGTAGGTATGCCTTTGTGATAATTTTCGGTTTTGTCGATGTAATGTAGGGTGGAAAATTAAAGATTCAAAATGAGCATGGCAAGCATGAATTCATTTATCAGAAGACTAAGTACATAAAATGGTATTCCTAACCCAAACAGAGCTTAATTAAAATAATCTACTTAAAACCTCTTAGGAAAATCACTGAAGAAGGAGGATATGGAAAAGAGAGTTTTATATAATTCATATAAAATGATAATAGAGAGAAAACATTATCAAAAACTCACAACACAAGAATTCCTGAATAATAGCTGCAACTGTCCTTTGATTTCCTGTAAAGAGTTTTGAGTACAAGCTCCAAGCCTTTCACTCTCTGATGTACAACCTTTTCTCTAACTTAGATTGGGTTACATATAGATCAAAATATTGATTTCCCCCTCTCATAGGTTGAATCAAACATTCAAGGAACTGCTTACAAGAATATCTCCAACCATACCTAAGACTAGGGAGGTTGGAAACCAACTCCCAATTTGGTGCAAAACTTATTCTTTTGACCATAAGAACCTATACAAGCATGAATCTACTTAATTTTTACTTTGAAAAACATAATTACACCTCAATGCATCATCACAACCCCTAAAATGACAAATTAAATCAACAAAAGTCGAATTGGACTGAGAAAACTAAGAAAAATGAGTTCCAGGCAAAAATGTAGTGAATTGCCTAAAAACATAACGTGCATGGAGAAAACGTAGCGTGCTTCTGGTAAGTGACTTTTACATGGGTTCCTGAGCTCCAAATCAAAATATGAAAGGAGAAATCTCTACTTTTCTATCATGCCATAGAATCTTCTAGTACTAGAAAAAGATGCTTCTAGACCTCCAAAAGCCATTTCTCCCACAACTACTCCAAAAATGTTGCGTGACTCTGAAAAACATGGCATAAAGATGTTTTTTGGGTACTTTTTTTACTTTTTGACCTAGGAAAAGTTGATGACATGGATCTTCGGTTACATAAATTTAATGTGCAGGTCATAAGGAATCCAAAAATGAATTTTTTTTCGTGATTTGGAGGCGTCCAATAAAAACTTAGCATGGTACATGCTACCTTTTCTGCCCAAGAATTGTGTAAAAGTTCCAAAATGCCCAAAATCTTCAAAAAATTCCAAAATTTGTTCAAAGTGTTTGAAATTTGTTCCTTGGATATAGTTAATGATTCTTCAAGCTATGAGTGAAGCCTCAACTGAAATGATGAAGTTGAACCCTACAATGTTCACCTTATCACTCCTAAGGTTTATGGCAAAAAGACTGGTTAACTTGGCATGCTATCCTACTTGTTGAATTTGCTCACAAAACCCTAAACATCCCACCTTTTGGAAACATTGTTTGGTAAATTCTGAAGACCTCAATTATTTGGTGTCAAGTGGCTCAAACCTTGACACCTAACCTCCTTTGTTGTATGGCTTCTTTCCCCCCTCCATTGTTCACAATTGCAAAGCAAAAACCCCAACCACAGAGATGGGAAACATAGTTTTTTATAGGGAGGAGGGGATTGGGTTTAGTATATTTAGGTGAGGGAATGAAGGGGTTATGGAAGAGATATCTAGGTAAGAAAATTTTGGGAGGTAGGAATATGTGTTAGGAAGTTTATGAAGGTGAAAAATGATGAAAGTAGTGAAGGGATTGTAGTAGGGAATTTAAACACAGTCTTAACCCTAAACTTGCCAAAAATGCAGCGTGGAGACTAGGGTTAGGCCTAGGGGTTAGGGAAATGAGTGAGGAAGGGTAATGAAGGTTGTGTAGAGTGTATCTAGGTATGAGGAAGGGTAGGATAGGTAAGGAACTAAGTAATTGTTTGCAATTTATAATATGGAGCTTCACCCACCAAAACACAACGTGGAGATTGTGGGAGGTTTGGACCACTGAAATGCTGAAAAATAATGATGAAAGAAGATGGAAATAGCTTCAACTAACCTGTCAATCAGCTGATGAAACCTTTAATAGCCCTAGAAAACCCCTGTAGATGAAATCCTTGCTTCTGGGAGTGAAAACGTAGCAAAATGTAGAAAATGCCTTTTGAAGCTGCAATTCGGTGGTGAATGTGATTGGATGACCTTTGATTATGTGTTAGTGCTCAATTCCAATGGAATGAGAAATATAAATTATTGTCGGGTCTTTATAAGAGTAAATTTCATCTTTTCTATATGTCATGGCATGGCATCATCCTCCATTTTGAAACCAAAGTGAAGTAATAATTTTATAAGTTGAAGTAGTACCTTTACCTTTATTTCATATACCTACTAAGATGCTAACTCTCTTATGTGTGGACTCAAGACCATAAACATGGCCCTTTTTAAGCTTAAAACAAACATAATGATGAAAATTACAAGTGATGACCTGGACCAAGACCTATATGATTATTTGACTGAGCCATGACCTGTATCACTTTAAAAATGACATGACCATGATGAATAATGATAACCATGAATGTTGAAGGGAGTAGCACTAACCTAGACACACCAAACAATGATCAAATTTTTTTATTTGAAGGCCTACTAATACCATAAAAAACTTGACCTAGGACCCTAACAAAAACTTTGAAAGAGCACATTTGATCACTGGTGATTGGCAGGACTGACATACACTTACATATAGCAAGCCATTGTATCAAGGAATGCAAGTCACGAGTTACTATAGAATATAAAGAATGATAAATAAAACCGAACAACTAAAGTCTTTAGAGAAAGCTAAGCAATAAGAGCCACAAAGGAAAGGAATGCGAATCAACGTAAATGAATTGTGAATCAAGGAAAGAAAACCTAAGATAAAAAGGAAATATGAACCATATGAATACATATGCGGGCCAATAATATGATATTCCCTGGATAGATGTGAACCTTAGATATTTAATACGTGTCCCCATAAAGAAAATATATATGAGTCTTCAATATTTGAGATTCAAATTTCCCATACTTTGAGATGAATTAAACCCTTCATTTATATACATTTTCATATTCCAAAATATATACCTTTCAATTTGACTTTTCAGTTTGGAGGGAAATATTTATAAATTCAAGCATTTCTCAAAAATGATATTAAATATATTTTCTCATGTTGATTTGTGCCAAATTAACAATAATTCTTTTGTCCAACTTAATTTATCTTTTTGACCAATATGAATCCTCTTTGGGGCAAGATAGTCTTTCCTTTGGGGCTCTAGGTTTCTATGGGGAAATTCATCCCATAGATGCTGAAATTTCAACACTACCTCTCAGCTAGGGAGGAATTCCCATATGCATCATAGATATCATCTCAGATGTCTCATCATTGTTACATTATGTCTCATCTTATATTATATCATCTCATCTCATCACATCTTGTCTTGTAGAAGAAGAATAATCCATAACCGATGGTAGGGGATATCAATCAGATCTTCCAAACCCTACAAGTCTCCAGGTCAATTTCCATGACCTTTATCCTAGCTTCATCAACAATACATCCATCTTGTCACATCTCGTCTCAATTTGTTTCCTGTGATGGTCAGTTGAACAATTGTGTCTCGATCTAAAGAAGAAGAATCATCATAGGGGAGCTCTGGCTTCCACTCTATAGTCATGGACAACAGGATAAATATAACTTACCATCAAGGGTAAGGATCACACACACCTATTGTATGAAAATAGGAGAGATGCAACTTACTAACAAGGGTAGGGATCACACACACCTATTGTCCACTGATTTTCCCACCTGTAGAAAACCTGCATCTGAGATGCTAGATACAACTTATCATAAATGGAAAGGAACAACCATGTCTCAAATCTCCTCGCCCATTGGCCAAATGGGTGCAAATCCAAGCAAGCCCAACTTGTGGGTAGGATGCATACTGGGGTATACTTTGTCAATTTATGTAATTTACAATAGACACTAGATACAACTTATTGTAATAGTAAGGATCAAACATGCCCGGGTACTAGATACAGCTTTCCATAAGTGCAAAGGAGAAACCATCCTCTAAAGAACAAGTGTAGGGGACACATACAACTTGTCATTAGTGAAAAGGATTAGACTCTCCTTAGCATCCCCAACCCCAAGAGCTATTTTAGGTTCAATTCCTCTCCCTGGGAGCTTAAATAGGGGGGAAGAGCATAAATCAATGTTCTCGCTCAGTTGTGGCCCTTTCCGAGGAGGGTCACATCCACCAATTCAAGTTTCTCTCTTAAGACCAAGAAATTCCATTTCGGCTAAGGCTTGTTAAGAATATAAGCTATATGTTCATCTTTAAAGCCTCAGTGCTTCAATTACACAAAAAAACATTGTGAGATCCTTACTGCCCCCTCTACATGATTCCCTGAAAGTCAGATCCCACTCTTAATATCATATTCTATCATAGTCATGCCTGACACATACTCAAAGAACTCTACAAAGAGATTTCTCAACCACACTTACTTAGAGATAATCATGCTAGCAATAATTTCTTCTATCCTAGCCATACTCAAATCAACGAACTTCTTTGTTTAGCTTATCTAGAAAATCATGGTAGACCCCAAGTTACAATAGCACCTAGATGTGCTTTTTCTTGTCAAAAACATTTTCAATATTAGGAAACATTGATGAATTCATCAAACTTTTGATAGTTTGTCTCAGTCCATGATTAATAGTTTCATGTGAATATCTCAACACATGTTTAATGGTAACCCAATATACATATCCAAGATTTATTTTTCTCATGTTTCAAAGAAAGAATTCATCATATTTTATGCTCATCATGGGATTCATCAAATTTTCTTCAATACAATCCATCATGCCAATTTTTTTAAAATCATACTTCCCTTAACAGGGAAGTCCTCATCATTTATCTATTACACTTCTAATCTCAAGTAGTTGATCATATGGGCTCAAATATTAACTCCCTCTAATACTTGATGTGGATATGATATTACCCTACAAGAAAATAAATTATTAACATATATGAAACCAAATATCAAAGACATGCATTTAACCTTGAAGAGTGGTTGGAGTCTGCATCATCTGTTCAACAATCCACGCATGTTAGGTCCATGTGACTAGCTTGAGTCCATATGGGACTTTATTTAGTTTGCAGTCATGAGCCTTCTACTCATACACCTTAAATCCCCGAGGTAGACTAAAATATGTTTCTTCCTCGAGTACATCATGAAGCCAACTTCACATACATCAACAGGAGCCAAGACTAAGTACATCCAACCTAAAATAAGGTCATCTAACCTTAATTATATGATTTTGACCAAGAAACTACAAGTTTCAACTATTAAAATTAAAATTTGATTTTTTTTAGTCCATTTGTTATTCCCAAACATTCTCGGTGTGCATTTATTTGAGGCACACAAACCTTTTTGTTTACCCTATGAATTCCTTGTAATTTAGATTATTCTTGAATAATAGAAATATATATGTAAAAATTAAAAACATTTAATTGTGTTAATGTTACCTTTGAGTAAAAAAATATTGTCCAAGTTGAATCATTCAATTTGGCCTTGAAATGGAGGTTGGGCATGCATTTTTGTGAAACATGCAAAAATTGCCTTGCTTCACTAAAATTCACGCCCAAACTTGATTTCTTGTCCAATTTGATTGATTCAAATTGTATACTTTTTAATTACTAAGTTTACACATTAATTTTATTTTAGTAAGTTTATGTTGTTCACGAAATGTTGACACTTTTAGGGAGACACTGTGACCTATGATTGCTCCAACATTTTCATTTACATTAACTTCGACCTTCAAATCACTAAATTAGAAAAAATTAATTGTATTAATTTTACTTATGAGTAAAAAAATACTCTCCAAGTTGAATCATTCAATTTCGCCTTGAAATGAAAGTTGGGTGTGCATTTTGTGAAGCAGGCCAAAATTGCGTTGCTTCACTAAAAAGCACACCCAAACTTCTTTTATTAGCCAATCTGATTTATTCAAATTGTAGATTTTTTTTATTTAATTATTTTACACACTTTTACATATTTTTTTGTATCCTAGAAGAATCCAATAGCCTGCCTAACATGTAACTACTAGAGCGGGCCAAAATTGTCTTGCTACACTAAAATGCACACCCAAACTTATTTTATTAGCCAATCGTATTTATTCAAACTGTAGATTTTTAATTTAATTATTTTAGACACTTTTACATATTTTTTTGTATCCTAGAGGAATCTAATAGCCTGCCTAACATGTAACTACTAGTAAACCTATGGGGGTCTACGAATTGCCCTCTTCTCTGTAAACCAGATCACAATTGGGGGGATTTGAACCTTGGATCTCCCAGTTTTTATAGATTTCACATTACTTTGATCACCAATTGAGTTAGCCCCCTGGGACACACACTTTTACATTGTTATGTATTTACTTTGAGTTTAAATATTTATACTTCAGATTTCATACAACATTTTAAGTTATGTTTTGACTTACCTTATGTGAAAGTCATCTATAAGTGGGAAACATAGATATGTATGATATTTTTCATACATGATGCAAGATTATATCCTAAGGTTAAGAATTGTCCAATCATGTCCCATTTTAAATTTCATTACCAAGAGTGTAATTGGTTTTCCTCAGATTGCATATTTGTTCCAATTGTGATCATTAGTAGATATGATCAACAACTATTCTGATAGATTTGGATTTCAATGTATAACATTTCCTTTATGAAAATGACTATGATATGTTGAATAAAATGGTTTTATATTTAGGGTGGAATGATCATTCTCACATAGTCAATTAATTACATATCCCGGTGTGCATTTATTTGAGGCACACAAACTTTGAATTTAACCCTATGAAATCGATCCAATTTGGCATATTATTACACAACATAAATTTCTATGTGAAATATTAATGTTAATTATGAGTAAAAAAGTACTCTCTATTCTCGATCATTCAATTTGGCCTTGTAATGAAGGATCGATGTGCATTTTTGTGAAGTAGGCCAAAATTTCCTTGCTCAATAAAATGCACATCAATGCTTCATTGATTGGCTAATCTGATTGATTCAAATTATAGATTTCTTATTTGATTATTTTACACACTTTTGAATTATTATACGTTTACTTTGATCCTTAAATAGTTATGTGTTAATTTTTAGGGCTAGATTGTTCTCTACTGTAGATAATTTCATTTTCAAACTTTTTAATCATTTACATATCACATTCACCCCATAACTTCTTTATATAATTAGTAATTATGTAGGAAGAACAATAACATAAAAAAAAAAAAAAACAATGGAAAATTAACGGAAAAAAAGTACACAATAGAGACACCAAAATTTAGGTTAGAGACCAAGGAAAAGTCCAACTAGATTCTTCTTCCATTAGATTATTCATCAATTGTTCAACTAAGATACAAATTATAATATCATAAGACTTAGGTATTCCGTCATCAATCACACTAGGCCACCTAGGGCCAATTGACATCACACTATCATAGGATACAAAATACATCGTATAATTTATTGTAGTTATCATCTCTATACTATCATCTTCATGAGCCATACATTCATATTGTCATCAAGGAGATGAGGCATTATCACAACAGTCACATTACAGTCATAAGTCTCTATCACAAATTCATTTCCATATCATGATTACTGTCATTGCCACTATTAGTCATAAACAAGGTCATTGACACATCACTGCTACCAAGGTTACTTCCATACCACTGCAATGTCATTCATCAAGGGTTCTATCATGTATCAAATTCTCTTCTATATATAGATTGAAGCCATTGCAATAATTCTACCATATTAGGGCCACTAAATATTAGGGTTTCATTCATGACAAGGTTATATCGAATATTGTTGTTGTATACATATGAATCAACATCATTTCCATTAGAACCAATTACTATTATCACCATTGAATTTTGTTCTAGACCTTGTCCTTTGGCATGAAAACTACCATAATATTTCAAGGTATCATTGTCATTCATTATTATGAGTTGTTACTACATTATATCGTTGTCAATACATAGAAAATATGATCCATGGAAATATTCGGGTTATAGAACAAGTGTGAATAATAGAGGGTTAATACAAACCATAAAAAATATAGTGATCAATAAAGAAAAATGAAGAATAGTGTGATTTCATATATAGGAGACATTGATGCTACTGTTAAAAAGTGATGTGATACCATTGTACAATTGAGACATGAAGCCACTGACATTTGAGTGGTGCCTTTGAATATATGAGCCATAGTGAGAGACATCATACATCCATAGAATGAGCTAGTGAGCCACTATATAGAGATAACATATACAATCCACTGTATATATGTGTCACTATAAAGATAACTAATAGAGTACAGTAATGAGAGATAATACATGTATATCAAGTCTCTGTTTAGAGTATCCAAGCCATTGTAGATTATAGTGTTATCCTCCACAATATCACAAGGCTGAAAGGAGATCGATGGAGGTAACCTCAAACCACTTAAGGTTCAGCAGCTAGCCTTGCTAAACTAGAGAGGGATCTCTCTATAAATCTCACATCCAAATATGACTGGACTGGGAAAAGAAATATTTGGCTAAGTATGTTCAGCTCTAGGGTTTCGAAATTTAGTTACCTGCTCGATCAGGAGTAACAATCAGGGAACTAGGTCAAAATATCAAAGGTTTCGAGTTGCAAGAGATATAAAGGAGTGGGGTAGGTACGCCTTTGTGATAATTTTCGGTTTTGTCGATGTAATGTAGGGTGGAAAATTAAAGATTGAAAATGAGCATGGCAAGCATGAATTCATTTATCAGAAGACTAAGTACATAAAATGGTATTCCTAACCAAAACAGAGCTTAATTAAAATAATTCTACTTAAAACCTCTTAGGAAAATCACTGAAGAAGGAGGATATGGAAAAGAGAGTTGTATATAATTCATATAAAATTATAATAGAGAGAAAACATTATGAAAAACTCACAACACAAGAATTCCTGAATAATAGCTGCAACTGTCCTTTGATTTCCTGTAAAGAGTTTTGAGTACAAGCTCCAAGCCTTTCACTCTCTGATGTACAACCCTTTCTCTAACTTAGATTGGGTTACATATAGATCAAAATATTGATTTCCCCCTCTCAGAGGTTGAATCAAAAATTCAAGGAACTGCTTACAAGAATATCTCCAACCATACCTAAGACTAGGGAGGTTGGAAACCAACTCCCAATTTGGTGCAAAACTGATTCATTTGACCATAAGAACCTATACAAGCATGAATCTACTTAATTTTTACTTTTAAAAACATAATTACACCTCAATGCATCATCACAACCCCTAAAATGACAAATTAAATCAACAAAATTCGAATTGGACTGAGAAAACTAAGAAAAATGAGTTCCAGGCAAAAACGTAGCAAATTGCCTAAAAACATAACATGCATGGAGAAAACGTAGCGTGCTTCTGGTAAGTGAATTTTAGAGGGGTTACCGAGCTCCAAATCAAAATATGAAAGGAGAAATCTCTACTTGTCTATCATGCCATAGAATATTCTAGTACTAGAAAAGGCTGCTTCTAGACCTCCAAAAGCCATTTCTCCCACAACTACTCCAAAAATGTTGCGTGCCTCTGAAAAACATGGCATAAAGATGTTTTTTGGGTACTTTTTTGACTTTTTGACCTAGGAAAAGTTGATGACATGGATCTTCGGTTACATAAATTTAATGTGCAGGTCATAAGGAATCCAAAAATGAATTTTTTTCGTGATTTGGAGGCGTCCAATAAAAACTTAGCATGGTACATGCTACCTTTTCTGCCCAAGAACTGTGTAAAAGTTCCAAAATGCCCAAAATCTTCAAAAATTCCAAAATTTGTTCAAAGTGTTTGAAATTTGTTCCTTGGATATAGTTAATGACTCTTCAAGCTATGAGTGAAGCCTCAACTGAAATGAAGAAGTTGAACCATACAATGTTCACCTTATCACTCCCCAGGTTTATGGAAAAAAGACTGGTTAACTTGGCATGCTATCCTACTTGTTGAATTTGCTCACAAAACCCTAAACATACCACCTTTTGGAAACATTGTCTGGTAAATTCTGAAGACCTCAATTATTTGGTGTCAAGTGGCTCAAACCTTGACACCTAACCTCCTTTGTTGTATGGCTTCTTTCCTCCCTCCATTGTTCACAATTGCAAAGCAAAAACCCCAACCACAGAGATGGGAAAACATAGTTTTTTAGAGGGAGGAGGGGATTGGGATTAGTATATTTAGGTGAGGGAATGAAGGGGTTATGGAAGAGATATCTAGGTAAGAAAAATTTGGGAGGTAGGAATATATGTTAGGAAGTTTATGAAGGTGAAAAATGATGAAAGTAGTGAAGGGATTGTTGTAGGGAATTTAAACACGGTCTTAACCCTAAACTTGCGAAAAATGCAGCGTGGAGACTAGGGTTAGGCCTAGGGGTTAGGGAAATGAGTGAGGAAGGGTAATGAAGGTTGTGTAGAGTGTATCTAGGTATGAGGAAGGATAGGATAGGTAAGGAACTAAGTAATTGTTTGCAATTTATAATATGGAGCTTCACCCACCAAAACACAATGTGGAGATTGTGGGAGGTTTGGACCACTGAAATGCTGAAAAATAATGATGAAAGAAGATGGAAATAGCTTCAACTAGCCTGTCAATCAGCTGATGAAACCTTTAATAGCCCTAGAAAACCCCTGTAGATGAAATCCTTGCTTCTGGGAGTGAAAACGTAGCAAAATGTAGAAAACGCCTTTTGAAGCTGCAATTCGGTGGTGAATGTGATTGGATGACCTTTGATTATGTGTTAGTTCTCAATGCCAAATGGAATGAGAAATATAAATTATTGTCGGGTCTTTATAAAAGTAAATTTCATCTTTTCTATATGTCATGGCATGACATCATCCTCCATTTTGAAACGAAAGTGAAGTAATAATTTTATAAGCTGAAGTAGTACTTTTACCTTTATTTCATATGCCTACTAAGATGCTAACTCCCTTATGTGTGGACTCAAGACCATAAACATGGCCCTTTTTAAGCTTAAAGTAAACATAATGATGAAAATTACAAGTGATGACCTCGACCAAGACCTATATGATTATTTGACTGAGCCATGACCTGTATCACTTTAAAAATGACATGACCATGATGAATAATGATAACCATGAATGTTGAAGGGAGTAGCACTGACCTAGACACACCAAACAATGATCAAAGTTTTTAATTTGAAGGCCTACTAAAACCATAAAAAACTTGACCTAGGACCCTAACAAAAACTTTGAAAGAGCACATTTGATCACTGGTGACTGGCAGGACTGACATACACTTACATATAGCAAGCCATTGTATCAAGGAATGCGAGTCACGAACTACTATAGAATACAAAGAATGATACATAAAACTGAAAAACTAAAGTCTTTAGAGAAAGCCAAGGAATAGGAGCCACAAAGGAAAGGAATGCGAATCAACGTAAATGAGTTG
Source organism: Pinus tabuliformis (assembly GCA_031772625.1). NCBI lineage: Eukaryota > Viridiplantae > Streptophyta > Pinopsida > Pinales > Pinaceae > Pinus > Pinus tabuliformis. The sequence continues at coordinate 743,283,151 of CM062816.1, read as the reverse complement.
TGAACCAAGGAAAGAAAACCTAAGATAAAAAGGAAATATGAACCATATGAATACATATGCGAGCCAATAATATGAGATTCCCTGGAATAGATGTGAACCTTAGATATTTAATACGTGTCCCCATAAAGAAAATATATATGAGTCTTCAATAAGTGAGATTCAAATTTCCCATACTTTGAGATGAATTAAACCCTTCATTTATATACATTTTCATATTCCAAAATATATACCTTTCGATTCGAATTTTCAGTTTGGAGGTAAATATTTATAAATTCAAACATTTCTCAAAAATGATATTAAATATATTTTCTCATGTTGATTTGTGCCAAATTAATAATAATTCTTTTGTCCAACTTAATTTATCTTTTTGACCAATATGAATCCTCTTTGGGGCAAGATAGTTTTTCCTTTGGGGATCTGGGTTTCTATGGGTAAATTCATCCCATAGATGCTGAAATTTCAACACTACCTCTCATCTAGGGAGGAATTCCCATATGCATCATAGATATCATCTCAGATGTCTCATCATTGTTACATTATGTCTCATCTTATATTATATCATCTCATCTCATCACATCTTGTCTTGTAGAAGAAGAATAATCCATAACCGATGGTAGGGGAGATCAATCAGATCTTCCAAACCCTACAAGTCTCAAGGTGAATTTCCATGACCTTTATCTTAGCTTCATCAACAATACATCCATCTTATCACATCTCGTCTCAATTTGTTTCCTGTGATGGTCAGTTGAACAATTGTGTCTCGATCTAAAGAAGAAGAATCATCATAGGGGAGCTCTGGCTTCCACTCTATATTCATGGACAACAGGATAAATATAACTTACCAGCAAGAGTAAGGATCACACACACCTATTGTACGAAAATAGGAGAGATTCAACTTACTAACAAGGGTAGGGATCACACACACCTATTGTATGAAAATAGGATAGATGCAACTTACTAACAAGGGTAGGGATCACACACACCTATTGTCCACTGATTTTCCCACCTATAGAAAACCTGCATCTGAGATGCTAGATACAACTTATCGTAAATGGAAGGGAACAACCATGTCTAAAATCTCCTCGCCCATTGGCCAAATGGGTGTAAATCCAAGCAAGCCCAACTTGTGGGTAGGATGCATACTGGGGTATACTTTGTCAAGTTATGTAATTGACAATAGACACTAGATACAACTTATTGTAATAGTAAGGATCAAACATGCCCAGGTACTAGATACAGCTTGCCATAGGTGCAAAGGAGAAGCCATCCTCTAAAGAACAAGTGTAGGGGACACATACAACTTGTCATTAGTGAAAAGGATTAGACTCTCCTTAGCATCCCCAACCCCAAGAGCTATTTTAGGTTCAATTCCTCTCCCTGGGAGCTTAAATAGGGGGGAAGAGCATAAATCAATTTTCTCGCTCAGTTGTGGCCCTTTCCGAGGAGGGTCACATCCACCAGTTCAAGTTTCTCTCTTAAGACCAAGAAATTCCATTTCGGCTAAGGCTTGTTAAGAATATAAGCTATATGTTCATCATTAAAGCCTCAATGCTTCAATTCCACAAAAAAACATTGTGAGATCCTTACTGCTCCCTCTACATGATTCCCTGAAAGTCAGGTCCCACTCTTAATATCATATTCTATCATAGTCATGCCTGACACATACTCAAACAACTCTGCAAAGAGATTTCTCAACCACACTTACTTAGAGATAGTCATGCTAGCAATAATTTCTTCTATCCTAGCCATACTCAAATCAACAAACTTCTTTGTTTAGCTTATCTAGAAAATCATGGTAGACCCCAAGTTACAATAGCACCTAGATGTGCTTTTTCTTGTCAACAACATTTTCAGTATTAGGAAACATTGATGAATTCATCAAACTTTTGATAGTTTGTCTCAGTCCATGATTAATAATTTCATGTAAGTATCTCAACACATGTTTAATGGTAACCCAATATACATATCCAAGCTTTATTTTTCTCATGTTTCAAAGAAAGAATTCATCATATTTTATGCTCATCATGGGATTCATCAAATTTTCTTCAATACAATCCATCATGCCAATTTTTTTAAAATCATACTTCCCTTAATACGGAAGTCCTCATCATTTATCTATTACACTTCTAATCTCAAGTAGTTGATCATATGGGCTCAAATATTAACTCCCTCTAATACTTGATGTGGATATGATATTACCCTACAAGAAAATAAATTATTAACATATATGAAAGCCATGCATTTAACCTTGAAGAGGGGTTGGAGTCTGCATCATCTGTTCAACAATCCACGCATGTTAGGTCCATGTGACTAGCTTGAGTCCATATGGGACTTTATTTAGTTTGCAATCATGAGTTTGCAAATATCAAAGCCATGCATTTAACCTTGAAGAGGGGTTGGAGTCTGCATCATCTGTTCAACAATCCACGCATGTTAGGTCCATGTGACTAGCTTGAGTCCATATGGGACTTTATTTAGTTTGCAATCATGAGCCTTCTACTCATACACCTTAAATCCCCGAGGTAGCCTAAAATATGTTTCTTCCTCGAGTACATCATGAAGCCAACTTTACATACATCAACAGGAGCCAAGATCTCATCATAGCCCTCTCCTGTTGAGAGTATTAGAGAAGAAGCATCTAATACTGTTGCATATTTTTATCTAGAATGGTACTTGCATGAAGGACATATAACTATCATTATCTCATCAGACTATTACGTTCAACCTAACAATCTACTCCCTCTAAATAGGAAGCTTCTTCAATCATAGATATTAGCCTGAGAGACTAAAATCCTTAGCTACTCAAGTCATGGAATGACTCTATATCCTCCTCAATCTTGATATAGAGGGCTTGGTCCTCACATTCCTCATATGCACACGTGACACCAAAACAAGAGAAAGTGCAATAATAACAAACCAAATAATCATAATGGTGTACCTGATGATAAGGAAAGAATATTTCTTCTCTAGAAATGAGAGTGGCTCCTTCATTTTACTGCACCATCTCCCTTTGAGAGCCATTTCTCGCTGCAATTATTTACGTCATGATGATCCTTAAGAATATTTTTTTTTCCTTGATCACATTCTCATTCAAGAAGTTAGTAAAAGAATCATTCAACTATTCATGCAGGAAGAATAAACAATAATCTAAAACAATAAATCTAAACAAATAAATGACATGAGCCTTTCGAAGTACTTATCTTAAACAAGGATTGAAGTTAGATATTATCTCCCTCTTGATCATGCCTCCATTTTAGCCAAGATGTACTCCTATTCATCAACCATATGTCAAATTCTTGTTTAGAATAGATGCATCCTAATGAGTACCACTTGTACCCTTTATCTCTAACATCGGAAACCAAGTCCAATCATCAATGTTTATGATGACTACTGAATATTCAACATAAACTTATCCTAAGGTTTCTATGAATCTATCAGGGGCATCTCACCAATTATATCATATCAAGATGTTTCATACTAGGGTTCCATTTCTGTAGGCCTTTACCATATCCAAGGCCACTCTAAGGGTTTCTCACAAACCCTAACCTTAATTGTAAGAATAAGGGTTTCCTAGGGTTTATTTCAAACCATAACATTCTTTTAGGTCTCTTCCATATTCATCCATTTCACTTCATCATAGGTGTCTTCACGAGGGTGATCTCAATGACTTTTCTTCTGCCCAACTCTGATACCATGTTAATTTTTAGTACTAGATTGTTCTCAGTTGTAAATAATTGTATTTTCAAACGTTTTCATCGTTTACATATTACATTCACCCCCATAACATATTGACATCATTAAAAATTATGTAGAAATAACAATAACATCAACAAATCAATGGAACATTAAAGAACAATAAAAGAAAAACATGCACAATAGAGACACCATAATTTAGGCCAAAGACCAAGGCAAATCCCCACAAGGGGGAAACCCATCTAGATTCTTCTTCTATTAGATTCATCAAATGTTTAATTGAGATACAAATTACAATATCATGAGACTCAAGTCTTCCATCATCAATCACACTAGTCCACCTAGGGCCAACCCATATTGTAGAAATTAATAGAAAATCACTACTATTAATGAATTCAAATTGAAAACATGAGATTACAAATTTCCTCTACAATAATATGCAATGGAAATAACAATTTTGAAGCACATGCAATAACATGAAACCATCAGAACCATAAGAACACAATGATTTTACAGGGGAACCCAACTGGGAAAAACCCTTTCATTGCTTTTCATTAATAACATGAGAATGAAAAACTATCACAGTGTCTTGCTTCAACTTTGAAGAACACCCTGCATTGTAAACTTGTTATCTTGTTGAATATTCTGCTCTGTCCAACACTTAGCTAATTGAAGCCTCCAACTTCATCCTATTTCTTTGCACAACTTAGGAGAAATTGAGCTCCTAAATAATAAGGGAATTCCCTATTTCTTTGCATAAATACCAAGGAATTGATCACCTACTTAATTACCAAGCCTATACACTCAACTAGTATACAATTGATAATTACAATGTACTTTTTCCTCCACTCTAGCTAGGAAATTTTAATTCCATTAATGTCTGGGCTATTTTTAGATGATTGACTAGTTTAACTGAGAGATCAGTGAGTTAACACCATTCTACTACTGAATTGACTCAATTAATAAATTGAGCCCAGCTAACTAATTTCAACTAAAAATAACTTATTAAGTATATTGCTAAATTTTAGCAATCACTACATGCAAAACTCTACTCCAAGCCTATAACTCGAATTTACTAACTTAACTAGTATACAAGGCCATGTAACTCTAGCTAACTACAATCCAAGTCATCCTGCCAATGTGAAAATTGAATTACTCAATTTCACTAAGGCACAAGTCAAATTGAGCCTTTCTTTCTACAATTTCTAACACTCCCTCTTAGCAAGAAATGGATTTTACACCACCCTTATCCTGCACCTATGGAATTTGAATTTTCCTCTTGATAATGTATTTTCTAGGATATCTGAATCTTGCCCCTCACTTGGAATGTACTATGGCATCATGATTCTCATCTGCACATAATCCCACAAGTGATGGTACTCGATATCAATGTTCTTGGACCTATCATGAAATAGTGGATTCTCAAAGAGTTTAATACAACTTTGATGATCACAATAAATCATTGTTGGGTCCATCTCATGACTGAAAAGATCCACAAGTATTTTCCTCATCCACATGACATCACATGTTGCTTGACTTGCAACCATGTATTCAACCTCTACTGAGTTGAGTGCCATAGATCTTTGTTTCCTGCTATACTAGGAAATAACTACATACCCAACACTAAAGATAACACATGAAGTACTTTCCCTATCTAATGGACTCCCTACCCAATATGCATCAATGAATCCTTGGAGCTTCACTCCCTATATCCTCTTGTACCATAACACATACTTGGTTGTGCCTCTAAGGTATCTTAACACATGCTTTATTGCCTTCCAATACAACTTGGTAGGATTCACCATGGCTTGACTCAACTGATTAACTACATAGAATATGTTGGGCCTTATGTTCACCAAATACATCAAGGATCCCATAATCTATCTATAGATGGTAGCATCTACTGCCTCTCCTGAAGAACCATTCTCCTTCCTCTAGTTTGTAGCTAGAGGTGTGTCCATAGGCTTGTAGTCTTGAATATGAAATCTCTGTAGTATTTCAGAGGAATTCTTCTCCTAACTCACAGACAAATCTCCTTCTCCTTTCCATACTTCCAACCCAAGGAAGTAATGCATCAAGCCCATGTATTTCATCTCAAATTATCTTGCAAGGTCTTCCTTTCAAGAGTCGATCAACTTCTCATCCCCTATAAGTATCAAGTCATCAACATACAGTACTAAGATAAGAAACTTGACATCTACCATAATGTGGTAGATATTGGCATTTACTTCACTTTTAGTGCAGCCCAATCGACTGATATATGTGTCAATCTAAGTGTACCATGCTTGGGGTGCTTGATTGAGACCATAAAGTGCTCCCCTGAGTCTACATACATGTTTCTCCCTATCACATGTCTCAAATACATCTGGATGCTCTATGTAAATTTATTCCTCAACAACACCATTAAGGAAGGAAGTCTTCACATCCATCTAATGAATCTTCCACCCATATTCACAGCTAATGCTAGAATGGTTTTGATAAAGGAATATCTTTCCACTAGGGAAAAATGTTTCCTCATAGTCCACTCCCTCTACATGAGAGAATCCTTTTGCTACAAATATGGCCTTGTACTTCTCAATGCTCCCATCAGCTGCATGCTTCACTTTGTAAATCCATCTGGAATGAACCATTGACTTTTTCTCTGGTTTCAACACCACCTCCCATACAATGTTATTCATGATGGAGTCATACTCCTCCACCATGGCATCAACCCACACTGGTTGAGAAACTGATTCTTGAAATGAAGAAGGATCCGACTCAAATGAGTTATGTCATGAGATCCATATACCCAGTGTTTCTATATCTTGACCTCCTCTACCCGTGAAAGGATGTAGGAGATCCCACATGCTCCCTAACATCTTGCACCAACCTGTCAACCTCTCAGGTTCTCTTCTTCCCCTCTCTGGATGATTCTGGTTGAGTGGGTTCCTCCACATGTGGCTTCTCGTCAACATCTTGAAGCTCTACGTGAGGCTCCTCCTTTGAGCTAGAAGCTCCTACTCTACTGGGATACTCAACTCTTTCTCTCCTCACTACTGTCACCCTTAGTGAGGGAAAATACACCCTATAGTTATGTGGAGTCTTTGCGTATCCTACAAAGACCCCCATATCAACTGTAGACTCCAATTTATTCCTGATATCCTTGGAGACATGACAATACAAATTATCTCCAAAAATTTGAAAATGAGACACATCTAACTTCCTCCCAAAGAAAACTTATTCGGGTGTTATCATGCCAATTATTATATGAGGGCTCCTATTATGCAAATAAATTGTGGTGTTGCATGCTTCTACCCATAGATGTCATGGAAACCCTTGTTCATGCAACATGGCTCTTGTTGCTCCCACTATGCTTATGTTTTTCCTTTTATCCACCCCATTGCTCCTCCAAATTCACCCATGTAAAAATCGCCATTCTGACATTTAGACTTGTGTCGTTTTTCGCCCCTCTCATTATTCATAACTTCAATAACCTATTGTTTAACTCAATTAACGATCATCACTTCCCCTTTAATTTATGCAGTTTTTGCATGACCAATGTTTCTCCATATAATAATGACCATTGCATTTCTTCTTGCTTCACTTTTTTTAGTGAGTATTCTTCTAGTTGAAAGAGATTGTAAGCTAATAAATAAAATATTTCATAAAGGTTTCATTTCAAATACCAATTAGTGTTCCATGTCTGTAACTACATTCAAGAATCAAAGAAAAATCGATGAGGTGGTATCATGCACAAATAAATAACTTGAAAAAAATTGCATATCAACATGAATTTCAATGTGAATTAGATAGCACTAATACCAAACAATTTTCAAATAGAAAATTATTTTTATGGAGAGGAACAAGGTTGTCCAACAATTGAGTACGATAACACAAGTAAACTCTAAGCTTCAACTATAACTTGTTATTACCATATGGAAAAATAACTAAGATAGCCATCAAAATTTCTTATAACTATTTATTACTACAAGTAATTGCGTATTCCTAGTAGCTAACAATAAATTCTGATAATCTATATTAACTTTAGAGGCATGGTGTATATTCACCTTGCTTTCCAAGAGAATGAAAAATCATGTCTCTCAAGAGCACCGACCTCGAGAAAGTGCTGGCGTAGTGAGAAGTGTATGCACTTAGAGGGAGCTATCCAACAATTAACAATAAGGGAAACAATTCCCTCTTCTTGATTTGGATCAAAATCATAGAAATTCTGATGCATTATTTACATATTCATGTTTGTTTAGAAATTAGAATTTGAATTCTAGCCTAGTAGGGAACTAGTATTGTGCAGAGGAAGCTATGCTACTTGGAGGTGGCTTTGTGCAAAGTGTGAAGCCACCTCCGCATTTCACATAATGATCTTAATCTCCATCATCTGTAGGTGTCACACCTTCTTGACACGATGATGTTGCCTGAATACCTTACAAAAATTATGAAATCATTTATCAAATTCTATAAATACACTACATAATAACTTAGAAAATAAAACAATTAAAGAATCCCTTTAATATTATTACTAAAAACTCTATGCCATAACACAAACCAAATCAAGGACAAGTTTGGTCAAACTAAACATTAATATTAATCGATCAATACATAGAAAACATAGTTCTGATTTCTTTCTAAAGCGGAGAATTTAAACTATACATCCTACCTCTGTCTACACAACTTTAACTAGACTTCTTTCATTAGCACGAAAATGGATCGAGAAATTAAAGAATTACTACATTATTTGTGCTTTATTACTTTTGGTAAAACTGGTTAGAATCCAATATACCCAAATTATTGTACTAATAAACACCCTTGCTCACACTTCTCTACTGAACAAAGCAATATAATACAAGGGTAATAGTGTAGAAGTTCATCGAATCCATCTCTGGGAGTCTATCCTACATAACCTCATACAGTTTGTAATGACCACCATTGTTAGGGTCCAACCCTAACCCCTTTATTTATGTAATAAGCATAATGGGCCTATTCAGAGTCATTAGGGAAAATTTTAAGAAGCCCCAACAAATTTATATGTATAATAAATGGGCGAATCTCCATGGTATATAGGAAAAATGGAAGGCGATTTTATCAATAATATAATATGTATATATAATTTTTTGGCGAATCTCTCACTAGGCATGGCGAATATTTTACTCAATTATAAAATCAAGTAAGAGCTTGGCGATTCTTTCACTAAATAATAAAACTTTGTAAATTCCTAGTGAATCTTAGCATTGTGAACTCTTAGAGAATTTTTTGAAAAAGTATAAACCATATATGACAATAGCGACATGGTGGCAATATCACTATTTTTTTTTTCACATTCCCATGACATAGAACTTGTTTATAAAATTATAAAAAAGTCAACCAAGTCCCTTATAATATGCAGGTAAGCTTATAATAGAGTTTGATACCTCTACTATGATTGTCTCCATTCAAGTGTCATAGCTGCTATACTTAACACTGTGAATCACAACTCTCTCATAACTCAACTCTATAGTGTAATTAAAACATTTGGAAATTGAATCTGACAACTCTATAAAAAGGATTAGTGAAATAGAAGCTTTTGTGAATGAGCCCACTAACTATCACTGCTAAACAATCAATATAGACTATGAAGTCTTCCATCTTGATCACAATCATGCTCACGATCAAGGGAATGCGACCACCTGGCCTGACATAATGGCCATCATAGCTTCCAATAATCAACAACCACCTTGCAAGGACATCCTAGCTCATGTCTCATGAATTTAATTCATCAATATTGACTAATATAAATCTTATAAAGATAATATTAGAATCCTATCCAGATTCACTGTTAATACAAGGGTAAAGGTCCAAATGAAATTTTCTAGCTCAAGGCACTAGCCAATACCAACTTTGGTATTTGTGACCCCTTTGTGGGGATGCACCTACCCTGCCCCATTGGGTTTCTGCCTTGTAACATAGTTCAAGGATCACAATACTTTCCAATCTTCCTACTCCATTAGACACACTTTATATGTTAGACATAGTGAATGGAAAAGAAGCATCATAGAACACATAATTTCACAGAAGGAAGAAAAATATTAGCCAGTTCAATATCAAAATCTTAACAACTGATTAATAAAGAATAACAAGTAGTGTAATGAATTGTTCCAAGTTATCTATTTAAAAGCTGTAAAGAATGTAATGGAATGGAAAATATTACTTAGGCAACCCTTCAATATTTTCTACTAATATGTTTGTGCATGTACATATGGAATTAAGAGCATTGTTGAATACAAATTTTCCTTTTCTCTTGCCTCCATTTTGACAAATCAGTGTGAAATCAGTGTCACTTTGAATCTCCTTTCCTGTGTGGATGTTTTGACAAATCAATGTGAAATCAAAGTCACTTTGAATTTCCTTTCCTATGAAGGATCACATCCACAGTTGATTAGTAAAAGATAATCTACTATATATTATGTTCAAGAAACTGACTGCAATCTACAGTGGAAACGAGACCTCAATTCTTATTCTAAATGAATATCTCAGGACAACATAAGAGATAAAAATGCATATGGCCTTAGTAGCTAGAAAAAAATCACTCCATCATTACAGGACCACCTAGATTTCAGCACTTAATCTAAATAATGGTACTAGTTGTAGTGCTTATTTGCATTAACACCATGGAAAAGCAACAACAATTATTCAAAGCACACTTACTGGAAAATTTGTAACGTTCCGAGAATATTTAATGATAGCATCTGAACCTCGTAGCTATGGTGGGGAAACTAGGGAACCCAAATCTTGGAAGATATCTCATACCAAATCTGAGAAAAAAAATAAAAAAGGGAAAAAATCAAAATCTATAAATCAAGCAATGAATTGTTTACAAATCAAATACAATTTCTTTAACTAACAGTTAAATTGTGGTGATATATTTAAATATTTAGTAAGAGGGGAACTTCAAACCATGGAATATTACCTTTGTCATTACTGTCATCCCTCAATGACTAAGATTACAAATCAATACTTATGGAAAGATTGTAAGAAATTCTATGAAATAGTAAAGCATAACCTCTATTTTCAAGCAACAAAATCAAGACATTGTTACATCAAGAGCCATAATTGATACATAATCAATGAATCAAGTCCTTTTATGGCACAGGCTTTCTTCACAACCTCTATTTTCTCAATAACAAAATCAAGGCATTGTATGTGGTTATTGCCAAAAGGAAACTGCGTTCTAATTTGGAAGAGGATCTTATCAAAAGACATAGATTTATTCAAAGCTACAAAGCCTAATGGGTTACTGAAAAATAAGTTGGAATATGGGATCATGATACTTAAATTGAAAAAATATGCTTTCCTTTTAGAAACATTATAGTTATACAATTTTTTTCGAAAGCATTAGAATTTGAAATTGGGCCTTTCTATCAAGACAATTTTTCATTAACAGAATGTACTTTCCTACCTGAAATGTTGTAGATATCCAAGAAAAGCTTGAATAGCATAAGAAAACTTAGCATAATGTACTTTCTTTCCTTCCTTAACATTCTTAAAGAGTTGAGGTTCCCCAAGTCATCAGGTAACTTTCGAAGGAAATGACAGTTAGTAATAGTCCAATTCACAACTGAAGATGTGTCACAAATACGTTGGGGCATCTCCTCCAAATCACAAAAGTGCTCCAAGTTAAAATCTAGCATTATTGGAAGCTTAATGCTCGACTCAGTGTTATTGAACCCAAACATTTTTCCAATCTTCACTAAAAGCTTAAAGATAGCTTCTCTAAGTTCTACATGACTTTACTATGCTCTTGAAGTGGGGGCACATGTAGCCTCTCCAAGTGAATAGTCTTAAACTAAGTGAAGATAAGGCTGATAGATCATTCAGTGTGGATCTCTTTAACCCATAATTCAATACTATGTCTCTCTTGAACCCATAATTGAATACTATTAGGACTTTCAAATTTTTCATGGAACTCAAAAATGTTGGAAGAAAGTATTTGCTTCCAGAAAAGAATAAAACTAAAGCCTATGCTTTAGGACAATTGATGTCACGCCACTAATACTTCTCCATGGAATCTGTATAGGTAAACCACAAATGCAGAATTCCATTAGAATATTTTATTTATTGAATACAAAAATGAAATAATTGCATTTCTTTAAAATATCTTTTGAAATCAAAATTACCGAAATTACATATTGATAACCTAGTGGGTGTAGGATAAAAAAGCATGAGAAAAAACCTAATACTATATATAAAACCAAGAAAAATTCAAATTCATCACTTCTAGGGACCTTGTAACCACCCTGCCAATACACAAGTATGTTCCTGTTTGCAGTTAGAAAAATTACCCAAATTATAATTTGTTTACTCCAGCCTATGTTGGAAAGTTATAGAAGGATGACTAGTGCAATCAATACATTCCTTTTAGCCCTAGATTTGTTTCAGTTTAAAACAGAAGTATACAAATATACATGTCCAATGTCTATGCTTTAACCATTCACCTTAAGATGTTTTCACAATATAATTTCCTAAGTCTATTTAATATTTTCATTATCATAAAAACCAACCTATATCCATCTTAACTCCACATCTACCACTCTTAGGGGGATGAAATCTATTTATCCCTCTGAGCACTTGGTAGACCCGGAATTAAGATGGATCTAAGATGATAGAATTTCCCCTTTAAATAGTTTATGCTCACATGAATACCATGGTATTACCATGGGTTATCATAAACCTGGAGCTTAAAAATTACTATTAGTAATTTATAAAAATTAATAAAATTAATAGTTGATTTTTATTTTATTTTTTATTTTAACCGAGCTAAAATGTTTAACATACATTAAATTACAACATCCATTTTTACTCTTGATCCACCAAGCCTTGAGAGGGATCAAATATTTTTTCACTCTATGGTAGTTTGCATATCACAATATTTGATATCTCTCGAGGGTTAGTAGATCCAGAGTAAAGATGGATCTATGGTGGTTTAATTCCCCCATTTAAATAGGCTACATTCAAGGTGAATACCATGGGTCAATACCATGTGCCATTTTTATTTTTATTAATACTAATATTAGGGTTAATAATGTTTTTTTGCATGGTATTAATAATAATCTAGCCCATGGTATTTGTCCCATAGTATTTTGCCCATAGGTTTCACCTAAATATAACACATTTTTTGTCTTCGTAAATATAAGGTGACTTATGGAGTAAATATAAAAAAATGTTTTATTTGTTTACCATACCTCTCATTTATTTATATTTTTATTAATTTACCATACCGCTTTTACAAATATGGTATTTGGCCCATAGGATTCACTTAAATAAAGCCTCTTTTTTGAGCCTTCATAAATAGAACGAGGGTTATGGACTAAATATAAAAAGAGGTTTTATTTATTTACTATAAATCTAGTTTATTTATATTTTCATTTATTTACCATACCTTTTGAGTAAGTATAAAAAAAAACATTTTATTTATTTACCATACCTCCACTTTACTTATATTTTTATTTGTTTACACCCTTGCATGTATATAAGGTGACTTATGGAGTAAATATAAAAAATGTTTTATTTATTTACCATACCTCTCATTTATTTATATTTTTATTAATTTACCATATTTCTTTTATAAATATGGTATTTGGCCCATAGGATTCACTTAAATTAAACTTATTCTTGAAAATTAGGGCGAATGGAAGGATGTAACTCCTAATTTCAAGGGCTAAATTTACCTTTTTTACCCTCTCCCTTAAAATAAGGTGGGTTGTTTCAGGTGATTTGTAAAAATGTACTATGAAACAAAATATTCGCCCACTAAAAATTTAAAACCCCTTAATTCCCCCAAAGGGCAAACATTCGCCCCTAAAATTTTCCATGAGAGTCATGGTTAGTTATTTGAGTCAATAAAGCTTGCAAGTGGTTATCCACATTAATAATAATTGTAAGCGGTTGACCCACATTATAGAAAAGGGACCACAATTAGTTATAAATAGGCCATTGTTAATAAATAAAGTGGTTAACCTGCATTATGCAAGGGACCACAAGTAGTTAGGGTTTTGGATGTCATAAGCCTATAAATAGTCTTAGGTAACAAGGGAAGAATTGAATTAAATATTCTATGATCCATATCATAATGTATAAAGGATTTTTTGGAAAAAGTCACATTGAAGATTTTGGTGACGCATTTCGAACCTGTTGAATCTCTGAGATGATAATGGTCATCTATCATGCCATGGCATCTAAGACGTTTGTTTTGGGGGTTTTGTTTTAATTTGGAGGACCAATGTATGAAACAGATTTAAAACAGTGATGCCTAACCTTTTGAATAGTATTAATATTTAAACAGAGGGCTGCTATTAAAATTCACACAGTGATATAGCTTGCATGGTGGTGAGCGGAAATAGAGAAATAGTATGACTATCACAGTCTTCAAATTGAAAATTAAATAATCATAAGAAAGAAAAACTTTAAAATATGTTCAAAAGGTTTAACAAGATATGCTTAAGCTTAGAAAAGATATTGATGATTTTATGATTTAGAGGGAATTAATAAAACAAACAGTTTATATAATTCATTCTCTTTGTAGATGATCACTTCAGAAGCTTAGAGGAATAATTGAAACACAATTACTCCTACCTGGTTATCTTTGTAAAACATAATAATATGAAGAAAAAACTATAAAATAAAACTGGGAAAACAGTAGAAAAGAAACTGTATGAATCAAAATTTAGAATCCTTTGCTTTGTATTAATGATTCAGAAAAGTCAAGTACATTTATTGTTTTGAAATTCTTCTTCAAGGGCGCAACCCTTAATAACTCGTGAAAGAGAGTTATTTATACAATCTTATAACTAAGAAAATATCTTAAATTATTTTACAAAAATAGATAAATACAAAATCAGGAATATAAACTAATAGTCGATCTAACACTATTTTGGTGTTGAGTTGTTGATAACTGTTACCAGAAAATTGAGCATTGCTGAACTGGTGATGACTATTCCTAAAAATGCTGAATACTATTTGATCACCCTTTAGTCAAATAAATCAGTTAATTCTTCCCAACGCTTCTTATATGGGATAGATAACTTAGTTACCCTTCTATAAACTTCATCCATCTTTGTATATTTAGTAAAAGTGGGTTTTACTGGAAATATATGTTTGATTTCATTCAAAATGAAAAAGGAATCTCTAAGTGCATTTAGCACAACCCTTAGTGTTGCTGCACCTCTTATGTTTGAAACTGAAGCTGCATTGGTACCCACCTCCGTAAGCTTTCAAATAATCTTCAACGGCTATTAATTTTTTGTTTATCACAAGCATGGAGGGAAAACCCTTGGTGTTCAAGGGTTCTAACTTACTGAAAAATATTTGAACTATAGTATTCTCACTGCTGCGCTTTTCCTCCAACTGAAGGATGAGATTTTTCATGGTAATGATCTTCTTTACTTCCAGTATAGTTGTTGTCCTGTCATTTATACCCAATTATTCAAGCTCATAGTTGTCTTTAGAATTCAGGAACTTTATTATTTCAAAAGCAATTTCTGGCATGTCCTCAAGCTCTTTAGAAATAATTTCAACAACTTCTTGAGATTTCTCCAACAAATCTTTTTTATCAAATATTATCTTGATATAAGGCCATATATCCTTGAATGATTCAGTAATTTCTTCCCATAGAATCTTCTTTGCAAACCTAGTTTTCTTCCGAGGTAAGACTCTCTGATTTCCTTTTACAAAACTTCAAATTGACTCTTTGTCCTTTGCAACTCGGCTGCATGTGAATTTTTTGCAACTTCCTTCATATGTTTTAATTCCTTTAGTTCATCCTACAATTTCTTCATTTCAACTGTCTGAATGGATAGATTCTAAACAGATTCTGCATTTTGTTCAGCTCCTTCTGTTGTACCTGTAGTTGATGTTATGCCTGAAGTAGAAACTCTAGTTATTGAGACCGCTGAAAGAGGAACTATGTCCATTGGAATTCGAGTCCTCTTGATAGCTTCCTATTTCTCTTTGACCAATTTTTCCATTTGCTCCTCCATCTGTTTTATTTGCAGATTTTGTTCCATGATGAGTTTCATCATGTCATATTTCTGAGTCTCGGTTTCTTCAATATCCTTGGTCATTAGATCCTCAAAAGCTAGTAGTTTGAGTTGCTTCCTTAATGCCAAGAGCTCAACATTCTTCTTCTTAATATGTTCTTCTGCAACATTTATATTTGAGGGATCATATCCCATCTTTTGCACTAGATCTTCCAAATATTTGATCTTGGTGTCATTTGCTAGTGAGGAAAATTTTTCCAACTTGAGTTGTGACTGTGTATTGGCCAAGATGACTTGCGACTTTGATAGATGCATGGCAGTATGAATTAAAGTGGAATAAATCATCTGACCAGTTTGTTTGTGCATTTCAATTTGATCAATTGGATGCACATATTTTACATTAAATTCAAATTAGTATTGCTTCCGATAATGTGCATGAGTCCTAGGCTGTGGAATTTGAGCTTGTAGGAAATCCATCTACATTTTTCCCTTCTCAAAGTCAAAGACTGAAAGAAGTCTGGCTTGAGAACTGGAGGAATGTTTCCAGAATTGGTTATAGGTGTTCAATTTCAATTCCTCTTTTTTTTTTTAATCTCAATGAAAACATGAAAGATGTCATCCTCCCACGGGGGCTTCACTCAATGAACCTCTAAAATAGCACGTGCATTCATGGTATACTAAATAATACCCTTAATTTGATTACATATTGGAAAATACCTCTAAAAATCACTTTATTTAACCCCCTAACAATACTAACCCAATACACCTTCCCAATTTAAAAAGCCCCTACTTTCACTAGATATTGTAGGTATTCATTTTTTCATTAACATTTTTTACACCCCTTTATATTTATATCCCTTTATTTTCATTAACAATGGTAAGCAGATTCTGCACCTAGAAAGAATAACCTAAATACAAGGTAGCTGAAAACTTGAAAGTTTCAATAAAAAAGAGGCAGATATAAGTTGGTTTATTTACAAATACATATTGTGGAAAATTTGAATGGAAAATACATAGATTTGAACTCTCAATTACATCTATCTTCTATTGAATATTAAAAAAGATACACTACAATAGTTCAAAATAAAACCTCGATAACCAACACAATGGTGCACCTTTCATCTTGCTTATAGAATAGGAAGAGGAGATAAAGTACAATGAATATGGACACATGCAAAATCCTATCTAGTTGGACTTTTTCAAATCATAGCCCTAACATGATCACCTAGTGCACCATAGTTGCATGGTAAGAGTGCCAAGTAAGTGTGTCTCCATCAAAAGATGAATTGGAGCATGCAATAATGCATCCCTTCCTTGAGATCTGTGTCCTCTACCTAAGATGGGAATTTATCATTCATAAGTATTCTAACTGACTAAGTATATGTACCCTCTTAGTAAGAATATATCATGCATGCTAAAAATAAAAAAATAAAAGAAATTATAATAGAAAAAATCTATCCAAAACTGAAATTTCTAAATTTTAAACAACATATAAACTATAATTAATTGAAGGTGTTGTTGGCATTATGATTCAAGTGTTGTCCTTGATGGCAACTCACTTAGAGGTTGGTACAGGTGCTCAGAGGTTGGTACAGGTGATGACAGCTTAATCAGAGGACAGATCTTAGTACAGCATGTGAAGAAAGTTCATACATGCAGGTTCGTTAAGCCCAAGTCGCATGTACACGCAGGTTGGCTCCAGTAAAAGAGCGTGTATGTGGAAAACTTATCTTTGGTCCACGGCGGTTATTCCTTGGAAGTTGTGCCTATGGTTTTGGACCTTGGTGTCTCGACGGACGTGTTGATCCCTAGTTTCGAGGTTGATGGTATTGGATTTCTATGGTTTTGGCTCTTGGTATTGAACAAGGCCTAAGGCTATATAAGGAGAAGATCATTAGGCAAAGGGTGTAGCAATGTGTGTGAGTTGTGAAGATCTGAGGTAGTGTGAGATCCAAGTGCTGGTTATGGGTTGGTGATCTGAACGAAGGTTTCACTCATGTGGAGGATGATGAATGATGGAACGAGATCTCAAGGCTTGGAATGATTATCTTCTTATGGTTTTACTGTGGATAGACTAGATCTACTGACGCATGTTTATTATTATGATCTGGGTATGTTTTGATGTCTGATATAGCTGCGGAATTTTAAGGTTGAATTTACAGATCTATACGCGGGTTGTCTTTGGTAAAAGAGCGTATACACGCAGGTTGGGCTCGTCAAAGTAGCGTATACAATGTGAAGTATGAATATGGAGTTGGATCTGGTTATTGTTATGTTGTCTGTGTTCTTGACAGGGTTTCAGTGATTCAGTATTGGGTGATTCGGAGATTGATGATGCAGGTTGTTATACAATGGTGATTGTTTCATGGATCCAGTATGAAAATGTATGGAACGTGGTCCCAGGAAGATTGTAGGCCGGCACCTACGTACTGGTAAATATATCAGCCAGTACAAGAGCCAAGGGGTTGTAGCTCCCTTCCAGGAGCAGCTGGAAAACGAGTGAAGGTTGTAGCCTTCTGTAGGGTTGGCACCTACGTACTAGTAAATGGATCGGCTAGTACAAGAACTATGAGGGTTGTAGCCCTCTGCAGGTTGTAGCCTGCGTGCTGGTAAAGGACTGCACCAGTACATTGTAAAAGAAGTTTCTTATTAAAGGAAGATAGAAACAAATTGCAGCAGGTGGTTTTCACCCACATTGGGTTTCCACCTTATATCATGGTGTTCATGTGTGTGCCTTATGTGTGATGATCTGTTTTGTTATACTGCACCTGTTTACTGTTAATATGGTTAATAATGTTCTGATGCATTTACTGAAGATAAGCTAACTGAATCATAAGATCTCTGAATATACGCTAGTTGCTTTAGACACAGTCGCGTGTACATGCAGGTTCACTTAACTGAAGTCGCGTATATGTTTCTGAGCATGAAATTGGAAAAGTTTTATTGATTTGATAATACTGATTCACCCCCCCCCCCCCTCTCAGTATTATTTCCAACAATTGGTATCAGAGCAGGTCCTTCAGAGAAGCTTGATCGCTTGAAGGAGATTCGTAGAGCAATGGGGAAGAAAGCACGTCAGAAGAAGAAGACAGCTCAAAGGAACAACGACAACCTACCTTTGAGTGGAAGCAAGTACTCAGATCCTGAATCACCTCAGATTGAAGATGGACAAGCAAATGAAGCACCAGATCAAATCATAGATCTACCTAGCAAAAGGGAGAATGCCCTCAAAGAAGAAATCATCATATTAAAAGATCAGTTGGAATGTGAATCCAGAATTCGACAAATGCTTCTAGTGCTGAATAAAGAGCAAGAGAACGAGATCATCGAACTAAGGCATCAGTTGGATGAAGGAAGGAAAGCTGAAGAGATCTTGAAGAAGCAATGTCTAGAAAAAGAAGAACAACATCAAGTTGAGGTAAATATCTTGAAAAGTAAATTAGAAGAAAAGGATAAGCTTTTACGATTTCAAGATAGCTCTAAAGTCTTGGATGATATTCTTAGTAGTCAAAGGTCCCCTGCTATCAAAACTGGACTTGGTTTTCATGAGTCTATTGAAGGTGAATCTGGTTCACAAAGTAAGACAAGAAACTCTAATGCAAAGTCTGAAAGGCTCATCAAGGAGATGAAAGGACAACTCCATCAACAAACAAGGAAAGAGGCTCCTCAAAGAAAATCTTTTACTCCTCCCATGAATAATGTTGAATGTTATGTATGTCATAATCTTGGACATGTTGCAGCCATATGTAGAAGAAGAAGGTTTCAAGACCATCATGCAGAAAGATCATTACATTCAAGGTACTTTAATGGATATTGCTTTTCTTGCAATATGTTTGGCCACAAAGCTGCTGATTGCTATAGGAGGAATATGAAACATGTAAGATGCTATGCATGTAACAAGCTTGGACATAGAGAAAAGGATTGCAGGAAAAAAGCTCATGATAAGAAGAAATCATCAACATGCCTGAAGATATGGAAGAAGAAGGAAGTTCAGTCAGAAATATGTGGCACAGCACAGGGTACCCAGCATAGCACAGACCTAACAGACTCAGGGGGAGCTGAAGGTATAGAACTTCAGTGTTCTAATTCTCATACGCAAGTTTCATGAATGAAAGCCGCGTATATACGCGAGTTTCACACTGCAAAGTCGCGTATATGTCAATTTGTGAAAAAGCAATGGGGACAGACTCAGAAAAGGGGTCTGATATGATCCAGTCCTGTATATGCTCTATTGGTTAATAGTTACAGTCTGCTGAGGATGTCTGGAAATGTCTTGATACTTATGGCACAGGTTCAGGGGGAGCATATACTTCAAATAATGCATTGTTGGCATTATGGTTAGAGGTTGTTGATAAAGTCTATGAAGCTAAATGATATATCTTGATGTTTGATCAAAGGAATGGTATTGCAGGCTAATGCTTATGGTACAGATCATGATGCTGCTGGTGGCTCTCATAAGTCTTGGTCTAGATTTTTTCATCACTATGTCATGTATTTCTTTTGTGATATCTCTCTTATGATGTCAAGGTCATGTAACGGCCTATGTTGGTTTCCCCACTATGCCTGGGATGAATGATGTAATGTTCATGTATTATCATGAGTAAACTCTTAATGTATCTCCACATGGTTAGGTGGATGAGTCAATATTGGTATATCCCCACTAGGTTGGGTGATGAATGTTTGTATTGAGTCTTTTGGTGATAGGAAGGTCTTCTATGATGTATAAGTCTTTGTTCTTCTTGAAGAACATCTTTTGCAGATCTTGCCTACAGTCAAGGGGAGCATGAACAACACATTTCAGCAAGAGCAGGATGGATAGATTGGTACACTTTGGCATGCACAAAGGGGGAGCACATTTGGAGATTTCAGCAGGTACTCAGGGGGAGTATGGACAGAAGAAGGTATACCAAAGAAGAGAATATCTTGGTCCGCCCTTTGCCCTTGATGTCAAAGGGGGAGAGTGACTTGGTGTGGTGGTTGCCATCAAGTCCAAAGGGGGAGATTGTTGGAATTATGATTCAAGTGTTGTCCTTGATGGCAACTCACTCAGAGGTTGGTACAGGTGCTCAGAGGTTGGTACAGGTGATGACAGCTTAATCAGAGGACAGATCTTAGTACAGCATGTCAAGAAAGTTCATACACGCAGGTTCGTTAAGCCCAAGTCGCGTGTACATGCAGGTTGGCTCCAGTAAAAGAGCGTGTATGTGGAAAACTTATCTTTGGTCCACGGCGGTTATTCCTTGGAAGTTGTGCCTATGGTTTTGGACCTTGGTGTCTCGACGGACGTGTTGATCCCTAGTTTCTAGGTTGATGGTATTGGATTTCTATGGTTTTGGCTCTTGCAATTGAACAAGGCCTAAGGCTATATAAGGAGAAGATCATTAGGCAAAGGGTGTAGCAATGTGTGTGAGTTGTGAAGATCTGAGGTAGTGTGAGATCCAAGTGCTGGTTATGGGTTGGTGATCTGAACCAAGGTTTCACTCATGTGGAGGATGATGAATGATGGAACGAGATCTCAAGGCTTGGAATGATTA
This sequence comes from Pinus tabuliformis, assembly GCA_031772625.1. Classification (NCBI taxonomy): domain Eukaryota; kingdom Viridiplantae; phylum Streptophyta; class Pinopsida; order Pinales; family Pinaceae; genus Pinus; species Pinus tabuliformis. The sequence goes on along the minus strand of CM062816.1, from coordinate 743,261,922 downwards.
TCTTCTTATGGTTTTACTATGGATAGACTAGATCTACTGACGCATGTTTATTATTATGATCTGGGTATGTTTTGATGTCTGATATAGCTGCGGAATTTTAAGGTTGAATTTACAGATCTATACGCGGGTTGTCTTTGGTAAAAGAGCGTATACACGCAGGTTGGGCTCGTCAAAGTAGCGTATACAATGTGAAGTATGAATATGGAGTTGGATCTGGTTATTGTTATGTTGTCTGTGTTCTTGACAGGGTTTCAGTGATTCAGTATTGGGTGATTCAGAGATTGATGATGCAGGTTGTTATACAATGGTGATTGTTTCATGGATCCAGTATGAAAATGTATGAAACGTGGTCCCGGGAAGATTGTAGGCGGGCACCTACGTACTGGTAAATATATCAGCCAGTACAAGAGCCAAGGGGGTTGTAGCTCCCTTCCAGGAGCAGCTGGAAAACGAGTGAAGGTTGTAGCCTTCTGTAGGGTTGGCACCTACGTACTAGTAAATGGATCGGCTAGTACAAGAACTATGAGGGTTGTAGCCCTCTGCAGGTTTTAGCTTGCGTGCTGGTAAAGGACTGCACCAGTACATTGTAAAAGAAGTTTCTTATTAAAGGAAGATAGAAACAAATTGCAGCAGGTGGTTTTCACCCACATTGGGTTTCCACCTTATATCATGGTGTTCATGTGTGTGCCTTATGTGTGATGATCTGTTCTGTTATACTGCACCTGTTTACTGTTAATATGGTTAATAATGTTCTGATGCATTTACTGAAGATAAGCTAACTGAATCATAAGATCTCTGAATATACGCTAGTTGCTTTAGACACAGTTGCGTGTACACGCGGGTTCACTTAACTGAAGTCGCGTATATGTTTCTGAGCATGAAATTGGAAAAGTTTTATTGATCTGATAATACTGATTCACCCCCCCCCTCTCAGTATTATTTCTAACAAGTGTGACATGCATGCCCTTAGCATGTATGCATCTCTTCCAAACAATAGTCTATTTTACTATCTCCTATGGCATGCATGTACCCTCTGCCAAGCAATAGTATGTGTCACTCTCTCCTTCACTTTCATTCAACCTATTCGTCACTAATGTAAGGAAAGGGTGACGATACCATATTTGTTGTCTTCTCTATTGCCCCATCATTGGGAGGATCACTAGTGTAGAAATAGCGAAAAAAATATTAACACACACATTAGACATAGATCATAGAGGTATTAGTGTTATAGACATTTTTGTGCCTAACAGCATGGAGCATGAAATGTCAATAATCTGAGGGATCCAATGTCCCTAAACATGTTGTTCTTACCCCTAGAGGAACAAGGTCAGCAAACCACAGCACCGAAAATCAGTTCTCCACCTGAAAACACTAAAAAACAAGCAGTTTCTGGATCATGTCAGCTGCTCCACTGAGCATCTGTGCTGAATGTCAACTGCTCCACTCTGTACCTGCGCTGAATGTCAAATCTAATGAAGGCTACCTGCGCTGGGCGAGATTGGCCAAGTGGCACAGTCATTCTGCAAGGTGTCAACTGCCCAGGAAGCTTCCAAACTGACACTTGGGTCAAGGAATTCGCCTTGTGATGAGTAAGAGGGTCTTGATCTCCAAGTGGAAGCAAGAATCTCCAAGTGGACTCAAGAACTGAAGATTAACTAAAGTGGGAGAGGACACTAGTCAGCTTCATGCCAGTCTCAAGATGACTCATCCTTTCTCCAAAACCCTATACATAGAGCTCTCTCATGAGGTCTAGGGAGGCTGGAATTTTGTGCAAGCAAGGAAGTGTTGTTGGTTTGTGTATAGAGCTATTGGGTGTTTTGCTTGAAGGAGGTGAAGAGGAGATTTCTTTCAGCTGGGAGGTGTTGCTGGATTGGGCCCATTGTGGTTGTAACTCTCTCATAACTTTACTTCTATTATCAATAAAGTATTTGAGGTTCTTCTATATGCATGTGTCTTTATGATGAATAGATGCTTGTATATTTGATTTATGCTAATCCTATAATCGATTATGGATGTATGCTTCTTGTAGTTTCCTTTTTCTTGTGCTTTTACAGGATCTGTGTGTAGCTGGGCCGGTGAAAGGACAAGCAGCTAGGAGCAAGCGGCAAGGAGTGAAGACTGGATCGACTATTAGCGCAAGATAACGGTTAGTAGATCATCCTTTTCTTCCCTCTCTCATCTCATAAAGAAGAAACTTTGAATAGCTTTGCATTCAGTTGTTGCTGGAGTACTATCACCTTCAGAGTGGGATAGAGGCATTCTGCATTAGATACTTTTCCCCCCAACAAAATGGCGACTCCACTGGGGATCGTATCTTGTTGGTTACTTGTGTTTTTTACTATTCATTTCATAAACAAGGAGAGTACCGAATCGAACTGTGTTTGAATCTATCAAACACAAAGTAGAGGGCAGCTACTCTAGCTCAGTTTCTGAGCAAGTTTATGATTTGAAGAGCTGATCCACAAGGACTCTAATAAGCTCTTAGTGATAGCTTTTCATCCTCCTTTACATCCCTTAGTGTGTCCTTGACTGATAGCTTCTGATTTGAGCAAAAACTGTGAATTTTTGAACAATCTGTGACCCGGAAACCAAGACGGACGAAAGTCTCGTTCTTCATTGCAGGCTGTACAAAGGCAGTCTGCATTTCAGTGCAGTTCCCAAAGGGGTTACCTGCGCTGAAGGTCAAACAGGCAGTGTTACACCTGCGCTGGACCAGTCTTGGCTTGACTTACTGGGGTTTCCTGCTGTGTCTTGATTTGTTTTCACTCTTGTTTTTGTTGTTTGTTGCCAGTCAGTGGACCTATCTGAAACCACCTCCCTTTGTCATTATTCCGCCTCAGTTGTATAAAGAAACTGTATTTGTTCTTTTGTATTTTTTGTGTCATTTATAGTTTCCCATAACGAAAGTGAACCAGTCATGCATTGACCTCTTCGATCTAGACCTGAGATTAAGTGTCGTTTTGATCTTAAGAGTTAGTTTATTTGCTGTTCATAGCTGATTGTGTTTGTCGCTTTCATTATATGGTTTGAATTTATATATTTCTAGTGTCGAAACAAGTAAATCTTAAGGTGTCTTTTGATTTTGGACAAGCTTGTTTGCTTTCACTTGAAATTGAATTCAAAATTATACAACAGCTTTCTTTTTGCATTTCACCAACATTAAGAAAGAGAAAAGAAATACCTGCATCTTTGCATTTTGCATATAAGTTTGTATGTTGATTTAGGGAGAAAGTGCATTAGCGAGTGCTCTTTGATCTGTGTGAAAAGATTTTGTCTCTCTTTTCCCTCAGTAGTTAAGATTTTCATAAGTCGAAAAGATTGGAAAAGCTTGCTTCTCATCTTAGACTGCATTTAGGAATTTGTATCAATACATCTCGTGGTGAACCTTGAAAGGCAAACTTTAAAAAGATCAACTTAAAATATATTGAATGAACCTAACAACGCTTTGAAAAATAACGCAAACATCTAGAGGTCTAAGCTAGAGACGTGTTCCGGCGTCGTTAAACATAGTGACTATCGATCTCGACGAAGGTGGGTGATTCCTCCTGAGAGTCGATGGCACTAATACGGACTTGTGCTCCCACGTACCGTCGCGTATATATTGGGAGACCCCTATAGGAATAAAGCCTTTATCCATAGGAAACTGTGTCGACTGCCCTACTGATCGTAATGCAATGAACACAGCATTCACGAAGATCGACCACTCGTACCGTAAAACGTATTCTGTGGTTTTGCGAAAGGTTTGGCACACCCTCTGCCTAGATCTCCAGAGCAGTTTCTTTTGGCCTTTTTCAAACTCTATAACTGAAAAATTCCAACTGAGCATTTGTCACTTCGGGCTCGTTAATACATTGAAGGAGACTAGAGTCATCTTTAGCTTTTTTTGACTCTTTAAAACTGAAAAAGCAAGTTGTGTCTAAAGCGTCGTTATAAAATTTATTTTAAGCGGAATAATCATCATCTTTCCCTCGTTGATCGTCGAAGTTAGTCCACCACCAGTGGAAGTTCCTGTAGAATCGCTAAGAAACCTTTTGGATAGACTAGATATGTCTGAACAACCGTCGACATCTAGGACTGTGTCGTCCGACACAGCAGCAGCAGAGCCTCCTGCTACTACTCCAACGATGTTCACTGGTATACCATCTGTCCCGGCAAATTGTCAACAACAAGTCGGAGTCCAATCAGGGACAACGACGTGGTTAGTTCCTATTTCTTCATCCGGATTATCATCTGGTATTTCTTATGTTGAAACTCAACAAATTGATCCAATGTGTCTTCAAAGGCCAATTTACCCTTTAAGTACTGGATTTCCACCATATGGAGGGCAGTATGCTCTTTCATTGTTCCCTCCCAGAGAACAACCATATGGGAGTTTACAACAAAGTTCAGGTCAAACTGGAATTACATCCAGTGGTTGGGTACCAATACTGCCTCAGCAACCAGGGGTTGTATATTCAATGCAACCAGTACACCCTGTGTTGAATATTCCCACCATACCTGCTATAGTGAATGTGTCGCAAGTCTCAACGACTCAATCACAATCTCAGGGTAGTGCCTCCTTATCTGGAGCGACTCAGGCTCAAACAAGTACTGTGACTCCTCATCCTGGTCAATCATCCAGTATTGGTCAACAACAAATGGTCCAACAACCAGAGCTGGTTCAATCTCAACAACCGCCATTCCAGCAATCATATCAAGGACCTGAGCAACAAGTCTTTGTAAGTAATGGGCAACCATGCTATAATGGTTATGCCCATCAACCTTGTCAAAGTTGTCAGCATTATGCTGGTCTGCAAAGACCCATTGCTCAGGCGATACCATCTTATCCTGGATATGCTTCGCCTAACCTGAACCAACAGTTGCCCTTTGTAGCAACTCTAGAATTACCAGATCTAAACCGGCTGACGAATGATCCAATTGCTTATGCCCCTTGGTGGCCGGCGATTCCGCATAAACTTCCATCCGACATTCCTAAATTTAATGGAAATCCGGGTGAAGATCCGTCGAATCATGTGATGACATTCCATCTATGGTGTTCATCAAACACCCTGAATGATGATTCGATAAGACTTCGCCTCTTTCAGAGGACGTTAATGGGTCCAGCGGCAAAATGGTACATTGAATTGCCTAGAGCTTCGTTCGAAAACTTCAGTACCTTAGCCACAACCTTTTTAACCCATTTTCAATTACCGATAAGGTATGAAACGGGAACAGAACTCCTTACCAACTTCAAACAGACGACTGCCACCCACATATCTGATCATATACATGAGTGGCGACGTCGTCGTAGGATGGTAAAAAAGTACGTTCCCGATCAGCTATTAGCTGAATGGTTTATCAAGTCATTACTTCCTGCCATCACGGAAGATGTGGCAAAGGGGGGAGTCATAACGGAAGAGCAGGTTATCGCTCGTGCGCAATATTTGGACTTGGTCTATACTCAGTCCGGCACGCTCTACGACAAAATATCTGACGCCCCTAGACCGGAATTTTTAATTCCTCCTCCTCCTAAATCAAACAATGACTCTCACGCTGGCGATGGCGTGATTGGCAAGCACAAAATTTATAGTCAAAATGCAAATGAAAAACTTCTTGCCTCAGAAGTAAATGCCATGTCGACCGACAAGGGCAAACAACTGAAGCAACCAGGGGGCAAGAAGAAAAAGACAGGGAGAAAAAGGAAACCCCCGGCAGGGTGTCATATATGCGATGAGGATCATTGGACGAAAGATTGTCCACATATAGCTGAAGTTAAGAAACTCTTCAAGAGTTCAAAAACCCCAGCAGTATTGACTGATCCGTTTCCTAATCCAGGTCAAAATCTGGTTGCTAATCAAAATGCTTCCCGATCCCAAGTGCTTATGTTGTCTACCGCAAAGCAGCAGAATAATGCTTTGACAAGGAATAAATATTACGGGAATCCACGGCTGTCGAATAACAAGGCTAATGAACAACCTAGTAGTTCGACAACAACTTTGACCAAAGTTGTGCCACCCATCATTCCTGAACCAATGATAAAGTTTCCAAAAGGAGTAGTACACAAATCGACATTTAATCCTCGTGCCAAAATAGCACAGAATTATAATATAATAGAGGACCTGGCCCAATCGCCGTCCGCTATGTCGACACTTGAGGTACCGCAAAATTGCCCCTCCCAAGAGCAAACTTTATTATCAGCAATAGGTGGGATTGGCCCAATGGATTCCAATCTTGTGGCCTTTGATCATAAAGGATATGACCCTAAGTTACCAGCTCAACTAGCTTTCCTTGTTCAAGTGAAAGCCCTCAACAAAACTGTTCATCGAACAATTATTGATGAGGGGGCATCTACATGTCTTATGTCGATGAGTTGCTGGAAAAATTTAGGCTCACCACCCTTGTCGAAATCGTCAACGACCTTAAAATCATTTGATGGACGATCATACACTCCATACGGGATTTTAAGTAACTTGCAAGTTGAACTGGGGGGAAAAACAGTAGAAGTCGATGTTGAAGTAATCGATGGAAACCTCGATTACAACATCCTACTAGGAAGGCCCTGGATATATGCCATGGCCGCAGTCGTGTCGACCTACTTCAGGAAGATTGCATTTCCCTTTCAAGGAGGGATTACAGTCGTCGACCAACAAACTTTCCTCCCCGACAGTTCACAAGTTACGGGAAGCATTCCAATGATCCATGGAAGCGATCATTCACTTCAAAATATTGGAGTAGGTCTCCTAAAAGACCTTGCCTTAATGGGTACTTTTGCCCTACCGCCTGCAAGAAATCTGGCGGAAGTGGCCACAGTGGAAACCTACAATATGAAATCTTCTATATCTAATGGATTCGGAAGATTCCTAAACATTTTGTCAGCATGGATCATCGCCCTAATGGAAATATTGTAAATACAGTGGGCTCCAAGGAAGGTTCTTATCTCGTGTCAACCTCGTTAAAAAATGAAACAAGGAGTCATGAGGATAGTTCTTTTACTGTGTCAACCTCATTAAAAAATGAAACAATCCCCTTTCCAAATCTCAAAGGAAAACCTTCATTCCAACAACCAATTTGAATGCAATGAAGCTTGGGGGGCATGCACCTCATTTGCGTTATTATGCTAGGGGCATGCAAGCTTATCGAGCAGTTTTACCGCGGAATTTATGCTCGTTAAAAAATAGAAAAGCGAGATCCGAGTAGTTTTAGCGTCATAGTTCATGCTCGTTAAAAAATAAACATAAGCTTTTGAGCAGTGTTTTGGCGCATTCAAGCTCTTTAAAAAATGAACCCAGTACCGGTAAATAACCATTGTGATCGTAAATTTATTAGCCATAAAAGCCTTGGTCGTGTTTTTGCACCTGCCACCTCCATTCCATTTGGCCTATCGTTCACCTCCATATGATTGTTTACCCATTTTGAGGAACAGCTGCGAAGAGTGATTTCACTTAGCCATCCTTGTGACACTGCCGTGATTGGAAAATTCCAACCTGTACCTGGAATCTGCTGCTATCCCTGTTTATCACTCGTTCCTCAAAAGACAAGTCTTCTTTGAGCTCTTTTCTCCTGACTCGTAAAATATGAAAAGTTTGCCGAGTTTTGGCCTTCCAGCTCGTTAAAGTGACCGGAAGAGCTATCCTTCCTCTAGATTTTAATCTTTTTGGACCTGAGGGATTATTACACAAAAAGGTCGAGCGCTTGTTTTATTCGGCTCGTTAAAGTAATCAAAAACTCATCCCTTCTGTATTGTTTTATACTTTTTCGGACTTAAGGGATTAGATGACGAAAAAGGAACTTTGGAGTTAACTTTATGTACCTTTTCAGACTCTCTAAAAATGAAAAGGACCGAGTTTTCCTTGTCGTTAGACTCATTAAAATGATTAAATAGCGACAAACTTGTCTTTAGACGAGAACGAGTTTCCCTATCTCTAGGCTCGTTAAAACATAGCGATGGGCTTGCCCGAAGGGCAGGTTATAGAACAAGCATATGTTATCCTCCTCAAGCTTGACAAAAATAAAGAGGTACTGGTCAGAAATGACTGGGGAAAAATTGGGAGAACCTCAAAGCTTTAATGGTAGCAAGTCACTCTTGAACATGACACTTTGTCCTTCGTATCACATCGGGTTGGGTTGTTTCATTCACCGGTCTCATCACCATGGTCCTCGCCAAACCATCCACATTTTGGGTAATGCTACCGATCCATCACATCAGTGTCGTTATATGTTCAAGAGATGTGTTCAGAAAGAGTCAACCGTGTCCCATCCATTGCCATACATTATCCTTCATCCGCCCATGATCGCCACCCTGAATCGTATTTCACAGATTGTTTTCACCTCCACTAAAATCATTAGCTCCGTTCCGTGTCACTGATGTGGGATTCATTAAGGCCCTCCTTTGACGGATCGCTTCTTGTCGACTTCAGCTCATTATCCAAGAAGTTGATCTAGGAACACCCCCCCAGTACTTTGAAGCTTGCATGCCTCAATGGCAAGTTTCTCACTTCCGGCGACAGGTATACATCAATGACCTTCGACCAGAAGATTTTGCGTGGTGTTCGACGCCAAGTCCTTTATTCACACCACGTGAATTGTACTGCAGTACCTTGAGGGTCATTGTCATTATTGGTGATTCCTCTCGCGCTTGTTAACGGTTTACATTATTGACCGGTAATCAAGCGATGTCTTTCCATGTTCGACTTCAGCGCAATTCTCACATGGATCGACTTGTACTTAGAGTGAAGATCGAACGAGTTTCGAAAACCCTGGATCTAGTTTCATCCATCCGGGCTGCGATATATATTCAAGATATAAAGACATTTGATATGTACATCATTGCAGCAGATGATCATCCTACTCAAAGGATGATAATTTCAACAGAGAATTATCAGTCTACCATCAGACGATCGTCTGTTCTATGTGAAAAATGAATTTATAAAGCTGAGCATGGGAATACCCGCCTCAGCTAGATCATGAAAGCAGAATGAAAAATAATGTATTGTATTGTATTTTATTACAGGGCACCTCTCAGCAATTGAATGAACTTCAGATCCTCCTGATAAAGCATTTCACCCGATAAACGACCTCATACTTTAGGGGGCAACTGTTATAGACATTTTTGTGCCTAACAGCATGGAGCATGAAATGTCAATAATCTGAGGGATCCAAAGTCCCTAAACATGTTGTTCTTACCCCTAGAGGAACAAGGTCAGCAAACCACAGCACTGAAAATCAGTTCTCCACCTGAAAACACTCAAAAACAAGCAGTTTCTGGATCATGTCAGCTGCTCCACTGAGCATCTGCGCTGAATGTCAACTGCTCCACTCTGTACCTGCGCTGAATGTCAAATCTAATGAAGGCTACCTGCGCTGGGCGAGATTGGCCAAGTGACACAGTCATTCTGCAAGGTGTCAACTGCCCAGGAAGCTTCCAAACTGACACTTGGGTCAAGGAATTCGCCTTGTGATGAGTAAGAGGGTCTTGATCTCCAAGTGGAAGCAAGAATCTCCAAGTGGACTCAAGAACTGAAGATTAACTAAAGTGGGAGAGGACACTAGTCAGCTTCATGCTAGTCTCAAGATGACTCATCCTTTCTCCAAAACCCTATACATAGAGCTCTCTCATGAGGTCTAGGGAGGCTGGAATTTTGTGCAAGCAAGGAAGTGTTGTTGGTTTGTGTATAGAGTTATTGGGTGTTTTGCTTGAAGGAGGTGAAGAGGAGATTTCTTTCAGCTAGGAGGTGTTGCTGGATTGGGCCCATTGTGGTTGTAACTCTCTCATAACTTTACTTCTATTATCAATAAAGTATTTGAGGTTCTTCTATATGCATGTGTCTTTATGATGAATAGATGCTTGTATATTTGATTTATGCTAATCCTATAATCGATTATGGATGTATGCTTCTTGTAGTTTCCTTTTTCTTGTGCTTTTACAGGATCCGTGTGTAGCTGGGCCGGTGAAAGGACAAACAGCTAGGAGCAAGCGGCGAGGAGTGAAGACTGGATCGACTATTAGCGCAAGATAACGGTTAGTAGATCATCCTTTTCTTCCCTCTCTCATCTCATAAAGAAGAAACTTTGAATAGCTTTGCATTCAGTTGTTGCTGGAGTACTATCACCTTCAGAGTGGGATAGAGGCATTCTGCATTAGATACTTTTCCCCCCAACAATTAGTAATTTGATGCATGCTTATTCTAGAGAAAGGTTGTTTGGGAGTGGGAGAAGAAGCAAGAAGTGAGAGTAGAAGCGAGAAGTGGGAGTGGAAGCATGAGCGAGGAGTGACATTTTCAAAAGCTCCCAGGTTGGGAGAGATTTTGGGAGTGAATTTTATATAATATATATTTTTATATTTTTTGATACATATATGTCAAAAAAATCTTGTAGAATGATGAATTTATGATAAAAAAACATAAAAACATGGATTAAACCATATAACATCATTCATCTAGTAGTTATAATCTTCATCAACCACAGGTCCACAATTACAAGTTCTCATTTATATAGCATGTAAGTGTGCACATAACCAAAATAACATCTAGTGCAACCCATCTCTTAACCAAAAATACATCAACAAATAGGCTCTAGATGGCCTATAACATCCAAAGAAATCATGCTACAATAAATACCTACATATCATCAAAATCATTTCCTATCTTGGGATGTTTGTCTTTAATATCACCCTTTAAGCATTAACATAAGACAGAAAAAATGTAGCATGTCAAGTTTGTTAGTGTCAGCCTTTGAAACCTTCCATCAGTGATCAAATGTGCTCTTACAAATTGGTCTTAGGGTGTCAAAGTCAAATTTTGTCATTTCAGTGAGTCTTCAAGTAAAATTTGATCAACAGGTCTTAGGTCTAGGATTTGTTTTCCAAATTTTTCCAAGTGTCTCACCATTTAGTTGAGTGTACCATAATTCAAAGATTTGACATCATTTCAGGTTCCAATGGGTCATTTTACACCTTATTTGTGCTTCAGTTGTACTTGGGTATGGCTCATTTCCCTCTCTTAGGGGTTTTGAAGGTAATTTCTCTTGGATGGTCAAATCATCAACAAAACTTGTATCTTGATTCTCATACACCTTTCCCTATCCTCAATATACCTTCTTAAACAATTCCCATCACTGATATGCGTCAAAATCATCATTTTCCCATAAACCCTATCTTATTGCTACAATTTGACAATTTTCTAGGTTAGGCCTGTTTTTTCCCTTTTGGACCCCTTCCCCTCACTCAATATTTGATATTCCACTTTCCCCTACTTGCTAACATCCCTCCATACTTCCCAAAACTTTCTCAATAATTTAGAAGCCCCTCATCCCCTTCATTTCCCTTCATTTCTTCAAATCCCTTGTTCGACATATCAGGATAGGTTTTCTTCAAACTATGTTTCAGAACAAGAAAAGATGAATTTGAAAAAAGTGAGAGAGGTTTTTTCCATCATTGACACAAGAAGAAAAACCTCTTTCAGTTTTTACATAGGCTTCATGGCTTTAGAGAAATGTCGAAAACATCATTGGCCTCAAGGGGATTGATGCACTTCTGGAGTGACCTTGGGAAGATCAAGATTTCACATTGGGATGTTCAAAATAATTTCTTGATGCTTTAAATGATATCTAGACAGTGATAGATTTCCAATGAGCTATCATGAGCTCAATTTTGAGTTGAGGAAGACCTTCAAAAGTTGACTACAAAAGCACTCTGCATTTAGGCAACCTCATTCTGCACATTTTGACCAGTCTTGGGAGATTTGACTTTTGACAAAGCATATGAACTCCAAATTTAAAAATTCAAGATGTGCTAGAAAGAAGACTCGACAGGATTTCCAAAGAGCTATCACTCACCCAATTTTGACATTAGTAAGATAGTCAAAACTCACCTTGAAGTTGGCGCTGCGCATAGGAACAGTGGTGCTACGCATTGGGAGCCTGGCGCTGCGCATCAGAGCCAAACTTCCTTCAGAAAAATACACTGGCGCTGTGCATTAGGGAGGTGCTATGCATTGGGCTGGTGGCACTATGCATTGGGATGTGAAGCTTCCAAACCTCTATCACTACAATTGCCTCATGTCACCTCCTATCAAGTAAGTAGAGCCCCTTTTCAGTTGAAACTATGGTTTACATGAACTTTTGGTGGTTTATACCTCTCTAGAAACTAAACCCTAATTTGTCTCTAAAACCACCTCATACATTTCATACCACAACTATTTCTCATTCTCCTTCTAAAACCCTATTCCCTAAATCCATTTTCCCAAAACCTATCTCCTAATCCCTTCTCTAACTCCCTAGACATTATTCTCTTCATCGATTATTTCCAATCCCCAAACCCTAATCCCTACATCCCACTATTCCCAAACCCTATTCTACATAAAACCATAACCCTCAACATACAAAACCTAGTCTACCTACTCCCCTACAAACCTTACCTATTCCTCTAAAAACCCTACCCTCTCTCCTAAATGTCGTTCACATTCCCTAAACTCTATTTACATCTCATACATTCACATACCCCTCCATACACTCTGTCCACTTCATTCCTCCACTCTGTTTTCACTTCACCACTGCCCATACAACCACAAGTGTTAATAGCCATAAAAATGGAGAGAGATTTTGACCTTGTTGACCATGAGGAGACACAAAGAGTTAATGTCATTGACTTGGATGCTCAAGATCCAAGGATTGTCAAAGACATGATCATCAAGAAGCAAGAGGACAAGGTACAAGCTTTGTCAGTTAATTTAGAGAGCGCTAAGTGGATCATGAGAGAGAGATATGGCTTGAAAGGGTAAATATCCACCTTGAGGGCCTTCTGAAGAAAGAAAATAGAGACAACAAGATGCTAAGGCATATGGTCCACCATTACTTGACCCGGAATAGAATATGCAACAAGAGGATCAAGCACCTTAAGGCAAGATTAAGGAGGGCCTTAAGAAGAAAAATAAGGGTGAAAAACTTGAGATATTGGATGATGTTACACTTTCCCAACAAAGTAACCCATGATGCAGCTTTGAGCCAAAATTGGGCAAATTTTGAGACAATTTTGTCATTTTCCAATTTTTGAATTAGGTAACACAGGAAATTTCGATGGTGGTGCTACGCATTGAATTGGTGCATCCTCTTGAAAAATGGCTTGTAGATTTGGATTCATCATCAAAAGATAAGAAAACCCAGAAGTTTCATCAATTTATGAGGATATCTTGGCCACCAAAAGGGAAAAAAAACACTCAAAAACTGCCCTCTCTGCCACTTTTTGGACACACAGGAACCAGTCTTGGGAGAATCCACTTTTGAGGGCGAAAATGACCTCCAAATCATAAAATTCAAAGTGTTACAAAAAGTAGACAGGCAAGGCTTTCCAAAAAGCTATCTTGGGCCTGATTTGGATGAGTCAAATGCCTCCAAAAGTAGCCTTGAAGAGATGTTTTGCATCAGGCTTAGGGCACTGCGCGTCAGGCAAATTTTTACCAATTTTGCATAAAAACTTAGAATTTCACCCAGTTTGACTAGCAGTTGACTTTTTCTCTTCTTCTTAGTAAATTTTTAATGGTTAATGATGTAATATGATGTAAATATGATGAAAAATGACTTGAGGGGGTAGATACATCAGTTAGAGGTGGTTTGAGGTTGAATGAATCAGTTTCCATAGTTTTAGAGGCAAGCTATTCCACTGCCTATTTTCTAGTTCCTAGTTTAGATGTTGTTGAAACAGCTCCTTGACTCATGCATTCGACCCCTAATTTCTAGCATAGGTGGTTTGATGCCTATATTATGTACTTTCTTAGTCATTTATAAAGGTTGGACTCTTGTGGATGCTTTGAGCTTTATTGTAAATCACTTCTGCAGTTTGGCAAGGAAGTGAACAAAGGTTTTGCAGCATTTTGTGGGATTCTTGTGGTAATGTGTCTTGGCATTGTTTCTTTCTTTTTTATTTAGTTTCTATTATGTGTATATGTGCCAACATCTATTTCTTTTTTCATAACTAAATGAATCAAGATAAATAGGCAGAATCCATTGATATTCAGTGCTCTGCCTTGAGGATACATTTAGTTTTTAATGTTTTCTATTGTTTGAGAGGACTCATGAACCTTGCATGCCCTCTCCAACTCCTCACTGGTCTTAGACTTACCATCACATCCAATTCAAAGTTCCAAAACATCTGCCTACCCCGCCCCACAAAAACTCCTGCAATCTGAGTTGATTTGCTGGTCTTAGACTTACCATCACATCCAATTCAAAGTGCCAAAACATCTGCCTACCCCGCCCCACAAAAAATCCTGCAATCTGAGTTGATTTGCTGGACCTAATATACCTAGCCTAAAATCAGATTTAGTTTTAGTCATCTCAAGTCCCAGTAGCCATATTATAATTGAGATTGACAAGGAGAAAGCCCTATGCCAACCTGGTAGGGCTAGCTACCAGGTTAAGCGTGATTTGATGTTACCCTCGACCTGCCTTCCTTCAGCCTGAGGTAGATTTAGGCACTAACATAGTGGCGACCATACTGGGGAACGTAGTTTTATGTTCCTCAGCAAAATGTATCAAGTTCAGATCTGATTTTTGATGGTGAACAATGATCAGACACAGGAAGGTTGAAATCATTCACCTGGCGACTCCAAATCAGTTTCGAGATTAGATCCAAGGACTCCACTGGAGGATGAACTTGACCAGCAAAAACATGAAAGGACAATATGGAAAGCTCAGGTATTCAAGTTGGAATTTCATCCAAGAAATTATGTTCTTTGTTATAAATTATTTCTTCTCTTTTCCCAAGAATGTCAAGAAGGCTTTGCAAAGTATATTGTATTTGAGAAAAGATCCTAGATCTGCATTTGATTCTTTCCCTTTGAAGATTGTGGATACAAAATATGTGCATGCCTTTGATCTTGATCAAGACCCTTCTTCTACATTTTATGATGATCATCTTCAAACTGATGAGCCTCAAGAGACAAAGACTGATTCTACACCTTCTGTTCATATTCCTATACCTTGTAAAATTCCATATAGATACAGGCCTCTGATTTTACCTCCTATATCCCATGCTTTGCCTAAAAATCATTACATATATCTACCAAGATTTGATGGTGAATGTGAGATCACTGCTGATAGACATGTACTGAATTTTCAGTCTTTTCTTGACCTTTTTGAAGTTGATGAAGAGGATGTTAGTATTAGGCTTTTTTCTCTTTCTTTGCAAGGAAAAGTCAAGAGTTGGTTCAAAACCCTGCCTGATGCGAGCGTTTCAGATTTCCAACAGTTCATCAAAGTTTTCCTCGACAAGTGGGTGGTTAGAAAAAACCCTTTCTTGATTATAGAAGAGTAGAACCAGCTGAAAAGATTGCTAGGGGAGACAGTACAACAATTTTCTACCAGGTTTAACGAAGTCTATTTTTTGATGCCGATTAATATAAGACCTCCTCCTGGATCTGCTCTCTTGCACTACCTGGATGACTTTGATATGGAAATGGAGTTTCAGCTGAGAGAAAGGAACCTTGCAACACTTGAAGAGATGCAAAACAATGCAGTAGATGTAGAGGCAAATTTGTTGATCAGAAGGGAAAAGTTGAATAAAGAAGAGAGGAAGAACATAGATCTAGAGGAATCGACATCTTTAGAGGTAAAGCTTGACATTTTGGTAAGTGCAGTGGAAGAGATGATGCAAAATATCACCACAAGGAAAGAGTATGATGTTCAAGACCATGGATCATTGATTGAAGAGGAACAAGTCGTTGATCCAAAATATTTTCTTTCTTATCCCAGTTGTCATAAATCTGATAATGATTGTTTTATAGATCATCTTGGAGAAAAGATATATGTTGATATGACATGTATTCTTGATGATGTGTTTTATACAGATGAATTCCCTAAGTTTAATCAGTATGATGATGATTATGTTCTCTAAATAGAAGCTAATCTTGTAGACAAACTAGCAGCTAGTTTGTGGAAGGAGGAAGCTCACTTTCAGCAGTTCGAGTACAGTGATCAACCATTACATATCAGCTATGGAAATGGCGAGGAAAGTGCAACAAATTTTGAAGTAAGTGAAGGATCTTTGCCTTTTTGTTTTGCTTCGTTTCAGTTCATCAAAGAAAACTTTCATGCAATTAGAAATCAACTGTCAACAAGTCTTGATTTGGACCATCTTGAGGGCAATGAAAATCTTATTCAAGACTTTTCATATCTAGAGTTACAGCCTCCGAATGCCATTGATTTTCAAGTTGCAGATGACTGTCAAGTTACAGATGAAGACTTGGAAGCTGGAACATATGGTCAAATGATGCTAGATGATTCCATACCATTTTTTTTTGAAACATTTCAGTTTTTGAAGGGAAAATTGCATAGTATATATTAAAAAGAGTCGCCTGTAGTGAATAATGTAATCTCATTGGAACCAATAGAAAATGGGTTGCTGCAGTCTTTTCAAGTTTTTCACGATCCAATAGCTGATGTGTTGGATGATGTCTGTAGTCAAAGTCCTTCTCCATTAGCTACCTATGAGCTTGAAATGTGTATTGATACAAACTTGATCTGGCAGCCAGTTTCTTTGTCATTTTCAGCAGGAGTCTCGTCACAAAGCTCAGATCAAAGTTTGCATTCATGGTACGAGGAGAAGAAAAGTAATCCATTGGATGAGTTAAGTCCCAGTGTGCATGAACTTCAAGATCCTTATGCAGTGTTTTTGGAGGTGGATAGAGAATCCATATTATTCAACGGATCTGTTTACAAGCTTTCATGGGAGTTGCCTTTCACTAGTTCCCTCTTATGGTTCATAAGAAAGCACTTGTGGAGAATGCAAACAACAGCCAGAATTCTTACTTGGTTGCATTAGTTGTTTCACTTCACTTGATCAGGTGATGACTGGAATAGTTAGAGTAGGTTTTATTGAATAAGCTCCATTTTGTGCATATTTTTTAGTTGTGTTTTAGTATTGAGTGAGTTTCAAGTCAGTTTGTGTATTTGAGTTATCAGTATTTGGTTAAGCATTTCAGTTATATTTTTTGACTCCATGCCTAATGGATAAGGCTACTAGGTCTACGGTGTTCTTCACACCTCCAAGGAGCTACCATACCCATTGGATCCAATGTTATTGTCAACCTTTGAAGCCTTCCATCAGTGATCAAATGTGCTCTTACAAAGTGGTCTCAGGGTTTCAAAGTCAAATTTGTCATTTCAGTGAGTCTTCAAGTAAAATTTGATCAATAGGTCTTAGGTCTAGGATTTTTTTTCCAAAGTTTTCCAAGTGTCTCACCATTTGGATGAGTGTACCATAATTCAAAGAGTTATCATCATTTCAAGTTCCAATGGGTCATTTTACACCTTGTTCGTGCTTTAGTTGTATTTGGGTAAGGCTCATTTCCCTCTCCTAGGGTTTTGAAGGTAACTTCTCTTGGATGGTCAAATCATCAACAAAACTTGTATCTTGATGCTCATACACCTTCCCCTATCCTTAATATACCTTATTAAACATTTCCCATCACTGATATCCCTCAAATTCGTCATTTTCCCACAAACCCTATCTTATTGCTACAATTTGACAATTTTCTAGGTTAGGCCTGTGTTTTTCCCTTTTGGACCCCTTCCCCTCACTCAATATTTGAAATTACACTTTCCCATACTTCCTAACATCCCTCCCTACTTCCAAAAATTTTCTCAATAATTTAGAAGCCCCTCATCCGCTTCATTTCCCTTAATTTCTACAAATTCCCTGTACCACATATTGGGATATGTTTTCTTCAAACTATGTTTGTGAGCAAGAAAAGATGAATTTGACAAAAGTGAGAGCGTTTTTTGTCCATAATTGACCCGATAAGAAAAACCTCTTTCATTTTTTACACAGGTTTCATGGTTTGGGAGAAATGTCGAAAACATCATTGGACTCGGGAGAATTGATGCACTTTTGGAGTGACCTTGGGAAAATCAATATTTCACATATCTAGCATGTTGGAATGACTTTCTTGATGATCTAAGTGATATCTAGATAGAGAGATCTTTCCAATGAGCTATCATGAGCTCAATTTGGAGTTGAGAAAGACCTTCAAAAGTTGACTGCAACAACACTCTGCATTTAGGCAACCTCATTCTGCACATTTTGACCAGTCTTGGGATATTTGACTTTTGACAGGGCAAATGAACTCCAAATTGAAAAATTCAAGATGGTATAGAAAGTAGACTCAACAGGATTTCCAATGAGATATCACGCAACCAATTTTTACATTGGGAAGGAAGTCAAAACTCTCCTCGAATTTGGCACTGTGCATTGGGAGGCTGGCACTACGCATCAGGGAGGCATTGCGCATCAGAACCAAAATTCCTTCAGAAAAATACACTGGCGCTGTGCATCAGAGAGGCACTGCGCATTGGGCTATGAAGCTTCCAAACCTCTAAAAATCATCTTCAATCACTGCAATTTCCTCATGTCACCTCCTATCAAGTAAGTAGAGCCTCTTTTTAGTTGAAACTGGGGTTTACATGAATTTTTGGTGGTTTTTACCTCTATAAAAACTAAACCCTAATTTGTCTCTAAAAATACCTCATACATTTCATACCACAGCTATTTCTCATTCTCCTTCTAAAACCATATGCCCTAAATCCATTTGCCCAAAACCTATCTCCTAATCCCTTCCCTAACTCCCTAAACATTATTCCCTTCATCTATTTTTTCCAATCCCCAAATGCTAATCCCTACATCCCACTATTCCCAAACCCTATTCTACATAAAACCCTAACCCTCCACATAAAAAACCTATTCTACCTACTCCCCTACAAACCTTACCTATTCCCCTAAAAAACCTACCCTCTTTCCTAAATCCCTTTCACATTCCCTAAACACTATTTACATCTCATACATTCACATACCCCTCCATACACTCTGTCCACTTCATTCCTCCACTCTGTTTTCACTTCACCATTGTCCATACAACCACAAGTGTTCATAGCCATAAAAATGGAGAGAGATATTGACCTTGTTGACCATGAGGAGACACAAAGAGTTAATGTCATTGACTTGGATGCTCAAGATCCAAGGATTGTGTTGAAGCCCCGAAAATCGGGTCTACAACAAGGGGGATACCCACCCAGTCCGGACCTTGGTTAGTAGCTCCTTTTCTGTTTGGTATAGTGGGTCCAACTGGAGATATGGAACCAGTTTCCCAATTTATGTGTGTGTGTGTGAAGGATTGATATTTCTCTTTCTAAAAATTCCTAAGTGAGATGCTCTAATTCTAACTCTAATCTAATAACATGCAAATTGTATTCTAATAAGCAAAAATATCTAAGTCTACGCTAGACCGGGGTGTATTCCTTCTGTTATGCGATCTAAAATGATTTCAGATAACAATTGGTAATAAATATCATTCAACTGTCATAAGAAAAGAATTTAATAAAGATGAACTACTTCGTATAAAAAGTTAGACGAAACAGTTTTGAAATGCATATCACATAATAAGTTACTCATACATTAAGCATAAATAAATAGCTATCACCGTACACAAGTGCCAAATGATAACTCAAGCATTCACGCACCAATATATAAACAACTGAACATGAATATCACTTTTAACACAAAGGCAGAAATAGTTAAGAGATAGAAGTACCATTTATAACTACTCCTACTCATGAGATTCAAGTGATAATGATTTATTTCTTCGTAATCCAGCATCCACTAAGAGGATAGAAATGAAACATCAGTAGTAGATATTAAATACAGATGTCAATAAATCCTGTTCCATTCATTCATCAAAACCTCCTCAGAGGGTACAAAAGCGCATGTTCTGGGGATAAGTTTTTGACAAATTTCAGGACCCTTCTCTTAATGCATGAGAAGGGTTTAAATATTGCTAACTAAATCTAAAAATAACTTATTACAAAAATGTAGGATGCGGTTTAAATGACCGTCCTCATTTTGAGCAAAAATAAAACAAAATTAAAACTAAAACTGAATCTAAAACTAAAATTATTAACTATTTCTGTATCTGCTCCTTGAAGTCACATGCGCTCAGCATCTTTTTGAGAAGAGTCGGCTGGCCGACTTCCGATTTTAGCTGTGCTGAGAAAACAGAATCGATATGAGTTGGCGCGATCTTTTCGGCAAAATTGATGATACACTTGAGAGTCATCCACTGGCTGTGTGGCTTTACCAAGTATGCCCAGTAATAATCCCAATTCAGCTTGGTTAACCTTTGGATTGATTTTTCCTTTTCTTGAGCCTTCTGTCTCCAGTCTATTTGTAATTTTTATTCATATGTACATACTATTTTGAAGATATTTCTGACAAATACCACTAGTTTTAGGATTCAAGTTTTACTTTTTACCTCTATCATTGCTTTCTTACAAATTTTTGGGCTTACAAGTGACTGAGCAATTAGAGGTTTTCATTTTCAAGAAGTTTTGCTCATCGATGCACGATTCGCGCATCAGAAACTGCCTCCGTTCCTTGATCCGGGCTTCCTTGGTGTGCTTTTCGCCTTTTGCGCTTTTTCTTTTAGCGGATTTAAAGCTCAAATTTTGTGAAAATAATGAATTCGTAAGCTCTTGACCCTAGGTCTTAAACTGTCTGTTTTTGATATCAGCGTTGTCCAGTATCCATTTAACCATGTTTGTGTATGGAAGAATTTTGGGCCTTGCCGCTATCCGGTGTAAGAATGAACAAGCTAGCTCTGTAATGGATGCCTCAGAAGAACTATGTGAGCCTGTAGTAGCCTCAACCTCCATTACTCTAGGATTCTCTTCTTCAAGTAGATTATACATGCCTTCCCAAGTAGAAATACCAGTGTCTCTGTTATAGGCAGTGTTTGTATACAAGGGCACCATTTATTTCTCTTAAGAGCTTGAGGCTTTGCCTTTCTTTCCCATAATATCCTGCGTACTACTTTGTATATTTCTTTGTTCTCTGTTCCTGCAGTTTACAAGTGAAGTGAGAATAATGATAAGGAAAGGTGACATGAAAGTTTTAAATACCGAAGACATATAAGATATACCACCTCACGTGAAATGATTTTTCGATAAGCACAAAACCATATTCCATTAATGACTGGAAACCAACTCATTAATTAGCATTAAAGTGCATAACCAGGTCTCAGTTTATGGAAAATAATTTTTGAAAAATGAGCCCAAAAGATCTGTGATGAAGCAATTTTGCGATTTGCTTCGCAATATCGCAAATCGCAACATCGCAGAATCACCACATTTCTTGCTCGCTATATCGCAAATTCATAATATCACATTATCGCATTATCGCATTGCCGCTCAATCGCAAATCACAAAATCGTAATATCGCAAGAGCATGGCATATGACAATTTTCATTAATCTGTTTTCTGCAGAATGCGATTTGCGATATGCGCTATCACATATTGGTAGTTTACATTTTTTCAACATAAGTGATTTTTGATGCATGCGATGCAATATATGTTTATAGTCCCGTATTGCGATCTCGCAATCTTAGAATTTGGCTTCCAAGGAGGTAGCCTGTTATCCTTTTGCGATGCGATATTTCCTAAGGAAAAATTTTGTCTTACCTTATCATAAAACTTAGATTTTTTAGATTTTTCAAGGGTATTCTCCTAAGTTTGTGATGGTAAGTTTTATTGAAAAGGAAATACAAGCACTAATTAATTTTTTAATTTTTTGACTAAGGGTCCCCACTTATTTAGTATTATGAATAACACTAAATAAGAATGGGGGTTGTTGCTGGCCACAACAATTGGTGATTCACTTGGAAGAACCAATTATCTCTGCTTTTCTTTTGGATTTTCTAAACTTCTAAAATAGAAAATTTTCCAGAAAATTAAACTTTATTATAGAAAGACAAAGTGCATTATGCTTTTACCTATCAATGATATTTTGTTTCTTTTATTTTCAACTTTGATTATTTACTCCCTCAAGCTAGTCCTTGTATCTACATCAGTCATTACTTATTTTACACAGATAAAAACAAAGCCTTCTCTATAAATCAATTTTAAATATGCTGTTATGAAACCAGCTCAAGAAAAGATAGATCAACACCTTAGAATTTAGCCTCTTCGAGGGGGCAACCTCCTTTGCATTACATAAATGAGCAATTCTTCGATGATTCAAATGACAAAACCTCCTTTCTATATATAGGAATCTAAGGAGTCACAATATAAACCAACCGACCTAACAACAAGAATATAAAGCCACAGAAATAACAATAGAGGGATTTTATGGGGCACAATAATAACAATATGGGGATAATAGGGGCACAACAATATTAATA
Source organism: Pinus tabuliformis (assembly GCA_031772625.1). Classification (NCBI taxonomy): domain Eukaryota; kingdom Viridiplantae; phylum Streptophyta; class Pinopsida; order Pinales; family Pinaceae; genus Pinus; species Pinus tabuliformis. The sequence goes on along the minus strand of CM062816.1, from coordinate 743,239,726 downwards.
AGGGATGCAACTACAATAGTAATGGGGTAATCACTAGTATTATAGGGACCCAACATTCCCCTCTCCTTCAAAAAAGTGTTGTCCTCAACGCTTGAGTAGTTCTGGATGCTTCTGTATAAAATTCTCATCCTCCCATGTGGAATCTTCAGCGGATAAGTTCTTCCACTTGATAAGATACTCCGAAATTGATCGATTTCATAGCTGTCGAGTTCTTCTTTCTGTGACTACTTCTGGTTCCAATATAATTTTTCCTTCCTCGTCAAGTTCTGGCAGTATTGTTTGAACTAGGAGCTTGTCACCTATAACCTTCTTTAAACATGAAACATGGAAAACTAGGTGCAATCGAGAAGCTGTAGGAAGCTCCAATTTGTATGCCATAGTACCAATCTTTTGCAACACCTTGTACGAACCATAATACTTTGGTGATAATTTATTATCCTTCTTAGCTTGCTTGAGGGACATTTTCTTATATGGTTGTAGCCGTAGGAATACCTAATCACCTACATCAAAACTTCTTTCACTTTGATGTTGATCTGCCTATTGTTTCATTCTATTCTGTGCCAACATGAGGTTATCCTTTAAGAGTTGGAGGATTTTTTGTTGATGTTCGATGTGATGTTCCACTGCTTGAACCTTAGAATTTTCTCTTAAATATGATGTGATGGATGGTGGCTGATATCCATAAAGTGCCATAAATGGGGTCATTTTTGTTGTTGTATGGAGGGAAGTGTTATACCACCATTCAGCCAGAGGAAACCATTTGACCCATTGTGTCTGTTTATCAGTTACAAAGCAACGAAGATATCCTTCCAAACATTTTTTTACTATTTCAGTTTTCCCATCAGATTGAGGATGATAAGATGAACTATGAGCTAACTGAGTACCAAGACAAGAAAATAATTCTTTCCAAAAGTTTCCAGTGAAAATGGGATCTCTGTCACTTACAATAATCTTTGGGTTTCCATGTAGCTTTTTAATTGTTTCCATAAATGTAGTAGAAACTGTACTGGATTTAAATGAATGTGATAATGCATAAAAGTGTGCATACTTGGTAAGTCTGTCAACTACCACCATGATAACACTCTTTCCCTCAGACTTGGGTAAACCTGTGATAAAATACATTGAAACCTCCCCCCAACATTGGCTTGGAATGGATAAAGGTTGTAATAAACCTGGTGTCTTAATTGTTTCAACTTTATTTTGTTGGCAAACCAAACATTCTGCCACAAATTTTTGAATATCTGATTTAAGGCCATCCAAAAAAATTCCTTCTTAACCTTGTGGTAAGTTTTTAAAAACCTTGAGTGCCCTCCTAAGGGAGAAGTGTGCAATTCCATAAGAATCTTTTGTTTTAGTTGGGAATTCTTATAGAGGTTTAAGCGATCTTTGTACCATAAAGAATCATTTTGCCAACTAAATGTATCAGACATACTGGAATTTTGTTGTAACTTTCGAATACGTTCCCACACTTCTTTGTCATTCTTCCATTCCTACCTTGCTTCGTTTATCCAATCTGGTTGGATAGTAGAAATGGCGCACAACAATGCTTCCACATCCTCATCCTTTCTTGAGAGTACATTTTCCATCACATTTTGCTTCCCCTTTTTGTAGATGATTTCAAAGTCATAACCCAACATCTTTCTGACCCACTTTTGTTGCTCTTCAGAGGATAATATTTGTTCTAAAAAGTATTTAAGGCTATCATGATCCGTTTTTACCTTGAAGTGTCTTCCCATTAGGTAGGGTCGCCATTTATTAAGTGCATGGAGTATTGCCAACATTTCCTTCTCATAAATAGCTTTGTGTAAAAACTTTTCTTTGATTGGATGACTTTCAAAAGCAATGGGTCTTTCATCTTGCATTAAAACAGCACCAATTCCATTTCCTGAAGCATCACATTCTACAATAAAGGTTTTTTTGAAGTCCGGTGTAGTTAAGACCGGTGCTTGGCACATTGCCTCTTTAAGATGTTTGAAGGCCTTTGTTGCTTCTGGAGTCCATGAAAATGCATCTTTCTTCAATAATGTTGTTAGAGGTGCTACTATTCTCCCATTATTCTTAATAAACTTGCGATAATACCCTGTCAACCTGAGAAATCCTCGCAGATGCTTTATGGATGTGGGGATTTTCCATTCCTTAATGGCTTTAATTTTGCTAGGGTTTACCTTAACTCCATGAGATAAATTATGACCTAGATATTCCACCTCTTGTACTCCAAAGAAACGTTTGGATCTTTTTGCATATAATTGCTTCTCCTCCAATAGTTGTAGCACCCTGTCAACATGTTCAACATGATCCTTCCAACACTTGCTGTAGATTAGTATATCATCAAAAAATACTAACACAAATTTTATAAGGAATGGTTTGAAAATGGAATTCATCAAACCTTGAAATGTTGAACGTGCATTGGTAAGGCCAAAAGGCATGACCAAAAATTCATAATGACCCTCATGAGTTCTAAATGTTGTTTTCAGAATGTCATCAATCTTCATTCTGATTTGATGATATCCTGAACGAAGTTCCAACTTGGTGAAGTAAATTGATCCATGCAATTCATCCAGTAATTCATCAATGACTGGAATGGGAAACTTATCTTTAATAGTGAGCTTTTTGAGCTCCCTATAATCCAGACACATGCGCCATGATCCATCCTTCTTGTGCACTAATGCTACTGGAGCAGAGAAAGAACTTTGACTTGGTTGAATTATACCAGCCTCTAGCATTTCTACAACCATAAGTTCAATTTCACTCTTTTGGGCATAGGGATATCTGTACGGCCTGATGTTTGGAGGAACACTTCCTGGTATCAGATGAATAGCATAATCATGATAACGAATAGGTGGGAGACCTTTAGGAGTCTCAAATAACTTGGAATGATTGTCCAAGACTTTTTGGATATCTAGAGAAATAGATGATTCCAATCTAGAAACATCTAGCAAACATAATTTTGCAATTACATCCCTTTGTTCCTTTTTTAGAAGCTTTTTCATATCGTTAGAGCTAATTATCTTTCCTGGTTTCCCTGCAATACCCCTTAATTCAACTTCCTTTCCTTCCACAAAAAATTTCATGAAAAGTTATTGAAAATTGAAAGCTATTGTACCCAAGGATTGTAGCCATTGGACTCTTAGTACAACATTAGCACCTCCCATTGGAATGGAAAGAATTGGGCTAGTCAATACATATTCTCCCATCGATAGCTTGATATTACGACACCTTCTAAAGCAATTTATTGTTCCTCCATTTGTAACCATCACTTGACACTCTGGTGTTGGATATAAGAAGAAATTCAATTCTTTTGCTACCTTACAATGAATAAAATTGTGGGTACATCCTGAATCAATCAACACTATTACTTTTTTCTTCTTGATTTGTCCTTCTATCTTGATGGTTTGAGGAGTGGTAATTCCCGCCATTGCATTACAAGATATGGTTGGATTCATTTCTTCTTTATCTAGGCTTTGTTCCTAGAGTATATCCTCTTCTTTTGACCTTTCTTGCTCCTTTTCTTCTTCCTCTTCGCAATCTATGTAGAATAATTCCTTCTCAGCACACTTATGCCCTTTAGTGTATTTTCTATCACAACTGTAACAAAGCCCTTTTGCTATTTTTTCTTCCAATTTTTGTGGTGTCAACATTATAGGTTGTGGAAGACTAGGGGCAACAAAACTTCCATCTTTATAGTGGCGAGTGGTATGCTTCCTGGTTGCCATAATTTTGCTTTCCATTTTTCTTGCTAACCTGAATGTCTTCTCTAATGAATCAGGTTCCCAAAGGTGAACATCATGTTGGATATTATGCTTTAAAGTCCCTATGAACACATCAATCCTATGCTCCTTCGGAATATTTCTTACCCTTATGTTCAATTTTTGGAACTCCTCAGTGTGCTCCATTATTGAACCCTTTTGTTTGAGACTTATCAATTGGCTAAAAAAAGTGTTGCTTTTTGTATCTTCATAATGTGCTATCAATTCTTCTGTAAAAATTGCCCAAGGGATAATTTTTTTACGAGAGCAAAGCCATTGATACCATACAAACTAATTTGGTTCGAAATATAAAGTTGCAATAAGTACCTTTTGTGTGTTTTTCACATTATTGAGATTAAAAAAGTGCTCCATCTGTAATATCCATGTTGTGGGATCCTTGCCATCAAACTTCCTCATATCGATTTTTGGAATATGGTGGGTCTTCAAACCCACATTAGAGTCTAAGAAATCATGATTAACATTTATTTTGTTTGCATCATGAGTTTCCCTACTACCTTTTCACCATTAGTAAGTATTTCTTGTAGAAACTTTGTCAAATCTGTATTCAAATCTGCCATGTCTGTCTTCAAATCTACCATGTTTCTCTTCAAATTTGTCTTCAAATTTTTAGTAAATTATATATTACGGAGCAATGGAACACATAAAATATCGCAGAAATATAAACATAGAAAACGCACAAAACAAGAGAGACACAGATATACGTGGTTCACCCAGTTTGGGCTACGTTCACCCCAAACCACCAGTCCTTCCTTTCTATTATCTAGCAAAATGAAGAGACACAACCTACAACAAATCCGCTGTAATATCCTCTGTTTTCTCTCACAGACTCACTTCTCTGTTTCTCGCTCACTGAATACACATCTATCACACAGCCTCCAATACAATACCCTCATGAAAAGAGAGGGGTTGCCTTCTAGGGCAAAAAACCCTAAACTAAACATAAGTTCTACCGTTAGATCATCTGCCTAATGAACGGCCCAGATTGACTAGAAATTACTATACTTTTACAAGGCAATTTTACAACTATTTTTAGCTTCGGGGGCGCTACCCCCGAAAACCCCCTGGACCCCCCCTACAGCGAATATTTTACGGGTGGCGTTTCCGCCCCCATTTCGAACTGGGGTCCTATGTGGCGATACCTTTGAATATAGAAGATAATCAGGCTCCACACCCAACAATATCCCACTTGGAGACTGATTGTAGCAACTCCACCGTTGCTCCATTTGCTGGACAATGACTCCTCTTTGGACCTGGCTGTTTCTCATCTTCATCGTCATCCTTGAAGACAAACTGAAACTGAGCATATTCTCAGTTTCTCCCTGGTTACAACTTTTGTTAGCATATCTGCAGGATTCTGGCTAGTGTGTATCTTTTCCAGCTTCAACTCTCTCCATCTTCCAACACTGATCGTATGAAATGGTACTTGAGCTATATGTGTTTAGTCCTGAATGAAATGTTGAGTTCTTTGCAAGATGAATGGCACTTTGGCTATCACTGTATAACGTGCCCATATCATGCTCCTCACCCAATTCACCCATAAGCCTTTGTAACCAAATCATTTCTTTACTAGCCTCTGTAGCAACAACATACTCTGCTTCTGTTGTTGAAAGTGCAACAACACTTTAGATTTTTGAAACCCAACTGACAGTTGTTCCTCCAACAGTAAATACATATCCTGTACTGCTCCTCCTGTTATCTTTGTCACCTGCCATATCTGTATCAACATATACTTGTAGGGAGATGTTTGAACCACCAAATCATAATGCTTGATTTGTGGTACCTTTCAAATATCTGAGAATCCATTTCACTGCCATCCAATGTTCCTTTCCTGGATTGTTCATGTACCTGCTTACAACTCCCACTTTATGCGCAATATCAGGCCTTGTGCAGACCATTGCAGACATTAAGCTTCCAACTGCTGATGCATATGGAACTTTAGACATATAATCCATGTCTTCTTGGGTCTTTGGGCACATTTCCTTTCTAAGTTTGAAATGGCTAGCAAAAGGTGTACTAACTGATTTTGCATTGTGCATGTTAAATCTTTTCAACACCTTTTGTATGTACTCATTCTGAGACAATGTTAATTTATGATTTTTCCTGTCTCTAGTTATTCTTATACCAAGGATTTGTTTTACAGCTCCCAAATCCTTCATTGCAAATGAATTTGCCAATTTTCTTTTGAGAACATTTATTTCCTGCATGTTAGATCCTGCAACAATCATGTCATCTACATACAATAACAATATAATATAGATGCCATCATTTTGCTTTTTCAAATAAACACAATGATCAGAGTGACATCTAGTATAAACTTGTTCAGACATAAACTGGTCAAATTTTAGATACCACTGCCTTGGAGCCTATTTTAAGCCATACAAGCTCTTCTTCAACCTGCACACTAGTTTCTACTTCCCTTTCACCTCATATCCTTGTGGCTGCTGCATATATATCTCTTCCTCCAAATCCCCATGGAGAAAAGTTGTCTTTACATCTAACTTCTCAAGATGCAAATCTTCAGCTGCTATAAGACTTAAAATAGTTCTGATTGAAGTCATTTTAGCAACAGGAGAAAATATTTCATCAAAATCAATACCTTTTTTCTGTGCAAACCCCTTCACCACAAGTCTAGCTTTATACCTCTGTTTTCCTCCATCTTCTTCCTTCAGCCTGTAAACCCATTTATTCTTCAATGTAGTTTTTCCTACAGGCAACCTGACTAAATCCCAAGTCTGGTTATGCATTAAGGAGTCCATCTCTTCTTCCATGGCTACCTCCCACTTCTTCCCGCTTTCAACCTGCATTGCTTCTTCATAACATTCGGGTTCACCGGAATCAGTCAACAATAAATAATATAATGAAGGAGAGTATCGTTCAGGGGGTATACTTATCCTGGTAGATCTTCTAACACCACTTTCAGGTGTTTGGGGTGCCTGTTGTTGTGGTTGTTGATTATTATTATTTTCAGGCACCTTTACCTTTTCAGTGATTTCATCAAGAACTGTGTATTCATTGTTTTCCTTTTCCTGTTTCTTTTCCTGCAACTGATTCTTATACAAGACCTTTTCATTGAATATTACATCTCTGCTCCTAATGATTTTGTGATTTTCGTAATCATATAAGCAATAACCAAAATCATTAACACCATATCCAATAAAGGTACATTTATTTGACTTTGCCTCAAGCTTTGTTCTATTTTCTTTATCAATATGGACAAAGGCCTCACAACCAAAAGGCTTTAAAATAGAGTAGTTTACCTTTTTACCTGTCCATGCTTCCTCTGGAACACCACCATCCAAGGAACTTGAAGGTCCTCTGTTTATCAGATAAACAGTAGTATCTACAACATCTGCTCAAAACTGTAAAGGCAATATTGCATGCAATCTCATGCACCTTGCACGCTCCATGATTGTTCTGTTCATCCTTTTTGACACACCATTTTCTTGTGGTGTTCTTGGAAATGTCTTCTCTCTGCGAATTCCATGCTCTGAACAATACCTATAAAACTCTTTGCTGCAATATTCACCTCCATTGTCTGATCTAAGACACTTCAATTTCTTTCATGTCTCAATCTCAACCAAAGCTTTCCATTTCTTGAAAGTATCAAATACATCAGATTTATTCTTAATACAATAAATCCAAGTTTTTCTAGTTGCATCATCAATAAAAGTAACATAATAACGAGAGCCACCGAGAGATGATACCTGAGCAGGTCCCCATACATCTGTGTGCACAAGCTCTAATTTTTCATTCTTCAAACCTGGCAACAAATTCCTTGAGTGAAGAATCTTCATCCCCTTTTCACTCATGTGTCCGAGCTTATGATGCCATAATGCTGCATCTACTCCTTTGGAAGTTAAATCATTAATAGAGTTAGAAATACGATTGCATAAATAAAATGTACCAACCTTTTCACCTTTTGCTATTACCAGGGCTCCTTTGGTGACCTTCCAAGCTTTATCTGTGAAAGTTGTCACACAACCTTCACCACCTAACTACCCTGTTGAAATCAGATTTTTCTTTAGATCTGGAACACGCCTTACCTCCTTTAATAGCCATTGGTTTCCATTCTGCTGTTTTACAAGAACCTTACCCATTCCAACAATTTTACCAGGTTTATCATCACCTAGACGAACTTGTCCAAAATCTCCTTGAACATAGTCATGAAAGTATTTCTTATCAGGTGTGGCATGGAATGAGTCCCCTCAATCTACCACCTAGGAATCAGTAATATTTTTGACAGAAAGAATCAAATCATCTTGTAACACCTCACCTGTCACATTTGCTTCATGATTGTTTTCTTGCTGTGCATCTCTTTCTTTTCCCTTCCGATATCTATAGTCTTTCTTTACGTGTCCTTTATTTCCACATTTCCAACACACTATCCCCGATCTGGACTTGGATCTTCCTTTCCTTGATTTACTGAGATATCCTGAGCTCTTTCCTCTTTCCATTTTTCTTCCTCTAGAGTCTGCACTCAAAGCATTTCCCGATGTCTCACCGGAGCTTTTCCATCACATTTCCTTGTTAAGGATAGCACCGACGACATCATCAAACTTTAAAGTACTAGATCCAGAAACGGAGTTACTAATGGCCATTACCAAACCATTCCAACTTTCTGGTAATGAGCACAAGAATAACAGAGCTCTAACATCATCATCAAAGTTTACCCTACAGAACTTAACTGACTTGTAACTGTATTAAAATCATTAAAATGGTCTGCAACAGATCCACCTTCCGACATCTTCATATTAAATAACCGTTTCATAAGAAATACCTTGTTTGAGGCTGAGGGTTTTTCATATAGTTTCGACAACGTCTGAATCAAACCCTCTGTCGTGGTTTCCTTCGAAATGTTGAAGGCGACTGACGCAGCAAGGCGCAACCGTATTGTTCCGAGTGCCTTTCTATCGAGAAGGTTCCATTCTTCGTCTGTCATACCCACCGGCATATTTGATTTTCCACCCAATGGTAGGTATAGATCTTTCTGATAAAATTAATCTTCCATCTGCATCTTCCACAGTGAGAAGTTTTTTTTGTTAAATTTCTTGACCCTAAACTTACCATCTTCCGCCATTTCTCCCACTCGAACTACGAACCCTTCTTTCCTGCAAGTTTATCAGCCAAATAGACCTTCGACTCTAATACCAGTTGTTAGTAAATTGTATATTACGGAGCAATGGAACACATAAAATATCACAGAAATATAAACACAAAAAACGCAGAAAACAAGAGAGACACAGATTACGTGGTTCACCTAGTTTGGGCTACGTCCACCCTGAACAACCAGTCCTTCCTTTATATTATCCAGCAAAATGAAGAGACACAACCTACAACAAATCCGATGTAATATCCTCTGTTTTCTCTCACAGTCTCACCTCTCTGTTTCTCGCTCACTGAATACACATCTATCACACAGCCTCAAATACAATACCCTCATGCAAAGAGAGGGGTTGCCTTCTAGGGCAAAAAACCCTAAAATAAACATAAGTTCTACCGTCAGATCATCTGCCTAATGAATGGCCCAGATTGACTAGAAATTACTATACTTTTACAAGGCAATTTTACAGTTGTTTTTAGCTTCGGGGGCGCTGCCCCCGAAACCCCCCGCCAGGGGGGGGCTCCCAAAGGTCGCAGCCACCCCCCTGCAGCAAATATTTTACGGGCGGCGTTGCCGCCCCCATTTCGAACTGGGGTTCTATGTGGTGATACCTTTGAATATAGAAGATAATCAGGCTCCACACACAACACAAATCTATCTTCAAATCATCCATCTTAGCTTCCATGCCCTTTATCTTAGATTCCACACCATTTATCTTAGCTTCTATTAGCTTTTGTGAGAGTGACATTTGTTGCACTTGTTCTTGTAATTTTGATATATCATGTAGCATTTCTTCCTCTTTTTCATGAGTCATGCTAGAGCTCTCAGGTTGCTTACTAGGTGTTTTCATTTCCTTTCCTCGGGGCATTGCTACCGATAGTAATGCTCTACTATGCCCTTTTAATTCCTTCAAAATAAATTTTCAAACTAATCTTAAGCAAAAATTTAAAAGAGTCTACACACCTTTTTTCACTTTGTCGGAGCTCGATATTGCCTTTGATGTATCTCTGTACTTTCAGATCATCCAATTCTGAAATTGCGACCTACAATATCCCTCTGTGTCCTCTTTCCAATGCCACCAGTCTGATCCAAATTGGATTCTCCAAGGAAGAGTTATGTGAAATCTCCCACAGTGACCTGATTATATACTAGTTCAGTAGAGCGAACTTGTACAACGTGCCACGAGTCATTGTTTTGACCTTTGGCTCTAAAACATATATAAAAGAAACTATAGTCCATCCTCTTTCTATACCTTCTTATGAAATTTCAATCCGATGCTCAGAGAGAAAGTTATGACAATTTTCCCCAGGTCACCTATTTGGAATGTAATTCAGGAGTCTACAAAAAGACTACCTTCCTTAGATCATATCTCTGCAAATGTAGTGCGAAAAGCTCTGAAATTTGGACCCGAGGCTCATCATGATTTCTTCTCAAATAGATTTTTTTTTAGCTTTTGAAACGTCGCAGAAAAAAAAGTTATAGCGAAAATGACACAATGACCTATTTGGAGCAGCGAAACCCTAGAATCCAAAGCTCTGATACCAAATGTTATGAAACCAGCTCAAGAACAATAGAAAAGATAGATCAGTGCCTTAGAATTCAGCCTCTTCGAGGGCACAACCTCCTTTACATTACATAAATGAAAAATTCTTCGATGATTCAAATGACAAAACCTACTTTCTATATATAGGAGTCTAAGGAGTCACAATATAACCCAACCAACCTAACAACAATAATATAAAGCCACAAAAATAACAATAGATGGATTCTATGGGGCACAATAATAACAATATGGGGATAATAGGGGCACAATAATAACAATATGGGGATAATAGGGGCACAACAATATTAATAAGGGATGCAACTACAATAGTAATGGGGTAATCACTAGTATTATAGGGACCCAACATATGCTCATTTGTCGTAGGTAGAGCCTCTGCTGCTAGCAGGCGTTTATAGCCTTGACAGAGTTACCTGTTACTTAGCAATGATCCTATATCCTACTTAGAGAAATTTATAACTTTCAAAGAGAAATCCATATCCACACTTTTTACTTTTACTTTCTTTTTTACCCTTAAAGAATAATGTCTTGGTTTGGTAGCCAATTTATGACACAATCATTCATTGATTTATAACTTTGCTGAACACGCTGGCTTGTGATAAGACCCATTGTCTTTTGATTGCAACAATCTTGAGTCATTTCCCTGTTGTGGTATGCAGTATTGGCAAAGTATGAAAGCTATAATATCTATGATCATGATAATCTAGCTCGTGATGAGACCTCTTACTCTTTAAGTTAAAGTGTATCATTGGATTATTCTCTAAACGTTAAAGTTTCCTAGGTAGGGAGGAAGTCATTATTTCCTTAAGACAGCTCTAGACGACAATGATAGAGTTTTTGGAAAGAGCTTTTCTACAGAGAATCTTCATTTTTGTTATTGATACCCTTCATTGGATTGATACAAAACAATTTCCCTCTAAAATTCGTTTTTGATCAAAGTTTATACAGTTGAAACTAGTATCATTTCTAGGCGTAGAGTCTTTAACTGTATCTTTCAATAATAACGATCAATTTTCTAAATGAATTCTATTTATACAAGTGAAAAAACAAAATCTAAAAGGGAATTTGTGTCTTTTTCGTGAATCTCAAATGTAACCACTTACAACTAGTTTTATTAAGAAACTAAAACAACTACTCTACAAAATAGAAGAATGATCTCCTATGGAAAATATTTTTTGAGGATTTGTCAATTAATAGGTAAAGAATCTCTTTTCCCTGTTAAATCCTGTAACATAAAAGTAGACGAACCTATGACTTCTACGATTTGAAAAGGGCCAAACCACATTCGTTGAAATTTTGTATGTTTCCCTTTTTCCTCATGAGCCTTGTCCCATTTTGAAACTAGATCTCCCATCTGAAAATATTTTCTGGATATCATGTTTGAATCAAAAGAAGTCTTCACTAATTCTTGGTGATGAGCATGAGTTATTTTCGCCTGTTCTCGTTGTTCTTCTAACTTAATTATTTCCAGCTGCCTTAGTTGTAAGGAGGAAGTTGGTACTTCATCAATATATTGAACCAAGGCTAGAGGGGATTGCTAAATGAGTTGGAAGAACCACCTCTTTCCCATAAACTATATTGAAGGGGGAAGTGCCGATGGAGGCTTTCTGCGTTATCCGATCTGCCCATAAAGCATATATTAAAGACTTGTGCCAATTTTTATGATTGTGGTCAATGGTTCACTTAATAGTTCTGATTAAGTTGTTATTCGTAGATTAAGCTAATCCATTCCCTTGTGGGTAATAATTGGCAGAGTATTTAATCTTGAAACCCCTTTTGAGTGCAAATTCAGTCATTGCAATGCCAAAAAAAATGATGCATTATCAAACATTAAAGTAGAAGGCAACCCAAACCTATTGATGATGAACTAATCTATGAACTCGATGATATTTTCAGCATTAGTCGTCTTCAGCGGAATTGCTTCTACCCATTTAGTAAAGTAATCTATTGCTGTAAGGATATATCTATGCTGTTTAGAAGAGTGAGGAACGATCTCACCTATTATGTTCAATCCCCACTGATCGAAAGGCTGATCAATGTTAACTGGTTTCAGTGGCAAGGATAGTTTCTTTTGTCTCCCAGCAGCAGTTTGATAGACTTGACATTTCCTCACGTAGTTATGTGAGTCTTTGAATAATGTGGGCCAGTAATAGCCTGCGCATAAGATTTTATGAGTAATTGCGTCTCTAGCATAGTGTCCGCTAGGGAAAATTTTAAGAACCCCCCTAAATTTATAAATATAATAAATGGGCGAATCTCCATGGTATATAGGAAAAATGGAAGGCGATTTTATCAATAATATAATATGTATATATAATTTTTTGGCGAATCTCTCACCAGGCATGGTGAATATTTTACTCAATTATAAAATCTTGTAAGATCTTCGTGATTCTTTCACTAAATAATAAAACTTTGTAAAGTCCTAGTGAATCTTAGCATAGGCTACATACTGGTTTAATTCCCCCATTTAAGTAGGCTACATTCCAGGTGAATACCATGGGTCAATACCATGTGCCATTTTGGTGAATACCATGGGTCAATACCATGTGCCATTTTTATTTTTATTAATTCTAATATTAGGGTTAATAATGGTTTTCTGCATGGTATTAATAACAATCTAGTCCATGGTATTTGTCCCATAGTATTTTGGTCATAGGTTTCACCTAAATATAACCCATTTTTTGAGTGTTCGTAAATATAAGGTGACTTATGGAGTAAATATAAAAAATGTTTTATTTGTTTACCATACCTCTCGTTTATTTATATTTTTATTAATTTACCATACCTCTTTTACAAATATGGTATTTGGCCCATAGGATTCACTTAAATAAAACCTCTTTCTTGAGCCTTCATAAATAGAACGAGGGTTATGGACTAAATATAAAAAGAGGTTTTATTTATTTACGATACGTCTAGTTTATTTTTATTTTTATTTATTTACCATACCTTTTGAGTAAGTATAAAAAGACGTTTTATTTATTTACCATACCTCCACTTTACTTATATTTTTATTTGTTTACACCCTTACATGTATATAAGGTGACTTATGGAGTAAATATAAAAAATGTTTTATTTATTTACCATACCTCTCATTTATTTATATTTTTATTAATTTACCATACCTCTTTTATAAATATGGTATTTGGCCCATAGGATTCACTTAAATAAAACCTATTCTTGAAAATGGGCGAATGGATTCACTTAAATAAAACCTATTCTTGAAAATGGGCGAATGGAAGGTTGTAAGTCCTAATTTCAAGGGCTAAATTTACCTTTTTTACCCTCTCCCTTAAAATAAGGTGGGCTATTTGAGGTGATTTGTAAAAATGTACTATGATACAAAATATTCGCCCACTAAAAATTTAAAACCCCTTAATTTCGCCAAAGGGCGAACATTCGCCCCTAAAATTATCCTTGGTGTCTGCCTGCTGGCCCATCATGGAGTTCCTACAAGACTTTTTCATATTCAGATTTCTCAAGACATCTAAGGAGAACAGAATCATAATTTATTCTAAAAAGAACATCATTTATGAGCTGATATTGTTTGGCTTTCAACCTTAGAGCTCTTTTCTTGGTATGATGAAGGTTTGAAGGAGCGTATCCATTATTTAGTTAATAAACGATATCAGCATATAATGACTCAACATCATTTAGGCTTACCTCATGCATTTGTATCTCTACAGATGGAATTTCGGATATAAGCGATGTTCTGGCCAGCATTTTACAAAAGCCTTGACCTTTTACAATACTTCCCTGTTTGATTTCTACGTCATATTCTTGTAAGGCAGTAACCCAATTGGCTCTTTTCTCACCCCACATCCTTCTTTACTAGAATATTTCTTACCGCTGGAAACGGTACTATAATTTTTGTATGTGTTTTGAGTAAAAAAAGGTCTGAAATACTTAATTTCTTTGAAAACAGCATAAGCTTGTTTCTCCACATCTGAATAATTCAACTCAGCCCATTGTAAATTGGAACTAAAAAAGGCAATTGGGGCTTCTGCCTTTTCTTGATTTTCTTGAGTGAGTATCGCACCATATGATCTATCAGAGAAAAACGTATATAAAATAAAAGGATCGGAAAAATTTGGAGTTGCTAAAGATGGAGAATTAACAATTGCTTGTTTGATTAGATTGAATGCCTCATGTTGATCTTGGCCCCATTTAAAGCTTGAGTTATTTTTAATCATTGCTTGTAAATGAGACACAATTCTTGAAAACTCTAGAACAAATCTTTTTACAAAGTTAATCTGGCTAAGAAAAGATTGCATGGCTTTCTTGTTGTGAGGTATAGGAACTGTGGAAATCTCCTTGATTCTGTCAGGATCAATGTGAATTCCGTATTTTGACACTATGAATCCGAGAAGTTTTCCTTCACTTAATGTGAAAAAGGATTTTTTCAGGTTAAGTGAAATTCCATACCTTTGACAACGTTGGAATATTTGTTTTAAATATCTAAGATGACTTTTTCGTTTCTTAGAATATACAGTTATATCATCCAAATAGATTACCCTTGATTTATTAACTAACCCTTTGAATGCGATGTCCATGGTTCTCTGAAATGTGGCACCAACATTAATCAGACCAAATGGCATCTTTTGATATGTGTATGTGCCCCATTTAGTTCTGAATGTGGTTTTTAATTGATCATCGGGATGTGCCAACACTTGATTGTATCCTGAGAATCCATCCAAGAATGACATTAATTTTGAGCCCACGACTGCTTGCAGTATTTGTTCCATGGGAGGCAAAGGAAAATTATCCTTTTAGCAGGCTTTGCTAAGATTTCAAAAGTCAATGCAAATTCTAATATCTCCGTTTTTCTTTCTAACATGTACCATATTGGAAACCCATCTGGAATGTCGAAAGAGAAAAATTATTTTGGCTTTCAATAACTTATTGAGTTCAGATTTGATCTGGTTTTCTAGATTGGGATGGATCTTTCTCAACTTTTGTTGGATAGGTTTTTCATCGTCTATCATTAGAATGGTATGTTGGATGATGGATGTGTCATACATTTTAAGTTCATCGTAATTCCAAGCAAATACAATTTTGTATTATCTCAAGAGACAAATATACGCTAATTTTCCTTTAGGAGCTAGACCAAGGCCTAGATTGATATTCTGTGGTTTGGTATCAGTTCCTAGATTTACTTATTCATAGTTCAAAGTTGAACTTTGGAGTTTTGAATTGTTTGATCTTTTGAATCGATCTTTCAAATCATAAAGGTCCTCTAACTTGACTACTGACTTTGGTATAACATTGTTAGTGCTATCCTGTTGCAATTGTCTGTCATGTTGGTCTTCGTCAATTATTTGATTGGTGTAGGATCCTTCAGATGTGAGGAAACTCACGATATCAGGATCATTATTTAAAATCCTCCAATTGGTAATGTTATCAGGAATAGATAGTCTAAAAATTAATTCAATTGAAAATCGATCAAGGCTAAAATCTTCTGAAGGAATGAGCTTGGAACCTACGTTGGTTAAGAGGTCTGCACTAGAATTCTGGAGTCTAGGAATATATGAAATATTAAATGCTATAAAGTGTTCAACCAGATCTTGAACTAAAGATTGGTAATGTTTTAAATGACCTGATAAACAGTGTATAGTATTACGTACCTGTCTGATTACAATTTCAGAATCTCCGAAAACTTGAAGATATTTGACATCTAATCCGATTGCTTTGTATAACCCTTGGACTAAAGCCTCGTATTTTGCGGTGTTGTTGGTGCAATCAAATTCGAGTCTGCAAGTTAGCATAGTTTTATCTCCCTCTGGACTTTAACACACATCCTTCTCCTGCTCCTTCATTAGACTTAGAACCGTCAAAAAATAATTTCCAAAATAAAGATTTATTTATAGGACTATCTATAAAATTAATACATTTAGAACTATCTGTTTGAGAGAATGTTTCTACTTGAGATAAAACAGAATGTTCTAAGTAAGGTGAGATATGAGCACTAAAATTTCCTAGGAAAGAATCTACTGAGTAGTTGCCAATGATGTTATTACTGTATGCTACTGGTTCATTTTCTCCCTTGAGTTCTGTTACTACGTATTTCTGATGCCTTTCCCACTCAACTTTTATTTGATTTGGTTTACCGTTGTAAGGGAGCCACATGTGCGACCAGTCAGTTGCAAAGTATCCATGAAGGTTTTTTGACCGATCTCTGCTAAGAATTAAGCCATAACATTTCGGGATATCAGCAACTCAAATGTCAATAATTTGAGATACCTTTCGGTTGGATGACAGCCTTATGGTAACTTGATTTAATTCGCCAATCACTTCGACTTGCGATCGATCTAATTGAACTATGCGTACAATGGATTTTTGTGGTTGAACATTCAATTTTGCACATATTGACTTTGGTAAGATATTCGATGAATCTCCAGAATCCACTAAGCAATTATGAAAATTTTTATTGAAAATTTCATAAGTAAGAAGAAATGGGGGAGTATGAGATTTCGATCTTCCTCCAGTTAAGGCGATATTGTTTGGATCAACTTTATTGATCGCATTAGTAGGAGGTCTTCCCATGTCATGGGAAGCTTGAGAGATTACAGCGGTGGGCAAAGGTGAAACTGGTACAGCATGTAATTCTTTCAGAAGTACCTTTTGCTGGTGTTTTAACTTGCTCAATTCGTAAAAAGTGATATTGGCCCTAGTATTTTTCATGTCTTCTATGATATTATACTCCATTTCATCCGAAATGATCAGAGTTTTAGATGGAGTTGATTGATTTGTTTGGACTGGTCTGGTTTGAGTCGCTTTAGGTGTCGTTTACTTGACTGCGACTTTATCCTTAGTCATTGAGTTTGTGCTCTTTGGCTTAGGTGTAGGTTGAGGAGGATCAAGTTGATTTATACTGCGAGTACTAACCGGGAATGCCTCTTGATCCTCTTCATCCGGGAGGATGAAATCCCACATACCTTGTAACTCTACAACTTCTTCTTCATCGGTATGTTCTTCAGTAGCAATTTTCTCTTCTTCTTCTTCGGATTCAGCACTTGTAATGGCGTTAGGGGGTTTGGAATCGGTCGAAGGGTTCCTTTTAAAAGGTCTGTACGGTTTTTTAGAAGAATTTTCTGCCACTTTTTTCTTAATGCCGATCATTTCATTATACATGGTTTTCAAAACTTTTTACAATCCTTCTAAATTGAATGGATCTTTCGATTGTTTTTTCTTGGGATCTTCCTTGAAAGTAACCTTCTTGGATTTTCGTTCTTCTATAGCGTTTTTCTTTTCTAAGGCCATAATACGTTTCTCTACTGCTATCGCTTCTTTCATATTTTCGACTAAAGTTGTTTTGTTAGCCCTATCAACAAAGATTTCTATGTTTGATGGTAAAGCGGTGGTGTACCATTCACTTCGCACTTCTTCGCTAGGCCAGGAAGTAGTAGGAATTTTGTTTAAGATTTTATTGAAACATAAATTGAAATCTTTGATAGCTTCTTTTGACTCGGCCCTAAGGTTAGACAAGTCGTTGATCAGTGTCGCCGTAGACCTATCATCACGTAACTTAGTCAGGAATTGTTCTTGGAAAATCTCCCAACTAGTAATGGATCCAGACGGTAATGAGAAATACCATGATCCAGCTATTCCTTGCAGAGTATAAGGAAAAAGTCAAACAACAGCTTCTTAGTTGGTTACTCCATTGAGATTTATGGATAGCATAAAGTTATTTATATGTTCTTCTGCTAGCATGCCTACCTCAGGATTAAACTTAGGCAGCCATTTTTTTAGGATGGGTCGGTATCTGACTCAAGGGTGCATGCACTAAGACTGCCCCTAGGTTATTCCATGGAGATTGGGCCATTGCTGAACTACTAGTAGAGGAAAGTGCAGAAGATGATCCCTGTGGTTGAGAAGATAAGGATATTATGACTCCAGATGATTGAGAAGGAGATGTAGGAGTACTGGTGGACTAATGGACAATGATCTGAAGTGGAGGAGTGGATGGTTGACTTCGCGGTGAATATGTTGAGATGGATGATGATGATGAAAGAGTCTCCCTATCGGACCCTTTAGGAGATTTCCTTGCTCTCTTCCTTGTAGGTAGAGGTAACTCGGTTGGCTGAACCCCAAACTTTTCGCTCTTTAATCTGGTAAGAGGATGAGCAGGGTTATATTGTGAAGTCACACTGCCTTGAGATTTATCAGAACTTTGAGGAGATATAGAAAATCACTAAATTTTGTGAATCAAAGATTCAGCTTTCGGAGGTTCAATAGTAGATTGTTCTGAAATGTCAGGGTTTGTAGCAGTGGATGTTGCTCCAGCGACTTTTGACTCTGGATTTAAAGATTCTAAATGCAATGGAGAAGTTGGGGGAGATGGTGAGGGCAATTTACTCTCCGAATGGTATTTAGATTTATACTTGCTTTCCATTCACAGTTCAGGGCCCTCCTTCTAGCGCCAAATATGTTGAAGCCCCGAAAATCTGGTCTACAACAAGGGGGATACCCACCCGGTCCAGACCTTGGTTAGCAGCTCCTTTTCCATTTGGTATAGTGTGTTCGACTGGAGATATGGGACCAGTTTCCCAATTTATGTGTGTGTGTGTGTGTGAAGGATTGATATTTCTCTTTCTAAAAGTTCCTAAGTGAGATGCTCTACTCTAATCTAATAACATGCAAATTGTATTCTAATAAGCAGAAATATCTAAGTGTACGCTAACCTAGGGTGTATTCCTTCTGTTATGAAATCTAAAATGATTTCAGATAAGAATTGGTAATAAAGATCATTCAACTGTCATAATAAAAGAATTCAATAAAGATGAACCACTTCGTATAAAAAGTTAGACAAAACAGTTGTGAAATACATATCGCATAATAAGTTACTCATACATTAAGCATAAATAAATATCTATCATCGTACAAAAGTGCCAAATGATAACTCAAGCATTCACGCATCAATATATAAACAACTGAACATGAATATCACTTTTAACACAAAGGCAGAAATAGTTAAGAGATAGAAGTACCATTTATAACTAGTCGTACTCATGAGCTTCAAGCGATAATGATTTATCTCTTCATAATCCAACATCCACTAAGAGTACAGAAATGCAACATCAGTAGCAAATATTAAATACAGATGTCAATAAATCTTGTTCCATTCATTCATAAAAACCTCCTCAGAGGGTACAAAAGTGCATGTTTTGGGGATAAGTTTTTGACAAATTTTAGGACCCTTCTCTAAATGCATGAGAAGAGTTTAAATACTACTAAATAAATCTAAAAAGTAACTTATTACAAAAATGTAGGATGCGGTTTAAACGACCGTCCTCATTTTGGGCAAAAAAAAAAAAAAAAAAAAAAAACTAAAACTGAATCTAAAACTAAATTATTAACTATTTATGTATCTGCTCCTTGAAGTCGCATGCGTTCAGCATCTGTTTGAGAAGAGTTGGCTGGCCGACTTCCTATTTTAGTTGTGCTAAGAAAAAAAAATCGGCAAGAGCTGGCACGATCTTTTCGGTAGAATTTATGATACACTTGAGAGTCATCCACTGGCTGTGTGGCTTTACCAAGTATTCCCAGTAATAATCCCAATTCAACTTGGTTAACCTTTGGATTGATTCTGCCTTTTCTTCAGCCTTCTGTCTCCAGTCTGTTTGTAATTGTTGTTCATATGTACATACTATTTTGAAGATATTTATGCCAAATACCACTGGTTTTAGGATTCAAGTTTTACTTTTTACCTCTATCATTGCATTCTTACAAATTTCTGGGCTTACAGGTGATTGAGCAATTAGAGGTTTTCCTTTTCAAGAAGTTTTGTTCATTGATGCGTGATTCGTGCATCGGAAACTGCCTTCGTTCCTTGATCTGGGCTTCCTTGGTGTGTTTTTTTCCTTTTGCGCGTTTTCTTTTAGCGGATCTAAAGCTCAAATTTTGTGAAAATAACGAATTCGTAAGCTCTTGACCCTAAGTCTTAAACTGTCTATTTCTGATATCAGCGTTGTCCAGTATCCATTTAACCATGTCCATGTATGGAAGAATTTTGGGCCTTGCCGCTATCTGATGTAAGAATGAACATGCTAGCTCTGTAATGGATGCCTCAGAAGAACTATGTGAGCCTGCAGTAGCCTCAACCTCCATTACTCTAGGATTCTCTTCTTCAAGTAGATTATACATGCCTTCCCAAGTAGAAATACCAGCATCTCTGTTACAGGCAGTGTTTGTATACAAGGGTGCCATTTCTTTCTCTTCAGAGCTCGGGGCTTTGCCTTTCTTTCCCATAATATCCTGCGTACTGCTTTGTATATTTCTCTATTCTCTATTCCTGCAGTTTACAAGTGAAGTGAGAATAATGATAAGGAAAGGTGATGGGAAAGTTTTAAATGCCGAAGACATATAAAATATACCACCTTACGTGAAATGACTTCTCGATAAGCACAAAACCCTATTCCATTAATGATTGGAAACCAACTCATTAATTAGCATTAAAGCGCATAACCAGGTCTCAGTTTATGGAAAATACTTTTTGAACAATGAGCTCAAAAGATCTGCGATGAAGCAATTTTGCGATTTTCTTTGCAATATTGCAGATTGCAACATCGCAGAATCATCACATCACTTGCTCGCTATATCGCAAATTCATAATATCACATTATCGCATTATCGGATTGCGACTCAATCGAAAAATTGCAATATCACAATATTGCAAGAGCGTGGCATATGACAATTTTTGTTAATGTGTTTTCTGCGAAATGTGATTTGAGATATGCACCATCGCATATCGGTAGTTTAAAGTTTTTCAACGTAAGCGGTCTTTGATGCATGCGATGCGATATATGTTTGTAGTCATGTATTGCGATCTCACAATCTTAGAATTTAGCTTGCAAGGAGCTATCCTATTATCCTTTTGCGATGTGATATTTCGTAAGGAAATATTTTGTCTTACCTTATCATAAAACTTAGATTTTTTAGATTTTTCAAGGGTATTCTCCTAAGTTTGTGATGGTAAGTTTTATTAAAAAGGAAATACAAGCACTAATTAATTTTTTTAATTTTTTACTAAGGGTCCCCACTTATTTAGTATTAGGAATAACACTAAATAAGAAGGGGGGTTATTGCTGGCCACAACAGATTGTCAAAGACACGATCATTAAGAAGCAAGAGGATAAGATACAAGCTTTGTTAGTTAATTTAGAGAGGGCTAAGTGGATCATGAGAGAGAGCTATGGCTTGAAAGGGTAAATATCCACCTTGAGGGACTTCTAAAGAAAGCAAATAGAGACAACAAGATGCCAAGGCATATGGCCCACCATTATTTGACCTAGAATAGAATATGCAACAAGAGGATCAAGCACCTTAAGGCAAGATTAAGGAGGGCCTTAAGAAGAAAAATAAGGGTGAAAAACTTGAGATCTTGGCTTATGTTACACTTGCACAACAAAGTAACCCATGATGCATCTTTGAGCCAAAATTGGGAAAATTTTGAGACAATTTTGTCATTTTCCAAATTTTTAATTAGGCAATATAGGAAATTTTGGCTAATGCCCAGCGCCACTGGTGTTGCGCATTGAATTGGTGCATCCTCCTGACAAATGGCTTGTAGATTTGTATTCAGAATCAAAAAATAAGCAAACCCATAAATTTTTATCAATTTTGGAGGAGATCTTGGCCACCAAAAGGGAAAAAAACACTCAAAAAGTTCCCTCTCTACCACTTTTTGGACACACAAGAACCAGTTTTGGGAGAATCCACTTTTAAGAGGGAAAATGACCTCCAAAACATAAAATTCAAAGTGTTCTAGAAGCTAGATAGGTATGTCTTTCCAACAAGCTATCTTGGGCCTGATTTTGATGAGTCGAAGTCCTCAAAAAGTAGCCTTGAATCAGCGCTCTACATTAGGCTCAAGGCACTGTGCATCAGACAAATGTTTTGCCAATTTTGCATAAAAACTCAGAATTTCACCTAGTTTGACTAGCATTTGACTTTTTCTCTTCTTCTTAGTAAATTTGTAATGGTGAATGATGTAATATGATGTAAATATGATGAAAAATGACTTGAAGGGGTAGATACATCAGTTAGAGGTGGTTTAAGGTTGAATGAATCAGTTTCCATAGTTTTAGAGGAAAGTTGTTCCACTGCCTATTTTCTAGTTCCTAGTTTAGATGTTGTTGAAACAGCTCCTTGACTCATGGATTCGATCCCTGAAGGCTAGAATAGGTGGTTTTATGCCTATATTATGTACTTTCTTAGTCATTTATAAAGGTTGGACTCTTGTGGATGCTTTGAGTTTTATTGTAAATCACTTCTACAGTTTGGCAAGGAAATGAACTAGGGTTTTGCAGCATTTTGTGGGATTCTTGTGGTAATGTGTATGGGCATTGTTTCTTCCTTTTTTATTTAGTTTCTCTTATGTGTATATGTGCCAACATCTATTTCTTTCTTCATAAATAAATGAATCAAGATAAATAGGTGGAGTCCATTGATATTCAGGGCTTTGCCTTGAGGATACATTTAGTTTTTAATGTTTTCTGCTGTTTGAAGAGGACTCATGAACCTTGCATGCCCTCTCCAACTCCTCATTGGTCTTAGAATTACCATCACATCCAATTCAAAGTGCCAAAACACCTGCCTACCTCGCCCCATAGAAACTCCTGCAAATCTGAGTTGATTTCCCGGACCCAAAGCTACCTTCCTCATTTGATCTAGAAACCAACCATCAAAATCAAACAAAATCCTCTGACCTAATATACTTAGCCTAAAATCAGCATTTATTTTCAGTCATCTCAAGCCCTAGTAGCCAGATTCTAATTGATATTAACAAGGAGAGAGCCCGTTCCCAACCTGGTAGGGCTAGCTACTAGGTTAAGTGTGGTTTGATGTTACCCTAGACTTGCTTTCCTTTAGCCTGAGGTAGAATTAGGCACTAACAAAGTGAATATTTCATTTGAGTAACAAGTACATTTTTAGTAGGATGATGATAGAGGAGTTTAACAAGCAATGTCACTTTGATCAAGACACATAGAGGGCTTGGTTCTCTTGATTGAATACAAGTTACATACCCTAGTACATGAAAAAATCCAATGGAAGCATTGCGATCCCCCCAATCCTAAAGTCCTGAAAAATTAAGTCTATTGGATTTTAAGTGAGATTTAAAATTCTACTTTCTCCATATGAAATATAGTGAGGTCAGAACCACTCTCAAACATCCTGAGTCATTTCGTGGTAATGTGAAGAATTTAACATTACCATGAATTGCATGTCAATACTAGGGCCATACGTTTGAATATTAGGCTACTCTGGACCTAATATTACCATATTTGTTTTCTTTCTCCCACCCACTCTCCAAACTCCCACAATACTCTTGAATCGCTCTTTCTCCATCCCACTTGTTTTTGGCCTCTGCATGGCCAATGTATTGTATAAACAATACCTTATAATATACATATTGTTACACAACATATAAAAACCCTTTAACCCCCTATTATATGATCAATATATTATTTTATTTTTTCCACATTTTTTATGCCCCAACATGAATGCACGTGATATGGTATTGCTTTGTCAGTGAATCCCCTGTGCCTCCTCCTTGTCCTTCTAAATGCTTCCACTAGTCTGAATCATTTTTTGTTCTTGAGAAGTAGTGGAATGAGTTGGGGACTGGGTAGACTATCCACTAGACTATGTATAGAGAAAAGTCTCTCCAATTCCATCAAATGTTGTTTTCTGAGACTCATTTTTTGCACCAAAATCATGGAGATCCTAGGTCTGTTCTTCCTATGCACAATCCTAAAGCCCTGGATTGATGCTTTAGTTGTAGGGGATGATTGTTCTTCCCTTCCTCATTTAGCTATCCTTTCTTGTGCAAGTGGAGTTTGTACATTTGAAGTATAAATTGCATGCTCTTCAACTACTTGAAGGGTGTTCTCTTTCCATTCCAACTTATTTTTGTACTACTCTATTTCAGGTCTGGCTATGTGATGATATGCAGTAAACATATTCTCAACCCTGAGTTTAGAAATCACTCCCCATTGGGTCATAAGACCAACTGAAACTGAGACCAAACTTCATTTCATTTAATAACCTATCTACTTCTTCTCCTACTGCTCTAGTGTTGCAGATGAATGGACCAACTTGAGCTTTTAGCTTGAATTGTGATTTCTTCTTTGCAGCCACAAAGTGTACTTCATTTGCATTTAACCTTTGCCTAATATATTCCAATGCAAATATTCTGATGGGGAGGTACTTGGAAAGTTTGTAGGGTGGAAGCTCACAACCATAAACCTTGATTTTTGTATAGTTTTGGTAAATATGCCAATCTCTTATTGTGGCTTGATCAACTAGCTGCAACACTTTCAAGATTTCATCACTGATACTTGGTACTAGAGTGCTACTCATAAGACCAATAGTTGGATGAATAAACAATTCTATGAACTATTTATATGTCAATTCTTCCTTCTCCTTCATTCCCATTGAAGTCCAAAAGATCACTGATTGTTGGTTGCCTTCCTCATCTAGCTTCTGTAAGATGAATAGAAACTTGTCTCCCTGAAAATATATAAAAGGGTATACAAGTATTGAAGCATACTTGAATACTTCTTGAGTGTTAAACTAGATAAATTTCTCATGTATGGTTTCAGCTAGGAATTGGCTAAAGTTATAGAGAAAAGTGGTTTTGGAATCAACAGAAAAGATTGACAAGAAACCTAGGATGGATTCATTAACATATTGATCAAAATTGTAACCAAGTAGATAGGAAAAAATAGTGGTGATCTACTTGGTTCTGTCAGGGAACATGGATGAATCATAGGGAGGGTTTCTTTTAGGTAGAGGAATATCTATAGTTAGGAAAAGTTCAAGACTCTGGGATCTTTTAGTAAAATCTAGCTTTTGATGAGCTTCTATCAAGATTTCATGAGAAAAAGGATGGGTTGGTGTAATAGTTGGAGCTTGCAACATCTTTTCAATGGACCTAGCATTGATGAAACATAGGATTTCTCCTGTGGGTGAAATAATTGCTCTTTGTTGGAAATAATACTGAGAGGGGGGGCGAATCAGTATTATCAAGTTCTTTTAATAAATCATCCTTATTTATTTTTTGAATTATTTTTTCATGTCAGTACCATATAATAATGAGCATGAACAAAGAAAATAGATAGTCACACCAAAGAACACAAGATGTAAGGTGGAAACCCAATGTGGGTGAAAACCACCTTCTGCAATATGTCTCTATCTTCTTTCAAATTAGAAACTCCTTTTACAATGGTTTTGTACTGGTGCAGTCCTTTACCAGTACGCAGGCTGCAACCTGCAGAGAGCTACAACTCTCTCTCATTTTCCAGTCTGTCCTGGAAGGGAGCTACAACCCCCTACTTCTTTTCCTTCAAGGACCACTTTTCATAAATTTTCAAACTGCGCCTTCTGTGGCGCCGCGACCACCGCACCTGTGCCTTATGTGGCGCCTCCGCACTGCGCCTTCTGTGGCGCCTCCGCACTGCGCCTTCTGTGGCGCCTCCGCACTGCGCCTTCTATGGCACCTCCGTGGCGTCTCCGCACTGCGCCTTCTGTGGCACCTCCGCACTGTGCCTTCTGTGGCGCCTCCGCACTACGCCTTCTGCGGCACCTCTGTGGTGTCTCCGCACTGCGCCTTCTGTGGCACCTTCGCACTGCGCCTTCTGTGGCATCTCCGCACTGCGCCTTCTGTGGCGCCTTTGTGGTGTCTTCGCACTGCGCCTTCTGTGGTGCCTCCGCACTGCGCCTTCTGTGGCGCCTCCGCACTTCCGCAGCTGCAGCGCTCGAGAGATCACCCTTCACAGATTCACTTTCAACTTCCCTTTCATAGATCAAACTTTTAAAACAATAACCCAATATTTCAGATCTTAAGATATTTGATTTGCAAGCATGAATTAGCCAAGTGATCTCCTTTTCTTTATATAGGCTTAGGCCTTTCACAATACCACAGGCCAAAACCATAGGATCAAAAAAACTGTTGGACTAATACCATGAACCAACCATGAAAGTACGTGAGATCAACACTTTTGACGAAGTACCATGGTCCAAAACCATAGGTTCAAATACCAAGGACTAACTACCATGGACCAAAGGTAAGTTCTCCAACATATACGTGCTTTTCCTCATAGGTTCAAATACCAAGGACTAACTACCATGGACCAAAGGTAAGTTCTCCAACATATATGCACTTTTCCTCTAGGTTCAAATACCAAGGACTAACTACCATGGACCAAAGGTAAGTTCTCCAACATATACGCGCTTTTCCTCATAGGTTCAAATACCAAGGACTAACTACCATGGACCAAAAGTAAGTTCTCCAACATATACGCGATTTTCCTTGCATGAAAGATCGTGAACTTTTTCTCTACATGAAATAAACTTTTCTTAGTATAAAAGTGCGTGAACTTTTCTCTACATGAAATAAACTTTTCTCTGCATAAAAGTGCGTGAACTTTTCTCTACATGAAATAAACTTTTCTCTGCATATAAGTGCGTGAACTTTTCTTTACACTATAATTTATTATCTGAGATGAGTGGGTTGCCATCAAGTACAACACATGTATCATAATGCCAACAATCTCCCCCTGTGGACTTGATGGCAACAACAACCAATCACTCTCCCCCTTTGACATCAAGGGCAAAGGGTTATGCTCCCCCTAAGAACATGCTCCCCCTGACTATAAATTAGATCTGCAAAGAAGAACCATAATCCATGACCATGAAAGAGATAGAGACGTATTGCAGCAATATTCAGACCAGCATCCATGATCTCATTCTGTACTTCCTCCATAATGCCAACAATGCATGATATGCTCCCCCTGAACCTGTGCCATTCGATCTTTGACCAATCCGCAACCCAGCACATGTACGCATATACTTCAGATGAACCTTGCGTACAACCAACAATCAGAAGAGATTCAATAACAAGATGATGCATCAACAACCCCCAGCTTTTGCCTGAGGTATTCAAAGGTCTCCCTAGGCAATGGTTTGGTGAGTATATCGGCAACCTGTTCCTTAGAAGGAACATACTCCAACTTGACCTTTTGTTCAAGCACTTGTTCCCGGAGAAAGTGATACTTAATTGGTATGTGCTTGGTTTTTGAATGCATGAATGGGTTCTTTGAAATGCTGATTGCACTTGTATTATCACATAAGATGGAGATGGGTGGTGTACAAGTGATTTGAAAATCCTGCAAGGTCTGCATCATCCAAAGGAGTTGAGTGCAGCAAGATGCAGCAGCAACATATTCTGCTTCAGCTGTAGACAAGGCAATCGAACTCTGTTTCTTGCTGAACCAAGATACTAATCTGGAACCCATAAAGAATGCACCACCACTTGTGCTTTTCCTGTCATCCACGCTTCTGGCCCAATCTGCATCTGTATAAGCATGAAGTGTGAGATCTGTATCTCTAGGATACCATAAGCCATAGTTTTGAGTCCCTTGAAGATATTTGAAGATTCTCTTTACTGCCTGAAGATGAGTTTCCTTTGGATTTGCCTGAAATCTTCCAACTATTCCCACTGCATGCATGATGTCTGGTCGGGTACCTGTCAAATAAAGTAGACTTCTAATCATAGATCTGTAAGTTGGTTGATGCACTGCTGTTGATTCATCATTTGCACTGAGGTTACATCCTGTGACCATGGGTGTACATACTGGTTTTGCTTCTTCCATACCATATTTCTTCAAAATCTGCTTGAGATACTTGGTTTGAGACAAGAAGATCCCTCCTTTATTTTGTTGGATTTGCAAACCAAGAAAATATGTCAGTTCTCCCAACAAGGACATTTCAAATTCTTTCTGCATCACCAAGGCAAAGCTTTGACTCATAGCTTCTTCATTGCTGCCAAAGATAATGTCATCTACATACACAACAAGTATCATCAATTTGTCATTTTCAACTTTTATATAAAGATTGTTGTCTGCTGATCATTTTGAAAAACCTTGTTGATGAAGATATTTGTCCAAACGATAGTACCAAGCCCTTGGAGCTTGTTTGAGGCCATAGAGAGCCTTTTTCAATCTGCATACAACATTTGGATCATTTCCAAGAATGAAACCATATGGCTGCTCAATGTATACTTCTTCTTCCAAGTCTCCATTCAGAAAGGCTGATTTCACGTCCATTTGAAATACTTTGAAGTTTTGAAAGCTTGAGAGAGCAAGGAACATTCGGATGGCCTCAAGTCTTGCAACAAGAGCAAAAGTTTCTTCAAAATCTATTCCTTCTTGTTGCGCATACCCTTTACAAACAAGTCTGGCCTTGTTTCTAATTACTTCTCCATTTTCATTCAATTTATTTTTGAAGACCCATTTTGTTCCTATAACATTCTTATCCTTTGGTCTAGGAACCAGCTCCCAAGTGTTGTTCTTTTCGATCTTCTCAAGTTCTTCATCCATTGTTTTGACCCAACATTCATCTTTGCATGCCTCTTTCACATTTTGTGGTTCAGTGGAAGAGAGTAATTCCAAATAGCTTGAAGCCTCTGCAATTGTTCTTCTTGTTTGTACACCTACTTCTTTCTGTCCCAAAATCTGAGATTCTGGATGATTCTTCTGAACATATCTGGATGGAGTCTTCTCTTCTATCCTTATCTGCTCCTCTGGTTCTTCTTGAGGTTCTTCTTCTTCATCATTCTTTCTTTGAGGATGGCCTTCATCTTCTTCAATACTTCATGATTTACTTGCCTAGGAATGTATCCCTTCTCATCAACCACTACATCAATGCTGTCAACAATTTTTCCAAGTCTTTTATTATAGCACTTGTATGCTTTGCTGTGTGGAGAATAACCAAGAAGGATGCCTTCATCTGCTCTAAGTTCAAGTTTGCCAAGTTGCTCATCAGTATTTTTAATATAGCATTTGCTCCCAAAGATTTTGAAGTGCTTTACCGAAGGAGTCTCACCATACCAGAGCTCATGAGGGGTTTGAGTGCTGTTCACTCGGACATTTGTTTTGTTGAGAATAATAACCGCAGCATCTGCTGCTTCACCCCAGAAAGTTGCGGGAGTTCCAGATTCATCAAGCATAGCACGAGCCATTTGATGGACAACTCTGTTCATTCTTTCCACCACTCCATTTTGCTGAGGAGTTCTAGCTGTAGAGAATTCTCTTCTTATCCCATGTTCTTCACAGAAATCGAAAAATTCATTTGAGGTAAACTCCCCACCTCTGTCGGATCTAAGACACTTAATTTTGTATCCTGATTCATTTTCAACCAAGGCTTTAAAGGATTTGAATTTTTCAAATGCTTCATCTTTGTGCTTCATAAGTCCTAACCAGACAAACCTAGAGAAATCGTCAATGAATAATATCAAGTATTCTTCTCCTCGAGGTGTCCTTTTCCTGAATGGACCACATGTATCTATATGTACTAGCTCAAGAGGCATGCTAGCTGATCCTTCCTTTTCCGGAAAGGTAGTTCTGGTTTGCTTTCCAAACTGACATGATTTGCATATGGTGTTGTCTGGAACTTTGATATCTGGAAGACCACGAACTGCCTTATATTTGCATGCTTTCCTTATTTGTGAAAATCTTAGATGCCCCAACCTCCGGTGCCATAACCAGTGCTCATCATCCTTGCTCAGATAGCATTGTTGTTGTCCTTCTTCAAATATGTATAGATTATTTGGAGTTCTTTTACCTTTGATCATTGTTTTACCTGTATCAAGATCACGAACAAGACATCCATTTGATCTGAATGTCACCTCAGTTCTTTGATCACACATCTGGCTGACACTTAGAAGATTATGTTTCAATCCATCAACATACAAAACATTTCCAGCTTTGACCTTTTCTTTTAACTGAGCAGTGCCTTTTCCTTTTATAGTTGCAGGAGTATCATTTCCAAAAGAAACTTTCTTTCCTTTTTCTAGGGCAGAATATGATTCAAGTTTTTCTTTATCACCTGTCATATGCTTCGAACATCCACTGTCAATGTACCATAGATTTTCCTGCCCCTCTGCATAAAATGCTATCCCACATCTTTCTGTTTGTGGTTCCTTTATTCTCCATGTTTTGGTGCTTGAGGCTTGTTCCTTTGTCTGCTGAAACCTGCTCCTGCATTCAGAATCTTCATGACCAAAGTTATTGCAAATAGAACATTCAACTTCATTTTCAAGAACCGAAAAGTTGTTATAGGTCCTTTTTGTAATCCCGGTCATACTTCTTTGTTTTTGAGCTTCTCTAGTCATGATCGTTTTATATGCAACACATTGAGCTGCTTTCTGACCAAAGTTATGGCAAGAAAAGCATTGTCCATTGAAGAAATTTCTGCGGTTATCAAATCTTCCGGCCAAACGATTGTAATTTCTATTGTCATTCATTCTTGAAGCAAATTGAGAGGATTTTACCTGTGGCTGGTTGTAGCTTTTGTTCATCCTTAAGACAGATTGCCCCTGATTTGCCTGATAGTCTTTGTTTGTAATTGGTCCCTGCTTTACTTGGTGATCTCCATTGTGCTTTTGCTCATTCCTTCTTGCTGCATCAAGATAACTCTTTGAGGTGGATGCTTGAGAAGTTTCTCCATTATAGCCCAGACCTGTCTTCTTTAGAGGAGAGCGCTGTACATTGATGATCTCATCCAGAGTTTCAGATCCTTTGACAAACTTAAGATTAATAGCCTTTGTTTTCTCAATCTCTTTTCTAAGACCAACAATTTCGCCTTCTAACGTTTCAAGATATTTTTCTTTTTCATCAATTTGAAGTTGTAGAGTATCAATGATCCTATTCTTTTCTTCTATACATGTCTTGAGTCTAGAAATTTCTTCACAAAAGCTATCCACATCTATAGCATCCATGTAATCATCATCTTCAAATGCCATTAAGAGTTTATAGTAATTACCTCGTTCATCTTCGTCACTATTTGATAGACCATCACTATCTTCATGAGTGTAGTATCTTTTCTTATTTGCAATCTGTTTCTTGTTCCATCTAGCAGGTTCCTTTCTGTTATCCTTATGAGGACATTTTGCAGCATAATGACCTACTCTTCCACAAGCAAAGCATTTAAAAGGTAACTTACCTCTGAACCTTCCAGTTCCCCTTTGAAGATTTCTAACAAAATTTGATTCTTCTTCTTCTTCTTCTGGCACGTGACTTGCTTCATAATAGTCTCCTTTGCCTAAAGCCTTGAAAGCAGCTTCTCTTCTGTCTGATGGACCTCCCTTTCTCATTTCATAAGCAGTTAGAATTCCGTGTAGCTGAGACATAGTAAGAATTCGTAGATTTTCCTTTTCTTCTATTGTAGACACTTTAGATTCAAACTTGGGGGACAATGATCTTAGAACTTTTTCAACCACAATAGCCTCTTTTATTTCTTCACCCAAGTTTTTCATGCAATTAACAATCTCATCTACCCGAAGGAAATAGTTAGCCACACTTTCATCATTATACATTCTGAGATTCTCATACTGAATCCTGAGGGTTTGAAGTTTAGCACGCTTTACCTGTTCATCTCCTTCGTAGCTCAAGACAATCTTGTCCCATATTTCTTTTGTGGATTTATATGAAATAACCTTCACGAATTCTGTTTGAGATAAGCATCCCAGCAGAGTATTGACTTCTTTAGCATTTGTTTCATATTTCTTCTTTTCGGCCGTATCTGTAGGAGTAGCTGAAGGAGAAGTGTAGCCTGTATCTATGATATCCCAAACTTCTGTACCAAGAGATTGAAGATAGGCAGTAACTCTTACCTTCCAATAATTGAAGTTTGTCCCATCAAAAATTGGTGGCCTAATTGATGCTTCCCTCTCGTAGTTGCTCATGATGAATGATCTTCCTTCAAGCGATCAAGCTTCTCTAAAGGACCTGCTCTGATACCAATTATTGGAAATAATACTGAGAGGGGGGGTGAATCAGTATTATCAAGTTCTTTTAATAAATCTTCCTTATTTATTCTTTGAATTATTTTTGCATGTCAATACCATAAAATAATGAGCATGAACAAAGAAAACAGATAGTCACACCAAAGAACACAAGATGTAAGGTGGAAACCCAATGTGGGTGAAAACCACCTGCTGCAATATGTCTCTATCTTCTTTCAAATTAGAAACTCCTTTTACAATGGTTTTGTACTGGTGCAGTCCTTTACCAGTACACAGGCTGCAACCTGCAGAGAGCTACAACTCTCTCTCGTTTTCCAGTCTCTCCTAGAAGGGAGCTACAACCCCCTACTTCTTATCTTTCAAGGACCACTTTTCATAAATTTTCAAACTGCGCCTTCTGTGGCGCCGCGACCATCGCACCTGCGCTTTCTGTGGCGCCTCCGCACTGCGCCTTCTGTGGTGCCTCTGTGGTGTCTCCGCACTGCGCCTTCTGTGGCGCCTCCGCACTGCGCCTTCTGTGGCGCCTCTGTGGCGTCTCCGCACTGCGCCTTCTGTGGTGCCTCTGTGGCGTCTCCGCACTGCACCTTCTGTGGCGCCTCCGCACTGCGCCTTCTGTGGCGCCTCCGCACTCCCGCAGCTGCAGTGCTCGAGAGATCACCCTTCACAGATTCGCTTTCAACTTCCCTTTCATAGATCAAACTTTTAAAACAATAACCCAATATTTCAGATCTTAAGATATTTGATTTGCAAGCATGAATTAGCCAAGTGATCTCCTTTGCTTTATATAGGCTTAGGCCTTTCACAATACCACGGGCCAAAACCATATGATCAAAAAAATTGTTGGACTAATACCATGAACCAACCATGAAAGTACGTGAGATCAACACTTTTGACGAAGTACCATGGTCCAAAACCATAGGTTCAAATACCAAGGACTAACTACCATGGACCAAAGGTAAGTTCTCCAACATATACGCGCTTTTCCTCATAGGTTCAAATACCAAGGACTAACTACCATGGACCAAAGGTAAGTTCTCCAACATATACATGCTTTTCCTCATAGGTTCAAATACCAAGGAGTAACTACCATGGACCAAAGGTAAGTTCTCCAACATATACGCGCTTTTCCTCATAGGTTCAAATACCAAGGACTAACAACCATGGACCAAAGGTAAGTTCTCCAACATATACGCGCTTTTCCTTGCATGAAAGTGCGTGAACTTTTTCTCTACATGAAATAAACTTTTCTCTGCATAAAAGTGCGTGAAATTTTATCTACATGAAATAAACTTTTCTCTGCATAAAAGTGCGTGAACTTTTCTCTGCATAAAAGTGCGTGAACTTTTCTCTACATGAAATAAACTTTTCTCTGCATATAAGTGCATGAACTTTTCTTTACACTATAATTTATTATCTGAGATGAGTGGGTTGCCATCAAGTACAACATATGTATCATAATGCCAACACTCTTTGAGTGGGATCATAGGACTCATGGAATTTCCTGACAAATTCATGTGCTCTATGTATCTAAGGGAAAATGTAGTGGGGAAGGTGGGAGTCCCATAGTCCTATTTCATCTATTTGATCAATTAATTGATCCTCCATCCAACAATGAATTTCATATAAATCAAATTGAGAGGAAGATTCAATGATTTTACAATCTCTGTCGACTAGGGGAGTGTGATGGAAGTCAACTTGTGGATGAATAAGAGGATTTTGGATTGATGAAATTTCTTTTTCCTTAGGAGGCATCTTGTTAAGTGAATTACAGGTTGAAAGTGACAAAAATGGGATAAATTGGCTTGAAACACAATGAACACAGAAAATAGAAAAAGTGAATGTAGATAGTTGGACTTGGATGTTGGGTTGGTTCTAAACAGAATGACGAATTTGGTTGAATGATGAGTCTGTCATTTAGGTTGTAAACACGAAATCACCATTGATGAATTGAGTTTCAGAATTATACTGTGTAACAGTTTTCATGAAGGAATAGGGCTTATAATGAACAAAAATGGAGCGGGGTTGTTTAATGAACGGCTAAATCCTCATTAATTATCCAATGGGACTGATAAATGGGTCTATGGGGCATAAATTCATAGG
This sequence comes from Pinus tabuliformis, assembly GCA_031772625.1. Taxonomy (NCBI): domain Eukaryota; kingdom Viridiplantae; phylum Streptophyta; class Pinopsida; order Pinales; family Pinaceae; genus Pinus; species Pinus tabuliformis. The sequence continues at coordinate 743,205,395 of CM062816.1, read as the reverse complement.
AGTTGCGAATTAAATGAATAATGGATAGGTGGCAGCTGATTGGACGGAGGAAGTGACATGGAGAAGACATGGACAGTGATGTTGGAGCAGTGGTAAACGGTCAAATGTAAACCGCGTTTGGGAGCAACTTCAGGCGGTAAGTTTTTTTGTTATTTTAAGTCCAGAAAGACTAAAATGAGGGAAAATTGGTTTAAGAGGGTGGTTTCCAAAACTGCCCACTTCAACCCCCCCGCCAATAAAGTTCGGATGGCAAATGAGGGGCGAGGAGTGATGTGGGCCATCGAATCTCGAGGGAGTGTGCAGGATGTAAGGTGAGATGAAAGGGATTTAACAATGGAGGCAGAAAGTGATGGTGGGGTCAGGATTTATGGCGGATGTGACAATTATGGGTTGTGGGCGGATGAATGGATGGAGTTAGAATATTTGCATAATTACATTGATAATTAGGATTTATGGTTAATTAAAACCCATACCATATGCACATCTTTGCAATGTTATAACTTAGGATAAAATCCTTTCATGCTCCAATTGTATTCCATTTGTCTACCTACCCTTATCTTTCCTAACATTTTCTCACTTAGTTCTCTGAGTGCATTTAGACTAGCAACTCAATATTTCCTTTTAATGACTAATCTACTTCTATCTCTTATTTCCTCCATTGGCTTAGATTAAACTGTTGAGCCAATTTTAATTGCTACCTATTGACAAATAATTTAAATCAAATCCAATCATGATTAAACTGTATAATTGGTTTGTATGAGCTAGTGTGGCATTTAAACAATCCACTCACAAATTTTATTTGCAAAACTAAATTGGAGTAAGAGTAGTGGCATTTGGATTTGCAACTCTTTCAGAGTTTATTATTGTTGCTTTTCTTTCTAACCTAACATTTTATTTTTGCCTTCATTTTTTAGGGCATCTATTCTAACATTTTATTTCATATGGACTCGTTCATAAAAATATCCCTAACATTTTTTTATTTAATATTATTTTTTTTGTCCATATCCTAACTTAACATTTTCTAAAATATATTTTCATTTTTTTACTAATTGATACTAACTTACCAAAACCAAAAAATGCTACAACATTAGCTCAAACTGGGGGCTGCTTTCTCTTGTAGAATGCAGAGAACCTATAGATCCATGTGCCTTCTCCTCATGCTATGGAGTCTTTGTTGTGAAAACTCACACTGGCAGTTTGAAAAGTAAAATAAACCAGAGTTTTTACAATGGTAGTAATGAAATCTTCTTCAACTTCTCAAAACTGAATATAATGTTTGAGAAGCCTTCCATTAACAGGATAAGTGTAATACAGTCCCTCAAGATTGTGTAGCACAAAAGTATTGATTCCCTTTACTTCGGAAATAGCTAAAGGTCCAAACCACAGGTTATCAAACTTGCCATGTTTTCCGTTATCTTCTCTTCTGGAATCCCATCTTAGAACTAGATCACTCTCCTTGAAGTCCCTTTCCCTTTCTCTTCTGTCAAAAAAACTCTTCATTTTATTATGATATTTTTTCAATTTGTATTGAACTTCATCTCTGTTTTCATTTAGTTCAATAATATGATTTATTCTCCTTGAAAAATCATCAGGTTCATTAGTTGAATCCTGCAGAAATTTTAAAACATGGAAGGCCAAGTTGGTAGGGAAAATTGCATCTTTCCCATAGACTAACTGAAAAGGAGATTTTCCAGCAGATCTCTTTGGAGTAATTCTGTTTTCCCATACTACATAAATTAGATGAGAGTCCCAACTCTTTTTATGATCTGCTAAAGTCTTTTTGATTACCTTTATTAGGTTTTTATTTGTTGATTCTGCAAGACCATTACCTTGTGGATCATATGGAGTTGAATGATGTAACATAATCTGATATTTCTGGCAAAAATCAATCATTTTAACACTGGAAAATGTTGTGGCATTTTCAGTAACAATCTGGGTTGGGCAACCAAATCTAGACAAAATATTTTCTTTAATGAATTTGATTACAACTGAATCAATAGCATTTCTTACTGGAATTTCTTCCACCCATTTGTTAAAGTATTTTGTTGCAGTGAGAATCCATCTATGCTTATTTCTTGAAGTCAAATGAATTTCTCCAATAAAATCTAGTCCCCATTGGAGAAAAGGTGTTGAGACTATTGTTGGGATTAGTGGAAGAGTTGCTAGTTTTTGCTTACCAGCAAACATCTGAAAAGCGACACAACTTTTGACCTTTGCTCCTACTTGTAAGAACAATTTGGGTCAATAAAATCTAGCCCTTAATATATTATATAATGTTTCTCTCCAAGCATAATGTCCTCCACAAAATCCTGTATGAAACTGATCAATGATTCCTTCAGTTTCTGATTCTGTTAAACATAATAACAAGATATTTAGTGGGTCCTTCCAATATAGATTTTCATTTATGATACAATATTTGACTACCTTCAATTTGAGAGCTTTACATTGAATTTTGGAAAATGATGTTGGACATTCAAAATGGATCAAGAAATTTACAATATCTTGATACCAATTTGAAGAAAGAAATTTTTCATAAACGTGTAGAGAGATGGTCTGATATGAAGGTAAAGGTTTTTGTGGATTATTTTCTTCAGGATGGTGAGGAGGTTCTTGTGGATTCTCTTCATTGAAATTTTTGGAAGTTTCTTGTGGATTCTCCCCTTCTGCATCAATAGAAAGTTCTTGTGAATTCTCCCTTTTTGAACTTTGAGGAGGTTCTTGTGGATTCTCCTCTTGTATTTCCAAAACAGAGTCGATGCCAAGCACTTTACAATTGGATTCAGCTAGAAGATTAGCTAATCCTTGACCCTTGACTAGCTTTGTGGTTTTGATATTTAGATCAAAATTGAGTATTTGAGTGATCCATCTATCTCTCTTCCCATCTGTGTCTAGTTGTGTTAAAACAATTTTTACATCACTGTTAGGAACATAAGCAGTAATAGGTGAGTGTAGGACATACATCCTAAATGATTTCAGAGCATTTATAAGGGCATAGGCTTGCTTATCAATTATTTCATACTTAAGCTCAGCATCTCTCATAAACTTACTAAAAAAGGATATATTTTGGTCATGGGAATCTTAATTGTTTTGTAATAAAACAACAACAAGGGTTGTTTCAAAGGAAAAGGAAAATATATTGAATGGCTTGGTATAATCAAGACTAGCCAAGGTTGGGGCTTCAAAGATAGCCTTCTTGATTTGTTCAAATGAATACCTGGAAGAGACAATCCATTTAACTTCATCATCCTTTCAGAGCATATCAGTTATGTCTTTCACAATTTCAACATAATTTGGGATGAACCTGCTGAAAAAATTAATCTTGCCTAAAAAAGCTTGGATCTCCTTCTTATTTCTAGGTAATGAAAATGTTTTTATTGCAGAAGCACATTTGGGATCAATCACCACTCCTTTTGAGATTATGTGGCCTAGCAACTTTCCTTCTTTGATAGAAAAAAAAAAAGACTTTTTAAGATTGAGAGATATTCCAAATTTCCTACACCTGTCAGAAACCTTCATCAATAGCTTTAGATGTTTATGATCAGAATTAGAATGAATAGTTATGTCATCAAGATAGATGACTACAAATTTGTTTACCTGTCCCACAATAGCTATGTCCATAGCTCTTTGAAAAGTTGCACTAGCACTGGGCAAGCCAAAGGGAATTCTAGAGTACATAAATGTACCTCAGGGTGTAGTAAAAGTTGTCTTCTCTCTGTCTGCTAGATCAACATTTATCTGATTGTAACCTAAAAAACCATCAAGCATGGAAAGTCTTTGTGCTCCTGAAACCATCTAAAGTAACTGATCCATTTTGGGTAAAGGGTAATTATCCTTTAATGATGCTTTATTCAAATTCCTAAATTCCACACAAAGTCTGATTTCCCCATTCTTCTTTTTGACATGAACTAAATTAGCAACCCAATTAGAGTATCTAAGAGGGAGAATAATATGGGCATCTAGCATTTTCTTAATTTCCTTTTCTACAGTTGGTAGAAGTGTTAGATTAATCCTCCTAAGTTTTTGTTGGCAAGGTTTTGCTTCTGGTTTTAAAGGAATCTTATGTTGTATCAGTGATGTATCATAAGTTTTTAGATTAGCATAGGTCCATGCAAAAACATCCTTATATTTTTCAAATAACTTAAGGTGTTGAGTATTAATTCTGGGATCTAAGGATGCACAGATTTTGAGGCTCCTAATGTCATCATTTGTTCCAATGTTTACTTCCTCTATGTCATCTTGTGGAGAGATTGATTGTGGGTTTCTAAGGACATCATTTTGATCAAACAATTTCTCTAAAGGAATGAGACCTTTGGGAATAAAATTGTTAGACAGCTGAATGATATCATGATTAGAAATTTTTGAGTTGAAATAAAAATTATCATTTTCATTTGAATTCTCAATTATTTTTGTTCTATTTTCATCATTTTGTAGAACTGAAAATTCATCTATAACATGTAAAAAATATTTTAACTATTCATCATCTTCAAATCTCTGCTAGTATTTTAGGTTATCTAGGATTGATGGCATGTATTTGACTTGTATTTGATAGAGCACATTAGTTTGATCAGGGATTTCAAATGAACTAGCAGAAACAGCTAGGGAATCTGCATGAATATTTTGATCCCTTGGGATATAAGTCAAATTAAAAGCATTGAAGAAATTTTCAACTGAATCCCAAACCTAATTTCAATAATATATAAGCCTAGGATGTTTTATTTGGAAAAGATTTCTAACTTGTTTAACAATGATCTCTATGTTGGTAAAAACACTCAAGTTTTGTAATTTTAAGCTCTTGGCTAACTGCAGTCCTAAAAGGAAAGCCTCATATTTAGCTACATTATTTGTAACTTCAAAATCAAGTTTGCATGATTGTGTAATGTTTTATTTTTCTAGTGAGATTAATACTACCCCAGCTCTTGCTCCATCCTTTGTACAAGAACCATCAAAGAATAGCCTCCAGACATCAGTATGATTTGGTACAGGTCTTTTGATTACATCTTCAACTTTTGCTTGAGTTTCATGTGTTTGGTTTGAAGAAAGTTGGAAACAACCAAAATCTTGATCAATTGCATAAATCAGATGGTTTCTTGGTTGATCTATTTTGCAAACACTGTGCACAAATATCACCTCTCTATATAGCCTTAGTTGTTTTCCCCCATAAAATGGAATAGTGGCATAATACATGTCCATTTGAAGAGTTCCCCCTAATTTGGCACAACAAGACCTTGAAAGGAGCATTCCAAATTTGGGAGGGATATATGTGACATCTATATCTAACACTACAATTTTTACTGGGATTTGGGCGAGAGTGACTACTAAATCCTTAATCAATCCTAGACAAGGCACCCTATTGGAATCAAAGGTGTACAAATCATGATAGGATCTAGTTATGTCAAGATTTAAATGATCCATGATAATTTTTGGCATAAGATTATGTGATGCTCCATAATCAAGCATACACTTTTATAACATAGAATCATTTGTTTTAAGAGTCACGTAGAAAGGGGGTACTCTTTCATTTACCATATTTGAGCTAGGACCAAAGAAAATTGTTGGTTTTTCATCTTGAAGACTAATGATATCACTTTCAGCATCAAATGAGGTGTTTTGTATCCTTTTGGAGACTTGATTTTTATATCCAAGGTTTTTGGAAAGTCCTAAAAGTGATATAGGGATTGTTAGCCTTGTTGGAAAAAGGCCCAAAAATGGATCCATATAGGCTCTTAGCATCTCCAAAGTTGCTTAAAATCATGCGAATGGATCAATTAAGGCTCTTAGAATCTCCAAATTTTCTTAAAATCATGCCAATGGATCCATTAATGCTCTTGAAATCTTCAATTTTTGCCCAAAGGTCATCCAATGATCAAAATAAGTGCAAGAGGAGAGCCCTTGGAAGGGCGGAAATACACTATCGGGAGGAAAAAATGCTTGAAAACCATAAAAACAAAACCACAACTGTAGGCTTAAACAGAGGAATGAACAGCCGTCGTTAGATCTGGAATATCAATGGCCCAGCTCTAGGTAGCTAATTGCAATCGACCGAGCAAAAGGGAAAGTTTAAAATTGGGCGCATGACACCATCGATCAGTGATCGCCAATGATCGGATTAATGGGGAGCATATATTATGTTATATAAAGGTCGGGGAGTGAGCGATGCACGATTGTGATTTATCACATCGCTGATATCACATCAAAAATATACCACGGGTGGGGCCTATGCACATACATATTGGTGACCCGATGAGCTGGACCCGATGACATTATAGTTGGGAATTCATAAATTTTGAGATCCACGACCAAGAAATTTTCAACATTTTTTGTGTATTTTTTTTGTTTTAACGAAATACAAAGGGAAATAGGGGCAATGTGATAGCAATGGAACCCGGACCCGATGGGTTTCTTGAATAAAAATATATAATATTTGAAGTCCGTGGAAGGCCCATTTTCAATGTTTTTTCATAGTTTTGTGTGTTTTCGTTGTTTAAAAGAAACACGAAGGGACCTTTGGCTAGTGCCGATTGTGATGAAGCTCGGACCCGAAAGGGTCCAGGAAGTGGAATATATGATATCTGAAGTCCGCCAAAGCCATTTTTTCATGCATCTTTCAGTGTTTTGGTATATTTCATTATATAAAGGAAATACACATGCCAGGCCAAATGTGACTTGTGATGGTGATGAGGGCAGACCTGATGGATAATTAAATCATATTTATGACTTTCGAAGTCCGAAATACACAAAGAGGGTAGGATTTTTACAGTATTGTTATGTTTTATGTTCGTAATAGAACACAGTCACTATCCGTGTTTTAAAGGTATTTCATAGGCCCAGAGATCCATTCTACCATATAACAGAGCCTAGGAGATAGTTTGCTGGGAAACAAAACCCGGAAAGGGAAAGAGAAGGGCCACAGCACGCTGCAGCTCGAAACAGAAGGATCAGGGAGCATAGACAGCGCAACGGCCATCATGGAGCATCTCTGGCATAGGAGAACGCCTAACAGCACAACAAGCTACCAAAAATATCTAAGAAAAGTTACTCTACTGTCAGAAGCAGAAAACTCCAATCCCATGCTTGCCTAGAGGGCATCAAATCAGTTAACAATGTAGATCGAAGAGATTAGGACTCTGAGCCTCTTAGAACTTAGGACATTGTAAACAGACTATAAATAGCTGAAAGTAAGATGTACTAGAGGTTCAACTTTTGGAGATTATTCCTCCTCTATTCATTCAAGCTTCTCATCTTCATTCTAGTAATATAAGCTTTTTTTGCCATTATATGTTCAATGTCCATTCTCTTTGTTGTTCTATGCTTGCACTTGAACAGTTTGTTCATGTTTTCTTTCTGTCTAAGTCTAGATAACTGTCATCTTATCTCTACTTTGATATATTAGATTTGCAAGCTTCTTCGCTGCCTGTAGCTAGCCATCCATATGTGGTCATATATGCATCTGCTAGTACATTAAATATTCTCTTTTGCTACTTGTAGCTAGCCATTGATGTATGTTTATGTATGAAATCTGTTGGTATAGTTAGTATTCTCCATCTATCCATTGAATTTATAACTTATTGAACATTAGTGGTCTAAAGCCTTGTATTGGTGAGAGCGTTCATGCATGCCTTGAGTGAAAACCAAGCTGGAATGGTTATCTAACTTGATCCAAACCATAATTTATTCCAATAGTTTAGAGAGCAATATTGAAGATTATATGTTACCAAGCATCTACAAGCTACAACCTAGGAGAGTTTCATGGAGTGATAACATAATTGGCACTGTTTTCGGGAGAGGAAACTGAAGCTCAGCTTCCCTGGGAAACGACATAGATCCAGCTTTGATGATAGACAAATTATGGGCACTTTTCTGGTTGTAATCATCTATCTGGCAACTCTACTGGAGGTCGAACCTCTTGGCGACTCCACTTCATAGTTCTGGCTCAGTTTGTGAGGCATACTCAGAGAAATCCTCAAAATCTACAAGCTGACCCAATACCTGACCCTGAAAAAACCATCAAAGAGAGAAAGGTATTGCAAAAAGGAGCATCAGGATCAAGTAAACCTAAACAATATTCTATCTCTCTTGAAGAAAGGCTTGTAATAGAACAAATACATGTTGAGAGTATAGCATCTAATACTAGCAGTGAAGAAAAACTCTTGGAGATTCATAAAGCTCCTTATTATTTAGGTTCTCCTTTTGTTGTAAGCCCAAAGGAAACCTCACCTCCTATCCATCATACTCCTTTAGTCCTGTCAGTCACTCCTCAACCCCCTATCATTTAGACTGCCAATACTCTTTCAGCCACCACAGCTATGGCAGGTCCACAAGCACCTACCAAAATGGAAAGAATCAAAGCCGCTAGGTATGGACCTCTAATACTGTCCACTCCTCTGAACGCCATGCCTACTAGAGAATATCATAAATGTACGCCTAAGTTCACTGGGACTGAAGGTGTTACTGCTGAAGAACATCTTGAGTCATTCTATAGCTATGCTGATAATCTGGACATTAGTGAAGATGATGTGTGGATGAGAGTCTTTGTCCAAAGCCTAGATGGAGAGGCTAGAAAATGGTTCAGGGAACTGACCCCAACATCTATAGCAGATACTGAGGCCTTAGATGATGCATTCTTAGAGAATTGGGGGGATAAGAAGGATCTCCTTTACTACCACACTGCGTTTGGGAACTTACAGAGGGAAAATGGTGAGCTGCTATCTAATTTTAATAAGAGATCTAACCGCATGTACAGGAAACCCACCACTACCTCTGCTAGACTCATCTATGTCAGCGCCTTTGATTCTAACTTATGTTTACTATTTAGGGAGAGGCGATGTGCTTCTTTGACTGATATGTAAGATGCAACCCTAGAAGTAGAATCAAACATCATGGCTGCAGAAAAGCTCAAAGGTAATGCTAATAGAAGAAGACAGAGGGGTGAGCCTTCATCATCTTCAGAACCCAAGATTGATAAAATGGCCAAGACGATAGAGTCATTAGGCTCTGAAGTTTCCAAATTAAAGGTTGAGTAGCATTCTAGGAAAGGAAGGGTTCCTAATACCTTTGCTCCTCCAAATCCAAATTCATATAGAAGAGAAAATGAGTAGTTGCATATTTGGCAAAGAAATAAAGATGCCAACGAAGACCAAAGGGTGAAGACCCCTTTTCAAAATGCAATCATGGAAGAAGAGCAATTTGAAGAAGACGATGGGATCCATTGTATGGAAGACAAAGGCAACACCACTTTTTTAACCAAAGCTACCTATGAGAAGTCATTATTCAATGACCAGATCAGCCAAGAATGGGATGGTGAAGCTATTCTACAAACTGAAGATTAACACCAATATAATTTGAGGTCGAAGATGAATAATGTCAAGGAGACTCTTGTTCATAAAGCTATTTTCCCTGCAGAATAGAAAGCTAATAAGCAGAAGCAACCAACAGTTGATCCTATAATCCTCAAAGCTCCAGCCATAGAGGTAAGAGGCCTTGACAAGTCCCCTTCTTCTTTCAGTTTTAAATTAGAAATTCACAAGCCAAAAATACCTATGCCTCTGATTGAATCAGTCAATACTGAGTCCTTCAAGAAATCTATCCTTGAGGCTCTTGAGCTTAATTCCATCCAAGCTTCCACTGACTATGTAAATCTGCAAGATTACCAACCAACTGTTATTCTCGGCCCAATGATTGAAAATTGTGAAGACAGCTCCCCATAATTCCATGTCTCTCTGACTATTCATGATAAAATCCTTCATAATTTCTTTCTGGACACTGGATCCAACCATAATCCAATGCCCAAGGCTATCATGGATAAGCTCGGTCTTGACATTACCAAGCCTTATCGGTTGGCCTCTACACAACTTAAAAAACCAGTTTGCTAGATCACAGAGGAAGAAGACCCACAGATTTGGGACATGTTCTTTGATGGGGCTTGCTCTAAGGAAGCTACAAGAACAGGTGAAGTCCTTTTGTCCCCCACAGAGGAATACAATGATTCATCTTTTATATTAACTTTTCAGGTCACAAATGACACATTAGAGTATAAAGCAGACCTTATTATTTAGCAAGTGTATAGAACCTTCCAAACAAGACATCCAACGTTGAAAGCATATAGAGATGAGGTGAAATATAGACCATCTCTACTTGATAATGTCAAATTCTAGAAATTTTTTGAAGTAGGTGATCAAATCAATAGGCTTTTGCAAGTATTTGATGAATTGGCTGATATGCACATTGACCAAGAGAAAGAAACCTTTCATAGAAAGGTAGAAAGGGTCAACTTTCAGTTTGGTGTCTGTTTTCTCTAGAGGAATGCATTAAAGGAAGGAGGAGATGTTTTTGATGGCCCATTCAATGGGATATTCTTGAAACTTTATTTCAGTTAAGGCTTTCAAGCCTTGGTATTGTAAATATGTTGTTTTCAAGTTTTTATTTCATGCTAAATTGACTCCATGCCCAATTCAACACTAGGAGGAATATTTGATCTTGTTTTTTTCAGGAAAGGCATTGATCTATGATCCTTGAAACCTCACAGGGAGGATTTCATCTCCAAAAGGAGCCATTGTTAGCCTTGCCAATAAAAGGCCCAAAAATGGATCCATATAGGCTCTTAGAATCTCCAAAGTTTCTTAAAATCATGCCAATGGATCCATTAAGGTTCTTAGAATCTCCAAAGTTGCTTAAAATCATGCCATTGGATCCATTAATGCTCTTGAAATCTTCAATTTTTTCTCAAAGATCATCCAATGATCAAAATCAGCGCAAGAGGAGAGCCCTTGGAAGGGCAAAAATACACTATCGGGAGGAAAACACGCTTGAAAACCATTAAAAAAACCACAACCGCACGCTTAAACAGAGGAATGAATAGCCGCCATTATATTTGGCCAATCAACGACCCAGATCTAGGTAGCTAATTGCAATCAACCGAGCAGAAGGGACAATTTAAAATTGGGTGCATGACACTACCGATCAACGATCGCAGATGATCGGATTGGTGGGTTGCATCGGCTAGTCGCATTGACGGGGAGCATATGTTATGTTATATAAAGGCCTAGGGAGTGAGCGACGTGCAATTGCGATTTATTGCATCGCTGATATCGCATCAGAAATATACCATGGGTGGGGCCTATGCACATACATATTGGCAACCCGATGAGCCAGACCCGACGGCATTATAGTTGGGAATTCATAAATTTTGAGATCCACGCCCAAGCAATTTTCAACTTTTTTTGTGCATTTTCATTGTTTAATCGAAATACAAAGGGAAATAGGGGAAGTGCGATAGCGATGGAACCCATACCTGATGGGTTTCCTGAATAAAAATATATAATATTTGAAGCCCGTGGAAGGCCCATTTTCAATGCTTTTTCGTAGTTTTATGTTTTTTCGTTGTTTAAACGAAATACGAAGGGACTTTTGGCTAGTGTCAATTGCGATGAAGCCCAGGCTCGAAAGGGTCTGGGAAGTGGAATATATGATATCTGAAGTCCACCAAAGCCATTTTTTCATGCATTTTTCAGTGTTTTCACATATTTCATTATATAAGGGAAATACACAGGCCAAGCCAAATGCGACTTGCGATGGTGACGAGGGCAGACCTGATGGATAATTAAATCATATTTTAGGACTTTTGAAGTCGAAAATACACAAAGAGGGCAGGATTTTCACATAATTGATGTGTTTTCTATTCATAACAGAACGTAATCACTATCCACATTTTAAAGGGATTTCATAGGCCCAGAGAGCCATTCCACCATATAATAGAGCCTAGGAGATATTTTGCTGGGAAACAGAGCCTGGAAAGGCAAAGAGAAGGGCCACAGCACGCTGCAGCCTGAAACAAAAAGATCAAGGAGCACAAATAGCGCAACATCCATCATGGAGCATATCTAGCACAGGAGAATGCCCAGATAGTACAAAAAGCTACCAAAAATATCTAAAAACAGTTACTCTGCTATCAGAAGCAGAAAACTTTGATACATGCTTGCCTAGAGGGCATCAAATCAGTTAAGAATTCAAATCAGAGAGATTAGGACTCCGAGCCTCTTAGAGCTCAGGAGCATTGTAAACAGGCTATAAATAGCTGAAGGTAAGATGTAATAGAGGTTCAACATTTGGAGATTATTCTTCCTCTATTCATTCAAGCTTCTCATCTTCATTCTAGCAATATAAGCTTATTTTGCCATTATATGTTTAGTATCCATTCTCTTTGTTGTTCTATGCTTGCACTTGAACAGTTTGTTCATGTTTTCTTTGTGTCTAAGGCCATATAACTGTCATATTATCTCTCCCTTGATATATTAGATTTGCAAGCTTCTTCACTACCTGTAGCTATCCATCCATATGTGGTTATATATGCATCTATTAGTATAGTTAGTATTCCCTTTTGCTGCCTGTAGCTATCAATTGATGTATGTGTATGTATGCAATCTGCTGGTATAGTCAATATTCTTCATCTATCCATTGAATTTATAACTTATTGAACATTAGTGGTCTAATTGTATTGGTGAGAGCATTCATGCATGCCTTGAGTGAAAACCAAGTTGGAATGGTTATCTAACTTGATCCAAACCATAATTTATTCCAATAGTTCAGAGAACAATATTGAAGATTATATGTTACTAGACATGTCTGAGCTACAACCTAGGAGAGTTTCTTGGAGTGATAATAGGGATTTTAACTCTTTCTAACTCCTTTTCAACATTAAACACAGTTAAAACATTTTTTTCAATTTTAGTAGTATCAATTGACTGATTTAATGGTTGAATAATAGTTGTTTGAGTTTCAACATCTTTGGTATGAGGTTCAATTGTTGGAAGTTCCTTAGGGGGTCTTCCAAACCAGGTCTAGGCCTAAGATCATATCTTTTGTTTAGTTCTGCAATTAGGAATTTAGAGAAGGCATGGTATTTGGAAGACTGTGAGGATTCTTGATCTTGTTGAACCTACTTTTGTTGTGAGAGAAGAATAATAGAAGTCTAACCAAAAGAGGTATCCATGTTATTAATATCTTCAGTGATAGTCATAGTATTATCATTAGGTTGTTGATCATCTATCAGTAAAGGAGTTGGAACCTGTTGATCATTACTAGGCCTTTGAAGAATTTGTAATGGTGGATTTCTTTTGTATTGACCTTGACTTTGATTTTGGGGTCAAGTGACTATTTGTTGAACTATTCTAGGTTGAGTCTCAATCTTGAAAATTCTATTAGATAGATTTCTAAGAAGTGAAGTTATCTCATCTATTTTAGAGTCTTCAATTTTAGTCTTAGAGGAAGTAGAGGCCTCTTGACTTGATTTAATTTTTCTTTGGGCTTTTTCCTCTTTAGATTTCAAAGTGGCGAGGCAGACCTATTTTCTTCCACCTCTATAGCATTAGTTTTCATGTCTTCAAGAGTCCTTGAAGCTATTTCTCTTAACATCATAGCAAAGTCATCTTCAAATTTTTTTGAAAACCTAGATTTAGTTATTGCTACAGGAGGTTTGCAATCAGGGGGCATCTTATGATAAAGTTTGTTGAACCTTTTGATAAAATTGGAGATAGGTTCACCAAAGTTTCTTTTAAGTTCTTCAAACTCAGTCAAGAAGTAAAGAGCATCTCTTTTCACCCCCGATTTATTTTTGAATCTATTTGTTAATTCTTCCCAGTTTCTAATGGAATTTGCAGGTAACTGCCTAAACTAAGTCCTCACATTTCCCTCAAGAGACTAAACAAACAACCTCATGTACACATTTTCTTGTTCTATGTTCATATTATCTGCAAATTCTAGAAATGCTTGAAGATGATCCTTAGCTGAGGGACCAGTTTTTCCATTCTATCTAGAAAGGTGCTTTAAATATCCATTAGGGAAATCATCAAGGACTGGAGGTAAAACTAAAGCTGCATATCTTGCCTGTACAATGGGTTGGAATGCCATAATAGAAGATTATGTATGGGATGTTTGTGAAGATGATGATAGGGAAGAGGAAGATGGTGATAGAAGGGGTGAATTACTATGTGGGGGTGAAGAAGGAGGAGATAAAGAAGGTGGAGACTTCCTGAATGATTTTAAAGGAGTTTTAATAACCAACTTATGGACCTAAGAATGAATATCCTATTCAGTTTCGAAGAGTGGATTTTAATATATATGAAAGTTCCCTTGAGGTTGTTTAGAAGTAGAAGATTCTAGTGGTTCAGAGGTGGAATGAAATGAATAAGTTGTGGGGGATATAAATTCTGTAGGTTTGTATTCAGGTAGATGAACACCCAGGTCAGACTCAGATTTAGGTGATCCCGGTGGAAGTGGGGGTTCTGGATGAGATTCAAGTGAATGAATAAGGAAAGATGATTTTAATCAAGTCCCCTATCTAAGAGTTCAGCAACCCTAGGTGATAGGTGAGTGTACTCTGGATTGGATGGAATGTTACTATAGGGATCAAATTGTAATATATCTTTAGACTGCAAGGCTGAAGTAGAAGAAGATGGTTGATGTCTTCTTCTAGAACTGGCCTTTCTCACAAGTCTTTTTGGATCTGACAAAGGAATAATTGTGTCAGATTCATAATGGGATCTAGTGTGCTTAAAAGGTGCCAGTTTGGTATAGTGGAGTCGCCAGGTGAAGGATTTTGACCTATCTAGACATTTAAGTACCTTAAAGGAATAGGAATAATATCATTAACCCAGGAAAACTTAATGAAATTCAAATCCTTGGCAATGACGCCAGATTGATGTTGAATCTCTAAGATGATAATGGTGAACTATCATGCTAGGGCATCTAATATGTTTGTTTTGGGGGTTTTGTTTTAATTTGGAGGACCAATGTATGAAATAGATTTAAAACAACGATGCCTAACCTTTTGAATAGTATTAATATTTAAACAGAGGGCTGCTATTAAAATTCACACAATGATATAACTTCCATGGTGGTGAGCAGAAATAGAGAGATGGTATGACTATCACAGTCTTCAAACTGAAAATTAAATAATCATAAGTAAGAAAACCTTTAAACTATGTTAAGAAGGTTTAACAAAATATGCTTAAGCTTACAAAAGATGCTGATGATTTTATGATTTAGAGGGAATTAATAAAACAAACAGTTTATATAATTCATTCTCTTTGTAGATGATCACTTCAGAAGCTTATAGGAATAATTGAAACACAATTACTCCTACCTGGTTATCTTTGTAAAACATAAGAATATGAAGAAAACATTGTGAAATAAAACTGGAAAAAACTTACAGTAAAAATGAAACTTTATGAATCAGAATTCAAAACCATTTGCTTTGTATTAATGATTCATAAAAGTCAAGTACATTTAATGTTTTGAAATGCTTCTTCAAGGGTGAAACCATTAATAACTCGTGAAAGAGATTTATCTATACAATCTTTAAACTGAGAAAATATCTTAAATCATTTTACAAAAATAGATAAATACAAAATCAAGAATATAAGCTGATAGTCGATCTGTCACTATTTTGGTGTTGAACTGTTGATGACTATTGGTTGAAAAACTGAGAACTGTTGAGATGATGATGATTGTTCCTGAAAATAGTAAATGTTTTTTTATCACACTTTAGTCAACTAAATCAGTTAATTCTTCCCAATGTTTCTTATCTGGGGTAGATAACTTATTTACCCTTCTATAAACTTCATCTATCTCTGTATATTTAGTAAAAGTGGGTTTTATTGGAAATATATGTTTGATTTCATTCAGAATGAAAAAGGACTCTCTAATTTCATTTAGCACAACCCTTGGTGTTGCTTCACCTCCTATGTTTCAAGCTGAAGCTGCATTGGTACCCATCTCTGTAAGCTTTCGAACATAATCTTCAATGGGCATTAATTTGTCGTTTATCACAAGCATAGAGGGAAAACCCTTGTTGGTCAAGGGTTCTAACCTACTGAAAAATATTTGAACTATAGTATTCACACTGCTGCACTTTTCCTCCAACTGAAGGATGAGATTTTTCTTGGTAATGATCTTCTTTACTTCCATTATAGTTGTTATCTTGTCATTTATACCCAATTCTTCAAGCTAATAGTTGTCTTTAGAATTCAGGAACTTGATTATTTCAGAAGCAATTTCTGGCATGTCCTCAATCTCTTTACAAATAATTTCAATATCTTCCTGAGCTTTCTCCAATAGGTATTTTTGACCAAAGATTATCTTGGGATAGATATCCTTGACTGATTCAGTAATTTCTTCCCATAGAATCTCCTTTGCCAAACCTAGTTTGTTTCCAAGGTAATACTCTTTGATTTCCTTCTGCAAAACTTTAATTTGACTTTTTTTCCTCTACAACTTGGTTGCATGTGAACTGTCTGCAACTGCCTTCATGTGTTTTAATTCCTTCAGTTCATATTGCAACTTCTTCATTTCAACTGTCTAAATGGATAGATTTTGAACAACTTCTGCAAGTTGTTCAACTCCTTCTGTTGTACCTGTAGTTGATGCTGTGCCTGAAGTAGAAACTCTAGTTATTGAGACTGCTGAAAGAGGAACTACATCCATTGGAATTTGAGTCCTCTTGACAGCTTCCTCTTTCTCTTTGACCAATTTTTCCATTATCTCCTCCATATGTTTTATTTTTAGATTTTGTTCCATGATGAGATTCATCATGTCAGATTTCTAAGTCTCGGTTTCTTCAATCTCCTTAGTCATTGGATCCTCAAAAGCTGGCAGTTTGATTTTCTTCCTTAATGCCGACAGCTTCAGCATTTTTCTTCTTAATAAGTTCTTCCGCAAGATTTATATTTGAGGGATCATATCCCATCTTCAGCACCAAATCCTCCAAATATTTGATCTTGGTATCCTTTTCCAGTGAGGAAACTTTTTCCAACTTGAGTTGTGACTCTGTATTAGCCAGGGTAACCTAGAACTTTGACAAACTCATGGCAGTATGAGTTAAAGTGGAAGAAATCATCTGACCAGTTTGTTTGTACATCTCAATTTGATCAATTTGACGCGCATATCTTATATTAAAATCAAATGAGGATTGCTTCTGATAATGTGCATGAGTCTTGGGCTGTGGAATTTGAGCTTGGAGGAAATCCATCTACATTTTCCCTTCTCAGAGTTAAAGACTAAAAGAAGTCTGGGCTGAGAGCTCGAGGAATGTTTCCAGAATTGGGTATAGGTGTTCAATTTAAATTCTTCATTCTCCTTTTTAATCTCACTGAAACATGAAAGATGTCCTCCTCCTTGTCCTTCTGAATGCTTCCACTGGTCTGAATCATGTGATGTTCTTGAGAAGTAGTGGAATGAGTTGGGGATTGGGTAGACTATCCACCAGACTGTGTATAGAGCAAAGTCTTTCCAAGTCCATCAAATGTTATTTTCTGAGACTCATTTGTTGCACCAACAATCACAAAGATCCTAGGTCTCTTCTTCCTATGCACAATCCTAAAGCCCTGGCTTGATGCTTCAATTGTAGGGGTTGGTTGTTCTTCCCTTCCTGGTTTAGCTATATTTTCCTGTGCAACTGGAGCTTTTACATTTGAAGTACAAATTGTCTTCTCTTCATATTCTTGAAGGGTGTTCTCTTTCCATTCCAACTAATTTTTGTATTGCTCTATTTTAGGTCTGGCTATGTGGTGATATGTAGTAAACTTATTTTCAACCTTGAGTTTAGAAATCACTCCCATTGGGTCATAAGGCCAAGTGAAACTGAGACCAAACTTCATTTCCTTTAATAAATTGTATGCTTCTTCTCATGCTGCTCTAGTGTTGTAGATGAATGGACTGACCTGAGATTTTAGCTTAAATTGTGATTTCTTCTTTGCAGCCACAAAGTGTACTTCATCTACATTTAACCTCTGCCTAATATATTCCAATGAAAATATTTTGATGGGGAGGTACTTGGGAAGTTTGTAGGGTGGAAGCTCACAACCATAAACCCTGATTTCTGTATAGTTTTGGTAAAGATACCAATCTCTTATTGTGGCTTGATCAAATAGCTGCAACACTTTCACAATTTCATCACTGATTCTTGGTACTGGAGTGCTGCTCATAAGACCAATAGCTGGATGAATAAAAAATTCTATGAACTGTTTATATGTAAATTCTTCCTTCTCCTTCATTCCCATTGAAGTCCAAAAGATCACTTATTGTTGGTTGCCTTCCTCATCTAGCTTATGTAAGGTGAATGGAAACTTGTCTCCCTGAAAATATATAAAATGGTATACACGTACTGAAGCATACGTGAATACTTCTTCAGTGTTAAACTGGAGAAATTGATCATGTATGGTTTAAGCTAGGAATTGGATAAAGTTATAGAGAACAGTGGGTTTGGAATCATCAGAAAATATTGACAAGAAACCTAGGATGGCTTCATTAACATATTGGTCAAAATTGTAACCAAGCAGATAGGACAAAATAGTGGTGATTTTCTTGGTTCTGCCAGGGAACATGGATGAATCATAGGGAGGGTTCATTTTAGGCATAGGACTATCTATAACTAGTAAAATTCAAGAGTTTGCGATCTTTTAGTAAAATCTAGCTTTTGATAGGATTCTATCAGGCTTTCATGAGAAAAAGGATGGGTTGGTGTAATAGTTGGAGCTTGCAACATCTTTTCAATGGACTTAGCATCGATGAAATAGAGGATTTGTCCTATGGGTGAAATGATTGCTCTTTGAGTGGGATCATAGGACTCATGGCATTTCCTTAAAAATTCAGGTGCTTTATGTATCTGAGGGAAAATGTAGCTGGGAAGGTGGGAGTCCCATAGTCCTATTTCATCTGTTTGATCAATTAATTGATCCTCCATCCAGTAGTAAATTTCATATAAATCAAATTGAGAGGAAGACTCAATAATTTTACAAGCTCTGTCGACCAAGGGAGTGTGATGGAAGTCAACTTTTGGATGAATAAGAGGATTTGGGATTTCTACAATTTCTTTTTCCTTAGGAGGCATCCTGTTAAGTGAATCACAGGTTGAAAGTGACATAAATGGAAGAAATTGGTCTAAAACATAGTGAAAACAATAAATAGAAAAACTAAATGTAGATAGGTGGACCTGGATGTTGGCTTGGTTCTGAACAGAATGACAAATACAGTTGAATGACAAGTCTATCATTTAGGTTGTAAGCATGAAATCTCTAGTGATGAATTGAGTTTAGAATTATACTGTGTAACAGTTTTCATGAAGGAACAAGGCTTATAATGAACAAAAATGGAGCAGGGTTATTTAATGAATAGCTAAATCCTCATTAAATATCCAACGAGATTGATAAACAGGTCTATGGAGCATAAATTCACAGGAGTTATGAATTAAATGAATAACAGATAGGCGGCAGCTGATTGGATGGAGGAAGTGACATGGAGTGGACGTGGACAATGACGTTGGAGTGGTAGTAAATGATCAAATGTAAACCGCGTTCGGGAGCAACTTCAGGTGGTAAGTTGTTTCAGGATTTTAAGTCCTGAAAGACGAGAATGAGGGAAAAGTGGTTTAAGAGGGTGGTTTCCAAAACTACCCACTTCGCCCCTCACCGATAATGTTCAGATGCAACATGAGGGCCAAGGAGTGATGTGGGCCATCAGATTTTGGGGGAGTCTGCAGGATGTAAGGTGAGATGAAAGGGATTTAACAATGGAGATAGAAAGTGATGGTGGGGTCAGGATTTATGGCGGAGGTGACAATTATAGGTTGTGGGCGGATGAATGGATGGAGTTAGAATATTTGCATAATTACATTGATAATTAGGCTTTATGGTAAATTAAAACCCATACCATATGTACATCTTTGCAATGTTATAAATTAGGATAAAATACTTTCATGCTCCAATTATATTCCATTTGTCTACCTACCCTTATCTTTTCTAACATTTTCTCACTTTGTTCTCTGAGTGCATTTATATTAGCAACTCAATATTTCCTTTTAATGTCTAATCTACTTATATCCCTTATTTATTCCGTTGGCTCAGTTTAAACTGTTGAGCCAATTTTAATTGTTACCTATTGACAAAGAATTTAAATCAAATCCAATCATGATTAAAATGTATAATTGGATTGTATGAACTAATGTGGCATTTAAACAATTTTCTCACAACTTTTATTTGCAAAACTAAACTGGACTAAGAGTAGTGGAATTTGGATTTGCAACACTTTCAGAGTTTATTATTATTATTTTTTATTTCTAACCTAACATTTTATTTTTTCCTTCATTTTTTAGGGTTTCTATTCTAAAATTTTATTTGATATGGACTCATTCACAAAATATCTCTAACATTTTTTATTTAATATGATTTTTTTGTCCATATCCTAACTTAACATTTTCTTAAATATATTTTCATTGTTTGACTAATTGATACTAACTTACCAAAACCAAAAATTGCTACAACAAAACCAACAAGTGTGGTTCATCATCAGGAGAATCATCGAATCTTATTTTAATTGAGCTATGCTCTGTTGGAGGTTTCCCCCTCGAAGAGGCAAGTGAACATTGTAATATGCTTATAAATAATAAAATATCTTTGCAGCGTAAGTAAAATCATGTGATATTTCCATGTTTATAGAAATATTATCTTGTATTTCTAGCATTTTTTTATTCTCGCAGGTCAAGCGCATAACAAGTGGTATCAAAGCACTTTACAGGACTAACTGTACCTCCAATTTTCATAGAATTATTTTTAGGCTAGAGATGTGTTCCATCAACTTTAAACCATGAGATCTTTCATTGAACACATAAACCCAGATTTGGGGAGGCATGCACACAAGAACTACAAGAGGTGATCATGCTTGTT
Organism: Pinus tabuliformis; assembly: GCA_031772625.1. NCBI lineage: Eukaryota > Viridiplantae > Streptophyta > Pinopsida > Pinales > Pinaceae > Pinus > Pinus tabuliformis. Next base: position 743,184,684 of record CM062816.1, on the reverse strand, counting down.
GGACTCCCTTGTAACCCCTGTGGGTACCCATTCGAGTAATAATGCATTAGACAGAACCATGCATAGGTTGCACTTCCACATACCCTTGGGTATATTGGAATCCCCCCTAGGTTAACCTAAAACCTAACCTTAGATAAGTCACCGACTTTCTTTTTGTTATAGTATGCTAAGAACAACACTTAAGGAGATTTCTCGCACGTCTAACAGGGTAGTCGGGTAGTATGACTAAGGGTATAGTCTATCCTACTTATTTAATAATCTAAAATATTGGGCTGAGTACTATTGTTTGACCCTATGTATATCATGATTTGTAGCACCTAACACTCCTTTGTGACCATAGTTCACTCAACAATCTGAATATCACCCCCTACCTTTTCGTCTAGATTAGATCTAGCAGTTGGGGTTCGATCACTATTGTATAGATTATATCCGGTAGATGGGGTTCTACCACTGTAGTATAGATAAGATTCAATAGCTAGGGTTTTCACAAAATAGATCAGACTCTTTCTGGAGTGAGGGTTTTGGTCACCATAGTCTGTATCAAATTATTGTAGCACAATTTGCAATTCCAAGACTTTGGGGTTGCAGTAACTACAATCTAGTCCCAATTTTCACAGGATATTTAGTAGTATTAAGCATTCTAGATTTTAGCCACTATAGTATTGATCAACTGGGAGTAAAACTCCTTTCAGAGTAAAAAAAAAAAAAAAAAGTCAGGGTCTATGACGGGATGCTTGCAAGAGACCTATCCCATAATATTTAGGATGATGAGCTAATTGTAGTGGTACCTTTCACTTATAAGCCCCCAATTTTCATGCGATCCCAAATTTTCCCGACGCAGCTTCAAGTCACCCACTGTTAGTGTAGTTGCCATTGATGCCAATATACTGAAGAAGACAAGGACATCAAGGAAATGAAGTAGACAAGGATATGATGATGATATGATTAAGAAGTCAAACGATGCAGAAACCAAAACCATGAAGAAGCCAAAAAGAATTCTACCATGCCTCCGGTTTTGTACTATTGAATGATCATTCACATGAAATAATATTTTTCTCTATCTTATAAAATGAATTTGATGATGGGAGCTAGACCATCTGAAAGGGCATAATTTTAGCTTTCTAATGAGATATCACATGCCCCAAAACTCAAAATATTCTAATAGATATGAATTTTTAAAGATAAGGAAATTAATTATAATTATTGAGCCGACCTTACCTCCATAACTCATGATGGCTTGCACGTGGACGTGATTGTTCATTGACAGGACAAATAGGTGTATATATAGGAGGTCTTTGATGTCAATATTGTTGAGATTCAATGTTGGGCACAGGATCCACCAAGGGTAGTTTTGGGGCTTAGAGCCCAGATTTTGGTCCAAGTTTGTAATTCCAATGTAAAGACTCCGCATTTTTTGGGCGCAGAGTGCGTAGTTGTTAAAGAGTAATAGGGTTATCCACCCTTAATTTTGATAATGTAATGTTGGTTGTAGAAGATCTACCCATGGTTTGCGGACCATGGAATTATATAAATAGAGCGAGGCTCTAAGTAGTTAAGGCATCTAATAATCTAAGTTGAAGAACATATGATCTATGCAAGATAGATCTGAAGTGTAAAGTCTAGTTTTGGGTTGTACCGTAGGTAGAGGCTCTGTAGATGAGTGCACAGAGGCCTAGTAGTCCGTAATTGAGTGCGCGAACCCCTACAACTGAGCGTGCAAGGCGAGCCAAGTCTGTGATCATTTGGAATTTTTAATAAAGAGAAGTTTCTATCAATTCTGCATCATTATTTCCTATTTTATGCAAATGCTCTATTGGGTATGAATTTCACTGCTAATGCTTATATGATGTGCGAATGTGTATAGCTATATTTGTTAAGTGAACACAAGTTAGAATATTTACTTACGCAAAGATAATTAAGATCTGTCACTAAGATAAGTAATATACTTAGTCTAGTTCGGGAAATAGCGTAGTTCGTTGCACTAGTGGTGTGAAAGCATCTCAACCCCTGGTTAGGGCTTCGTGAAGGTACCAAAGGTTAGAACAGATCGCAAAGCGACCTGCATGAAGGCAAACATAGTTGGACTAAACTGACATCACAACCATCTCAAGGGTGCGGAAACTTGGTTCCAGCATGCCCCCATACTGCTTTAGGTGAGACTTCAGTCTGCGCTCTGCGGGCTAATGCTAAAAGGGCTAGTAGTGTAGAGATTTGTTTGGCTGACTAAATCTAAACCTGATTCAGGCCCCTATAAGCCAAAAAATGGTTCTGTTGCTGGGACCCGAATCTGCATGAGAGATGTGTGATGTTTTTTTATTGGAATCTAACTAAGAAAGAAATCGAAGGATAGTTGGACAAAAGAATTCACGACTTTGCAGTGCACGAGAACAGAAACCCGCAGCTATCAAAAGAAGAGTGGCTAGACAGCTACCTATATACGGAGATCCATGAATTTTTTTTCATGTCCTTCCCTATATAGCTATATGAGTGGATTGCAAAGCTAGCTGATAGCCAAGGAAGGTGGAATCTTGACGGTCTTATTGTGTTCACCCCAGAGCTAGTGCGAAGGTTGGAAGCATCGGAGGATGAGATCGCGTGTGCTGTTGATCATTGGCTCGATTGCATTATAGGAGGATTTGTTACTAAATTCACAATTGACACCTCAGTCAGCTACAGCGAAGCAAAGTGATGCTTTCTCAAAGGACCGCGAGGTAAGTACATAAAGTCTTTGAATACTTGGATTAAAATTATGTTGTGCAAAAAGCGAGTTATGCAGTTACCCTGATGTTTCGGGCTATGCCAAGTGGAAAGGTTTACAGGAACGAAGGAAATAAGGGTCCAGAAAATAGTCCCTTAATTTCACCTCCACGAGGAGACAAGGACGAGCTCGCGAAGGTATCTCCGCAATGTGTGATTCATCTGATAAGGCAAAGAATTTTGTGAATCCCACCTCCGCCAACACCACCACCAGCTTTATCGCCATCACCTCCATATTCACGTGTACCAACTCCACCACCACCGTGATTTAGCATGGCAAACACAGTGAAGTTTCCTGTGTTCAAAGGTTTGGGAAATGAGGATCCAGACCAATTCTGGTTCATTGTAAGGGCTGTATGGGATGCGCAAGGTGTTATAGATGACCATATAAATAAAGTGATGTTGGTTAGCACTCTGCAAGATCGCACACTGACCTAGTATATTAAGTACTCCAACGATAACTTGAATGCGAGAGTCGTGAATATTCAAACAACGCTAAATAGTGAATTTAACAGGCCTAAATCTGAAGCGTAGTCGATTGTGGGATTCAAGGAGATCAAAATAATACTAGGCGAGACTCCTTGGGAATTAGATCAGAGGCTGAAATGTATGATCCACGAAGCCAATATGAATCTGATAGATGGATAGCATCGCGAGTGGTTTGTATCTTCACTACTACCACGTTTAAGGAGTGCGTTGTCACAGCAGAAGATAACAACTCATGCAGATGCTTTGGAGATTTCCGTGAGGCTTCATGAGACCCTGATGCAGGATTCCAACCTAGGAGTTCAACAAATCCATACGCAACTGAAGAATTTGTGCCTTGAGATGCAGAGTTTGAAATAGGACAGGATGGTTCGACCAAAAGTGCACAAATAAGTGTGGTGCGTGAAATGCAAGAGTCAGGGTCATGAAAAAGACCACTACCCAGTCTTTACGAATTACCTCATAAGAGGAGGACCAATGCCTTTAAGGCCAGAAGCTCAAGCAGGAACTAGAATGGTGCCTACTTTGTGGTGTGCTATATGTCAAATAGCAAGAAAACATGCCATGAACAACTGCCACTTGTTACAGAAGTATATAATTTACAATAACTGTTCTATAAATTTTGTATGTTGGTGGGACATGATGAGTGCACTTGCAGAAGCTATGAATTGATGATGGATAAAAATCCCATCTACAAAGTTCAGGCCGAAACACGGTCCCTTGATCCAAATGCAGGGATGGTGCAGATAGGATTTCAGGGGCGCAGACGCAGTCAAGGCGGAGGAGGACCTGGTAAAGGTCATAGACAGTTGATTTGTTACAATTGCGAAGGACTAGGACACTATTCCCGTGATTGCACTAATCCAACGTGCCCGTCGTGCAAGTATTACACACTATTTGATCATGAGACAAAATATTGTCCTACTATGATAACCAGGATATGGGACAAAGGAGCGCTACTCCCTCCCCCGACTTAGAACCTATAGATGATGAGGTTTGAGCCGCGCGAGGAAGATCTGAAAAATAACATTGTGCTCCTAAGTGGAATCATGATAGGAGATAATAATGGGAAACATCCAGAAGATATTATATGGGTTCGCAAAGCCCTAACAAAAGAAGCTGAGTTTGATTTGGAGTGCGCTCGGGAAACCTTCATGGAAGCCAAGAAGAGCTTCGCTAATGCCTCCACTTCAGGAAGCAAAGATAAACTAGAGATGAAAATGGACCCATCTATGCTCACTAGTTTCCTATAAACCTGTATGAAGTTACTGTGTGACAGTAAGGTTGTAAAAGGGTTATAGGAACTCATCAACAGATGCACTGGGACCGTGCCAGGAGAACTGCATGTAGTCTGGAAGATCGGAAAACATAAAACAAGGACGGGGTGTGAAATGAGACTAACCACGTAGATCGGAGAATATGAGATAGATCAATTCATTCTAGATTTGGGATCAGATGTGAATGTTCTTCTGAAGCAGATATGGGAGCGAATGGGGCGACCTACACTATAATGGTCTCCAATTCAGCTAAAGATGGCGAACTAGCAGAAAATAATACCCATGGGGCAATTGCGAGGAATAACTGTGGATATTGAGGGATGGAGTGCGCTGGCAGATTTCAAAGTGATAGAGATTGTTGATGGCAACAATCCCTACCCCACGCTCTTGGGAATTGACTGGGCCACTGACATGAACAGGGTAATTAATCAGAAGAAGTGGAAAATGATATTTGAGAAGAAGTCATTGCACGTAATTATACCCCTGGACCTTACTGAAGGATCGCATAATACGGAACCAATCCGCGACTATGAGAGTGATGATGATGTGGATTGTATCTATAAGATAACATCGCGAGACAAAGACTAGGTGAATCCAACGATGGATGGGTGGATTACATGGGAGCATGAGAGCTCATGTACTTAGGATTCTAATAAAGAAATAGAACAATGGTAGAATCAGTTAGATGAGGTAACTACACTGAATTGCAATATGATGACCAGGTCGCTACATTACGTGTCAATAGAAGTAAGAGATCTGCCTACTTATGATGGTCTAAATGAGGTAGATAACTTTTTGGATGCATTTGAAAGGGAGGTGCTGAAAAATCAACGCTTCCAAGCCTTAGATTGGGTACTGTACGCTACGCCTACAAGATGGTGGGGTACGCACAAAGGAAGCTTTAATGATTGGTGTGAATGTAGGAGAATGATGTGCACATGATTTGGGAAGCTTGAGCTGCAAGTGATAGACAAGTATGATGGGTAGGATGATCCGCATGTGCATTTGGCCAAGTGGATGCAGGCCTATGGAAAAGAGCCCCAATCTATGCGAATGCACATGTACTCTACTAAAATACCAATTTAATAAGCATATGTTAGGGGGCTGAATGTGCAGATGGCTTTTAATGATGGGAAGACATTATGTAGGAAGAGAAACAACGTAGAAGATTCTATGCACAAAAGCATTCAACAAAGTATTGGAAACCGTACTGACCAAGGTATGCATTGCACATCGAAGTGATTGGGACCTATGCATACCTGCGATATTATGGGCTTATCGCATGACATGCAAGAAACTGACAACATAGACACCTTTTAGGCTTGTCTATGGAGTGGAGGCTGTAATGCCTATGGAATACATTGTGCCTAGTATGTGCATAGTAGCGCCCACAGGTATGACAGATCGTGGATCCATGGAGGAGAGGCTTCCATAGTTGGATGAGCTCGAAGAAGAGAGATTTTTGGCTGGATTTCGCTAGCAGGTAAAGAAGCAGCACGAAAAGGCATGGCACAACTGACACATCAAGTTGTGCAAATTCAAGGTAAATGATCTGGTTTTGTTGTATGATAGTAAGTTTGATAAATTCCCTGGAAAGTCAAAAATGCACTGGTTAGGGTCGTATGTTATTAAGGCGATTACCGATAGTGGCGTGGTGCAGTTGGTAAAGTTAAATGGAGAAACCTTCCTAGGAAAGGTGAATGGCAGTGATCTGAAGCCATACACAGTTGGCCCAGCCATTTGACTAGCCGACAAAAGCACAGTCTTAGCACTCTAGGTAACTAAAAGGAGGCGTGTGACTATAAACTACTATGCCTGGGAACTGCACGTGTTAGGACTGTGTGTAGTAGTCAAGTGTCACAAGGTCTGTGACAGTGTGACGACAAATGCACTAGCACGAAGGTTTGCCAAAAAGTGACCGTTAGAGTCACTATTCATGATGTGATGCTTGGTTTGAGGCCAAATGGAGTGGACAACAGGCATTTAAGGTGAGCTTTATGGGCTAGATTCTTGAAAATCTACTGTCAATCTATCATTAATGGACCAAATCTAGGGGGAATAGTTGAATTCAAATTCAAAAGGCATTATAAATTACAAGTGGCTTCCTAGCGAACAACACTTTTCATTTTGAGAACTAAGTTGTTGTGCTATGAAATATGTATGGACTTGTCGAACTTTGATGCTTTGAGAGCGAGTGTTATGAAACCAACTCAAGAAAAGATAGAAAAGATAGATCAACGCCTTAGAATTTAGCCTCTTCGAGGGGGCAACCTCCTTTACATTACATAAATGAACAATTCTTTGATGATACAAATGACAAAACCTCCTTTCTATATATAGGAGTCTAAGGAGTCACAATATAACCCAGCCGACCTAACAATAATAATATAAAGCCACAAAAATAACAATAGAGGGACTCTATGGGGCACAGTAATAACAATATGGGGGCAATAGGGGCACAACAATATTAATAAGGGGTATAACTACAATAGTAATGGGGTAATCAGTAGTATTATAGGGACCCAACATGCCCCTCTCCTTGAAAAAAGTGTTGTCCTCAACACTTGAGTAGTTATGGATACTTCTGTATAAAATTCTCATCCTCCCATGTGGAATCTTCAGCAGATAAGTTCTCCCGCTTGATAAGATACTCTGAAATTGATCGATTTCGTAGCTATCGAGTTCTTGTTTCTGTGACTATTTCCGGTTCCAATATAATTTTTCCTTCCTCATCAAGTTCTGGCAATATTTTTTGAACTGGGAGATTGTCACCTATAACCTTCTTTAAACATGAAACATGGAAAACTGGGTGCAATCGAGAAGTTGCAGGAAGCTCCAATTTGTATGCCATAGTACCAATATTTTGCAACACCTTGTATGGACCATAATACTTTGGTGATAATTTATTATCCTTATTAGCTTGCTTGACGGAAATTTTCTTATATGGTTGTAGCCGTAGGAATACCCAATCACCTACATCAAAACTTCTTTCACTGCGATGTTGATCTGCCTATTGTTTCATTCTATTTTGTGCCAACACGAGGTTATCCTTTAAGAGTTGGAGGACTTATTGTTGATGTTCGATGTGATGTTCCACTGCTTGAACCTTAGAATTTTCTCTTAAATATTATGTGAAGGATGGTGGTTGATAACCATAAAGTGCCATAAATGGGGTCATTTTTGTTGTGTATGGAAGGAAGTGTTATACCACCATTCAGCCAGAGGCAACCATTTGACCCATTGTGTCTGTTTATCAGATACAAAGCAATGAAGATATCCATCCAAACATTTGTTTACTATCTCAGTTTGCCCATCAGATTGAGGATGATAAGATGAGCTATGAGCTAACTGAGTACCAAGACAAGAAAATAATTCTGTCCAAAAATTTCCAGTGAAAATGGGATCTTTGTCACTTACAATAATCTTTGGGTTTCCATGTAGATTTTGAATTATTTCCATAAATGCAGTAGAAACTGTACTGGACTTAAATGGATGTGATAATGCACAAAAGTGTGCATACTTGGTAAGTCTGTCAACTACCACCATGATGACACTCTTTCTCGTAGACTTGGGTAAACTTGTGATAAAATCCTTTGAAACCTCCTCCCAACATTGGCTTGGAATGGATAAAGGTTGTAATAGACCTGATGTCTTAATTGTTTCAACTTTATTTTGTTGGCAAACCAAACATTCCGCCAAAAACTTTTGAATATCTTATTTAAGGCCATCTCAAAAAAATTCCTCCTTAACCCTGTGGTAAGTTTTTAAAAATCCTGAGCGCCCTCCTAAGGGAGAAGTGTGCAATTCCATAAGAATCATTTGTTTTAGCTGGGAATTCTTACAGAGGTATAAGTGATCTTTGTACCATAACGAATCATTTTGCCAGCTAAATGTATCAGACGTACTGGAATCTTGTTGTAACTTTTGAATAAGTGCCCACACTTCTTCGTCATTCTTCCATTCCTCCCTTGCTTCGTTTATCCAATCTGGTTGGATAATAGAAATGGTGCACAACAATGCTTCTACATCCTCATCCTTTCTTGAGAGTGCATCTGCCACCACATTTTGCTTCCCTTTTTTGTAGATGATTTCAAAGTCATAACCCAACATCTTTGTGACCCACTTTTGTTTCTCTTCAGAGGATAATATTTGTTCTAAAAAGTATTTAAGGCTATCATGATCCGTTTTTACCTTGAAGTGTCTTCCCATTAGGTAGGGTCACGATTTCTTAAATTCATGGAGTATTGCCAACATTTCCTTCTCATAAATAGATTTTATTAAAAACTTTCCCTTGATTGGACGACTTTCAAAAGCAATGGGTCTTTCATCTTGCATTAGAACAACACTAATTCCATTTCCTGAAGCATCACATTCCACAATAAAGGTTTTTGTGAAGTCCGGTGTAGCTAAGACCGGTGCTTGGCACATTGCCTCTTTAAGATGTTCAAAGGCCTTTGTTGCTTCCGAAGTCCATGAAAACGCATCTTTGTTCAATAATGTTGTTAGAGGTGCTACTATTCTCCCATAATTCTTAACAAACTTGTGATAATACCCTATCAACCCGAGAAATCCTCGTAGATTCTTTATGGATGTGGGAATTTTCCATTCCTTAATGCCTTTAATTTTGCTAGGGTCTACCTTAAATCCTTCATGAGATACAATATGACCCAGGTATTCCACCTCCTGGACTCCAAAGAAACATTTGGATCTTTTCGCATATAATTGTTTCTCCTCCAATAGTTGTAACACCCTGTCAACATGTTCAACATGATCCTTCCAAGACTTGTTGTAGATTAGTATATCATAAAAAAATACTAACACAAATTTTCTAAGGAATGGTTTGAAAATTGAATTCATCAAACCTTGAAATGTTGAAGGTGCATTGGTAAGGCCAAAAGGCATAATAAAAAATTCATAATGACCCTCATGAGTTCTAAATGATGTTTTCGGAATGTCTTCAGTCTTCATTCTGATTCGATGATATCCTGAACGAAGATCTAACTTGGTGAAGTAAATTGATCCATGCAATTCATCCAGTAATTCATCAATGATAGGAATGGGGAACTTATCTTTAATAGTGAGCTTGTTGAGCTCCCTATAATACAGACACATGCGCCATGATCCATCCTTCTTGTGCACCAATACTACTAGAGCAGAGAAAGAACTTTGACTCGGTTGAATTATACCAGCCTCTAGCATTTCTACAACCATACATTCAATTTCACTCTTTTGGACATAGGGATATCTGTACGGCCTGATGTTTGGAGGAACAATTCCTGGAATCAGATGAATAGCATGATCATGATCACGCATAGGTGGGAGACCTTTGGGAGTCTCAAATACCTTGGAATGATTGTCCAGGACTTTTTGGAGATCTGGAGAAATAGATGATTCCGATGTGGAAACATTTAGCGAACATAATTGTGCAATTACACCTCTTTGTTCCTTTTTTAGAAGCTTTGTCATACCATTAGAGCTGATTATCTTTCCTGGTTTCTCTGCAATACCCCTTAATTCAACTTCCTTTCCTTCCATAGAAAATTTGATGAAAAGTTCTTGAAAATTAAAAGCTATTGTACCCAAGGATTGTAGCCATTGGACTCCTAGTACAAAATCAACACCTCCCATTGGAATGGAAAGCATTGGGCTAGTCAATACATATTCTCCCATGGATAGCTTGATATTATGGCACTTTCCAGAGCAATTTATTGTTCCTCCATTTGCAATCATCACTTGACACTCTGGTGCTAGATATAGGAAGAAATTCAATTCTTTTGCTACCTTAAAATGAATAAAATTGTGGGTGCTTCCTGAATCAATCAACACTATTACCTTTTTCTTCTTGATTTGTCCTTGTATCTTGATGGTTTAAGGAGTGGTAATTCCCGCCAATGCATTACAAGATATGGTCAGATTTATTTGTTCTTCATCTACGCTTTGTTCCTGGAGTATATCCTCTTCTTTTGACCTTTCTTGATCCTTTTCTTCTTCCTCTTCACAATCTATGTAGAATAATTTCTTCTCAGCACATTTATGACCTTTAGTGTATTTGCTATCACAACTGTAACAAAGCCCTTTTTCTCTTTTTTCTTCCAATTGTTGAGGTTTCAACCTTATAGGTTGTGGAAGACTAGGGGCAACAACACTTCTGTCTTTATAGTTATGAGTGGTATGCTTCCTAGTTGCCATAATTTTGCTTTCCATTTTTCTTGCTAACCTGAATGCCTTCTCTAATGAATTAGGTTCCCAAAGGCGAATACCATGTTGGATATTATCCTTTAAAGACCCTATGAACACATCAATCCTATGCTCCTCTAGAATATCTTTTCCCCTTATGTTCAATTTTTGGTACTCCTCAATGTGCTCCATTATTGAACCCTTTTATTTGAGACTTATGAATTGGCTAAAAAAGTGTTGCTTTTTGTATCCTCATAATGTGCTATCAATTCTTCCGTAAAAATTGCCCAAGTGATAAATTGTTTACGAGAGCAAAGCCATTGATACCATACAAACTGATTTGGTTCCAAATATAAAGTTGCCATATGTACCTTTTGTGTGTTTTGCACATTATTGAGATCAAAAAATTGCTCCATCCGTAAAATCCATGTTGCGGGATCCTTGCCATCAAACATCCTCATATCGATTTTTGGAATATGGTGGGTCTTCGATCCAACATTAGATTCTATGTAATAATGATTAACATTTCTTTTGTTCGCATCATGAGTTTCCTTTACAACCTTTTCACCATTAGTAAGTATTTCTTGTAGAAAATTTGTCAAATCTGTCTTCAAATCTGCCATGTTCGTCTTCAAATCTGTCTTCAAATCTACCATGTCTCTCTTTAAATCTATCTTCGAATCATCCATTTTAGCTTCCATGCCCTTTATCTTAGATTCCATGCCATTTATCTTAGATTCCACGCCATTTATCTTAGCCTCTGTTATATTTTGTGAGCGTGACATTTGTTGCACTTGTTCTTGTAATTTTGATATATCATGTAGCATTTCTTCCTCTTCTTCATGAGTCATGCTAGAGCTTTCAGTTTCCTTATTAGGTGTTTGCATTTTCTTTCCTCGAGGCATCAGTTACCGAGAATAATGCTTTACTATGCCGTTTGAATTCTTTCAAACCAAGCTTACGCAAAAATTAAAAAAAAAAACTAGACACCTTTTTTCACTTCGTAAAAGCCTGATATTGAATCTGATGTATCTCTGTAATATTGGATCATCCAGTTGTACAATTGTGACCTATAATAGCCTTCTACTTCCTCTTTCCAATGCAACTAGTCTGATCCAAATTGGATTCTCCAAGGAAGAGTTATGCAAAATCTCTCGCAGTAACCTGCATATAGACTAGTTCAGTAGAGCCAACTTGTATGACGTGCCATGAATCACTGTTTCAACCTTTGGCTCTGAAAAAATATATACAAGAAACTGCAGTCCGTCCTCTTTCTTTACCTTTTTATGAAATTTCAATCCGATGGTCAGAAAGAAATTTATGACGATTTTCCTCAGGTCACCTGTTTGGAATGTAATTCAGGAGTCTACAAAAAGACCAACTTCCTCAGATCATATCTCTACAAATGTAGTGCGAAAAGCTCTGAAATTTGGACCCGAGGCTCATCGTGATTTCTTATCAAATGGATTTTTTTTTAGCTTCTGAAACGTCGCAGAAAAAAGTTATAGCAAAAATGACACGATGACCTGTTGGGAGCAGCGAAACCCTAGAATCCAAGGCTCTGATACCAAATGTTATGAAACCAGCTCAAGAAAAGATAGAAAAGATAGATCAACGCCTTAGAATTCAGCCTCTTTGAGGGGGAAACCTCCTTTACATTACATAAATGAACAATTATTTGATGATACAAATGACAAAACCTCCTTTCTATATATAGGAGTCTAAGGAGTCACAATATAACCCAACCGACCTAACAATAATAATATAAAGCCACAAAAATAACAATAGAGGGATTCTATGGGGCACAGTAATAACAATATGGGGGCAATAGGGGCATAACAATATTAATAAGGGGTATAACTACAATAGTAATGGGGTAATCACTAGTATTATAGGGACCCAACAACAAGTTCAGTGTTTGAAACATTGTCGAAGGAGACACAGGACCTTCTAACTAGAATAATGTCAGCACCCTAGGAAGCCATGGATACCAGAATAATGAAAGACGAGGAAGTCGTGCAGGAAATTGTAGAAGTAGATGCCCCAGAGAGCACTAGAATAATCGTAGAGATCCCTAAATCACTGCACACATTGAGACCTAAGAAGGAAAAGCAGGCCATGATACTAGTGCACATCTCACCCATAAATCCACTGAGGACCAATCTCATAATGGAGGAAAAGGGGAAGGCCATTAATTTCGAGGCTAATGAGGAGGAAGAATTTGAAGAAATCCTGCTGGAGGAGAAGGATGTAGAGATGGAAGTCGAAACCTAGGGTGCGGACCCTATCACCAGGCTGCCAAAATATGTTCCTCTATGAAAGGGTAAAGCCAAGGTGCCCAAGGATATAGATGAGAGCAGGAGATCTCTGCAAACTTTGCTACTGCTAGACGATATTGTGTTTGAGGGAGCGCACTTGGGATAGGTTCTCGTGTTAAAATTTGAATATTGGGACCTTGCAGACCACGAGAAGTTCATGCATTTAGCAACTACGAAGCTAATGCACTAGAAGATGGATGCGTTGACTGGAATGATTTAATTAGATCCATGAAAATGGCTTAGACGCGTAGAGAAAGCAAGGTTGCTAAACCTGCTCTCGGTGCCACATTACCACCACATACCATTGACCATTTTTGTCATGAAGCAGCTGCTCTGCTTGGTGCATGATGGGTGCTTATGGCTGGAGGAGCCCATCCCCATCATAGACCATCTAATTAACTGGATTACATGGCTACCTTGTGTAGGGGAAGACCCAGCAAACATTTTAGAAGGAAAAACTGATGACTTGGCCATCGCAGAAGTAATGAAAAAGAAGTTTAAGTTGGAGAAGAACAAGCGAGGGTATGCCATCTCCAGCATCAACAGAGATATTGGTAGGGAAGGTGATGCAGAAGTTCCACGGGGATGAGGTGCCCATGCCAGTGGTTCCACTAGTGGCGCAATGTGTAGAAGGGGTCCAGTGTAACTGGGCAAACTATCTATGCGGTGAGATCCTTGAGAACTGTCGCGAGGCATAGGAACAGGGAAAATCATTTCATTATTTATGGCTCTTGTTGTCGATAGTACTGGTAGCATCGGAGTTGCCTGAAGATAGCCAGTTCCCATCGATTTTGTGAGACCTTCTAGAGGAAACGAAGTATGCTTCATTGTGGGCAACCAGGGATGGATAGCGGATCAGATAGAGCAAGATTTTTGGGTGCTAATGGAGATGAACATCAGGATGGGGATCAATTGCAAGCCGTGGTTATTGCCCATAGTCTACAACAGTCTGCAGAGCTTCACGGAGTTCAAATCAGACTTCCCCCATGTCTTCATCAGGGCATGGAAGGACCCTATGAAGACATGGCATGAAATACCATTGTTGGCGACTGATGATGTGATATTCGCAGTACATGAGTCTTCGCTACTAGAGTGGCATGCTCCAGCTGGCTCCACGGTGGAAGCAAAGAAGTCCGCTACACAGCGGAAGAAGGAAGAGACAAAACTTTGGATGGTGAAACTAGTGGAAAAGCGCAGGAACGAAGAAGTAGCGGCTAAGGCCCAGGTAGCCCGTGACACTACGACATTAGCAGAGTAGTAGGAAACAATAGAAAAGGAAAGTAAAGGACAAAAGTCACCTTCGCCCGAACCAGAGACCGATATAGAACAAGGTGGCATGGACCCGCAGACAACATCCACCCAGTTAAAACGTCTATGACCACAAGAGCAGGTAGGGCTATGAAAGAAGACAAAGGCCTGGAAGACATCTTTCGACCCTATCACCCTTACTGAAGGAGACTTACATGATATTGGAAAAATGGTGAGGGATGTCACTGTGGAGGCCCTCCAGAAATTGGAGGAACAACACCAATTGGTGTTGGGGGCTCTCTGGACACAAATACAAGAGTTGCAGGTGTGCACTCCATAGGCTGGTACAATGTCCACCAGCCTTGTAGTCAGCACTTCAGCTGCTGAGGAGATGCTGCACGCTAGGGTGACCAACACAATACCGCTACCAGATGGAGCACTTAGTACATAGAATGAGACCAACAGGCCTATGGTTAGCAGCTTGAAAGGGGTCGGCTTAAGCATGGCTACGCTCCCTCGAGAGACGCTCTATCTTTTGTAGGATAGAGTCACCGCAGAACTTTGGGCCAGGGAGAGTCACGCTATATAGGTAATGAGCGAGCAGTGCCTCAACATTGACAGTTGACCATGTAGCATAAGGAGGCCATGGAGTAGAACAAATAGATAGAGCATGTTGTGGAGGAAGCCTGCCAGATGGTCTCGAAGTTGGCCATCCAAGCAGAGGAACCGTTGGAGGCGTGTGTACTTAAGTTAGCCACAGGGGTGCACGACACCAGATCAGAAATGGCCAGTGT
The DNA here is from genome assembly GCA_031772625.1 of Pinus tabuliformis. Classification (NCBI taxonomy): domain Eukaryota; kingdom Viridiplantae; phylum Streptophyta; class Pinopsida; order Pinales; family Pinaceae; genus Pinus; species Pinus tabuliformis. The sequence continues at coordinate 743,169,627 of CM062816.1, read as the reverse complement.
TTAGTTGGAGTTGAACCTTCAGATAGAAGAACTACAGTTGAAGGCACAACCTTCAACTCTGTTGGAGGTCAGAGAACAACACACCACTGTGATCACAATAGCAATGGCGACGGTCGATAGTGTAGTGATAGACTGCATAAAGTTGTTCGAGTCGTCATTCAAGGTCCTCACCACCCTGCATGAGGACCCAAACATAGAGCCCCTAGAGACAGAGGTGCGCGAGCTGCAACAAAAGTATGACGAGGTAAAAGGGACCGCACAGACGGTTGCCCTTACGCAAAGGCTTGCAAGGATGTAGTAGGCAAAGCTCTCAAGGAGTAGGTGGATGTTGCTCAGCATAAAGAGGTAGTTTTGAAAGTTCGCTTATAGCCATGGATCGATGAGGTGCATACAATTACAACATCCAATGAAGCAAATCTCACACAACTGCAAAAAATGCAGGAGCAGATTCATGGTAGTAGTTCCATGACAATGGTCACCAAACAACGTGTAGAGGAAGTCCAACAGGTAGCCGCTCAGTGCGCTGCCAAACTTGTGAAAATCCAATCAGAGTTGGGAGGTATTCGTGCTATGATCTCTGCACCTACAGAGTGACTTAAGGGTGAGTTATGATGTTTGTGTTGGGGGTCTGTTGGGCATGGGATCCCCCAAGGGCAGTTTTGGGGCTTAGAGCCTAGATTTTGGTCCAAGTTTGTAATTCCAATGTAAAGACTCTGCATTTTGTGGGCGCGGAGTGCGTAGTTTTTAAAGGGTCATAAGGTTGTCCACCCTTATTTTTGATAATGCAATGTCGTCTGTAGAATATCTACCCATGGTCCATAGACCATGGAATTGTATAAATAGAGAGAGGCTCTAAGTAGTTAAGGAATCCAATAATCTAAGATGAAGAACATATGATGTATGCGAGATAGATCTAAAGTTTAAAGTCTAGTTTTGGGTTGTAGTGTAGGTAGAGGCTTTACAGCTGAGTGCATAGAGGCCTAGTAGTCCGCAGCTGAGTGTGCAGACCCCTGCAGCTGAGTGCACTGGGCAAGTCGAGTCTGTAATCTTCTAGAAGTATTAATAAAGAGAAGTTTCTATCAATTCTGCATCTTTATTTCCTGTTTTATGCATATTTTATATTAGGTATGAATTTCACTGCTAATGATTATATGATGCACGAATGTGTATAACTATATTTGTTAAGTGACCACAAGTTAGAATATCTGCTTATGCGAAGATAATTAAGATATGTAACTAAGATAAGCAAGATACTTAGTCTATTTCAGGAAATAGCGTAGTTCACTGCCCTAGCAGCACAAAAGCATCTCAACCCCTGGTTAGGGCTGTGTGAAAGCCGATTATAATAGATCGCAAAGGTACTGAATTTTATAATAGAGCACGAAGCGACGTGTGCGAAGGTAGACATAGTTGGACTAAACCAACATCACAACCATCTAAAGGGTGCAAAAACTTGGTTCCATCATCCCCCCATACTGCTTCGGGTGAGACTTTAGTCCGCGCTTCGAGGGTTGATGCCGAAAGGGCGAGCAGTATAGGGATTTGTTTGGCTACCTAACTCTGAATATGGGTCAGGCCCCTATAAGCCAACAATCAATTCAGGTTAAGGAAGCAGATCAGGAGTTCACATCTCATGAACAAACAAAGGCATTTTTTCTATTTTTATACCTTTTTAATGGGGGATTATAGACTAGGGTTCTTTGTGTATCTTCAAACCAGGTGAAGAGAGGAGTAGCACCTTAGACATCATCATAAAAATGTGTTGGAGCTCCTCGAATTAGCTTACCTTGATGACCATATTTGCGGATTAGGAAGGAAACATTATTGTTGGGACGTTGACCAAAGAGAAACACCTTGCACTATCTTTTGTGCACTCTTCAATCCTTTTCGGACCTGTGTACTCTTTTATCTCATTCAAACCTGTGCACTCATCTACCTTCTACACATTTTAGATCTGCCTTCTACATAGTCATCTTCAGTCTCACATCCTCAAATTGTGAAGTGGGTCTCTTATATTAGTGTTAGTGTATGTAGAAGCAAGGCTCGACTAGTATAAGGGATTGGTCAGATGGAATGAAGTATTTTTGGTAGGACAACCATACTTCTTGAAGACGACAACTAAGTATACAATGAAATAACGCGACAATGACACCTTCTCCTACTGGAAACAAATGCATAGTGAAGTGGTCCTGAACTAGTGAAGATAGTGAGACCTTCAGTGAAGACAGTGAAGATAGTGAGACCTTCAGTGAAGACAATGAAGACAGTGAGACCCTCAGTGAAGACAGTCATGTTAAACAGTGAAGACAATGAAGCATTTCAAGTAAGTTATATTTACACTCTCTATTAAAAACATCATGATTGGAATTCTTGGAGTTGGTGCTCCTAAACTAAAGGTAGGTTCCTTGGATAAGATAGGGTCAGAGCCCTAGAGGTTGGAACCTCATCAAAAACCAAGTTGGTGCTTGGGAATAATTCTCATACATTATATTTATTCTTATAAACTCAATAAAATTATTCTTATATGCTTCTATGATTAAATTGTGAAGAATCTAACTGGTAATAATAACATTGAAATAAAATGCTGATTCAACCCCCTCTCAGTATTTCCAAAAATTGGTATTAGAGCCGACTTATTCATAATTAGCCTAACAGTTAGAAGAAGGATTCTTATTCACAATTAAAAATCAAGAAGTGTCAGGAAGGCTTCCTTTGTTCGATGGCACAAATTTTGGTTTTTGGAAAAAAAGAATGTCTTGCTACTTAATGTCCGTTGGACCTGAAGTTTGGCATTCGGTTTTGAATGGGTACACTACTCCTTCCACTCTTCCAACTGCTAAATATGAAAGGAAAGCTTACATTGCAAATGAAAAATCCTTAAATTCCATCACTAGTGGAATCATTGATTCTAAATTTACAAAAGTCATGAATTGTGACTCGGCCAAAGAAGTATGGGATAACCTAGTTAGCCTATACGATGGGGACTCCAAAGTTAGGAAAGCAAATTTGAAAGTCTGAAAATGGATGATGAAGAAGATATTGCATCATACTTTCTCTGAGTAGCTGACATGGTCAACTCTCTTAAAGGATTGGGAGAAGAGATTGAAGAAAGCACTGTTGTTCAAAATGTCTTAAGATCTCTCCCTGACAGATTTGATTGCAAAGTAAGTGCTATAGAAGAAATGAAGGACCTAGATACTCTCAATATGGATGAACTTCATGGAATCCTCATTTCCTATGAGATGAGAAAAAGAATCCCAAGTCCCAAAGATGCATCATTCAAGGCCTCAAAATAAAAAAAGGGAAAAGCATGGAATACCAGCAGTAATGACTCCGATGTTGAATCTGAATTGGTGAAATTTGTACGAAGACTAAAGAAAGGATCCAAGCTAAAAGGTAATTACCCTCTTATTTGTTTCAAATGTGGAATAATAGGTCATTATGCTATAAAATGTCCTCATAAGCATGGCAATGATGAGGAGGAGGATTCTAAAAGGATGGTATACAAAAAGAAAGGGTTTAATAAGAAGAATTTCTTCTCTAAGCAAGATGAGTGTGATGAAGATGAATTTTTAGTCATAAAAAAAAATCAACTAATCATTTCCCTCCTTTTCCTCATCGCAAAGGAGGTAATGATGAATCAGATGAAGAAAATGACTATGCTGGAAGCCAAGAAGTATTGTTCATGGCATTCACAAATGATGATGATTCAAGACTAGAAGGAAATGTAGATGAATTGTTAATGAGTTTGATTGAAGAAAATGAGAAATTATGAAATAAAATCTTTTCTCTCAAGGTAGAAAATGAGGAACCAAAAGTAAGGGAATAACTCTTGAAAAATAAGCTAAAAGAAAAGGAAGAAATTTGTGAAAATCATGAAGCTGAAATAGTATCTCTGAGGAAGGAATTGGAGCAAGTAAAAAAGAGTTGGGAAAGCTCTCAAACACTTGACATTATCCTAAATGCTTAAAAATCTCAATATGAAAAATCAAGGATAGGTTTTAAAGGAGAATCATCAAGTACTAAGGATAATGCAAAAAGATATGCCAACATACTTTCCAGTAATCCAAAAGAAGAAAAATCATTTGATCAGATGCCCATCTCAAATCCAAAGAATGAAGAAAGAGTAACTCCAAGGAAGAATGTTGGTTCAAATCATGGCTATTACAACAGGTACCAAACTATCTTTTTTAGGCATTGTTATTATTGTAAAAATTTTGGTCATCAAGCTAAACATTGCATGGCTCGCCAAAATGAAACACCAAAATTGAAGGATCAAACAAACAAGCCATATGGTCTCAAAGGGCAAGGAAAAATCAAGACCTAAAACTCTTTTAATCCTTTGGCCAAATTTGATCCAATATTCTCATTATGTAATGATAATGGGCATAATGAAAAAAATTGCCCCCTCGAAAGAAGAGAAGAAAAATATGAGAATCCTAATACGGATAAATGTGGCCTAGATCTATGTGCTCACAGTGATTAAAATCATTGGTTTGTGGATAGTGGGTGCTCCAAACATATCACAAGTGAAAAAAGGAAGTTTATCTCATCAAAAAAAGAGGAATTAAATGTATCCTTTAGAAGTGGATCTACCAAAATTGTTGGAAAAGGAACGGTTACCATTATTAATGGAAAAGGAAAGGCTCAAAATGCTTTGCTGGTAGACGGCCCAAACACAATCTCTTGAGTGTTAGCCAAATCTATGATCAAGGACATAATGTTGTATTTATCACTTAATATTCTGAAATAAGGAACTCTTCCTCAGGAGAACTTGTGGCTAAAGGAGTTAGAACATCAGATAATGCCTACATACAAGTTTCAATAAATTGATTAATATCAATAAGATTAATGCAGTGCGAGACATCCCAAAGTTATTCAAGCCAAATCAAGGTGTATGTAGTCCATGTTAACATGGAAAGCAAACTAGAACCAGCCACAAGACCAAGGAGTTCTCCACATCAAAACCTTTGGAGATCATTCATGTTGATTTATGTGGACGAACTAAAACTCCAACGCTCCAAAGAGAAAGGTACTTTTCTTTATTTGTTGATGAATATACTAGAATGATGTGGGTATATTTCATAAAATATAAATTACAAGCATTTAAATGTTTTAAGAATCTTAAATCTCTTGTAGAAAATGAAAAGGATTCTAAGATTAAATGTCTTAGAACGGATAGAGGGGGAGAATTCACATAAAAATAATTTGATGAATTTTGTAAAGTACATGGAATCAAAAGAGAATTCTCTACTGCTAGAACACCCAAGCAAAATGGGGTAGTTGAAAGAAGAAACCAATTTTTCAAGAAATGGCAAGAACAATGTTACTAGCAGCTGACTTGCAGCCAAAATTTTGGAGAGAAGTAGTTGAGACAACAATTTATACCTTGAATCAAACTCAACTAATACCAAATAAAGAGAAGACTCCATATGAGTTATGGAAGGGACCCCACTTCAGTAAAATACTTTAGGATTTTTGGAAGAAAATGCTTCATAAAAATCAATGATGACTCACTAGGAAAATTTGATTCTTGGGTTGATGAAGGAATATTTCTTGGATATTCTACTAGAATCAAAGCTTACAAGTGCTACAATAATTGACTATGAAAAATAGTGGAAAGCATTGATGTGAAGATTCATGAAGCTATTCCAGAAAAGGAAATTCAAGATCATGAAGTTGACCCCCTCATTGAATAAAGTGAAGAAGAACCTGAAAAAGAGGAAAATGATCAAGAAAAACAAAAAGAAAAAGAACCATCTCAAACTCCTTCAAAAGTAAAATTCCTCCAAAAACATCACTTGGAAAAGAAGATTATTGCCAATGTAGATGAAGGGATACAAACTCGAAGAAGGAGGACAAGTACACCAAGGAAGAATGATGTCGCTCTCCTATCTGTGATAGAACCATAAAATTTTACTCAAGCAAGGATCCTCATTGGGTGGAGGCCATGGAAGAAGAAATGTCTCAAATCGAGAAAAATGAGACATGGGAGTTGGTACCTCATCCAAAGGATAAAAATATAATTGGAACCAAGTGGGTGTTCAAAAACAAAATGATTGGAGATGGAAAAATCATCAGAAATAAGGCAAGGATTGTCTGTAAAGGTTATTCACAAATTGAAATAATCAACTTTGAAGAAACCTTTTCACTAGTAGCTTGGATGGAAGCTATAAGGATGTTCTTGGAATTTTCTTGCTCAAAATGATTCAAATTCTATCTAATGGATGTAAAATCAACATTTCTGAATGGGGAACTCAAGGAAGAAGTCTACATGGAGCAACCATAAGGGTTTGATCTAGCAGAAGGACAATACTTTGTATGTAAGTTGAAAAAATCATTATACGGGTTGAAACAAGCTCCTAGAGCATGGTATGAAAGATTGGATCACTATTTACAACCAAAAAGCTTCAAAAAGGGGGTGGCAGGAAGTAATCTCTATATGAAGATGGATGAGGATAAGTTACTAGTAACTCTTGTCGATGTTTATGATCTAATTTTTGCTAGCAATAATGATGAGATGAGCCATGATTTTGCTCAAAATATGTCAAAAGAGTTTGAAATGTCGATGATAGGAGAGTTTCTTACTTCCTTGGACTACAAGTATCTCAAACCACAATGGACATGTTCATATCTCAAGTAAAATATCTTAAATACATGCTTAAAAGATATGGAATGGAAGACTATGCACCCATGAGCACACCTATGACCATAGATTAAAAATTAAGAAAAGATGATGACTCTACTCTATTAGATGCAACTCATTACAGGTCAATAATTAGAACATTCCTATACTTAATTGCTATGAGACCTAACATTATTCAAGCAGTAGGCATGGTAGGAAGATTTCAATCATCTCCTAAACAATCCCATTGTTGGTTGTAAAAAGAATCCTTAGATACTTGAAAGGAACTCCTGATTTTGGTCTTTGGTACCCTAAGAGCTCAACTCTTACTATGACTGCATACACTAATGTTGATTGGACCAAAAGTGTCGATGATCGAAAAAGTAGTAGTGGAAATGCATTATTCCTGTGAGATTTTCTAGTATCTTGGCTCAACAAAAAATAAACATCCATATCACTATCTACAGCTGAAGCCAAGTATATAGCTGCTACAGATTGTTGTACTCAAATATTATGGATGAAGGAAGCTCTGAAGGATGTCAATATAGATACCGACCAACCAATCACCATCTATTGTGATAACACAAGTGCTATCAGTCTCAACAAAAATCTAGTGATGCACTCAAAGACCAAACATATACCAATAAAGTATCATTTCCTTTGTGAACAGGTAGCTGAACAAAACATCAAGTTGGAATATATCAATACGAAGGAGCAGATTGCTGATATTTTCACAAATCCTCTTCCTCAAGAAGCATTTGAACATCTTCGCCAAAAGATCGAGGTTATTTCTATAGCATCACAGTAAATTGATTCATAAAGATGGTGCATGGCAGGGGGAGCAGTTCGATAGGGGAAGTTATTGTGCACCCTTTTTCCATAACAATAAGTGGTTACACTAGTATTATAGGAACTTAACAAGCTAGCCATATTGAACATCAAATATATTTTGGAAGACTTATCCAGCATCAAACAATTGGAGATGAGGGATTTCGAGGATAAGGGAATTTGTTTTATCAAGTTACAAAAATTTTACACCAAGTCTTCAAAATTTCTTCAATATGGATTAGATTTGGATAAGCTTCTTGCTAGAACTCCATAGAAAAAGAACAAAGTTTTAATAGATGGGGAATGTTCTCCTCTAATGCCATACATAAAGGACATCTTGATAGAGTATGGATTCTTCGCTTCTTTATATTTTGAGATGTTAAAATATTTTGATGAACTAGGGTCCAATAAAAGGTGTTGACTCTCAAAATTCCATGCCTATGCCTTATCTCCTTAAATAGCTTGTCCAAGGTAGATGAGTAAATTATTTAACTAGGAAAACATAACCTTATTCTACTGAATAACTTTGGAGTGTGCTTAATCTCCATGTATGTTGATCTCAATTTGAGGATGAGATGGGGGTCATTCCCTCAATATTGCGTAATAGAAAATCCCATTGTTGATGGAGGTTGGGAGGAAGTTTTGGGTAAGACCATTTGGACCAGATCCCATGATCATTATGTTGTCATTATGACTAATGTGTTGTTCTTGATGGAAACCAACTTAATAAATATGTACTTGATATCAACATTGATGACTGTGGAACTAATGTAGATTTGCACAAATGCTACAGATGTTATGGATAGAGAAATGACAATTCGTTGATAGATGGATGATAAAAGTGAAGTTTGAGAAAGTATACATCAATCCTATGAAGAAGGGTCACATACATATGTAGGTATTGTAAGTAAAATTCGTGTATAGAATGCAAACCATGGTAATCTGGATATTAGGGGTCATTACCATGGTATTGGCACATAGTAATGGTTGCGACAACGTTTATTTGATCCTATCAAAGAATAATAATGACATTACTAAGGGATTTACCTAAGGTATTGGCTAAGGAAAAAATTATATAAGGAGACAGATATCAAGGTGTTAAGTGTGTCAGTGATGAGTTATTGATGAATGACTTCATTTGGAACATACGTGTTCCAGAGAGAAAGGAGAATATTTAGATCTAAAATATCTGAATATATGTTGACATGTATGCTTGATTTATTTATTTGTTGCAACTGTATAAGTAGCTAAAAATGATGAATATGTGATTATAGTGATGTTGTGATCTAAATGCATTATTCAAAAGTCTCTAGTTTTGATAGTAAAGGTTGCAGAGCGTGAAGTTATGCTTGCAGTGAAATATTTAAGACATGTACGTAGATTTTCTTCTAGTTTGTCATGTACATATATAGATCTAGTTCAATAATAAAAACATATAAATTTTGCGATGGTTTACTCAATATGTTGAGATCTGTACGCAGGTGTTGTGCATGGTAAATGTGTACATACATTGATTTGTGTTGTATAAGTAGCATATATGTACTAGGGTTTGTAGTGCTTCTTAATCATGCTATTTGATCAATTATGTTATGTTCGTTGATGTCTGTCAATGATGTCTTTATCATGATGATTTTTGTTTCACAATTTGGATTAGGTAGATTTGGTTGTGAATTGAAGCATTGAACAATTTTAACAATACAAAAGTATGACTGGTGTGATTCAATGATCCGTGAATGGTTCAGTGGTTGATTTAGTGTTACAGTGATTCATTTAGCTAAATGATTCAATGTTAAGTAATATGATATTTGTAGAAATGTTTTATGCAGAGTAAGTGTGTATATACGCATGGTCTATTAAGAACATTCATGTACATATTCTGAAGTTTAGTTGTTCTGGTTGGGATTTGTATTCAGTAGTTGGATGCTTTAAAAATTCATTTGATTTATAGAGATTCAGTGATTCATAATTTTATTTCAGTATTTTAGTTTAGATATTGGTTTGGGCTTAATTGTTTGTGTGGGTCCAATACGAAAATTTGATGAAAATAGGTCTACATGTTGTTTAATGATTGTTTTATAGGTGGATCTAGTCTAAAACATTCTGAAAAGTGGTCCACAAGGTGTTGAGGGTTGAATCCTTCAATGAGAGGGTAGGATCTTCCTTCTGGTAGTAGCCCATAAATGAGATTAGGGGGTTGTAGATCCCTTCCAGTGAGTGTTGGAGAATGGGTGGAGGTTGTAGCCTCCTGCAAGTGGGTGACTGCATACTGGTAATAGTCTACACCAGTACTAAATGTAAAGAATATTTTATAATAATAAAGAAGACAGAGACAATGATAGCGGTGGTTTTCTCCCACATTGGGTTTCCACCAAAAATCCTGGTGTTCTATTTGTGTTGCTCATGTGCTATGACTTATATGCTCTTTACTACATACTCGATGGTTAATGAATTAATAATGAAATGGTTAAGTCAAATTACTAATGATTGTTATGACAAAGTAAGTGAACTAGATATACGTGGGTTACATTCACTGAAATCATGTACATATGTTGCTTTCATGAAGAATAGTAGAATACAAAATTATGAATTTCAATGAAGAAGAAGTGAATTTTGTGAAGAAGATTCAAATGGGATCTGGAAAGTTCAAAGGTAAGCTTCCTTTTAAATGTTTTTCCTATGGAAGAGTAGGTCACTATGCCACTATGTGTCCCTATAAATAAAATCATGAAAAATAAAGAATGTTTCAAAGAAGAATGTTAAAAGAGGTTTTACTAGCAAGCAAAGTTTTTATACTCATGAATATGGTGAATTTTCTTCAAATAATGAATAAGATAAATATTATCAATTAATTATGGTATTCAAAGAAAAATGTGTATACAAGTTCAGTGAGGATGAATTTATAGATGCTCTAGAAAACATCGTTGTTAAAGAAATAACTAAGATGAAGATATATCTAGAAGAGGCTAAATTAATAGAAGAAACTTTAAAGTCCAATAAAGGGAGAATCATTGTGAAACCTTAGAGCTTGAAATTATGGGTCTAAGAAACAAACTTGAGAAAACAAAATCTCTAAATCTTAGATTTACTAAAGGACCTAAAACTTTAGAAGAAATCATTAAAGTTCAACTTTCTCCTCTAATCAAGACAGGTCTCGGATACAATCCAAATCAAGATGGTGAAACATCAGAACCTATGAAATATTTTTTTTAAAGTACAAAAAACTACATCAATGTGGTAAAAGGAATCAATCATCAAAATTACAGGACTCAACAAAAGAATGAAGGGTCAAACTACTCTCAAACAAAACAATATTTCCATGAAAAAAGGGTAAGCTATTCAAAAAAGGTATTATACTACTAGGTACTCTTACTTCAATGGTAATTGTTTCACTTGTCACAACTTTGGTCACAAAGCAGTTCATTATGTTTCTTATAAAATTATTATGATTGGATAAGCAAGAAAAAATCATAATGGAAATAGGACAAAGAAGTCTTCTCATAATGCTTTCTCCCTTCTTAAGAATGAAGTTGAATGTTCTATTTGAAATAACTTTCGTCATCAAGAAAATGAATACAGAAGAAAGATGAATTCATCTTATCAGCAAAAGTAGAAGATAGAGCCTCCCACGGTATGGAAAAAGAAAATTACTTCTTCTGAAAATTGTGGTCTAGCATTGTATGCAGGAGATAAAGTTAATCTATGGTACATTGGCAACAAGTCTTCAAAATATATGACAGGTGACAGAGGTAAGTTTGTTTCTCTTAATGAAATTCAGAAAGTGTTGATGGTGCTAGACCCGACAACATGCCAAGGGGATCTCCTCCATAAGAAATCCAAATTAGACCTCAACCTATTTGATGTAGGAGTCCTAGCAGTGGGTCATAAGGTAATGCCTTAACCACGATGTCGCACAGAGGAAAGTAAGATAACACTATCAGTAGAAAGGGTGTGACTGATGCAAAGAGTCAAGGAATGTGTACGAGAGGTTACAAAACTACGAAGGGAGAGGAAGGTGAAGGAGAGTTCCAGGTTTAAAGGGATCAGTCCCAACTCGGCTAGCAAACACCACACAAAGGACATGCACAAATTCCTACGGAACAGTCCAATCAGATGCGACAGTCACAACAACAAGGTAAGATAACATGAACAACACTCATGGATCAATCTGAGAGGAGTGTGATAGTTGATATAGAAAGGTTCATGAGGAAGGTCTGTTTGATGTCCAGTAGAGCAGTCGACATGGACAATGATAGCATTAACAACATATGCAACAAATTAACAACAAGATTCATATAATCTCATACAAATCAGTTCATATACAAGTATGTAAGTTAAACAACATATATCATTAAGGCAACTGGGGCAGTCCAACTATAATAACAGCATATGCATGAAAATGTGTTTGCTCTTATTATTAAACAAGTGTAAGTCATAATCATACAATACACCATGTAAACCTACTAGCCCCAACAGTGCAATGTTATAACCACATCTATCTGCTCCTGCAAAGATATGCACTAGCTCCGTGCAATGGAGAAGCCAAGTCACATTACAATATGATCGGAGCCTTATTCAGATAGTCTTAGTAGAAGCTTGACTGACCAAAAGCATATACAATGAGTTATGAGGGACTATTTATAGCAAAGGGTGGGGTGGCCCTTGACATTCCCCTTTGTGACAATTCAAAAACCCTCATGACTCTTCACCCACTTTATGATTGTTACATCCAACCATTGACACTTGACTTACACTTGACATGACTCAACATTACAATGCACATGTACTCATGTGAGACAACATGGCTTGAGCAAGCCTTGCAAGACATCACTGACACTTGGTCCATTGTGATGAGACCAACTCTTTGACATGCTTGTGATAGTGGAGGTGGTGAGATTATGCTAAACTCGGTCATCCGTGATGGTCTGCATGCACCTCATGGTGACATCCTGCTAAAGTGAACTCTTGCCTTTGTTGCAACCGGTGCATTAGTTTGGCCCCTTTCATCCAATTCGTCTTCTAACATGTGCATGGTCTTCTTGGGTACGGTTGAGTGGAAACACATTGATGCATAGTGTCCATGTTGATCTTCAAGTGTGTGTTGGTGGTAATGTGCATCAACTTTCCAAAGTACATGTTCAGCCCCAGTTGGACTTGCTTCCCCTCTTCGCCTTGGTGAGTGTGTTGAATGGGTTGGATTGCATGCATGCGCTGAACGACATGCATGTTGGTGGATTCCTTGCATGTGATCAATAACATATCTCACCGTTTTTACTCTGTGTCAACTACTAGGATGGATCATTAGCTTGTACTGGCGCGGTTTCATTTGCGAGTGCATGTTGCATCCACTGCTGTTCCTGTTCCTGCTGCAACTCAGTGGATTTTTTGTGGAGATTCATGTTCTTCGTGAGTTGCTGCTTTAGCACATGCAAATCCTTATTTGTTCCATCTTCTACCTTCATGCGATGTTCATGTCGTTTCATAACTTCATAGCCTGATTCTCCAAAGTTTCTTTCATTATTAGTGGATCTGCTCGATCTTGCAACTTTTCTCCATCTCTATCTTGTCAGCAACATTCTTCTTGCAATGGTTTTGTTCACTACATTTGCTACATTTAATATTTTGCCTTTAGCTACTGCTCATGTTGTTTCTTGTTGTGATGCTACTACTTGATGTCCTTGTCCACGAATAACTTGATGTCTTCATGAGTAGCTAAGCCCATGGACACTTGATCGACTGCATCCCCAAGCGTGCTCTGAAGGGTGTCTTCATCTCTGCTCTCTTGGAGACCATTGTACTCATACTCTTGAGAGGTAGATGAACACCTATGATACCTAGAGACATGACAACACTCATAGCAAGCAATATGTTAGTCAAAAACCAAAATGAATAGGAGAATTGACTAGCAACATACCTAGGTGAATGATCATGAAGGTTGCGTAATTTCAGCTGGGAGGTCGGGAGACCAACTGCCAAGACTACACGAGGCACAATTCAGGCTTCTTAGAGACTGACTGACTGCTAGAACTGTGAAATGCATAGTCCATTCTGGCAGTTGGTTGCTGGGATTGTGCAATGCGTGATTCCAGCTGGGAAAGACTGTTGGCCCAAGGACAAATTTGCACAAATTTTTGGGCCAAGCAATCACCGACCTCCATAAATGCACAATTCAGTCCTGGAGTCTAGTGCTGGGTAGGAATGCACAAATCTGTAGAGGAAGATGAGCCTTCATTTCCTAGATTGCTCAATGCACCCTTGGTGAAGGCAGAACCCGGGCCAAGTTTGGCCCGACTCACCGACGGGAAACTGAAAGAAAGTAACTCAATGAATGCATGGCAAAACTAAGTGATAGAGGAAGTGATTAAAAGTGCATGAAAAACATGAATGAAAGATTTAGCAAGAATATCAACATGCATGTGAGTGAGGCAGTTCATTGGTTCGGCAAAAATCTGTGCAAAACAGTTTCATGCATGCGACAACAGTGAGATAGAAACGAAAACTGAAACAAAGGTAGGACAAACTAGTATACATGTAAATAACAAAAAACTTTCAAAGAAATCAAGAAAAAAGTACTCCCACAACTGAAAAAACAAAAAGCAGTAGAAATGCAGCATAAGGTATGAGAAGCGAGCTTACCCTAAAACAGTTGAGTTGAATGTGTCGACTACTCCTAGATGTGATCTGGGATGCCAGATCTACAAGGTTGATGTGAGGAATGAGCTCTATAATGTCCGGTTAAGGATTTTTTATAACATCGATGTTGTGACACACATGCCACAAATCTAGGGAGATCAACACTTGGTGGGAGGTTTCTGAAATGATCCTTTCATGTAACCTGCAATTGCTAAACATAGATCCCTGAAACAAGGGATGCCTTTGCATGTTGCCTTACGAGAAGCAGCCCATGCATGCAAGTTAGTTTTGCTTGGTCCTGGAGTGAACCGGTCAACTCAGTATCACATGCAAGAGACTGCGCGACTGCTGGAGAAAATGTGCACCTCTCGTTGGGAGATGGACTGGCTGCCCAAGAGATTTGCGTAATTTCTGGGTAGAGCAGCTGACTGCTGCCCAGATTTCCGCAAATCCTGGGCTGAATAGCCTGCTGGTAGGTAAATTTGTGTAAATCTTGCTGGGAGGGTTGGCTGCTAGGATTGCACAATCCTAGAGCCCAGCAAGCTATTAGAGGGGATTGAAATTTTTTTTGAGGGAAGGTTGGTTTCCCTCTAGAAATGTGAAATTTTCAAGGGGAAGCTGCTCAGTTTGCAATTGGAGCAAGTCCGAGTGAGCAGCCTGTGAAGGGAAAAGATCAAATTGTGATCAGTAGGCTTCCTTTGAGCAAGAAAGACACTAAAACTTGAGAACTTGATGAAGCAAGGCAAGCTGCTATGAGGGTTGGTAGGGGGGCTCCAAAATAGGCTAAGGAAAGACTTTTGAGGGTGGTTGTAGCTGCTACAACACTTGGCAACACACTGGTAGAAATCCAGCTCTCTGAATGGACCTTATTCGTGAAAAGCAATCCTAACACCTCCAGAAGTATTGTTAAGCTATTAGCTCATATTGGCTTCACATTAGCTCGATTGTAAGATGTAGCATCTGCCAGAATCTTGGTCGATTGACACATATTCCAAGCCAAGGAAACACAGTTGTTTCAATTGGGGTTGAGGAGTATATAGGTGCACAAGGAGTATAGTCGTCAGAGTCTCAGATTAATCTCTAGTGTTGATCCATTACTAGTAGGCTTGGTCAGTACCCCAGTGGAGTCACATAGGAACACAAGCATGGCTCCACTACCAGCAAGCTTGGTCATTAGCCTGGCGGAGTTACTTGCATCACCTCCCTATACATGAAGCCTTTCTCTTCTTTCACCTTATTCATTTTTAATTTTGATTTTTTCTTTTTACTTTTCATTTTTTCATTTTTCATTTTCACTGTGCATAGCACTTATTCATTTCAGAGGCAGAAGATGGATCCTAACATATTGAGAGTAGAGGAGGTTTTTCTAGCAGAGAAGTAGCTTATTATTTCTTTGACGTGCTTGTTAAGGTTTTCCCCCTCACCTTACTCTACTTGATTGAGCTGACAAGGGTTAAGCCAAAAACAATCGACTAGAGAAGGTGACACTAGTTAGCACGCAAGCGTTGTGTTTACCCCAAGGTTCACTTCGAAGAGTACATATTTTCCTTCGATTTATCATGGAGTAAGAGTAACAAGTTCATCATATAGAGGCAAGATGATAGATAACCAAGTAGCGATAATTGTACAAACCCTCTTTTACTTTACCCATCTCATTTCATGAGTCACACATGGTTTCAAGTGAACTAACCTATGAATGAAACAAGCAAACGAACTAACACCAAAGCCAAACAAAAGAAGAAGCAAAAATGAGTGGAAATCAAGCAAGCAAACAAGAAATCAAACAAATAATCAAACAAAGCATGAAAGTAAACAATCATGCAAGCAAACAACTAAAAGAAAACACTATTCCTACTCCTACACTAATGGTGCATGGGCCTGATCACGTGAAGTGATACTTCCAATGCATCCACTGTCACATTGGTAGACCCATGTGGGTGAAGGATTGGTATGTGAGTAACCAAGTTGTGCAGACCAGCATACAAGAAAGATACGAGAGTGAAGATAGCCACACTTTATGTTTCAAAGTTCCTGACATAAGTGAGTGTATGTGCATGACAGATAGTCTGTGGACTTATCATGGTGTTGTGTGACACTACATGTAAGTTTGAAGCACAGGCACACTCTTGACTAAGATATGCAAGAAAACAAAATAAACAGAGATAATGTGCGTCTCGAATGAGTTCTTGCAATGTAAGACACCTCCAATGCATGAGAAATGGGATCATGTATTTCGAGTGGAGGAAGTGTGGTCTATGTGTGAGATGAATCTTCAATACATATAGATTAGTGATGAGGAGCCTTGGTTGATTGAAAAGTTTCGTGATCAGAAGTGAGACTAACCCCAAGAGGGCGAGGGCCTAACACAACCATCAGCTCGGGCCGAAGTGCCTCGACAGTCTTGGGTGTCTTAACTTCATCACCAGGTAGATCATTATACACTAGTGGCTTCAAAAGATCAACTGTGATAGATTCATGATCGTGATAAAAAATGGAATCAAATGAATCATGACTGTCACAATCAGGAAAATCAATGAATTCTTCAGCATCCTCATGATCAAATGAATCAAACAGAAGGGGAGATGAAAAGCGAACGAACTCATCCTCTATCTTTCTGGAAAATACAGATGAAGGATCAAGTGGATATTCAATGAATAACTTATCCTCTCTGTTGTCGAATGATGGACTAGCATTCGGTGAGTCCTGCGATTGATCAACAATGGGTGAATTCATAGATGAAGACACACATACAAAATCATGGATGGTAGGTTCACCAAAGAAGCTAGGAAAGAATGGAGGGGGCTCAAATGGAAGGGAGTCATCCTTCACCGAGTGTTGATGTTCAAGTTCCCACTCATACTCTTCATGAATGACAGTGCATGTTGGTTATGCAACATCAACTCTGTCAGTGGGTTTTTCCTCATTCACAACAAGTGAAGAGTCTGGAATGGATGAACACAAGACAATATCATCCGGAGGAACACCTTAGTGCGAAGATGGTGGTCGAAGAAAAGAATGCATATGGGAACTCGAAGGACTCACAACCAACTTTGCACAAAAACTAAGTGGAGTGATTTTGGGAGGGTGTGAAGGGTGAAAAAATGTGTGAACATGATCCTCGGCATCATAGGGCGATGGTGGAACTGTTGAATGAGAGGGAGGCAGATAGACCATTGAGACAGTGCCTTCTTCCACATGGGATTTTGCAGTTCCATCAACGAAGAAGGTTGAGTGAGGCTTGACATCATGCTTTCTCTTAGGACAGGAAGATTTCTTAATACAATACTTGAACCGGTCCCAGAGATAAGTGAACTTCATCCTGCTCCTTGGAGCTTGAAACTGTAAGTTACGGGAGCACTGCCAAAAATAAATAACGGATTCATGCGGAGCCCTCCATTGTTGTAACATTTTCCGATCACAATGGTCTGGATAAAAATGATGGAATGTGTCTTCAATAAGATCACAAAAGTTCTCACATGAGTGCATGAGGTCAACCTGTAAGATGAGCGCCCAATGAAATGGGAATTCACAAAGTGTGAATGCAAGCAACAAACTAACCTATTCGTCAGTAAACTCATCTTCCTCATAGATCATGGAAAGGAAGTTATGTAAGTGCTCAGGCCAGGCCACTTCACCATCATACGTGTGAGTGGACAAGAGATTGAAAATATTCCCCGAGATGGAGACATCTTTATGATTTGAAAAACACCTCGGGGGAAGAAGAATGCAAGACTCCATGAAAGATAAGCAAAGGTTCAAAACTAGATGAGAGGACACTTCTTGTCATCAGTCCCTCCTTCTAGCGCCAATAATGTTGACGGTGTTGGACCTGCCAACATGTCAAGGGGATATCCCTGATAAGAAGTCCCAATTAGACCTCAGACTGTTTGGTGTAGAGGTCCTAGCAGTGGGTTGTAAGGTAATGCCTTGACCGTGATGTCACACAGAGGAAAGTAAGATAACTCTATCAGTAGTAAGGGTGTGACTGATGCAGAGAATCAAGTAATATGTATGAGAGGTTCCAATACTTCGAAGGGAGAGGAAGGTGAAGGTGAGTTGCAAGTTGAAAGGGATTAGTCCCAACTCGACTAGGAACACACCAAAAAAAGGACATGCATAGCTTGCGGTGGAGGAATCCACTTGGATGTGGTAGTCACAACAACAAGGTAAGATAACATGAACATCACTCGAGGATCAGTCTGAGATGATGTGACAGTTGATATAGCAAGGTTCATGAGAAAGGTCCGTCTAATGTCATGCATATCAAACGACATGGACAGTGACAACATTAACAACATATGCAACAAATTAATAACAAGATTCATATAACTTCATACAAATTAGTTCATATATAAGTATGTAAGTTAAACAACATATATCATTAAGGCAACCAAAGTAGTCCAACTACAATAACAACATATGCATGAAAATGTGATGGCTCTTATTATTAAAGAAGTGTAAGTCACAATCATACAATACACCATGTAAACCTGTTAACCCCAACAGTGGAACGTTATAGCCACATCCACCTACTCCTCCAAAGAGATGTACTAGGTCTTTGTAGTGGAGAAGCCAAGGTGCATTACAATACTGTCCAAGCCTTCTTCAAGATAGTCTTAGTAGAAGCTTAGTTGACCAAAAGCATATAAAATGAGTTATGAGGGACTATTTATAGAAAAGGGTGGGGTGGCCCTTGACATTACCCTTTGTGAAAGTTCAACTACCCTCATGACTCCTAAGCTACTCTATGATTGTTATATCCAACCATTGACACTTGACTTACAATTGACATGACTCAACATTACAATGCACATGTACTCATGTGAGACAACATGGCTTGAGCAAGTCTTGCAAGACATCAGTGCCACTTGGTCCCCTATGATGAGACAAAATCTTTGACATGCTTGTGATAGTGGAGGTGCTGAAATGATACCAAACTTAGTCATTCTTGATGGTGTGCATGCACCTTATGGTGACATATTGTTGAAGTGAATTCTTGCCTCTATTGTAACTGGTGCATTGGTTCGGCCCCTTTCATCCAACTCGTTTGCTAATGTGCGCATGATCTTCTTGGGTACGGTTGAACCAGAAACACACTGATGCATATTGTTCATGCTGGTCTTCAAGTTTGTGTTGGTTGTGATGCACATCAACCTGACGAAGTACATGTTCAACCCTAATTGGACGTAATTCTCTTCTTCACCTCGGTGAGTGTGTTGAATGGGTTGGATTGCATGCATGCACTCAACGACATGCATACTGTTGGATCCCTTGCATGCAATCAACAAAATTTCTCACCATGTTTTCTCCGTGTCAGCTGTTGGGATGGATCATTAACTCGTACTAGCACAGTTTCATCTGCGAGTGCATGTTGCGCCCATTGCTATTCCTGTTCCTGCTGCAACTCATTGGACTATCTGTGCAGCTTCATGTTCTTCCTGAGTTGCTACTTCAGCACATGAAACTCCTTCTTTGTTCCATCTTCTTCCTTCGTGTGATCTTCATGTCGCGCCGTCACTTCATAGCCTGAGTCTCCAAAGTTTCTTTCATTATCAGTGGATCTGCTTGATCTTGCAACTTTGCTCCGTCTCTATGTTGTCAACAACCTTCTTCTTGCATTCGTTGTGTTCACTACATTCGTTGCATTCATTGTGTTAGCTACATTAAGTATGTTGCCTTCATCTGTTGCTCATGATGCTACTTTATGTCCACGAACAACTTGATTTCTTTGTGAGTAGGTAATCCCGTGGACACTTGATTGAATGCATCCCCAAGTGTGCTTTGAATGATGTCTTCATCTCTGCTCTCTTGGAAACCATTGCACATGTACCGTTAAGAGGCATATGAACACTTGTGATACCTGGAGACATGGCAACACTCATAGTAAGAAATCTGTCAGTAGAAAACCAAAATGAACATGAGAACTAACTTGCAACATACCTAGGTGAATGATCATGAAGGTTGCATAATTTCAGCTGGGAGGTCAGGAGACCGACTTCCAAGACTGCACAAGGCACAGTTCAAGTTGCTCAAAGACTGACTGATTACTAGAACTATGCAATGCATAGTCCAGTCTGCCAGTTAGCTGCTGGGATTACACAATGCGCGATTCTAGCTCGGAAAGACTATTGGCCCAGGGACAGATTTGCACAAATTTTTGGTCCAAGTAGCCACTAACCTCAAGAAATGTGCAATTCAGTCCTGGAGTCTAGTGCTAGGAAGGAATGCACAAATTTGGAGAGGAAGGTGAGCCTTCCTTCCCTATATTGCGTAATACACCCTTGGTGAAGGCAGAGCCTAGGCCAAGGTTGGCCCAACTCGCCAACGGGAAACTAAAGGAAAGTAAGAAAATGAATGCATGGCAACACTAAGTGATAGAAAAAGTGTTTAACAGTGCATACAAAACATGAATGAAAGATTCAGCAAGAAGATCAACATGCATGTGGGTGAGGCAGTTCACTGGTTCAACGAACATCTGTGCAAAATAATTTCATGCATGCGACAGCAGTGAGATAGAAACGGAAACTAAAACAGAGCTAGGACAAGCTAGTATACATGCAAATGATAGCAAGTGTTAAAATAAATCAAGAAAATAATACTCCCACAAGAGAAAACACAAAAAGTGATAAAAATGCACCAGAAGGCATGGGAAGCAAGCTGACGCCAAAAAAACTAAGTTGAATGTGCCGACTGCTCCTAGATGTGACGTGGGATGTCAAAGCTATAAGGTTGATGTGAGGAATGAGCTCTGCAGCATCCGGTTGATGAGTTTTGATAACATTAAGATTGTGATGCACATGCCACAAATCTAGGGGAAGTGACACATGGTGGGAGGTTTATGAAATGATCCTTGCATGTAACCTCTAACTTCTAAACATAGATCCCTGAAACAAGGGATAGATTTGCATGCTGCCTTAGGAGAAGTAGCCCATGCATTCAAGTCATCTTTTCTCTATCCCAGAGGGAACCTATCAACTCAGCTTCACAAGTAAGAGACTGCTTGACTTCTGGAGAAAATGCACATTTCTGGCTGGGAGCTAGGCTAGCTTCCCAGGAGATTTGTGCAATTTCTTGACAAAGGAGTTGACTGCTACCTAGATTTGTGCAAATCCTGGGTTGAACTACCTGCTACTGGGAAAAATTTTGTAAATATTGTTGGGAGGGTTGGCTGCCAGGATTGCACAATCCTGGAGCCCAGTAGGCTGGTAGAGAGGATTGTGTAATTTTTGGAGGGAAGGCTGGTTTCCCTCTAGAAATGTGTAATTTTCAAGGTGAAGCTGCTCAACTTGCAATTGGGCCAAGTCCAAGTGAGCAGCCTGTGAAGGGAAAAGATCAAACTATGATCAACAGACTGTCTTTGAGCAAGAAATATAATGAAACTTTAGGACTTGAGGAAGCAAGGAAAGCTGCTATGAGGGTTGGTAGGGAGGCTCCAAAACAGGCTAAGGAAAAATTTTGGCAGGTGGTTGTAGCTGCTACAACACTTGGCAACACACTGGTAGAACTCTAGCTCTCTGAATGGACCTTGTTCGTGAAAAGCAAGTCTAACACCTCTAGAAGTATTGTTTAGCTCTCAACTTGTCTTGGCTTCACATTAAATCGATTGTAAGATGTAGCATCTAGCAAACTCTTGGTCAATTGACACACATTCCAAGCCAAGGAAACATATCTGTTTCGATTGGGGTTGAGGGGTATATAGGTGAACAAGCAGTATATTCGTTAGAGTCTTAGCTTCATTGATGGTGTTGCTCCACTACCAGCAAGCCTTGTTAGTACCCTAGCAAATTCACATAGGAACACAAGCATGGCTCCAGTGCCAGTGATCCTGGTCAGTACCCCAGCGGAGTTACTTACATCACCTCTGAGCATAGGAATCCTTTCTCTTCTTTCACCTTATTCACTTTTCATTTTGAATTTTTTTTTACTTTTCATTTTTTCATTTTTCATTTTCACTATGCATAACACTTATTCATTTAAGAGGCGGAAGAGGGATCCCAACTTATTGAGAGCAGAGGAGGTTGTTCCAGTAAAGAAGTAGTTTATTATATCTCTGGCGCGCTTATTAAGGTTTTCCCCCTCACCTTACTCTACTTGAATTGGCTGACAAGGGTTAACCAAAAAAAAATCGACTAGAGAAGGTGACAGTAGTTAGCGCGCAAACGTTCTATTTACACCAAGGCTCAATTCGAAGAGTACATATTTTCCTTTGACGTATCATGGAATAAGAGTAACAAGTTCATCATACAGAGGCAAGATGACAGATAACCATGTAGCGATAGTTGTACAAATCCTCTTGTACTTTACCCAGCTCATTTCATGAGTCACACATGGTTTCATGTGAACTAACCTATGAATGAAACAAGTGAACAAACTAACAACAAAGTCGAACAAAAGTAGAAGAAAAAATGAGAGCAAAGAAAGCGAACAAACAAGCAAACAAAGCATGAAAGTAAACAAGCATGCAAGTAAACAATTAAAAGAAAACACTACTCCTACTCCTACACTAACGATGCATGGGCCTGATCACGTGAAGTGATACTTCCAATGCAACCACCGGTGCATCGGTAGACCCATGTGGGTGAAGGATTGGTCAGCGAGTAGCCCAGTTGTGCATACCATCATACAAGAAAGATATGACAGTGAAGATAGTAACACTTCATGTTTCAAAGTGCCCACGGGACATAAGTGAGTGCATGTGCATTACGGACAGTCAATGGACTTATCGTGGTGTTGTGTGACACTACATGCAACTTTGAATCAAAAGCACACTCTTGACTGAGACATGCAATCAAGCGAAAGAAACAAAGATAACTTGCGTCGCGAATGAGTTCTTGCAATGTAAGACTCCTCCAACGCATGTGCAATGGGATCATGCAGTTCGAGTCGAGGAAGTGTGATCTGTGTGTGAGATGGATCATCAATGCATATAGACAAGTGATAAGGAGCATTGGGTGATTGAACAATTTCATGATCGAAAGTGAGACTAACCCCAAGAGAGCGAGGGCCTGACATAACCATCAGTTCGGGCTGAAGTGCCTCAACAGTCTTGGGTGTCTCAACTTCATCATCATGTAGATCATCATAAATTGGTGGCTTCGAAAGATCAACTGCGATAGATTCATGATCGTGATAAAAAATGAAAGAAAATGAATCACGACGGCCACGATCAGGAAAATCAATGAATTCTTTGACATCCTCATGATCAGATGAATCAAACAGATGGGGAAATGTAAAGCGAACGATCTCATCCTCTGTGTTTTCGGAAAAGACAGATGAAGGGTCAAGTGGATCTTCAATGAATAAATTATCCTCTTCGTTGTCGAATGATGGACTAGCATGCAGTAAGTCCTGCAATTGATTAAAAAATGAGTTCATCTGTAGATGAATACACATATACAAAATCATGGATGGCAGGTTCACTAAAGAAGATAGGAAAGAATGGAGGGAGCTTAGATGGAACGGAGATATCCTTTGTTGATTGTTGATGTTCAAGCTCCTACTCATACACTTCATGAATGACAGTGCATGTTGGTTGTGCAACACCAACTCTGTCAGTGGGTTGTTCCTCGTTCGGAACAAGTGAGGAGTCCTAAATGGACAAACACAAGATAACATCATCCGCAGGAACAAATAAGTGCAAAGACAGAGGTCAAAGAAAAGAATTCATATGGGAACTTGAAGGACTCACAACCAACTTTGTGTGAAAATTGAGTGGAATGATTTCGGGAGGGTGTGAAGGGTGAACAGATGTGTGAACATGATCCTTAGCATCACAAAGAAATGGTGGAACTGTTGAATGAGAGGGAGGAAGACAATCTGTTGAGACGGTGCATGCTCCCACATGGGTTTGCACAGTTCCATCAATGAAGAAGGTTAAGTGAGAATTGACATCAAGATTTCTCTTGGGACGGGAAAATTTCTTAAGACAGTACTTGAACCCGTCCCAGAGATAAGCGAACTTCATCTAGCTCCTCGGTGCTTGAAACTGTAAGTCACGGAAGCACTACCAAAAATCAATAACAGATTCATGCAGAGCCCTCCGTTGCTGTAACAGTTTCCGGTCAAGATGGTCTGGATCAAAATGATGGAATGTCTCTTCAATAAGATCACAAAATTTTTCACATGAGTGCATGGTGTTAGCCTGTAGGCTGAGCACCCAACGAAATGGGAATTTGGGAAGTGTGAATGCAAGAAACAAACTGACCTATTCGTCAGTAAACTCATCTTCCTCATAGATCATGGAAAGGAAGTTATGTAAGTGCTTAGGCCAGGCCACTTTGCCTTCACCATCATACGTGTGAGTGGACAAGATATTTAAAATATTCCCCGAGATGGAGACATCTTCACGATTTGAAAAACACCTTGGGGTAGAAGAATGCAAGACTTCATGAAAGATAATCAAAGGTTCAAAAATGGATGAGAGGACACTACTTGTCATCAAGCCCTCCTTCTAGCACCAAAAATGTTGATAGTGTTGGACCTGCCAACATGTCAAGGGGATATCCCCGATAAGAAGTCCCAATTAGACCTCAAATTGTTTGGTCTAGGAGTCCCAACAGTGGGTCGTAAGGTAATGCCTTGACCGTGATGTTGCACAAAGGCAAGTAAGATAACTCTGTCAGTAGCAAGGGTGTGACTGATGCAGAGAGTTGACGAATGTGTACAAGAGGTTCCAATACTTCGAAGGGAGAGGAAGGTGAAGGTGAGTTACAGGTTAAAAGGGATCAGTCCCAACTCGGCTAGCAACACACCACAAAAAGGACATGCACAATGTTATCACTCAGAATTTTCTCAAGGTTAAAGAAAGAAATTTCTGAGGTAACCACAACCAATGTTTTAAGTATAGAATCTAGCCAATTTGTACTTAGAGAGGGCTCTCTCTTTATGATTTAGCTTTGTTTATGGGGTATTAGGCTAGTTATGAAAACTTGGGGGGTTTTGGTTTTGTTTGGTGGTGGAATTCAGCAACAGATGGATAGAACAAGGTATTTCAGGCCATTGGGCTATGGAGTCAACTGAAGATGGCTCAACTGGATCAAGTTGATTTAACAAAGGAGGGTTTCACAGGGCAAGATAGCTAAACGAGATACAAATGATAGCTTAAAAGGGTGAAATGGTCTTGAAACAAATGAAGGGAAATTAAGAATCCTTCAACAAAGTTCAAGATGAGGGAAAGTGGGTGATCATTAACAAAAAACAATTAAGAATTCTTTGTTAAATGGCCACAATGATAAACTAAAAAGCAGGGAGCAATTAAGAATTCCCTACCTATGATAGCTTGGAAGAAAACATTAAGAATATAAATGATTTTAAAGATAGGATGTAGTAAAGCTCTTTCTGAAATATAATTTTTCGTTTATCATTCAGATATGAAACCCATATGAATATTTAAACAAGAAAACTGTAAAAACATAAGATATAGAGTACTTATTTGTTTCTTGTTTGACACAGGGATCTTGTAAAAGTCCTTTGCTTTATTACTTTGTCCAGCCAGCCATACAATAGTTGTTCAACAACACTTCTATTCCAAAATAAGATGTCTACAGAAATGTCTAAGAATCCACCCAAAATACTTCAAATGAAGAAGTATTTATACAATTTCTAAACTGAAATATCTTGAAAAAATATCAAGATTGGTTTACAAATATCTCTAACTGTTTTACAATAATAGAACTTAAATAAAGGACATTCAAAACAAATGAATCTATTTGGCACTATTTCTATGGATTTATGGTGACAAAGAAGAAAAATTCAAATTTGATAGCAACTCTTATTAGATGATGAGGCATCCTAGTTACTAACTTCATCCTTCCTTTGTGCATTCTGCCCCAAAAATTCTATAAACTTAGGGTCCAATGATATGCTCGTATATCTCAGTCCATGATAGATATGTAGAAAGTGAAAGAGTTTATTGTAGATAATAATGTTTTTGAGATAAACATCTCTCAGTTTCAAAAAATGTAGCTCCATCTGTTCACAATATTCTCTGCAAAAAGATGTCAAAAAAAAGACTTTGCACAAACTAAAAAATAGGTTGTGAAGACATGCACTTATCTCCCTTTTGGTAATACCTGTGTAAAACATGAGATAGGTTCTTTTGCATTAGCATGTTAGAAAAAAAAACCTCCTCCATTTACTCGAAATACTTCTTGGATTGGCCACATTCGTTTCTGAAAAACTATGACTTAAACAAGAAATTTCTGAAGAAAGTACCATTTCTGCTTTGATTTCATCTTTTAACCTTAGATTCCTTTCAACTGTTTTTCACTTTTACTTTGGATCAACTTCATTGTCTCTGGTGAAAGTGTTTTCATATTTTTTTAACCCTTAATGTATTCATGTTTACTTTTACTGTTTACTTTTTACTTTCACCGCTCTGTTTTTTCAACTATCTTTACTTTGACATGAATTTGTATGCTCTGTAATTGTCTTCCCTGTTGTTTATCTTCATGCTAGCTGATTTACTTGACTTGGTCTTCAGTCTGATACTCTTTAACCCTGATACACTTTGACTGTTCTTTATTGTGTTCTTTTACCTTCAATGTGTAGTTTAGGTTTTTACTGTCTGTTTCAATAGTAAATCGTTTAATTTCATGTTTCCTTTGCTTGTCTTTTTACTATATGTTTTATCTTCCATCTCTGTTTGAATATATTTGATAACAATATTGGAGTAAACAGGTCTTATAACTAGTATTAAGACTGTTTATCCAAGGCTGTGGTCTTCTGATCACCTGTAAAAAAAAACAAACTATTAAGAAAGCATTGGCTTGCAGGGGAGGTCGAAAAGGTTACGTTTGAGTTTGAGAGGTTTTTGGAGTGAGTCCAAAATGCTTTTTGGGAGGTAAACCATGCTCAAATTAGTTAACAGAGGCTTTAGGTGGTGCAGATGGGTTACATAGGCTTTTACTGCACAATCAGGTGAAAAAGAGTGGGGGTGATTTGACGTTTTTTATCGTTTGCGGGAAGCGGTAATCGAGTTTCATTGCATTGCTTTTGGGAGGCGAGTGGTTTTGGAAGAGGGTCGCCTGATTCCATACATTGCTCGACACATAGCATTGGCACTATTCACAAAACCACTCACATTGCGTGCTAAAGGTCAACCAAAAGGCCCGCGCGATATGAGTGAGGGCCATCGGATTTGAAGGATCCGATTGGACGGTAGTCGGGGAATGACATGACTGATGTATAACAGGGGTAGACCCGACATTAATTAAAAGACTTAATCATATCAGGGGCGATTTAATTGGTTGCTGAGTTATTAATTAGTCCTAATGACTTAATTAATTTTCATTAGCATGGCGGGGAGGTCAGGTTCTTAATTAACTACAGATTAGCTAATTAATCTCGTTTATTATTTGATTTATGGTTATATTAACCATCGGGGTGGGATAGGTGAAAATTTTTGGTTTTGTATAATATAATAATACAAGTGTGGGTAATGTTGTTTTATTCGGGAATTACATAATAATAACATTAGTGGTTAATATGACTATGGAATATGAAGTGCACTAAGTAAATGTTTCCGAAATCATTTCATCATATAACATTACTTAGGCTAATAATATATGAGGGTTTCATGTAGATAGAATGTTTTTAATTTTCCTAATTAAAATAGGATTTTACTTAGGAAAAAGCTTTATAAAGGAAATGAATTACTTTTATGAAGGGGTGAATATTAATGAAGGGGTTTTAAGTACTTTAGGTATTTCAAATTATTGAGTCGAGGGTCTGGTCCCTCCAATAGTCGGAGAAATGCTCTGATCCCCTTTAACTTTGGCAGTTACCTTTAGCGCTTAGGGAATTAGTGAAAATTTTAGGGGAAATGAGTAGGGAGTTTAATTATTTTTGACTTTGAGTGTTGATGTGCCTTCCATGTGATACATACCTTGTCCAAGTGATGAAAGAAAAATATTTAAGCATTAAACTTAACCATTCATCACACATTTATTCTCCAACCATCATCTACTTACCCTACCCACTTAACCTAACATTTTTAATTCTTTATTAGGGTGCACTTAGACTAGCAAACCCTTTTCAAATTTTCTTTTCTTTTACATAGTGATATCTATCTAAATCTAACCTTATTACATCCAAGGGTTCAGATTGAACTGTTGAGCTCCTTTTTCACTCTACCTATCTACTGATCTGCCAAGATTAAACTGTTTGGTAAGATCTTTATTCTCTATTTATATAACATGAAATTGAAAACACGGAATAACCAAGATTAAATTATTTGGTTACCATGGATTGTGGCATAGGTTACAAGTTGCACACAATCTTTATTATACATAAAAGTAAATAGTAGTTGCATTTAGACTTGCACACTTTCATGGCCTTTTCTTTTTGTTAGGGTTCATTTTCTTTCCTTTTTTGACCTTTTCTTCATTCTTTTTGTCCTTTCATTCTTTTTCTGGGACATACCCTCTTTACATTTTTTAATTTTTTATTTTTTACAAATATGGAAAACATTTGCAACAAGCAAAGGTATGTACATATTTTAGAGCCAAACCCAGTCAATCATGATATATGACACCTATTGGTATAGGAACCTAACAGTGGCTCCACTTGGGGATGGAATTTCCTTGTGAATTTTCAAGAACACCGTCGACTAGTAGCCTGATCCATTGAGACTATCCCACACATGTGTATGCTCTGTTGTATAATATTTTGACTGAAAATCTTAAACTGAAATTGTATCCTTTTCTGCAAACTAAAATATTATCTAACATAAACTTGCTAATGGAAACTGAATTTATTCAAACTAAAATCTTACCTACTTACTCTAATCAGCTTTCTGACTGCCGGTTAGGTAAAATGAAACAACCAATGCAACCAATCAGGCATCATATACATTGGTGAATTTTGTTCCCTGTGCTTGTTGGTGGTTAAAATTGAGATCTTAAAATCAAATATAGCTTTGTTAACCTTTGAGAAGTTAAGGAAATTCTTGATCTCCATTGTTAAATCTAGAAACTGTACAAA
Organism: Pinus tabuliformis; assembly: GCA_031772625.1. NCBI lineage: Eukaryota > Viridiplantae > Streptophyta > Pinopsida > Pinales > Pinaceae > Pinus > Pinus tabuliformis. Next base: position 743,140,562 of record CM062816.1, on the reverse strand, counting down.
CGAATCTTGTAAAATATATACACTTTTCTTAAACTGATTCAAACAACTACACATCTGTTATGTATGGCCTGCATGGAAAAACTAAAATATCACTTTTATCTTTATCACCCTGCATGTTTTCAACTGATCTTTGTGATGATATTTCTACTGATTGTAATGTCTGTCCAGTGAAACCATTATCATCTTGATTTTGACTCTCATAGTTTGTTAATGGAGAGAAATTTTGATTGCATTCATCATCCAACCTATCAGCTATTGGATCATAAATAACTTGGAAGGATTGCTGCAACTTATTACATATAGGTTCAAATGGAACTTCATAGATTTCTACAAGATGCTCCTCCTTTTCTTTAAAAATTTTATACCACATTTCCTTTAAAAATTGAAATGATTCAAAACAAAGAGGTAGGGAATCATCTTGGATCATTTGATCATATGTTCCAGCTTCCAAGTCTTCTTCTGCAACCTGAAATTCAATGGAATTTGGGGCTGCAAATCTAGATATGAGAAGTCTTGCACAAATCTTTTATTGCCTTCTAGATAATTAATATCAAAACTTGTTGATATTTGATTTCTAATTGCATGATAGTTATCTTTGATAAACTGAAACGAAGAAAAACAAAATGGTAAATTTCCTTCACTGATTTCAAAATTTTCTGCGCTTTCCTCCTCATTCTCATAGCTAAAATGAACAAGTTGATCACTACTTTCAAGCTGCTGAACCTGAACTTCCTTATTACTCAAATTAGCTTATGATTTCTCTGTAAAGTTAGTTTGGATTTGAAGAACATAATTATCATCATACTGATCATATTTGGGAAAATAATCAAAAGAAGTAATGTCGTCTAGCATACATATTAGATCATGAGATTGCTCCTCCACATATTGCTTTATGAATCTATCTTCTAATCTATGGTAGATTGAGTTGGTAGGAATTTGTTGATGCATATCAACCTTTTCCTTTTGTGAAATAAATGTTTCATGGTGATTTTGAACAAAAAATTCAACTGTCATGGTGATCTTATGCATCATTTCCTCTATTTTATTTATCAAAAAGTCGAGTTTTTCCTCCGCTTCTGCTTTTGACTTTTCTCTTCTAATTTGCAGATTAACTTCTACATCTACTGCCATGTTCTGCATTTGTTCCAGTGTTGAGGGGTTTCTTTCTCTTAGATGAAATTCTATCTCTGAATCAAATGCTCTTGGATAATGAAAAAGAGCTGAACCAGGGGGAGGTCTAATATTTAATGGTATTGAATAATAGATTTGATTAAATCTATTTGAAAATTGTTGTATTGTTTCATCTAGTTGTCCTTTTAATTGATTATATTCTTCTATGATCACAAGAAGATTGACTTTGATTATCCATCTATCAAGGAAGAGTTTGAGAAACTTCTCGAGATTTGAGATGCTTGCCTCAGGCAAGGTTTTAAACCAACTCCTGACTTTGTCTTGCAAAGAAAGAGAAAAAAGGCTGATAGTAACATCATCTTCATCAATTTCAAATAAGTCTAGATAATTCTCAAAACCTTGAATATGTTTTTGAGCAGTGATACCATTTTCTCCATCAAACCTAGGGAGATGCTTGTAATAATTTTTAGGGAAAGCATGGATTGTAGGAGGTAAGATGAGTGGCTTATATCTATCAGAAACTTTACAAGGTATAGGAACATGTACAAGGATTATATGATTAGTCTTGATTGTTTCAATTTCTTTAATTGGAAATCATCATTAGATTCAGAAGAAAGTTCTTCAAATATGTAAGGAGACTTTATATCTACAACTTTCAAAGGGAAATAATAAAAAATTAATCTAAAATTTTCTCTAAAATACATTATACATTGAAAAACTTTATCAATGAGAAAGAACATAATGTCTTGGATAACAATCCAAGTTAAAACCCTGATATTTTCACACAGTTCTTTCAGGTTCATTTCTCCAGCGGAGTCTTGATTGTGAAATTGATTTGTAGTCACCAGGTGGATGATTTTAACCTTTGTGTGTCTGATCATTGTCCACCATCATAGATCAGATCTAAAACTGTAAAACAATTCTGAATAAAATGTTAGCTCTCCCTAACGGAGTCGCCACTATGTTATCACTCAGAAATTTTTGAAGGTTAAAGAAAGAAATTTCTGAGGTAACCACAAACCAATATTTTAAGTATAGAATCTAGACAATATGTACTCATAGAGGGCTCTCTTTTTATGATTTAGCTTTGCTTATGGGGTATTAGGCTAGTTATGAAAACTTGGGGGGTTTTGGTTTTGTTTGGTGGTGGAATTCAGCAACAGATGGATAGAACAAGGTATTTCAGGCCATTGGGATATGGAGTCAACTGAAGATGGCTCAACTGGATTAGGTTGATTTAACAAAGGAGGGTTTCACAGGGCAAGATAGTTAAATGAGATACAAATGATAGCTTAAAAGGGTGAAATGGTCTTGAAACAGATGAAGGGAAATTAAGAATCCTTCAACAAAGTTCAAGATGAGGGAAAGTGGGTGATCATGAACAAAAAGCAATTAATATTTCTTTGTTAAATGGCCACAATGATAAACTAAAAAGTAGGGAGAAATTAAGAATTCCCTACCTATGATAGCTTGGAATAAAACATTAAGAATATAAACGATTTTAAAGATAGAATGCAGTAAATATCTTTCTGAAATATAATTTTTCGTTTATCATTCAGATATGAAACACATATGAATATTTAAATAAGAAAACTGTAAAAACATAAGATATAGAGTACTTATTTGTTTCTTGTTTGACACATGTATCTTGTAAAAGTCCTTTGCTTTATTACTTTGTCCAGCCAACCATAAAATAGTTGTTCAACAACACTTCTATTCCAAAATAAGATGTCTACAGAAATGTCTAAGAATCCACACAAAATACTTCAAATGAAGAAGAATTTATACAATTTCTAAACTGAAATATCTTGAAAAAATATCAAGATTGGTTTACAAATATCTATAACTGTTTTACAATAATAGAACATAAATAAAGGACATTCAAAAATAATGAATCTATTTGGCACTATTTCTATGGATTTATGGTGACAAAGAAGAGAAAGTTGAATTTCATAGCAACTCTTATTAGATGATGAGGCATCCTAGTCACTAATTGCATCCTTCCTTTGTGCATTTTGCCCCAGAAATTCTACAAACTTAGGGTCCAATGATATGCTTGTATATCTCAGTCTGTGATAGATATGTAAAAATTGAAAGAGGTTATTGTAGATAAGAATGTGTTTGAGATAACACTCTCTCATTTTCCCAAAATTTAGCTCCAAATATTCACAATATTCTCTGCACAAAGATGTCAAAAACAATACTTTGCATAAACTGAAAAATAGGGTGTGAAGACATGCACTTATCTCCCTTTTGGTAATACTTGTGTACAAAGTGAGATAGGTTTTTGTAGATTATCCTGTTAGGAACAAAAATTTCTTCCAGTTTCTTGAAATACTTGTTGGATTGGCCACAAATATTTTTGAAAAACTATGACTTAAACAGGAAATTTCTAAATAATGTACCATTTCTGCTTTGATTTCATCTTTTAACCTTAAATTCCTTTCAATTGTTTTTCACTTTTACCTTGGATAAACTTCATTGTAGCTGGTGAAAGTGTTTTCATCATTGTTTAACCCTTAATATCTTAATGTTTACTTTTTACTTTTACTGCTCTGCTTTTTCATCTGTCTTTACTTTGACATGAATTTGTATGCTCTGTAACTGTCTTCCCTGTTGTTTATCTTCATGCTAGCTGATTTACTTGACTTGGTCTTCAATCTGATACTCTTTAACCTTCATACACTTTAACTATTCTTTACTGTGTCCTTTTACCTTCAATGTGTAGTTTAGGTTTTTACTGTTTGTTTCAATAGTAAATCGTTTAATTTCATGTTTCCTTTGCTTGTCTTTTTATTGTATGTTTTATCTTCCATCTTTGTTTGAATAGATTTGATAACAATATTGGAGTATATAGGTCTTATCACTAGTATTAAGACTATTTATCCAAGGCTGTGGTCTTCTAATCACCTATAAAACAAAACAAACTGTTAAGAAATCATTGGCTTACAGGGGAGGCTGAAAAGGTTTCGTTTGAGTTCAAGAGGTTTGTGGAGTTAGTTCATAATGATTTTTGGGAGGTAAGCCATGCTTGAATCGGTTAACAAAGGCTTCAGGTGGCACAGATGGGTTACATAGGGTTTTACTGCACAATCAGGTGAAAATGAGAAAAACTGGGGTTTTTGTGTTTAAACGGGTAAACAGTCAATATTAGTAGGTTAACGATAGTAACAGGTTATGTCAGAAGGGGTGATTTGATGTTTTTTATCATTTGCAAGAAGCGGTAAGCGGGTTTCATCACACTGCTTTTGGGAGGTGAGTGGTTTTGGAGGAGGGTCGCGTGATTCCATACATTTTTCAACACATAGCATCAACACTGTTCACAAAACCGCTCACATTGTGTGCTAAAAGTCGGCCAAAAGGCCCACACGATATGAGTGATGGCCATCGGATTTGAAGGATCCAATAGGATGGTAGTTGGGGCAATGACATGATTGATGTATAACAGGGGTAGGCCCGACATTAATTAAAAGACTTAATCATATCGGGGGCGATTTAATTGGTTGCTGAGTTATTAATTAGTCCTGATGACTTAATTAATTCTCATTAGCATGGTAGGTAGGTCGGGTTCTTAATTAACTACATATTAGCTAATTAATCCCATTTATTATTTGATTTATAGTTATATTTAACCATCGGGGCGAGATATGTAAAAATTTGGGGTTTTGTATAATATAATAATACGGTCGTGGGTAATGTTGTTTTATTTAGGAATTACATAATAATAACATTAGTGGTTAATATGACTATGGAATACGAAGTGCGCTAAGTAAATGTTTCTGAAAGCATTTCATCATATAACATTACTTAGGCTAATAATATATGAGGGTTTCATGTAGATAGAATGTTTTTAATTTTCCTAAGTAAAATAGGATTTTACTTAGGAAAATCTTTATAAAGGGAATGAATGACTTTATGAAGGGGTTTTAAGTACTTTAGGTATTTAAAATTATTGGGCCAAGGGTCCGGTCCCTCCAATAGTCAGAGAAATGCTCTGAGCCCCTTTAACTTTGGTAATTACCTTTAGCACTTAGGGAATTAGTGAAAGTTTTAGGGGAAATGTGTAGGGAGGTTAATTATTTTTTACTTTGAGTGTTGATGTGCCTTCCATGTGATACATGCCTTGTCCAAGTGATGAAAGAAAAAGATTTAAGCATTAAACTCAACCATTCATCACACATTTATTCTGCAACCATCATCTACTTACCCTACCTACTTAACCTAGCATTTTTACTTCTTTATTAGGGTGCACTTAGACTGGCAAACCCTTTTCAACTTTTCTTTTCTTTTACATAGTGATATCTATCTAAATCTAACCTTATTACATCCAAGGGCTCAGATTGAACTGTTGAGCTCCTTTTTCACTCTACCTATCTACTGATCTGCCAAGATTAAACTGTTTGGTCATATCTTTATTCTCTATTTCTAAAACATGAAATTGAAAACATGGAATAACCAAGATTAAATTGTTTGGTTACCATGGATTGTGGCATAGGTTACAAGTTTCACACAATTTTTATTATACACAAAAGTAAATAGCAGTGGCATTTATACTTGGACACTTTCATGGCCTTTTCTTTTTGTTGGGGTTCATTTTCTTTCCTTTTTTGACCTTTTCTTCATTTTTTTGTCTTTTTATTCTTTTTCTAGGACATACTCTCTTTACATTTTTTAATTTTTTATTTTTTAAAAATATGGAAAACATTTGCAACAAGCAAAGGTATGTACATATTTCAGAGCTAAATCCAGTCAGTCATGATATATGACACCTAGTGGTATAGGAACCTAACACATAGCTTCCGGCGGAGCAATCCACTCAGATGTGGCAGTCACAACAACAAGGTAAGATAACATAAAAATCACTCACGGATCAGTCTGAGACGAGTGTGATGGTTGATATAGAAAGGTTCATGAGAAAGGTATGTCTGATGTCCAGAAGAGAATTCAACATAGACGGTGACAAAATTAACAACATATGCAACACATTCACCACAAGATTCATATAATTGCATAAAAATCAGTTCATATACAAGTACATAAGTTAAACAACATATATCATTAAGGCAACTGGAGTTGTCCAAATACAATAACAACATATGCATGAAAATGTGTTGGCTCTTATTATTAAAGAAGTGTAAGTCACAATCATACAATACACCATGTAAACCTGCTATCCCCAATAATGGAATGTTCCAGCCACAACCACCTACTCCTCCAAAGAGATGTACTAGCTCGATGCAGTGGAGAATCCAAGGCGCTTTACAATACTGTCCAAGCCTTCTTCAAGATAGTCTTAGTAGAAGCTTGGCTGACCAAAAGCCTATACAATGAGTTATGAGGGACTATTTATAGCAAAGGGTGGGGTGGCCCTTGACATTCCACTTTGTGACAATTCAACTACCCTCATGACTCTTTACCTGCTCTATGATTGTTACATCCAACCATTGACACTTGACTTACACTTGACATGAATCAACATTACAATGCACATGTACTCATGTGAGAGAACATGGCTTGAGAAAACCTTGCAAGACATCACTGACACTTGGTCCACTATGATGAGTCTAAATATTTGGCATGATTGTGATAGTGGAGGATGTGAGCTAATGCCAAACTTGGTCATCCGTGATGGTGTGCATGCACCTCATGGTGAAATCTTGTTGAGGCAAACTCTTTCCTCCATTTCAACCGGTGCATTGGTTCGACCCCTTTCATCCAAATCGTCTGCTAACATGTGCATGCTCTTCTTGGGTACAGTTGAACCAACAACACACTGATGCATAGTGTTCGTAATGATCTTCAAGTGTGTAATGGTAGTCATGCATATCAAGTTGCCAAAGTACATGTTCAACCCTAGTTGGAGTTGCTTCTTGTATTCGCCTTGGTGAGTGTGTTGAATGGGTTGGATTGCATGTGTGTGCTCAATTACATGCATTCTTCTGGATCCCTTGCATGCGATCAACAACATTTCTCACCATGTTTGCTCTGTGAAAGTTGCTGGGATGGATCATTAACTCGTAATGGCGCAGTTTGATCTGCGAGTGCATGTTGCGCCCACTGTTATTCCTGTTCTTGCTGCAACTCATTGGACTGTCTTTACAGTTTCATGTTCTTCTTGAGTTGATGCTTTAGCACATGTAACTCCTTATTTGTTCCATCTTTTTCCTTCACGTGATCTTCATGTCATGTCATCACTTCATAGCCTGAGTCTCCAAAGTTTCTTTCATTATTAGTGGATTTGCTTGATCTTGCAACTTTTCTCCTTCTTTATGTTTTCAACAACCTTCTTCTTGCATTCGTTGTGTTCGCTGCAATCACTACATTCACTACATTCGCTGCATTCACTACATTTGATGCATTCGGTATGTTGCCTTCAACTACTACTCATGATGCTGCTACTTGATGTCCTTTGTTGATTAACAACTTGATGTCTTCATGAGTAGGTAAGCCCATGGAAACTTGATCGACTACATCCCCTAGCATGCTCTGAACGGTTTATTCATATTTTCTCTCTTGGAAACCATTTTACTTGTACTACTGAGAATCAAATGAACACATGTGATACCTAGAGACAAGGAAACACTCACAGAAAAAAATCTATCAGTCGAAAACCAAAATGAACATGAGAACTGACTTGCAACATACCTAGGTGAATGATCATGAAGGTTGTGCAATTTCGGCCAGGAGGTCGGTAGACTGACTGCTAAGACTACATGAGCCATAGTCTGGGCTAGTCAGAGACTGGCTGACTACTGGAATTGTGCAATGCACAGTCCAGTTTGGCAGTTGGCTACTGGGATTGCACAATGCAAGATTCCAACTTGGAAAGATTGTTGGCCTAGGGACATATTTGTGCAAATTATTGGGCCAAGTAGCCACTGACCTCCAGAAATGCACAATTTAGTCTTGGAGTCTAGTACTAGGCGGGCATGTGCAAATCTGGAGAGGAAGGTGAGCCTTCCTTTCCCAGATTGCGCAATGTAGCCTTGGTGAAGGTAGAGCTCGTGCCAAGGTTGGTCTGACTCACCGACGGGCAACTGAAAGCAAGCAAGTCAATGAATGCATGGCGACACTAAGTGATAGAAGAAGTGATTAATAGTGCATACAAAGCATGAATGAAAGATACAAAAAGAAGATCAACATGCATGTGGGTGAGGCAATTCACTAGTTCAGCGAACGTTCGTGCAAAACATTTTCATGCATGCAACAGTAGTGAGATAGCAAAGAAAACTAAAATAGAGATATGACAAGCTAGTATACATGTAAATGACAGCAAGAATTCAAATAAATCAAGAAAATAGTATTCCCACAATCGAAAACACAAAAAGCGATAGAAATGTAGCACAAGGCATAGGAAGTGAGCTTACCACAAAGTAGATGAGTTGAATGTGTCGACTGCTCCTAGATGTGATGTGGGATGTCAAAGTTACAAGGTTGATGTGAGGAATGAACTCTGCAGTGTTTATTTGATGAGTTTTGATAACATCGAGGTTATGATGCGCATGCCACAAATCTAGGGGAAGTGACACTTGGTGGGAGGTTCCTGAAATGATCCTTGCATGTAACCTCCAACTACTAAACATAGATCCCTAAAACAAGGGATGTCTTTGCATGTTGCCTTGGGAGAAGTAGCCCATGCATGAAAGTCATTTTTGCTTGATCCTGGAGGGAAGCGGTCAGCTCAGCTGCACATGCAAGTGACTTCTCGACTTCTGGAGAAAATACTAATTTCTGGCTGGGAGTTGGGCTAGCTGCCCATGAGATTTGCACAATTTCTGGGCAGAGAAACTGACTACTAGCTAGATTTACGCAAATCCTCGGTTGAGCAACCTACTTCTGGGAAACATTGCTCAAATCTTTCTAGGAGGATTGGCTTCTAGGATTGTGGAATCCTAGAGCCCAACAAGCTGTTAGAGAGGATTGCACAATTTCTGGAGGGAAGGCTATTTGCCCTCCAGAAATGCACAATTTTCAAGGGGAGGTTGCTCAGCCTGTAGTTGGACCAATTTTGGGTGAGCAGCCTATGAAGGGAAAAGATCAAACTATGATCGACGGGATGCCTTTGAGCAAGAAAGACACTGAAACTTGAGGACATGATGAAGCAAGGCAAGTTGCTGTGAGAGTTGGTAGGGAGGCTCCTGTTATGCTCCTATACTACTAGGTGTCATATTTTATGATTGACTTGATGAGCTATGAATATTTTCATACCTTTACTTGTTGCAAAGTTTTTACATATTGTCAAAAAATCAAAAAATTTAAAAAATGTAAAGAGGGTATACCCTAAAAGAAAAATCAAAGGGTGAAAAAAAAATAAAATGGTCAAAAAAGTGAAAGAAAATGAACCCCACCAAAAGAAAGACCAAGGAAAGTGTGCAAGCCTAAATGCCACTACTTTTTACTCTTATGTAATAAACAAATTGTGTGCAACTTGTAACTTATGCCACAATTGATGAACCATCAAACATCTTAAACGTGACTAGTTCATATTTTTCAATTTCATGTTTTAGAGATAGAGAATAAAATCTGACCAAATTGTTTAATCTTGGCAGATAAGTAGATAGGTACAATGAATAAAATAAGCTCAACAGTTTAATCTGAGCCCTTGGATGTAGTAAGGCTAGACTTAGATAAATATCTATATGTAAAAGAAAATAAAGTGTGTTAAGGGCTTGCCAGTCCAAGTGCATCCTAATGAAGAAGAAAAAATGTCAGGCTAAAGTAGGTAGGGTAGGTAGATAATGTTGTAGAATTGCTTGTGATGGATAATGTCTCTAAATGTGTTAATTTCCACTTTTATCACAAGTGCAAGGTAGATATTACTCTTGATGCAGTTCAAGCAAGACAAGATCAAATAATTAACTTCCCTTCTTATTTTTCCCTAAAGCTTTCACTAATTCCCTCTAAGTATTAAGGTCTTTGAAAATTAGAGGGGTTTAGAGCATTTCTTTGACTTCCAGAGGGACCGGACCCTCGGCCCAATAATTTAAAACGCCTAAAGTACTTAAAATCATCATTCATTCACTTTCATAAGTCTTTTCCTAAGTAAAATCCTATTTTACTTAGGAAAAATACACAATATCACATAAAGCCCCCTTTTTTCACTTAAGCCTAAGTTAAATATACACTCTAATGTTTTACTTGGCACTTTTATTATTTTTCATATTACTTTCTAACACATATTATATAACTCCCAAATAAAACTCCACCCTTTCCCGTATTACTACACATATATAAAAAAATCCTGAAATATTAATATCCCGCCCTCATTGGTTAAATATAACCATAAGCATGTTTTAAACCAGGATTACCTAGTTAACTCGTAGCTAGTTAATAACACTGATCCCCCACTACATTGGCAAGGAATTAATTAACCCTCAAGGTTAATTAAGAACCTCCCCGCCCATTCACAATCACCTTGATATGATTAATTAACTTGTTAATTATATTGGGACCGCCAAAGTTAAAACTCCGTTGTATCACTCACCCGTCCACCATTCAATCTCGTCCCCATCATCCGACGGTCATTATTAATATCGCACCCCCCTTGGTGTCCATGAATTAACGCGCGATCACCAAGCTATTTTCACAATGTACCCCCGCCACGCGTTGCAAATCCCGTGGGATTGTTGTCTCTCGGCTAAATACCACCCGATCCCAAAAGTGGTGCGATCACATACCACTTATCTCCCTCCACATACGACAAAGTGTCATGTCTTGCTTATGTCATCCCCCGAATAACAAGAAACCCCCACCAACCTTGATTTTGTGAATTAAACTGACAAAATGTTGTTTTCATTGTTTGATATAACAAACTGTGTTCCCATGAAAAGTAACATCCAAGTCAACTGTTAAAGCTTTCCAACCACCACCTGGTCAAAAAATTTGCAGCGACACAGTCTGAAACCTATTATCCATCCTGCCATTGCACTATTCACTTCCCCAATATTGGTACTAATCCAATTTTCACCAAAACCCAGCAAGTTTTGGTTTTACACTGAATATTCCACAGAAAAAGACCAAGTTCACTATAAATTCAGTCTTTGTTTGACTATATAGGTTCCCAAACCTGTTGTTTTGACTATTTTTCACAGAAAACCCAAATTGCATTTATGAATCCACAAGAACTGGAGATGGAAACCCCTATAACTCTGAATGTCGCAACCATGAACACTCCTTACAAAGATTTAGATTATCTGTCTCTGGCCGATAAAGATTTTCAGATAAAAGACTTATTCGGTGATGAAAACCACCTTAAGATCTTTTTCCAGGCTAGAGATAGTTATCTGAATGGCTCTAACATCTTAGGACTGTGCGAATCGAACCTTCCCATGTACTTCCTCCCTTTAGTCCATGTTTTCCCAGATATAATTCATCAATTTTGTGCCAATTATGACCTTAACCAAAGAGCAGTCATGTCCCCAAGTCAAACAGTCCTTTTTCCCATAACTGCTCAGTCCATCAATGAAATGCTACAATTCCACTCCAGTGAAGCTCTCACTCCCATTTCTATGGGATACTTACTTGAGAAATCTTCCCAATTGTCTCAATCAAAACTGACTTGCATCTGTCAAATGTTCATGGACCCTAAACATCAGCCTAATGGCCCACCTCCTTATCTGCATAATTTCTTTATAGACATAAGAAAACTCATTGTTGATATGATAGACTTAATCATGGGATTCAACTCTAGAGAGTTTGTTGATGATGTAACCTTAGTGTTGTTGTCAATTTTTACTCCTGGACATCCCCCTGTTGTTAAATATGATTATACCTCCTATATTGCCAATAAAATTCATGACCAATTCCTAAGACTGGACAATGAAGGAGTCTTCAAATACGCCACTTTCATCTATCATCTTATGTTGTATTATCAATCAGACAACTTCCCTTTCCATGTCAAGAAACTTGACACCAGAGGCAATCCAAGGTCTGTCATCTTTTGGAGTCCCATATTCCATAATTCCATTGAGTCCCTTACATGTACAATGAGTTCATTGACCTATTTGTCCATCCAGAAACCACTTTATTGATAGGAGTTTCCCCTCCTAGGATCAATGGTGATATGAAGAAAATCCTCTAGCTCTCCAAGCAGTACAGGATAGGTGATTGTTACCTATATAAGAATCATACAAAAATTAGGATTTATGGGTGTGAACTCTGCCCTTTTAAGCTATCAAAATATGTTCCAATGAGACTCTTTGCATTGGAATATTTCAGGCAAATGATAAATGCAGATCTAGTCCATTTTTGTAATTCCAAGAAGAAAGCTCATCTTAGAATCAAGAACTAGCTAGGCTCTTTTGTCTGCAACACTAGGGAAGCATGGAAAGAAGCAAAAAAAAATTTAGAAGAGCATCTTAAGTTACAAAAGAGTTTTGGGTGGATACCATATGACCCTAACAACTTTATATGTGATAGAAGAATGAAGAACAGGTTGTCCCCATATATTCACCATAGGATTCCAGAAATTGAACAATATGCAAATATGGATGAATGGAGGGAAGGAACCCTAGTAGAGCATGATAGTGAACAAGTCAATTTTGAGAAAGTTATGAGAAATATTGAGAAAACACTTGACTTGGATTCTTTTGGGTAGGTACCATTTAAATTATCTCAAAGATCAGGATTTGGTTCCTCCAGTGTTGGAACCTCTCAGCAACCTTCACAGGAAATAAGCACATCAGCCATAGGAACATTAAAGGGCAAGGAATTAGAGACCATCTTTCAAAACATTGAACATCCTACAATGTCCAAGCAACCTCAAACTTCCAGAGAACATGCTCAAATATAGACTCCTCCCACTCAGATCAATATGGGAGAGCCTCCAGTTCTGCAAACTCTTCTAAATGAGGAAAGAAACAAAAAGAGAGACACAGAAACAAATACCCCTGCCAGTGAAACTTCAGGACAGCCTGGAACAAAGAGACAAAGACTAAATCCCCTCTTAGAGGAAGAATTTTCTGAAGAAATTATAGATAGTCAGAGGGAAGAAAGAGTGGAAAGCCAACAAACTTTCCCAACAAGAGGAACATCCACTAGCTCTCAGAGGTAGGAGCTAGAAAGGTAGCAAAGTGCAGAGATATCTTCTTTCAGGCCGCCAGGGACTGATGCTTTAGATATTAAGAAAACATTCATAGAAATAAAATCTAGGAATGATCCATTGAGGCTGCAGGTTTATAACCAATATTTGAAGATTTCTCCCACAAATCAACAGAGTTTGATGTCAGCATATGACATCAAAGAAGGCAAGATGATAATGAGCTATTTTAAGCCAAAGGTGCAGCAGCCTAAATCAGCAGCAGAAAATCTTAGAAAAAATTTTGATGTCATGGGAAAGGATATTCATCCTTTGGATCAAATTGAGTTGCATAAGCAAACGAGAGAAATGATTTATTCAACCTTGACTGGTAAGGCAATGATGGCCCAAAGATTGCAGAATTCTTTGAACAATACTACTGCTCAATTACACTTGGAGAAGGCCTCCTCCCAGGCGAAAGGTAACAGAATAAAATATTTGGAAGAAATATTTATTGGATTGGATCATGATCCCAAAGATGCAAAGGCCATAGAAGCCTTTATCAAAAAGAAATATGAAGATATTGCTGCCCTAAGGAAACAATTAAAATTGCCACCTTCAAGGCATCCACAGACTAATGAAGTTATAAAGCAAAAATATGAAGAAGAGCTGATGGATTTTCTCTTAAAGCTTAATGAACGACTGAATGATACTGAACAAGCACTTGAAAAATCATTGAAGGACAAGCAGGGAGAGTCGACCTCTCAGCCTGCCAATGTAATACCAGTAGTATCAATAGCAGTCCCATCAACTCTTGGAGCAGTATTGGCACCAAATATTCTAGCAGTCACAGCAGAGGTAGTTACAGGTACAGGAACAACAGGAACAATAGGAGTAGCATAGGGTATGATTTCTAATTTGAGCATAGAGAAGCTAATAAAATCAATGGAGGACTTGAAACTACAAGTTTCAGAACTAAATAGGGTAAAGGAGCAATATTCCAAAATGGAACGAAGCTATGATCTCTCGAAGATAAATGTTGCAGAAAAGACAAGAGAGATTAAAGTGTTGGAAAACAAAGTGAAATCATTGGAGAAAGATCTTACGTTTGACAAGCCTCTGTCAGAAATCAAGAGAATTCTTTGGAACAACATAACACAATCAATAAATGATGCTTAGCCATCAATTCAAATAATTTTTTGAGCAAATTGATTTAGTGGAACTAGCTCAGGAATAAATTCAAACACACAAAGGAAGAATTAGGAAATATGCCTGAAGAAGCCAATAATCTCATATAGTTTTTGAATACCAGGAATAAATACCATCTTAAAGAGTTGGGCCTTCAAGATAGAATAGGGACAATTTTGGAGATAAAAAGGGTTTTTACTAAAAGAACTCTGATGTAGAACTTAGAGAGAAGGTGCCATGACATGCAGGAAGAAATCAATGCCTTCATGAAGAGATTTAATGTTTTGTAGAGTAAAGGTTTGCCAAGTCCTCTAGTTATTCATGATAAAATAATGACTCATAAAGACTATGTGGAGAAATTGAATAAGTATGTAAGCAACCAAGCAATTTCATCAACAAGTGCATCAGGAATAAAAGCATTGCCTACAGGCAAAGTGCTCTATGACAATCTAGAGAACTTGTTCTATGTTGAGCAGGAGATGAAGCACTTGTTCTCAATTTAGCCTACCTTTTTCAGGTATACAGAAACTGATGAGACCCTGAGGAAACTTTAGAAAAACAGATTGCTAGAACCAAAATGGTGGGAAGACATATTGGAAATTTTGTAAAATTATCCTTGGTGAAATGTAAATTTTGGTTATTTACTGTAGTAAATAATGGTAAAGAAGATGAACAGAGATCAAACAGGTCGAAGTGTATCATAATAGGTAAAGAGTATGAGTCAAAATAGGGCAGCCATCACAGAGTTACTAAAGAAGACAACAGAAAGCCAAATCATAGGGCCTGCCTCCAGCACACTCAGCAAGAATAGGAACATCACAACATCAGTTTACCTTTTCTCCTATCTTCGAGACCATTTGTCTCTATTTTCTCGTAACTTATTCATAGTCATCCTAGAATATATCTCACTCTGTTATGAGATATTTTTGTAAAAATTTCTATACAAATACTCCCTTAATTGGAGTATTGAGTTTGGATTCTTATGCATTGTTGTAATATTGATTATTTTGGAATAAAGTACTGTTGGAACAATTTTTGTATGGCTTGTTGGATAAAGAATTGATGCAAAGGACTTTCCACATATTTCTTGAATCAAACATCGGATCAATAAGTCCTCTATACCTTATGTTTTAAAGTTTTCCTTGTTTATTATATCATCTATGTTTCATATATGAATGATAAATGAAAAAGAGTAATTCATAATATTTTTTATTGCACTCTGTTTTCAATCGTTATTATTCTCTATGTTTTCTTCTGAATTAGGATAAACAATGAAATCTTAATTGCTCCTGTTTTCTAGTTCGTTCATTTTTATTATTTAGTAAAGAATACTCAACTGCTCTTTATTAGTAATCATTCAATTTCCCTCTTTTTAGATAGGTTGAAGAATTCTTAACTACTTTTCATCTAATTTGAGTCCATTCCATCTATCCCAAGTCTTTATTTGTTCCCTTTTTGACCATCTTGCCTTGTGAAACCATCTTTTGTTAAGAAACCAAATCCAGTTAAACCATCTCCTTTGACTCCATTAGCCCAATGGCCTAAACTAGTTAGTCCTACCCCTCTGCTATTAAATATCACCACCCAAACTCAAACAAAACTCCTAAACTTCACAACTAGCCTAATATCTGTCAAAACCAATCTAAATCATAAAGAGAGAGCCCTCTCTGAGTACAGATTGGCTAGATTCTGTACTTAAAAGTTGGTTTGTGGTTACCTCGGACCCCTTTCCTATTCTCAACAACTTCAAGGAAAATCTGAGTGATAACATAGTGGCAACTCCACTAGGGACCTAAATAATTTGTTTGTTACTATTGTTTACTTTATAAGCTATAGATGGAGCCTGAAGTTAGCCAAGTAGCCTTTGAACTGCTCTTGCTTTGCAATTGCATAAGTAAATGAATGTTGCTTCAGTCTGTCTCCGGTCTAGTTTATGGATTAAACACCTAGTTTCAAAAACTTGATCAGATCCTCTTGTCAAATAAATATTTAAGAAAGTTTAAATCTCATATCTAAAGCCTCTTAAAGAACCGTTGAAGTTGTATTGTCCAACCCAGTTAGTGAAAAAACCAAAACATACCTAGAAACCTGGCTTCAGAAAGGACTCAGTGCACCATAGCTAATCCTAATCCAAATCCACCACCCATGTTTGAAAACCCTAATCTAATCCCTAGGATTCTTAGGGGACAAGAAAGCCAAGAAAGTTCTACTAGTTCTCGGCCTCTATACAGATCAAGATCATGTCCTGTGAAGTGGATTTACCTTGAGGACGAACCCTTTGATGAGTATTTTGAGACCTCTTTATTTGTAACCTTTTCTAATTTTGGGTTAGCCCACATAGTTCATGACCCACTATTTATTGAAGATTCACAACTTGAGGTTGTCACTTCACATCTTGATAGACATTTGCAGAACTCCATTCAATCTGAACTTACCTCTGAAGGAACACCAAAACTTTCTGTGATCATTATAGCCTCTCCAAGTTCATCATCAGCACCTCAGACATTCCAACCTCAAGCCACCCCTTCGACCCCTCCATCCACCACTCCAAGACCAACCCCAATTGTTGTTTCAACCCTATCTACTGCAATGGCAAATAGATATACTCCTCTAGTATTACCAGCTAATCCAGGGGCTATGCCCCAAGACTATCAAAGTAAAATCATTCCTTTCGATGGCTTTGGCACTTACACTGCACAACAACATACCAAAAAGATGACAGACTACTTTGAGATATATGAAAGTGATACAGATGATGTCAGAATGAGAATATTTGTTCAAAGTCTGAATGGAGAAGTTAGAACCTAGTTTAGAGCCCTCCCTGCAAACAATATCAATGATCTAGAAGCTCTTTATAGAACATTCTTGAACAGATGGGAAAAGAAGAAAAACCCTCTCCAAATCTTATCAGAATATGAAAGCCTGAATAGAGGAACACAAGAAACTGTGCAATATTACTGCACTAGGTTCAATAATTTTTACAATGCTATCCCTAAAAACCTCAGACCTCCTCCAGATTTGGAATTGATCAAATTCCCTGATGGATTTGATTTTGATATGGCGTACCAACTTAGGGAAAGAGCTCCTCAGACTTTAGAAGATATGCAAAGTATAGCTGTCAGTGTTGAAGCCAAATTGATATCCAAACAAGCTAAAGCCGAAAGTGAAAAGAGGATACCATTGAAAGAAGAACCTTCGACCTTTGAATAGAAACTGGATGCTATTATTAAAGGAATGGATAGGCTAGGAGATAGATTAGAAACATTTAAAGGAAATCCCCTTGGGATGGTCAACCAAGAAATACTTAGAGAAATCCAAATTTCAGGAAGAACCAAAACTAGAACACTGGAAAGACTGGCCCTGACCAAAACATTAAGGCCCCATTCCAGGAAAATTATGTTGAAGCCTCAACTTCTAATGAACCATCCGAAGATACTCAAATAAATTTGATGGGACTCAACAATGAAAAACAAGTGTTCTTAACCCAAGAGGATCAAGAAGCTCACATTCTTAAACAATTCCAAACTCGGTCAGGTGAATCATTTGACTTCAGGGAGGGATATGATACAACCATTTATGAAGTCCACAAGCAATATAATCTGAGGAGTAGAAGAATTGATGTCCTTGAAACTAACAGACAGAAAGCTACAAAATAGCCCAACAAAGGTAAGACCAATACCACCCTTGTACATATTCTTTCTAGAATAGATCCTAATCTAGCTAACCCAATTATTGAAGATGTATCTAATAATCAACCGAATAACAGACAACTCTCCACTTCTCTTCCTTCCAAAGGAAACGTGGAAGAACCTCTAGAAGTTGATTTGGAAACAACTTCAGCTCATAACCCCACTCCTGAAAAGGAAAAAAACACAGAAAACACAGAAGATAAAGAGAATCCAACTATCTGAAATACCAGAACTCAGACTGAAAAACCTTTTAATCTAGAGACTGAAGTAGGCAAATTAAAAATAATTGTTCCATTATCTGAATTAGCTAAACATGATGTCTATCGAAGCCAGATCAATGGATCACTCAAAATTTCTGTTAATGAAGATTCAGTAAATGTTTTTGATGACCAGCCTGAATTAATCTTTGACCTTGAAGTGAATGGAAAACTAGTAGATGGAGGAATTCCTCGTTTCTATGTAAGTTTGAACATACATGATAAAATACTTCATAATGCCATGTTTGATTCTGGTGCATCTCATAACTTAATGCCTAAATCTATAATGGAGAAATTAGACCTAGACATCACCAGGCCATACAAAGACCTCTTTTCTTTCGATTCAAGTCAGGTCAGATGTTTAGGATTAATCAAAGACTTGTGTGTATCACTAGTTCAATATCCTACCAAAACAATCTTAATGGACATAGTAGTAGCAGATATTCCACCAAAGTATGGCATGTTATTGTCCAGATCTTGGGGTGCAAAGCTTCAAGGATCTCTACAATTGGACATATATTATGCTACTATTTCAGTGTTCGGTCAACCTAATAAACTATATAGAGAAACATTAATGAAATATGTTGTAAGTAGTCAGGAGAAACCCCAAAATTTCCCTATCTACTCAGTACACTCTGATATGGATTCTTTCATTCTTTACAATGCTGAAAGTGATCTCTCAAATGAATTGGAAGTTTAGCAGTAGAACCAAAAGAAATTACAAATCAAAAGTTTAGTGTTCAAATCCAGGAAATCTCTGAGAACAATCAAACATCAGATACCCAAGAGAAACCAGAAGGAAGTAAAAAACCAGATCTCCCTATTAAAAAGATTCCTGAAACTCCTAATACTAATTATGAACATGAAATTCTTTGGCACTTAGAATTTGATGGTTCAATTAACAAATTAGGAGTAGGAGCAGGAGTTTGGGTGCACAATCTTGAAAACGATCATGCTGAAGGCCATGCCTACATATTAAACTTTAGGTGCACCAATAATATGGTAGAATATGAAGCTCTGTTGCTAGGTCTTAAACTTGTCAAAAGATTAGGGGCAATTAGGGTATCTTTCCTTGGAGATTCTTTGTTAATAATTCAACAGATCAAAGGACAATATTCAACAAATGATCCTAGATTGAAGTATTACAGAGATATAGTGATAGAGATTCTCAATAAATTTTTGGAAACTAAGCTTGCTAAAATCCCAAGAAAACATAACTTGCAAGCTCATAGTCTGGCAATGTTTGCCAGCACCTGCAAATTACCATTCGAACCTAATCATCAGTTCATAGCTGAGATTAGACACAGACCAGCCATACCTGAAAATTTGAAGAACTAGCAAGTTTTTGATAGGGATAAGCATATCAACAATTTCTTGACTTTAGATGAAGAATTTTCTAGCATTAACATAGATGTAGATACAGTTAGTGAGTGTGATCAAACAAATAAAATAGAAACATACATTTCAATAGAAATTGCAATTCAAATGCTTCAACCAACAAAGTTTACCAACAAAGAAATGCAGGACCATAAAGAAATGGATATTGATGAGATTATTGAAGGAGAATCTGAAGTTATCAATTTAAAATATAATCATTTGCCTAAAGGGTTAAGTCCTTTGGAGGATCTCTTTGATTTTAATGATATTCCAAAGAAACCTAAGATGAAACCCTTAAAAGCAGATATTGAGGACTATAACTTGGGAACTGAAGAAAATCCGAAAATGGTAAAGTTATCTAAATCTTTGCCCCCTGACCAAAAACTCAAATATGTTGAACTAATGAGAGAATTCCAGGATGTCTTTGCCTAGAGTTATGAAGACCTGAAATCATATGACACCTCTATAATTCAGCATACAATACCTCTGAAGGAAAATCAGAAACCATTCAAACAAAAGCTCAAAAGAATTAAACTTGTACTGCTGCCCTTAATTGAAAAAGAAATCAAACGAATGTATGAAGCGGGGATAATTTCTCCTATCAGATTTTTAGAGTGGGTGTCTAATCTAGTACCTACCAGGAAGAAAACTGGAGAAATCAGATTATGTGTTGATTTAAGAAATGTTAACAAGGTTTCTTTGAAGGATAATTACCCTTTACCCAAGATGGGTCATATTTTACAAAGGGTAGTAGATGCTTCTAGGATTTCACTTTTGGATGGGTTCTTAGGCTATAACCAGATTCTGGTTCATCCTGGTGACCAAGAAAAGACTGCTTTTACAACACCATGGGGCACATTCAAGTATGTCAAAATGCCATTTGGACTTAAAAATGCCTGAGGAACCTTCCAAAGAGCAATGGACATAGCATTTGCAAAAGAAATTCATGATTTTCTAGTTATATATCTAGATGACTTGAATGTTTTTTCTAAATCAAATCAACAACATCTAGGTCATCTTAGACAAGTATTATTAAAACGCAGAAAATATGATATTCCTTTAAATCCTAAGAAGTCCTTGTTTGGTCTAGAGGAAGGAAAACTCTTGGGCCATATCATCTCCAAAGATGACATCAGAATTGATCCTGCTAGAATATATGCTATTATGCAAATACCACACCCTAGAATGTCAAAGAACTTCAAGCTTTGGTAGGAAAGATTAATTTTTTGAGAAGATTCATATAAAACTTCGCTGAATTAATTAGATTGCTTAATAATATGTTAAAAAGGATTCAAGTATTAAATGGACAGTTGAAGCCAAAAAAGCATTTGAAGAAATTAAAATGGCTTTGACCAGAACATTAGTCCTTACAAGTCCAAAGTTTGATAGAGACTTCATAATATTTTCATTTGCATCAGAACACACCATACCAGTTGTTTTACTACAAAAGGATGATTAGGGATGTGAGAAACCCATAGCCTTTTTTAGTAAATCACTTAGGGATGCACCATTAAAATACAAAATCATGGAAAAACAAGCTTTTGCACTTGTAAAATCTATTAAAGACTTCAAAGTCTACATATTATACTCCCATGTAATAGCATATGTACCAAATGTTATTGTCAAAGACTTCTTAACCCACGATGGAATTGAGGGCAAAAGAGGTAAATGGATAGCTACTATATTAGAGTATGATATTGGAATAAAACCCACAAAGCTTATAAAAGGACATGGATTGGCCAAGCTCATGACTGAAACAAATTTTCAAGCCCCGGATATTAGTGAACTAGATAATGAACAGGAGATGGAGACTCCACAAATCAGCTAGGCCTTCTTAGATTCACCTTGGTATGTTGATATAATTTATGTACTATTAAACCTACAGGCTCCTCCAGGGTTATCCAGAACAAAGAAAAGGTTTTTAAAGATGAAAGCTTCAAATTTTTGTATTTTAGATAATGCTATTTTTTGGAAAAATCATGAAGGTATTCTATTGAATTGTTTATTAAAAGAAGAAGTTGACAAGGTTCTCCAAGAATTTCATGCAGGAGACTGTGGTGGACACCTTTACTGGAAATCAACTGCAGATAAGATCCTAAGAGCTAGATTTTATAAGCCAACCTTGTTTGCTGATGTAAAGAAATTTGTCACTCCTTGCCATAAATGTCAAATTTTTGAAGGCAAGAGGAAACTATTACCTTTACCCCTGAGACCAATTTCCACTGAAAAACCCTTCCAACAATGGGGCCTGGACTTCATTGGAGAAATCCATCCTCCCTCTTCTGGCCAACACAATTGTATTTTCAATGCCACTAACTATTTCACCAAATGGATAGAATCTATTCCTTCCAGACAGGCCAATGACACATTGATCATAGGATTCCTAGAAACCAAAATATTGTCTAGATTTGGCTGTCCTGAGAAAATCATAACTGATAATGTTGTTACCTTCAAATCCAAGAAAATGAAAAGTTTTTTTAATAATTACCATATTACCTTAGGTCATTCCATAGCCTATTACCCTCAAGGTAATGGTCTGGTTGAGTCTTCCAACAAGAGCCTAATTAATATTATTAAGAAATTATTGGAGGAGAACAAGAAAAATTGGCACAAGAAACTTACTAATGCACTATGGGCAGACAGACTCACCACCAAGAAATCTATTGGAACTAGTCCTTATGAGTTAGTCTATGGCATGGAGGCTGTATTTCCTTCATATTTAGGAGTTCCTATAATGAAATTACTTCAAGAAGCTCAAGTGGAACCTAATGATATTCAAAGGAGGATAAACCAGACCATCCATTTGTAGCAGACCAGAGAGGAAGTGTATCAGAGATCCCAAGTGTTACAAGAGAAGCTTAAGAAAATATTTGATAAAAGAACCAAGGCAGAAGATTTCTACCTTGGAGACAAAGTTTTAAGATGGGATTCCAGGAGAGAGGATAAGGGAAAACATGGGAAGTTTGACTTCCTATGGAAAGGACCTTTTATTATCCATGCCTTACAAGGGAACAATACTTACTATTTGAAAAACTTGGATGGCACAGAAATAGAAGAAGGGCCAGTTAATGGTCGGATGTTGAAACATTACTATGATCCTACTTTTTAATGTATTCTGATTTTAACATGTACATACTATATCCTTGGTAATGTCACAGTTTGGATTGGATAGTAACTTGCTGGAGTTGAAGCCCGAAGAGAAGGCCCTAAGCTTCAGAAGTGTCACTGTCATACATACAATAAAGCAACAAGCAGAAGAAGATTTCATAGTTCAGTCAAAGTCATTTAGAGGCCATCTGACCTACTGTTCTTGACTTTCCACCAGGAAAAGCCATCCCCAAGTGGAGCCAGTGTTATGCTCCTATACCAATAGGTGTCATATTTTATGATTGACTTGATTAGCTATGAATATGTTCATACCTTTACTTTTTGCAAAGGTTTTCCATATTGTCAAAAAATAAAAAAATTTAAAAAATGTAAAGAGGGTATACCCTAAAAGAAAAATCAAAGGGTGAAAAAAGTAAAATGGTCAAAAGTGAAAGAAAATGAACCCCACCAAAAGAAAGACCAAGGAAAGTGTGCAAGTCTAAATTCCACTATTTTTTACTCTTATGTAATAAACAAATTGTGTGCAACTTGTAACTTATGCCACAATTGATGAATAGTCAAACAGCTTAAACTTGACTAGTTCATATTTTTCAATTTCATGTTTTAGAGATAGAGAATAAAATATGACCAAACTGTTTAATTTTGGCAGATAGTAGATAGGTAGAGTGAATAAAAGGAGCTCAACAATTTAATCTGAGCTCTTGGATGTAATAAGGCTAGACTTAGATAGATATCTATATGTAAAAGAAAATAAAGTGCGTTAAGGGTTTTCCAGTCCAAGTGCACCCTAATAAAGAAGAAAAAATGTCAGGCTAAAGTAGGTAGAGTAGGTAGATGATGTTGCAGAATTACCTATGATGGATAATGTCTCTAAATGTCTTAATTTTCACTTTTATCACAAGTGCAAAGTAGACATTACTCTTGATGCAGTTCAAGAAAGACAAGGTCAAATAATTAACTTCCCTTCTCATTTTCCCTAAAGATTTCACTAATTCCCCCTAAGTATTAAGGTCTTTGAAAACTAGAGGGGTTCAGAGCATTTCTATGACTTCTGGAGGGACCAAGCCAGGAAGACGAGGGTCAGCACTAGGATATTCACCCTTTACCCCTATGACCCCTGATGACTTCTTCTGGGTAGGGTACACTCTTACCTTATGAGTATATGACCTTTTGAAAGGGAAAATGTAAAAACTACCATTAAAGCAACCCAAGTTATACCGACTATATCCATACGGATCAGGTTCTCTAAAAAATAATGATTTCATCATCGATGTGGATATTATCTGCAAATGAATAGTTCAGATAGAATAGAACTTCCAATTGATCGCGACACTTGGCGTCCTATGGATGAAGACATGTACACTTTAGATGTTATTCAATTTTATTCTGAGAGAAGTGGATCTGAGTCATTTTTTATTTATCAAACAAAATTGATCCAGGAAGCCGTAGATGCACTTCTCGATAATGGTATCTGTGGACAACCAATGAGAGACAGTCATAATAGGCCTTATAAATCTCAAGGACGCTAGCTAAAGGCCTTGATACTACCACTTGGATTTGGAACTTACATGCTGATGCTCACGATTTTGATAGACATACTAATAATTTGGAAGAGATTTCTTGCAAAGTCTTTAGCGCCCATTTTGCAAAATCTCGATCCGCGTGAGGGGTTATAATCTCTTGAAAGGCTTTCCCCCCGTGAATAGCAGGGCCTTATGGAATAGATTCGTTTTCTAAATGAGAAAAATAAAAATAAAAAGGAACGACTGGATCCTGGATCTCTAAAAATTGGATTGGAATTGAAAACTTCGAAATTAACGGGTTTTTAGCCCACGGATACCCAATTGACCAATTAAATCATCGTAACGAAGTTTATCCCTCTTGGATAGATAAACCAGAAGTTGCTTACATTTGCTCAAAATTTTCCACAAACATCCGAATATGAAATGATGTCATAATCCATATCCACAAAACCCATTATGTAAACTACTGCATTGTTTCAGACGATGTTTTGAAGATTCCTCCCTGATCTTGAATTATGATCGAGATCAGTGATCTCGAATCCTTATCACCTGTAATGTGTGCTATTATAGAAAATGTATCTTTAAGCATGTAGAGCTTAGACCCTGATAAACTGGCGAGGGAGACGTAGATATTCGCTATTCTATTCTATTCATGATGAGCCCACCAACTTCCTGGCAAGATGCCTATGGTTAAAAATCACCGACATGTCAGGATCCAAATTCAAATTTGTTCCCAGTCCTTCTTCCGGTCAGAGACCACTGTGTTTGTGCCAGCAGGATAGAGAGGCGAAGTAGTGGTATCTTTCCTTCCATTGCGAACATTTATTCCAAAAAAGAATTCAATTCTCCATCTATAGTAGATAAGTTCATAATTGGATTACTTAATTCCAAATAAGTACTTCAACTCAAATCTCGCATCTATCTTATGAATAAAATGCTTGGAAGATCTTACTTAAGTAAATAGGCCTAGGGAGGTTATAACCGATAGGCCACAATACCTACCCGCCTGGGGAATAGCCAATGAAAGTTGAACGCTACAAAACAATTCTATGTTCCTACCTGGACAATATTCATTATATTGCTGATACAATCTGTACATACTATGGTATACAACTTTACTCCACCATTCATTTTGTTACACATGAACTCTGCAAGGAGAGGGGCTCGACTGATAAGGAGAGGATGCATAAGCATGCTCAACTGTTAAGGTCGCCATCGACCCGACTGTTAAGGACCGGCAACGGGGCTCGACTGATAAGGAGGGAGAAACTGTAAAGTTGTTAAAATAATTAAATGCATTTTACGAATATGATATTATATTATTTGATGTATTAGGTGACGTGGTCTGTGGACCCTTGGCCCCATAATTTAAAAAGCCTAAAGTATTTAAAATTATCATTCATTCACTTTCATAAGTCTTTTCCTAAGTAAAATCCTATTTTACTTAGGAAAAATACACAATATCACATAAAGTACCCTTTTTTTCACTTAAGCCTAAGTTAAATATACACTCTAATGTTTTACTTGGCGCTTTTATTACATTTTCATATTAATTTCTAACACATATTATATAACTCCTGATAAAATTCCACCCTTTCCTGTATTACTACACATATATATAAAAAATCTCGAAATATTAATATCCCACCCTCATTGGTTAAATATAGCCATAAGCATGTTTTAAACCCGGATTAACTAGTTAACCCGTAACTAGTCAATAACCCTGATCCCCCGCTGCATTAGCAAGGAATTAATTAACCCTCAAGGTTAATTAAAAACCTCCCCACCCATTCAAAATCACCCCGCTATGATTAATTAACTTGTTAATTATATTGAGCCCGCCACAATTAAAACTCCACCGTATCACTCACCTGTCCATCGTTTGATCCCGTCCCCATCATCTGACGATCGTTATTAATATCGCGCCCCCCTTGGTGACCGTGCATTAACACACGATCACCAAGCGATTTTCACACCGTACCCCGCCACACGTCACAAATCCCATGGGATCGCTGTCTCCCAGCCAAATACCACCCGATCCCAAAAGCAGTGCGATCACATACTGCTTACCTCCCTCCACATACGACAAAGTGTCATGTCTTGCTTATGTCATCCCCTGAATAACAAGAAACCCCCACCAACCTTGATTTTGTGAATAAAACTGACAAAATGTCATTTTCATTGTTTCATATGACAAACTGTGTTCCCATGAAAAGCAACGTCCAAGTCAACCGTTAAAGCTTTCCAACCACCACCTGGTCAGAAAATTTGCAGCGACATAGTCCGGAACTTGTTATCCATCTTGCCATTGCACTGTTCACTTCCCCAATACAGGTATTTATCCAATTTTCACCAAAACCCTGCAAGTTTTGGTTTTACACTGAATATTCCACAGAAAAATACCAAGTTCACTATAAATTCAGTCTTTTTTTCAGTATATAAGTTCCCAAACCTATTGTTTTGACTATTTTTAACAGAAAACTCAAATTCCATTTCTAAATCCACAAGAACTAGAGATGGAAACCCCTATAGCTCTAAATGTCGCACCCATGAACACTCCTCACAAAGATTTAGATTATCTGCCTTTGACCGATAAATATTTTCAGATAAAAGACTTATCCAGTGATGAAAACCACCTTAAGATCTTTTACCAGGCCAGAGATAGTTATCTGAATGGCTCTGACATCCTCCCTTCAATCCATGTTTTCCCAGATATAATTCATCAATGTTGTGCTAATTATGACCCTAACCAAAGAGTAGTCATGTCCCCAAGTCAAATAGTCCTTTTTCCCATAACTGCTTAGTCCATCTATGAAATGCTACAATTCCACTCCAGTTAAGCTCTCACTCCCATTTCTATGGGATACTTACTTGAGAAATCTTCCCAATTGTCTCAATCAGAACTGAATTGCATTTGTCAGATGTTCATGGACCCTAAAGATCAACCTAAAGGCCCACCTCCTTATCTGCAGACTTTCTTTATAGACACAGGAAAACTCATTGTTGATCTGATAGCCTTGATCATGGGATTCAACTCTGGAGAGTTTGTTGATGATGTAACCTTAGTGTTGTTGTCAATTTTTACTCCTGGACAGTCCCCTATTGTTAAATATGATTATGCCTCCTATATTGCCAATAAAATTCATGACCAATTCCTAAGACTAGACAATGAAGGAGTCTTCAAATACACCACTTTCAACTATCATCTTATGTTGTATTATCAGTAAAAAAACTTCCCTTTCCATGTCAAGAAACTTGACACCAGAGGCAATCCAAGGTCTGTCATCTTTTGGAGTCCCATCTTCCATAATTCCATTGAGTCCCCTTACACCTACAATCAGTTCATTGACCTATTTGTCCATCCAACAACCACTTTATTGACAGAAGTTTCCCCTATTCGGATCAATGGTGATATGAAGAAAATCCTCCAGCTCTCCAAGCAGTACAGGATAGGTGACTGGTACCTATATAAGAATCATATAGAAATTAGGATTTATGGGTGTGAACTCTGCCATTTTAAGCTATCAAAATATGTTCCAATGAGACTCTTTGCATTGGAATATTTCAATTAAATGATAAATGCAGACCTAGTCCATTTTTGTAATGCCAAGAAGAAAGCTCAGCTTAGAATAAAGAACCAGCTAGGCCCTTTTGCCTGCAACACTAGGGAAGCATGTAAAGAAGCAAATTTTTTTTTAGAAGAGCATCTTAAGTTACAAAAGAGTTTTGGGTGGATACCATATGACCTTAATAGGTTTATATGTGATAGAAGAATGAAGAATAGGTTGTCCCCATATATTCATCATAGGATTCTAGAAATTGAACAATATGCAAATAGGGATGAATGGAGGGAAGGAACCCTAGTAGAGCATGATAGTGAACAGGTCAATTTTGAGAAAGTTATGAGAAAACACTTGATGTAGATTCTTTTGGGTAGGTACCATTTAAATTATCTCAAAGATCAGGAGTTGGTGCCTCTAGTGCTGGAACCTCTCAACAACCTTCACAGGAAACAAGCACACTAGCCACAGGAAATTAAAGGGCAAGGAATTAGAGACCATCTTTCAAAACACTCAACAGCCTACAATGTCCAAGTACCCTGAAACTTCCAGAGAATAAGCTCAAATACAGACTCCTCCCACTCAGATCAATATGGGAGAGCCTCTAGTTCTGCAAACTACTCTAAATGAGGAAAGAAACAAAAAGAGAGACAGGGAAACAAATACCCCTTACAGTGAAACTTGAGGACAGCCTAGAACAAAGATACAAAGACTAAATCCCCTCTCAGAGGAGGGATTTTCCAAAGAAATTATAGATAGTCAGAGGGAAGAAAGAGTGGAAATCCAACAAACTTTCCCAGCAGGAGGAACATCCACTAGCTCTTAGAGGCAGGAGCTAGAAAGGCAGCAAAGTGCAGAGATATCTTCTTTCAGGCCACCAGGGACTGATGCTTCAGATATTAAGAAAACATTCATAGAAATAAAATTCAGGAATGATCCATTGAGGTTGCAATTTTATAACCAATATTTGAAGATGCCTCCCACAAATCAACAGAGATTGATGTCAACCTATGACATCAAAGAAGGCAAGATGATAATGATCTATTTTAAGCCAAAGGTGCAACAGCCAAAATCAGCAGCAGATTATCTCAGAACAAATTTTGAAGTCATGGAAAAGGATATTCATCCTTTGGATCAAATTGAGTTGCATAAGCAAATGGGATAAATGATTTAGTCAACCTTGAGTGGTAAGGCAATGATGGCCGAAAGATTGCAGAATTCTTTGGACAACACTACTGCTCAATTACACTTGGAGAAGGCCTCCTCCCAGGCCAAAGATAATAGAATAAAATCTTTGGAAGAAATAATTATTGGATTGGGTCATGATCCCAAAGATGCAAAGGCTACATATGCCTTGATAAAAAAGAAATATGAAGATATTGCTGCCCTAAGGAAACAATTAAAACTACCACCTTCAAAGCATCCATAGACTAATGAAGTTATAAAGCAAAAATCTGAAGAAGAGCTGATGGATTTTCTCTTAAAGCTTAATGAACGACTGAATGGTACTGAACAAGCACTTGAAAAAGCATTGAAGGACAAGTAGGGAGATTCGACGTCTTAGCCTCCCAATGTGATACCAGTAGTATCAACAACAGTCCCATCAACTCTTGGAGCAACATTGGCACCAAATATTCCAGTAGTCACAGCAGAGGCAGTTATAGGTACAGCAAAAATAGGAACAACAAGAGTAGCACAGGGTAGTATTGCTAATTTGAGCACAAAGGAGCTAATAAAATCAATGGAGGACCTGAAACTACAAGTTTAAGAACTAAATAGGGTAAAGGAGCAATATGCCAAAATGGAACGAAGCTATGATCTCTCAAATATAAATGTTGCAGAAAGGACAAGAGAGATTAAAGTGTTAGAAAACAAAGTGAAATCATTGGAGAAAGATCTTACATTTGACAAGCCTCTGTCAGAAATCAACAAAATTCTTTATAACAACATAACACAATCAATAAATGATGCTTGGCCATCAATTCAAATAATTTTTGAGAAAATTGATTTAGTGAAACTAGCTCAGGAAGAAATTCAGAAGAAAAGGGAAGAATTAGGAAATATGCTTGAAGAAGCCAATAATCTCATACAATTTTTGAATATCAGGAATAAATACCAGCTTGAAGAGCTGGGCCTTTAAGATAGAACAAGGACAGTTTTGGAGATCAAAAGGGTTTTTACTAAAAGAACTCCGATGCAGAACTTAGAGAGAAGGTGCCATGACATGCAGGAAGAAATCAATGCCTTCATGAGGAGATTTAATGTTTTGCAGAGTAAAGGTTTTCCAAGTCCTCTTGTTAGTCATGATAAACTAATGACTCATAAAGACTATGTGGAGAAATTGAATAAGTATGCAGGCAACCAAGCAAATTCATCAACAAGTGCATCAGGAATAAAAGCATTGCCTACAAGCAAAGTGCTCTATGACAATCTAGAGAACTTGTTCTATGTTGGGCACAAGCTAAAGAACTTGTTCACAATTCAGCCTACCTTTTACAAGTATACAGGAACTGATGAGACCCTGAGGAAACTTCAGAAAAATAGATTGCCAAAACCGAAATGGTGGGAAGACATATTGGAAATTTTGTAAAATTATCCTTGGTGAAATGTAAATTTTGGTTATTTACTGTAGTAAATAATGGTAAAGAAGATGAACAAAGATGAATAGAGATCAAACAGGTCGAAGTGTATCAAAATAGGTAAAGAGTATCAATTAAAACAGGGCGGACAACATAGAGTTACTAAAGAAGATAGCAGCAAGCCAAATCATAGGGCCTACCTCCAGCACACTCAACAATAATAAGAATAACACAACATCAGTTTACCTTTTCTCCTATCTTCGAGACCAGTTGTCTCTATTTTCTTATAACTTATTCATAGTCATCCTAAAATATACCTCACTCTGTTATGAGATATTTTTTGTAAATTTTTTTCTATAAATATTCCCTCAATTGGATATTGAGTGTGAATTCTTAGACATTGTTGTAATATTGATTATTTTGGAATAAAGTGTTGTTGGACCAAATTTTGTATGGCTTGCTGGATAAAGAATTGATGCAAAGGACTTTCCACAGATTTCTTGAATCAAACATTGGATCAATAAGTCCTCTATACCTTATTTTTTAAAGTTTTCCTTGTTTATTATATCATCTATGTTTCATATCTGAATGATAAACGAAAAAGAGTAATTCGGAATATGCTTGATTGCACTCTGTTTTCAATCGTTATTATTCTCTATGTTTTCTTATGAATTAGGATAAACAGTGAAATCTTAATTTCTCCTGTTTTCTAGTTCATTCATTTTGATTATTTAGTAAAGAATACTCAACTGCTCTTTTTTAGTAATCATTCAAGTTCCCTCTTTTCAGATAGGTTGAAGAATTATTAACTGCTTTTCATCCAATTTGAGTCCGTTCCATCTAT
Organism: Pinus tabuliformis; assembly: GCA_031772625.1. NCBI lineage: Eukaryota > Viridiplantae > Streptophyta > Pinopsida > Pinales > Pinaceae > Pinus > Pinus tabuliformis. The sequence goes on along the minus strand of CM062816.1, from coordinate 743,109,290 downwards.
CCCAAGTCTTTATTTGTTCCCTGTTTGACCATCTTTCCCTGTGAAACCGTCTTTTGTTAAGAAACCAAATCCAGTTAAGCCATCTCCCTTGACTCCATTAGCCCAATGGCCTAAACTAGTCAATCCTACCCCTCTACTATTGAATCTCACCACCCAAACTCAAACAAAACTCCTAAACTTCACAACTAGCCTAATATCTTTCAAAACCAAGATAAATCATAAAGAGAGAGCCCTCTCTGAGTATAGATTGGATAGATTCTGTACTTAAAAGTTGGTTTGTGGTTACCTCAGACCCCTTTCCTCTTCCCAACAACTTAAAGGAAAATATGAGTGATAATAGCTCCAAAATAGGCTAAGGCAAAATTTTGGAGGGTGGTTGTAGCCGCTACAATAGAAAGAAAAGAATGTGACCTTTGGCGATAACTCACCTACTATTATTAAAGGGAAAGGATTTGTGTTTCTAAAAAAAGGTCAAGGTTGAGAATGTATTAATTATTGATGGAATAATACATAACTTGTTAAGTGCTAGTCAAATATGTGATCATGGGCACAAAGTTACTTTTTAGATCAAATAATTGCATGGTAAGAAGCTTGGATATAGGTAATATCATAATCAAGGGAACCATAATTCCCAGCAATGTCTATATCCTGGAGGGTGAGAAAGAGAACTGTTTTTTGAGAAAATATGAAGAAAGGTGGCTTTGGCATAAAAGGTTCGGGCAACTCATGTTTTTCTATTATACAAAGGATGGGAGCATTTCGTGACTTGCCCAACGTTTCTCCACCTGAAAAATAGCATTTGCAAATCATGCCAATTTCGTATGCAATCCATAGTTCAATTTAAAGCTAAATAAGGTACTTCAAGTAAACCCCTTTAACTTGTTCACACTTATTTATGTGGACCTTGAGAAAGAATTCTTCTTTTGGTGAACAATACTTCATAGTATTTATTGATGACTTTACAAGAATGTGTTGGGTTGGTTTACTGAAGTATAAATATGAGGCATTTGAAAAGTTTAAATTATATAAAAGCTTTGGTAGAAAATGAATTGGATCTAAAAATAAAATGTCTTAGATCTAATAGAGTAAGAGAGTTTATATTAGATGAATTTTTCATTTTTTGTGAACAACATGGCATCATAAGAGAATTTTCCATAGCTAAAAATCCTCAACAAAATAGAGTGGCAGAAAGAACGAATATAATAGTTCAAAAAATGGCACGTATCATACTTGATGACTTAGGAACACCACACACCTTCTGGGGAGAAGAAATACATACAATGTTGGATATATTTAACTAAGCTCATGTTCAAGTAAACAATGATAAATCTCCATATGAACTCTTGTATGGTAATCCTATAACTATCAAACACTTTATAATCTTTGGAAGGAAATGTTTCATAAAGAAAAATGATGATAAGCTTGGAAAGTTTGAATCCAGAGCTGATGAAGGAATCCTCCTTGGATACTCTTCGAGAAGCAAAGGATATAAATTTTATAATAAAAGGCTCCAAAAGATTGTAAAATCTATAGATGTTGTGACTTATGAAACATCCACAGGTACCAAAAGGGAATCAGAAGAAGATGATGAACCTCTCCCTACTCAAATCCAAGAAGTTGTATGAGAAGAATAAAAAGAAACATTAGAAGAAGGAAATGAAAACACAGGTATGTTCAAAAAAATCATCTTGTATCTCAAATTCTAGGTGATAAGGAAGCAAGAATACAAACTATAAGAACTTTTTCTGGAACATCTACTCACTTAGCCTTACTATCAACAATTGAACCTCAAAATGTGAATCAATCAAGCACAAATGAATGTTGGGTTAAGGTAATGCATGAAGAACTTGATAAAAAAAAAAGAACCATACATAGGAACTGGTACCAAGGCCTCATGATAAAAATGTAATTGGGACAAAGTGGGTGTTCAAGAAAAAACTAAATGAAAATGGAGAAGTAATTCAAAATAAAGCAAGACGTGTATGCAAGGGATATGCTCAATAGGAAGGGATATACTTTGAAGAGACATTTTAACCTGTAGCTAGACTAGAAGCCATAAGAATGTTTCTTGCATCTTCCAACTTTTGTAACTTTAGAGTATATCAAATGGATACTAAATTTGAATTTTTAAATGGGGACCTAGAAGAAGAAGTTTATATTGAACAACCTGAAGGATTCATACTTGGCAATGATAAATATCTTGTTTTCAAACATAAGAAAGAAATATATGGGTTAAAACAAACTCCTCATGCATGGTATTATCATTTTGATAGTTATCTTCAACAACAAGGGTTCAAGAAAGGATCTTCAGACACCAATTTATATATCAAATATGTCAAAGAAATATTTTTTGTGGTAGTGGTTTATGTTTATGACAACATATTTCGAAGCAATATTGAATCTATGAGCCAAGTATTTGCTTTAGCTATGCAACAAGAATTTGAAGTGTCATTACTTGGTGAGTTCACATATTTTCTTGGTCTTCAAGTTCATCAAACTAAAGATGGTATCTTTCTTTCTCAAACCAAGCATCTCAAGTAGATCATGAAGAAGTATGGAATGGAATATTTTAAACTTGTATTCAAACCAATGGAAACATGATGCAATCTTAGTCAAAGTGATGATTATCCTTGAGTTAATCAACCTTAATACAAATCTATGATTGGAAAATTGCTTTATCTTATCAGTACAAGACCAGACATTATGCATGTTGTTGGGATATTTGGATGATTTCAAGAAAATCCAAAGGAAACTCATATCTAAGTAATAAAGAGAATTTTCAAGTATCTGCAATGCACTCAAGATTTTGGCCTATGGTATACCAAAAACACATATTTTTCACTTCATGCTTACACAGATGCATATTGGGAAAGTAATATTGATGACCGCAAAACCACTAGTGGAGGAGAATTCTATTTGGAGCCTCTCTTGGTTTCTTGGTTCAGTAAGAAAGAAAGCTTTATTATCTTATAAACTGTTGAAGCATAATGTGTTGTCACTACCTCTTGATGTACTCAACTTCTATTGATGATCCAAACTTTGCAATACATTCAAGTCACCTGTCCTCAACCTGTACCTATTCTCTGTGACAATGCTAATGCCATAAGTATCTCTAAAACCCCTATCATGCACTCAGAAACAAAGAACATTCCAAAAAACGTAACATTTTCTTAAGAAAACGTGCTTGAACAAAAGGTCAAATTGGAGTACGTTCCTGCAAAGGAACATGTTGTGGATTTATTTACCAAGCCTCTTCCATGTGATTCCTTTGAATATCTCCGACAAATTAGGAATTATTTTTTCATCTTCACTTTGTTAATTGTTCTAACAGATATGTCTTTCTCAAGGGGGGTTGGGGCTATAAACATCAAAAATTTACTTTTTGTACCCAGATATCATGAAAGACAATTGCATGTGTACTCCTATTTTGATCTAGAAAGTCATGTATGCTTCTCATAAATGAAAAAGAAGTGGCACTCATTTAGGGGGAGCTTCTCATATGATTACATCAGTTAATTTTTGGGAATTATGGTTTTGGCATTAATTTGTTAGAGTCTATTGATGATGTTTAGGAATGATGTTGGTTCATGATAAGGTTATAATTTGTTACAAGCGTTGATGATGAAATGGCTCTTTGTTGCATTTTTTTTATTGATGATATGGATATGATCATATGTGATTGGAAAAGGTTTAGGGGGAGCATCTGTTATGATTCTATGGTCCATGATAGATATTGTTGGCATTATGATTTCTTAAGCACTCCTTGTTACATGATGGGTTTATGATGAGTACATATCATTGCTACTCTATGGTTGTTACTGTTGTTTCTATTGAAGATGCTTATGTTGTTGTCATTATGTCAAAATACTTGGGTTACTTATGTTGCAGTTACATTATTGATTTATTATACTTCTTAACACACTTGATGGAGAAATTGATGCTACATTGTCTTATCTTACATTATGAGGATTTCCATGCTGCTTTCTATATTGTTGTTATCAGATTTTTATGTTGCAGAGTCATATATGGTGCATGATGGTTGTTGATGCCTATCATTATTCCAAACCTTGTTTTTGGTTATTAGTGCCATATGTTTATCTTGATGTAAAGGTCATGGAAAAGACCCATGTTATAAATCATTGTAAAATTCAATCATGTATGACTATTAGAATCCAGTCATGTCATGTATGTAATCCCATTTTGGGACATTCATGTAAAATTTGGGTCCAATATGTAAACCCAATATGTTGGGTGATTGATGTAATCATGGGAGCATAAAGTAATTCATGATAGGACAAGTCATATTTGTCTGAATAAAAAATATTTTTACTTTTATTTGAATATATTTATAAAGTCTAGCATATGTTCTAGCGAGAATGATCTATATGCATATTGCAAATTTCATATTAGTAGATCAAACTTACAGTATTGAGCACTACCAAGGAAGTAATTCATTCAGCCTGGTTCTGGCCTTTTCCCTTGATATCAAAGGGGGAGAGAAGCTTGGTGTTTGGAGAAAGGTGTTTGGAGAGAAAGGTGTTTGGTATTTACTTGTGTGTTTATAGATGTGTTTTCAAGTGGTTTCCAAACAACAAAATGGGTTCCATCTAGTCCAAAGGGGGAGATTATTGGAATTATGGCCAATGTTTTCCTTGACGGAAACCTGCTTGATAAATATGTACTTGATATCAACATCAATTATTGTGGAACTAATGTAGATTGATATAGATGCTACATATTCTATGGATATAGAAATGATAGTTCAATGACCAATGGATGATAAAAGTTAAGTTTGAGAAAGTATACGTGGATCCTATGAAGAAGGGTCATGTACATACGTAGGTCTTGTAATTAAAAGTCGTGTATAGAATCTTAACCATGGTAATATGGATACTAGAGGTAAATACCATGGTATTGTCCCATATTAATGTTTGCAACAATGTTTATTTGATCTCGTCAAAGAATATTAATGACATTACCAAGGGATTCACCTAAGGTATTGGCTAAGGAAAAAACTATATTATAAGGAGATGGAGATCGAGGTGTTAAGTGTGCAAGTGATGAATTATTTGATTTGGAATAGGTGTGCACCAGGGAGAAATTAGGAGAAGACTCATTTATGAAATATTTAAATATATGTTAACATGTATGCTTGATTTATTTACTTGTTGCAAATGTCTAAGTAGATAACAATGATGAATCTATGCTTATAGTGATGCTATGATCTAAATGAATTATTTAAAAGTATGTAGTTTTGACAGAAAAGGTTGCATAGTATGAAGTTATGCTTGCAGCGAAAGATTTATGATATGTATGCAGGTTTCTATTTGTCATATCGCATACATACACAGATCTAGTTCAATAATATAGTGTAAAAATTATGCAATAATTTAATTAGTATGCTGAAATCTGTACATGGGTGTTGTGCATGGTAAACACATACATACGTTGATTTTTCTTATATAAGGTGTGCATATGTACTAGGGTTTGCAGTTCTGATTAATAATGCCACTGGGTGCGATTCAATGATCTGTGAATGGTTCAGTGGTTGATTCAGTTTTACAGTGATTAAATTAGCTAAATGGTTCAGTGTTCAGTAATATGAGATTTGTACATAGGTTTTATTCAGAGAAAGCGTGTATAGACACAGTCTCTATTAAGAATGATCATGTACATATTATAAAGTTTAGTTTTTTTGGTTGTGATATGTATTCAATAGTTGGATGCTTAAAAAATTTAGTTGATTTACGAAGAATCAATGATTCATAATTCTATTTCGGTATTTCAGTTTGGATATTGGTTTGGGCTTAATTTGTTTGTGTGGGTTTAGTATGAGAATTTGATGAAAAGAGGACTACAAGTTGTTTGATGATTGTTTGACAAGTGGATCCAATCTAAAACATTTTGAAAAGTGGTCCACAAGGTGCTGAGGGTTGAAGCATTTAGTGAGGGGGTAGGAGATTTCTTCCAGTAGTAATCGGTATACAAGATTAGGGTGTTGTAGCTCCCTTCCAGTGGGTGTTGTAGAATGAGTGGAGATTTTAGCCTCATATAGGTGGGTGCCTACATACTGGTAAGAGTCTACACTAGTACTAAATGTAATGAAGATTTTATAATAAGAAATAAGACAAAGACAATGGCAGTGGTGGTTTTATCCCACATTAGGTTTCCACCTAAGATTATGGTGTTTTATGTGTGTTTCTCATGTGTTGTGGCTTATTTGTTCTTTACTGCATAATGGATGGTTCATGAATTAATAATGCAATGGTTAAGTTAACTTATTGATGACTTCCATGAAAAATTAAGTAAACTAGATATACATTGGTTACATTCACTGAAATTGTGAACATACATTGGTTGCATAAAGAACAATAGCGTACATAATTCTAAATAAGAAATTGACTATTGCATCCAATCTTCTAATTCATGAAGCTCTTCTTGCTTCCCCAATGGGCCGTTTAGGGTATATTTACCCTTCCATATTTTGATGTCTATTATGTTACCTGCTTGCCATCTGAGATGCTCAAGCACAATTTGGGTTTCTTATTTACATAGCTTCCAAATCATGGAACCTATTATGGACCAATCTATTGTGTCTAATCATAGTATATGAGTTTTGTGGAAATATTTTTTCATGGAATCCTACTTCCGCCAATTATTTGAATCATATCACAGTCTCCAAACTATCTTAGCTCCGAGAGTGAGGTTCATGAAATATGGGTCTTTTATTACCAACCCCCTATGAGATTTTAGAATATGAACAATATTCCATTACAAAAATTGGAACCTTTTCTCATTATTTTTCCCTCCTTACCATAAGAATTTTTGGATGAGGGCACTTATTTTATTTCCCACACCTTTAGTGGCTAGGAGACCAAAACAAAGGCATATTGAAAGAAATGATAGGAATTGTTTTATCATTACTATTTAACTTGTAATTGAGACATTGTGCCCATTGTGTATGCATTTTCCTTTTGATATTTTGAAGGACCTTACTCCAATCCTCTGAGCTCATTTCTCAAAATGAAATGGGAATTCTCATATATTTGAAATTTCTCTATCCATTTCTACTTCTAATTCAAAGAAATTGGTGATCTCCTACAATGTTGCATAAGAGAAATTTCATCCATATAATTGGATTTTATTTTTATTCAGTAGTCCCCTAATATGTCCAAATAGGAATCCAACACTCTTTTGAAATGACTATAACTAATATTTGAGGCCTCTCCTAAGAGAAGTGTATCATCTGCAAATTGGAAATGATTGATCTCTTTGATGTTTCTAGAAATGTTAGGGCCCATCAATCAACCTTCTCTTCTTTCCATTTCAAATTTTTTTCTTAGGTTCCCAGTGACCAAGATATATAACAACATGGAGAGAGGAAATCCCTGACTAAGCCCCCTAGAGGCAATGAAAAAATTGGAGGGTCTACCATTGACAAGTGGAGCAATCCAAGGAGCATCTATCCATGCCTTTATTCATCTTATAAATTCCTTATTGAATAAAAACTTTTCCATAAGTGAAAAAAGGAAATAATTTCTCACTTGATCAAAAGTTTTGGCCATAACCATCTTGATGATGATACCAGACTGACCTCTCTTCTTGCTTGAGTGTATGGCCTCTTACAACACTATAAAACTATCTAGGATTTATTAATGCTACATAAATCCCCTTTGATTTTCTAATATTATTGTTGGTAGTATCTTCCTCAATGTTGGCAATGAACTTTGTGACGATTTTGTATGTTGCATTATATAGGAATATTGGCATGAAACGATAGAAGTTGGTGGGCTTGGATTCATCTGGAATCAGGGTGAGGAAGGAGGATTTCATACTTCCTCCCATCTTGTCTTTTCCCTAGAAACGTTTATCATTCACATAAGATCCTTTTTTATTAGTGACTTGAAGGATTAGAAGAAGATTGTTGTAAAGTAGTCTGCCCTTGGGGATTTATTTGGATCTAATGACCAAATAGCCTTGACTACTTCCTCCTCATCTACTTCCTTAATTATTTGTTCGTTTTCTAAATTTGAGACTATGGAAGGAATACATGATAGAAAGTCCCTAGGCTTTGGCTAATTTGGCCTCTTTATCTTCATTGTATAACACTTGAAAATGTGAGAAAGCTTCTTGCTTTATTTCTACAAAGGAGGTTATTTTGGGTCCACCTTCTGGTACTATTTCTTTAACCTCATTGCAGATTTCCATGGCCTTGACTTGTTTATGGAAGAATTTCATATTTTGGTCCTCTACTTTTAGCCAGGTGCTCCATGATTCTAATCTCCAATATTCCCCTTCTTATCTGTGGATTTCCTAAATTTGTTTTCTTAGTTTCTATTTATCGATATGCTAATTTCCAATAGCCCAACGTCCATTAGCTTTCGATGTTGCTCCAATTTTCTATATAACTCTAATTTTTTATATCAATGGGGTTTATAATTATCCTTAGCACAAGACCTTGGAGCCCTTTTAAGTACTTTTAACTTAAATTCCCACACGAAGGTTGGAGATCCTTCTACAGGGAAGATCCAAGCCTACTTTATGATATACACAACTCCTTCTTGTAGCCAACTTGGACTTTAGCAAAAGGGGTTGGTCCCATATCTCTCAATGGATCGATTTCCTAGTTGATGGATCGGTGGCAGACCCTCCTTGTGATAAAACTGATGAGATATATTATATCCATTTAATTAACTAATTGATATGGAGAAGAAATTGATCCAACCTAGATTCTATATGCCCTTCCACATTCCTTCTGTTTGTCCATGTATACTTCCCTTTCTTTGGGACAATATGTTGAAAATTTTAGTGAGAAAATGGTTCCTTGATTTATGCCTTAATCATAGGTTTCAGAATTAGTTCCTTCTTGTGCATGACTCGAGTTCCTAAAAATTAGAATATTCCCTGTAAATTAGGACAAGTTCCTATAATTTATAAATCATTCCCTAACAGTTAGGACGAGTTAGGATGCAGTTAACTAAATTTTTGAAATTGAAAGTCAATTTCTTGATTTTCTACTGTGAGTTAATTAAAGAAAAAACAAGTTTTTGAGTTTCAAGTGGTTGACTTGAAATAGGATGAGTTGTTGTTGGTATTATGGCTAATGTGTTGTTGTTGATGAAAACTTACTTGATAAATATGTCAACATTGTGATAGCATGGTGATTATGGAACTCATGCAGATTGGTACAGATGTTGTAGATGATATGGACAGAGAAATTACATTTCATTGATAGATGAATGATAAATGTGAAATAAAGTATATGTGGATCTTATGATGAAGGGTTGTGTACATACGCAGGACTTGTAAGTGAAATTTGCATACAAAATCTGAACCATGGTAATATGGATACCAAGGGTCATTACCATGGTATTGGCCCATTTTAATGGTTGTGAAAACATTTATTTGATCCCGTCAAAGAATACTAATGACATTACGAATGGATTTACATAAGGTATTGGCTAAGACAAAATCTATATAAGGATATGGAGATCCAGGTGTTAAGCATACAAGTAAATGATCTATCTAATTGATCTAGAATAGGTGTGCACCAGGAAGCAAAGAGATAGTTGATATCTAATAGATTTGAAAGTGTGGTGAAGACTAATGAAATTAATTGCTTGATCTATTCATGCATGTAATGTTAAATCTGTAGCTATGATGGTGGTCTGATCTAAATATAGTGATGCATTTCAAGATCTGGGCTTAATAAATGTTGTGAATTGCAATAAAGGTTTGATTCATAAATTTCAAGATCTGTATGCTTGTTTAATTCTGATTTGTTGCATACATATGCAGAACTGGTTCAATAGAGTAGCATATAAATTATGTGATAATCTACTACGTAGAGTGAAATTTATATACTGGTGTCATGCATGGTGGTCACTTACATATGTTAATTTATTTATTGGATGGCATGTATATTACTAGGGTTTTCAGTGCTACTTGATGGTAACAATTAGTGAATTTTGTTCTATTTATTGTTGTTTGTCAATGATGTCTTGATCTATATCTGGTAGTGATTGGGTTAATTAGAGTATGACTTGGTACATTGACCATTGATGATGTTGCATTATGATTGGGATTTCAGTGAGATAATATTGATGTAATTATTGTGATTCAGTGATTCAATGACTGACGCAATGATTCAGTTTCACAGTATTTTCAGTTGTGAATGAGTTGAGATTTGTACATAGGGTTTATGTAGAGGAAGTGCATATATGTAGGGTCTCTTAAGAAACTTTGTGTACATATTCCGATATTTATTTATTCTGGTTAGCTTCTACAATTAGTGGTTAGATGCTTTGGAAATTGAGTTCAATTACAAGTGCTTCAATGACTTATATCCAGTGTTTTAGTATGTCACCTTGGTTTGTGTTTATTATTTGTATGGATCCAGTTTGAAAATGTGATGAAAGGTGGTCTACAAGTTGTTTGATGATTATTTGACAGATGGATCTAGTCTAAAGCATTATTAAAAGTGATCCATAGGGATCTGAGGGTTACAACCTTCAGAAGGGGTAGGAGCTCCATTCCAGTAGAAGTCAGTAAACCTGATTAGGGGGTTGTAGCTCCCTTCTAGTAGGAGCAAGAGAACGTGTGGAGGTTGTAGCCTCCTATAGGTGGGTGCCTTCATATTGGTAATATTCTACACCAATACACAATGTAATCGATTTTTTCTTTATATAATAACAAATAAGAAAGATACAACAACAATGGTGGTTTTCTCCCACATTGGGTTCTAAAATCCTATTGTTCTATGTGTGTTGCTTAGTTGATATCGATGAATTTCTATCTCAAAATGGAGTTGCGCCATGGCACCGCCTACTCGTACGGTCTAAAGGAAAGCTTCATATTGACCTTTAACTTCAAAGATGGTTTTCAGTGTATCAATGATGTCCTTCAGGAAATCAGAGAAGGAATATTTTGAACACCAAATGAGCCAACGACTTGGGTACAACCTGATTTGAATGTGAAGTTCTAGCATGCAATAGAATGCTATAATATGATCGCAGAAGAGGGCGAGGAATATCCATGCAACATAAAAATCCCTGAAATAGAAGGAAAACATGAGGTTTTGGGACTAGAAGTTGAGATACCTGACATAACATAGCCTATTAAGATGAGGCAAGTCAATATAGGCTTAGAGGCAGAGCCCAAATTCGCGAGCGTCAGAGATTACTAGGATAAGGATACAATAGGTAAGATCGTTGAATTAGTACAGGAGTACCAGGATTTATTTTCGACGAAGTTCATGGAGTTAAAAGGAATTGTAGGTGATCTAGGCGTAATGAAAATCACTTTGAAGCCAGATGTGAAACTCGTAAAAAAATTACCATATCGGCCAAACCAAAAATGCAAAGAGAACGTGAAGGAGGAGCTCGAGAAGATGGTCGCAGCTGGAATAATTTAAATTGTGGAAGAATCTGAATGGGTGAGCCCAGTGGTAGTGAAGGAAAAAAATACTAAGGGAGAAATAAGGATTTGTTTTGATTTAAGAAAGTTGAATGACACATGCGTACATGACCCGTTCCCAACATCGTTCATTGATGAAGTTTTGGATAATGTGGGAGGAAAGGAGGCCTACTCCTTTACAGATGGTTTTTTAGGGTACCATCAAATTAAGATCATGCCGAAAGATAGGAGTAATACCACTTTTTTTACTGAATGGGGATCATTTTAGTATACAGTCATGTCATTTGGGTTGAAGAATGCACCTGTGATATTATCCATAGTTGTCATTGCATCGTTTAAATAATACATCCACAAATTTTTGGAGGTTTACTTTGATGACTGGATAGACTTTGGACTGCTAAAGAATCATGTTTCAAGCCTGTAATTTATGTTGGATACTTGCAAGAAATATAAAATCTTGTTGAACATAAAAAAAGGTGTATTTTTTGTGTACCATATGGAATCTCACTGGGACACGTTGTTTGCAAGTAGGGACTGGCAGTGGACCCTGCAAAAATTGTTGTTATTATTAATTTGGATCCATCGAAGAACATCAATGAGATATGCACAAATCTAGTGCATATTGGTTATTATTGGAAGTTCATAAAGGCCTATACGCAGATCATTGCGCCAATGGAAAAATTACTAAAGAAAGATGTCACCTTTTGTTGGGAAGATGAATTTCAAAAGAGCCTCAAAATATTAAAGGAAAAAATGGTCACTATGCCAATCTTGGTGTTTCTAGATTGGAAGAAGGAGTTCCATGTTCATGTAGATGCATCGTGCATAGCTTTAGGAATTTCCCTAGCGCAACCAAGAGAGGGTGATCTTGATCACCCCATCATATTGGCGAGTCAAAAATTATCTAAGGAAGAAAGGGATTATTCCAAAATGGAATAAAAGGGCTTGGTTATGGTGTACACATTGCAAAAATTCAAGCATTAATTATTAGGTGCACACTTCAAGATGTTTACAGACCATTCTGCACTGAAGCACTTGGTGAAAAATCTTATGCTGGGGGGGAAGATATGTAGGTGGCTATTGCTATTCCAAGAGTATGATTCAAAAGTAATAGCCAAGCCAGTATGATTGAACACTATAATATATCATCTGCCCACAATTGAAACTGACAAAGAACCAACGAACATTGAAGACCTGTATAAAGCAGTTTTGACAGAGGTCCAACAAGACCTGAAGGAGATGGAGGTTCAGGCGAGTGCGGTTCAAGCGAGTGTGACTGAAGCGAGCGTGGGTAAAGTGAGCATGTCACCATTTAGCACAACTACAGTAATCACATACGAGCTCCAGGTTGTGCAACTACCAGGAAATGCTCTACATTTAAACACTGTCAAAGATTAGGAGCATGCATAGCACTGGATAAATATGAGTCTCAATCTTGGAGCACTCCGCATTCAGATCTTGCACGAGTTACATCAGGGAGTCACAGATGAACTAAAGATACGGGAGCAACGCGCTCTATTGGTCATTAAATATGTCAAAAATGACAACCGACAGATGTTTGAGGCCAAGAATCAGGCCATCAAGGATTGAGATGAGGTAGTTACACATAGATAACAACTAGAAGAGGCCATCACCAAATCTTGCAGTGAGATACGAGATCTCCAGATCCAGACAGAGGCAATACCTAAAGAGAAGTTTCAGAAGCTAGTGACAATAGTCAAAGAATCAAAGGTGGAAGTTGACAAAGTCAAATTCGAATTGGAAATCTATATCACGGAGTTGCAGACAAGGCTGTAGCTGGAACCTTCCCTAGAGGTTTGCGAAGGGGATATCAAGGCCACTATGGAGAATATAGCTACTACAGTCAAGGAATGTAGCTAGATATTTGAAGAAACTATGCAGATATGGGCCTAACTATAGGAGGACCCACATGTACAGAATATACAAGTAGATATCTGCGACAAATAGCAACAGTTTGATGAAATTAAAGTGATGGCACAGACCCTAGCACCTATGCAACATTTTTCCTGTCTCCAAGAGGGAAAGTTTTTGCAGGGACAGATCAATGAGCTATGACACAAGGAGCAAATCATTTTAGCATAGATGCAGCCATGGGATAATGAAGCTATTCATTTCTCACAAACAGTGGAGAGCAAGCTGAAGATCATAATGCAGATGTAAAGAACCATCGATCTGGCGACAGCAGGGCCGACAACAGAGAAGCTGGTAGAGGAAGCACAACAGTTCGCCACCTAATATGTAGAGACACTTCAACCTTTGAAGGATGCATACAACGGTCTCAAAGTGAAGATTTAGGACATACCAGCTGAGTGACTCGGGATGAGTCACGTATTTGTGTTGGGGAATTGTTGGGTAGGGTCCCCCTAGGTTAAATTTTTGTTAAACTTTTGTAAAGAGCCCGCGTTTTGAGGAGCGAAGCATGATTCACACAATGTTTTAGGAATCATAGGGAATTTAGGGTAGGTCAAAGCCCCTTAATTTGTAAAAGGATGGGATTGATTTTTATGTTTTGAGTTCTGCCCATGGTTTGCAGACCATGGTATTGTAAGGGAAAAATATATATAAAGAGTTGTCTTAGTAAGTCAAAGACATGTTATTATGGATATTTTTTGATGTTTTTGGGTCTGTAATTGTCATAACTTTTTGTGTCAAACGAAGGGGAAGGCTCCTAAAACTATGTGCGTGTCGACCTTGGTACGTCTGTAGCCATGTGTGTAAACCCCTGTAGCTATGTGCGCATTGTAAGAAGGATTGTGATTGTGAAGATCTGAAGATAACAAAGAATATTTTGAAGGACGATTCATGTACTTGCAATTTTTACTTTACTTTATGTAATTACTGCTTACTGTTGTGTTGCACAATGAAAGATAAGATCAAAATTGATATATCACTGCAGTTACAGTTAATATCCATTGATTTATGTACAGTAGATAGAGTTTTAGATCTGTGAGGGAGTCATTTTGTATGAATAGATTGGTTCTGGTAGAATATTAAGTAAGATTGTGTAGCATAGTAATATATCTGTAGGTGAGTCAGAGTAAGTCAAGATCCACACTCCATATCCTTCTGGATGTGAAAACCTAGTTCCAGCATCCCCCAATATTGCCTCGGGTGAGACTGCGGTATGCGCGAGCAAATTGTTGTCAAAAGGGTTGGTGATAAGGGGTTTTGCTGGTTAGTGCATCTAACTCTGAACTTGGGTTTGAGCCCCTCAAGCTAGAACACCGTTCTTTCTTGGTGTAAACTCTTTTGTTGCCTATTAATTGCCTCTAGATCCCTCTCCTGCCATTTCCTATCTATCAATGCTCTCCTTTACACCCTCAAGTCCTTGGCCTTTTGAAAGTCATTTCCTTCCATTTATTTGACATTCTCATAGTTCCCCACTCGGTAGCATCCCTCCCTTTAACTCCTCCCCCCAGTACTAGGTAGTTAAGTTTCCATGCTTGGGTTCTAGAATACCAATAATTTCTCCTCCACCATTAGAACCTTAACCCATAATGAAATTTCTTTCAGTATTTTTCCTCTAAATCCTGGCTTGAACACCGATTCACCTTTAGAAAAATATTGATGAATCTTTGCTGCAAACTCAACAATATATCCCTCTAGTGTGGTATACACCCAAAAATCCATAGCTTGCATCATATATGTGTCAAGGAAATGTAGCTCGATAATATCTGCTTGAATCAAAGCACGACGAGATTAGTTTTATCTGCTAGTTCTTTGTTTTACTTGCAATCTGTGAAACCTGTTGTAAAGATACTCCAGGAACTTGCACCAGAAGACCTCGTGTTGATCATTAGTCAAATCTACATATAAGATCTCTTATTTCAACTTCCCCACTTCTAGTCAACAGATTTGAGCTTGTTGAGAGATGAACCAGTCCACTTGTCTGTGTCACCAATCTTGCAGCTCTTTCTTAAAGATCCTCAATACCATTTTCGAAACCCCTTTTTGAAATTTAAGTTCTCAACAATGGAACCATTTTTTGGCATAAAAATATTAACATGGTTGAGACTGTTAGTGTCAGTCCTTCCAGCCTTCCTCTAGTGATCAAATGTGCTCTTACAAAGTGATTTTGAAGTGTCAAGGTCAAATTTTGTCATTTCAGTGAGTCTTCAAGCAAAATTTGGTCACTAGGCATTAGGTCTAGGGTTTGCCCAAATGTCAGTCCATGTCATCATTCAGCTGAGCCTATCATAATTCAGAGGGTTTTCATTATCATGTCAGTGTCGAATGAGTCATTTCACACCTTGTTCATGCTTCAGTTGTGCCTTGGCAAGGTCATTTCCCTCTCCTAGGGTTTTGAAAGCCAATTTCTCTTGGATGGTCAAATCATCGGCAAAACTTGTTTCCTGATGTTCATAAACCTTCCCCTATCCTTAAAGTACCTTATAAAACACTTCCCATCCCTTAGATCCGCCAAATTCCTCATTTTTCCACAAACCCTAGTTTCTAGCTACAACCTGGCAATTTTCTAGGTTGGGCCTGTGTTTTGCCCTTTTGGACCCCTTCCCCTCACTCAATCTCTGGGATTCCACTTTACCCTACTTCCTAACATCCCTCCCCACTCCCAAAAATTTCCCCAAGAATTTAGAAGCCCTCTGTCCCCTTCATTTCGCTTCATTTCGACAAAATTCCTTGTTTCACACATTGGGACAAGTTTCACTCAAATAATGTTCCAGAGCAATAAAAGATGAATTTCGGAAAACTGAGAGAGGTTTTTGTTCCTAACATGCCAAAGAAGAAAAACCTCCTTCACTTTTTGCACAGGTGTCATGGTTTGAGAGAAATGTCAAAAATACCGGCGAGAACGAAGGTGCTCCAAGGACGGTTGGCCAAAGCACAAAAACGAAGGAAAACGCCCGATACACTCCAAATTTTGGCCAAAGCCTCTTTGACTGAGCATGGTACTTGATTGGGGTCTCCCAGCCCAAATTTCAAGAAATTTGGAGAAAATTTTGTCATTTGTGAATTTTTTGTGAAATTGACAGGTTTTGGCCTTTTAACGGGTAGCGCCCCGTGCGCTACCCTACATGGGGGCAACTCAGAACGGGGAAAACTCAGCATTTTTGGAATTTTCATGCAAAGTTACACCTACCTATGGATGGACTTCAGTTTTTATGGAGATTTGGGCCTCCAAAAGGTCAAAAAACATGCAAATTTTGACTTTCTGCCCCTATTTTGAGTTGCAGAAAGCTGTCTTGGGAGAATTGAGTTTTTAGGGGTCAAATGAACTCCAAATTCAAAAAATACGGTGGGGTTGGAAAGAAGACTCGCGGACCTTTCCAATGAGCTAGCTTGCACCTGATTTGGACACCGGGAAGGCCCTAAAACAGGCCTCTCAATGTGCGCTACCCGTCAGGCACATGTGCGCTACATGTCAGGGAATTTTGCCTGTTTTGACCAGTTCGGCCAGAAAAACACTGTTTTCACTTGGTTTAATGTTTTGGGCATGTAAATGATGGATTTTTGTGTAATTTTCATGGCTCTATGATGCTTTTACTCTCCTTGATCACTTCTAGAAGATTCTTGAATGTAAATGGTAAAAATTTAATGCATGGATAGGTTTCCTAAGTTTTAGAGGCAAGTTGTTTTGACTACCTATTATCTAGTGCTCAGTTTAGAATTAGTTGAAACAGCTCCTAGGAAGCTGAGCTCGACCCCTAGAGGTGGGGAAAGGAGTTAGATCATCTATATTATGCCTTCTCTTGCTCATTTTCATGGTTGGACTCTTGAGGGAGAAGCTCCTATTGTATATTTTACTTGTATCTCTGCAATTTGAGGAAAAGGAAGACCAGGGTTTTGCAGACATCATTGGGATTCTTGTGGACTCTTGTGTTGATGGTGTGTTCTCTTATTGTAATTTTAAGTGTGTTTATGTGTTCCATCTCTTTCTTTACTGCAGCTTATTAAACAAATGAAGTGATAAAGTTTGAATTCATGCTTGCCATGCTCATCTTTCAAATTTGTTTAATGTTTATGTTTTCCACTGTCTAGAGAGGATTCAAAGTCATTGTTTGCCCTCTTTAGCTTCTCTTTTTTCTTCCTTGATCATCCATCTCAGCTAAAGGCATCAGCACAAACTCCTACCTTGCCCCAAAGACCCACCTGCAGAAACTGTGTCAAATCCCCGCACCCTAAAATTGCAGATCCTCAATTTGCCACCAAAAAACCCCAAAAACCCCAAATCAACCTTTAATCAGTTTACTAGCCTAATATCAGTGTTACCTTTGATTGGTCATCTCACCCCATTGAAAATTTGCCGAGATAGACCGGAGAGAGCCTTCTCATACCCCGTAGGGCTAGCTACGAGGTAAAATGGTTTGATGTTGCCTTGAAGGTTTACCTTCCTCAGCCTAGGGTGAAATATCAAGCGCTAACAGAGACCTCAAGTTTGGGCACAAGGGCCAAAAAAGCTCTGTTGTAGTATAGCAAAACACTGACATTTTTCACCTTACCCAGAACGGATAAGGAGTCTCACCCAAGGCATGTCACGACCTTAGTTAGAGGGGGAATGGAAGTTCAGTACTGGGATAGAGTCATAGGAGGAAGGTAGGGTTCAAAAATCCCGAACTGTATCAATCATAAATCTAATCACAACATGTCATGAACATACAAAAGAGAAATACAACACATGTATGATTATATTAAAAAAAATTAAGAAACCATATAACCCTTCATGCACTACATAGATATCCCAACAAACTCCCTTTTCTATTAGTTCATGAGGTAATACATTATCACATCTGGCTCGAGAGCCTCATATCAACATTAGAAATCCATCCTAAGAGACCAATACATAACCACATCAGCAAATATAGTGTGGCTCGAATAGATCTGCAACAACATTTTAGTACTCTTTCTCCCTTTTCCTTTTCCACATGCCCTTCCTTATACTTTCTCCCATGCTTGGACTTCCAGTTCTTTCTTGGAGACTCTGCCTTCTTCCTCACTCGGTTTCTTCTGTTGCTCAACTATCATTATTCTTCTCCACTCGGTTGTGGCTACTATATTTTTCCATTCCTCCACAATTGATAGTTATCCGCGAGTTCCTTCCTTCTTGCTGGTTGTCTCCCTTACAACTTCCCAATGACTATCTCCACAACATATCATTAGCCTTCTAGCTTATCATCTATGTTCTTTAGCTCCCCAAAACGAAGGAACCAATACTAGTACCAAGGCCTCATGATAAAAATCCAATTAAGACAACATGGGTGTTTAAGAATAAACTGAATGAGAATAGAGAAGTAATTTGAAACAAAGCAAGACTTGTATGAAAAGACTATGCTCAATAGGAACGGATATACTTTGAAGAAACACTTGCACCTGTAGCTAGAATTGAATCCATAAGAATCTTTCTTGCATTTTCCAGCTTCAATAACTTTAAGGTATATCAAATGGATGTTAAATCTACATTTTAAAATGGGGATCTAGAAGAAGAATTTTATATTGAACAGCTTGAAGGATTCATTATTGGAAATGATACCTTTTCTCAAACTTAAGAAGGCATTGTATGGGTTAAAACAAACTCCTCGTGCATGGTACTATCGTCTTGACGGGTATCTTCAACAATAAGGATTCAAAAAGAGATCTGCATATAGAAATTTGTATATCAAATTTGATGAGGACAAACTTTTGATATTAGTAGTTTATGTAGATGAAATCATATTTGGAAGAAATGTAGAATATATTAGTCAAGGATTTTCTTCAGTTATGCAGCAAGAATTTGAAATGTCTCTTCTTGGTGAACTAACATACTTTCTTGTTCTTTAATTTTGATGAACTAAAGATGGTATCTTTCTTTCCCAATTCATGTCTTCTTAAACAGATTATGAAGAAATATGGAATGGAATACAACAAGCCTATATGCACACCAATGTTAGAAGGATGCAATCATAGTCAAAATGATGATTCTCCTTCATTTAATCAACCAAAATATAGATCTATGATTGGAAATTTGATCTATATTACAGGTACAAGGCCAGACATTATGCATGCAATTGGCATAGTTAGACGGTTTCAAGAAAATCGTAAGGAAACTCATCTCCAAGAAGTTAAGAAATATTCAAGTATTTACAAGGCACTCAATATTTTGTTCTATGGTATCCCAAAAATGCATACTTTTCATTTCACACTTACACATACACAAATTAGGTAGGTACTATTGATGACTGCAAAAGTACTAGTGTAGGAGCATTCTATTTGGGACCTCGCTTAGCTTCTTGGTTTAGTAAGAAACAAAGTTATACCGATTTATCTACTTCCAAGGTTGAATATGTTGTTTTTGCATATTGTTGTACTCAACTTCTATGGATTATCCAAACATTGTAATACATTCAAGTCACTTTTCCTCAACCAACCTATTCTCTATGACAACACTAGTGACATAGGTATCTCTAAAAATCCTATCATGCACTCAAAAAACAAGCACATTCCAATTAAATACTCTTTCTGAGAGAGCAAGTGCTTAAAAAAAAGGTCAAATTGGAATATTTTCCTTCAAAGGAACAAGTTGTAGACTTATTTACCAAGCCACTTCCACATGATTCCCTTGAATATACTAGACATAAATTAGGAATGATTTCTACCTCTTCACTCTACTAATTTTCTTAATAATCATATCATGTTCAATGGGAGTTGTCGCTGTAAAATCCTACAATATACTTTCTATATGTGGATGGCATGAAATACACTCACGTATATACATAGATTTTAGGCTAGACAGTCATGTATACCTCTTGGTAATGGAAAATGAGTAGCACAAATTCAAGGGGAGCTTCCTATATGCTTTCATCATTTCATTATTGGTATTCTAGTTTTGACATTAGTTCGTTGTAGTCTGTTGGTGATTCCCTTATGATGTTTAGGAATTATGATTGGTTCAATATATTTTTGCAAAATGTTATTACTATTGTTGGAATAGTCATTTGCAGCGTTTGCTAGATTATATGATGGATATAATGTGATCAAAATTGATGGTGAAAAGTTGGAAGGGGTTCATGGGGAGCCTCTGATATGCTTCTAATAACTCATTGTTGGCATTATGGTTTCTTAAGCATGTCTTGTTGCATATGGTTTATGCTAAGTACATATCATTACTGATGTATGGTTGTTACTACTATTGTTGTTGAAAATACATATGTTGTTGCCATTCTGTTATTAATTATCAATGATGCATGGATTGCATGTGATGAATTTATGGATGATGGATTGAACTTGGTAAATTTGGTTAATCCTACTTGAAAAGAATGATATATATGCTACTTCCATTGAAGATGTTGGTTATGTTGTTAATCAGTCCTACTCAACGATTTGAGATTCTAGAGTTTCTCCTTGTTTTACACATACCTTGATTGATACATATACATGCTACATATTGTGTTGTTGCTTGTTGATTATAGATCTTACTATAAATGAAGAGAGTATGCTAGTCACGTATGGGATATTGGAATAAAGTCATGTGATGTATGTAATTCCATTAGTTTGGTTCATTGATGTAAAATTTAGGTCCAATATGTAAACCCAATATGTTGGGTGATTGATGTAACCACGGATCATAGACTCATTGGTGATAGGAAGGTCATATTTGTTTGAGTCATAAAGTCTTTTACTTTCATTTGAATATCTTTATAAGGTCCAACATATGCTCAAGGGGAGCATGGTCAATATGCATGGTACAATGAGTGTGGATTCAGGATTCAAATTCAGCGGATCAATCCTACAACAATTAGCACTACAAGGGAAGTTCTTCATTCATCATGGTTCAACCTTTTTCCCTTGATATCAAAGGGGGAGATAAGCTTGGTGTTTGGTGAGAAGTGTTTGGTGTTTTCATATGTACTTACAGGTGTTTGGAGGTGGTTTCCAAACACAAAAAGTGATTTCCATCAAGTCCAAAGGGGGATATTATTGGCACTATGGCTAATGTGTTGTCCTTGATGGAAACCTAATTGATAAACATGTCAATATTGTGATAAAATGATGATTGTGGAACTCATGTAGACTAGTAGAGATGTTGTAAATGATATGAACAAAGAAATGGAAGTTCAATGACATATGGATGATAAAAGTGAAAGAAAGTATACATGGATCTTATGAACAAGGGTCGGGTACATATGCAGGTATCATAAGTGAAAGTCACATACAAAATATGAACCATGGAAATTTGGATAGCAATGGTCATTACCATGGTATTGGCCCATAGTAATGGTTGCGGCAACATTTATTTCATCATGTCATAGAATACTAACGACATTACCAAGGGATTTACCTAAGGTATTGACTAAGGAAAATATATATAAGGAGATGGAGATCAAGGTGTTAAGTGTACAAGTAAATGATATATGTATATTTGAATTGATATGCAATAGGTGTGGACTAGGAATCAAGGAGATAGTTCATATCTAATATATATGAAAGTATGATGAAGACTATTGAAAACACTTTCTTGATCTATTCATGCGTGCAATGTTAAATTTGTATCTATGATGATGGTTTGATCTAAATATAGTGATGTGTGTCGAGATATGGGTTTAACAGGTGTTGTGAATTATAGTGAAGGTTCAATTAAAAAATTTCAAGATTTGTGTGCTTGTTTACTTATGATTTGTCGCGTACATACGCGGACCTGGTTTAGTAAAGTAACACATAAATTCTGTGATAATATACTCAGCAGATTGAAATATATACACGGGTGTCATGCATGGTGGTCATGTACATATGCTGATTTGTTTTATGGAAGTCATGTATATTACTAGAATTTGCAGTGCTTCTTGATGACAATAGTTAATGAATTTTGTTTCTATTTCTTATTGTTTGTTAATGGTGTCTTGATATATATCTAGCCATGATTAGGTTAATTGGATTATGACTTGGTATATTGATCATTGTTGATGATTGGGATTTTACTGAGATGGTATTGATGTAACTATTGTGATTTAGTGACCAGCATAATGATTCAATTTGACAGTATTTTCAGTTGTTAGTGATTTGAGATTTGTATGCATGGTTTATGCAGAAGAAGCACGTATATACGTAGGTTATCTTAAGAATGTCAGTCACGTACATATTTTGATGATTTTTTTTTGTTCGTGTTCTACATTTAGTGGTTTGTTGCTTCATAAATTTAGTTGAGTTACAAGTGCTTTAGTGATTTATATCCAACGTTTCAGTTTATCATGTTGGTTCGGGTTTATTATTTGTATGGGTCTAGTTTGAAAATGTGATTAAAGGTGGCCTACATGTTGTTTGATGATTATTTGATAGTGGATCCAATCTAAAAAATTCTAAAAATTGGTCCTCAAGAAGTTGAGGGTTACATCCTTCACATGGGGGGTAGGATCTCCCTTCCAATAGAAGCCAATAAATGCGATTAGGGGATTGTAGCTCCCTTCCAGTGGGACCTGGAGAATGAGTGGAGGTTGTAGCCTCTTGCAAGTGGGTGCATGCATATTGGTAAGAGTATGCACTGGTATAAAATGTAATGGATATTTTTTTATATAATAAGAAAGAAGACAAAGATAGAGGCATCAGTGGGTTTCTCCCACATTTTCCACCTAAAATCATGGTGTTTTATGTGTGTTTCTTATGTGTTATGATTCTTATTTTCTTTATTGCATAATCAAAAGTTATTTAATGCAATGGATAAAGATAAACATCTAATGGAACACATGAAAAATTAGTAAACTATATATATATATGTTGTTTTCTATTGAGAAATGGGAACAAGAAAATTTCAGTTTAATTTGTCCTTGAATTAAACTGAGAATTAAAATCGAATTCTATTCTCATAACAACTTGTAAATAGTTAATTAAGTTTAATTAACTTAATTATCTTAGTAATTTCAAGTTGGAAGTCTTTTTGTAGTCATGTATATGTTCTCCCTAAGTTTTAGGGGTCCAATATGAGTTTAAATTGAGTTGGAAATTAGATAACTCGGTTTACTGAGTTAAGTTTGGTTAAATTAGTTCTAAATTGTTTTTGGAACAAATAGAGGACTAAAGGTCAGTTGGTGAACTAATGCATCCCCTAGTGCTACTCCAGTTAACTAAATATTCCCTCATGAGAAACTCATGCATGTCAATTCAGAGAAAGACTCAATTAAGACTAGAGTGTAGGGACAATGTCCTATCAATGGTATTATTTACTGGAGTGTAAATATCATGCATGCATAAGAGATTGATACTATGTTTGGATTTCATAGTTTTGGAAGCATGAATTCGCTTTAAATATGGGTTATTCATCCTAGGAATTACGCAAGGGATTAGAGGCTTGGAGAGCTGCATAATTGCATAAGTGTTGGCCAGGAGCTAGCTTGTGAGCTGAGAGAGTTGAGCATACTTGTGCGAAATTGTTCTAGTGAGAACAAGCTTTGTATCTTCATTCATTTTTTTGATATACGAAATACAGATATCATGGTTTTGAGTAGTTGCTTTCCCTAGATACATATTTTGTTATGTTCCATTTATCTATCTTCTCCTCGTTCTTATTATTTTTATCGATCTATTGGCTTCTACTGGTTGAAAGTAGAAGTAGATTCTTGTCTGGTGCTTTAGTACATTGCATGAGCTTGTGAATCTATAGGATTTTCTACATGGTATCAAAGCTAAGAACATTATACTAGAAGATATTTCAAAGTTTTTAGTTTTGGGTTACATGTGAAATTCGAATTTTCAATACATACTTTAGGATCGGCAGATGTCACTATACGGTTTATAGCTCGAGTATTAGGCAGCTCAAATTTTATAGCCTAGAGGGAGAGAATGGAGACTGTTCTAGAGGATAATGGCTTGAAGGAATTTTTTGATCAAGAAATTCCTATGCCAGTAGCATCAAATGCACAAAATTTGTCTAAATGGAAGAAGTGTGTGGCAAAGGTGAGGCAGTTAATCCTTGAGGGAGTTCAAGCCCACATTGTCTCGAGTCTCCATGGAAAGGAAACTATGTATGCTATTTGGAAAACATTGACGGATGTGTATCAGAACAATAGTGACCAAATGAAATTGGCACTAAAGGACAAACTTCAAAAAATCAAAATGGAGAAAGGCGAGACTATTCCAAAATACTTGACCAAGTTCACTCAATGTCATGGTAAACTTGGAAGTGTTGGAATCACGGTTGCCTAGGATGATATGGTGAGTCTTGCTCTTCTAGGACTCCCAAAGAGTTGGCATAGTTATCAGGACTCTGTCAATGGTCAGGAGAAGTTGTTGGATTGGAAACGACTGTGGCAGACTTGATGCAGGAGGAGATCCATAGGAACACCATGGATGGCTCTTCATCAAATACTGATGATGAAGAGAATTGTGCCTTAGCAATTAAGGCGAAGAAGGGGAAAGGGAAATCTTCCCATTCCAAATCAGATTCTTATCATGGAGGTAAGAAGAAAGACATGACGAAATTTAAGTAATTTCATTGTCATGACATGGGTCATTTTGCTACAAAACTTCCACTCAAGAAGTCCAAGAAGAATTCCTCTGGAGGAGTGGCGGGTGAGGCTTTGGCCTTTCAATTCAAATTGGACTTTTCCCTCATTGCATGCATGGTGGCATCAATGATCGAAAGTTTATGGTACTTAGACAGTGGAGCTTCATTCCACATGATTGGTGACAAAGAGTTATTCAATGATTGGGAGGAGAAAGATCTCCAGATGCATATCGATATGGGTGACGATGGGAAGTATAGTGTTACTGGATTGGGCATAATTACTTTTCAGAGGAAGCATCACTCACCTTGAAGAATGTTATGTTTTTTCTTAGGCTAAAGAGGAACTTGATATCCATTTCCATGCTTGAGGATAGAGGCTATTGTGTGATCTTCTCGAAAGGAAAGGTGTTCCTTCAACACATAGCCACAGGTGAGGGAAAGAAGATAGGGATTTAGGTGAAGAATATCTATAAGATGGAGGTAGAGGATTGTGTTGCTTTGAGCATAAAAGCATAAAGGATGTAGAGCCAAGATGTTGGTGAGTTGTGGAACAGGTGATTAGGCCACTTTCATCATGGGGTTTCAAAGACATTGCAACAAAACTCTACCAGTCTTCCCAAAGGTATGCCTGAGCAAGTTGATACATGCAAGGGGTGTACTTTGGGAAAATACACCAAGTCTTCCTTTCACAACATAGATATTCGAGCAGAGTCTATTCTAGAGCAACTCCATTCATATGTGTGTGGACCATTCTCAACAACGTCTATGGCCAAACATAGGTATTATGTTATATTTTTTTATGACTATTCTCGTAAATGCTAGATAGTTCTCATGTAGAAAAGGGATCAGACTTTCACAAAGTTTTGTGAGTTTAAAGCATTGGTGGAGAAAGTGTCTGGCAAGAAGGTTAAAGCTCTACGGAGTGATAATAGTGGTGAGTATGTCTCAAATGAGTTTAATAACTTCTATGCAGTGGAAGGGATTAAATGGGAGTTGACGACACCCCATAACCCTTAGAAAAATGGGGTGGCCGAGAGCAAGAACAAAAGCATAGTAGGGGAAACAAGGGAAATGTTGTATGATCAGGGCCTACCATTTCACTTGTGAGATGAGGCATGCAACATGATGATTTATGTTCAGAACCATAGCCTACATCATATTCTTGAGATGAAGGCACTTGAGGAGGCTTATTCTGGTAAGAGGCTAGATGTTGGTCACTTCAAGATTTTTGGGTCATTGGTATATTTCCATGTGACCAAAGATGCATGGAAGAAGCTTGAGCCGATAGCAAAGTTGGGGATATTTTTGGGCTACACTGATACACCTCACAACTATCAGGTGTACTGATCTTAAATCACCCATAGATGACCTTAGAAAAATAATGAAGGTATTACAGACTCAAGTGTTGGGGTGTGCCTATGTTATTTTATGCAATGGATCGATAAGAATGTGAAATACATAGACACTGAAATAGTAAGAGAACATAGTAAGAAAACACATAAACACAACAAATTTAATAAGGAGTTCACCCAATCCTCTTGGGCCACGTCTCCTGGTCCAGTCTTCAATGGTGGCATTTCTATTGTGTCTTAAAGCAGAATTTTTACAATAAGGAGCTCAATTTGAGTCTCACTTAACAGATGATGATCAATAGGATTGTACTTGGATTCCCCAAGTCTCTAGAGTAAACAAAATCCCCTTACTGAATCTTGGCCTCAACTGGTCTCAGTGGTATGAGTCCAATTTGGTACTCAATACCTGACAGGTATACACAGAAGAGTTGCTTGAACCTCTCAAGCCTTCTCTGGAGTTCACAGACTCTTGGACTCTCTATATCTCTGTCTGCTCGATGTTTCCTTTGCTCTGCAGGTCAGCTTGACTTCTCTGTTCTCTGCAATTCACTTCTTTCTTGCCTCTCGGCTTTCTGCTTCTCTTTCTCTGCCTCTGTCTTTACTCTTTGTCTGTTCATGGCTTAAAGCCAATCTGCTCCCTAACTGTTCATTTCCACTTCCTAGCTCTCTGGATCTCCTGCCTCTACCCGATGGAATTCCCCTACTCTGCATCATCATCACTGTGTAACGCTTCATAGAGAGGTGGCCACTTGTTTCGTCACGAACTAGGTGTCAATTCTCTTTGAACGGTCATTATTTTTGTTACTCCAAGATTGCCCGTGAAACTGATTCCTCTGCTAGCTCAACTGTCATGCCAGACCTCAAAACTTATATGACTTATGCTATTTCCCCATCGAATCTGGTCATCCATTGGATCATTTCTCCATCATTGATTTGGAGCCTCTAGATCCTACGGTCTCCGTCCATATCGGGCGGGTGAGTGGAATGACCTTTACCCATGCGATGTGAGCGGTTTTCTCTCTCATCCGCCGGACATGTGTCACCCAGTGTATGGCATCAGGTGGGACTCGATCGAACCCGCTTACTTCTTGAAACCCTTCCGATATCCTGCCAATTTTAGCGTGGGACCCACCTTCTGATGGAATCGGCAATTTCCGTACAGTTTTATTCTTTTCCTCGTGACCGAGTGCTTGGGGGCTTTCCTTCACTGAGGGGGATGCCCTGCAATACACAATTAGTGCTTAGCGCTAATCACGTATCA
The DNA here is from genome assembly GCA_031772625.1 of Pinus tabuliformis. Lineage (NCBI taxonomy): Eukaryota > Viridiplantae > Streptophyta > Pinopsida > Pinales > Pinaceae > Pinus > Pinus tabuliformis. The sequence continues at coordinate 743,081,815 of CM062816.1, read as the reverse complement.
GAAACTGCCTCTGTTTTTGGATTTGACCTCCTGTTTGTCAATTTGTGCCAGTGTACGGTCACCATGGGCCAACGGTTTGCGCGCTCTCACCGAGGGTCCTCATTGTTCCGTGCTGACCAAAAATTGCCATTGTTTAGAGGTTATTTCTGATAAGCTCGATATCCATAAGATTTTTAAGCTTGACATAATTTGAAACAGTCATGAAAACTTAGAGAATGTTTAAGGATCCAATTTGGATGACATCCTTCCCACTGAAAAAGCTTTTGGACCACCAAAAGTTGGTATTCAAGCATCGACTAAGTGAGGGCATAGTTGTCTCACTTGTCCAATCTCTATCCACTTTGCACTACTTGGCTTTGAACCCTTGAGTCCAATCCTAAGGTACTCAACATCTCCCCTATGCATCATCCTTACCTTCCTGTCCAGAACTGTGTCTTCCTACAATTCATTGAGATATTCAGGTAATAGATCATCAATAGAAGGCAATTGACTCTGCTCTTCGAGATCTTCAATTGATGAAGGTTCAAATAGTATCAAGATGTCTGCATTAACAACTAAGTAGATGTGCATGTATGCTGGTAAATCAAGGTGAAAAGCATTCTCACCAATTTTCTCAAGTATCTTGAAAGGTCCATACCTTATTGGCTTTAACTTTTTACCTTCACCTTGCATTCTGTCTTTACTGATATATAGCCAGACTTGATCACCAACTTGGAAACTATGCTCCATCTGATGCTTGTCATGACTTACCTTGTACTTGGCTTGGCTCTTTTCAATGAACTTGGTTGCCTTGTCCACGTCACTATGTCCATCAACTGCTATGTCTTTACCAAAGACAAAATCTAAGGGAGACCATGGTGTGAAACCAAAACAGGTCTCAAAAGGAGATCTCTGCGTAGAAGAATGTTTTGCTCGGTTGTAAGAATGATGCACATAACACAAATGTTCATCCCAAAGTTTGGGATGCTTGTTGCAATAGCCTCTGAGCAACTGGATCACTGTCCTGTTGACCACTTCTATCTGGCCATCTGTTTATGGATGAAAGGTTGTTCTTTTCTTCAGTTTGGTGTCCATTAGTTCCCACTGACTCGACCAAAACTTCCCAACAAATTGGGTGTCTCGATCAGATACAATGGAAATGGGTAATCAAAAATGAACCATACATGCTAAAAGAACAACTTTGCAGTTTGTTCAGCTGTAATATGTTTATTAGAAGGTATCAAAATACACATTTTGCTCAACCTATCCACAACAACATATAAATAGTCATGACTTTCCTAGATTTAGGTAATCCTTGAACAAAGTCCATGGAAACACATTCCCAAGGATGAGAAGGAACTGGTATTGGAGTGTACAAGCCTAGTTTTCTATTGTTGGGATTGCTTTTAGCACACATGGTACACCCTCTTACATATCTAGAAACTGTCTCCTTCATTTTTGGCCAAGAACAAAATCTTTGTAGTTGTGCAACCATTTTACTTATCCCAAAGTGACCTGATATTAGAGAAGTGTATGCTTCTCTAATTATGTTTACTCTTTCAGTTTGTGGAATGCATAGCTTCCCACAATGATGCAAGAGTTGGTCCTTAATGTGATAATCCAATTTTTCTACTTGTTTTCCTTGACTTAAAGTTGCATATACATCTGTAAAATCTATATCTTGAGCATAGTGTTCAATGTAGCTCTCATGCAATACTAAGTTATGCTTAAGTATAGTATATGCATTTATAATTGGTCTAGACAACATATCTGCAACTTTATTGTGTATGCCCTTTTTATATATGATGACTAAATGAAACTGTTATAGAAAACCCATCCATCTATAGTGTCTTGATTGCTGCGACTTAGTTTGAGAGTGTAGATATTGGAGTGGTTGATGATCAGTATGTATAATTGTCTCTTTGCCCATTAAGTAATGTTTCCACTTTTTCGCACTCTGTACTAATGCATACAATTCTTTATCATATGTGGGATAGTTAACTACTGCAGAATTAAATGTCTCAGAATGATGACATATGGGTTTATCGTGTTGTATCAACACTACTCCCATGGCATAGTCACTGGCATCCATTTGGATCTTAAATGGTCTTTGAAGATTGGGCAGTGCTAGTACTAGTGCTATACTAATCTTTTCTTTGAAGGTGTCGAAGGCTTTCTGCTGTTTGCCTCCCCACTGAAACACCTTGTTCAATCCTGTTAAAGCATGTAAGGGAGCTGCAATTAAGCAAAAGTTAGAAATGAACTTTCTCCAATATTGTGTTGCTCCTAAGAAGCTTCTAACTTTTGTAGCAGATTTAGATTTAAGCCAGTTTACAATGACTGCCACCTTAGAGGGATATATCTTCAATTCACCACCCCCTACTATATGTTCCAAATAATTCAAAAATGTTTTGCCAAATTCACATTTTGAGAGTTTAACATAAAGTTTTTCTCTTTACAAAACATCTAGTGTCTGCTTAACATGCTTTAAATGTTCTTCCCACATTTTGCTAAATATAAGAATGTCATTTAGATATACAATAACAAAATCATCTAGAAAAGGTTTGAGTATGTCATTCATTATTCTCATGAAAGTAGTAGGAGCATTAGTTAAGCCAAAAGGCATAACTAGCCACTCATACAATCCCTGCTTTGTTTTGAAAGCAATCTTCCATGCATCTTGTTCTGCAACTCTAACCTGATGATATCCACTATGCAAGTCTAACTTGGAAAAATAAACAACTTCCTTTAACTGATCTAATAGGTCATCTATGCAAGGAAGGGGATAACAATTTTTTATTGTTATCTTATTCAATGCTTGGTAATCAATGCACATTCTCCATGAGCCATATTTATTTTTCACCAAAATGATTGGAGACCCACATGGTGATGTGCTAGGTCTGATGAACCCCTTCTCAAGCAACTCCTACACCTTCTTCTTGATTTATGCATTCTCTAAAGCGGACAAACTGTACATTTCAATGTTAGGCAATGGAGCATCTTGCTGCAAATTAATATCATGCACTATTTCCTTTTTGGGTGGCAGACCTTTAGGTTCTTGAAACAAGATACCATATTCTGAAACAATTTTTTCTAAATCAGCTTGTTGTTTAGCATCATAGCCCTTAAATACATTGGTTTTAACAGGTTTCTTTTCTTTTACAACCATCAGTAAAAATTGTTTGCATGAATTTACAATTCATTTCATCTGCCCTGAGTTTATGAGAGTATAATTATTCTTGAGCTTATGAGCTATTACAATATATTCGATTCCATCTTTAACGAGGATATACTTGTTCTCAGCTCTATAGCAAATATCTTTTCTATCATACAAGTAGGAACTTCCTAAAACAATTCCACATATATCCAAAGGAACTATATCTAACTCAACCTCATCTACAAATGCTAACCCAAAAGAAAACTTAAGTTTACATTGCCTATTCACTTGTAGTTGTGCTTTATCACTTAACCAACCTAATGGGTATGGTTTCTTGTGAGTTGTAGTCAGTAGTCCCAAGTTCTTTATAATTGCTTCAGAAATTAAATTTACTTGTGAGCCACTATCAAACAAAGTATCAATCTTTTGATGCCTGGAAATAACTCGAATATGGAAAACCTCATGTCGTTTTATCTCATTTTCTTCATTATTAGTAGATTATGCAGAATTACTAGTAGATGCTTTAGAATTTTTACCTTTTATACCTATGGCTGCAATGGTTGTTTCATCTCCTAAGTCCAACCCCAAATCTTTCTGAATAGCTACAACAGTCTTCTTCTTCTTGCCCTTGAACTTCTTATGTCTCAACTCTGGATGCAGAATGCAACAATGCTCATCATCATGCCCATCCTTCTTATAGTGAGTTCATGAAGACTTTCTTTTCTATGTAGTGTTGGCCTTCATCTCTTTCCATTTTTGTTTTATTTTCTCCTTATTCTTGCTTGCAATGGGCTTGGATGATCCCCCAACTTCTGGGTTCCCATTCTTTCCTCTAGCTTCTAGATGCATAGCTTAAACAAATGCCTCATCTATACTAGTGGGATTAAATATGAGGATAGTGTGCCTCATGTAGATGTGTAGACCACCTATGTACTTCAACAGAGTCTCAAGTGAGTCTAATGAAATTCCTAGAATCAAAGCTCTTTTCCTAAATTCTTGGGTGTAACCTTGTACACTTTTCCCTTTCAATTGGTGAAGAGTTTGCCAGCACATCATGGCTTGATGCATGTAAGCTAGTGGATAGAATTGCGTTTTGATTGCAGAAACAAATTCACTCTAGACAGAAAGAATCTTACCATGTTTCTTCATGTCATCTTGTGTCCTACCTTCCCACCATACCAAGGCAGTGCCTCCAAGGCATAGGCTGGCCAGTTTAATCTTACTCTTGTCTGAGTCGATACTCTGCACTCTGCAATAAACATCAATTTGTCTAATCCAATTATCCAGCTTCTCTGCATTCAAATCTCCATCATATATTGGTAAATCAAATTTAACATCTACTTTAATCACATATGTCTTATTTTTATGTTCAGGGCTATTAGGAGGTGTGAGAAAGTTTTCTTCTTTCCCTTTTCCTTTTGAGTGGTCATGGAGGAGAGACTCTTCTTCTCCTTTATCTTGTTTGGAGCTTGATGAGTCTTCATCTTTATGGTTCCTAAAGTCCCTATACATTTCCTCTACCATGGACCTCATGGCCAAGAAACTATATATAAATTGGGGGTCTGGTCCCAAGGGACTTTCTTCTAACATTTCCTTCTTGGAATAGACTCTTCCAATTTTCGGGTTAGTTTCAACCAACTCTCCTTCTCCTAATTTAAGCTTTGATCTAGTTAGCATTCAACCAAAAAATCTAGCACAAGCTTGCCTAACCTTAACAACGTAGAGATCTGATACCACTTGATACGAAATCACCCATAGATGACCTCAGAAAAATAATGAAGGTATTATAGACTCAAGTGTTAGGGGGTGCCTATGTTATTTTATGCAACAGACTGATAAGATTGTGAAATAAACAGACACTGAAACAGTAAGAGAACACAGTAAGCAAACACATAAACACAACAAATTTAATAAGGACTTCACCCAATCCTCCTAGGCTATGTCTCCTAGTCTAGCCTTCAGTGGTGGCCTTTCTATTGTGTCTTAAAGCAGAGTTTTTACAATAAGGAGCTCAATTTGAGTCTCACATAATAGATGATGACCAGTAGGATTGTACTTGGATTCCCAAAGTCTCTAGAGTACACATACTCCCCTTACTAAATCTCGACCTCAACTGGTCTCAGTGGTATGAGTCCAATTTGGTACTCAATACCTGATAGGTATACACAGAAGAGTTGCTTGAACCTCTCAATCCTTCTCTGGAGTTCACAAACTCTCGGACTCTCTCTGTCTCTATCTGCTCGATGCTGCCTTTGCTCTATAGGTCAGCTCGGCTTCTCTGTTCTTTGTAATTCACTTCTTTCTTGCCTCTTGGCTTTCTGCTTCTCTTTCTTTGCCTCTGTCTTTACTCTTTGTCTGTTCGTGGCTTAAAGCCAATCTTCTCCTTGATTGTTCATTTCCGCTTCTCAACTCTCTAGATCTCCTGCTTCTGCCTGCTAGAATTCCCCTGCTCTGCGTTATCATCACTGTGTAACGCTTCATAGAGAGGTGGCCACTTGTTTCCTCATGAATTGAGTGTCAATTCTCTTTGAACGATAATTATTTCCGTTGCTCCAAGATTGCCTGCAAAACTGATTCGTCTACCAGCTCAGCGGTCATGCTGGACCTCAAATCTTATATGAATCAGCCTATTTCCCCGTCGAATCCAGTCATCCATCGAATCATTTCTCCACCATTTATCTGGAGCCTCTAGATCCTATGGTCTCCATCCATATCAAGTAGGTAAGTAGCATGACCTTTACCCGTATGATGTGAGCAATTTTCTCTCTCATCCGCCGAACACGCATCACCCATTGTATGGCATCAAGTGGGACTCGATCGAACCTGCTTACTGCTTGAATCCCTTCTGATATCCTGCCGTTTTTAACGCGGGACCCACCTTCTGACAGAATCAACGATTTCCATACAGTTTATGCTTTTCCTCGTGACCAAGCGCTTGGGGGCTTTCCTTCACTGAGGAGGATGCCCTTCGATACACAATTAGTGCTAGTCGCGTATAAAAAACTACCTCTGTTTTTGGATTTGACCTCTCGTTTGTTAATTTGTGACAGTGCGCGGTCACCATGGGCCAATGGTCTGCGCACTTTGACCGAGGGTCCTCGTTGTTCCGTGTTGACCACAAATTTCCATTGTTTAGAGGTTATTTCTGATAAGCTCGATATCCATAAGATTTTGAAGCTCGACATAATTTGAAACAGTCATGAAAACTTAGAGAATGTTTAAGGATCCAATTCGGAACAACAAGATGATAAGGGTTCGTAGGGATGTAAAATTCCATGAGGAGAAGGCCATGTGATTTTCCCTTGAGAGGGAGCTTGAGCTACATGGGGATGAGGAGATTTTAGCTCCTACGGCTGAGGAGCCTCAGTGTTAGGTCCCTATAATACTATTGTATTCCCTTATTATTATTGTCATTGTAGCCCCTTATTGTTATTGTTGTGCCCATGTTATCACCATATTTTTATTATTGTGCCCCATATAAGCCCACTATTGTTATCGTTGTGCCCTTACATTATTATTGTTATGTCAGCTCTGAATATATTGTGACCCCTTAGACTCCTATATGTAGAAAGGTGGTATTGTAATTTGTATCATCCAAGAATTGTTCATTTGTGTAATGTAAAGGAGGTTTCCCTCTCGAAGAGGCTAATTTTGAAGTCTTTAATCTATCTTTTCTTCTATTTTGTGAGCTAGTTTCATAAAATTTGGTATCATAGCTTTGGATTCTAGGGTTTCATTGCTTCAAATAGGTCATCGTGGAATTTTTTCTATAACATTGTTTCTACGAAGTCTCAGAAACTAACATTAAAAACCATTCTAGCTGACATCTTGACAAACCTTAGGTACGGATTTTGGATCTTTTCTTGTTATATTTTTGGAGATATGATCCACAAAAGTTATGGTTTTTGTAGGCTCTCGAATTATATCTCAAATAGGTGACCTGGGGAAAATCGTCATAACTTTCTCTCTGAGCCTCAAATTGAAATTTTGTAAAATGTTATAGAAAGAAGACTAACATTAGGTGTCTTTGTATCATTTCCAGGTCCGAAGGTTGAAACAGTGACACGTGGCACTTTGTGCAAGTTCGCTCTACTAAACTATTCTATAATTCGGTCATCGTGGGAGATTTGGGATAATTTTCTTGGAGAATCCAATCTTGGTCAGACTTGCGGGGTCGAAAAGAGGACTCCGAGGACTACCTTAGGATGAAATGTCAGACCTTGGAGATCCAAAATTATAGAGGTACAATAGATTCAATATTGAGCTCCTACAAAGCAAAAATAGGTGTGTAGTCTTTTAATAATTTAGCATAAGTTTGGTTTGAAAAATTAGTTTGAAGGAATCCAAAGGATATAGTGAAGCATAATTATTATTAATTGATGCCCCGGAGAAAGAAAATGGAAACACCTAGTAAGCAGCCTAAAATCTCTAACATGACTCATGAATAAGAGCAAGAAATGCAACATGATATATCAAAATTACGATACCAAGTGCAATAAATTTCACTCTCACAAAAAGTAACAGAAGCTAAGATGGATGGTTTAAAGAAAGGCATGGAAGCTAAGATGGATGGTGTGGAAGTTAAGATGGATGGTTCAGAAGTAAAAATTGAAGGTTTGAAGAAAGACATGGAAGGTTTGAAAGGAGTTTTGGTAAAGTTGCTACAAAAAATGCTTCCTAATGATGAAAAAGTAGTAGAGAAAAATCATAATGAGAACAAAAGAAATTTTAGTCATGATTTCATAGACTCTAACGTTGGATTGAAGACCCACCATGTTCCAAATATTGATATGAGGAAGTTTGATGGCAAGGATCTCGTAACATGGATACTATAAATGGAGCAATATTTCGATCTCCATAATGTGCAAAACACACAAAAGGTACACATTGCGACTTTATATTTGGAACCCAATTAGTTTGTATGGTATCGATGGCTTTTCTCTCATAAACAAATTGTCACTTGGGAAATTTTTACGAAAGAAATGATAGCACATTATGAGGATATAAAAAGCAACACCTTTTTTAGCCAATTGATAAATATCAAACAAAAGGGTTCAATGGTGGAGCACAATGAGGACTTCCAAAAATTGAATATAAGGGTAAAAGATATTCCAGAGGAGCATAGGATTGATGTGTTCATAGGGGCTTTAAAGGATAGTATCCAACATGAGGTTCGTCTTTCGTAACTTGATTCATTGGAGAAGGCATTCAGGTTGACAAGAAAAAATGAAAGCAAAATTATGGCAATAAGGAAGCCTACCAATCACAATAATAAATATGAAAGTGTTGTTTCCCATAGCCTTCCACAACCTACAAGGTTGACACCACAACAATTGGAAGAAAAAAGAGTAAAATGGATTTGTTACAGTTGTTATAGAAAATACACTGAAGGTCATAAGTGTGGTGAGAAGAAATTATTTTACGTCAGGGAAAATTTTAAGAACCACCCTTAATTTAAATGTATAATAAATGGGCTAATCCCCATGATACATAGGAAAAATGGGAGGCAATTTTATCAATAATATAATATGTATATATAATTTTTTCGCCGAATCTCTCACCAGATTATATTATCTTGTACAGTGATGGAGAATATTTCACTGAATTATAAAATCTTGTAAGAGCTTGGCAAATCTTTTACTGAATAATAAAACATTGTGAAGTCTTGGCGAATGTTTTGTTAAAGTATGAAACCATATATGATAATAAGAAAACATATTCATTAAACTATAATATACTAACATACATGTTTGGAAAAAAAAAACATAATTTTCTCTTCCTACAAACAATGTTCCAAGTTTCAGTGGCCATGTTTGTCAAGGTTCTTACAATACACTCTTTCATATCCTTCTATTAGTTTTGATAATATTCCAGAACAAAATTCTTGTAGGTGTTGATATTGACAGCGAGTTCTGTCAAGGTAGGAGAAATTAATCTTTTCTCTACAACTTTTGTCAAGCTACCGCTTTTTTCAAGTTATCAAGTTTCTTTCTTATTCCATAGACTCCAACTGCGAGATTAAAAAAAAAAAAACATCATGTTTGTTTACCCCAACACGCCAACAAGTAGCAAGCCCCAACTATATTATATAAGAAAGTATTAGGTATCCCAAAGGCTTGAAGGGGATCTACTTGAAAGAACTGACCATTGTGAGAATCCTTCCAATCAATATATGAATATATAAATGTAGATTTATTATTACTTTAATTGGAAATCTTCAATTAAATAATAAAATTTAATTACGTCTCTCCCAATCTAAATTGCTTATTAGCATAATTCACTACCCTCATAGGTCTTGCATTTTTTAACAGCGTTGTAACATGTAGATTAATTTTCTTTTTGGTGAACAATATCCACCTTTTAGGAAAATATGGTGCAATGGCTCCAAGCCCTACAGATCATTTAGGACAAGCTAAGCATAGCACAGAAGATGAAAGGTTGTAGAAACCAACTTATTTTTCAGCTTGTTTTGAATTTTTTTTGTTAAATCAGAAAAAGTTAAAAACCAATATTAATGGAGATATTGGTATTTTTTACTAAATTTTGTGAAAGTGACTAAATGTAGCTTTAACCATTCACCTTAATATGATTTTACAATATAATTTCCTAAGTCTATTTAATATCTTCATTATCATAAAAATGAACCTATATCCATCTTAACTCCACATCTACCACTCTTAGGAGGATGAAATCTATTTATCCCTCTGAGCACTTGGTAGACCCAGAATTAAGTTGGATCTAAGATGATAGAATTTCCCTTTAAATAATTTATGCTCACATGAATACCATGGTATTACCATGGGTCAAAACCATGGGTTATCATAAACTTGGAGCTTAAAAATTACTATTATTAATTTATAAAAATTAATAAAAGTAATAATTGTTTTTTTTTTCAACAAATTAAAATGTTTAACATACATTAAATTTCAACATCCATTTTTACTCTTGATCCACCACGCCCCGAGAGGGATCAAATATTTTTTCACTCTATGCTAGTTTGCATATCATGATATTTGATCCCTCGTGGGGTTTAGTAGATCCAGAGTAAAGATGGACCTATGCTAGTTTAATTCCCCCATTTAAATAGGCTACATTCCACGTGAATACCATCGGTCAATACCATGTGCCATTTTTATTTTTATTAATACTAATATTAGGGTTAATAATTTTTTGTTGCATGGTATTAATAATAATCTAGCCCATGGTATTTGGCCCATAGTATTTTTCCCATAGGTTTCACCTAAATATAACACATTTTTTGAGTGTTCGTAAATATAAGGTGACTTATGGAGTAAATATAAAAAAAATATTTTATTTGTTTACCATACCTCTCATTTATTTATATTTTTATTAATTTACCATACCTCTTTTACAAATATGGTATTTGGCCCATAGGATTCACTTAAATAAAACCTCTTTTTTGAGCCTTCATAGATAGAAAGAGGGTTATGGACTAAATATAAAAAGAGGTTTTATTTATTTACCATACCTCCACATTATTTATATTTTTATTTGTTTATACCCTTGCATGTATATAAGGTGACTTATGGAGTAAATATAAAAAATGTTTTATTTATTTACCATACCTCTCATTTATTTATATTTTTATTAATTTACCATACCTCTTTTATAAATATGGTATTTGGCCCATAGGATTCACTTAAATAAAACATATTCTTGAAAATTAGGGAAAATGGAAGTTGTAACTCCTAATTTCAAGGGCTAAATTTACCTTTTTTACCCTCTCCCTTAAAATAAGGTGGGCTATTTGAGGCAATTTGTAAAAATGTACTATGATACAAAATATTCGCCCACTAAAAATTTAAAACCCCTTAATTTCACCAAAGGGCAAACATTCGCCCCTAAAATTTTCCATGTTTTACATAGATTGTGAAGAGGAAGAAGAAAGGGAAGAAGAAACATCAAAAGAAGAGAATACACACCAGGAACAAACCCTAGAGAAAGAAGAAATGAATCTGACCATATCTTGTAATGCATTGGCCAGAATTACCACTCCTCAAACTATCAAGATAGAAGGACATATCGAGAAGTAAATGGTAATAGTGTTGATTGATTCGGACAATACCCATAATTTTATTCAATGTAAGATAGCGAAGGAATTGAATTTCTTCCTATATCCAGCACCAGAGTGTCAAGTGATGGTTGCAAATGGAGGAACCATAAATTTCTCTAGAAAGTGCCATAATATCAAGCTATCCATGGGAGAATATGTGTTTAATAGTCAAATGCTTTCCATTCCAATGGGTGGTGCTGATGTTGTACTAGGAATCCAATGGCTACAATATTAGTGTACGATAGCTTTTAATTTTCAATAAATTTTCTTGAATTTTTTTTTGAAAGGAAAGGAATTTGAATTAAGGGGTATTGTGGGGAAATCGGGAAACATAATCAACTCTAACGGCATGAAAAAGCTTCTAAAGAAATAAAAACATGGCGTAATTTCACAATTATGCTCGATAGAGGTTCCCACATCGAAATCATCTATTACTCCAGATCTCCAAAATGTCTTAAACAATCATTACAAGGTATTTGAGACTCCCAAAGGCCTCCCACCCATTCATGGTCATGATCATGCTATTCATTTGATTCGAGGAAGTGTTCCTCTAAACATCAGACCTTACAGATATCCCTATGCCCCAAAGAATGAAATTGAATGTATGGTTGCAGAAATGCTAGAGGCTAGTATAATTCAACCTAGTCAAAGTTGGATCATGGCGCATATGTCCAAATTATAGGGAGCTCAACAAGCTCACTATTAAAGATAAATTTCCCATTCCTGTCATTGATGAATTATTGGATGAATTTCATGGAGAAATTTACTTCACCAAGTTGGACCTTCGTTTAGGATATCATCAAATCAGAATGAAGACTGAAGACATTCTGAAAAAAATAAAATTTAGAACTCATGAGGGTCATTGTGAATTTTTGGTCATGCCTTTTGGCCTTATCAATGCACCTTCTAAATTTCAAGGTTTGATGAATTCCATTTTCAAACCCACCCTTAGAAAATTTGTGTTAGTATTTTTTGACGATATACTAATCTACAACAAGTCTTGGAAGGATCATGTTCAACATGTTGATAGAGTGCTCAAACTATTGGAGGAGAAACAATTATATGCAAAAAGCTCCAAATTTTTCTTTGGAGTACAAGAGGTGGAATATTTGGGTCATATTGTATCTCATGAAGTTTTTAAGGTAGACCCTAGGAAAATTAAAGCCATTAAGGAATGGAAAATCCCCACATCCATAAAGCATCTGCGAGGATTTCTCCGGTTAATAGGTAATTATCGCAAGTTTGTTAAGAATTATGGGAGAATAGCAACACCTATAACAAAATTACTGAAGAAATATGCATTTTCTTGGACCCCAGAAGCAACGAAAGCCTTTGAACATCTTAAAGAGGCAATGTGCCAAGCACCAGTCCTAGCCATGTCAGACTACACAAAAACCGTTATTATGTTATTTGATGCCTCGGGAAATGGAATTGGTGTTGTTTTAATGCAAGAAGAAAGACCCATTTCTTTTGAAAGTCATCCAATCAAAGGAAAGTATTTATGCAAAGCTATTTATGAGAATGAAATGTTGGCAATACTACATGTAATTAAGAAATGGTGACCTTACCTAATGGGAAGACACTTCAAGGTAAAAATATATCATAATAGTCTTAAACACTTTTTAGAACAAAGATTATCTTCAGAAGAGTAGCAAAAATGGGTCACAAATATGTTGGGTTATGACATTGAAATCATATACAAAAAAGGGAAGCTTGTTGCAGATGCACTCTCAAGAAAGGATGAGGAGGTGGAATCATTTCTTTGTGTCATTTCTATTATCCAACCAGAGATGATAAATGAAGTAAGGGATGAATGGAAGAATGACGAAGAAGTGTGATAACTCATTCAAAAGTTGCAGCAAGATCCCAATACATCTGATACATTTAGCTAAAAAAAATAAGCGTTATGGTACAAAGGTCGCTTATACCTCTGTAAGAATTCTGAAATTAAACAAAATATTCTTCTAGAATTGTGCACATGTCCCTTAGGAGGGTATTAAGGATTTTTAAAAACTTACCACGGGGTTAAGAAGGATTTTTTTGGGGTTGTCCTTAAATCTGATATTCAAAAGTTTGTGGCAGAATGTTTGGTTTTCCAAAAAAATAAAGTTGAGACAATTAAGACCCAAGGTCTATTACAACCTTTATCCATTCCAAGTCAATGTTGGGAGGAGGTTTCAATGGATTTTATCATAGGTTTACCCAATTCTGAAGGAAAGAGTGTCATCATAGTGATAGTTAATAGAATTACCAATTATGCACACTTTTTTGCATTATCTCATCCATTTAAAGCCAATACAGTCTCTATTTCATTTACTGGAACAATTCAAAATCTACATTGAAACCCAAAGATTATTGTAATTGACAAAGATCCTATTTTCACTGGAAATTTTTGGACAAAATTATTTTCTTGTCTTGGCACTTAGTTAGCTCATACCTCATCTTATCATCCTCAATCTAATGGGAAAGCTGAGATAGTGAAAAAAAGTTTGGAAGGATATCTGCGCTGCTTTATATCTGATAAAAAGACACAATGGGTCAAATGGTTGCCACTGGCTAAATGGTGGTATAACACTTCCTTCCGTACTGTAGAAAAAATGACCCCATTTATGGCACTTTATGGATATCATCCACCATCCATCACATCATATTTAAGAGAAAATTCTAAGGTTCAAGCAGTGGAAGACCAAATTGAGCATCAACAAAAAGTTCTCCAACTCTTAAAGGATAACCTGACTTTGGTGCAAAATAAAATGAAACAACAGGCATATCAACATTGCAATAAAATAAGTTTTGATATAGGTGATTGGGTATTTCTACGACTACAACCATACAAACAAATGTCCCTCAAGCAAGATAAGAAGGATAATAAATTATCACTAAAGTATTATGGTCCATACTATTAGTTTAGTATTTGCATCCTACCATCAGTGATCATAAATCCTCTTTTCATATCATATTAGGGCCCCACTCAGAAACTTTTGTCATTCCACTAGGTCATCTTCAAAAATTTACTCACCGATGGTAGCCCTAGTGAAAAAACATCACTCTCCCTTTAATTTCATTACTTTTTGGCACACTGTCATACCTTGCTAAATGTACATCAGTCATGAGGTCAAAGTCATGATGTCATCATATCATTCATGACACCATCAATTAATGTCAGTCAAGGTTACCATTAGGTCCTAGGGTTTTCAAGGTCCAATAAAACACCATTTCCATTGCATAATGTCACCAAGTCTCATAGTGATCAAATAACATCTCTTCACTATCTAAGGATGATTTGTAAATAGAAAATCTTGTTTCATCATGTAATTTTGATTTTAAATGTAATATTTTTTATTTTTCAGTATGTAATTTTATGTCTTTCAAATGTAATAAGTACATGATTTGTAAGATGCTAATTCAGAGTTCCAAATTGCCAAAGGACCAAAAAGTCAAAGGTCAAAGTGTTCTCAATGTATATCAAGTGATCAATTTGTCAAAGCAAACTTCAAGTGTAAAGGTATAGTTTCCAAGAGTAAGGTGAATGAAAAAGGAAGAAAGTGGGTCCCAAGGCCCAAATCATCAATTTCATGAATTATAAAGGCCACCATGACATAAAAAAAAAAAATCATTTTCACTCTCAAAGGTCTAGCTCACACTCCCTTGGTTCAAAAAGTTGATTTTTCAGGTTTAAATGAAAAAAATTTCTTGGTGTTGTGCTTAGGAGGGAGGCACCATGCTTAGAGCAGTGGTCACTGCCTTTTTTAACACAAGCACTGCGCTTCTGGGAAAGGCACTACACTTTTTCATAGTGATCCCCCAAAGCACCAAAATGCCTTCAAATTCTCTGAAAACTTCAAAAAAGTCTTGTTTCCTCTTCTAACAAGTAAGTCACACAAAGTTTCCACCTATTTGCACTCCTAAACAACATTTTTTTTAGTGTTTTGGTTGCTAAGAAAAATTTGTACTTGGGCAAGTGATAAACCCTAAATCCATCGCTATCCAATTTTTTTTTCTCATATACCCTACAACACCTTCCTACATCACTATTAAACCCATACCTACCCCTACACTATCATTTCCTAGTCCCTAAACCCTTTTCCCATAAAACCCTAAGACCTAGGTTTCCAAGATTCCTAGGTAGCCTCTACCATAAACCTATGATTTAATTATCATTCCCAACTCCCTTAACATTTTCACCTCTTATCACCTCCCACAACTCCATAATCCCTCCCCTCATATCCTCAAATTTTTATATCCCTATCCCTATACCCTAGACCTATTTCCACTTCCCATTTCCACCTACCTTATCCCTAGGGTTTCTTAACCAAACACTATGGAGGAAGACAAAGACTATGTGGAAGAGGAGGATAGAGAAGTAGAAGAGGAAAAAGAACAAAGGAGGCCACACAAAGGAGGCATAATCCTAAGGCTGGAGCCCACTAACACAAACGAACTCATGGCTTCACCAATGGCAGTCTCATGTTTTTAGTATGTAGGTTGCCTTGATTTTTGCAAAACGATTGAAAGAGTTTAGCATCACCTTGTTTTGAGCAGACTTTTTGCATCAAAACTTAAAGATAATCAAGTGACCCTAGTAGGAGTGACCTTCACTTTATCTAATTCCATCATTGTTGCTGCCACAGGGATTCCAAACATGGGTGAGAGGTGGTTTAAATCAAAAGATTTGGAGGATTAGTATTATGAACCATTCATCAAACCATTGTACAGAAATGAGAGGAGGAGGGTCTTCCCTTTCAGATACCTTCTTAATAGGTATGCCCCCATGATGAAAATCATCATGAAGTACTTCTCTTGTGAAGGAAGGTTCTCTAGGCTCTACACATACCATATCAGACTGCTTATGCACTTCACAAGGGTCAAATTGCTCAATATCCCATACTATCTATTTAGAAGCATAGACAAAATGCTCTACATTGTACAGAAGAGAGATTACGACCAACAGATGAATAGCCCTTTCCATTACTCATTGATCAAGATCATTGTCCTTCATCACCTTAACCAGTTGCATATTTCATGTGACAATTTCATTTCCAATGATATTTCCACTGCTCCACAAGCTCCACATGATGAAGATATGCCTTCTCCATCTCATCTCACTGATAATCATGTTGAAGACATACCCCCTCCATCTCATCCCACTACATATTTTCCTCCATTATTTCATCCTATTTCACCACCATCACCAACATCATCACCATTGCATGGTCATATAGGGTCACCTAGTAGAGCCGAGGTCAACAAGCATAAAGGGGCTGAAATAGGCATATTTACTAGAACATATCAGAAAGGGCATAGGAAGGTGTTTTCCTCATATATTGTGGGAGGGGCCCTACCTTCTTCATCAACAAAGCATGTATAGAAGGGCAAGCAAAATATCACAGAAGTAGATGAGCATGAGGAAGTCATGCAAGAGGATGATGATCCTCATAGTGAGGAGGCAAATTTTGACCTAGTTGACTTGGATTAGCCAGATGAACATGAAACTTCTAGTTTTCTTGTAAAGGAGAAGGATTCCCAAATTAGAGAGCTTCATACTAACATAGATAGAGCTAAGTTTGTCATTTATTTTCTTAAGTAGGAAAACGAGAAGCTAAAGACCAAAAATTTGATCAATGTGGTGAAACTCATCAAGTCTCAAAGAGAAGAAAATAAATCAAAGTCATGCTTGATGAAGCATAAGGGAAGTATGGTGATTCTGATGAGGAAGAAGACCAAATACCAAGAAAGAGGCCCAAGACTAGAGGGTTGAAAAGAGCTCTAGAACTAGAGAGGCAAAAAGAGGTTGAACTTGCCAATGAGCTCACTTTGAATGAGAAGTTTGCCATCATGATCAATGAGAACCGAGAATATTTTTTTGAAAGGGTAAATGAGAATCTTGAGAATATCTTGAATAAGTCAAAGAGGGAAAATTACTTACAAAGAAAGATGGCCAAACATTACTTCAAGAAAAATCAAATTGCAAGGTCCAAGCTCCAAAAGGTCAAAACAAGACTTGAAACCCTAGCCAAGAAAAAAAGGAAGAAAATCTTGAAATCCTTGCTGAGTAAACACTCATTACCTAACATACCTCATCATCCTTCCGCAGATCAAATTTTGAAGAATTTTGAACATTTTTGGAGTTTTTTGCATTTTTGTCAGTTTTTGCACTAGTCACACTACCAAAAGCACAATGCCCTAGGTGTTTCACTTTTCCTAGAGGCATCCAAATGCAAAATGGACACCACCGTTGGATTTAGAAGGCCAAATACAGTCAGGAAAACCACTTTTCTAAGATTTTTTGGGTCAGCTAGGTAGTCAAAGAGTTAAAAAACACCGAAAAAATCATGTTTCTGCCCTGTTTTTGAGGTTAGCACTGCTTTTTTGACTATTATTGGGAGAATCAACTTTTGGAGGGTCAAAACTTGACCATTTTGGAAAATAAAGATAGATATGGAAACCAGACAGGATAGGCTTTCTAAGGAACTATCCTGGGCTCAATTTGGACACTGAGAACCTCCTCAAAAGTGCATTGGAAGTTGGTGCTACGCTTTTAACACAAATTTTCTGAGTTTCATCATTTTGTAAATTTTCTCAGTTTTGACAGTTTCACCTTAAAAAATCATGTTTTTACTGATGTAATTGATGGATGTAAATGTAATAATGATGTTTTAAATTTACCTAGGGTAAATACATTAGGTGAAAACTCTTTTTGTGATGTAATGAATTAGTGTCCAAAAAGTGAGGGATGAGTCAGTTTGACCTCCCTACTCTCTAGGTTTCAATTCAGGTTTTGGTGGAACAGCTCCTTAGCTCATGGATTCGACCCCTGATGATGGGAGAAGTTTTTTTATGGCTCTATATATATCATTTATTGACTGATTTCATAGGTTGGATTTTGTTGTATCGATCAGAGACACTAGTGTAATCAGTATTTGGCAGAAATTTAATGAATGAGTTGCAGCTATTTTGATGGAATACCTGTGATATTGCATTTTGACATAGTTTCTTCTTATGTTGCATATGTTTGAAAGTTTTGTACTCTCATGTTTTATTTCACTTCTATGATATGTTGATTTTCAAGTTGATGAGAAAAATACATCTTACATGCTCTGTTTTTGGGAAATCTTCATAATTATTCCATTTTCTTCAGTTTAGAGAGAATACATGCTTGTCTTGCTCTTTCTAGCTCCTCACCAATCTGATCCATCTCACTCAAGAACCTTAAATTGTTTGAGTTTCTACCTACCTTGCTCCATCAGATGTTTATAATCATACCCTTATTTTCCCTGACCTAGTCTCTTTGACCTAATCCTCATCCAGCAACCCAATTTCAAACAATCAAACCCTTCTACACATCATAACTAGCCTAAAATCCTAATTCATCCAGCCTTCTTGGCTGTGATTTTGTGGAGAGATCCCTCTTCGGCTTGGTAGAGCTAGATACCAAGTCAAAAGGTTGGTATGTGGTTACCTCAGCTGGACTCTTCCTCATCCTTGGAGATCCGGAGGAGTGGTAACATGTACAAGGTGTTGCAAAAGATTGGTACTATGGCTTGCAAATTGGAACTTCCTGCATCTTCCCAAGTGCACCCATTTTTCCACGTTTCATGCTTAAATAAGGTTATAGGTGACAAGCTCCCAGTTCAAACAATATTGCCAGAACTTGAGGAGGAAGGAAAAATCATATTGGAACTTAAAGCAGTCATTGAAACAAGAACTCGACATCTACAAAATCAATCAATTTCAGAGTATCTCATCATGTGGAATAAATTACCCACTGAAGATTCCACATAGGAGGATGGGAATTTTATACAAAAGCATCCATAACTACTCAAGCATTGAGTACAACACCTTTTTCAAGGAGAGGGGCATGTTAGGTCCATATAATACTAGTGTATTCCCTTATTATTATTGTCATTGTAGCCCCTTATTGTTATTGTTGTTCCAATGTTATCCCCATATTGTTATTATTATGCCCCATAGAAGCCCATTATTGTTATTGTTGTGCCCTTACATTATTATTGTTATGGCGGCTCTGATTATATTATGACCCCTTAGACTCCTATATGTAGAAAGGAGGTCTTGTCATTTGTATCATCCAAGAATTGTTCATTTGTGTAATGTAAAGGAGCTTTCCCCCTCGAAGAGGTTGATTTTGAAGTCATTGATCTATATTTTCTTCTATTTTGTGAGCTGGTTTCATAATAGTACTCAGATTGATGTGGATCAGCCACATCCAGATGATCTACGAGTGGAGACATCCACTCAGACAGAGTCTTCCAGAGAGGGAAGTAAGTGCACTAGAGAGGCTGAAACTTTATTGGAGGATGCACGAGATAATGTGGGAACACCCACTTCTTAGTGCAGGCAGAGGAGGTTACCTGAGAGGTACACTAGATACATGGCTCTTATCGGCAAATGTGTTGTGACAGATCCATCTTCCTTTAAGGAAGCAGTGAAGCAGCTGGTTTGCATTGATGCCATGGTGGAGTATGACTCCATAGTTTGTAATAGTGTTTGGGATGTGGTCCCCAGACTGAAGGACAAGCCAGTGGTGAGCTCCCGTTGGATTTACAAGGTAAATAAAGATAAAAATGGTAGTGTGGAGAAGCATAAGGATATATTTGTTGCCCGTGGCTTTTCATAGGTAGAGGAGATTAACTATGATAAGACCTTTGCTCCTGCTACAAGGTAATCGTCAATCAGATCCATATTAGCACTATTAGCATAGATGGGTTGGAAGATACATCAGATGGATGTGAAGATAACCTTCCTTAATGGCATGATTGAGGAAGAGGTGTACATAGATCATCCTGAAGGTTTTGAGACCTTTGACCGTGATTCACATGTGTGTTGGCTCAAGAGAGCCTTGTATGGACTGAAACAAGCATCTTGTGCTTGGTACACCATGATAGACAACTACTTCACTGGGTTTGGCTTCACGAAGAGTGAAGCGAATGTGAACCTGTACCATATAGTGGTGGAAGGTAAGTTGTTGATCATTTTACTTTATGTCGATGATCTCATACTGACAGGTGATGGTCAACTCATCAAATATTACGAGGACCTTGCAAGAGAGTTTGATATAAAGGACATGGGACTCATGCATTACTTTCTTGGGATGGAGGTATGACAGGGAGATGGGGAGTAGCTTGTGTCTCAGAGAAAGTATGCCAATGAGATACTCAAGAGATTCTACATGGAGAGTAGCAAACCCATGGAGACTCCTCTAGCAGGTAACTAAAGGAAGGAGGATGCTACTTTAGGGGAAGTAGTGGAAGCTACTGTTTACAGGCAGCTTGTGGGTTCACTCATGTACTTGGTGAAAACACCACTGGATATGTGCTATGTAGTTAACCAACTTAGTCAAGTGATGGTTAGGCCTACCAAGATGTATTGGAAGGTGGAAAGGCATGTTTTTGTAGAGCTGCAACTAGGGTCTCTCACACCGCTAATTATTCCACATTAATAAGTCAATCCGGGAACGTTTTGTTATTGCAAGAAGTAGCTCAATCCGAGGCTATTTGTCCGAGTAATTCTTAGTAGTACAGGGTTGAGAAGATCAAAGGAAAACCAATGCTAAGCTGTAACTAAACTAACCAAAAAGATGGAGTCACACCAAACAGTTGATCAGTCAAGGGTACGGAAACAATATCCCATCCCTTTAGAAACTGATTAAAGAAGGGAAATTAGAGCATGGACTTATAGGTCTGGGAGCTAAGCAGCGTCTTGCTGAGGCTCACTACAGCCTTAGGCCTTCTCTCACACCAAAGCAACAAAGGCAGGTAAATAAATCAGCGGAAAGTAAAATGGAACAGCGAAATGGAAATGGGACAACAATAAATGGAACAGCAGTCAAATGGAACGGCAGTAATCAAATGGAACAACAATAATCAAATGGAGCAGTAATAATCAAATGGAACAACAACCCTTAATGATTTACGAAACAACAACCATCACCCGTATGTACATGTTCTACATTAATATAGCAATCTGAGAGTATTGAATGATACAACTATGTTTCTAAACAGAATGACGCTACTCTCAAATCCCACGAATATTGTTGAACATAAATCCAATGACAGTAACATTCATACCAGTACTCTGTTACAGAAATGACTGAATAAAGATACAATCCGACCCTGTGTAAATCCAGTTATACAGTGCAGAACCTTTACATAGAGAAATCATTCATTCATTAAACATAACAGAGCATAGCGTATCATATAAAGAATTCATCAGACTGCTAAGCAATAAAGATAAACAAACCACACACAAATCACCATATAATGATACAAAAGCAAGTGTCCTTCGGAGCCGGGCCCTTAGCTGCCAATGGTACACTGCCTTAAATTACTCCAGACGCAGAGACGGAATAAACACCAAGTCTTTTATATTAATCGCATCCACAAAAGTATAACAAAATCAAGTCTCAGTGAGACTCAATGATTAAAGTTTGTTCTGGAACTGCAAATTACAAAAACAATCCTCCTCTTGCTTAATGATGTTGTGCCATTATATAACAGAAATGACGGAGATATCTACATAATTAGAGATAAGTAAAGGGATTCGCTAATCGTTCAATCTTTCCTGCGTTTGCCGAGCCGGTATCCCGCATTCTTTCCCTGGACTATTCAATTCCGATTTTGCTTGATCGTGTCCGTATCCGGTTCCCTACTGGAGGAACAACAGTTATTTTTCCTCTGCTTCTCGCTTTTGGGCGGGAACTCCTTGCTCGCATGTCTTCCTGCATGGAAAACGTCAATTATTAGCACTTGAGCTTCCTTTGTCTATTTTTGCACATTTTATCAAAATCCTTTATCTTCTTCGAATTCCTCATGCAGAAAAGGTTACAATTATTATTGAAAGACCACTAGATTGCTAGTCAAAAGCATACCTTCCAGGTGCTCCACACACCCCCCTGCTTACCCTGTTTCATGGCCTCATGAAAACATTGTAGTTGACATGCAAGGTGGTGAGAGAATAGGCCGGAGAAGGGATCTCGTGAGGAGGCCGACAACCGTGATGAGCAACTAGATTATCAAAGAACTGATCTATTTGATCTGCAGGCATCTCATACAAGGCCTGATATCCGGGTGCAGGGTGCCAAATAATTGGACTACGAAATCGATACCCTAACCAGGATGTCCCTGCTTGCAAAATCCGTTCCCCATAAAGGTTCAATCGGCTGGCAGGCAGCTCAAAATTCTCATATTTGAATGGTTCCCTGAGCTGGATGCTTGGACTAGAGGTCCGGTATCGAAATTTTGCAGCATCGAGGGCAAGATCTTTAATAGTCAGGAAATACTCCAGACCATTTCGGATCAAGTCTTCGTGCATGGGTCCTATTACCTCAATGACACCTGGGATCCTCATAAGACTCCTATGCTCTCTCCATAGCGTCACTGGGTCTCTAGGTTCAGCTCGTATCCACAAGTCTAGGCTATTTTCTTGTCTCTGAAAGGTGTTATAAGCTCTGAGCCATTTCACTTGATTAACCCCAAATGAGATGAAGGCTTGGAATTGTATATCGCCAACAAAAGGGCCAGGATTTAAATCAGTTTCCTGGTCTAGCACAAGGTTGTGCAAGTAAAACTCGCACAATAACCTTTGAACCTTAACCTCATAATGCTTGCAACAGTCTATAAAATCGTTAACAGTGTTGATGTGGATAGGTGCTCCTGCCCTAACGGCTTTTATTTTCAATCTCAAATAACTTTCAAGAAAAAACAAAGCATAATTTTTAGTAGGGGCCCTACAAGTCAAAACGTCATTATATAAGGAACACACAGTGTCCATCTACTTAACAACACTATCTAATCGACGAGTTACCTTAGCAACCTTTTCTTGTTCCTTCTGCCACCCCTCAAAGGCTTGGCTTTCAGATTGACTAATATTCCGAAGTTGCTGTTGTAATTCTTCATATTTCTCCCGGGGGATTGCTTGCTCTCTTAGTTGTTCAGCTTCTTGTTGGGCTTGCTTCATCATCCTGTGCAAGTTTCTCGTTTTTGGATCCTTGTTCCATTGAGCCGTAGAGGCTGGGAATTTTGCCTGCAACTTTTTATTGCGCTGTTTAGAGTTCAGAACCCGAATAACCCCTGAGGGTGGTGCCTCTATTTGGGTCTCCTTATTCTCTTTATCCTTCTTGACACGAATGAAAGGATGCTGAGGTCCCCCTGCCATTGGAACATCTTGTTGTTCTTCTCTCTTAATTGGAATGTCAGTTTGTTCTCCAGGGTCGGATGGAACAACAATCTGTTCCTCTATGTTATTTGGAACAGCACCCTGTTCCTCATTAACATTTGGAACAACAGACTGTTCCTCGGCAGTAGGTCTTCTGATGGGGTTTCGACCAATAAAACGGGTTCTTGTCCTCGGGGTTTTTGCTGTAGTGGCCCTCCTCCTTTTCTTTGAGGTCCTTTGTATTCTCAAATCAGCTTTCAGAATTCGAATTTGCTGCCGGAGCCTGGCTATAGTACCCAACAACCTCTGATGTTTCTTTCTTAATTTCTTAATCTCCTTTGCCTCAGCAGAGGGTTTGACCCTTAAGCCCGCTCTTTCTTCATCTGGGATATCTTCCGGCGTCCTAGGGACAGACTGTCCCTGATTGTTGTCTTCCATTTCATTATCATAACCAGGCGGGTTTTCTTCTCCTGCCTTTTCTGCATGTGCTTCCTCGGGTAGTTCTTCCTCTGCGGGACTATCAGGGATGCCTGCTGTGCTGGAGGGCTGGCCATATTCCCCCATATTGGCCAGAACTGCTTCCAATTCCTCTTCACCTACAGGGTCCTACAACGGGCTACCCCCTGGCTGTGCTATTTCTTCTTCTTGATTGCCTTGTTCGGTAACCCTTTCTTCCTCAGAGTGCTCATTTTCTTGATTGTTCTGTTCGATAACCATTTCTCCCCCTTCCGGCTGGCCGGTCCCAGGCCCTGATTGCTCCACATTTCCTTCGGAAGGTCCTCCTTCTGGTTCTGGAGGTTCGTCCTCAATTTCAATTGGCTGGGCCGTTGCTTCCTGAATTCTTTCCAACCTTCCTCGTATCCGGGCTAGTCGAGCTGACTTCCTTGGTCTCTCAGGTAGGTCGGGCGTGCCAGCAGGTTCTCTGGGTTCCTCTGGTCGTTCTGGCGTATCGGAAGGTTGTTTCCGTTTTGAAACGGCATGTCTTTCTGTTGCTGTCTTCTTGCGTTTCTCTAATCGTTCCGGCGTGCTAGACGACTGTTCAGGTTTTGGGGGTGGTGCAGCCGATCCTCCTTCGACTATTGCGATCAATTCCTCCCAAGTTCTTTGCTATTGAGTGAGACTGTGGCTCACTATCAACCGAATTAGCCCATGGTGGCTAACGACTGCTTCTATGTGCTGGGCCTTTCTCAGGTTTCGGGCCGCGTCATGTAGTAGCAAATTTAAAAGTGCAGGGAGATTTACAGAACATTTTCCTTTTAAAACAGCTAAAAGTTTCAAGTGACGAGGTCTTACCACGTCTTTTCTCCCTTCGCAGGTGATATAACTTTGTACTGTCTTTGCTAGCTCAGTCCAGGGTTCCCCTAGTGTTGCCGGCAGAACTCCTTTCCCTTTGACTGTCAAGCTTTGGCCTTCGTCCTGGAAAATTTCCATAGCTTTTTGTCTTTCCTTCTTCGGCGTCCATATGGGTCCAGCAGCTGGTAATCCTGAAACTTCTGCGATAATATCCTCTGTAACCGCTATCCGCTTCCCTCCTACTATGGAGTAATTTTCCTGCAAATTCTGCAGGAATTCCAACGCCACGGCTTCATTTGATTCTTGCAGGCGGCTGAAGTAATTCAACTACCCTACGTTTTCCAGAATTTCGTGAGCAGCAGCGGAAACTGTCATCTTGTGAGGTTCACTTCAGACCGTCTTTCTGCCCATGATTCTTCTCAGAAATGAAACAGCAACTGCTTGCGGTGTTTGCGACGCAGAGAGGATGATCACCGAGCATGCAACTAAAAAAAAAGATCGTGGATGGCAATTTCCGTAGAATGGAAGCATCATACCGTTAAACCATGTCATTCCTTCGTACATTGTCTCACCCGAATGGTGTGCAGCCACATAATCATGGAGTAATGAGATTACCTTCCCCCCCGCGATCTGATAGGCTGTCCCCAGCCGTCAAAGAGAGGAGCAACAACCAGTTGGAGGTCCAATCATACAGTACAACATATGAAATTATGCCATGTTTTAGAAAAACAACGAAATGCCGAAACCGAGGCAAAAAGGTAGATCGCGTTTTGCATAAGAGCTTGCGTGATATAATGAGGAGCTAGGGGATGGGACGTCTGTCAAGCGTACGAAGTCTCCAGTAGTCACTGTCAGTTCCGTTGCCATGATTGGTGGTAATAAATATTCATGCGATATATACATCGGGTGTGACATATGATCTTTACAAAGGATAAGAGACAGAAAAATTTTAATATCATACCTGTTGGTGTAATTATTACGACTTCTATGCCATTAACAGAGCTCTGCTGCCAACAGGTGTTCATAACCTTGGCAGAGTTGTTTATTTCACCCTCCGGAACCATGATCCTTTGTGTATATTCTGAAGAGTGCTTTGTCAAAATGCAGGCCATTATGCTGGCTTGGTGACCAGATAGCCATAATGCCATTCACAAGGTAGGTGCGAAACGTGGTCAGGCCGGCTCGCGATGAGACCTCCTGTTCCAAGGTTTGCTTGTTAATTTACCTTCGGACCATATCCCTGGTGTGGTGGTCGTTATGGGAATGCCACTTCGCTTCCACCCTTATGATCATGGTAGGTCGGCTCTGAATGAGACCCCCTATCCTGCATTTGACAATTTCATATTTTGTTTTTGTTTTCTTTTGCAGAGCAACTCTCTTGTTTATTTTCACATAAGGGTGGTTCCGCACTCCTTAAGAGAGGGGAATGGTAGAAGAAGTCTTACGATCCCAACAGATAGATATAAATCGTTCGTTCTTACTCTTCAGTAATGATCAAAAAAAGATTTTTAGGGGAATCGTCATGATAAAGATCACCAATGACAATGGTACCGGTGAATGACAATGACAGCGAAGATGAAAAGTTCGTGTCCCTCCTCTTGTCCTCTTATACATACTGGCTTCATAGTGATAGCGATTTATGATGTGCTGATTTCGATATATCATGGCTTATGTTCACCGCATAAGTTCATTGCTGTATCTACAAGATTGAGGAGAACATGGGGCAGAGCATCCTCCATAAGGGCAAAAATATGGCAATGGCATTCCTGAGAGAATAATTCATTCGTAGGATACCATTTCTTTGAGAGGAACAACGGAAAATCGCAAATGTTGTTCCTTTTGAGAAAGGAACAGCAAAGACACACTCAAGTGCTGTTCCTTTTCGCAAAGGAACAGCAGGAACACACAAGTGTTGTTCCTTTTCGGAAAGGAACAGCAGAAACACACAAGTGTTGTTCCTTTTTGCAAAGGAACAGCAAAAACACGCAAGTGCTGTTCCTTTTCGCAAAGGAACAACAAAAACACAATTGCTGTTCCTTTTCGCAAAGGAACAGCAAAAACACACAAGTGCTGTTCCTTTTCGCAAAGGAACAACAAAAAACACACAAGTGTTGTTCCTTTTTGCAAAGGAACAGCAAAAAGCTCACAAGTGCTGTTCCTTTTCACAAAGGAACAACAAAAACACAAGTGTTGTTCCTTTTCGCAAAGGAACAGCAAAAACACACAAGTGTTGTTCCTTTTCGCAAAGGAACAACAAAAAACACACAAGTGTTGTTCCTTTTTGCAAAGGAACAGCAAAAATCTCACAAGTGTTGTTCCTTTTCACAAAGGAACAGCAAAAACACGCAAGTGCTGTTCCTTTTCGCAAAGGAACAGCAAAAACACAAGTGTTATTCCTTTTCGCAAAGGAACAACAAAAACACACAAGTGTTGTTCCTTTTCGCAAAGGAACAGCAAAAACACGCAAGTGCTGTTCCTTTTTCGCAAAGGAACAGCAAAAACACAAGTGTTGTTCCTTTTCGCAAATGAACAACAAAAAACACAAGTGTTGTTCCTTTTCGCAAAGGAACAGCAAAAAAACACAAGTGTTGTTCCTTTTCGCAAAGGAACAGCAAAAAAACACAAGTGCTGTTACTTTTCGCAAAGGAACAGCAAAAAACACAAGTGTTGTTCCTTTTCGCAAAGGAACAACAAAAAAACACAAGTGTTGTTCCTTTTCGCAAAGGAACGGAAAAACACTTGGAGTAAAAAAATCAAGGAAGCATATATACAAGATATTATGTACAAGTTATAAAATGAATTTCTTAAGCTATAGGTGAGGAATATTTCACTTCCTCTCCTAAGATTTCCATATCAGTATCTTGTCGCAGCTGTTGACAGAAGGATTCCCGAGTGAGTGGCTTTCGATAAAGACGAACTCGGTGGCCATTTACTTTGAATGCATATCCAGAACCGTCAATTGTGATTAGGGTAAGGGTCCCATTGTCATGTACCTTCTGGATTTCGTATGGTCCTAACCATCGAGTCTGGAGTTTCCCCGGGAAGTCCTGAAATCGAGAGTCATATAACAGAGCCCAGTCTCCTTCATGAAAGACTTTATTCTTGATAAGTGCATCATGCCATTTAGCTCGCTGTTGTTGAATTAATGCTGTATTTTGTAATGCAGAGAGCCTGATTTCTTCCAATTCATTAATCTGTTGTAATCGATTGATTTGTGCCTCACTCAGATCTAGGTCGACTTCCTGTGCAGTTCGTAGCGTTCAGATTTTGAATTCTATGGGGAAAATTGGCTGCTCTCCAAACACTAATTGATAAGGTGAATAGCCTGTAGTACTTCTCCATGTGGTTCTGTAAGCCCACAGTGCCTCAGGTAGTCGAGCAGCCCAATCTCGCCTATGCGATGCAATGGTCTTTGTTAAAATTGATTCCATTACCTTATTACTACTTTCTACTTGCCCATTTGCCTGCGGATGGTATGGGGTAGTGATCTTATGTTGTACATGATAATTGTTAAGTGTTGCAGCTAATTTATTTCCAACAAATTGTGGTCCACCATCGGTGATTAGTTCTCTCGGAAGTCCATAACGTACAAACAAATGGAACAAGAATTGTATCACAGAGTCTTCTATAGCCCTAGGTAATGATTCGGCCTCAACCCATTTAGTAACATAGTCTGTCGCCACCAGAATGTATGTCCTCTGAGTTGATGATGGATTGATGGGCCCAACGAAGTCCAGAGCCCATCGTTCAAATGGCTCAATGACCAACTGTGGTCTCAGAGGCATTTCATCGGCTTGACCAGGTCTTCCCGCTCGCTGGCAGCTGTCACAGGCTTGTGCAAATTTTTTCGCATCCTTGAAAATTGTAGGCCAATAGTATCCTGTCTGCAATACTTTATGTGCTGTTCTTTTTTCAGTGAAATTTCCCCCGCATGGCCCGTCATGGAAAGCTTTTAGAATGTCGAAGATTTCGTCTTCTCGAATACACCTTCTGATTTGCATGTCTACCCCTGTATGGAAAAAATGGCCTCCAATCCACGAAAACCGAGTGCTCTTCTGAACAATCTGCTTGCGTTCCTGAGGGGTTAAGTGTTTTGGTAGCTTACCGACTGCAAGGTAATTAGTGACATCAGCATACCAGGGTGTTCGAACAGTAACAACAAACAGGTGCTCGTAGGAAATTGATCTTCCACTATTGGTGTTTCAATTGCTTTCGGTATTCGTGAGAGGAAATCAGCTACAGGGTTCTCCTTGCCAGGTCGATCCTTGATTGTGATGTCGAACTCCTGCAATAAGATCAACCATCTGGTTATTCTAGCTTTCGTAACAGGTTTATTTGCCAAATATTTGATAGCAGAATGATCTGTATATAACACAACGGGATAGCCTGTGATATAATGTCTAAATTTGTTAACAACATGTATTACAGCCAGGAATTCCTTTTCAGTAACAGTATAATTAAGTTCGGCAGAGGATAAATTTTTGCTGATATAGTAGATAGCGTATGGTCTCTTATCCTCTTCTTGCCCTAGGACTGCACCAATGTTGTGTCCGAGGCATCAGATGAGATTTGAAATGGAAAATTCCAGTTGGGTCCTCGAAGGACTGGGGCTGTTGATAGAAGCTTCTTCAATTCCTTAAAAGACTGGTCGCATTTTTCTGTCCACAAGAAATCAACATTGCCAGTTAAAGCATATAGAGGTGCAGCAATACGTGAGTAATGTTCTATAAATCCTCTGTAATACCCAGAAAAGCCAAGAAAACTGCGTACCTCTGTTTGAGTAGTGGGGGTAGGAATAAGCAAAAGAATTTGGATTTTAGCCGGGTCTACCTGGATGCCGGCTGCTGAGATATAGTGCTCTAGAATGAGCCCTTCTGTCATCATCATGTAACACTTTTCGTGACTCAGACAGAGTCTGGTAGTGATACAACGTTGTAGGACTTTTTCCAGGGTATCTAGAGCTGGGTCAAAATCATCTCCATATGGTGTAAAATCATCCATATACACTTCAAGTCCATCATTTATCAGATCTGCGAAGATACTAAGGACAGCCCTTTGGAATGTAGCAGGGGCATTACATAGGCCGAAGGGCAAAACTCGATAGGCAAACGTTCCCCAAGGGCAAGTAAAGGTAGTTTTATCCTGGTCTTCAGGGGCAATTTGGATTTGGTTATATCCGCTGAAGCCGTCCAGGAAAGAAAATAATTTCTTTCCTGCCAAAGTGTCCAATACTTGATCTATAAATGGGAGAGGGAAGTGATCCTTCTGTGTGGCTTTATTTAACTCCCTGTAGTCTACAAAAATCCTCCATTTTCCATTTTTCTTGGGTACCACCACCAGGGGAGAGACCCACTTACTGTCGGAGATGGGATAAATAAAATTAACATCTAGAAGTTTCTGAAGTTCGGCTTTTACTACCTCTTTTAGATGGGGGTTAAGTCTTCTTTGCGGCTGACGAATAGGCTTTGCATATTTTTTTATGTAGATGTGGTGGGTGCATAATTGGGGATCGATCCCTTTCATGTCAGGGTAATCCCACGCAAATGCTCCTTGATATTTTCGTAACAGATTTACAAGTTTTGCTTCTTGGTCTGGTGTAAGGTTGGCGTTGATATTTAGGGCCTTACCAGGTTCAATTTCCACTACTTTACTATTGGCAACAACAGTCACTGGTATTGTTTGGTCATGTGCTTCTTTCAAAGGGTCTTCCTCTAGCTCACTATCAAATGTTGCCTCTATCATAAAACACTGTGTGTGAGATCTAGATTCGGTTTGACTAATGAAGTTATTGATGGTGTCATCTTCTATTTGATCTTTAAAATCTAAAGCCTTCTGTATAGTCAATGGGGCTCTGATATTGTTAGTAAGGTATGACATAGGATACTGATTGGTTTTGATCATTGGCAGGCTTGGCTGTGCTGGAGGATATATAACTAGATTTTTAACATCTGGTCCTTTAGTTATAGTCATGTTTCCCTGCCGGCAACCAATGTAGGCATCGCCAGTAGCAAGCCAAGGTCTTCCTAATATTAGCGGATGTCCATCCAGTCGGGTTTTTGGATTAATTATCAGGAAATCAGTTGGATATTCCCAGGAGTCTACAGAAACCATGACATCGTATAGAGTGCCTTCTGGTCGAACTACAGATCGATCTGCCAATTCTAGCAAAGTAGAAGTAGGTTCTACTGATGTGATGCCAAGCTTTTGGCAGGTAGAGGTTGTCAAAATATTGATTGCAGCTCCTAGATCAACTAAAGCGTTAGTCAGGGTTTGGCCATAGATTTGGACAGTCACAATTGGATTTCCGGGATCTTCGTATTTGATAGGTGTCTCTTTTCCCGATAATAAATCAGATAAGGTGCCAACTACTTGGACTCTTGGGTTACTGGTTGTATTCCTCCTTATTTTTTTATGCACAGCTCTTTTATAGTTTTTGCGTATATAGGAATATCTTGAATGGCCTGGAGGAATGGAATTTTTATGTACAAGTTTTGTAATTCTCCCAGAATGTCAAAGTCTGGATGTTGTACTGGTCGTGGTATGACTAATCGTTCCGGGAAAGGGGGAGAGGATGTATTTGTTTGTTGATGGGTTTGTTCCTTATTTACACCCTCTTGTTGTGGTGGTTGTTCTATTGGTAACTGATCTTCAATGTGAACTATTTTGTCTCCCTATGTTTCTATGATACGTCCAGATCGTAACTGAAGGTCATTGCACTCCCTTAAGTCAAGTCCAGTTTCTGATGTTTCTATAATTTGGAGGGATTGGACTGGTCTATTATTAGGATTGGGATTGGGTGGGGCTGGGAGTTGCGGCCTTAGATTAGACTGGGGGTTTTGTTGCAAGGCTGGTAGAGTCTGTTGAGGGAGTGGAATAGTTCATGTTGACTGATATGTCGATCTTGGCCAATTCGTCTTCCAGAGTGAACCTTGTGAAGTAGGGGGAATCCCTTGCGGAGGGTATGAGTTATTCTGCCAATATGGTGGAGTGTAGGGAAAATTTGGCCATCCGAATTGGCTTGCCTGATTCATCCATGGATTTGGAGAAGGAAACGGCTGTGATGACCAATTCGGGACTGGGGGTGTAGATTGGTTTTACCACATACCATATTGCTGAGCATTATACTGCGGAGGCTGGAAAGAAGAAGTTGGGTCCGAAAACATACCAGATTTCCTCGGTTGCCATTGGCGACGTTGGTTAACAAAGTATGCCGGTTCTGATTCTTCTTCTGCTTCCTTGTATACAGCCTTCAATCCAGGAAGTGAGGGGCAGCTCTCAGTAAGGTGGTCTTTCGTACAGATAGCACATGCTTGAACTGTATCTAGCGGACATTCCTTGTGGCTGTGTTTTCTTCTGCATCGGGGGCAGAAAATTGCCAATTTTTTCTCCGCCTCCATTTGCTTTTGTTTAGCCTGCACAATATCAAGCTGAGTAGTTAATGTCCCCAGAATATCAGTTTTAAATTTTTCTAATAAATTCCCTAGTTCCACACGTGTTACCCCTTCTGTTGATATTTTTTTGTCTTTAACAAACCTATCATATTCTGTTGATTTTATCCTTGTGCTGCCTCTTGAACTCCTGATGCATAAATTAATGATATCAGCAAAATTCTCTTGGTAAATATCCCCTTTTCCCATGATATTCAATGTTTCAATCCACTGCTCTTTCATCCCTCTAATCAATGCAGTTTTTAACACATTATCGGGCAGAGGTAGTGATGCATAGGGAGATCTCTGTAAATTATACTGGAAACGTTCTACGTATTCTTCCAAAGTTTCATTTGGTCTGGCCGTCATTTGGAAAATTTCATCTTTTAGCTCTCTCGATCTACAATAATCCTGATATTTTTTAAGAAAGGATTCTTTCATTTGCTCCCAGTTGTTTATGACTCCACCACCTAAACCCATGAACCATCTCAGAGCTGCTCCTTTTAAAGTGGAGGGGAACAGCTTTAATTTCTGGGGGTCAGTGGTGTAATCGTACCCTCTACATAGCACATCGAATTCAAATAAAAATGCATCGGGGTCTTCTGATGTAAGTCCATGAAACGTCGGGATGTGTTGAAGAGGTATTGCTTTCATGGGTGCATTTGCAGCAGAATCTACTATAGGATATTGCAATGTAGAAGTTTGAGCATTTGGCTGATTCTGCGCCATTGGATCAAATATGTGCCAATATCCTTCTGGAATTTTTAGGAGGGTATTCCTAGGTTGAGAAGGGACAGCCTTGGCAGGAACTGTTTTAATGACACTTCCCTTATCTGGGATCTCTGTCTGAGGGAATGGGGTGCCTTCAAGGTTAATTTTGGCCGCGCTTCCCCTGTCTGGGCTGTTTAACAATTGGATTATCCTAGAAGGAGACCTTGGTTCCTCTATTTCCCCTGTTTCCCCTTCTCCTTCACAAAGATTACTTAAATTCCCTTCTTGCAGCCGTTCTGACACAAAATTTTCAATTTCTTGGAAGTCCTGTTCATCGGTTCGACTATGCACCTCAGCGTAGGCTCCAGATGGTGATGATGTAGCCTGAAGGGAACTAGTAGGCTGCTTAGAATGAGTCTTTCTGAGGCCTACTGACGGCTGAGATTCGGTTTTCTTATAGATTTCGTCTATGAAGGTTGTTCGGCCAAGGGTCACCGGTCCTTTGGCTTTTTCAGGTTTGACTGGAGGTTTGATATTCTTTTCTAGCTTTTTCTGCTTAGTCATGCACTCTAAAAACTACTAAATCCTATTCAACCAGCAATTCTGCTAAGAGAGCGGACGGTGGAGCAGGGCTTTTACATGCTCCGTACGCAGGTTCTTACCTTCCGTTTTTAAAATCCAACTCCCCCCTAGCAGCTTTGCGCACTACTCTGTAAAGGGCAAATGGCTATACTCCTTCCCTGACAACGACGCCAAAATGTAGAGCTACAACTAGGGTCTCTCACACCGCTAATTATTCCACATTAATAAGTCAATCCGGGAACGTTTTGTTATTGCAAGAAGTAGCTCAATCCGAGGCTATTTGTCCGAGCAATGCTTAGTAGTACGGGGTTGAGAAGATCAAAGGAAAACCGATGCTAAGCTGTAACTAAACTAACCAAAGAGAAGGAGTCACACAAAACAGTTGATCAGTCAAGGGTACGGAAACAATATCCCATCCCTTTAGAAACTGATTAAAGAAGGGAAATTATAGCATGGACTTATAGGTCTGGGAGCTAAGCAGCGTCTTGCTGAGGCTCACTACAGCCTTAGGCCTTCTCTCACACCAAAGCAACAAAGGCAGGTAAATAAATCAGCGGAAAGTAAAATGGAACAACGAAATGGAAATGGGACAGCAATAAATGGAACAGCAGTAAAATGGAACAGCAGTAATCAAATGGAACAACAATAATCAAATGGAACAGCAATAATCAAATGGAACAGCAACCCTTAATGATTTACGAAACAACAACCATCACCCGTATGTACATGTTCTACATTAATATAGCAATCTGAGAGTATTGAATGATACAACTATGTTTCTAAACAGAATGACGCTACTCTCAAATCCCACGAATATTGTTTAACATAAATCCAATGACAGTAACATTCATACCAGTACTCTGTTACAGAAATGGCTGAATAAAGATACAATCCGACCCTGTGTAAATCTAGTTATACAGTGCGGAACCTTTACATAGAGAAATCATTCATTCATTAAACATAACAGAGCATAGCGTATCATATAAAGAATTCATCAGACTGCTAAGCAATAAAGATAAACAAACCACACACAAATCACCATATAATGATACAAAAGCAAGTGTCCTTCGGAGCCAGGCCCTTAGCTGCCAATGGTACACTGCCTTAAATTACTCCAGACGCAGAGACAGAATAAACACCAAGTCTTTTATATTAATCGCATCCACAAAAGTATAACAAAATCAGGTCTCAGTGAGACTCAATGATTAAAGTTTGTTCTGGAACTGTAAAATTACAAAAACAATCCTCCTCTTTCTTAATGATGTTGTGCCATTATATAACAGAAATGACGGAGATATCTAGATAATCAGAGATAAGTAAAGCAGTGATCCCTCAGGATCGAAGATCCTGAGGGATTCGCTAATCGTTCAATCTTTCCTGCGTTTGCCGAGCCGGTATCCCGCATTCTTTCCCTGGACTATTCAATTCCGATTTTGCTTGATCATGTCCGCATCTGGTTCCCTACTGGAGGAACAACAGTTGTTTTTCCTCTGCTTCTCGCTTTTGGGCGGGAACTCCTTGCTCGCATGTCTTCCTGCATGGAAAACGTCAATTATTAGCACTTGAGCTTCCTTTGTCTATTTTTGCACATTTTATCAAAATCCTTTATCTCCTTCGAATTCCTCATGCAGAAAAGGTTACAATTATTATTGAAAAACCACTAGATTACTAGTCAAAAGCATACCTTCCAGGTGCTCCACAATGTTCAGATACATCAGGGGCACTACTCAATATGGATTGTGGTACAGATGGATAGAGGAAGTGAAGCTTCAACATTTCACCGATGCAGATTGGGCAGGGAGTCCATCCGACAGGAAGAGCACATCAGGATGGATCTTCAGTATTGGGTTAGCAACAATTTCTTGGTACAATAGGAAACAAAGATCAATTGCACTTAGTTTGGCAGAGGCAGAGTACATGGTTGCGAGTCAGGCAACATATGAGGCCATCTGGATGAGGAAGATCCTGGTTGGTTTGTTTGGTCAGTAGATGGATCCAGCTGTGATTTACTGTGATAATCAAAGTTGTATCAAACTCTCAAAAAATGCAGTTTTTCATGATCAGTCCAAGCATATTGATATTTGATATCATCATCTCAGAGATTGTGTATTGAGGTGGATTATGTTGTTAGAGTACATTCCTACCAAGAAGCAAGATGCTAAAATTTTGACAAAGAAATTGTCAAGCTGTAAATTTGAGTTTCATAAAGACAAGACCAAGATAGCTGAATCCATTTCTTGTTGAAAGGGAGTATTGAGAAATGGCAACAAGAAAATTCCAATTTAACTTGTCGTTGAATTAAATTGAGAATTAAAATCGAATTCTATTCTCATAGCAACTTGTAAATAGTTAATTAAGTTTAATTAACTTAATTAGCTTAGGAATTTCGAGTTGGAAGTATTTTTGTAGTCACGTATATGTTCTCCCTAAGTTTTAGGGGTCTGGTATGAGCTTAAATGGAGTTGGAAATCAAATCACTCAATTTACTGAGTTAAGTTCAGTTAAATTAGTTCTAAATTATTTTTGGAACTAATAGAGGACTAACAGTCAATTGGTGCACTAATTCATCCACTAGTGCTACTCCAGTTAACTAAAGATTCCCTCATGAGAAACTCATGCATTTTAGTTCAAAGAAAGACTCAGTTGAGAATAGAGTGCAGGGAAAGTTTACTATCAGTAGTATTATTTACTAGAGTGTAAATATCATGCATGCATAAGAGATTGATACTATGTTTGGATTGCACAGTTTTGAAAGCACGAATTTGCTTTAAATAAGGGTTATTCATCTTAGGAATTGTGCAAGAGATTAGAGGTTTGGAGAGATGCAGAATTGGATAAGTGTTGGCCAAGAGCTAGCTTGTGAGCTGAGAGACTTGAACATGCTTGTGCAGAATTGTTTTAGTGAGAACAAGCTTTGTATCTTCACTCATATTTTTGATATATGCAATACAGATAGTGGGGTTTTGAGCAGTGGCTTTCCCAAGATACATCTTGTGTTATGTGCCACTAGTTTATCTTCTTCTTGTTATTATTGTTTTCATCAATCTATTGGCTTCCGCTAGTTGAAAGTAGAAGTAGATTCTTGTCATGTGCTTTAGTACATTGCATGAGCTTGTGAATCTACAATATTTTATACATTTTCCTTATTTGAAGTCACGTACATATGCAGGTTGCCTTAAGAACAATAATATACATAATTTCATATATGAAATTAAAATTTAAAGTGAATTAAAATACTGAATCACACCCCCCCCGCTCAGTATTTTTCCAATAGTTACATGAGCAGTTATCTCATGCTAACTCAATCAGTCATGAAACCATTCCTTAATTATAAAATTCACTAATTTTAGCCATTCAAATTGCTTTAAAAGGAGGATTGAAGGCACAAAGGCACAATTTATTCATTATCGTGTGAGCATGAGGTGGTGAGGCAAGATAATAGATCTCACAAGTTTGTGACTAGGTTGCACAAGTTTGCATATGTGAGATTGTGAGAGAAAGTGTGCAAGAGAAGCTTGTGCATAGGTTGGTAGAGGGAAGCAGAGATCAATAGTCTTGCAAAGGTTTCAAGCATAGATCAAAAAATAAATGCAAGTGTGTCTTTCAGATTGAAATAGCTATATTTTGTAAGAGATCAATTTCTCAGTTTTTTCTACCAATAAAATTCTCATCAAGAAAAGGATTTTCCTAGTTAGGTTCCCTATAAAAATAGTGTTTTTTTATTGTGTGATTATGTTTATTTATATTCCTATTATGTTGCACCTATTAGAGAAATTTTATGTTTATGCGAGAAGAAATTTCATTTCAGATTGCTCATATTAGTAGATCATAATTTCATGGATTTTCTACACAATATCGATGCGATCCCACTTTGTGATGAAATCCTCCATTGTTTCTCTGAAGGGGTACCTATCTATATCCCCACATGAATTATTGAGGAGAATGGAATTGTGTTAATGCCTCCCCTGATGATACTATCTGAATGACACTCATCTTCCTTAAGGTTAACAAGAGAGTCCTAGAATTCATTTTTTCCACCATAGTTTATTGGGGCATAAGCATTTACTATGGATATGTGCT
Organism: Pinus tabuliformis; assembly: GCA_031772625.1. NCBI lineage: Eukaryota > Viridiplantae > Streptophyta > Pinopsida > Pinales > Pinaceae > Pinus > Pinus tabuliformis. The sequence goes on along the minus strand of CM062816.1, from coordinate 743,044,341 downwards.
CTTTATAGTCATTATTTTCTAATCAAACTACGATCCAAAATATCAATTTAATGTTATCTATTTGTGTCAATTGAGAATCCAACTGAAATAATTCTATGCCACTAGAAGTTCCATGGGAACTTTAAGCTACTCAAATGATTCCTCTCCAGAATTTTTTTGAGAGATTCAATATCTCTCTTTCTTCAAGTTTTGTTTCCTAAAGTAAAAGGATTTGAGGCTTTTCTTATACAACTATTACTTTAACTACTTGGGATTTAATGGGGTTTCTTAATCCCCCTATGTTCCATGAGATAACTTTCATTAGATTTTATGGGGGTTATATTTCTTACCACCTCCTATTGTGATGCTCCCTTTCTCATGACTTGTCATAGGTTTAAACTCATCTGTGATTTGGGGCTGGATTCCTAGATTTTTTTTTTTAGTTCAACCTTTGCCTCTATTTTGTCTTTTCTTGAGTGTATTCCTTACCTTTTCTAGTAACTTTGTGATTCATGACTGGTTGATTCATCTCCCCAACTCATATTCTTCTCTTATTCATTGTTAGAATCTTGGTGCCTACCTTTATTCCTTTTGTAGCTACTAGAGTACCTTCAGATTCTTGCCTTGTTGGACCTTTGGGATTTTCCTTTTAAACTAGAACAGGGGGCCTTAAGCATTGTTATAAAACTTAGATTGAGAAGGTTTCTTTTTTAGTGAGTTATCATTTCTTTGAGACTAGAATCTCATATTTCCCCTTCTTCCATTCTTTGGGTTTCCTTGTTCTCTTATGGGACTTGTTCCTCCTTCTATGATTCTTCTTGTTTAAATTCACCTGCATTTGGAGGGTTTAAAAAATGTTTTTTGATGTTGTAACTACATTTCTACTTTGTCTTGGGGGGTTTATGTTTGTCACTATATTTCCTCTATTCTCCCCCCCCCCCCCCCCCATTTTCAGAGTTACGACTGCTCTTCTTGACCTTCCTTGGCTCCTTCTCCTTTGTCAGGTTGGAATTTCTTACAGTCCCTGAAAATTTTCCATATTCATTACAAAATATGCATTTGAAGGGTAATTGTTCATAATCCAGTACCTAGCAGTAACTCCATTCACCCTTCGTAAAATTGTTCATTAAGGTATCCATTTTTCTAGATCAACCTCCACATATATTTTTGCATAGGAAAAATGGTGACCCTTTGGCTCAACGTGATCCAAATATATCTCCCAATCCATTTCTGATGGTATTCAAATAATCATCACTCCAACACGAAAGTGTGAGTCTTAGAAGCTTGACCTAGAATAGAACTGCATTGGGGATGTCTTCATCTAGGTCAAAGTCTAGAGACCATGAGTTGAGGTACATTCCTATTATTCCAAAAAATATGGCCCATTCCTAAAAATAATGTCTCTATCTTCCTTGATCTTAAAGAAAAAGGAGAAGAATAAATTATCACAAGTGTAGAGAGAAATATTCCCCTTCATCACTGGCTTCAATGTTTTGCTTATCCATTGTCCCATCGACTTCAGAGTAGATCACATTCTAGTAAATATCCATACCAAATTTTTGTCCAAATAGGTTAGGGTTGTTCTACGGAATCCAGAAGGGAGTTTGGCATAGGGTATGTTCTCCACTTTCTTCCCAAATTTAGAGTGGTTCTCCTTTGGCTGCGACTTTTTCTGAAGGGAAACCACCAGAGCTTGAAAGCTTCCAAATCATCCTTGGCAAGGGAGAATCACCATATGGGCTAGTCACCATGGGTTACCAACTATATACACACTGAGTGTTTCAACTCTAGGTTTAGGGTTTATGTAACAATATTATCAATTTTTGAGGATTTGAGTTTCTCACTCAATTTTGTACCTTGAAAATTAATAGGTTTAATTAGAAATTCAAATAATGTTAGTGTCATTGGAACAATGAGATTATATTCCTAATGAACATAAATGATATATGGAATAGTCATACCTAAGGAAACGTCTTGATTTAATGTTTTTAAAACAAATTTGGATCTAGATATAAAGTGTGATTTGGATATAAACCTATTGGATGAAGAATGTAAGAGTTTGGAAGTTAGGGAGTTTGCAAAAAAGTTCTTTAATTAATATGATTGGATATGGATATAAAAGTAAGATAGGAAATATAAAACATATCCAGAATTTGGAAGTTAGGATGTGCATAAAAAATGTGGTTAAACAAAACATCCATATTTGGATATACAAGTGCAGTAGGATAACATATCTAGAATCCAAAAGTATGGAACATTTGTGCAACATTTCTTTTAATTGAAAAGTTTTAGGTCCAAAAATAAAATGTAGAACTTGGGATTGAAAAAGATTTCAAAATTCAAAAGTCAAGAGAAAACATATTATGGGAATTTGAGCTTTAACCCATATCCAGATACAATAAATCACTTGTGTCCATTACATCTAGATATTCATATATGTTCATTAGGCCCACTTATAATTATCCATAACTTTCAAGTACTATTGTTTAAATTCATCGCTGATTTGGCTATATTCTGATAGCAAAAATATTTAGGTTAGATGATTTATGTTACTTTCTATGAAATACATATCAAGGTTAGGAGGTTAGAAACATTTTCAAAGAACACAATAATGAGTGTACCAAATTTGGAAGATTTCATAATACTCATTAAATATTATCATGGATATTAATTAATACTAAATATGTTACTTAGTCTATATCCAAAGGTTCTTTTGTTCATTCTTGATCCATATCACAATTCCAATGAAACCAATCTCTTCACAAAATTTTGGACATACTTTTAATTGATTTAAACTAATACAAATCTAAATTCATTTAAAAAAACTAGCAATAACACATCAATAAGAAGATACTCATATAAAGTAAACACTTAGAAAAATTTAAAGAGAAGTTTCAATTTTTTTTAAAAGGGGACCCTTTATTTTATGGAAATTTCCATAAAATAATGGGGTTGCTGTAGCCATAACAAGTTGTTAAATGAAAAAAAAATTCAATATTTCTTAAAAATGTTAGTGCTTTTTTCTTAGAAGTAATGACTTTTATTATTTTAGTAATGAGAAACAATAAGTTTTCTTCAATGTTTTCCCTTAATTGTCACTTGTGTATAATGGTGGGTAGGAAAATATTGGAGAAAATTGAGGGTGGATGTTGGGGTAGAAGATATCGAGCAAGACATAATAATTTTTCCCAATATCTCCCATCATAATCCCACTATCATATTAAGTTTCCCTCAATATATCCCCACCTACCCTTTTAAATGAGAGAAGGGGAGGGGGTATTGGGGAAGACTTAATATATATTTTTTGTTATATCACCCTTACCCTCATATAAGTTTTCCTGATTCTTAACCATCATACAAGTTTTCACGAATATCTCCCTCTCCACCCCCGAACCTCATATAACTAATATGAGGCACATATGAGGGTGGGGGTTTTGGAGGGGACATTGTAGAAAATTTGTATCATGGTTAAGAATCAGGAAAACATATGTGAGGGTAAGGGTGATATAACAAAAAATATATTTAAAGTATTCCCCAATACCCCCTCCCTTTCTCTCATTTAAATGGGTTGGTGAGATTATTATGTTTTCTTCAATTCATTATGTTTCCTACATCTCATGGGCCCAGTGTTATGAAACCAGCTCAAGAAAAGATAGAAAAGATAGATCAATGCCTTAGAATTCAGCCTCTTCGAGGGGGCAACCTCCTTCACATTACATAAATGAACAATTCTTCGATGATACAAATGAAAATACCTCCTTTCTATATATAGGAGTCCAAGGGGTCATAACATAATCAAAGCCGACATAACAATAATAATGTAAGGGCACAATAATAACAATAGTGAGCTTCTATGGGGCACAATAGTAACAATATGGGCACTACATGGGTACATCAATATAATAAGTGGGTTGTACTAATAACAATAAGGGGTTACACTAGTAGTATAGGGGCCTAACATGCCCCTCTCCTTCAAAAAGCATTGTCCTCAACGCTTGAGTAGTTCCTGATGCTTTTGTATAAATTATTGTCCTCCCATGTGGAATCTTCAGTGGGTAAGTTCTTCCACTTGATGAGATACTCTGAAATTGATTGATTTTGTAGCTGTCGGGTTCTTGTTTCTGTGACTGCTCCAGGTTCCAATATGATTTTTCCTTCCTCTTCAATTTCTGGAAATATTGTTTGAATTAGGATCTTTTGCAACTTTTGAATAAGTGGCCATACTTCTTCTTCCTTCTTCCATTCATCCCTTGCTTCGTTTATCCAATCTGGTTGGATAATAGAAATATCACAAAATAATGCTTCTACATCCTCATCCTTGAAGAGTCTTCCAATTCGGTAAGGTCGCCATTTTTTAAGTGCGTGTAGTATTGCCAACATTTCCTTCTCATAAATAGCTTGCTTGAGATGTAGCAATAAAAATACCCAATCACCTACATCAAAACATTTTCCACTACGATGTTGATCTACCTATTGTTTCGTTTGATTTTGCACCGAAGTGGTGTTATCCTTTAAAATTTGGAGAACTTGTTGTTGATGCTCAATGTGATCTTTCACTGCTTGAACCTTCTTCTTCTTGATATGTCCTTCTATCTTTGGAGTTTAAGGAGAGGTAATTTCTTCCAATCCTTTACAAGATATGGTCAGATTCATTTCTTGATGCTCGAAGTCATCTTTCACTTCTTGAACATTTTTCTTCTTGATATGTCCTTCTATCTTGACAGTTTGAGGAGTGGTAATTTCGACCAATGAATTACAAGATATGGTTGGATTCATTTCTTCTTTCTCGATGTGATATTTCACTTCTTTTCTTCTTCCTCTTCACAATCTATGTAGAATAATTTCTTCTCAGCACACTTATGACCTTTTGAGTATTTGCTATCACAATTGTAACAAAGCCCTTTTGCTCTTTTTTCTTCCAATTTTTGTGGTGTCAACCTTGTAAGTTGTGGAAGACTATGGGAAACAACACTTCCGTCTTTATAGTTGTGAATGGTATGCTTCCTAGTTTCCATAATTTTGCTTTCCATTTTTCTTGCTAACCTGAATGCCTTCTCTAATGAATCAGGTTCCCAAAGGCGCACATCATGTTGGATATTATCCTTTAAAGACCCTATGAACACATGAATCCTATGCTCCTCTGGAATATATTTTACCCTTATGTTCAATTTTTGGAACTCCTCAATGTGCTCCATTATTGAACCCTTTTGTTTGAGACTTATCAATTGGCTAAAAAAAGTGTTGCTTTTTGTATCCTCATAATGTGCTATCAATTCTTCCGTAAAAATTTCCCAAGTGATAAACTATTTACGAGAACAAGGCCATTGATACCATACAAACTGATTTGGTTCCAAATATAAAGTTGCCATACTTACCTTTTGTGTGTTTTGCACATTATTGAGATCGAAGAATTGCTCCATCTGTAATATCCATGTGGCAGGATCCTTGCCATCAAACTTCCTCATATCGATTTTTGGAACATGGTGAGTCTTCGATCCAATATTAGAGTCTATGGAATCATGATTAACATTTCTTTTGTTCTCATCATGAGTTTCCTTTAGTACTCTTCCACCCTTAGTGACCATTTCTTGTAGCAACTTATTCATATTTATCTTCAATTCTTCCATCTTATCATCCATGCCATCAATTTTAGCGTCCATGCCATTCACCTTAGCTTCCATGCCATCCATCTTAGCTTCTACACCTTTCTTTAAACAGTCCATCTTAGCTTCTACACCTTTCTTTAAACCATCCATCTTAGCTTCTACATCTTTCTTTAAACCATCCGTCTTAGATTCTGTTCCTTTTTGTGCAAGGGACAGTTGTTGCACTTGGTCTTGTAATTTTGATATATCATGTTGCATTTCTTCCTCTTCTTCATAAGTCATGCTAGAGCTTTCAGGTTCCTTACTAGGTGTTTGCATTTTCTTTCCTCGGGGCATCAGTTACTGATAATAATGGTCTACTATGCCCTTTGAATTCCTTCAAAATAAATTTTCAAACCAAGCTTAAGCAAAAATTTAAAAAAATCTACACACCTTTTTTCACTTTGTAGGAGCTTGATATTGCCTCTGATGTATCTCTGTACTTTCCAATCATCTAGTTCTGAAATTTTGACCTGTAGTAGCTCTCTGTGTCCTCTTTCCAATGCCACCAGTCTGATCCAAATTGGATTCTTCAAGAAAGAGTTATGCACAATCTCCCAAGATGACCTGATTATAGACCTTTCCAGAAGACTGAACTTGTATGAAGTGCCACGTGTACAATTTTTTACCTTTGGTTCTGAAAAATATATAAAAGAAACTAAATTCCGTCCTCTTTCTGTACCTTCTTACGAAATTTCAATCCGATCCCTAGAGAGAAAGTTATGACGATTTTCCCTAGGTCACCTGTTTTGAATGTAATTCAGGATTCTGTAAAAAGACCAACTTCCTCAGAGCATATCGCCGCAAATATCACGCGACAAGATCTGAAATTTGGACCAAAGGTTCAGCGGGATTTCTTCTCAAATGGGTTTTTTTTTAAACTTCTGAAAGGTCACAGAAATAAAGTTATAGCAAAAATGCCACGATGACCTGTTTGGAGCAGCAAAACCCTAAAATCCAAAGCTCTGATACCAAATGTTATGAAACCAGCTCAAGAAAAGATAGAAAAGATAGATCAACGCCTTAGAATTCAGCCTCTTAGAGGGGGCAACCTCCTTCAAATTACATAAATGAACAATTCTTCGATGATACAAATGAAAATACCTCATTTCTATATATAGGAGTCCAAGGGGTCATAACATAATCAGAGCCGACATAACAATAATAATGTAAGGGCACAATAATAACAATAGTGGGTTTCTATGGGGCACAATAGTAACAATATGGGCACTACATGGGTACATCAATATAATAAGTGGGTTGTACTAATAACAATAAGGGGTTACACTAGTAGTATAGGGGCCTAACACCCTGGCTCCACCACACACATACACATACAAATTTTCACCAATATCCCCCTCTCCACCCCCAAACCTCATATAACTAATATGAGGCACATATGAGGGTGAGGGTTTTGGAGGTGACATTGGGGGAAATTTTTATGTGTATGTGTGGTGGAGCCAAGGGGTCCATGACATGAGGGAAAACTTAATGAATTGGAGAAAACGTAATAATTTTTTCCTAGTATCTCCCTCTAACCCCCCACCCTCATATGGGACAAAGAATAATTTATTTCCCTATATGTCCACACCAAATCCCCCAACCTCATATTGGTGGCAGTGGGAGAACAAAGCGTTGGTAGGTTCAATACTAAGAAAAATAAGAATAAACATTCTCTAATACCTCTTTAACAACCTCTCTCCAATGTCATGTGGTGAGAAGGATATTGGAGAAATATTGGGTGGTAGAGGATATATTGAGGAAAACTTGATAATTTTTCCCCAGTATCTCTCCCCAATCCTCCACCCTCATAAGGGGAAAGGGATAATTTTCCCCAATATATCCTCTCCCTAGCCCCACCCTCATAACTCACCAATGTTATGTCCACCATCATGCTCCAACATCATTTGTTGGGGGTGATATAGTAGATAACTCAATAAGTTTTCTCTTACATAAAACTTGATAAGTTTTCCCAAATGTCACTCCCCCCACCTCCTATTAGGGTGTTAAGTTTTCCTTGATATCACCCCTACCCTTACCATCATAGTGAATGGGAAGGAGATTTCTCCAATATCGCTTGCCCCAAGTATTTTCTCCAACCCTCCCTATCCTCATTCCTCACTAGGGTTGGAAATGGAGATAATAGTGAGGGGTTATGAGAGTGGGAGATATTGGAGGAAACTCCCCCACCACCCTCTATATAGATATAGCATATCTTTTTCCACTTCATTTATGAAAATTGTACCAAGTATTTAATTATTTAAAAGTTTTACGATTATAAAAAATGAAATAAATAATATTTTTAATTTTAATAAGATTTAGTAAAAATTTATGAAAATAAGAATAATAATTTGCTAAATAAAATAATTTTTTTTATAAACATAAATAAAATATTATTAAAAAATAAAAAATAAATCATTATAATATATATAATTTTAACACTAACCTAATGAATAAATAAATTAAAAAGTAATAGATTGATGGAATATTTTGTTCACTGTCTACTACATGAAAAGAAAGTCCGATAATGCGTGAGTCAAGTCTGCAACAACACTGGTAATAAGAGGGAAAAGGTTAATATTAAGAATTATATATCTATCTATATATATATATATGTATTAAATTAATATTTTATATTGTTTTCCATATTTTGAGGTCATTCGCTTTTAGATTTTAAAATTGGTAAGAACAATGTTTACAAACGCGATTTTTAATTAAAAAAATTACAATAATGTTTTAAAAATATGCTTTTTGAATTTGGATTTATTAGGTATGTATTAATAGGGTTAAAATTTTGGAAGTATATTTTTTAATCATTTAATTTATATTTTGGATTAGATTATTATATTATTTATTTTATATCTTAATGTCATTAAGTAAAAAAGAAAATTAGAAGAATAAGCTTACAAGTTTATTTTAATAATAGGTTTTGTTTGGAAAATTGGGGTTTGAAATATTTGGAAGCTATTTTGAGGTATCAAATGACATTTTAGGGGGTTAAAACTTTATTAGCTTTAGTTGAGCCATTTGATATTGATTTACACTCAAATATCATTTTCAACAATGTACAAATCATGTTAATTAAAGATTGTATGCAAGTGTTATGCCTCCTGCAAATTGATCTATGGTGTTGACCACCATGGAATAAGATGCCACATTACACACACATATGGGATTATCCATGTCTGGAATTTCAGTAACATCCTAGAAGGTCCAAAACCATAACTCTAATTGAAGATTGAAGATGTCAAAACCTTACCCCTGAATGATTATCAAGTAACGGTGAATACTTTACCACTAGGAGGAGAAGATGTTTCATTCTATGTTATTGTATTAAATCAATAGTTAAGAAGATTAGCCAAAAGTACCATATAAGACACAAATCTCAAGTAAATCTATATAAAGTATCTCTTTCTTTGTATTTTCATACAATAAAAAGGAGGAAAGTTACATTACCTTCTAGTTGAGTTTTTACAAGTAATATATTTTATTAATTTTTGGATATGGTGTGTATGTATTTTCAATTCTCTATTTTTTGTAATTCAACCATTTCATACATTTGAGCAAAAAATAAGTAAATAAAGATTTTGAAATCTAGAGGACAGTGGCATTACCTTCTAGTCAAGGTTTTACCATTGTAAAATATTTTGTTAATTTTTCGATATGGTGTGTATGTATTTTTTATTCTCTATTTTGTGTATTTCAACTAATTCATAGATTTATACAGAAAATAATTAATTAAAGATTCTGAAATCTAAAGGAAATTAACTTTCTGTTAGGTCCCTATAATGCTAGTGATTACCCCATTATTATTGTTGTTGTATCCCTTATTAATATTGTTGTGCCCCTATCGTCCCCATATTCTTATTACTATGGCCCATAGAATCCCTATGTTGTTATTTTTGTGGCTTTATATTATTATTGTTAGGTCGGCTGGGTTATATTGTGACTCCTTAGACTCCTATATATAGAAAGGAGGTTTTGTCATTTGAATCATCCAAGAATTGTTCATTTGTGTAATGTAAAGGAGGTTTCCCCCTCGAAGAGGCTGAATTATAAGGCGCTTAACTATCTTTTCTATCTTTTTGTGAGCTGGTTTCATAACGTTTGGTATCAGAGCTTTGGATTCTAGGGTTTCGCTACTCCAAATTGGCGATTGTGGCATTTTCGTTATAACTTTTTTTTCTGTGATGTTTCATAAGCTAAAAAAAACCAATTTGAGAAGAAATCGCACTAAACATTGGGTCTGAATTTCAGAGATTTTTGTGATATATTTGCAGAGATATGATCTGAGGAAGTTGGTCTTTTTGCAGACTCTTGAATTACATTCCAAACAGGTGATGTTGGGAAAATCGTCATAACTTTCTCTCTGAGCATCGTATTGAAATTTCATAAGCAGGTACAGAAAGAGGATGGACTGTACTTTCTTGTATATATTTTCAGAGAAAAAATTTGAAACAGTGCCTCGTGGAACATCGTACAAGTTCGCACTACTGAACTAGTCTATAATCAGGTCACTATGGGAGATTTTGCATAACTCTTCCTTGGAGAATCCAATTTGGATCAGACTAGTGGCATGGAAAGAGGACATAAAGGACTAATGCAGGTCACAATTTCATAATTGGATGATCCAAAGTTACAGAGATACATCAAAGGCAATATCGAGCTCCTACAAAGTGAAAAAAGGTGTGTAGATTTTTTTAAATTTTTCCTTAAGCTTGGTTTGAAAAATTATTTTGAAGAATTCAAAGGGCATAGTAGAGCATTATTATCGGTAATTTATGCCCCGAGGAAAGAAAATGCAAACACCTAGTAAGCAACCTGAAATCCCTAGCATGACTCGTGAAGAAGAGGAAGAAATGCTACATGATATATCAAAATTACAAGACCAAGTGCAACAAATGTCACTCTCACGAAAGCTAACAGAAGCTAAGATAAATGATGTGGAATCTAAGATAAATGGCGTGGAATCTAAGATAAAGGGTGTGGAAGCTAAGATGAATGGCATGGAAGCTAATATGGATGATTTGAAGATAGATTTGAAGACAGGCATGCAAGATTTGAAGACAGATTTGACAAAGTTTCTACAAGAAATGCTTACTAATGGTGAAAGGGTAGTAAAGGAAACTCATGATGAGAACAAAAGAAATGTTAATCATGATTTCATAGACTCTAATGTTGGACCAAAGACCCACCATATTCCAAAAATTGATATGAGGAAGTTTGATGGCAAGGATCCCGCAACATGGATATTACAAATGGAGCAATTTTTCAATCTCAATAATGTGCAAAATACATAAAAGGTACGTATTGCAACTTTATATTTGGAACCAAATCAGTTTGTATGGTATCAATGGCTTTGCTCTCGTAAAAAAATTATCACTTGGGAAATTTTTATGGAAGAATTGATAGCACATTATGAGGATACAAAAAGCAACACTTTGTTTAGCCAATTGATAAGTCTCAACCAAAAGGGTTCAATAATGGAGCACATTGAGGAGTTCCAAAAATTGAACATAAGGGTAAAAAATATTCCAAAGGAGCATAGGATTGATGTGTTCATAGGTACTTTAAAGGATAATATCCAACATGATGTTCGCCTTTGGGAACTTGATTCATTAGAGAAGGCATTCAGGTTAGCAAGAAAAATGGAAAGCAAAATTATGGCAACCAGGAAGAATACCACTCACAACTATAATGATAGAAGTGTTATTGCCCCTTGTCTTCCACAACCTATAAGGTTTACACCACAACAATTGGAAGAAAAAAGAGCAAAAGGGCTTTTTTACAGTTGTGATAGCAAATACACTAAAGGTCATAAGTGTGCTGAGAAGAAAGTATTCTACATTGATTGTGAAGAGGAAGAAGAAAAGGAGCAAGAAAGGTCAAAAGAAGAGGATATACTCCAGGAACAAAGCCTAGATAAAGAATAAATGAATCCGACCATATCTTGTAATGCATTGGTGGGAATTACCACTCCTCAAACCATCAAGATAAAAGGACAAATCAAGAAGAAAAAGGTTAATAGTGTTGATTGATTCAGGAAGTACCCACAATTTTATCCATTGTAAGATAGCAAAAGAATTGAATTGCTTCCTATATCCAGCACCAGAGTGTCAAGTGATGGATGCAAATGGAGGAATGATAAATTGCTCTAGAAAGTTCCATAATATAAGGCTATCCATGGGAGAATATGTATTGAATAGCCCAATGCTTTCCATTCCAATGGGAGGTGTTGATGTTGTACTAGGAGTCCAATGGCTACAATCCTTGGGTACAATAGCTTTTAGTTTTTAAGAAATTTTCATGAAATTTTCTATGGAAGGAAAGGAAGTTGAATTAAGGGTTATTGTAGGGAAACCGAGAAAGATAATCAGCTCTAAAAGTATGACAAAGCTTCTAAAAAAGGAACAAAGAGGTGTAATTGCACAATTATGTTCGCTAGATGTTTCCACATTGGAATCATCTATTTCTCCATATCTCCAAAATGTCTTGGACAATCATTCCAAGGTATTTGAGACTCCCAAAGGTCTCCCACCTATTCATGATCATTATCATGCTATTCATCTGATTCCAGGAAGTGTTCCTCCAAACATCAGGCCGTACAGATATCCCTATGCCCAAAAGAGTGAAATTGAACGTATGGTTGCAAAAATGATAGAGGCGGGTATAATTCAACCAAGTCAAAGTTCTTTCTCTGCTTCAGTAGTATTGGTGCACAAGAAGGATGGATCATGGTGCATGTGTCCAGATTATAAGGAGCTCAACAAGCTCACTATTAAAGATAAGTTTCCCATTCCTGTCATTGATGAATTACTAGATGAATTGCATGGATCAATTTACTTCACCAAGTTAGATCTTCATTCAGGATATCATCAAGTCAGAATGAAGACTGAAGACATTCTGAAAACAGCATTTAGAACTCATGAGGGTCATTATGAATTTTTGGTCATGCCTTTTGGCCTTACCAATGCACCTTCTACATTTCAAGGTTTGATGAATTCCATTTTTAAACCCTTCCTTAGAAAATTTGTGTTAGTATTTTTGATGATATACTAATCTACAGTAAGTCTTGGAAGGATCATGTTGAACATGTTGATAGGGTGCTACAACTATTGGAGGAGATACAATTATATGCAAAAAGAGGCAAATGCTTCTTTGGAGTACAAGAGGTGGAATATCTAGGTCATATTGTAACTCATGAAGGAGTTAAGGTAGACCCTAGTGTTAGCCTCCTAATTCAATAGGTGTTCATATTTCATGATTGACAATGGAAGTGCCAAAAATGTTCATCTTTTCCATGCTGCAAAAGTTCCATTTTTAAAGAGTTTCACAGTTAAGGGAAGGCCAAACAGCTTAATCTTGGCTTCCCTAGGTTTAAATTTCTTGTTGTAGAGATAGAGAATAAATATCTATCCAAACTGTTTAATCTTGGCAGATTTGTAGATAGGTAGAGAATCTTGGGCGCTCAATTGCTTAATCTGAGCCCTGGAAGAAATAAGGATCGATTTAGATAGGAGGATAGCAAAAAGAAAAGTTGAAAAACTGGGTCTGCTAGTTCAAGTGCACCCAAACCAAAAAGAAGAAAATTTTTAGGTAAGTAGGCTAGGTAGGTAGTTTTGAGGTGGCAGAATGATGAATTGTGATCCATTTCATGTTTTCAAGTGTTATATCTATTCAGATCACAAGTATGAGGTAGTTTTCCATTTGGATCAGCTCGAGCGAGGCATGTCTAACTTCCTCTTCTTCCTCTTCCCCAAATCACTCACTAATTCCCCTAAAGAGGTCAAGGTCTGCTTGATATCTCTTTAATTCATCATGTTTCATATCATTTCCCTTAGTAAAGATCTTCTTTACTTAAGGAGTGTTCATATGTCCTCTACAAAGTTCTATCTCCCTTTGTAAGCCTAAGATCTCTAAAATTAGCGCTTTCTTGTCACAATCATATTAACTCCTAACATTATTATGTAAATCCCATGATTTCTCCCTTCCCCTTACTAAATTATGTATAAAATCCCCCTATTTACATATCCCCTTCCTCTAGTTGAAATATAACCATAAATATTCCCTTGGGAATTACTAAGTTTGCCTGAAACTTAGCAAGAACTCTCAGTTTTGCTTCTTAAACCTTATTCTAATGCATTTTGACTCCTTCCAAAGCACAAAAACCCCCTTCAAATGCTATCAGACCCCTTCCGATGCATTAAAAACCCTTCTGAAGCTTAAAAACCATCCTCCGATCGCAAGTGGCCCGTTGTCGACTCATAAGGCATCCCTCTGATTGCATTCCCCCCCCTTCCGACACGATATCACTGTCGAAGGTGGCAGTCACAAGTATTGACCCCTTTGTATATTCGTCTGATCCATTTTCCCCGATGCGATATGCCGATTGCACGTCAGTTGTCCGATCACCCCGCCCATCCAACGGCCCAGATCTTATCGCATTGCTCCCATTTCAGCGATCGCATATCCATAAAGCACTTCCCCATGTCCCCGCCGATAGCGAAATGTCGATTTAATCACAGTCGCCCATTCGGGCCCCCAGATCAACGGTCCATATTAATTCACGGCCCCATATATAGCTCCGACTCGCAGGAGCTGAAATACTATAGAGTGCAGCATATAAAAGTATCGGGTTCGAAAGGAGCCTTTGATATGGCAAAGTGGGAGGGCTCCGATATTCCGGAGCCGAAATGTTATAAAGAGGAGCTTAATGCGTTTCGGGTTTGAAAGGGGTTGGTACCGTATGCCCCGTAACCCGGATCCGAAAAATTATAAAGAGCAGTTTTGAAGGGAATTTCAGGTCCGATGACCCATTTTCATTAAAATCTGCCGAAAGGGACCGCCGATGGGCTGCACCTGAAATCCATAAAAGAATGAGCGTATATCGGGTCAGCGTGTTCATCGCTTTTCGAAGGCCTAGTGGTTTGAGATCCGCCGATTGCCGATCACCGATTTCAAGCCAACCGTTGGATCTACCTTCACGTGATCCAACGGCCAAGATTTAATCCAAGCTACAGTGTTCGCTTTCCGCCCATTTTTTATCAAAATTCAAGTTTTAAGCATTTTTTCCCTTTATACAGGGAAAAGGGCCATTTTCTCAGGATTTCTGTTCGGTGCCCGCACGTAACTCCAGAACAAAGGCAGCAGGAATTCTCTAATCATTTCTTGATCGCTCTGGCCCTAATAAGCTCCCGACAACTTTATTTTCGGCCTCAGCAAAGTCTTGTGCATCTTTTCCTCCTATTTTTTGCAATATTTCTTCAGTTTTGATAATGTTTTGATCGGCCAAGCGCTGAAACAATTCTAAGGCCACGAAAGGCACAACAGCAGTCAAATCTTGCCATAAAGTGGCAGGCAGGGGCGATTTTGTAGCGGCAAAGTGTATCAGAGGAGAGAAAAGGCCCCGATTCAATATTAAAGAGTATCAGTGTAGTGGCAAAGAGTATCAGTTAAAGAATATCAGTGGAGAATTAAAGCCACATCAAAGGAACATTAAAGAACATCCAACAAAGTCAAAGAGTATCAGTACAAAGTTAAAGGCCATTAAAAGCTAAATCTAATCAGGGTCGATGAACATTGAAGCCGTCTAAAAGGAATAGATCAAAATTCGAGGCACAATAATGACCAAATGAACAACACAAAGCTCAAAGGACATCCTATTTACTCATTTTTGAGACAGCTACCCCAACGCAATAGTTAGATAGATATTTGTTACATTTATTTCAGGATAAGTTAGGTTAATCACAGTTATTTCCGAGATCTTCCCTCAGATATGTTTTGTAGATATTTTGCTTGTAAATACCACCCTGAGCAATGTATTAAGGGTTGGTTGGTTGATAATCCTCTTTCTGGACTTGCGATGTATACTTCGAGAGATTTAATGAACAAAGATTGTTGGAATGTTGGCTTATGGACTGCCTCTTTGTGGATTTGATGGCTAAAGATCTGATTGTAGAATTCTAATGTTTTCTTCATGGAACAATAAATTTTTCTCCCTTGTTTTCTATTTCTATGTATGCTATATCATCTATATGTCATGATCTAAATTGCAGGAAGAAAGAATAGTCCAGATGTTGCTTAGTTTTACTCTGTTCTCAATTCCTGTTATTTCTCCATGTTTTCCTCTAAATTAGTCCTAAATATGAATACTTCTTTGCTCATATTTACACTAGTTCTTTCATATATGACTCTTATTTAGGAATCCTTGATTGCTCCTATATAATGTTCACTCGCCTTCCCTCTGTTAGCATAATGAAAGCTACTTAGCTATCTTTCATTCCCTGACATCCATTTCATCCTTATTCCAACTTTGATATTGTTCCTTGTTTAAACTATAATGTTCTGTAGTTCCTCTTGTGACCAAGAAAATGCACTAGCAGCCCTCATCCTTGACTCCATGCCCAATGGTTTGAACTTCTCACACTTTGCAGTCCAACTCCGTTTGAAGAGCATCATCCTTCCCACCAAAACTTAAACAAAACCCATGTACACCATAACTAGCCTAAAATCATATCAAAACAAAGCTAAATTATAAAAGAGAGAGCCCTCTCTGATTGCAGGTACGCTAGGACCTGCAATCCAAAGATTGGTTTGTGGTTACCTCGGCCGTATCCCTTAAGGAGCCAAGGGACAACCTGAGTGATAACATATTGGCGACTCTTCTGGGGAAATCTTCAGAAAATTCCAAAAAAACAAGTTAGAAGCTGGCTCCCAACAAGAATTCATGTTATACAAGGTCAAATCCAGACCCAAATCCCCCAGCTGCTTTTGAAAATCCCAATATAATCCCAAGGAACCTTAGGAAGCTAGAGTCAAGAGAAGATTTTGCTGATTCTAGTCCTGAAACAGTTCAGCCAAGCTGTGTTCCAACCCCTATCAAAGTTTTATTTCGTTCAAACCTTACTTCCCCTAGTTCATCCCCCACCTTTTCCACTCCTCCATTCTCTGCACATACTCCTCCTATTACCACTGTTGTTACTACTGTTCCAGTTTTTCCATTTTTTCCTATTGTTCCACTTATACCAGTAAATATGGCGAATAGATATGCTCCCTTACAGTTACCTGCAAATCCAGGGGCTATGCCTCAGGATTATCAAACAAAAATCACATATTTTGATGCTACTAGTTCTTACACTGCCCTGCAACATACCAAGAAAATGCAGGACTATTTTGAGACTTATGAAATAGATGATGATCATGTAAGAATGAAGATTTTTTTCCAAAGTCTCACAGGTGATGTAAGACCCTGGTTTAGAGCTCTCCCTGCAAATTCCATAGCTGATCCAGAGGCTCTTTACCAAACATTCCTTAACAGATGGGAGAAAAAGAAGGATCCCCTGCACATATTATCAGAATATGATACTATCAAAAGAGGCCCTCAAGAGGCTGTCTTAGACTATTGTGCAAGATTTAACAATGTTTATAATGCAATCCCACAGAACCTCAGACCTCCACCTGATCTTGCTTTGTATAAATTCCTAGATGGTTTTGATACCAACATGGCATATCAATTGAGGGAGAGAGCCCCTCAAACCTTAGCAGACATGCAGAATGTAGCTGTTAGTGTGGAGGCAAACCTGATTGCCAAAAGAAACAGAGCAAGAGCTGAGAGAAGAACCACTTTTAAAGAAGAACCCCCAGCATTTGAGCAAAAGTTGGATGCAATCTTCAATAAGGTGAACAATTTTGAAGATAGAATGGGAACCATGGAAAGAAAAACATCATGGGAAGGACAACAAACCAATACTATCATAAACCCAAATTTTAGGAAAAACCAAAACCCAAACATTGGAAGGGCTAGCCCCAACCATGATATAAGACCTCCTTTTCATGAAAACTATGCTGAAGCATCCACATCTAGTGAGCAGACAGAGGACACTCACATAAACTTGATGGGTTTGAAGGGTGAGCAACAAATTTTTCTAACCCAAGAAGACCAAGATGACCATGATATAAATCAATTTCAGACTAAGTTTGGTGAGTCTTTTGACTTTAAACAAGGTTATGATTTAGCTGTTTATGAGGTCCACAAACAGTATAAGCTGAGGACAAGAACTATAGATGTGCCCGAAAATGTTAAACCAAATGATACCAAGAAGCCTAAGAAGATCAAAGAAAAGGCTGCCCTCATAGAAACTACTGATAAAACAGTCCCAAATCCAAAATAAGTGACCATAAAGGATGTCACAGATGTTCGGCCCTCCAAAAATCAGCCTTTTGTATCTTTTCCCTCAAAGGAAAATGTAAATAGCACTCCTAAAAACCTTTCCAAATCAGAAATAGTTCAAGAAATCAATGAAAAACAAGAGCAAATCATTGATACTCCAATAGAAAAAGGGAAGCCTGCCTCTCACAATACTAAAACCCAATCGGATAAACCATTTGATTTAGAGGTAGAAATTGCCAAACTTAAGATATCCATCCCTTTATCTGAACTTGCAAATCATGATATCTATAGGCAGCAAATCAAAAGATCACTACAAATGCCATAGAATAGGGATGATGTGAATGTATTAGATGATCAACCTGAGCTCCTTTTCATATGTGAAGTCGATGGAAAATCAACACATGGAGTTGTTCTACTCTTTTATGTCATTTTACACATACATGATAAAGTCTTGCATAATGCCATGTTTGATTCAGGAGCCTCACACAACCTTATGCCCAAAGCTGTAATGGAGAAGTTAAACCTTGATGTTACAAGACCCTACAAAGACTTATTCTCCTTTGACTCAAGTCAGGTCAAGTGTTTAGGCTTAATCAAAGACTTATGTGTGTCTTTAGTCCAATATCCCAACAAAACAATCCTAATGGACGTGGTGGTTGCTGACATTTCACCAAAGTATGGCATGCTCTTATCAAGATCTTGGGGAAAAAAACTCCAAGGATCTCTCCAATTAGACCTCTCTTATGCCACTATTTCGGTCTTTGGGCAACCAAAGAGACTGTATAGGGAAACACTTATGAAATATGTGGTAAGTAGTGAGGAAAAGCCCCAAAACTTCCCTATCTATTCAATCCATTCTGATATGGATTCTTTTATTTTGTTTAATGATGAAACAAGTCCTCCAACTGATGATAAGCCTTTGGCTTTAGAGCAAGAAGCATGCATGAATGAGGAATCAGTTGCCCATACCCATGAAACTGTCAAAACAATCAATGCAACCAGCACACAAGAAGAACCTCCCGAAACAGAAAATTCAAATCTGCCCACTCCTAAAATGGTTGAAACTCTCAATACTAGTCAAGAGCAAGAAATCCTATGGTATTTGGAGTTTGATGGTTCAGTTAATAAGCTAGGAGTAGGGGCAGGAGTGTGGATCCATAATACACAAAACAATCATGCAGAGGGTCATGCTTATAGATTAAACTTCAGATGTACCAACAACATGGCGGAGTATGAAGCCCTCCTTTTAGGCCTTAAGCTAATCAAATCTCTAGGAGCTGCCAAAGTTTCCATTCTAGGTGACTCCGACCTAATCATACAACAAATGAAAGGCAATTTTGTCACTAATGATAGAAGGCTAAGAGCTTATAGGACTGCTGTCACTACAATACTCAATACCTTCACTGAATCCCGGCTTGCTAAAATTCCAAGAAGCCATAATCTACATGCACACATCCTAGCTACTTTTTCTAGCACTTGCAAGCTTCCTTTTGAGCCCAATCACCACTTTACCACTGAGATAAAGCACAGGCCTGTTGTCCCTAACAATGTCAAAGACTGGCAAGTCTTTGAAAATGATGCATAGATCAATAATTTCCTCGCTTTACAACAAGAATTTTCAAACCTAAAGATTGATACAGATGCTATGGATAACCCACAACAGCAAATGAGCCAAAATGAGTAGACTATAACAGCTGAAGCAGCAAAACAAATGCTGCACCCAACTATTTTTTATGACAAAAACATTCAAGAGCTGAAACAAATGAATTTGGATGAAATAGCTGAAGCACAGGCTGAAGTTTTTGAACTGAAGGACAATTTTCTGCCTACTGGCCTCACTCCATTAGAGGACATCTTTGATGTAAACGATATGCCTAAGAAACCAAAGATGCATCCCTTAAACGATGTTGTGGAAGACTGTAATATTGGGACAGCAGAGAAGCCCAAAATGATTAAATTGTCCAAGTATTTGCCTCCGGATCAAAAACCAAAATATGTCGATTTATTTAAAGAGTTTCAATATATATTTGCATGGAGTTATGAGGACCTTAAGTCCTATGACACCTCAGTTATTCAACATACCATTCCCTTAAAGCCAAATAAAAATCCCTTCAAATGGAAACTAAGGAGAATCAATCCTGTGCTTCTCCCTTTGATTGAGAAAGAAGTGAAAAGAATTTTTGAGGTTGGTATCATAGGACCCATTAGATTTTCAGAATGGGTATCCAATCTTGTTCCCACAAGAAATAAAACAGGTGAGATTAGGCTATGTGTAGACTTAAGAAATCTGAATCAAGTCTCCCTTAAAGATCACTACCCATTGCCAAAAATGGACCACATTCTACAAAGGGTTGTGGCGTCTTCAAGAATTTCTTTGCTTGATGGCTTTTCAGGATTCAATCAAATACTTGTTCACCCAGATGACCAAGACAAGATAGCCTTTACAACACCGTGGGGAACCTTTAAATATGTGAAAATGCCTTTCGGACTAGAAAACACAGGTGCTACCTTTCAAAGGGCAATGTACATTGCATTTTCCAAGGAAATCCATGATTTCTTGGTGGTCTACCTTGGTGACTTAACCCCTTTCTCAAAATCTGATCAAGAGCACCTAAAACATTTGAGACAAGTGTTCCTAACCTGTAGGAAATATGGCATTTCCTTGAACCCCAAGAAGTCTCTCTTCGGCCTAGAAGAAGGAAAATTGCTAGGCCACATCATCTCAAAAGATGGGATTAGAATCGATCTGGAAAGAATCCAAGCCATTCTTCAAATCCCTTATCCAAGAAACATCAAAGAGTTGCAAGCTTTCTTAGGAAAGATCAATTTCCTAAGGAGATTTATCCCAAACTTGGCTGAGTTAACAAGAATGCTGAATAACATGTTAAAGAAGGATTCCAAGGTAAAATGGACCTTAGAAGCCAAGCAAGCCTTTGAGGGCATAAAAACTGCATTAACCCAAGCACCAGTCCTCACAAGCCCTCAATTTGATAAGGATTTCATCATTTTTTCATTTGCATCTGAACACACCATAGCTACTGTCCTTTTGCAAAAGGATGATCAAGGAAATGAAAAGCCTATTGATTTTTTCAGCCGCGCCCTTAGAGATGCACCCTTGAAATATCAAATAATGGAAAAGCAGGCCTATTCCCTTGTTAAGGTCTTCAAGGATTTCCGAGTTTACATTTTATATTCACATGTGATTGCTTATGTTCCAAATGCTGCTATAAAAGACATATTAACTCAAGAGGGAATAGAAGGCAAAAGAGGCAAATGGATTGCCAATATCCTTGAGTATGACATTGAGATAAAGCCCACTAAACTGATAAAGGGACAAGGTTTAGCCAAACTGATGTCCGAAACAAATTTCCAAGCCTTAGACATAAATGAATTGGACAACGAACAGGAGTTGGCGACTCCAAAGATCAGTCAAGATTTCTTGCAATCCCCTTGGTATGCTAATATTTGTTTTATATTGTTAAACTTGTTTGCTCCCCCGGGGTTGTCCAGAACCAAAAAGAGATTTTTAGAAATGAAAGCTTCTAAGTTTTGTGTCTTAGATAGTGCCCTGTTTTGGAAAAATCATGAAGGAATATTGCTGAATTGTCTAACTATGAATGAAACTGACAGTGTCACGAAAGAATTCCATGCAGGAGACTATGGAGGACATTTATATTGGAAGTCCACTGCTGATAAGATACTAAGGGCTGGTTACTATTGGCCCTCCCTGTTTGCTGATGTGAAAAATTTTGTGGTGTCTTGCCATAAGTGCCAGATCTTTGAAGGAAAAAGAAAGCTTCTGCCCTTGCCCCTTAAGCCCATTTCAACCAAGAAGCCTTTTCAACAATGGGGTCTTGACTTCATTGGAGAAATCCATCCATCCTCTTATGGCCAGCATAAGTGGATTCTAGCAGCCACAGATTACTTTACCAAGTGGATTGAAGCCATCCCATGTAGGAAAGCCAATGACTCCACCATTATCCAATTCCTTGAAACCAATATTTTGTCCAGATTTGGCTGTCGAGAGAAGATCATTACAGATAACGTTGTTGCCTTTAAATCCAAGAAAATGATCAGTTTTTGCCACAAATACCACATTTCCTTAGGTCACTCCATAGCCTATTACCCTCAAGGTAATGGCCTAGCCGAGTCATCCAATAAAAGCCTCATCAATATCATCAAGAAAGTCTTGGAGGAGAATAAGAAGAACTGGCACAAAAAGCTTGTAAATGCCCTATGGGCAGACAGATTGTCAACCAAGAGATCCATTGGAATGAGCCCATATGAGCTAGTATATGGCATGGAGGCCAGATTTCCTTCATCTTTGGGCATTCCTATCATCAAGCTGCTGCAAGAGATTCAAGCTGAGCCAAATGATATACAAAGGAGAATAAACCAAACCATTCATTTGCAGTAGACAAGAGAGCAAGTTTACCACAGAAGTCAGATTTTGCAAGAAAGGCTAAAGAAAATGTTTGATAGAAGAACCAAGGCCGAAGATTTTCTCATCGGCAACAAAGTTTTAAGATGGGATTCAAGAAGAGAGGACAAAGGAAAGCACGACAAATTCGACTCCCTGTGGAAAGGCCCCTTTATTATTTCAGCTGTGCAGGGCAACAATACATATTTCCTGAAGACTACACATGGCAGCACAGCTGAAGAAGGCCCTGTTAATGGCCGAATGTTAAAGCGTTATCATGATCCCTTTTGTTGAACACAACGCAGCTGTATTATATTTGTACATAAATACTTGTATTATCAGCACTTTTATTTTAATATTTGCAGTAGGCCGATAAAGGAATCAGCGCAGCAATTTTGAAGAAAAGAACCAAAAGAATGCCCCATTTCTGATCCCTGTTTTGAATCAAATTCCAAAGAAGTGCTCAGGAAAAAATGCATATTAATAAGCACGCAGAAGGAGGCAAAAGGAAGCACTGTTGTCTTACAGCAATTTTCAGTTAAAAGTGTTGTATAAAAGATTCAAAAGCTTCAGTCAATAGTATCAAAAATAGAGAAGGAGAGTTTCAGTTTACAGCAACAATTGAAGATCAAGGCAGTCTGACCTGCTGTTCTTGGCTTTTCACATGGAAAAGCCATCCCCAAGTGGAGCCACTGTTAGCCTCCTATTGCAATAGGTGTTCATATTTCATGATTGACAATGCAAGTGCCAAAAATGTTCATCTTTTCCATGCTGCAAAAGTTCCATTTTTGAAGAGTTTCACAGTTAAGGGAAGGCCAAACAGCTTAATCTTGGCTTCCCTAGGTTTAAATTTCTTGTTGTAGAGATAGAGAATAAATATCTGTCCAAACTATTTAATCTTGGCAGATTTGTAGATAGGTAGAGAATCTTGGGTGCTCGACTGCTTAATCTGAGCCCCGAAAGAAATAAGGATCGATTTAGATAGGAGGATAGCAAAAAGAAAAGTTGAAAAACTAGGTCTACTAGTTCAAGTGCACCCAAACCAAAAAGAAGAAAAATGTTAGGTAAGTAGGCTAGGTAGGTAGTTTTGAAGTGGCAAAATGATGAATTGTGATCCACTTCATGTTTTCAAGTGTTATATCTATTCAGATCACAAGTATGAGGCAATTTCCATTTGGATCAGCTCAAGCGAGGCATGTCTAACTTCCCCTTCTTCCTCTTCCCAAAATCACTCACTAATTCCCTTAAAGAGGTCAAGATATTCTTGATATCTCTTTAATTCATCATGTTTCATATCATTTCCCTTAGTAAAGATCTACTTTACTTAAGGAGTGTTCATATGTCCTCTACAAAGTTCTATCTCCCTTTGTAAGCCTAAGATCTCTAAACTTAGCGCTTTCTTGTCACAATCATATTAACTCCTAACATTATTATGTAAATCCCATGATTTCTCCCTTCCCCTTACTAAAGTATGTATAAAATCCCCCTATTTACATATCCCCTCCCTCTGGTTGAAATATAACCATAAATATTCCCTTGGGAATTACTAAGTTTGCCTGAAACTTAGTAAGAACCCTTAGTTTTGCTTCTTAAACCTTATTCTAATGCATTTGGACTCCTTCCAAAGCACAAAAACCCCCTTCAAATGCTATCGGACCCCTTCCAATGCATTAAAAAACCCTTCCAAAGCTTAAAAACCTTCCTCCGATCGCAAGTGGCCCGTTGCCGACTCATAAGGCATCCCTCCGATTGCATTCCCCCCCCTTCCGACGCGATATCACTGGCAGAGGTGGCAGTCACAAGTATTGACCCCTTTGTATATTCCTCTGATCCATTTTCCTTGATGCAATGTGCCGACTGCACGTCAGACATCTGATCACCCCGCCCATCCAACGGCCCAGATCTTATCACATCGCTCCCATTTCGGTGATCGCATATCCATAAAGCACCACCCCATGTACCTGCCGATAGCGAAATGCCGATTTAATCACAGTCGCCCATTCGGGCCCTCAGATCAACGGTCCATATTAAGTCATGGCCCCATATATAACTGGTTGGAGCTGAAATACTATAGAGTGCAGCATATAAAAGTATTGGGTCCGAAAGGAGCCTTTGATATGGCAAAGTGGGAGGGCTCTGATATTCCGGAGCTGAAATGTTATAAAGAGGAGCTTAATGGGTTTCGGGTCCGAAAGGGGTTGGTACTGTATGCCCCATAATCCGGATCCGATAAATTATAATGAGCAGCTTTGAAGGGCATTTCGGGTCTGATGACCCATTTTCATTAAAATCCGCCGAAAGGGACCGCCGATGGGCTGGACCTGAAATCCATAAAAGAATGAGCCTATAGTATATCGGGTCCGCGGGTTCATTGCTTTTCGGAGGCCTAGCGGTTTGAGATCCGTCGATCGCCGATTGCGCGCCAACCGTTGGATCTGCCTTCGCGCGATTCAACGGCCAAGATTTAATCCAAGCTACAGTAATCGCTTTCCACCCATTTTTTTATCAAAATTCATGTTTTAAGAATTTTTTCCCTTTATACAGGGAAAAGGGCCATTTTCTCGTGATCACTGTTTGGCGCCCACGTGCAACTCCAGAACAAAGGCAGCAAGCATTCTCCAATCATTTCTTGATCGCTCCAACCCTAATAAGCTCCCGACAGCTTTATTTTTTGCCTCATCACAGTCTTGTGCATCTTTTCCTCCTCTTTTTCGCAATATTTCTTCAGTTTTGATAACGTTTTGATCGGCCAAGCGCCGAAATAGTTCTAAGGCCACAGAAGGCATGACAGCAGTCAAATCTTGCCATAAAGTGGCAGGCAGGGGCAATTTTGTATCAGCAAAGTGTATCAGAGGAGAGAAAAGGCCCTGATTCAGTATTAAAGAGTATCAGTGTAGCGACAAAGAGTATCAGTTAAAGAAGATCAGTGGAGAATTAAAGCCACATCAAAGGAACATTAAAGAACATCCAACAAAGTCAAAGAGTATCAATACAAAGTTAAAGGCCATTAAAAGCTAAATCTAATCATGATCGATGAACATTGAAGCCAGCTAAAAGGAATAGATCAAAAGCCGAGGCACAGTAATGACCAAATGAATAGCGTAGAGCTCAAAGGACATCATATTTACTCATTTTTGAGGCAGCTGCCCCAGCGCAACAGTTAGATAGATATTTTTTACATTTATTTCAGGATAAGTTAGGTTAATCACAGTTATTTCTGAGATCTTCCCTCAGATCTATTTTGTAGATATTTTGCTTATAAATACCACCCTGAGCAATGTATTAAGGGTTGGTTGGTTGATAATCCTCTTTCTGGACTTGCGCTGTATACTTCGAGAGATTTAATGAACAAAGATTGTTGGAATGTTGGCTTATGGACTGTCTCTTTGTGGATTTGATGGCTAAAGATCTGATTGCAGAATTCTAATGCTTTCTTCATGGAACAATAAGTCTTTCTCCCTTGTTTTCTGTTTCTATGTATGCTATATCATCTATATGTCATGATCTAAATTGCAGGAAGAAAGAATAGTCCAGATGTTGCTTAGTTGTACTCTGTTCTCAATTCCTGTTATTTCTCCATGTTTTCCTCTGAATTAGTCCTAAATATGAATACTTCTTTGCTCATATTTACACTAGTTCTTTCATATATGACTGTTATTTAGGAATACTTGATTGATCCTATATAATTTTCACTCGCCTTCCCTCTGTTAGCATAATGAAAGCTGCTTAGCTATCTTTCATTCCCTGACATCCATTTCATCCTTATTCCAGCTTTGATATTGTTCCTTGTTTAAACTATAATTCTCTGTAGATCCTCTTGTGACCAAGAAAACGCACCAGCAGCCCTTATCCTTGACTCCATGCCCAATGGTTTGAACTTCTCACACTTTGCAGTCAAACTCCGTTTAAAGAGCATCATCCTTCCCACCAAAACTTAAACAAAACCCATGTACACCATAACTATCCTAAAATCATATCAAAACAAAGCTAAATTATAAAAGAGAGAGCCCTCTCTGATTGCAGGTAGGCTAGGACCTGCAATCCAAAGATTGGTTTGTGGTTACCTCGGCCGTATCCCTTAAGGAGCCAAGGGAAAACCTGAGTGATAACATCTAGCAAAATTAAAGCCATTAAGGAATGGAAAATCCCCACATGCATAAAGCATCTGGGAGGATTTGTCGGGTTGACAGGGTATTATCGGAATTTTGTTAAGAATTATGCGAGAATAGCAGCACCTCTAACAAAATTATTGAATGAAGATGAATTTTCATGGACTCCAGAAGCAACAAAGGCCTTCGAACATCTTAAAGAGGCAATTTTCCAAGCACCGGTCTTAGCTACACCAGACTTCACAAAAACATTTATTGTGGAATGTAATGCTTCAGGAAATGGAATTGGTGCCGTTTTAATGCAATATGAAAGACCCATTGCTTTTGAAATTCATCCAATCAAGGGAAATTTTTTACACAAAGATATTTATGAGAAGGAAATGTTGGCAATACTCCATGAACTTAAGAAATGGCGACCCTACCTAATGTGAAGACACTTCAAGGTAAAAACGGATCATGATAGCCTTAAACATTTTTTAGAACAAAGATTATCCTCTGAAGAGAAACAAAAGTGGGTCACAAATATGTTGGGTTATGACTTTGAAATCATCTACAAAAAAGGGAAGTAAAATGTGGTGGTAGATGCACTCTCAAGAAAGGATGAGGATGTGGAAGCATTGTTGTGCGCAATTTGTATTATCCAACCAGATTAGATAAAAGAAGCAAGGGAGGAATGGAAGAATGATGAAGAAGTGTGGGCACTTATTCGAAAGTTACAACAAGATTCCAATACATCTGATACATTTAGATGGAAAAATGATTCGTTATGGTACAAATATCGCTTATACCTATGTAAGAATTCCCTTAAATTGGATATTCAAAAGTTTGTGATGGAATGTTTGGTTTGCCAACAACATATATTTGAAACAATTAAGACACCGGGTCTATTACAACCATTATCCATTCCAAGCCAACGTTGGGAGGAGGTTTCAATGGATTTTATCACAAGTTTACCCAAGTCTAAGGGAAAGAGTGTCATCATGGTGGTAGTTGACAAACTTACCAAGTATGCACACTTTTGTGCATTATCACATCCATTTAAATCCAGTATAGTTTCTACTGCATTTATGGAAAAAATTCAAAATCTACATGGAGACCCAAAGATTATTTTAAGTGATAGAGATCCCATTTTCACTGGAAATTTTTGGATAGAATTATTTTCTTGTCTTGGTACTCAGTTAGCTCATAGCTCATCTTATCATCCTCAATTTGATGGGAAAACTGAGATAGTAAAAAAATGTTTGGAAGGATATCTTCATTGCCTTGTATTTGATAAACAGACATAATGGGTCAAATGGTTGCCTCTGGCTGAATAGTGGTATAACACTTCCTTCCATACATCAACAAAAATGACTCCATTTATGGCACTTTATGGATATCAACCACCATCCATCACATCATATTCAAGAGAAAATTCTAAGGTTCAAGCAGTGGAACATCACATCGAACATCAACAACAAGTCCTCCAACTCTTAAAGGATAACCTTGTGTTGACACAAAATAGAATGAAACAACAGGCAGATCAACATTACAGCGAAATAAGTTTTGATATAGGTGATTGGGTATTCCTACGGCTACAACCATATAAGAAAATGTCCCTCAAACAGGCTAAGAAGGATAATAAATTATCACCAAAGTATTATGGTACGTACAAGGTGTTGCAAAACATTGGTACTATGGCTTACAAATTGGAGCTTCTGGCAACTTCTTGATTGCACCCAGTTTTCCATTTTTCATGTTTAAAGAAGGTTATAGGCGACAAGCTCCCAGTTCAAACAATATTGCCAGAACTTGAGGAGGAAGGAAAATTTATATTGGAACCAGAAGCAGTCATAGAAACAAGAACTCGAAAGCTACAAAATCGATCAATTTCGGAGTATCTTATCAAGTGGAAGGACTTATCCGCTAAAGATTCCACATGGGAGGATGAAAATTTTATACAGAAGCATCCAGAACGACTCAAGCATTGAGGACAACACATTTTTTAAGGAGAGGGGCATGTTGGGTCCCTATAATGATAGTGATTAGCCCATTACTATTGTAGTTGTATCCCTTATTAATATTTGTGTGCCCCTATTGTCCCCATATTGTTATTACTGTGCCCCATAGAATCCCTCTGTTGTTATTTTTGTGGCCTTATATTAATATTGTTAGGTCGGCTGGGTTATATTGTGACTCCTTAGACTCTTATATATAGAAAGGAGGTTTTGTCATTTGAATCATCCAAGAATTTTTCATTTATGTAATGTAAAGGAGGTTGCCCCCTCGAAGAGGCTGAATTCTAAGGTGCTCAACTGTCTTTTCTATATTTTTGTGAGCTGGTTTCATAACACTTTCATAGCAAAGATTTTATTGATTTCATAAGATTTGATATGACAAATTCTTCTAGTAGAATATCCATAGTAGTTTATAGATCATTCTGTGTCATGTATTACTTCCTTCACATTAAATGATAAAAAACCATACATCAAGAAAATCGATCCCTCTCAATGCTTGATATGATGGATATACATTGGTTTATATATATATATATATATATATATATATATATATATATATATATATATATATATATATATATATATATATATATGAGTTGTCTTTAGTGCGACTTTTTGGACTCTCTGGTGCCAGAATCTAACGGAAAAAATTGAGGTGAAATCTTGATTTGTGTTATTTAAACTAGTTTTTTTACTGTATATATGAATTCAACGCATTGGAAAACCCATAGGGAAATTCAATTTTGCAAGGGTTACCTATCAAGCTTGTGATTTAAATAAATTCCCATCGGATTTTAGTGAAATTAGACCTGAAAAACCCACGAGAAAAGCTTCCAAAAAGTCTCACTAAAGACAACTCGTGTATATATCTATATATATATATATATATATATATATATATATATATATATATATATATAGTCTATTTGTTTTTGTGTGTGTCACTTGACAATACCACTATTACTTGACAACATCTCCTCTATACTTGGTGATTGAGCACCTCACTATTTTTCGTGATATCAATTAGGAATATAGTCTAATATTTTTCGTTTTTTTGTCAATTAATAAAAGGATAATAAATTTTCTAATTTCATTAGTAACTTATGAGCAAAATAAGTCCTTGTCACTTTTCTTATTACAAACTAAGTACATATTTTTTTTTTCTATTTTCATAGCTCTCCCATAATAAAAAATAAATCTTCTTTATTATTATTATTATTATGATTGTCATCTAGTTTTCTTAAATCGTAAACATAAACTTAAATTTACTCTAAAACCAACTTGTACTTTTTAAACTATGAAGCTAATGTGTAACATCTTAATTTTTTAAAATAAGTAATTATTATTATTTTTTAATACCAACATAGATTCGTATTAAACTCGGATCTATAAAGCATAGGAAAATATTAAATTTGTTAGTTTGTAAATTTGATCATTATTAGTGCTTGATAGATTAGTTTTAAGATGGATCTAGTTGTTTTTATTTTTTATTTCTTTTTAATATTGTCATGTACATATGTATATACACATTCTTTATTATTTTATTGTCATAGACATATGTACATTAACATCACTTGTTCAATCAACTATGAATAGAATCCAATATTTTTTATTCTTTATCAACTAACTAAAATAACTTATGAATATAAATAAATCTTCATTAATTTTATTATTAGAAATTAATTAAGTAGATTTTTTTCCCTATTTTTGTGACTAGATCATAATCAAAATTAAATATTAGTTATTATTATTGTTTTTTTCATGTAGTGAAATTAACCATATTTTATATTCTAGCTCTCAAACATAAACCTAAATTTATTCTAAAGTTAACTTGTATTTTTTATATATTATGTAATGTTATCTAATGCTAACATGACAACATATTCCTAAGGCTGGGCTATAAAGACACAATAAAAAATAAGAACTTGTAGTGAAAATTGCCTACGAAAATTGCAAGTCAACTAATGAATAATAATCTCAAAATAGATGGAATTGGAACTAGGATTTTTTTGAAAGAGCAAGTCGGAGAAGGAACTTCGATATTTGCGGGATGAATAGCTAGGGTTTACATGCTTTAGAAGGTGTTGAAATCCATGGAAGGGCGCAAAGGAGGGAGCTCCACTCCCTCCTACAAGCAGGCCATGGCCAGCCGAGGTAAGAAACCAATAGAAAATGTCAAAGGTCTTGCAGAAGAAGGGAAAAGGAGCATGGAAGAGGAGCAAGAGGGAAACAAATCAAGGGAGAATAATAGCACAAAAGAAAAGGAGGAAGAAGACAAGGAACAGGGAGCAAAAAACAAAGCACAAAAGGGACCATGTAAACCCAAAGCTAAGGTCACACCCAGAGTAGTTCTGAATGATCCTACTCTGTAGGCACACAGGGACCACATGCAGACATATGTTATCATTTTTAAATTCATGGGATTATGGCCAACTAAAAAGGCATTACAGACATGGGTCAAATACCACTGGAAACCAAAAGGAAGCATTGACCTACATCTTGGGTCAAAGGGATTCTTTACTATGGTCTTCACAAATATTGAGGATAAAGACAGGGTGTTTGAAGGAGGGCCCTACTTCTACACAGCAGCAGGCCTCTACATGCAACCGTGGATGATGAACTTTGTCCCGGAGCATGAGACTTTCACTTCAGTCCCAGTCTGGGTAAGACTCTACTCCCTCCCTCTTGATTACTGGCAAATGGAATTGTTAACTGCCATAGGAAATAAATTAGGGCGTTTTGTCAAAGCTTCTGAGGCCACCAGAAGGCGAAAATACACTTCCTTTGCACGAATTTGTGTGGATATGTATCTCTCTAGAGCTCTACCGAATAAGGTTATCTTGGAAGTTTTTGATGAAGAATGGGTGCAAACAGTAGATTATGAACATATTCCATTCAGATGCCATGAGCATGGGCACCTATTCAGAGACTTCTCTCTTAGTAAAATAGAGAGCAAGAGTAAAGCTACCACAATGAAGGATACTGAAAGCTTTCACAAAGTGAATCATAGAGGAAAAGGGGGTAAAACGGGGCTAAATCAACATCAAACAGAAGGGATACAGGCTAGTCTGAATAGGTACCAAGTACTCTAAGAAGAAGAAGAGATAATAAAAGTAGATCAGGGAATGGAGGGAAGTCCAGTCGAGAAGGAGAAAGAAGAAGACAATGATCAAACAAAGGATATTAATAAATAGAAATAGACTATGATGAGCAATGTAGAACTAGAGATGGACCAGGAAATGACCCAGAGTGAGATGGAAGTGGAGGACCATGACCTACATGAGATTCTTGATAGAGAACACCTAGATCTGGAAGGGTTCTTGAGAAAGGGAACAATGGGAGGGGTAAACGCGTTACCTCAAGAAGAGTTCAATAGAGTAAAGAAGATGTACATATGGAAAACTCAGGCTAAAGGGCTGGATAGGCAAAGAAACACTGAAAGATAGGGTAATGAAGGTGTGAAAACTATGAAAAACACACCAGGATTAGCACCTAGAAACCCAGGAAAGAAAATAGGCAGGAAAAAGCAGAATGAGCTATTGATGGAATGTGGAAAGCTAATGATAGACTTAGGTAAGATGAAAGACCTAACCAACTACTCCTTTACAAATCTTTAATGATGAAGTTCAATTCTTGGAATATTAGGGGTCTAGGTAGTAAAAGAAAACAAAGATTACTCAGTAATAGAATGAAACAAGAAGCTCTAGATATGATCTTCATCCAGGAAACTAAATGTTCCATTCAAAAAATAAAAGAAATATATAGAAAATGGCATAAAAGATGCTGAGGTTTCTAGGAATTATTTATCAGTGGTATTCCGCTTGTGGGGGATAGGGAGACCTATCTAGTCATGAATGTTTATGGCCCTCATAGAATGGACGATAAACTTAGGTTTCTACATTATCTTGTGGATCTCAGAGATAGACATGTAGGAATACCATGGATCATGGGTGGGGACTTCAACATGATCAAATCACTTTCAGAGAAAAAAGGGGGAACCAGAACTCTAAACAAAGACGCTTTAACATTTCAAACTTTTATGGATAATATGAAGCTAGTTGACATTGACACGAGTAATGGTCTCTTTACTTGGAATAATAAAAGAAGAGGAGAGTATCAAGTATCCTCAAAGTTAGACAGATTCATCATCTCAGAGGACCTTATGCTCATCAATAAGTAAATGGTAGTGAGAAATCTCCCATTTGGAGACTCAGATCACTGGGTGGTTCAACTGGAGGTCCAGGTCATTGGTACTCCCAAGAATAGACCTTTTAGATTTGAGAATATCTGGCTCACCCATCCATATTTCATCAGCAACATTGCAAATTGGTGGTCTGAAGATTTGCATATTCAGGGTACAAGAATGTTCCTTCTACACAAAAGACTAAAGCACATCAAGCTCAGGCTTAAAGATTGGAACAAGAATGAATTTGGCAATATTTTTGAAGGAAAAAAATCTGTTGAAGATAAATTGCAGGAACTCAACCAAGCCCTTATCACGGTTGGCTTTGATAAAGTTAGAAATGATCAAGCCACCAAATATCAGCAAGACTGGGAGAATTTATGTAAACAAGAGGAAATATTTTGGAGACAAAAATCTAGAGTTCAATGGCTAAAAGAAGGAGAGCGAAACACTAGATTTTTCCATAGATCCACCATGGCAAACAGAGCTCATAATAGAATCTCTTCGATCAAGGACGAGGGAGGGAAACTTCTTAATTCCCATGAAGACATAGAAGCTGTGTTAGTTCAGCACTTTCGTGGTATAGCAAAGGAAACCATTTTAGATAGAGAGAATTTCATCAAGGACTTAACAAGACATATACCTAGGCTAGTGTCTAGAGAGGATAATTTCAACCTCAATAGGCCAGTGATTGAAGAGGAGGTTAGTGAGGTCCTCAAGGAAATGCAGAATGGTAAAGCGCCAGGCCCTAATGGTTTCAATGTGGATTTCTTTAAAGCTTGCTGGAATATTGTTAAACAGGATATTCTAAATGCAGTAGAAGATCTTTTGAAGGTGCTCAACACCTCCTTCATCTCCCTAATCCCTAAACAAGACATTGCTCAAACTCCAGATAGGTTTAGAGCCATAGCTTTGTGCAATGTGGTTTATAAGATAATATCCAAGGTTTTTGCCAATAGACTCAAACCGCCTCTTCCTACTCTAGTTTCTGGGGAACAATCTAGTTATGTGGAAGGTAGGCAAATTCTCAATAATATCATTCAAGCACATGAGGTGGTGCACTCGCTGACTAGCAATAGGAAGGCTAGAATGATCATGCAACTAGACCTAGCCAAAGCTTATGATAAGTTGAATTGGACCTATATCAGGATGGTTCTTATTGCTTTTGGGTTTGATCGTAACTGGGTTAGATGGGTCATGGCCATGGTAACTTCTTCTAGCTTTTCAATATTGGTTAACGGCTCTCCCTCCGAGACTTTTATTCCTTCAAGAGGCCTCAGGCAGGGAGATCTGCTCTCTCCCTTTCTCTTCAGCCTCATGATGGAAGGACTTGGTTGGTCTATCAAGCATGCAAAAGAAGTTGGCAAAATCAAGGGTCTCCAACTTTCTAAGAGTGGACAAACCTTGACTCATCAATAATTTGTTGATGATACCATGCTACAG
Source organism: Pinus tabuliformis (assembly GCA_031772625.1). Classification (NCBI taxonomy): domain Eukaryota; kingdom Viridiplantae; phylum Streptophyta; class Pinopsida; order Pinales; family Pinaceae; genus Pinus; species Pinus tabuliformis. The sequence continues at coordinate 743,010,393 of CM062816.1, read as the reverse complement.
GGAATCCCCATGGTCAAAGAAGCTCTTTCATACAAACAAATCCTCAGTGACTTTGCCATGGCTATAGGTATGGAGGTTAATCTTTCCAAATATAATATTTTTTTCTTTAATACCATTATTGCTATTCAAACGAATATATCCATAATTTTTGGCTTTCAAAGGGATGTCATGCCTTCAAAATATTTGGGAGTTCCTCTAACTATTAAACCTTTGTACAAGAGCATTTGGGAGCCGGTGATTAATAATATGCAGGATAAAATCGGGAACTGGACTATTAGATCTTTAAACTTGGCTAGTAGGTTGGTGCTTACAAAGGTTGTTCTTCAATCAATCCTAGTTTTCATGTTATCAACACTCCCAAGACCAAAAGAAATCTTACAACAATTTAGAACCATTCAAAGAGACTTTATTTGGGGTAAGGGGGAGGAAAGAAAGAAATGGGCCATGGTAGCCTGGGAAAAAAATTGCAAACCTAAAAATCATGGGGGTCTTGGATTGGATGATTCAGAGGTTCTAAGCAAGGCTTTAGGGGAAAAACTATGGTGGCGTTGGGTAAAAGACCCAAAGGCTCAGTGGGCTAGTATTTGGAAAGATAAATATGCCAGCACTTGGAAAATTAATGATCACATAAGGATGTATGGAAGTATAAAGGGCTCACACATCTGGAATAAGGCCTGGGAGAACAGAGGCTTAGTACAAAAGAACAGCTTTTGGGAAATCAGAGAGGGATATCTTGCTTTATTTTGGGAGGATAAATGGAAACAAGAGCCTATACTATTAAAAGAGGATTTTTTGGTCCTCAAGAAAGAGACAGGCACCATAGAGTTATCTAAGGTAAAATATTTTTGGGATCAAACCAATAGTGTAGGAAAATGGAGAACCTGGAGGAACATTGATTACAGGGATGACATCCCCTTGAAAGAAAAAGCAGAGGCTCTTATGAAAATGTCAGAACAAAGGAAAATTCTAGTAACAGGGGGGCATGACCAACTTAGATGGGGCAACAATAATGAGGGTACCTTTAATCTTAAGGAGGCAAAACGCATACTCCTTGAGCTGGATTCTCATGTTACGAATAGGATTTGGAAAAATCTATGGAGGCATCAAGGTTGGATGAAGATTAAACTCTTCAGGTGGCTGGTTCAACATAAGAAAATTTTGACTTGGGATAACATTTAGAAGAGGGGTGTTCTAGGGCCTTCCAGATGCCAACTCTGTGAGGCTTAAGAGGAAACTATGGAGCACCTTCTCAATAATTGCATCTTCACCTCCAGGTTGTGGGATTATTTTCCCACCATTTTCCAATAGACCGACAGGGACATAGGGAGTATTATCAATACCCTAAACAACTGGAGGCGAAACTTTTCTGATAATGAATTTTTTGGCTCAGCTTGGGCTCTTACGCCAAGCTTCATTATATGGAATGTCTGGAAAGAAAGGAACAATAGAATCTTCAAAAATGAAAAGATACCCTCCCAATGTCTTTTTGAGTAGATCTTAAAACATCTCAAGAAGATGGTTGGAATTTTAGTGCAGGATCCCCCTAAGAATCCACCTTCAGATGCTGAAATGAGGATACTCCGATATTTGGGTATGTAGGGGCTTATTCCTCAGGGCCTGGATAGGAAGGTAAGGAAAATGGATACTGAGCAGGATTACTAGTATCCTCCCCCTCAGGGTTTTTTGAAATATAACATTGATGGGGCTTCAAAAGGAAACCCGGGCACTGCTGGCTTTGGAGGGGTGTTAAGGGATGAAAACGAAAATATCCTTTTCATCTTCCATTGCCATTTAGGAAGAGGGACTAATAGTATGGCAGAATTAATGGCTCCGGAGCAATGTTTAGAACTCCTGGAGCAAGATAATCATCAAAATGTGATTGTCGAAGCTAATCCTGAGTTAATCATTAACTCAGTCAAGAGAATTAATTGTGGTGCGGAGTCGGAGAAGGTCTCAAAACACTAGAGGCTGATCCAGGTCTTTCAACGGATCCAGCTCCACCTCCTTTGCCTTCGCATAGTAAGTTTTAACCATGTGCGAAGGATGGCCAACAAACTGGCGGATATTTTGGCCAATCAAGGAGTGCACTGTACCATCAGCAGGGTCATGATGGGTTGGCAAGGGTTGCCTCATAATAGACTTAAGGCACATTATCATGACTAGGTGGATGAAGACATGATGGTGTTTCGAAATAGAGCCTTGGAGGCAGGGTCTAGATGATTTGGAATCATTATGATTTGCTATTTTTTCCACAGTCTAGTCTTTCGTGGGTTGCTTGGTGTCGAGTCGCAAAAAGGGTCTTTCTCTGTTAGGATATTCCGACACATAGGATATAGTTAAGTTCAACTTGGTCTAGTGTAGAGTTAGGTATAGAGTTAGGTAAAGTGTGTTTCTTTACCGTTGTACATCTTGTAACTTACAATCCGACGGTCACGATATGTAGTGATCCGACGGTTCACTCTCTCCTCGGTATTACCGACACTTGATCTGTGGCTTGACACTCGACTGGTCCATGAGTTCTATTTAAAGCGCATGGAGGGTCATTGTTCGGGTAATCCGTGAATGAGAGAAGCTTATGTAAATTTTCATTCTTTGATTAATAAATTGCCTGTAGTAGCCACGTTGGCGCAGGCCGTGGACTGTTTCCCTCTTTGAGGGTTTTAACCACGTCAAAAATACTGGTGTATTGATCTGTGATCTGGTTGTGAGTGGTGTCCTTTTGGTGTTCTTTCTGAGGAACTTACCCTGTAAATTCCTACATGGTATCAGAGCTATTTGAGGGCCGCGTCCGTTGGTGATCCAAATCTGAAGCCGGTAGAACTGCATGCGGCTGTCGCTTCCTAGATCTGTTGTTTCTGACTGCTTTCGGGCCGAGAGGACTGCTCTGTTGCGTTCGGAGCATCTGTTCCAGTGAGGAACCCCTTTCGTTTCACGCGAAAAGGTTTCCGGTAGCCCTAGCTGCGTCATTTTTCAGATCGGGAGGTATACAGTGTTTTTGCAGTTTACTGTTATTTTCTCTCTGCTTATTTCGGTTTCGGTTTATTTAGCCCTTTTTTTTAACCAGATCTATACCTTTCATTTCTGCGTATGCTCTTTGCCCTGCGACTCTGTGCGATCTGGGCAAATCAGAAACAGAAAGGAAGGATTTTTCTCATGCGTATGCTCTTTTCCCTGCACCTTAGTGTGATCTCGGAAATTCAGAAACATTGAGAAAAATATTTAGTTTTTCGGCTAAAGTTAACTTTGAGATTTTTTTTAAAATATCTAGTTTTTTGGCTAAAGCTAACTTCGAGCCGCAAGTTTCATTTTTCTTTGCATATTTGTGTTGGGTTTTGTGTTTTGTGTTTTGTAGGGAAAAAGAGCTTTCTCAAGGCAAGCACGCAAACCAAGGCCCCCCCCCCCCCTCTCTCTCTCTCTCTCTCTCTCTCTCAAATTTTTTGTATAGATCAATTGGTTCAAAGCTATTTTAAGAGAGTAGAGGTCTTGGGTTCAAGTCTCCATTTTGTGGGGGCGGATTTTTTCATTCCCGCACATTCGCGCACTTTGCCGGCAACTTCAACAATTTTTTTTCAAAAAGCCATAACTTCTTCATCCGGAAGCCTTTTTCAGAGCCGTTTTTTTTTAAAACAGCCTAATTTTTCGAGATCTATCCATTGGAACACTTACTTTCAGCATCTTCAGCTTCAATTTTTAAAAAAAAAAAATGGAAAGTCCATGCCAAGTCATTCTTGACAACACTAACTACTTCCAATGGATAGCCTACATGGAAGATTTACTTAGAAGTAAAGGTCTCTACAGAATAGCCACAGACCAAGAGAAGAAACCAAAAGATGAAGACAAGGCTGCAAAATGGGAAAATAGACAAGATCAAGCACGTGGTTTGATAGGGATGTCTATTTCTCCTGATCTTAGATTCCATATTGCAGAACTTGAGACTCCTCATGAAGCATTGTAAAAAATCGCTAAAGTTTTTGGGATTAAAAATGAAATTAGAGCCCATCAACTTGAAAATGAGTTGCTTACTTTGGATCCTAATAATTTTTCTTGCATTGAAGATTTCTTGTCCAAATTCAAGACCCTTAGATATCTCTTAGAAGGTGTTAAGGTTAAGAAAGAAGATGGTAACCTTATTTATTCCATCCTTACTAAGTTGGGACCAGCCTACTCTGTATTTGTTTCCACCTTCCATTCTACAAGGGAAGCTTTCATTTGTCAAGGAAAAGACTACAAGGCCCCTTCCTTTGACTCTTTTTGTGATTCTTTAATAAGAGAACAAGAAAAACTCTTACACCTTGGTCTTCTTAATCTTGGAAACTCTTCCACGAAAGTGTTAGTCGCCCAGCAGCAACCAAATTCAAAGAATCCTAAGAAGTCATATCCTCAAAAGAATGGTCCTAAACCAACTCAGCCTCAAAATGAAAGATCATTTCAGCAAAATGATAAGACCAATAAAAACAAATGGAAGAAGACTGATAGACATTGTAACTTTTGTAATCGAGATGGCCACTTAGAATCTAAATGCTTTAAGAAGATGGAAGCCTTGGAAGCCGCAATGAAGAAACATAACATCCATGTGGAGCCTACTTCAACTTCAACTTCCGGAATGGCACTTTCTGCATGTCGTTGTCAATCATCTCAGTCTGGTTATGCATTAAATGTATCTTCTTCCTCTCCTTCTCATGAGTGGCTCATTGATTCTGGAGCCTCTTATCACATGGCCAAAAACCAAGCCATGTTTTCTTCTTTAAATGATTGTAACACCAAAAATATATATGTTGGTGATGATAGATCTCTTAATGTTGTCGGGACTGGAACTGTTCATCTAGACAATGGTCAGTTTAATGATGTATTATGTGTTCCAACCTTATCCTGCAACCTTCTATCTGTATATCAGATAACTCATTCAGGTGAAGGTAAAATTGTTGAATTTTCACCTCATGATGTTGTAATCAAGGATCTAAGAGATCCTAAATAGATTCTAGCTACTGGTATTGCTGATGATTCCACAAGGTTGTATAAGTTTCACAACTTTGGGTCATCAAATCTTCCCTCAGTATTTGTTGCTCATAATGATGAAGTGAGCAAACTTTGGCATGAGCGATTTGGTCACTTAAACTATCGCTCCCTTCAGCATCTATGTAAAGAAAATATGGTGACAGGGCTTCCTATGGTATCTTGCAGAGATGGTGTTTGTTCCGGATGTGTACTCGGAAAACATCATCGGGACAGTTTTGACAAACGTGCCTCTTGGCACGCCTCAGCCCCTTTACAGCTTGTGCACAGTGATTTATGTGGTCCACTTCCTGTTGCTTCATTCTCTGGCTGCAAGTATTTCTTAACTTTCATTGATGATTTCTCCAGACGCACTTGGGTATACTTCTTAAAACTCAAGAGCGAAGTATTTAACACATTTTTGGCCTTCAAAGCCTTTGTTGAAAAACAATCTGGACATCAAATTCTTAAGCTAAGAACTGATAATGGTGGAGAATATGTTAAAAATACATTCATCAACTTTTGCACTGAAAATGGAATTCAAATGCAACATACTGTTCCATACACTCCACAACAAAATGGTGTAGCTGAAAGGAAAAATCGCACCTTAAAGGAAATGGCTAATTGTATGCTGCAATCTAAAGGACTCAGTCTTAGTTTTTGGGCCGAAGCAATTAATTGTGCAAATTATATAATCAATCACACTCCTACTAAGGTTCTAGAGAATATCACTCCAGAAGAAGCTTGGAGTTCCATTAAACCAGATGTAAGTCACTTTCGTGTTTTTGGAAGTGAAGCATGGGCCCATATTCCAGATGAAAAGCATAAAGCTTTAGAACCTAAGAGTGAGAAATGTACTTTTGTTGGATATTCTGAAGATGTAAAAGGTTATAGACTTATTCCATTTAAGTCCAAAAATGTTATCATTAGAAGAGATGTAAAATTTGATGAAAATAAATCGGCCTGCGAGCCTAGTCCGGCGGATGTGCCACCTCTTCCTATCTCTTCTACTTTTGAAAACATTTCTTCTTCAGATGATGAAAGTGAGGATGATAATCCTCCCCCACCTTTTCAGGATCCTCAACTTCCAAGATGGGTCCGTGCTACTCGGGATGCAGCAGGTGATCTTACCGGTGATCCTACAGATCAGCGACGTACACGTTCTCAGTTTGAAAGAGCCTCTTCTTTACTGGCTCAAGCTCCAGTAAATCACGATCCTAACACTTTTGCAGAAGCTTCAGGCCATCCACATTTGGAAGCAGCTATGAATGAAGAATATCATTCATTGTTGGCAAATGATACATGGGATCTTGTTCCTCTACCAAAGGGACGCAAACTTGTTAGATGTAAATGGGTTTACAGAACCAAGTATGGACCAGATGGGAAAGTTGATAAACATAAAGCTCGTCTTGTTGCTAAGGGCTTTTCACAGGTTGAAGGCATTGACTACACTGAAACCTTCTCCCTTGTTTCCAAAATGAACTCTATCCGCCTTGTTCTTTCCCTTGCTGCCTCTTTAAAATGGGAAGTCCATCAGATGGATGTTAAATCTGCCTTCTTGCATGGGGACTTGCAGGAAGAAATCTATATGGAACAACCCATTGGCTTCATACAAACAGACTCCAGCCTTGTTTGTCGACTTAAGAAATCCCTTTATGGTCTCAAGCAAGCTCCTCAGGCTTGGTATGCCAAAATGGATAGCTTGCTTTTAGAATCTGGCTTTTCTAGGTGTTATTCTGACAATACTGTCTACACCAAGAAAGTGGGCAACTCTCTTATCATCCTTGTTCTTTATGTTGATGATCTTATTCTTACTGGTAGTGATCCCAACCTTATAAACCATGTGAAGTCCAGCCTTAAAAAGAAATTTTAAATGACAGACTTAGGACACTTACACTATTTTCTCGGTCTTCAAGTCTTGCAATCCAAGGAGGGTATTTTCCTTTCCCAGTCCAAGTATGCTTGTGATATTCTTCGTCATTTTCACATGGAAGACTGTAAGCCAGCCCCTTCTCCCTTTCAGTCTGGAGTCAAACTTTCAGTCTCTTGTACTTCTCCTGAAGTTGATGCTACCTTATACCGTCAACTTGTAGGAAAACTCTTGTATTTAACCCATACTCGTCCTGATCTTTCCTTTGCTGTTGGCCTTGTTGCTCGTTTTATGAAAAACCCCCGTGAAATTCATTGGAAAGCAGCAAAAAGAATACTTCGTTATGTTCTAGGTACAGTACAGTTTGGGATTCATTACAGTGCCAAACCAGCTCCTCTATTAGTTGGTTTCACTGATTCTGATTGGGCTGGTGACCCTGATGATCGGAAGTCTACTGCCGGTTATGTCTTCACTCTTGGTTCAGGACCTATTACATGGGCTTGTAAGAAACAGGCTGCCATCTCTCTTTCGTCAGCAGAAGCAGAGTATCATGGTGCCGTGGAAGCTATTAAGGAAGCCTTGTGGCTTCGTCAGATGCTATCAGAGTTTGGCTTTGAGCAGCAGCATCCAACCACACTTTGGTGTGATAATCAAAGTGCCATTCAGCTATGCAAAGATCCAGTCCAGCATCAGCGCAGCAAACACATTGAACTACACATGCACTTCATCAGAAAGCTCATTCATGACCATGTTCTTGAAGTGCAATATTGTTCAACAGATGATCAGGTTGCAGACATCTTCACAAAGGCTCTCACAGAGGCGAAGTTCACTAAACTTCGATATATGCTTGGAGTTCAGGAAGTTGTCACTAAGGGGGGATAGGCTCTAGTGCCTCCTTCCTTCTCCTATTGTGTCATATTTGTAAATCCTTCAATCCTATCCCAAGTTGTTCTTAAGGGGGGATGTTAGGATATTCCGAAACATAGGATATAGTTAAGTTCAACTTGGTCTAGTGTAGAGTTAGGTATAGAGTTAGGTAAAGTGTGTTTCTTTACCGTTGTACATTTTGTAACTTACAATCCGACGGTCACAATATGTAGTGATCCGACGGTTCACTCTCTCCTCGGTATTACCGACACTTGATCCGTGGCTTGACACCCGATTGGTCCATGAGTTCTATTTAAAGCGCATGGAGGGTCATTGTTTGGGTAATCCGTGCATGAGAGAATCTTATGTAAATTTTCATTCTTTGATTAATAAATTGCTTGTAGTAGTCACGTTGGCATAGGCCGTGGACTGTTTCCCTCTTTGAGGGTTTTAACCACGTCAAAAATACTAGTGTATTGATCTGTGATCTGGTTGTGAGCGGTGTCCTTTTGGTGTTCTTTCTGAGGAACTTACCCTGTAAATTCCTACATTCTCACCTCTATTTACCTCACATTAACTTGTCAATCCAAGAACGATTTGTTATCTCAAAGAGTATACTCAGTTTGAGGCGGTCATTTGTCAGAGTAATGCTAGTAGTATAGTGCTCAGGAAAATACAAGAGTAAACGGATGATTAAAATAAGATCTACTTACAGCAAAGCACTTTAAGACTTAAATCATGCATTCAGAAGACTAAGTAAATTATCAGTCAAGGGTACAGTAACAATAACTCATCTCTCTATAAACTGATGTAACTGAAGATAATCAAGGAACATATCATCAACTTGGGAACTAGACAATGAATGTCAATTCTCACTACGGTTTTAGATCATTCAACACAATGGAAATGCAAATAACAGGAAATGGAACAACAAATATAATTGAAACAACAACTGGGAAATGGAACAAAAACTAGTCTTGATAAACAGTGAAACCTTACGAAATAAAGGCAACAATCGTATCCTATAGAAATCAGAGAGCAATCCTTACTCTAAGAATAAATCAGACAGTTAATGGAAATAGAACAACAACCAATTAGTAATGAAATATAGAACAACACTTAGAGCCAATTGTGAATGTACAGTAAACCAAAATAAATAACACACACAACACACCTTGATATTGAGAGAAACAGTAATCTGACTCCGATACCACAAATATTAATCTCAGTTATAAAGGATAACGATTGAAATTCGTAATGGAACAACAATGTCAATTTAGCAACAATCGTAATTAATTATAAACCATAGATGAATACAGTAGTGCCAACTTAAGAATGTTATAGCCCGGTTACTCTGTAATTGAACAGCAATAGCATTCTATAAAGAACAATAATGTTACATCAATGATTAAAGGAACAACAATGCATTATAAGGTCAGAATGAACAATATGACATTCCTGTTACAGAGAATGATATTGTAAATATAACAAAACTGTGATATAAAATAACAAAACACATCATATTACCGAACAAAACTGATAATGAAAACCATGCACAAATTAAAGATAATGGTACAGGAGCAAGTGTTCTACCAGGGTCGGGCCCTTAGCCTCTAGGGACACACCGTTTGAGATTATTCCAGGATCAAAGATGGAACAACAACCAGATTTATATTAAAGGATCCAAGCAAAGTTATAGTGGATCACTTCTCAATGAGAGTCAATGATCAAAGTTTTCAATACATAGAGAAATTACATTAGAGTAACAACCGCCCCCCTTGGGCTAGCAGTGCTGCCCCTTTTTATAACAGCTGAATGGAGATATCAATGATGCAAAAATAGTTAAGATTGCGATCCCTCAGGATCAAAGGATCTTGAGGGATTCGCCAAACTGTTAATTCCAGTTATCCCTTTTTTCTCTTGTGTTGATTCGATATCTCCTTTTCCTTTCCTTGGCTGATACGCTTTAGTTTGGATCACCTTGTCTGCATACAGTTTCCCGCCATAGGGACAACAATTAACTCTACCCTGTCTTTTTCCTTGGGATGAAAATCTTTCATTTTTCCCTTTTTCTGCATAAGAAAATGGCGATTATTAGTTGTTTTGCATTACATACAAATCTCATAGATTCTGCCATAATTTCTTATTATTTACCTAGTTCATGATGCAAAGGGATTATGAGTTTTTAAAGAAAATATGACAAAATAATCAATAAAACATACCTTCTTCAGTACTCCACACACCCCCTTCTTACTCTTTTTCATGCCCTCATGAAAACATTGTAGTTGACATGTAAGGCAGTGAGAGAGTAAGCTGGAGATGGGATCTCATGTGGTGGTCTACAGTCATGATGCTTAACTAGGTGTTCAAAAAGATGGTCTGTCTGGCCCTTAGGCATCTCATACAGGGCTTGGTACCCAGGTGCAGGGTGCCAAATAATCGGACTCCTGAACCTATATCCTAACCAGGATGGCCCTGCCCTCAAGATAAGTTCACCATAGAGGCTCAAGCGATCAGCGGCTAACTTCAAGTTTTCATAATTAAATGGTTCCCTGAGTTGGATATTTGGATTAGAGGTCTGATATTGAAATTTAGTAGCTGCAATGGCAAGGTCCTTAATGGTAAAGAAGTACTCTATCCCTTGTCGATTGATTGCTGTATGAATGGGTCCTAATGGTTCAATCATGCCCAGAGTCCTCATGAGACTCATATGTTTATTCCATAACTATAATGGATCTCTAGGCTCAGCTCTTACCCATAAGTCTAATCCATTTTCTTGTCTTTGGAAGGCAGTATAGGCTTTAAGCCATTTGATTTGATTAACTCCAAAAGAAACAAATGCCTGCAGTTCGATATCCCCAACGAAAGGGTCAGGCTTCTGCTCTATCTCTTGATCTAACACGAGGTTATGTAGATAGAATTCACATAGTAGTCTTTGAATCTTTACTCCATAGTGCTTACAACAATTTATAAAATCATCAATAGTATTAATTTTTATAGGGGTTCCTGCTTTGATAGCCTAAATTTTCAATTGAAAACATCATTCTATTAAAAACAAGGCATAATTCTTAGCAGGGGCTCTACATGCTAGGACGTCAGTGTACAAAGAGCATAAGGTATCCATCTTCTTGATAACTACATCTAACCCATGAGTTACCTTTGTGACTTTCTTTTCTTCCTTTCGCCATCCTTCAAAAGCCTAGCTTTCAGATAGATTGACATTCCTTAGCTGTTGTTGTAATTCTTCATACTTCGGGTGACATCATGAAGTAATGAATTTAAAAATGCAGGTAAGTTCACATAGCATTTCTATTTTAATACAGCTAAGAGTTTAAGGTGTCGTGGTATTACCACGTCTTTGCTACCTTCACAGGTGATGTAGCTCTAGATGATCTTCGCCAATTCTGCCCATGGCTCATCCAATGCTGCTGGTAGGACTCCCTTTCCTCTGACTATCAGTTTCTGGCCTTCATCTTGGAAGATCTTCATGATCTTTCGTAGTCTCTCCTTCTTTAGAGTCCACACAAGTCCAGTGGCTGGCAGTCCCAAGGCCTCTTCAATTATGTCATCGGTGACTGCTATGTGTCTCCCCCTTACTATGGAGTGATATTCTTGCAAGTTCTGCAAGAATTCTATTGCTACGGTCTCATTGGATTCCTGTAAATGATTAAGATAAACTAGCCATCCTGCCCTTGCCAGGATTTCCCGTGCAGCATCAGAAACTGTCAATACCTGTGGTTCTCTCTAAATTGATCTTCCTCCCATGCTTTAGCTCACTGTAAAAACGTAGAGACGGCAATGGAACAACAGGCTGTTCAAACTGTTAGAAATATAGAGAAAATAATGAAACAGTAGGGCTCGTTCAAATCATGGGTTACTTACTAATTGATACAGAGCATAATATGGAAATCAATTAGGAACAGCAAGCCATGCGGATTGAAAAACAATATACTATTGAGCCTTTCTATTTCCAAGTAAACAGTTTTCTGAAAAATAGTTTGACACGTATACCAGTAAATTATGAGGTCACCTGCCTCCCCCCTGCAATGTGATAGGCTGCCCTCAGTCGTCAAATGAGGGAGTGGCGTGCCAACTTGCCATAGTACAGAGTCATAAAGGAACATCGTATGCTGAAATTCCATGTTTTACAAAAGGAGAAGATTGCCAAAATTGAGGTGTATAGTAGGACCGCTTAACAAATAAGAGAATGCTATGATATGATGCAAGGCTGGGAGGATAGGATAGCTGACGTGTACAAAAAGTCCGATGCGGTCATTATCAACTTTTGCCGTCATGATTGGCTATAATAGATTTTCATGTGTTTAATGGTTCGGGGAAATGATATACATAATCTTATGTGACATATTACAAAGGTATAAGACAAAGAATGGTGTTAATGATTACTACTGGTGTATAAGGAATGTGACTTCAATACCATAAACAGAGCTATGTTACCGACAGGTGTCCATAACCTTGACAGAGTTGTTTGTTTCACCCATGGAACCATGATCCTTTGTGTATGCTTAGGAAGTGTTGTATAATGTCAAAATGGAGGCCATTATGCTGGCTTGGTAACCAGTTAAACCATAATGCCATTCACCAGGAAGGAGTGAAAGGTGGGCAGGCCAGCTCGTGATGAGACCTCCTGTTCCAAGGACTCTTTATTTTTTTATGTGCCTCTTGGATCATATCCCTGGTATGGTGGCCATAGTGGGAATGCCACTTCACTTTCTTCCTTATGATCATGGTAGGCTAGCTCTTGATGAGACCCCTTATCCTGCATTTGAAAACCCATAAGTTATATAAACATTTTTCTCTTTTTTTTTCTTTTATAAAGTACTTTCCTATCTATACACAAAGGGTGGTTCAGCACTCCTTAAGAGTAGGAATGGTGGAAGAAGTCTTAACATCTCAATAGAAACATATACCTTTTGTTCTTATTCCTTAATAATGATGAAAGAAGATTATGGGAATTGTTAAAAAAAGAACCACCATGATAAAGATAAGCAATCATATCAGTATTAGTAGGATAATGACAACAAAAGTGATGGATAATTGTGTCCTTTCCTCTTTCCTCTTATCAATTCAAATCAATTTCTTGTAAAAATAGCACTTTCATATAATTTACTGATTTCAGTATGCTCTAGTTTTGTGTCCATTGCATAAGTGTATAGCTATGATCCAAAAAGACTCGAAATTATTATATATTGAGAAGAACGACAACTGTCCTTTAATTGGAACATCAAGTAGAACAAGCATCAATAAAAGGAATACAGGAATGTTGTTATTTCCAAAAGGAAGAGAAAAAAAAGTACAAGTGTAGCAAAAAACGTAGGTGTCGTTCCTTTGAAAAAGGAACAACAAAAACCAAAAGTGTTCTTCCTTTGGAAAAGGAACAACAAAAAATGAAAGTGTTGTTCTTTTGGAAAAGGAACAACAAAAAACGAAAGTGTTGTTCCTTTGGAAAATGAACAACAAAAAACGAAAGTGTTGTTCCTTTGGGAAAGGAACAACAAAAAATGCAAGTGTCGTTCCTTTGGAAAAGGAATAGAAAAGTGAAAAAGGAATAACTAATACAAAAAGTGATGTTCTTTTGGAAGAGGAACAACAAAACGAAAGTGTTGTTCCTTTGGAAAAGGAACAACAGAAAAACAAAAATGCACACAAATGTTGTTCCTTTTGAAAAGAAACAGCAAAAACAACAGTGCTATCCCTTTTGAAAAAGGAACAATAGAAAAATGCAAGCTATCATTTTTTGAAAGAAAGGAATCAACAAGATAGTGAAGGTGCTGCTCCTTCTAAATGGAACAACAAAAACAAAAGAATTCCTGATTCTTCGAAAAGGAACAGCAAAGTGCAAAAAAATATGTACAGAGAATAATTTATGATAACAAAGAAAAAGAATTATGTACAAAATGTAAAAACAGTTAAATCACTTTAATGAACCAGAGGTGAGGAATATTTCTCTTCCTCCACCAAAATTTGCATGTCGGAGTCTTCACAGAGTTGCTGGTAGAAGGATTCCCGAGTAAGTGGTTTGTGGTATAGTCGAACTCGGTGGCCATTTGCTTGAAGGTATGTCCAGATCCGTCAATGGTGATTAGGGTAAGGGTGCCATTATCATGTACCTTTTGGGAATTCTTATGGCCCTAGCCAATGAGTCTGAAGCTTCTCGGGAAAATCCTGAAACCTGGAATCGTATAAGAGCGCCCAATATCCTTCGCGAAAGACTTTCTTTTTAATGAGAGCGTCATGCCATTTAGCTCGTTGTTGTTGGATTAATGTAGTGTGTTGAAGGGCAGAGAGCTTGATCTCATCTAGCTCATTGATCTACTGTAATCTATTAATATGTGCCTTGTTTAGATCTAGACAAACATCTTGTGTTGTTCGCAATGTTTGGATTTCGAATTCTATGGGAAAAATGGGTTCCTTTCCAAATACCAATTGGTATGGTGAATAGCCAGGAGTGCTTCTCCATGTTGTTCTGTAAGCCCACAAGGCTTCTGGTAATCTTGCAACCCAATCACGTCTATGTGACACAATGGTTTTTTTCAAGATTGCTTATATTATTTTATTGTTGCTTTCTACTTAATCGTTTGCTGGGTGGTATGTAGTAGTAATTTTATGGTGGATATGATAGTTTTTTAGTGTTGCAGAAATCTTGTTACCAACAAACTGTGGTCCACCATCTGTAATTATGTCTCTTGGAAGCCCATATCGCACAAATATGTGGAACAGGAACTGTATGATGGAATCCTCTATAGCTCTTGGCAATGCCCCTGCTTCAACCCATTTGGTGACATATTTTGTTGCCACCAGAATATATGTTTTCTGGTTCGAGGATGTGTTAATTGGACCAAGAAAATCAAGTTCCCATCACTCGAATGGTTCAATAACCAACTGTGGATTTAGTGGCATTTCATCAGACTGACTAGGGCATCTTGTTCATTGGCAATTGTCACAAGCTTGAACGAACTTCTTTTCATCTTTGAAGATCGTGGGCCAATAATACCCTGTTTGGAGCACCTTATGTCCAGTTCTCCGATCGGAAAAGTGTCTGCCACATGGTCCGTCGTGACAAGCTTTCAAAATGTCAAAAATTTCATCCTACTGGACACATCTCTTGATGTGCATATCTGCTCCTGTATGGAACAGGTAGCCCCCAATCCAGGAAAATTGAAAACTTCACTAGACAATCTATTTTTGTTCATTGGGGCTCAGACATTTCAGTAATTTTCCTACTTCTAAGTAATTCGAAATGTCAGCATACCAGGGTGTTTTAACAGTAACAGCAAATAGATGCTCACATGTAAATTGATCTTCAACTACTGCTGCATCCATAGGTTTGGGCATCCGCGAGAGAAAGTTAGCTACAGGATTTTCCTTTCCAGGTCAGTCCATGATTGTGATATCAAATTCCTGCAATAAAATCAGCCATATCGTTATTCTACCATTTTTGATTGGTTTATTTGCTAAATACTTTATGGCAGAGTGATTTGTATACAAGATAACAGGATATCCAGTAATGTAATGCCTAAACTTATTGACAACATGTATTATAGCTAAAAATTCCTTTTTAGTAAGGGTATAGTTCAATTCAGCGGGGGATAAATTCTTGCTAATATAGTAAATTGCATATGGTTTTTTATCTTCTTCCTGCTGAAGGACTGCTCCAATAGCTGTATCTGAGGCATCTGATGAAATTTGAAATGACAGGTCCTAATTTGGTCCTCTAAGGACTAGGGCTGTTGACACAAGCCTGTTCAGATCCTGGAAAGCACGGTCACATTTTTCTATCCAAAGAAAGTCAACATTACCTTTCAATGCATATAGAGGTGCAGGAATATGCGAAAAATGTTCTATAAATGTTCTATAGTAACCAGAAAATCCAAGAAAACTGCGTACCTCTGTTTGAGTGGTGGGAGTGAGAATTAGTAAAATTATTTGAATTTTGGCTGGGTTTACCTGTATGCCAGCTGCTAAGATATAATGGCCTAGAATAAGTCATTCAATCATCATCATATAACATTTTTCATGGCTCAAACAGAGCCTAGTGGCAATGCAGCGTTGGAGAAATTTTTCTAGTGTGTCCAATGCTGGGTCAAAATCGTCTCCGTATGGTGTAAAATCATCCATGTATACCTAAATTCCTTCATTTATTAAATCTAAAAAGATGTTGAGGATAGCCCTTTGAAATGTGGCAGGAGCATTGCATAACCCAAAAGGTAGAACTCTGTAGGCAAATGTTCCCCAAGGACAAGTAAAAATGGTTTTGTCTTGGTCTTCAGGGGCAATATGAATCTGATTGTATCCACTGAAGCCATCGAAGAAATAAAAGAATTTATTTCCTGCCAGAGTGTTTAATACTTGGCCAATGAATGGAAGGGGAAAGTGGTCTTTTTGTGTTGCTTTATTTATTTCTCTATAATCTACACAAATCCTCCACTTACCATTCTTCTTTGGTACCACAACAAGTGGAGAGACCCATTTACTATCGGAGATAGGGTAGATGAAATTCACATCTAAAAGTTTTTGAAGTTCAGCTTTTACAATGTCTTTTAGGTGAGGATTAAGTCTCCTTTGTGGTTGGTGAACAGGTCTCACATATTTTTCTATGTAAATGTGATGTGTACATAACTGGGGATCAATTCCTTTCATATCAGGATAGTCCCATGCAAATGCTTCCTTGTATTTCCTCAGTAGTTGAATAAGCTTCTCTTCTTGTTTGGAAGTTAGGTTGGCATTAATGTTTAAAGTCTTTCCTAGGTCAATTTCTACAATTTTACTATTTGAGATAGAGGTAGTAGGTATTATTTGATCGCGTGTTTCTTTAAGAGGATCTTCTTCTAATTCATTATCAAATGTTGCTTCTATCATGTGACATTGTATGCGGGATCTGATTTCAGTTTGGCTAATAAAATTGTTAATGGCATCGTCTTCTGTTTGGTCTTTGAAATCGAGGGCCTCTTCTATGGTTAATGGAGATCTAATATTTTCAGTGAGATATGATACCGGATGCTTGTTAGTTTTTATTATTGTGACACTTGGCTGCGCTGGGGGATATAAAGCTAGATTCTTGATATTTTCTCCCCTAGCTATGGTCATACTGCCTTGTCGACAGCCAATATAAGCATCGGCAGTTGCAAGCGAAGATCTCCCTAAAATCAACGAATGTCCATCAAGTCGGTTTTTGGGGTTTATTATCAGAAAATTGGCCGGATACTCCCAGGAGTCAACGGATACCAGGACATCATGTAGTGTGCCTTCCGGCCAAACCACAAATCGGTCAGCCAATTCTAATAAAGTGTAGGTCGGTTCTACTGATGTAATGCCCATTTTTTGGCAAGTGGTGGTTATTAAGATATTAATTGCAGCTCCTAGATCAACTAAGGAATTTGAGAAGGTTTGCCCATTGATTTGTACGGTTACTATTAGATTTCCTGGGTCTTCGTATTTAATGGGTGTTTCCTTCCCTGATAATAAATCGGATAGAGTGCCAACTACTTGGACTTTTGGGTTGTTTGTTATTTTCCTCCTTGGTTCCTTTATACATATCTCTTTGATAGTCTTTGCATATATCGGAATGTCTTGAATGGCTTGGAGGAGTGGGATTTTTATGTGAAAATTTTGTAGTTCTCTCAGAATGTCAAAATTAGGGTATTGTATAGGTCGAGGTATAATTAAGAATTTTGGGAATGGAGGAGAGGATGTGGTTGATGGATCATGAATTTTTTGTCTAGTCACATCCTCTTCTTGTGGCGGTTGTTCCATAGGTAATTGATTCTCAACTTGAGTTGTTTTATCTCCCTCTGTTTCAATGATATGCCCAGATCTTAATTGAAGATCATTACACTCCCTTAGATCGGTTCCTATCTCTAGTGTCTCAATTATTTGAATGGATTGTACCGGTCTATTATTTGGATTGGGGTTGGGTTGGGCTGGAGTTGCGGTCTTAAGTTAGGGTGGGGGTTTTGTTGTAATGCTGGCAGTGTAGGTTGAGGGAGTGGAATGGTTTCTACTGGTTGATTCATCGGTCTTTGCCAATTTGTCCGCCAAGCTTGACTCTGTGAAGTAGGAAGAGTCCATTGTGCTGGATATGCATTGTTTTTCCAATATGGTGGGGTATAGGGAAAATTTGGCCAATTGGGTTGGCTTGCTTGATTCACCATGGAGATGATGAAGGAAATGATTGCTGTGACCAATTCGGGAAAGAAGGTTGATTTTGCCACATTGTATTATATTGTTGAGCATGATATTGTGGAGGCTAAAAAGAAGAAGCTAGGTTTGAAAAAATACCTGATTGTCATGGTTGCCATTGACGACGGTGATTAAGTAGATACACTGATTCTGGCTCTTCTTCTGCTTCCTTGTATACTGCTTTCAATCTAGGGAGTGAGGTACAACTCTCTGTGGAGTGGTCTTTTGTACAAATGGTGCAAAATTGGACTTCATCTAATGGACCTCCTTATGGTTGTGTTTCTTTCTACATCTGGGATAGAAGATTGATAAATTTTATTCTTCTTCTGCTTGCTTTTGTTTGGCCTGCATAATGTCAAGTTGTGTTGTCAGTGTCCCCAATATGTCAGTTTTAAAATTTTCTAATAAATTTCCAATTTCTGCACGAGTTACTCCCTTTGCTGAAGTTATGTTATCTCTTGCAAACCGATCATGTTCTGCTGGTTTTAGTCTTGTGCTGCCTCTCGAGCTCTTGATACATAAATTAATAATGTCAGCAAAATTTTCCTGATAAATATCTCCTTTTCCCATAATATTTAGTGTCTCAATCCATTGTTCCTTCATTCCCCTAATTAATGTTGTTTTTAATACATTATCAGGTAAGGGTAGTGATGCATAAGGAGATCTTTGAAGATTGTACTGGAAACTCTCTACATATTCTTCTAATGTTTCATTTGGTCTAGCTACCATCTAAAATATTTCATCTTTTAACTCTCTAGACCTACAATAGTCCTGATATTTTTTTAGAAAAGACTCCTTCATTTGGTCCCAGTTATTTATAACACCACCACCTAATCCCATAAACCATCTTAGAACAACCCCTTTTAATGTGGAGGGAAATAATTTCAGCTTCTGGGGGTCGATGGTATAGTGATATCCTCTACACAGCACATCAAATTTGAATAAAAATGCGTCCGGATCTTCTAATATAAGGCCATGGAATGTAGGGATATGCTAGAGAGGAATTGCTTTCATAGGTGCATTAGCTACATTATCCACAATGGGGTATTGCAGTGTAGAGGTTTGGGTGTTTGGCTGGTTCTGGGCCATTTGTTCAAATATATGCCAATAACCTTCTGGGATGTCTAGGACGGTATTCCTAGGTTGTCGAGGGGGAATGGTTCTAACAGGAATGGCCTTAACAACACTTCCTTTATTTGGGATGATGAGAGTGTCTAATGTTTGGGAGGGTTCAGGTTCTTGAATTTCTTCAACTTCGTTATAAATGATTTTTGCAACACTTGCCTTATCTGGGCTGCTTAATGGCTGTATTACCCCAAGAGGAGATTTTGGTTCTTTAGTTTCTCCTGTTTCTCCTCTTCCTTCACAAAGATTCATAAGGTTCCCTTCTTGCAATAATTTTGAGCTAGAATTTTCAATTTCTTTTAAATCTTGATCTTCGGTTTGACTATCCACCTCAGCAAAGGCTACAGATGGTGATCTTTTGCCCTGAAGGGAACTAGTAGGCTGTCTAGAAGCAAATTTTCTAGGTCCTACTGAAGGCTGAGATTCTGCTTTTTTAAGGATTTCGTCTATAAAGGCTAATCGGCCAAGGGTCACTAGCGCCTTAGCTTTGTCGGGCTTGGGCAGAGGTTTTGGATTCTTTTCAATCTTTTTCTACTTAGTCATGCACTCAAATCAACTACTAAGTTCTACCCAAACAAATAGCAACAAATCTGCAGGAAAGCGGGCAGGGGAGCAGGGCTATTACATACTCCACACGTAGGTTCTTACCTTTCATTTTTAAAACCCAGTTCTTTCCTAACAGGCCCTTACAATACTCTGAAAAAGAAACAAATGGCTACACTCTTCCCGGACAGTGGCACCAAAATGTCGAGTCGTAAAAAGGGTCTTTCTCACCTCTATTTACCTCACATTAACTTGTCAATCTAGGAATGATTTTTTATCTCAAAGAGTGTACTCAGTTTGAGGCGGTCATTTGTCAGAGTAATGCTAGTAGTATAGTGCTCAGGAAAATACAAGAGTAAACGAATGCTTAAAATAAGATCTACTTACAGCAAAGCACTTTAAGACTTAAATCATGCATTCAGAAGACTAAGTAAATTATCATTCAAGGGTACAGTAACAAACTCATCCCTCTGTAAACTTATGTAACTGAAGACAATCAAGGAATAGATCATCAACCTGGGAACTAGACAACAAATGTCAATGCTCACTACAGTTTCAGATCGTTCAACGCAATGGCAATGCAAATAACAGGAAATGGAACAACAACTATAATTGAAATAGCAACTAGGAAATGGAACAACAACTAGTCTTGATAAACAGCGAAACCTTACTCTAAGGAAATAAAGGCAACAATCGTATCCTACAGAAATCAGAGAGAAATCCTTACTCTAAGAATAAATTGGACAGCAAATGGAAATAGAACAACAACCAATTAGTAATGAAATATAGAACAACACTTAGAGCCAATTGTGAATGTATAGTAAACTGAAATAAATAACACACACAACACACCTTGATATTGAGAGATAGTAATTTGACTCTGATACCACAAATATTAATCTCAGTTATAAAGGATAACGATTGCAATTTGTAATGGAACAGCAATGTCAATTGAAAAACAATCGTAATTAAGTATAAACCATAGATGAATACAATAATACCAACTTAAGAATGTTACAGCCCGGTTACTCTGTAATTGAACAACAATAGCATTCTGTAAAGAACAGTAATGTTACATCAATGATTAAAGGAACAACAATGCGTTATAAGGTCAGAATGAACAATACGACATTCCTGTTACAGAGAACGATATTGTAAATATAACAGAGCTATGATATAAAATAACAAAACACATCAGATTACCAAACAAAGATGATAATGAAAACCACGCACGAATTAAAGATAATGGTACAGGAGCAAGTGTTCCACCAGGGCCGGGCCCTTAGCCTCTAGGGACACACCGCTTGAGATTATTCCAGGATCAAAGATGGAATAGCAACTAGATTTATATTAAAGCATCCAAGCAAAGTTACAGTGGATCACTTCTCAACGAGAGTCAATGATCAAAGTTTTCAATACACAGAGAAATTACATAAGAGTAACAACTGGTCCCCCTGGGCTAGCAGTGCTGCCCCTTTTTATAACAACCGAGTGGAGATATCAATGATGCAAAAATAGTTAATATTGCAATCCCTTAGGATCAAAGGATCCTGAGGTATTCGCCAAACTGTTAATTCAAGTTATCCCTTTGTTCTCTTGCGCCAATTTGATATCTCCTTTTCCTTTCCTTGGTTGATACGCTTCAGTTTGGATCACCTTGTCTGCATATGGTTTCCTGCCATAGGGCCAACAGTTAACTCTGTCCTGTCTTTTTCCTTGGGACGACAATATTTTGTTTTTCCCTTTTTCTGCATAAGAAAATGGCGATTATTAGTTGTTTTGCGTTACATATAAATCTCATAGATTTTGCCATAATTTCTTATTATTTACCTAGTTCATGATGCAAAGGGATTGTGAGTTTTTAAAGAAAATATGACAAAATAATAAATTAAACATACCTTCTTCAGTACTCCACACTCAGCAGACTCTGCTTCTCGAGTAGTTGGCCGGAGGGGTGGAGCGAGAGGCCGAAATCCGGGCTTTCTTGGTGGCCTAAATACCCTAGATTTTCTTCATATGGACACAATACTGCTCGCAAGGTGGTATTCGGTTTATCGCAAGCCTTTCAAAATGGAAGCGGTTTTTCTGAATTGGGAGTGATTCCACTCACCAGGCTACACGTGGCCAAGGGGATGGAATGAGTACCACCCTCATCGCGCGCTAACTATTGGTGCTTTAGACCCGTGTGATATGATCCTCAGCTGTAGGATCAAGCACGACAGATCTACGGTCAGGAATAAACGAGCATGTAAGTTGGTCTAGGCAGTTAATCATTGTGCTTCTAAGTAGTGCGATGTTTTCCTTAGCTGTTGGATCGGGCAAGGAGTTTTGACAGTTGAGATTAAGGACGCAAGTCTGAACGAGGATTATTTTCCATTTATTAGCAGGATTCACGGCTTATTCCCCCATTCGAACCTAATTTCCTTTAAATTTGGTCCCTTTTTCATATTTCTGTGGGTTGACAATATGGCCTCAGCACTATCTGTCTTTTGAGGGTCTTGCGGTTTTGTTGGTAGGGTTCAGGGTTTTTGCCCTTAACTCGATGCCCTTGGTTTTTAGAGATTAGTTTTTCCTTGGTCCACAGTTCCACGTGGACTGTTGTATTTTATGTAATTTATTTTCCGATCTAATGGTAAAGAAGGTATGATTCTTGCTTTAGAAAAAAAAGATAATCACAAAATAGACAAGCAAGAAATTTGAGCATATTTTTTGTCAATCTTAATACATCATAACAACTTCTACACCACAAATGGCTTTAAATATTGCCTCAAGTGGGTTAAAATCTCTTTCTACTAATGTCCTCATTCTTTAATAGCTTGAGCAGTAAATCATTTGTTAAGTCATTACAGTTGTACTGTTGGATTATATGGGCCTGACCCAGGTTCAGAAGAATTTTTTAGCCAAACAAATCCTACAGCTACCAGTCCTTTCGGAAACAGTCCGCGGAGCGCGAACTGAGGTCTCACCTGAGGTAGCAGGGGAGGGTGCTAGAACTAGGTTTCCGCACCCTTGGGATGTCTAGATGTGGTTTGGAGGTTTCGCACACTATTCTGCAACTTCGTGCTACCCTGTTTCACGCAGATCCAAACCCAGAATAATCTTTACTAGTTATTAGCACGTTTTTCTCCGATCTAATCTATTTGATGAAGTATTACTTAGAAGGGTCTTTAAGCAAACATTTATCAGATTTATCCAATTCGCACACTTAGATTAAATGCAGATTCACATGTATTCAAAATGTAAGCATAAGCGCATAAATCAACAGTGGTATTAACCATACCAAAAGCTAGATCAGCAATACTTTAGATTTAACACATAATTACCAAAGAAACTTATCTTTATTTACTTTCTTCACCAATACATCCAGATCTGCCCTGCGCAATCAGCTGCGGGGGTCCGTGCACATAGCTGTAGACTCCTCCAGGCCTCTGTGCACACAACTGCAGAGCCTATATCCACTACCAAAACCCTCGACTTGGACTTACAGATGCTTACATATTATTCTCCTCAAAAACCCATTACAATTCCAAATCCCAGATCATACAACAAAACTTAGCTTTTCCTACCCATAGAACCTCACTCTATTTATACCTTTCCAAGGACTGTGATCCATGGGCGGGCCGACTCAACTTACTTTTTTTTACATTATTTTTGGGTAGACTACCCTTTGACTTCAACTTATTACAAATCACACTCCGCGCTTCTCGCGAAATCTGTACCCAAACTTTTGGTCTTTGTGTCTCATGACCGTTACGTGGGGCTTTCGCTACCCAACAGTCCCCCAACACAATCATCGTGACTTCTCCCGAGTCACTCAACTGGTGCGGGAATCTTTGCACGGAGGTTGGTCAGCAACTACTGCAGCTCACCGGTCTCTGCAACAAATTCTGCTGTGAGCCTTTGTGCCTTTTCCAAGTGAGCCACTGAGGCATCTCTATCACTTGCAGTTGATTGCTCCATCACACATACTGCCTGCATCTACATTACCTTGCCTTCAATGGCTGTAGATACACTAAACACTTCATCGAGCCAGGGCTGGATACATTCTTTCAATACTGCCTCCTGTTTCCACACTTCGTCAACTTGGGCTTTGAGAGCCTGGGCCTCCTTCATTTTGACCAAACACTGTGTGATAGTGACCGTCTATGCAGCCCCATGGGTAGTTTCATAGGCCTGCTATAACTCGCACGCCTTGGTTTCTATTTCTGAATGGTGGGGTCCTCCTGGAGGGAGGTGATTATCTCGAGTGACTAACTGAGTAGTCCCGAGCATTCGCAAATAACATTATTCATCACTTCTAGTCCAACTACAACTTCACCATGGCGGTGTTCCCATTCGGCCAGAGGTGTGGGAGGCCAGGCCTTGAGACGGAGCTCTACAACCTGTAATGTTAGTTCCTCCTGGTTTCTTCCGCCCTCTTCTTGGGTTGTTCGAAAGCCGGCTGCCATGTGCTGAATCTTGGTAGTTGGTGGGAGGTCACTGGGGATGGCTAGCTCTAGTACCATGCTACATGCCTCCATCATAGCTTGTTCTACTTCCTAGTATTGTGCAGCTAGGTCATCATTCTAGAGAGCAACTTGTTCTAATTTTGCCTTCTACTCTGTCAATATGTGGAAAGTGCGACCTTCCTGGGCTCAAAACTCTTAAGTTACTCCCTCTTGGAGTAGGTATAGTACTTCTCTAGACAGGGCAGCTAGATTTAATTCCCAACCACATTCTTCGCTTGCGGCTATGGCTCAGACAACACCTACTGGCAATGGTAGGGTGTGTGGCGTGTGCGTGCTAACCATCTGTTCAGCGACAGCTATATCCTCTGCTATCAGTCGGGTGACCCAACCCGGGGGTCACTCTTGTAATGCCTGCAACTATGCTCTGATCTCCCCCAACACAGTTGTTTATTCGGTGATTAGTTCAGGCAACGCACTAGTGGTAACATTGCTTGCTGGTTGGCTATTGTTCATGAATTCTTTTTCTAGAGCCTTCACTGTTTTGGACTTTTTCTAGGCGGTCAGTGATTCTTTGGCGCGAGACCGCTTGAGGTGGTCCTGCATCTCTAATTCTTGTTGTGGGTCCTGTTCCAAGTCTATTCCCTGATCTGCCTAGTTCCCTTCTATGGTTAGGCTCATGGTAGCTTCTTGTTGCCCAACGGCTTGTTGTTCCTGGTGTGCCTTCTCTGCCAGTTGAGTGAGGCAATGCTGGAATTCCTTCTTCTATTGTTGTGTTGCCAACCTATCAAGAATGACCTTGTCTGGGGCGTGCCATTCTAGAGGCCATGCTACTAATACCATGTAAATGGCATCATCTGTTGCAAGAAACGGAAGTGTGACCCATGATCGCTCTGGATCCTTTCATGCATGAATATACAAGTGATGCATGTCTTCTTTGAACTCGGCCATGCTCTGAAAAGTATTGTAGATTATGGGGGACATGCACGGTCTTTGAGCAATTCGTGTCCACATCTTTCCTTCCATGGAGGTCTAAAACACCCGAATTGCAGAAACCCTTGCTGCGTCCTTTGCAGCCCAAAGTAAAAGATACCACATGGCTTCAGGTAGGCTATCCTCAAGGATGGGAAACTGGCTCTCTTGCAGTAATTCTCCTATAACCAGAAGGATTGATAACAACAACCATGCGTAATGAAATGTCTTACCTTTTTCATGCACTTCTTGATAATTGGTCAGAAATTCATTGCATAAAAACTATGCCCAATTGAATTTAACCCCTTCGGCACACTGCCTGGCCAATGCAATGACAGTGGCTATCACCTCATCCGTGCAGCATTTTCTCATGAGTTTACCGGCTAGTGGCTGAGTGGTGACTCGTACCATGTGGTCGCTAATGCTTGCTATGGCATACCCCCGCTTTCCTTTATCCAAATGGTATTTCATCTTCACTATTTCAACGATGCCTCCCTCGCTACTAGTCCCTGCTATGTTTGCAGGGTTATTCCCTTTATGTGGCAAGTGCGTAATCCAGTGGATTAGGTCGGCTATGATTAGGATCGACTCTTCCAACCAGAGATATCCATCATGTATGAGACATAGCAACTGTCGAATCACGCATATGGTGACGGTTGTGTGGTGATAGTGACGTATCCATCTGAGATTTAGCAGTCCCGTCTTCTCCACACCTAGTAACCACTTTTGCAGCAATAAATTTTCTTTGGCCAGTTTAGGGAACTTGTCGTCGTCTGCTAGGTCCAAATCTTCGAATTTGATGCTTGGAACGCACGCCATTGGCAACCCTTCGAACCTTATGTCGTCCAGAAGAAGCGGGCTCTGGAGTGTATTCCTTACAACATCCACATCTTTCGGTATCTTAGTCATCCCAATCCATGGAGAAAGATACGGGGTCAATGACAGAAGTTGGAATGTAGCTTCTTCTTCCTCTGCCTGTGAATCAATCTGATCGATTAGGTCTTGCAGATCGTCGTCCTCCTCAGCGGGTTCAGTGGTTACTGCTTTTCCTTTGTCAACAACCAAGCGTTTATTGAATCTTGGGGAAGCCCGGATTATTCCCATCTTCTGTTTGTTTTTCCTAGGTCGCGAGGTACGTGGGGACTTAGGAACTTCAGGAACTTGAGTCACATCCTTGGGCTCTTCTTGATTCAGCTGCATTTCTTCTGCGACCCGTGCTTGGGTTCTTTCCATAGTACTCATGGAGTGCTTGGTAGCTGTGTACTTGTTGTTTTTTGCTGGTTCAAAGTGCCAAAAGTCCAGTGCCAGCCCCAAACTATGAGATTTGAAAAAACCCCTTCCCTCCATTTTCAGTTCATTAGTGGCGTTGAGTTGGCAGATCTTTGCGTATCTCGTCTAGAACTTTCGTCTTAATATCCCGTCGCCTGCTCCTTTCTGACGTGATCGGTCCTTCCTGTCAAGGCCAATGTGGCTAACAGTCATATTTTGACTTTTCCCCGTGGTAGCGCTATCCTTGGGGCGCAGCTGCAAACTTGGGGACTGCCTAATTTGGTAAAGAATCCTTTTGCTGCGCCAGTTTTTCGCAGACTGGTTTATAGTCCCACGCCTTCTTTCAACTGCACGAGGTGCTAAGACTGTAGTTTCTACTGCTAGTCAGGTGCTCGCACCTTTGGTGCGAGTTCGAACCATCCCTACTAGCCCGGGCTATGAGCATCTCTGAAGCATCTGGGTCATTGGTTTGGAGTTTACGTTCTTTCGTGAGTGTGGGCATTTTTATAGGACAAAATGACCTCCTCATCAACTCAGAGTTGAAAGACAGTATAACTAAAGTACAGACCACAATTGCAGGCCTAGAATCCACACTAACGCTCTCTGCACACTGTTAACCTGCTTTATAAAGCTTGTTACCAAGCATAGAGGAGCATTAGTCACCCTGCTAACTCAAGTTGTTAGACCAAGGGGAGCATTAGTTAACCTAAGGGAAGTTCAGAAGGTCAAGCCAACGAATCTGCTCATAAATATCTAGATATTAGTCCCTAAATTTACTCAAGAAAAGCAAGGAAACTCCAAAAATCGAGATATCTGGAGTTTCCTTGCTTTTCTTGAGCAAATTTAGGGATTAATATCTAGATATTTGTGAGAAAAATCATTGGCTTGACCTTCTGAACTTCCCTTAGGTTCACTGACGCTCCCCCTGGTCTAACAACTTGAGTTAGTAGGGTAACTAATGCTCATCTATGCTTGGTAACAAGATTTATAAAGCAGGTTAGCAGTGTGCAAAGAGCATTAGTGTAGATTCCAGGCCTCTAATTGTGGTCTTTGCTTTAGTCATCCTATCTTTCACCTTTGAGTTGAAGAGGAGGTCATTTTTTCCTATAACAGGCGCAGCCATGATAGCAGGGTCACAGCGCGTCCCTGGACTACGCTGCTTCATAGCGCACTTTGCTTCTTCGGTCGTAACCCTAGTTTACCGGTGTTGAGGGGCCCACGACCACTCTGTGTTTTTAGAACTTCCTTTTGTCGTCTATTATAGGCCCAGTGAACCTGTGGTATCTGCAACTTCCCTGAGCCCCTACTAACCTTGGCACCAGCCACTTGGGCACCAGTCTTTTGGGGTGGCTTCGGGCTCCTACTTCTAAGTTGGGTGGATGTCCGCACCTCAGATACCTGTAGCCTATGCTGGCGGAGAACGCTTACTTTGTTTCGCTCTTCCAGCCATGCGCGCACCTTCCTTTGACATTTGTGCCCTGTCGTTCACATCTTCGGGGTTACACCCTGTCCGGAAGCAGCATTTGCGTGGGATGGTTTCACGGATACCTTCAGCTATTCATTTGCTCCTATTGTCACCATCTGATTACAATTTAGCATGGTTACTTCATGCAGTTGGTTCTACCATCATTCAACCTCTTCATCCAAGTTTGACGTGCACGAACTATCGCGATCCCATGAGAGTCGTCCATCCACAGTTGGATTGACCCTGTCCTGATCTTGCGTTGTAAGCTTGTCACACGGAAAGATTCGTTAGTGCAGACACAACCGACCTCCCTAGAAGTCTAAGACTTTCTAGTGACAAACAAGACAAATAAGAGCAATCCTTCACTAAATATGCCTTTACAAAATGAGAAATCAAGTGTTTAGATCCTACCTGTAACCCAACGCTGTTGTAGTAGTCCAGCTTCGTTGATCCGGATCAGCTCCTCCTTCCCTTCGAAACCTGCATTCACTAACAATCAAACGATTAAATAGCACCTGAATATCACATAAAATAAAACATATTTAACATATAGACCAAGGAGTATATGAAACAACTCATAAATAACAAATTGTTGAGAAGAATGGTCTAATTTGTATTAAAAGGTAACAAAAGGAACCATTACAACCTGAGCCCTGGTGTTGTGCAAGTCCCTCCTAGGGTCCAACAAGAGTTTTCCTTTACTTTGATCAGCTCACCCACTCTCAAATAAGGCTAGGAAAGGATGGGAATCTCTCCTCTCAAGCTTTATAAGGGAGTCCTAATTCCAGCAGCATCTACCCTTAGGAATGTTCAGCTTTCAACCTCCCCTCCCTTTGGCCCAATGCCTGTATTTATAGTGCTCTAGAAGAAGTTATTCAGGTCCACCATCAATGGGATAAGCCCCTCTTTGGATGGGATAGCTCCCCTCTTGATGGGATAAGTTCCTCTTTGGTAGGGATACATGAACCATCTGGAGGCGCTTCATACACGTCAAACAAGCTTCTAGAAGACTCTAGAAATGACCACAAGTAACTTTTTTAGAGTGAAACTTGCGCCTTTTGACCTTTACAGGAGTACGCACCCACCCCTTTACATACAGAGCGTACAAATACGCAGGCATTGTGAAATTGGGGTGCGTACACGCAGGTAAGGCTAAGAGAAACTGCGTACCCAGAGATATATAGATTTTTAATGACTTTCTCTCTTTCTTGAAGTTTGACATGGAGAGCTGAGGTATGAGGCTTGCCAAGGAGGATAGTATGACAGTTGATGGAGCCATACTAACTGTAAGTAGTCATGGTGACAAATTTTAGTGTAACAAAGCTAGTAGATACAGTCCAACTCTCCATCGCTGTCTTCGTCGCGCATGGGCTCGGTATATCATGCCCCTTCTACTGGGTCCAACGGGACCACCATGCAGAGGGATTTCTTTTCGAATGTAATTTTTCCTTTCTTGAGGTTGATGATTCCATTCATATCCATTGCCCAATCTATCCCTAGCAGTGCAGGATATGGGCTACTATCATCCACAATTTTGATGACCTCAAAATCAGTCTGGGTGTTGGTGTCATCGATGTCTATTGTAACTCTTTGTAGGCATCCCATGGGTAGAATCTTGTGTTGGTTAGCCATCTATAGCTGAATCGACGACCATTGCAGTGGGGGCTTGCCCATGCATTCTCAAGTTTGTTTCAGTAAGACATTCGCGTCAAACCCCAAATCTAAAATGACCTGATCCATATCATAGTCTCTGATCTGGATAGTTAGTCACATTTCCTGCCCAGTGTACAAAGCATGTTTACCTAATTTTCGGATCATTCACGGTTCATCCGCTCCCGCGCACTGAATTATCAATTCCTGTAACCCATTTATTGCTTTAGCATCCCTGAGTAATTTCATGTTGGTTTCCAAGAAGGTGGTGTTATAGCTCCAAATCTCACTCTTATGGTTTGTGATGCTGTACTCATGGCCTAGGGAAACCCCTCCTTCCAGACCTGGTCCTAAAATTTAAAAAACAGTGTTTTATCCCTTATACGTGACATTGCCCTGAGTTAAACACGTGTATACGTGGGTCTGTGTATATCCAACCCACATGTATGTATTAAAACACTTTAAAAAATATAAAATTCCTTCTTTTTGGGCAGAGATCGCGGGTTTTACCTACTGATCACCTGTTAGTGCCTGTGGCCCAACTGTTCCCAACCAACTCCTAACTAAAAAAACTACTTTGGAGATGGTAAAAAAAGACCTCAAAGGGAAGGCGTAAGAGAGGAGAGAATAGAGAGAAAGGTTATTATGCTGAGATTTTTCCCTTGACCAGGTCTGAAGTCCCTTGTGCCTTCTGCACTTCGCCCATTTTGTACATGAAACCTTTGTTTCCTTGTGTGTTGATGTTCATCCACCATTTATGACATCATGGAGAGAGTCATGGAAGGAGTTTTGTTAGAGGCTTGAGGCTAGAACGGATCTGGAAGGAAGCTTTGCATGGAGCCTGCTGAAGGTGACTCAGGTGAACGTATTCCTTTTTATGTACTTTATTTGTCTATAATAAAAGAAACACATGTCTTGGTTCCCGAATTGAATCTTCTTTATGTTAATGATATTCATGTTTTGAATTCATGTGTAAATGGTTGTTCGGATTTCATAACTAACTACCTTTCTTTATAACATGAAGATGGTTTCTTTATAAGTTTTTGTCCATGTACTGTTGTGTTCTTTGAATTGTTTGTTTTGTAGGACAAAAGAGAAGAAGGGAACTCCAAGAAGGGTTTGGACCCTAAAGGTCTTCTCAAACGTAGGACCGAAGGTACGTACCCTTATCATAGAATTTGCTTACAATAGCATAATGGCTGTATGAATGCATGTTTCTTTGAATAACAACTTTCAGTCTGCTAGGGTTTCACCCAAAAAGCCCTAGGGGAGTAATTCCCTCTACCAGAATTGGTGACTCCGCTGGGGACAACACTCTTGTTGTTCCTAGTTTGGGTATTTTTCAAGCCAATCAGGGCTCAGCTGCCTTGTCTGCTTGCTGTTACTGTCTGGTCTGCTCTTGAACTTTAAGCTTCTCCAGTTTCTTCAGTTTGTCTTTTTTATTTTTCTTGAAGCTTTTCATATACGCTGTTTTTCTTAGATACAGAGGCGTATATATGCTTGCTTCTTTGAGTGAACCCGCGTATACGCAGGTTTCCTCAAACACAGTTGCGTATACACGCAATCTGTACTACAGTACAGTCGCGTATATATGCCAATTTTCAAGATTTGTAAATATTTTGGCCTCTAAAGGTTTGTCTGGTGGTTTGAGTCAGTCTGAAACAGTCATTTTCCAATATCAATTATTTGTTTTACAGCGAGCATCTCGTTCTAAATTCTCTTTGATTATAAGGAGTGTTGGTCTTGTTTTTTGTTGATTGCAAGTGTCATCGTTTTTGGCTAAAGCACGCAAGATTTCTTGCTAGGAATCTTGGTTGCTCTGTTTCATCAGGGTAGGAAGATTGAATTCAAACTTTTTGTTAATCTTGCTTTTGGTGACTTTTTGTTTGCTTGACAAAATTGCTTTTTGTGACCATCTACTTCTTTGTTTCATGAAAGTTGTTGTTTGACACTTTCTTGGAATTTGTCTTTTTGATCTTTTTGGCTTTCATTGCTGCTTTTGATTGTTAAGAGCGATTTTAAACACATTTATTTTTGTTGGGTTTTCATCCATTAAGTGGTGTTGATTCGCAAAAGTGTTTAATTGCCTATTCTTCAATCACAAGTTTCAGTGTTGTTGAGAGCATTTTTTGAAAAGACTTTTTTGTTTGTTGCTTTGAAGAAAATCTTTTGAAAATCTTAGTTTTGCTTTCTTGAACTTGCTTTTCATTTGGTTTCCTTTTAGAGAAGTAAAAGTGCTTTATGTTTGTCTTAGAACTTGTTTTTAGTGTTTAGACGAAATGAATGGAAACATCTCATATTCCATCTAGGCATCTTAAGTGGCAAGATAAAGTTTGATAAGCAAGCAACTTTCATTTTTGTTTTTAGAGTGGTTTTGAATCTTGCATCCACATATAGTTGTTGCATTAGGATAGATTTGCATCCCCTTTTAGGCATATATAGCTTTGCTAGCTTTTGTGAGTGTGAAGTGTGCATTAAAAAAAAAAAAAAAAAAATTGTTTTCTTAGAAGTACCTCTGAACCCTATAGAAATTGCTCTTCATCGAAAAACGAAAAAGTGCATGTGCATGTAGTTAAGTTTTTATTAATTTCTTTTGCGTCAAAAAATACCACTAGTTTCACTTCCGTTACCTTGTGACTTAAAGAAGAACCTAATAAAATCAAGTGCTAACTAAAATTCACAAGAACTTTTTGTTTTAGTCAGTTACACCAACAAGATTAGGATTTTAGGGCCTTGGATTAGGCGGGTGGAGAGTTAACTCTCCAAGGCCATATAAACGTCAAACATAGGAGTCTGAATAACGAGAGAAAATCCAATAGCGTTAGGAAGACCAGGAAAGCTCCGGATCTGGGAGTTAAGCACGAGGGTCTGTAAAGACAGGGAAGAGAGATACCCCCTCTCCTACTTGTCTGAACTTACCTCACGACTGTTCCGCCTGGCTTCTGCAACGAGTTGGTATCCATAGTGGCTTCTCCTAGGGAACTACACAGGTGGCTGCGGAGGGGAATCCCATGGCACCTGAGGTTGATGTTGCATCACTCTCGACAGTACTACTGGAGGGCACCCTTGTGAAGCTTTGGGGCTTGCACCGGCGCAGGCTGTTGTTAGGAGGTCAGCGTAACTTCCTTTGATACCTTCGCTGATAGGACTGGGCCCTCATCATCCCAGACTATCTTCGGAAGGCCCCTTATTTCACTTTCTCGTATTTTGGTGTCCGGTCTTAACCACCCGAAGTGGAAATACTTGGAAGTTGTTTGACTGGCTGTATCTTTAGGGACTTTATAGTGTTTGCTCTGTGCTCCTAGTTGGCCTAGCTTTCAATTTTTTGAGTCTTTAGTTAGATGATAACAAAAAATTCAAAGTGGCTGACCGATCTCCAAGACGGTCTCGAAGACTTCGTGGTCTCTCGCCACCAAGTTTAGAGCCTTATCCTAGAAGGCACAGAGGCAATACTACCGGTGGGTTCCATCCCACGTCGGTTGACGCATCAGGAATTGATCCTCCTCTGGGGGCATTAGCGGCCAAGCAAGGCCTGGTACTTCTGAGCAAGAGAGGGACACTCCAGTCCTTTCTCGAGTTCTCTTTCAAGTAGAGAATAACATAGAGGTAGAAGAACTTTCAGAGTCATTAGTGGCTCCAAATTATCCACTACCATCTAGTCATCCAGACGTATTACAATACGTTGGGACTCCGACGCATAGACTGTCAAGTCCAGGTTACGCTACGCGCTTACCATCGATGACCACTACTGGAAGCATGGCTTCTACGAGTGCTACGACTATGCAAACCCCAACATCGGTGCAAGGGGGAGGAACCATTTCCATCCCCTCCGCTTCCTTGTTCAGATCTTTTGCTAGCACATCTTTAGTTGGGTCTACCTCCATTCCGTCCACGAGTGGAAATGCCCAAACCAATGCTTTTGGTACTGGATTCTTCCCTTTTGGCACCCAATCACAGGGTATTCCATCGGTTTTGTTTAGTGCCGCTACATCCATGATGGGCGGATCGGCTTCATTCCAGGGTTTTCCTTTCGGAAGTGGTCATATACCACATTCCAACCCGACGGTAGGATCCATGCCTTTTTCTTCTGTAGGACAAAGCAACAATCCTTTCCAAGGTTGGAATAACCCTGGGGTTAGTAGCACGGGAACTGGGAATCCGTTTATCGGCCAACAAGGGAATAGGCCATACTCCATGGTTAGCATGTTTCAAAGTATTCCTCCCCTTGCTTCAGCTTGGAATCCGTATCAGGGGTTATCAACTCCCTACAATCCTTTAAGAGGAAACTTTGCTGGTTATGGAGGTTATATGGCCGGAGTTGGTCAAACTCCGAATTTTGCTGGACCAAAAGGCTTGCCTTTTGGTTCAGCCGGTTCTACTGGTTACTTCGGGCAGCCTGGTGCCTCCCAAATTCCAGGACAATCTTTTCAGAGCTTTGGGAGTTCTGCCCAGTCTGGGTGGAATCCGCAAGGTCCTCCTAGGCTTCCGTTTCTGGCAACGTTAAAATTGCTAGATCTCACTAAGTTAACAAATGACCCAATCAAGTACAATCCAGCCTGGCCTCCGGTCCCAACCAAACTCCCTTCGGACATTCCAAAATTCGAAGGGAAGAGTGGTGAAGACCCAGGCGACCATGTAACCACATTCCATTTGTGGTGCTCATCTAACTCCCTTATCGATGACTCGATTAGGTTGAGACTCTTTCAGTGCACCTTTACTGGTAATGCGGCCAAATGGTATATAGAGTTGCCAAGGGGTAGCTTTACATCGTTCGCTGACTTAGCCAATATTTTCGTAAATCACTTCCAATTGCCTGTCCGCTATGATGCCGGAACTGAACTTCTGGCCACCTTTTGTCAGGATAAGGCAGCCCACATTTCTGACCATATTCAGGAATGGAGCTGGAGAAAGAGGCTCATTAAAGCCAAAATCCCTCCAGAGTACCGTCTCGAGTGGTTTTTGAAGTCTTTACAACCCGAGATCTCCAAGGATGTCTCCATGTCTGGGGTCTATTCTGAGGAGCAAGCCATTTTTAGGGCCCAGCAATTAGAATTGATCTACTCTCAGTTTGGGATCCTACAAAAGTACTTGCGAGATGCTCCTTGATCTAAGATTGATGTAGCTAAGTCGAAGCCAGGTCCGCATGCGGATGGTATCGTCGGGTCAGTAGACACAACTACCGTGAACTTGTTGAATCAATTGCAGCAGTTGTCCTTGCAAACTGCTTCTAACAACCAAGTCACATCGTCTAATCCCCCCGCTTCCCAAACTTCTTCAATAAATGCCATCCAATCTGATAATCCCAAAGGAAATCAAAATTCCAATGGGAAAAAGAAAGGACGAGGTAATAAAAATAACTAGGATGGGAAGCCTGATGCAAATAAATCCGGAAACAATGCTGGTGGTGGTAGAAATGAGTCAAGAAAGAAATTCAAGCTTCCATGCAAGTTGTGCAGTGGAGACCATCTAACTCATCTCTACCCTAAGATTGAAGACGCTCAGCGCTTGTTAGGACAGCAAGGGACTTTTAGTTCTCAAGCTGTGTTAACCAACCCGTTTCCCTAAGGGCAACAACTTCTTGCTGGCGCGAGTTCGAACCCTGGAACCTCCGCTGGGGGCAACCAGGAAGGGGAAAAATCGTCAAATGTTTTCATGATGGGTTCTAACGTCCATGTGGCTACTCGGTCACATGATTATGGTGAAGCCGAAACATCCAAGGACAAGACTGTTCCCGGAAGTACTGACCTTCATATTGAGCGACCCCCTGTCGAGACT
Source organism: Pinus tabuliformis (assembly GCA_031772625.1). NCBI lineage: Eukaryota > Viridiplantae > Streptophyta > Pinopsida > Pinales > Pinaceae > Pinus > Pinus tabuliformis. The sequence continues at coordinate 742,975,223 of CM062816.1, read as the reverse complement.
ATACCACGGATACCGAAAGGTTCCGCTAAACCCGCGACGATTAATCCTAATGCTAGGGCCGCCTAGAATTACTCCATTGTGGAGGATCTGGCTCAGAGTTCGTGCACCATGTCTACTTTAGAGGTTCTCCAGTCATGTCCAGCTCAGAGAAGCACTTTACTCTCCGCGATTGGAGCAGTCAATCCCGCTAACTCTTTAGTGCTTACTTTTGACATGTTAAATGTCAAAAAGCGACTCCTTCATCATATGGCTTTTCAAATAAAGTCTACATACTGGAAAATCAATATTTTTCTCACCGTAGTAGATGAAGGAGCTTCCACATGCGTTATGTCGATGTCATGCTGGAAGGCTATTGGATCACCTTCGGTTGTTCCTTCACCCACCGTCTTGACTGCATTTGACGGTCATTCTCACAAGCCGCATGGGATTATCCCGGCCTTTCCTATATGTGTTGGGGGAAAGGTCGTCAATATTGAAGTAGAGGTCATAGACGCTAACCTAGACTATAATCTCCTATTAGGAAGGAACTGGGTATACGAGATGGATGTCGTTGTTTCGACTCTGTTTCGTGTTATTTTCTTTCCTCATGAGGGGAAAATCGTTAAGGTTGATCAATTGGACTATTGTCCAGTTGATCCTCAAGCAAGCTCTGACTCTACTGTCCCTTTAGTGGATAACCCTCACCCGCCGACTGAGAATTTAGGAGTAGGGATGTATTCCTCATTGATGGGTACGTTTGATATTCCCTCTCCTTTCGCTAAAATTAATGCTATTTCATCATCTAAGGAGTCTCCTCGAGAAGAGTTCTTCCGAACTCATTATTTTTCAAACCCTTGGACCTTGCCTTCACCTACGACCACATTAGTTGAAGGACAAGTAAATGGAATGGCATTCCCTATATCTGCAGCTGAGCTTAGATATCAGTCTATCGTAGGCTCTGCAGAAAGCCATCCTACTCCTTTTTCCGAAGAGGAGTTAGATGGTCATGTGGCCCTGGCTTGGAGCCTTGATTCTACCTCTGCCTTGGATTGCTTAGATTTGGTTCTACCTTCTGAAGAAGCAATCCTCGAAGTAATGATGGGTATAGATCGACCTTGGGAAGACTTACACCATCGTTCATACTTTCTTCCTCCATTGCAGGAAGTAGAATCTAGATTCTCCGAGCTCTTCACTAGTGATGTTTGTACGGTGTCGAATCCTTTGGCTCCAACACGCGTTCGTGCCGAAGGTAATATGTCGGTAATTTCAAAAACGATACCTATAAACATCTCTAGGGACTCTAACGTCATCAAGAATATCTTCATCGGAATTGAGTGTTCCCCTGAAGAAATTCAAATTTACACCAACCTATTCAGGGAATATTGCGATTTATTTGCTTGGTCTTATGAGGAAATGCCTGGCATTGATCCTTCTATAGTTCAACATGAGATCAAGACGTACGAAAACGAAAAACCGGTTCGTCAAAGGCTTCGGTCGGTTAACCCTAGGAAAGCAGCGGCTATCAAAGCTGAGGTTGAGAAGCTGCTAAGGGCAGGTTTTATATACCCTGTTCCTCTTACTGATTGGGTTTCTAATCCAGTCCCTGTGGACAAAAAGCAAGGAACAATCCGAGTATGCATCGATTTTAGGGACCTAAACAAGGCTTGTCTGAAAGACAATTACCCCACGCCATTCATTGATCAGATTATCGACGAGTGTGTGGGTAATGAAATTTTTTCCTTCATGGATGGTTTTTCGGGTTATAATCAAATCTCTATCCGTCCGGAAGATCAACATAAGAAAACTTTTATATGTCCCTGGGGTACCTTTGCATATAGAAAGATGCCTTTTGGTCTTAAAAATGTTGGAGCCACTTTTCAGCGGGCCATGTCATACGCTTTCCACGACATCAAACATATCATCGAGGCATACTTGGATGATCTCGCTGCTCGTTCTCGAAAGAGAACTGATCATCCTAGTCATCTTCGATTGGTTTTTGAACGTTGTCATTTTTATAAAATCCGGTTGAATCCCAACAAGTGCATTTTCGCGGTTACATCCGGTCGGTTTTTAGGGTTCATAGTGTCCAATGAAGGGATTCGGGTTGATCCCTTCAAGGTTGAGGCAATAGTTCAGTTGCCTCCCCCGTCCTCAATTTGTCAACTACAAAGTCTTCAAGAGTAGGCTAATTTCTTAAGACGGTTTATAGCAAACTATGCCGAGATCACTAAAGGGTTCATGCGTTTGCTACGAAAAGGAGTTCCCTTTGTGTGGGACGACTTTGCGCAGCAGTCGTTTGATGCTTTGAAAAAGGCATTAGTCTCTGCCCCGCTTTTGAGTCCACCAGATTATGGTAGAGACTTCCTTTTATATCTCGCCGCAGCAGAATCAACCATTGGTATGGTTCTCATTCAGGAAGATGATGCTCTTGCCGAGCACGTGATTTATTATTTGAGCCAAGGCTTAATAGGTCCTGAACTCCGCTATTCTCCGGTTGAGAGGTTGGCCTTGGCAGCTGTCCACGCTGTCCAGAGGCTCCGTCATTACATCCTGCTACGCAAAACTTTTGTCTTAGCGGCAGTCAATCCATTTCAATTTTTCCTCAGTAGGCGAGTGATTGGGGGCAAATATAATAGATGGATAGTCATTTTACAAGAATTCGATCTCAAATTCTTGTCTTCCAAGTCTAAGAAATCTATGGTTTTCGCGGAGCTAATTTCTGAGCTTCCTTGTGGAGAGGATACTGTTTATGAGGAAATTTTTCCCGACGAACATTTATTCCTCATCTCTTCACTCGACCCTTGGTATGGAGATATCATTGTTTATCTTCAGACTTCGAAGTTTCCCTCTACTTTCTCCAAGGATGAACGTCGCAAATTACGTCACCTGTCTAAAAGCTATGTTATCATTGGTGACACATTATACCGTCGAGGGATTGATTCAATCCTTCGGCACTGTTTAACCTTAGAGGAAGCAGAGTATGTGCTCAATGATTGCCACAGTGGAGCTTGTGGTGGTCATCTATCAGGGCTTGCTACAGCGCAGCGCATCTTACGTGCCGGCTATTTTTGGGCTTCACTCTTTAAGGACTATGTGGAAGCGGTAAAACGCTGTCACCCGTGTCAAATTTTTACTCGCAAGATGCGCGCGCATCCAACTCCCCTTTTTCCCGTTGTCACCGTCGGTCCCTTTACTAAGTGGGGTATTGATTTTACAACTTGTAATCCGCCTTCAGCGGCAAATCACAAGTACATTATCGTGGCTGTAGACTACTTTATGAAGTGGGCTGAGGCCATGCCTACTTATAAGAACAATAGTGACATGGCAACTTTGTTTCTTTTCAATCAGATTATCTCAAGATTCGGTATCCCAAGAGAGATTGTCACTGACCATGGCAGTCATTTCCAGAATCAACTAATGTCTGAATTGGCTCTTAAATTAGGTTTCCGTCAGGAGCATTCGTCCCCTTATTATCCTCAGGCCAATGGACAGGTTGAGGCAGTCAATAAGACTCTTAAGACGATACTCCAATGGACAATCGATAAGAATCGATCCAATTGGCACATTATGTTGTATTCAGCTCTTTGGCCATACCGAACCTCCGTCAAAAAGGCTACTGGTTTTACTCCTTTTCAGTTGGTTTATGGGATGGAATCTATCTTTTCGGTTGAATGTGAAATTCCATCTCTTAAGTTGGTTGTGGAGCTTCTTCCTGAGACTTCGAGTCTCGAAGAGCACCTAATTCACTTGGAACACCTCGATGAGCAACGTCGAGATGTCGCCACGATGAATGAGGCCCATAAGAAAAGGGTTAAAACGCAGTATGATAAGTCTGTCCGTCCTCGAGTCTTTTCTGAAGGTGACCTTGTCCTAGTCTATGACCAAGATAAGGACGCCTTGGGGGCAGCCAAATTTAAGCCTATGTGGTACGATCCTTTCATTATTAAACGAGTTTTAGAAAAAGGATCGTATGAGTAAATTGATTTCGAGGGAAACAAGCTGGCGGAGCCCTGAAATGGGCTCTACCTAAAGATGTACTGTGCTTAGTTTTGGCCAGGAAATGGCTTCTTTGTATTTTATGTATATTTGTACATATATCATCGAGAGTTTTCTGATATCAACACTTTTTGGTCTGCTTTGGCAGGTGTTGATGGATGATTTGGTTTATTTTGGGTTCGCCGATGGTGCTAGTCAGCACACTTGGAATCTTGCTTCCGCAGCTTGGGTACTCTATTATCCAACTGGTCAATTGATGGCATCAAGAGGCGTGTGCATCGGTCCTGCTTCAAACAATATGGCCGAGTATACTGCTGTTATTAATATATTATCCGAGGCAATCTCTCATGGGATCAACTCGTTGGTAGTTTATCTTGATTCTCAATTGATAGTGTCTCAATTAAATAACATTTATCGGGTACATGATCCATCTTTATATCGCCAGTATTTAAGAGTGAGGTTGTTGCAAAGATCATTTACTTATATTAATTATTTTCATGTTCCAAGATCTCATAATTGGTTAGCTGATTCTATCGCTAATCAAGCATTAGACTGGCATATTAATCATTCATCACAATAAAATCAAGCATCAAAAAGTCAAACTGTATATATATATATATATATCGTAAAGCGTCTCGAGTGTACATATGTGTGTCCAAAAAATATACAAAATTGGGACTCAAATGCCCATAATCATGTCCGGCATATCTAATGCCTCGGCTCAGGATGAGCGTCTAAGTATGTCACTATAGCATTGGCCACGCGCCGAAAGATGCGAACCCTGTCACATGGCATGCCAACCACATGACGCTGCATATCCTCAGGAAGGTCCTCTATGACGGCAATCGGTACTCGGTAGCTCAGTCTCACCAAGTGTCGCTGGACGTTGTTTAGAGTCCGTTCTGTATCAGTAGCCACCTCTTCGGCTCCTCGGCCACACCGTCCATGCCGCAGGAATCCATCTGGTCATACAGGCCCAATGTCTAGAACATGATCATCATATCAGTCATTTGAATCTCATCAAAAAATATTTTTCAAAATTCATCATTATATTTGAAAAATCCAAAAAATCATAAAATCAAAAAATCTTACCAATCTCGCCCCATGCTATATTCGGTGGTAACGCTAAATCAGGATCTCCTCGGAAATCCAGTCCAACATAGGGGTAGTCATCCACGGCGATGATCTGCTGATCCCACTAGGTGAAGAAGTCATCGTCGAAGGCAGTCCTTGGGACCTCCCCACCCCCCAGACGTTTCATCAGATCAGCCCACCGGCCCATGCGTGGATCGCGTGGGGTGCTGATGGAAACTGCTACCCTGGGGCGGAGTGCGGGAAACTTCTCGAAAAAGAAAGTACATAAGATGCTTCCATATCCAAAGTTTTTAGTCTGACCCCTCCTAATAGAAGTGAGATGGCTTTTCATGTTGGCCAGAAGAGGAGTACACCAGTCAAACACAGTAGTGAGACAGTCAACTGCCACGCTCATGTTTTTCCGTGACGCCTGATGCAGAGAGGATGATCCGTTCACCCGAGCCATGGTAAATAGGATTATCCTAAGTGACAAACTCGCCACATGTGTGATGGAAATCTGGCTCCCAACCTTCTTGGGATGTCCCGGGCAGTATATTTGTACATAGTCCTCTATCGAGAGGGCACTTCGTGACCTGCCCCGGGACTGTACTACCTCTCCCCTTCGGGAAAGGCCCGTGATAAAACAGATGTCCTCCACTTCTATCCTGAGCGGCATTTGATCGATCATAAAAGCTTCCTCATCGACATCCCAATAATCAATGAGCATCTCAAGCAATCGCGTGTTCGCTTTCATATTTGGCAATTTGAAAATTTTAAGCAAACCGCATCCCCGGAGTGCATCTTATGCTTCTGGACTGTTCATAACTTCATTGTCTACCGCTGCGTGCTCTCTTTCGTGCCACATGACAGGAATCCTGAGAAAAAATCGATTTTGAACCCTTAGTTTTTGTTTAAAAATGATTCGCGACGTATACGCAGGTACCTGTGCACGCAGTCATGTATAGGGCTCGCGTATACGCGGGTTCAATATTACCAACCCGCGTATATACCGCGAGCGAAGTTTTGAAAAAAGTTTAACGGTGAAACATCAATCATATATCTTAAAACCTGTCACAATCAATTGCAAGCTAAGTATAAGGGTTACCTGGAGGTATTCGACGAATTTGAACGGTTGAATCTGGCTGTGGAAGTTTGCTCCTTTTGCTCCAAATCTTTTGCTCTCAAACTCAAATGGTAAAAATGGTGAGTCCAAAATGATTTTTATAAGTTTTGAAAATGCAAAAATTTTTCAAAATTTTATTTTGTTTGGCCTCATGTGACTTTTAACTTGGGAGCTTGGAATGTCGAGATTGGTTTGTTTTTCAGGATATTTTGGACGTTTTTCGACAGTTCGAGACGGTTCCATGACTGCTGACCCGTCATGGCAGGTATCGTGTTCTCACTAGCATATAGGTTAGGGACACCATTTTTCCGTTGCATTATGCATACTAGCCTCCATTTGACCAATACATCTGCCATAGGGTCGATCCCATTGTGTTATGGTTTGCAAGCCATCTTCACTCGCCGATTCTTTAAATCATGACACAATGGTAGAGCCATCCTTTACATGGGCATCCTAGTTAGCACCTCACTAACATTTGTTGCCCACGATGCTCTGATTTGAGTAGGCTCGGGAGTCCTCTGTAGTCCCGCCATGACTTATGCGTTGAAGACTCATTCCTCTTAGCTTCTCTGCTTTGTTCTGGCCTTTTGGCCTGGAGCTGGCTTCACTTGGACTCGTGTTTAAGCAAACTTTTGACCATGACGTCTGCAAAATCAACCTTGCATACTTTTGACTTCTACAACTTGGCACACCTTGACCCGTGGAAGGAACATACCTTTGAGTGTCACTGACCAGTTTTCACCTCCCTGCATTGAGCATAGGAACGTTCCTTTCCCGGGAACTAGATCATCTGTTTCACCGACACTCGTTCTTTCCACTATACCATAGCATTCTTTTATTCTTTTTCTGGCTTAATAGAAAAAGACAAAAAAATTAAATATTCCAGAAAGAGCGGGAACATGACATTATTTCCATTTATTGTTGGCAGCTAGAGTCAGTCGTGTCGCCCTTGAACAAAGCACTCAAAACAAAGTCTCCTCTGCATGGGTGGGATTTAGTTTGACTTAGGTACGCCATAACCTTGTTATTGAGTCAGTTCTCCCCCGATTGGTTATCTCTTCCAATCATATTGAGGGTTCGTTCGTGCCTCCTGCATGGCGAACTTATACAGAGTCATCATATGCTGCCACACAGTCACATTGAGTCGTGCTTTTGTTCAAGGGAAGTTAGCTTGAGTCGGCCTCTCTGCGGTGTCTCTTGACTCATTTTTCAGTCGGCCATCCCTGCTTGTCAGTGTCATGTCTATCATCACATCAGTTATATTTCTCCTTTACTCGTGCCGGTTTGAGAAGGTCCCCATTGACTTCTTGTTGGCGGGTCTTGTCCTTATCGACGACGACACCTTGCTCTGAGGACAGGCCTAGAGCCACACCCTGGCCCTATTTTCATTATTGATAAGTCACCTTGTGCTCAGCATCGATCAGTATCATGGGTCTTTGACTGAGTGGTTTCCCTTGTGTTCGACATCAGCTTACATTATCACACATTGGGATTCGTGCAGTACCTTGGTTTCCATTTGACCCTATTGGTGGATACCTCACCTCTGTGTCAGCTTTCATTATTGGTTGGTTCAGAGGGTTTCTGTCGTGTGCTAGCCACATCTTGTGTACGCCGGAAACATACTTCGGTTTGGTTACTACATCTTTTTCGTCTGATTCCTTCCACATTATTGGCCTACGGGTTACACTCGCGCTAGATTGATGAAGGATGCCTTAATTCCTTCCTTCTAGCAGATATTTCCCTATCGACTCCGACTCATTGCGCTGGGGAAAATATCTAGAGTCCATTTGGCAGTACCTTGGGGTTTGCAGTCATTAGTGGCAGATCCTTCGCTATCGACAGTGGGAAACCATCATTGTCTCATGATCGATAGATTCTTATAGGTGTTCGACTCCAGCTCATCTATTCACACTTGTTAGATTGTACTGGGTACCTTGACGCTCATTATCATTATTAGTGAGTAGTCTCGTGTTTGTTAACGATATACATCAATGACCGGTAATCAAAGGATTTCTCACATGGTCGAATTCAAATCATTTATTCCCGTGGTGTAGAAATGTACCACGGCAGTCGGTGAAGACCTCAGGTTGTATCAGCATTCATTGGTTCACTTGACAGTTGCTCCTGTTGCTGCTAGATGATACCACTCCGCTTTATATGTTGTAGTCAGTCATGGCGACATTTTGTATGCTGGCACCTGAGTTTGCAGTGTAGTACCATCCTATTCCATCATGTTCAGTTGGTACCTTTTGGGATCAGTCTTTGATATCAGTGATCCGTTGCATCTTTCAGCATCATTGACAGTCTTATATGTGATATTCAGACATGTACTTGTTCATTATGATCAGATGATCCATTATGTATCTTTCAGTCATTTATACTTTTATACTTAGTGGATCCGCTTGTACTTGATATGCGGACATGCTTTACTTTTTCTGAGCATGGGTATGCCCACCTCAGACAGTTTTTCTTTCTGATCTCCTTTGGTGGCTTGGCAGGTTGAATTCTGGTGAAGTCCTCCTCGGTTTTTGACAGACTTCCTTTCCATGTACTCGCATAATATATTTCGGCCATCATGTACCCCTTCTGACCTCATATATTAGGGGGCATCTGTTATAGCTCCAAATCTCACTCTTATGGTTTGTGATGCTGTACTCATGGCCTAGGGCAACCCCTCCTTCCAGACCTGGTCCTAAAATTTAAAAAACAGTGTTTTATCCCTTATATGCGACATTTCCCTGAGTTAAACGCGTGTATATGTGGGTTTGTGTATATCCAACCCGCATGTATGTATTAAAACACTTTAAAAAATATAAAATTCCTTCTTTTCGGGCGGAGATCGCGGGTTTTACCTGCTGATCACCTGTTAGTGCCCGTGGCCCAACTGTTCCCAACCAACTCCTAACTAAAAAAACTACTTTGGAGATGGTATAAAAAGACCTCAAAGGGAAGGCCTAAGAGAGGAGAGAATAGAGAGAAAGGTTATTATGCTGAGATTTTTCCTTTGACCAGGTCTGAAGTCACTTGTGCCTTCTGCACTTCCCCCATTTTGTACAGGAAACATTTGTTTCCTTGTGTGTTGATGTTCATCCACCATTTATGACATCATGGAGAGAGTCATGGAAGGAGTTTTGTTAGAGGCTTGAGGCTGGAACAGATCCGGAAGGAAGCTTTGCTTGGAGCCTGCTGAAGGTGACTCAGGTGAACGTATTCCTTTTTATGTACTTTATTTGTCTATAATAAAAGAAACACATGTCTTGGTTCCCGAAATGAATCTTCTTTATGTTAATGATATCCATGTTTTGAATTCATGTGTAAATGGTTGTTCGGATTTCATAACTAACTACCTTTCTTTATAACATGAAGATGGTTTCTTTATAAGTTTTTGTTCATGTACTGCTGTGTTCTTTGAATTGTTTGTTTTGCAGGACAAAAGAGAAGAAGGGAACTCCAAGAAGGGTTTGGACCCTAAAGGTCTTCTCAAATGTAGGACCGAAGGTATGTACCCTTATCATAGAATTTGCTTACAATAGCATAATGGGTGTATGAAAGCATGTTTCTTTGAATAGACAACTTTCAGTCTGCTAGGGTTTCACCCAAAAAGCCCTAGGGGAGTAATTCCCTCTACCAGGTGGTTAGCACAGATGTATCCTTTTCTGATTCGAATTGATCCTTACTTCCCGATGTAGAAGCTTCCCCGAAGCTCTTCTTGGCTTCCATAAAGGTTTCCTTCACACGCTCCAAGTCAAAGTTTTGTTTTTTTTGGGGGGGCTTACAGACCCATGCATCCATCTCTGGCTATTTCCCTTTATCTTCTCTGGTGGTAGCACCACTCTAGAGCATCATGTTTACGTTTAGCTCCTCCACACGAGGTTAAACCTTCATCATCTAGACGTTCTGAGTGGGGTTGTCTAGAAGCACCCCCTTTCTCACATTTAAGCAATCAGCATCGGGAAATCAACTAATTCGTGGTCAAATTGGTAACAGTAAGGACAATAGGCTTTGGTCAGGTTCTTGCAATCCTGCACGTAATGCCCCGACCCTCCACAATTGTAGAAAATTAATTGCCCTCATCCCCATCCACGTTTCATGCCTCCATGGACCCGTCAGCATCCCTGGTACCCTCCCCGCACACTTTTGTTTACATCCTATAAGCAGGTGTTCAATCCATCAACATTTGGTAACTACAGCAATTTCTTCCCTTGTGGCCCATTGTTCTGCAAAAGTTAGAAAATAATTGTTGAGGAGGGGGTTGTCTTAAGTTTAGCAATAGGTGACAATTTTCCATGGAACACTTTCCTCCCACCTCATAGATTGCACACCAGAGTGTGGGTGCCATGTTTGGCCCAACTTGTACCTCTGGTCTCAACGTTATTGGCCCCCCTCCTGCCATAGAGTTCGCGAAGATCGGACAGTGGTCCTTATCGTGGCCCAGTCCCTTACATTTGATACACCATACTTCTTCCCATACCTTTGTCCTAGGTGTCTATCCTTGTTTCAAGCTTCGCATCTCTAGACATAAGTTTTGTATTTGCGCTTGGATTTGCTGGACTCCCAACCCTGGGTCTTGTATTGGGGTTTTGTGCAGCCACATTGCTGCCTCCAGTGCTTTAGCTTGGGTTGAGATCTTTTGTTGCGACAAAGCTGATCTCAGATATGGCGTTAATGATGTGACAAACCAAGCACGGTGCTGCGCATCCGTCAGTGTCATGTTGGCCTTGCGGATGGTGCTTTTCAACCTCTGATCTAAATCCCATGGGGTTTCACCAGAAAACGTTACAATTTTCTTGAGCCCAATAACTGACTGTGCTTCTGACTTGGGTCACCCAAATTCCTTGTTTGGTGCCTCCTGGATTGTTTCCAGTCCTTCATTTGGATGATCACTTGAATATTTCATGTACCAAGTCAGTGCGCGGTCCTACAGTGCACTAACTAAGGTAGCCTTCTTGATGTTATCATCTATGATGCCCTGAGTGTCCCATACAGACTTTATCACAAACCAGAACTGGCCCGGTTCCTCATTTCCTATCCCCTTAAATGTTGGCAGCTGGACTGTGCTCACCATCCCGACTTTTGGTGGTGGCGGGGTTGGGGGTGGGGTCAGTGTTGGGGTGGACAGATTTGATGTAGGTGAAGCGGGTGGTGGCATGGATGGAGGTGGTATTAGTGGGAAGCATTCTTTGATCAACCAGACCGCACTCCCTGGTGAGAACCTTGTGAGCTCCTCCTTGCTTTCCCAGGAAATAGAAGCTAAAGGACTGTTCTCTACTCCTCTCGTTCCATGGTAGCCTCTTCCGCTCTGTGTTACTCTAGACATAAATAAACATGCATAATCTGTTTTTCACACAACAACATCTTAATCCAGGTATTCAATGATTTGATATACATACCCCGAGGTCCTTGAAGAAATTTCCTTTCTTCTTCACTATAGCTCACAGTTGTATCTATCGAAAACTCGGTGATAAATCCTCCTATTACCCGATCCAGCCAATGATCTACTGTGTGCGATTTTATCCTCGGTGGCTTCTAGCCTGCACACCAGTTCCAAGGTCCACACAATAGGCTGGTCTAATCTACACCTTCCCACACTGTCAGCTAGCCTTGTAATTCACTTGTACAATTCTACTGGAAATGACGTGAAGAAGATTTCGTGAATGTCTATGAATATATAGTGGTCCAGTCAATCTTCCTCTGATACTCATGGGTTTCTGTTTTCCTGAACTGCGAACTCGTGGAGTTTCAGATCCCACCACTCTTAAATCTCTTTCTTTATAGGGTTCCAATGTTACCACTTCAGACATCCCTTAGGCAGATCCTGGTCCCAGCAACAGAACCATTTGTTGGCTTATATGGACTTGACCCGGGTTCAGAAGAATTATTTAGCCAAACAAATCCCGTAGCTACCGGCCCTTTCGGCAATAGTCCGCAGAGCGTGAACTGAGGTCTCACCTGAGGTAGTAGGGGAGGGTGCTAGAACCAAGTTTCCACACCCTTGGGATGTGTATATGTGGTCTGGAGGTTTCGTGCGGTGTTTTGCAATGTCGCGCTGCCCTGTTTCGGGAAGATCCAAACCCAGAATAATATTTACTAGTTATTAGTGTGTTGTTTTCCGATCTAATCTATTTGATGAAGTATTACTTAGAAGCGTCTTTAAGCAAACATTTATCAGATTTATCTAGGTCGTACACTTAGATTAAACGCAGATTCACATGTATTCAAAATGTAAGAATATGTGCATAGATCAATAGTGGTGTTAACCATACAAAAAGCTAGATCCGTGATACTTCAGATTTGACACAAAATTACCAAAGCAACTTATCTTTATTTACTTTCTTCACCAATACATCTAGATCCACCCTACGCACTCAGCTGCAAGGGTCTGTGCACACAGTTGCGGACTCTTCCAAGCCTTTGCGCACACAACTGCAGAGCCTCTATCCACTACCCAAACCCTTGACTCGAACTTACAGATTATGCTCCTCAAAAACCCATTACAATTCTAGATCCCAGATCATACAACAAAACTTAGCCTCGCTCTATTTATACCCATAGCGCCTTGCTCTATTTATACCTTTCGATGGACCACGATCCATGGGCGGGTCGACTCAACTTACATTTTTTTACATTATTTTTGGGTGGACTACCCTTTGACTTCAACTTATTACAAATCACCCTCCGCGCTTCTCTCAGAATCTGTACCCAAACTTGTGGTCTTCGTGCCTCATGACCATTACGCGGGGTTTCTGCTACCCAACATGTACTTGGTGTGTCAATATAAATCTAGCACTTCTTAATATTTGGTATCTTTACTTCTAAAATAACCTTGTCTAGAAATCAAACTATGATTTCAAAATCAATTTTTTTTTCATTATCTATCTAATTGTATTTTTCTTTGACCTTGTCATAAATGCATTTCACTTTCTATTTTACCAACTGTATACACCACCTACAATAAAACTCCATTATTAATTATGCTTTTGAAGGCATTGATGTTTTTTTTGTTCTTTCCTTGAATCCCTAAAAAAGTAACCTTGCATTATCTTAGCATCTACTACCTTGAATTATAAACTTCATCTCCCTCAAATTTATTCCTATCTACCATCTGTACTGATGAACACTCACTACTTTCAAATTGAGAAACCAACAACTAAAATCTACAAGATAAAGAGTTACCTAAGTGTGATACCTTTAAGGTATTATGTCACTAGTTTCCTCAAGCCTAATAGTTTGGTGTTTAAAATCTCACCCTTTTCTTACCACGTGAAACCTCCTTATGATGTTGACCAATTGAAACATTAATTTTCAATAACATGTTTGGCCATGATTCAATGGCTGGTGTAGCTCATCTTATAAGATGTTAGGCCATTATTCAATGGCTTATTGTAGTTCAAATTTGCAACAAATAGGCTAATCAATCATGGTTTGGATTCTATCCATATCCCCTTACATATAAATGTCTTAAATGTGTAGCAATAATGCATTTTCCATTAAAAAGCAAACATCAGTCTAATCATCAAGTCTTATCTTTGAGATTTCATATAAGAGTTTATATTTTTTTGTAAATAAGTTTTTTCCATTGAAATGATATTATATTACATAATATCAAAATCATTTTGTTGTGGTTTTCCTTATTGGAAGCTAGACCAATGATAAAATTTAATGTATTTTATCCCAAATGTCCATATACATACAAAAATATCTACTAACCATGACCTCATTATGCAATACTTACGCCACAGTATTGGAAAATTCCAAATGAAGTGGAAAAGACACCAAAATTATCTCCTTTGAGAATGTCATTGAGCGGAGGAAAACACCTTTTTTAAGAGATCCATTTGTCTAGAATTGACAAGTGCATCACACATGTATTAACAATTTTTTCCTTTTCTCCCCCTTTCTCTCTTGGGAGTATGTTTGAAGCTTTTTGTTTGTATGCCAAGACTTGTTGGGGATGAGCTCGCTCCATTGAAAGTCACATTTTTTTAAATTATAGATATGTCCATTTAAACAACTTTTTTTGTTGATCTATTATATTTCATGGGCCCTTACCTATCCATTCTTCAATGAGTTATGAGAGTGAAATTTAATCCATATCCATGTCCTCTAACCTGTCAACATTCCCTATTCCTTGTATGTTTGACATATCAATTTCCTCTATTGGTGCATTATTTGTGGATTCCTATTGCACTTTTCTCTTATGATATTCCACCTCTAGTTTTGAATTTACCTTATCTTAATATGTTTCAAACTTATTTGACACTTCCTACTCTTCTATAGTCAATGCATCATAACCATTTTTGGATTGAATGGACACCTATGGTGTTTCCACACTTTGTGCTTGAGGTTTCTCAGTGATGTTGGAATTTTGAAAACCCTTATGATCCAATTTCTACATATTTTATTTTATTTCCTCTATGAGATTTATCAGACAATACCTAAAGAGATGCTTGTATTCATGGCACCTGCAACATCTGAATGGAACATGTTAATAATTCAAAGGTTGTTTTCAAAATTCATCATGGTAGGATATTTCAATTGATTCGTGTACACACATATCCCCGAATATGAAGTGTAGTGTCCTCACTTGGTAATTTCAAATATTTTCACAAAATGTTCAATCATATTTCCAATACCTTTTAAAATTTCCTCCTCCCAAAATTATTTTGGTAGAGAAAATAGGAAAACACAAATTGGGGTTTCCAATAATTTTTCATTTTCTGGGTTGTACCTTTCTTGCTATAATTTCATTTATAACCCCACATTATTGAAAAAGTATAATTTTTTCTCAAATGCCATATTCTTGTCTTCCATATATGAAAAAATCAGTGTAAAGAAACCCTTTTTACACAATTCAAGATCAACCTGACCCTTTAGCTCCCATTTTTGTTGGATCCATCCAACCAATGCTCTCTATGTTTTCCAAATGCTAATGAACTTGCATATTAAGGTGTGATCCTTCATATATTGGGTGTATCTCTCAATTTTGTCTGATTTTATTTCATAATTTGGATCCTTAATTTCCTTTGGGAGGAATCACCCTTATATGTTATTTTTTCCAATTCACCCCCTAGTGGAGGACCATCTTCATTCTTTTTCGCATGACTCGGGCTCAAAGTCGACCAATTGGGTGCTTGCATCTAATAGCTTTAACCAAAACTTCCATCCCCTATGACTACATTCTTGAAGGAGGGGTTTTGCCCCTCCCAAGGTATTTTTCATGGTTTCTCTCACGCTACATAAGATGGGTTAAGTGCCAGACCAATGCAATGGCAATGTAAAGTAAATCACTATTATCAACCTATTTTTCTCCATTGAGTCAGTACACATGAGTACCTTTACTGCTGACCCTTTTGTAGATGGTTTACCCTTTACTTTACCTATTTTTATACATCATCATTATGATACAGTTCTCTACAAAGCGATGTTTCCTTAACCTCACGGGCTCTCCTTCATTATCCCAACAAGGTTGGTAGAGGTTCTAGAGTCTTATGTTCCCTAGGAGATTAGGCTAGAGGACCGCCTTTATGAGTTGGCTTGGATGATTATTAGAGAAACTTCCTAACTTCTCTTTACCATTTTGTAGATGTTTTACCCTTTATTTTACCTATTTTTATACATCATCATTATGATATAGTTCTCTACAAATTGATGTTTCCTTAACCTCACGGGCTCTCCTTCATTATCCCGATGAGGTTCATCCTAGAGATAGTTTTATCCCAAAAAGGTTGGTAGAGGTTCTAGAGTCTTATGTTCCCTAGGAGATTAGGCTAGAGGACAACCTTTATGAGTTGGCTTGGGTGATTATTAGAGAAACTTCGTAACTTCTATTTATCCCAAGTGCCTAGATACATTCTCCTTGCGAGGCCTCTAGGTTTATTTATACTTGTCATTTTAAAGGGTCAAGTGAGTTGGGATTAGACAATGGGAAAACTATAGTTAGATTTGTTATCTAAGATATTCTCCCTAGGTGATTTGAGCAAAATTGAATTTGGAGGAGGAGGCCATGCTGGAAGTTAGAGGAGAGGCCTTCATTGTTGGGGTATACTTCCACTCTTTGTTTATGATTAATACAATGATGATTCCTTCCTATATCTGTCATATGTCTCTATGATATATTTATATATGATTTTTTTGAGTTAATCAACCCTCTATAGAAGTATTGCGTGATTTTTTGTTGGTGCATTCATTTACGGCCTTTGATTGTGATAGTTGGGAGTGGGATCTTTGTGTCATGAGTGGGATTCTCGACATTGAGCCCAACACCCATCATCAACCTATGAGGGATCAAAGTAATATCCTAAAAAATGCTCATTTAGAAATATCACGTATGAATGCTATAGATGCATGGGTTGTATGGAATTTAATTTTTAAGTTGTTGATAATTGCACATTGTAGTACACACACCATTATGGGCAAGTTCTAGTGAACTCGCTGAATGAAAAGTATCTTACTAGCTCAACTGAAATTCTCTTCTAAGAAAACTAGTGGCTTCGCTTAGGATTTAGCACTGAATTTATTAGATCTCTTCTAGAACTTGCTGAATGAAAAGTAGCTTACTAGCTCAAGTGAAATTCTCTTCTAAGAAAACTAGTGGCTCCACTCAGGAGTTAGCACTGAATTTATTGGATCTCTTCTCCTTTTGGTTTATTTGACATTTTGTTTCTTTGATTTCCTTCTTTGAGTTAATGCAAATTTTTCTAGGCTGGTTTTTGTTTAATAGACCTTGGATTTTTCTTGATCTTGCTCATATTTTTTTTTTTAAGTCATGTTTTTCCATCTTTGTTGGCTTGTAACTGCATACAAAGCAAATATAACTATCATAACATGGATCTAGTTATGTTCCCTGATCATCCAACCATTGTACACTCTATCCCAATGAGGTTACTATCAATTTGGATTTTTTGAGGGCTTATCCCATAGAAATTAGTTTGATCCTTCAAATATGTTATTAGGATATTTTTATTAGTCCATATCTGGTGTTGATCTAATTCATTTATGAATTCTTTTCTGAATTTGTCTTCTCTTTAGTCCTAGGGTTTCTTGTTAAGCCTAATTTGCATGGATTTAAAGTCTTGTATTTCAAATATTTTCTTAGCTTTATGGATTAGTGAGTTACTATCATCTGCAACCTATATTTATTTCAAATATGATCTTGTACTCTCATTTTGAGTTTAATCTATTGATTGGCCAACTTTAGGGTTTCCTTGAAGTAATTGTGTGCTTGGTTTTAGGGATTTTGTCGTCAAGGTCTAGGACTCGCTTTTTATATCTATTTTTCTACTCTATTTAATGTTTAGATCTAGTTCTAGATCTACTTTTGGTTTGTGTCTTTGGTTTGATATGATCATCTTCCTCACTTTTAAGTATTTTGTCCAATTTTTCTCTTGCTCTTGCTTCCATTTTGTGGTTCTTTAGTTTCGCATTATTTGTGTCTATGCAAATATTGTCTAGAAATATTTATTTTAGTGACTTTGATTTGTTCTTTGTATCAGAACCAAAATTTTTGTGTTACCACTCCTTTCTAGTTTCTCCTTGAATTAGGGTCTTTGGTTTTTTTACCTATGTAGATCATTGTTTCTCTTATACATTGAGCTACAACCCTTACTAGATTTTCATTGTCTAATTTTCTTTATCAACTTTCTTTTGACTGCTTGTGAGTGATCTTATTTGCAAAATCCCAAGTTTGGAGCTTTTGAGTGTCTTATGTTCCTTCTTGGTGGTGTTTTTGCTCTCTTTTTGAGTGATTTGTTCGTGTTTCTTTCTTCTGTCTAATTTTTTATAATCTTAGATAATTTCATGTGATTGATTGATGCTATTTGAATTTATTATTTTCACTTTAAAAAGGAAAATATTTTTTTCCCTCTTGTGGCTAGTTTTCATCGAATTGAAATGCAAAGTTTTAGATTGTAAAATAGTTGCAGTAGGGTGTTTATAACAATTGTTTATTCACACCATCTGAGTTTCACACCATTAACCTATTGAGTTAACAAAAAAATATTAAAACTAACACTATAATAAAATTAATTTAACTTGTTTTTAATTTTCACTGGTAGAACACCAACATTAGTCTAGTCTAGGGTCTTGGAATAAGAGTGTGAGATTAACTGCTCCAAGAAAACAAAAACAAAGTTATCATATTGTGGTGAGGGAAAATCCACTTTCAGTGATACGTTCTAGGAAGACCTTCTAACAAAAGAGTGAATCACAAGGTCACACTTAAGGCTAGCGAAGTGACATGGCTCACTTCATTGGTTTGGTGGCACAAATTATGGGGTTTGAACATATTACAAATGATGTTATTAACATCTTTTTCTATAGCACTTTGCGACCACTTGGGAGGAGTACACGTCAACTTGAGGGATCTCTCAGGGGGGTTTTAGACCTTTTTTTCTTGCACTTGTGTGTAAATCTAGTTTCCAATTGTCCCCCAAAGACATTTTGTTGTTGGCGGTAGCCTTAGTTTCCTTTCTCTAGGAGATTTTTAAAGGGAGGTGGGGGTTCTTCCTCTCCGTACTTGGCGAAATATTTAGCAAGAATCACTTAACCCTCCTAGAGGGTACCCCATGGCTAATAAAGGAACTTGTACCAAGTTTAAAGGGGTCATTAAGCAAGTATCTATAATAATTGTCCCAACCACATATTCATTGTCGACTTGTGCCCTAATCAAGCAAGCTCCAGCAATGGGATGATCCCTTCTATATCTATTTGATTTGTGTGTGCTTACCTTTAGGGTCTATTTTATAGAGTTTTGTTTGGTCTGATTCATAGTTTGGCCATAGGGGTGTCATAATTGTTTGATAATAAACATATATTCACTATCATTGAACAAAGTAACTAATGTTCATGTATAATGTTAGACCTTTATCCTGAAGAAGAAGGCCCACCACCATGTAGAAATAGGTTAATTATGGTAACATGAAACTTAGACCATACGTAGGTTGGGGGGAATAAATTCGGTCTTAAGGAGGAATATTATATCATTGTTGAGTTAATTAACAAAATTCATGTGCCACACTATAACCCATTTTTGACTGACTATTAAAATTGGAAACTAGGGCCAAATTCCACTTTCGACATCTAATGTGATGGAGATGATGATTCCATTTAATTTATTTTTTTGAAAGGACCAAATGAACCTAAATATAATCAAATTTGGACAAGGGAAAGTGTACTTATGAAGAAAAACCCACATATGCACATTTGGACAGGTCGACCCTAATGGTAAATTGGTCATGCCTAGAAGCCTACAAATACAAGTGATCTCAAGCTCATTTTGACATCACCATGAATATTCTTCTTCTCTTCTTCATTTATTGGTTCACACGGGTATGATTTTTGGTCGACAAAAGAATTTCGCAAAGGTTCAAAATTACTAGGTTTGAAGCTTGCATCTGTTTCTAGGGTTTTGGGCCATAGTCATTGGCTTGTTAAAGGTGAAATTCAGCTACAGTTGCTGGCTTGCAAGCTCAAGGGAGTGACTAGAAGCTCTCAGTTTCTCACACAAATCCTACTCCTTGTGACTAGAAAGTTGGAATGAAATTTGACTGTTGACCAAAGTTGACCGTAGTTGACCCAGATAAGAAAAGTTATCTTTGATATATATTATTGTTGGAAACATATTTCTAAATTTTATTAGGATGTTATTTTGCATGATATTGTATTGGCCTTAGTGTACTCTCTGTTATTTTTTTTATGGTAATCTAATAGAAGAAGAATTTCAAAGGGTTTTCCCCTAGTCTCTGACCAAACCTAATGTCTCTTGTTGATGTGTTGATTGTCTCCTTTGTCATTGCTTTTATTGTTCTATCTTCAATTATTAATTTTTATTGGAAATGATATTGAAAACATTTCTAATTAAAGTATTGAATTGGGCTAAATTAATTGGTACAACATAGAACAATCTAAAAATTTAACATGGAATCAGAGCTAAGGTGAAGGACAAACCCAAAAGGAGACAAGCATTGAAACAATCATCTTTGGGAAAGTTTAAGGAGCCAATCTAGTCAGGTCAAGATGTCCTCCTTGAATTAAAATAATAAGTTGGGTGACTCATCCAATTACGTTGCATGGAAAGTTACGTTGGAGATCATATCTAATAATAATGATGATTTTGAATACATTTAAGGAAAAGTACGTGAGCCCCCAGAGAATGCTTCCGCTACCGCCAAGAAAAAGCACAATAAAGGTGAGTTAAAATCAAAGAAAATTGTAGTTGATGGTTTACAAGATAATTTACTTGCATATTTTGGAAATTTGAGGAAGCCTAAGGACGTGTATGATAATATAGCTAGCATGTATGAAGTCAAAAATTTGAATGAAATCATCTCCTTGAAAGATCAACTCAAAGACATGAAGATGAACAAAGGAGAGTATGTGTGATCCTAAATTATGCGGATATCTCATCTTAGAAATCAATTCCAAAGAGTTAGGGAATCTATGCCTAATAGGGAATTGGTGATTGTGACACTTATATGTCTTCCTCCCATTTGGGAAACCTTCATTACTACTATAAGAAACAACAATATCCTCCCGTCATTTGATGCGATTGTAGGAAATCTCACTCAAGAAGAATCAAGGATGATATCAAGAGGAAGGATTCAAAAGCATGAAGAAGGATATCTTGCTACATTTGTCACCCATGACAAGAATAAGAAGAAGGAAAAATGAGTTCCATCAAATTCAAGAAAGCCCAATCCTTGAAATTCAAATAGAAGGAAGGAATTATTACAAATCGAATGCTACAATTTTCATAAGAAAGGCCACTATGCTCAATATTTCTCCAAAAAGAACAATGGACCACACTACAATAGTAGAAGCAAGAGCAACAGGTTCAATGATCAAAGAAGAATGGATGACCAAAGGAATGATCACATTGGAAGAGATGAAAGAAGAAGAAGAGATGCTCCAAGTGATTATGAAGAAGATCTTTTTCTATAAAAGAAGTCAAGATTCTCAAGGTATGAAAGTAATATTGCAAATCAATATGAATATATTCTTATTTCTTGTCTCACTAATTCTTCACCTCTAGATTCGTGGGATAGTTGGTAAGTTGATAGTGGGGTCACTCATCACTTTTCTGGATATAAGGAAGTTCTCTCTAATTTGGTAGAGAGTGAGTCAAATTTGAAAATTATTCTTGGACGCAACTCCACTCATACCATCAAAGGATTTGGTTCCATCAAATTTCAATTGGATTCTAGAGAATCTGTTTTTCTCCATGGTATAATGTATGTGCTAGGATTGAAGAAGGATTTGGTATCAATATATACTTTGGAAGAAAAAGGGATGAGGTTTTCATTCATCAAGGGAAATGTTTGTACTTGGCTAGTTGGATCACCTATGAGAGATGCATTCACATTGAGATCAAGATATGAAGGACTCTATAGAGTCACTGGAAGACCACTTATAGCATTGGTCCATAATAATAATCATCTAAGCGAGCTATGGCACACAATATTGGCCCATCTACATTATGATGCTGTTATGAAATTAGACAAACTGGTCTCAGGGATTCTCGAGGTTCAAGCCCAACATGGTGGAGTATGTCTAGGTTGTGCAAGTGGAAAGAATACAAGGGGACCATTCCCCTCTACTGATAACAAGACTAATGACATCCTCCATCTCATTCATTATAACATATGTGTTCAGATTCTTGTGCATTCTATTGGAGGCCATCTCTACTACATTAACTTCATTGATGAATTTTTAAGAAAGACATGGATATATTATTTGAAGCACAAGGATGGAGCCTTTGACATGTTCAAGGAGTTCAAATCTTTGATAAAAAATCAAATAGGGAAGAAAGTCAAAATATTCAAGTCTGAAAATGGTGGAGAGTACACATCAAAGGAGTTCATTGATTTTTTGAAAGAAGGAAGGTATCAAGAAAGAAACAGTTGTGCCCTATACTCCCAAACACAATCGAGTGGCTAAAAGAAAGAAAAATTCCGTTATAGAAGTTTCTCGTTCCATGCTCCATGATCAAAAGTTGTCGAAGTTCCTTTTGGGAGAAGCAATAAATGTCACCGCATATGTTCAGAACAGGGTACCTCATGAAGCATTGGACAAAAAGACCCCTAAAGAAGTGCTCACAAGTTTCAAGCTTGATGATGGACATCTATGTATATTTGGTTTCCCTATATATTTCCATGTGCCGAAGGACATAAGAAATAAGTTGGAAGCCTCGGGAAGAAAAGGTATGTTTGTTAGATGTTGTGAAAATTATAAAGAATTTAGAATATATATTTTTGGTCCAAGGAAGGTTGCAAATAACAGGGATGTTACATTCGATGAATATGTCACCCTTAGAAAAGCAAGGGACCTTCCTTTGATTCCTCCTCATGAGAAGAATGATGATATGGATATTTTAGATGGTCCTTTTGTGCCTAAATCTGAGACAAATATTGTTGATGATCCCATGGAGCCCATGTATCCCTTAGACCCTCCTCCATTTGATATTCCCACCAGGAAGAGGCCACTTTGGCTTCATGACTCATTACAGGATGTTGAGACACATGTTCCTATTCTAAGGTCACTTAGAGAAAGAAAGAATCCATGCAGATATCAGGGATATGTTGCAACCATGAGAACTATGATTCAAGCCGAACCTCCGACCTTTGAATAAGACATGAAAGAAAAATTTTGGAAGGATTCTATGGCCAAATAATATGAATCAATTATGAAGAATGATGTATGGGATGTTGTACTGAGACCGAAGGGGAAATCCGTTGTGAAATCAATGTGATTATTCAAGATCAAACATGGAGTTGATGGTACCATTAAGAAATATAAATCAAGGTTCATTGCCTGAGGATTCTCCCAGAAAGAGGGATAAGATTATGATGATATATTTCCACCTCCATCTCAATACACAACCATTTGTTCGATAGTTTCCATTGCCACAAGTCAAGCATGGACCCTTAATTGGATGGATGTGAAGACAACATTCATTCATGGCATGTTACAAGAAGAAATGTATGTTGAGAAGCCACAGGGATCTGAAGTAGAGGATCAAAATACACAAGTTTTCAAGTTGAAGAAGCCATTGTATGGTTTGAATCAAACCTCTAGAGCATGGTACACCCACATTGACAGTTGTTTAGTGAAGTTGGGATTCACAAGAATCAATGTCTATCCCAACCTCTACTTCAAGGTATTACAAGGTATGTCGTTGATTTTAGTTTTATATGTTGAGGATCTATTCTTCATAGGTAGTGAGCCCTTGACGATCAAGTGTAAGAGGGAGATAGCCTCTAAATTCAAGATGGAGGAACTTGGACTCTTGCACTACTTTCTATGCCTTGAGGTGTGTCAAAGGCCTGGTGAGATTTTTCTTTCACGAGGAAAATATGTTGCGAAGTTGTTGGAGAAATTTGGAATGACAGAATGTAAGTCCCTACCCACAACGACGGAAATGAAATTCAAGAAGTTATGTGGAGAGGATGCAAAACCCGATTTGGAAAATCCATCTGAGTATAGACAATTGATTAGGGATCTGATCTTCCTAGTGAATACCCATCTAGACATATGCTATGCAGTGAATACATTTAGTCAATTCATGACTCAACCTATCCGTGCACACTAGATCATCGGCAAACACATTTTGAGATATTTACATGGGACGATCACACTTGATTTGAGATATTATGCCAGAGATGTTAGAATTCATGGATACATCGATTCTGACTGGGTAGGAAATGTTGTCGATAGGAAGAGTACATCTTGATGTTTCTTTAGCCTTAGATCTGTCATAATATCTTGGATGAGTAGGAAGAAGACATCTATAGCATTGAGTACCGTCGAGGCAGAGTACATTGTTGCGCATGGCTAGCTACAAAGAATTTTGGTTGAGGAAGTGAGTTAGAGAACTATTTGAGAAGGTCATAGACACCACAATGATATATAGTAAAAGCAAGAGTGGGATCTATCTTATAGACAATCCTGTATTTGATGACAAGTCCAAACACATAAAGATTTGATATCACTTCATTCGAGACATGATGTAGAGAGGAGTCGTTAGACTCCATCACATATTAACATATGATTAGATTGCATATATTCTCACCAAGTATTTCTAAAAAGGGAATGTATTGGTCTTCAGAGAGAAACTTGGACTGGAAAATGTGACCCCTCCTAATAACGGGAATCATTGATCGAGGACACTGAGCCAACCCTTCCCCCATGTTTGAGCTCCTATGGTGTGGAATTGAGATGGAGGGCTCCTGGGGTTGAGGGATCTCTCGACATTAGGGCATCACCACTATTTATTACCCATAGGTTGGAAATGTTTCTCCCATATCTTGCTCTTTGTAGAGTATACCCCAGTTGGCATCATACCCATAAGTCGAGCTTGTTGGGATTGTCCCTTCCCATTTGTCCAATGGGTTTAGGAGGCTTGGGGCATGTGATCCTTACCTATTGGTAAGTAATTTATTTAGCCCAAGCTTAGACTATGATGAATGTTTTATACCACTTGACTCTTAAGGGTCATTATTGGGAGGATCAATAGGAAATAGGATGGGTCGAGATGTGCTCCCTTATATCACCTATCGTTCGATATGGGGTTGAATAGTTTTAGCTCCCCCATGAGTTTTAGCTTGATATGTTCTCTCCAATAATTTAGAGAATAGTAGTGTTAGCTCCATGATGATTATTCTTCATTATATTCAAGAATTTTTCAGCAGATAGGGTTGACCAGAGATGGGACATGATAAAATGACAGGATACACATGATACGATGTAGGTGGAATTCTCCCTAGTTTAGAGGGAGTGTTAAAATTGGAACTAGGGCAAAATTCAACTTTGGATAACTCATTTTATGGATATTATTGTTGCATTTAATTACTATTTTCAAGAGGACCAAAATAAACCTAAAGATCATCAAATTTGGACAAGGGAAAGTGTACTTATGGAGAAAAGCCGACATATGCACATTTGGATAGGTCAACCCTAATGGTAAATTAGTCACCCTTAGAAGCTTACAAATACAAATGACCTCAATCTTATTTTAAAATCACCAAGAATATTCTTCTTCTTCTTATTCATTTATTGGTTCGCACATGTCTAAGGTTGGATCGACAAGAGAAGTTTGCAAAGGTCCGAAATTATAGGGTCTGAAGCTCACATCTATTTCTAGGGTTCTGGGCTACAGCCGTCGGCTTGTCAAAGGAAAGATTTTGCTATAGTCACTCGCTCGTAGGGTCAAGGGAGCAACTGGAATCTTTCAATCACTCACACAACTCATCCTCCCTGTGACTAGAAAGCTGGACTGAAACTTGACTGTTGACCGTAGTTAACCGTGTACATGAAAAGTTGTCTCTAATATATATTAATGTTGGAAACATATTTCTAAATGTTATTGGGATATTTTCTTGGATGATATTGTATTAGTCTCATTTTACTCTTTGCTAAACATCTTATGATAATCTAATAGAAGAAGAATTTCAAAGGGTTTTCCCCCTTGTGGAGTTTTTCCCTAGTCTTTGACCAAACCTGGTGTCTCTTGTTGATGTGTTGATTGTATCCTTTGTCATTGTATTTTTTGTTCTATATTCAATTATTGTTGATGATTGGAAATATTAATTGATATTGAAAATATTTTTAATCAAGTTATTGAATTTGGCTAACATAGAACTATCTGAAAATTTAACACTGACCCTCTCAGCTTAGTTCTAGTGTAGTTGAATCCTAATGGCAGTGAACCTTTTTACGTGTGTGTTCCTTATATGACTAGTGAAAATACTTGTTATTCTATGGAAGAGATAGATCCCACTATACCTTCTGCATTGGCAGTCTATGCTACCATGTCATCTTTACCACCACTCGATGTGGAAAGATCCATACATCCTACACCTCTCACATCTTCTTAGGGAATTCCACCAATTACGTCTTTGACCCTGTTACACTAAAATTTGTCACCATGACTATTTGCAGTCAGTATGGCTCCATCAATAACCATATTTTCCTCCTTGGCAAGTCTTATACCTCTGCTCCTCATGTCAAACTCCAAAAAAGAGAGAAAGCCTTTAAAAATCAATATAACTCTGGTTCCGCACTTTCTCTTACTCTTACCTGCGTGTACGCACCTCAAGTACATAATACCTGCGTACTTGTACGCTCTGTCTGTAAAGGGGTGGGTGCGTACCCCTGTAAAAGTCAAAAGGCGCAAGTTTTACTTCAAAAAACTTACTTGCGGTCGATTCTAGAGCATTCTAGAAGATGGTTTGATGTGGATTGAGCGCCTCCAAATGGTTCATGCATCCCAATGAAAGAGGAACTTATCCCATGAAGAGGGGAGCTATCCCTTTGAAAGAGGGGCTTATCCCATTGATGGTGGACCTGTTTAACTTCCTCCAAAGCATTATAAATACAGGCATTGGGCCAGAGGGAGGGGAGGTTGAAAGCTGAACATTCCTAAGGGTAGATGCTGTTGAAATTAAGACTCCCTTATAGAGCTTGAGAGGAGAGATCACATTCCTTTCTTAGCTTCATTTGGAAGTAGGTGAGCTGATCAAAGTAGAGGAGAACCCTTGCTGGACCCTGGGAGGGACCTGCACAACACCAAGGCACTGGTTGTAAGGTTTCTTTTGTTTCCAATTAATACAATTAAGTTCATTTTTCTCAACAAGTTGTTATATATAATTCGTTTCATAAACTCCTTGGTCTTTATGATGAATATGTTTTATTATATGAGTTATTCAGGTGCTATGTAATCGTTTGCTTGTTTGTGTATGCAGGATTCAAGGAGAGGAGCTCATCTGGATCCAAGAGGCTTGGCCCCTACAAACAACGTTGGACTAAAGGTAAGCCTTAACACCTGGTTGATTTTATTTTAAATGCATATTTAGGGAAAGATAGTGCTTGATTGTTTTGTTTGTCACTAGAAACGCCTTAGTTTCTAGGGAGGTCGGTTTTGTCCGCAAAATTGACTCTTTCCGCATGACAAAATGGCGACTCCGCTAGGGAATCCATGGATTTGATTGATTTCTCTTTTGATTGATACTTTGATTTGAGAAACCTTGATTTCTTTCTAGTTTTTGACTGATTGACTGTGAATTTGGGTATAATAGCTTAGGATTGAGTTAGTTTTTATTTTTTCTTGTTTTTGAGAGAAGTACGCACCCTCTGAGTTAAGCACAGTGCGTACCTGTACGCACTTCTGCTTTGCGCACAGAGCGGGGACGCACCTGTGCAAACGGGCTACCTGCGTACCCTGTCAAAAGTTTAGAAAATTTAAATTATTTCATTTTTACCTATTAGATCTTGTTTATAGTTTATTTATTGCTGCCCAGATCCACTGGTTACCTGTCAGAAGTTCTCATCTAGACTTGTTTCATTAGCATCAAGGGTTTTAGTGAAGTTCATAGAAATTCTAGCCCTAGGTTTGATTTTTGTATTGGTCTTGTAGTGACTTTGGATTTAGAAGTTGTAGAAACCTTGGATATCCCTGGTCTTTTCAGTCTTCTTAGGAGTCAGACCATTCGTAAAATCCACCTTTTTTTGAGAAACCTACTGTTGTGTTGTCTCTTTGCGGAATTTCGAGAAGGCTTGTTCGTTAAGCTGTGAATTTCATTCTTAAGAAAAAGAACAAGAAGTTTTTATTTTTGTTTTTGACTGATTTATGATTCTGCATGAATTAGTCCTTGGTTGAATTGTAACTGAGTAAAACAACCTAGAATTATATTTTGTAGGCTTTTACCTCATTAGATTTGTTTTTAGGTAAATTTCTCTTAGATTTTCATAGATCTTAAAATTTATTTTTGTTAAGTAGTTTTACATGCTTTGTTAAAATAGGAAAAATACAAAATCTCTTTTGAAGAAAGTTTGTTTTAGTAGCGTTTGAAGTCTTTGAAAAGAGAAAGGAAGTTTTCGTGAAATAATTATTGGTCTTGTGTTGTGTGCTTTGGAAAAGATAAAGATATTTTTTCTTTGATTTTCATTGCCAAGAAAGTTGTCTTTATAAATTTTGCATTCTCCAACTCTCTTAGCTAGGGCATTCATTGAAAAGGAAAGATTGTTTTGTTTCATCCTAGGTGCATCTTTTTAGTGGATTTGAGTTGAGTCTACACATCATAAGTTTCATCTCCGCTACCTTTCGACCTAAAGAAAAGCCATAAAAATTAACGCTTAAAGTAAAATTAACTTAATAACTTTTTATTTACTAGGGCTCTGATACACCAACATAGATCAGGCTAGTGTCTTGGAGTAGGAGAGTAATTAACTCTCCAAGACAGTAAAAACAAACAAGTAGCTTATCTTGTGGTAGGATAAATCCAATTGTTACATTTATGCTCTGGGAAAGCTCCTCTTAAAGGAGAAGCACGAGATCGTGTCCGAACCAGTGAGGGGATAAATCCTCCTTCATTGGGAACGATGCCAGATATGCACGTACTACAAACGGTAAACCTTGGATTAACCATTGTCGAGGAGCCTGGGGTCACTTGTCGGTAAACCTTGGACTATTGTCAAGGATCCGGCAAGGGGATTGAGCTTGTTACTCTGCCCTTGCGTGCGTATCGGATCGTAGACTATTCCCCCAGGTATATTTGTTGCTGTTGGTGACCTTAGTGACTATCATCTTTAGGATTCTTCCTAAGGTGACGGTGGAGGTAAGATCCCACTGTACCTGGAGCAGACGTCGGCTAGACTCACTTGGATTTTCTGGGGGGTTCACTTCACTCGAGACGGTTAAAGTGGAGGAACTTGGTCCAGTCTATTCATAAGCAGGTTGTCGGGGTAACTGTTCCACCCGCCATTTCTGTACTGAATTCTGCGATGTTGGATTTCATCACCAACTAGTGTTTTCAGTCTGGAAAGTTACTGTTTGTGTGTGGTTTGATGCCCTAGATTCTTTAGGTGTGTGATTCGAATTTGTTTGGTTCTTTAGAGACTTTAGGCAGTTTGCTTTGAGATTTTACTTTGTTTGCGTGTGCAGTAGTTAAAAGTTTTTAGCTGTGGCTGAATTACCAAGACAGTCCCGTAGACTTCGGGGCCAGTCTCCTGAGGTTGTAACCGTGGCTGATTTGTTGAGGAAGTCCCGTAGACTTCGAGGCCAACCTCCTGAAGAAGTCCTGGGCCATTACGAAGGTTTGAAAGTCCTCGTAACTCCTAGTGGCAGTAAAGTTGGGTCACCTGAACAAGGAGAGTCTTCGTTGGTTGTTCATCCTGATTACCAAACTCTAGAAACAGGTTATAATCCTGAAGCTATTTCGGTTTCCGAACTTGCTGGTAGCTTTTCATCTACTAGTGATATAGGCAAAGAACCTGAGATATCTGAACCTATTACTCCAACATCGGGGCTTGTCTCTCCAACTTCTAGTGCTCCTAATTCACCTAGGGTAGAAAGAGTAATCACCGAAAATCTTCCTTCTGGTTTGATAGCTATTGAAGAACTTGCTCCGGAAGAAGAAATAGGCATCCCTATCCCTGAAAATCAACCTACTATTGATCTAAGGGAGCGTGAATCAATTTTTTACAGTCCACCTAGAAGTACTACTTGGATCTTTCTTTAACTAATTATTTGGACAACTCAGTGTTAAGTTTTTCACCACATCGTGCTCCTTATCCACCTAGGGGTTTTTATACTCCTGTAAATATGTCAGGCAGTCGTCCATGTTTACTCAATCGCCTGAATCTTTTTTGTACGGTGGTCCTTCTATTCCCTCTGGGTATCAGTCACTTTCTGGTACTTTTTCGGGAGCATCTCCTCAACCCATTGAACAAAGGATATTCACTGGAAGCAATGGTGCAAAGCCGTTGAGTGTAGAAGACATTCTTATGATGTCAAGTTCTATTCCAAATTCTCAACCTCAAGGTTTCCAGTTACCGCCTGGGGGGCAGCCTCAATTAACGCCTGGGGGCAACCTCAAGGTACACAATTTGCATCTGGGGGGCAACCTCAAGGACAGTACGTGCCTACGGTACATTACGTTCCTCAAGGTCAACCACAGACTCAATATGTACCCCAAGGGCAACCCCAGTATCAATTTATACCTCAAGGTCAACCCCAGTATCAGTACATGCCTCAAGGGTATCTACCCCAAGGTCAGTACTCGAACCAAGGTTTCCAACCACCCCAAGGTCAATCTTATGTTCAAGGAACGAGAAATGTACCTTTCACTTATCAATCCTACCCTCAACCCGGTTTTGGATCTCAATATTCTCAACCTGTTATGGGTCAGTACCCCAGAATCAACATAGTGTGGGATCCATCGCAAATTCAACAGGTGTTGCAGCCAAATTTACAGTTGTCATCTCAAACTGGACAACTCTTTTTTGGTTTACCCCAGCAACCAGTCCAGTCTAACATTCAAACTTTTTTACCTTCGGTAGTTTCTCAGTCTGGGCCTACTGCGCCTCATACTCCATCTCAAACGACTGCTGCAACTGCCGCAAAATCTGTTCCATCTACCCCACCTACTTCTGGAGTATCGATAGCTCCGGTTTCTACTGTTCCTGTATCTACTCCTCAAACATCTTTACCACCATCTGGATCCACGATTCAAACTACGGTCCAGATGCCTGTAGGATAACCTGGTTTAAGTACGGTTGTCACAAGTCAACCACAATTCACTTATCAACCGTACCAGGGACAATACCAATTCGGTCCTGCTGTCCAGCAGCCAGTTTATCAGTATCAACCATATCCTGGGTATACTTATCAACAACCACAACAACCCCAGTACGGTTCGGTTAATCCTGGTTTTCCAGGAGGATACAATATCCCAAACGCGATTCCTATTCCTATTTATCCTCAATATCCTCCTCCTGGGGTTGGTGTCATGACCCAACGTTTTAGGGATCCTGATAGGCAGCTACCATTTATCAGAACTTTGGACTTACCAGACTTGTCACGCCTAACGAACGATCCGATTAATTATCTTCCGTTTTGGCCGCCAATGCCGAATAAGTTGCCTAGTGACATTCCCAAGTTCGAAGGTAAATCTGGAGAGGACCCGTCGAATCATGTGATGACTTACCACCTCTGGTGTGCCTCTAATTCCATCTCAGATGATTCGATCCGCTTACGTCTTTTCCAGTGCACTCTCATTGGTCTTGCGACCAAGTGGTATATTGAGTTACCACGGGCCTCTTTTTATAATTTTAGCCAGTTAGCTACCTCGTTTTTAACTCATTTTCAGTTGCCGGTCGGATATGATAATGGCACGGAGTTACTAACTTCATTAAAGCAATCGACGTCCACTTATATTTCCGATCATATTCATGAATGGAGACGTCAAAGGCGGTTAGTGAAAGTTTTTATCCCGGACCAGATCTTAGCTGAATGGTTTATTAAATAATTATTACCGAAGATTACTGAAGATGTAGCTAAGGCCGGAGTAGTTACTGAGGAGCAAGTGATTGCTCAAGCACAGTACCTTGACTTAGTTTATACTCAGTCAGGTACGTTACACGAAAAGATCCCTGATCTTCCCAAGTCAAATCAAATCGCTGCAGCTCCTTCGGGATCTCATGCTGCTGATGGTATGATTGGTACGGTTAACACTAAAAGGAAGAAGACGTCTTCCAAGAATTCTTCTCCTATCATAACCTTTCCTGATTCCCCGACAGGAGATTCTTCTGCTGAACTCTCCACCGATATTCACGCTGTAGAGTCATCTACGACTAAATCAAAATCCGGTGGGAAGAAGAAAGGGAAGAAGAAGAATAAAGCAGACAAAACTCCAAAGGAGAAAACTGAAAAATCGGAAACCAATGACGAAAAACACAAACCTCGATATCCTTGCCTTATTTGTGAAGAGCAACATTTTACAAGAGACTGCCCTCATCGAGCAGAGGTTGCGAAGATCGTCAAAGGTTCCCAAACTCCTGCTCTTTTGAAGGATCCATTTCCAAAAGGTAGCAAGATGATAGGTTCTTCCTCGAGTGCCAATGAAGAACCCATATTGATGCCAAAGAAGCAGAATCTTCTCATTCTAATCCATCAACCTCAGCTCCCGGTTCTGATCCACTACATATCGAGAAGCCTAATCCAGACTTAGTAATCAAACCACCCACCAAGGGTATATTTCGAAAGTCTGCTTTCAATCCACATGCGAGAGTGGCTCAGAATTATAACATTGTTGAGGACTTAGCTGTTTCACCCTGAGCAATGTCGGCTTTGGAAGTGCTGCAATCATGCCCAGAAAAGCGTAAATTACTTTTGTCGGCTATAGGAGCTGTTGATGTTCAGGACCCGAACCTAATAATCTTTGATCTAGAAAATAGTACACCGCATTTGCCTCATCAAATGGCTTTCCAGATCCCAGTGATAGTCAAAAACAGGCCTATTCATCGGACTGTAATTGATGAGGGAGCTTCAACGTGTATTATGTCGATACAGTGTTGGAGATCGCTTGGTTCTCCTTCACTAAATCAATCCCCGACAATTCTTAAGGCCTTTGATGGCCGTGGGTTTCATCCTTTTGGCATTCTACAAGATTTGCCTATAGGGGTTGAAGGAAAAATATTTAGTCTAGATGTGGAGGTGGTTGATGCCCCTCTAGACTACAACCTTCTCTTGGGTCGAAGTTGGTCTTACGCTATGACGGCGGTCGTTTCATCGGTCTTCCGAGCAATAAAGTTCCCACATAATGGAAAGATCGTAACAATAGACCAGCTGGATTACTTTTCATCCGACCCAGCCTCTTCAGAGAGTATTCAGCATGTCGGTAAAACAACTATCCCATATAAGGATGTTGGAGTAGGATTAGTTAAAGATGCCGGTTTACTGGGAACTTTTCCTTTTCCTCCACTCAACGCATCATCTTCATTTGCAACCATTCATATGATTACATCAGACACTATTTTTTATGACGATCCTTGGATCGTTCCTTCTGAATCTGAAATAGACTCATTTGGTAATTTTATGCCTTTGAGTCCATATGAAATTGCCTATGAAGCCGTGCAGTCTTTTACCGACCCGTGTTCAACCAAAATCGACCAAATGAATGTGGTCCGTGAGGAATCACTTTTCACATCAACCTCGGAGTTAATAGCGTTTCCCGAAGTTGTTTCATCTGACGAGCAACTTCGTGAAATCCTGTGTATCAATGATTTACCATGGGAGGATCTCCATCACAGATCTTCGTTTTTACCTGAGGACGATCGTTTTGAAAATGATTTCTCATCAATTTTTACAGCTGAATATGTCAAGGAACCTCAGAATCCAATGAAACATCTCGTTTCAGAGCTAAATTTGGGAAACATCTCTCGAACTATTCCCATTGACATTTCGGTTAAGCCTGGAATTATTGAAAACATTCATATAGGTGCCTCGTGTACAGATGACAAAATTCAGACATACAAGGCCCTATTTCAAGAATTCCGCGACGTGTTTGCCTGGTCCTATGAGGAAATGCCAGGAATTGATCCCGCGATTGTTGTTCATGAGATCAAAACTTACCCGGATGCTAAACCCGTCCGGCAATGTTTGCGTCAGATTCACCCACGAAAAGCTGCTACAATTAAAGCAGAAGTTGAAAAACTGTTGAAAGCAGGTTTCATTTATCCGATCCCGTTAACGGATTGGCTATCGAATATTGTTCCGGTTAACAAAAAACAGGGAAAAATAATAATATGCATCGATTATAGGGACATTAATCGAGCTTTTCCAAAGGACAACTACCCAACTCCCTATATCGATCAAATCATTGATGATTGTGCCGGCAACGAAATATTTTCCTTTATGGACGGTTTTTCCGGATACAATCAAATCAATATTCTACCTGCTGATCAACAGAAAACGGCTTTCATTTGTCCATGGGGGACATTTTCTTATTGTAAATTACCTTTTGGGCTCAAGAATTCTGGAGCAACTTTTCAAAGGGCGATGTCTTATGCGTTTCATGACATCAAACACATTGCGCAACCATATCTCGATGATTTGCCTGCTCATTCATTACGTCGAGCTGATCACCTTGTCCACTTACGTGCAATCTTCATGAGGTGTAGACATTATCGTATTCGGTTAAACCCACACAAATGTGTCTTCTGTATAGAAGCGGGTCGATTACTAGGGTTTGTAGTTTCGAAAGCCGGCATTCGCGTCGATCCCTCGAAGGTAGAAGCTATCATCAAATTGCCTCCTCCTTCGAGTCTTCGCCAACTCCAAAGTTTGCAGGGGAAAGCAAACTTTTTACGACGATTCATTCCTAACTACGCCGAGGTTACAAAGGGTTTTACATGGTTGTTGAAACAGAACGCTCAATTCTCTTGGGATGAGATAGCTCAGAAATCTTTTGATGCACTCAAACATGTGTTGACCCATGCACCATTGTTGCATCCTCCCAACTACATCCAGGATTACTTTTTGTATCTCGCTGCCTCCCATTCCACCATTAGGAGGGTCTTAGTTTAGGAAGATGAATTCGGAACGGAACATGTGATATATTACCTTAGTCGGACGTTAAATCCAACTGAGCTAAAATACTCACATGTGGAGAAATTGGCATTGGCAGCCGTTCACGGTGTCCAACGTTTTCGTCACTACATTTTACTTCGTAAAACTACAGTCATTTCGGATTGCAACCCTATGATCTACATTTTGAACAAACAATTGCTATAGGGAAAGTACTCTAAATGGATTGTTATCCTGCAGGAGTTCGACTTGGAGTTTGAGAAATCTAAGTCTAAGAAATCTTTAGTTTTTGCAGAGTTAATGTGTGACTTCCCGCGTGCTGACACGGAAACTGTGGCAGAGGAGCCCATTGCAGATGAATCTTTGTTTCTAATCAGCACTTTAGATCCATGGTATGGAGATATCATCATCTATCTCCAGACCCAATCCTTTCGGCCCGAAGTTTCAAAGTTGGAATGTCGGAAAATTCGATTCCCGTCCCAACAGTACAAAATTATTGGAGATACTCTTTATTGCCGTGGGGCGGACTCTATTTTTCGACATTGCTTAACTCACGAAGAGGATGAAAGGGTTCTAAATGACTTTCACTCTGGAGCATGTGGCGGTCATATGTCTGGGTATGCCATAACCCAAAAGATATTGCGTGCTGGCTATTTCTGGCTGTCCTTGTTTAAAGATTGTATTATTGCGGTCCAAAAATGCCACAACTGTCAAGTGTTTGATCGAAAGATGCGCACTCCACCTTCTCCTCTCTACCCTATCATTGCCGTTGGTCCTTTTGCCAAATGGGGTATCGATTTTATTACATGTAACCCTCACTCGGTTGGGGGGCATGCGTATATCATCCTTGCGGTAGATTATTTTACTAAGTGGGCCGAGGCGATGCCTACATTCGAGGCAGACGGCAAGACAGCTGCAATTTTCGTGTTCAATCATATAATTGCTAGGTTTGGTGTCCCACAAGCGATAATCACTGACCATGGGCACCATTTTTGAAACGTTATGATGACAGAACTTACAGGCCAGCTTGGTTTGCATCACGATAGTTCTACTCCTTATTATCCACAAGCGAATGGTTTGGTTGAGTCCATCAAAAAAGTTTTAGTTATCATGATCCGACGAATCATTGGTATTCATCGGTCGAATTGGCACAACATGTTATTTTCAGCGCTTTGGGCGTACCGAACCTCAGTGAAAACATCAACAGGGTTCACTCCTTTCCAACTAGTTTATGGTTTGGAAGCTGTGCTACCCATTGAATGCGAAATCCCGTCACTGCAAATGGCAATCGAGTTACTTCCAGCTACTTCCGAAGAGGAAAAGCGTTTATTATACTTAGCTCAATTAGATGAGAATCGACGTGATTCTGCATTGGCGATCGAGACTCACGCAAAACGTATGAAAGCTCAGTATGATCGAAATGTGACCCCTTGAAATTTTTTAGAAGGAGACCTAGTGTTATTATATGATCAAGCTAATGATAAATTAGGTGCTGGAAAATTCGTTCCTATGTGGCATGGGCCCTATATTGTCAAGTGAAAGCTAGCAAAAGGGGCCTATGAGTTGGTAGACTTTGACGGGGACTCTTTAGGTAAACCCAGAAATGGTCTTTACCTGAAGAGGTATTATGCTTAAAAGAATGGGTATGGAGATTTTTAGTTAGGATAGTTTTTCTTTCTAGCTAGTGTGTTTGTTAGTTTAGACAATGTGCGAGTTAGTTAGAGAGTGTGTTTTCGTCGTTATTTCTGCTTATCTTGGTTTTACTCTTGATGATACAGATGTCGATGCCTCTCCAAACATACATTGGTTTCGCTGATGGTGCTTGTCGTAGTACATGGAACATCTCTTCCGCAGCTTGGGTTATCTATTCGCCCTCTGACGAGTTAGTTTCTATGCATGGAGTAAGCCTCGGTCAAACAACAAACAACATTGCCGAGTATAGTCCAGTGATTGAGTTATTATCTGAATCTATTTCATTTTGGATTCGGAGTTTGATAGTGAGGTTAGATTCTGAACTCGTTGTATTACAGCTTAATAGAGTGTATGCCATTAGAAATCCAGTGTTATTAAGGTTATTTTTGAGAGTGCGTCTCTTGGAACGTGAGTTTGATTACATTGAATATCAACATATTCCAAGGTCTTTAAATACATTAGTAGATGAAATTGCTTCTCGAATGTTAAATAGACATTTGCAATAATCATACATGTAAATTTAAAACCATTTCATAACATGATTTACAAGATAAATCGGTGATAATGATATATATATATATATATATATATATAGGAGTGTGTCAAAAAATACATCGTCTTCGATCATAGGTTGAAAAACACCTTATGATCGGCAAAAATGATAAGTAAAAAAAACCAAAATGTCACATGTGTCTACAAAACGACCATCCAATCACTGGTGATGATCTGTATATGACACCACTGCACGGGCCACCCTACACAAGAACCTCCTAAAAGGTCCTAGGACCCCGACTACATAGCGCTGAAGCCTGATTGGAATATCATCTATGGTAGTCTCCGGTATATCTGCTGTAAGACACTCTAGGTCACTTTCCAACTCAGCCAAAGTCTCTGTGGCCTCATCCTGTGGGGTCGGTGCCGCTGCAACTGGTAGTCTCCTCTCGTAAGGCCGGAGATTGGCTGGACGTCGTGGGCCTACATCTGCATTTTGAAAATTATTACTATCAGTTTTGAGACGATATAAAACAAACAAAAATAATAGATAGTTTAAAAAACTTGTGAAAAATGAAGTTACCTGTATCGTCCCATTGGTCTCCCGGTGGAAGAACCATGTCCGGATCTCCACGAAAATCAACTCCAGCATAAGGAAAATCCTGTATAGAAAAGACCTGGTCTTCTAACCAGCGAAAGTACTCCGGAGTAAATCGGACGACCTCCATTCCCTCATCAGGATGACGGGCCATAACCGCAACCCATCTCATCAATTTGGGCTCTCGAGGAAGCCCGACCTCAACAGTGAGCTGCTGTGGGATCAGCATCGGAACCCTCTCTAAGCCAAAACTCACAACTAAAGCCCCATAACCAAAGGTCTTTAGCTCTCCGTTTTTGGCTCTAGTCAGTTGGCCTTTTACATTGGCCAACACAGCATCACACTAGTTGAAAATGGTACCTCGATAGCAATCAATTTCCATCCGCATCTGGGATCCAGTGGCAATGTGTAAAGCGGTAGCCCCGCAAAGTCTGGTAACTGTAAATGCAATCACCATAACTTCAGGATGGGATATAGTTTTGATCTCTATCCCCTTCTCCTGAGACTGAGTGTTACACCACTCTAGTCGGAGACTAGCGATAGACTGACCACCTGGCCTAGTCCCGAACAGAGTCAAGTGTTCGCCTCTCTTGGGAAAACCAGTGAGAAAGTAGATATCTACCGGCTCCATCTCAAGCTGGTGCCCACCAATATAAAAACACTGGTCCTGAATGTTCCATCTTTCTACCAGCCACTCTAGAAAGCTCACTTGGGCCCTCATGCCAGGTATGGCCCAGTATTTATAAAGGCTGCATGCCTTCAAAGCATCAATTGACGGTTGATGATTAATGGCGGCCAAATCAACATCTTCATGCTCTCTCTCGCGCCAATCGAGCATGGTGAACAATCTACATGCCAAAAAACATCCATTAGATTCCATAAAATCAAAAAAAATTGGTCCATTTTGGAGAATTTAGGGTTTAAAAACTCATTGCGCGGGGTACGCACCCCGCCTTTAGGAATAGAGCGGAGGTACGCAGGGTCCCTGAAGGCAAGGTGCGTACCCCCGACATTTTTCCAACTGAGAAAATTTTGGGGTATGCGGGTCCTTAGTGTGGTGCCTGCGTACCCCGAGAGGCGGTTTTTGAAACCACAAAACCTCCCAAAAATGAAATCTAGGGCCTAAAAAATAATTCTAAATGTATGAAATTGAAGAGGAGGATGTTGTAAATTACCTGGAAGAGATGGCGTTCGGTTTCGACGGTCGGATTCTCCGCAATGTCCACGGGAAGTTTCTTGCCAAAAGCCCTTTTTCTCTCCTGAAATAGTAAAATGGTAAAAATGAATTGGTAAAAGCCCTTTTTATAGGTTTTTTGGGTAAATAAACGCTAAATTTGTTTATCTTTCACCATGAAAAGGTATTTTTCAAATTATTTTTATCTATCTTCAACAGGTATGAGTAATGTGTTGGTTTTTGTGCAGGATAAAGGATTTTCAGGGAAAATTGTCATTTTTTACAAACAAAAACATCAGAGTCATCTTTAAGCTCTTTTCTGATTCCTAAAATGTGAAAAGATTGCCGAGTTTTATTTTTAGCTCGTTAAAATGGAATTAAAAAGACGGTCCTCTTACAACCCTTTTCTGACCGTAAAAACATGAAAAGATTGCCGGATTTTTGTTGTTTCAAATTCGATATTGGAAATAAAACGACGTGTCCTTGATCACTTTCTACTTTTCAAATCAGAGACACTAATCATGAAAGTACTCCTTGGTCGTAAAGATAAAGCGGTTCTCTCATGTATTATTTTATACTTTTTCGGGTTTGGGAGACACAAATTTATGAAAAAGGTCAACCCTGGAGTCTTCTTAAGTTTTTCAGACTCTCTAAAATTGAAAAACGCCGAGTTTCTCCCATACTGCACTCGTTAAAATTTCACAGTAAAGGACCTGTTCGATTACAAACAGGAATGGACCATTCCTTCTTAGGGTTTGAATCTAAACTAAGTTGGACTCATTCGAAGGATGAGGTTATAATCAAGCAAATGTTATCCTCCTCAAGCTTGTAAAAAATAAAGAGGTACTTGCCAGAAATGGTGGGGGAAAAGAGAGGAAAATGAGCCTATTTGTTATACTCTGTCTCAGAAAAACCTTATCACCACTCTTGAACACGACACTTTTCATTCACCTGGGTTCGGAAATCCTTTTCCTAATAGTTGATCAAACCACATTGAAAGTCTTCAGCCGGTTTCTGGATATTAACTTTGGGTCAATTGTCACCAAGCCATCTGTTGTGTCGTTATGTGTTCAAGAGGTCACTGCAAATAAACCATTCATCTGCAAAATATCTGTCATTCATCTTGACCATCCCTGAGTCAGTCCTTACAGCTACATTTCTTCGACTTGATCTATGATTTTGTGTTTTGGTCTTGCCTACAACGGATCACTTTATATCGACATCAGCACATTATCTAGAAATATGATCTAGGAATCATCAGTACCTTGAAATCTGCATGCCTCAATGGCAGGTTTCTCGCCTTTGACGACAGTTTACATCATTGACTTTCGATCAAAGGATTCCGTGACATGTTCGACATCAACACATCTACTCACATCTCATGGATTGTACTGGGTACTTTGAGAACCATTGACATCACTGGTGGTCTCTCTCACACTTGTTAACAGTTTACATCATTGACTAGTAATCAAGTGGTTTCTACCATGTTCGACATAAACTCATTTATTCGCATGGATAGAATCGTACTATTTCAGGAAGTAGAAATGAAGACCATGGATCTAGTTTCTGCCATCCAGGCTGCGAGGAGTTTTGTATTCGTTATACAGTAGACTAATTATAAACAGATGGATGCGTCCATACTGTGTCTACATGTGTCTATGATTATGATGTATTACAAAATCATTCCTATATCGGAGCAGTAGTTAGTTTGTTAGTTAAGTTTTTGATCTGAGTATGGGAATGCCTACCTCAGCGATGATATGATCTCATATATGTATTTTGTGTTGAATATTTGCAGGTTCCGACTGGGCTCTCCACGAGATAATCCTCGAAATGATAAAGTGCTTCACCCTTCCTAGATGATATAAAACCCTGATCTACTACAGACCTCGCACTTTAGGGGGCAATCTGTTACACTAAAATTTGTCACCATGACTATTTGCAGTCAGTATGGCTCCATCAATAACCATATTTTCCTCCTTGGAAAGTCTTATACCTCTGCTCCTCATGTCAAACTCCAAAAAAGAGAGAAAGCCTTTAAAAATCAATATAACTCTGGTTCCGCACTTTCTCTTACTCTTACCTGCGTGTATGCACCTCAAGTACATAATACCTACGTACTTGTATGCTCTGTCTGTAAAGGGGTGGGTGCGTACCCCTGTAAAAGTCAAAAGGCGTAAGTTTTACTTCAAAAAAATTACTTGCGGTCGATTCTAGAGCATTCTAGAAGATGGTTTGACGTGGATTGAGTGCCTCCAGATGGTTCATGCATCCCAATGAAAGCGGAACTTATCCCATGAAGAGGGGAGCTATCCCTTTGAAAGAGGGGCTTATCCCATTGATGGTGGACCTGTTTAACTTCCTCCAAAGCATTATAAATACAGGCATTGGGCTAGAGGGAGGGGAGGTTGAAAGATGAACATTCCTAAGGGTAGATGCTGCTGAAATTAAGACTCCCTTATAGAGCTTGAGAGGAGAGATCACATTCCTTTCTTAGCTTCATTTGGAAGTGGGTGAGCTGATCAAAGTAGAGGAGAACTCTTGCTGGACCCTGGGAGGGACCTGCACAACACCAAGGCACTGGTTGTAAGGTTTCTTTTGTTTCCAATTAATACAATTAAGTTCATTTTTCTCAACAAGTTGTTATATATAATTCGTTTCATAAAATCCTTGGTCTTTATGATGAATATGTTTTATTATATGAGTTATTCAGGTGCTATGTAATCGTTTGCTTGTTTGTGTATGCAGGCTTCAAGGAGAGGAGCTCATCTGGATCCAAGAGGCTTGGCCCCTATAAACAACGTTGGACTAAAGGTAAGCCTTAAACACCTGGTTTCTTTTATTTTAAATGCATATTTAGGGAAAGATAATGCTTGATTGTTTTGTTTGTCACTAGAAAGGCCTTGGTTTCTAGGGAGGTCAGTTTTGTCCGCAAAATTGACTCTTTCCGCATGACAGACCCTATTATATTTCCCACCTTTATCTATGTCTATTCCTTCCTCTAGCTTGATTTTTGGAGTGGTGGGGAACTTTGATTAATCTATGAGAGTTAGGGCATTTACTCCCAGCTAACCTCAACCTACGATTCCTGCATTTAGCATAGGCATTTTGACTTCTAAGAATAGATGGGGGGTCATCCATTGCTTCTAGTTAGGATGGGGGACACTTTATCTTTGGCGGTATTTCTCGACCTTGGTCCAGTTCTATGTTTGGAGGGAAGCCCTACTTTGGAGGTTCCTTTTTATTTGTGGAGGGCTAGTATAACTAGGGGCACTGCCCCCATTATCTCATGATTACAGTGGTTCTTTTGCACATGGAAACCCTTTTTCTAGTGCTGGGTACAATCGTATTGGAATCCAAGCCCATAATGGTCCATTGTTCTCTGGGGATACCTACCCCGTGGGGTGAGGGTGGCATAATCCTTACACGTTGTCTATTG
Source organism: Pinus tabuliformis (assembly GCA_031772625.1). Lineage (NCBI taxonomy): Eukaryota > Viridiplantae > Streptophyta > Pinopsida > Pinales > Pinaceae > Pinus > Pinus tabuliformis. The sequence continues at coordinate 742,933,299 of CM062816.1, read as the reverse complement.
GCGCAGGATATTAGTATTGTAGGATGAATTATAACCTTGGTCAAAATTATTTTTCCTTTAACTATGGTATGGGGAGCCCTTATGGTCCATAAGGAGGTTACGACCCTTATGATTCATTTAGTCATTTGCAAATTCCCTTTCTGGCACCTCTCTATTTATCGGACATGAATATGCTGATCACTGATCCCATCTATCATGATCCTAGGTGGCTACCTATGTTGGCCAAGTTGACTTACGATATTCCTAAGTTTGAAGGGAAACCTGAAGAGAATCCTTCTACACATATGATAACATTTCATTTATGGTGTCCATCTAACTATTTGGTGGAGGATTATGTCAAGTTGAGACTCTTTCAGCAAACCCCAATAAGCGATGACACAAATGGCATATCAAACTCAATTGGCCATCCTATTGTGACTTTCTTCCTTAACTCGTACTTTCCTAAACCATTTTTAGTTACCTACTAGGCATGATCTTAGTACTCACCTTTTTTCAAATTTCAATCAAGATGATGCCACTCATATTTCTAATCATATTCATGAGTGGCACAAACATAATAGGTTAGTACGAAATAGGTTTCTGAATGATGTCCTTAGATATTAGTTCATATCACCTCATACCTTCGCCCACAAATTGTCAGGGATGTCCCCATAATTGGGGAAGTTACTGAGGAGTAGGCTGTATTACATGCTCAACGTCTTTATTTTATTTAATCTCAGTTGGGCACATTATATGATATCCTTCCCAATGCTCCTCAATCTTCTACATAACCACAATGACCCAACTAGAGACCACACTTTGATGATGTGATTGGTTCCCTTTCCTCTAATACTGTGAGCCAACTAGCTACGTAGCTAGGGCAACTAATGGTCACTTCTGAAACCCAAGAAAGTCTCCCTGGCTCTCAACAAGAACCCTCTTCTTCTGAGCAATGCGTCAAGGTTCTTATGTTGAAGTCCACATCACCTAACAATTCTCATTAACATGGATGTAAAAAGAATAAATAGAAAAATATTTTTTCTTAGGAGAATAGCCAAAACCAACATTGTCAGGGTGGGGGAACTAGTGAGATTTGTCGAAAGATTAGTTTCTCATGTAATATTTTTTATGGTGAGAGTTTGGCTCACAAGTTTCCTCATATGGATGAAGTTCATCACCTTCTTGCACCACCACAAACTACCCAACAACCAACAATATTCACTCATACATTCCCACTAAGTCAAAACAACAAATGGTTGTGTAGGCTCCTCAACCTCCACAAGGGGAAATGGTGATCTAGGTGGATATTGGTGGCTACCCACCAATTCCACTTGGACCCCCACCACTGTTTCTTTCAGTTTTCCAGTTTCCTTAATTGTAGCACAATTTACTATTTTTAGCAATTTTTCGGGTTCTAAACTTCTGGAGCCATTTTGAGGCCCTAAACGACACTTTTTTGGAAATATACCACCAATGTTTTTTTGACAAAATCAACTTTTCTGTCATATTCCTAATAGATCTTTCTAGTGGGGTGTCATGCGCATCAAATGGAGATAATATGACCAAGTCATGACCCTGGGAAGTTGGTTGTCCAACTAACCCCAACGGGTCCCATAATCTCTTGGTGTTACATATCCTCGAGTTAGGGTTTCGGTTGTTTATGGTTTGCTCTTATTGTTCAATAATAAAAAGGCCCTTGAGCCTCATTGTAATGCAGTTCAGAGGCATCTAGCTGCCACATCTCTTCTCAAAGATAAGATACCATCGCCCGAGCTAGTTTATTTCCACTTCTATTTGTAAGCATATTTTAGTATTTTACATTAATGAAATAAAGTATTATTTATATTGCATCTCTACATTTATGGTTATGTCTATAAATGTTTCATTTTTGTTTAAATCTGGATCAAATGGCAGGGCACATTTTTATCCTATTGGAAACAATTCACCTATCCTTATGTGTTTAGAACAAGTTAACATGGCTACATGAGAGAAATCCTATGACCCTCTTGAGTTGAGTTCTGCTTCTAAGGACTCAACCACCCCTGCTATTTCCACTATACCTCTCACATTAGATATGTCTATAGAACTAGTATATCTCCCACCTAAGTGTGTTATTCAAAAGTCCACACAGAATCCCAATGCATGAGTTGACCAACATTACAATGTTGTTGAGGACCTCGCATAAGCACCATGTGCCATGTCTACCCCGGAGGTTTTGCGGAGATGCCCTCAACAACATAAAGCCTTAGTGTTTGTTATCAAAGGGGTGGATCCCTTATAGATTAGCCCCATCACGTTTGACATTAATTCCCCTCAGTTTAGTCTCCCTCATTAGGTCACTTTTCAGATCTTGATTTGTATTTGTAATCCCAACATATACCGCACTTTGGTGGATGAAGGATCTTCTAATTGTGTGATGTCAGTATCATGCTAGAAAGATATCAGTTCACCTACACTCGTTAAGTCAAGTACAAATTTTCTAACCTTTAATTCACACCACTTTGTGCCTCAGGGTGTTATTCCAAAGCTTTCCATCGATCTAGGGGGCAAGACCACCTATGTTGATGTATAAGTTGTAGATGATCCCTTAGATTATAATATTCTTCTTGGTCGTAACGGGTTTTATGCCATGTGCATTATTGTTTTTTAGGTATTTTGTTTAATTCACTTTCCCCATGAAGGAAAAATTATCATGATAGATCAATTATATTACTGCATACCATCAACCAAGTCCACCACTACTAAAAATATTGTGCCATTTGTTAGAGATAGCCCCTTTTCTTATGAGAATGTTAGTGTGGGATTTTTTGAAAGCTCATCTCTTATCAGTGTATTTCCTTTACCCCTACCTGACATTCCCTCTTCCTCTACCACTTTTCCCATGCACATAATCTCTTCTATCACCTGTGCACCCCATGTGTTACTTAACCCTTGGGTGGTTTCTTCTTTTATAGATGTAGATCCTCATGGTGAGCATACCTCGCCTTTAGTGGAAGATATTTCCTCTTTAGAAATCCCATAAGTACCTCCTAACACTCGTTAGAAACTCCATCCCAATATGGAATATGACGAAGACCCTTTTCCCACACGGTCCATCACTCCACCTCTTCCACAAGACTTCCTTAATGACGAGTATTCTTCTCAACAAGTCATCTTAGAGGTCACATATCTTATTGATAATATTAGGGAGATTATGTCTCTTCATGCCTCTAGTTTTCCTAAATTTTAAAAGGTAGAGATTGGACAAAATAAATCTTGAATTGACTTAGGGGGGACCTCGTCAACCATCCTTGGAAGTGCCACCCTTGGATGGAGTCAATTCTTTGGTTTCTAATGCTAAACTTGTCAATTAATTATCCAACTCACATTCTCCTATCAATGAGTGCCTCGTATCCCATTTATGTCTTGATATTTCTTATCAAGGAGTTGCACTAACTCATGAGACGTCCTCAGGTCATTCTTGATATCGTTATAGTTGTAGGTTTTCCCTAGGATCATCAACGTTTAGGAATTTGATGGTTGAACTCTTTATGGCATGGCCCCATCATAGTGCACCATATGGTACCTCCACTCTTCCATGAATTCATGTATGGAAATCCATAGTCAATGCCCAATAGTGAGCACACCTTGATGTAACCTATTAGACTGAGTTACACCTGTAAATATTGTACATGGGAGTGCATGTGATATTTTTCTCTCCTTTTGGTTTGGTATCTGATGTGAGCTATTTTCTAGTACATCAAATTTTATTTTTTTGGGTTATAGCATTTTTTACTACCAATTCCACTTAAATTGTGCCTTAGGTCTGACCTTGTTAAGTTATGACATTAACCCATCTCTCTTATGCACATTGAAACTTGGTAGTAGAGCTTACATGTCCATGTATTCCCTAGTCTAGCACCTCTTTATCATGTTGGTGTTCGTCGAGTGTCTCATTTACTCTCTTATTGAATTCCTCCTTTTGACCTGCCATGACTTAGAATCTGAGCGTCATCTTTCTCTTCTTTGTCATCTTCTAGCCTTACCTGGGGAGGATTCCACACTTTATATACCTTGTGATTGTTGAATCTCTTTAGCCTATTTTATGCATGTTGATAAGCCTTGGTTTTACTTTTCCACCACTGTCGACCACTTCTTAGTCCACTTCTTGTTTTCACTTGGTGTTCTTACCCTTTCTTGGAGGGTCCGCTATGATGAGTGGTATTATTTTCCAACCTCTTTACCTTGTTATACTTAAGGTGGTTGTGTCAGATTGAAACTATTTGCTACCCTTTATACCACTCATTCTTCCACGATGAAATTCCTTTTGGCCTTGTATTCATGCTCATTAAATCTATATGAAAATTCCCAATCCATTTTTTTCTTCTTTTCATGACTTGTTAAACCTATGAAAATCCCAATGATGTTTTTCCTATGTTTTCATGCGCATAAAACCTATTTGAAAATGTTGAGTTCTTTTTGTCTTTTCGTGCCCGTTAACTAAATTGAAATTCAACGAGCGAACTCTTTACCATTCTCAGCTTATTAGACAGTGAGAAGGACATGAGTGTACGTTTTCCTCTTTATTGATCTCATTAAAACTTATGAAAAAGGAACCTATTGAGCTTACTTTTCATCTATTTTGTGCTCTGTGAAGGAGAATAAAAAGAGAAAAGAGGAAGGGAATCATTTATTTCTATTAGTCATCAAAATGGAAGAGACTTCACATCTCCCCTGAACATGTTACCTATTTGAGTAATTATCTAACAGCTGGGTATTATCTTGCCTAGGAGGCATACCATACATAAGATCCTGTCTACTCCTCTAGATGGTTAGTATTTCCAATCACTATGGAGTGTGCTTCAATCCCTCCCATGTTTTTGCATGATATCACGTGGTGCTCATGAGTCATGTTTCCAAGTCACTTTTTTGTCATGTTGTTATGTGTTTAAGGGAAGTCTTAACTTGTGTTGGCTATCTGCAATCCTTGTTAACCTTTTTGTGTCGACCATCCCTATCTCAATTATAATTCATCATTTAATGACTTCATCCATTTACATCATCTCTCGATCTGTTATGTGTCGATTAATGGGGGATACATAAAGGCCCTCTTTCGTCGAATCTTCTCCTATCGACTTTAGCTCATTATCCAGGAGCTTGACCTAGGAATCAATAGTACCTTGGAGTTTGTAGTCCTCAGTGGCAAACCTCCTTGCACCATCATCGATGTGTATAAGAACTTGGATAGGGACATCTCACTATTATATGGCACTATTCTTAGGCTGCATTAGGGTTATGTTTCATTCATGTACTTTGAGGACTACATTAGGGCACCTCCTCTGTTATGTGTCCATTGTCCTATTGATGTGTACTATGACATAGATCCACACTGTATTTTTTTGTGGCTATGACCTTTCTGATGTGTCACATGGATCTACTATGTAATTTTTGTGGCTGTGTCTTAGTATTTCATGTCATGGATCCACAATGTATGTTTGGCGGCCATGTTTAGTTTTTCTTTATGACTACCATGGGTATGCCCACCTAGGGGATTTATCCATAGAGTTGAGACTCCAACATTTGATTTTGTCTCATATAGCTTTTCAATTTTGGCTCCTTCCTCCCATTTTCATCTGAGTCTTGTTGTAATACATTTCATCCATCAGATACTCTTATGACCTCATAAATTAGGTGGAAATTGTTATCGACCTATTTTCCTCCATTGAATCAGTACACATGAGTACCGTTATTGTTAACCCTCTTGAAAATGTATGACACTTGATTGTACCTATTTTTATGCATCGTCGCTGCAATATAGTGCTCTACAAATGTAACAATCATGGTGAACATTTCATGTAATAAAAGTTAAAAACAATAACCACGGATGAATGGGACACTTAATCCAAGGTGAATGTTGGGAAAGACATTCTAAGGGATGTTAATTTGGTTGTGTATGGCTAAGGAAATTGGCAAAGGAAATGACTAAGGTTTTGGAAAGGAAAAATGGCATTTTTGGCACAATTATTTATGAAAATAATGGAAATTAGGAGAAAAAGGAGGTGAAAGGTTAGAGGTTGCATGTGAGGAGGAAAATGAAGGAAAATAATGGAAAATGAAGAAAATAGAGGCCTCATTCATAAAAAGGCTTCTGAGGATCAGTTGGTAACCTTTTGTCAGTTGAGTTTTGGAGCTCTTTCACTATTCTCTCTCTCTCATACTCTTGGACACTTAGTGTTTTCTTGGAGCACTTTGGCATTGGAGCAAGAAAGGAAAAGAAGGCAAGAAGAAGAAAAGATCAAGTAGGGAAGGCAGGATCAAGCAGCTATAGTATGATTCATCATAGGTATCGAATTGCATGTGTATTTTCCTTGATATATTTGGCATGCATGGGATTTCATGTGTTTCTTTTCTACCATGGCATGAGTTTTGCCAGGGGTGATAATATTTCCAGCCTAGCCTTGCCATTTCCCAGTAGCTTTGATGAGATGGGTTCTCTCATTCATTTTATGTGTGATGGCCAAACTGGATTCGAAGCTGAGTGAGGTGGACCTCTGAATTGACAAACACATGGTGTAGTGGTCCCTGAACTAGAATAAGGATGCACAAAACCAATAGCCTAGTAACACTTGTACTAGACTGTGGGTTGTGGTAAATTCAGATTGTGTGCCTTAGTGGGCCTAGGAATCCTTGTCGATGAATGGCGGGATATTGGGTAAAACCAAGAAGTAGATTTTCTCTCCGTTGGGCCTAATGATTCCGGGATGGAATGCACGGTAAAGCCTAGAGAGTATGTCTCAGTGTAGGGCCTAGTGATCCCTGGATCAGACTACAAATGCATGGTAAAGAATAAGAGACTAGGAGGCACTCAAATTCCTCACAGTGTAGGTGGAGAACTCCGATGGCATCCACATTGATTGGTGTTTTTGATGTGTTCTATGAGTCCCACATCCATGCTTGGAATATGGCACGAGGGTGATTGGTTGAAAAGAGACTTGGCTCAGCCAATCTATGGTTAAGTGGAATGTGGTAGTCGCATCACCGGTTGGTTCATTACATTGATTAATGTGAAATTCATTCCATTGAATTTCATGTGTAAATTTACTGGTGTATATATGGATTTTGATGGATGATATGTTTATTGTAATTGTGTCCCTATTATGATGGTTACATGTACATTTTATGCAAGAAGCTATGTTTGGCTCTCAACATGTTTTTACTTGTATATGAATGGATAATGTGTCTATGGCATAATAGATGAATATGTAGCAAATGACATGAGGAAACACTGGTTCATAGTGATTCTAAGATAAGTATGAGATCCCTACACTTAATTTTATTTTTTACACCTATAGGTTACATGTTGACAATATGTTTGATGAAATTCCTATCATGGCTAGTAGGGGTCTAGTTAAGGTATTGTTGTGTTTATTGTTTTTACTTCATTGTTTCCATGTACCTTTCCTAATTTAAAGCTTTCATTCCATTATGGGCAGTGGCCTGGGCTCCAAGCCTAAAAAAGTGGCTTAAATCCTAGGGTCGTTGGCACATAACTGGAAATTTTGGTCCACAATCACTGGAATGCAGGCCTATGAGAGTGACTTTAGGTCTCTGGTAGCTCCCTTGGCCATAGCATGAGAGAAACTATGGCCTCAGAGGTTGAGAACAACAGTGGGACCTAGGGATAGGTTGTCTGAGTGGCTGACTTGTCTTCTGAGTGTTTTCTTGATGATGTTGGATGACTATGTGTGATGTTCCGTTGATTCCACTTACTTAAGGTCACATAGGAGGTCGAATATGATCATAGTATCCTCTCACCTCATGTTTACCTCGGTTGGCATGGCTACTTGGGTGGATGTGGGAGAAGGGTGTTACAGAGTGGTATTAGAGCATGGTTCAACTGATCCGGATTTAAACAGGAACGCAACAAATTGCAGAGATAACCATATACACAAAGATGCAACGGAAATAATACTTCATTTCATTAATGGAAAATACTGAAATATGCTTACAACCAGAAATGGAAATAAACCAACTAGGGCAATGGTAGCTTATCTCTGAGAAGAGATGTGATGGCTACATGCCTCTGAACTGTGCTACAATGAGGCTCGAAGGCCTATTTATTGTTGAGAAACAATGGAAAACCCTTAACATTCCAAAACCTAACCCTAGGAGATGAAACACCAAACTGTGGGCCCCGTTTGGGGGTAAATTGGTACATCAACTTCCCAGGGTCGTAACTTTGGCATATGATCTCCGTTTGACGCGTACAATAGCTCATTAGAAAGATCTATCCGAGCACTATCATTGTTGGAACGAGCAACATCGGTCAATCCCATGGACCCATGTTGCCCCCGGATTCCCCAAAAAACGTCGTTTAGGGCCTCAAAACGGCTCTGGAAGTTCATGACCCGAAAAATTGCTAAAAATAGTAAGTTGTGCTACAATTAAGGAAACTGAAAATGCTGAGAAAGACAATGGTGGGGGTCCAGGTGGACTTGGCAGGTGGCCACCAATATCCACCTGGATCATTCCTCCCCCCTTAGGAAGCAATGGTCCCCATTGCGTTGAACTCCTCCATGAGATGAGGAAACTTCTGCTGAACTTGTTCCCTGGTGAGCCACTTGCCCTGTTGAAGGAGTTGGCCTGCTTTGACAACTCGATACAATTGGATATTCTGTTGGAGAGTGTTCTTGATCTGTGTGTCCATGATCCGATCAGTTGCAGCTTGTTCCATGCAATCTGGATTTAATTATGTGGGTTTGAGCTGTTCTGCAATGTCGGATGTGTCTAGCAATGGTGGAAAGTATGGCCGAAGGCGGTTCACATTGAACACTGGGTGCAGGCCAAGGAATGGGGGAATGTTGAGCTCAAATGAATTGTCTCCCATAGCCTTAGTAATGGTGTAAGGAACATATCGGAGTGGTCTCAATTTCCGATAGGCTCCAGTAAGGCGTTCCTTTTGCAAATGCAACCAGACTTTGTCGCCCACCTGAAACTTGTGTGGCACCCGGTGTTGATCATGTCGCTGCTTGTACTTGGCATTTGATTTCTCAAGAATGTCATGGACCTGCTGGCAAATATGTTGGATGCGCTCAATGAAGCTGGTGGCCTTATCTGTTTCGGACTGGACATGAGCTGAATTCATGTGAGTAGCTACAAGGGGCATGGCCACATCAATGGGGCATAGTGGCTGGAATCCCAAACCCACCTGAAAAGGGCTATGGCCAGTGGAGCTGTGAAGAGCTCAGTTGTAGCTGTGCTGAACATAGGGGAGGCTCTCGTCCCATGTGCGTGGATGCTTTGAGTTATACATGCGCAGAATGTGCACAATCATCTTGTTGACAACCTCTATCTGGCCATCAGTTTGAGGATGGAAGGCTGTGGACTTCGTGAGTTTGGTGTCCAGCATTGACCAGAGACTGGACCAAAACGTGATGAGAAACCGACTGTCTCGATCTGAGATGATAGACTGTGGGATCCCAAAGTGCACCCACACTCGTTCAAAGAAGAGTTTAGCAGTGGCTTCTGCTGTGATATTCTTCTTGCAGGCCATCATAATGGCCATCTTCGAGAACCTGTCGACGACCACAAAAACACAGTCATTTCCATGCTTAGTGGAAGGAAGGCCTGACATGTAATCCATGGAGATGGATTCCCAAGGTCGACTAGGAGTAGGCAACGGGGTATAGAGGTCGTGCTTCTTAATGGTCGGTTTGGCAATGGCACAGGCAGTACATGATCGGATGTACTTCCCAACATCCTATCGAAGATTCGGCCAATAGAAATAATTTTGCAGTACTGCCACTGTTTTCTCGACCCCGAAATGCCCAGCAACCCGACTGTAGTGTGCTTCCCAAATCATCTTGGCACGCTCGCTTGAAGGAACACAAAGGTGACCGAGGTGGCATAATAGGGCGTCCTGGATGTGAAAATCTGCAACATGCCGACCCTCCAAGAGTGTCTAGTATGTGTGGCCGAATTCTGGGTCGCTTTTGTATAGAGAAGTGGCCAATCAGAAGTCTCGTGCCCACAAGAGTTGAGCACGGTGGTTAGTGCCATGATCAGTGGCCGACTGAGGCAATCTGCAACATTATTGGTGCTACCATTTTTATACTTGATATTCAAGTGAAACTGTTGCAGGTATGTAGACCACTTCTGATGGCGATCATTCTGCAATTTCCCTTGGGTCTGTATGAACTGCAGAGGTCGGTGGTCTGTGTGGATGACCATTTCCTTCCCCAAAATGTAATGCTTCCATTGTCGGCAGGCCTGTACAATGGAATACATCTCTTTATCATAAGTGGGGTATTTCCGGACTGTGTCTGAAAGTGTTTCATTGTGATATGCCACTGGATGTCCATGTTGAGTAAGGACTGCCCCAATAGCATAGTCAGAGGCATCTGTCAAGACCTCAAATGGTTGTTGTAAATCTGGTAACGCGAGCACTGGTGTCGTGCAGAGGCGATCCTTCAACTCCCTGAATGCCTTCTATTGAGATTCAGACCAAAAGAATTTTTCTTTCGCCCCGCCCTTGGTGACTTGACTCAAGGGCCAAGAAATATGAGAAAACCCCAACACAAACCTGCGGTAGAAGTTGGCAAGACCTAGAAAGCTGCGGAGCTCTGTTAGAGTGGTTAGAGAGGGACAATCCCGAATGACTTGGACCTTGGCTGGATCGACATGCACCCCCTGTTCATCAATGATGTATCCCAAATACTAAACCTGGGTCATGCCAAAAATGCATTTCTCGAAATTGGCACATAGCTTGTGTTGCCGCAGTGTTTGGAGAACCTGTCGGATGTGGTGGAGGTGCTCTTCCCAACTATGGCTGAAGATCAGAATGTCATCCAAGTATACTACTACAAAGGAGTTGGTGAATGGCTGCAAGATGTCATCCATTAGCCTCATAAAGGTTGCAGGAGCATTCGTCAATCCGAAAGGCATGACCAATCATTCGAAGAGGCCCTCCTTGGATTTGAAGGCAGTCTTCCACACATCGGAGGGTTCGATTGGTACCTGATGATATCTTGACTTTAGATCAATCTTGTTGAAATATTTCGCCCCCTTTAGTTGGTCTAGGAGGTCATCAATCCGCGGGATCGGGTACCTATTACAGACAGTGATCTTGTTCAGCGCCCGATAGTCAATACAGAGTCTCCACGTCCCATCCTTCTTCTGTACCAACACGATCGGGCTCCCACAGGGCGATGAACTCAGACGGATGTGACCTTTCTGCAGGAGCTCCTGAATCTGCCTCTTGATTTCATTGTTCTCCAGAATGGACTGCCGATAAGTTGGTCCATTGGGTAGCGGCGCACCTGGGGTCAGATTGATGGAGTGCTTGACTTGACAGTGCAGAGGGACCCCTGCCGGGGAGGTGAAGATGTCCTCGTACTCCTCCACAACCTTGTCCATCTGTATTTGTCGTGCAGAGGGACCCCGTTTGGAGGCCGCGGCCACTGTCTTCTTCTTTCCTTGAGGGCATATCATCAGGAAAACAAATTTCCTGGTTTTGGAAATGATCTTACTGCATTGTTTTGCAGTAATCAAAGAGATGGTGGCAGGTGGTGCTACCTCTGGTATCCTGAACAACTTATTTCCTAATTTAATAATAACAGCACGGGGCCTTGATTCATACACAGCATGTCGCTTCCACAAGTATGGTTGTCCTAGTAATACATACCAAACTTCAAGGGGAGCAATGTCACATAATACCTCATCTGTGAAGGGCTTGATGTTGTATGGAAGGCGACACTGCTGGCTCACGCGAAGATCTCGTCCTTGGTGAAGCCACCCAATGGTGTATGGTTGCAGATGTGCTGTGGTCGGTAAGCCCAACCGCTTCACGACCTCTGCCGAAATGAGGTTCTTTTGACTCCCGCTATCAACAATGAACTGTATCGAGGAGCCCTTTACCCACATCTGGGAGTGGAAGAGACGCTCCTCCTCCTCTGTATCTTCGGGTTCATTTTTCTGGATCTTTGCGGTAGCAACAGTGGCGCTGGGATCTGCATCAATGATCTGCTTCCCTTTTTCATACCCCTTATCAGGTTCTGACTCAGAGTCGGAACATGCATCTGATTCTGAAACCTTTAGCTCAGCCACCAGTGACTGCTTTGCCCGACACTCACTTGTGTTGTGAGTGGAGCTCTTATGGAACTCGCACCATTTTCCAGTGTCCTTTCTCGGCTTCGCGGCGCTGTTCTTTGCTTGCAGCTTCGGTTGGTTGTCTTGGGCTGTCCCACCTTGGCTTTGTCCTTTGTTATGTGGTTTAGGGACACCTTTCCCCTGCTTTGGATTCGCAGATCCAAAGTCTCGCTTCTTTTGTTTAAACTTCTACTCGACCTTGACGACATATCGGTATGTTGCACCGAGCGAGGGGATGTTTAGGAATTGTATTTCTTCCTGGATGTACTTGTGCAGGCAGCCACGGTATTTGAGTATCAAATGTTGCTCTGAATCCTTGATACCCAACTTTGTGCGAAGGGTATGGAAAAGATTGGTGAACTTCGGCACGTCTTGGTCCCTTCCCTACCGCAGCGTGGTCCACTTTATGTATTCATCCTCATAGCTTTCGACAGGGTAGTATTACTCCTTGATGGCATCCCGGAACGAATCCCAGGTGGGTGCGGCTGAAAATAGTGAGCCAGTACTTTCATCCTTCTGCTCGCAGTAGGTTTCCGACTAGTCCTTGACGTGGGGGGCTGCTTTGAGAAGAGCAAAAACAATCTTTTCCCGACTCGAAAATTCATGAACAGAAAAATAACCCTCTAGCAGATTTAACCACTTATCTACGGCATCTGTGTCTATCTGACCCTCGAATATGGGGATTTCAAAATTAACTTGTACCTTAAAGGGTGTGGCATTTCCAGAGTAGCTGCTGGAAGCTGATGCATTGCTTCTGGGTAGCCGCTGAAGGATCTGGGAAAAGTTGTCCATCATCGCATTCTGTTGTCGCTCGAGGGCTTCTTCGAGCAAGATTTTGATGGGATCTCCTGCCCCCTCGTCTTTCTTCTCATCCGCCATGGGAGGTCGTCGGGATTTGCGAGGCTGGTCTTGCAAAGGTTCAACCAGTTCAAGCCCTAACTCCTTATATCCCGACCTTGTTGGGGACATGCAAAGAAAAACAGAGAAAAAGCAGACCGCTCTGATACCACTGATCCGGATTTAAACAGGAACGCAAAAAATTGCAGAGATAACCATATACACAAAGATGCAGCGGAAATAATACTTCATTTCATTAATGGAAAATACTGAAATATGCTTACAACCAGAAATGGAAATAAACCAGCTAGGGCGATGGTAGCTTATCTCTGAGAAGAGATGTGATGGCTACATGCCTCTGAACTGTGTTACAATGAGGCTTGAAGGCCTATTGATTGTTGAGAAACAATGGAAAACCCTTAACATTCCAAAACCTAACCCTAGGAGATGAAACGCCAAACTGTGGGCCCCGTTTGGGGGTAAATTGGTACATCAACTTCCCAGGGTCGTAACTTTGGCATATGATCTCCGTTTGACGCGTACAATAGCTCATTAGAAAGATCTATCCGAGCACTATCATTGTTGGAATGGGAAACATCGGTCCATCCCATGGAACCATGTTGCCCCTGGATTCCCCAAAAAACGTCGTTTAGGGCCTCAAAATGGCTCCGGAAGTTCAAGACCCGAAAAACTGCTAAAAATAGTAAGTTGTGCTACAATTAAGGAAACTGAAAATGCTGAGAAAGACAATGGTGGGGGTCCAGGTGGACTTGGCAGGTGGCCACCAATATCCACCTGGATCACCAACCCTCGAACTGGATGGGTTGAATGTGTCAGTAATGCATGCATGTTAGTTGCATGTGTGTCTCTTAAACTTATATACTTGTTGCAATTGATTGATGCTGGATTAGGGTTGTAGTATCGTTATCTTGGAGAATTTAATGTTGATTTTGTGAAGAGTATTTTACATGAGTATGTAACTGACTGTATATGGTTATTTGTCTCTTACATGCTGATTTTATGTCACCTACTTAAATCCTTGTATGTTAGGTTACATTTTGAATATTTTGATTACATGTATCGGCCTTGTAGGTTGATTACAAGAACTGGTCGGTTATATTCGACTACATGCGTTTATGTGTATTTGTAGTTGGCTAGGCCTTATGCATATTGTGAGTTGCATGTAGAAATGTGTATAATGGAGTAATGGTTGTTGTCATGCATGAGGCCATAGCATGCATTTTTGATATGGCCTTGCATTGAGGACTGGATCCTAACTAGAGTCATGATCATGTGTTGATACAATTACTTGCGAATGTATATACATTGTTATGATTATGCTATACATGTATCACACTTATTTGACGATCTTGGAGACAAGGTATCCTCCCCAAGATATACTAAGGTACATTGGTTTATTATGATTTGGTTTATCTGACATATTATGTGTTGCGGGAAGAGAAAGATCAAATGGCTAGTAAGGTGGTAGATTACGAAGAATCTCCCTATGCATCAGATGAGCAGTGCGATGTGGGGCATACTTCTGATTTGGCTATTAGATTGAGAAGCTTGAAGGAAGACATGATTTGTATGGCAGATAATGATCAAATCGTACATGCACAAGAGAAGCAAGCATAGGTCAATGTTATGCTTCTTCAGAGTTTGTCAAAATTGCAGTGACAAGGGTTGCTTCGAATCAACCATGCACATGAGGATGGGACTAATGGAGCATATGGCAGTAGATCTCCTGGTAGACACAGGTCAGATAGATATGACATAGTGAGAGATGGCAGGTTGTTGGACACTCCGGAAAGGAGGGACAATGAGTACATGTATTATTCTAGTTTTGTTTATGATTGACATCATGATCGTCGTCGCTATCATCCTTACAGGAGGAATGATATGGGATACTTACCGCATTAATTCAAGAAAGAAAAACCACCCATCTTTGATCGAGATGTGAAGAATCCAGAATATGCAAAGGCTTGGATACTTGGTATGAAAAAATTCTTTGAGTTGCATGAGTACACAGATAAAATGAAGGCTAAAATAGTTATCTTCATCTTGAAAGGTAAATTAGACATCTAGTGGGAAGATTTTAAGCGGTTAGAGACATCAAGATAGATGACTTGAGTTGGTGGGAATTCAAGGAGCTTTTCAAGAAGAATTACTTGTTAGAAAGGTACTATGAGAATAAGTCTAAAGAATTTTATGAGTTAAATATGGGATCAATGATAAACGAAGAGTACATGACCATGTTTATGGAACTATTGAGGTATGTACCATATCTTACTAATTAGAAGGTTAAAGTTTAGAGATTTGTTACTAGATTTCCATTAGTATTTAGAGATTGTATTGAATATGATGAGCCTCAGTCACTTGGGGAAGTTATTGGGAAACTAAAGCATTTCTATGAACAATCAAAGCGTAAGAATGAATCTCAGCATGGATGGAAGGGAAAAGACAAAGGTAGAGGTAAATGTAATCCTAAGAGCATAAGGCCTCAACATGCAGATGGGAAAGAAAATGTGGCTCTGAAAAAGAGATTTAATGCAACTAGATAGGGACATGGGTCACAACAGCAGTAGCAAAAACATAGAGGTGAGGGAACTGGTCGGTTGGAGTGTTGGACATGTGGTGAGGGACACCTTAGGAGAGATTGTATGCAACATCAAGGTGTAAGGCCTAAGATATACAATGCATAGGATGCGCAGACTATGGGGGATGTTGGCCAGAGTATTCCATGTATCTATGCAGTAGTGGACAATGGGTAAGCAGAACATCACACATATATCATTGAGATGGGCAGTAAGCTCTGTGATCAAGTTATTTCTATTTTTATTGACCCTGGATCTAATCATAGCTATGTTAGTCCTGACTTGATGGATAAGTGTGGTTTGAATAAGGAATTCCATGCGGATTCTTTGTTAGTGCAGTTAGCTATAGGTACAAAGAAGTGAGTTCATCATTGGGTAAGCTCTTGTGCATTTGATTTAAATGGTATGCCTATAGCAACACATTTGAATGTGTTACCATTGGGATCATACAATATGTTGTTGGGCATGGATTGGTTGTATCTACATAAAACCAAGGTTGAGTATTATGACAAAGCTATTGAGTGTATTGGTAACAATGGAGAACCAAGAGTATTGTAATGTAAGAAGAAATCCACATCAATTAGGACGGTGATATCTATGCAAGAAAAGCATAGTCGCGGGAAAGGGTGTAAGCTATTTGCATTACACATTTCTAGTGATAAGGTCCAATGAGGTTGAGGATGTAGATGTGTTGAACAAATATCCATTGTTGCATCAGTTTCATGATGTATTCCCTTAGGAAATTACAGAGATTCAACCTCATAGGGAGGTAGACTTTTCGATTGAGTTAGTGCCAGGGGCAACTCCAACATCGAAAGCACCTTACAGGATGAGCACACCTGAGTTGGTTGAGTTAAAATTGAACTTGAAGGAAATGTTGGAAAATGGATACATTAGGCCAAGTGTACCACATTGGGGTGTAATAGTCTTGTTTGTGAGGAAGAATTATGGTACCCTCAGATTATCCATTGATTACAGGTAGTTGAAAAAAGTGACTATCAAGAACATATATCCTTTGTCAAGGATTGATGGCTTTTTCGATCAGCTAAAGAGAGTAGCAGTGCTCTTGAATATTGAATTAAGATTCAAATACCATCAGGTACGCATAAAAGAGGAGGACATTTACAGGACTGCATTCAGGACCAAGTATGGGCATTATGAGTTTGTTTTTGTTCCATTTGGCTTAACTAATTCTCTAACTACATTCATGTGTTTGATGAATAGTGTGTTGCATCCATATTTGGATAAGTTTGTTATTGTGTTCATTGATGATATACTAGTATATTCTAAAAATGAGGAAGAGCACGTCGAGCACTTAGCAGTAGTATTGAGGTTGTTGAGAGAGCATCAGTTGTATGCTAAGCTCAGCAAGTGCAGTTTCTTTCAGAATGAGGTACACTACTTGGGGCATGTGGTCTCCAAGGAGGGAATTGCAGTAGATCCAGAGAAGATAAGGGCCATCATGGAGTTGGTAGCTCCTAAGAATGTGGATGAGGTGAGATCTATCGTGGGTCTCGTAGGCTATTATAGGAGGCCCATAATGAACTTCTCACAGATTTATTATCCCATTACATCATTGCACATGAAAGGTAATAAGCTTGAATGGATAGAGGAGTGTGAAGCTATCTTTGAGAAGCTTAAGAAGTTGTTGACACATGCACTAGTATTACAGATTGTAGATCTAGACAAAGAGTTTTTCATATGCACAGATGCTTGGAAGGGAGGGACTGGTGGAGTCCTTATGTGGGATGGACAGGTGGTATGTTATGAGTCCCGAAAACTAAACAAGAATGAGCAGAATTACCTAACACATGATCTTGATTTAGTAGTGATTATACATGAACTGAAGGTGTGGAGGAACTATCTTCTTGGCAGGCAGTTTGTGCTTATGATCGATCACATTGGGTTGAGGTATTTATTTGACCATCCAAATTTGAATGCTAGGTAGGCTAAATTGTTGGCCATGACCAACAGGTTTGATTTCGATATCAAATACATCAAAGGTAAAGAGAACAAGGTAGCAGATGCTCTTAGTAGATGGGTACAAGTACATTACTTAGTAGCTGTGAGCTCCTATGGGACAGACTTATAGGATAGGATCTTGCAGGCAGGATAATAGGATGTCAAGTATATGGAAATTGTGCACAGGTTGTAGCAGGGTAATAGTAAAGGTGTAAGTGCAAGTGCAGGTCATGGTATAGGTATAGGTGTAGGTACAAGTACATGTAGTGGTGGTAGTAGAGGTACAAGTGCAAGTGCACATGGAATGGACTATCATCTTACAATAGATGGATTAGTCAGGTTCCGAGACAAGATATATGTACTGGATAATAGTGAACTTAGGAAGGTGATCTTGAGGGAGTTTCATGAGAAACCATATTTAGGTCACCCAGGTTATCAAAGGACACTGACATCGGTGAAGAGATATTACTATTGGATGATTTTGAAGAGGGATATAGTAGAGTTTGTGGCTAGATGCTTTGATTGTCAATAAGTGAAGGAAAAGAGTAAACATCCAGGTGGATTGCTACAGTCGATTGTGATTCCAGAATGGAAATGGGAGGTCATTTCGATGGACTTCATCATAGGGTTGCCGAAGAGAGTGAAGCAACATGATTCCATCATGGTCACTGTGGACAGGTTAACAAAGGTTGCACACTTCATTCCGATGAAGTCTACGTTCTCAGCTAGTGATGTGGCATAGGTGTTCATCATAGATGTGGTTAAGCTACATGGTGTTCTGAAGAACATTGTGTTAGACAAGGATGTGAATTTCACTTCCATGTTTTATAAGGAGTTATTTGTAGGTTTGGGCACAAAGTTTGCCTTCAACACAACCTATCATTGGTGGACAGATGGATAGACAAAGAGGGTCAATAGGATATTGGAGGAAATGTTGAGGATGTATGTCATGCATCAACAACAGAAGTGGGAAGAGTATCTCCCTTTGGTATAGTTCACATACAAAAACGGTTATCAGGAGTCATCGAGGATGAGTCCTTTTGAGGCATTGTATGGGCGGAGTTGTAACACTCCCATTAGTTGGAGTGATATGGTTAGAAGAGTATTGATTGGACCAGATACGTTGGAAGACATGGAACAGGAGCTGCAGGTGATCAAGAAGAATCTTAAGGCAACATAGGATAGGTAGAAGATTTATGCAGACAGGAACGAGTTGTTCAAGGAGTTCCAGGTTGGGGAAAAGATGTACTTGCACATCAAAATGAAGAAGAGCTCCTTGTGGATTGGATCATGTGCCAAGTTGGAACCATGATTTTGTGGGACCTTCAATATCATAGAGAGGATTGGGCGAGTATCATATCGACTTACACTACCTCTGACAGTAAAAGTCCACGATGTTTTCCATTTATCTTTGCTTAAGACATATGTTAAGAATGTTGATCATGTAATTGACTGGTTTGTATTACAGGTGGAACCAGATGAAGAATTCCAACCAGAGCCTCGGTGTATATTACAAAAAAAGGTGCTCATGCTCCAGAACTGAGAAATTGAGCAAGTTAAAGTGCAATGGAAAGACTTTGGGCCCAATAAAGCTACATGGGAGATTACATATCAGATGCAGGCCATGTATCCTTCCTTGTTTTTTGGTTGAGGCAAAGCATCTTGACATGATGGATTGGTATTTTCTTATGGTGGTTTGGTATTTTTTTATGTTGTTTTGATGTTTTCTTATGGTGGTTTGGTATTTTCTTATAGTGGTTTTGTATATGCTTTATGATGGTTCAATATGTGATTTATGATGGTTTGATATATGCTATGTGATGTTTTGATATGTGCTTAGATATGATGACTGGTATATGTTTGATATATGTTTGGGTATATGATTTTGCATATGTTTTGGTATCTATATTTATGGTGATGTTGCTATATGTACTCATATGTATGGATGCAAATAACATAACGAGTTGTGTTGCATGAAGCTCCACTATGCAATATGGGTGTCCTATCATTATGGTTATGTTACCATGTTATTATGCTATTATGTGGTTATGTTATCATGAAGTTATGATGTCATGTGGATTGGCACTTAGCAGGTTGATTATTGTAAATACCGTAATGAGTTGTGATATAAAGCTCCACTATGCGGTATGTTTTCATGTTGTCATGATGTTCTTTTCTTGAGCAGATATTTCATTGTAAATATTGCATCGAGATGTGTTATAAAGCTCCATAAGTAGTATGTCTTCTTTCAGCAGGTTGTTGAGGTAGATGAGTGATCAAACATCGAGGATGGTGTCCCCCAAGGGGGAGGGTTCTGTAACATCCCTAATGAAAATTTCATGTAATAAAAGTTTAAAAAATAACCACAGATGAATGGGACACTTATTCCAAGATGAATGTTGGGAAAGACATTCTAGGGGGTGTTCATTTGGTTGTTTATGGCTAAGGAAATTGGGAAAGGCAATGGCTAAGGATTTGGAAAGGAAAAATGGCATTTTTGGCCCAATTATTTATGAATATAGTGGAAATTAGGATAAAAAGGAGGTGAAAGGTCACAGGTTGCATGTGAGGAGGAAATGAAGGAAAATAATGGAAAATGAGGAAATAGAGGCCTCATTCATAAAAAGGATTATGAGGATGAGTTGGTAACCTTTTGTTAGCTGAGTTTTGGAGATCTTTCATTATTCTCTCTCTCTCTCATACTCTTAGACACTTAGATTTTTTTTGGATCACTTTGGCATTGGAGAAAGAAAGGTAAAGAAGGTAAAATGAAGAAAATATAAAGTAGGGAAAGGCATGATCAAGAAACTATAGGAGGCTTCATTACAGGTATCAACTTGCATGTGTATTTTCCTTGGTAGATTTGGCATGCATGGTATTTCATGTGTTTCTTTTCTACCCTGGCATGGGTTTTGCTAGGTGTGAAAGTATTTTTAGCCTAGCCTTACCATTTCCTAATAGATTTGATGAGATGGATTCTCTCATTCAATCTATGTGGGATGGTCAGATTAGATTCAAGGCTGAGTGGGGTGGATCTTTGAATTGACAAACACATGGTGTAGTGGTCCCTAAACCAAACTGAGGATGCATGAAGTCACTGGCCTAGTAACCCATCAACTAAATTGTGGGTTGTGGTAAATCCAAATTATGTGCCTCAATGGGCCTAAGAATGCTTGTCGGTGAATGGCGCGATATATGGTAAAGCTAAGAGGTGGATTTTCTCTGTGTTGGGCCTAGTGGTTCCAGGATGGAATGTATGGTAAATCCTATAGAGTGTGTATTGGTGTAGGGCCAGCCTGATCCCTGGATCAGTCTGTGGATGCACGGTAAAGCCTAAGAGACTAAGAGGCACTCAGATTCCTCACGGTGTAGGAAGAGAACTCTGGTGGCATCCACATTGATTAGTGTTTTTGATGTGTTCCTTGAGTCCCACATTCATCCTTGGAATATGGCACAAGGGTGGTTGGCTGAAGAGAGACATTGGATTAGCCAATCTATGGTCAGGTGGAACATGGTAGTCCCATCATAGGTTGGTTCATTGCATTGCTTAATGAGAAATTAATTCCATTGATTTTCATGTGTAAACATACTAGTGCCTATATGGATTTTGATGGCTGATATGTTTATTGTATGTATATCCCTATTATGCTAGTTACATGTACATTTTATGGCAACAACTATGTTTGGCTCTTAGCATGTTTTTACTTGTATATGAATGGATAATGTGTCTATGGCCTAATAGATGAATATGCATCAAATGACATGAGGAAACAATGGTTCATAGTGATCCTCAAATAAGTATGAGATCCCTACACTTAATTTTGTTTTTTCATACATGTAGGTTACATGTTAATAGTATGTTTGATGAAATGTCTCTCATGGCTAGTAGGAGTCTGGTTAAGGTCTTGTTGATTTTATTGTTTTTGCGTCATTCTTTTCCTGTACCTTTCTTGATTTCAAGCTTTCATTCCACTGTAGGTAGTGGCCTAGGCTTTGGACCTAAAAAAGTGGCTTAAATCCTGAGGTTGCTAGCACATAATTGTAAAGTTTGGTTGATAGTCACTTACATGTAGGGATATGAGAGCAAATTTAGGTCTCTGGTCGCTCCCTTGCCCATAGCATGAGAGCGACTATGTCCTCAGAGGTCCAGAACAATTATGGGACCTAGGGACTGGTTGTTTGAGTGGCTGACTTGTCTCCTGAGGGTACTGTTGATGATGTTGGATGACTGTGTGTGATGTTTTGTCTATTGCATTTCCTTAGTGTCACATAGGAGGTTGAATCTAATGATAGTAGCCTCTTGTCTCATGTTTACCCTGGTTAGCATTGTTACTTGGGTGGATGTGGGAGGAGGGTGTTACAACAAAGAAATGTTTCCTTGACATTGTAGGTTCTCCTTCATTATCCTAGCGAGGTTCATCTTGGACTCATAGTTTTATCTCAATGAGGTTGGTACATGTTCTAAAGTCTCATGTTCCTTATGAGATCAAACTAGAGGATCACCTTTATGAGTTGAATTGGGTGCATTATTGGAGAGGCTTCCTAACTTCTCTTTATCTCAAGCATCCATATAAATTCTCCTTGGGATTCCTCTTGGCCTATTTTTACTTTTCATTCTAAAGGGTTAGGCAAATTTGGAATTAGACAATGGGAAAACTATACTCAGAGTTCTGATATGAGATCTTGACCTTAGGTCATTTGAGCTATATTGCATTTGGAGGAGGAGGCCATGCTAAAATTTGGAGGAGAGGTCTTCATTATTAGGGTATACTTCCTTTCACTCTTTTTTTATGATTAACAAAGTGATGTTTCCTTCTTGTATCTATCATATGTCTCTATGATCTGTTTATATAGGTTGTTTTTGAGCTAGTCAACCCTCTGCGGAAGGCTTGTATGATTGTTTGCTAGTGCATGTGTGTATGTCCTTTAATTGTGACAACTGAGATCAAGATCTTCGTGTAGGAGTGGGATTCATAGCATCGAACTCAACACCCATCATTAGCCTCCGAGGGATCTGGGTAATAGCTTGAAAACCATCTTTTAAGAATATCATGTATCAATGATATAGATGCATGGATTAAATGGATTAAATAGAATCTGATTGTTTAAGTTGTTGATCATTACACATTGTAGTATACACACCATTCTAAGCAAGTTCTAAAACAAAAATTTGGTAAAAAATAGTTTTCTATCTCAAACAAAATTCTCCTATAACAATTACTTTTATGCAATTGTAAATCCATGCCTTACAAAAGAAAACACCCTAAAACTCTTCCACTTCACACATCCTCTCAACTATACTTACTATTCTTAATAAACTCCATTTTATTTCATGTATAAAATAATTTGTTAATTAAAAAATTATATGTAAATTTAATGTTTCCTCTTTCTTATATTTTTTAACTTAATCATCTCAACTATATTTACTATTCTTAATAAACTACATTTTATTTCATGTATAAAATAATTTGTTTTATTAAAAAATTATATGTAAATATAATGTTGCCTCTTTCTTATATTTTTTAACATAATAATAAAAATGAATATAATTATAATAATTTTCCTTCTAAAATATTAATCAAAATTATAGTTTCTACGATTATTATACTTTTAAATAATTAACAATTTAACTCACTAATCACAATAAATATATCTTTTATGATTATTTTCCCGGTCTTTGTGTTGATAACAAATTCATATTTTTAGACTTCTTATACTTTCCTATATTTTTCTTTCTTTTTTTTTAAGGGAGGGGAGTTTTTCCAATATTTTGTATTTTTTTAAGTGAGGGGAGTTTTCCAATGATTCTCCAAAACCTTTGATTTTTTAACATGAATAAATTAAAATCTCGCTACGAATTTAAAAGAATATAAATATTAAAAAATAAAAAATATATATTTATTTAATATAATACTTAGGAGGATAGGAAGGTTGATATTGTGACAAATATTTTGTAATTGTGATATAATTTGGGCATATGATGGGCACTTTCTCAAAAAATGATTTCTATCTTCATCATTCCTAGTGTCACAAATATGAAAAATTCTTGCATCCCATGTTTTTAGAATTGTCGAGTGCCTAGTTTCATTATGTAGCTCATAGGAGCTGGATCATATTTCAGAAATGTTGATTTTATTCAGTTTGTGCTAGTTAACACTGAGAGATACTTCGATCATCTAGATTACAGTTGATCACTTCCCCGTATTATCTTAGCTTCCTTTTATATCCTAATCTGTATTGAACTATAGATTCTATTTAAATTTAGATGTAATGATATTTTTAATATTATTGGTATTTTGTAAAAGGATATCTTCTTATATTCCCCAATTATTTAGCCAAGAATTTGTATCTTGATGTTATACCCACTTGAGCCATTTGTGGGTTTCATTGGGGTTTGAAGCAAGTTTGGTAAGCCTCTTGTCATTCATGTTGTTTAGCTTGTTCTCATACATTAAATACTTAATCATGGTTGTGCACTCAATGGGGAAAGATTGACCTCTATGAGAAGGATAGGATAGGGTGTATTCCTTCAATTTTGAGTTTATAAGTTATAAAACTATCTTGGATTTGCTCTATCTTTCTCTATTATCCTCTAGAGATACTACATCCCCAAACTTCACATTAGTATAAGATAATAGGAGTGTCAAGAGTATCAAAGAGGAGTTTTTTCTATGCCACAATTGATGATTTGCTAATTTATTCTTACTTTCAAGTACATAATAAGCTTTTCCCCCTCCAGATATCCTTTTCTTAATGCTATAGTTCAAACCAAGCTTGTGTTGAATATCAATTCGAAGATATTTATATGAAGGTACTTCCTCCAAGTCATTGTTGTCATATATGAAAGTGTTATATTTGATATTTTTTTATTTTGTTATCATAACCTTTGTTTTTTGAGTGTTCATAGTCATACCCATAGTAGAGTAGAAGTCCTTTGGGATTTTTACATTCTTACCAAGCACATAGGGTTTCTTTCCCATAAGAAAAATAATTTCAGCATAATGAAAGAGGATGAGGACTATATGAGAAAGAGTTGGGATAGTGCAACCAAAATATTCTAACCAATATTCCAACTTATAAATGTATATACCAAAGAGGGCAGGGGACAGGGGAAAACCTTTTTTGACTCCTATATTATAGTTAATTTCTTCCAACCATCCATTAGTGTTCCTAAAACTCACAATAACACTCTCATGTGGTTTTATTGCAACAAAACTTAGCCAAGAAGGAACTTCAGTTCTTCTAACCTATTCCAAAAGTTAGTCCTTGGAACAATGTCAAAACATTTTCCCAATTTAGAAAAACAACAAAGAAAAAACATTTTGTTATTGTATTACTCCACAATAATCCTAAGCATAACAAGATGGTCCACATTTGAATGATAACCTCTAAATATTGTTTTTCCTTTAGATGTTTTTCCATGGATTTTGAGCCATATTATAATTTTATTCATAAAATACTTTTGTATAGCTTAGATAATATGGGGCTAATCATGATCATCCCATAATTAGAGGAATTACCTCTATCCCTACCTTTAAATATAGGAATCACATGGATTTGAGTCCATGGTTTAAGGAATCATTTCTATTGCTAAATTGAAGATATTTTGAATGTTAGAAATGAGGATAGATCTCTTTTTTTAAATATCTTACCTTGGTAGCCTTTAATGTCCTTAACATTTCTTTTTGTGAGTTTCTTAACCGAAAACTTTATGTCTTCTATATAAAAAACTTCATCTTCTATAGAAACATTTGGAATGTTCCACAACAATAGTGTATCCATAAATATTTTTGAGGCAGGAGTTCCAAACCTTTAGGGGAATCATATTATTTCTTTTTTATATGAATCAAAATTTACCTCGATAATCTCTTAGGATATAGATTTGATAAATGTAGGAGCTTCTCTTGCTTTCTATTTTTATGTTTCCTTTTTCTCCTTTTAATTAGGGATTTGCATATTTTATCTTATCCAATTCTATGCATTCATTAGAGGCACCCCTAATTGATTCTTCAACAATTTTACACTCATTTCCATATCAAGGGTTGGTTATCCTATCTTTATTTTTACATAAAAACTCTATAGGGAACTTGTTTATGGAAGTAGAGAGGGTTGTGATAAAATTATGATAACGGTATTCAATATTGTTCTTATATGATAAGAGATTTAATTCACTATTTAAGTGGTTTAGGAAAATGACTTTAATTTTTCAATAAGCAAGTGCTTTTGGTTAATGGAGCTCTTGTGTATGGCAAAGTTCATAGTTAGGGCTAAAGGTTTATAGTAAGATAGGATCACGGTAATTTAAAAGGTTAAAGTTTACTATTTTGTTGTATATGAGGGTATCTAATGTCATATAATTGATGACACTATTGCCTATCCCATGTATATAACTCATATGATTAGAATTTGATCACTTTATTAGACCATTGCAAAATATTAGATCTTGAGAAGTATAAATCTTCATTCGCTCAATACCATATAAATCTATCAATGTAGAATTAGGGATAGAATCATTATTTTGAAGAATAGGTTAATTAGTTGTAGTCATAGCAATAAATTTTCCAAGAAAGAAAATACTTCATTTCTCATATTTCAAATATATTGTTCTAATTTTTTATAGGGATGATTTTTATCTAGGTTTATTTTATTATAGAATGTATAATTAAGGGGTAAAAAGTAACAAAATTCCATATACATCTTCTTAGCATGAATATCTAAAATCTCCATCCAAATGAACTGATAGGCATGGTATTTTTTATGAAGTTGAATGTGAGGGTAAATATACGTTTTTATGTAGCAATCAATTCCTCTAGCTCTCCTACAAGAGGATTTCTTATTCCATTTTGGTCATAATACAAATCCTTTACTATCAGGAACCTTAAATTCTTCATCCTCCCAAGTTTCAACTAGAACTACAACATTAGTTTCAATTGGGATCCAACTTAATGTAAGCTCTTCGCTCCATGGAAACCCATGGTAGTTCAATGAGAGAATCCAAAGTGTACCAAATTCCTATAAACTATTATTATATTTCTAGTCTCTATCCTTGATAACATCTTTTTGATTCCTAATTATTTCCCATTTTCCTTCCTTCATAGTAGCTTCTTTGACTATTCAAAACTCCTTAATTCCACTTGGTTGTCTAGAATGATTTCTTCTCATATAAATATTCCTAACCCTTTTAATATTGGATATTTATTGAGTGTACCATATTTTTTTTCATTAGAACATACCTTAACCCGAATCAACCTATTTTATGTTTAGATATTTTACCTAGCCACTTTTCTTCTATAAAAGGTGTTATATCTAATTGTGATTTATCTTTTTGTTCTTTCTTCACTATTATAAGAGTGTCCTCAATTTTGTAATATTTCCTATAAATAATGATGAGGACCAAGGCTATTTTGTTATTATCATGGTCTAACTCTGTGAGCTTATTCCTTACATGTTTGATGGGTTTGATATCTATTTATCTTTCAAACTACTTAGGACCATATTGTTCATTAACTTTTCTTATAGGTCTTTAATATTGTATTTAATATTATAAGTTTTTTTTACCTCTACGCCTTGGGTTGATATTTCTTTTCTTGGCTTTGTTTTTCTAGCTCTTTCAATTTTATATCCATTTCTTGCACCTAAGTCTTCAATCCTAATATTTTATTATTTAAATGTGTCTAAGAATCTAAGTTTATTAAGCATTGCTTTTAACTTTATTTGAAGTTTTCCTTCATTATTTTCTGAACCTTTTATAATGATTGTATACATTCATACAAATTATCTAAGATTAATTTTCTAGGTTTCCTGTTGATATATTTTGTTATTTGTTGTGAACTATTCATATTAGAACTTGCATTGAAGAGAGGAAAAAAAGAGTCAGAAATAATTCTTGTGAAGTGAACACGGTAGTTAACCTCATGAGAACATCAAGAACACTTAATTTAATCCAAATTAAATAACAATTATTTTTTATAAGAATATATCTCTAAGTCATGATTCACTAAATACATAAGATGTGAATAAATTCATGTGGTAGGTGATAGGTCATGTATTTGGCAAAGGACATGATTTCTCATTATTTCTCATTAATGATTATGTAATGTGATTATTATTTATTATATAATAATCACTATATTATATCACTAGTTGTGATATACCCTAGGTATATTACAAGTATCCCCCCTTAACAATGGTTTCTCCTCAAAGCATGGGAAAGGAAAAAACATTTGAAAAATGAACCACTATTTTTGTAGATTTTACCTACTTGATAATGTTGAAGACATGAGATGAAGAGAGCTTCAAAGCCTTGAACAATATTTCCACATCAAAAAAGGATTAATCCATCCAAGGTGGATTGTTTTTGGTACTCTGTCATGATATTATTCTAAATTTGATATTCCTTGTTGTTGAATTTGAGTTGCATATATCTTTAGTTGCCTCGATGTATAAGAACACTAATAAATATAGCTAGGTTCCTTGGGATATTGGTATGTTCGTTGTTGTTTAATATGAATTCTATGATTTTAGTGTCGATCTTATACCCTAATAATTTTATCCTTAATCTATGTTTTAGTGGTGTCATGATTTACTTGAGTTGTCATCATAATGTCTAATATTTTTGTACTTACTAGTGTAGTAAAATCCTTTGATTGGAATATGACTTCATCAATGGACATCCTAGTATGTTAGCATTCACTAAATCTGTGGATGTTTCTTTATTTTTCAACCATTTCTTAAAATTAAATTCAGAAGCTCTTTCACTAATAATACTCCATTGCCAATGACACTCTGATTTTAGATTTTATCTATTATATTGAGGTTGTTTTCTCTGTGGTTTCAAATTTTGGAGGTGGTTCCACTGATATGATTTCATTGATAAGAACATTAGGTTTTTTTCATATTGATTGCATTGATGTTAGTAGACTTATCCTTGTTTTGGGCTTTTTGGTGCACCTTCTTCTCATTCTCTAGCTTCTTCATTTCTATCAATATAGCTTTATAACTTTTTACACAATGATAAATGTTTCATCTTTGGACGATACTTGTTTACCAATATTCTCAATATTATTTTGGTGTATTTTTTTCATATTGTTATTTTGACGTTTCATCTCTTTTATCTATCATCTAAATTTGCTAATTTCTATATCTTTCTTCTCCAATACCCTTCCAATGTGCACAATTTTGTTCAAGTCTCTAATTCTCCTTTCTAAATCACATTAATTTTTTTTTGGTTGCTCATCATATTGAAATATAACATTGTGCATATGGTTTATATATTCTAATGACATATATTTTGTGCATGAATTCACCCATAATATTATCCTCTTTCTCTCATTGGAGATTAACAAAAAAATTATTTCCATATTTAGAATGAGTGACCCTAAGGTTTCCATCTAGGTAAAACTTAGAATTATGTCAACATTATAAATGCTAACAAATATACAAAATTAATTGAGCTATGAATTTTTTTTTCCCATAGGAAAAATCATACTTTCATTAAAGAAAGAAATTACATTTTGTAGATGCGTATTCATATGCTAAACATGTCAATGACTAGTTGACATCATCATGAGACCAAAGTTCTAATATTTTGTCACCTTGATCCACACAGGGAGGTAACAATCCAGAAAATATTGAAAGATACAAGTGATATAAAACCAAAGCTGTCCAAAAGATGATATATATGTACATAATCAAAAAAACATATGCCTTGTAAATTTATGCATTAATTTCCATGAAAGGCTGATGGTAATACTGATAATGTGCTCCATTGAGCAGTTCCCGGATCATCAAAGTGCTTGGTTCCTGGAGCGCAGCTTCTTTGGAAAGGTCGTCAGTTGTTGCATTCAGCTCCCTGTAAATGTGTCAAAAAATGTAATAAGTCTCAGAGTCTCTTCCAAAATGTGACTCAATGAGTAAGTAGAGCATCTAGCAGTCCTATTCAACCAATCACAAACAACTTTGGAATCTCCAAATAATTGTAAGTCTCTACAATTTTTCTCCAATGCAAAATGAATAAGATGTTTTGTTGTTGATAATTCTGCAAAATTATTTGTGCCTCTTATGATACCCACAAGCATGCTAAAAGAGTGTTGAGGATAGATATGTAAAATCCCCCCCCCAATAGTCATTCTCCTGCGCGGCCCCATCGAAGTAAGCTCATGGCTTGTTGTAGTCAATGTGTTTGAGGATGATAATTCTAGGTCTCTAGGGAGAAGGGTCTTCTAGGATGACAGCATAATCAGCCAGCACCTTGGTCGCAGTGATAGGCCAGCAAGGAGGTAAGTCCTGAAAATTGAGGAAATCACGGTCAATCCAAATAGCCCAGCAAATTAGAGCTGGGAGGATGTGCTGCTTGAGGAAGGTAACAGAGGTAAACCAAGTGGTCCAAGCCTCAGCTACAGATGTAGCGGTCAAGTTACAGGGGGGGATAAATCCGGGATGAACAATTCCCACAGCTTATGGGCTTCCACACAGTCAAGGAAAAGGTGGTTGATAGATTCATTTTTGCATTTACAGAGGGAGAACCAGTGTGGCCCGTAATGTGCTCGTTTGAGGAGATTATCCCCAGTAAGGACCTTATTTTGTAAAATGCACCATATAAGAAATTTGGTACGTGAGGGAGCCTTGAGCTTCCAAAGTTGTTGCCACCATGCTTCAATAATATGTGGCTTTCTTGTCTTAGCCAACACCAAATATCCATCTTTTGGAGAGAATCTTCCAAATTTTGAGAGGGCCCACATAATCTCATCATCTTCATCAGAAATGCGAATATGGGCTTCTGATAGTGCCTGAGTGTAATCCCCCCAAAGTTGGTGCCATTGAGGGGGAATGTTAAGTTGATGAGCTATTTTCCAGGCCTGATGTAGGAAGGTGGAGTTTTCTCTATCAGCAATATGAGCAATATGAGTGACATTTTTTTTGCGTAGCTGCAGTAGAATATTTTTAGGTGGACTACGTGTATTCCCACACCCAATCCACGGGTCAATACCAACCCGTACTCTTTGTCCTAAGTGGATTCTCCAGGTGAGTCCCACCCTGATAGGACCTAGTGCCTTAATGACAGCTTTCCATATAGTTGAAATCCCAGATGTGCTTCTAATAGGTCTCCTGATCCAGTCCAGGATCTGAAGGGGGGCGATATATTTTGATTTTGTCACTCTCATCCATAGGCTGTCCACAGTGAGAAGATGCCATCTGAGCTTTACAGTGAGAGCAATGGAGAAATCATCAAGTTTTTTAAGTCCCCATCCTCCCCACGTTTTAGGTAGAATCAGAGCGTCCCATTTGACCCAAGCAAATACCTTGCCCGGCTGGCTACTCTTTCATAGAAATCTGCAGCAAAGGGCTTGAATCCTGGTAAGTTTCCCTCTAGGGATCCAGGCCAGGGACATCCAATACACAGGTGTGGCTTCCAAAACACTCTTAGGATTTAGGGTTTATGGTTTAGGGTTTAGAATTTAGGGTTTAGGGTTTAGGGTTTAGGG
Source organism: Pinus tabuliformis (assembly GCA_031772625.1). NCBI lineage: Eukaryota > Viridiplantae > Streptophyta > Pinopsida > Pinales > Pinaceae > Pinus > Pinus tabuliformis. The sequence continues at coordinate 742,902,314 of CM062816.1, read as the reverse complement.
TTTAGAATTTAGGGTTTAGGGTTTGGAATTTAGGGCTTAGGGTTTAGAATTGTTTTTGAATGATTTCTTTATTAATGTTGTTTAGTTTAATTTAATTTTTCAAATGATTTTCAAATTTAAATATCTAATATGTTATTTAAGTTCTGCACTATATTTATTGATGGTACAATGATGTATGATATATTTTTTTAATTAAAATAACATAATGTACAAAGGAAAATGTTTGAATTTATATAATATAAAGTGATAATGCTCTTAAATTTAAATATTTATGATAAAATTAAATTGTAATGTAAATATTCTTTAAGATTTCTTTTGAAGATATATTTTATTAAGATTTTCAACTACAACATCTTTATATATAAACTTTTAGGAATCTACATTGTGTTAGACTAGGCAAGACTAAGCTAGAGTGGGCTAGGATAGACCAGAATTAGACTAGGCTACACAAGGATAGAATAAGTTTAAGCTAGGGTAGGGTGGACTAGACAAAAATAGGATAGGCTACTCTATAGTGTGCTAGGGTAAGCTAGAGTAGGCTAGCTAGGCTAATATAGAGTAGACAAAGGTAAGTTAGGGTATCCTAGCATGGGCTACTAAAGAATAGGCTAGGCAAGGCTAGGTTAGGCAAGGCTAGGTTAGGCTAGGCTAGGTTAGGCTAGGTTAGGCTAGGTTAATCTAGGCTAGAATAAGTTAGGCTAGGCTAGCCCATAATAGGCCAGGCTAGCCCAGAATAGGCTAGGGGCTAGGCTAGGGTAGGCTAGAGTAGGCTAGGCTAGGCTAGCCTAGGTAGAGTGGGCTAGCCTAGGCTAAGTTAAAGCAGGTTAGGGTATATTAGGCTATGTTAGGCTATGCTAGGCTAGAGAAGGCTTGAGTATGTTAGGCTATGCTAGAGTAGGCTAGGCTAGTTTAGGCTAGGCTAGAGTAAGTGAGGCTAGGTTAGGCTAGGATAGTTTAGTCTAGGCTAGAGTAAGTGAGGGTAGGTTGGGCTAGGTTAGAGTAGTTTACGGTGGGTTAGGCTACGTTAGGCTAGGTTAAGTTAGGCTACAGTAGGTTAGGCTAGGATAGACTAGGTTAGGTTAGGCTAGAGGAGGCTAGAGTAGGATATACTACTCTAGAATAGGCTAGGGTAGGCAAGTTTAAGCTAGGCTAGAGTAGGTTAGGCGAAGTTAGGCTAGGCTAGATTAGTTGATGCTAGAGGAGAGTACGGTAGGTTAAGCTAGTTTAGGCTAGGTTAGGCTAGGCTAGAGTAGGTTAGGCTAGTGTAGGCTAGGGTAGGCTAGAGTAGGTTAGGCTAGTGTAGGCTAGGGTAGGCTAGAGTAGGCTAGAGTAGGGTAGGTTAGACTATAGTAGGCTAGGTTAGACTAGGTTAGGCTAGGTTAGACTATAGTAGGCTAGGTTAGACTAGGTTAGACTAGGTTAGGTTAGGTGTAGTTTTTAGGTTTTATGGTTTGGGGGTTTAGGGTTTTGGGTTTTGGGTTTATGGTTTAAGGTTTATAACACTTTAGTAAATGCTCTTAATAAACACTTAAATAAAAGTTACAAAACACTTTTTAAATTGTTGTAAAATGCTTAGAGTTTAGGTTTTAGGGTTTATAACACTTTACTAAATGCTTTTAATAAATCCTAACTAAAATTTAGAAAACACATTATAAAATGTTATAAAATACATAGGGTTTAGGTTTTATAACAATTTAGTAAATTATTTTTATAAACACTTCAATAAAAGCTACAAAAGAATTTTTAAAATGTTATAAAATGATTAAGGTTTAGGGTATAGGGTTTAGGGTTTGGGGTTTATGGTTCAAGGCTTAGGTTTTAGGGTTTATAACAATTTAGTAAATTATTTTAATAAAAAATTAAATAAAAGTTACAAAACACTTTTCAAAAGGTTATAAAATAGTTAGGGTTTAGGGTTTAGGGTTTTGGGTTTAGGTTTTAGGGTTTAAGGTTTATAACATTTTAGAAAATGTTTTTAATAAACACTTAAATGAAAGTTACAAAATGCTTTTTAAAATGTTATAAAATGATTAGTATTTAGGGTTTTGGGTTTGGGGTTTGGGGTTTAGGGTTTAGGGTTCATTTTTTAGGATTTAGGGTTTATAAGTATTTAGTAAATTTTTTTAATAAACACTTAAATAAAAGTTAAAAAACTCTTTTTAAAATGTTATAATATGCTTAGGGTTTAGGGTTTAAGGTTTAAGGTTTGGGGTCTATAAGGGCTCAATAAATGATTTTAATAAACACTCAAATAAAAGTTACACAACACTTTTTTAAATTTTATAAAATGCTTAGAGTTTAGGATTTAAGGTTTAGGGTTTAGGGTTTCAGGTTTGGGGTTTAGAGTTTAGGGTTTATTGTTTAGGGTTTATAACACTTTAGTAAATTATTTTAATAAACACTGTAATAAAAGTTACAAAATGATTTTTAAAATGTTATAAAATTATTAGGATTTAGGGTCTATCGTTTAAGATTTGGGGTTTAGGGTGGCTTAACGTTTAGGGTCTATGGTTTATAAGACTTTAGTAAATGGATTTTATGAAGGCTTAAATAAAAGTTAAAAAATTCTTTTTAAAATGATATAAAATGCTTAGGGTTTAATCTTTAGGGTTTGGCCTTTGGCAATTAGGGTTTAGGGTTGATAAGACCTTAGTAAATGCTTTTAGTAAAGACTTAAATAAAAGTTCTAAAATGATTTTTAAACTATTATAAATGCTTAGGGTTTAAGGTTTTTGGTTTTGATTTTGGGATTTAGGTTTAGGGTTCAAGGTTAGGGTTTAAGGTTTATAACACTTTAGTAAATGCTTCTAATAAACACTTAAATAAAAGTTACAAAACCATTTTTATAATGTTATAAAATGCTTAGGATTTAGGGTCTAGGCTTTGGGCTTTAGGGTTTAGGGTTTATAGCACTTGAGTAAATGCTTTTAATAAACACTTGAATAAAAGTTACAGACTGCATTTTCAAATGTTATAAAATGCTTAATGTTTATGGTTTAGAGTTAAGGGTTTGAGGTTTATTGTTTGGGGTTTAGGGTTTAGGGTTTTGAATTAGGGTTTATAACACATTCGTAAAATATTTTAATAAACAATTAAATAAAATTTACAAAACACTTTTTAAAATGTTATAGAATTCTTAGCATTTATGGTTTAGGGTTTTGTGTTTGGCATTTAGAGTTTAGGGTTTGGGATTTACAATTTATGGTTTATGTTACAATGTTTAACGTTTATAAAATGCTTACGGTTTTAGTGTTTAGGGTTTTATGGTTTAGGGTTTAAGGTTTAGGGTTTAGGGTTTATAACACTTTAGTAACTTCTTTTAATAAAACTTAAATAAAAGTTACAAAACAATTTTTAAAATGTTATAAAATGTTTAGGGTTTAGGGTTCAGGTTTTAGAGTTTATGGTTAAGGGTTTTAAGTTTAGGGTTTAGGGTTTAGAGTTTATGGTTTAGGGTTTAGAGTTTAGGGTTTAGGGTTAGGGGTTTATGGTTTAGAGTTTAGGGTTTAGGGTTTATAGCACTTTAGTAAATGTTTTTAGTAAACACTTAAATAAAAGTTACAAAACATTTTTAAAATTGTTATAAAATGCTTAGGGTTTAGGGTTTATGGTTTAGAATTTAGGGTTTAGGATTTAGGGTCTAGGGTTTAGGCTTAAGCATTTGTAGTTTAGGCTTTAAGGATTAGGGTTTATCTTTTAGGGTTTATAACACTTTATAAAATGCTTAGGGTTTAAGTTTTAAGATTTTTGGTTTAGGGTTTAGGGTTTGGGGTTTAGGATTCATGGTTTTGGGTTTATAACACCTTAGTAATTGTTTTAATAAACACTTAGATAAAAGTTACAAAACACTTTTTAAAATGTTATAAAATTCTTAGGGTTTAGTGTTTAGGATTTGGGGTTTAGGGTTTATGGTTTAGGGTTTGGGGTTTAGGGTTAAGGGTTTAGGGTTTAGGGTTTAGGTTTTAGGGATGAACCACCCCACCTTAAGGGGGTATCCGCTGCTACATATTACACATAATGCATTCATCTTGTGGAGCCTCAAGGAGTTATGAAGAAAAATAAATAAAAGGAAAAAGGTTTATGAAGAAGGGTTGAAAGACAAAGGTTGGGGTATCTCATGTATGGCAATTTTCTCCCTCCTACACTCACATACCCAGGTGTGCTCTTCCCTTATTATAGATACTGATAAAATTCTTATGGTATATGGTTTAGGGATTAGGGTTTGGGGTTTAGGGTTTAGGATTTAGGGTTTATAACATTTTAGTAAATTATTTTAATAAGCACTTAAATAAAAGTTACAAATAGTTTTTAAAATGTTATAAAATTCTAAGGCTTTAGCATTTAGGGTTTAGGGTTTATAACACTTTAGTAAATATTTTTAATATACACTTAAATAAAAGTTACAAAACACTCTTTAAAATGTTATAAATTAATTAGGGTTTCGGTTTTAGGGTTTAGGTTTTAGGGATTGGGTTTAAAGTTTATAACACTTTAGTAAATTCATTTAATAAACATGTAAAAAATGTTACAGAACACTTTTTAAAATGTTATGAAATTCTTAGGGTTTAGGTTTTAGGGTATAAGGTATAGGGTTTAGGGTTTAGGATTTAGGGATTATAACACTTTAGTAAATTGTTTTAATAAACACTTAAATAAAAGTTACAAAACACTTTTTGAAATGTTATAAAAGGCTTAGGGTTTAGCATTTAGGGTTTAGGTTTTTTGGTTTAGGGTTTAGTTTTTATGGTTTTGGTGTTTATAACACCTTAGTAAATTAATTTGACCAAAACTTAAGTAAAAGTTACAAAAATCTTTTTAGAATGCTATAAAATGCCTAAGGTTTAGGTTTGATAAGGTCTGGTGAGGCAGCTGACACGAGAGAGATATTTGAGATACCAGATGTTGAGTCTTTTCTCCATCTTAGCTATTAGCTAAGTCCAATCCACAATCTTATAGCCCAAGGGCTTTAACTTGTACCCCAGATATTTCAATCCTTCTGCAAGACCCAACTGAGTGAACCGGAAATGTTGAAGTGCAAATTGTAATTCATGCTGAGTGCATGTTGTCGCTATCAGTGTTGATTTGTTTTCATTTAATACCATACCTGTAGCGGACATGAATAAAGAAAAAATGGATCTGATGTTGGTCACATCACCAATGCTTCCATTCAGAAAGATTAGGACATCATCCACAAAAAGTAGATGTGTGAGCCTGCAATCATCTGTAATCTTGATGCCTTGTAGTCTGCCTCTTCTATGCTCCTCAATTATCTTCCTGTTGAGTCCTTTCATGACAAGGAGGAAAAGTAATGGAGAAAGTGGATAGCCCTACCTTAGTCCTCTTTCCGAGAGAAAAAGGGGATGCACTACCATTGACTAGGATGTTGTAGGGAATGTTAGTGATACAGCTCATAATCCATTTTATGTAAGCAAATGGGAATCCCAGATGGGTTAAAAGCATTCTGATGTATAACCAATTTACTCTATCAAAGGCTTTAGATAAATCAACTTTCAGAATCATACCTTTGCATTTCCTGGTATGAAGAGTGTGCAGAACTTCCTCGGCAGTGCCGACAGCTTCGTAGATCTATCTGTCTTGTAGGAAGGAAAATTGTTCCGAGGAGATGTGCTTGGAAAGAATAGGCCTCATCCAATTTGCTATGATTTTAGCAATAATCTTGTATATGCAGTTGCAGAGAGAGATAGGGTGATACTCATCAAAGGAGGATGGATTATCAGCTTTAGGGATAAGTGCAATAAAAGTAGATGTGATGGATGGCTCAATTCGTCCACTTATTCTGGAGTCCTCAATAACATGCAGCAGATCTGTACCTATGACATCAAAGAAAGCCAGATAAAACTTGATGGTCCATCCATCTGGCCCAAGGCTTTTGTCTTTCTTGAACCATTTCAATGTGGCCTTTAGTTCTTCTAGGGTGACTTCCTTTATTAGTTCCCCTCCCTCATCTTGATCCATGAACCATGGGAAGAGCTGGGCAACCCTGATGATATCTGCCAGATTTGCTTCCCGAGGGGCACTAAATGCTCTTTTAAAATGAGAGGTAGCAAGAGAGGCTAATTGCAGGAATGTGTTTGCTGTTTGTCCTTCTTCGTTCTGGAGCTGCCAGATAGTGTTAATCACCTTTCTACCATTGGCGAACTTATGATAGAATTTTGTGTTAGCATCCCCTTCCTGCATCCATATCGCCCTGCTTCTTAGCCTCCAGACTTCTTCACGGTCTTTAAGAATTTTCCCTCTTGCAGAGTAAAGGGATGTTATCCTCTCCTTATGTTCAGCTGTATTGAACAGTCCACCCTGATCATTTTCAAAATTCGACAGTTCGGATTCAATTTGTCTCAGAGAGAGATCGTCCTGTGTCCTCTTATTGTGTGCCCATTGCTTGGACATTTTCTTCAGCATATTGAGGTTGTGTAAAAAGCCATTTGTGAAGTTCCTCCCTTCCCTAGGTGGGTTCGCTTTCCAGAAGTCTGTAACCATGCTGATATAGGAGGCTTCCTTGAGCCATGCTGAATAGAATTTATATGGTCCTTTGGGTTTTGCTCTTCCTCCATCAAATTCCATATAAATAGGGAGGTGGTCAGAGATCCCTCCCATTCCGACCCATTGTCTAATGCGAAACCCCAAGTCAAGAATACCCTCTTTGACTAAGAATCGGTCCAATCTGTGAGCTAGACTATCTTCCCCAGTCGGATTATTTTTCCAAGTGGCTTGTATCTTGGCTGAGGGAATTTCTATCAGCTGGTGGTTATCCAGGATGGAAGAAAAGTAGTCCGAGAGTGAATCTCTCTGTGCACGATGGCCCCACGTCTCCGAGTGACCAATGGAGAAGTTTAAGTCTCCACCAAGGATCAGATGATCAACAGAGAAGGTATCCGACCTCAAGAGGTTTTCCCAAAATTCCGGTCTATTTTGGCACGACCCATAGATGTTAAAAATTCTAAAATTCATGCCTATGTCCACTGAAAAAATATCAGCTCCAATATGTCCAGCCCCTCCCCAACAGTTGATCAGTTTAATAGAGCGGGCATTATATCCGAAGGATATACCCCCAGATCTCCCATGAGCATCTAGACCAATGAATTTCCAACCTGGAAGCATGTGCTCAAGGAATTGAGAAATGTCAGCAGCAGGGGCAAGGGTCTCTTGTAAAAAAATGATGTCAAGCGGGTCGGATTGAACTATCTGGCGAAGTGCTAGTTTTTTGTCAGGCCTAGCAAGCCCTCGACAATTGAAAGAAAGAATCTTCATGGAGGGGGTTCTGAGGGGGTTTCTCTAGCTCTAAGGACCCCAAAGATAGTGTACTGTTTACCAGCTATGATATCGTCTCCCGCTTGGGATTTTGCTTTAGTGATAGAGGAGGGTCGGCCTCGGTGGAGTTTGAGCGGAGGGGGGGAAGTGATAATGTCGAGGCCAACATGATCCACCGCCTGTCTCTTGGCTTTCGAATGGGTCATGTACCCCTGCGATGCGGGGGTAAGAGTGGAGGAAGTATGAGGAGTAGGGGGTAATCGACAAAGAGGGAGGAGTGGGGGAAATGATAGGGTGAAAGGGGGCAATGTCACAGATGATCTGGGCAGAGGTAGCAGAGGAAGATGCCAAACCCATACCCAAAGCCAAAGAAAAACTAGAAGACAAGAAGTCATGAATATTTGAGCAGCATAGTGAGGAAAAAGGAAGAGGGATGCTCATACCCGAGATGTTGGAGTCTCCAGATGCAGACATGACATGATCAGGTGGCGGGTGAGGAGGACATAGGGGATGCCTTCCTCGCTTCTTCTGAGTAGACTTGGTAGGAGCTGAAGCTGAATCCACTGGGGTTGTTTGTGCTTTAGTCCTTCTAGCAGGGGATGCAGCATGCCGAGGCAGTTCCTCCGGAATTCGTGGTTGTTCCTCCTGTTCAGAAGCTTCTTGAGACAATGGCTCCTGTCTCGGAGGTTTCCTGGATGGTCCTCCATTAAGGGGGCAATATTTAAACAAATGCCCAACTTTGTGGCATCTCCTGCACCTGAATGGGACTCCCTCATAGTCTAGGATCTGACACCTAGATATATTTCTCCATTGTATATTGATATGTTCCAGAATTCCATCAGTCAGATCCATGTGAACCAGGATCCTGGCATAGGCCATATGCCCCGAGGTCTGAAAGGAGGCATCAAAAGTGAGATAGTTACCAATTGCATTCCCAATTCTCTTGAAAATTTCCTCCATCCAGAAGTGAAATGGAAGCCCCGGGAGATGAACCCAGATAGGTCCCGCATCCACCCTTTCTTGTTCAGGATCGAACATCGGCGTCCACCTCCGAAGAAGTACAGGGGCTTGGTCGATGTGCCAAACAGTTGACATGACCCAGTTGGTGTGAGCCAAACAACTAAACCGCAGCGCGAACCAACCTTTAACAAAAGTCTGTACCCTGGGGGGGTCATTAGATGATGGCCCCATACCTCCATCATCCATTTTTGTAGTCACTCCACACTATAGTGTCTGCCTCTAACCCAGCCAACAAGAACTTTCTCTGCCGACTCCATAGTCTCTAGCAATGGTGTATCCTCTGTGAGTTTGAGGAAGACTTCACAAATTTGAAGCTTAAGGCTACATTTCCTCTTAGACCCCTCTCTGAACCTGGTGGCTGATGCTTCAGGTGTGTCAGAAGGTTGTGTAGTCGCCGGTGAGGATGAAACCCTAGCTACAACAGACGGGATGGAGGTAAAGAAACCCAGGATGGAGCCAATTTCAATGAAATTACCATGCAAGGGAGCGACTAGGGAAAGAAAGGTAGAAGTGGTGGATTCCTAAGATGCAGAAGCCAAAAGGTGGTCAGTCGAGGGTTTGTTAATGCCAGGCGAGGAGGGGTTCGAAACAGAGACCGCTCCTAGGGTTTGTCCACCTAGGGTGTTCCAAGGCTCAACAAAAGCCAAGGAATTAGGTGAGAGCAGCTAAGAAATGTAGTCAAGATCAGGGTTTACAGGGGTGTCTTCAGGCAGCGAGATCGACGTGATACAAGAGCTAGAGATGGAGGGAAGGGCACCTATCTCTTCGGAGAGCTCATTGTCAAAAGAGTAGAAACCCTCCAGAGTGGTCCTGGGTTCCGTCCAAATGGGCTCACCTTCCAACGGGTCCTCAAAATAGTCTAGGAGGTCGCCCATAACTGTCAAAACTGCCTGCTAACAGCTGCCTGAAGATTCAAAGCAAAAAACGGGGAGATGGGTATTCGATGGGATGGTTAAACCGCCTGGGTAAAAACACCAAACAGGTAACATCTGAGGTTACGGTGAATGGGAACAGGAAGCGGCAAGGAAGGAAATAGGTAATGTGGCAGTCGACGGCAGAGACAGTAGCAATAGAAGCTTACAGGGCAGTCAGTGAGTGTAGTCTACAAACCTTGTACTCCGCAGCTGTGAACAGTGTAGGAACCCTAGCTCCCGCCTGATCATAGTATCATGCAAGATGAAAATCGTTTACACTAAAATTGAGCTATGAATTTATAATCACCCATCAATAGAATTTTATTAGTGAATTCCAAATTACTTATTTCCCTTAGTGTATTCCTTTACCACTATACTTCAATTTAGAATTGATATTTGATTTACCAAGATGACATTAATACATATTTTCCTTTACTAGTGAGATAAATAATAATGATAATATCCCTTTTCTGAATAGTCCCTTTAAGTTTTAATAATCCAAGGACTTCGATTGAATTTCTTATGTTAGAGAACCATCCTTCTATCGTTTTTCTTTGTTAGGTAATGTGTTTCCTAATATGAATGGAATGCCTAACCTGTGACTTGATTAGTTGTGGTCCAGAGGTATCTAAACCATCAAAATCACTTGGGTATCACATCAAACTTGGGACGCACTAACGCTTAGCATGGCTGGTTTTTTTCCCGAAGGTTTTGAACTAGTGACCTTTTCATTATGGGATGTCTTAACATAACACCTTGTTAGCATCTATTCTATGCCGTGGGCAAGAACCATCCTTCTATTTATTAAAATCCATTTTTCCAAAATATTTAGCACAACTTCAAACTGAGGCCACTTTAAAGGACTTAAATAATGTCTTTGCATTTAGGTTTCTTTCTATACTTAAAAATTTCTCTTTTTGTTATTATTGAAACTAAGAGATTAATTTTATATTATGTAATTAAACCTTGGAAAAAGAAACATGTTTTATAAATTTATAAGATTTGAAGTGCACTATGGATTATGTGTTTGAAAATAATATTTCACTTTATTAAAAATATATTTTAAAGAATATAAGAACTTTTATACTTCACTTTAATCTTTTACCTTTTATTTATTATTTATTATTCACATTTACATGAATACTTATAAAATGTATCCTTCCCTTTTATATATATAAAAACATATATTTTATTTCTCAATGCTAAAATTCCTCCATTATAAAACTTATCAGCTACATAAATAGATTTTTTTTTGCTATGTAGCAATTGAATTTACTAGTATATATCATTTCTCATATATATATATATATATATATATATATATATATATATATATTATTTTGAAAATTATTTGTAAATTTTTTCCCAATTCTTCTTTTTCACTTTAATTTTTTAAATAAGATCCAATTTCTTTTATTTTTAAAAATGACTATATTTCAAATAATTCATTAAAGAATAAGACATTAACCTCCTATTCTTATTAACAAAATAACCTTTCACCCTGGGTCAAGTATAAAATACTAGCTTAGTGTTGTTACTAACAAAATAACTATTAACCATAAGTTATTTAAAAAAATATGCATAATGGTAAATTTGATAGCTCACTTCATAAAAACACTATGAATACATAAAATAATATATATATGAATTAATTATATAATATTAATTTATTTATTCATAATGTTCTTATCAAGTAAACTATTACGTTCAGACCATGATTCATTGAGGAGACGTATATTGGGTGATAAGCCATATATTTATACTCTATAGTTATAATATATACAGTATTGTGCACCTGATTTATTAGACCAATGTCTTGACATCAAGAAGAATTATTACTATTCAAAGATTTCTTGGTGCACAGAATTCTAGAGTTAACAAAGGCCCGTTCATTCGACCTAAGATGTTAATCCCTCATCCAAGAATTTGTTCAATAATACATTTAATCTGCAAAGACCCATTCAATAATGGAACCATAGAAGGCACATGCTTAGAATTTGTTCAATAATACATTTAATCTGCAAAGACCCATTCAATAATGGGACCATAGAAGGCACATGCTTAGAATTTGTTCAATAATACATTTAATCTGCAAACACCCATTCAATAATGGGACCATAGAAGGCACATGCTTATTTTGAGACCCCATGAATGAGATGTTTTCAATCGGAAACTATAAAGATCTATTCAATCAAATAAACCATTCATAATAATTCAAAACCATAGAAGTTGTATTAGTTTTAAATTTTAGTTTATATTTAAACGTAAAATTATCGTCTCATTATTTCATTTTGATAAGAATTCTTGTTCATATAAAATTAATTCTTTTAAAATCAACATAGATAATCTAAATTTGTTTATGTTACCAATATAATAAAATATTTATGTTGCAAATATAATTAAATTTTAAAATTAATTAAATTGCTATATATAAATATATTTGAATTTGTTACTTAGGATAAATATTATCTTAACATTATACTTATTCACTACTAATTTAAAGCTTTATAAATAATTATTTAAAAATAATTTAAAATAAAAATAAAAATTATTTTATATTTACTATATAATAAATTAAAATAAAATAATAACAAAATATTAAAATTATTTTAAATCACCTTGAATTTATCTTAAAATTAACTTAATACATAGTTTCTTTAAAAGTATTTGAAAAACAATATAGATCTATCTTAACTCTGGATCTACCAATCATCTAAAGTGATCAATATTTCAAGATGCAAACCTTTTTCTGAGTGCTAAAACGAACATTAATAAAATGTTTTAATTGCAAGTATCTTTTTTTTTTCTACACATTAAAATTTTAATACGTGCCCTCTCATATTAGGGAACTGAAATCTCCTTCATATCTTGATTTAGAAAAGACATATTAGTAGAATAAGAACACTTTCTCTGTCTATCTATGTATCTATCTCTATATATGTATGTACATATAGAATTATATTTTCATTATTATTATTATTAAATGTTACATATTCCATATTAAATATTGAGGGAATTAGAAATCTCTTCCTACTTTGAATTAGAAAGAACCTATTAATGAAATAAGAATTCTTTTGTTCTCTATATAGACATATTTGATGTTAAAATCTTTTACTGAACATGTATATTGAAATATTTAATTTATGACAGGCTTTAAACTTTTTTTGTTGCTAGTATTTTTAAAATAAGATTATGTTACTTGAGGAGAATTGACCCCATAACCTCCAATTAGAAAGATTCTTTACCAAAGGGAACTAAACCAATTGAATTAAGACTCAAAACATAGATTGGGATAATTTAGTTAACATGAGCATTGAGATATTTTGTTTATGTATTACATTTTCCAATTAAAGTATATTTTTAAATGCATTTAATATTAGTTAATTTTATATATTGAGATATTTTATCTATGATGCACATTTAATTTTTTAATTAATATTACTATTCTTTAAATGTCACATTAGTTTTATATTAAGAATTGAATTAATTACACAACTGCTCCTTAAATTTAATCTTTTAATATGTTTATATTTTGTTACTAAAATAAACTAGCTAACATCGATATTCAAATGATACATTCATGTGTCCAATTGAAATATGAAAATATAAATAAGATCAACTTTATTTATTTTTATTTTTAATTACTTTAAAATAATTTTAAAATTTATGTTTAGGAACATATTTTACTTTTGAGCCCAGAGGCTCATTCTACAGCCCAGTATGAAGGGGATATGTAATTCCACCTTGGCTCTTGCTAGATCAATGGCTAAGAGAGGGATCAAATCTCTTGAGGTGCATCTCTTGGATCCATGGTTAAGAGAGAGATTATTTTCTAATCTAAAGAATATTAAAGTTTTATTTTAAAAGGGACACATGTAAAGTCCACTTTTAGCATGAACAAAATTATACATGGCGCCTCATACTGGGTTGTAGCATGACCCTATTGGCTAAATAAAGCAACTGATATATATATATATATATATATATATATATATATATATATATATATATATATATATATATATATATGGAATTTATTCAACCCATATTTCACAGAGCAAGAACAACTACCCGTTAAAATATATCTATGCTTTACATAAAAAATGTAAAACCTTCTAGGCAATCTTCTAAACAAATACATTATCACTACAATAAGATATTATTGTTATAGTTGGATAGGATTGGATTCCCCATCGCCATAATGCAAGATTACAGTTAATAAAATGATTCAATTTACCGATCATTAAAACCTAAATTAGTTGGATTCTAAACGTGCTAACTTGAATTCAATATTTTTACTTTAATTTAGTTATATTTAAACTAAGTGGAACTATGTAGCTCTTGTTTAATATAGACATTGAAATATTTAATTAAACATATAATAAATTACACTATATAGTATCAATAATATTACTTTTACATGTCATGTGTCAACTTTATTAAGCCCACATTAAGTATTGAAGGAATTACATACCTAAAATGTAAATTAATTTATCAATTAATATAAATTTGTTGTAAAAGGACAAAAAATGAAGTAATTTATGTGTGACCCACATTACTTTGTATTATTATTATTTTGGGTCACACATTACTTTGTATTATTATTATTTTTTTAATTTGTTATTTAAATATTATTTTATTATTTTTAAATGTAACGTTACAACATATCCCTAATACTAAACCATAGAATGCATCTAGATTCAATTATATATATATATATATATATATATATATATATATATATATATATATATATATAGATAGATTAATGTCCACGAGACCAAAGAGGTCTATAGGACCTTAAGAAAAGAGATCAGACGTTTTAATATTTTATTTGTAGCATTCCAAGATTACTATAGTTTTCTTAACTGAACAAGTCGAGAAAGTTGTAGTGTGACATTTAATATTTTATTTGTAGCATTCCAAGATTACTATAGTTTTCTTAACTGAACAAGTCGAGAAAGTTGTAGTGTAACAGATATTTTGGAAATGAGAAAAGTGGAGCAATCCAAGTCAATTCTCTTAATATCACACAATTGACACATTCTTTCATTTCAAAGTGTTCTAAGAATAAACCAACTCTGGATTTCACTTCTAAACTCATGAGAGTTAGTTTATATATATATTCCATTTCAAATGAACTTATTTTACCACTGAAAATTATTATAATTGGTTGATAGTAAATCTATAAATCTAAATAAATTAATTTACTTTTAATTAAAATAGATTAAATTTTATATCCATTTGCTTTTAAAATAAATATAATTAATGTTGTTTTTGTTTTATTTTTATTTATTTTTTAATCTAAAGGAATTGGTGACGATTTTGGTACTGGCATCGACTTATAATATTAGTCGGATTAAATTACTATATTAAATTATATTTTTATATATTTTATTAATTTATTGATATTTATATTTAAAATATCTTACTATTATAATAAAAACCATAAAATCTTTAATAAACTGTATTTTATAATAATTATGATTTATTTCCTCTCATTTTAAAATATTTAAATTTTATTTAACAATTTTCTATCATAATAATGATAAAATCTTAAGTTTTTTTTCTTTTCTTTCTTTTTTTTCTTTTATGTCAGAGGAATCCGCAACTGGGACAGCCTCGCAACTAGCGAGACACGGGTCGATTCTGGCCACAGCCTTGCAACTCGTGAGACACAGGTCGATTCTGGCCACCACCACTATAACCTCTGGTCGATTCTGGCCGCCACCACTATAACCTCTGGACCTCTGGGTCGATTCTGGCTGCCAACACTATAACCTCTGGGCTTCGGCGCCTGCCCGCAACTCGCGAGACATGGGGTCGATTCTGGGCTTCGGGCCTGCCCACTATAACGCGTCACCAACGCGTCACCAAGGTAAGTCGAGGGGATTTGAAATCGACCTCAATTACAAACGAACTACACTACCATGCAATTACCAACTAGCATACCCGGTGAAACTTCCATTCTTTCATATTATCATTATTCTTTAGTTTATTCATTAATTTTAAAACTTTTAATTTATCGTTAGTTTATTTATTTATTTTAATTTAAAATATTGTAACTTTATTCTAACATTTTTCATATCATAATAAGAATCATAAAATCTTCTACCGCCATTCTTTTAAGCTATATTATTCTTTAGTTTTGTTTATTAATTTACAAAAATAAATGTAGTCTTTAAAGTGTTTTGAAAAAATATATATTCATCTTGTTTGTGGTTTAAAAATTTAATGATAAGTAATAAAAACTACATTATTAACCTAAACATCTAAATACGTAGTATCAGGGATTTAATTTAAAGTATTCAGCAGTTTACGTTTTTTAATAGGTTATTACTGAATACTATTTATCTGGCCAATTTCAGGTTGATCATTTTTATTTCTCATCTTTAACCTAACACGTGAAAATTCTCATCTGTAATTACATTTCATCTTCATCTTTAACCGAGCTATATTTTATCTCTATTTCATCCCACTGTGTTACACCTTGGCTTTTGAAAGATTGTAAATATGAGAGCTTCATCTCAGTCGCATGGATCTGTAATGATTCACTTTGTCTCATAATTCTGAAAAATTGTAGTGACAGCAGATTCAAGTAATTTGATGAAATATTAAGCACGGAACAATTCTATATCTGTCACATGAGACTCCTATTGCAACACAAGTGAATTTTGCCGAGAGTTTCGAACCAACATTCAATTTCATTCGCAATGTAGACAGAAGATAGCAGCATTAATTCACGATGGTCCTCATCAAAATTCTAAATTATAGCTTTGCGCCGCAATGCTATCATATATTATTCATCCCAAATTTCTGCTGAGGCGTATATAGACATATATACATTTCACAACAAACAACGCTACGGACATATATACAGGACACCAGTATGAACGTTACAGAATATATCCAAATTTCTTCTGCATAACCCTACCTCTTCATTCATGTAGTTGGTGCACGTTGATAAAGGAACCTTGAAAGTTCACAAAGTAGAATTGAGATGCAGAAACCAGGAAACATGGAAATGAAACCTACGAGCAAAGGTGTCAAATAATGTCCCAGAGACAAATCACTTAGTTTTCCCTGGAGCGTCAGAAATCTTGACCCTAAACCAGTCTTGATCATGGATAAAGATGAAACCAATCTTAATTATGGACAAAGATGAAGCTTCAACAGCGAACTTCTAACACCATATTTACAGGTCTGTACTTCAACTTACAGGTCTGCACTTCAACAATTTATAATAAATTCTTTCATTTTACCTTAAATTGTTTTAAATGGCAGTTTGAGCTCTCTTCTGCAGTTAAATCAATAATAACATGTTTATAAAGATGTTATTTCAATAATGTCATGGTTGCTGAGGGATATTTCTGGATAAAATTACCCATTGCCAAGAAGACTTCAAAATTTTCATCATCTAGCGACATTCTTTCAAGTCATGAAGAATTATAGTCAATACATGTACCATAATCGATGCAAAATATTTTACAGGGCTTATTGCATTGAGAGAATAACGTGTATTATAATAGTTTTGGGTGTTTTTTTTACTGCAGGTTTAATATATTATTTTGATAGAAGTAGTTAATTAAATTAGTGACTTTACAGTGTCTTAACAAAAATCTATTACTATTTATCCAAGATCCAAAAACCCATTACCATCCATCCAAAATCATGTAGAAAATATTATTAAATAATTAATAACTTTATAATAAAATAAACATACTCAAACAATTTAAAATATATATATTCACTGTATTTTACCTACTGAAACCATGAACAAGTTTCTCCACAACCTCAACTGTACTCCATGCAATAACCAATAGAAAGACAAAAAGCCAACCAAGAAAAATATGTTCTGAGATATGTAAATCCCTGCACATGAGAAGCCTTTTGTTTTCATTAATATTAATATCGCTGCCAATGTTTTCATTGGCGAGGCAGGATTCTATCAGATCTTGCATGTCCATCTTGCAGGATAAAATTAAATATTATTGTATATATTTTTCATTGGCCAGGCAGGATTCCATCCTATCTTCCATCGCCATCTTGCCTCATAAAATTAAGTGTGACATCCCTTCGTGCTTTTCTGATTAGACATAAAGTGGAAACCTACGCTTTATTGCTGAGATGGATGCACTTCTGTATCCAACGCCTTTATTTTGGACTATTGGGATTAAATACATGAAAACTGATTGAATGTTGCTGTACGAAAGGATGGGCGGCGGATCCAGGTAGTGATGTCAAACCTATAGCACTCATTAAGTACGATGGTTTTTGTAACTGGTTTTCGATAAAGATGAAACCGTTTAATGAATAATTTATAAATCAAATTCCATTCCTAAACTTTTCCCTGTTTACTTCCTTACTACATAGACAAAGGAAAACTTAACTCATTCCTCACACCAATAACAAATCGACTGTCTACCTGATGCTAACCAAGTGCGTCCATATGCATGAGCTTCGAGTGAATCCCAAACACATTTTGGGAAACTATCATTTGGCACAAAGTGGAGATGAAAGCCGAATCGTAAGATATAATCCATTTTGTAACATTCAATGGTCCAAAAACATGGTCATCATGAGTTCATTGTTCATTGTTCATTATCGAGTTTCAATTAATACCATTGACATGTAACTTGAAAAGAGTTGCAAACTTTTTATAATAACATTTTGGAATGCATCAATTACTTAATTTTCTTAAAGATGTGTATAAAGAACTTAAATATCAACTAAGTTCATAATTAAGAAAGTTATGTTTAAAAAAACTCATTCCAATTATTATGTAGGATGAACTAAGTGCATAGTGCATTGCATTCGCCAAGCTTTTATAAATTTAGGCACACATTAGTAGCAAAGTGTATCTAATATTGATGTTCTCACACCAAAAAAACATGGATAGTTATGTATATTATCATAAAAAAGCTCAACTTTTATATGACTAATCATTGCATATTCTCTATGTCTCTTTATATTCTTCTATGTGTACATTATTGTATTAATTATATATGCCTATGTAGATGTGAAATGTTTTTCATGTTTTATGTTTTATATTTTGTTGGCATGTATTATTATTTATATGTTTTTTTAATGTAATTAAGTAGATATTTTTGGCTTTTAAGTTATGGATAAATAGATAGTTGATATTTTATTTTTTTGTTTTTTGTTTTATTTGCTAGGTAATGTGAGTCTTGAGACGACTAGCACACCTAATTTATGGCTTGCGTAGCCCCGATACAGAGGCATCTAAGCTATCAAAACCATCCAAGAATCGCACTTGACCTTGGTCACACCAATGCTTAGCATGACTAGATTTTTGCCCACAAAGTTTCAAACTAGTGAGCTTTTCCCCACAGAGTGCCTTAACAGAACACCCTGTCACCATTTCCTCTACACCCCATGGGCGATATTTTATATTTCATGTTATTTATATCAATTTTTATATAAATGAGAAATTAAAGTGAATATTCTATCTATATCTTTGTGCTAACTATATAAGCAATTATAATGTCTCATTTATTTCCATAAATGGCTATATTATCTATCATACCATAACATAATAACTACATACTTAAGATGAAGATCATGGAAATTATTGTTGTGAATGTATAATTTATTTTTAGACACTCTTTTAGATAATTTGTTTCATGCATCTAGTTGTTGTTTGTATAATATATAGTATATGGTTAACAATTGCTCTAAAATAAAGAAAATAATGGAGGATGAAAAATAGAATTTAGTTTACTAGATAAAACATGAAATTCATATCCCCAATGGGTGTGAACTTCGAGAATAATGGGATTGGGGGACGAGCCTGCCACCCCACTTTCAAGAGTTCATTAAATACCAGGGGTGACATGGTTGTCCCAATGCATGTGACTAGTAAATATGAAAGGGCATATGATGGACATCGTTAAGAGGAGTTTAGGTTATTACATTTGTTTGTAGTGTTGTGGAGGTGGGGCAAAAAATCCAAGCCCTTCATTGTAGGAGGAATGGCTTGGGGAAAGTTGGAGTAATATGAGGATTGTCGTCACCCTTTCATTGTCAATCACAAGTATCCTTGATATGTTTACCGCAGTGAATATGGGGGGGGAATCTATCACCTTGTTTTTGTTCTTCATCTGTTGGGTTGAATGCCCTATTACGTAGAGGGATCCTGGTCATTAGAAGATTGGAAAGAGAGGAGGATTCATTACTCTAGTAGGCCACAAATCCTCAAATGTTCTTCATAGTTTAGACAAGCCAATTCTTTAGCAATCCTTCAACTGTTGCGACCAACTTCTATCTTTTTCATCTATCCCTAGGTAACTCTTTACTCAAGGTAATTCTCTGTCAATTTTTATCTTAGATTTTTGTTTGGATTCCAGTGCTAGTTTGGAGGGCTTCCTGTTTGTTTCTTGGTTCATTACTATCTTTCCAATTTTACCAGTGGTTTTTTGTTCCTCTAGTACAACGAGGGTTTTTTTATGATACCCTTTGACCACTCCATTTAGTGTCGCCCTTATGTCTATGGGTTGTTCCACCTAGTCCTATGTGCAACATTGGTCCACCTATTTTCTCAACTCCCTCCCCTATAGTCAACTAAGGCCTTGTGTCACAGTTTCTCTTAGTTTTCTACCATGAAGCATCCCTATGTAGATTGTTGGTGTAATCTCTTTATGTTTGAAAAGAAACTAAGAATGTATATTAGGCATGGAGGGGGTGGTCGTGGCCCCCAGGGACCCAATCGTGCCTAGCAGTAGGGCCAAGTGGTTATTGAAACCTATCATTTGGTTATCCTTCTTGAAACTTAGAACGAGATTCAATAATTGGAATTCATGGCTGCTAGAGATAGAAAAGATTTCTTGGACTCTAATATCCTAGAGGATATTTCTACCCAGATTCCTAACAGTAGGCATACTAGGAGAAGAATGAAGTAGTACTTTAATGTCTTATCTCTGTATTGGCAATTGAAGACCTTGCTGGGTAGGGTATTGAAGGAAAAACAAGAAGAAAAATATAATATATTTTTAGGCTTGGAAGAATTCAAATGAATCCATAGAAACCAATGAGTATGCTTAGGAAGAAAGGGTGCAAGGTTGGCCCATATAGAGTACCACCTCCATTGTAATACTACTCCTCCAGCTCCTTTAGAATCCAATGCCAAAGATATGAAACCTATTACCTCCTCAGAATCTTGATTTCTGAATACTAGCTTGTAGTTTTTTGTTTTACACTTTCGTAGTTGCTACATTAATCATGTTAGAGTTGTTAAAATTGTTATAATTTTGGAAAAATTGCTCAATTGGTAGGTGGTCAAAATATTTGGTTTCTTGATGGGCAGATTGAGAACACCTACTTAGTGACATGTTTAAGTTCGCTAGTTGTCTGGTGTACCTAGTTTTCATGCTTTTTTGAGGAAATACAAGATTAACTTACAAAAATAAAGAAATGAAATTCATAACCTTCATTCAAATTTTGGTTTTATGGTCAATTAATAAATATTAGCCATATGCTTTACAATTTGATCTTTTATGAAAACATAAAATTCACCATTCAACAATTACCCATAGAGGTGCAAATCAAACAAGACCTTGAGTAGCGCCAAAGGAAATTCATTGTAAAATTTGTGTTCCTCTAAAGTGGAAACCTAAGTAGAGATTTCACCCTAGAACTTTAGATGGATTCCTTGTGACTTACCAATTGATTGAGAGAATTAGATTCCTTATGTGAATTATAATAATTTGTAGATGAAGCTAATTTCACTCATAGAGTTATGCTTGTACGAACAAGCTTTGCAATAGTGGGATAATTTAGTATGAACTAAAAAGTGAAATAAACATAAAATGACCCCACTCAATAATGTTACATCTAAATCAAGTGAGAATAAATGAATAAGAATTATCTTTGCTGGAATCTAAGCCACCATAGTGAAATATAAGTGTTATGAATGTGCATATAATAATTTTTTCTGATTGTTGGATTTGTCTTCAATGTCCCTTCGATTCCTCATGATGGTTCATATCAAACCATAACCCTTACATGTTAGGTTTCTAATGCAGTCCAATTAAATAGATGAGTTTGATGGTTCAAGGAAGACAAAAAACCAAATGTGTAGTAGAATGGTGGTTTAAGGCTAACTCTGGAACTCAACTCTAACACTAGGCAACTCCTAGAACATTTAGTTGGAAATTAATGTCTTATAATGATTGTAATTGATCCCAAATGGTTATTTGAAGATGACAAAAATGTTAGAAGTTATCTCTAAGGCTCAACAGTTCTAAAACATTTCAAAGTTTAGCTAGAAATTAATGTCTTTGCTAATTGGAAGTTCTCACAAGTGGAAATTTGAAGAGGATTGCAAACTAGCATTAGTTTGAAGACGAATACAAGCTAAATCATGCTCATGACTCTAACTTTCACTTAATATTAAGGCTTTGGCTCTAGTTTTGATTCAGGGTCATGTGTACATGCGTCATTGATAAGGCTTCAAAACTAGAAGGATGATTGCCAAGCATTGGTATTATTATCCCTTATCAGATATAAAGTGAGAGGAAGAAAATATTTCCACTATTCTCACAAGGATATAGATAAAAAAATATGATCCTCTATGTGACCAACTCAATGACGGTGTAGGATTTTACCAAAATGCACCCATTTACAATGCAATTTAACTAGTAAACTTACAAAACAAAACTATTTACAAGTTACCATTATTTTGATTATGAATATGAATTGATATTTAGGAATGAATATATGAACCATGCCATTATGTTCCCTTCTGAAAAACATCAATCAAGAGGGTCATGAAAAACATCAATCAAGAGGACCATGAAAACCTTATATTTGAGAGACATGGCAGCAAAATGTTGTGATCTATTAATTGATCTATCCCTTTGTTTCCTAATGTATTACTATTACATAAATAGGCCAGAACTGACCAAACAGTTTATTTATTAAATAATATTTTAAATTTTATTCTTTCACTTTTATAAAAAGGAAAACACTATCATCAAAAAGAAAATTTTGAAAGTATCATATCCCAGATCTACATTTTTCACCAATCATATCAGGTTTTCTATTAAATATATTTCTTACATTCCCCCTTTGCTACACACTCAAATACTTTTTCCTTGGGGTCACCACCCTAGCTAACTAAAGTGGAGTGTAGGTAAGTACAAAAAGACTAGAAATGAAAACATTCAAATCCCTCCACTCCATCCTTCCAAGCACGAGTTGTGTTGTTGTATTCCATATTGTCGGTAACATGGCCAAAGCTAGTATTTTTGGTATCTAGAAAACTTATCCAAGCATGAGTAGCATTTAGATGTAGGCTCATTGATCTTGAGAACATGGTCACTATGTCAAACCCTTATTTGAGATATAAAATTGAAATCCCATCCAAGATCCAACTAGATATGCCAACAACTTTTTACATGTAAGCTTTCAATTTCATCTCAATATAACACGAAAATATGCACGATGTACATATTAATTTTATCCACTAGAAATAATCATATGTGGGTGGAAATGAATGTAGTAATGGTTCTAGCCTCTGTTTTCTATGGTGTGGAAGAATAACTTGACTTTCTCTTCCACTGAGTGTGTGGTAGTGAAATACGACATGTAGAAGAGCCAAAGCAACAAGAATAAACATTGAGCATATTATAAAAGCATGGGAGTAGACTTACAAGAAAAAAATTCACTGAGACAAGTAACTTATAATTGTGTTCACAAATGTAAATGATGATGTGAAAATTCTATACTAGAGTGGACACAAATCTGACAAGTTTAGGAGAGCACCTAGGCTTGGCTTGCTTTGATAATACTATTGGACTACAAGCCATCAAAGTGAAAGAGAAGCGTTAACTTATTTCATTAAATAGATGCACATATAAATACAATTTATTATGACCATTGGATTCATATTCAAATGTACCTCAAACTCCTCATGATGGTTCACATTCCACACCATAGCCCTTATGGAGTAGGTTTAACACTCTTCAATTGAACAACCTCTTATTACAAGATTTGTAATTCACAATATAGGTTGATCATTAAAATGTGTCCCTAGGAGACAACTAGGGATAGAAATCAATGGTAAGCTTACATCACTTCGATTATTATAATGAGAATGATTGAGAATTACAATTGGATACTTAAACGAGTGTTTCCTTAAACACTAACTAACTATGGATACTTCTATATGAAAAACTAATCTTCCTAAATAACATCTTCTCTTTGAAGATTCTTCTACTAGATGAGGCAATTAGTAGTTTCTTGGGTCCTTGTTTTCTTGATCTATGTTTGAATGACTATTTCATGTTCTACATGACTTCTCTCTCTTCATCAAGCTAGGGAAAAAGATTCTAAACTAGGATATTATCATTGATTACCTTCTTTAAAAAAGAAACATGGAAGACCATATGTATACATAAAGAAAGAGGTAACTCCATTCTATAAGCCCACATTTTGAAGCTTCTAAAACACCAAATGGAGACCATAGTACTTTGGAGCTAATTAATTTTCCTTATTTTGTTTCTTGAGGGGAATCTATTTGTATTGTTGCAACTTCAAAAATACCCAATCCATCACTTTAAAATGGATTGCTTCATCTTGGTTTATTGCATCACGAAGTTGTCCTCCAATAGTTGGAGAACCTCTTATTGGTGGTAGATTTGATCATCCTCTATGATTTCTCTTTCAAGGGTGATGTGATGGATGAAGAATGATACCTATAAGCACCATACATGGGGAAATTTTGAATGAAGTATGGAACAAATTGTTGAACCACCATTTTACCAAATGTAACCTCTTGACCCATTACAGCTCTTTATCCTATGTAAATTTATGGAGATAAAATTCTAATATTTATTTATATTGAATTACTTATCATACTAGGGATGGTAAGAGGATTTGTGAGACATTTGAGTGCCCAAACATGAAAAAAATTAGCCTAAAATTTACTATTAAGAAGTGGATCTCTATTACCTACAATAATTTGGGTTTTAGTGTAGCTTTTGAAATGTATCCATGAATGATGTGGCTACCATACATTCTTTAAAAGGACAATAAAGTGAGAAAATAAGGAAATAAATTGTGATTTGGTCCACCATCACCATGATGAAAGTCCTCCCTTCAATTTGGTAGATTTAAGATCAAATCCATTGAGATCTCTTCCCAAAACTAACTTAGTGTTATTAACTATTATAGAAAACCAAAGGTCTTAACTATCTCTCCTTTGTTATATTTAAAAACCAAATAGTCTACCATCAGATTTTGAGCATTAGTTTTCAAATATTCCCAAAAACCAGTTCTTTATATTGTGATAAGTATTTATCATTCTTGAGTGTCCATCTATAGGAGAAGTTTTCAATTTAGAAAAGAAATTCTATTTGAGCTAGGATTTTATACATAAATATCTAGGAAATCCTTATACAAGTGTGAATTATTATTCCACATAAATTTATGTAATGCACTAGAGTCACTTTGTAGTCGTCAAATGATTTGGCATTCTAGTCTTTTCATATTGCCATTATAATTTTTCCTCTTCCACCCAATCATATTGTAGAATGGAAATAACACAAAATAAAGTTTCAACTTCCTCTTCTTTTCTTGAAAGTGCCCCACCAACATATTCTCCTTTCTTTATTGTAGAAAATTTTAAAGTCATAACCTAAATTGTCTGTGACCTGGTTTTGTTTCTCTTCTATATATAGCCATTGTTCTAAGAAGGACTTTAGAATGAAATAATTTATTTTTATTTTGAAGTGTCATCTTGTTAGGTAAGGGTGTCATTTGTTAATTGCATGCAATGTGGATGATATTTATTTGTCACAAATGGATTTGAGTAAGTTCTTTCCAAGTAAACTATGCATCTTTGAAATAAAAAGGGTGTCCCTTCTTCCATTAAAAGTGCATTGAATGCCATTCATTAAGGTGCTTCATGCCAGAATGAAAGTTTTCTTGAAGTTAGGTGTGATCAACACATGTTTTTTTATACTTAGCCTTCCTAAGATTCTCAAATTCTTAGGTTGCTTCATGAGTCTAAAAACTACCATCCTATTTTAGTAATTTTGTTAGAAAATTTCTTATTCAACCATGGTTCTTGACAAACTTGTGGCAATATCTTAACAATATTAATAACCTGCCTAATATTCTTTAGGTTATATATATATATATATATATATATATATATATATATATATATATATATATATATATATATATATATATATCTATATATATATATATATATATATATATATATATATATATATATTTGTGCGTGTGTGTTTTCTAACACATTGATTCCTTCATTAGATATAATATTCCCAAAACGTTCCACTTCTTTAACCTCAAAGTCACACTTGGAAGGTTCTCATATAGTTGTGAGCCTTAAGATAATATTTTTAATACTATCTCAATATGTTGTACATATGCTTCCCAATATTTATTATAAATTCATATCTCATATAAAAATATCTACACACTTATTCTAATGAAGGGTTTGAAGATAGAATTCATTAACCTTTCGAGTGTGATAGTTACATTATTAATGATGGATGTCTTCTTCCATTTTTATAATCTAATTATATTGAACAAATATCAAACACAGTAAATAAAAATTCTACCCATACTTTATCAATAAAAGAAATATTTAATGTATCTTTAATGATGATATTGTTGAGTTCTCTATAATTCATATGTCATGGAAGATACTTTTCTTAAATATCTCTACTGTGGAAGAGAAATCTCATTGTTTAGGTTTGATGATGTTAACTATTAGCATTTGTTGAACTATATGCCTAATCTTACTCTTATAGGAAGAAGGATATCTATAAGGTTGGATGTTAGGAGGAAGGATTCTTGGAATGAGTCGAATAGTGTGATCATGCTCTTAAGTAGGAAGATTACAGACCTTTAGGCATCTTGATAAATACCCAAGAATTTTTATTGATAAATCTTGTAGAAATTTGATAGAATTCCAACTCCTCAAGAAATATAATCTAAAATCATGAGACACAATTCCACTCTACTGATATGCAGAATCAGATTCACAATTTAGAAAAGCAAGCAATAAGAAAAACCACAAATACACAGTGATTTCTAGGGGAACCCAACTAGGAAAAATCCCCTCAAGCCTCTTTGCATTGATTAAATGAATAGATAATCTATTACAATTTCTAGCTCCAGTTCTGAGCTCAACTTGCAAAGGAATAATTGATCTTTGTGCTCAAACAAATCTGGCCAACACTTATCCAAATATCAGCTCACCTAACCTCCTATTTCCTTGTGCAATTCCTGAGGAAACTAGCCCTATTATTTAGGAATTTCCTCCAAATTTATTGTGAAATTACCAAGGATTTATCATTGATTGCATGCAACACCTATACACTCAAACTAGTTTACAACTCCCTGTTACACTACATTGTCATCTCCACTTCAACTGAGGAACTCAAATTTTCTGTATGCACTAGCTATTTAGGCTAATTGATTAGCTAACTAAAAAGTCTTTGAGTTAGCCTATTGTCCCACTACACAACTGACCTTCAAATGACTCTAACAATAGTTAGAGGTCAGTTAACTGAATACAACTGAAAACAATTGAACTTGATTACTAGAATTTAGCAATCACACATGCATAACTGAACTCCAAGCCCTCTAACTTGAATTTATTGAGATAACTAAGTGATAATATCCATGTCATAGTAATTATCTACCTCCAAGTGTCCTGCTGATCTAGAAATTCAATTTACTCAATTTGACTAAGGCTAAAGTCAAAGTGATCCTTTCTTGCTACATTTTTTAACACTCCCTCTTAGTAAGAAAGTGATTTTCCACCACCCCTATCCTGCACCTATGGAATTCAAATTTACCTCTTGACAATGCCTTTGTCAATATGTCAACATCTTGCTCCTTAGTTGGAATTTACTATAGCAACATAATTATTCTATACATGTAGTCTTACAAATGATGATACCAGATATCAATGTGCTTGGACCTATCATGAAATATCGAATTCTCAGATAGCTTAATGCAACTCTGATTATCACAATATATCACGATCAGATCCATCTCCTGACTGAATAGTCCCACAATTATTTTCCCCATGCATATTAGTTCAGACGTTGCTTGACTTGTAGCCATGTATTTAGCCTCTACTGAGCTGAGTGCCACAGACCTCTGCTTCTTTCTATACCAGGAAATATATGCGAACCCAACACTAAAGATAACACTTGATGTACTTTTTATGTCGTATAGAATATCTTCCCAATATGCATTGGTGAAGCCTTACAACTTCACTCCCTTTGTCTGTTTCTACCATAATCCGTACTAGGTAGTTCCTCTGAGGTACTGTAACACGTGCTTTGTGGCCTTCCAATATAATTTGGTAGGCCTCACCATGGCTTGGCTGAGTTGGTTGACTGCATAGCACATGTTGGATCATGTTTTCACAAGATACATCAGTGAACCCACAAGCTACCTGTAAATGGTAGAATCAACTTCCTCGCTTGAAGAAGCATACTCTTGCCGCCAGTTTGTAGTTAGAGGTGTTTCCATAGGCTTACAATTCTCCATGTGAAATATTTGAAGTATCTCAGTAGCATACTTTCCTTGAGACATAAACAATTCACCATCACCCTGCCATACTTCCAGCTCGAGGAAGTAATGCATGAGGCCCACCTCTTTCATCTCAAATTCCATTGCAAGATCCTCTTTGCAAGAGAGGATCAACTTCTCATCACTAGTAATTATTAAATCATCAACATACATAACAAGAATAAGAAACTTACCATCTACCACAATGTGATAGAGGTTTTCATTTGCTTCACTTTTGGTGAAGCCAAATCCAGTGAGATAACCGTCGATCTGAGTGTACCATGCTTGAGGTGCCTATTTGAGACCATACAATTCTCTCTTGAGTTCACATACATATGACTCTCGATCATATGTCTCAAATCCTTATGGTTCCTTTATGTAAATTTCCTCCTCAACAACATCATTGAGAAAGGCGGTCTTCAAATCCATTTGGTGGATTTTCCACCCCATCTATGAAGCCAATGCTGAATGGATATAATTGAGGAATATCTTGCAACTGGTGCAAAACTTTCCTGATAGTCAACTCCCTCTATCTGAGAGAATCCTTTGGCCACAAATCTGGCCTTGTACTTCTAGATGCTTTCATGCATTGCATGCTTCACTTTGTAGATCCATCTCGAACGAACCATTGATCTCCCTTATGGCCTCGACACCACCTCCCATACATTGTTCTTCATGATGGATTCATATTCTTCCACCATGGCATCAACCCAAATAGGTTGAGAAACTGCTTCCTCAAATGAAGAAGGCTCTGTCTCAATGGGCTCTCTCATGAGAATCATATAACCAGTGTACCTATCAGGTGACCTCCTCTTCCTGCACTATGATGTGGGGGCTCCCACATTCTCCCGTGCATCCTGCAATAATCTATCAACTTCTCTGGTTATATTTTCCCCTTCTCTAGAAGATTCTAGTTTAGTGGGTGCCTCCACTATGCCTCATGTCTACTCCTCTACAAGTGGCTGCTCCACAACTTCTTGAAGCTCTTATTGAGGTTCCTCCTTTGGAGCTAGAAGCTCCTACTCCAGTGGATACTTAGCTCTCATTCTAAAGAGAATCTCATATCCTTGTCCTCATTGAACATGAAGTCTTTCCCCATAATTGTCACCCTCAATGAAGGAAAATACACCTAGTAATCGTGTGGAGTTTCGTTGTATCCTACAAAAACTCCCAACTCTACACTAGGTTAAAGTTTCTTCCTTAAATCCTTAGAGACATGGAAATAAACTGAAGCTCCAAAAAATCTAAAATGAGACACATCGGGCTTTCTCCTCTAGAAATCTTCCTTCGATGTGATCATACCAAGTATCCTATGAGGACTCTAGTTCTACAATTAGACTGTAGTGTTGCATGCTTCTACCCATAGATGTAATGGAAACCCTTGATCATGAAACATGGCCCTTGCAGCTCCTAGTATGCTCCTTTTATTCCTCTCAGCGACGCCATTCTGTGGTGGGTTATGGGGTGTTGTCAGTTCTCTTCAAATACCTTCCTTCACACAAAAATCCTTGAAGGCATGCAAAATAAATTCACCTCCATTGTCACTCCTAAGAACCTTCACCTTCTTCACAGTCTCCTTCTCAACTAATGCCTTGAACTCAACAATTTTTGAGAAAATTAATCCTTCTTCCACATGAAGAAGATCCAACATTTTCTTGAGAAATCATCAATAAAAATAACATAGTACTTATGTCTTGTTGTGGAGTTTGTAGAAAAGGCTCCACGAACATTAGAGTGGACTCGCTCCAAGATTACGTCTGCTCTACTTTATCGGTTATGGAAAGTGGATTTGACGTATTTACCAAATATGAAACCCTTGCAGACATCCTACTAGTCAAGGGAGCCTTTAGGGAGACGAGTTGTAATTTATTGCATGATATTTAAGGCACCATGGTGTAGATGACCCAATATCCGATGTGATAGCTCTCCAACATCGCGACTTGACACGTTTTCAACTTTACTACTCAATGCAGTGCAATCTACCACCTCAAGTTTGTTTAGGTTCTTCACTCGAACCCAAATATTCTTCACTTTCCTGATAGTTATGTGTCTCAGAAATGATTTCCCTTTACTGAAAATAACATCATAGCCATGATCCTCTAATACTACTATAGAGATCAGGTTCTTCTTCAGCCTAGGTACAAACATAACATCTTTGAGGCGAAGAGGAGAATATTTCTCCCTCTCAAAGGTATTGATATCAATTCCCATAGCACTATACTACCCATCATCCCCCTTTCAAAATGCATCTAGAGATCCTTCTCCTCCAAGCTACTGAAAAAATCCTTGCACCCTGCCTTATGGAACGAGGCACCAGAATCAAGGTACCACATACTACCTATAATAGTATTGCCCATGCATGCTATTAATGTCAAATCTAATTCGAATTTTGAAGCCATTGCTTCACCTATTGGTTCTCCTTTAGGCTTTTATTAGACTTTTTGAGTAGAAATTTTGTTGCATATAGCTTGAACTCATGGCAGTGGAAGCATTTTACTTGATCATATGTTTCTTCATGCCATTATTTTGGTTGGACTAAGATTTTCTCTAGGTCTTCTTCCCTTTTCCCTTCTTCCCATTTCCAAAACACTCCAAAATTCTCTTCATCCTCAGCTTTGGAAGATGTCACATCTTAGTTATTTCCCCTGAAATATCCTTGTACCAAGTCAGACACAGCCTTTCCTGATTTGGTAATTTTTCCCTTCTATTCCTAGAGTCTTGGTAGTTGTGCTGGGATTTTGAAAGGCCAAAAAGACCTAGGCTCACCAGGTCATCTTATGCAAAATTCACTCCAACCCCTCCAAGCTCATCCTAAACTTGTGTAAATATGGAGAGATACTGCAGAATTATCATTCTTATGCATCTTAATGTTTCGAAGTTTGTCTTTTAGGGCCAATTTTCTATGGTCATTGCTATTTTTGAATAGATCATTCAGTTCCTTCCACATAGAAAATGGTGTCTCTTTTCCATGGATATTTGAGACCACATGGTCTTGCACACCTTTCGAAAGAATTCTCCTAGTCTTTGCAACATCCTTCTTCCATTGGGCTAATTTTTGTGCATTCGACCGTGGAGGTTTTGCAATGCTATTTTTAACATATTCTAACACACCATTTCCCTCCAGCATTGCTTCCATTCGATCCTTACAGGCTATTAAATTCAAGCTTCCCTCCATATCATACTCCAATGTCACTCCATTGAAATCAATGTTGTATTAATCATTATCGGGATAATATCAACGCGAGGAAAAAATCGTAATTATCGGGAAATAATCAGAAATAATTGGGAAAAAATTGTTTGGTACAAAAATATTAAATTTTTTTCATTTTTTTCAAATTTTTTTAATATCTAAACCATCTACAACATAAAATAAATACATTGACACATAAATATGATAAAAAAAACTAATATATAAGATGTTTAATATCATTTCTAGTGCTAAAATCACACATAACATTGAATCATGTCCTGTAGTAAGTCCTGACTCCTGAGTCCCAACTCAGTCTCAAAATATCAACAAAAAATATAATAATGTATCTCATCATGTCATAATGTCATATACAATAAAATGAAGAAAATAACTAAAGTCTAATCCTATTGATTTACTCTGCCCCTCTTACGAGAAAATGCCACAACTTTCCCTTTCCCTCTAGATGTAGATGCTGGTGCTGGTGGAGTTGGCAGTGGAGTCTGCTATGCTCTAGAAGCTGAAGAACTAGAAGTAGGAGCTATAGGAGGTAGACCACATCCTCTATTGGTGGCAAGGGTAGCCCACACAGGTGGTGTCACCTGGAAACATTACAATCTCCCAATCATGAAATCCTGAAAAATTGATAGGTTTGCTGCATTTTGAATGAAATCTAAAATTATACTTTCTCCATATGAAATCCAATGAGGCTGGAACCACTCTCAAACATCCTGAGTCATTTCATGGTAACGTTAAAAATTTAAGTAAAAGGATGAAAATCAAGATTAAGGAGAATGTCACTTTTACTATAAGAATTTAACATTAACATTACCATGAATAACATATCAATACTAGGGCCTAGACTTGATCATTAAGCTGCCCCACTCAAAAATTATTTGTTTCTTTCAAAAACAATTGCATTTCGAACATTTAGCATCCCTTATAAAACCTCGCTGCCCCGACTGTGCAAATGATTTCATAAAAAAACAAAAAAAACATCATAAAACCTCGCTGCCGGAGACCCCCACGATAATTTCGATTGTTATAATTTCAAATTATCGGGATAATTTCATAAAAATCGGCAAAAAAAATTTCCGGTGATAATTTCGTATAATAATTGCGATAAAATCGGCATGTCAAAAAAATCACGATAATTTGAATTTATCGCGATTTTCACAACACTAATTGAAAGACATCTTCCCAATCATGAAGAAAAATTGTTACAAGAAGGCTGCAAATTCAAAATTCTTGGAGACAAGTTCAAAATAATGGTTCTAATGTGAATTTCGAGGCTTTGATACCGTGTATAAATTTGATATAAGTCCAATTTCTCATGAAATGTAATCTAAAATCGTGAGACACAATTTTACTCTACTGATCTGCGAAATAAATTTCACAATTTAGAACAACATGCATAGACATCCAATAAGAAACGCCACAAATACACGGTGATTTTTGGGGGAACCCAACTAGTATACCAATAAAATACCCAAAATTTGTATTTCATTATACCTCTATTCCAACATGGACATGTGTATGTCCACTTTATTATTCTCTTGTTGTGTCATAGATAAACCTTTGGAATATTTGGCATGAATCATAATTTTCTTACCACCTCTACACGTGATGGATAAAGGTTTTGGAAGGTCTTATGGGAAAGGGAGTTCCAAGGTCTATATAGTCTCATTGATATAGCATTGGGTGTCTAGTGGTATAACTAGGTCAATATTTCACACCATTGACTAAAGAGGATGAACCTTACCTTTAACCACACTACTTGAGTCCAAGGTATAGAGGAGTGATCTCTTCAATTTTTGTGCTCAATGCACTATAGAAAAAAATAGTTGTGAGGAAATCTAAGTATGGTCTCAACTATGTTTATGAGGCTTACAATATGCCCTATGTTATGTA
This sequence comes from Pinus tabuliformis, assembly GCA_031772625.1. NCBI lineage: Eukaryota > Viridiplantae > Streptophyta > Pinopsida > Pinales > Pinaceae > Pinus > Pinus tabuliformis. Next base: position 742,869,431 of record CM062816.1, on the reverse strand, counting down.
GAAGATAAAACCCATAAGAAAATTCTATTTGAGGTAATACTAGTCATTATGTATAAATAAAGGTGTATAAGGGAGACTTATGATCCCAAATGTATTCTCTACATGTATTCCTCCTAGTCATAGCTTTACCTATTGAATGGAAATATCATTGTTTATCTCTCTAGCCAAAAAAATCTACTTCTTACAAAATGTAGAAAGAAATAAAATATTGGGGGTCCCATTATCACCCTTGTAAAGCCCTAATTTTAGGTTTTCTTTGCTCACAAGCCTTGAATTTAATGTAAATTTATATTCCCCTATGAGTCTACTTTACGTAATTTAATATCCTAATATGTTTTATTCACACTCTCACAAGTCTCATCTAATTTCAAGTCTTTAGACAAAAGTTACATCCAACCAACAAAACCTATTGTTTTGGTGTCTTTTGAGTGATTGAAATTTTACAAACTACAACTTTGCAAAGTTTCCCTGATAAGTATAACAGTTGGCCCTAAAACACCTAGGTCTTTCATCTATATAGTCTCACAAGTAAAAATCAGTTTACAACTCATAATATTCAAATATAGCCCCTCTTGAAACCAATTATTTTTATCCTAGTTAGAGGGCTAAACAAAAGCCATAGATTGTACAAAATATAACTCCAAAACATGTTGAATTAGTTTCTAAAACTTTATTTTAGATACTTGGATATTTTCTCTATTGACACTAAATTTTCCACACAATTTGATTGAACCTAAGAATACCTTGAGAGAAAGTTGTAAGATCACTTATTGAGGAACCTAAACCAAGTTTTTATGGGCCAAATAGACAAATGAGCATTAAAAGTACCCAATTTAGTGATGTTAGACCTAAGGGGTGAAAGAAGTGAATGAATAAGAATCCTTTGTTAGGGGACAAACTCCCACTAGAGGATATCAAATGCATAAGATAATATGGTCATTCTAATGAGTCTATGAAGTACATATAAGATACATATAGGGATAGAAAGAAATCATAAGTTAAAATACATATAATTAAAGTAATTGTAATAAATGGTGATTATTTTTGTTAGATTAGCATAATTTATATATGAATAACAAAACATTGGTGCCACACAAGACCTAATTGTGGAGTATGAGCCTAAAGTCTCAATCAAGGACATGTTCTACCCTATCAATTATTACAAGGAGTAACGACAATGGTGATAATAACTAGGATAGTCTAATCCCAACCAAATAATCAATGTATACATCTAAAAGTTCGAACACTACATTTATCCAAAATTAGGGTGAGGAAGTGAAGTTTGTTACCAAGTACAATGTTTGATTGATGATATTGAGTCAAAGAGAGCTTGAGATGTTAAACATCTCGACTCACATTCAAACACTTATCGAAAGGCTAGGTAAGTAGAGGAAGCTAAGTACAATTGAGGAATCCTAATAATGAGGATCATACTAATTTCAATGAAGGAAACGTGACCATTGAAATAAATATGGCACAAGTAAGAAGCCATTCAATAGGACTATGTGGTAGAAGATTAGCTGGAGATAGCTAAAAGAAGTACATAGCTTGTAAAGGAAGAAAGTGTTCCCTTCTATAACTATTTCATGTTTATAACTAAGTCCAATGATGAATGTTGGAGGCTATACACAAGGAAGCACCAAAAGCTACAGATTCGTAACCAAAGAAAAGAAATGATATAAGCACCTAATAACATATGGGATGTAATTTTTTTATATGAGAATTATGTATCTTGTATGCACTTATGATTGAATGCTACTCTTTGTTAGGATCCAAATCAAGAAGGGGTTTGTGACTATAGTGTTAAGTATTGGAAAAGAATAAGATATCATCTCATAATAGGTCATGAGAAACATAAGTTTCCTATAGTTTCATGATTTAAACCCTACTCAATGAGTTTCCTAAACATGGATAAGTAATGTAAGCGAAACAAAAGTTTTATCATCTCCATTGATTATATTAATAAAGCAATGTGGGAATTCATGGACCCCAAGATAAAAGGATGGTACTTCCTTATATCCTTAAATATATAGATATTAGCTAGATAGAGGTAGTTAACTATAGGGCCGTAATTCAATCATTCTATATCATTAATCATAAATGTACAATGACAATGGATTCTACGGTCTCATATATGCAAGATCATTATGATCATACATTGAAATATAATATGATAGGAACTTCACTTGGGGAATCCCTTAGGTTCCTAAGGAAATATGTATTATCTATTATAAGTGTTACCCCAAGGAAATGACAAGGAGGGAAGTCATTACATATGGTAGGCGATATTAAGGTTTATAAACTAGATTTGGAAGTCCCATGATCAACGTAAATAGACTTGCACAAGAGTTAGGAAAGCATAAATCCTAACATGATTAGAAGTGCACAAGTTGTGTTTCGAATAGCGAACATAATCTAGGTTTACCTTCAAAAGGAATTATTTAAGAAGAAATATCAAGTTTCTAAGATATCACTATTATACTATTATGAAGCATATTAGATAGAGTGTATTTAATATGGACCTACTAGTTTTCATGGGAAACTATATAGTCTTCAACACAAATCGACTGAATCTTTATGAGCCATGAATCCTATTTGATGTTGAAGAAGGACATGTTGAGATTACCATTGAAGAGTTGGTTGTAGAAGCTAGTGCATAACTTGAACATAATACACTTCTTGAGTGAAGGGAATGTTTCACAATATTATTGATCTTGAAACTTTATTGGATTAGACTAAAAGAATACCAATCCAAAGATGGCAAGTGTTGCACTTGAGAGAAGATTCAATCAAAATTTCCTCTTCTTGTGATGTATTTTTGGGGACATTTTTATCCTAAGTGAGGAGGTTTGATCCGTAAGTAGCTAGATTTTGACTAAGCCCATGACTAGAGGAGATGTGTATGATAGAGGTTCATTTTAATAATTTTTTCTTTCTAAGTATGAGTATTATGTCTAGCAAGGTTCATGATGAACTAGGCAAGTGCAATGCTTTTATTGAATATTCATAAGCCTTTGCACACATCTACGTACATCACAAGCACATGAGACTTGGTCACAAGGAAAAACTAGAAGTAAATCACAAATGACGTTGAGATGCACTTATTATAGTGGTTTGGATGGGCAACTTAGCAATCCATTAGAAGTGAAGTTCAATCATTGTTAAAAACCATTGCATATTCTCTCTATTTGTTTATCTCCCTAGCATAGACACACTTTTACATTGGTCATATATGAATAAAGAGAATCTCCTCATACTTCATATTCTCTTGGCATATTATTATTGCTACATGATACTTATGATATAATTGAGTTGATGTTGTTATTGATTTATAGAAATTTGTTAGTTGGTTTTGTTCTTCATACTCTTCACAACAATCTTGTTCTTTTAGTAAAATTTAGAGTTAATATTCAACCTAAATCTTTATGTAAATTGTGAATATTATTATTTAACTTCATAAAAAAAATAGTTCGAATTACTTCTTTATCTTCGTTCTCATAAAAAATACCGTGTATGTAAGATAAAAGTATAAGATAGATGCCCTATTTTTACTAATCTCACTATCTTAACTTTTCAAAACAGTAAACTACAAAAATATTTTAATTCAAGTTGAAATCTTAATTTTCTTCCACTTACCTCAAAAGGTGTATATTTGACTCATTTGGTAAGAATGAAACACTAAACATTTACATTATATAATAAATTCGTTCAAAATCCTCAATATGCTCCTATGGTCTCCCTGAAATTTATTTATATTTAGTTTAGTTGATACTTCGATATTTATAATGAAGGGGAAGATATGTCTTATTCAGCTAAATATGAACTTATCAAATAAATTTAAAAGTATAAAATTATATTGATTTGTTAAGAAAATAAAAACTAAAATTATCTATGACATATATGGTCTCTTTAGGACCTCTTAGGATTTGTATGGGAGATAAATGGATTTTTAAATGGAAATAAAGTATGATATAATTTTTTTAAGTTTTACTAGTATAACCTATATAGAATAGTTTTGGTAAATAAAGTTATTCATGATCAAATCCTAAGAGATGGTTGTGTCCAGCAATTCAGGGGATAGTTGTGTCTTTACTCGGGGAGAAGACATGCTAGATAAGAGCTAGTGTGACCGAGGCCAGATAACCTAAATTCATATTGAGTAAATAAACCAAAAAGAAACAACTGTTTGCTCTCATCATCACAACATTTTAGGACCAATACGCAGTCCAGTCGATAATGAGTGTGGTACGAGAGGTTTCCCACGAATAACAATCCTTCCAACATCTTAGGATCAGTGTGCAGTCCAATGGACAATAAGGGTTTCGCGCGGTTTAGGGACATTTCCTAACGATAACAACTACTAACCTGGCCTCCTCTGCCTGACCTATATATTTCGTTGCCAAAATTATCACGGTATGAGAAAAAGCTATAGCGACCGTAGACTTCCTCCTCGATGGTATTACCTCAGACATTAATGGGGGCTGTGCAACTCGTTTTTTCCTTCTGACGGGGTTTGATCAGCGTTTTTTTTCGTGTGTCAAATGAAGATAACGCGTCAACGATCGGAGCATTTAATGCATCAACTATAGAGCGTATATAGAATGAACTGCAGCCTGTCGTCGAAAAGTTTTAACTGCTGCACGCCCTATTTACAGCAAATAGTTATTCATTCTACTACCCTCATGGATTTGAAGTTAATGTGGGGGATGCACGGATGGACAGTTTACAAAGACAAATAGCGTGAAGCGAAGTTCAGCGTTATTTTCTGGTGGCCAGCGGGAGAATTTTTTTTATAAGTTTTTTTCGCCTTTTTTAGAGTACGGATGGCAGACAGTTCTGGACTTTCGACTTTATGTGCAGAGAAGGAACAAGCACAAGCAGTTGAGTTGAACGAGTCATGTGTCAGGTATCTCTAGGAAGTTTGTATTCATCCCAGAGTATATGAGTTGTGTTGTTGGATGTCATTTAACCATACAACTCGGATGCTTAGTCCTTATACAAGACAGATAGATATACCATAAATATAATGTGTAATTTTGATATTTAGTTAAAAAACAAGTTCAGTCAAGTTAAGATTAAAATAAGTTAATTAAATTTAAAAAAAAAAAATTAATTAAAATAAAAAGAGTTTTGGTCTTTGGAATCGATTAGCGAAGTAATTTATTAAAATATATTAAATTAACAAACCAATCTTGTAGTTAATATTTGCTATACCTAATAACTAAAACTACAATTTAAAAAAATACAAAAATTAAGAAAAACTATATTCAATCGTGGTTTTAAAAAATAATTAATTTACCAACTCACAATATTGGAAATAAAGCACATCAACAACAGTATAGATTTTCTAATCATAGAAGTATAAACTGGTTGGCCATACCTAAATAATTTAGAAAATAACCTTTATCGTTGAAAGGAGAGATGGTGTTATCCGATCACGGCAGAAAATCGCTGAGAGTTGTTATTAACACGAGGGTCTACAAAGTCTTTTTTATTTTCACTAAATACAGATGTTGCAATCTGGCCAATATAACAACTTAGGAAAAAAATACACTGCACCTACTACCCTTCATGCATGCAAAGAGAATTTTCGGACTCTGTGCTGTATATTGAGTGCTGATTTTGCTAGTAAATGTAACGTTTATGGTTTATGGATCACAACTTGTGAATCAAACTTCCAATGGTCGAAAAAAACATTGGTCAATAAATATACAGAACTGAACTTAACTTACCATGAATATTTGATTTATTTGAACTCGTGCAAAGAGTTGAGAAAACCTTGCTTGCTGAGCGCGATTGCAACAATAACCAGTGCTTGCTTTGCAGGTCTGTCTTTCGCCAACGGGTAACCATTTGCTTGCTTGGCTTCATGAAGCATCCCATGATTTGGTTGGAGAGAGCCTGGCATCTGCAGTTCCCACTGACTGTGAATTGTCCCTTTGGTTGGTATATGGTACTAAGTCGATTCCAGAGCCAAGTGATGAAATGTTTGCAAATTCTCTCTGTGAAAGATGGGTTCTTCCCAGACCTCCTGCAGCATGGCCAACGCCGAGAAAATCCCTTGTTAATCCGTCTCCACCTTCTTGCTCCACATTACGTGGGTTCAGGCCCCCCATGGCTGGTAACACTAGATTTTGATGATTTCTTCCAGGTTGAATCCCCATGGACTTTTGAGAAAACGAACCAATGTCATTGCTGAGAGAATTCATGCGTTGATTATTGTTATCAGATGCATTTGCTGAAATATTTATCATTCTGCCAAAATTGTTGCTGGAATCCCCAACGTTGCCCCCATACTGTGCGTTGTTCAGAACGCCTCCAGTAAAAAACCCACTGCCGGGGGCTCCTGAGAGAGAGTTCATCAAATCCTGCAGCCCTGCATGTTCTGGTGATCTAGTGTTTCCAACAAAATGGGATCCAGTGTGACCTCCATGTGAAGTACTGATGCTGAAGGGGTGAGAATTATGATCCAGTCCAGATACCATTTCTCCCATTCCAGCTGCTCTCTGCTGGTTTTCTTGGCCGCCAGGTGCTGAATCGTGCCAGGATAAGCCCAATCCCATATCTGAACCCGCCATGCCGAAGACTCCAAATATTGGCGAGTTACTGGCAGTTGCACCCATCTGTGCGGCCTTCTGAAGCAATGCAGTGGCTGACATTTGAGAAATATAGGTCTGCTGCTGCTGCTGCTGGGGTTGGGCATTGGTGCTATTATTGCTACTGTATAAGCTGTCGACGTTGATGTTATTATTAGTATTAGAGGACGAACTCGTCGTCAAGCCCGCAGAAGTTGATAAAGAACGGCGTGAAGCGGCGGATCCGGATCGATCCGTCCAGTTTGTCACCCCGAAATCCGTGTTAATCCCAGTGGACACATTGAGGGAACCGGAAGTCAAAAGATTTGAATAAAGTGTCCCGGAATTTGACGAGGACATTGGCAAAAATCCTGCTAAATTGGCGCCTTTGCCGGCCTGCGAGTCATCATATTCTGACAGCCCGAGCATGGCTTGCATGGGTTTTGGCGACTGCGCGAAAAATGCAGACGGATTGACGTCCATGGAATTCATTGGCTGAATGTGCTGCTGGTGGGAATTGTGCTGCTGCGCCCCGCCCATCATCTGATCACTATTTTCAGGCCACAGTGAGAGCCGAGGCCTGCTGGAAGGCCCGGCGTTTGTGTTGCTGACGAGAGATAATCCGCTCTCGGGAAGTCCCCCCATACGAGAAGGTCTCATACTGAATGGAAATTGTGTGGCGCCCAATGGAGGAATTCCACTGCCGCCTGGTCTGAAAGAAGAAGCCGATCCGACTCCACCTCCGACGACTCCTCTCATTACCGACATTGAACTTGCGCCTGCTTGAAGCGCTCCGGCGCTTAGGGAATTGTTGCCCGGCAGCTGGACGCCACCCACAGTTATTCCTGCCGAAACTCTTGCACTCTCTTCAGCCAAGGCATCGCAGAATGCTCGGTGCGTGATAAAGCTGTCCCTCCTGTGGACACACAAACAAAAACGTCGCATTTTACACTTCAGAAAATCTGGCTATTTAAAGAATGCTACACCTAAATTTAGCATTTCTCTATTCACACAGTTATTGACTGCAAAAATCAAACTTCCCGTCTTCTAATTTCTTTTTTTCTCGTTCCATCGTTCGTTCGTTGGTTTTTTGTTTAGCGGTTGATCAGAGTGTAGAAATATAAGATTTTTCTAAAACCAGTAGCCATTGAGAAAACTCGTGACCATGGGCGAATAAATTTCATTTCATTCATTCATTCGGATTAATTAACATGCGCGCATCAATCAGACAGACTGTAGATTCCTGATCTATATTCTCGGCGAGTAGCCAAATTATTTGTTGCACCTGCGTGCTCTGGTAGGGGTCTCTTACAGCCCCGCCACGTGAACAGCTCTAACAATAGAGAGCGGTAACGAATGATGACACGTTTTCCAATTTGCAGGACTGTAGAGAGGCTTGAAACGTCCGGACTGATATCACGTGCGAATGTTCGAGTGTGACAAAATGATACATGATCACCATATTATCTTAATCAAATCAACTACTATCAAATTAAGCAGCCCTTCTACTACGTTAACAATGGCCGCCTGCTATATTCTCCGGTTGCTGTAAAATTCCGCCAAACTAGCGACGAAAATCTTAAAGAAAACACAGAGTGCTTCGTAGATAAATTATACCTGGAGAAGAGTGTTCCACAGTCGCATCTATACTCGCGGGTTCCACAAGTCTTGGAGTGCGCCTTCCAATCAGACTGAACAGCATATCGTTTGGAGCATTTATCACATTTCCATTTCTTTTCTCCGTGCTTTCTACAGAAATGCTTCTTCACGCCTGTGAGGTCCCCTAGAGCCCTCGCTGGGTCATGGTGTACGCAGCTCTTCTCGGGACATATATAAACTCTCTTCCGGATCTCTTTGCTGTTTCTCTGCTTCAATTTCCATGGAAGATTATGCCCTCGCCTGTGCAGCTGAAGGTTCTGATCTCTTTGAAATCCTTTGTTGCAGATTTCACAAACAAATCTGTTTGTAGTCATCAATGTCCTAGGCGATAAAGCTATCACCTCAGCATCAGGGTCTGCAAATTCAAAATAAAAACAAGCCCTCATCAATATACTTTGATATCATCACAATCTAAAACTAACCATCATTTTAAATTTCCTATACAATCCCAAAACATAGAATTTCATTCAGCCAGACAATCTAGATAATTTTTTCATCGGCTAGATGAACCACCATGACTCACCATGACTGTTTGAAATTGAACCACAATGGCTAGTTTGAAATTTAGATTATAAAAGAGTGAATAAGATATAGATCTTGAAATCTATTTTCAATATAAATATATAGTCAATTGAAAACATTAACTAGATAATCTGTATAAATATACCAAAATTTTATATTCAGTTCAAAATATTAGCTTTCTAAACTTGCAAATTCCAAGAATATCTCGACCTAACCTGACCAACATTGTTGGTCGTTGGTGATAAACACAACATGAAAGGAAACAACAGAGAAGAAATGAAAAGTAAAGTAGGAAAATATCAAAAGGCAAGCCTAGGCTTGCAACCTAAAATGATATGAAGGAAGCATATGCTTGCCTGGAGTGCCTGGAAGGCTTCTTTTTCTCTTGATTGTAGTTTGCTGTGATGAGGTATTTGCAGCAGCGCTGACAGTTAATTGTTGCACCGGTTTTACATCCCCTCTTGTGCCAGACGAGACGCTGGCTTCACCAGACGCCGACGTTAAGTTAGACATTTGATCGAGAAACTCTGCGGTCTCAGCTTTTACTTTGAATCTCTATATATATATTCTGCGGGCAAGTCAGCCTGCAGAACTTCAAAAGGCCGAACTAAAAATACCAAGGGAAGACTGTGACCTTGACCTCGCGGAATGAAATTAAAGGCTCTTTTTCACCCGTACATGGTTGCTTCAAGATCTATGCATAGGTTGGAGCTGTGCCTGGACCATCGCCGTAGCAGCTATGGATGTGGTCATGGTCTGCTGCTGCTGCTGCAAGAACATCGATTGAATAGGAGACAACAACAGAAACCAAAAAAAAGGGGCGTTCGAGTGATCTGCTGTCTGTGCATGTGGCAGGGGGTTAGGCGACTGTAAAGGAAGTCAGAGCTTGACTGTATCTCAGAGCCATGATGATTTTCCCCATTCTCCCACGCAAATCCCCATTTGAATGATGATGCTGATCGACCTTAGAAGTTGGACCTCTCCCCCCACCCTAAGTTGCTAGATTTGCTACCACACGCGTTCTTCTTCGACCGCCCGCGCGCGCACGCCTTTCCGTTTTCCGTATCCCCACAACTTCAAATTCCCTCACAACAACACCAGATTTGCAGAAGAACCCAACGCCCTTTTGTACCTTGGTCAGAACGATGAGGGCTTGTTTATTTCCAAGCGCCACACAATTCACAAAACCGAGCACAACCCCACCTCCGTTCTTCAATCATCAATAAACAAAAACAACACCTTATCCTGCGCCACAGGCACCTCACCAGCCACCAAGCCACCAAGCCACCCAGCCAACCTCTGGTTTCCCTGTCACAACTTTTTCTGCTTCACCCAATACTCCTAACCCACCGACTTAACAAAGCTCCCAGGCCTCCAAAACAGAATCCTCCAAACTCAATTGCAAATCCACCATGAAAATCAATTCTGCAAACTCTCCAACACAGCTCCAGAAGCTGCACAAATGAATGAATTGAATGAAAAGAAACCTAGAAGCAAACAGGGAACAAGGAGGTTCCGAGTCGCGCAATCAAAATCCGACCCTGAAACAAATGCACAACAGAGACGAAGGGGCGCGAGGCAGGAGGGAAAGGGAAAGGCAAGGGAGTGAGGCATCCATATGATATTATGCATTAGAATAGAATGGTGTTTGTCGTTACCTCGCTGTCTTCTCTTTGTTGTTTTCCTTCTTTTCACCCTGGTTTCCCAAACCGGTTTTCCGTTCCCCGGTTCCTTCTCGTGCCTCCGTCTGGCACACGACCACCGATTTAGATAGCCTCTCACAGCCAACCTTGCATTCACTCATTCCTTCCCTACATATAAATATATATTCACACAATATATCATAGCTGTATATATTCACACGTATGCATATATTCACAAATGACCGTGGACACTATTTTCTGACTATCCACATAGCACCGGGTGTTTGGAGACACTTTGAGTCGCGTTCAGGTTAATAGTGACAACGCGTAAGCTGCACACATTAATAATAGCATATAAGCTGTTTACGTTCACATGTTCACCAAATATACCCATGACCGTCTTTTTCATCATTTTCGTACTCATATTCTCTCCATCAATTATCTTGATTCCTTCCGAGATCTTTACATGAACACACAACAAATTAAGTACATAACATTACCCCTCACGGCCTTCACACTCGTCTTACCAACTATTTTTGGACTCTATTAAAAAATTAATCTCAAACTATTGACCACATGTAAGACTAGTCACAAGCTTAAGGGGGGCCAAGTTTATTGACCCTTGGATTGATATGGTTACAAGCTCTGGGTAAAGTTCTCTTTCCATGTAAATTGACCCTCGGATTGCTATAGTTGCAAACTTTAGCTAAAGTTCTAATGGTCCCATACCTCTAAACAAATGGTCCCTAGGAGTCAATTCTCCTTGAGAGTTTGGAGTCTACACGGTTAGACTTGTAGTGTGGTAAATATTCACACAAATTTGACATTGAACAAAAAGATTTCTAGGCTACCAGTCTCGCTACCTTACAAACCATCCCTTTAATCAATGTTTCATCTTTGACCTTTAAGTGCTTGGTTTCTTAGAATACCCTACTTGTGTATTCCTAGTGCCCTTTCCCAATAAACAATTAGTTCTTCATGACCAACAAATCTAACGGTGTGGAATATTGTTTTCGCACAATATTGACTAATTTTTGAGAGATTTGAATAGTCTACTTAATGTGGCGAAAATGTAGTTATGAATAAACATAAAATTAGCTAATTGAATTTGAATTGTATAATGAAATTATTACCTTATAATCTGAGTTAAAATAGAGCCTTCATGAAAGTTGTCCATTTGACTTTAGCTCAAATTGTGTTATTATCCTTTATTTTAAAGAAATATTTATAATTAAACATGATTGAAACATAATTATATATTATATATTAATGAATATTTTTTTTTAATAAGAAATGACAATTAATGATGAGTTATTAGAAAGAATTTTACAATGTCATTTTATATATACATAATAAAAAAAATTGAAATTTTAAAATATAATAAATATATTAATTGTTTTTATATAAAATTTAAATAAGAATTCTAATTTATTAATACTTTAGAATGAAATGACATTTTAATGAATAATTTTAGAATTTTAATATAATAATAATGAATAAAAATTTATATTTATTTATAATAAAAGTGTATATATAGAATTAATTTGAAAAGGACATGAATATATTTTTAATGGTTATTTTACTAGTTGTGAAATATAAATAGTTAATAGATACTTTTTTTTATAATTAATTGATTTAATTTATGTTAGATCTAAGGCTTTCGTGATCTATATTGTAGATAAATGTCTTTTGGATTAATTACATCATTAGGATTGGATTAATCCAAGATACATTTATCTATGATTTAATTTAATTAATTTTATGAGTGATTGGAGACTTCCACATTTAATCGTACCATATTACACAGTGAAATTCCAGAAATATCTAACAATATTTCATTTTAATTTTAATTTTAAATATTTAATTTAAAAAGGTGTTTTAAATTAAAATATTGATAATAAAGTCCACGACTATATATTGGACATGATGAAAATGTAGTCCGACCAAGATTACAAAAAAATAAAATATTGATAGTAAAATTTTATTATTTAAATTGCAGAAAATATATATAAAAATAAAAATAAAAGTCGAAGTTTTAAAATATCAAAAAAACATTTAGAAAATAATAAAATGTGATAATAGAAATTTAAGAAAACCCCATCACCCTTATCCTCCCTCCCTTTTATTCCTCTTTTGTTACCTTATTGTGCACACCCTTCCCTCTCATCACCCTTTTACCACCTCAGCCTTACTATTCCCATCATAAATCCTTCTTAGTGCACCCTCATCCCTTCCCTCTTCCTTGTTCACTTCGTGGGAGGAATGATCATTATTTTACACATAACACCTTATCACCCCTCCCTTTCCTTTCTTTATGCCTTCCACCTATGCCCTTCCCTTCCATCGTTGCTTTATCACCTTAACAGTATCAATTTGCACCACATAGAGGGAGGGGTGGTTGGGGGAAGGGTTTTTATTTTCTGTGTTTGTATTTGTATTTTCTCCAATCTAATTTGTTTATGTAAAAAAAAAATCTTTAGCGTACATGAATGCCATCCCTAGCAAATTCATCATCACAAAGTACTTTACATAACTTAGGATATTCAAATCAGACATCTATTAGAAGATGAGAATTCACTGAGTTATTTTAGTTAAATTAATTTTAAGTTGTTGTTCTTTTTCCAAAGAAGAATTATGTAAAGAAGGCTCTCAAAATGTTTGAATTTAGTCAATTTTGCAACCTATAATAAATGAATGATATTTGTGTGTCTTAATGTATAAATTAAATGTTTTTTTGTTGTTTCTTTTAAGTATTGGAGAATTAGTGAATTATAGAATTGAATCACAATGAATCTAAGAAGAGCTGTTGTAGATGACATCTACTCTTAGAATTCATTATTACTCACTTATGTAATTCTCTAGTTCTCCTATATGTTATCACATCTCTTAGCTTGAGACCCAACTATTGTCTATAGGTTGTTTTGGAGGTTGCCGCCTACACATTCACTTATTGAGTTAGATCTCATGAGTAAATTGACTTAGCATTGTGATTTCTAGATTGGATCAGGGTTGTATAGATGGATTAAGAGTTTTAAGAAAGAAAATATGGTTTTGAATAACTATAATTATGGTATATGGGCACAAAATATGAGAATTTTATTATAAGTAAATTTCTTTGGAATTTTACAAAAATTGTGATTCTAGACACTAAGGTTGACCAATTGAAGTTAATTATCAAGAATAAGAAAGAGGTTTTGAGTTATGATGACATGCTTCTCCAAGGAGATTAACTTTTATACAAGTGCGATTGACTATGTGGATCGTCTAGAAGAAGTTGAAGCCTTTATTCAACAATTTCAATCAAAGTCAATTTATGCATATTGAGAAAGACACTTTTTCTTAATCCTCATTCCTTTGACAAGATTGAAGAGTATTTGGCTTTGGCGAATGAGCTACATTTAAAATTAGGTGGATATGGAATGGATTTTTAGAAGAAGCATGACCAACTTATACAACTATTTCAGTGTTATCCCTTGAAAATTGAAACACAACTAGGTATATATAGAAATATAATTGTACAATAACTAAAATCACAAGATAATAAGATGAAATTGATAAAATTCCCTTTTATATTGATAAATTCAAAGAAGAAAATAATGTTCTCTTGCATCTTAATGTGGGGTGATCTTTCACTAAGTAGAGCTCCAAATATACAACAGAAGAGAAAGCATTCCATTGTCTTCTATCTTATTAAATAACTTTCTCATAGAAAAGTCCCCAACTAATTGTGGTCACCTCACTAATGGGTACCAACTACCCAATGGGATTTTTATGATGGACCATTTTATGTTAAATAACTGACCGCTATCACCCAATTGGCCTTATTCAAGGAAATGGTTTCATACAAAAATGATCTAACTCCTAGGTAGCCTAAAGTAGGAAGGTTAGTGTAGGACCCTAGCATTCCCTCCCCCTTTAAACATAGTGTTGTCATCAAGGCTAAAGTTGATGAGAACACTACAAGATCATGGCTAGTTCCCACGTGGCACCATTGAATGACATGCATTTCCACTGGATCAATACTTCTAAATGAGCATTTGTTGGATAGAATGATGTTATTTATAATCCAATATAGCTTTAAGATGAAACCAAATGGAGCCATGTTCATCAACTATTTGTAAGTTGATTTACACCTTGCCTTAGATCCTATGACCTTCTTTGGATAAGACACATGAAATGCTAGATGAATCTTGGAGCGGGATAGAAGAGCCAATTTGTAGGCCACTTGTCCCATGTTCCGGATGATCTCATAGGGTCCATAGAACTAAGGTGCTAATTTAAGAGGTGTTTTTTCTTTGAGTAATTCCTTTTTATGGGGTTGAAGGTGAAGAAACACTTGATCTCATGTTGGAAAATGATATTTGGAGTGATGTTGATATGTTCTTCATTCTATTTTGAGCCATAGCCAAATTGTCCTTTAGTATGTGGAATGGTTTTTCTAGTGAGTGTGTTAGCCACTTCCTGAACCTTAGAAGTGCTTAGTAAATATGAAGTGATTTACAATTTTTTTCCCAGAAACCATTTTCTATCAGGTCATTTTGGTAGCTCCAAGATAAGATATATGGTACCACCATTCTATGAGGGGAATCAATTGTGCTCATTGATGTTAATTTTTAGAGGAAAAAAATCTCAAATAGTCTTCCAACGAGTTGGTGACAACTTTAATTTGACTATGTTCTTTGGGTGATGGAAGTTTTCATTCTATATGGGAAATCTGTAGTTTAAATTACTCCTATAAACATTTTCTAATGAAGGTAGGGTCTTGATTTGAGCTTATGAAATTAAATGTTTTCTAAACCTTTATAGTAATATAATTGACTCACAAATTATTGATAAGAAAAAATGTAAAAAAATCAAACAATACAAAGATATTTACCCTCAAAACTCAAACTAGGAGACCTATCAAATTTCTTAGAGCCACATCTCTAATTTTTATCATCAATCAACTTCTTTGTTTACAATACAATATATAAGATATTATAGCATAAAAAACTCATAATTCATTGACTTTGATTAGATTACGATCTTAATTCCTTAATTGGAATTAAAAAACCATCGGTAGAAACACCATGCACAATAAGACCACCCAAAAAAAAAATTGTGCTAAAATATGTCAAAAATGGATGCAAATACTATCTTAAAAAATTCAACGACTTCATTCCCCATGAACTTGTTATGATTCCTTGCTACGTTTGGCACATAAAATTTATGTGTGGGACAAGTTGTGCAAAGAATATAAAACATATCCAACATTCTCCCACTTATTATTTTATTTGCAAACAAATTGTCATAGGATTACATGATCAATAATATAGGGAAACAATACACATTTTTCCCCTACACTAAAAGTTCTTCTCAATTCTCATAGAATTATTAATGAGTCTACAATTTGTTTTTGCAGTGTCCATCTTCATGAGCAACAATTTCTTGTATTCAACCATTTTTCTCACAAAGTGATACTGAACATCAGTATTCTTTGTTTAGAATGATAAGATAGATTCTTTGCCAGAAATATTGTACTCCAATTGTCAATCGTTCAACCTTTTTTACGTACACAATACCTGAACGCAATCTATGTAACCATAAAACTTCCTTTCTTGCATAAATGGTTGTGATGTATTCAAAATTTGTAGTTCAGAGTGCCACTACAAACTATCTCTTGTATATCCAATTGATTTCCTCTCTAAGTAAGTTAAACACATAACCACTTGTAGATCTTCAAAAATACATATCTCTAGCCTATTTCAAATCAACAAAACTATGTATGTCCAACACTCTATCTTCTCCAAGTCTTTCAAGGTAACAAATTCGATAATCTATAGTGCCATAAAAATAATTGAAAACCCTCTTATAGCTATCCAATGCTCCTTCCCTAGTTTTCACATATACCTACTCAAAACTCTCATAGCATGTGTAATGTAGAGTCTAGTATAGATCATTTCATACATAAAACTTTCAATATCACTAACATATGAATAATGGAATATGACCTCTTCCTACTAGCAAAATTTTGAGGTCTAAAATGGGCCTCATAAGGAAACTAATAAAATAATGTTAAAATAAAAGATAAAAGGTGACTTTTTAAAAGGAAAGAAAGAAAATTAAATTTGTAATTATATTTCCAACTTATCTCCTTATATGTTTACTAAAATTTCAAGTATAGATACTCATTGGACATGGAACTAAATTCCACATCCAACTAGTACCCACTGTACATACTTTTGAGTAGACCCATATGGAAGAAAAATGAAAATACATGGAAAAACATGTTTCTTGAATTAAAATCCACATTCAATGAGTAACCATTTTCCACAATTTTTATTACACTCACACTGATAAAATTGAAAAGACATGAAAATATGTGTAGAAAGTATTCATAATGGCTACTCATTGGATGTGAAATTTAATTATGCACATAATGGGTGCATACACTTGGAACTTGAGTAAAATTATAAGGACATAAGATGAAAATTAATTCAAAAAGGAATAAGTTTTTTCTTTTCCATCCAAATATATTTATCTATGACAATGACATCATCATCTTGAATCTTATTGGCTTTCTTAATGTTGACTTTGTTAGTAATTTTTTATTTATTTTTAGGTCCATTTTTTATCTCAAAATTTCCATAATGTCTTCCTATAACATACCCCACTTATTAAAAGTTAAAATTTATAAACATAACCATATTTAATACAAGGAATGACAATATGCAAAACTGAATAGGTAATTTTTTAACTATGGTCTCATTTTTCTATTTAACTCCCAACTCTTTAATATATCCTACAAAAATGGTGTTATGAACAATCCTTTTTTTAAGGACTTTAAACTTATTTTATGAAATGGTTATCATATTATTCTTGTAGAGAGTTTTCGAATGGTTTTTGTCCAAATCTAAGTTTTTCACATAATGTTATGACCCTCATAAGTTTCACTATCTTATGCCATGTTGGAATCTAACATGTGATTGACAAGTGGCAACTTGCCCATGTGTCATTAGAATATTATGTCATGATATATACCATGTGGTGGAAACATGGTTGTTTTGTATACATGATTTTCCACTGCACTCTGCCACTTCCATATGGCAAGGACATTAGACCACATCCGAATTTAGGAAAATTCTTAAAAGACTATTTTCCAAAAAGGCTAGATTTATGTATTAATGAATTTTTATTAGAATATTAAGAATATGAATAATCATTCCTGGATGTGGGTGATAAACAAGGACAGTGAGGTGGCAATCAACTAGGTTGGTGTGCGGCGAGACCACATGGCCTTCTGTAGATTGGCACAGTGGTCCAAAATTGGCATTCACAATAGCCATAAATGCACTTTACGAGAGCATCGTCTCCAACTTGTTAACCGTCACCAACTTCGGCTCTGTGCAAACATGAATCCTTGGGAGAATTTCACCTTTGCACCTGTCCATCAACCTCTGCAACCTCTGCCACTACAATACCTTTGCCCTCAGGCCGCGATTGTACCCAGCTCCCGCAAAACCACCGGAAGATGCTGCCACCTCCTTTGCTGCATTGATTTCGGCCCGGGCATCCACTTCACCCAAAGCCTAGATTGTCATTTTATCTTCCCTTCGGCCCTGGCCGCTCATCCCTCCATTGAGCAGTCTGCAAGTTCAATTGTGTCTTTGCACCACATTGTGCCCAATTCTGGAAGGAATTCGCATACTCCTGCAGACATCATGCCAAGAATGCGACACCATATGTGCAGCCGCAGGGGCAGGAGCCAAGGGAGCCTGAGTCGCCCCCAACATTCTCCTACTTTGGACACCAATTCCTCCCTAGCAGAGCAGGCCCCTGGGCGCTACCCAAATACACGCAGTGGAAGAGGACGCCTCCACTCGGTGCCCCCTGCCTCGCCTCCTAGCATCTTTCCATCCATTTCTGCCTTGTCTCCGAGAGGCACTCCACCCGTTCCTCAACTACAATCCCAGAATGCCCAATTCACCTTCCGCTCCACCCTAAACAAGCCCATCATCACAGCCACTATATCCATTCTCTTTCACGAGGCAAAGTAGATCACTGAGGAACAGGCCATAAGGGTTGGTGGACGCACCAGTGTAATTACGGAGCAGGGAACGATGGGTGGTGGTAGCATCAAGGTAATTCGGGTATCGAACATTACAGTGGTGGGCGCACCACAGAAGGATGCAGCCACACCAAAGCCAAACCAGATATGGCTCAGACGAGCATCCAAGGAGCAGGGGAGCGGAACAATGAGCAGAAGACGTGTAGGGAAGGAGGTGAACAAGGATCAACATGCAGATGAGGTAATGGACCCTTACTACTGTCTTGTCGAGGAAGAACACCTGGCATTGCAGGCTGGCAACACGGAGACCTCGCTACAAGCAGGTGGTGACATGGAGGAGTACAGGTGTTTCATCGTGGAGGAACACCCTCCGTCTCCGCCTTGTTCCTAGTCTGCCACCTTGCTGCCGCGTGTCTGCCACACAGTATGCCACCTGTCTGCCACTCAGCGCGCCATGCGTCTGCCACACAGTCTGCCACTCAACATGCTATGTGTCTCAGGTTTTTTGGGACTCTGATTTCTAGTTTTTTGTTTCAATGGGGTTTCGGGGAAAAACTATGGTTTTTGGCTCTTCAGTTGGTTTTTTGTCTCATTAGATACACTAATAAAAAATTGGGTGCTTTGCTGGTTTCCCTTGAGTGGGAAGCAAGCTAATTTTGAACTCTTTTCTTTACAGACTGGTCTCCCTTCCTGGGCAATCCAGATCTAGACTTTGTTGGTTTTGCCATTCCTCAGGCATGGTTAAGTACATGCTAAGGCCTTAGTGTATGATATCTTTTTCTCAGTAATAGAATTAGCATAACTTAGAAAAAAAAAATATGAATAATCATACAAAAATACATAACACCAAAATATCTACTAATTTAACCTTGTATTCATAATAACAATACTTAATAATCAATAATAGAAAGGAGAAAAGAGACAAAATAATGAACAAATGAGATTTACATGTTAAAACTCCAATTAGGGAAACATCCACTCGAAGGTAATACATCTTTATTATGTTCAAAAATCTCCAATATTACAAAGAGAACCTCCACAAATAGTTCATCCTTTACAAAGGTAATACTTTGCCATACATTGTATTGTATTTCATGGGATTCTATAACCTCTATTATATACCAAGAAATATGGAAGAATTACATTGCAATCATACATGTGGCATAATGTAATTTCACATTTTATATATTAGATTATTACAAGAGTATTTTACTCCATATTGAATGTGGGATATATGTTTTTTTACATAAAATTAGTGTTTCATCCCACATAACCTAGACATTATTACCTTCCAAAAGGACACATTCTTATACTCCCTTGTAATGATGACTAGGAAGACAGAACAATTATGGATCAAGATGGAATAACTTCTTTATTATAAATAAATAATAATTAATTAGAAATTCATGACTTTGGGTCATGACTATTCTGAGAAAGGTGCACTAGGCTATATTGACGATGTGCCCAAGCATTGCAAAAATCACCTATCAATTATTATTTAATATGAATAAATACATTTATGTTTATTTCACATTTAGTTTTTTGTGTGTATCACCTAGTAACAAAACTAGACATACCACCAATGTTTAAAGGCTGTTGACATATATATTTGTTCCACTGCGACTAACATCATAGGTTCCATTCATCTGCCACCACTATACAAATTTGTTTCCACCATACACTCTTCCGCAATCCATGTTCCGTAAATTGTGCAACCCATTGCTCTATCTATACTAGCATGACCCCCTACAACCACATGTTTACTTGTCTTTGATTTCCATTTACCATAAAATATTACCGTTGCTACCCTATTCATCACCGATTGACCATACATTATAGTCTAACTACCACCATCCTATCTTCTTTCAACCAACTATATGTTGTCCATTAAAATATTTTTGGAAAATCATGCCTAATAGTAAATGAGTCACATCCATATAGTAAGGGATGACTTAGGGAAATTTAGTTATATTAACATTAATAAAATTAATATATGTAGTGTGTCTGTAGCATATACATACATACATATATATAAGTAAAATAAAATAAATTAGAAATAAAAGTAAACTAAATAATAAATAAATATTAAAAAAAAAAAATTCAAGGAATTATTAGTTAAAAATTAAGTCAAAATAAATTTAAAAACCTCGCTAGTCACCAGGATAATGACTATGAGCGAATTAGTAAGAAGATTACCAATATGGAAGAATGAGATTAGGAACTCCAAAAGGATTTAATGAAGAAGCATGCACAATTAGAAGCACATGCTAATCAAAATCACAATGTCATACATTAAGATCAAGTAGAGCTAAATGAATTGGTTGGAAAAAATCATAATGAATTACAAGAAAAAATCATTTCATTAGAAAATATCTCAGTTAAACTTTTCCAATTACAAAACACAACTAGTTCAAAACCAAATTCTTCAAAGAATTCCAATTTACCAAATTCACCTAACAAACCAAAACAACAAATAAATATTTGTTGTTTGGAGACTTCTGTGGTTGAGATTTGAAGAGTGAGATTTCAAAATAAAATCCACATGTGTCATTTTTAAATATAATTAAGAGCCCATCTAATATTCCAAATCCATAATTAAATATACCTACTCATTGCATGATGATATAGAAGCAATACCCACCATACTTCCAACCAATAATTGCATATCCTCCCCAATCAAAATTGGAATTGTCAAAATTCAAAGGAAAAGACAAACAAGGTTAAAAAAGTGGAAGAATATTTTGAGATATACAATCTTTATAATGAGGATGAAAAGATCCAATATACATCCATGCATCTTGGAGGAGACACACATAACTAGTATATGTGGTGGAAAAAATTAGGATACTTAATAAATTGGAATAAAATTATTTAAATGATTACAAGGAATCAAGGAAGATATTTTTTTCAAACAACTTACTAGGCTACAATGAATATGAGATGTGGATGAATTTACACATGAATGGGAAGCACTTTCTACAAGAGTACCAAGAATATTAACTGGATGTTTAGCACAATCTTACATCACTTGACTGAAACCATATATTTAGAATGATCTAAAGCTGCATGATACTACAACTATGGAATATGTAATATGGAAAGCAAAAGCTATAAAGAAAAAAATTGAAAGAATGCCACTACCCATATTTGAGAAAGTCTGTTCGAGCTAAAGGATTCTACAAACCATATAAATACAAAATAAAAAATACCTTCCATCATAGTCAAGACAAGAAATAAAACTTAATTTGGAAGCCCAATGAATATAAGAAGGAAAATGCAAACATTGTGGTGGAAAATGAGACCCCAAACATAAATTCCTTAGAGGAATTAATGCCAATAATGTACGGAAATGTGAATCAAAGGAGGAATCACAAAAATTATCATAAAAATGTTGAATATTTTCATACACCCAATGCCCAATATGGAAGTTATAGTAGCATGTGGGAAATAAATTGAAGGCATAGGAAGATATCATAAGATTAAATTATAAATTCAAGACTACAATTTAGAATCCCAATTGTACACCATAGCTCTAGGAGGAGTGGGTGTAGTCCAAGGCATCCAACAATTATAGACATTGAGAAATTACTCTTCCAACCATCAAAAATACTTTATAAAGTTTCAATGGAAAGGATAGAAGTATAATTTACTTGGGTTTTGACCTCCTCAAAATAAAATTGTATATTCCCATCAAATGGTGAAGTTAATAAAAAAATAGGAACCAACATATGTAGTAGAATGTTATCAAATGGAAATATTAGCCTCAAAACTAGTTAAGTCGAACTTCTAAAGAATTAAGAATTGACTTAGAAATAGCCCCGAGGGTTAGTTCAATTGATCAAGTCCTTGTCATTACAGCACCTTTGTTATTGAAAGGTCACTAGTTCAATTATCTCGACATTGTCGGTGTTAGGCTTCGTGGTTGAGCCGATAGGAAGTGATAGCATCGAGTGAATAACCTTGGTACAAATATTTTATGAACGCAGTGGTCACCGATCTTAGGGGTTCATGAACCACATTAAAAAAAATTATTTGATTTAGAAACACAAAAAATATTCAAATATTTTACCTTGGAAATGCTAGCTAAAAGAAATATTGAGCACATCATCAAAGTTAAAAGAAGATTTAATCCTATCAACACTAAACCATATTGGTATCCACATCATAAAAAAAAGAATTGAAAGAATACATTAGGGGAATTTTGAGGTCTAAAATGGGCCTCCTAAAGAAAATAACAAAATATTAGCAAAAATAATAAAATAAGAGTCATGATTTTTTAAAAGAATACTCAAAAGTATGTCGAGTGGGTACTCATTGGATGTGAAATCTAATTTTGCATCCAACGAGTTTACGAACATGAATTTCTAGTAAATTGACAAGGAGATAAGTAAACAATATTATTAAAATAATAGTTTTCTTCTTTTCCCTCTAAAAATATTCTCCCCTCTTAAAGTTGTTTTTTTAGTATGTTTTTCATTTTGAGGCCCATTTTGACCTCAAAATTACCCGAATGGTCCAATATCTACTAATATGCAATATTATCGCAAAAGTAGAAGCCCTTATGAATCCCCTATAGTCCTCGTTAGAAAGAAGGATGGGTATTTCAGGATTTGCATAGATTACAAAGGATTAAATAAGGTAACAATAAAAACCAAGTTTCACATTCCCTTCGTAGATGAAATGTTGGATCAACTTCATGGAGCTAAGTATTTTTTTAAGATGGATTTAAATTAGGATACTACCAGATCATATTAATATTAGAATATGTGGCAAAACCCACTTTCTAAATTCATGAAGGGCGCTATGAATTCAAAGTTATGCCTTTCAAATTAACTAATGCTCCAACCACCTTCTAGGAAACCATGAATGAAGTATTATGGCTCTATGTAATAGCCCTGATAAAATTCATGTAAATACAAATATAATACCAAGGTCATGGGACATGTATTAGAAGCTGAATGGTGGGTAAAACATCCTAGTGGGTGTTCATTTTAGTTATTATGGCTAAAGAAAATGGAAAGGGCAATGGAAAAGGCTTTGGAAAGCCAAAATGACATTTTTTGGCAATTTATTTATGAAAATATTGGAAATTAGGAGAAAAGGAAGGTGAAAGGTCACAGGTTGCATGTGAGGAGGAAAAAGAAGGAAAATAATGGAAAATTGAAGAAATAGAGCCCTCATTAATAAAGAAGCTCCTAAGCATCAGCTCATAGACTTTTTTTTAGCTCAGTTTTGGAGAGCTCTTTCTATTCTCTCTCTCTCTCTCTCTCTCTTGGACACTTACAGTATTCTTGGAGCACTCTAACATTAGATCAAGAAGAGAAAATAAGGCAAGAGGAAGCAGAGATTAAGAAAGACATAATAGGATCAAGCAGCTACAATGATTTTACTTGCAGGTATCAATTTGCATGTCTCATTTCCTTGCTATATTTGGCATGCATGGTTATGCATGTGTCTTCTTGGTTCTCTTGTTTTCATGGGCATGGGTTTTTCCAGGTGTGATAATGTTCTTCAGCCTTGCATTACCATTTCCGAATAGCCTTGAGGTGATGGGTTCTCATGTTTTAGTGGAGTTGGATTGCTAGATGGATTCAAAGTTGAGTGAGAAGGATCTCTGAAAGGAAGAACACATGGCATGGTGATCCCTGAACCAAACTATGGATTGCGGTAAAGCCACTGACCTAGTGACCCGTGAACCAGACTATGGGTTGTGGTAAAGGTAGGTATTGTTTGCCTTAGTGAGCCTAGGAATCCTCCACTAGTGAATGGCGAGATATACGGTAAATCCTAGACGTGCTTGCCCTTGATCAGGCCTAGGAATCCTTGTCAGTGAATGGTAGGATATACGATAAAGCATGGAGGGTGGTGTCTCGATTATGGCCTAGTGATCCATGGATCAACTGTGGATTGTGATAAATCCTAGGACTAGGAGATAGGAAAATTCCTCATGGGGTAGGTGGAGAAATATTGTGGCATCCATGCTTGTTTATGGCCTATTGATCTAGTGAGGATTGTGGTAAAGCATGATTCTATTGATGAGGTTGAGGTGGTTTAGCCTCAGGAAGCCCTGGTTGGTTCTTTTGGTTTGAGTTCCACATTCATGCTTGGAATATGGCATGGGGGTGATTGGTTGAAGAGAGATCTGGTTAAGCCAATCTATGTTTAGGTGGAATGTGGAAGTCCAAAACCTGGTTGGATTTTGCATTCATTAATAATTGTTCCTTCTTCTTGGTTTTCCATTTGTAAATGTATTGGCTTATATGTGGATTCTATGGCTGCTAAACCCACATTATTTTTGTTGGTTATATGCCAGTTATGAGTATGATTTATGATAGTGATGATGTATGGATCTCATCCTATTTTTATTTGTAAACGAATGAATAATGAATATATGACCTAATAGAAGCCCCACGGGGGTAGGCGAGTTAGTAATCACAATGCGGTGAAGTTCGTTATAAAGGCGGGCTCCGTACTAAAGGTCACGAGTTCAATTCCCCCAGAATAACCCGGAGCTGTGGAGAGGGGTGGGCGCAGTTTCCCAGGGGTTATAGTGGTAGTGGCCAGAATCGACCCCGTGTAACACAAGTTGCGAGGCTGCTCCAGTTGCTGATTCCTCTGTTAAAAAAAAAAAAGAATATATGACATAATAGATGATAATTCAGCTAATGTCATAAGGCATCAATGCTTCGTAGAAATTCTTAGATAAGTATGAGACCTCTATGCTCAGATACGTTATTATGACCTGTATATTACATGTTCATGATGTGTTTGACGAAATGTTTGTCATGGTTAGGCTTGGTTAGGTCAGTTCCTTAATCAAATTTTGTGTTAGAGGCTTTGTTTTGGTGTCATTTATTGTTTTAGAAACTCTCATCAAGTTCCAGACAATGGTTTGGAGACTAGCCTTGAAAAGTGGCTTAAATTTCGTAGTCCTTGGCATAGAACTAGCTGAAAAAGACTATAGTCTCTACCTTGTAGGCATTGTCAAAGCAACTATAGGATTCCAGACACATGCATGCCTTATTATGGGAGTGTTTGGGGCTTAAATTCATTGAAAGGCTAGATTAACTTAGGGGTTTGGCTCATGGAGTGGTGGATTAGCTTATGGGGTCCTGTAGCACCTGAGGGAGGTCTGTGAAGTGTTGGTTCGCTGGTTCCACTTCCTTAACTGCACTTAGGGAGTCAAACCATATCATAGTAACTATTCGTCACATGTTTACCCCAATGGACTGGTTAGCTTGGGTAGATGTGGGAGGAGGGTGTTACAGAGTGGTATCAGAGCATTGTTCAACACTTGGACTGGATGAGCAGAATATGGTTGTCATGCATGCATGTGGGTTGTATATGTGCTTGTTATGTATGCATTGTGGTAGTCATTGTTGTAGTTTTGTTGCCATGTAGAATTTGTTGATGTTGTTGTTGGGATGTGTTTGTCGTGAATGCATGTTGGTTGTATATGCATTTGTTATGAATGTCAATGTCTATATGTTGCTATGCATGCATTTTCATGGTTATGGTTATGCATGTATAATAGGTCAAACATGCATTGTGAGGTCATTGTATGCAACTAGGTCATCATGCTGTTATTAGTACATTATGATGCTAATGTGTTGGTTGAGATAGAGTTCAAACATGCATTGTGAGGTCATTGTATGCAATTAGGTCATCATGGTGTTATTGGTACATTATGATGATAATGTGTTGGCTAAGATAGAGTAGGAGATGCAAATCACCATAGCGATATTGTGGCACTAGACTTCGAGGTAAGAGAAGATCGTCATATAGGTTTGTATGCTTGGCATGCATGTATGTATTTAATGGTTGTTATAAGAATTAGGGTTATTATATACTTGTCATTTTATTGTTGTTGTGGTTACATGCATGTAGATTCTAGTTAAGGGTTGTCATATGCACATACGTTAGAACTATAATTCCAAATGAATGAGCGCTTGCATGAATACGGGAAGTCTTATTAACCTTGATTTTGTTTGAAATTATGTGGATATTTGCTAGATTCATAAACATGTATTCGATAGGTATAAAAAATGATTTTCAAATATGGCCATATTCGTCAAGGAAATGAAGTTCATTGAGAGGTGTACGTGTTTAGTTACAAGGCAGAGCGCTTGGCACAACAAGGTAAGGTAACCAGTGTATTGTTATATTTATTTATACACTGAAAATTATGTGTTTATGGAAGTATGATGCAGGGGATTGCATGGCAAAGGAGACTACCATGAAACCTTAAAGAAGGCTCAAGTTTAATTTCCCTTGGAAGCATTGGGAACCCATGGGGTTGATTCATGGTGTTTGTTGCTAGTTTTGTGCCTTCAATATTTTGTGATTTGTTTAATCTTGATTTATGGGTTTTGATTGCATGTGGTGTAAGGCCTTGCCATTTTGTTTGTGGTGTCATGTTGCTATTGGTTTTTCATGGTTTTCTTATTGTTGGTTTTTATTTTTATTGCCTCTTTTTTCTTAAGGTCATGTGAATTGGTTGGGGAAAGAGAAAGTTAATGGAGGTCAGGAATATCTTAATGAAACTCGAAAAGTGATGTAAGACTAGAATGAAGCTCATCGTATGAGTAAGGTAGTTGAACGCAAGAGTATGGCAGTAAGTTGGACCGGTGTGGTCCATTTGGATAAATGGACGGTAGCAGTACATACATGAGGAAGGTAACCAAGAAAGGTAAAGTAAATGGATTTGAGGCGTCAAATGCCTTGGATATGTGGGGAATGGTTTTTCTCAATATTGTGCATGGTGTGCACAGATAAAGGAAGTTTTATTAACCTTGACCTTATGCTATTTGGTAATTATGTTGTGATCATGATTATGCTGATGTCTATATATGTATGTATGTATGTTTTTGTCTGACAGGGTTGTCAGTGGTAATGATTGTTTTATGTTGATGTTTCTATGTATATATGTATGTATGTATGTATCTATGTCACTATATGATAGGTTTTTTCAGGATCGTTCTTGTGGAGGAATGATTTCTTTTGTAGGTGAATTACATGAAAGAGGTTCCTGGTCTTATGGGGAATCAAGTGGGAAGAGTAGTCCTGACAAATCTACGAGGCTAGTATCATGTGGATATGAATTGATAATATATTATTATACTACACCTATGTTTATGTTATGGATAGGTAATGTTGAGGGGTACATCAGTGAAATGAAAGATGTGTAATATGTGGCATGTTGGGACAAGCATGGATGGTGGAAAGACACTAGGAGCAAGGTTGCCTCGTAGAGTTGGTGTGTGATCCATGGATGTGTAGTGATATTGTTGTGTATACATTGTGCATATTGTATATTCAGTGATTGTACCTATGGTGTTGAGTGTATGTTGTACATATGGTGTTATGTGCATATTGCATATGCAGTGTTGGGTATAGATGATGCTATGTACATGTTAGGTATGTGGTTTTGTGTATATATTGTACTGTGCACATGATGGATATGCAGTGTTGTGTGCATGTTGGATATGCATTTTTGTGTACATATGGTGTTATGTACATGTTGGATATTCAGTGTTATGTACATATGGCGTTGTGTGCATGATTGTAAAAGTGGTGCTATGTGCATGTGGTGCCATGTACATGTTGTACATGTGGTGATGTGTGCATGTGGTGTTATGTACATATGGTGTTGTGTACATGTTGTACATGTGGTCTGATGTACATGTGGCATTTTGTACATGTTATGCAGGTGGTGTCATGTACATGTGATGTTGTGTACATGTTGTGCATGTGGTGCCATTTACATGTGATGTCGTGCACATGTTGTGCAGGTGGTGTTGTGTACAGGTGGTACTGTGTACATGTTGTACATATCGTATTAGTGTACATGTGGTATTGTGTACATGTCGTACATGTTGAGTTGTGGGCTATGTATGGGTATTGTGTAGTCATGGTATTGTGACATGTGTATTTGATGTGTTGTATTCTATGTAGTGCATATATTATGTCGTGTTGTACACCAGGTGTAGGTACATGTGTTATGTGGTGGTGTACATTGGTATAAACATATGTGTTGTGATGTACATCGAATGTAGGTGTATGTGTTGTGATGTACATTGTGTATGTGTGATTGGGGAAATGAAAAGGCACTGGGTGTTGTTGGGTGTGGTGATCGATCTGGTGTGCTTACGGAAAGGACAAAGGATAAAGGTAGAAGTTAAGGATTGATTAAAGGACAAGTAGAAATATTTTATTTCAGTTTTAATTATGCATGTGATCTATGATTTTGATTTATGATGTTTATGTGTGATCTATGAGTATTTTTTATGATGATGGCATGTGATTCATGCTTTTGATCTATGATGGTTGTATTTTGAGCTAACCAGATGTGATATGTTTATACATGATGATTTGATGAAACAACTAGTTTGAATTGTTGTGACAGGAAGTGAAGAAGATTGCAAATGTACTTTATTTACGAGCTACCAATGAGGTATGATGTGAATTTATTTCAATTTATTTTAAATCTAATGGAAGTTATGTGCTTGGTACAAGAAGCACGGAAATGCCTAATTGAGTGGATGAAATTGAATACTAGAATTAGCAGAAACAAGAAAGGGATTGGAACATGCAACAGTATGTTGTTAAAGCACTTCAGGAGTAGGGCCATTGTGGGACACTGGTACCCAATAGTGTCTGTTGATTTCCATGAGCACGTTATGGCTGGTATGATGGTTTTGAGGTAGTTATATGCCATGGTTGTTTGACCTTCCAACGTGAGGAAACCTTGCAAAGGGATGGATTGCCTGGGATAGGGGATGCTGGGGAACCTGGAAGGCGAGTAACTGCATGGAAGAGGGCGACTAGATTGCTCGAGGGACTATGTAGTAGATAAGGGAAGGTTGGAGGTGGATTTCATTTTGGTCATTAGCATTGCCATATGGAATGAGATGCACATTGGGAGCGTGCTCTGGAACAATGAGCCGGTAACTATTCACTGAGAGGACAAGTAGCGCAGGATTATAGCGCTAGACATTGGATGCAAATTCAACTTTAGCAGTGGATTTTGGACTTCCTAGGAAGGAGGTGAATCTTGGTATTACTTTGAGGGTAGAGGTGCAACCTATGGATTCCATTATTCCAGATACATGCATTGTATCATTTTATTTTTTGGTTTCGAAAATGTGTATAAGTGCACATGCGTATATCATTGTAAATATTATATTGAGCTAGATTTTTAAAGCTTCATAGATAGAATGATTATTTGGCTGTTGAAGAAAATGTGCATAAGTATATGTGGTTGTTATTGTAAATATCGTAATGAGATATGTCATAAATCTTTAGTAAACGATATGATTTTCATGTTTTCAGCAGTGATCATTGCAAATACTACAACAAGATGGGTTATAAAGCTCCATAGGTAGTATGCTTTGCTTTCAGCAATCTTGTTCGTTGTAGGTGTCATTGAACACCGAGGACGGTGTTCCCCCAAGAGGGAGGGTTCTTTAACATCCATGGTAAAAAATCATGTAAAAGAATATAATACCAAGGTCATGGGACATGTATTCCAAGTTGAATGGTGGGCAAAACATCCTACTAGGTGTTCCTTTTGGTTATTATGGCTAAAGGAAAATGACAAAGGTAATGAAAAAGGCTTTGGAAAGGAAAAATGGCATTTTTTGGAAATGTATTTAAGAAAATAATGGAAATTAGGAGAAAAGGAAGGTGAAAGGTTACAAGTTGCATGTGAGGAGGAAAATGAAGGAAAATAATGGAAAATTGGAGAAATAGAGGCCTCATTAATAAAACGGTTTCTGAGCATCAGTTGATAGAATTTTTTTATAGCTTAGCTTTTTATCTCTCTCTCTCTCTCTATTCTCTCTCTCATACTCTTGCACACTTATATTGTTATTTGAGCACTTTAGCATTGGATAAAGAAGAGAAAAGAAGACAAGAGGAAGAAAAGGTCAAGCAAGATAGAGAAGGATCAAGAAGCTACAATGAGCTTACTTGCAAGTATTTATTTGCACGTGCAATTTCCTTGCTAGATTTGGCATGCATGGTTATGCATGTGTATTCCTGGTTCTCTTGTTGTCATGGGCATGGGTCTTTCTATGTGTGATAGTGTTCTTCAACCTTGCCTTTCCAATTATGGATACCCTTGAAGTGATAGATTCTCATGTTTTGGTGGAGCTGGATTGCCGAATGGATTCAAATTTGAGTGAGGTGGATCTCTAAAAGGAAGAACACATGGCCCAGTGATCCCTGAACCAGACTGTGGATTGTGATAAATCCACTAGCCTAGTGACCCCTGAACCAGACTTTGGGTTGCGATAAAGCCAAGTATTGTGTGCCTCGGTGGGCCTAGGAATCCTCGACTAGTAAAACCTGGAGGTGGTTTCCTTTGATTAGGCCTAGGAACCCTTGTCGCTGAATGGTGGGATATATGGTAAATCTTGGAGGGTTTTGTCTCAATTATGGCAATCAGACTGTGGATTGCGGTAAATCCTAGAGACTGGGAGACAGGAAAAATTCCTAACGGGTAGGTGGAGAAATCTAATGGCATCAATGCTTGTTTATGGCCTAGTGATCTAGTGAGGATTGCGTAAATTATGATTCTATTGATGAGGGTGAGGAGGTTTAGCCTCGGGAATCCCTCGTTGGTTCTTTTGGTTTGAGTCCCACATTAATGCTTAGAATATGGCATGAGGGTGATTGGATGAAGAGAGATTTGGTTCAGCTAATCTATGGTCAGCTGGAACGTGGAAGTCCCAAGCCTGGTTGGCTTTTCCATTCATTAATAAGGGTTCCTTCTTCTTGGTATTTCATGTGTAAATGTATTGGCTTATATGTGGATTCTATGCCTATTAAATCCATGTTATTTATGTTCGTTATATGTTGGTTATGAGTAAGATTTATGATAGTGATGATGTATGGATCTCATCCTATTTTGATTTGTAAACTAATGAATAATGAATATATTACCTAATAGATGATAATACAGCTAATGTGATAAGGCATCAATGCTTCTTAGTGATTCTCATATAAGTATGAGACTTCTATGCTCTGATATGTTATTTTGACCTGTAGATTGCATGTTCATGATGTGTTTGAAAAAATGTTTTTCATGGATAGGCTTGGTTAGGTCAGGTCCTTGATCAAACTTTGTGTTAGAGGCTTTGTTTTGGTGTCATTTATTGTTTTGGAAACTCTCATCAAGTTCCAAACATTGGTTTGGATACTAGCCCTGAAAAGTGGCTTAAATCTCATAGTCTTTAACATAGAACTGGACGGAAAAGACTACAGGCTCTCCCTTGCATGCATTGTGATAGTGACTATAGGGATCCAGTTGTATGCATGCCTTGTTATGGGAGTGACTAGGGGTTAAATTCATTGAAAGGTTAGGTTAAATCAGGGATTAGGCTCCTAGAGTGGTGGATTAGCTCCTGGCAGTCCTGTAGCATCTGAGGGAGGTCTGTGAAGTGATGTTTCGTCGGTTCCACTTCCTTAACTACACTTAGAGAGTTGAATCATATCACAGTAACTCTTTGCCACATATTTACCCCGATGGACTGGTTAGCTTGGATAAATGTGGGAGGAGGGTGTTTCACTCTATCTAAGGAAATTTGTGCTAGTCTTCTTTGATTACATTCTTATATTTTGTAAAATATGGAAGAGCATATGAAGTACTTGAGTTAGTTCTATTTGTTCTAAAAAGGAACTAATTTTATGCAAATAGGTGAAAATATACCTTCGTAAAAGAAGGAATAAATTATTTGGGACATGTGATTTCAAAGGAAACCATGAAGGTAGATCCCAAAAAAATTAAGGCAATCACATAATGGCCCAAGTTATCTAACATTTACAAATTAAAATGAGTTGGGTTGTGTTATATTCTTTCCATGACTAGCCCACGTCGTTAACCGGGGGGTTAGAAGGGGGCGTAGCCCCCCCTTTGTTGTGCTGATTGCGTAGCCGAAGGAGTCACAAGGGGTTTGAGGGGTGCAGGTAATCCCACTCTATGGGGTCTAGGAAAATTTTGGTTTTGGACCCTATATTAGGTCGAGCAGACCTACCTATGGTTTTGTGCATGTTTTTTCGCACATGGTTTTGGACGTGATGGTTCTCTATCCATGGTTTTGGACGCGATGGTTTTCGGTCCATGGTATTGGATGGTTCAGCATGTATAAATATGTATTGTAACATTGAAAGGAACATAATGAAAAATCAAGCTGGTAGGGATTAGGCTCCTAGAGTGGTGGATTAGCTCCTGGCAGTCCTGTAGCACCTGAGGGAGGTCTGTGAAGTGATGGTTCATCAGTTCCACTTCCTTAACTGCACTTAGAGAGTTGAATCATATCATAGTAACTCTTTGCCACATATTTACCCCGATGGACTAGTTAGCTTGGGTAAATGTGGGAGGAGGGTGTTTCACTCTATCTAAGGAAATTTGTGCTAGTCTTCTTTGATTACATTCTTATATTTTGTAAAATATGGATGAGCATATGAAGTACTTGAGTGAGTTATATTTGTTCTAAAAGGAACCAATTTTATGCAAATAGGTGAAAATATACCTTCGTAAAAGAAGAATAAATTATTTGGGACATGTGATTTCAAAGGAAATCATGAAGGTAGATCCCAAAAAAATTAAGACAATCACATAGTGGCCCAGGTTATCTGACGTTTCCAAATTAAAAGGTTTGTTAGGTTTAGAAAGATACTATCAAAATTTTATTCAAAATTATTCTCACATAATTCCCCCCCCCGTAACAAACATTTTAAAAAGTAACTCATTCTAATGGGATGATAAAGCAAAACTTTGTTTTGCAATATTAAAGGAGATGTTGTCCACTACTTATGTATTAGCAACTCTATATTTTTCAAAAGCCTTTTTAATTGAGTGTGATACTTCAGGTTTCAAAATAGAGGCAATGTTTATGCAATCTAGCCACCCTGTAACATTGAAGCTCAATAAAATAGAATGTCTAATATATACATATGACAAAGAAATGTTTTCCAATATGTATGATTTAGGAAAATGGATGCAATATCTTCTAGGAAGCAAGATTTTGATACAAATAGATCATAATAGTCTTCAACACCTTCTCCAACAAAAGACACTCTCTATAGAACAAAAAAATGGGTCAATAAATTGCCACTTTTAATATAGAGATACCATTAAAAAAGGAAACGACAACATAGTAGTGGATTCTCTCTCATGAAAAGATGAAGAGTCACTATCACTTGTTATTTCAATTGTAATTCCATAATTTTTCAATAAAATTCATATATAATATGGAAAAGATATATAAATATGTACTATAATCAATAATATGACTCAAAATTGCAAATCCAAATGGAAAAATGGCATTATTTAATATAAACGAAGAATCTACCTAAGCATAACTTTAAGATTTAAATCTAAGGTTCTCAGGGATTCTCATGATTTGCCAACAATAAGACACATGGGGTTCTTTAAAAACTACTATAATGTTCATTAACCATTTTTTTGGAAAGGGATGAGTAAATATATTCAAGATGATGTAGCCGAGAATGATCAATGGTAGAGAAATAAAAATGAAAACATTATGAATCATGCACCCTCTACATATTCCAAACCAAAAGTGGAAATAAATGTCAATGTATTTTATTGATGAACTACTTGTATAAGATGGAAAGGACAAAATCCTTGTGGTAATTAACAATTTCAAAAAGTATGCACACTTCACAGGAGTAAATAAATCATATCATGCAAAACAAATTATTGAAGTATTTTATAAAAATGTCTACAAATTGCATGGATTTCCAAATATCATTGTTAGCGATAGAGATGTCAAATTCAAAGGGAGCTTTTGGAGGGACTTAAAAAAAAATGGATGGTACATTAACATTTTCTTGATTTATGATACCCAAATAAACGATCAATAGAAAATTGTCTAGAAATGTTCAGAAGCTTCCCTTATTTGTTATGTAACTCTAGTTATCATACTTTATAAAAAATGACACCATTTCAAGCTCTTATGGTTATGATCCTCATAAATGGAAGGAGTTTTCTGTAAAGGAAACAACATTTTCTATGAGCCTATGAAAACACAATGAATTTAGTACATAACATAGTGCCTTATGACCTTCACATTTGTCTTGCCAACTATATTTGGACTCTATTAAAAAATAATCCCAAACTATTGATCACATATAAGACCAATAAGAAGCTAAGGGATTCCGAGTAAATTGAGCTTTGGATTGCTATAGTTATATGTTATGGCTAAAGTTATCTTTCCAATTAAATTGGACCTTGGATTGCTATAATTGTGATCTCTAGCTGAAGTTATCCTCCTTCCATCTTGATGGTCCCATAGCTTTGAATAAATGGTCCCATACAAGTCAATTCTCCTTCGTAGTTTGGAATACAAAGTTAGACTTGAAGTGTGGTAAGTATTCTCTCGAACTTCACAATGAACAAAAATATTTCTAAGCAACGATTCTCACTACCTTACAAGATATCCCTTAATGAATGTTTCCTTTTTGACCTTTCAAGTTCTTGGATTCTTAGGATAGCATACTTGTGTATTCATACAATTCTTTCCCAATAAACAATTATTTCCTCATGACCAATAAATATAATGGTGTGTAATATTTAATAATGATGTTGTTTTTCTAAAATATTGACTGATTTTTTAGAGATTTGAATAGTCTACTTAAAGTGATGAAAATGTGGTTATGAAGAAGCATAAAATTAGCTAATTGAATTTGAATTGTACGATGAAATTATTACTTTATAAATTGAGTTAGAATAGATATTTTCATGAATATTGTCCATTTGAATTTAGCTTAGTTATGTTTATTTAGCTCAATCATTTTTAATTATAAAACTAATGTAACTATATAAATAAAATGGTTAGTAAATGGAAATAGGGATTAAAACACTTACCTTATGATACATCTTGTGATCCATAAACTATTGTGGATATTCCACTGGACAGTTCATCACAATAGATATGATAATATTATATTAAAAATCTAAGATTCTATACTATTACAATTTAATTTAATTTATAGATATATAGATTTTACTATAATTATTGCATGCATGCAAATGGAAACTATGAAAAAAATTAGAGAATGACAAAATGATCTCACACACACATAAGACACAAGATATGCTCTCTGGGAAAACCTTTTGGGAGAAAACCCAGTTGGAAGGTGAGGCTACTTTCTCTCTTTTTCTATCTGGAAATATGGTTGCAGGTACAAAGAAATAATTTCCGTGGCCCGTGGGCTGCTATAATGCACATATCCTCTCTGTGTTCTCTACCGGCTATCTCTCCTAGCTATATTTTCTCATTTATGGAACACAATTCTCTCAAAATAATGAAATGCCTCTTCCTCCTAGTGGCCCAGTTTGACTACATCAACTCTTACTAGAGTTGCAAGATAGACTCTTATAGAGTCATTTACATCACAAACACTTGGCTAGCCCCGTTTTCATAAATAATGGGGTTTGACGGGGTGTCCTCCCAAACTATAGGTGTGAAAACAAGAAGGTCAACTTCTGAGTGGCATAACTTTTGCATATTGACTCTGATTGACGTGCTTCTTACATCGTTGGAAAGGTTTCTGCATGTAGAATAGCATGAAAAGGTGTGGTGCCAAAGTGACATAGTTTTACTCCCGGAAAAAACATCGTTTGATGCCTCAAAATGCTCCCAGAAGGTTTTAAACCCTGTTTTGTCAAACTCGGTCCCACTGGTAAAAACAGTTCCTTAAGTTGATTCCTCCACTTTTTCCACTCTAAATGGATCGATATGGATGAAAAACAATATAATGATCCAATTTAGATCAAAATTCTCTATTTTGGGAGGCTTTTTGTCCCCAAAATATTTTACTGAATGAGGTGAGAAATTTTTTCCTCCACCTTCTCTCTGGTGTACCATTTAGTTTTGCCTGGAAGTTGGCCCTTCAACCAATTCTTCCAAAGGTCATGCTACCCCTGTCTTGTAGTTCTAGACCTCTTCTATATAATTGTACCTTCTTTCAACTCTGCTTGAGCGTCTGGTGCCAAATCATCCACAGAAGGTAGGACTTGTTCCTCTTCCTAATCTAGCATGGAAGGCTTATAGAGTTTTAAGTTCGCTGCATTCACAACTGAGTAAATGCACATATATGGTGGTAAACTGAGTTGATAGGAATGATCACCCACCTTTTCCACTATCTCAAAGGGACCATATCTTAGAGCCTTGATTTTACTACCAGGGCCCTGCAACCTCTCCTTGTTTAACTATAGCCATACTCTGTCTCCCACCTTGAATGATTTCTCTGTTCTATGTTGATCATGCCTGGCATTATACTTCTCTTATAACTTCTATAGTGTTTCTTGTACTTGTAGATGGATATGCCTAATCTTCTCTATAAATTTCTCAGCCTTGAAAGAATCTCCTATAAGATCTTGCCTCACTCCTCCTTGCCGCCCATATGCAATATCCAAAGGTGAAGGTGGAAAATATCCAAAACAAGTCTCAAATGGGGACTTTCTTGTGGAAGTGTGGATTGCTTTGTTATAAGAATGTCGTATATATACCAAATTTTCATCCCAAGTCTTCAGATTCTTTTGGTTATATCCCCTCAGAATATGCACTAAAGTCTCATTGACTACTTCTATATGCCCATCTGTATGTGGATGGAATGTTGTAGATCTCTTTAACTTTGTATCCATCTTCTCCCACATTTTAGTTCAAAATGCACTGAGAAATATTGTGTCCATGTCTGAAATGATTCTCCTTGGTATCCCAAAGTGCACCCAGACCTATCCAAAGAACAAGTTTGTTTATTCTTTTCTAATCATGGTATTTTTACAGGGCATGAAAACATACATCTTGTTGAGCCTTCCAACTACCACGAATAGGTAGTCATGTCCCTTCCTAGTTATCGATAGACCTCCCACAAAATCCATGGAAATTATTTCCCAAGGATGAGTAGGTACAGGTAAGGGATGATACAAACCTTGTTTCCTATTGCTAGGCTTGTTGGTACAGCAAAACATGCATCCTCTTATGAACCTAACTACATTCTGTTGCATCTTGGGCCAATACACATACCTCTGCAAGTTAGCCACAATCTTCCCTACACCAAAGTGCCCTGCAACCTTGAAGGTGTGAGCCTCTCTAATAAGCTACAAACACTCACCTTTAGGAACACATAACTTATCCAGCCTGTAGATTAACCCATCCCACATATGGTAGCCAACAGTGTTGTCACCATCGTGCACTTGTCTCTGACCCTGTAACTGCTAATACATCTCCTTGAAGTCCTCATCTTATGAATATTCCTCTATGTATGCATCATGGGTGAATGGCTACATGTGCATAAGAGTCCCCAAAGTTGTAATATTTGATGTGGGTGGTCTTGAAAGCATATCAACCAACTTGTTTGTGATTCCCTTCTTACACTTAATCACCAAATGAAACTACTGTAAAAACCCCATCCACTTGTGATTCTTGGTCTGTTGGAGCTTACTATAATCCTACAAGTACTATAACTTGTGTGGATTACTTTCTCCTTTCCCATCATATAGTGCTTCCATGTCTTCACAGTTTTCACCATGGCATGGAGCCCCTTTTCGTAGGTAGGGCAGTTAAGAACTGCCCCATGAAATAATTTAGAATGGTAGCAAACGAGCCTTCATCCTTGCATCAAAAAAACTCCCATAATATACTCACTCGCATCTGTCTCCACCTCAAAGGGCTATTGCAAGTTTGGTAATGCGAAAACTAGTGCTTAACTGATCTTCTTCTTTAGCTCCTAAAAAATCTTTTGCTAACCCTTTCCCCATAGGAAACTCTTGCCACTTACTATTATGGCTTGGAGCGGTGCTGCTACTACTGAAAATGAGGCTATGATTTTCCTCAAGTACTGTGTTGCACCAATGAAACTCCTGACCTTAGAAACATTAGTAGGCTCCAACCATTCATGATGGCCTCCATCTTGGAAGGATCTATATTCATCTCTCCTCCAAGGACCACATACCCCAGATGCACCAAATACTAATGCACAAACTCACACTTCTTGATATTTTCTAGCAACTGGTGCTTCTTCAATGTTTCTAGCACCCGCATCAAATGTGAAATATGCTCCTCCTAGTAGCACTATATACTAGTATATCATCTAGATAGAAAATAACAAATGAATCTATAAAAAGGTGCATTATATCATTCAATAATCTCATAAACATAGCTGGTGCATTACATAGGCAAAATGGCATAACTAACCACTCATACAAACCTTGCCTAGTTTTGAAGGTAGTCTTCCATGTATCTTTTTCTTTGGCTCAAACTTGGTGATATCTAGACTTCATGTCCATCTTGGTGAAATACTTTGCTTGCTACGATTGATCTAGCAGATTGTCTATCCTAGGAAGGGGGTATTTGTTCTTTAGTGTGATTTTATTCAACGCCCTATAATCTATACACATCTGCCAAGTCCCATACTTCTTTGCCGCAATGATGATGGGTGACCCACAAGGTGATGTACTCAGTCGAATACCACCATGTTCCAGCAGCTACTGTGATTGTTTCTTCAACTCACTTGCTTCTATAACGGACTACCTGTACAACCCAATATTTGGCAATAGGTAGTTTGGAAATAGTTGTACCTCGTGCCCCACTTCTCTCTTAGGTGGTAACCCTTTAGGCTCTCTGAATACATCCTTGTATGCTTGTAACAAATCCTCCAATTGTTGTTTCTATTTCTTAGTACACCCTTCTAAGGATGCCTTACCTATTATTAACTCCTCTTAAGATTAAATTTCTCTTAAAATCAATAAAACATCTTTTTTCTTAAACTAATCAATTTCTTTCCCCGGTTGGTACTTACCAGTCTCATCTGGTTATCCCTCCGTCAGAGATCAAAACTCTTTTTGCATTT
This sequence comes from Pinus tabuliformis, assembly GCA_031772625.1. NCBI lineage: Eukaryota > Viridiplantae > Streptophyta > Pinopsida > Pinales > Pinaceae > Pinus > Pinus tabuliformis. Next base: position 742,830,105 of record CM062816.1, on the reverse strand, counting down.
CATGTTTAGGTGTCCCATCACTTTCAATCAGTTGCATTTCGTTAGGAGCATGCCATAAATCTGACGGAAGGGCTTGTGTCACTCATCCCCCTCATGCTTTGCACTACTGGCTCAGGTCTGTTTATAAAAATCAAGTCTTGAAAATTCATTTGCAGTCCTTTTCAGTTTCTAGGTCATAACAATTATTTTAGTCATTAGGTCTAGGGTTAGTCAATTTGGTCTTCAACAAAGTCTAATAAAGCCAGCAGGCTAGAGGGAGGTCCTTGATAAGTTGTTATTTAAAAGTTTTTTATCGTCATATGGATGGATTATGACTTCTCTTCAAAACTCTGTTTTGAAGATAAGTCGACATTTCGTTTTTTGTAATAATTTTTCAAAATTTTCAGTTCTTGAATTCTCCAGGCGCAACCCTGGTCTCCTTTGCCAGATCACATGTCAGCTATCCCTGCAAAAAATTGCCGAGAAATTCATCATTTCAACCAAAAATTAAGAAGGAAACAAAAAGGTCAAAGTTCTATTAATTATGAAAAAGTGTCAATAGCAAAACATTACAAAGTGGGTTATTGGAGAGACAAAAATCAAATTGATGTCTATATAAAGTTTTTCCAATGAAGATGAAAGCCATTTTGTATGCCAAGGTTGGAGAAAGATGTTTCAAGTCGAGTTTGTGTGTTTTGGAGAAGACTGGCTCATAGCTAACCTGCGCAGTGCATATAACAGGCAGCACGATGCATATAGGGCGCACGACACACTGGGGATTTCCACCCAGTGTTAAGTTGAACGGGCATGGCGCTTATAGAGCACGCGACGCACTGGGTAATGAGCGCGGCGCTTATAGATTAAAGCCCGAAACTTGCTTGGAAACTCACCAAATCGCCCATACCTTGCATCAATTTGCCAGGTAGGCCCTCATCCAATGCTGTTGCTTTAAATTTGGTGATGAGTGTGATTGGTTTATGGATGATAGCTGTTGAAACAAGAATTTAAACCCTCCCTTTTAAAGTATTTTCAAAGGAAATTTGTTGTGGGTTTTTGAAACATTGATTTGTCACCAAGGATTATCCCTTCCTCATTTCCCTTTTGTTTCCTCATTTCCTACCCCCCCATCAAACTCATCAATCCTACACTACATTCAAATCCCTAAACTCCTAAACCCTTACCCTTATAAAAAGCTCCTCAACCCTATTCAACAGTCCCAAACCCTACACCCTATTCTCATATATAGGATTCCCCTCCTCTCCCTAATTAAATTTTATTTCAATATTCCCTAATCCCCTAATATTCTCCCCTTCCTAATATTCCCTGGTTACATTTGTTTCTCCCCTTGGTGGCAGAATCACAACACAACATTGTTTATATCAAAAAGAGCAGTCCAAGTTCAGTTGTATACAGCAGATTCATACATCAGTAGTCATTCAAGGCAGTTTGTATATCAGCAGTGATGTCGTCTGGTCATTCATCTGAATATGAGGTAGAAACCCAAAGTGATTCTCCCTTGGAAGAATAGGAACCCCAGAGGCCTCGTAAAAGTGGCAAACATGTTAGGGAAGAACCAATCACCCTTACAGAATTGCAGGCCTGTCCTCCTGCTATGCAGTGTTTTCAGCATTAGTCATGCTATGAGTTTTGTCAAAAGGTGGCTAGTGTCCAATTTCATCATGAGTTGGCTCGTCTTTTTGTGTTGCACTTGCACGGGGATCAAGCTATCTTGGCTGGTGTCACCTTCACACTTACACCAGAATCTATCTCATTAGCAACAGGTATACCGAATATTGGTGAACCATGGCACAAGAAACAACGGATTGACCGACAGCATTATGAGCCATACATCAAAACCAATTTCTTGAGGTAGCTCAAGAGAGTCTTACCATTCCGATATCTAAAGGATGAATTTGCTCCACTAATGAGATTGATCATGAGATATTTCAGCTGTGAGGGATGATTCTCTCGTCTTTATGCTTATCACATCAGGTTGCTCATGCATTTCACCAGGGTGTGGATGATGAACATTCCATATTTCATTTGCAGGAACATAGAGAGGATGACCACCTTTATACAACATAGAACCCCTTAGCAGAAACTTAACAGTGTCTATCATTTTGCTCTTATAAATATTTTGGTGGTTCATCAGCTTGGATTGCAAGGCATCACTTGGGATGATTTCATCTCTCGTGATTTCTTCAGAGCTTCACGAAGAGTATCAGAGGTGAAACATGAAGGTGAACCTTCTCAACAGTATGAGCGTCATGAGACCATGCCGGTATTCATTACATATCAGAAAGGCTATCCGAAAGGCACCAGACCTTTGTTTGCAGCAGCAAAGCGAGTGTTATCTCCACCCGGGGTGGAAGGGGCCTCACTTCCGACATCGACGACATAGGTACAGGACAAGGGCAAGAAACCCAAGCATGAGGAGGGGCCTTTAGGTGAGTCATCAGGTGAACTAGAGACCGAATTCATTCTCCTTCATGATGATGAGACAGATACAGATTCAGAGAGTACCAAACACAGGAGGACCATTGAGGAGAAAGAAACAAACATTCAAGCCTTGTCAATCCAGTTGGAGATGGCCAAATGGAACATCAGGTATCTGGAGTAGAGAAACAAACAGTTTGAAGACCAGCATGCGATCATGGAGCTGCAGAACATTCGTGAGAATCGCCAAGTTGCCCAACATAGGAGGATTGAGCTCACTTCGTTGGAGCAATAGATTAATGAGGATCGAGAGTATAATCTTGAGAGAGTCAACATTCACTTGGAGAGACTGCTGTATAAGGCCAATAGGGATAATGCATTGCTGAGACACATCGCTGTCCACTACAGGGCACGGAACAAAGTTTGCAAGGCACGGATAAGGTATCTAAAGGCGAAGTTAAAGAAGGCAATCAAGAAGCAAAAGAGGCAAAGGGAGCTCGATCATCTTCAGATATTGGCCAAGGCCTCTTTAGCCCAGCATCACACTTGATAAGGGAGCTCCAGCCCAAATTTCAAGAAATTTGGGTCATGTTTGGTGTTTTTGGAAATTTTTGTGTAAAAAACAGGCTTTTTCTCCCTTGCTTAGGATTGGGAGCTCCTAATCACAAACGGCTTGCAGTTTTGGATTTGTCATGAAAAATCATGAATTTTGGTACTTGGAGAAGAAATTTTGGCAAGTTTTGGGTCCCCAAAAGGTCAAAAAAATGCAAAAAATGACCTCACTTCCCCTATTTTGACACACAGGAAGCAGTGTTGGGAGAATGTGCTTTTGGAGGGGCAAATGGAAACCAAATTGGAAAATTCCACTTGGGTTGGAAAGTAGACAGGCAGGGCTTTCCAAAAAGCTAAATTGAGCTCAATTTGGACTTTAGAAAATGCCTCAAAATCAGCAGCAAAGTAGCGCAGCGCATATAGAAATTGGCGCGATGCACAGAGGTTTTTTTGCCCAATTTTTCATCTTCAGGTTCAGAAATTCGGCCAGTTTGACTAGTTTTGCTTTGTGATGTAATTTTTGACTTATCTTGATGTAATTGAGTGAACATGATGTAATTTTGGCACTTAGTTACTTTTTCTAGAAGATTCATTCACCAAAGAGTGAAAATTTAATGAATGAATCAGTTTCCTACCTTATAGAGGCAAGTTGTTTTCACTACCTAGATTGTAGTGCTTTGTTTAGAATTGGTTGAAACAGCTCCTAGAATGATGAGCTCGACCCCTAGAGGCAAGGGAATAGGTTTTATTTCCTATATTATGTAATTTCTAAGTCATTTTTAGGGTTGGACTCTTGGGAAAATCTTGACACTCTATTGTACATTCACTTCTGCATTTTTGGCAAAGGAAAGACCAGGGTTTTGCAGCACTGTTTGGCATCCATGTGGTTTTATGTGTTGATGGTGTGATTCTTGTAGTAATTGTAAGTTGTTATGTGTATCATTTTCCTTCTCTCATTTTCTGCAATTGAAAAAATGAAGTGTTAAGGTAGAATCCATAGATTGTTATGCTCTGCCTTTGAATTTGTTTGATTTTCCATGTTTTCATCTGTTTAAGGAGAATCCTTGAAAGCTTCTTGCTCTCCTTAGCTTCTCACCAGTCAGATCTACCCATTCATTCTCTTTAAAAGCATCAAGACGATCGCCTACCTTGCCCCAAATAGACCTCTGCAAAAACTGTGTCTCATCCCTGCACCCAAAATTGCCTTTCCCTTTGATTCAACAAAAACCTCAAAAAATCAACCTCAAACTCCTTATACTTCATACCTAGCCTAAGATCACTTGCAAATTTAGTCATCTCAAGCCTCATTGATTACCTTTTGCCGAGATTGACCCGGAGAGAGCCCTCTCCTGTCCTCGTAGGGCTAGCTACGAGGCTAAGCGTGGTTTGATGTGGACCTAGAACCTTGTCTTTTCAGCCTGAGACAAATCTAGGCTCTAACATAGTGGCAACCATACTGGGGAGAAAATCATTTGTTTGTTAATTTCATTTGTTTTATAAGCTATAGACGGAGCCTGAAGATTAGCCAGGTAGCCTTCGAAACGCTTTTTCTTTGCATTAGCACAAGTAGATAAACGCTACTTCAGTCAATCTCCGGTCTAGCTTGTAATCGTGACACTTGAAACACCCCAGTACATTTGCGAATTGTAAGCTTTTGGATGATAAGTTTAGGGTTTGACAGGCTGAAAAAGTTGTTTATGTTCCTTTGATTTCTTGAAAATAACACGTTGGCTTCAAAGAGATATACCAGAGCTAATCTAGATCCTAATCCTCCTCCTGTTTACGAAAATCCCAATTTGATTCCAAGAATCCTTCGTCAAGAGAGCTCTGTGACTCCCGTGTTTAAATCTCATTCATGTCCTGCAATTTTTAAGTATCTTGAAGAACTTGATTTTGATGAGAAGTTTGAATTGTCATTGTTTAAAACCAAATCCGAAAGTGCTCTTGGTTCTATAGTCCCAGATCCTAACTTTGTTGCAGCTCTTGAAGTTTAAAGAAACAATAAATCAATTGAAAATTTTATCTTGAGGAACCTTTAGAGAGAAATTCAGGTTTCAAATCTCGCTGATTTCCTAGAAGCTGCATCTGCAAATCTTGGATCTTCCGTGACGGCTTCCGCCTCGAAAATTCCTACCGAACTGCCTTTCATTCCCAGTATTCGCCCGCAACCTATAATCACATATCAAAGGTCTATAGTAAATTCTCCTTCTTCATACCACATTGCTTCTCCTCCACATACACCTCCTCATACACCTCATACTTCAGCTGCACCCACTCCTCCAACATCCCCCAGACCAAATCAACCAAGAGCAATGGCTGCTCGGTTCACACCCCTCGCGCTGCCTCAAGTTTTGAATGACATGCCCAGAGATTATCAGAGCAAAATTCCTTTGTTTGATGGCACAACTCAGAGTATCACAGCTCAGCAACATGTTGACAAAATGACAGATTTATTCGATATCCATGAGATCAATGAAGAAAATGTGACCATGAGGTTATTCGTGCAGACTTTCGATGGCGAGGTAAGAAAATGGTTCAGAGCTTTGCCGGCTAGAAGTGTTCCTACATTAGAAGATCTCAAAAGACATTTTTTGGAACGTTGGGAAGTAAAGAAAGATCTGCTACAAATCACATCTGAATATACCAAGATCAAACGAAATGTTGGAGAGTCCGTTCAAGACTATTGCATTAGATTCAATGTGGTTTATAATGCAATTTCAGATGATTTAAAGCCAACTAGAAGATCAACTTTGCTTAAGTTCCCGGATGGTTTTGATCCAGACATGGCTTATCAATTAAGGGAGAGAGATCCAACTACCTTAGAAGAAATGCAGAAAATTGCCATTAGTGTTGAGGCAAATTTGAATGATAAGAGAGCTAGAATGAAAGCCGAGAAGAAAGTCTCAATAAAAGAAGAAACTTCTATATCAGACCAAGTTCTCCGCAAGGTAGAAAATATGATTGAAAGGTTAACACTTGATAAGCTTGAACCGTAGATCCGGAATCCCAATTTCCATGGCTAGCAGCAGCCACAATTCAGGATCAAACAGCGTGAGCAGCGAGCACAAGAAACGACATCACAACAGCAGCAATTAAAGACACCTCTTCAGCAGAATTTTGTTGGTCCTGAATCAGATGATGAAGATAATGTAGTTGGATAAGAAAATCAATTCTTTACTCCTGACGATATGCCCACCTTTATCACTGAAGATGATGAAAATGCAACAAGTTCAGCAGTACATCATGATCCAGATTTTATCTTGGCAAACGATACAGCTCTCGAAGAAGAGTCGGATGAGTATTAGAGAGGTTATATGCATGCTTTGTCCACACAAAAATGTCAATATTCACTTAGAAACAGAAATGTCCCCATCAACCCAGTCCAGAAGAGAAAGGAAGTTCCAGCGTCTAAAGATGAAACACCAGTTGCACCAAAGAAGGGGAAAGAGAGTGCTGATCCTACTACGAGCAAGTCTCCACTAGCGAATGAAAAGGTAAATCAGCCCATTGTATCAAAGGATAAAGCTGAAAAGAAAGATGTTCCAGCCAAAGAGGTAGAAAAGACTTCTGCTTTTAGTTTAAAAAATGAAATTTCTAAATTGAAGGTATCCATTCCCTTGAATGATCTCATGAAGAACAGCAGCTATAGAGGTCAAGTCTCCAAAATTCTGAATTTTGACCCAATGTCTAATATGGTGAGTGTGGAGGATGATCAACCTGAACTGATTTTTGGACCAGCATTGAGTGGTGAGTCTGAGGTGCCTCCCTTTTATATCAGTTTGAGAGTGCATGAGTTTGTGTTGCATAATGCTATGTTTGATTCTGACGCCTCCCACAATCTTATGCCGAAAGCTATCATGGAGAAGTTGGGTTTGGACATCACTAGGAAATACCATGATCTTTACTCATTTGATTCTAGCAGGGTGAGATGTATTGGGCTTATTAAAGACTTGGTTGTAAGTTTGGATCAGATCGCCGCAAAGAATGTCTTGATGGATGTTGCCGTGGCAGACATTCCTCCCTGCTTTGGTATGCTCCTTTCTAGATCTTGGGGAGCAAAATTGCAAGGGACAATACAAATTGATTTCTCCTATGCAACGATTCCCGTGTTTGGCCAAATGAGAAAGTTGTACCGGGAACAGAAAATGAAATACATGATCACCAACAAGGAGAAACCAATTAATCATCCGGTTAATTATGTACATACAGATCTAGAGTCTTTTGTTTTATATTTAGATAGTTTCAATGATATTGATAGTCAGTTAGTTGTAGCAGATGATATTCCAGAAATAGAAGAGAATTTCAGAGAAGTTTTGAAGAAAGAATGACAAGAACGGCAAAACATCGTTGAAAAATCAGCTGGAGGTAATGGACAGCAAGCAGAAAAAACACATCAAACAGAATTTCAGCACTTGGCAGAAGAGGAAGATGGTTTGTGGACCATGGATTTTGATGGAGCAGTGGGAAATGAGGGTGTTGGAATTGGTATTTGGGTACGTAGTCCTTTTTCTTCTCCAGAAAAAGTGCCTAGTAATGTGCGGGTATGTTCATACAAGCTTGCTTTTGATTGTTCAAACAATGAGGCTGAGTACGAAGCTTTGATCGCTGGCCTGAAAATTCTAAGAAAGATTAATGCTAAGAGGATTGCAATATATGGCGACTCCGAATTGGTGATTAAGCAAGTTAAAGGCGAATATCAAGCAAAACATCCTCGGATGCGGGCATACCGAAATGCTGTTCTAGATATCCTGAAGATGTTTTCAGATTATACATTGACGTGTGTGCCTTGTATTCAAAATAGCATTGCAGATGCACTTGGTAAGGCAGCCAGTAATTTGAAGATTCCTATGAACTCAAGCAATAAATTTGAAATCCATGTGAAGCACCATCCGACTGTCCCGGACAATCAGAGAAATTGGCAAGTTTTCCAAGATGATGAGGAGATTAATGATTTTCTACAAAACAAGGTAAGTTCAAAGATACCTCAATTGATGTAGAACATGATGATGGTAAATATGATGTGCAGATCAATCAAATGGAAGTGTTGCAGCTCAAGGATAATGTGATTCCTAAAGGCTTGATACCTTTAGAGGAGCTCTTTGATCATGATGAAGTAGCCCACAAACCAACATTGCAGCCAATAGAAAAGGGAGTTGAAGACGTGAACCTTGGAACAGCTGAGCATCCGAAGATGGTAAAGCTCTCCAAAACATTACCACCGAAGGTAAAGGCCAAATATATCATTTTTTTGTCATCTTTTGCCGATGTATTTTCTTGGGACTATTCTGATTTGAAGACATATGATACAAATATAATTCAACATACTACTCCTATTAAGCCTAATCAAAAACCTTTCAGACAGAAGTTCAGAAGGCTTAATCCAAAATTGTTGTCATCAATTGAGAAGGAGATAAACAGGTTGTACAAATCAGCAATCATTGTTCCCATCCATTTTCCTGATTGGATATCTAATTTGGTGCCTGTGCAAAAGAAGACCGGTGAGATTCGTTTGTGCATTGATTTTCGGAATCTCAACAAAGTTTCATTGAAGGATAATTATCCGCTACCCAAAATGGATCACATACTATAGCGAGTAGTTGGAGCATCTCGCATGTCACTACTCGATGGTTATTCCAGATATAACCAAATTTTAGTCCATGAAGATGACCGAGACAAAACAACGTTCACCACTCCGTGGGGAACCTTTCATTATGCAAAAATGCCTTTCGGTTTAAAGAATGTGGGTGCCACTTTTCAGCGGGCAATGGACTTGGCTTTCGCAAATGAGAAGGATGTCTTCTTGGTGGTGTACCTTGATGACTTGACCGTGTTTTCCAAATCAGATGATGAACACTTGTACCATTTGAAAATTGTCTTTAAAAAGTGCAGAAAATATGGTGTGTCGTTGAATCCTAAGAAGAGTTTGTTTGCCATGGATGAAGGCAAACTACTTGGGCACATTATCTCAAAGGATGGCATCCGTATCGATCCAGCACATGTGGAAGCAATTCAGCAAATTGACATGCACCGGAATAAGAAGGAGATTCAATCGTTCAATGGTAAGATGATTTTTTTGCGCCGCTTTGTTCCTAATCTTGTTGAGAATCTTAGGGAGATTACAAACATGCTTAAGAAGGACAGCCAAGTGTCATGGACAGAAGAGGCTGTAAAATCTTTCAATTTAGTTAAATTGGCTCTTTCTTCAGCTCCGGTTCTAATTAGCCCGGATTATACTCAGGATTTTATATTGTTTTCATTTGCTTCGGAGCATACTATGGCAACTGTGTTAATGCAGAAAAAAGATGAGCATGAGAGACCCATTGCTTTTTTTAGCCGGACTATAAGAGATGCTGCTTTGAAATACAACATTATCGAGAAGCAAGCCCTTGCACTTGTAAAAGCACTGAAATATTTCCGTGTGTACATTCTGCATTCCCATATTTCAGCTTATGTTCCTAATGCTGCTGTCAAAGATGTTTTGGTTCAGACCGACCTGGAGGGAATACGTGGCAAATGGATAGCAGCTTTGCTGGAATATGATGTGGAGATAAGACCCACAAATCTTGTTAAAGGTCAAGGATTGGCGAAATTGATGGCTAAATCAAATCTGTACGTCTTAGACATAAATCTGATTGCTGCTTTGTCTGATGAAAATGTGGAAAGTTCTTCACTTCAGGTATCAGAAATGTTTGTTCTTTCCCCATGGTATTTGGATATCATATATGTACTTCAAAATTTGTCTGCACCACCTGGTATGGCTAGAAAAAAAGCGAGAACTCTTAAGTTGAAGGCTGCTAAGTTTTTTTTTTTGAATTCTGCACTTTATTGGAAAGATCTCTGTGGCATTTTGTTAAATTGTTTGGTGGAAAAAGAAGCGAAGAAGGTCATGGAAGATTTCCATAAAGGGGATTGTGGCGGTCACCTTTTCTGGAAAACAACAGCAAATAAAATTTTGAGGGTTGGATACTATTGGCCGACGTTGTTTACTGATGTATTTAAGGCTGTCAGGAGCTATCATAACTGCCAGATTTTTGAAGGGAAACAGAAATTACAGCCTTTGCCACTTAATCCCATTGAGGTGAGTGCCCCTTTTCAGTAGTGGGGGTTGGATTTTATTGGTGAAATTCATCCTTCTTCTTCAGGTCAGCATATATGGATCCTCATGGGAACAGATTATTTCACGAAATGGATTGAAGCAATTCCCACCAGGCAAGCTACGGATGCGGTAATACTTTCATTCCTTGTGGATAATATTTTGTCTCGTTTTGGTTGCCCGAATAAGTTAATCACTGATAATGCAACAGCTTTCAAGTCAAAAAGGATGGTTGAGTTTTGTAGTAAATATCATATTACTTTGGGGCACTCAACCGCCTATCATCCGCAAGGCAATGGATTGGCGGAGTCTTCCAATAAATCTTTGGTTAATATCATTAAGAAGATGCTGGAAATGAACAAGAAAAGTTGGCATAAGAAGCTGGTCCATGCACTTTGGGCAGATTGAGTGATTCAAAAGAAATCCATTGGTATGTCCCCCTTTGAGTTAGTTTATGGAGTTGATACAGTGTTCCCTACCTCTCTTACAGCTCCGGTAGTCAAACTTCTTCAAGAGGTTGGTAGTGAAGAGGATCCAATGAAGAGAAGGCTAAATCAAATGATCCACTTGTGGCAGACACGGGAAGATGTTTTTCAGAACACATTCAAGTTGCAGGAGCGAATTAAAAGGATTTATGACATAAAAGCAAAGGCGGATACATTTCAGTTGGATGATGTGGTGTTAAAGTGGGATGCAAGAAATGAAGAAAAGGGCATGCACGACTAGTTTGAAAATCTCTGGAAAGGTCCTTTTAATATTGCAGCATATCGGGGTTAGAATGCCTTTCTTCTTAAGGAGATGAACGGGGAAGATTGTCCAGGAGGGCCGGTCAATGGTCGGCTGCTCAAGCAGTACATTTTCTGAGTTTTTCTGCTGTTCCATTATCATTGTAAATACCATTTTATTTCAGTTTCACTGCAAGTGTGTGCTGTGATATTTTCTTCAATCTGGGGCCTGAAGTGAAGGCTATAATTCTGAAGAAAGATTTCAGTTTTGAGTTCAGTTTGTCGAGTCAGTTTTTCAGTCATTTTAATGTTATTATAGAGTCGTTTTCAAGTCAAGTTGCAGTCAAATAAATTAAGTTGACATCTTGTATTGTTTGTCGCAATAATGATCCCATAACCCAATGGACGAAGGCACTGTCTAGCTCTTACAGAGATATGTTGTTCTTGGCACCTTCTAGGAGCTACCATCGCATTGGAGCCAATGTTAGAGTCAGTCTGGTCATCCCTCCGTCAGAGATCAAAACTCTTTTTGCATTTCATGTTTAGGTGTCCCATCGCTTTCGATCAGTTGCATTTCATTAGGAGCATGCCATAAATCTGATGGAAGGGCTTGTGTCACTCATCCCCCTCATGCTTTGCACTGCCGGCTCAGGTCTGTTCATAAAAATCAAGTCTTGAAAAGTCATTTGCAGTCCTTTTCAGTTTCTAGGTCATAACAATTATTTTAGTCATTAGGTCTAGAGTTAGTCAATTTGGTCTTCGACAAAGTCCAATAAAGCCAGCAAGCCAGAGGGAGGTCCTTGATAAGTTGTTATTTCAAAGATTTTTATCGTCATATGGATGGATTATGAATTCTCTTCAAAACTCTGTTTTGAAGATAAGTCGACATTTCGTTTTTTGTAACAATTTTTCAAAATTTTCAGTTCTTGAATTCTCTAGGCGCAACCCTGGTCTCCTTTGCCAGATCACATGTCAGCTATCCCTGCAAAAAATTGCCGAGAAATTCATCATTTCAACCAAAATTTAAGAAGGAAACAAAAAGGTCAAAGTTCTATTAATTGTGAAAAAGTGTCAATAGAAAAACATTACAAAGTGGGTTATTGGAGAGACAAAAATCAAATTGATGTCTATATAATTTTTTTCCAATGAAGATGAAAGCCATTTTGTATGCCAAGGTTGGAGAAAAATGTTTCAAGTCGAGTTTGTGTGTTTTGGAGAAGACTGGCTCATAGCTAACCTACACGGCGCATATAACAGGCAGCGCGGCGCATATAGGGCGCACGACGCACTGGGTATTTCTGCCCAGTGTTAAGTTGAATGGGCGTGATGCTTATAGAGCGTGTGGCGCACAGGGTAATGAGCACGGCGCTTATAGATTCAAGCCCGAAACTTGCTTGGAAACTCACCAAATCGCCCATACCTTGCATCAATTTGCCAGGTAGGCCCTCATCCAATGCTGTTGCTTTAAATTTGGTGATGAGTGTGGTTGGTTTATGGATGATAGCCATTGAAACAAGAATTTAAACCCTCCCTTTTAAAGTAATTTCAAAGGAAATTTACTGTGGGTTTTGAAACATTGATTTGTCACCAAGGATTCTCCCTTCCTCATTTCCCTTTTGTTTCCTCATTTCCTATCCCCCCATCAAAATCATCAATCCTACACTATATTCAAATCCCTAAACTCCTAAACCCTTACCCTTATAAAAAGTCCCTCAACCCTATTCAACAATCCCAAACCCTACACCCTATTCTCATATATAGGATTCCCCTCCTCTCCCTAATTAAATTTTATTTCAATATTCCCTAATCCCCTAATATTTTCCCCTTCGTAATATTCCCTGGTTACATTTGTTCCCCTTGGTGGCAGAATCACAACACAACATTGTTTATATCAAAAGGAGCAGTCCAAGTTCAGTTGTATACAGCAGATTCATACATCAGCAGTCATTCAAGGCAGTTTGTATATCAGCAGTGATGTCGTCTGGTCATTCATCTGAATATGAGGTAGAAACCCAAAGTGATTCTCCCTTGGAAGAACAGGAACCCCGGAGGCCTCGTAAAAGTGGCAAACATGTTAGGGAAGAACCAATCACCCTTACAGGATTGCAGGCCTGTCCTCTTGCTATGCAGTGTTTTCAGCATCAGTCATGCTATGAGTATTGTCAAAAGGTGGCTACTGTCCAATTTCATCATGAGTTGGCTCGTCTTTTTGTGTTGCACTTGCATGGGGATCAAGCTATCTTAGCTGGTGTCACCTTAACACTTACACCAGAATCTATCTCATTAGCAACAGGTATACCAAATATTGGTGAACCATGGCACAAGAAACAATGGATTGACCGGCAGCATTATGAGCCATACATCAAAGCCAATTTCTTGAGGCAGCTCAAGGGAGTCTTCCCGTTCCAATATCTGAAGGACGAATTTGCTCCACTATTGAGATTGATCATGAGATATTTCAGCTGTGAGGGACGGTTCTCTCGTCTTTATGCTTATCACATCAGGTTGCTCATGCATTTCAACAGGGTGCGGATGATGAACATTCCGTATTTCATTTGCCAGAACATAGAGAGGGTGACCACCTTTATACAGGATAGAACCCCTCAGCAGCAACTTAACAATGTCTATCATTTTGCTCTTATAAAGATTTTGGTGGTTCATCAGCTTGGATTGCAGGGCATCACTTGGGATGATTTCATCTCTCGTGATTTCTTCAGAGCTTTACGAAGAGTATCAGAGGTGAAACATGAAGGTGAACCTTTTCAGCAGTATGAGCGTCATGAGACCATGCCGGTATTCATTATGTATCAGAAAGGCTTTCCAAAATGCACCAGACCTTTGTTTGCAGCAGCAAAGCGAGTGTTATCTCCACCCGGGGTGGAAGGGGCCTCGCTTCCTACATCGACGACACAAGTACAGGACAAGGGCAAGAAGCCCAAGCATGAGGAGGGGCCTTCAGGTGAGCCATCAGGTGAACGAGAGACTGAATTCGTTCTCCTTCATGATGATGAGATAGATACAGATTCAGAGAGTGCCAAACACAGGAGGACCATTGAGGAGCAAGAAACAAACATTCAAGCCTTGTCAATCTAGTTGGAGATGGCCAAATGGAACATCAGGTATCTGGAGCAGAGAAACAAATAGCTTGAAGACCAGCATGCGATCATGGAGCTGCAGAACATCCGTGAGAATCGCCAAGCTACCCAACATAGGAGGATTGAGCTCACTTCATTGGAGCAACAGATTAATGAGGATTGGGAGTCTAACCTCGAGAGAGTCAACATTCACTTGGAGAGACTGTTGAACAAGGCCAATAGGGATAATGCATTACTAAGACACATGGTTGTCCACTACAGGGCACGGAACAAAGTTTGCAAGGCACAGATAAGGTATCTAAAGGCGAAGTTAAAGAAGGAAATCAAGAAGCAAAAGAGGAAAAGGGAGCTCGATCGTCTTCAGATATTGGCCAAGGCCTATTTAGCCTAGCATCACACTTGATATGGGAGCTCTAGCCCAAATTTCAAGAAATTTGGGCCATTTTTGGTGTTTTTGGAAATTTTTGTGTAAAAAACAGGCTTTTTCTCCCTGTGCTCTGTGCACCTTGCGCGGCGCTTAGGATTGGGAGCTCCAAATCACAAATGGCTTGCAGTTTTGGATTCGTCATGAAAAATCATGAATTTTGGTACTTGGACAAGAAATTTGGGCAAGTTTTGGGTCCCCAAAAGGTCAAAAACATGCAAAAAATGACCTCACTGCCCCTATTTTGACACACAGGAAGCAGTCTTGGGAGAATGCACTTTTGGAGGGGCAAATGGACACCAAATTAGAAAATTCCACTTGGGTTGGAAAGTAGACAGGTAGGGCTTTCCAACATGCAAACTTGATCTCAATTTGGACTTCATCAAGTGCCTCAAAATCAGCAGCAAAGTAGCGCGGCGCATATAGAAATTGGCGCGGTGCACAGAGGTTTTTTTGCCCAATTTTTCATCTTCAGGTTCAGAAATTCGGCCAGTTTGACTAGTTTTGCTTTGTGATGTAATTTTTGACTTATCTTGATGTAATTGAGTGAACATGATGTAATTTTGGCACTTAGTTACTTGTTCTAGAAGATTCATTCACTAAAGTGTGAAAATTTAATGAATGAATCAGTTTCCTACCTTATAGAGGCAAGTTGTTTTGACTTCCTAGATTGTAGTGCTTTATTTAGAATTGGTTGAAACAACTGCTAGAATGATGAGCTCGACCCCTAGAGGCAAGGGAATAGGTTGGCTTGCCTATATTATTTAATTTCTAAGTCATTTTCAGGGTTGGACTCTTAGGAAAAGCTTGACACTCTATTGTACATTCACTTATGCATTTTTGGCAAAGGAAAGACCAGGGTTTTGCAGCAATGTTTGGGATCCATGTGGTTTTATGTGTTGATGGTGTGCTTATTTTAGTAATTGTAAGTTGTTATGTGTATCATTTTCCTTCTCTCATTTTCTGCAATTGAAAAAATGAAGTGTTAAGGTAGAATGCACAGATTGTTATGCTCTGCCTTTGAATTTGTTTGATTTTCCATGTTTTCATCTGTTTAAGGAGAATCCTTGAAAGCTTCTTTCTCTCCTTAGCTTCTCACTAGTCAGATCTACACATTCATTCTCTTTAAAAGCATCAAGACAATCACCTACCTTGGCCCAAATAGACCTCTGAAAAAACTGTGTCTCATCCCCGCACCCAAAATTGCCTTTCCCTTTGATTCAACAAAAACCTCAAAAAATCAACCTCAAACTCCTTATACTTCATACCTAGCCTAAGATCAATTGAAAATTTAGTCATCTCGAGCCTCATCGATTACCTTTTGCCGAGATTGACTTGGAGAGAGCCCTCTCCTGTCCTCGTAGGGCTAGCTACGAGGCTGAGCATGGTTTGATGTGGACCTAGAACCTTGTCTTTTCAGCCTGAGACAAATATAGGCTCTAACAGGTGACCCACATGGTGATGTACTCAGTCAAATACCACCCTGTTCCAGCAGCTACTGCGATTGTTTCTTCAACTCACTTGCTTCTATAATGGACTACTTGTACAACCCAATATTTGGCAATAGGGAGTTTGGAAATAGTTGTATCTCGTGCTCCACTTCTCTCTTAGGTGGTAACCCTTTAGGCTCTCGGAATACATCCTTGTATACTTGTAACAACTCCTCCAATTGTTGTTTCTATTTCTTAGTACACCCTTCTAGGGATGCCTTACCTATTATTAACTCCTCTTCAGATTAAATTTCTCTTAAAATCAATAAAACATACTTTTTGCTTAAACTAATCAATTTCTTTCCCGGTTGGTACTTACCAGTGAAATTTTTGACTTGCCTTTGTGCGCGTTGATGATGAACTATTTTCCATCCTTGATGAGACGGTACTAGTTAGCTCTCCTCATGAATATTGCATCACGCATGTAAATGTATGGACTCCCAAATGCAACTCCACACACATCAAGGGGAACCACATTTAGATCTACTTCATCAATAAAATCAACACTGATAACAAATCTAAATT
Organism: Pinus tabuliformis; assembly: GCA_031772625.1. NCBI lineage: Eukaryota > Viridiplantae > Streptophyta > Pinopsida > Pinales > Pinaceae > Pinus > Pinus tabuliformis. Next base: position 742,813,786 of record CM062816.1, on the reverse strand, counting down.
TTGCGCTGTTTTGTTACCTTTAGCTATGAATCCTTATTTAACCATCCCAGTGGATATGGGTTTGGATGATCATGAAATTCCAACCCCAACTTCTTGACCAGCTCTGCCGCAATGAGGTTCGCCTATGATCATGAGTCAAACAAAGTATCAATCTTTGTCTTCTTGATTTGTATCTTTATATGGAAGAGTTTGGTCATTTCTTTCTCTTCTTGTTGTTGAAGGCTACTCAGATTCACCTCCTTTTGCATTGATGTACAAGCGATCTTCTCATCCATGTCTGAGCTCCTTTCAACTTGGTTGCTCTAACCAATGGCCATAAGATTCTTCTTCTTATTATATTCCTTCTTGTTCTTCGGATTTAGCTCTTGATGCAACTTCTAACACTTCTCCTTTGTATGACCATTAATGTTGCAGTGGTTGCTAGGATCTTTGCACTGGTGTGTTGTGGTTGCTGTCTTTTAATATTTTCCCCTTTTTTCTTCTTCTTCCCCTCCTTAGAATCTTCTTGTTGATCCTTCTGCTTCAATCCACTTAATTGTGCTCTTTTTAGGCCTATGTTCTCTAGGTGTTGTGCCTATACACAAGCATCGTCCATTGATTTGGGCTTGAACAACATCACTTTCTAACACGGATGGCGGTGTGGACCCCCCAAATATTTGAGAAGTACATCTGGGTTCTTTGTAGAGATACCCAACATTATAGCCATCTTTTTGAAATTCTCCCACTTAATCACTAGAGGCTCTCCCTACAACCTTAGGTTTTCTGTGTCGCTCTCCCAACAAGTTAGTGCATGTCCCTCTAATTTCAGTCACGCGAATGAGGTCTTTTTCCCTTCCTCGATCTGATGGGTGGTGAAATAAAATTCCAGTTGCTGCAACCAGTGGTTCAACTTCAGAGTGTCAATCTCGCCATTTTATGGCTTGATATTGAATTTTTATTCCATTTTGAACAGGGATTGATTCACGACACAAACTAGGTTGATATTTTTTGAGTTCTTTCTTTGGCTCGTTCTCCATGTCTTCCTGATCTCCTGATACCCATTCTCATTTGTCCTCTGCATTCGAACCCCCATCTTCTTCAAATATCCCCAACTTATTTCTTAGGGTCGTTATGAGGAGGTTTACATAGCAGTTTATATACGTGAGTTGTTGTTGAAGCCATGAAAACCACACCTTTGTTGGATCATGAGGTTCGTTTGCAAATTCATAGGCCATGATTAAGGTTTTATTATTTTCGACCCCGTCGACCTAGATCCCCTGTAAATATCCACAAATACCCAAAGAAACCTGCTCTGATACCAAATGATTTGTAAACTTCCATGGATATTCCATTGGACGGTTCATCACAATAGCTATGATAATATTATATTAAAAATATGAGATTCTACACTATTACAATTTTATTTAATTTCTAGATTTTTAGATTTTACTGTAATTAGTGCATGCATGCAAATGGAAATTATACAGAAAAGTAGAGAACGATAAAATAATCACACACACACACATAAGACACAATATATGCTCTCTAGGAAACCCTTTCAGAAGAAAACCTAGTTGGAAGGTGAGGTCGCTTCACTCTCTTTCTATGTCTGGAAATATGGATGCAGGTACAAAGAAGTAATGTCTGTGGCCTGTCAGCTGCTACAGTGCACAAATCCTCTCTTTGTTCTCTACCTCCTCTCTCCTATATATATTTTCTCAGCTATGGAATAAAATTCTCTCGAAAGAATGGAATGCCTCTTCCTCCTAGTGGCCCGGTTATAACACAACCCAATAGCCTACTAGTGGTTAAGTTTGACTACATCAACTCTTAACTAGAGTTACAAAATAGACTCTTCTAGAGTCTTTTCCATCACAAACATGTGGCTAGCCCCTTTTCATAAATAATGGGGGTTTACGGGGTGTCCTCCCGAACTATAGGTGCGAAAACAAGAAGGTCAACTTCTAAGTGGCATAATGTTTGCATATTGACTCTAATTGACATGATTCTTGTATCGTTGGAAAGGTCTCTACATGTAGAATAGCATGAAAAGTTGTGGTGTCAAAGTGACATAGTTTTAATCCCTAAAAAACATCGTTTGATGCCTCAAAATGCTCCTTGAAGGTTCTAAACCTTGTTTTGCCAAACTGAGTATTTCCGATAAAAACAGTCCCGTGAGCTGATTCCTCCACTTCTTCCACTCCAAATGCATCGAGATGGATGAAAAAAAATATAATGATCCAATTCAAATCATCTCACCAAAAATAACAAAAAATAATCAAAATTAACCAAATTATAACTTTATTTTAAACTGTTGTTATTATTATTATAATTATTATTAATATAGTAAAAATTATATGTATATATAGATATATATATATATATAAACATTGCAAGATTTGTAACCATGGATATCCACCACCACTTTATGATTGCGATTCTTAACATGTAATTAGGCTTTGTTACGATAATATGACTTACTAATATCAAATGCTCAAAAAGCCATAAATCATGTTCATATGACCTTTTTTTTAAAATTGATTAAATTAATTAAAAGGGATGGAAGGGCATAGCTAATTTTGAGATAAATCTCAACCTTTAATTTGTGACTACCACTACTAAAAATATTCCATGGAGGTTAAATCTTTTCCATCCCCCTAATAACTATTAATAATTAAATTAAAATTTTGAAAATCATATTCAAAGTAGATACGTCTATTAATGTAATTGTATTATCTTTTTTAAAAAGAAAAAACTTTATAATTAAACATGATTGAAACATGAAAGGCTTTCAGTAAAACTCACATCATAATGATGTGATTTGATGATGTGATTTTTACTAAAATTTTTCTTACTTTTCATAATATAAGTCACATAAACATAATTCAATGATTAAAACATACTTATAAATAAATACTTTTTATTTAAGATGATAAATAATAATATGTTCTAATCAATTTTACAATGTCACTCCTACCCCCTTCTCTCTATATAGATATAGATATATAAATATTATAAAATTTCAAAAAAGTAAAATCATAATAAATATATAAAAACATATAAAATTTGAATAAAAATCTATAATTGGTATGTTTTCAAATTTCTTAAAAAGGAGGGAAACATTTAAACAAATAATTCTAATATTTTAATATAATACTAAATTATATTAAAAAATTAAAATCATATATAATTATAATATAAGCTAATATAAAATTATGGTAAAGAGCATAATAATATATTTTGAATGGTTATTAGATTAACTATACATAGTCATTAGTAAGTGAATACCGTTTTGCTTATTATTTTGAGTTTAATTTCATCTTTTTTAGTTTTAATTAATTAATTGATTGACTTAATTTAATTATTTTTAAATTATATATTAAAAAATAAAAACATTAAAAGAAAATAAATTATAATTATATATAATTATAATAAAATCTTATATAAAATTATGGTAAAGAGGATAATAATATTTTTTTAAAGGTTATTTGATTAACTATACATAGTCATTATAAGTGAATACTGCTTATTATTATTTCGAGTTTAATTGAAGTTTTTTTTTTAATTAATTAATTAAATTATTTTTAGATTTAAATATTTAATTAAAAATGTTTTTTTACTAAAATATTGATAATATATATATATATATATATATATATATATATATATATATATATAGTAAAAGATAATAAAAAATTAATAAAAATTTAAATATAGAAAACATTGAAAAAATAATAATAGAACTTTAAGAAAACCTTATTACCTTTACCTCTCATCCTTACATCCCTCCTCATCAACCTTCCTCTCCCCCATGCTACATCTTGTCACCCCTCCTAGTACCCACTCCTCTCCCTCTCATCACCCCTCTACCACCTCAACTTTGTTATTCCCATCCTATACCCTTCCTAGCATACCCTCACTCCTTCCCTCTCCTTTCCCCACTCTGTAAGAGGAAGTATCATTATTTTCCACAAAACACCTTAACACTCCTCCTCTCCCTCCCTTTATGCATTCCACTCCATCCCTCCTCTCTATTCCTCCTCTAGCAATCCATTATTAACATTTCATACCAATGGAGGGAGGAGGGATGGTTGGGGAGGTTTTTTGTTTTTGTATTTGTGTGTGTGTGTGTGTGTGTGTGTATATATATATATATCTTGAGCATACATAGGTAGCATCCCTAACAAATTGGTGATTATAGAGTAGTCTTTCTAACTTAGGGTCCATTCATGTTTCTTTTCTTCTATAAATCAGAACCTTCTATTAACTGTAAATGTTAATATTTACATAGATATTCCTAATAATTCTATTCACCTCACCTTGACCAAGTTTGTTGAAAAAATAACAAGGGACATAGTCAATCATCTGAAGTGAAAGAAGCAGGATTATTTGGCCCAATCCCTAATTTAGGGGGAGGGAAGTAAGGGCAACCAACATTTTTCTCTAGGTGTACCATCCATGCTTCCAAATACCCCAATTTCTCTTGGATGTGGGTATGCCCACTCCACACCACCACTACACATTTTGTCAAATGACAATGGAAGTACTGAAGCTAGGTCAAAGTTGCCATGAAGGCCTCATGCTCCTCTTGGCGATTCTTCTCGAAGGTCAATAACTAAGCTTTCATAGACTGCTGCGGATGAGATGGAGCAACATGAGGGGTTTCCCACCCCTCCTCTACAATGACTGATGACCTTTGCAAGATCCTGGGGCTCTCACTTCACTGCTCCTTGTCGAACCCATAGACTAAGTTTCCTTGCCCTAACAATGTCCTCTCAGAGCTAGCTTAAGGGCCTTAATTTTGTCATCAAGAACCAAGCGAGAGCTCCATTTAGGGGCCATGAAGGATAATAACTAGGGAGGAAAACCCCACAACACCTCCCAATTTAGGTATATGGTGGCACCTCTTATAATTGCAGACCCCCACTGCCCCACCATCAACACCACACCAACATTAACACTATGAATTGTTTGTTGGTTCCAACACTAGATAGGCATGTCATTTGAATTGTCAAAGCTCCCATCACACTGGTATGGACCTAACCGTGAATATGAAAAATTCAGACCGTAATTTCATATCACCATAAAAAAATACCAAGCCACCACAATTTGAACCGACACCCCTGAATTTCATGACTAGGGGCCAGACCACCCAAATAATAAACATCACAACCTACAACCAAAAGAAAACCATAAAATAGCCATAGAAATAATGAAAAAGCCTAGAGACATAAACAAGGAAGGATGTGGGGAGAAGGGCTGAAAATGAGTAACCAAAGTAGTGCTCCACATTATATGTGAGGGCAACTAGCTTGCAGGTTCCCAATGCACTCTAACACCACTAACAGACACACTAGAAGGGGAGAAATTCCGATCAAACGAAAACCTAAGGAACCTTCTAGACCACACCCAACACTAGAGATATACTGAGTTACCTTGTGATTCCAGTGGACGCCACTGATATTTCGAGGTGGGAAATGGAGTAGTGATGTGCCCAACATATTTTCACAGCTTCCCGCCTCCCCAATTAGTAGCAAGGTCACATTTTTACTCCCAATTGAACATTTAACAAATTCCATAGTACGGGACATTGTAAACAATGTGGTGCTCTCCTTCTCCAAACCCTAAATATAATAACACCATGAGGGTACCCATGTTGTGTCTTATGTAGTGCTTGAACCACTTACCCAGGCTTGAATGCCTTCCTTCATTGGCGGCTTTCCTCACACGAAAAAACTGGTTTGGGTACTGCCACACTCCCAAATGACCTTCCACTTGTATGATTATTCTTGAAAAGAGTTAGCCATGACTCCCAACTATCTTGGGATTTCCACCCCCAACAAGGATAGCATCCATTCATGTTAGACATCTATTGAAAGATTATAACTAGTTAAACTGACCCTTAGGATTATTTCAATTAGATTAATTTTAAGTTGTTTTTTCTTTCAAAATTTGATTTAATTATTTGATTTCATTTATTTTTAATAATCTAATTGGACAACCTCACCCATATTTTTTTTAAGGATGTGTGTAAAAAGACACACACAATTTTGATCATAATGTTCTGATTGATTGGCATTGGAGAATTTTTAGAACAATGTTGTCATTAATGTCACAATGTGGCCATTGATGTCAAAGGAAGTATCAAGATTGGGGGATCCTCCTGGTATTTGAGGTATTTAGTGGAGACCTATCATAATAGTAAGATAAGTGATGAATATTTCCAAATTATGAGTATGACTATGATGGATGGTTGTTGATGTCATTGTTGAGAACCTTCATAGTTATCTTTGATTTCTTTCTTGAACAAGTCTTCAGAGAGTGGTAGGCAATCTCAATCAATAATTTTGTCTAAATAAGATTAAATAATATGCTCTTGCAAGGTGCATATATGTATAGTCCTATGAACGACCTTTCCAACACTATATGGCACTTATAAAATATCCTAAGGGTTTACGAGACAACACATTTTGACTTTGGGAAGTGAGATATAATAGAAGAAGTTTGAGGTGTGGGCCATTCAAGAGACAATAGTTTGTGCATGGAAAAATGAGTCAGACTCTACACTTGTCTATACTCATCTGGATATATGGGATTTTCAATCTAATCGAGGGAGCATGCAAACAAAAGTATTGAAACTAGATTTGTGGTTAGAGTTTCATGTTCGGTTTGGTTCCAATGTAGATTAAGCATATGGCCCTCAAGAATTTTTTATAAAATAAAATTAGGAAAACAATTCAAATCCAACTTTCCCTTCCATATAGGTTAATGACATGGTAGAATGACAAGATCAGTAAGGTGGAATGCAAGTGGCACTAACTAGACCAATGCGATGTTGTGGCATCATGATAGAGTGACACGTGGGAAGAGGCTTTTGGAGTTTTTGGAGGTCCAAGTGGGCTAAATCCTTATGACACATGGAAACACTTAGATGTTTCCTTGTGGCATGATGGCATCAACAAGATGAAATAATTTTTTCATAGGATAATGTGGCACAATGTTGGGATTTTTTCTAGGGGGTTATGCTTGTAAGTGATTTTCTATGTTATGGATTTTTCAAAATTCTATTGAAATTAGGATAGTGGGCCCAAAATGCAAGTTGGTGCAACATATTTCGGGCATCTGAGGCTTAAGCCTCATAGTAGGAATACATAGTTTGAACACTCCCAAATGATGGACTATGATGGGACCACACAATACAATGAATGTAATGTGATGTGGAGAAAATAGTAAGTGGGCCCATGTCCAAGGAAGTGATGATGAGAAGTGACGAATAACCTCTTGTAGAGAATGTAACACAAGATTAAGATTTTATGTTGGCTCAATTGTAACTTAAGACAGAGAAGTTATGAAAAAAGTGTGCTTGGTGGAAATTAATTATGTGGATTGACATTATGAGTTTGGGATAGAGCGTTAAAAGGGAGCTCAAAGAAATTAAAGGAGAACAATAGTGGACTGCAGGTTGAACATGAAGTAAATTACCTCCTTGAGTTGTATAAGAATTAATTAAAATCCTCTTTGAGCCCTGTATGAATTGAATGAAGCTCATGTTCTCATGCTATGTGTAATTTAAATCAAAGAAAAAGCAACAATGCTAAAGAAACTAGTTTTTGCAACCAAAGAATGTGTGTGCTAAGGGTACGAGAGTGTTGATTGAGAGTGACTGAGCATGATAGTGAGAGTATTGCAAAAGTGTGGTGGTGCAAGCTATGAATGAGTATACATATAGAAGGAAGAGCCTAATGATGTATATGTTTATTGTGGAAGCAAATATGGTTATATGAGAGTAGTGAAATTGATTTGAAATAGATTTGAAGAACACTGTCATAGGTATGAGTCTGAAAATGTATGAATTATATATCTAATTGGCAAAGAAAGTTGGTGCCTACATAGATCTGAGGTTGGTGACTCTAGCAAGATGGTGATTTTTGATATAGGGAGGTTGAGGCCTCCTGTTAGTGTGAGCTCACAAATATTGATGTAATCAGAATTGGTTCTTTTGATTTACATCATAATAAAACAATCTTTTCTTATTTTTTTATTTTTTATTTATTTTATTTTATTTTTTTTAATTTAATTTTAATTTAATTTAATTTAATTAATTAATTAATTAATTAATCCCCCCCCCCCACAAATATTAGCCCTTAAAATTTTCCATAGATGTATGGGCCTTTGTAGAATTTCAATAAACTATTCTAACAACACCACCGATAGATCCTGATGAAAGGAGAGCTTATAAAAATAATGCAATTGTGGCTAGTCTTAACCAATCCAAACTACTTAAGCTGATGCATTGTAAATTAGCTACAAAGACCTAGGAAAAGCTCATAAAGTACTATGAAGGAGATGAAAAGGTAAAGTAGTTCAAACTTCAAACCTATAGAATGAGGTTTGGAAGCCTCAATATGAATGAGGATGAAAGCATTGTTGAATAATTAATCAGAGTTGATGAAGTTACAAATATGATTAGAGGGCTTAATAAATATCTTAAAAATGAAGTAATTGTCTAGAAATTTTTAATATCTCTTGCAATGTGATTCAATGCTAAGATTTCGGCCATAGAAGAGATGCCAAAGTTGAAATCTATGAAAATGGAGCAGTTGCATGGAACTCTCTCTACCTATGAGATGAGAATCAGAGGAGAGAAATCAAAGACAAAGGGAGTCTCATTCAAAGCCTCAAAGAAGTCCAAAGAAAATAAAGGACATCAATATTTCTCTAGCTGTGACTCAGATCAGGAGACGACCCAATTTATAAGAAAGCTAAAGAGAGGGTCAGACAAGTATAAAGGTAAGCTACCCTTTAAGTCTTTTGATTCTATTTGTACATTTTTCCTCAAAATGCCCATACACTAAAGTTGACAAGCAAGAAAGAAAGAAAGAGAAAAAGGGCAGAGATAAATATTAGAAATATCAGATGAAGAATACTCAGAGGAAGAAGCGCTTCTACTCTAAAGAATATGGTGAGCCATCAGAAGCCAGCATTGAATAATCATATGACAGAGACTACGATGAATGCATGCTTATGACATAATATTATCAAACAAATTTCAAGGACATATCAAAATCTGAAGAAGGAGTGGTGAACCTTGAAGAAAAACTAATTAATGCGCTAGAGCTAAAGAAGACCAAGAAAAAAACAAGCATGTGAAGGAACAAATTTAGAGAGCTGAAGAAGGTATGTATCATTATGATAATGAATATTTTAATCTTCAGAAGGTAAAATTGGATTAATTTGTTAAACTCAAAGATATTCTAGTGCAACAATTAAAAAAAGAAGACAAAAGAGTCATGATGAACTAGAAGATGAAAATAAATCTCTGAATTTGGAGGTGTCAAATAAGCAATGAAATAGAGGCTCAAATGCATATGATGGATACTTAATATCGCTTAAAACTCATCTTGACGAAGTTAGAAGAAAATAGGAGATCCTTATGTATTAGGTAGTTGAACAGGAAACGAAATTCCAAGAGTTAGAGGTAGAAGTTGTATCTTTGAGAATAGATATGGTGAAAACCAAGTCCAAGATAGATTTAAATATTAGATTTACTAAAGATTTAGAGACCCTAAATGACATTATCAAGTAAAAATGGTCTAGGATATAAGGAACCTCAACATATATCAAAAGGACAATCTAGTGCTAGGTCCCTACAAAGAAAAGAACATCAGAGTTATGCATAAACACTTAAAGGAAAGGGTAAGAAATATGAAAGAGTGACAAAAAAAAGAAGAAATTAGAAAGGTGGCAATAATGTCAGAACCAAAAATGTACCTCAACAAAGACCTGTCCATCAACAAGAAAGGCAAGTAAGTTTTAATAGAACTATCTAAGCTTAATAGATGCATTATTTCAGGTGCATGAAGTTATTTTTATTCTAACTGCTATACTTGTCATAACAATGGTCACAAATTTTTTTATTGTGAAGTTAATAAAGTTAAAAGAGATGAAAATGTTAGATCTAGTCATTTTCAAAATTTTAGATCTAGAAACTCCTATGATGCATAAAGAAACTTATTCTCTCCTTTTATAGATGAGATTGAATGCTATATTTGCCACAAATATGGGCCCAAAGCTAATGATTGTTGGAGTAAGATGTTTAATCCTACTAAAAAACAAATGCCTAGATAGTCAGCTCCTCACAAGAATGTGAAGAAATGGAAACAAATGACAGAAGGGACTGAGGAATGTAGTGTTTTCCTGTACGCTCATCATCAAGAAGAAAAGTGGTATTTTGACAATGAGTGTTCCAAGCACATGAATGGAGATAGAAATTAGTTCGTATTTATGAAAGAGAATGGGAAAGGTGATGTCAAAGTTGGGAACAATGCTCCAACTAAAATAAAAGGGAAATGAACAATTAGCTTGGATGAGAAGACCAAGGCACAACATGTCATATATGTGGATGGTATTAAAAATATATTTTAAGTGTTATCTAGATGTTTTATAATGGCTATGATGTTATCTTTTGATCTAAAGATTGTGAAATTAAAAGGGCAGAAAATGGTAAGCTGGTAAGGAAATCAATCAAAACACCCATCAATGTATATGCATTCAATGAATCTAGAGTAGAATGCTAATTGAGCAAGAAAAATGAGACATGACTATGGCACATGAGGATGGACCATTAAAATTTTATAACCTAGTGAAAATAAGTAAGAAATAGGAAGCCATAGGTTTACCAAAATTGTCAAAACTAGATAGCTCAATATGTAAGTCTTGTTAGTTTGGTAAATTGGAAAGAGTTCATTTGAATACAAACGAATATTCTTCTATACCTCTAAAGATAGTTCATATAGATATATGTTGTCCTACAAGGACACAAATTCCAAGAGGGGAAAATTATTTTATTTTGATCATTGATTATTTCACTAAAGATACATGGATCATGCTACTAAAGAAAAATTAAAAAGATTTGATAAAATAAAAAATATTCAAATCTCAAGTTGAAAACAAGGAATACTTGAAGATAAAATGTTTTCAGTTAGACAAAAGAGGAGAGTATACTTCGAGGGAGTTTTAATATTATGTTAAGAACACAATATCAAAAAGTAGTAATCTATGACAAGAATCCCTCCATAGAATGCAGTGGTATAACAGAAGAATATAACCATTCAAGAAGTTCTTGGAGCCATGATGGATGAATGAAAGGTTGAAAACATATTGTGAGGAGAAGCAACCCATGTTACTATTTATTTGGAAAAAAAAATCAATTCATGCCTAATCGTGATAAAACTGCATATGAACTATGGAAAGTGTTGACGGTGCTGGACCCGCCAACATGTCAGGTGATCTCCTCAGTAAGAAGATGCAACTATACCTCAGACTGTTGGTGTAGGAGTCCCAACAGTGGGTCATACAGTATCACCTTGACCACGGTTGCTCGTAGAGACAAGTAAGATGTCCCTGTTGGTAGCAAGGGTGTGACATATGCAGCAAGTCAAGGAAGGTGCATGAACGGTTCTAACACACAGAGGGTGAGGTGAGTGCGCCCCGTGGGAACCTGTGAAAGCACAATTAAGAAGGGAACACACAAGCAAATATTCATGACAAACTGAAAGTCAAGTAAGCTAGCAATCCAAAGTGATGGTTAAACAAACAACGCATTTTAGTAAGGTTTATACATACTTATGCAGAAAAGTCCATAGGTGCATACATAAGCAAACATATACATATATCATTAGGGTAAACAAGTCAACTAAAATATAATAACAACATATGCATGAAACATGCTGGCTCTCTTATATCAAGAAGTGAAAGTTCCAATCATATAATACAACCATAACCAACCACTAGTCCCAACAGTGGAACGTTACAATCACTGTCGCTTGCTCCTCCAAAGAGATATACTAGCTCTGCACTATGGAGAAGCCAAGGCTCATTACAATACTCTCCAAGCTTTCTCTACTCCTATCGGAAGCTTGGCTGACCAAAAGCCTCTACAATGAGTTATGAGGGACTATATATAGAAAAAGGGTGGAGTGGCCCTTGACATTCCCCTTTCTGATTGTTCATCTACCCTCATGAATCTTCATCTACTCTATGACTATTACATTCAACTATCAGAACTTGAACTTCCACTTGACAAGACGTTACATATAATCTGCACATGTACCCATGTGAGACAAAATAGGCTTGAGTATGCCATGTAAGACATCACTATGACTAAGACAACTATGGGAAGACAATCTCTTCAAGATCCTCATGATGGTTGATGGTGGCAAACTGATGCCAAGCTCGGTAGTCCACGATGGTGTCCATGTACTTTATGGTGACATATTTCTAGAAACGAACCCTTCCCTCTATTGCATCTGGGTACACTGCTTTGGATCCTTTGTCCAAATCATCTAATAACATGTGCATAATTGTCTTGAGTGTGGCCGGACCAGCAATATACTGATGCATGGTGTCTGCATTGATTACTAAGTTTTCATTGGTGGCTATGCACATCAACTCGTCAAAGTACGAGTCAAGCTCCAGTCAGACTTGTGTCTTTGTCTTTTCCTCGGTGAGTGTCCCAATAGATGGGATCGCATGTGTGCACACAACAACATCCATGCTTCTGAATACTCGTGCATGGGAAGCCTGCAAACTAATGATGAGCTATAAGAGTTCTTCATAGTTTCGGATCTGACTTTGAATGCGTGCCTTCAGCTCGACTGATCTAGGCTTCATCATCTTGGGAAATTCTAACAGGGCTCCCTTGTATCTCATTATCCATTTTTGAATGTGGTCAAAAATAGTATGTAAGTTTGACAAGATACATGCTCTCCTAGCATATCATTTCTTCCAACCATTGAGATGGAAAACTACCTTATGCACGGTACCAAACTTGTAATACAGTGCCTGGATGACTATCTCAAGGGATGATACTTCATCCAGTATCACCTTCTTCAACTTTGCTTGGGAGGATTATGTAACTAGTTCTCCTCCTTTCTTGGTCGTCTATAACTCCTTAGCCATTCACTCATTCTCTACCATCAAGAAGTGAATGCTCGAGCTAGTCGCTTTAGCATATGCTCTCGTAGCATCGTCTAATGCTGCTAGATGCTTGCACACATCAGACACGATCACTTGTTCCTCAAACTACACAGGAGATGTGTTGTCATCCGAAGTAGATACTCTACGTGTTTGTAGAACCCTATGCTACGAATGGTCGAACGATATGTTGTGCATCTCTTCTTTCGAATTGTCTCCAAGGATCTCAGTGTCTCCTTGGTCGCTTGGGACTTGCTCTGCTTCTGGATCTGGTGAAGTTGGTGGGTCGACCTCTTGGTGGCAAGGCATGAGGTCAATGTCTTGCTCTAACTCTTGTTGCTCCATATCCATATCCATCTACTCAAGTGCTCATTCAATCTCTTGAGCAAATTCCTGATCCTACGACTACACACCCTGCCTACTTTGTGCTAGTTATTTGGATAAGTCTACTGTTTGTACGGGTGAAAATTCATCTATCTGTACATGTTGTGCCCCCTTTTGTACCTGTCCTTGCTATGCTTCCTTGTCCTGTCTGTGCAGCTCCTATTCCTTCCAGAGTTTCTCCTTCAACTCACGCAACTCCTTCACTGTTTCCTCCATTCTCTATTTCTCTCTCTGCCTTTTTACGATCCTCCTGTCACTTTGTTGCCTCTTCGCCTCTATTTCCAAATGTTCTTTCTACACAAGTGGGTTTGCTCTGAACTTGTAGCTTTTCTCTACCTCTATGCTGTCAACAATCTTTCTCTTTCCTTCGTCGTGCGCCAGTATGTTTACCTTTGTTGCTTCTATTGTTGGTTCTCTCTTGGATGCTAATTCATGGTGCTTCACTAACTGTTCCACAATGATGCTAACTAGTTCATTGGGCCCAGAGAAGTTGTGACAATATCTCCATGCATCTTCCTCTACCCAATGACATGCCCCGTGGATCTACATAAAATGTACTCTCGCACAATGATCCTTCACAAAATAATGTGGGTCATATGGATTGAAGATTCAGGTGTGAAAAGGATATTTCTTGACCTCCTTTGTTTCGGCATCCGCATGCTTGAGATTTCGTATCATGTACAACCCAATCCATAATTGAAGAGTGGGCCAAGGTGCCTTCTTCTTCCAGTGCACCCTAGCTAATGTTTTTTCCGAGATGTGGTATGATACTTATTGCATGATGATATTTTCCATGGAAAACTTTGGAAAAGCATGAAGAGTCTTCTCCGCGCTGTACATCCGTATGAAGGTGCCAGATGGTGAGGCATACCAATCTACTATGTCGATTAGTGCCTCCATTGCTGCCTTCGACATGCAAGGTGGATCTTGCTCAAATATCAACTTGTACACAGGGGTGAAAACTGGATCTGATAGCTGTGTGGTGACTACTCGGAAGATCCATTCGAAAAAAATTCTACATTAAGTGTTCACAGAGGTTTCCGCTGGTGTCCATGCCCACTTCAAGCCCGTGATCTCCTAATGGGCACAAATTGCATCCGAGATGTAGGTAAACATGTATATTTTTTTCTTGTTGACCTTTGGGCAGTTACTGAGCTCCTGTTACCTATTCCTTCAGCCTATGAGACAACATGTTGAACCAATTTCATGCTTTGCCTTCACTGGCTAGTTGGTCCAACGTGATCACCGAACTCTGCGGGAAGGTCTCCGTGCTCTCTTGGCCATGAAAGCAACATGAAAAGATGACGAAGTATTGATACACCTTCCGCAGTATCTTTGTCTTGTAAATCTAGTTGGGTGTGATCCTGAATTTGGTTGGTTCCATCACCCAGTTCCTCAAGATATCCTTGGAGTTGGCATTGCTGCTGGGTATGTTGAAGGGTGTCTCCATGGTGATCACTAGCTTCGGAAAGTGGTACATCTACTGATAGTCCTATGCCCTGAAGTTAGCAATCTCTGTCCAACTGACACTACTCAATGTCATCATCTCGAGATCAGTGTGTGAGATGATCCAATGTATCATGTCTGTGCATGGGAACGCGGGATACCTGCATTCAATCCAGTACAAGCTGGACTTGTGAATGTTCACATAGACTTGGTAGTCTTTGAGATATTCCCCAAACGTGCCTAAGAATGCATCATTGACCTCTTGCCATTTCAGCTTGATGTCTTTGTCTACGATCAACTTGGTGTCTTTGTAAATTGGCAAACTGGTAGACACTCGCTCAACCGTTGCTCCAGTTGTGCTTCCGTCGGTGTCCTTTGACCTTGCTCTCTTGAAGGCCATTGATCCTAAACTGGTAAGAGACAGATGAACACTTTCTATATGTGGAGACATGGTGATAGGCATGGAAAGAATTATGTCAGTTAAAACCAAAGAAAACTCGAGGAACGACATGCAACATACCTTGGGAACTGCTGGTAAGGATTGCGTAATTTCCACTGGGAGGCTAGGAGATTGACTACCGGAACTGCACGAAAGGTAGTCCAGACTTCTAGGAGGTTGGTTGGCTATTGTAATTGCACAATCGATACTAGCCTATTGGGTGTTGAGATTCTGCAATGCGCAATTTCAGTTGGAAAGTGATGTAGGCCCAAGGACTATATTGCGTAATTTTTTGGGCCAACAATCACTACCTCTCAGAATTGTTAAAAGAATGACTAGAGGGTAGTGGCTAGCTAGAATTGCACATTTTCTGGGAGGAAGGCAGAGCCTTCCCTCTCAAAATTGCGCAATGTTGTCTAGGCAAGGCTGAGTCCAGGCCAAGGTTTCCTAGACCGACCGACGGGCAACTAAAATCATGTGAAGATGTGAATGCATGGTGATACTAAGTGTAAGTAGGATTGAATGATCATGTGTGAAAACAGTGAATTAAAGATTCAGAAAATGGAACAACATGCATGTGTGTGAAACGAGTCGTCGAATAGGTGACTGTTCGTGTAAAATAGTGTCATGCATCCGAAAGCAGTGAGAAGTTAACGAAAAATGAAACAATGCTTTTATAGGCTAACATGCATGTGAAGAACACCAAGCATTCATATAAATCAAGAAGACAACGCTCACACAAGCCAAAACACAAAAAGCGACACAAATGCTGCAAAAGACAAGTTAAGCAGACTTACCCAGAAATAGCTGAGCTGGATGTGTTGAAGACTCCTGGATGTGTTGTGGGATGTCAGAGCTCCAAGATCGATGTGAAGAATTGAGCTCTTAAGCATCGAATAAATAAGTTTTAGGTTCATCAAGTACATGCTACAAATCGAGGGAAAAGCGACACTTGGAAGAAGGTTTTTAAAATGATCTTTGCATGTAACCTCCAGCTGCTAAAAATAGATCCCTAAAATCTAGCGATGCTTTTTTGCATGTTTCTTTTTGCTATTTCGGGAAAAAGAAGCCCATGCATGCAAGTCAAGGTTTTTTGGTCCTGGAGGGAACCGATCAACTTGAAGGCACATGCAACAACCTTCTTGCTGAGGTGAATTTTTTTGTGCAATTTCTAGGAGGAAGATGGGCTGGCTATCTAGAGGAATTGTGCAATTTTTGGGAGGAACAACTGATTACTGCCCAGAATTTTGCAATTTATGGGCTAAGCAGCACTATTGGGCCAGATTGGACAATTTTCTAGAGGAGGGATTCTTGACAAGATTACGCAATTTCTGAGCCCAGTAGGCTGCTAGTCAGATTTGCTTAATTTCTGGAGGGAAGGCTGTTCCCCCCCCAGAATCGCACAATTTTCTGAGGTCGCTACTTAGCCAGGAGCTAGACCAAGTCCAGAGTAGCATCCTGTGAGGGGAGTGAAACAAACAATCATACACAGGCTGAAAAGCTGCTGAAAAACAAATGAAGCTTATGTACTTGACTGTGCAAGAAATGCTGGTGAGGATGGTTGGTAGGGAGGCTCCAAAACGAAGCTAAGGAATTTTTTTTTAGGGTGGTCATCGCTGCTATTGGTGACACACTGGTAGAAATCTAGCTCTCTGAATAGACCTTGCTCGTGGAAAGAAATTATAACACCTCTGGAATTATTGTTTAGTTCTCTGTTCATGTTGGTTTCCACACTTGCTTAATTATAAGATGTAGCGTCTACCAAGCTCTTGGTCAGTCGACACACATTCCAAGCCAATCCAACATAGTTGTTTCGATTGGGGATGAGGGGTATATTGATGCACAAGCAGTATGGTCATTAGAGTTTTAGTTTCATCTCTGGTGTTGCTTCGTTGCCAACAGGCCTGGACAGTACCCCAGTGGAGTCACGCACGAACACAAGCATTTCTCCACTTCCAGCGAGCCTGTTTAGTTTCCTGACAGAGTTACTTGCATCACCTCTCTGCGCAGGAATCCTTTCTTTTCTTTTTCCATATTAATTTTTTACTTTTTGAATTTTTTTCACTTTTTCATTTTTTTGAGTTTTCATTTTTTGTAACTATGCATAGAACTTATTCATTTCAGAGGAAGAAGAGGGATCCCAACTTATTGAGAGCAAAAGAGGTTGTTCCTTCAGAGAAGTAGTTTATATATACCTCTAACGTGCTTGTTAATGTTTTCCCCCTCACCTTACTCTACTTGACTGATCTGACAAAGATTAACCCGAAAATAACTGACTAGAGTAGGTGACACTAGGTAGCGTGCAAGCATTGTGTTTTCACCAAGGTTCACATCGAATAGTATGTATTTTCCATTGGCATATCATGTACTGAAGATAACAAGTTCTTCATACAGAGGTAAGATGACTGTTGAGTCTTGAAAATGTCATTCATTTGCATTATACTTTCACTATTATGTCCATTATATTACCTCCATTTCACCTCCATTTCACTACTATGTCACCACATTCATCCCACTTTCATTATCATTGGGTCACCTTTATGTTTTTCCAATATTTATTATTTCTAAGCCTTTTAAGTGAATTTGTGGTTAAATATTAGAAAATAATGTGCATATGCTTATACCTAACAAATGGGTTG
Organism: Pinus tabuliformis; assembly: GCA_031772625.1. NCBI lineage: Eukaryota > Viridiplantae > Streptophyta > Pinopsida > Pinales > Pinaceae > Pinus > Pinus tabuliformis. The sequence continues at coordinate 742,795,924 of CM062816.1, read as the reverse complement.
AGGTTGTTGACATGTGTAGGTTGAAAGGAGACTTCTAGAAGACCCTTATGTGGCACTCTAAGGCCAAATTCGAATTTGGTTGGAAAGAATCATGGGATCATGAGGATATGTGTCACATCTCCTAATTGTATTGTAACTCTAAGAAGACATGTGTCTTATCAGTTCCTATTTTGATTAGGACTCTAGAGGAAGAGGGAGAGATTCATGGATTCTCATTAATGAGATGGCTCTCATCTTTTTGTATAAATAGGAGATCTCTCTCCTTCATTTGTTAGTCTTCCCTTTTAGTCTTTTCTTAGTCCTTTTAGCTTGTTAGTCCCATGGCTTTTGAAAGCTTTGTTGTACTTTGTACTTTTGAAGAATTTGAATAAAGCTTTGATGTTCTCAACATGGAAGGAGATGTGAAGTAGATGTCATGGAGCACATTAGGATGTAAGGTAGAGTAGATTTCATTTTGTAAATATTGCTTTGTATAATGCAAGGTAGATTAGATTTTTCATTCATGCAATTTTAATTCATGCAAGTGTGTTTAATTTTGCTTTGATTTCATAGGTAGTAGGGGGCCCCTGCCTTGTATAGTTGTCACTTTAATTTCTTGTATTTCTTTTTCTGATTTTCATGTATATTAATGTACAGTTTGAATTACTGCATTTTATTTTCTTTTTAACATGTATATTATTGTACATAAATTGCTTTCAAGTTGATTGTAGATTAGTGATGCACATAGCCTTTTAATGAACTAATGATGTGATAGAATCATCTTGTCCTTTTGCTGAAGCAGCAAGGATACTGGGTCTCATAGTCATTCTCTCATTATTTGATTATTGCATTTTATTTTGATTGAACTAGTTGTATATTTACACTTTTGTTTAAATACTAACTCCATCAATAACATGTTTTAAGTTCTTTTGAAGTGCTAAGTTTTGGAAGTTACCATTAAGGACATAGGCCTTGTCTTGAAATCTTTATCCATACTTGTCCTTTAAAAGTATTCTTAAGACCTTAGAAAACCAACAAGAACAAAACCCCAAAAACAACATAAACTATAAAACAACGAAGTAAGAGAAAGGTTAACTAAGCACATATAGTGCACCACACTTCATCTGTTTACGATACCCGGATTGATAATTTATGTAGAGCAATTTAAGACGTTAAATTGACTAGACATTTTGGCGCCGTTGCCAGGGAAGTGTAATTAGGAGACCTTATTTCTTACTTCTGAAAAAAAAAATTAACAATTCTTGAGTATGCTCTCCTCCTGCACTTTGTGTGATCTAGAGGATCAGAAAAAGGATTGTTAAGTAAAAAAGAAAAAATAATAATTCTTGAGTATGCTCTCCTCCTGCACTCTATGTGATCTGGAGGATCAGAAAAATAATTGTTAAGAAAAAAATAGGAGACAAAATAAACCTCATCACTTCAATTGATTCAAAAAAAAAAAAAAAGGGAGAAGAAAAAAAAATAAACTTCATTTCATTTCCATTTTCACTCCATGCCATCCATTTCATCAATAAAAGTTATTTCCCCATGATCATTTCCATTAAGATTGCCTAACTATCTCTATTTAGCTAAGTGGTTGCTGTGACACTGGTTTCCGCAGCTGATACTGGTTTCCGCAGCTGATACCGGTTTCCGCAGCTGATACCACTCTGTTTTTCAAACTTACAGTCAAGATGTTAGTGCAATAAAATGAAAATGCAGGAATGACTAAGCAATATAAAAATTCACAATTTCAGAGAAAAAAACAATCTATGGCTATCTCCATTCCTAGTTTTCGCTGTGGCTTCAATAAAAAAATCTACCTCCCTGATCAAGCTTTGGCCTTAAAACGAACCTGCAAAAGTATTACGTCTCCTTTAGTTGTTTTCATGTCTCTTGCAAACAGCAGCATCAAATCAATTCTTTCATCTCTGTGTAGGCTCTAAAATTAGAGAGAGAGCAGCGGTATGCAACAACATTGCCTACTGTTTATCCCTATACATGCGTTTTTTTGGTTTGTTTGTTGTGAAGACAAAAATCAGCAGAAATCTAATGATCATAACAAGGGAGACCACCCAATTCCTGGAAAGTCCATTCTTGAATCCACGACTCCTGTGGTCTTTATTGATGATATCATTGCCCCCGTGCTTCATCCCTGTTATCGTATCTGTGTCATACATTTGACAATAAAACACAGAGAAATGCTTCACGGCCAAGTGATCCTCCCAATCATTGGTGAGACTCTTATAAAATGATGCATACTCTTCCTTTGTAATCTCCTCTGGCTTTCTCATCCAGATGGGCTTTTGCTTGTTGACGAGACTCCATTCATGTGACACTTCCTTTACCTTCTTTTTCTTCTTATCTTTCTCCTTTTCCTCCTCCACTTCCTGGATATCCCCTTCATCTTCCTTCTTCTCCTCTGCCTCCTCTTCGTCGTCACTGACCTCCTTCTCGGTGGTCTTCTCAGTCCACAAATAAATGGGGTAGCTAATGAACTCGGAATGCTTCTTGATCAGATCCTTCAGCCGCCTCTCCTCCAAGTATTCCATATAAAAAAAAAAAAATTCAAAATCAATTTGACAGCCGAATGCAGAACTGTTAACTCAGGAAAAATGCATAAACACAAAAAAAAATGTCAAACTTCAAACGTTCGATTTGACCATATGGAGACGAATTTTGAAAAAACTAAAACATGGGTTTTTTTTCCAGGTGGGATAATTAGATAACCCAGAAACCGTTTGAGGAAATTCGTGGCGGTCTGGGAGAAATCTTCGGTTTTTTGGAGCCTCTTTTTTGCCGCCGCGTAAAGAAATTGAGTTATTAACTGACAGTTTGATGTGTTCGGCGTACCTGAAGAAGGGGAATTCAAATTCGGTTCTATGCTGCCACCTCTACCACGTCCTCTGCCCATATGCCACCCGTTGCAATTCATTAAAACCAGCAGTGATCCAAGTGAAGACGGCTCTGTTACGTAAACCAATTACATACGGCTCTTCACAGCCGCATAACTCCCGCTGCAATCTCCACGGCTGTGCTTCAAACCTTGATTACAGTCCATTTACCAATAGCCTCATGTGACCAACAGTTAGCACACTGTGTGTACTTAGTTTCACCCGGCATCCCAAGCGATTTCATCCATCAAAACATCGAATGAGGTATCGATGTTGACAAAGTTTCCACCAAACAATAAAAAAAGTCCGCCAGACGAGATGAGACTAGCGATACCATCACAACAAGAAAGGTTTACAACAGCTGTTTGCTTGTTACATATGTCGATATACATTTTGAGGATCATATGCAAAGATATCCAGGGAGGGGCTAGAGCCTATAGCCAGAAGACAATGTTTATACGCATGTTGAAACCAGATCTTGTAGACAGAGTCATCACAAGTTTTGGAATGATTGCAAGATCTTGTTGGATATGAAGTATCTATTGAGGTTGGACAGCAATTTGTTACAGCCTTCACTCCTCCACATTTTTTTTTTCTCTTCCACGCACACAGCCACTCCATTTCACAATACTTTCTACACTCTGCACTTTCCGCAGCCAATACAGCGTTTCCGCAGCCAATCCCAGATTCCGCAGTTGTTTTGTTAAACTCTAGGTTGCAGGTGTCATCAAGCAAAACAAGTCACATGGGTAGCTGGGGGAATTTTGGTACATGGATGGTGTCCTATTCATTCGATCAAATTTGATGAAAAAGACCCCGGTCAAAGGGAAGTCAAATTGTGGATTATCACAAAGTCGCCACACTGAGTCGCCACACTAAGTCGCTGCATGTCAAGAAAAAAATAATAATTTTGAATCAATGAACTGAACAAGTTATTTTCTCACTTTTCTGAAGGTATTGATTAATTTTGGACTGATAATGAAAGATGAATGGCTAACTTTTTTTTTTTCAAGATTTTTAGCTCATTGTTCAAATCAGCCTATCTTTCTCATACAAAATCAGATTTTGATGATTTAAGTACCATTGGAAAGATCTCAACAAGATCTATACAATGAGAAATATATCATTAGAGTTTGAAATGGCAAATAATGAAATAAATTGCTAAAAAGAAGCAACATCAACTTGAGGCACTAATTCCAAAGCAGGTATAAATTCTTTTGATTTTTCCTTTGAGAACTTGTTTCATTAATACAAATTCTTAGTTTTGTAAATATCATAACTAGAGAGATTGATCACCTCTCTCCTTTGATAATCTTACATTCCATTGCAGAAGAAGTATTAGTTTTTTTGCAGGTTTCAGGAGGAAGGACAAATAACTACAAGAGAATGGTGTCTCTCTAACAGACCAATTTGTTTCATAAGAGGATGATCAGCAACATAGAGGAAATATGCTGATGCAAAATCAGATCCAAACACTTGAAAAACTTTCAGATACTATTGTCTCCATCACATCCATCCATCACATCCATACTTCATAATAAACCATTCACCTTATTCCACTCCATATTTTCCATTTACATTCACATACACTTTCCATCTCTTTTTGTCCATTCATAACCCACAAATAAAAGCAAGAGGCTCATTCACATGCTTATTGCCATTGCCATTTCTGTTCTCCATTGCCATCTTCCATTTTCACTTTCCATTCCTTGTCATTTTCATTCCGCAAATAAGCCCTGCTTCAATGCAAATTATTGAGTCCATAGTCCTTTGAGTCTAATTTCTTTGTAAAAAAAACACCTTGAGGCTTGCATGCCTTAATGGCAAGTCCTCATGCTAACAAACAATGGGAATACATTAATGTCCCTTGTTCGTTAGATCTTCTAAGTGACTCGACATCAACAAATTCATTCGTACCTAGCAAGATGTGTTTGGGCATCTTGACTCTCATTGTCATCAATGGTGAGAGTTCTCGTGTTGACTAGTGGCATCCATTAATGGCCACTAAGCCAACAATTTCCTACTATGTTCGACATCAGAACATCTTTTCACATAGTAGGAATTGTGCCAATGAGTTTTGAAGACATGAAGACTATTATTTTCAGCATTTTGGAAGCAGATTCAGCAAGTTTTAGTAGAAGCAATAAAAAGTCATCTTATCTCTCTATCCATGACTCCTCTTGTTCAGCCACTTGAAGAAGAATATGATCAGAATTTTTCAGCCACCACACATATAGCTCATCCATTCCAAAAGGGTAAGTGAAGGTACGTCATTTTCTAACTTTTGACCATAGAATTCCATAAAAAGCTAGAATGATAATTGTTGGAAAAACATTTCTCTTCCTCATTTCATAAAATTGCCAATACCATCAGTTGGGGGGGGATACATTCATATTCATATCTTCCCATGTCCATATCATATTCAAGAGCTCACATACTTCCAACATATATTAATTATTACATTGCTATTATGAGCATACAATGGCTTTTTAAAAAGTGCTTAAAGGATAAATTGGATACAAACAAAATCATGGTTGTCACACAAGAACCAACCATCATGCAATCCAATAAAGATATACTTTGCAACAATAATCAAAATATCATTATGCAAAGTTCAAAGATCAAAATAGAAGGCAACAAAAAAAATGGTTGTAACACAAGAACCAACCATGTTGCAATTCAAGTGAAACACTTTGCAGAAATATGAAGTTATCAAATGATATCATGCATAGTTAAGCCAAAGCTCAAGGACCAAAAGAGTTAATGTAATATATATTGCATGAGGACATGCAATAGCTTCAGTTGGGGGGTATGTTGAGTCTTGAAAATGTCATTCATTTGCATTATACTTTCACTATTATGTCCATTATATCACCTCCATTTCACCTCCATTTCACTACTATGTCACCACATTCATCCCACTTTCATTATCATTGAGCCACCTTTATGTTTTTCCAATATTTATTATTTTTAAGCCTTTTAAGTGAATTTGTGGTTAAACATTAGAAAATAATGTGCATATGCTTATACCTAACAAATGGGTTGAGGTTGTTGACATGTGTAGGTTGAAAGGAGACTTCTAGAAGACCCTTATGTGGCACTCTAAGGCCAAATTCGAATTTGGTTGGAAAGAATCATGGGATCATGAGGATATGTGTCACATCTCCTAATTGTATTGTAACTCTAAGAAGACATGTGCCTTATCAGTTCCTATTTTGATTAGGACTCTAGAGGAAGAGGGAGAGATTCATGGATTCTCATTAATGAGATGGCTCTCATCTTTTTGTATAAATAGGAGATCTCTCTCCTTCATTTGTTAGTCTTCCCTTTTAGTCTTTTCTTAGTCCTTTTAGCTTGTTAGTCCCATGGCTTTTGAAAGCTTTGTTGTACTTTGTACTTTTGAAGAATTTGAATAAAGCTTTGATGTTCTCAACATGGAAGGAGATGTGAAGTAGATGTCATGGAGCACATTAGGATGTAAGGTAGAGTAGATTTCATTTTGTAAATATTGCTTTGTAGAATGCAAGGTAGATTAGATTTTTCATTCATGCAATTTTAATTCATGCAAGTGTGTTTAATTTTGCTTTGATTTCATAGGTAGTAGGGGGCCCCTGCCTTGTATAGTTGTCACTTTAATTTCTTGTATTTCTTTTTCTGATTTTCATGTATATTAATGTACAGTTTGAATTACTGCATTTTATTTTCTTTTTAACATGTATATTATTGTACATAAATTGCTTTCAAGTTGATTGTAGATTAGTGATGCACATAGCCTTTTAATGAACTAATGACGTGATAGAATCATCTTGTCCTTTTGCTGAAGCAGCAAGGATACTGGGTCTCATAGTCATTCTCTCATTATTTGATTATTGCATTTTATTTTGATTGAACTAGTTGTATATTTACACTTTTGTTTAAGTACTAACTCCATCAATAACATGTTTTAAGTTCTTTTGAAGTGCTAAGTTTTGGAAGTTACCATTAAGGACATAGGCCTTGTCTTGAAATCTTTATCCATACTTGTCCTTTAAAAGTATTCTTAAGACCTTAGAAAACCAACAAGAACAAAACCCCAAAAACAACATAAACTATAAAACAACGAAGTAAGAGAAAGGTTAACTAAGCACATATAGTGCACCACACTTCATCAGTTTACGATACCCGGATTGATAATTTATGTAGAGCAATTTAAGACGTTAAATTGACTAGACAATGACAGATAACCAAGTATTGATAACTTCATAAGTCCTCTTGTACTTTACCCAGCTTGTTTCAAGAGTCGCACATGGTTTCATGTGAAATTAACCTACCAACGTAAACAAGAAAACAGACAACAAAGAAAAGAAAAAGTTGAAGTAAATGCATAAGCAAAGCAAGTATGCAAACAAATAGGAAAACAAAAAAACATGCAAAGTAAGAAGCAACCAAGCATGCAAGCAAACAAACCAAAAGAAAACACTACTCCTACTCCTAAGCTAACGGTGCATAGGTCTTCTCATGTGAAGTGATACTTCCAATGTAGCTAGCAGTGCATTGGTTGACCCATGTTGGTGAAGGCATGGTTCACAAACAACACAGTTGTGTGAACTAGAAAACATGAAAGATATAACAATGAAGACAAACACACTCCAAGTTTAAATGTGTCCATGGAACATATGTGAGTGCAAGTACATGACATGCAATCCGTGGACTTATCACGATGTTGTGCAAAACTGCATGCAGTTGTTAAGCATACGCATACTCTTGACTGTGACATGCAAGCAAACAAAATAAACAAGGAAAACTTGCGTATTGCATGTGTGATTTCTATGTAATATTCCTCAAATGCATGAGCGATGGGATCGTGTAGTTCGAGTGGAGGAAGAATAATCTATGTGTGAGATTGATCTTCAATGCATACAAATGAGTGATGAGGAGCCTTGGGTGTTTCAACAATTTCCTGATTGGAAGTCAAACCAACCTCTAGATAACGAGGTCTTGACATAACCATCAACTCAGGCTGAAGTGCCTCGATAGTCTGTGGGGTTTCGACTTTGTCGACAAATAGATCATCATAAACAGGTGGCTTGGAAAAATAAACTGTGATAGAATCATCATCGTGATCGAATACAGGAGTAAATAGATCACGACAAGTACGTTCAACAAAATCAATGATTTCATCAGCATCCTCATGATCTGATGAATCAAATAGAGGGGTAGATGAGAAGCGGAAAAATTTACCCTCTGTGTTTATGGAAAAGGCAGACGAAAAATCAAATGGATTTTTAATGAATAATTTGTCCTCTCCATTGTCAGATAATGGAATGACATCCAGTTTTTTCTGCAAATGATCAACAATGGGTGCATCTGTAGTCAGAGATACACATGCGAAATCATGGATGGCAGAATCACCAAATATGTCAGGAAAAAATGGAGGAGGCTCAGATGGAAGGGAGTCACCCCTCGCCGAGGATTGATGATCAAGATCCCAGTCATACTCTTCATGAATGATAGCGTGGGTTGGTTGTGCAACACAAACTCTATCAATAGAATGATCCTCATTCACAACAAGTCTAGAGTCCAGAATGGAAGAACATAAGACAATGCAATCTGGAGGATCAACAGAACATGAAGACAGAGGTTGAGGTAAAATAGGCATGTGACAACCCATGGGCTTTGCAACTAGATCTATGTGAAAATTGAGAGAAGTGATGTTGGGAGGATGTGATAGTTGAACGGATGTGTGTGCTTATTTACCCACATCACTCTGCAATGATGAGGCTGTTTGATGAGGAGATGATGGACAGTCGCTTATGACAACAACCATGTTCGCCAGTGATTTCACAACTCCATCACCAAAGTATGTTAAGCGAGGCTTGGGCTTGAAATTTATTTTAGGATTAACAAATTTGGGATGAAAATACTCAAATCTGACCATGAGATACTAGAATTTCATCTGACTTTTCGAAGCTTGAAACTGTAACACATGGAAGCATTCGCAAAATTCCATAGGAGATTCATGCAGGGCCTTCTGTTGTTGTAACAATTTTTTTTCAAGAGGTTCTGGATCAAAATGATGGAAAGTAGATTCAATGAGATCACAAAACTGGTCAAGTGAGTGCACGCTTCTAGGAGGTAGACTCCAACACCATCGTTGTGGGGATTCGTGAAGTGTGTATGAAAGCAACAGACTGACCTCTTCTGCATAGAACTCATCTGCATTCCCAAGGAATACATAAAAGTATTCTAAGTACTTAGGGCAAGCTACTTCACCTTCACCATCATACATGAATTCGAACAAGAGATCAAAAAACTCCCTCGTGATGTTGAGAGGTTTGGCATGGGAAAGACATTGTGGAGGGATGATTGTAATTAAATCCATGATAGATGCACAAAAGTTAAAAATAGAACAAGAGGACACAACTTGTCATCTGGCCCTCCTTCTAGCACTAGAAATGTTGATGGTGCTAGACCCGCCAATATGTCAGGGGATCTCCTCGATAAGAAGTCCCAACTAGACCGTGGTTATGCACAGCGACAGGTAAGATGTCCCTGTTGGTAGAAAGTGTGTGACACATGTAGCAAGTCAAGGAAGGTCCATGAACGGTTATAACACATGGAGGGTGAGGTGAGTGTGCCCCTTGGAAATCTATGAAAGCACGGAGTTAAGAAGGGAACACACGAGCAAAGATGCATCAAAAACTGGAAGGCAAATAAGCTATCAATCCAAAGTGATGGTTAAACCAACAACAAATTTCAGTAAGATTCATACATACTTATACAAAAAATTCCATACGTGCATGCATAAGCAAATAGATACATATATCATTAGAGTAAACAAGTTAGCTGAAATACAATAAAAACATATGTATGAAATGTGTTGGCTCTGTTATATTAAGAAGTGAAAGTTCCAATCATACAATATGATGAGTCTCATAAATGGGTAATTATATGGGCCCATTTTACCTCCTAACTTAGTCAAATCAACCATTCTCTTAGCTTATTGTATGATTTTCTGATTATATTCATGCTTATAGAGTGAGTTGAGTTAGTTATGATGCCATGTGGTCTAACATGTATTTAATGCAGATTATTGATGGATTTCGAGGTCAAAGTCAAGGACCCAATGGTCAAATGGCAGCAATAACTCGAAGTAAACAAAGGATAGGACTTATAGGAGGGATTCCCCCTCATTTATTACTCCTCACTTCGAATTCCCCTTCATTCAGTTCGGAGTACAAGCAACTAAATCATGCACTAGAAGGCAACCGAGCAAGTGGAGGATGACTGATCGTTATCTCGAGTTTTGGAAGCGAAGCCTCCATGATTTTAAGGAAGCTATTGGTAGCTTTAGATGTATAAGTATAGAGGCCTAGGGCCTCACTAGGGTCGTATTTCTGCTTATGTAAACTCTGCTCAAATTTCGAGCTTATTATTTTGTGACAGTTTCATTAAACTTGCTATTTTTTGATAATGAAGATGGAATCATTTTTGAGCTAGCACTAAGTTACCTCAGAGGGCTGAAGCTCTTGGGTTAGGGCCAAATCCAAGTAGCCAAGCTTCTCTTTACTTGTATTTGTATGCTTACTTCAATTTGTAGATTAAGTTGTTGTTAGATGTATTTCTTTTATGGTTAAGAATATATTGCTTTTGATGATTTAGTAGTTTGCTTCCATTTGTGCTTTTTGTATTAGGTTAAGCAACGATTAGAAAAAATTCAAAAGGCTAGCAATAGGTCCTTGGTCTCTCTTCCTCCCTATGGGACCATGATTTGAGGCAAAGACCCTCTTGCTGCCCCAAAAACACAGATTTTCCTCATTCATAGGACTTCTAGTGTTTGCATCTTTTTAGTAAGTTAATAGTCCAATTTTGCTTTGCTTCAGATCTTCCTTATCATGTTCACTTCCTGATTTGCAATAATCCTCTTTCATGTTTTCCTTGCTTGCAACATTTCTCAGCACTTCCTTTCATAGGTCATAGTTTAGGTCATCTTAATGAAAAACATTGTTTTTCCTAAATGCACTCATTTTATTGTTTTCTTGATCTTCTTGGTTAACTGTCAGTTCCTTTGGAGTAGATCTCTTCCAGTAGTAGGCCAACTTATCAGCAATCACATCCTCCATCTGATCCATGCCCTATAGGTCTTCCCAAACCTCGCCTCAATTCTGCCTTAGTTTCTTGCATTTTTCATAGAACTTCTTCCTCTCTCCTTGAGAAAACCCAATCATATTTCTCTCTCCTAGTGGTTCATGGTAGACCATAGGTTCTCTAACACCTCCTTCCAACCTTCATCCACCCTTTCCACCCACTCTCACACACTCAAAATAGCGGAAATTTCTCTCGGTCTCCTCCTGTAGGCCTCCTGTAGTTTCCCTGTTTTCCTCCTGTAGTTTCCCTGTGTCCTCCTGTAGTTTTCTTGTAGGCTTTCTTTTGAAGGTTGTATGTGGAAAAAGCCTCTAGAAGGCCATCTAAGACCTCCTAGGACCCATCTATACCATCTTCCATCCTCCCAAGCTCTAAAACCACCCTTCAACGCCACCTGTTCACTACCACACTCACATACAATAAATTAGATACATGTCAAATTCACATCAAAACACATAAAATCCAAAAATATATTTCTTGCTTATTTACTTCCAGAAATAGCATGGTTAGATGTTGTTTGCTTTCTTAAGTAGGTAATGGCATTACCTTCATGATTTTCATAGTGTTTTTGCTAGAAGTAGAATTAGCTTGTTAATTAGGGTTTATTAGGTCTTGCTTTACATTCCAGTCTTTTTTTCCTTTCTGCAATTAGAATAGTTTCTGTAGAGTAATATTTCTTTCTTTCATCACACAGAGAGCTTCTTCTGAGATCTATAGAAGTTGGCTTGAGCTCCTAGTGATCTTGCACTGGTTGACCAAGTGAGAACTTGCAGTGAGAACTAGTACTTGTGCATACAACACCAACGCTTCCAAGTTTGTTACGAATTACCGGGTTGATAAAAGTAAAGTCGGCAGCCTAGGAGTTGCAACATTCTCACTGCAATATTGGCACTCACCACTTTTTGGCACCATTTCTAGGGAAGCATTAGAGTCTTCTGTGATTATTGCTTTCTTCTATTTCCTATTGCAACATTCTGCTAATAGTTTATTTCCGAAAAAGTAGACTACTCATTTCTTTTCTTTCAGTTCTGCATTTCCTTGCTTTCCCTTCCAATTCTGCAAATTTCATTTCGGCAAAAGTAGACTAGTCATTTCCTTTCTTTCCGTTCTGAATTTCCTTGCTTTCCTTTTCAATTCTGCAAATTTCCATTCAGCAAGTTCATTTCAGCTAGTTGCAATTTGTTTTGTTCAATCACAATTTCAGTTTCTGTAAGTACTATCAGTGTGGAGAAAAGAAAAAAACCAACCAAGAAGATTTCCTTTCATGCCTCATAGGAATATAGATAACTCAGGAAAGTTTTTTCTCAACACCCCCACTGCTTCACACAGCCAACCTTCTCTCTTCTTCAGTGGCTGTGATCAAGAAGAACCCTTAGGTGAACAGCCAGACATATTTGAAGAACTTATAGGGGAAGAAGAAGAAGAAAACATTCATCTGGAGCCAATGGCTGAAAACAGAAATGCTAGGGGAAATAGAGAAATAATAGAGGGTACCTTTCCCATTCAAGAGACCAATGGGGACACACAAATTAAAAATGTAAGTCCTTCAGCCCTACCTCACTTCCATGGCCTGACTACAGAAGATCTTGACACCTTCTTATTTGAGTTCATCGTCATTATGTCGAACTTATGACTATGCAGAAAATGAGCAAAAGTTGAAACTGTTCCCTTCTACTCTAAAGGATGCAGCATTGCGCTGGTTCATGGGGTTACCTGGCAATAGCATCAAAACTTGGGTTCAAATGCAGCAAGTCTTTAACAACAAGTATCGAGACTATTGTAGGTCAAAATATACTAAAGAAGAAATCTTCCGAATGACCATGGGAACTGATGAGCCCCTGGAAGACTACGAAGAGAGGTTCCATCTCAATTACAAAAGGGTTGGGTGTACACTTGACCCTGAGTCTCTGAAGTTGGTCCTGCTCCGGGGAATCCGGGAAGACCTTTTAGACACCCTCCATCTACTGGTTAGGGGAGACATTTACCAACTATCCTATGAGTACATAAAGACTATTTTTAGAAACCATTCTAGAGCAGCCAGAAGGAAAGGTAGGGGGGCTCAACCCATGGCCAGTACCTCTTCTTCCAATTCATCCATTAAAGGGGAAATTGGAAGCATGCTGGAAGACTTCAAGAGTGAGATGTTGCAGACTCTTTCCATGCAAATGGACACCTTAGATATCAAAAGAAAGCAAGAGGAAGCAGAGAGGGCTTTGGCCATTTTCTGTCCTAGATGCACTAGGAGGCATCCTAGGAATGAATGCCCATTGAACTCTGTAGAGGTTTGTTCAGTCTGTGAAGAAAATCATTCTATAGTTAAGTGCCCTTCATTGCCCGATCTTAAAGCTGTATACCAAGGGGCTGAAGGAGCCACTGAACAGATCTATTACATAAACCAAAGGAGGCCGCATGGACCTAGACCATACCAGTAGGGGATGCAAGGGACATCTCAAGCATACTAACACCCCAACCAAGTCACACCTTCTTGGGTCCCCCCTACTCATCCTTCCTGGTCCACGCCCCCTCCTTCGTCCTTCACATCTTAATATCATGCCCAACCAGCCGCTCATTCATTTCAACCCTATGTTGAGCTGCAACCTCAGTGGAATGCATCTCATCAGGGGTGAAGGCCCCAATACAACTCTCCTCCTGATATTTTGCCTCCACGACATGCCCAACCACAATCATTACCTTCTTCTCCACAAAGGCAACCCCAAATGCCTGCCTAGCCAAATCTGAACCCAAACAACGGATAGGCTCAACAAGTGTATAGTGGGGAACCATCATGCCCAACTTATGCTGTGGAGATTCAATAAATCAACTTGCAATTGGGGAAAGTTCTCCCAGATAGCCAGCCTCCACCTAGGGAGGTTGGGGAAGATAAAGAGGAAAGAAAACCTAAAGCAAATCCACCCTTTCCTGATGTTATAGCCTAAATCTACCTTAGGCTAAGAAAGGCAGGTATAGGGTAACATCAAACCACACTTAACCTGGTAGCTAACCCTACCAGGTCGGGAGAGGGCTCTCTCCTTGTTAATCTCAAAAGAATATAGCAACTAAGACTTGAGATGACTGAAAGTTAATGCTGATTTTAGGCTAGGTATATGCTCAGAGGAATTTGATTGATTTTAATGGTTGGTTGCTGGATCAGATGAGGAAGGCAACTTTGGGTCCGGGAAATCAACTCAGATTTACAAAGGTTTCTGTGGGGCGAGGTAGGCAAGTGTTTTAGCACTTTGAGATGAATGTGATGGTGAGTCTAAAGACTAGTGAAGAGTTGGAGAGGGCATGCAAGTTTCATGAGTCCTCTTCAAATAGCAAAAAACATTTAAAACTAAATAAAACCCCAAGGTAGAGCACTGAACATCAATGGATTCCACCCTTTAATCTTGATTCATTTAGTTATACAGAAAAAGATAGATGATGTCACATATACACATAAGATAAACTAAATAACAAAGGAGAATTCACATTACCACAAGAATCCCACAAAATGCTGCAAAACCCTGGTTCATTTCCTTGCCAAACTGCAAAAGTGATTTACAAAGTAGCTCAATGCATCCACAAGAGTCCAACCTTGACAAATGACTAAGAAAGTACAAGATATAGGCATCAAACCACCTATGCTAGCCATCAGGGGTCAAATCCACGAGTCAAGGAGTTGTTTCAACAAGATCTAAATGGAATTGAAAAATAGGCAGTGGAACAGCTTGCCTCTAAAACTATGGAAACTGATCCATTCATCCTCAAACCAACTCTAATTGATGTATCTACCTCCTCAAGTCATTTTTCATCATATTTACATCATATTACATCAAGTTACATCATATTATATCATTAATTTACCAAAGAGAGAAGAAAAAGTCAAACTAATAGCAAACTAGGCGAAATTATGAGTTTTTAGGCAAAATTGGCAAAAATTTTCTTGATGCATAGCGCCCTAAGCCTGATGCGCAGCGCCACTTCAAGGCTGAGTTTGAAGGCCTTCTACTTCACCAAATCAGGCCCAAGATAGCTTTTTGGAACACTCTGCCTGTTTACTTTCTCGGAAAACTAGAATTTTTAGATTTGGAGTCCATTTTCCCCTTCAAAAATCATTTCTCTCAAGACTAGTTCCTGTGGGTCCAAAAAGTGGCAGAGAGGGCATTTTTTTTAGGTGTTTTTTCCCTTTAGGTGACTCAGATCGCCTCCAAATGTCATGAAATTTTCTGGGTTTCATTATTTTTCCATGAGGAATCCAAAAATGCAAGCCATTTTTCAAAATTCCTAGCCAACTCAATGGGCGCTGCGCATCAGTTGAAAATTTCTATGTTTTGCATTTAAAAATTGTGAAATGACGAAATTTTCTCAAAATTGCTTCAAATTTGGCAAGTGGCAAGCTTACTAATTGCTTTTCTGAGCCAATGAAGCTTCAACCAAAATTTTAAGTTTATCTTGCTCCTTTTTTGCTTTTAAGGCTCTCTTTAACTTAGCTTTTAGGTTATTTATCCTTGTCTTGCAAATTCTATTTCGAGCTAAGTAATGATAAGCCATGTGGCGCAGAAATTTCTTCTCCTTGTTAGCCTTATCAATCATCTTCTCAAGGTGGATATTCACTCTTTCCAACCATGATTCTCGATCAACCTCAATTTCTTTCTCAAGTGATGTCATCTTGATTTTCCTTCTTTTTGCCACTTGCCAGTTTTCTCTAATTGTTTGCGGCTCCATAATTTCTTGTTTGTCCTCTAGTTGCTTGTTCTCTTGCTTAAGAAAGTTAATGATCCATTTGGCCCTCTCAAGGTCAAGTGATAAAGCTTGAATTTTAGCCTCCTTCTCTTTGATGATCATATCCTTGAGTCTTGAGCTTTGAGAGCTCAAATCAATGTCATCTTCCTCAACCAAAACAAAATCCCTGTCTTTCCCTTCAGTAGGGCCTTCATCATGCACTTGTTGCTTTCCTTTGTCTTTGTCCTATACCTATTCAGCTGAAGAGGAAGGCAAAGCCCCTTTCACCCCAGGTGAAAATAGAATTTGCTAGTGATCCAGTGGAGAAAACGAGACCCCTTCCACCCCTGGTGGAGATAATACTCATTTGGAAGCTGCAAAAAGCCTCCTGGTGTCTTTCTCATAAGTTATAAACACAAGAATGTGAGCCTATTTAGTTTTGCTTTCAGGCTCTTTTTGTTGCTCGGAAGGTTCACCTTCCTCTTGAGGATCTGCAAAAATTTGAGGCCCCTTGAAGCTTTCATGGGCAATGAAAGTTTCCCATGACACTCCCAACTGGGTGAGCTGATGCACAATAATAATTTTGATGACAACAAAGTGATAAATACTGTTGAGTTGCTGTGGGTATGGTTTCCTTTGTGCAATCACAGTCATCCTCTCTATGTTTTTGCATATGAAATATGAAATACTCATCATTCTGACCCTAGTGAAGTGCATAAGTAATCTGATATGGTAGGCATAGAGTCTTGAGAACCTACCCTTACATGTGAAGTACTTGATGATAAATTTCATAAGTGAAACATACCAGTCCCCCAAGAACTTGAAAGGAAACACCCTGATCAGTTTACCATGATATTTGGCCTTAATATATGGTTCATAATGCTGCTTACTGATATTCTGCCTTTTGTTCCACTTTTCCCCTACATCTGGCATTCTAGTAGCTTCTGCAATAATAGCTGGTGAAAGAGTGAAATTGATCCCATCAAGATGCACCACATTATTCTCCATGTTTATGACAAATTGCCTTGCTAACTCATGATGGTATTTAACCCTCTCAACCATCTCACAAAACTCAAAGCAAGACTGGTACCTAAAACAAGTGGTAGCAAGGGGGCAAGCAAGGAGTTCAGTCATGCTAATAGGTTCCTCTCTAATTATTTTTCCACCCTTGTGAGGTCTCCTAGGCTATACATTTCTTTCTCTTGAGCTATCACTTAGCGTTTCTTCTTCATAATTTGATTCACTACTTCTTGTCATGGTGCTTGGTGCTTTTCTTAGGGAAGTGATGTGATGATAATATGGTGGAAAATGGTAATGAGGGAGGACAAGGGAGATTAGTATGAAGAGATTTTATTAATGGGAAATGGAGTTGGGGAATGAAGGGATATGTTTTGGGAAACTAGGGTTTTGTGAGGGATTTAGGGTTTGATGAAGGGAATGAGTTGTCTTAGGGGAGTGGGATATGGAAAATGGGATTAATGGACTGATTTAGGGCAATGTAAGATAGAAAAGGGGAAAATGATGTTGGTTTTGGGTTATGGAGTGAAAGTTGTACAATGAAATGGAAAATGATGAAGACAAGCTAGGGTTTGAATTTCAAAATGCCAAACTCATGAAGAAAACATGTAGGAGATCAAATTCAGCTCAAATGCAATGAGGACTTACTTGTAGAAGAGAAATGCAACGTTTTTGAGGGTTATTGAGTGATTTGGAATGTTTTGGTAACTTTTGCACTGATGTGTAGCGCACTAGGCCCAATGTGCAGCACCCTCCTGATGCGTAGTGCCCTTGTAAATTTACATTGACACAACCCTGTTGATGTGCAGCAGCGCAGGAAGTTTTGCTAGAAAAACAGGGTTTTCACCTTCTTTTACCCAATTTGCCTTCAAATCGCGATTTTAGCTCTTCATGGATGTCTTACACAATGAAATAGATAACTAACATGTTTTCACTTTATATATCGATGCCTTTTTATTTTTATTTATTTCAAACCCACTTTTATAATGTCAAAGTCACTTTTGCTCATAAACTCTGTTTTTCATTTGAATTGACTTTTCTTGATCACTTGATGAACTGATGCATTGATGCTTTTGTTTCTTGCAGTGGCTGGAGTTGGCAAGGTGACCAAGGGCAGCAACTGCAACTTATTACATATAAAAAACACTTTAAATTACATAAAATTTGTACATAAAAATAAAAAACTTTGTTTACAACTCAAAATAGAGTTTTGAGGTAAAAACCATTTATGGAGCATATCATTAGTAAATCTATGATCTTATGAACTTATAAAACCTCCTCATGTGCTTGCTGAAGTTTTATTAAGTTTTGGATGACCATGGTGGCAAACCCTAGACCTAGTGAGACTAAAAACCCTAAAACTGATTTCAGTAAATGAAATGACACAAAATGATAGTAAATGACCTAAAACATGTGAAAATAGGCCAGAAGGTAAATGCCATGAGGGAAATTGACAATGAACCACTACCATCAGTTGATCCATGACCTAATGGAATGTAGCTGATCAGATGGGACACCTAATATGCATGCAAAAAGAGAAATTTTATCACTGATGGAGGGATGAAGATACCGACACTAACATTGGCTCCAATGGGGATGGTAGCTCCTGGGAGGTGCCAAGAACCATAGATCTTTGGAAAAGAAAATAAGTGCCTTCATCCATTGGGCAATATGGAGTCAATAACTTCAGAAAACTAAAACAAATATCTTGACTCAAAACTGACTCAATAATGACTCGAATAACTGACACTAAATAACCAAAGGCTGAAGCCAAACATTCAGCTTTATAGCCTTCACTTCGGGCCCCAAACTGAATGAATTATGACAATACAAACTGTGCAATGAAATAAATAAAATAGTATGTACAATGACAAAATGTGACTGCAGAAAACTTCTCAAAGATAATACCGTTTCAGAAGCCGACCATTGACTGGCTCTCCTGGACAATCTTCCCCATTCATTTGTTTGAGTAGAAAAGAATTTTTACCTCGATACGCAGTGATTCTATATGGTCCCTTCCACAGGTTCTTGAACTTGCCGTGCTTGCCTTTATCCTCGTTTCTAGCATCCCACCTTAGCACTATGTCTTCAATCTGAAATTTTTCCGCCTTTGCCTTCCGATCATAAATATTCTTAATTCTCTCTTGCAGCTTGAAGGTATTCTAAAAAAATTCCTCTCTCGTCTGCTGGAAATGGATCATTTGGTTTATTCTCTGCTAAAAATGATCTTCCTCGCTGCCAGCTTCCTACAGAAGTTTAACAACCGGGACTACGAGAGATGTCTGGAACAATGGGTCAATACCATATACAATCTCGAACAGAGACATGCCGATTGACATCTTTTGACTTACTCTATCCGCCCATAGTGCATTAACCAATTTTTTATGCCAGCTCTTCTTACTGGTTTCCAGCAGCTTTTTAATGATGTTGACCAATGATTTGTTTGAAGATTTAGCCAATCCGTTACCTTGTGGATAATATGCAATAGAATGTCCCAAGGTAATTTTGTATTTGCTACAAAAGTCAATCATCTTTTTGGACTTGAAAGCTGCTGCATTATCTGTAATCAGCTTGTTAGGACAGCCAAAATGTGAAAAAATATTATTTTTAAGAAACTGAATTATTACCGAGTCTGTATCCTACCGAGTGGGGATGGCCTAAATCCATTTTGTGAAATAAATTGTCACTGTTAAGATCCGCTTGTGCTGAGCTGAAGATGTGGGATGAATCTTTCCAATAAAAATCTAGGCCCCATCGCTGAAACAGAGCTCTAACTTCGACTGGCTTGAGAGGAAGAGGCTGTAACTTTCTCCTTCCCTAAAAAATCTGGCATTCATGACAGCTTTTGATAATTTTATAAACATCAGCAAAGAGGGTAGGCCAATAGTACCCTGCTCTTAAAATTTCGTTAGTCGTCGTCTTCCAAAATAAGTGACCTCCACAGTCTCCTTTATGAAAATCATTCATGACCTGTTTTGCTTCCTCTTCAACCAAAAAATTCAACAAAATGCCTCCGGGATCTTTCCAATAAAGTGCATTGTTCAAAATACAAAATCTAGTAGCCTTCAGTTTCGGAGTTCTACCTTTATTTTTAGCCATCCCTAGTGGCGGTGAAAGGTGGTGGAGCACATATACAATATCTGAATACCAAGGAGAATGGAGAAAAATTTCAGATACCTGAATCAGTGAACTATCTTCATCTTCTTCAGACATGGCAACAATCAGGTTTATGTAAAGTGCATGTAAATTAGACTCCGCCATCAACTTTTCTAGACCCTACCCCTTGATCAACCTTGTTGGATTTATCTCCAAGTCATATTCTAGCAATGTTGCGATCCATTTGCCTCACCTCCCTTCCGGATCTATTTGTACCAAAACATCTTTGACTGCTATGTTAGGGACATAAGCAAGAATATGAGAGTGCATAATATATACCCAGAAATATTTCAAAGCTTTCACCAAGGCAAGAGCTTGCTTCTCAATAATGTTATATTTTAAGGCTGCATCTCTTATTTTCCTGCTGAAAGAGGTAATTGGGTTTTCAAGCTGATCTCTTTTCTACATTAGAACTGCTGCCATAGTATGTTCAGAAGTGAATGAAAATAATATGAAATCTTGTGAATAATCTAGGCTGATTAAAATCAGAGATGAAGAAAGAGCCAAATTTACCAGGTTGAAATACTTCATGGCTTCTTCGATCCACTTGACCACACTATCCTTCTTCAACATATTTGTAATTTCCCTCAAGTGTTCAGCTAGATTTGGCACAAAACGACGTAAGAAGTTCATCTTACCATTAAATGCTTAGATCTCTTTTTTACTACGAGGAAAATCAATTTTCTGAATAGCTTCCACTCTAGCATGATTGATGCGGGTTCATTATTTTGATATTATGTGACCGAGAAGCTTCCCCTCGTCCATAGAAAACAAGCTCTTTTTGGGATTGAGTGATATTCCATATTTTCTGCAGCGCTGACATTTTTTTTTTCAGATGGTAAAGATGCTCCTCATATGAATTTGAAAAGACAGTCAAATCATCAAGATACACCACTAAAAACACATATTTTTCATTTGTGAAGGCAATGTCCATGGCCTGTTGGAATGTTTCTCCAACATTCTTTAAACCGAATGGCATCTTGGCATGGTGTAATGTTCCCCACGGAGTGGTGAATGTTTTTTGTTCCTATCATCTTCATGAACCAAAATTTGATTGCAACTGGAATACCCATGAAGTAGCGACATACGAGATGCCCCAACTACTCTTTGGAGTATGTGGTCCATTTTCGGTAAAGGGTAATTATCTTTCAATGACACCTTATTCAAATTTCTGAAATCTATGCACAATCTAATCTCACCTGTCTTCTTCCACACGGGTACCAAATTGGAGATCCAATCTGAAAATCTTATTAGAACAATTATACCAGCCTTGTACAATCAGTTCACCTCTTTTTCCATTGATGGCAGCAACTTTGGATTTATCCTTCTCAACTTTTGGCGAAATGGCTTCTGATTTGGCTTAATTGGAATGATATGCTGAATTATACTTTTGTCGTACTCCTTCAAATCTATATAGTCCCATGAAAATACATCAAAAAATGAAGTCAGTAAACTAATGTATTTAGATTTTACTTGAGGAGGTAATGCCTTTGACAACTTCACCATCTTTGGATTTTCTGCTGTTCTGATATTCACATCTTCAACTCCCTTCTCGGTCGGCACTAATCTTGGTTTCCGGGCTACATCATCTTGATCAAATAATTCCTCTAAAGGTATAAGGCCTTTAGGGATGACACTATCCTTCAATTGTAAGACTTCCATCTGATTTACCTCTATTTTTGGTTCACCATCATCTTGCTCACCATCTATAGAATTGTCTTTATATTTGCCTTCATTTTGTATAAAATATTCAATTTCTTTGTCATCCTGAAACACCTGCCAATATCTTAGATTATTAGGGATAGCTGGGTGATGCTTCACATGAATTTCAAACTTATTGTTTGAATTCATTGGGATCTTTAAGTTACTTGTAGTTGTAGCAAGGGAATCTGCAATAACATTTTGTGTACGAAGGACACATGCCAAAGTATGATTTGGAAACAACCTCAAAATATCAAGAACCACATTATGGTAAGCCTGCCTTCGAGGATGTTTGGCTTGGTATTCGCCCTTGATTTGTTTGATTACTAATTCAGAGTCGCCATAAACTGAAATTCTCTTTGCATTCAACTTCTTGAGGATTTTCAAGCTTGCAATAAGTGCCTCATATTCGGCTTCGTTATTGGAACAATCAAAAGCCAATTTATATGAAAAATAGGGTTGTGTATCCAAATACCAATTCCTGCACCATCCTTACCTACTGCTCCATCAAAATCCATACTCCACAAACCGGCTTCTTCCTCCAAGTGTTGAAATTCTGCCTGCTCTTCTACCTTTGGCTGTTGTCCATCAATTTTCTGCTGCTGGTAGAATGTCGACTGTTCAGCGGTACTTTCAAGCCTTTGTCTCTCTTGATCAAGTACTACCCTGAAATTTTCTGTTATCTCTGGAATATCTTCGATTTCAACTAGTTTACTATTTACATCATTAAAACCACTGTCAGAATAAAGAACAAAAGATTCTAAATCTGTAAGTACATAATTAATCAGATGATTCAAAGGTTTCTCCTTTTTCGTGATCATATACTTCATCTTTTTCTCCCTATATAATTTTCTCAACTGGCCAAACATGAGAATAGTGGCATAGGAGAAATCTAACCACAATGTCCCTTTGAGTTTTGCACCCCATGACCTAGATAAAGCATGCCAAATCTAAGGGGAATGTCAACCACAACTACATCCATGAGAACATTCTTTGCTGGAATCTGATCTAAAGTCACAACCAAATCCTTAATGAGACCAATACATCTGACCCTACTGGAATCAAAGGAATAAATATCATGATACTTGCGAGTGATGTCCAAACCCAATTTTTCCATAATTTCCTTTGGCATCAGGTTGTGAGATGCTCCTGAATCAAACATGGTGTTGTGCAAAACAAAATCATGCAATCTAAGGCTGATGTAAAACGGGGCTACATCACTATCCTCAGATTGACCTTCTAATGCTGGACCAAAAATAAGCTCGGGTTGGTCATCTTCCACATTAACCATATCAGACAGGGGATCTACATTCAAAATCTTTGACACTTGACTCTTATAACTGCTATTCTTCATTAATTCAGTCAAAGGTATCGACACTTTTAACTTATCAATCTCATTCTCTAAGCTAAAGGCTGTAGTTTTCTCTACCTCTTTGACCGGAGCATCCTTCTTTTCAGACTTTTACTTTGCTGCACTTGGCTAATTTTACTTCTCATTTGCTGATTGTACTTTGTTGGAAGTGGGATCTACTGGCTGCTTTCCTTTTTTCTGAACATTTGGAGAATCATTCTTTGGTGATGCTACTTCCTTCCACTTTTGAATTGGATTGATTGGTACATCTTTGCTCTTGAGTGAATACTGTCTTTGCTGCGTTGTGAGTGCATTCATATATCCCCTTTCATATTCATCTGATTCTTCTTCTAAGACTGTTTCACATGCTAGTATAAAATCCTCATCTTTCTGTATAGCTGGGCTTTCTGAATATTCCTCATCCTCCATGATATAAATTGGCAAGCCATCTGGTGTAAAAAAGTGATTCTCTTCTCCTATTGGATTCTCATCATCATCTGATTCCGGGCCATGCACATAGTTCTACTATAATGGTGTTTTGACTTGCTGCTGTGCTGTTTGATCTTGCACTCTTTGCTCCTGCTGTTTAATCCTGAATTGTGGCTGCTGCTGACCACGAAAATTTGGATTTGTGATCTGTGACTCGAGCTTATCTGCAATGGTTAATCTATCAAACATCGTTTCAATTTTATGAAGAAAATGATCTGGGGAAGAATCTTCTTCCTTTATGGTCACCTTCTTCTCAATCTTTGTCCTAGCTCTCTTAGCTAGCAAATTTGCCTCCATACTCACTGCAATTTTCTGCATATCCTCCAATGTAGCAGGGTCTCGTTCTCTCAATTGATATGCCATGTCAGGATGAAAGCCATCGAGAAATTTTATCAAATCCAGCCCCATTGGTGCCTTGATATCACCTGGAATAACATTATAAACAATATTGAATCTTACACAGTAATCCTGGACACTTTCACCAACATTCCTCTTTATGTTTTCATACTCGGAAAGAATTTGGAGTGGATTTTTCTTTACCTGCCAACGATCCAAAAATTGTCTACGAAGAGCTGTCAATGTATTGATAGTTCCCGCGGGCAGTGCTCTGAACCACTTTCGCACTTTGCCTCCAAAAATTTGCACAAATAATCTCATAGTCACATTCTCTTCATCTATCTCATGAAGATCAAAGAAATTGCTCATCCTATCAACATGCTGTTGCGCTGTGATACCTTGGGTAGCATCAAACAATGAAATTTTACTTTGGTAATCAACAGGCATAGCATCCAAGTTCTATGGAAAAATGAGAGGTGCATATCTGGCAGCCATTGCTCTAGGTGGATTGGAAACTGGCCTTGGAGAAGACAAAGGATTTGTAATAACAATGGCAGTCGATGTGATGGGTGTATGTGGTGTAGAAGGAGATGAAGAAATGATAGATGTTTGAGGTGTTGAAGGGGTTGAAGAGACAATAGATCTCTGATTAGATATGGTGGGATGCATGGGAAGAGTGGGGATAAAAGGAGGTTCAATAGGAATTTCAAAACTAGACAAAACAATAGAGGAACCTAGAGTAGCAAAAGCAGATTCTAAGAGCTCGGGAATATTGGTAGCCACAATTGATTTTTGAAGTGAATTCAGGATGTAAGCATTGATTGATCTATTTTCTCTTTTAGTTTCAAGATATTGGACGAATTCTGGATTTAGAATAGTATCACCAATTGCACTTTTAGATTTAGTTTCAAACAAAGATAGATCAAAATGTTCATCAAACGGGAGATCTTTGAGATATTGAAATACAACTGGGCATGAATGAGATTTGAAAACTGGTATCACAGAACTTTCTTGCCGGATTATTCTTGGAATGAGATTTGGGTTTTCAGACACAGGAGGAGGATCAGGATCAGGATTGGACGTAGTGTATCGTCTAGAAGCCAGCGTGTTGAATTGTTCCCAAAATTTCAAATAGACATTACAATTTTTTCAGCCTATTGAATTCTAAACCTATCATCCAAAAGTCTAGAATTGTTTGAAAAGTACTAGGGTAATAGTTTTCAATTCATCCCCAGTGGAGTCGCCACTATGTTATAGCCTAAATCTACCTCAGGCTGAGAAAGGTAGGCCTAGGGTAACATCAAACCACGCTTAACCTGGTAGCTAGCCCTACCAGGTTGGGAGAGGGCTCTCTCCTTGTCATTCTCAAAACAATAAGGCAACTAAGGCTTGAGATGATTGAAAGTTAATGCCAATTTTAGGCTAGGTACATGCTCAGAGGAATTTGATTGATTTTAATGGTTGGTTGCTGGATCAGATGAGGAAGGCAGCTTTGGGTCCAAGAAATCAACTCAGATTTGCAGAGGTTTCTGTGGGGCGACGTAGGCAAGTGTTTTAGCACTTTGAGATGAATGTGATGGTTAGTCTAAAGACTGGTGAGGAGTTGGAGAGGGCATGCAAGTTTCATGAGTCCTCTTCAAACAACAGAAAATATTTAAAACTAAATAAAACCCCAAGGCAGAGCACTGAACATCAATGGATTCCACCCTTTAATATTGATTCATTTAGTTATGCAGAAAAAGATAGATGATGGCACATATACACATAAGATAAACTAAATAATAGAGGAGAATTCACATTACACAAGAATCCAACAAAATGCTGCAAAACCCTGGTTCATTTCCTTGCCAAATTGCAGAAGTGATTTACAAAGTAGCTCAATGCATCCACAAGAGTCCAACCTTGAAAAATGACTAAGAAAGTACAAGATATAGGCATCAAACCACCTATTCTAGCCATCAAGGGTCGAATCCATGAGTCAAGGAGTTGTTTCAACAAGATCTAAACTAGGAACTGAAAAATAGGCAGTGGAACAGCTTGCCTCTAAAACTATGAAAACTGATCCATCCATCCTCAAACCAACTCTAACTAATGTGTCTACCTCCTCAAGTCATTTTTCATCATATTTACATCATAGTACATCAAGTTACAACATATTACATCATGAATTTACCAAAGAGAGAAGAAAAAGTCAAACTGATAGCAAACTAGGCGAAATTCTAAGTTTTTAGGCAAAATTGGCAAAATTTTGCCTGATGCACAGTGCCACTTCAAGGCTGCGTTTGAAGGCCTTCTACTTCACCAAATCAAGCCCAAGGTAGCTTTTTGGAAAGCTCTCTTTGTTTACTTTCTAGGACAACTAGATTTTGGGATTTGGAGTCCATTTTCCCCTTCACAAATCATTTCTCCCAAGACTGGTCCTTGTGGGTCCAAAAAGTGGCAGAGAGGGCATTTTTTAGGTGTTTTTTGCCCTTTAGGTGACTCAGATCTCCTCCAAATTTCATGAAACTTTCTGGGTTTCATTATTTTTCCATGAGGAATCAATAAATGCAAGCCATTTTTCAAAATTCCTAGCCAACTCAATGCGCAGTGCCGGTGGCGTTGCCCGGCGCTACGCAACAGTTGAAAATTCTTGTGTTTTTGCATTTAAAAATTGTGAAATGACAAAATTTTCTCAAAATTGTTTCAAATTTGGCAAGAGGCAAGCTTATTAATTGTTTTACTGAGCCAATGAAGCTTCAACCAAAATTTTAAGTTTATCTTGCTCCTTTTTGGCTTTTAAGGCTCTCTTTAACTTAGCTTTTAGGTTATTTATCCTTGTCTTGCAAATTTTATTTTGAGCTAAGTAATGATAAGCCATTTGGCGCAACAATTTCTTCTCCTTTTTATCCTTATCAATCATCTTCTCAAGGTGGATATTCACTCTTTCCAACCATGATTCTCGATCAGCCTCAATTTCTTGCTCAAGTGATGTCATCTTGATTTTCCTTCTTTTTGCCACTTGCTGGTTTTCTCTAATTGTTTGCAGCTCCATAATTGCTTGTTTTTCCTCCAATTGCTTGCTTTCTTGCTCAAGAAAGTTAATGATCCATTTGGCCCTCTCAAGGTCAAGCGATAAGGCTTGAATTTCAGCCTCCTTCTCTTTGATGATCATACCCTTGAGTCTTGAGCTTTGAGAGCCCAAATCAATGTGATCTTCCTCAACCAAAAAAAAATCCCTCTCTTGCCCTTCAGTAGGGCCTTCATCATGCACTTGTTGCTTTCCTTTGTCTTTTTCCTGTACCTGTTCAACTGAAGAAGAAGGCAAAGCCCCTTTCACCCCAGGTGAAGATAGCATTTGCCTATGATCCAGTGAAGAAAACGAGACCCCTTCCACCCCTGGTGGAGATAATACTCATTTGGCAGCTGCAAAAAGCCTCCTGGTGTCTTTCTCATAAGTTATAAACATAGGAATGTGAGCCTCTTCAGTTTTTATTTCAGGTTCTTTTTGTTTCCCGGAAGGTTCACCTTCCTCTTGAGGATTTGCAAAAATTTGAGGTCCCTTGAAGCTTTCATGGGCAATGAAAGTTTCCCATGACACTCCCAACTGAGTGAGCTGATGCACAACAATAATTTTGATGACAGCAAAGTGATAAATACTGTTGAGT
Organism: Pinus tabuliformis; assembly: GCA_031772625.1. NCBI lineage: Eukaryota > Viridiplantae > Streptophyta > Pinopsida > Pinales > Pinaceae > Pinus > Pinus tabuliformis. The sequence goes on along the minus strand of CM062816.1, from coordinate 742,768,526 downwards.
TGCTGTGGGTATGGTTTCCTTTTTGCAATCACTGTCATCCTCTCTATGTTTTTGCATATGAAATATGAAATACTCATCATTCTGACCCTGGTGAAGTGCATAAGTAATCTGATATGGTAGGCATAGAGTCTTGAGAACCTACCCTTACATGTGAAGTACTTGATGATAAATTTCATAAGTGAAACATACCAGTCCCCCAAGAACTTGAAAGGAAACACCCTGATCAGTTTACCATGATATTTGGCCTTAATATATGGTTCATAATGCTGCTTACTGATATTCTGCCTTTTGTTCCACTTTTCCCCTACATCTAGCATTCTAGTAGCTTCTGCAATAATAGCTGGTGAAAGAGTGAAATTGATCCCAGCAAGGTGCACCACATTATTCTCCATGTTTATGACAAATTGCCTTGCTAACTCATGATGGTATTTAACCCTCTCAACCATCTCACAAAACTCAAAGCAAGACTGGTATCTGAAACAAGTGGTAGCAAGGGGGCAAGCAAGGAGTTCAGTCATGCTAATAGGTTCCTCTCTAATTATTTTTCCACCCTTGTGAGGTCTCCTAGGCTGTACATTTCTTTCTCTTGAGCTATCACTTAGTGTTTCTTCTTCATAATTTGATTCACTACTTCTTGTCATGGTGCTTGGTGCTTGTCTTAGGGAAGTGATGTGATGATAATATGGTGGAAAATGGTAATGAGGGAGGACAAGGGAGATGAGTATGAAGAGATTTTATTAATGGGAAATGGAGTTGGGGAATGAAGGGATAGGTTTTGGGAAACTAGGGTTTTGTGAGGGATTTAGGGTTTGATGAAGGGAATGAGTTGTCTTAGGGGAGTGGGATATGGAAAATGGGATTAATGGACTGATTTAGGGCAATGTAAGATAGAAAAGGGGAAAATGATGTTGGTTTTGGGTTATGGAGTGAAAGTTGTACAATGAAATGGAAAATGATGAAGACAAGCTAGGGTTTGATTTTTAAAATGCCAAACTCATGAAGAAAACATGTAAGAGATCAAATTAAGCTCAAATGCAATGAAGGCTTACTTGTAGAAGAGAAATGCAGCGTTTTTGAGGGTTATTGAGTGATTTGGAATGTTTTGGCAACTTCTAGACTAATGCGCAGCGCACTGGGTCCAATGTGCAGTGCCCTCTTGATGCACAGCGCCCTTCCAAATTTACACTGGCAGAAACCCGCTGATGCGTAGCGCTAGTCTGATGCGCAACGCATTGACTCTGATGCGCAGTGCCAAGAAGTTTTTCTAAAAAAACATGGTTTTCACCTTCTTTTGCCCAATTTTCCTCCAAATCACGATTTTAGCTCTTCATGGATGTCTTTCACAATGAAATAGATAACTAACATGTTTTCACTTTATATATGGAGGCCTTTTGATTTTTCTTTATTTCAAACCCACTTTTATAATGTTAAAGTCACTTTTGCTCATAAACTCTGTTTTTCATTTGAATTGACTTTTCTTGATCACTTGATGAACCGTTGCATTGATGCTTTTGTTTCTTGCAGTGGTTGGAGTTGGCAAGGTGACCAAGGGCAGCAAATGGAACTTATTACATATAGAAAACACTTTAAATTACATAAAATTTGTACATAAAAATAAAAAACTCTATTTTCACCTCAAAACAGAGTTTTGAGGTAAAACCATTTATGGAGCATATCATCAGTAAATTTATGATCTTATGAACTTATAAAACCTCCTCATGTGCCTGCTGACCTTTTATTGAGTTTTGGAACCATGGTGGAAAACCCTAGACCTAGTGAGACTAAAAACCCTAAAATTGATTTTGGTAAATGAAATGACACAAAATGACAGTAAATGATGGAAAACATGTGAAAACAGGCCAACAGGTAAATTCCATGAGGGAAATTGACAATGAACCACTACCATCAGTTGATCCATGACCTAATGGAATGTAGTTGATCAGATGGGACACCTAATATGCATGCAAAAAGAGAAATTTGATCACTAATGGAGGGATGAAGATACTGACACTAACACCTGAGAGACTATCCATGATAATCTAGCCTACCCCAGAAGAGACTGAAATCTTGGAAGTATTGAAACACTTATGTGTGAAGATACCACTTCTCCAAGCCATAAAAGATGGGTCTATACAATAGGTTGATCAAAGAGAAGTGATTTAGGCATCCAGGAAGGCACAAGAGAGATTCCCTAACCATCAATGTCATAGGACAACTGTCCGACCTGATGTTGGGGCAGATAATCTGTCCAAAATATCTGGATCCTGGAAGCCCAGTAGTTGATGTCCACATCAATGGAACAATGGTCCCACATACCTTGATTGATCTTAGGAGCTTCCATTAATGTGATGATGAAGGACACAATGCTCAAAATTAACCTCCAGGGCTCCTTGAGGAAGACCACGACAGTGCTACAGCTAGCAAACCACTCCACCGTGACCCCTGAGGGGATTGTGGAAGATGTGATGGTCTCCGTTGATTCTTGGGAGTACCCTACTGATTTCTTAGTTCTCCAGCCAAAGGCAGACCTCACTAGGTATCCTCGCATTAAGGGAAGACCCTGGTTGGCTACAGCCGATGCCTACATCAGCTGCCGAGCTGGGAACATGACCATCAAGAATGGGCATATGTCCAAGCAGTTGACCCTATATCCTCCTGCCCAACCCTTGCTACAACATGATATAACTCTCTGGTTGGAAGAGGAGGTTGAGGATGAAGTTTATTCTGCACCACTTTGTGCTTTGGAAATCGCCATGGGAGGAAAACTGCAAGATGAGGTTGATATGATTGAAAATTTGATTCGGAATCCACCTCCCAGTGTATCACCATTCGAAGACATAATAAGAGAAACCTAAAACAACCCCTCAATTGATCTTTGTGCAGCCGACCCTACTTCTCTCCGTGTCAAAAATATAGAGTTCGACCCAGAAAGAACATTGAAAATCAATCCATCCCTATCTCCTTCCCAGAGAAGGAGCTATGTAGCCTACTGATAAAACATTTAGATGCCTTTGCTTGGAGTTATAAGGAGATGAAGGGAGTGCACCTTTATTATGTACTCATCATAAATACATCAAGGAAGATAGCAAGCGAGTCAGGTAGCCTAAAAGGTGGATGAACCTAGCACTTAAAGATATTGTTAAGGAAGAACTGTAGAAATTGTTGGATGCAGGATTCATCTATCCTGATTCTGAAAGTGAATGGGTCTCTCCTTTGGTGCTAGTGCAAAATAAAAATGGTAAGTGGAGAATATGTGTCGACTATCAGGAATTGAACAAAGCCACTAAAACGGACCACTTTCCTTTACCTTTCATAGATCAAGTGTTAGACAGTCTCGCAGGGAAAAAGTTTTTCTCTTTCCTAGATGGGTTTAGTGGGTACAATCAGATTCAAATCAGACCAGACAACCAAGATAAGACCACTTTCACTTTTCCTTGGGGTACCTTTTCATACCGGGTCCTTCCTTTTGGTTTGTGCAACATTCCAGCCACTTTCAAAAGAGCGGTATTGAGTATATTTTTTGAACTGGTTCATGATGCAGTAGAAATATACATGGATGATTTTACTCCTTATGGCTCTAACTTTCAGGAAGCTTTATCTAACCTAGTAAAAGTTCTAGATAAGTGTATTGAGATGAACCTGTCCCTCAGTTCAGAAAAATGTGAATTTTTTATGACTGAAGGGACCGTGCTAGGTCATGCAATATCTCAACAAGGATTGCAGGTGGACCCCAACAAAATTTCCATCATCCAAAGGGTCCCACCTCCTCAAAAGGTGAGAGATGTTAGAAGTTTCCTAGGCTTCGTCGGATATTATAGAAGATTCATTAAAGACTTCAGCAAGATAGCCTCTCCTTTGTTTAGCCTCCTAGGCAAAGATGTTGAGTTCATATGGTTGGAAAACTGTCAAGAAGCCCTAGATACCTTGAAGAGCAAGCTCGTGACTGCCCAATTATCAGAGGCCCAAACTGGGCCCTACCATTTCACATTCACACAGATGATTTGAATAAGGCGATAGGAGTAGCCTTAAGACAAGTTTATGAAAAGTTACCTTATGACATATACTTTATAAGAAAAAACTTTTCAAAGGCAGAGATAAATTATACAGTGACCGAGAAGGAACTCCTAGCTGTCGTGCATTCCTTAAACAAATTCAGACATTATATCATAGGCTATCAAAAATTTGTACACACTGATCATGCTACAATTAGATATTTAATGAACAAACCAGATGTAAATGCTCGCATTATTAGATGGTTTCTTTTACTGCAGCAGTTTGATTTGACAATTATTGATAAGCTTGGTGAAGAAAATGTTGTTGCTGACTTTTCATCTAGAGTGAATTTTCCTGGAGGTGAAGAAGGAATGGTGGATGACCAAATGCTAGATGAACACCTATTTTCTATATCAGTACTCTCTCCATGGTTTGTTGATATACAAAATTACTTGGTTTCAGCATAGTTCCTACCACACCTGTCCTCAAAAGAGAAGAGCAGGATAGTAAGGAAAAGCACCCGTTTCACCTGGATTGGAGGAAATATCTTCAAACATGGCCCAGATCAGATCTTTAGAAGATGTGTCAAGGAGGAGGAAGTCTTTGACATCCTCCTGACCTATCATGATGGGCCTTGCGGAGGCCATTTTGCAGCAAAGAGAACTACCTTCAAGATATTACAAGCAGGCTATTACTAGCCCACTCTTCATCAAGATGTGAGGAGATACACGAGCCAATGTGATCGGTGTCAGAGGATGGGGAAACTCACTCCAAAGAATGAAATTCCCATGCAACCTCAAGTGACCCTTGAGCCATTTGAGAAGTGGGGCATGGAATTTTTGGGGCCTATCATCCCTCCTTTAAAGAAGAAGCAGTACATCATTGTGTGCACTGACTACTTGAAAAAGTGGGCAGAGACAAAAGCAATCAAAGTAGCAACAGAAGAAAAAGTAGCTGAGTTTTTGAGAGAAAACATATTCTACAAATTCAGGTATCTGAGAGAGTTGGTCACAGACCAAGGCAATCAGTTCACTTCCAGCCTGATTGAAGACCTACTCACACATCATAAGATCAAGCACATGACTTCCACCCCTTACCATCCACAAGCCAATGGGCAAGTGGAGGTCACTAACAGAGCTTTGGAAGGGATCCTAACCAAGGTAGTGAGCAGCAACAGAAAAGACTAGGCGGACATATTAGTTGAGGCCACTTGGGCCTACAACACAACATGGAAGACAACCACCGGGTTCACACCCTATGAACTGGTTTATGGAAAGAAGGCTTTGTTTTCAATAGAGTTTGAATTCAATACCCTAAGGATGGCAGCTCAACTAGACCTAGACCTCAGCCATGCACAGAAGGAGAGATTACTTCAGCTCAATGGATTGGATGAATACAGATTGCAAGTCCTTCTCTTTACAGAGGTAGTTCAGCTTCAGAGAAAGATATGACATGACAAAAATATCAAGGAGAAACAATTCCAAGAGGGAGATTGGGCACTACTCTATGATTCAAGATACAAAGACTTCAAAGGCAAGCTAAGGAAAAGATGGCTGGGACCCTACACTGTGGAGAAATGCAATGAAAATGGTTCAGTTTTGATTAGGACCATTGATGAGGAAGCCATCCCCATACTTGTCAATGGAGATCGGTTGAAAGTCTACAAGAAACCCCTCTCCAAGCGAGAGTTTATTGAATATTTGAATGAAATAGTTATGGTAGTGAAGCATGTCCTATCTTCCACTCCACCCACTCATTAAGAAAAAATAAAAAATAAGGACTCAAGTGAAAACCTCCATGAGGCACTTGAGTCCCATCATTGGGTTGAAAACATCTTCCGAGGCGACCCAGTGATTAAAAAAAGAGGAAAAATAATAAGATCCCTGGGTGAAAACCTCCTTTGGAGGTATCCAGGGGAGGAAATTAAGGTGAAAAACTCTCTGAGGCACCCTAGTTGTTTTCTAAAAGAAAAAAAAAAGAGAAAAGAAAAATCAATTTTTGTTACATTGCAGGTTTGCAAGAGGACTACAGGAAGCAGAAGAAGGTGACAAGGGAACCTTGACATTCACACCAGCATCCATCTCACCTTCTCCACACCTTCCTCCATCATATTTGGCATCTCTTTCACCCCACTATACTTTTTTTCCAAAACTGTGTTTTCTACAGGAGGATCTGTGTTACAGAGAGCCAAAAATGTCTACAATAGGCAATTTGAGGGACCAGGAGAGCTTCATGAGGAACTTATCATCTCTCTTACCACCTTCAAGCATCCTTGCTATCATTTGCAAGCCTGCATCACACCCCCAAGCATCATTTCTTTTCCTGTCCAAGAAAAACACAGAAAAAACAGTTTTCCAATATGAAAAAAACAAAACTAAAAAGAAAAAGGGAAAAAGGCACCAATAACCTTACCTGAAGCTTACCTAATTTCCCTCATGCATGACACCTTTGGCATTATTCTCGAGCTCCAAGCACAAGGAAAAGCTGAAGTTTCAAGGGGAGAAGCAACTACAGGAGCTCCTATAGGAATTCCTGTAGTAGCTGATCCCATGGAAGTCTAGCACCAGTAGCAAGAGAGTACACATCTGAAGGTTGGAAAGGCACATGAAGCTCAGCGCCAGCAAAAGAAGAACCTACAAAAGTCCACAACCACACTTTAGCTAGCAGAGACAACATGCATGAAGAAGAATGAACGCATGCAGCAGAGAGAGCCACATCACCTCACGGCAACTACACTCGGATCACAGGTAAGTAACTAAATCACTCCTCTATTTGTGTTTGTGTAATTAGGAGTCATACGAAGGCAACATGATGGTTAAGATTGAATGATGGAAAGGTGGCCAATTAACTTGGCCACCTTCATCTAGTTGACTCCACTCATCTGAGATGTCACCCACACATGCGCACAGCCAACTCAAGAAACGATGCCAAGGACAGGTAGTGGAGAAAGAGTAAACTCCGATGCAATAATGAGGGATGATTACGAGGAGGGGCCATGATGACCAAGTAGGTGGGGACCAATGGTCTGAATATGGGCAATGTACACCTTGCCAGCTCAACACTCATAACCAAAAATATCCATAAAGGGTAATGAGCACTCCTCCCCACGTATTCTCACCACATTTTTTTCATTTTCTCCACGTAACTCAGCTACAGTAGCCTTCTTGTGCCCCCACAGCCTCATAACCACCATCCTCCATTGATTTCCTCCCTATATTTTCTCTTAGTGTTTTCTACAGGAGGGACATCGAGCTTCTACAGGAGGGGCAGTGAGCCATTTTAAAGGGAGAAAACACGATTTTTGGCATGAAATTTAGGTTGAAGAGGTAGGGTTCATGCATGCCCCCTGTTGAATATCAATATATGAAAGAAGTGTTCTCAAATTGAGGATGAAATAAGTCTTCACGAGGGTAGAAAATACATTAAAAAAATTCTATTATTTAAAAAAAAAAAACACAGTCTCCTCTGTTTTTTTATTTTTCTCAAAAAATCTCTGTCTCCACCTCCATATATATATATATATTTTTTAAAGCACAGGTAGTATGACAATAGGGTTTATGAGAAGGGAGCCCACTAACTACACTAGGCTCCATGCACATCCCCAAGTAGTGGACATATTCACAAGGGAAAACTAGATGAACTTTTTTGAGAAATTCTGAGGGTTTGATGAGGATATTGCCCAAGAATTTGCTCACTCTTTGGTCCCTCACACAAGAAAACATGCCACTATAACCATTAGAGGCATGTCCATAGAAATGAACCCAGAATTCATCAGTAGGATCACTACCCTTCCTCTTGGGTTGCCTTGGAGTAAAGATGAAAAATGCATTGGCCAGGCTGCCAAGAAGAAATTCTTCCAAAATAATGAAACCCCTTGTGGAAGATAAAAATGGAATTAGAAGGGCTAGTATACCATATCCCTAGGATGAGATTAGCTACCAAATCATCAAATACATTTCTTGGAAGGGGAGGCACAACATTGTCTATGGTTATCATTTCAGAATCCTCCATGACTTGAGGTATGGCATGGATACCCCAGCACCTCAAAAGCTCTGTATCCCTTATTTTCTCCTTTAGTCCCTCATTGACTCCAAAAACAAGGTACAAGCAGGAAATTCAGGGAAGTTAGCTCACCATGGTTTAATCAAACTCCTAGTAGAGGAAGCCCTCTGTACCTTTACACTCCCTATAACATGGGAATCTTTCCGAAATATAACAGCTGAGGATGACATAAAAGCATTAACCTATGATGTCAGTCCTACTGAAAATGAGGAGGAAGAACATCAAGGAGGAGAAGGTGAAGCCAGTGGTAACATAACAGAGCAAGAAAGGAAGGAGGAAGGAAAAGAAACAGAGAATGGAAAAGTTGAAGAGACAGAAGAAGGAGAAAAGGAGGCAGAGAAGGCAGAGCAAGGAGAAGAGTCCCCTGAGACTTTGGAAAGAGAGGCAACAACTACTCTCACTACCCTTAGTACAACAATCACAACAATCAAGCCAAAGCAGAAGAGAAAAAGACAGACCTCCATGTATTTTAGGGAAAGGAAGAGCACAAGAATTAAAACAGGAAAACCTCAGCCCTCTTCAAAAGTTCCCATTACCATTGAAGATTCACCATCTGCCAAGGTGAAAGAATATCCTTCCAAGACACCTATCACATATGAAAGGGGGACTCCAAGCTCTTCTACATGGAAGGTAAAGGCAGTACTATAGGACCCAAAGCCGGACCTACAAGAGGCTGAGACAGTCCTACAGGAGACAATGTCTAAACTACAAGAGACGCAAAATCTTGAGGAAAGGATAGAAGGACAACCAAAGGTGAAGGAGGAAGTAAAAGAGCTACAAGAACCTAACTCCCAGCCTAGTCTTTCCTCCTATTACAATCTACTTGAGGGAGGTAGAATAATCCCATAGAAATTTGCAATTCCACTGTTTTTCGAATTGGAGAAAGAAAGAGTGAGAACACACAGGTGGATGTAGATAGCCAAATCCAAAGGGGTTGAGGATGCTGGCCATATGGAAAAAAAACTCAGGGAAATGGGCAGAGAATTGAGTGCTCTCAAAGACCAAGAATCCATCACAATAAGCTACCTCGAAAATGAGAATGAACTCTTAAGGAGGTAGCTGCAAGAGAAAGAGACTCAGCTAGCATACATGGCCAGCTTATCCATGGAGGCATTAAAATGTAGAACACCAGCCAAATCTTATGGCCTCTATCTAAAGGACCAATGGCTTCAATTCCAAATAAAGAATTTGGCACAAAGAGGCACAATGCCTTTCCAAGACTACAAGTAGTTCATGGACCTGTGTGACCAGAGCACCTTGGAGGATAAAGCAAAGATGGCAGAGTTCTACCTACACAACATGGCCCTCACAAACATGAATGCATGGGACCCCAATGCCAAGCTAGGGGACCTGCAATTAATGGCCATGGCCTCATGGATGAACCATGAAGAATTGAGGGTAGCAGAAATGAAAAGATTGATGATAAAAGAGCAGAATGAGCCATTAATGATAAGAGCTGAGCCATCAAATCCTATGGCACTCATCAACACACACAACCTGCTTGCCAATGACCCTCATATTTCCCCTAAATATCTAACCAATCAGGCACAAGCCATTGCACACTTTGAAGATATGCAAAGGCTACTTGGGGATGACTATGTGCATGCATGCATGAGAAGATGGAACATATTACCTCACAGTTTGCAGATCACGGGATACCATTCCCCCATGAGGCTGAAGGAGGCATTAAAAAGAGTGCCAATGTACAAGCGCTCCATGCAAAGGCTGAAGGTCAACTGGATTGGCCTCAAATTGAGTCCCCCACTGCTCTTAGGCATGTTGGAAGGAAGAAGAGAAGAAGAAGAGGAGGAGCAATGGAAGGACAAAAAGGTTTTATGGCCAACATGAGTAGACCACATCAGAAGCCTGGGATGCTAGGGAGGCCACCAGGGCCATAAAAGATGAGGAGATTGACTAAGTTGCTCAGAGGATGAGCAACACCTTTAGTAGGGGGCTGATGATGAGCCTCACAAATGGGTAATTATATGGGCTCATTTTACCTCCTAACCTAGTCAAACCAACCATTCTCTTAGCTTATTGTATGATTTTCTGATTATATTTATGCCTATAGAGTGAGTTGAGTTAGTTATGATGCCATGTGGTCTAACATGTATTTAATGAAGATTATTGATGGATTTCGAGGTCAAAGTCAAGGACCCAGTGGTCAAATGGCAGCAATAACTCGAAGTAGAAAAAGGAGAGGACTTATAGGAGGGAATCCCCCTCATTTATTACTCCTCACTGCGAATGCCCCTTCATTCAGCTTAGAGTACAAGCAACTGAATCATGCACTAGAAGGCAGCTGAGCAAGTGGAGGATGATTGATAGTTATCTCAAGTTTTGGGAGCCAAGCCTCCCTGATTTTAAGGAAGCTGTTGGTAGCTTCAGATGTATAAGTAGAGAGGCCTAGGGCCTGACTAGGGTAGGATTTTTTCTTATGTCAACTCTGCTCAAATTTTGAGCTTATTAATTTGTGACAGTTTCATGTGAACTTGCTATTTTTTGATAATGAATATGGAATCCTTTTTGAGCTAGCACTGAGTTACCTTAGAGGGCTGAAGCTCTTGGGTTAGGGCCCAATCCAAGCAGCCAAGCTTCTCTTTACTTGTATTTGTATGCTTACTTTGTAGATTAATTTGCTGTTAGATGTATTTCTTTTATGGTTAAGAATAGGTTTCTTTTGATGATTTAGTAGTTTTCTTCCATTTTTACTTTCTGTAGTAGGTTAATCAGTGATCAGAAAAGATTCAAAAGGCCAGAAATAGTTCCTTCGCCTCTCTTCCTCCCTCTGGGACCATGATTTGAGGAAAAGACCCTCTTGCTGCCCCAAAAACACAGATTTTCCTCATTCAGAGGACTTCTAATGTTTGCAACTTTTTAGTAAGTTAATAGTCCAGTTTTGCTTTGCTTCAGATCTTCCTTATCATGTTCATTTCCTGATTTGCAATAGTCCTCTTTCATGCTTTCCTTGCTTGCAACATTTCTCAGCACTTCCTTTCATAGGTCATAGTTTAGATCATTTTAATGCAAAACTCTGTTTTTCCTAAATGCACTCATTTTATTGTTTGCTTGATCTTCTTGGTTAACTATCAGTTCCTTTGCAGTAGATCTCTTCTAGCAGTAGGCTAGCTTATCAGCAATCACATCCTCCATCTGATCCATGCCCTATAGGTCTTCCCAAACCTCACCTCAATTCTGCCTTAGTTTCCTGCATTTTTCATAGAACTTCTTCCTCTCTCCTTGAGAAAACCCAATCATATTTCTCTCTCTTGGTGGTTCATGGTAGACCATAGGCACCCTAACACCTCCTTCCAATGTTCATCCACCTTTTCCACTCACTCTCACACCCTCAAAATAGCAAAAATTGCTCTCGGCCTCCTCCTATACGCCTCCTGTAGTTTCCCTGTTTTCCTCCTGTAGTTTCCCTGTGTCCTCCTGTAGTTTTCCTATAGGCTTTCTTTTGAAGGCTGAGTGTGGGAAAATCCTCTAGAACGGTACCTAAGACCTCCTAGGACCCATCTATACCATCTTCCATCATCCCAAGCTCTAAAACCACCCTTCAACGCCACCTGTTACTACCACACTCACATACAATAAATTAGATACATGTCAAATTCAGATCAAAACACATAAAATCCAAAAATATGTTTCTTGCTTATTTACTTCTAGAAATAGCATGGTTAGATGTTGTTTTCTTTCTTGAGTAGTTAATGGCATTTCTTTCATGATTTTCATAGTGTTTTTGGCAGAAGTAGAATTAGCTTGTTAATTAGGGTTTACTAGGTCTTGCTTTACATTCCAGTCTTTTTTTCCTTTCTGCAATTAGAATAGCTTATGTAGAGTAATATTTCTTTCTTTCATCACATAGAGAGCTTCTTCTGAGATCTATAGAAGTTGGCTTGAGCTCCTAGTGATCTTGCGTTGGCTAACCAAGTGACAACCTGCAATGAGAACTAGTACTTGTGCATACAACACCAACGCTTCCAAGTTTGTTATGAACTACCGGGTTGATAAAAGTAAAGTTGGCAACCTAGGAGTTGTAGCATTCTCACTGCAATACTAGCACTCACCACAATACAACCATGACCAACCACTGGTCTCGACAGTTGAACATTACAGTCACTGCTGCCTACTATTCCAAAGAGATATACTAGCTCTACATTGTGGAGAAGCCAAGGCTCGTTATAATACTCTCCAAGCTTTATCTAAGATACTCCTATCTGAAGCTTGACTGACCAAATGCCTCTACAATGAGTTATGAGGGACTATATATAGTAAAGGGTGGGGTGGCCCTTGACATTCCCCTTTGTGACTATTCATCTACCCTCATTACTCTTCATCTACTCTATGATTGTTACATTCAACTATCGACACTTGAACTTCCACTTGACAAGACATTACATAGAATCTGCACATGTACCCATGTGATAGAAAATAGACTTGAGAAAGCCATGCAAGACATCACTATGACTCAGACAACTATGGGAAGACCAGCTCTTCGACATCCTCATGATGGTCGATGGTGGCGAACTAATGCAAAGCTCGATAGTTTGCGATGGTGTCCATGTACTTTGTGGTGACATATTTTTGGAAACAAACTCTTGCCTATGTTGCGTGTGGGTACACTGCTCTGGATCCTCTGTCCAACTTGTCTAATAACGTATGCATCATTGTCTTCAGTGTGGTCAGACCAACAACATACTGATGCATGGTGATTGTTATGTCTATGCTAGTGGCTATGCACATCAACTCGTCAAAGTACGATTCAAGCTCCAGTCAGACTTGTGCCTTTGTCTTTGCCTCAGTGAGTGTCCCAATAGATGTGATCGCATGTGCTCACACAAAAACATCCATGCTTATGAATACTTGTGCATGGGAAGCCTATAAACTAGTGATGAGATGTGGGAGTTCTTTATTGTTCCAGATCTGACTCTAGATGCACGCCTTTAGCTCGACCACTTTGGGCTTCATCATCTTGGGAAAGTGTAATGGGGCTCCCTTATATCTCATTTTCCATGTTTGTATGTGGTCAACAATAGTATGCAAGTTTGACAAGATACGTGCTCTCCTAGCACATCACTGCTGCCAACCTTTGAGATGGAAAATTGCCTTATGCACGGTACCAAACTTGGAATACAACGCCTGCATGGTTGTCTCAAGGGATGATACTTCATCTAGTATTTCCTTCTTCAACTCTTCTCGAGCGGATGCTGTAACTAGTTCTACTCCCTGCTTGGCCGTTTGTAACTCCTTATCCATTCGCTTGTTCTCTTCTATCAAGAAGTGAACACTCGAGCTAGTGGCTTCAACATATGCTTTGGTAGCATCGGCCAATGCTGCTGGATGCTTGTGCACATCAGACACGATCACTCGTTCCTAAAACTGTGCAGGAGATGTGTTTTCATCCGAAGTAGACACTCTGCGTGATTACACAACCCTATGTTGTCTCTCGTCAAATGATATGTTGTGGATCTCTTCTTCCGGATTGTCTCCAAGGATCTCAGTGTCTCCTTGGTCACTTGGGACTTGCTCTGCTTCCGGATCCCATGAAGTTGGTGGGTCGACCTCTTGGTGGCAAGGCATGAGGTTAATGTCTTTCTCTAACTCTTGCTGCTCCATATCCATATTCATCTGCTCAAGTGCTCATTTAATCTCTTTAGCGAAGTCTTGCTCCTGTGACTACTCACCCTTCCTGCTTTGTGCCAGATGTTTGGATGAGTCTCCTATCTATACAAGCACAGTTTCATCTATTTGTACATGTTGCGCCCCTACTGTACATGTCCTTACGGTGCTTCCTTCTCCTGTCTGCATAGCTCCTGTTCCTTTTGGAGTTGCTCCTTCAACTCATGAAACTCCTTCACTGTTTCCTCCATTCTTTGTTTTTCTCTCTGCCTTTGCATGGTCCTACTATCGTACTATTATCTCTTCACCTCTATTTCCAAAGCTACTTTCTACACAAGTGGGTATGCTTTGAACTTACAGATTTTCTTTGCCTCTTCACTGTCGACAATCTTTCTCTTGTCTTTGTCGCATGCTGGTATGTTTACCTTTGCTGCTTCTCCTGATGGTGCTCTCCTAGATGCTGCTTCACACTGCTTCATTAACCATTCCATAGCAAAGCCAACCAGTTCATTGGGCCTGGAGAAGCTATGACAATATCTCCATGGGCCTTCTTCCACCCAATGACATGCCTCGTGGATCCATGGAAACTGTACTCTCGTGCAGTGATACTTCACAAAACAATGTGGGTAATACGGATTGAAGCTTTGGGTGTCGAAAGGATATTTCTTGACCTCCTCTGTTTTGGCATCTGCATGCTTGAGATTTCGTATCTCGTACAACTCGATTCGCAATGGAAGAGTGGGCCAAGGTGCCTTCTTCTTCCAGTGTAGCCTAGCTAATACTCCTGCCAAGATGTGGTATGATACTTCTTTCATGATGAGCTTGTACATGGAAAACTTCAGCAAAACATGTAGAGGCTTCTTCGCACTATACATCCATATGAAGGTGCCAGACGATGAGGCATACCAATCCACTATGCCAATCAGTACCTCCATTTCTGCCTTTGACATGCAAGGTGGATCTTGCTCAAATATCAACTTGTACACCAGGGTGACAAAATGATCTGATAGTTGTGTGATGAATCCTCAGAAGCTGCATTCGGAAAACACTCTACAATAAGTGTTCACAGAGGTTTCCGCTGGTGTCCATGTCAACTTCAATCCCGAGAACACCTGATGGGCATAGATTGAATCCAAGATGTAGGTGGACATGTATATTTTTGTTTGCTGACCTTTGGGTGGTTTTCGAGCTCCTGTTACCTATTCCTTTAGCCTGTGAGCCAACATGTTGGACCAATCGCATGCTTTGCCTTCACTAGCCAGTTTGTCCAATGTGATCACCCAACTCTGTGGGAAGGTCTCCATGCTCTCTTCGCCATACAAGCGACATGAAAATATGACCAAGTATTAATACACCTTCCATAGTATCTTTATCTTGTAAATTTAGTTGGGTGTCATCCTAAATTTGGCTGGCTCCTTCACCTAGTCCGTTAAGATATCTCTCGAGTTAACATTGTTGCTAGGTATGTTGAAGGGTGTCTCCATGGTGATCGCTGGCTTCGGCAAGTGGTACATCTGTTGATAGTCCTGTGCCCTGAAGGTAGAAATCTTTGTCTTGCTGACATTGCTCAATGTCATTGTCTCTGGATCAGTGTGTGAGATGATCCAATGTATTATGTTTGCACATGGGAATCTGGGATACCTGCATGCAATGTGGTACAAGCTAGACTTGTGAATATTCACATAGACTTGGCAATCTTCAAGATCTTCCCAAAATTTTCTTGAGAATACATCATTGACCTCTTTCCATTTAACCTTGATGTCTTTGTCTATGATCAGCTTGATGTCTTTATAAATCGGAAAACTCATAGACACTTGTTCAATTACTGCTCCAGTTGTGCTTTTGTCGGTGTCCTTAGACCTGACTCTCTTGGAGGACATTGATCCTAAACATTTGAGAGATGGAAGAACACCTAATATATCTTGAGACATGGTGAGATGCATGGCAAGAATTCTGTCAGTTAAAACCAAAGAAAACTTAAGGAACAATATACAACATACCTGGGGAACTGTTGTCAAGGATTGCATAATTTCCACTGGGAGGCTGACTGTTGAAAATGCACAAAAGGTAGTCCAGATTGCTGGGAGGCTGGTTGACTGCTACAATTTTACAATGTGTAATCGATACTAGCTTGTTGGATGTTGAGATTCAACAATGCGCAATTTCAACTGGCAAGTGATGTCAGCCCAGGGACTACATTGCACAATTTTCTGGGCCAAAAGTCATTGCCTTTCAAAATTGCACAAAGAAAGACTGGAGGGAAACGGCTAACCAGAATTGCACATTATCTGGGAGGAAGGTAGAGCCTTGCATCTCAGAATTGCATAATATTGTCTGGGCAAGGCAGAGTCCGATCCAAGGTTTCCCAGACTGGCCGATGAGCAATTGAAAGCATGTGAAGATGTGAATTCATGGCGATATTGAGTGTAAGTAGGAATGAATGATTGTGCATGCAAACAATGAATGCAAGATTCAGAAAATGGAACAACATGTGTGTGTGTGTGTGAAAGGAGTCACCAAATTGGCGACCGTTAGTGCAAAACAATGGCATGCATGTGACATCTGTGAGATGCTAATGAAAACTGAAACAGTGCTTGTACAGGCTAAAATGCATGCAAATGACAACAAGAATTCACAGAAATGAAGCAGACATTTCTCACATACGACAAGACACAAAAATCGACAGAAATGTTGCAAAAGACAAGTTAAGTGGACTTACTCGGAAATAGCTGAGCTGGATGTGTCGAATACTCCTAGATGTGGTGTGGGATGTCAGAGCTCCAATATCTATGTGAAGAATTGAGCTCTGAAGCATCGAATAAATAAATATTAGGTTCATGATGTGCGTGCCACAAGTTGAGGAAAAAGTGACACTTGGAGGAAGGTTTCTCAAACAATCTTTGCATGTAACCTCTAGCTACTAAAAATAAATCCCTAAAATCTAGGGATGCTTTTTGCATGTTGCTTTTTCTATTTCGGGAAAAAGTAGCCTATGCATGCAAGTTAATTTTTCTCAATCACAAAGGGAACCAGTCAACCTAAAGGCACATGCAACAACCTACTTGATTGAGGGGAATTTTTTTGTGCAATTTCTGGGAGGAAGCTAGGTTGGATGTCCAGAGGGATTACACAATCTCTGGGAGTAACACCTGCTGGTGCCAAAAATTGTGCAATTTCTGGGCTGAGCAGCATTTCTAGGCTAGATTGCGCAATTTTCTAGAGGAAGGCTACTTGACAGAATTGCGCAATTTCTGAGTCCAGTAGGCTGCCATCAGATTTGTGCAATTTCTTGAGGGAAGGTTGGTTTCCCTCTAGAATTGCGCAATTTTCTGAGGGAGATGCTCAGCATGCAACTAAAGCATGTACGGAGTAGCAGCCTATGAGGGGAGTGAAATAAACAATCATAAACAGGCTGGAAAGCTGCTGAAAAATCAATGAAGCTTATGTACTTAACTGTGCAAGACATGTTTATGAGGATGGTTGGTAGGGAGGCTCCAAAATGAAGCTAAGGCAAAATTTTGGAGGGTGGTTGTAGCCGCTACAATAGAAAGGTAGGTGAGCCTCAATGAAGGACCTAAATGTATTTCATAGAAAATGATATATAAAGAGGATTGATAAAAATCTTGGTAAGTTTGGAATTCATGTAAAAGAGGGAATTTTTATTGGATTTGAAATTACAAGCAAAGGATACAAACGTGTTGATGGTGTTGGCCCCACCAACTTTCAAAGGGATCTCCCCAGTAAGATAAGAAGTCCCAACTAGACCTTAGACCATTTGGAGTAGGAGTCCCAACAGTGGGTGGTAATGTAGTGCCTTGACCATGGTAGCGTGCAGAGGTAATTATGATGAATTTGGTTGGAAGAAATTTTGTGTGACCTTGTAGCGATTCAAGTGAGATGCATGGGGGTTCTAACACATAAAGGGGAAAAGGAAGTGTGTCCCTTAGAAGCCTGTAATAGTACGCAGCCTGAAAGGAACACACGAGCGGAATGACATCACGAGATTGAAGAAGAATAGTCCACAAACCAAAGTGGTGGGTTAATCCAACAAGACACCTTCAACTAGACCCATACAATTACGTACAAAATAGTTCATGAGAAAATGGGTAAGTTAAACAACCTACATTACTAAAGTAACTAGAATAGTCCAACTACAATAACAACATATGCATGAAAAAGTGTTGGGTCAGTTATATTGTTAAGTGAATGTTCCATCCATACATACACCATTGATAGTCACTAGCCCCAATAGTGGTGTTATCACTCAGGTTTCTTCCTTAGAAGTTATCAAAGAAGGAATGGCCCGAGGTAACCACAAACCAATCTTTTAGACTCACGTTCTAGCCAACCTAAGTCTAGAGAGGGCTTTCTCTTTAAGATTTAACTTTGTTTAAATAATATTTCAGACTAGTTCTTAATGTTTAGGGTTGTTTGTTTTGATTGGGTGGTGGAATTAAGAATACAAATGGGCAGAGCAAATATTTAGGCCATTGGGACATGGAGTCAATCAAGAAAGGCTTAACTGGATTTGATTTATCACTGAGGTAAGAGTTCATAGGGAAGGCTAACACAACAAGAGCAAGTTTGAAGGTTTCAATGAATGGAAAGTCCTAACCAGGGCCAAGGGCAATGAAGTATCCTTAACCGGGATTGGGATGAAGAAAGGAAGGATGGCTAGTAGCAAAGGGAAACGAAGAATCCTGTACAATGGAGCAAAGGGGGGATAAATTATGGAAGCAAAGGGGCAATCAAGAATCCTCAGACCAAGGCAGTTTATTAGAAAACATAAATAAAGCAAACAGTCAAAACAGAGAGCAATTAAGCTAATTCTGATGATATCATTCCTTGTTTGCTTTTAAGATTGTATAAGAAACACATATGAATATTTCATAACATAAATAAAATAAAATATCTAGACATGATAAGGTGATACTTATTTATTCCAAATGTGCACAAGAACCCAGTGAAATGTCCTAAGCTTTATTTCATTTCCAGTAAAACCAACCCAGTCTTGAATATAATAGCTCCTTGGCTCAAAAGTAATATGTCTACATAAATGTATTTTAATCCACACCTAATTACTTCAACTTGTGAAGTATTTATACAAAATTTAATACAAAATATCTCATAACCATATGAGAATTATTCTAGGAAACAAAAAATATCTTCAACACAAAGATAGAGACAGATGGAAAATTGTTTGCTTGTTGTCCCTTTATTTGTGAATGTGCTGGCTGCTGGAATTCGGATTTGGCTCTTGCAGTTGCCTTGGTATTTATGTGTTGGATTCACTCTTATCTTTAACCTACTGATACTCTTTACCTATGCTAATTAATCCTGGATTACCTATTTTCATTTGGTAGTTATCTTTACCCTCTAGATTTACTATAGTAACTTATAGTAAATCTGTCAAATTGGTCCACCATTCACTATCTGGTAATTTTATTCTGATCATTTTCCTGTAGACTTCATCGGCTTCTGTATATTTGGAAAAATTGGGTTTGCTGGTGAACAAATGCTTGATTTCATGTTCTATGTAGAACAGATTCTCCAGGCCATCATAAAGTACCTTTCCTGTAGGCAATGCTTTTACTCCTGAAGAACTGGCTTGGCTCCTGGCCTGTTTATTCAATCTCTCAATGTAATCTTCCTGTGTCATTAACTTGTCATGTATGACTAGAGGACTAGGAAGTCCTTTTTCTCTCAAAATGCCATATTTTAACATGAAGCTGTCAATGTCTACTTGAATGCTTTAACACCTTTTCTCTAAATTAAGCATCAGGTTCCTTTTAGTAAGAACCTTCTTTATCTCAATAATAGTTGTTGTTCTATCCTGAATCTCTAATTCATCCAGCTGGTACCTGTTTCTACTGTTCAAAAAATCTATCAATTGATTTGCTTCCTTAGGCTTGTCTCCCAGTTCTTCCTTTGTCTTTTGTATGGATTCCATGGCTATTTTGACTAATTCAATTTGCTCAAAAATAACCTGAATGGAAGGAAAAATATCATTGATGGAATCAATGATATTGGTCCACAGTATATCCTTGATGTCTCCCAATGGCTTTTCTAGAGTCAAATCATTTTCAAGGATCCTTATTCTTTCTACCATCCTTTGGTTTTTCCAAGTCTCTTCTTTGTGCTGTATTTGTGCAAGTGAACAACTAGTTTCTAGGCTTGTCACTTGCTCTCTGAGTTTCTTGAGTTCTGTGGCCTGGATGCTCATTTGTTCCATAGCCTTAACCAATTCATTTGTCTTTTCTGTTGTTATCCCTGTACTAGTCGATGTACCTGTGGCTGAAGTAGTACCTGCTACTGGAAATGTTGTTACTGTTGGAATCATTGGTGCCAAGGAAGCTGCTAGGGTGGAGGGTACTGTTGTGGAAACTGTAGGTATTACAGTCTAAGGAGCGGTGGCCAGCTCACTCTACTTGGACTGTATCAAATTCTCCAATTCTTTCTCAGTTTCCTTTAATTGATCATTCAACTTAAGGACTAGGTCCATAAGTTCTTCCTCCTTTTGTTTTTCTAAAACTTCAGCAGTTTGAGGATGGTGAAGAGGAGGAATCTTGAGCTACTTCTTTAGTGTAGCTATGTCATCATTTTTCTTCTTTATGAATTTCTTTGCTGCTTTGAAATCGTTGGGATCATGTCTGAGCTCTATGACCAAGTCTTCCAAAGTCTTTATTCTGGTGTCTTTGGCTTGAGAAGAGGCCTTTTCCAATTGAAGCTATGCAGATATGTTATTCAGTGATTTTTGTAGTTGATGAGCTGTGATTGCTTTGTTGGTCAATGTGAAGTAGACCATTTAACATGTTTGCTTATGTAGCTCTATTTGATCAATTGGGTGAATATCCTTTGCCAAAACTTGAAAATCAATTTTCAAATAGTCAGCGATTGATCTTGGTTGTTCCACAGTTGGCTTAAGAAAGCTCATCTGCATTTTTCCTTCCTTTATGTCAAAGGCTAACATCAGCCTTCACTACAAGAAAAAAGGTCATTGGTGAGGGTCATGGCTATGACAGACCTTTAAGGTCCATCACCAATGTGACATATGGTGACAGTCTTTAAAAAAACGTTGTTGTAAGTGTATATAGTGATGGTCCTTTAAGGTTTGTCACCAAAGCCATTTTCAATGACACTTTTGGTGAGGGTCGTTAAAGGCCCGTCACTAATTCTCTCTTTGGTGACACTTTTGATGAGGGTTGTTAAATGCCCATCACTAATTCTCTCTTTGGTGACACTTCTAGTGACGATATTTTATTGACCGTCACTAATGATCTTTTTGGTTACTTTTGGTGACGGTCAATAAATGTTCATCATCATTGATCATTCCAATGAGTTTTTATTATGCTTCATGCCTATGACGGACCTTTAAGGTTCGTAACCAATGTCGCATATGGTGGCGGTCTTTAAAAAATCATTGTTGTAAGTGTATATAGTGATGGTACTTTAAGGTTTGTCACCAAATCCATTTTCAATGACACTTTTGGTGAGGGTCGTTAAAGGCCCGTCACTAATTTTCTCTTTGGTGACACTTTTGGTGAGGGTCGTTAAAGGCCCATCACTAATTCTCTTTTTGGTGACACTTCTAGTGACAATATTTTATTGAACCTCACTAATGCTCTTTTTGGTTACTTTTGGTGATGGTCAAAAAATGTTCATCATCATTGATCATTCCAATGAGTTTTTGATGAAGCTATGTACTTGTTACTATATTTTTTGTCAAAATATAGCAATTTAAGAGCATTGTTGTGGAATATATTTTATTATGTGTCCAAGATCATAGTGGTTATAATAGTTATTCAATTTGTTAAGAATGAATTAGTGTGTATCATTTCCCTCAAGTCATAATAATATAGTTTTCCTATGAGTCAACACATGATTCATCTATATTAGGTTTATTATCTAGAAAATTTCATTTAAATAAAGTTCCACTAGTGTGTGTAGGAACTATATTATTTAATACATAATCAAGCTCTATCAATTATATTAATGAGAGAGACCTAGCACTCCTCAACACTCATGTCACACCTTAACATGCTTTGGAATAGTACACTAACATTCCTTGGCACCTCGCATGTCTTGGAACATATTTGTAGCTAGAACATCTTGCCATGAGTAGGATGCCCAAGCACATGTTGGCATGCCCTAGCATAGCATAACACTCCCCTATCATGTGTTGGCATGCCCTGGAACACCTTGGAAAAATATTGCATTGAAAAACATTAGAACTTGGCACACATTGGCACTTGGCATGTATTGGAACATATTATAAGCGTGCCTAGCATGCCCCTTTTGAAAAAGATAAATTCTTGACTTTTTAACCCTCTTATGTGTTCATTTCCCTGCATTTTTGTTGGGTTCTGTTATATTATTTCCACGACTAACCTATGTAGTGAACGGGGGGTTAGAGGGGGGGGCGAAGCCCCCCTTCGTTGCACCGATTGTGCAGCAGGGGGGTCACAGGGGGTTTTGAGGGGGGTGGGTAGCCCCCTTTATGGGGTCGGGGGTAGCGCCCTGGGAATTTTTTTTTGGACCCTATATTAGGTTGGGTGAACCTACCTATGGTTTTTCGGTCCATGGTTTTAGACGCGATGGTTTTTGGTCCATGGTTTTAGACGCGATGGTTTTTGGTCCATGGTATTGGATGCTTTAGCATGTATAAATATGTATTGTAACATTGAAAGGAATATAATGAAAAATCAAGCTGGTAGTCTTGGTTTTGGGATCCAGGGGAAAATATCTGTGTATATGTGTTATGCTCTCACATTGTTTATTTTCTGTGTTTTAGAATTTGTATGCAATTAATTTTTGTACGGGGTTAAAACCTACATTTGGTATCAGAGTTGTTTTGGATTCAAGGGGACTCCTTTGTGGCTGAGGGGTTTCGCTCAGGCCTGTGGTAGACCCTGTTCAGAGGGAGATCGGCAAGATCGATTCTAGTGGTGAAAGAAGATGGTGAGCAGTGGAAAGATAGAGATCGAGAAATTTAATGGTCAGAGTTTTGAGTTGTGGAAACTCAAGATGGAGGATCTGTTGGTGGATAAAGATAAGTGGATCGCGGTAGATCTGGGTATTAAACCCACAAGAGTGTCTGATGAAGAATGGAAGACGTTGGATCGGAAGGCAAATAGCATAATACGATTGTGTTTCTTAGATTCAGTATTGCTGAATTTATCAGGGGAAGCTACAATGAAGGCTTTGTGGGACAAGTTAGGGACTTTGTACCAATCTATGTCTCTAGTGAATAAACTGTTCCTGTGGAAAAAGCTGTATAACCTGAGGATGAAAGATGGAGACTTAGTGACAGAGCATCTGAACGCATTTAATAATGTGGTAAGTCAGTTAGCATCTGTTGATATTAAAATTTCAGATGAAGATAAGTGCATCAGTTTTTTGTGTTCTCTACCAAATTCATGGGATAGTCTGGTTATTGAAATAGGTAGCAATGCAATTGCCTTGTAGTTTGATGAAATAGTCTCATCCTTGTTGATGGAGGAGATGATATGGAAAAATATGGAGAGCTAGAATGCTGATGCCTTGTATGTACGAGGATGGTCCCAGAATAAAAACAGAAATAAGTCATCGAGTGGGAGATCTAAATCTAGAGGGAGATCTAAATCTCCAGGAAAACTTGTAAAGGTGGTGTGTTGGAAATGTGGAAAGGAAGGGCACTACAAAAGGGACTGTAAATCTAAAGCTCTTGACAGAGGCGAAAACCACCTCAAACGAAGGTGGGGATGTGTACTTGGCTTCTTCAAGTACACATGTAGATCATGAGGCATGGTTGATTGACTCAAGTGCATCCTTTCACTTCACTCCCCATAGAGAATGGTTCTGCGAGTATGATAAATACGATGGTGGTGATGTCTTCTTAGGGGATGATAGGAAGGCTAGAATCGTTGGTCATGGAAAAGTAAAGTTGAAGTTGCAAGGTGGAAGGGTTATAACACTTCCGGTTGTTCTGCATATTCCTGCATTAGCCAGAAATCTAATTTCTATAAGCAAGTTGGATGATGTAGGTGTAAAACAGTGTTCGAGAAGGATACCTGCAAGATGGTTCGGGAAGCACTAGTATTGATGCAGGGAGTTCGGACTGGAACTCTGTACAAACTGCAAGGTAGCACTGTTTTTGGGTGCAATAGTTCTGTGGTTCCTGAAAGTGGAGCAGAAAATTTAGTGGTCTCTGGAGAGAAGACCATGTTGTGGCATCAAAGGCTTGGAAATATTGGAGAGAATGGCCTTTGAATACTTCATGGTAAAGGTATGGTAGAAGGTATGAGTAATAGCTCTCTGGATTTTGATTTCTGTGAAAATTGTGTATATAGGAAGCAGAATCAGGTGAGTTTCCCCTCTGGTGGTAAGAGGGCGAAACAGATATTAGAGTTTGTGCACAGTGATGTGTTTGGAACTGTGAAGGTTCCATCACTGGGTAAGTCTATGTACTATGTATCATTTATAGATAACTTCTCAAAGAGAGTGTAGGTGTTAAAGATTCAAAGGGTTGTCCGACCTTATTTTGGAAATGTAATGTCAGCTGTAAAAGATCTACCCATGGTCCACAGACCATGGGATTGTATAAATAGTGATAAGCTCTAAATAGAAGATAGACACATTAAGATATGATGTATGAGAGATAGCTCTAAGGTAGAAGTCTAAGTTTGGGTCGTAGCATAGGTAGAGGCTCTGCAGCCGAGTGTGCAGAGGCCTAAGGTAGGAGTCCGCAGCTGAGTGTGTGGACCCCTGCAGCTGACTACACAGGGCGGGTCAAGTTTGTAATTGTCTGAAATTATCAATAAAGAGAAGTATTTTACAAATTTTGCATCTTCCTTTCCTGTTTATGCATCTTGTTTTGTTGGGTATGAATTTCACTTATAATTCTTATATGATGTGCGAATATATGTAAATATGTTGGTTAAGTTAACGCAAGTAAGAACATCTGTTTATGTGAAGCTAACTAAGATCGGTTAATAAGATAAGTAAGACACTTAGCCTAGTTTTGAGATATCGCAGTTCACTGCCCTAGCAGCACGAAAATCCCTAAGCTGTAGGTTAGGGCTGCGCGAAAGCCAGTTGTACCCTTTCATGAAGGTAATTAAGGGTGGAACATAGGGCTAAGAAACCTGCACGAATAAACCGACATCACAACCATCTCAAAGGTGCGGAAACTTGTTTCCAACATCCCCCCATACTTTTTTGGGTGAGACTTCAGTCCGCCTCCGCGGGCTGATGCTGAAAGGGCTAGTAGTGTAGGGATTTCTTTGGTTAACTAATGTTGAACCTGGGTCAGGCCCCCTCAAGCCAATAATGCAATAAGACCATTCCCCTGCAGATAATAATTAGCTGAATGTTTCAATATAATACCATTTTCTAATGCCGAAACTGGAAATGATGTTTTCTTGCAGAAATTTAATGACTTCCTGACCATTCACCTATTTGAGAAGAATTGCTTCTGTCTACTATGTGAAGTAATCTTTGGCAATAAGGATGTAGTGGTGTTGCTTTTATGAATGCGGGAAAATATCCCCAATAATGTCCAAGCCCCACTATTGAAAAGGTTCTTCCACTGCAATGGGCTGCAATGGGGTGGCTGATGTATTGTTTATGCTGGAAGACCTTTGACTCGCCAGACACTTATGGGCATAAGCATGAGAATCTATGAATAATGTAGGCAAATAAAAACTGGCCCGCATAACCTTATGCATTGTTTTGTTTCCTGTGAAGTGTCCCCCGCTTGGTCCATTGTGGAGATCACACAATACCTTTTCTGAATCATGTGCTTCCAAACACCTGGGAAGTACTCTTTTGTGGTGCTTTCTAAACAAAACCCCATGCACCAATTGATAGGATAATGCTTTAATTCTGAGTGCCCTCTTCTACTGCGTGGAAAATTGGGAGGTAATGTGTCATGCTCAAGGTATTGGCAGACATTCGTGTACCAAGAGTTTGTGCTAGTAGTGGGGGAGGCTTGCTCAACATTGTACATCTCAATTTCTTACTCCCATTCTGAAGGATCTTATTCTTCTTCCCTTGTGTTTACTGCTTCTGCTGCTAGTTGACAAAGACCATGGCCCTTGAGTGTGTGAACTAAATTGATTTCTAGATTGTATTCTTTCAACCTAATCATCCAGTTCGTTCTCCTTTCACCCAACTCTTGGTGAAAGAGTAATGATTTGACTGTTGAGAGTGGGAAAAAGATAACACAATGATTTTTCAATAGATAGACAGCTTTTCACTTCATCCTTTTGAGTGAGTACAATGGAAAGAGAATTGTTAGAAGCAAAAGTGTAGAGAAAGAAATATTTATTGAAGTCTAGGATGTATAGTGTGCGTGCTTCTGCTATAGCCTA
Source organism: Pinus tabuliformis (assembly GCA_031772625.1). NCBI lineage: Eukaryota > Viridiplantae > Streptophyta > Pinopsida > Pinales > Pinaceae > Pinus > Pinus tabuliformis. Next base: position 742,742,499 of record CM062816.1, on the reverse strand, counting down.
CTTAATACGAGAAAACACATCCTTTTCCCTTTCATCCCATTTATAAACTGCATCCTTCTTCACCATCTTCTATATTGGTTTGACAATATCGGAATAGTCAGTGATGAAATTGTGGAGGAAATTGATTTTCCCTAGAAGAACTACATAGCCTTTTTATTCACCGGGAAGGGAATCTACATGATTGTCCTGACCCTGACTGGTTCTACCTTAATCCCACTTTTGGAAATGATGTGGCCCAAGAGATTACCCTTAAACACTGTGAAGATAATTTTCCCGGGATTTAAGAATATCCCGTACTTACGACATCGCTCAAAAATCTTCTTTAAGTGTGTATGTGGTATGACCTCTATTTTGAGAACTTTGTGACATCATCAAGATATACTACTACACTTCGTCCAATCATTTGGCAGAAAGCGATGACCATAGCATGCTAAAATGTTTCACTAACATTGATTAGCCCAAATGAAATTCGTCTAAATGCAAATGTTCCCCACTTCATTTAGAAGGTGGTATTAAGTCTGTTAGGCTCTCCAACCAAACCCTTATTGTATCCAAAATAACCATCTAACAAAGAATACATTTCAAACCCCTAATATTGTTTGCAATATTTGTTCCATCGACGAAACAAGGTAGATTTCCTTGTCCAAGGCGCGATTGAGATTTTTTAAATTTACACACAAGTGGATTTCCCCAGAATTATTTCTCACCAAGACCAAATTTGACACCCATGTTGAGTGTCATACTCTATATATGATTCAGTCATCGAATATTTTTCTCAACTCTTTCTGAATAAGAGGCTTAAGCATTGGACATACGTTTCTCAAATTCTATTTGAATAGCTTGGCCCCTTCTTTATCGGTATCACATGCTGGATTATTTGCGTGTAATATGTTTTAAGCTCACCGTACATCCACATGAAAACATCTCAGCACTTCTTGAACAAGAATATAAATTGTTGCTGCTCTTGTGGTGTACTACAAGTGCCGAGATTGACATACTTTAGATCTTTTCTCTATTCCCAAGTCAATCTGTTTGTGTGATAGTGTGGAACTATGTGTATTAGCATTGATAGGTACTCGGAAGTGATTTTGTAGGTCATACAACTTCTCTAATGATTCCACACCCTTGGGGATCATGTTTCCTTTACTTGCACTAGATACATCTTGTAATGCCTTTCATGCTCATCCTCATCGATCGTCTCGTATTTGAACACATCAACATTCACCATGAAGCATAATATCTGCTGGTCATCATCAAAATGTGTAAATTAGTGATATTATCGGGGATAGAAGGCGTATAAATAATTTCAATAGAAAAATATATCCCTCAATGGTGACAACCTAGAAATAACATTTTCTAATGCATCCGCAACTATGTTACGCATTCTTGAAACAGAAATAATATTGAAAGCTTGTAAATGTGAAATCAGGTGCCATACCTCTTGTTGATAACTTCTAAGATGAGGCAACACACAATGTATGGTATTGCGTACCTATCGCACCACAATTTCTAAGTCAACTACCACTTTAAGGATGAAAACATTAAGGTCAATGGATTTCCAATCCCAAGGTGAGTGCTTCATACACTACAAAGTTGTTTGTGCATTCAAATTCCAAGTGGCTAGAGATCAAATTCTTTCTCTAAAATGAGTTTATTAAAATGCAACAAGCTCCAACAAGCAACTCCAAATCCCTCCTACGTTTTGGAACCATCAAAGTACAATGTCCACATATCATATGTACAGCGACTGGGAACTACACTAATACTGCTACTACTACTAGTAACTCTACACAGATGATTTTCACCAGTTGGACTAGGAAGGAGCTCCAACTGTCTATCTGGTGGAACTGGGGATGGTTGCGCGAGATAACACCCCAGGTGGGTTTCTAGGAAGTAATTGTCAAAAATTAGTTCCGTGAATGAAATCGGTTCATTCTATCTGTTCAAGGGAGTGACGGTGTGTTTCATATATCTTTCAAAATCCACCTAGCTTAGATTATTTCTTCCCTTATAAGGAAGCCATAAATGCGACCAGTCCATAGAAAAGTAGGCTTGTAGCTTTCTAGACCAGTCTCTGCTAAAAAAAACTCCATATGCTTCCAGAATTTCCACAATCACTATGTTGATACATTGGTGGGCCCGTCCATCAGATGATAAATGGATTATGACATCTCTAAGTTCACCAATAGCATGGACATGAGTTATTTCCAACTAAATAATTTTTGCATCTTTTTTTTCCCATTTTGCATTAATTTTCTTGGCAACAGATAATGGAATTACATTCATCTATGCACTAGAGTCAACCAAGAAATTGTGTACATTGACATTAAATATTTCGAATGTTAACAAAAAAATGTGGGTAGAGAGTATTTGCATCCATCGTTAAAGAGTTAAGTACATATTCGAGAGAACCAGAAGACTTACCAAGTCCCTTGTCTAAAGAGGAAACATTACTAGTGGAGGTCTGCCTAAGTGTTCGTAAGAGGATATCCTGTTGGCTTGTGATATTTTTAACTCAAACATTGAAATGTTCACACGAACCTTCTTCATGTCATCAACTATGTTGTAGTCAATAGCGGGAATAATGGATGAAGTGTCTACAGATATAACTTGGTTTGCGGCTTCCGAAGTGATGGATTTTTCCTTACTTCCCATAGAAGCACATTTCGTTGAGATTGCTTTCCTAGATTTTCTCTGAATGTCCTACACTGAGTTGACCAGTTGGCTGATCTTCCTTAACATATTTTCTTTGAATTTGTACTTTAGAATCTTAACAGTAGTGGCAGGCCCTTGGCTTCTTAGGTTGTACCGATTGGTCTGCTTCTACACCAGGAAATCACTCGGAGGATGCTTATTGGAAGTACTCTTTTGGGCCATGAGTATATAGTTGAACATGTTTACTGCATACTCGACACTTGGAGTTTTATAGGCTGTAGCGACTTCATCATTTTATTCTATAGGCTCATTCTTCTCCCCAACCATAACTGCATCAACAAGATGCATATAAATCATGATCGTGGCTTGATTCCATTATGGGTATGTTTTCTCGGAATGATATTCTTAATGGTATGAATAGTATTGATGTGTGCCTAGTTTTTTAATATTCAATACAACATTGGAGCTCTGCACAAACCTTTTTCGTTGGTTGCTGCTACTGCCAGAAGTTTTAGTCCTTCTAAATAGGTTGAATCTGGGTGTCTTGCTACTCACAATGGTCTCTCTTGACCTCTGTTTGAGCTCTTCCATAAAATTTGACAGAGTCTTGACAAGACATGTCAATATTTCAAGATCAGATGGTTCTTTCTCTTTGGCCTTGCTCAAAGAGGCCTGAGACCTCTTACCTGTGATTTTGGAGTCTTTTGTTGGTTCATCGTATGAGATGACTCCGATTGTGCGCAAGTCCTTCTCAACAATGATTACCTATTCATAAATCTCCATTATTGTTTGTTTCATAGTTGGCTTCACAAATTGTGCAATGATTGCTAGCAAGGCAGAATTGTAGTAATCTATTGTGCTCAAGTCATGAGGTTTTTGTTTTCCAGAAATTTGTTCAAGATGCGGTTAAAACTCTAATTAAAATCCTTCACATTCTCCTTTTTATCAATCTTACGATTACCTATCTCTTTCAAGAACATGGTGGGGGTATTATCATCAACAATTTTTTCAAGGAATATCTTCTTAAACCCCCTCCAATTCTGGATGGAGTTTGGAGGAAGGTTGTGATACCATACAACTTCTCTACCATCCAGGGTACATGGAAAAAGTCTACATGCAACATCATCGTGACATACCTCAAGTGTTTGCATATGTAGGTAAATTTTTTCCAGATGGTCTTCAACCTTCAATGCTTTATCAGGGTCATACTTCGTTAAGAGCTTTTCCGAATGCCTTGGCATATTATATAGAACACCTAGAAGTGCAAGTGGGCCCTGAGTCATCCAATCCGTAACGTTAGGTCCCTATAATACTAGTGATTCCCCATTACTATTTTTATTGTAGCCCTTATTGTTATTTTTGTGACCCTATTGTCCCCATATTGTTATTATTGTGCCTCATAGAAGCCCACTATTGTTATTGTTGTGCCATTATATTATTATTGTTATGTCGACTTTGATTATATTGTGACCCCTTAGACTCCTATATATAGAAAGGAGTTTTTTTCATTTGTATCATCCAAGAATTGTTCATTTGTGTAATGTAAAGGAGGTTTCCCCCTCAAATGGGCCAATTTTGAAGTCACTTCTCTATCTTTTCTTCTATTTTGTGAGCTGGTTGCCTAACAATTCATATCAGAGGTTTGGATTCTAGGGTTTCACTGCTCCAAACAGGCCATCATGGTATTTTCAATATATTTTTTTTCTACGACGTTCCATAAGATAAAATTAAAACCCATTTGAGCAGAAATCTCTGTGAACCTAGGGTCTGAATTTCAGATCTTTAATCACTATATTTTCGGATATAGGATCCAAGGAAGTTAGGTTTTTTGCAGGCTCCTGAATTATATCGCAAATAGTGACCTGGGGAAAATCATCATAACTTTCTCTCTAAGCATCAGATTGAAATTTTGTAAAACGTTACAGAAAGAGGAAAACCTGTACTTTTCTTTGTATCTGTTTCAGGTCTTAAGCTCCAAACAGTGACACGTGGCACTTCGTACAAGTTCAATCTACTGAACTAGTCTATAATCAGTTCACCGTGAGATATTTGGAATAACTCTTCCTTGGAGAATCCATTCTTGATCATACTTGCGGAGTTGGAAAGAGAACTGAGAGGGATACCACAGGATGAAATTTCAGACCTTGGAGATTCGCAATTATAGAGAAACAAGAGATTCAATATTGAGCTCCTACAAAATGAACAATAGTGTGTAGTTTTTTTCTTTAATTTTGCATAAGCTTGGTTGAAAAATTAGTTTGAAGGAATTCAAAGGGCATAGGATATAAAAGACAACACCTTTTTTAGCCAATTGATAAATCTAAAAAAAAGGGTTCAATGATGGAGCACATTGAGGAATTCAAAAAATTGAATATAAGAGTAAAATATATTCTAGAGGACCATAGGATTGATGTGTTCATATGGACTTTAAAGGATAACATCCAACATGAGGTTCGCCTTTGGGAACCTGATTCATTGGAGAAGGCATTCAGGTTGGCTAGAAAAATGGAAAGAAAAATTATGGAAACAAGGAAGCCTACCACTCACAACTATAAAGATGTAAGTGTTGTTTCACCTAGCCTTCCACAACCTACAAGGTTGACACCACAACAATTGGAAGAAAAAATAGCAAAAGGGCTTTATTACAGTTGTGATAGCAAATACACTAAAGGTCATAAGTGTGCTGAGAAGAAATTATTTTACATAGATTGTGAAGAAGAGGAAGAAAATGAACAAGAAACGTTAAAAGAAGAGGATATACACCATGGACAAACCCTAGAGAAAGAAGAAATGAATCTAACCATATCTTGTAATGCATTGGCCAAAATTACCACTACTCAAACTATCAAGATAGGAGGACATATCAAGAAGAAAAAGGTAATAGTATTGATTGATTCGGGTAGTACCCATAACTTTATTCCTTGTAAGATAGCCAAAAAATTGAATTTCTTCCTATATTCAGCACCAAAGTGTCAAGTGATGGTTGAAAGTGGAGGAATCATAAATTGCTATGGAATGTTCCATCATATCAAGCTAGCCATGGGAGAATATGTATTTAATAGCCCAATGCTTTCCATTCCAATGGGTGGTGCTGATGTTGTACTAGGAGTCCAATGGCTACAATCCTTGAGTACAATAGCTTTCAATTTTCAAGAACTTTTCATGAAATTTGTTACGGAAGGAAAGGAATTCTAATTAAGGGGTATCACAGGGAAACCAGGAAAGATAATAAGCTCTAACGGAATGCCAAAGATTATAAAGAAAGAACAACAAGGAGTAATTTCATAATTATGTTTGTTAGAGGTTTCCACATCGAAATCATATATTTCTCCAGATCTACAAAAAGTATTGGTCAATCATTCCAAGGTATTTGAGACTCCCAAAGTCCTCCCACCTAGTCGTGATCATGATCATGCTATTCATTTGATTCCAGGAAGTGTTCCTCCAAAAATCAGGCCTTACAAATATCCCTATGCCCAAAAGAGTGAAATTGAATGTATGGTTGCAGAAATCCTAGAGGATGGTATAATTCAGCCTAGTCAAAGTTATTTCTCTGCTCCAGTAGTATTGGTGCACAAGAAGGATGGATCATGGCACATGTGTCTGAATAATAGGGAGCTGAACAAGCCCACTATTAAAGACAAATCTCCCATTCCTATCATTGACGAATTATTGGATGAATTGCATGGATCAATTTACTTCACTAAGTTGGATTATCAGTTAGGATGTCATCAAATCAAAATGAAGACTGAAGACATTCTAAAAACAACTTTTAGAACTCATGAGGGTCATTACGAATTTTTGGTCATGCCTTTTGGCCTTACCAATTCACCTTCTACATTTCAAGGTTTGATGAATTCCATTTTCAAACCGTTCCTTAGAAAATTTGTGTTGGTATTTTTTGATTATATACTAATCTACAACAAGTCTTGGAAGGATCATGTTCAACATGTTGATAGGGTGCTCAAACTATTGGAAGAGAAACAATTATATGCAAAAAACTCCAAATGTTCCTTTGGAGTACAAGAGATGGAATATTTGGGTCATGTTGTATCTCATGATGGTGTTAAGGTAGACCCTAGAAAACTTAAATCCATTAAGGAATGGAAAATCACCACATCCATAAAGCATCTGCCAAGATTTCTCGGGTTGACAGGGTATTATCGCAAGCTTGTTAACAATTATGGGAGAATAGCAGAACCTCTAACAACATTATTGAAGAAGGATGCATTTTCATGCAGTCCAAAAGCAATGAAGGCCTTTGAACATCTTAAAGAGGCAATGTGGCAAGCACTGGTCTTAGCTACTCCAGACTTCACAAAAACCTTTATTGTGGAATGTGATGCCTCAGGAAATGGAATTGGTGTTGTTTTAATGCAAGAAGAAAGACCCATTACTTTTAAAAGTTGTCCAATCAAAGGAAAGTATTTACAAAAAGCTATTTATGAGAAGGAAATGTTGGCAATACTACATGCACTTAAGAAATGGTGACCCTACCTAATGGGAAGACACCTCAAGGTAAAAATGGATTATGATATCTTAAATACTTTTTAGAAAAAAGATTATCTTTAGAGGAGCAACAAAAATGGGTCACAAAGTTGTTTGGTTATGACTTTGAAATCATATACAAAAAAAGGAAGCAAAATATTGTGGCAGATGCACTCTCAAGAAAGGATGAGGATGTGGAAGCATTGCTTTACGCCATTTCTATTATCCAAGAAGATTGGATAAACGAAGAAAGGGATGAATGGAAGAATGAAGAAGAAGTGTGGGCACTCATTCAAAAGTTACAACAAGATCCCAGTACATATGATATGTTTAGCTGGAAAAATGTTTCGTTATGGTACAAAGATCGCTTATACCTATGTAAGAATTCCCATCTCAAACAAAATTTTCTTATGGAATTGCACACCTCTCCCTTAGGAGGGCACTCAATATTTTTAAAATCTTACCACAAGGTTAAGAAGGAGTTTTTTTGGGATTGCCTTAAGTTGGATATTCAAAAGTTTGTGGCGGAATGTTTGGTTTTCCAAAAAAATAAAGTTGAAACAATTAAGACCCTAGGTCTATTACAACCTTTATCCATTCCAAGCCAACGTTGGGAGGAGGTTCCAATGGATTTTATCCCAAGTTTACCAAAGTCTGAAGGAAAGAGTGTCAGCATGGTGGTAGTTGAAAAACTTACCAAGTATGCACACTTTTGTGCATTATCTCATCCATTTAAATCCAGTACTATTTCTACTGCATTTATGGAAACAATTCAAAAGCTACATGGAAACCCAAAGATTATTGTAAGCGACAGAGATCCCATTTTCACTGGAAAATTTTGGACAAAATTATTTTCATGTCTTTATACTTAGTTAGCTCATAGATCATCTTATCATCCTAAATCTGATGGGAAAACTAAGATAGTAAACAAATGTTTGGAAGGATATCTTCATTTCTTTGTATCTGATAAATAGACACAATGGGTCAAATGGTTGCCTTTGGCTGAATGGTGGTATAACACTTCCTTCCATACAGCAGCAAAACTAACCCCATTTATGGCACTTTATGGATATCATCCACCGTCCATGACATCATATTTAGGAGAAAATTCTAAGGTTCAAGTTGTGGAAGAACACATCAAGCATCAACCAAAATTTCTCCAACTCTTAAAGGATAACCTCACTTTGGTGCAAAATAGAATGCAACAACAGGTAGATCAACATCACAGTGAAATAAGTTTTGATGTAGGTAACTAGGTATTCCTACGACTAAAACCATAAAAAAATGTCCCTCAAGTAAACTAAGAAGGATAATAATTATTCATAAAGTATTATGGTTCGTACAAGGTCTTGCAAAATATTGCTACTATGGCATACAAATTGGAGCTTCTTGTAGCTTCCCGAGTGCACCCAGTTTTCCATGTTTCATGCTTAAAGAAGGTTATAGGTGACAAGATCCCATTTCAAACAATATTGCCAGAACTTGACGAGGAAGGAAAAATCATATTGGAACCTGAAGCAGTCACATAAACAAGAACTTGATAGCTACAAAATCGATCAATTTTGGAGTAACTCATCAAGTGGAAGAACCTATCCGCTGAAGATTCCACATGGGACGATGGGAATTTTATACAGAAGCATCGAGAACTACTCAAGCATTGAGGACAACACTTTTTTGAAGGAGAGGGGCATGTTAGGTCCCTATAATACTACTCATTCCACCATTACTATTGTCATTTTGCCCTTATTGTTATTGTTGTTCCCATGTTGTCCCCATATTGTTATTATTGTGCCCCATAGAAGCCCACTATTGTTATTGTTGTGCCCTTATATTATTATTATTATGGCGTCTTTGATTATATTGTGATGCATTAGACTCCTATATATAGAAGGGATGTTTTTTCATTTGTATCATCCAAGAATTGTTCATTTGTGTAATGTAAAGGAGGTTTCCCCCTCGAAGAGGCTGATTTTGAAGTTGTTGCTCTATCTTTTCTTCTATTTTGTGAGATGGTTGCATAACACAAAACTTGGTTTGCCATGTCTTGTTCTTAACTATCCTCCTCTTCTTTGTCAGAATCTGATGGCTCTTCTTCCTCTTCCTCTTCTCCACTTGACCTGTAGAAAGTTGTGTCAAAGAGTATAATGTTATCTCCATCCCCACCATGAAAGAGTGGAGGCTCTTCTTCCCTTTTCATAGAGTCTATTAATTCTTCAAGAGTGGCAAGAACCACATCTTCAAGAGTAGAAAATACTATCCTTGTGGGGGTCGTCTTCTTCTTCTTTGAAGAATATGGAAAACTCATTACTCATAGAATCAATCCAACAACTTTTGCAAATTGGTAGGTTATAGGGCAGATGTCTTGAATCTAATCATATGGAATTTCACGTTCAGGCTTGGGCTAAGAAGAGTCACCAAATCTAGAAGCACGAGTAGGGAGGTGTAATGAACATTGTTGCCTTGACCAGAAGATGAGATGTTAGGGTTAGTGGGGTTATTAGCCATAAAACACTAGGATCTCCCTGACGTGAAGTCCCAATTAGACCTCACACCATTTGGTGTAGGAGTCCCATCTAGTATAAAGGCTCGGTTGTCGAATTCTTAAAGATTTTCCTTGGCTCTAACTATCAGCAAGAGAGAGGGATGTAATGGTATCTTCAAAAATCAAGAAGGTGTGCTTTCTGAGTGTTCAGTTGAAATTGTGTTAAGGTTCTTCTACTGCAAAGGGGGGAGAAAAGTGAGCCTCTAAGTGAGAGGTAATAGTATGACCCAAGAAGAGAAACACATGAACCAAAAGGGTTTGTCTAACATCCAACAGAATAGTCCATAGTGGATGCGACGATCATTACAACCAACAAAATAAAGAAAGATCTATCTAATATCCCATGGAATAGTCCACAAGGATGGGAAAATAATAACAACCATTACAACATACTCTCAATAAGATAAGTATTAAAATAACTGAAATAGTTCAACTATCTTAGCATATGTGAAAGCAAGCATGAAATACAAACATTCATAGAATAGTCTTATAAACATTCATAGTCCATGCATAAAGAACATGATGGCCTTCAAGGCTTATGTTATTAAGTAAAATTTACAAGACACATGTTTACTATGTACATCACTAGCCCCAGTACTGGAGCATTAGAGCCACTCTTTGTTCCTCAAAGAACTAGCTTATCTCTCTAATGCCTTGCAGGATGAGCCAAAGTGAAAATTTCTTTGCTCATATAATGAGGGAGTATATATAACCAAGGGTGACTCTTTCACTTCCCTCATGACTATTTGAATTCCTATGAAATTTTCAACTTAAATGAATCTCTACATTCCATGTGTATCCTTTGGACATCCATTTTACAATACATTTGAATACAATATACATGATCCATAATAATGATGTGGCATATGACCACTCATGACATGACATGACACTGCTAACATGGACTGCTTGATGATGTGGAAATGTGAAGTCACTGTTTCTTCTAAGTTTTGGATTTATTCTTGAAGATGCTTTCTCTTCACCTCCAGATGGCTTGGAGATGCAGAATATTCAATGATCTTCAGTCTTGGATAGTGGTCGCAAAATTGCATCCCTTCACTCTCTCATGATTGATCAACTTGTCAGGTCAACTACAAGAGAGTATTTAGGCATGCTCCCCTCCTTCTCCTTCTCCATCATCTTTCCATGACATGATAAGCTACCTATTCCTGCAATTCAATCATGACGAGATGACATCAATCCGAACACCCCCTAGTCTAAGATGATGCTTTCTGATCCACCAACTAAGCCTAAAACAAATGACAAGATGGGAAGAGGGACTCAGTGATTGCGCAGTGCATAGTTCTAGCAGCTAGGGGAAAATCTAGAGCTCTGAGACTATGCAGTGTGCAGCGCAAGGAGGCTTGAAGGACAAGACTGTGTAGTTTCCAGAGCTAGTGGGGATATGTTGAGGGAATGGACACTAGGATAGGAAACTAAACCATTTTTGGAGTCAATGGAGGTTGGGCTTCTATGCAGCTACACATTTCAAGCACTCAGGGGACGATCTTGTGGCTTGAGGATGCGAAGTGCGTAGTTTAAGTTGGGATAGAGGATAAAACTACACTTTCTAGAGGTCAAGGTCGATATTTGGGCACAATAATTATGCAGTGTAATAGTCCTGGGAGACAGTAACTATGCATTGCATAGTGCCAAGTAGAAAGGTCATAGTTAGAGGGCTAAGACTACACAGATGTCCAATCGAGGAGGCTAGGTTGCTTGGATGGGAATTTTTTCCAAAATTAGTTGTGTGGGATCGATGAGATAGGTGATGAACAATGATGAACCTTGACTATGATCACACACTTAGAATACTTTGACGATAGGAAAACAGAGATCATCCGAACTCATGAAAAACACATTTCCCTCCATGTGACTTCTTTATAACAAGATGTGTCAAAAGAAACACTTAAGATAGAGTTTGAGACGACTGTGATGACACTTGTGCAACAGTGCTTAGGAGTTTGTTTATGGGTGTGACAAATGTTTACATAGTTAGAAAAACTCATATACACAAAGATAGAACTTTGAAAACATAAAAATAGGCTTATAAACATTGTGAAACAATCAAACATGTCAAAAGATGATAGTTAACCCAACATGAAAAAGGGAATAAAACACTGCCAGAAATATCATGAAATAAGCTCTTATGTTTGTGACAACAATGGACAAGACCAAGGGAGGATCCGAAATTGAGTGTAAGATAATATTTTGGAGGGTGTTGTAGCAACTACAACACATCCCCATTTCTTCACAACTTCAATTGACTTCTTTCTCCTTCTCATACTTTCGAATTTCTTAGCAGCACTCCTCCTTGGTGTAGCTCCCATTACCATCTATATATCTCCTAAAAATATGTCTCTCTCCATTATTTAACTATTTTTTCTCTCCTTTCTTCTCTCATATCTCTAGGCTTTCGAAAGTCATTTGAAAACATTTCTTGGATACTTTCATAGCTCCCAGTTAGGTAGCATTCCCCCCCTTAGGTCCTTCCCCTAGTACCAGGGATTTAAGATGACATGGGTGGAACTTGGAACACCAGTAAGCTCTCTTCTACCATTAAAACTTTAATTCAGAAATGGATTTCCTTCAACAATCTTTCTCATAGCCTTGACTTGAGCATGACCTCAGACTTAGAGAAGGACTGATGACCCTCCATGGAAAACTCGATAATATACCCCGATAGAGTGGTTTGCACCCAAAAATCGACAACCTAAGTTAGGTCTCTATGGAGCCGATGCATTTCAACAAGATCAACCTGAGTCCAAGTACAAGGAGATCCACTTCAACTGCTAGTATTTTCTTTGATATACAACCTTTGAAACCATTTGTAGAGGTCCTTTGGAAACTTACACCAAAACATATTGTAATGATCATCTGTAGGCTCTGCATACAAAATTTCTTCCTTAAACCACTTCACACTTTGATGATGGAGTTTCACTTGTTGGGAGGTAAACTTCTCTACTTGTTCATGCCACCAATATTGTAGATTCTTCTTAAATATTCTTGACGCCATATTCCAGATCCCTTTGAAAATTTTTAGGTCCTGGAAACCTAAAAATTTATTGGCGAAAAATCATGGATAGGTAGAGACCCTGGGTTTAGGCACAATGACCAACAAAAGGGTCCTCTATAGTTTAGCATAACATTGACATTTTCACCTTACTCAAGAAGAATAAGGCATCTCACCCAAGGCGTTCCACCACCTTACTTAAGTAAGGGATCGGAGCCAGGAATAGGGAGGAATCACGCAAGGGCTACCAATACTCTTAAACTTAGAAACATTTCATCAGGCATATACCCATTATATAATATAATAACTAAAGAATTCAAAGGAACATAGAATACACACATGCATTTGTAATAAAATTTTAAAAGGGGTCATATAAAACCAACACATGTCATCAAACATCCATGCAAATTTCTCTTTCATTGGTTTTAACCAACATTACATCATTAGATTCAGGCTTAGATTCCTTCCCAAAAGAATAAGACTTAAGAACATAAACTAATACATGAACATGGGATCACAGAATCAGGTGAAGCTTGAAGTGCTCTGCGACAATAATTTTGTAAACTCTCTTTTCCCTCGTTTTGGCTTTCCCTTAAGATTTTATACACTCCGTTCACCTGGATTATTGGTTTCTCCCTTGTATGCTTAACTCTTTCCTTTTTGGCTTCTTCTGTGACTCAGTTGCGACTGCTCCCTCTGATCTTAATGGCTATTTTGTCTTGGTTGTGAATGCATGTGCCCCTATTTACTTGTTCGGCCTTCCACAAATGCTAGACCTTAGTGAATTCTTTCTCCTTCCTTAGGTAGCTTATTCACGACTCTCCCTCAGTCACATAGGGTCAAAATATGGTCAAAACATGTGAAAATTGTGTCCCCAAAATGAAAGACCCAACAATGTAAGTGATGTTTCTCAATTGTCTTCTAAGAAAATCTATTAAATGTGTACACGATATTCCATAGGAAGTCTTAAATATAATCAAAGTTCCCAAGATGTGATTTCCAAAATTAATAAATCTAGTGGAATAGTGGTAACTAAAGCTGAGCTAGGGAATATATTAGAAATTTTCAAAACTAATATCCTTAGTACCCTAAGCTCTCAATTAGATACCTTTCAAGCTAAGAAGAAGGAGGAGGAGGTTGATTTAGCCTTATTTAGATTTTGATCCAAATGTGATAAAAATAACCCTCTTATGGAGTTCCCAATGAATCATATTGAGACATGCAACATTTGTAAGCAAAAATATTAAACTCAAGAATGCCCCTCTCTACCTGTGCTCAAGGCCATGTTTCAAGAAGCCAACAAAGAGACTAAATAAATCTTCTTCGTGGCCCAAAACAAACCTTGCCCTCCTTGATCATTTGGAAAGACACCCTCAGATCCATCTCTATATCCTCCTCCAAATTTTGGTTGGTACCCTCCTTTTCCATGGCTTCTATGGCCCCTGTAGATGCAGAATTAGTGGTGGGTCCTAAGATGGAGTGGACCTTCTTTTTATGGGAATAGGGAAACATAGGCACAACCTCAAAATTACCATCAACATCTTCAACTACCTTCAAATAATCATAATCAAACTCAAACACAAAATAGACCTCAATTTCCATCTCAACTAATGCCTAACCCAAATAATAAAGTAGCTTAGCCCACCTACAAGACTGAACTAGTCTTCCTTTGAACTTATTTTTTTTATTAATGGACTGTAAATATATTCATTTATATGTTGGGAAGGTACCCCAAAATTAGACTTCTCCTTTTATTCAGGAAAAAGATGAAAATACTTCCCTAGAACTAGGAATACCTCCCTTTAAAACTTAAGATATGATAGTTAATCAACTTCTTGAAAAATATTGTACCCCTTACCTAGAGAAGTTGAGTTAGGAAAAACCCCTTGTACAACCTAAGTCTGATTTTCTAGGAGATCTAAGAAATATATGCATGAAAATTCCACTATTCCAAGCCATTATAGATGTTCCTATATATGAAAAACTAGTTTAGGAACTGTGTTTGAAATACAGGAAGGAAAAAGGACCCTAAGGTAGTCTAGGTCATAGTGAAATTATTCAACCTAATGTCAGGGAAATTACTTATAGAAAATATGGGGATCCTGGGAGTTGTGTTGTGATAGTTAATATTAACAATTTCCCTATATAAAACACTTTAATCAACATAGGGTAGACACCATTAGGATGACTAAAGATACTATGGAAAGGATTGGATTACTAGTACTGAGACCAACTCTCGCCATCGTCTAGCTAAATTTTGGAAGAGATAAATTTTTCCATATGTTCATGGGAATATCCAGCTGATTTCATAATTCTCTTGCCTAAATATAATCTTGGTGGTTATCCATTGATCCTAGGTTGACCCTGTCTGGCCATAACATATGCCTACATTAGCTGTAGGTACAAGAACATTACTATTTCACATGGGAACTGCATGAAAAAACTTACAATACATCCACCTTCCAAAACTTCACTGGAATTTTAGAAATGTTTATGGTTTGAGGATAGTGATGAAGAATCCACCAGACCTATCTTGACCCTTGATCAAGTTTCTAATTTCTAGGAAGATACTAATGATGACTTAATCTATACCATTTTAGCTAATCCTCATGTCAACCATTTCTCACCATATGATCAAGTTTTAGGGAATCATTTTGAAGAGACATCCTTGCCTACTAAGTTGGTACAAAATTGGATACACTAGCCTCATCAAGTGTTGATATTGGATGTAGCACTCTCCTCCTACATCCTCCCAAGTAACTGGCCAACTGGGGTAATCATGTGATGAAGATTTACTATGATATCATTGAACTCCCCATGTGTCATTCAAGGAAGTGGAACCAACAAAAAATACTACATAGACCTTCCAGACATACTGCAGGACCCATAGGAGCCATCCAAACCTTCCAAGTGACTAACCAATGAGACAAACTATTTTTTTTTTGCATCAAACCCTCAGGTGCTCCCATAACATAGTCATGAGTGCGACTAGATCCCTATAGTCACTCCCACAACATTGGAATCCCTGCAACTAGGGATTTTCCCAGGTGGTTATGTGCCAGTGACTCCTAATTATGTGCCACATTTTCAACACCAAGTCTTAGGTCACTACCCAGAACTCCATGAAACTTCAAGAAAAAAAAGATAACATTAAAACAATGATACAAATTCAATTACTTGAACAAGGACTTGTCTAGACCCCTACTAGTCATGACAGGAATTTCGTCAAACATGTCACAAATATGAATTCTAGAGGTTTAAACAAAAAATTTGATCATAGGGGTCTCATATTTATCTGAGAATCATTGAGAAGAATTAATGCCTCATCACAATAACTCCATTACCATCCATTAAGCCATATATTCATTATACATTTAGTGATTAACTAAAACATGATGAGAGCCATACATTTTCACTGTTATAAAACTCATTCATAACCATCATATATACAATAGAAATATCAAGGATATAACATCAATATAAGCCATGTATAAAAAAGTATATTTACCAATAAAATACCAAGGAGAACGGGAGATCTTATTGATGATTGCATAAGCCAACCAGGTATGGGAGTTTCACGAACCACTCAACCGTAGACTAGGTTAAACCAAATCTTTCTTTCATCCATTCACCCTCATGCCATATTCCAAGATTGAATCTAGGATCTCATAAAAGAAATCAATCAAAACCATATAGGGCTTCCAGAGGCAAAACCACCTTAACCCTCAACCAGTGATTCCACCTCATAGTTATAAGAGCCATACATTTTCACTATTATAAAACTCATTCATAACCAACATATAACCAGTAGAAATATCAAGGATATAAAATCCATATACGCCATGTATAAAAAAGTATATTTACCCATAAAATACCAAGGAGAACGAGAGATCTTATTGATGATTGCATAAGCCGACCAGGTATGGGTGTTTCACGAACCACTTGATCATAGACTAGGTTGAACCAAATATTTCTTTCATCCATTCACACTCGTGCCATATTCCAAGCTTCAATGTGGGAGCTCATAAAACAAATCAATCAAAACCATATAGGGCTTCTAGAAGAAAAACCACTTTAACCCTCAACCAGTGATTCCACCTCACAGTCGGACATCACTAACCATCACCATATTGGTCTCTACCAAAGCTGTCTAGGGCTCTAGAGTGTTTGCTCCAACCAGGGATTCTAGGACTAGTAACTCAACCCACAACTGCTGTCGGGCTTCCAGAGCATTTATCCAACCAGGCTTCCATGACTAGTAACTCAACCCACCAAGGGCTTCCAGAGTGTTTTTACAATCAAGGCTTCTAGGACTAGTAACTCAACCATAGCTATTACAGGGCTTCTAGTGAATTTGTCCAATAAAGACTTCCACAAACTAGTAACTCAACTCACATCCAAAGGAACATGAGAACCAACCAGAAAGAAAAAAGGAACCCACAACACCATGGCTATCTAGGAAACCGCAAGGCTAGGAAAATCCACTATCAATCCGGGAAACCCTCCATGCCAATGACAAATCATAACCATGAAACCACATGCATATGCCATGCATGCCAAAACTAGTGAGGAAATCATACATGCAACTCAATATCTTCAAGGAAAACTTGTTGTAGTTGCCGATCCCAATGTCCTCTTGCACTTTTCTACTCTTCCTTTACCTTCTTGCTCCAAACTCCAAGTATTCCACACTATTCCAAGAGTGCTCCAAGAAAACTCTAAGTGTCCAAGAGTATGAGAGAGAGAGAGAATAGAGAGAGAGCTCCAAGAATGAACTCAAAAATGTTACCAATTTATCCTTAGAAGCCTTTTTATCAATGAGGCCTTTATTTTCTTCATTTTCCATTATTTTCCTTCATTTTCCTATTCACATGCAACCTATGACCTTTCACTTCCCTTTCTCCTAATTTCTATTATTTTCATAAATAAAATGCCAATAAATGCCTCATGACTTTCCAAAGTGTTTTCCATTCTCTTTGTCAATTTCCTTAGACATTAATTCATTACAAGTGATCCCCATCACTATGTCTTTTCTCAACATATAGCTTGGAATATGTGTCCCATGACCAAGGTCTTATTTTACCTTTATTAATTTTTACTTGTATTTTTGACTAGGGTTTTTACATAATCCCCCCTTTGGGAAACATCGTCCTTGGTGTTCAATGACACCTACAACCACAAAACTGCTGTAAAAAAACATATTGCACATGGAAATTTATAACTTAGCACCTCGCTATATTTACAATGATCAACCTATTGAGAAGCAAACCAACGTGATGACATAACATCATGACAAATACAATGACATGACACCCATACTTCTTATTGAATATTTATAACATAGCTCATGGTGGTATTTACATCAATATACATATGTACATATACCAAACGATTTTCTCAACCAACGAATAGAGAATGATACATAGCCCACATCTGATCTACCATCATTGGGTGACTATATGGACCTTAATTCACCTCCTAGCTTAGTCAAATGAACTCTTCTCACAATTTATTACATGTTTTGATTATATTTTGTTTAATGAGATGAGTCAAAGTGATATATTATGCCTAGTGGACTAATGTGCATTGAATGCAGGTTTGTGAGAGAAAATCAGAGAATTTTGGAAAGCTTAAGGGATGAAGCTTGAGTGGGACAAGGAAGAGAGATTGTAGGAGGTAAATCATCCTCATTTACTCCTCCCTCATTCTAATATTCCTCCATCAATCACACTAGCTCGGAGTACAAGCAGCCAAGTCATGAAGATCGAAAGGCAGCTGGGCAAGTGACAGTCAAAGAGTTAGTCTATCTCAAGTTTGGGTGGCGAGCCTCCCTAGATTTAAGGAAGTCATTGGGGACTTCAGCTGTATAAATAAAGAGACCCAGAGCCTCATTAGGATTCTAATTTTTGTTGTAAAAACACTAGTTATTTTTGAGCTCCAGACTTGTGGAAGACATTGCCATGTAATTTTATGTATTGATAATGAGAATGAGCTTTTTCTTGACCCAGTACTAAGTTAACTTAGAGGGCTGAAGCTCTTGGGTTAGGGCCCAACCCTACTAGCAAAGGATCCTCTTCTTGTATCTGTATGCTTAGCTTGATTTCATAGATTCATGGTTAAATTGTCCTTTGAAATATTTTATTGCAAGTAGTGTGGATTTGATTAGGATGTTTATTAGTTTGCTTCCATTTGTTCTTTACTTCAGCAGTAGTTTAGAAGAGATAAATAACCATCAAAAAGCTGCCAACAGGTGTTTTGGCCTCACTACATCCTTCAGGGATCATGATTTGAGGAAAGGACTCCTATGTAGCCCCAAAAAGACAGAATTCTACTTTCTCATACAATTTAGAGTTTTTTGTACTTAAGTTAGCATTTGATCAAGTTGCAAGAGTAGAACCTAGTCATAATTTCTTCCATCTTCATCCTTACAGTAGATCTCATCAATGGCTCCATCTTATTATGCAAGTTTTCCTCATGCAGGAAGTAGACAGCTAGCTCATTAAACTTTGTTTTCCTAGCTTATTGAAATTCTCCTTGTTTACATGATTTTTGGGAAAATATCAGTGTTTGATGTAGTGTAGGTGTTTCAGAAGTAAAGAGAGATCTCATAGCCAAAAAAGTCCTTCAAACTTCATCCATCCATGATCATTCCTTGCTTTCACTAAGACCCTCACAAATTTCATCATTTTACAAGTAAACTTCTCCAAGCATGTTGAGCAAATCCAACCATCTCCCAACCTTGTTTTTGAGTTTTGAGTGATCCTAGGCATTTTCTTGCTTCATTCCATCCACCAACCAGCTTCCCTAAGCCTCCCATCACCTTTAGCACCCATCATTTTTCTCTTGGATGTATCATGTAGAAATACAAGGAATCCTATAGGTTTCTAGGACATCCTGTAGGTTTTGTTGTAGTGGCCTGTTTTGAGGGTGAATTGAGGGAAAAGCCTCTAAGAAGCCAGAGAAGGTCACCTAAGGGTATCCCAAACCTCCCAACCATCCACCAGCATTCCTAAGCCACCTACCACATCACCAAGAGAGATTAGCTTTCACACTTCTCCATAAAAAGGGAAAAAAGACAAAAAGAAAAAATAGATTTATTTTAGCCATTTACATGCACAATAGTAGAATATTGATGTTTTGAATTTACATGCTTAAGACAGTAGAATTTCATACATGTTAATCTAGCATTATTTTTGAAACATAGTCTCTTAGCAGTTAGGTAGGAAATGGTGTGTGTTTAGCATTGGATTCCAGTCTTTTTCCTTACTGCAGTAGACAACCTTTCTCTTAGAGTATACTTCTCTTTCCCTCATCAATAATCAAGCTTCTTCAAAATCCATAGAAGTCTAGCTTGAAAACCCCTAATGGTCTCTCACCAGTTGAATAGTGACAAAAGGCAGAACCATCACTTTTACTTGTGTATACAACACTGTCACCTCCAAGTTTGTACAACCCCATGTTGATAAAGTAAAGTTGGTATCCCCATGAGTTGCAGCATTCTTGCTGCAATAAAGGTGCTCATCAATTTTTGGTGCCTTTGCCGGGGAGGTGTCTGAGTAACATGTGATTGCTTCTTTCTTTCTTCCATTT
This sequence comes from Pinus tabuliformis, assembly GCA_031772625.1. Lineage (NCBI taxonomy): Eukaryota > Viridiplantae > Streptophyta > Pinopsida > Pinales > Pinaceae > Pinus > Pinus tabuliformis. Next base: position 742,722,211 of record CM062816.1, on the reverse strand, counting down.
CTTGTTTCTGATATTCTGCTATTAGTTTCAGTTCTGCAAGAGTAATTTAGTTGCTTTCTTTTCCATTCTGCATTCTTTGCTTTCCTTTCCATTCTGTAAGTAAGATTTCATTTAAGTAGTTAGTTCTCATTTAGTCAGTTAGTTTTCATTTAGTTTGCAATTTTAATTCTACAATCACTTTCAAAGTTTGAGAAAAAAAACTCAAAACAAAACAAAAATATTTTTTTCATGCCTCCTAGGAATAGGGATAACTTAGGGAAATTTCTTCCAAATACCCCCACTGCTTCAAACAACTAACCTTCCCTCCTCTTCGGTGGCTATGAATTGGAGGAACCCTTAGGTGAGCAACCTAAAATATTGGAAGAACCTACAGGGGAAGAAGAAGAAGAAGAACCCATTCCCACTAATCCAATGGCTGAAAATAGAAATGACAGAGGAAATAGAGAAAGAGTTGAGGGTGCCTTCCCCATTAGGGAAATAAATGGGGATACTAGGATGAAGAATATAAGCCCCTCTGCCCTTCCTCATTTCCATGGCCTAACCATAGAAGATCTAGACACTTTATTATTTGAATTTGTTGTCATATGTCGAACCTATGACTACACCAAGGATGAGCAGAAGTTGAAACTATTCCCATTCACTCTCAAGGATGCAACTTTGTGCTGGTTCATGGGTTTACCTGGGGGATAGCATCACAACTTGGGCTCAGATGCAACAAGACTTCAACAACAAGTATCGGGACTACTATAGGTCTAAAGACACTAAAGATGAAATTTTTAAGATGACCTTAGGGCATGATGAATCCCTAGAAGATTATGAAGAAAGATTCCAGCTTAGCTACAAAAGGGCCAGGTGCACACTTGACCCTATGTCGCTAAAGCTATTCCTTCTTGAAGTAGTAAGGAAAGATTTTATGGATACCCTAGACTTGTTAGCAGGAGGGGTCATATACTAGTTACCCTATGAGGATATCAAGACTCTCTTTAGAAACCATTCTAGGGTAGCTAGGAAAAAGGGTAGGGGTAGTCAACCTATGGTTAGTCCATCCTCTTCCAATTCATCCATCAAGGGTGAAATTGGAAACATGCTGGAGGATTTCAAGAGTGAGAGGCTACAAACCCTTGCCCTAGAGATGGACATTATGCACATTAAGGGAAAATAGGAGGAAGCAGAGAGAGCCTTAGCAATTTTCTTCCCTAGGTGCACCAGGAGGCACCTAGGAATGAATGTCCATTGAATTCGGTTGAAATCTTCTCATTCTGTGAAGAAAACCACTCCACAGACAAGTTCCCTTCTCTACCTAGACTAAAAGTTGTATATCAAGGAGCTGAAAGGGTAACCGAACAACTCTGCTACATCAACCAAAGGAGACCCCATGGGCCTAGACCATACCAGTAGGACATGCAAGGGTTATCACATGCACATTACAATCCCAACCAGACCACATCCATTCCCTCTTGGGGACCCCCTGCTCATCCTTCCTAGTCTACACCTCCTCCTTAGTCCTTTCCACCTCAGTATAATTCCCAGCCGAACAGCTAGTCATTTCAACCATATGCACTGCCACAGGCTCAGTGGAATGCACCGCCCTAGGGGTGGAGGACCCCATACAACAATGATCCAACTTTATTGCCTTCACCACCTGCTCAACCCCAGATTCTTTCCCAACCAAATCTGAACCCGAACAATAGATAGACACAACAAGTATACAGTGGAGACACATCCTATCCAACTTATGCTGTGGAAATCCAGGAAATCAACCTAAGATATGGGAGAGTACGCTTGGATAACCAACCTCTACCTCCACCTAGGGAGGTTAAGGAAGAAAGAGAGGAAAGCATGCCTAAAGTAAATCCAACACTCTTTCCCGAGAGATTAGCCCAAACACTCTAGCCTACCCCAGAAGAGACTGAACTTCTGGGAGAATTGAAAAACCAATGTGTCAAAATTCCACTTCTCCAAGCTATAAAATATGTGCCTATTTACAACAAGTTGATAAAGGATAAGGGCTTCAAGAATCCACGGAAGCGAAGAAGAGATACCCCTACCATTAATGTCATTGGACAATTGTCTGACTTAATGCTAGGGCAGGTAATCTGTCTAAAGTATTTGGACCCTGGAAGCCTTGTAGTAGATGTGCATATCAATGGTACAACTATTCCACACACTTTGATTGATCTTGGGGCTACCATTAATGTGATGACCAAGGATACCATTCTCAAGCTCAACCTCCATGCTTCGTTGAGAAAGACCACAATAGTCTTGCAACTTACAGATTGCTCCATAGTGACCCCTAAAGGGATTATGGAGGATGTGATGGTCTCCATTGACTCTTGGGAATACCCTACATATTTCCTAGTTCTCCAGCCTAAGGCCAAGCTTAATGGTTACCCTCTCATCTTTGGGAGGCCCTGGCTAGCCACTGCCAATGCCTACATTAGCTGCAGGGTTGGAAATATGACTTTCAAGAATGGGCATATGTCCAAGTAGTTAGTCCTATATCCTCTTGCTCAACCATTTCTAGAACATGAATTACCTTTATGGTTGGAAGAGTAGGAAGAAGATGAAGTTTATTTCACTGAACTCTATACCTTAGAAACAACCATGGGAGGGGGACAAACAGATGAAGATGATGTGATTGAAAACATACTCCAAAGTCCAACTCCCAGTAAATTGTCCTTAGAAGAAGTAGTAAAGGAAACCCAAAACAACCATTAGATTGATATATACTTAGCCAATTCCAATCCTATCCATGTCAAAACCATAGAATTCGGATGTGAGAGAACTTTGAAAATCAACCCATCTCTTTTTGTTCACCAAGAAGAAAAGTTGTGCAACATGCTAAAGGAACACTTGGATGCCTTTGCTTGGAGTTACAAAGAAATGAAGGGAGTGCACCCCTCAGTGTGTACTCACCACATTTATATCAGAGAAGGTTGCAAACTAGTCTGACAATGCCAAAGGAAGATGAATCCAGCTCTCAAAGATATAGTCAAGGAAGAACTGCAAAAGATGTTGGATGCAGGATTAATTTATCCTATCTCAGACAGTGAGTGGGTCTCTGCTTTGGTGTTGGTTCCAAACAAAAATGGTAAGTGGAGGATTTGTTTCGATTACATAGAGTTAAACAAAGCCACAAAGAAGGACGATTTCCCTCTACCTTTCATCGACTAAGTGCTAGATGGCCTAGCAGGGAAAACGTTTTTCTCTTTCCTAGATGGATTCAATGGGTACAATCAAATCTAGATCAGCCTGGAAGATCAGGATAAAACCACCTTCACTTGTCCTTGGGGTACTTTCACCTATAGGGTCCTTCCTTTTGGCCTATGCAATTCTCTTGCCACTTTTTAGAGAGCAGTTTTGAGTATCTTTGCCGAGTTAGTCCACTATGCAGTAGAGATTTATATGGATGATTTTACACCTTATGGATGTGATTTCTAGGAGGCTTTGTCCAACTTAGGTAAGGTGTTGAACAAATGGACTGAAATGAACCTGTCTCTTAGTCCTAAAAAATGTGAGTTCTTGATGACTGCAGGGACTCTGCTAGGTCATTCAATATCCCAGAAAGGACTACAGGTGGAGCCAAATAAGATAGATATCATCCAAAGGGTCCCACCTCCACAAAAGCAGAGAGATGTTATAAGTTTCGTAGGGTTAGATGGACACTATCAAAGGTTTATAAAAGACTTCAACAAGTTAGCTTCTCCTTTATTTGGGTTGTTGGCCAAACACTCTGAGTTTGTATGGTCAAAAAGCTGTTAAGAGGCCCTGAACACCCTGAAGGACAGGTTGACCACTGCACCAATTCTCTGAGGCCAAATTGGGCCCTTCCTTTTCATATCCATGTTGATGCCTCACATAAAGCCATAGGAGAAGCTCTGGGCCAAATAGATGAAGAATTGCCTTTTGCTATTTACTTTATCAGTAAGAATCTTTCAAAGGCCGAACTGAACTACACAGTGACTGAAATGGAGCTCCTAGTTATTGTGCATTCATTGAACAAATTTAGGTGTTACATTACAGGTTATCAAACATTTGTACATACTAACCATCCTATAGTCAAATATTTAATGAATAAACCTGATGTGAATGCCAAGATTATTAGATGGTTACCTTTATTAAAGTAGTTTGATCTAACTATTGTTGATAAGCTTGGCAAGGAAAATGTTGTTGCATATTTTTTTCCCATATTAACTTTTCCTGCAGGTGAGGAAGGAATGGTTGATGATCAGTTACCGGATGAAAACTTATTCGCCATTTCAATTCTCTCTCCATGGTTTGCTGACATAGCAAACTATTTGGTATCTGCATAGTTCCCACCGAATTTGTCCTCCAAAGAGAAAATCAAGATTGTGAGGAAGAGCACCCCATTCACTTGGATTGGGGGAAACCTCTTCAAACTAGGCTTGGATCAAATTCTGAGAAGGTGTGTTAGGGAGGAGGAAGTCTTTGACATCCTTCTAACCTGTCATGATGGGCCTTAAGGAGGTCACTTTGTCGCAAAGAGGACAACATTCAAGGTGTTATAAGCTGGCTATTATTGGCCCACTCTTCATCAGGATGTAAAAAGGTATACTAGTTAGTGTGATCAGTGCCAAATAATGGGAAAGCCTACTCCAAAGGATGAAATGCCTCTGCAACCTCAAGTGACTTTTTAGCCATTTGACAAGTGGGGCATGGATTTCATTGCACCTATTGACCCTCCTTCCAAGAAAAATCACTACATCATTGTGTGCACTGACTATCTGACTAAGTGGGCTGAAACCAAGTTAATCAAGGTAGCAACATAGGAGAAGGTGGTTGATTTCTTAAGGAAAAATGTCTTTTACAAGTTTGGGTACCCTAGAGAACTGGTCACTGATCAAGGTAGCTAGTTTACATCCAACATGATTGAAGACTTGATACGCCAGCACAAGATCAAGCATAGGACCTCCAATCCCCATAACCCACAAGCTAATGGGCAAGTGGAGGTGACCAATAGAGTGCTCGAGGGCATCCTGATCAAAGTGGTTAGCAGCAATAGAAAAGATTTGGCAGATAGACTAGCTGAGGCCACATGGGCTTGTAATACCACCTGGAATACCACCACTGGAATCACACCCTATGAGTTGGTCTATGGGAAAAAAGCCTTGTTGTCCATTGAATTTGGGTACAATACATAGAGGATGGCAGCTCAACTAGATCTAGATCTCAGCAGTGCACAAAAAGAGAGATTTCTCCAATTGAATGGGTTAGACGAGTTCAGAATGCAAGCCCTCATACACATAGATGTAACTCAAATTCAGAGGAATATCTGGCATGACAAGAAAATCAAGGACAAGAAATTTCAAGAAGGTGATTAGGCTTTGTTATATGATTCCAGATATAAATACTTTAAGGGAATGTTGAGGACTAAATGGTTAGGGCCTTATGTCATAGACAAATGTCATGATTGTGGTTTAGTGTAGATCATAACCATAGATGCAGAGGCCATTCCTTTACATGTTAATGGGAACAGATTGAATGTTTAGAAAAGGCCATTGTCAAAGAAAGAGTTCATTGATGGTATAAAAAAGACAGTGATGGTGGTGGAGCAAGTCTCCACTCTTACCTCATCAAGTCACTGAGGAAAATAAAGAAAAGAAAAGAAAAAAATAAGGAGACTCAGGTGAAAACCTCCATGAGGCGCCTCAGTCCCACTATTGGGTTGAAAACCTATTGAGGCTACCCAATGGTGTCAAAAAAAGAAGAAGAAGAGAGAAATAAAAATATTTCTAGATGAAAACCTCTCTTGAGGTGCCCAGGGCAAGCAGCAAGGATGAAAACCTCTTGAAGGCAGACTAGTTTTTTTCAAAAAAAAAAAAGAGAAAATAAAAATTATGAAAATATTGTTTGCAAGTCAGTAGGAGGAAAATCAGAGAAACAATGGAGAATCAAAAGGGAACTATTCAGATCATATTTTTATTCTCCATCCATTATCCTTCATCATTCCACCATTCCTTTCATTTTTTTCACTCATTTGCCTCAGTTTACAAGGGTTCTGTGTTTTCTATAGGATTCCCTATAAGCCTACAGGATCACCTAAAACCTACAGGATGATCCTGTAGGAATTATAGTGGCTTGGAAATCCTAAAGGAAGTAACCCTAGAGCAAGTAAATGACCTACCCATGTCAAAAAATAAAATTCTCACATCACCATCTCATTACCATACCTCTCTCCACCCTAATCACCGCTTCATTCATCATCAAAAAAATCAGTTTTCAAAAAATTTACAGTTTTCAAGAAAAAAACACAGAGAAAAAGGATGAGACAGAGAGCAAGGGGACAACACCTGAAGGTTATTTTTCATCATTCACAAACCCCTAGACCTCCTCTTTGTCCATGCTCATCATCCTCAGGTCCTAGCAGTAGAATATGATTAAACATTTTGAGGGAGAAGTAGCTACAGGACATCCTATAGGAAATCTTGTAGCATCCTATCCCACAAAACATAAATAATCGGTTGCAGCAAGTTTCAAGCAAGGAGATCCAAAGGAAGAAGAAGCTCCTCCAGAGCAACAACAACATCATCATCATCAACACTAGGTACCTTCACATCATTAAAATCATCAAAGGACAATAAAAAAGAGGGAGAAATCACATGCAGCCAACACACAACAAAGACCTCATTTCTTCAACAAACTACAACAAGGTATTGTTGCCATAGGTAAGTATCTCGCTTCCACTCTCTCATTAGCATGATGTGATCAAAAGATGTAAAAATTGTGAATGAGTTGGTTTATAAGAGGAAGGTGGCCAATTAACTTGGCCACCTTCATTCAGTCAACGAGGACAAAACAGTTAGTCCTCACACACGTGGCAACAGTCAAGTCAAGGAAAAATAGGATGAGGTCGAAAGCAGTTAAGACTACGGATACTCGAAGTGGGAGTTGATTACAAGGTGAGGATAATGATAATGTGGTAGTGGGACCAACGATCCAAAAATAGACATTCGTAGCATGGCTTCTAGCACAACTCCTCAGTCGAATCAACCATAAGAGGAAATAAACATTGATCCCCATGCATATATGCCTTCACATTATTGAGGCTCACACTAGAAAATTCACTCTTGGCCCCCAAGCAACCTACAAGAGAGGAAAAATTCATTTTTTTCTTGTGCAAAACCTCCTACAGGATACAGTCAGGTAGTATACAGGATTGGAAGTGAGGAATTTCAGAGGGAGAAAAACATGGGTTGGCTAAATCAAGAATTATAAGGATGTAGGCTCTACATTTTCTCCTATTTTTCCAAGTGAAGGGAATATAAAATCTTCTAGTTTGTTAAAATCGATTGCAGTAAAAGGGAATTGTATCCACAAAAATTTCAGTTCAATTTCCTCCATTAAAATTTTGTATCATACATCTCTGCTCCTCCATTCATCAGAAAAATGATAGGGGGGTTTAATAGAAGGGATCACATAAACAACATGAGGATTCACCAACACCCTCCGGTGCTAGAAATATTCACAAGGCATAATTGGATGGGGTAATTTGATAAATTAAGGGGGTATGATGATGAAGTATCCAAATATTTTGCTCTCTCCCTCATTCCATTGACCAGGACCCATGCCACTATTGTGGTAAGAGGCCTCTCCATAGAGCTCACCCTTGAACTCATAAGCATAATTACCACACTTCCATTAGGAGTGCCTTGGAGAAAGGAAGACAAGGGAAATAACCAAACTGCAAAGAAGAAATTCTTTTTAGAGGGAGAGGAGGCCATGGAAGACAAGAATGAACTGAGAAGAGCAAGCCTACCATACCCCTGGAATGAAATAAGCTACCACCTCATAAAATATATATCATGTGAAGGTAGGTATAGTGTGGTATATGGATACTACTATAGGCTTCATGAAGAATTGAGGTTTGGAGCAGATACACCTCCTCACCACAAAATCAACATACCCTACTTCCTTCTTCAATCACTGATAGATATGAGCATGAAGGTGAAGGAAGAAAACTACCAACAACTGGCCCATCATGGGTTAATTAGAATCATCATAGAAAATTTCCTCCACAACCTTAGAATTCCTATCACATGGGCAATGTTTAGAGACATGCAGACAGAGGAGGATAAAAAATCCCTCACATATGACAAAAAACCTACTGCCAATGAAAGGGATGAAGAGGAAACTGAAACAGATGAAGAATAAGTAGAGAGGGATGAAGAGGAAAATGAGGAAGAAGAGCAAGATAAAGAGAAGGAAAGTGGAGAAGAAATAAAGGAATATGACAAGGAGGAAACTGATGAACAAGGTGAGGTTCTAAAGGGAGAAGAAGGGGAGACAGACAAAGATGAAAAGGGGAATGGAAAAGAGGAGGTAGAAGAAAAGGAGGAGTCACCCAGGGTGTCTCCAGAACCCATTGAGAGAGAGGTAGAAGCCGCCCTCACTACCCTCAACAGTGCTATCAAAGAAAAATGCAAAAGACAGAGATAAACTCCATTATAATTCAGAGCAAGAAAAAGTACAAGGATAAGGGAGGGAAACCTCAAACTCCCACCAAGGTCCCTATTGTTATTGAAGACTCGCCTAAATAATAGGAGAAGATGTCTCCTCTTATAAAAATTCAAGGAGAAGAATCCTCAAGACAAACATTCCTTAAGTCTCCTATCACTTATGTAAGAAGGCCTGTGACTAGATCTACCTCATCTAAGGGAAAATACATCATACAGGATACATAGCAGGACCTACAGGAAGCAGAGGCAATCTTATAGGAAACTATGCTAAACCTATAGGAAACTCAAAAATTGGATAAGGAAGGGCGTATGTAGCAAGAAACAAAGAAGAAGGATCCAGAGTTAAGGGAATGTAGTCCTCAACCTAAGCTTGAATCCTAGTACAAATTTATTGAAGGGGGTAGGGTCATCCCACAAAATTTTTCCATCCCATTATTCTTTGAGCTTGAGAAAGAAAGAGCAAGAACACATAGATGGATGCATATTTCCAAGTCCAAGGGAGTGGAGGACATAGGTCACATGGAGGAAAAGCTCAAAGAGATGGGCAGGGAACTAAGTAGCCTGAGGGACAGAGAGGCCATAATGAAAACTCAGTTGGAGGCAGAAAATGCATGGTTGAAAGGACATCTACAAGAAAAAGAGAATCAATTGGCAACCATGTCAAGTCTATCTTTAGAGGAAATCTAGCACAGGATTCCAACTAAGTCCTATGCATTATACTTTAAGGAATAGTGGTTGCAGTTCCAAATCAAGACCCTGGCGAAGAGAGGAACTATGCATTCCAGGATTATAAACAGTTCATTGATCTTTGTGATCAAAGCACATTGGAGGATAGGGCTAAGATGTCTGAGTTCTACTTGCATAACATGGCCTTGGCAGATCTGAATGTATGTGATCCAAATTGGATCCATAAAGAATGATTAACAGAGCCATGGTTGTACCAGGTTGGGACAGACTTTAACGAATTTAAAACAACTATCAAAAACACCTCTAAACCAGTGGCAATGGCGTCTAGTGTGGAACGACGAGGACCTCGGTCAAAGCGCACTGACCAAGGTGCATGGAGACTGCGCGGGACACGAAATTAGCCCCTCGGAGGCCCAGATCGGGAAATAGATGAGGTTTTTGATGCGCGATTGGCGCATTTCTAGGTGAAAACCCTCGAAATGGGGAATCCTCGAGCACTCGGTCACGTGGGAGCCGGAAAACCATGGGAAAAAAAGGCTAAGCGCTAAAGGCAGGACTTGCTCCAAAACCGACGGTATTGATCGGGGGCATCCATGGGTGGTAAGCAGCTTTGATGGAAAAGGAGCGATTCCACTCAGCAGTCGATGTGTGGCAAACAGAGGAGAGAGAAAACCACCACTCATCGCGTGCTAACGGTCAAGCTAGTCAACCGCGCGGGACGAGCGAACGACGTCAGATTGGGGAGCTCTAGATCTAACGGCTGAGATTGCGCTCGATGGAGAAGACGGATTTAACAAGGGAATAAGCCGTGATATAAAAGAATTTGAGGTCCGCTTTGACCGCCAAGGTGGTGGAAGACTCATTCCATGATGTAACCGAAGAATTGAACCGATGAAAGGCTAGCACAGTTTGTAGGAGGACAAGTGGCCACTCCCTATGAGGCTGATGATGACACTGAGAATAGGGAACTCTAAGTGCAACTACAAGTAGGCGAATCGACAGAGGCGGAAGAGGAAATGAACCGCCATGAGCTCGAATGGTTTAAAGCCATGAATGGAGAACAGAAAAAAAAGAGAGGAGTCGGGAACCCGAAGAGGAAAACCGAAGACAGAAGACAGAGAAGAGAAGAACTAGTGAAGCAAAAAAAAGCAGAAAGAAGACAGAAGGGCCAAGCTGACCAGAGGTAGCATCGAGCACCAGAGAGCTTGAGAGACTCAAGCCATCCCTGAGAGGATCTGTCAGACTAGAGAGGTCAAAGAGCTGGCAAGAAAAGAGTCTGTGTACTCTAAGTGGTTTTGGGGAATCCAAGAAACCACCTTGCCAAGCCAATCTGTTTCAAGAGACTCATATTGAGCTCCTTCATTGTAATTCTCTGCTTCAAGACACAATAAAAGAAGGCCACCACTGAGAGCTAGACAAGAGATGTAGCCCTGGAGGATATGGTGAACTGCTTATTAATTTCTTTTGTTCTTGTATTTGCTTACTGTATTTCTCTGCTGTTTTCCATTTCAAGTGTCTGTGTATTTGCAATCTGATCGACCCGTTGCTTAAATAACATAGACACACCCCAACATATGATTCTGTAATACCTTCATTTAATAATCTTTAACTAAGGTCACTCATAGGGTGATTATCAGATCAAATGGTATCAGAGCACTAGGCTGTAAGGTTAGACAAGCTTGTGTTGGTTTAGCTATTGAATGCTCACTAGATCAAAGCTCAAATTAGGATAAGGAGAGTTGGTCAAAACTAATCCTGAGATTGGGAGAGTCTATCCCCGGAAGACAATGTCAGAGGAAGGTTTTGTGGGGCCAGACCCTCAATTCATAGAGAGTTTCATAGCTATAAAGTCTATGGTAGAAGAAATGTATAGGGACTTTAGAAAGCATAAGGATGAAGATTCATCAGGTTCTAAACAAGACAAAGAAGAATATGAGTCTCATTCCCATGACCACTCAAAAGGAAAAGGGAAAGAGGAAAGCTTCCTCACACCTTCTAATAGCCCTGTGCATAATAAGAAAGCATCTTTGATAAAGCTAGATGTTAAATTTGACTTGCCTATATATGATGGAGAGTTAAATGTTGAAAAGTTGGACAATTGGATTAGACAAATTGATGTGTATTGCAAAGTGCAGAACATCAACTCTGACAAGAGAAAAATTCAACTGGCAAGCCTATGCCTAGGAGGCACTGCATTGGTTTGGTGGGAAGGCAGAACCCAAGTTGACATGAAAAGACATCGTAAGACCATCTCTGTCTGGAGTGACTTTGTTTCTACAATTAAGAAGCAGTTCTATCCATTGGCCTAATGCAACAAGCCATGATGAGTTGGCAAACTCTTCGGCAGTTGAAAGGGCAAAGTGTGCAAGGGTACACTCAAGAATTTAGAAAGAAAGCATTGATTCTAGGGATCTCATTAGACTCACCAGAGACTCTTTTGAAGTACATTGGTGGTCTACGCATCTACATGAGGCATACCATCCTCATGTTTAATCCCACTAGTATAGATGAGGTATCTGTACAAGCTACTCATCTAGAGGCTAGAGGAAAGAATGGAAATCCAGAAGTTGGGGGACCATCCCAACCCACTACAAGCAAGAGCAAGGCGAAAACAAAGCAGAAGTGGAAAGCAAGGAAGGCTAACACTACACAGAAAGGCAAAGCTTCATGCACTCACTGTAAAAAGGATGGGCATGATGATGAGCACTATTGGATTCTGCATCCAGAGATGAGACCTAAGAAGTCCAGGGGCAAGAAGAAGAAGACTGCTGTAGCTATTTAGAAATATTTGGGGTCAAACTCAAGAGATGAAACAATCATTGTAGCCACAGGTATAAAAGGTAAGAATTTTGAAGCATCTACTTGTAATTCTGCTCAATCTATTATTCATGAAGAACATGAGAGAAAAAGACATGAGCTTTTCCATATTCAAGTTATTTCCAAACATCAAAACATTGATACTTTGTTTGATAGTGGCTCACAAGTAAATTTGATTTCTGAAGCAATTGTAAAGAAATTGGGATTAGCAACTACACCTCACAAGAAACCATACCCATTAGGATGGTTGAATGATAAAGCACAACTACAAGTGACTAGACAATTAAACTCAAGTTTTCTTTTCGGTCAGCATTTGTAGATGAGGTTGAGTTAGACATAATTCCTTTGGATGTATGTGGAATTTTTTTAGGGAGTCCTTACTTGTACGATAGAAAGGATATTTTCTATAGAGCTGAGAACAAGTATGTACTTGTTAAAGATGGAATCGAATACTTTGTAAGAGCTCATAAGCTCAAGAATAATTATACTCTCATAAACTCAGGGTAGATGAAAAGAATGATAAATTCATGCAAACAATTCTTACTAATGGTTGTAAAGGAAAAGAAACTTGATAAAACCAATGTATTTGAGGGTTGTAATGCTATGAAGCAAGCTGATATAGAAAGGATTGTTTCAGAGTATGATGTTCTTTTTCGAGAACCTAAAGGTCTGCCACCCAAAAAGGAAATAGTACATGATATTATTTTGCAACAAGATGTTCCATTGACTAACATTGGAATGTACAGGTTGTCTACTTTAGAGAATGCCGAAATCAAGAAGCAGGTGCAGGAGTTGCTCGAGAAGGGGTTCATCAGGCCTAGCACATCACCATGTGGGTCACCAATCATTTTGGTGAGAAAGAAAGATGGCTCGTGGAGAATGTGCATTAACTAATGAGCATTGAATAATATAACAATAAAAAATAATTATTCCCTTCCTCGCATAGATGATCTTCTAGATCAATTGAAGGAAGCTATTTATTTCACCAAGCTGGATTTGCATAGTGGATACCATCAAGTCAGATTTGCAGAGAAAGATGCATGGAAGACTGCTTTCAAAACAAAGCAGGGATTGTATGAGTGGCTAGTTATGCCTTTTGGCTTGACCAATGCCCCTGTTACTTTCATTAGATTAATGAATGATGTACTCAGTCCTTTTCTTGATGATTTAGTTATTGTGTATCTAGATGACATTCTAATTTTTAGTAAAACGTGGAAAGAACACTTAAAGCATGTTAAGCAGACATTGGATGTTTTGAAAAGAGAAAAAATTTATGTTAAACTCTCAAAATGTGAATTTTGCAAAACATCTCTAAATTATTTGGGTCATATAGTAGGGGGTGGTGAATTGAAAATAGATCCCTCTAAAGTGGCAGCCAATATAAACTGGCCTAAACCCAAGTCTACTACAGAAGTGAGAAGCTTCTTAGGAGCAACACAATATTGGAGGAAGTTCATCTCTAACTTTTCCTCAATTGCAGCTCCCTTACATGCTTTGACAGGATTGAAGAAGGTGTTTCAGTGGGGAGGCAAACATCAGAAAGCCTTCGACACCTTGAAAGAAAAGATTAGTACAGCACCTGTACTAGCACTGCCTGATCTACAAAGACCATTTGAGATCCAAACAGATGCCAGTGACTATGCCATGGGAGTAGTGTTGACACAACACGGTAAACCCATATGTTATCATTTTAAGACTTTTAATCCTGCAGTAGTTAACTGTCCTACATATGATAAAGAATTATATGCATTAGTTTAGAGTGTGAAAAAGTGGAAACATTACTTAATGGGCAAAGAGACAGTAATACATACTGATCATCAACCACTTCAATATCTACACTCCCAAACTAATTTGCAGCAATCAAGACATTACAGGTGGATGGGTTTTCTACAACAGTTTCATTTGGTCATCAGATATAAAAAGGGCATACATAACAAAGTTGCAGACATGTTTTCTAGACCCATTATAATTGCATCTACTATACTTAAGCATAATTTTGTACTACATGAAAGCTACAGTGAACAATATGCTCAAGATATAGAGTTTAAAGATGTATATGCAACTTTGAGTCAAGGCAAAAGGGTAGAAGAATTGGATTATCATGTGAAGGACCGACTCTTGTATCATTGTGGGAAACTCTACATTCCACAAATAGAGAGAGTAAAGATAATTAGAGAGGCACACACTTCTCTGATATCAGGTCACTTTGGGGTAAGTAAAACAATTGCACAGCCGCAAAGATTTTGTTATTGGCCGAAAATGAATGAGACAGTTTCTAGATATGTAAGAGGGTGTACTATGTGTGCTAAAAGCAAGCCCAGCAATAGAAAACTAGGCTTGTACACTCCATTACCAGTTCTCACCCTTGGGAAAGTGTTTCCATGGATTTTGTCCGAGGACTGCCTAGATCTAGGAAAGGTCATGATTATCTATATGTGGTTGTGGATAGGTTTAGAAAAATGTGTATTTTGATACCTTGTAATAAACAGATTACAGTTGAACAAACTGCAAAACTATTCTTTGAACATGTATGGGTTCATTTTGGATAACCCACTTCTATTGTATCTGATCGAGACACCCGATTTGTGGGGAAGTTTTGGTCAAGTCTGTGGGAGCTGATGGACATCCAACTGAAGAAAAGCATAGCTTTTCATCGACAAACCGATGGCCAGACAGAAGTAGTTAACAGGACAGTTATCCAGTTACTCAGAGGATATTGTAGCAAACATATTAAGCTTTGGGATGAACACTTATGTTATGTGCAACATGCTTACAATAGAGAAAAACACTCTTCTACACAGAGATCTCATTTTGAGACCTATTTTAGTCTCATACCAAGGTCTCCTTTGGATTTTGTCTTTGGTAAAGATACCACAGTTGATGGACACAGTGATGTGGACAAGGCAACTAGGTTCATTGAACAGATCAGGAGATCCACCAGGTAGTATAGGAACAGTTGGAAAAGAGCCAAGCCAAATACAAGGCAAGGCATGAAAAGCATCGGGAGGAGCATAATTTTCAAGTTGGTGACCAGGTCTGGCTATATATCAGCAAGGACAGGATGCAAGGTGAAGGTAAAAGGCTAAAGCCTATCAGGTATGGACCTTTTACAATACTTGAGAAGATTGGTGAAAATGTTTTTCGCCTTGATCTACCAGCTTACATGCACATATACTCAGTCATAAATGTAGATTGCTTGAGATTGTTTGAACCTTCAATGATTGAAGATCCCGAAGAGCAGAGTCAATTGCATTCTATTGATGACCTGCTACCTGAATATCTGAATGAATTGCAGGAAGACACAGTCTTGGACAAGAAGGTGAGGACAACGCGCAGGGGAGATGTTGAGTACCTCAGAATTGGACTCAAAGGTTTGAAGTTGAGCAATGAAAAGTGGATTGATATTGGGCAAGTGAGACAGTGTACGCTCACTTAATCGATGCTTGATAGAAAACCAACTTTTGGTGGTCCAAAAGCTTTTCAGTGGGAAGGCCGTGATCCGAATTGGATCCATAAATAATGATTAACAGAGCCATGGCTATACCAGGTCGGGATAGACTTCAAAGAATTTAAAATAGCAATCAAAAACACCTCTAAGCTAGTGGCAATGGTAGCCAGTGTGGAATGACAAGGACCTCAGTCAAAGCGTGCTGACCGAGGCCTATGGAGACTATGCGGGAGGCGAAATTAGCCCATGGGAGGCCCAGATCGGGAAACATAGGAGGTTTTTGATGCGCGATTGCTGGGAAAAAACCCTGGAAATTGGGAAGCCTCGAGCACTTGATCATGTGGGAGCCAGAAAAATGTGTGAAAAAAAGGCTAAGTGCTAAAGGAGGGACCCGCTCCAAAACCGGCAGTATTGATCGGGGGAATTCATGGGCAGTAAGCAGTTTTGATGGAAAAGGAGTGATTCCACTTAGTGCTCGACATGTGGCAAGTAGAGGAGAGAGAAAAATTCAACTCATCGTGTGCTAACGGTCGAGCTAGTCAACCACGTGGGACGAGCGAACGACGTCGGATCTGGGGGGCTCCAGATCTAACGGTTGAGATTGCGCTCGATGGAGAAGATGGATTTAACGAGGAATAAGCTGTGGTATAAAAGAATTTGAGGTCCGCTTTGACCACCAAGGTGGTGGAAGAATCATTCCATGGCGTAACCGAAGAATTGAACCGACGAAAGGCTGGCGTAGTTTGCAGGAGGACAAGTGGACACTCCCTCTGAGCCTGATGATGACGCCAAGAACAGGGAATTCCAAACGCAGCTGTGAGCAAGCGAATTGATGGAGGCAGAAGAGGAAACAAACCTCCATGAGCTCCAATGGTTTAAATCCATGAACGGAGAACAAAAAAAAAAGAGAGGAGTCGGGAACCTGAAGAGGAAACCCGAAGACAAAAGACAGAGAAGAGAAGAACCAGTGAAGAAAAAAAGTACAAATAAGGTAGAAGGGATGAGCTGACCACAGGCAACATCGAGCACCAGAGAGCTTGAGAGACTAAAGCCATCCCTGAGAGGATCTGTCAGACTAGAGAGGTCAAAGAGCTGGCAAGAAAAGAGTCTGTGTACTCTAAGTGGTTTTGGGGAATCTAGGAAACCACCCTGCCAAGCCAATCTATTTCAGGAGACTCATATTGAGCTCCTTCATTATAATTCTCTACTTCAAGACACAATAAAAGAAGGCCACCACTGAGAGCTAGACTGGAGATGTAGCCCTGGAGGATAGGGTGAACTGCTTATTAATGTCTTGTGTTCATGTATTTTCTTACGGTATTTCTCTGTTGTTTTCCATTTCAAGTGTCTGTGTATTTGCAATCTGATCGATCCGTTGCTTAAATAACACAGACACACCCCAACATATGAGTCTGTAATACCTTCATTTAATAATCTTTAACTGAGGTCACTCATAGGGTGATTATCAATTCAGTATGGGACCCTAATGAAAAACTAGGGGATTTACAATTGATGGCTTTGGCATTATGGATGAACGATAAAGAAGCAAGGGTTGCAGAAATGGAGAAGATATTGGCAAGGGAACAAATAGATCCTCTCATGATAAGAGTTGAGTAGTCAAATAAAATGGCTGTCATTAGCACACATAATTTAATTTCAAATGATCCTCAACTTGCACCCAGATATATTGCTGCCCAAGAGCAAGCAATTACACACTTTGAGGATATGTTCAAGCTGTTAGGGGATGACAGCATGCACGCTTTCCAAAGGAGATGGAATAATTTTCAATACAGTTTGAAAATTAGAGAGTATCATTGCGTTGAGTTCCTCCATGAGATGAGGAAACTTCTGCTAAACTTGGTCCCTGGCGAGCCACTTGCCCTGGTGAAGGAGTTGGCCTGCTTTGACAACTCGATACAGTTGGATGTTTCGCTGGCGAGTGTGCTTGATCTGTGTATCCATGATTCAATTAGTTGCAGCTTGTTCCATGCAATCTGGATTTAACTCTATGGGTGTGAGCTATTCTGCAATGTCGGATGTGTCTAGTAATGGTGGAAAGTATGGCCGAAGGCTATCCACATTGAACACTGGGTGTAGGCCAAGGAATGGGGGGATGCTGACCTCAAATGCATTGTCTCCCATAGCCTTGGTAATGGTGTAAGGACCATATTGGAGTGGTCTAAGTTTCTGATAGGCTCTAGTAAGGCATTCCTTTTGCAAATGCAACCAGAATTTGTCACCCACCTGAAACTTGTGTGGCACACGATGTTGATCATGTTGCTGCTTGTACTTGACATTTGATTTCTCCAGAATGTCATGGAGTTGCTAGCGAATATGTTGGATGTGCTCAATGAAGTTGTTTTCCTTATCTATTTTGGACTGGACATGAGCTGAATCTGTGTGAGTAGCTGTAAATGGCATGGCCACAACAATGGGACATAGTGGCTGGAATCCCAAGCCCACCTAAGAAGGGCTATGGCTAGTCGAGCTGTGGAGAGCCCGGTTGTAACTGTGCTGAACATAGGGGAGGCTCTCATCCCATGTGCGTGGATGCTTTGATTTGTACATGCGAAGAATGTGTACAATCATCCTATTGACAACCTATGTCTGGCCATCAGTTTGAGGATGGAAGGCTGTGGACTTAGTGAGTTTGGTGTCCAGCATCGACCAGAGACTGGACCAAAATGTACTGAGGAACCTGCTATCCCAATCTGAGATGATAGGCTGTGGGATCCCAAAGTGCACTCACACTCATTCAAAGAAGATTTTAGCAGTGGCTTCTACTGTGATATTCTTCTTGCAGGCTGCCATAATGGCCATCTTCGAGAACTTGTCGATAACCACAAAAATACAATCATTTCCATGCTTAGTGGAAGGAAGGCCTGACATGTAATCCATGGAGATGGATTCCCAAGGTCGACTAGGGGTAGGCAATGGGGTATAGAGGCCTTGCTTCTTGACTGTCGATTTGGCAATGGTGCAGGTAGTGCATGATCTGATGTACTTCTCGACATCCTATTGAAGATTCATCCAGTAGAAATACTTCTGTAGTACTACCACAGGTTTCTAAACTCCGAAATTCCCAGCAGCTTGACTATAGTGTGCTTCCCAAATCATCTTGGCACGCTCGCTTGAAGAAACACAAAGGTGAGCTAGGTGGCATAATAGGGTATCCTGGAGTTGAAAATCTGGAACATACCGACCCTCCAAGAGTGTCTGGTATGTGTGGCCAAAGTCTAGGTCACTTTTGTAGAGAAGTGGCCAATCATAAGTCTCGTGCCCACAAGAGTTGAGCACAGTGGTTAATGACATGATCGGTGGTCGGCTGAGGCAATCTGAAACATTATTGGTGCTACCCTTCTTATACTTATATTCAAATGGAACTGTTGCAGCTATGTCGACCACTTTTGATGGAAATCATTCTGTAACTTCCCTTGGGTCTGTATGAACTGTAGGGGTTGGTGGTCTGTGTGGATGACTGTATCCTTCCCCAAAATGTAATGTTTCCATTGTTGGTAGGCCTGCACAATGGAATACATATTCTTGTCATAAGTGGGATACTTCCGGACTGTGTCTGAAAGTGTCTCACTGTGATATGCGACTGGATGCCTGTGTTGAGTAAGGACTACCCCAATAGCATAGTCAAAGGGATCTGTCTCAACCTCAAATGGTTGTTGCAAGTCTCGAAATGTGAGCACGGGTGCCGAGTAGAGGCGGTCTTTCAACTCTGTGAATGCTTTCTGTTGAGATTCAGACCAAAATAATTTTGCTTTCGCTCCTCCCTTTGTGACTTGACTCAAGGGCCAAGTGATATGAGAAAATCCCAACACAAACCTGTGGTAGAAGTTGGCAAGACCTAGAAAGTTGCAGAGCTCCGTTAGAGTGGCTAGAGAGGGCCAATCCTGAATGACTTGGATCTTGGCTAGATCCACATGCACCCCCTGTTCATCAATAATGTATCGCAGATACTGAACTTGGGTCATGCCCAAAGTGCATTTCTCCAAATTGGCACATAAGTTTTGTTGCCGCAGTGTTTGGAGAACCTGTCGGATGTGTTGGAGGTGCTCTTCCCAACTCTGGCTAAAGATCGGGATGTCATCCAAGTATACCACTACAAATGAGTTGGTGAATGGCTGCAAGATGTCATCCATTAGCCTCATGAAGGTTGCAGGAGCATTTGTCAATCCGAAAGGCATAACCAACCATTCGAAAAGGCCCTCCTTGGCTTTGAAGGCAGTCTTCCACACATCGGAAGGTTCGATTGGTACCTAGTGATATCTTGACTTCACATCGATCTTGCTGAAATATTTTTCTCCCTTCAGTTGGTCCAAGAGGTAATCGATCTGTGGGATCAGGTACCTAATATGGATAGTGATCTTGTTCAGTGCCCGATAGTCAATACAGAGTCTCCAAGTCCAATCCTTCTTCTGTACCAACACAATCAGGCTCCCACAGGGTGATGAACTCTGACAGATGTGACCTTTTTGTAGCAGCTCCTGAATCTGCCTCTTGATTTCATCGTTCTCTAGAATGGAGTGCCGATAGATTGGTCCATTAGGCAACGACGCACCTGGGGTCAGATCGATGGAGTGCTTGACCTAATAGTGTAGAGGAACCCCTGCAGGGGAGGTGAAGATGTCCTCATACTCCTCCACAACCTTGTCCATCTGTAGTTGTCGTGCGGAGGGACCCTATCTAGAGGTCGTGGCCACCGTCTTCTTCTTTCCTTCAGGGCGTATCATCATGAAATTTTTTTTCCCGGTTTTTGAAATGAGCTTACTGCATTATTTTTCAGTAACCAAAGAGATGGTGGTAGGTGGTGGTGCCTCTAGTATCCTGTACAACTTATTTCCCAAAGTAATAATAACAGCACGGGGCCTTGATTCATACACAACATGTCTCTTCCACAAGTATGGTTGTCCTAATAATACCTCACAAACTTCAAGGGGAGCAATGTCACACAATACCTCATCCGTTAAGGGCTTGATGTTGTATGGAAGGTGACACTACTGGCTCACGCGAAGATCCCGTCCTTGGGGAAGCCACTCAATGGTGTACAGTTGTGGATGTGCTGTGGTCAGTAAGCCCAGCCGCTTCACGATTGTTATAGACATATTTGGGCACTGCAACCCCAATCATATATGTCGATAAACCAAGGGATCTTTAACCCCTAATAGTGTTGTTTCATACCCTAAAGGATCATGGTCAACTGATTACATCATTTCCCAGAAGTTCCACCTGAAAAGTCACTCAGAACTGGCCAAACCTGGACCATATTGAGTGCTCCTTAGTCAAGGTGCAATGCATACTGAATTCTACACTAGCCAGGTGTGATGCATACTAAAGAGGCCTTCTATGGGGTGCGATGAGCAAGAATGGATAAATGTCTGAGGCAGTTTGCTAAGTGGATGCTCATGGAATCTTCCAGAAACTTCCTCTATGACACTTGCCTCTCTGAATTCACCCAGGGATGAGTAAGAGATCCAAGAAATCTCCAAGTGGAACTAAGGACTACAAGTGGAATGACACTAATCAAAAACCCAGAGATGGCTCACACCTCTACAAACATCTATAAATGGATCCCTCATCTGAGAGATCTAGAGGTTGGAATTTTGTAATTTGTAAAGAAGTGTTGTTAGTTTGTCTTTGAAAAGGAGCATTGTATTGTTGGGCGATCTTGCTTTTCATGAGGTGAAGAGGGCTTTGATGCTGGGAGGATGATGCTAGATCAGATAGCTGGGTTGTAATCCTCTCTTCTACTATTAATAATGTTCTTTGAGTTTTCCTCCATATAATCGTGTGTTTGTGAATATTGTTATTTGTGAATGCAATTGTATGGTCAATGCATTTATGATTCTGCATTGTTTATGATATCATAGATCAAGATGCTTTGATGGTGTTTTGTTACTTTGTCTCTATAGGTATTCTCTAAAGTGGGACAAGTAGGAGAGGAGTTGCAAGTTCCATCAAGGGAGAGAGGAATCAAGCAAGGAGCCAAGCAGAAGATCCAAGTTAGCCCCCCTTTGCTTCTCTCTTATCTATCATACATCAAGGAAATCGCAAAGTTCTTTGACTATTTGTTTCTAAGATAGCTAGCCATCTTAGTGGGACTAGCAGATCAAAAAGACACTAGTTTTCCTAGAAACAAAATGGCGACACCAATGGGGATCGAATAGTTTGTTTGTTTGTTATTGTTGTTTACTTTATAAACTACAGACGGAACCTAAAGTTAGCCAGATAGCCTTCGAACTACTCTTGCTATGCAATTTCAAAGTAGATGAATGTTGCTTCAGTCAATCTCTGGGTTAGTTTATGAACTAAATCTCTGACTTACAAGCATTCTAAACACCCTTGTGGTAGCTCAATAACCTCCTAAGATCATACCCTTGTACTTTGTTTTTACTGTCCATCATAGCTCAACTTGAATCACTGAAATTAACTACAAATTTTGAGCAAAAATCCAACTCAGTTTCGCTCCCTGGCCCATCGCACTGTCTGTAACTGGAAGCCTGTATGCATCACACCTCCCGTGTGTAGTAGGTGAGATGCATCCCTATTTCTCTGAAGGACATGTGTGATGACTGAGTGATACTATTTCTCTCTTTGAAATTTGGGTTTTTCCTCCTTGTTTTCAGATCTATTCAGTTGTTTTGCTGCTTATGATTAGTATCTCATTGTTGAAACCTCTTTCATTTACATTGTTCATCCTCCATTGATTAGGATTAGTAAATGTTTTTATGTATTTGTCCATCATTTATAGTCCTTCGTCAAAAGTAGCTTACATTGAACTGTCGTTTTTGATGCAAAAGTGTCATAACTGTCGTTTTGAATCAAAAAGAAGAGTGTCGTAAAGTCTTTCTCCTCTAGATAGTCGATTGTAATTTTTCCATTGTATTTGATTCGAATTTTTAATATTTGAAGTGTCGAAAGCAGTTTTCTATTCGAAATCGAAAAGTGTCGTTTTAGTCTTCCTTTCGTTTTGAAAAAGAAATTGTCGAAGTGTCGCTTTAAAGAAAATAGTTTAGATCTGTACTTAGTTTTCCTTTTTGGCATTCTCACATTAAGGAAATGAAAAACAAATACATGCATTTGCATTTGCATTTAGAGTGTATGCGGAAAATGGTTTAGGAAAAGTGCATTTAGTGTGTGCTTTTTGCTCTCTATTGAAAGAATCATTATCTTCTTTCCTTAGTAGCTAGGATTTTCATTACTAAAAGAAAATAAACGACTGTTTATCATTTTAGATTGCATATTTAGGAATTTTACATCTACATCACGTGGTGAACCTTGAAAGGCAAACTTCTAAACAAGATCAACTCTAAAATAAATCTCAATGAACTTAACAACGCTTTGGAACCTAATGAAACACATCTAGAAGTCTAGGCTAGAGACGTGTTTCGGCGTCATAAAACCTGGTAACTATCGTTTTCATCGAAGGTTGGGTGATTTCTCCTCTTTGATATGACAAGTGCTAGTATGGACTTGTGCTCCCCGTACTGTCGCGTATATATTGGGAGACCACAATAGGCTGATATCCTTTATCCATAGTAAGCCTGTCAGGCGGAAAGAGTCGATTGTGCGGACACAACCAACCTCCCTAGGAGCCTAAGACTCTCTAGTCACAAACAAGACAAACAAGAACAATCCTTCTCTAAACATGCATTTACTATATAAGAAATCAAGTGTTTAGATCCTACCTGTAGTCCAACGCTGTTGTAGCAGTCCAGCTCCGCTGATCCAGATGAGCTCCTCCTTCACTTTGAAACCTGCATCCACTAACAATCAACCGATTAAATAGCACTTGATAATCTCATAGAATAAAACATATTTAACACATAGACCAAGGAGTACATGAAACAACTCATAAATAACAAGTTATTGAGAAGAATGGACTCATTTGCATTAATAGGTAACAAAAGGAACAAATACAACCTGAGCCTTGGTGTTGTGCAAGTCCCTCCCAGGGTCCATCAAGAGTTCTCCTTTACTTTGACAAAGCTCACCCACTTCCAAATAGAACAAGCAAAGATGGCAATCTCTCCTCACAAGCTTCTAAATGGGAGTCTTAATTCCTGCATCATTTACCCTTAGAAATGTATAGCTTCCAACCTCTCCTCCTTTTGGCCCAATGCCTGTATTTATAGTGCTCAAGAGGAAGTTAATCAGGTCCACCATCAATGGGATAATCCCCTCTTTGGATGGGATAGCTCCCTTATTGATGGGATAAGTTCCTCTTTGGTAGGGGTACATGAACCATCTGGAGGCGCTCAATACACGTCGAACAACCTTCTAGAATGCTCTAGAAATGACCACAAGTAAATTTTTAAAGATAAAACTTGCGCATTTTGACCTTTACAGGGGGACGCACTTGCCCCTTTACATACAGAGCATCCAAGGACGCAGCTTTTGTGAACATTGGGTGCGTACCCGCAGGTAAGGTTGAGAGAACCTGCGTACCCAGAGATAAATACATTTATAAAGACTTTCTCTCTTTTTGGAGTTTGACATGGAGAGCAGAGGCATAAGACTTGCCTAAGAGGATAGCATGACTGTTGATAGAGCCATACTAACTGTAAATAGCCATGGTGACATTTTCTAGTGTAACAGATTGCCCCCTAAAGTGCGAAGCCTGTAATAGATTAGGGTTTTGTATTATCTAGGAAGGGTGAAGCGCTTTATCATTTCAAGGATTATCTCTTGGAGAGCCTGGTCAGAACCTACAATTTTCAACACAAAATACATGTATAAGATTATATCATCACTGAGGTAGGCATTCCCATACTCAGATCAAAACTTTAACTAACAGACTAACTACTCTGATACAGGAATGATCTTGCAGTACATCATAATCATAGACTTTTGTAGACACAGCATGGGCGCAACCATCTGTTTATGATTAGTCTACTTAGATAATGAATACAAAACTCCTCGCAGCCTGGATGGTGGAAACTAGATCCAGGGTCTTCATTTCTACTTCCCGAATTGGTACGATTCTAGCCATGCGAATAAATGAGTTGATGTCGAACATGGTAGAAACCACTCGATTACCAGTCGATGATGTAAACTGTTAACAAGTGTGAGAGAGACCACCAGTAATGTCAATGGTTCTCAAAGTACCCAGTACAATCCATGAGATGTGAATGAATGAGTTGATGTCGAACATTTCACGGAATCCTTCGATCGAAAGTCAATGATCTAAACTGACGTCAAAGGCGAGAAACCTGCCATTGATGCATGCAGACTTCAAGGTACTGACGATTTCTAAGTCATCTCTCTAGATAATGTGCTGATGTCGATAGAAAGCGACCCGTTGCAGGCAAGCCCACAACACGAAATCATTGTTCAAGTTGAAGAAATGTTGCTGTAAGGACTGACTCAGGGATGGTCAAATGGATGACAAGTATTTTGCAGATGAAAGTTTTGCTTGCAGACCTCTTGAACACATAACGACACGACAGATGGCTTGGTGATGAATAACTCAAAGTTAATCCCCGGAACCCGGCTGAAGACTTTCAAAGTGGTTTGATTAACTGTGAGGTAAAGGATTTCCCAACCCAGGTGAATGAAAAGTGTCGTGTCCAAGAGTGGTAATAAAGTTTCTTCTGAGACAAAGATAACAAATAGGCTCATTCTTCTCTCTTTTCCCCCACCATTTCTGGCAAGTACCTCTTTATTTTTAACAAGCTTGAGGAGGATAACATGTGCTTGATTATAAGCTCATCCTTCGGATGAGTCCAACCTAGTTTTGATTCGAACCCTAGGAAGGAGTGGTTTGTTCTTGTTTGTAATTGAACAGGTCCTTTACTGTGAAATGTTTAACGAGCCCAGTATAGGAGAAACTCGGCGTTTTTCAATTTTAGAGAGTCTGAAAAACTTAAGAAGACTCCAAGTTGAACTTTTTCGTAGATTTGTGTCCCTCAAGCCCGAAAAAGTATAAAATAATACCTGGGGGAACCGCTTGATCTTGCGACCAAGGAGTACTTTCATAATTAGTGCCACTGACCTGAAAAGTAAAAAGTGATCAAAGACATGTCGTTTTATTTCCGTATCGAGTTTGAAACGACAAAAACCCGGCAACCTTTTCCTGATTTTACGGTCAGAAAAGGGCTATAAGGGGACCGTCTTTTAATTCTGTTTTAACGAGTGTAAAAGAAACGCTCGGCAATCTTTTCATATTTTAGGAGTCAGAAAAGGGCTTAAAAGATGACTCTGATATTTTGGTTTGTAAAAAATGACAATTTTCCTTCTAAATCCCTTTGTCCTGCACAAAAACGACACATTACTCATACCTATTTAAGATAGGCAAAAAATACATTGAAAAATATCCTTCCATGGTGAAAAATAAACAAACCTAGCATTCATTCATCCAAAAAACCTATAAAAAGACTTTTTACCATGTCATTTTTACCATTTTACTGTTGAGGTTGAAAAAAGGGCTTTTGGCAAGAAACTTCCCGTGGTCGTTGCGGAGAATCCGACCGTCAGAATCGAACGCCGTCTCTTCCAGGTATTTCACAACATCCTCCTCTTCAATTTCATCCGATTAAAATTGTGTTTTAGGTTTTAGCTTTGGTTTTTTGGGGGGTTTTAGGTTTTAAAATTCGCTCTACGGGGGACGCAGGTGCCCTAAAGGTGACCTGCGTCCCTCGACCTTTTCCTACACAGGAAAAAGGTCGGGGGACGCAGCCCACCTTCAGGCCAGCTGCGTCCCGGCGCTCTGTGTCCTAAACGCGGGGTGCGTCCCCCGCGAAAGGGGGAATTTGAAAACCCCAAACCCCAAAACAACCATTTAAAATTTCCCAAATAAATTCTAATCATTATTTCTTGGTGTGTAGGGCACTCACCATGTTGGATTGGAGAGAAAGAGAGCACGAGGACGTTGATTTAGCCGCAATTAATCATCAACCTTCCATTGATGCCCTAAAAGCATGCAGACTATATAAATACTGGGCCATACCTGGCATGAGGGCTCAGGTGAGATTCTTGGAGTGGCTGGTTGAGAGATGGAACATTCATGAGCAATGCTTTTACATCGGAGGGCACCAGCTCGAGATAGAACCCTCTGACATATACTTTCTCACTGGCTTGCCAAATAGGGGTGAGCAACTCAATCTAGCCGGGACTAGGCCGGGTGGCCAATCGCTTGCTAGTCTCCGTGCAGATTGGTGCATACCCAATCAACATCATGCGAAAGGCGTAGAAATCAAACACATCTCTCTGCGTGAACTCAAGGTTATAGCTTTCACGGTTACCAGAATTTGCGGTGCAGCCGCTTTACATATTGCCACCGGGTCCCAAATGAGGATGGCGATTGACTGTTTCCGAGGCACCATCTTCAACTGGTGCGATGCTGTGTCAGCCAATATGAAGGGCCAACTGACTAGGGAAAAGAACGGACAACTGAAGACCTTTGGATATGGGCCTCTAGTTGTGAGCTTTGCCTTAGAGAGAGTTCCGATGCTGATCCCTCAGCAACTCACTGTTGATATATTGGGTCCTCGGGAGCCAAAGTTGATACGATGGGTTACGGTGATGGCCCGGCATCCTGACGAGGGCGCGGCAGTTGTTCGATTCCCTGATGGTTATTTTCACTGGTTAGAGGACCAGGTCTTTTCGATTCAGGACTTTCCGTATGCCGGAGTAGATTTTTGAGGTGATCTGGACATGGTTCTTCCACAGGGAGA
Source organism: Pinus tabuliformis (assembly GCA_031772625.1). Taxonomy (NCBI): domain Eukaryota; kingdom Viridiplantae; phylum Streptophyta; class Pinopsida; order Pinales; family Pinaceae; genus Pinus; species Pinus tabuliformis. The sequence continues at coordinate 742,695,098 of CM062816.1, read as the reverse complement.
ACAATGGGACGACAGAGGTACTCTATTTTTCACAAGTTTTCAAATTATATATTTTTTTTTTGTTTTTTATATATATCGTCTCAAAACTGACAGTAAAAATTTTCAAAATGTAGATGTTGGTCCACAGCGCCCAGCCAACCTCCGGCCTTTTTAGAGGAGACATCCAGTTGCACCAGTACCGGCCCCACAAGACGCGGCTGCAGAGTCGCTAGCTGAGTTGGAGCAGGATCTAGAGCGTCTGACGGTGGATATACCTGAGACTACCATAGATGATATTCCTATCAGACTTCAGCGCTATGTAGTCGCAGTCCCTGGACCGTTTAGGAGGTTCTTGTGTAAGGTAGCCCGTGCAGTGGTGTCGTATAGGGAGCACCACCAGTGATTGGCTAGTCACTTTTGTAGACACATATGACATTTTTGACTTTTTGTACTTATCATTTTGCCGATCATAAGGTGTTTTTCAACCTATGATCGAAGACGATGTATATTTTTTGACACACTCCTATCTATATATATCACTATTACCGGCTTATCTTGTTTAACATATGTGATGAAATGTTTTTAAATTTACTTGCATGATTGTTGTAAATGTCTGTCCAACATTTGAGAAGCAATTACATCTGCTAATGTATTTAAAGAACTCGGAATATGTTTATATTCAATGTAATCAAATTCACGTTCCAAGAGACGCACTCTCAAAAACAACCTTAATAACACAGGATTTCTAATGGCATATACTCTATTAAGCTGTAATACAACAAGTTCAGAATCTAACCTCACTATCAAACGTCGAATTCCAAATGAAATGGATTCAGATAATAATTCAACCACTGCACTGTATTCTGCAATGTTGTTCGTCGTTTGACCGAGGCTTACCCCATGCATAGAAACTAACTCGTCAGAGGGCGAATAGATAACCCAAGCTGCGGAAGAGATATTCCGTGTACTACGACAAGCACCATCAGCAAATCCAATGTATGTTTGGAGAGGCGTCGACATCTGCAATATCAAGAGTAAAACCAAGATAAGCCAGAATAATGACGAAAAACACACTCTCTAAGCTAAGCACACTAACCAAACTAATAAACACACTAGCTAGAAAGAAAACCTAACCTAACTAAAAATTCTCCATACCCACCATTTAAGCATAATACCTCTTTAGGTAAAGTCCATTTCTGGGTTTACCCAAAGAGTCCCCATCAAAATCTACCAGCTCATAAGCCCCTTTTGCTAGCTTTCACTTTACAATGTAGGGTCCATGCCACATAGGAACGAATTTTCCAGCGCCTAGATTATCGTTAGCTTGATCATATAGTAGCACTAGGTCTCCCTCCGAAAAACTTCGAGGGGTCACATTTCTATCATACTGAGCTTTCATTCGCTTCGCGTGAGTCTCAATTTCCAATGCAGCGTCACGTCGAGTCTCATCTAATTTAGCTAAGTATAATAAACGTTTCTCCTCTTCGGAATTATCTGGAAGTAATTCGACAGCCATTTGAAGTGATAGGATTTCGCATTCAATGGGTAACACAGCTTCCAAGCCATAAACTAGCTGGAAAGGAGTGAACCCTGTTGAAGTTTTCACTGAGGTTCGGTATGCCCATAGCGCTGAAAATAACATGTTGTGCCAATTCGACCGATGAATACCAATGGTTCGTCGGATCATGATAACCAGAACTTTGTTGATAGACTCAACCAAACCGTTGGCTTGCGGATAATAAGGAGTAGAGCTATCGTGGCGCAAACCAAGCTGGCTTGTAAGCTCAGTCATCATGATGTTTCGAAAATGGCTCCCATGGTCAGTAATGATTGCTTGTGGACACCAAACCTAGTTATAATATGATTGAATACGAAAACTGCAGCTGTTTTGCCGCTTGCGTCGAATGTAGGCATCGCCTCGGCCCATTTAGTAAAATAATCAACCGCGAGGATGATATACACATGCCCCCCGGCCGAGTGAGGGTTACAAGTAATAAAATCGATACTCCATTTGGTGAATGGACCAACGACAATTATAGTGTGGAGAGGAGCAGGTGGTGCGCGCATCTTGCGATCAAACACTTGACAGTTGTGGCACTTCTGGACTGCAATGATACAATCTTTAAACATGCATGGCCAGAAGTAGCCAGCGCGCAACACCTTCTGAGCTGTGGCATACCCAGACATATGACCGCCACATGCTCGAGAGTGACGATCATTCAAAACCCTCTCAGCCTCTTCGTGAGTTAAGCAACGTCGAAAAACTAAGTCTGCCCCCCGGCGATAAAGTGTATCTCCAATAATCTTGTATTGCTGGGATTGAAACCGATTTTTTCGACGTTCCGACTTTGAAGCTTCAGGCCGAAAGGTTTGGGTTTGGAGATAGATGATTATATCCCCGTACCATGGATCTACAGTACTGATAAGAAACAAAGATTCGTCTGCAATGGACTCCTCTGCCACAGTTTCTGTGTCAGCACGCGGGAAATCACACATCAATTCCGCAAAAACTAAGGATTTCTTAGACTTGGAATTCTCAAACTCCAAGTCGAACTCTTGCAGGATAACGATCCATTTATAGTACTTGCCCCCTAGCAGTTGTTTTGTCAAAATATAAATCATAGGGTTGCAATCCGAAATAACTGTAGTTTTACGGAGAAGAATGTAGTGACGAAAACGCTGGACAACTTGAACGACTGCCAGGGCCAATTTCTCCACATGCGAATATTTTAGCTCAGTGGGGTTTAATGTCCTACTAAGATAATATATCACATGTTCCGCTCCGAATTCATCTTCTTGAACTAACACCATTCCAATATGGAATGCGAAGCTGCGTAGTAAGAAGTAGTCCTGGTTGTAGTTGGGAGGATGCAACAACGGTGCATGGGTCAACGCGTGTTTAAGTGCATCGAAAGATTGTTGGGCAATCTCGTCCCAAAAGAATTGAGCGTTCTGTTTCAACAACCGTGTAAAACCTTTAGTGACCTCGGCGTAGTTTGGAATGAATCGGCGTAAAAAGTTCGTTTTCCCTTGCAAACTTTGGAGTTGGCGCAAACTCGAAGGAGGAGGCAATTTGATGATAGCTTCGACCTTCGAGGGATCGACGTGAATGCCGGCTTTTGAAACAACAAATCCCAGCAATCGACCCGTCTCTATACAGAACACACACTTGTGGGGATTCAACCGAATTCGATAATGCCTACACCTCATAAAGATAGCTCGTAAGTGGACAAGGTGATCAGCTCGATGTAAAGAATGAGCAGGAAAATCATCGATGTATGGTTGCACAATGTGCTTGATGTCATGAAATGCATAAGACATCGCCCGTTGAAAAGTGGCCCCGGCATTCTTAAGCCCAAAAGGTAATTTGCAATAAGCAAATGTCCCCCATGGACAAATGAATGCCGTTTTTGGTTGATCGGCAGGTAGAATATTGATTTGATTATAGCCCGAAAAACCATCCATAAAGGAAAACATTTCACTTTCGGCACAATCATCAATGATTTGATCGATATAAGGCGTAGGATAGTTGTCTTTTGGACAAGCTCGATTTATATCCCTATAGTCGATACAGATTCTTATTGTTCCTTGTTTCTTGTTGACCGGAACAATATTCGATACCCAATCTGTTAACGGGATTGGATAAATGAAACCTGCTTTCAACAGCTTTTCGACTTCTGCTTTAATCGCAGCCGCTTTCCGAGGGTGAATCTGACGCAACCGTTGCCGGACGGGTTTAGCATCTGGGTAGGTCTTTATTTCATGAACAACAATGGCAGGATCGATTCCCGGCATTTCCTCGTAAGACCAGGCAAACACATCGCGGAATTCTTGGAATAGGGCCTTGTAAGTTTGGATTTCATCTTCTGTACATGAGGCACCTATATGAATGTTTTCCTCGATTCCGGGCTTCACTGAAATATCAACGGGAATAGTGCGAGAAATATTCCCTAAATTCAACTCTGAATCAGAATGTTTCGTTGGATTCTGAGCGTCTTTGACATATTCAGCGGTAAAGATAGATGAAAAATCATTTTCAAAAGCATCATCCTTAGGTAAAAACGAAGATCTGTGGTGGAGATCTTCCCATGGTAGATCGTCTACACTTAGGATTTCGCGAAGTTGCTCGTCAGATGACACGACTTCGGGAAACACTATCCGTTCTAAGGTTGAGGTGAAAAGTGATTCTTCACTGACCACATTCATTTGGTCGATTTGGGTTGAACGTGAGTCGGTAAGAGACATGACAGCTTCATAAGCAAGTTCATATGGACTCAAAGGCATAGCATCACCGAATGAGTCTATCTCAGATTCAGATGGGACAATCCAAGGATCATCATAAATAATGTTTTCTGATGTAATCATATGGATTGATGCAAATGAAGGGTCTGCCTTGATTGGAGGGAAAGGAAAAGTTCCCAGTAAACCAGAATCTTTAACTAAACCTACGCCAACATCCCTATAAGGGATTGTCGTCTTACCGACATGCTGGATACTCTCTGAAGAGGCTGGGTCAGATGAAAAGTATGACAGCTGATCAATGGTCACGATCTTACCGTTATATGGAAACTTAATTACTCTGAAGACCGATGAAATGACCGCTGTCATAGCATATGACCAACTTCGACCCAAAAGAAGGTTGTAGTCTAGAGGGGCATCAACCACCTCCACATCCAGACTAACGGTTTTACCTTCGACCCCTATAGGAAATTCCTGTAGAATACCAAATGGACGGAACCCACGGCCATCGAAAGGCCTTAAGGATGGTCGGGGATTGGTTCAACGAAGGAGAACCAAGCGATCTCCAACATTGAATCGACATAATACACGTAGAAGCTCCCTCATCAATCACAGTCCGATGAATAGGCCTGTTTTTGACTATCACTGGAATTTGGAAAGCCATTTGATGAGGGAGACGCGGTGTACTACTTTCTAGATCGAAGATTATCAGGTTCGGGTCCTGAACATCAACAGCTCCGATAGCCGACAAAAGTAATTTTCGTTGTGCTGGGCATGATTGCAGCACTTCTAAAGCCGACATTGCTGAGGGTGAAACAGCTAAGTCCTCAACAATGTTGTAATTCTGGGCCGCTCTCGCATGTGGATTGAAAGCAGACCTTCGAAGTACACCCTTGGCGGGCGGTTAATTACTAGGTCCGGGTTAGGTTTCTCGATCTGTATTGGATCTGAACCAGGAGCTGAGGTTGATGGGTTAGAGTGAGAAGATTCTGCTTCTTTACCATCAACAGGATTCTTACTACCATAATCTTGCGATCGAGTCGCAATCCTCACATGAGACATCATCAAAATGGGTTCTTCACTGGTAGTCGAGGAAGAACCTATCATCTTATTCTTTCTGCTTTGGAAATGGATCTTTTAACACAGCAGGAGTGGGAGAACCTTTGACTATTTTCACAACCTCGGCCCGATGAGGGCAATCTCTCGTAAAATGATCCTCTTCACAAATAAGACAAGGATATCGAGGTTTGCGCTTTTCGTCATTTGTTTCCGACTTTTCCGTTTTCTCCTTCGGAGCCTTGTCTGCTTTAGCCTTCTTCTTTCCTTTCTTCTTTCCACCATTTTTTGATTTGGCCGTAGATGACTCTACAGCGTGAATATCGGCGGAAAGTTCAGGAGAAGACTCTCCTCTCGGGGAATCAGGCAAAGTGATTATAGGAGTAGTTGAAGTCTTGGAAGACTTCTTCTTGCTCTTTGTATTCACGATACCAATCATACCATCAGCAGCATGAGATCCCGAAGGAGCAGCAGCGATTTGATTCAACTTTGGAAGATCTGGAATCTTCTCGTGTAACGTACCCGACTGAGTGTAAACTAAGTCAAGGTACTGCGCCTGAGCAATGACTTGCTCCTCAATAACTACTCCGGCCTTAGCTACATCTTCAGTAATCTTCGGTAATAATGATTTAACAAACCATTCAACTAAGATTTGGTCCGGGATAAAAACTTTCACTAACCTTCTTCGACGTATCCACTCATGAATGTGATCAGAAATATACGTGGACGTTGATTGTTTTAGTGAAGTTAATAACTCCGTGCCGTTATCGTATCTGACCGGCAACTGAAAGTGAGTTAAGAACCGGCAACTGAAAGTGAGTTAAGAATGAGGTAGCTAACTGGCTGAAATTGTAAAAAGAGGCCCGTGGCAACTCAATGTACCACTTGGCCGCGAGACCAATGAGTGTACGCTGGAAAAGACGTAAGCGGATCGAATCATCCGAGATAGAATTTGAAGCACACCAGAGGTGGTAAGTCATCACATGATTGGACGGATCCTCTCCTGACTTACCTTCGAACTTGGGTATATCACTGGGCAACTTATTTGGCATTGGCGGCCAGAACGGAAGATATTGAATTGGATCGTTCGTTAGGCGCGTCAAGTCTGGTAAATCCAAAGTTGCGATAAATGGTAACTTCCGGTTAGGATCTCTAAAACTCTGGGTCACAAGACCAGTCCCAGGAGGAGGATATCCAGGATAACTAGGAATAGGAGTCGCATTAGGTATATTATATCCTCCTGGAAAACCAGGATTAACCGGACCATACTGGGGTTGTTGAGGTTGTTGATAAGTGTACCCAGGATACGGTTGATACTGGTAAACTGGCTGTTGGACAGCTTGCCCAGGTTGGTACTGTCCCTGGTACGGTTGTTGAACAAATTGAGGTTGAGTAGTGACAACCGTACTTATACCAGGCTGACCTGTAGGCATCTGGACCGTGGTTTGAATTGTAGATCCGACAACGGTAAAGATGTCTGAGGAGTGGTTACAGAGACAGTAGAAACCGGAGCTGTCGATACTCCAGAAGTAAGTGCGGCAGATGTAGCGGTAGTTGCAGTAGCCGTTTGAGATGGAGTACTAGGTGCAATTGGCGGCTGAGTAACTACCGAAGTTACAGAAGCTTGAACATTTGACTAGACAGGTTGCGGTTGCTGGGGTGGACCAGAAACTACGGGTTGTCCAGCTTGAGGTACCAACTGTAGACTTGGCTGCAACACCTGTTGACCCTGTGATGGATCCCACACTAACATTTCGGTATTGACCCGTAACAGGTTGACGATACTGAGATCCATAACCGGATTGAGGATAGGATTGATAATTGAAAGGTGCAGTTCCCATACCTAGAACATATGACTGACCTTGAGGTGGTTGATAACCTTGACTCGAGTATTGACCTTGAGGTTGATAACCTTGAGGTAAATACGGATACTGGGGTTGACCTTGACCTTGAGGTTGATAGCCTTGAGGTTGATACCCTTGGGGTTGATACCCTTGAGGTTGCCATCCTTGAGGTTGCCATCCTTGAGGTTGATATTGATACTGAGGTTGACCCTGGGGTACATATTGAGGCTGGGGTTGACCTTGAGGCATGTATTGCACCATAGGTACATACTGACCTTGAGGTTGCCCCCCAGACACGATTTGTGTACCTTGAGGTTGCCCCCCAAGTGTTAACTGAGGTTGCCCCCCAGGTGTTAACTGAGGTTGCCCCCCAGGCGGTAATTGGCCACCTTGAGGTTGGGAAACAGGAACTGAACCTGACATCATGTAAATGTCTCCTACACCCAATGGTATATTACCATTGTTTCCAGCAAATAACCCATGATCAATGGGTTGAGGAGATGCCCCCGCAAAGGTACCAGAAAGTGATTGATACCCGGTGGCAACAGAAGGACCGCCGTGTAAGAAAGATTCAGGACTTTGAGTAAACACGGACGACTGACCAGACATATTTACAGGAGTATAAATACCTCCAGGTGGAAAAGGAGTACGAGGTGTAGAAAAACCTACCCCTGGGTTGTCTAAATAATTGGTTAACGAAAGGTACCAAGTAGTACTTCTAGGAGGACTGTAAAAGATAGATTCACGCTCCCTGAGATCAATAGTAAGTTGATCTTCAAGGTTAGAGACGCCTATTTCTTCCTCTGGAGCAAGTTCTTCGATAGCAATCAGACCAGTAGGAAGATTTTCGGTGATAACTCGTTCTACTCTTGGTGAATCTGGAACACTAGAAGTCGGAGTAACAGGTTAAGATATTTCAGGTTCTTCGCCTGTATCACTAGCAGACGAAAAACTACCAACAAGCTCAGAAACTGTAACAGCTTCGGGATTATAACCTGTCTCTAGGCCTTGGTAATCTGAATGGACTATCAAGGAAGATTCTCCTTCTTCAGGTGAACCTACTCTACTGCCACTAGGAGGAGTTACAAGGACCTTCAAACCTTCTAAATTACTGGGGTCGTCTCGAGGAGGTTCACCCCGAAGTCTACGGGATCTTCTCAACAATTCGGCCACAGAAACAACTTCAGGAGACTGGCCCCGAAGTCTATGGGACTGTCTTGGTAATTCCGCCACAGCTAAAAACTTTTAACTACTACACACGAAAACAAAGTAAAATCTCAAATCAAACCTCCTAAAGTCTCTAAAGAACCAAACAAATTTGAATCACACGCCTAAAGAATCTAGGGCGTCAAACCAAGCACAAACAGTAGCCTTCCAGACCGAAAACGCTAGTTGGTGATGAAACCCAACATCGCCGGATTCAGTACAGAAGTGGCGGGTGGAACAGTTACCCCGGCAACCTGCTTAATGAATAGACCGGCACAAGTTCCTCCACTTTAACCGTCTCGAGTGAAGTGAACCCCCCGGAAAATCCAAGTGAGTCTAGCCGACGTCTGCTCCAGGTACAGTGGGATCTTCCCTCCACCGTCACCTCGGTAGAATCCTAAAGGTAATGGTCACTAAGGTTACCAACCGCAACAAATGCACCTGGGTGAACAGTCTACACTCTGACAGCACGCAAGGGCAGAGTATCAAGCTCAATCCCCTTGCCGGTTCCTTGACAATAATCCAAGGTTTACCGACAAGTGACCCCTGGCTCCTCGACAATGGTTAATCCGAGGTTTACCATTTGTAATACGTGCGTGTCTGGCGTCATTCCCAACAAGGGGGGATTGATCCCCTCACTGGTTCGGACACGAGCTCGTGCTTCTCCTTTAAGAGGAGCTTTCCCAGAGTACAAATGAGACAATTGGATTTATTCTATCACAAGATAAGCTACTTGTTTGGTTTTGTTGTCTTGGAGAGTTAATTACTCACCTACTCCAAGACACTAGCCTGATCTAAATTGGTGTTTCAGAGCCCTAGTAAATAAAAATTACTACGTTGATTTTACTTTAAGCGTTAATTTTATGGTTTTTCTTAAAGACAAAAGGTAGCGGAAGTGAAACCAATGGTGTGTAGACTCGACTCAAACCACTACAAAGATGCACCTAAGATGATTTACGCTACTTTCCTTTTTCAATGAAATTCCTAACTAAGAGAGTTGAGAGATGCAAATTTTATAGAAAACAACTTTCTTAGTAAAGACAATCAAAGAAACAATTCTCTTATCTTTTCAAGCATACAAACATGACCACTCCTTACGTGCATGAAAAACTCTTTTTTCTTTCAAAATGCCTCAAAGCTACTTGAAACAAAACTTTTCAAAGGAGATGTTTTTGTATTTTCTCTTATTTAATAAAGCATATAAATCTATTTTAACGAAAATCAATCTCAAAAGCTATAAAATCTATGAAAACTTGACTCACAAGCAAATCAAAAGAAATTTACACTAAGTAAACCTAACGAGAGCAAGAGCCTACAAAGATGATTCTAGGTTGTTTTACTTGACCACAATCAAGTCAAGGACCATCTAATGCAGAATCAAAAGACCAGTCAAAACAAAACTCAAACCTTTTTGTTCTTTTTGTAAAATGGAATTCAATACTCAATCAACAAGCACTTCGAAATTTGCCAAAGAGACAACTCAAAGGTAAGTTGCTCTCACAGGTAGACTTTATGATAGGTCTGACTTCTAAGAGGGCTGACAAAACCAGAGAGATCTAAGGCTTGACAACTTCTACCGCCAAAGTCACTACAAGACCTACTCAAAAATCAAACCCTAGGGCTTAAACTTCTATGAAATCCACTAAAACACTCAATGCTATCGAAACAAGTTCAGGTGAAGATCTTTGACAAGAGACTAATGGATTTGGGCAGTAAAAACTAAGAAAAAGCAAAATCTAAGAGAAAAAATGCAAAAAATGGAATTTTCTTAAATTTTAGCAGGGGACGCAGGCAACCCGTTAATACAGGTGCGGGCTCGCTCTGTGCACACAGCGACAGTGCGTCCAGGGACGCACTGTGCAATACTCAGAGGGTGCATCCTACTGGAAAATTCAAGAAAAACTAAATTGAATCTAACCCTAAGCTAACCCACCTAAAAACAAAGTCACAGAGCCAAAAACCAGAAAATAAATGACTTTTCTCAGATCAAAGTTGCATACAAAGGAAAGGACTTTCACATTAATGGAGTCCCCAGCGGAGTCGCCAATTTGTCAGGCGGAAAGAGTCGATTGTGCGGACACAACCAACCTCCCTAGGAGCCTAAGACTCTCTAGTGACAAACAAGACAAACAAGAACAATCCTTCTCTAAACATGCATTTACTATATAAGAAATCAAGTGTTTAGATCCTACCTGTAGTCCAACGCTGTTGTAGCAGTCCAGCTCCGCTGATCCGGATGAGCTCCTTCTTCACTTTGAAACCTGCATCCACTAACAATCAACCGATTAAATAGCACTTGATAATCTCATAGAATAAAACATATTTAACACATAGACCAAGGAGTACATGAAACAACTCATAAATAACAAGTTATTGAGAAGAATGGACTCATTTGCATTAATAGGTAACAAAAGGAACAAATACAACCTGAGCCTTGGTGTTGTGCAAGTCCCTCCCAGGGTCCATCAAGAGTTCTCCTTTACTTTGACAAATCTCACCCACTTCCAAATAGAACAAGCAAAGATGGCAATCTCTCCTCACAAGCTTCTAAATGGGAGTCCTAATTCCTGCAGCATTTACCCTTAGAAATATATAGCTTCCAACCTCTCCTCCTTCTGGCCCAATGCCTGTATTTATAGTGCTCAAGAGGAAGTTAATCAGGTCCACCATCAATGGGATAATCCCCTCTTTGGATGGGATAGCTCCCTTATTGATGGGATAAGTTCCTCTTTGGTAGGGGTACATGAACCATCTGGAGGCGCTCAATACACGTCGAACAACCTTCTAGAATGCTCTAGAAATGACCACAAGTAACTTTTTAAAGATGAAACTTGCGCATTTTGACCTTTACAGGGGGACGCACCTGCCCCTTTACATACAGAGCGTCCAAGGACGCAGCTTTTGTGAACATTGGGTGCGTACCCACAGGTAAGGTTGAGAGAACCTGTGTACCCAGAGATAAATACATTTATAAAGACTTTCTCTCTTTTTGGAGTTTGACATGGAGAACAGAGGCATAAGACTTGCCTAAGAGGATAGCATGACTGTTGATAGAGCCATACTAACTGTAAATAGCCATGGTGACATTTTTTAGTGTAACAAAGCCGTGTCTACTGCTCTATTGATCAAAATTCACTGAACGCAACATTCAGGAAGATTGACTGCCATACATAAGTCCTTGGTTATTTCTCTTTAATTTACCACCAAGGTGTATATTGCAGTTCTGCGATTGGTTTGGTAATCCCTCTGTCTAGATTTCCAAAGTAGTCACTTTCATTCCTTTTCGACTCCTTAAAAGAAAAGGTCCATCTAAGCACTTGTCACTTCAGGCTCATTACAAATTGAAGGTGACTAGAGTCATCTTTAGCTTTTTCTTGACTCTTAAAAATTGAAAAAGCAAAGTTGTGTCAAAGCATCATTAAAATTTATTTAATTCGGAATAACATCCCTGTTCCTTCGTTGATCTTAGGTTGAGGTAATGGAGTCCACCAATCAAGGAACCCCTGTTGGGGGGAATCCTAGTCCTTTCTCTTCTTGGGGAGATATCGGTGCTTCGTATATGGCTACATTGTCCCTTCCAGGGATCACAATTGGCCTGCCTGTATGGCTATTCTCAACCTCTATCGTTCAAAATACCATGATACCTCAGCAATTGAATCAGCAAACAGATGATACTGAAATTGTCCCTTCACCTCCTACTTCGTTTGTTTCTCCCTCCCCTTCTTCCTCTTCACTTGGTGAAACTAGTGATACTAAAAACCAAGTGGCTGAGAAGAAGAAGAAAGGGAAGGAGAAGAAGAAGAAGAAGTCAGTTAAGCAAGGGGGAAACAATGAATCATCTGGTGAAAATCCACACATTAAATCTCCTAGATATCCTTGTCTAATTTTCAAAGGAAACCATTTTCATCGAGATTGTCCTTGCATTCCACTGATCTTGAGAGAATGGTCTCCCTGTTCGCACCATTCGGTGTCATCAACCTCTGGCAATCAGGTTGACAACACACCATCAACTAGTGAAAATGAAAGTCTTGGAAAGGAAAGAAAGGTCAAAACTCCATGTCTATTATGTGAAGGAGACCATCACCTTCCCCGTTGTCCTTTTCTAGATAAGGCCAAGAGAATCTTGAATAATCCGCCTGCTTCACCACAACAACTTCCACCTGGATACAAGAAACTCTTACCAAGTCCATTACTAGTTGAAAAATTGAGTGATGTAACTCAATCGTTGGTCAAAATGCCTATCATTGAGAGTAAACCTTCTGAGTCCATACCGAACCAAAGTCAATAGGTTGGGATGGCATTCGACCTAGTCTTGCCTTCAGAAGGTCCACCTTCAGATAATACTATTTCCAAAGAGAATGAAAATGATGCCATTCAAATTCTTTTTGTTAATACAGAGTCTGATGAACTTGGGGGCAATCCACCTGTTCCTTTAAAACAGGAGGAAAGTCCCCCAGTTCAAGGGGTTCATTCAGCCGTTTATCCGGTACCCCCTCTGAGCAGTCTAGTCATTTCCTTCGATTGGAATCAACTAGCGAGACCCCGCCTTCCATCTAATGTACCATTCCGAATCATGGTACAAGTTTACAAAATGATCATGTCTGGCACTATCATAGATGAAGGGGCTTTAGTGAGTATTCTTTCTGTTAGTATCAGTATCTGCATCCCTCCATCAATGATCAAATTTCTCTTTTTCCATGCATATTAGGTGTCCCATCCGGTCAGCTGCATTCCATTAGGTCATGGATCAACTGATGGTAGTGGTTCATTGTCAATTTCCCTCATGCCATTTACCTGCTGGCCTATTTTCACATGTTCCGGTCATTTACAGTCATTTTTTGTCATTACATTTGCAAAAATCATTTTTAGGGTTTTAGGTCTCATTAGGTCTAGGGTTTGCCACCATGGTCATCAAAAACTCAATAAAGGGTCAGCAGGCACATGAGGAGGTCAAATAAGTTCATCAGATCAAAATTTTACTAAAGATATTCTCAATAAGTGATTTTTACCTCAAAACCGAGTTTTGAGGTGAAAACAGAGTTTTTATTTCTATGTAAAATTTGTTAGGTAATTTCAATATTTTTTATATGCAATAAGTTCATAGTTTTTAATTCTATGTACAAAATTTTAGGTAATTTCAATATTTTTTATATGCAATAAGTTCAAAGCTGTTGCCCTTGCTCACCTTGCCAACTCTAGCCACTATAGACAAAAACATAAGCATCAATGCATCAGTCTACCAAGTGATTAAGAAAAAGTAAATCAAATGAAAAATAGAGCTTATGACCAAAAGTGACTTTGACATTAGGAAATGGGTTTGAGATGAGTAAAAATCAAAATTCATCCATATATAAATCAAAAGGGGTGCCATTTGTCATTTCATTGTGAAAAATACCCTTCGAGAGCAAAAAACAACGATTTGGAGCAAAGGAGGGCAAAAACCTTGTTTTCCAAAGCAACTTGGCCTGGTGCTACGCATCAGAGGCAGTGCACTACGCATCAGTGGCTTTCTTGCAGTGTTGTTTTGCATGGGCGCTGCACATCGGAGGGCGCTGCGCATTGGGTCCAGTGCGCTACGCTTCAGTCCAAAACTTGCTAAATCATTCAAAATTGTCCAATAACCCTCCGAAATGCTACATTTTCATGCTACAAGTAAGTAATCATCCTCCTAAAGCTGAATTTGAGGTCATACTTGCGTTGTTTATGAATCGCGCATGTTGAAAGTGAAACCCTAGCTTGTCTTTGCTATTTTCCATTTCATTGTGAATTTTTCACTCCACCATCACTAAAAGCATCATTAAACCCTTTTCACTCTTTTACTACCCTAAATCACTCCATTTATCCCATTTTCCCATATCCCACTCCCCTAATTTGGACACCCGGAAGGCCTCCAAAATTTGTCTGCAAAAGGGCACTGCGCATGTATTTTTTGCAAAACACAGGAAATTTCATCTGATGCACAGCGCCACTGGCGCTGCGCATTGAGCTGGCTGGGAATTTTGCAAAATGGCTTGTAGTTTTAGATTCCTAATGGAAAAATACTAAAACCCAGAAAGTTTCATGAAGTTTGGAGGAGATCTGGGTCAGCTAAAGGGAAAAAAAACACCTAAAAAATTCCCTCTTTGCCACTTTTTGGACCCACAAGAAGAAGTCTTGGGAGACGTGATTTTTGAAGGGGTAAATGGACTCCAAATTCAAAAATTCTAGTTGTTCTAGAAAGTAGACAGACAGAGCTTTCCAAAAAGCCATCTTGGACCTAATTTGGTGAAGGGGAATGCCTTCAAACTCAGCCTTCAAGTGGCACTGCGCATTAGGCTCATGGGGCTGCGCATCAGGCAAAATTTTGCCAATTTTGCTCAAAACTCAGATTTTCGCCTAGTTTTCTACCAGTTTGACTTGTTCTTCTCTCATGGTCAAATTCATGATGTAATATGATGTAAATTGATGTACTATGATGTAAAAATGATGAAAAATGACTTAAGGAGGTAGATACATCAATTTTAGGTGGTTCTGAGCTAAATGAATCAGTTTCCATAGTTTTAGAAGCAAGCTGTCCCACTGCCTATTTTTCAGTTCCTAGTTTAGATTTTGTTGAAACAGCTCCTTGAGTCATGGATTCGACCCCTGATGGCTAGCATTGGTGGCTTGATGCCTATATCTTGTACTTTCTTAGTCATTTGTCAAGGTTGGACTCTTGTGGATGCATTGAGCTACTTTGTACATCACTTCTGCAGTTTGGCAAGGAAATGAACCAGGGTTTTGCAACATTTTGTGGGATTCTTGTGGTAATGTGAATTAACATTGTTTTCTCCTCTGTTATTCAGTTTATCTTATGTGTAAATGTGCAATCATCTCTCTTTTTCTGCATAACTAAACGAATTAAGTTTAAAAGGTGGAATCCATTGGTGTTTGAGTGCTCTGCCTTGGGGTTTATTTAGTTTTGAATGTTTTCTACTATTTGAAGAGGACTCATGACATTTTCATTCCCTCTCCAACTCCTCACTAGTCTCTAGACTCACCATCACACTCATTTCAAAGAGCTAAAACACTTGCCTACCTCGCCCCACAGAAACCTCTGCAAATCTGAATTGATTTCTCGGACCCAAAACGACCTTCCCCATCTGATACAACAACCAACCATTAAAATAAAACAAAATTCTCTGAGAAAACATACCTATCCTAAAATTAGTATTCATATCAGTGATATCAAGCCTTACTTGTTATATTTTCTTTGAGATTGACAAGGAGAGAGCCCTCTCCCGACCTGGTAGGGCTAGCTACCAGGTTAAGCATGGTTTGATGTTACCCTAGACCTACCTTCCTTCAGCCTGAGGTAGATCCAGGCACTAACATAGTGGCGACTCCACTGGGGACGTAGTTTTGTGTTCCTCAACAAAATTTAATCAAGTTTGGATCTGATTGTTGATGGTGAACAATGATCAGACACAGCAAGGCTGAAATCATTCACCCGGCGACTCCAAATCAGTTTTGACATCAGATCCAAGGACTCCACTAGAGGATGAACCTGACCAGCAGAAAAATGAAAGGACAATATGGAAATCTCAGATATTCAAGTTGAAATTTCATCCAAGACATTATGTTCTTTGTTATAAATTATTTCTTCTCTTTTCCTGAGAATGTCAAGAGGGCTTTGCAAAGTATATTGTATTTGAGAAAACATCCTCGGCCTGCATTTGATTCCTTCCCTTTGAAGATTGTGAATACCAAAGATTTGCATGCCTTTGAGCTTGATAAAGACCCTTTTTCTGAAGCTTGTGATGACCATCTTCAAATTGATGAGCCCCAAGAGACCAAGACTAATTCTACAACTTCTGCACATACTCCTATACCTTGTAAAATTCCAGATCGATACAAGCCTCTTATTTTACCTCCTATATCCCATGCTTTCCCTAAAAATCATGACCTATATCTACCAAGATTTGATGGTGAACGCAACAACATCACTGCTGAGAGACATGTACTGAATTTTGAGTCTTTCCTTGACCTTTTTGAAGTTGATGAAGAGGATGTCAGTATTAGGCTTTTTGCTCTTTCTTTGCAAGGCAAAGTCAAGAGTTGGTTCAAAACCCTTCCTGATGCAAGCATCTCATATTTCCAGTAGTTCGTCAAAGTTTTCCTCGACATGTGGGTGGTTAGATAGAACCGTTTCTTGATTATCGAAGAGTATAACCAGCTGAAAAGATTACCAGGGGAGACAATACAATAATTTTCTGCCAGATATAACCAAGTCTATTTTTCGATGCTGGTTAATATAAGACCTCCTCCTGGATCCGCTCTCTTGCACTACCCGGAAGCCTTTGATCGTGAAATGGAGTTTCAGCTGAGGGAAAGGAACCTTGCAACACTTGAAGAGATGCAAAACAATGCAGTATATGTAAAGGCTAATTTGCTGATCAGAAGGGAAAAGTTGAAGGAATAAGAGATGAAGAACATAGATCCAGAGGAATCGAAATCTTTAGAGGTAAAACTTGACATTTTGGTAAGTGCAGTGGAAGAGATGATGCAAAGGATCACCACAAGGAATGAGTATAATGTTCAAGCCCATGGCTCACTAATTGAAGAAGAACAAGTTGCTGATCCAAAACATTTTGTTTCTTATCCCAGTTGTCATAGACCTGATAATGATTGTTTTATAGATCATCTTGGAGAAGAGAGATCTGTTGATATGACATGCATGCTTGATGATGTATTTTTTACTGACAATTTGCCTCAGTTTGATCAGTATGATGATGATTATGTTCTCCAAATAGAAGCTAATCTTGCAGACAAATCAACAGCTAGTTTGTGGGAGGAGGAAGTTCACTTTCAGCAGCTCGAATACAGTGATCAACCGATGCATATCAACTATGGAAGTGAGGAGGAAAGTGCAGCAAATTTTGAAGTAAGTGAAGGATCTTTGCCTTTTTGTTTTGCTTCATTTCAGTTCATTAGAGATAGCTTTCATGCAATCAGAAGTCAATCGTCGATAAGTTTTGATCTGAACCATTTTGAGGGCAATGAAATCCTTGTTCAAGATTTGTCATATCCAGATTTGCAACCCCTGAATGCCATTGAATGTTAGGTTGTAGATGAAGACTTGGAAGCTGGCACATATGATCAATTGATGCAAGATGATTTCGTACCATTTTGTTTTGAATCATTTCAGTTTTTGAAGGGAAAATTGCATAGTATATCTTCAAATGAGCAGCCTGTAAGGAATCATGTAATCCCATAAGAACCAATAGAAAATGGGTTACAACAGTCTTTTCAAGTTTTTCATGATCCAATAGCTGATGTGTTGGATGATGTGTGCAGTCAAAGTCCTTCTCCACTAGCTAACTATGAGATTGAAACAAGTATTGATACAAACTTGATCCGGCAGCCGGTTTCTTTGTAAGTTTCAGTAGGAGTCTCGTCACAGTGCTTAGATGAAAGTTTTCATTCATGGTACGAGGAGAAGAAAAGCAATCCATTGGATGAGCTAAGTCCCAGTGTGCATGAATTTCAAGATCCTTATGCAGTGTTTTGGAGTCACATAGAGAATCCATATCATTCAACGGATCTATTTACAAGTTTTCATGGGAGTTGCCTTTCAGTAGTTCTCTCTTATGGTTCATAAGTAAGCACTTGTGGAGAATGCAAACAGTAGCTAGAATGCTTACTTGGTTGCATTGGTTGTTTCATTTCACTTGATCAGATGATGAATGGAATAATGAGAGTAGGTTTTATTTGAATAAGCTCCATTTTGAGCATATTGTCTAGTTTGTCAGTTGTGTTTAGTATTACATCAGTTTCATTTCAGTTATGAGTCTTGAATCTTGAGTCTTGAGTTTTTATGTTTTTGTTGCCAAGATATTGACTCCATATTGCCCAATGGATAAGGCACTGCTCTACGGTTCTTGGCACCTACCAGGAGCTACCATCCCCATTGGAGCCAATGTTAGTGTCGGTATCTTCATCCCTCCATCAATGCTTAAATTTCTCTTTTTGCATGCATATTAGGTGTCCCATCCGATCAGCTGCATTCCATTAGGTCATGGATCAACTGATGGTAGTGGTTCATTGTAAATTTCCATCATGCCATTTACGTGTTGGCCTATTTTCACATGTTCTGGTCATTTACAGTCATTTTTTTGTCATTAGATTTGCAAAAATCATTTTTAGGGTTTTAGGTCTCATTAGGTCTAGGGTTTGCCACCATGGTCATCAAAAACTCAATAAAGGGTCAGCAGGAACATGAGGAGGTCAAGTAAGTTCATCAGATCAAAATTTTACTAAAGATATGCTCAATAAGTGATTTTTACCTCAAAACAGAGTTTTGAGGTGAAAACATAGTTTTTATTTCTATGTACAAAATTTTATGTAATTTCAATATTTTTTATATGTAATAAGTTCAAAGCTACTTCCCTTGCCCACCTTGCCAACTCCAGCCACTACAGACAAAAACATAAGCATCAATGCATCAATCTACCAAGTGATTAAGAAAAAGCAAATCAAATGAAAAACAGAGCTTATGACCAAAAGTGACTTTGACATTAGAAAAGTGGGTTTGAGATGAGTAAAAATCAAAAGTCATCCATATATAAAGTGAAATGGGTGCCATTTGTCATTTCATTGTGAAAAATACCCTTGGAGAGAAACTTGGCCTTGCGCTGCGCATCAGAGGCAGTGCGTTGCGCATCGGGCTGGCGCTGCGCATCAATGGATTTCTTGTAGTGTGATTTTGCACGGGTACTGCGCATTGGGCCCAGTGCACTGCGCATTAGTCTAGAACTTGCTAAATCATTCCAAGTTGTCCAATAACCCTAAAAATTGCTACATTTCCATGCTACAAGTAAGTAATCATCCTCCTAAAGCTAAATTTGAGGTCATACTTGTGTTCTTCATGAATCTTGCATGTTGAAAGTGAAACCCTAGCTTGTCTTCACTATTTTACATTTCATTGTGCAATTTTCACTCCACCATCACTAAAAGCATCATTAAACCCTTTTCGCTCTTTTATTACCCTAAATCACGCCATTTATCCCATCTTCCCATATTCCACTCCCTTAAAACAACTAATTCCCTTCACCAAACCCTAAATCCCTCACTAAACCCTAGCTTCTCAAAACTAATCCCTCTATTTCCCAATTCCATTTCCAAAGAGTAAAATATCTTCATACTCATCACCCTTGTTCTCTTGCATTAGCATTTTTCACCATATCTTCATCTCATCATTTTCCTAAGACAAGCATCAAGCACCATGGCAAGAAACAGTGACTCAAGTTATGAAGAAGAAACTTTAAGTGACAGTTCAAGAGAAAGGAATGTACAGCCTAGGAGACCTCACAAGGGTGGGAAAATAATTAGAGAGGAACCTATTAGCATGATTGAACTCCTTGCTTTCCCCCTTGCTACCACATGTTTCAGTTGTGCTTGGGTGAGGCCCATTTCCCTCTCCTAGGGTTTTGAAGGTAATTTTTCTTGTATGGTCAAAGCATCAACAAAACCTGTATCCTGATGTTCACACAACTTCCCCTATCCTTAATGTACCTTATTAAATGCTTCCCATCACTGATATCCCTCAAATTCATCATTTTCCCACAAACCCTAGCTTCTTGCTACAATTTGACAATTTTCTAGGATAGCCCTGTGTTTTTCCCTTTTGGACCCCTTCCCTTCACTCAATCTTTGAAATTACATTTTTCCGTATTTCCTAACATTCCTCCCTACTTCCCAAAACTTTCTCAAGAATTTATAAGCCCCTTATCCCCTTCATTTCACTTCATTTAGACAAATCCCATGTTCCACACATCGGGATAGGTTTTACTCAAATGATGTTTCTGAGCAAGGAAAAATGAATTTGGAAAAAGTGAGAGAGTTTTTTGTCCAAAATAAGCCAAGGAAGAAAAAAATCCTTCACTTTTTACATAGGTGTCATAGTTTTAAAGAAATGTCAAAAATATAGTTTCCTTAGGAGAATTGCTGCACCTTTGGAGTGACCTTGGGAAAATCAAGATGTCTCCTAGCTTGGTTGGCCAAATGACTTGCTTGATGAGTGAAATGATAGCTAGACATGGAGAGCTTTCCAATGAGCTATCATGAGCTCAATTTGGAGTTGAGGAAGACATTCAAACGTTGACTGCAACAGAATTTTGCATTTAGGTAGCCTCATTTTGCACATTTTGACCAGTCTTGGGAGATTTGACTTTTGGTAGGGAAAATGAACTCGAAATTGAAAAATTCAAGATTTTTTGGAAATCATACTCAATAATATTTCCAACGAGCTATCCTGCACCCAATTTGGACATTGGTAAGGCCTCCAAAATTGGTCTACAAAAGGGAACTGCGCATCAAATGTTTGAAAAACACAAGAAATTTCATCTGATGCGCAGCGCCATTGGCGCTGTACATTGAGCTGGCTGGGAATTTTGCAAAATGGCTTGCATTTTTGGATTCCTTATGGAAACATTCTAAATCTTAGAAAATTTCATGAATTTTGGAGGAGATTTGGGTCACCTAAAGGGCAAAAAACACCTAAAAAATGCCCTCTCTGCCACTTTTTGGACCCACAGGAAGCAGTCTTGGGAGAAGTGATTTTGGAAGGGAAAAATGGACTCCAAATCCAAAAATTATAGTTTTCCTAGAAAGGATATAGACATAGATTTCCAACAAGCCATCTTGGACCTAATTTGGTGAATGGAAGGCCTTCAAAATCATCCTTGAATTGGCGCTGCGCATCAGGGAAAATTTTGCCAATTTTGCTCAAAAACTCATATTTTCGCCTAGTTTTCTACCAGTTTGACTTTTTCTTCTCTCATGGTCAATTCATGATGTAATATGATGTAAATTGATATACTATGATGTAAAAATGATGAAAAATGACTTAAGGAGGTAGATACATCAGTTTTAGGTGGTTTTGAGCTGAAAGAATTAGTTTCCATAGTTTTAGAGGCAAGCTGTTCCACTACCTATTTTTCAGTTCCTAGTTTAGATCTTGTTGAAATAGTTCCTTGACTCATGGATTCGACACTTGATGGCTAGCATAGGTGGTTTGATTCCTATATCTTGTACTTTCTTAGTCATTTGTCAAGGTTGGACTCTTATGGATGCATTGAGCTACTTTGTACATCACTTCTGCAGTTTGGCAAGGAAATGAGCCAGGGTTTTGCAGCATTTTGTGGGATTCTTGTGGTAATGTGAATTAGAATTGTTTTCTCCTCTGTTATTCAGTTTATATCATGTGTATATGTGCCATCATCTCTCTTTTCTGCATAACTAAATGAATTAAGTTTAAAAGGTGGAATCCATTGGTGTTTGAGTGCTCTGCCTTGGGGTTTATTTAGTTTTGAATGTTTTCTACTGTTTGAAGAGGACTCATGACATTTGCATGCCCTATCCAACTCCTCACCAGTTTTTAGACTGACCATCACATTCATTTCAAAGTGCTAAAACACTTGCCTACCTCGCCCCACAGGAACCTCTGCAAATTTGAGTTGATTTCCCGTACCCAAAAATGCCTTCCCCATCTGATCCAGCAACCAACCATTAAAATCAAACAAAATCCTCTGAGCAAACATAACTAGCTGTTGCAAAAAATATTGTCACCATGACATTCTGCAATCAGTGTGAGTCTATCACCACTCATACTTTCCTCCTTTGCAAGTCTTAAACCTCAGTTTTTCATGTCAAGCCTTGAAAATAAGAGAAATCCCTTAAAAGTCTCTAAAACTCTGGTTCCACACTTTCTCTTAGCATTACCTGTGGTCCTGTACCCACTAGTCATGTCCCCTGCGTACCTGACTGCTCTGTTTCTGTGTAATGGGTGCGAACCCTTGTAAAATTCAAAAAGGGGCAAGTACATTCTTAAAAACTGACTTTGGGTTATTTCTAGAAGCTTCTAGAGGGAATCTTGAGGTGGCAAGTTCGGTCCTTTAAGGTTCATGCATCCCATACCTTTAAGGAGCTTATCCCTTTAAAGGAGGACTCTATCCCTTCATAGGTGGACCTGTAACCTCCTTCCTTTGCACTATAAAATGAGGCATTGGGCTGGTCACTGAGGAGGTTGAAAGCTGAATATTTTTTAGGGTAAATGTTGTTGGAATTTGGTCTTCCTAATTGAGATTGAGAGGAGAGATTACATACCTTTTTTGATCTCATTGGGAAGAGTGTGAGGCTTGTTAAAGTAGAGGAGATTCGTGCTTGGACCCTGGGAGGAGCTTGTACAACATCAAGGCACCAATGGTTGTAAAGTTCTTCTTATTTTCAAAGTTAATACAATCAAGTTTATTTTTCTCAATAAGCTATGTTTAATGGTTTATTTCATGGATTCCTTGATCACCGTGTTGTGGGGAAAAATGCCTATGCAGGACGATCCTATCCACCTAAGGTGTGACAGCGCCTTAGCAACAAACAGATACAGCTATTATGGTTTCTTCCTTTATGAAATGTGAAAGAGGGGAGATCGATAGACTTACCGTTGTCTCCCGTTTGTCCCTCGATCTAAATCCTCTTCTCTTTGGGTGTTCACAGCTACTTGCCTCCTCGCTTGCTCAAGAGAACAGCTACTTGATTTCCACGAGATGACAAGAGAACAGCTACCTGTGACAAGAGATAGCTACTTGTGACAAGAGAAGAACACAACACAAAGGAAAATATTCATATTCATAACTGATTCAGGATTAGAAGTAAATCAAATACACTAATGCAATCATACAAAATACACCAGCATATAGGAAAGAACCAAGATAACTTTATTGATTGATAACAGGGTTCAGGAAGAGATACAACCCAAAGGACTCCAATCCAGCATCTCCGTCCCAGCAGAATGGAATTCCTTCTTCAGCTCCCTTCAAAGCATTAAGCACCCAATGTTTCCAGTCTCAAACCAACAACAATTCTTTGCAATAACAAAATTCCAGCCTTTAGATCCCATGGAGGAGAGATCTATATATAGTTATTTTGGAGAGAGGATGAGTCAGCTTGAGATATGACTAGTGTCCTCTCCCTCTCTCAGTTCTTGAGTCCACTTGGAGGTTCTTGCTTCCACTTGGAGATTTGGAACCTCTTACTCATCACCAATAGAATTCCTTGATCCAAGTGTCATTTTGGAAGCTTCCTGGGCATTGACACATTGAGGAATGAGCCTGCCACTTGTCCAATTACGCTCAGCGCAGGTAGCCTTTGTTGGAGTTGACATTCAACGCAGGTAGACAGTGGAGCAGTTGACATTCAGCGCAGATGCTCAGTGGAGCAGTTGACATGATCCAGAATTGGCTTGTTTTTGAGTGTTTTCAGGTGGAGAACTTCTGTGAATTGCTGTGGTTGGTTTGCCTCGTTCCTCTAGGGGTAGGAACAACATGTTTAGGGACTTTGGATCCCTTAGATTATGGAAATTTCATGCTTCATGCTGTAAGGCACAAAAATGTCTATAACAGTTGCCCCTAAAGTATGAGGCCGTTTATCGGGTGAAATGCTTTATCCAGGAGGGTCCGAAGTTCATCCATCTGCTGGGAGGAGACCTGTAATAAGATACAATACAATACATTATGATTCATACTGCTTTCATGATCTAGCTGAGGCGGGCATTCCCATGCTCAGCTTTATAAATTCATTTTTGTACATAGAACAGACGATCGTCTGATGGTAGACTGATAATTTTGGCGAAATTATCATCCTTTGAGTAGGATAATCATCTGCTGCAATGATGTACATGTCAAATGTCTTTATCTTTCCTGAATATATATCGCAGCCCGGATGGATGAAACTAGATCTGGGGTCTTCAAACTCGTTCGATCTTCACTCTAAGTACAAGTCGATCCATGTGAGAATTGCGCTGAAGTCGAACATGGAAAGACATCGCTTGATTACCGGTCAATGATGTAAACCGTTAACAAGCACGAGAGGAATCACCGATAATGATAATGACCCTCAAGGTACTGTAGTACAATTCACGTGGTATGAATAAAGGACTTGGCGTCGAACACCACGCAAAATCTTCTGGTCGAAGGTCATTGATGTATACCTGTCGCCGGAAGTGAGAAACTTGCCATTGAGGCATGCAAGCTTCAAAGTACTGAAGGGGTTGTTCCTAGATCAACTTCTTGGATAATGAGCTGATGTCAACAAGAAGCGATCCGTCAAAGGAGGGCCTTGATGAATCCCACATCAGTGACATGGAATGGAGCTAATGATTTTAATGGAGTTGAAAACGATCTGTGACATATGATTCAGGGTGTCGGTCATGAATGGATGAAGGATAATGTATGGCAGTGGATGGGACCCGGTTGACTCTTTCTGAACGACTTCTCTTGAACATATGGCGACACTGATGTGATGGATCGGCAGCATTACCCCAAATATGGATGGTATGGCGAGACCATGGTGATGTGACCGGTGAATGAGACAACCCAACCCGATTGTGGTACGGAGGAAAAGTGTCATGTTCAAGAGCGACCTGCTACCATCAAAGTTTTCTTGATTTTCTCCCAATTTTTCCCTAGTCATTGCTGACCAGTACCTCTTTATTTTTGTCAAGCTTGAGGAGGATAACATATGCTTGTTCTATAACCTGCCCTTCGGGCAAGCCCATCGCTATATTTTAACGAGCCTAGCGATAGTGAAACTCGTTCTCGTCTAAAGACAAGTTTGTCGCTATTTAATAATTTTAACAAGTCTAACGACAAGGATAACTTGGTCCTTTTCATTTTTAGAGAGTCTGAAAAGGTACATAAAGTCAACTCCAAAATTCCTTTTTCGTCATCTAATCCCTTAAGTCCGAAAAAGTATAAAACAATACAGAAGGGATGAGTTTTCGATAGCTTTAACGAGCCGAACAAAACAAGCGCTCGATCTTTTTGTGCAATAATCCCTCAGGTCCAAAAAGATTAAAATCTAGAGGAGGGATAGCTCTTCCTATCCTTTAACGAGCTGGAAGGCCAAAACTCAACAATCTTTTCATATTTTACGAGTCAATTGAAAAGAGCTTAAAGAAGACTCGTCTTTTGAGGAACGAGTGATAAACATGGATAGCAACTGATTCCAGGTACGGGTTAGAATGTTCCAATCACGGTAGTGTCACAAGGATGGCTAGGTGAAATCACTCTTCGCAGCTATTCCTCAAAATGGGTAAACAATCATATGGAGGTGAACGATTGGCCAAATGAAAAGTGGAGGTGGCAGGTGCAAACACGACCAAAGCTTTAACGGCTAATGATATTACATTCACAGTGGTTATTTACCGGGATAGGTTCATTTTTTAATGAGCTTGAACTCTGGAGGAAACTCTTGCTCACAATCGCTTTTCTATTTTTTAACGAGCATAAATTCCGCATTAAAACTGCTCGATATCGCTTTTCTATTTTTTAACGAGCATAAATTCCGCGTTAAAACTGCTCGATAACCCAGTCATAAGATAAGAGTGTCTCATCAAGATTCTATTTTTTATGGAGCTTCATCTCACTAAGCTTTGCTCCTGATCCTTTCTTTATGCAAGTTTGGAAACGACTAATCCTACGAGTTTAAAGGGTTAGACCTACAGGATTAAAGAGAGGACCTAAAAATTTAAAAAATCAATAGTCGCCCCTTGCTTGCACTCCAAAAGGTTTGCATGCCCCCAGGTATAAAATAGAGTTTCAAGGTTACCTCTACTTCTCTTCCATCAAAACATTTGTTTTAACGAGAGAGGCTTACCTCTTTCAGGTTACCCAAAGATTGTCTCGTTACTCTTTCAAACAAAACACTTCCTCGGCAATGTCTACCGAAATAGACAAGGGTGAATGACTCTGGTGCCAAACACGTAACTTTGACAAAAGAATCCTATTCCAGAACAACCCCTTTTCCATCCACGGATGGGGTACGGACTAGTCATATTCTCCCGCAGAAACCTACCCTATACCCAAAGTTTTCCTGCCGAAGCAGGCCAGGACGCATGCCCCCTGGGTTCCGGTCATATCCTCCCGAATTACTCGCGCTCATCAGGAGGACGGACCGTGGGTTGAGACACTTCTTGCATGAATAGACCATTTAGGGATGGTACATGACTATTTGCGATGCGTGATCTGGGGAATGAAAGTTGGTCTACGAGCTTGACCATTCTTCCTTCATGCGGAAAACACATTACTGTAAAGAGTGAGGATACTATAGCTCCCATGCAATATATATAGTCTCGTCCAAGGAGTAGGTTATAATCCAAGGGTCCTTGAACGACCATCACGTTCATTTGAACGGTCTTCCCTTTCAATGTTATAGGCACATTGGGGAGGATCCCTAAAGGTCAACTGGTTCCTTTATCAAAACCTGATAGACTTCTCATCTCAGGTAAAAGCGCTGGCGAACCAAGCGCTTTCCAAGCAATAGAGGAAAGGATACTCATAGATGCCCCCTCATCAATGATAGTGCCAGCCATTACCATTCTGTATATTTGACAAATAATTCTGAATGGTATACTGGCTGGCAACCGGGGTCTGCCTAGTTGGTTCCAATCAAAGGACACAACTAGGTTGCTTGGTGGCGGGACCGAATATACGGCCGGATATCGCTCTGACGAACTTCCTTCCTACGATAAAGGAATGGTGGCATTGCCCCCTTGATCATCAGAGTCAGTGCTGATGAAGAGAATCTGGACGGTGTCGTCTTTATTCTCCTCTGTGATGGTGTCATTCGAAGATGGAGCCTTTGAAGGCAAAACCGGGTCAACTGCCGTATCAACCTTTTGACTTTCGTCAGGCATGGATCCAGACGGTTCATCTTCAATGACAGGTGCTTCAGCTGACCACCTGGGCGGGTCAGCCGGGTTTTCAACTAGTGAGGGACTTGGCAGGAGTCTTTGATATCCAGGAGGGAGATGCGCTCGTAAAATCGGGTGATCTTCCAGAACTCTTTTTGCCTCGTCTAAGAAGGGACAACGGTGGATGGCGTGATCGCCTTCACACAGTCTGCAGGGAAATTTAGCTTTCCCGCTCTGTCCTGGGGCTTCACTCCCACTAGTTGACGGTGAGCAGTCGACATGGCTATCAGAGGTCTATGCTACCGAATTGTGCAAACGAGGGGACCAGTCTCTTAGTATCCGGGGGATACAGGGACAACCTCTATGGAAGTGGTCTCCCTTGCATATGACGCATGACGATTTAGGCCTTACAAGTGCTGTGTGTGGATTTTTGTTAGATGACACTTGTTTGCCCCCAGTCGCCTTAGGCTCCTTCTTCTTCTTTTCTTTCTTCTTCTTCTCCTTCTTCTCCTTAGGAACCTGGTTTTTTGTTCGACCAGTTCCGTCAAGCGAAGAGGAAGGAGGGGAGGAAGATGAAGTGGAAGGCTGGGAGGCAACTCTTGTCTGATCTAACTGTTGACTCGACTGTTCAGGAATGGTGGTATTCTGAATGACATTGGTCGAAAAGAGCCAAACTGGTAGGCCAATTGTCAGTCCTGGAAGCGACAATGTGGCCATGTGGGGCGCACCAACATCTCCCCAAGAGGAGAAGGGACTAGGATTTCCACCAAGAGGAATTCCTTGGTTGGTGTGCTCCATCTTTTCAACCTAAAGATCAATGCAGGATTAAAGGGTGATTGTTCCGTTTAAAATAAATTGTTAACGACGCTTTAGACACAACTTGCTTTTTCAGTTTTAAAGAGTCGAGAAAAAGCTAAAGATGACTCTAGTCTCCTTCAATGTTTTAACGAGCCCGAAGTGACAAATGCTCGGATGGAATTTTTCTGTTATAGAGTTTGAAAAAGGCCAAAAGAAACTGCTCTGGAGTTCTAGGCAGAGGGTGTGCCAAACTTTTCGCAAAACTGCAGAATACTTTTTAGGGTACGGGCGGTCGATCTTTGTGAATGCTGTGTTCACTGCATTGCGATCAGTAGGGTGGCCGACACGGCTTCCTAAGGATAAAAGATATATGACTATAGGGGTCTCCCAATATATACGCGATGGTACGTGGGAGCACAATCCGTACTAGCGCTATTGTCCCTCAGGAGGAATCACCCACCTTCCACGAGATCGACAGTCACTAGGCTTAACGACGCCGGAACACGTCTCTAGCCTAGACCTCTATAATGTGCGTTATGTTACAAAGCATTGTTAGGTTCATTCAGTTTATTTTAGGTTGATCTTTTTAAAGTTTTCCTTTCAAGGTTCACCATGAGATGTATGATACAAATTCCTAAATGCAGTCTAAAGATGATAAGCAAGCTTTATTATCTTTTCAACTTTGAAAATCCTAGCTACTAAGGGAAAAGAAAGACACTATCTTTTCTCAAAGAGCAATCGACACACTCTAATGCACTTTCCCTAAATCCAACATGCAAACTATCAAATGCAAAATGCACAATGCAGGTGTTTGTTTTCCACTTTCTTAGTATAAATGCCTACAAATAAAGCTTTTTGCACAACTTTGAATTTACTTTTAAAATGATCAATACAAACAAGTTCACTTTTTCCGAAATCAGAGAAGGTAGAAGAGATTACACTACTTAACGATTTTCGAAATAAAGACTTGTTTTGACACTTCAAAAGAGACAAATTCAAACCAATAAGCAAAAGTAAATCTATAATCAATCTGCAAACAGCCAATGAACTCTCTTCTAAGATCACAATCAATCAGATCTGAATCAAAGGCTACAGGATGACTACTTTACTCATGCAAAGGAAAACTGTAAATGACGTAAAAACACATAAAAACATTCACAGTCTTTTTGTACAAAAGGAGGCGGAATCTAAGCAAAGAAAAGAAGTTATCAGACTGGTACCTATGCTGGTTAAAGGCTGCAAAAAACAGAGATCAAAACAGGGCACCAGACAGCAGAGAACCCCAGCTGCACAAGGCTAAACTGGTTCAGCGCAAGTCCACCACTGTGGGTTTGACATTCAGCGCAGGTAGCCTTCACGGGACCTACGTTGAAATGCAAACTGCCTTCACAGTGTCTGCGCTGAAGGAGAAACTCTCGTTTCCCCTGGGTTCTGGGTCACAAAATGCTCAAAAATCAACTGTTTCAGGCCAAATCAGAAACACAAGCAAGGTATAAACAGAGGGATGCTTTGATAGGGTACTAAAGACTATCACAAAGGATCATCAAATCGTTTGTGGATCTATTGTTTAGATCATAGACAAGTCCAGCAACTGGATCAAAGCAGCAACTTTCTACTTTGCATCTGGGAAACATGCAGTTCGATAGTTGCTGTCAAGTCTATGAAGTAAACAAATGACAGAAACACAAATGAAATGAATAAACAAATTCTCCCCAGTGGAGTCGCCAATTTGTTGTGGGGAAAAATGCCTATGCAGGACGATCCTATCCACCTAAGGTGTGACAGCGCCTTAGCAACAAACAGATACAGCTATTATGGTTTCTTCCTTTATGAAATGTGAAAGAGGGGAGATCGATAGACTTACCGTTGTCTTCTGTTTTTCCCTCGATCTAAATCCTCTTCTCTTTGGGTGTTCACAGCTACTTGCCTCCTCGCTTGCTCAAGAGAACAACTACTTGATTTCCACGAGATCACAAGAGAACAGCTATCTGTGACAAGAGAACAGCTACTTGCGACAAGAGAAGAACACAACACAAAGGCAAATATTCATATTCATCAATGATTCAGGAATAGAAGTAAATCAAATACACTAATGCAATCATAAAAAATACACCAGCATATAGGAAAGAACCAAGATAACTTTATTGATTGATAACAGGGTTCAGGAAGAGATACAACCCAAAGGGCTCCAATCCAACATCTCCTTCCCAGCAGAATGGAATTCCTTCTTCAGCTCCCTTCAAAGCATTAAGCACCCAATGTTTCCAGTCTCAAACCATCAGCAATTCTTTGCAATAACAAAATTCCAGCCTTTAGATCCCATGGAGGAGAGTTCTATATATAGTTATTTTGGAGAGAGGATGAGTCAGCTTGAGATCTGACTAGTGTCCTCTCCCTCTCTCAGTTCTTGAGTCCACTTGGAGGTTCTTGCTTCCACTTGGAGATTTGGAACCTCTTACTCATCACCAGTCGAATTCCTTGATGCAAGTGTCATTTTGGAAGCTTCCTGGGCATTGACACATTGAGGAATGAGCCTGCCACTTGTCTAATTACGCTCAGCGCAGGTAGCCTTTGTTGGAGTTGACATTCAACGCAGGTAGACAGTGGAGCAGTTGACATTCAGCGCAGATGCTCAGTGGAGCAGTTGACATGATCCAGAATTGGCTTGTTTTTTAGTGTTTTCAGGTGGAGAACTTCTGTGAATTGCTGTGGTTGGTTTGCCTCGTTCCTCTAGGGGTAGGAACAACATGTTTAGGGACTTTGGATCCCTTAGATTATGGACATTTCATGCTTCATGCTGTAAGGCACAAAAATGTCTATAACACACCGTGATGTATATGATTTATTATATTAGCTATGCAGGTGTTATTTGATGTGTGCTTGTTTGTGTTTGCAGATTCTCAAAACGAAACTCATTCAGATGGTCGAAGCATGGCTGCCACAAACTAGCGTTGGACTTAAGGTAGGGTCTAAAACACCTCTTGGTTTTTATTTATAAATCGCAATATATTTAGAGAAAGATAGATTTTCTTGTTTTGCTTGTCACTAGATATCTGTTGATACTAGGGAGATCGGTCTTGTCCGCAAGAACGATTTATCTGGCCGACAAATTGGCGACTCCATTGGGGACTTGAATTTTGGTTTTTTGCCTTTCCTTTTACTTTGACTTGAGAAACTTTTTCTTGTTTCTAGTTTTTGCTTGATGTGTGTGGGATTGGGTAGTTTTTTAGGATCTGGAGTATATTTTGTTTTTTCCAAAATTTTGAAGAGGACCGCACGTTCTGTTTGTAACACAGTGCGGACATCCCCGCACTGTTACTTTACTACACAGAGCGGTACCGCATCTGGTTATACCGGAAGCCTGCAGACCCTGTCAAACTTTTTGAAAAACCTAAATTGTTTTTGTCCAGTTAAGCTTAGGATTTATTTATGCTTTTTAGTCTCTGCCCAGATCTGCATGTGTCCTATCAAAAATTTCTTGTAAGTGAGTTCCATTGGCATTTTGGTTTTAGGTGATTTTCTAGAAGTTTTGCGTGCCTGGTTTGATTTTCGCTTGGTCTTTGTAGTAACTCAGAGATTAGAAGCCTAAGAAACCTCAGATTACCCTGGTCTTTTTGGTCTTCTTGATGAGTCTGATTGATTTGTGAAATTTGCCCTTGGTGAGAAATAGATCTCGTTTTCTCTTTGCAAAGCTTTGAAAGAACTTGTTTGAAAGTTTTGAATTTCATTTTTAAAAAGAAAACATAGTTGAGTGTTTTTTGATTAATTTGTTTTTCTAAACGAATTAGTCCTTAGTTTGCTGAATAACTAAGTAAAACATCCTCAAAAAGAATTTTTTTAAGCTTTTACTTCAATTAGGTTTTTAGAAATTTTTAGATCTCAAGCATAGTTTTTTATAGTTTTGAGTGTTTTCTAGAAATTTTAGAATCTCTTTTGAAAGAAATTGTTTTCTATAGTTTTTGAGTGTTGAAAAAGAAAAGGATTTTTTCATGAGCATAATTAGTAGTCTCATTTTGAGTTTATTGGAAAAGACAAAAAAAAAATTCTTTTCAATTATATGTTAAGGAAAGATTTGTTTTTCAAGAAATTGCATCCTCAACTCTTTCTTTAGCTAGAAATTCATTGAAGAAAAAGAATTGTTTATCATCTTAGGTGCATTTTTAGTGTTCTGGAGTCGAGTCTTCACACCATAAAGTTTCATCTCCATACCTTTTGACTTAAGAAACAACCCATAAAAATAACGCCTAAAGTAAAATTGATCTAGAAAACTTTTTATTTCTAGGGCTCTTATCACCAACATAGCTTAGGCTAGTATCTTGGAGTAGGGAGTAATTAACTCTCCAAGATAGTTAAACCAAACAAGAAGCTATATCTTGCAGTAGGAAATAAATTCCAATTGTTACATCTATGCTCTAGGAAGCTCCTCTTAAAGGAGTCAAGGACGAGATCATATCTGAACCAGTGAGGTAATCAATCCTTCCTCATTGGGAACGATAGCAGATATACACGTATTAAAAACGGTAAACCTCGGATTGAACATTGTCGAGGAGCCTGGGGTCACTTGTTGGTAAACCTTGGATTATGTCAAGGAGCCTTCAAGGGGATTGAGCTTCGTTACTCTTCCCTTGCATGTGTATCAGATCGTAGACTGTTCCCCTAGGTATATTTGTTTCTGTTGGTAACCTTAGTGCTATAATATATAGGATTCTTTCCTAAGGTGAAGGTGGAGGGAAGATCCCACTGTACCTAGAGCAGACGTCGACTAGACTCACTTGGACTCTCTGGGGGGTTCTCTTCACTCGATACGGTTTTGTGAAGAAACTTGTGCTAGTCTGTTTCATTAAGCAGGTTGTCGGGGTAACTGTATCAACCACCCTTTCTGTATTGAATTCTGCAACATTGGATTTCATCACCAACTAGTGTTTTTGGTACAGAAAGTTACTGTTTGTGTGTGGTTTGAACTCTTAGATTTTTTAGGCGTGTGATTCAATTGTTTGTTTCTTTAGAGACTTTAGGTGGTTTTATTGAAATTTTCTTTGTTTGCGTGTGAAGTAATTAAAATATTTAATCGTGGCTGAATTACCGAGACAGTCCCGTAGGCTTCGGGGGCAACCTCCCGAGTATACACCAAGCCATCTTGAAGGGCTACGAGCTCTTGTAACTCCTAGTGACAGTAGAGTTGGGTCACTGGAAGATAGAGAATCTTCTTTAGTTGTTCATCCTGATTACCAAGTTCAAGCAACAGAGTATATTTTTGAACCAATTTCATTTTCCGAAGTTACTGGTAGTATTTCTTCTACTAGTGAATTAGCTGAAGAACCTAAAATTTCTAAGCCTAAAACTGAACCTGCTGCTACTCCATCTTCAGGATTTGCTTCTCCATCTTCTAGTGGTCCTGGTTCACCCAGGGTAGGAAGGATCATTACCCAAAATATTCCTTCTAGACTCATTGCTATTGAAGAACTCGTTAATCTGGAAGAAAATATAACTCTCCCTGAAAATCAACCAACTTTAGAACTTAGGGAGCGTCAATCAATTTTCTACAGTCCACCTAGGAGTGACGCTTGGTACATTTCATTGACCAACTTTTTAGAAAATCCGGGTCTTAGTTTTTCTCCACTTCGAATTCCTTTTCATCCAACATCCAAAGGTTATTATCCTCCATTGAATATGTCGAGATGGTCATCCATGTTTTCTCAATCTCCGGAAACATTTTTATATGGTGGTCCTTCTGTTCCTTCTGGGTATCAGTCACTCACTGGTACTTTTTCAGGAGCATCTCCTCAACCCATTGAACATGGGCTATCAACTGGTCATAATGGAACTAAACTGTTGAGTGTAGAAGAAATTCT
Organism: Pinus tabuliformis; assembly: GCA_031772625.1. NCBI lineage: Eukaryota > Viridiplantae > Streptophyta > Pinopsida > Pinales > Pinaceae > Pinus > Pinus tabuliformis. The sequence continues at coordinate 742,661,418 of CM062816.1, read as the reverse complement.
TATGATGTCTAGTACCAAATCCGCAACCTCAAGGTAGTCAGTTATCGCCTGGAGGGCAACCTCAAGGTACTCAATTATCGCCTGGGGGGCAACCTCAAGGTAGTCAGTTACCGATTGGGGGGAAACCTCAAGGATAGTACATACCTTCGGGACAGTACATTCCTCATGGTCAACCCCAAACTTAGTACATACCTCAAGGTCAACCCCAGTATCAATATGTACCTCAAGGTCAACCCCAGTTTCAGTACGTGCCTCAAGGTTATCAACCTCAAGGTCAATACCCAGCCCAAGGTTTCCAACCACCTTCTGGTCAATGATTTGTACAAGGAGTTGGAAATGTACCTTTGAATTATCAGCCCTACCCTCAACCTGGTTATGGTCCTCCATATGCTCAACCTTCTATGGGTCCATACCCTGGAATGAACATGGTGTGGGATCCCTCAAACTCAACAAATCTTGCAACCTAATGTGCAGTTGTCATCTCAATCTAGACAACCTTTGGTTTCTGGTTCAACCCAGCAACCTGTCTAGCCTACTATTCAAACTTCTGCACCTGGTGTAGCTCATCAGTCTGGGCCTAGTTCGCCTCGAACTCCGCCTCAAACGACTGCTGCAACTACTGCAGCTTCTGTTCAATCTACCCCACCTACTTTTGGAGTATCGACAGCTCTGGTTTCTACTATTCCTACATCAACTCCTCAAGCATCTTTACCTCAGTCGGGACCTACAATTCAGACTTCGGTTCAGATGCCTACAGGACAACCTGGTCCAAGTACGGTTGTCACAAGTCAACCGCAATTCACTTATCAACCGTACCAGGGATAGTACCAATTCGGTCCTGCTGTGCAAAGCCCAGTTTACCAGTATCAACCATACCCTGGATATACTTATCAACAACCTCAACAACCCCAGTTTGGTCCAGTTAATCCTGGTTTTCCGGGAGGATACAATATTCCAAATGCAATTCCAATTCCAAGTTATTCGGGATATCCTCCTCCTGGGGCTGGTCTTATGACCCAGGGTTTTCGAGACCCTAATCGTCACTTACCATTTATTACAACTTTGGACTTGCCTGATTTGTCGCGCTTTATGAATGATCTGATTAATTATCTTCCGTTTTGGTCGCCAATGCCGAATAAGTTGCCCAGTGATATCCCAAAGTTTGAAGGTAAATCAGGAGAGGATCCGTCAAACCATGTGATGACTTATCACCTCTGGTGTGCATCTAACTCTATTATACATGATTCAATTCACTTACATCTTTTTCAATGCACTCTGATTGGTCTTGCGGCCAAGTGTTACATTGAGTGACCGCGAGCTTCTTTTTATAATTTTAGTCAGTTAGCCACTTCGTTCTTAACTCATTTTTAGTTGCCTTGTCAGATATGACAATGGAACGGAATTATTAACTTCATTAAAACAGTCAATGTCCACATATATTTCAAACCATATTCATGAATGGCGACATCGACGATGTTTAGTGAAAGTTTTTATTCCGGATCAAATTCTAGCAGAATGGTTTGTTAAATCATTATTACCTAAAATAACTGAGGATGTAGCTAAGGAAGGAGTTGTTACTGAAGAGCAAGTAATTGCTTAAGCTTAGTACCTTGACCTCATTTATATGCAGTCAGGTACTTTACATGAAAAAATCCCGACCTTCCGAAACAAAATCAAATAACTGCAGCTCCTTCCAGGTCTCATGCCACTGATGGTATGATTGGTTCAGTTAGCACCAAAAGCAAGAAGAAATATTCAAATAATTCTTCTCCTATTATAACTTTACCAGATTCCCCAATAGGAGACTCTTCCACTGAAATTCCTGCCGATATTCATGTCGTAGAATCATCTATGGCCAAATCAAAATCCGGCGGTAAAAAGAAGGGGAAGAAGAAAAATAAACAAAACTCAAAAGAGAAATCAGATAAAACTGAATCTACTGACGAGAAACGTAAACCTCACTATCCTTGTCTCATTTGTGACGAGGAGCATTTTACAAGAGACTGCCCACATCGTGCTAAGGTTGCGAAAATCATCAAAGGTTCTCAAACGCCTGCTATCTTGAAGGATCCTTTTCCTAGTCAAGATAGTAAGATGATTGGTTCTTCCTCAAATGCCTCAGAAGAACCCATAATGATGATGTCCCATGTCAAGATTGCGATGCGATCGCAAGATTATGGTAGTAAAAGTCCTGTTGGTGGTAAGGAAGCAGAATCTTCTAATTCAAACCCATCAACTTCAACTCCTGGTTCTGATCCACTACAGATCGAGAAACCTAACCTAGACTTAGTAATCAAACTGCCTGCTAAAGGTATACTTCGGAAGTCAGCTTTCAATCCGCATGTGAGAGCTGCTCCGAACTATAACATTGTTGAAGACTCGGCAGTTTCCCCTTCAGCAATGTCGGCTTTGGAGGTGCTGCAATCATGCCTAGCACAACATAAATTACTTTTGTCAGCTATAGGAGCTATTGATATTCAGGACTCAAACCTTATAATCTTTGATTTAGAAAATAGTACACTTCGCTTACCTCATCAAATGGCTTTCCAGATTCTAGTGATAGTAAAAAACAGACTTTGCTTTAGGACTGTAATTGATGAGGGAGCTTCTACGTGTATTATGTCGATCCAGTGTTGGGGATCGCTTGGTTCTCCTACACTCAATCAATCCTCGATGATTCTAAAGGCTTTTGATGGCCGTGGGTTCCATCCTTTTGGCATTCTATAGGATTTACCTATAGGGTTGAAGGCAAAACTGTTAATTTAGATGTGGAAGTGGTTGATGCCCCTCTAGATTCCAACATTCTCTTGGGTCGCAGCTGGTCTTACGCTATGACTGTTGTAGTTTCATCGGTCTTTTGGCTTATCAAGTTTCCTCATAATGGAAAGATCATAACCATAGACCAGCTGACTTACTTTTCATCAGACTCAGCCTCTTCTAAAAGTATCCAAGATGTCGGTAAAACAACTATCCCTTACAAGGATGTTGGGGTAGGATTGGTTAAAGATTTTGGTTTACTAGGAACTTTTTCCTTTCCTCCTCCTAATGTATCGCCTTCTACTACAACCATTCATATGATTTCATCCAACACTATTATTTTGGATGATCCTTGGATCGTACCTTCCGAATCTGAGGTGGATTCATTTGGTGATGCGATGCCTTTGAGTCCCTATGAAATTGCATATCGCGCTGTACAGTCATTTTCCGACCCTTCTTCAACCGAAATTGATCTAATGAATGTGTTCCATGGAGAATCACTTTCAATAACAACCTCAGATTTAACAACTTTTTCCGAGCCTGTTCATACTGATGAGAATATTCGTGAAATTTTGGTTGTTGATGAATTACCATGGGAAGATCTTCATCATTAATCTTCGTTTTTATCTGAACTTGATCATTTTGAAAATGATTTTTCATCTATTTTTACTACTGATTATGTTAAAGAACCACATAATCCATTACAACATCCTGATTCTGAGTTAAATTTGGCAAATATTTCTCGAACGGTTCCTATTGACATTTTAGTTAAACCTGGAATTGTTGAAAACATTCATATAGGTGCTTCCTGTTCTGAAAATGAACTCCAAACTTATAAAGCCCTATTTCAAGAATTTCGTGACGTGTTTGCCTGGTCATATGAAGAAATGCCAGGAATCGATCTAGCAATTGTTGTTCATGACATTAAAACTTACCCGAATGCTAAACCTGTCTGGCAACGTTTGCGTCAGATTCATCCGCGAAAAGCTGCTGCTATTAAAGCTGAAGTTGAGAAAATACTTCGAGCAGATTTCATTTATCCAATTCCTTTAACGGATTGGGTATAAAATATTGTTCCTATTAAAAAAAAGCAAGGAACGATAAGAATATGTATCGATTATAGGGATATTAATCGAGCTTGTCCCAAAGACAATTACCCAACCCCCTATATCGATCAAATCATTGATGATTGTGCTGGCAGTGAAATATTTTCCTTTATGGATGGTTTTTCTGGTTACAATCAAATTAACATACTCCCTGCTGATCAACCAAAAATGGCTTTCATTGTCCATGGGGGACATTTGCTTATTGCAAATTACCTTTTGTACTGAAGAACACCGGAGCAACTTTTCAAAGAGCTATGTGTTACGCATTTCATGACATCAAGCACATTGTGCAGCCTTATCTCGATGATTTACCTGCCCATTCATTACGTAGAGCCGATCATGTCATTCATTTACGAGAAATATTTATGAGATGTAGGCATTATTGAATTAGGTTGAATCCACAAAAATGTGTTTTCTGTATAGAAACGGGTCGTTTACTGAGATTGGTTGCTTCAAAAGTCGGCATTCATGTTGATCCCTCGAAGGTTGAAGCTATTGTCAAATTGCCTCCTCCTTCGACTCTTCGCCAACTCCAAAGTTTGCAAGGGAAAGAAAACTTTTTATGTCATTTCATTCCTAACTACGCTGAGATAACAAAGGGTTTTACCAGGTTATTCCTAAACACGCATTGACCCATGCACCATTATTGCATCCTCCCAACTACAACCAGGATTACTTCTTGTACCTTGCCACTTCTCATTCCACCATTGGGATGGTTTTAATTTAGGAAGATGAATTTGGTAGTGAACATGTGATTTACTATCTTAGTTGAACTTTAAATCTGACTGAGCTTAAATATTCAAATGTGGAGAAATTGGCCTTGGCAGCTGTTCAAAATGTCCAAAGATTTCGTCATTACATCTTACTATGCAAAACTACAGTAATTTCTGACTGTAACCCTATGATCTATATTCTGACCAAACAATTGCTAAGGGACAAGTATTCAAAATGGATAGTTATCCTACAGGAATTTGACTTGGAATTTGAAAAATCCAAGTCAAAGAAATCTTTGGTATTTGCAGAACTGATGTGTGATTTCCCGCGTGCTGATACTGAAACTGTGGCGGAAGAGCCCATTACGGACGAATCCTTGTTTCTTGTTAGCACTCTTGATCCATGGTATGGAGATATCATAGTTTATCTCCAAACCCAATCTTTTCGGCCTGAAATTTCACGATCTCAGCGACAGAAAATACGTTTCCAATCCCAACAATACAAAATCATTGGAGATACACTGGGGCAGATTCTGTTTTCCGACGTTGTTTAACTCATGAAGAAGCTGAAAAGGTTCTAAATGACTGTCACTCTGGAGCATGTGGCAGTCATATATCTGGGTATGCCACAGCCCAAAAGATATTGCACGCTACCTACTTCTGGCCGTCTTTATTTAAAGATTGTATCTATGTGGTCCGAAAGTACCACAATTGTCAAATTTTTGATCGAAAGATGCGTGCTCCACCTGCTCCTCTCCACCCTATAATTGCCGTCGGTCCTTTTGCAAAATGGGGTATCGATTTTATTACATGTAACCCTCACTCAGCCGAGGGCATGCGTATATCATCCTTGCGGTAGATTATTTTACTAAGTGGGCCGAGGTGATGCCTACATTTTCGGCAGACGGTAAAACTGCTGCAATTTTCATTTTCAATCATATAATTACTAGTTTCGGTTTTCCTCAAGCGATTATTACCGATCATGGGAGTCATTTTCGAAACATCATGATGACTGAACTAATAGATCAACTTAGTCTGCGTCACGATAGTTCTACTCCATATTACCCATAGGCTAATGGTGTGGTTGAAGCTATCAACAAAGTTCTATTCATTATGATCCGACGAATCATTGGTATTCATAGGTCGAATTGGCATAACATGTTATTTTCAGCGCTTTGGGCGTATCGAACCTTAGTAAAAACATCAACTGGTTTCACTCCTTTTCAACTAGTTTACGGTTTGGAAGCTGTGTTACCCATTGAATGCGAAATTCCATCATTGAAAATAGCCATAGAATTACTTCTAGCCACTTCCGAAGAGGAGAAACGTTTGTTGTACTTAGCTCAGCTATTAGAATCGACGTTATGCTACATTAGCAATCGAAACTCATGCCAAACGAATTAAAACTCAGTACGATTGAAATGTTACACCTCGTAATTTTTCGGAAGGAGACCTAGTCTTACTATATGATCAAGCAAACGATAAGCTAGGGGCTGGAAAATTTGTACCTATGTGGCATGGTCCTTATGTTGTTAAGTGAAAGCTGGCGAAAGGGGCCTATGAATTGGTAGATTTTGACAGTGTCTCTTTGGGTAAACCCAGAAATGGTCTTTATCTAAAGAGATATTATGCTTAAATCTGGGTGTGGAGATTTTAGTTAGATTAGTTTCTTTCTAGCTGGTGTGTTTTAGATTAGAAAAGTGTGCTTAGTTTAGAGAGTGTTTTTATCATTATTCCTGCTTGTCTTGATTTTACGCTTGATATTGCAGATGTCGACATCTATTCAAACATACATTGGTTTCACTGATGGTGCTTGTCATAATACATGGAACATTTCTTCCGCAGCTTGGGTTATCTATTCACCCTCTGATGAGTTGGTATCTATGCATGGGGTAAGCCTCAGTCAAACAAAGAACAACATTGTAGAGTATAGTGCAGTGATTGAGTTATTATCTGAATCCATTTCATTTGGGATTCGGAGTTTGATTGTTAGGTTAGATTCTGAACTCGTTGTATTGCAACTTAATAGAGTTTATGCCATTATAAATCCAGTGTTATTAAGATTATTCTTGAGAGTTCGTCTCTTGGAATGTGAATTTGACTACATTGAATATCAACATATTCCAAGATATTTAAATACATTAGCAGATGCAATTAATTCTCGAATGTTAAATAGACATTGCAATAATCAAACAGTAAATTTAAAAACATTCCATAACATGTTATACAAGATAGCCAGTAATAGTGATATAGTATATCATAGAAGTGTGTCAAATATACATCGTCTTCGATCATAGGTTGAAAAACACCTTATGATCGGCAAAAATGATAGTACAAAAAGCAAAAATGTCGTATGAGTCTACAAAGGCGATCATCCTATCACTGGTGATGATCACGATAAGAAACCACTGCTCGGGCTACCCTACAGAGGAACCTCCTGAAAGGGCCTGGGACCCCAATCACATAGCGCTGTAACCTAAGTGGAATATCATCTATGCTAGTCTCTGGGATATCTGCTGTCAAACGCTCTAGATGATTTTCCAATTCAGTCAGGGTCTCTGTAGATTCATCCCATGGGGCTCGTACTGCTGCAGCTGGGTGTCTCCTCTCATAGGGCCGGAGAGTGGTTGGTCGCCGTGGACCCACATCTGGATTTGAAACTTTTACTATCAGTTTTGGACGATTTAAAAAAAAAAAAAAAATTAAAACTTAGAAAATGTTGAGAATGATTTTACCTGAATCATCCCACTACTCTCGTGGTGGAAGAGTCATGTCTGGATCACCACGATAATCCATCCTAGCATAAGAAAAATCCTGAATCACGAAGAGTTGGTTCTCCAACCAACAAAAATACTCTGGCGGAAATCGAACAACCTCTGAACCCTCCTCAGGATGACGGCCCATAACTGTAACCCAGCGCATTAGCTTAGGTTATCGGGGAAGTCCAGCTCCAACGGAAAGATGTTGTGGGACCAACATTGGGACCCTCTCTAGACCAAATCTCACAACTAGGAAACCATATCCAAAGCTTTTTAGTTGTCCGTTCTTTGCTCTAGTTAGTTGGCCTTTTACATTCGCCAACACAGCTTCGTACCAGTTGAAGATGGTGCCTCGATAACATTCTACTGCCATTCACATTTGGGATCCGGTAGCTACATGCAGTGCTGCGCTTCCGCAGAGTCTGGTGACAGTAAATGCAATCACTTTTAGTTCAGGATGGGAGATAATTTTGATATCAATCCCTTTGTCCTTTGTTTGGTCATTACAAAACTCGAGCTGGAGACTATCGACAGACTGGCCACCTGGCCTAGTCCCAAATAGAGATAATCGTTCACCTCTCTTGGGTAAACCAGTCAAGAAGTAGATGTCCTCTAGCTCCATTTCGAGCCGGTGGCCACCAATAATGAAACACTGGTCCTGTATATTCCATCTGTCTACCAGCCACTGCAAAAAGTCTACTTGGGACCTCATGCCAGGTATGGCCCAGAATTTAAATAGCCCGCATGCTCTCAATGCGTCTATTGAGGGCTGATGACTAATTGTGGCAAGTTCCACATCTTCGTGCTCCTGTTCCCACCAAATGAGCATTGTGTATATCCTACATTGTAAAAAAGGCGGATTAGAACATTTTAGTTCAAAAATTTTTGGGCGGAAATGGAAGAAATTGAAGTTTCAAAACCTATTTCACGGGTTTCACACCCACCAGTTAGGGACAATGTGTAGGTCCGCACTATCCCTGAGCAGTAGGTGTGGGCCCTTGGCTCTTTCCTTTGTAGGAAAAAGTTGGGGTCCGCAGGTTTCGCATGTTGTGCCTGCGGACCCCCGCGAGCGGTTTTTTAAACTAATTTTTCTCTAAAAAATCAAAATGGAAGCCTAAAAACAAAATTCAAACGGTTGAAATGCAAGATTAGAGTGATGTGGATTACCTAGAGGTGATGGTTTTCGATTCCAACGGATGGATTTTCCGCAATCTTCATAGGAAGTTTCTTATCCAAAAGCTCTCTTTTCTCACTTTGAAGTCAAACAGTGAAAATGAATTTACAAAAGCCCTTTTTATAAGCTTTTTTGAATAAATGAATTTTTAATTTGTTTATTTTTCACTTTAAAAAGGTAACTTTTTGATGCATTTTTATTTATTTTAAACAAGTATGAGTAATGTTTGAGTTTTTGTGCAGAATATTGGATTTTTCAGGCAAAATTGATCATTTTGAACAAAAAAACATTGGAGTCCTCTTTAAGCTCTTTTCTGACTCGTAAAATATGAATAGATTGCTGAGTTTTTCTTTTTAAGCTCGTTAAAACGGAATTAAAAGGACAGTCCACTTATAGCTCTTTTCTGACCGTATAAACATGAAAAGATTGTCGGGCTTTTGTCATTTCAAGTTCGATATTGGTTATAAAACAACGTGTCATTGATCGCTTTTTTACTTTTTCGGATCAGAGAAACTAATTATGAAAATTAATCCTTGATCGTAATGGTCAAGCGGTTCTCTCAAGTATTATTTTATACTTTTTCGGGCTTGGGAGACACAAATTTACGAAAAAGGACAACCATGGAGTTTTCTTAAGTTTTTATTCTGACTCCCTAAAATTGAAAAATGCCAAGTTTCTCCTATACTAGACTCGTTAAAATTTAGCAGTAAAGGACTTGTTCAATTTCAAACAGGAACGAACCACTCCTTCTTAGGGTTCGAATTTTAAACTGAGTTGGACTCATCCGAAGGGTGAGCTTATAACCAAGCAAATGTTATCCTCCTCAAGCTTGTCAAAAATAAAGAGGTACTTGCCAGAAATGGTGGGGGAAAAGAGAGAAAAATGAACCTGTTTGTTATACTTTGTGTTTTAGAAAAGCATTCAACCACTCTTGAACACGACACTTTTTGTTCACCTGGGTTGGGAAATCCTTTGCCTAACAGTTAATCAAACCATATTGAAAGTCTTTAGCCAGTTTCTGGGTATTAGATTTGGGTCAATTGTCACAAAACCATCTGCAGTGTCGTTATGTGTTCAAGAGGTCAGTTCAAATAAACCCTTCATCTGCAAAATATCTATCATCTGTCTTGACCATCCCTGAGTTAGTCCTTGCAAATATATTTCTTTAAACTTGATCTATGATTTCGTGTTGTGGGCTTGCCTACGACGGATCACTTTCTATCGACTTCAGCTCATTATCTAGAAAGATGATCTAGAAATCGTCAGTACCTTGGAATCTACATTCCTCAATGGTAGGTTTCTCGCCTTCAATGACAGGTTGCATCATTGACCTTCGATCAAAGGATTCTGTGATATGTTCGACATCAGCTCATCTATTCACATTTCATGGATTGTACTGAGTACTTTGAGAGCCATTGACATTACTGGTGGTTTCTCTCACACTTGTTAATAGTTTACATCATTGACTGGTAATCAAGTGGTTTCTACCATGTTCGACTTCGACACATTCATTCACATGGATAAAATCGTACTATTTCAGGAAGCAGAAATCAAGACCCTAGATCTAGTTTCCATCATCCAGGCTGCGAGGAATTTTGTTATTCATTATACAGTGGGCTATTCATAAATAGATGGCTGCACCCATACTGTGTCTACATATGTCTATACTTTTGATGTATTAGAAAATCATTCCTATATCAGAGAGTTAGTTTTCTAGTCAGTTTTGATCTGAGTATGGGAATGCCTACCTCAGCAATGATATGTTCACATATATATATTTTGCATTGAATGTTTTTACAGGTTCCAACCAGGATGTCCACAGGATGATCTTTGAAATGATAAAGTACTTCACTCTTCTTAGATAACAAATGAAATCCTCATCTATTATAGACTTCGCACTTTAGGGGGCAATCTGTTGCACAAAATATTGTCACCATGACATTCTGTAATCAGTGTAAGTCTATCACCACTCATACTTTCCTCCTTTGCAAGTCTTAAACCTCAGTATTTCATGTCAAGCCTTGAAAATAAGAGAAAGCGCTTAAAAGTCTCTAAAACTCTGGTTCCGCACTTTCTCTTAGCATTACTTGCGGTCCCGCACCGGCTGGTCATGTCCCCTGCGTACTTGACCGCTCTGTTTCTGTGTAATGGGTGCAGACCCCTGTAAAAGTAAAAAAGGTGCAAGTACATTCTTAAAAACTCACTTTGGTTTAATTCTAGAAGCTTCTAGAGGGAATCTTGAGGTGGAAAGTTCGGTCCTTTAAGGTTCATGCATCCCATACCTTAACAAGCTAACCCCTTGATGTGAGGAGCTTATCCCTTTGAAGGAGGACTCTATCCCTTCATAGGTGGACCTGTAACCTCCTTCCTTTGCACTATAAAATGAGGCATTGGGCTAGCTACTGAGGAGGTTGAAAGCTGAACATTTTTCAGGGTAAATGTTGTTGGAATTTGGTCTTCCTAATTGAGCTTGAGAGGAGAGATTACATATCTTTTTTGATCTCATTGGGAAGAGTGTGAGGCTTGTCAAAGTAGAGGAGATTCTTGCTTGGACCCTAGGTGGAGCTTGTACAACATCAAGGCACCAAAGGTTGTAAAGCTCTTCTTATTTTCAAAGTTAATACAATCAAGTTTATTTTTCTCGATAAGCTTTGTTTAATGGTTTATTTCATGGATTCCTTGATCACCATGATGAATATGATTTATTATATTAGCTATGCAGGTGTTATTTGATGTGTTCTTGTTTGTGTTTGTAGGTTCTCAAAAGGAAACTCATTCGGACAGTCGAAGCATGGCTGCCACAAACTAGCGTTGGACTTAAGGTAGGGTCTAAAACACCTCTTGGTTTTTATTTATAAATCGCAATATATTTAGAGAAAGATAGATTTGCTTGTTCTGCTTGTCGCTAGATATCTGTTGATACTAGGGAGATCAGTCTTGTCCACAAGAACGATTTATCCGGCCGACACTAGCCTAAAATTAGTATTCATATCAGTCATCTCAAGCCTTACTTGTTATATTTTCTTTGAGATTAACAAGGAGAGAGCCCTCTCCCGACCTGGTATGGATAGCTACCAGGTTAAGCGTGGTTTGATGTTACCCTAGACCTACCTTCCTTCAGCCTGAGGTAGATCGAGGCACTAACGCTTTCCTCAACTTCTTGGAAAGCGCTTGGTTCGCCATCGCTTCTTCCTGAGACACAAAATTTGTCGAGCTTTAACAAAGGAACCAGTCGACCATTAGGGATCATTCCGAAGTTGCCGATAACTTTGGAAAGGAAAACCGTTCACTTGAACGTGATGGTAGTCCAAGGGCCATTAGATTACAATCTACTTCTTGGGCGTGACTATGTTTATAGCATGGAAGCTGTTGTTTCCACACTCTTTCAAGTGATGTGTTTCCCACATGAAGGCAAAATGGTATAGCTTATCGACCAACTTTCATTTCCCGGTTCAAATACAGCTACAAGTCAAACATCATCCCTAAATGGTCTCTTTGCATCAAGGCTGTCTCTTCAACCTTCTGATTGCGGTGAGTAGTCCGGTGAGTGTAACGAAGCCTAGGGGGCATGCACCCTGGTCTGCTTTGGTAGACAAACCCAGCTAAAAAGATAGATTTCCTTGTAGGTTATGTGATTGGTCTAAAACACCATTCCCTTGTAGGTAATGTGATTAGTCTGAAACACCATTTCCTTGTAGGTAATGTGATTGGTCTGAAACACCATTTCCTTGTAGGTTATGTGATTGGTCTAAAACACCATTTCCTCGTAAGGTAATGTGATTAGTCTGAAACACCATTTCCTTGTAGGTAATGTGATTGGTCTAAAACACCATTTCCTTGTAGGTTATGTGATCGGTCTGAAACAGTCATTTCCTTGTAGGTTATGTGATTGGTCTGAAACACCATTCCCTTGTAGGTTATGTGATTGGTCTGAAACAACCATTTCCTTGTAGGTTATGTGATTGGTCTGAAACACCATTTCCTCGCAGGTTATGTGATTGGTCTGAAACACCATTCACTTTTGTCCACTATGTGGACAAAAGGAAGTGTTTTTGTCTAACTGCTGATAGAAACAATCCTGCTTAACCATAGTGACTTCCATACGGTGACCTAGAGACTCTCCTTTTCTCCATACCTTGGGGCATGCACCACCATTCACCTTTGTCTGCATCGCGCGGACAAAGCAAAGGAAGTGTTTTGTCTAGACAAAAGACAAAACTATCCTACCTAACCTCAGTAGTTCCTTAGCTTTTAGTGTAGTTAGCTTTGTAGTTTGGTCATTTCTAGCCTATATAAAAAGGCAATGAGCACATGTTATCATAGAGTTCAAGCTCAATAAAAAATGAACCTACCAATGAGAGACATCTTTAAATGACTGGTATGAGCAATGTTTCTTCAAGGTTCAAGCTCGTTAAAAAATAAATCTGCCACTGAGCATATGTTAGTGCAAGGTTCAAACTCATTAAAAAATAAACCCGCCTTCAGTAAACGACCTCTGTGATTGCATTGCTATCAGCCTTTTAAGCCTTGGTTGTGTTCCTACCATCACCTCCATTCTTTTGGCCGATCATACGCTTCCACTTGATTGTTTACCCTTTTGAGGAATAGCTGCGACGAGTGATTCTGTTAGCCACCCTCTTCACACTGCCATGTTTTGAGAAGTTCCAAACTTACCTGGAACCAGTTGCTACCTGAAAACATCACTCGTTCCTCAAAAATGAGTCTCTTTTAAGCTCTTTTTAGACTCGTTAAATATGAAAAGATTGCCGAGCTACTGGCCTTTCTAGCTTGTTAAAGTAAAGGGAAGCACCATCCCTCTTGTATATTTTTTTATTTTTGGACATGATGGATTACCCCACAAAAGGATCGAGCACTTGTCTTTTTCAGCTCGCTAAAGTGATCGAAAAGTCATCCTTTTCGTATTATTTTATACTTTTTTGGACTTAAGGGATTATGCTACAAAAAAGGACTTTTGGAGTTTCCTTTTCGTCCCTTTTCAAACTCTCTAAACATGAAAAGGACCGAGTTATGCTTGTCGTTAAACTCGTTAAAACAATAGCGAAAAACTTGTCCACCCAGACAAGAACGAGTTTCACTATCGTTAGGCTCACTAAAACATAGCGATAGGTTTGCCCAAAGGGAAAATTATAGACCAAGCATATATTATCCTCCTCAAGCTTGACAAAAATAAAGAGGTACTAGTCAGCAATGACTGGGGAAAAAGGGAAGAAAACTTGAAGAACTTTATTGGTAACAGGTTGCTCTTGAACATGACATTTTCACTCCATCACCATGATTGAGTCAGGTTGGGTTATTCCGTTCATTGGTCATATCACCATTGGTCCTCCACACCATCCACCTTTTGGGGTTAACGCTACCAATCCATCTTAGTGTCGCCGATATGTTCAAGTGAAGTCATTCTAAGGATTCACCACCTAGCTAATGCCTCATCCACTGCAATACCTCCACCCTCCATTTTTCATGACCGCCATTCCTGAACCTTGTATCATCAAATCATTTTCACCTCCAGAAAATCATTTGCTCTGTTTCGTGTCATAGATGTGGGATACATTAAGGCCCTCCTATGACGGGTGACTTCTTGTTGACATCAGCTCATTATCCAAGAAGTTGACTTAGAAACAACCCTTTCGTTACTTTGAAGCTTGCATGCCTCAATGGCAAGTTTCTCACTTCTGGCAACAGGTTTACATCAATGGCCTTCGACCGAAAGATTTTACGTGGTGTTCAACGTTAGATCATATATTCACACCACGTGAATTGTACTGTAGTACCTTGAGGGTCATTATCATTATCGGTGATCCCTCTCGTGCCTGTTAACAACTCACATCATTGGCTGGTAATCAGGCGATGTCTTTCCATGTTCGACTTCAGGATATATTTTCACATGGATCGACTTGTACATCAGGCGCAGATTGAACAAGTTTGAAGACCTTGGATCTAGTTTCATCCATCCGGGCTGTGATATATCCAGGAATATAAAGACATCAAATGTACACTGAAACTACACAGATGATCATCCAAGCTAAGGAATGATGACTCTACATACAAAGAATCACCAGTCTGAAATAGCAGACGATTATCTATCCTATGTACATGAAAATGAATTTATAAAGCTAAGCATGGGAAAGCCTACCTCAGCTAGATCATGAAAATAATATGATGATGATGTATTGTATTGTATTTTATACAGGTCACCTTCCAGTTCGAATACCTCAGATCCTCATGATAAAGCATTTCACCCGACATCAGAAGATTTACGACCTCATGCTTTAGGGGGCAACTGTTATAGACATATTTGGGCACTGCAACCCCAATCATATATGTTGATAAACCAAGGGATCTTTAACCCTTAAAAGTGTTGTTTCATACCCTAAAGGATCATGGTCAACTGATTACATCATTTCCCAGAAGTTCCACCTGAAAAACCACTCAGAACTGGCCAAAACTGGACCATACTGACTGCTCCTTGGTCAAGGTGCGATGCATACTGACTTCTACACTAGCCAAGTGTGATGCATACTAAAGAGGCCTTATGTGGGGTGCAATGAGCGAGAATGGACAAATGTCTAAGGTAGTTTTCTAAGTGGACGCTCATGGAATCTTCCAGAAACTTCCTCTATGACACTTGCCTCTCTGAATTCGCCCAGGGATGAGTAAGAGATCTAAGAAATCTCCAAGTGGAACTAAGAACTACAAGTGGAATGACACTAATCAAAAACCCAGAGATGACTCACACCTCTGCAAACATCTATAAATGGATCCCTCATTTGAGAGATCTAGAGGCTGGAATTTTGTAATTTGTAAAGAAGTGTTGTTAGTTTGTCTTTGAGAAGAAGCATTGTATTGTTGGGTGATCTTGCTTTTCATGAGGTGAAGAGGGCTTTGATGCTGGGAGGATGATGCTGGATCAGACAGCTGGGTTGTAATCCTCTCTTCTACTATTAATAAAGTTCTTTGAGTTTTCCTCCATACAATAGTGTGTTTGTGAATATTGTTATTTGTGAATGCAATTGTATGGTCAATGTATTTATGATTCTGCATTGTTTATGATATCATAGATCGAGATGCTTTGATGGTGTTTTGTTACTTTGTCTCTATAGGTATTCTCTAAAGTGGGACAAGTAGGAGAGGAGTTACAAGTTCCATCAAGGGAGAGAGGAAGCAAGCAAGGAGCCAAGCAGAAGATCTAGGTTGGCCCCCCTTTGCTTCTCTCTTATCTATCATACATAAAGGAAATCACAAAGTGCTTTGATTGTTTGTTTCTAAGATAGCTAGCCATATTAGTGGGACTAGCAGATCTAAAAGACACTAGTTTTCTCGGAAACAATGACCTCTACCGAAATGAGGTTCTTTTGGCTCCCACTGTTGACAATGAACTATAGCGGAGATCCCTTTACCCACATCTGGGAGTGGAAGAGACGCTCCTCCTCCTTTGGATCTTCGGGTTTTTCCTTCTGTATCTTCGTGGTGGCAACAATGGCATTGGGCTCTGCATCAATAATATTCTTCCCTTTGTCATTCCCCTTGTTAGGTTCTGACTCAAAGTCAGAACATGCATCTAATTCTGAAACGTTTAGCTCAGCCACCAATGACTGCTTGGCCCGACACTGGAGCTTTTATGGAACTCACACCATTTTCCCGTGTCCTTTTTTGGCTTCGCGGAACTGTTTTTTGCTTGCAACTTTAGCAGGTTGTCTTGGGCCACCCCGCCTTGGCTTTGTTCTTTATTTTTTAGTTTGAGGGCACCTTTCCCTTGCTTTGGATTTGCAGATCCAAAGTCTCATTTCTTCTGTTTAAACTTTTGCTCGACCTTGACAGCATATCGGTATGCCATGCCGAGCGAGGAGATGTTGAGGAATTTTATTTCTTCCTGGATGTACTTGTGCAGGTAGCCACGGTATTTGAGTATCAAATGCTACTTTGAATCCTTGATACCCAACTTTGTGCGAAGGGTATGGAAAATATTGGTAAACATTGGCATGTCTTGGTCCCTTCCCTGTCGCAGTGTGGTCCACTTTATGTATTGATCCTCATAGCTTTCGACAGGGTAGTACTGCTCCTTGATGGCATCCCAGAATGAATTTCAGGTGGGTACGGCTAAAAATAGTGAGCGGTACTTTCATCCTTCTGCTCACAGTAGGTTTCCCACTAGTTCTTGATGTGGGGGGCTGCTTTGAGAAGAGTGAAAATAATCTTTTCCCGACTGGAAAAATCATGAACAGAAAAATAACCCTCTAGCAGATTTAACCATTTATCGACAACATTTGCATCTATCTGACCCTCGAATATGGGGATTTAAAAATTGACTTGTACCTTAAACGGTGTGGTGTTTCCAGAGTAACTATGGGAAGCCGATGCTTCGCCCCTGGGTAGCCGCTAAATGATCTAGGAAAAGTTGTCCATCATCGCGTTCCTTTATCGCTTGAGGGCTTCTTTGAGAAAGATTTTGATAGGATCTCTTGCTCCCTTGTCATTCTTTTCATCCGCCATGGGAGGCCGTCGGGTTTTGCGAGGCCGGTCTTGCAAAGGTTTGACCAGTTCAAGCCCTAACTCCTTATATCCTAACCTCGTTGGGGACATGCAAAGAAAAACAGAGAAAAAAAAGCAGACCATTCTGATACCACTTATCCAGATTTAAACAGGAATGCAAAAAATTACAGAGATAACCATAAACACAAAGATGCAGTGGAAATAATACTTCATTTCATTAATGTAAAATACTGAGATATGCTTACAAACAGAAAATGGAAATAAACAGCAAGGGCGATGGTAGCTTATCTATGAGAAGAGATGTGGTGGCTACATGCCTCTGAACTATGTTACAATGAGGCTCGAAGGCCTATTTATTGTTGAGAAAGAATGGAAAACCCTAAAAATTAAAAAACCTAACCCTAGAAGATAAAACACCAAACTGTGGGCCCGTTTGGGTAAATTGGTACATCAACTTCCTGGGGTCGTAACTTTGGCATACGATCTCCGTTTGACACATACAATATCTCGTTAGAAAGATCTATTCGAGAACTACAACTTTGGGAAGAGCAACATTTGTCCATGGACCCATCTTGTTCCCAATTTTCCCAAAAAACGTCATTTAGGGCCTCAAAACGGCTCCGGAATTTTAGGACCTAAAAAACTACTAAAAATAGTAAACTGTGCTACTATTAAGGAAATTGAAAGATGAAAGAAACAATGGTGGGGGTCCAAGTGGACTTGGTGGGTGGCCAGTAATATCCACTTGGATCATGTCATTAGCACACATAATTTTATTTCAAATGATGCTCAACTTGCACCCAGATATATTGCTGCCCAAGAGCAAGCAATTACACACTTTGAGGATATGTTTAGGCTATTAGGGGATGACAGCATGCACGCTTGCCAAAGGAGATGGAATAACTTTCCATACAGTTTGAAAATTATAGAGTACCATTCTCCTCAAAGAATGAGAGAAGCACTAAATAGGACACCCATGTACAAGAAAACCATCCAAAGGCTCAAAGTCAATTGGATTGGCTTGAGACTCAATCCACCACTGCTCTTGGAGATGTTAGAAGGCAAGAAGGAAGAGGTAGAATGAAAGCAGTGGGAGGAGATAGAAAGGAAGGCAGGATTCTATGCACAAGAAGAGGAAACCACAATAGAAGCATGGGATGTTAGCGAAGCCACTAGGGCTATGAAAGATATGGATATTGATTGAGTTTCCCAGAGGATGAGCAACACTTTCAGTAGGGGGTTGATGATGAGCCTTATCATTGGGTAACTATATGGACCTTAATTCACCTCCTAGCTTAGTCAAATCAAATATTCTCACAATTTATTACATGTTTTCATTGTATTTTGTTTAATGAGATGAGTCAAAGTGAGATATTATGCCTAGTGGATTAATGTGCATTGAATGTAGGTTTGTAAGAGAAAATCATGGAATTTTGGCAAGATTAAGGGCTAAAATTCAAATATGACAAGGAAGAGAGATTGTAGGAGGTAAATCCTCCTCATTTACTCCTCCCTCATTTGAATATTCCTCCATCAATCACACTAGCTTGGAGTATAAGAAGCCAAGTCACGAAGATCAAAAGGCAGTTGAGCAAGTGACAGTCAAAGAGTTAGTTTATCTCGATTTTGGGAGCCGAGCCTCTCTAGATTTAAGGAAATCATTGGGGACTTCAATTGTATAAATAAAGAGGCCTAGAGCCTCATTAGGATTCGAATTTTTGTTGTAAAAACATTAGTTATTTTTGAGCTCCAGACTTGTGGAAGACATTGCTATGTAATTTTCTGTTTTGATAATGAGAACGAGTTTTTTCTTGATCCAGTACTGAGTTAACTAAGAGGGTTGAAGCTCTTGGGTTAGGGCCCAACCCTAGTAGCAAATCTCCTCTTCTTTTATATGTATTCTTAGATTGATTTCATAGATTCATGGTTAAATTGTCGTTAGAAGTATTTCATTGCATGTAGTGTAGATTTGATTAGGTTGTTTATTAGTTTGCTTCCATTTGTGATTTAATTTAGAAGTAGTTTAGAAGAGATAAAGAACCATCAAAATTCTATCAACATCTATTTTGGCCTCACTTCTTCCTTCAGGGATCATGATTTGAGGAAAGGACTCCTATGCAACCCCAAAAAGACAGAATTCTACTTTCTCATAGAATTTAGAGTTTTCTGTACTTAAGCTAGCATTTGATCAAGTTGCAAGAGTAGGACCTAGTCATCATTTCTTCCATCTTCAGCCTTACAGTAGATCTCATTAATTATTCCATCCTTTTCTGCAATTTTTCCTCATGCATGAAGTAGAAAACTAGCTCATTAAACTCTGTTTTCTTAGCTTATTGAAATTTTCCTTGTTTACATGATTTTTGGGAAAATATCAGTGTTTGATGTAGTACAGGTGTTTCAGAAGTAAAGAGAGATCTCATAGCTAGTAACCTCCTTCAAACTTCATCCATCCATGATCATTCCTTTCTTTCACTAAGACCCTCACCAATTTCATCATTTTACAAGGAAACTTCTCCAAGCATGTTGAGAAAATCCAACCATCTCCCAACCTTGGTTTTGAGTTCTGAGTGATCCTAGGCATTTTCTTGCTTCACTTCATCCACCAACCACCTTCCCTAAGCCTCCCTTCACCATAAACACCCATCATTTTTCTCTCGGATGTATCTTGTAGAAATATAGGGAATCTTGTAGGTTTCTAGGACATCCAGTCAGTTTTTCTATAGTGGCCTGTTTTGAGGCCGAATTGAGGGAAAATCCTCTAGGAAGTGAGACAAGGTCACCTAAGGGTCTCCCAAACCTCCCAACCATCCACCAACATTCCTAAGCCACCTACCACATCGCCAAGAGAGATTAGATTTCAGACTTCTCCATAAAAGGGGAAAAAATACAAAAAGAAAAAAACAGATTTATTTTAGTCATTTACATGCATAGTAGTAGAATGTTGATGTTTTGAATTTACATGATTAAGGTAGTAGAATTTCATACATGTTAATCTAGCAATCTTTTTGAAACATAGTCTCTTAGCAGTTAGGTAGGAAATGGTGTGTTTTAGCATTGGATTCCAGTCTTTTTCCTTACTGCAGTAGACAAGCTTTCTCTTAGAGTAGATTTCTCTTTCCCTCATTAGTAATCAATATTCTTCTGAATCCATAGAAGTCTAGCTTGAAAAACCCTAGTGGTCTCTCGCTAGTTGAACAGTGACAAAAGGCAGAACCATCACTTTTACTTGTGTATACAACACTGTCACCTCCAAGTTTGTATGAACCCCGGGTTGATAAAGTAAAGTTGGTAGCCCCAGGAGTTGCAGCATTCTTGCTGCAATATTGGTGCTCATCATTGGGGTACATGGTAAAGCCTGAGGGAGGAGTCTCAGTTTAGGGCCTAGTGATCTAGTGTGGATTATGGTAAAGACTAAGAGACTGGTGTCTCAGTTTAGGGCCTAGTGATCCAGGATTGGATTGTGGTAAAGCCTGAGAGACAAGGAGATGAAAGATTCCTCAAGGATAGTGATGGATTTCGGATGGCATTCCAAGTTCGGTTCGATTTTGTGATCGGAGCACTAGTTTTGGTGTTATCACGGTTTGGTGAGAGTGGAGGTGGTTTCAGCTATGGATTCCCTTGGTCTTTTTGGATTGGTTTACCTGAGAGATCCCACATTCATGCTTGGAATATATTACGAGGGTGATTGGATGAAAGAAATATTTGGTTTAGTGATGTCTAGCATCAGGTGGTACGTGAAAGTCTCGAACCTAATCATATTTTCCTATGTTTAATAAAAGCTAAGTTATCTTACTTTCGTACTTATTTATATGTGGATTTAATCATTGTTATCTCAGTGTTATTTTGATGGTTTAATGCTGGTTATAAGCATGGTTATATGACTGGTTATTGTCATGTTTGTTTCATATATTTACTTGTCATTGAAAGGATAATGGGTGCAAGACCTAATTGATATCAAAACAGTTAAGGGAGTAGGGTGGTGATCCTTCTTGTCAAGTTTCGTATGATATATCAGTCATTGATGCTCTGTCTTGTATTCATTTCCTATAGATTGCATTGATTCCAAGTGTTTGATAGAATGCCAAGTCCCAATCAGGGATAGCCAAGCCTAGTCCTAGAGATATTTTTTGGTTTATTAGTCTTGTCATCATGTATTTGATGGATTCTAGAAGTTACAACAAGCTATGGGTAGTGGCCCGTATTATGGGCTAGAAAAGTTCCTTAAATTCCACGGACGCTAGTATAGGTCTTCTGGGAAAAGTCCCTAGACGTAGCCATGCAGGATTGTGATAGCACCTAGAGGTCCTTGGACACTGGCATGCCCATAGAATGAGAGCGTGCAAAGGTCAAGGGGTATAAATATTTAGTGGGACCAAGGGGCAGAATTCCTGAGTGGCTGGGATGCCTCCTACGGGTGTTGTTGTTGATGTGGAAGGTATGGTTGACGTGTCTCCATCAATTCCATTTCCTTAAGGTAACCAAGGAGGTTTAATCCCATCATATTGGTCTCTCATCACATGTTTACCCTGGTTGGCTGGTTACTTGGGTAGATATTGGAGGAGGGTGTTACTCCTGTTGACCAACTTGTAAGAACTGAGCCTGTAAATCTCTCCCATAAGAACTCATAATTGCTATGTGGTTCACCTGTATCGCCCTGCTGAGAGCATATGTAACCCTATTCTCTTTACCTTTAATATGCCTGATCTCAAATTCAAACTCATTGATCATGGCCAACCATCTAGATTTCCTAGAATTCAGATTCATTTGGTCAAATAGATACTGCAATCCGTTGTGATCGCTCATCAATACAAGTCATCTACCAAGAAGACAGGTCCTCCACATCTTCAATGCATGAATGATCACTGCCAACTCAAGATCACGTGTCAGATAGTTATGTTCATGCTCATTTAGTTTCTGTGACTCATAGCACACTACCTATCCTTCGCACATAAGGACTCCACCAAGCCCTCTTGTGACACAGGTAAGTTCCCTTTGAGGACAGAGGCAACCCCTCTAGCCCTAGAGTGGGTCTAATCACTGCATAGATAATACCAAAGAAAATTTCCTTAGAAATTTGGTGTTATGAAGACCTGCCTTCAATCCGTCGTTCGATGAAGTCCTCGTCGTGTTTCTCCAACTCTTGTTCTTCTAATCACTCATATTTGAAAAAAACATGTAGAGAAACACCACAAATGCAATAAAAAATGACCAAACAATCCACTTGAAGAGTCAAGGAACCTCAAGCTATCGACATACAATTTGACGCATGATATAGGAAACAAGCTATTGATTTGTATTAATATAGATCAAAGTAAAACTTACAACTAAGCCTTGTCATTGTAAACCTCCTTGAAGGGTCCTATTGGTATGTCTCTGTAAGAATTTACTTGTGAAATGTCTCCCAAGGGAACATATGAATCTCTCCTCTATCCAAAAGGGTTGATACTAGAAAGCTCTCAAGCCAACTCTACTCAAACATCTCTCAAATCAAAATACAAATGAGGCTACTTGCACACTCCAATAACACTCTCTACCTCTACTCCTCTCTTAGAAACTTGAAACTATCAAATTACATCTAGCTATCATCCAGTTACATCCAAGCTAGCTGATGTTATTCATGGAGGATATATTTATAGGAGGGAGAGGTCCAATAAGAGAAGGAAGGAAGAGATTATCTCTTAGGGAGGTTGCACAAAAGGTGGAACAACTATCCCAGAGGAGAAAGGTGAGCTCAACTAATCGAAAAGCTAGCCTTAGGATTGCCCATGAAGCAATTTCATCTTGAAGTTTCGATGAGTTGTTGAAAAACATGCCAAATCTAGCTCATCGTGGGTGCAACATAGGGACAGAGCGAAGAATTCGCTACGGCTAGTGTTAACTTGACCATATTCATGAGGGGGATAACTTCTGACTTGCAATGACCCATAAACTTAGGTAAAAAGGGTATTCTTCAGGGATAATGAAATGGGACATTCTTCCTGAGATTGCAAGGAAGGTAATGACACATAATTGGCAACATGACACAACACAGATGTTAGTAACATGGAATGGTACTATCCAGAATTAGGGAATGCAGAGTCGATGAAAAATTACTATGTAATAGAAGCCCCCTAAAGCATGAAGGCCGAGAGAGTGGGAGGGGTGAAATGCTTTATGAATCCATAACTGAAACAGAACGTCCTCGTGGAGAACCTGTAGATGCAAGTACAACTGATATCTCTGATACATGAATACATAGTGAAAGGAAAGACATGTGCATAAGGCATGGGCGTAGCCATCCAGAAGATAAACATAAATTGTCTGTGGTATGGATGCAACCATCGAATTAGAAAGACCATAAAAATGACTTAGGTATGGTCGCAACCATCCAATCAAAAGAGACATGTATAAATCAATCCACGCAACCTGGACTTATGTAATCTGAGCCCAGAGTCTTGAATCCCAACCTAACTGCTGTGCAATTTCTAATATGCAAATAGATGTGTTGAAGTTGAGCACACTAGAAAATCACTTGATTACCAGCCAATGATGTGAACTGTTAACAAGCGCGAGAGAGACCACGAGTAATGTCAATTGTTCTCAAGGTAATGTTAGTACAATCCAGAAAGTTTGAAAAAATGATCTGGAGTCGAACACTTGTGAAATCACCTGATCGAAGACCAATGATGCAAGCCATTCGTTGAGTGCAAAGAACTTTCCATTGAGGCATGCAAGCTCCAAGGTACCAGAAAGGAGTCTCTAGGTCAACTTCCCGGATAATGAGCTGAAGTCGACAAGAAGCGACCGGTCGAAGGAGGACCATAATGTTTCCCACATCATCGACATGAGACAAAGGAACAAGATGATTGTGAATGAGACAGAGAATCTGAGGAAGGTGTGTAAGGCTACAAACTATAGAAGGATTAAGCTCTTGAACATATCAGCGACACAACTCCAGAATTTGGCAGCATTTTGGTACCAAGGGATCAAAGGTCACGATGATGCAACAAGGATTAGATGGAATGAGGAAAAATGAATAACCCAAAACCCGGAAGGCCAATGATAAAATGAGGATATCCCAACCCAACACGAAGCAGAAAGAGTGTCAATGTCCAAGAGTGACAAACTGCCATAATAACTAATGCAATCAACAAAATGTTTCCAAATTTCCCCCCACCATCTCTTGCGAGTACCCCAATTATTTTTGAAACACAATCTTGAAGGGGATAGCATATGCTTGTAATGTAAGTTCATCTGACGAATATGACCTAGTGAGTTTTAACGAGCTCTAGGAAGGAGAAGCTCGATCTCATCATGATGACAAGTCCAATGTCATCAGGGTTTAACGAGGCCGACATAGGTAGAACTTAGAGTCTTTTTCATGTTTAGAGAGTTTGAAAAAGACATCAAAAAGAAAACTCCAAAGGTCTCTTTTCATAAATTTGTCCCTCGAACCTGAAAAGGTAGAAAATAATATCCAAGGGAACCTATTTACCATGAAAGATCAACGTATACCTTTTTCGTAAATAATCTATCCCAGCCCAAAAAAGGGGTAAATGTATACTGGGTAGATGATGCTTTGCAGCCTTTAACGATTTCAAAGCAATAAGAGCTCGACGATGAAAGTATAAGAGCAAGAGGGACTTTATTGTGTTTTACTGAGTCCATGAAAGTATAAAGTATAACTCGCAGGGTAGTCACGAAGGTTTGCGAAACCTATTGCTATGAAAAAACAAGCGTAAGATCCATTTTTGGTATAAAAATATGTGAAATAGTCAAAAACCCTAACTTGACCAAAAAGGATTATAAAAGAGTCATTTGGTAAAAAACAAATTACTTTTCACCATTTTACCTCAGAGTGAAAAATTTACCCTCGTGCATTCGAAATTTCAATGGTCGACTGGAGAAAGATCAGCAGCCTGTCAGCAAATCCGTCCGGTCCACGTAAGCTCTAATCATTTTCCTGCATTTTTACATAGACAATACTTCGTTTTTTATGGTTTGAGCCACCTCCAAGGAAGGATTTAGGGCCGAAATATGCACGGTGGTCATCACGAGTCACCAGCTCTGGACTTCGACGACCCAAAATATTCCATGGGGAGAAAATAGGGTCTTCGCGACTGTACATGAAAAAGTTGCGAAGATCCTGATTTTTCCGAATGGGTGATTTTGGCTCGGTGCACCTGTTTGAAAAACAAGCATGCTGAGCGCTGATTCTTAACATTTCTCAAAATTGAAGCCATTTCTTTGGATTTTAAAAGCAAGCAAAGTACTTATAATCCTTGATGTGTGTGTAGGAAGAAAAATAGTGATTGAGTGGAAAGAACAAGAGCATAGTGGCAATGATGAACTAGCCATGGGAGACCAAGACTATTTGGATGTGCTCCGGAACTGTGGTCTGCTAAAATTTTTCATGGTGCCTAGTCTGAGGGCACAACTAGACTTGCTCCAATATTTGGTTGGAGCGTGGGATCCGAATGAGGCTAAGTTCAATATCCGAGGGCAAGAGCTGGAGATTAAGGCAGCAGACATCTATTTCTTGACAGGTTTGTCATGGAAGGGGAAATGCCTCGCATGACTGGGACTCGGATCACTGGAGAAGCTATGGACATGATGATGGGAAGAATGTGTCTAGAGGCAGAGAAGTCAGATAAGGGCGGAAAGCTCAAGATTGCTACTATCATAGACTTGTCTCTCCGTGTCCTTCTCTCGACCATCATTATAGAAAATAGCTCACAAGCCTCTCATGAGGCCACTAAAACCCAACTTCGGCTGGCCACCGACTGTATGGATCTCACTGTCTTCAACTGGGCTGAGGTTGTGGTTGATAACATGAAACGAAAATTAACAAAGTGTTGGCGAGGGGATGTAAAATAGTTCAGGTATGGGTCCATCCTGGTATCATTGATCCTTGAGAGCCTTCCTCTCTTTCAGAGACAGGAAGCAGTTCTAGCATGGTCAACTCCGCGGGAACCATAGATGACTCGGTGGCCACTGCTAATGCCCAGAGGAGGTGGGGGTCAACATATGTCATGGAGACCTGATTTTTTCCAATTGTTGGGCTGCCAGCTAGTCGTTGTCGAGGATTGGGCATACATTGGGCTAGATTTCAGGGGTGATCTAGAGTTAGTACTCCCCCCTAGGGAACACTGGGACCCAAAAGGTAACAAATTTTGAGTTTTTAAAGATTTTGTATTTGTTTATCACTTTTTATATATGTTCTGATCACTATGTTTTAATCTGGCAAATGTTGGGCCAGAAAGGCTTGCATGTTTGTCTCTGATTTCTAGGAGAGTTGAGCGGGAGTTTGAGATTCCTCCTCCTGGTGGAGATGTAGAGGAAGAGATCGCTCATGACCTGGAGGGATTGACAAGGGGAATCCCTGACTACGCGAGATTCGAGGATGTCTCTCGACAGTATCAACGACACACAGCAGGGGTGTCGGGCAGGATTCATCGACTTCTCAGACGTGTGGTCCGAGCAGTCGTGTGCTATAGAGAGCACCATGTAGATTAGACTCCTAGGTTTAATTTCTGCCATTTTTGAAAGACATGTTGTCTTGTGATGTAACCGAACACATATTTTTTGAGCACTGCGATGTGCAACACTGATATACATATATATATATACCTATGTTTTTTGCTATATGACTTATTATGTCTTTAATGATTTACTTTCATAAATGTTGCAAATGTCTATCTAATACATGATTTGCCAATGCATCAGTTAATGTATTTAGTCTTCTAGGAATGTGTCGATATGTAATATAATCAAAATTCCTTTCCAGTAAATGAACACATAAATACAACCTTAAAATTTGAGGATTTCTGATGGAATAGTGCCCGTTGAGTTGAAGAACAACAAGCTGGGAGTCTAGATTCACAATCAATGCACGAATATTGAGGACAACAGCCTCAGCTAGTAATTCAATGACTGCACTATATTCAACGACATTGTTTGTGGTACACTCTAGACAAACACCTTGAAGATCCACCAACTCACCGTGAGGATTGTAGATAACCCATGTCGCGGAGGAAAGATTCCGGGTACTGGGACATGCACCATCAGCGAAACCAACATAAGGTGTGACAGACATCTACATAAGAAGAAAAAGGGACACAGTAAGCGGCAAATGCTTACACACCAAGCCAAACACATACAAAATGAAAAACACACTTATGTACATAGCAATACACGAAAGACTCATGCATAGTATTTCTTAAGATAAAGCCCATTCCAAGGCTAAGCTAAAGGGTTGCCTTCATAATCAATTAGTCCTTTTTGCAACATACATTTGACAATATAGGGCCCATACCACATGGGTTCGAATTTTCCTGCCCCTAGCCTGTCATTAGCTTGATCATATAGCAGGACTAAATCTCCCTCCATGAAGGAATGTGGGCTGACTATCTAATCGAAGTGATTTTTGACTCTCTTCTTTTGTGCTTCAATGTCTAAAGAAGCAAGTCGACGAGTCTCATCAAGCCGTTCTAGATAAAGGAGGCGTTCTTCCACCAGAGTAGTATTCGGGAGCAATTCGAAAGATAATTTGAGAGAAGGGATTTCACATTCAATCAGGAGGGTAGCTTCCAGACCATAAACAAGTTGAAATGGTGTGAATCCGGTCGCATCTTTAACCGAGGTATGGTAGGCCCGTAGGGCGAAAAATAACATCAAATGCAAGTTGGACTTGTGCATCCCAATGGTATGCTGAAGCATGGTAACCAATACTTTATTTACTGCTTCAACTTGGCCATTGGCCTGAGGGTAATAAGGTGTCGAACTATCATGACACAAGCCTAACTAGGTTGTCAACTCAATCATCATATAACCATGGAAATGGGAACCATGTTCAGTGACTATATCTTGAGGGACTCCAAACTGGGTAATCATATGATTGAACAGGAATTGTGCAATTGTCTTACCGTTGTTAGACAATGTAGGCATTGCTTCAGCCCATTTCATAAAATAATCAACAACAACGATAATATATCCATGCCCTTGGCTGAGTGAGGGTTACAGGTCATAAAATCAATGCCCCATTTAGCAAAAGGGCTGATGGTAATGACAGGATGCAAGAGGGAAGGGGGCACTTGCATCTTCCTCTCATAAATTTGACACGCATGATAGGAACGGATAGCTAGAATGAAATCCTTGAAAATGGAGGGCCAAAAGTAACCAACACGAAGAATGTTTTGGGCAGTAGCATATCCAGACATATGACCGCCACAGGTGCCAGAGTGGAATTAATTTAAGACCTTTTCAGCTTCCTCGAAAGTCAGACAATGGCAGAGAACTGAATTAACATCGAGACACTATAAAGTGTCTCCAAAAATACGATAGGGTGAAGAATGGTGGTGAATGCGTCGTCGAGAATCCTTAGACAAATCAGGGCAGAATGAAGACTTCTGGAGGTAAACAATAATGTCACCATACCAAGGATCGAGGGTACTGATTAAGAAAAGTGTGTCATCCGAAATGCGGTCCTCTATTCGAGAGGGAGCAAAAGTAGATGGTAATGAGCAAATCAACTCAGCGAATACCAATGACTTCTTAGACTTGGCAGTGGTAAACTCCAAATCAAAATCTTGAAGGATAATAATCCATTTCAAGTATTTTCCCCCCAGAAATTGACGTGATAGAATGTATGTCATCAGGTTGCAATCTGAAACCACGGTCGTCGTGCGCAACAAAATATAATTATGAAAGCATTGGGCAACTTGAACCACTGCCAAGGCGAGCTTCTCGACATAAG
The DNA here is from genome assembly GCA_031772625.1 of Pinus tabuliformis. Taxonomy (NCBI): domain Eukaryota; kingdom Viridiplantae; phylum Streptophyta; class Pinopsida; order Pinales; family Pinaceae; genus Pinus; species Pinus tabuliformis. Next base: position 742,632,664 of record CM062816.1, on the reverse strand, counting down.
CATAGTGAGTCTTGGTGTCAATAAGGTTGCGGCTAAGATAATAGATGACGTGCTCGGAACCATATTCATCGTCTTGAACCAAAACCATACCAATAATACTATCAGTGGCAGCTAGATAAAGCGAATAATCATGATGATAGTCGGGTGGATGCAACAAGGGAGAAGAAACAAGAAGTGTCTTGAGTTGCTCAAATGACCTTTGAGCGATGTCATCCTAAATAAATGGAGTGTCACGCTTAAGGAGACGTGTATAACTTTAGCAATCTCGACATAGTTAGGGATAAAACGATGTAGGAAATCGGCCTTCCCCTGCAAACTCTGCAACTGATGCAAAGTAGCAGGAGGCAGGAGATTCAAAATAGCTTTGACCTTGAGGGGATCGAGATGAATACCCTCTTTACAAATGAAAAACCCAAGAAGTCTACTGGATTCAATGCGAAAGACACACTTATGCGAATTGAGACGAATATGGTAATGTCTACAGCGAAGAAAAATTTGACAAAGGTGGTTTGGATGGTCAATGCATTTAGCTGGAATGAGCCAGAAGGTCATCTTGGTAAGGTTGAACAATGTGGCGGATGTCACGAAAAGCATAGGACATTGCTTGCTGGAAAGTGGCACTAGCATTCTTCAGGCCGAAAGGGAGCTTTTTGTAAGAAAAAGTACCCCACAGATAGATGAAGGCAGTTTTGTGCTGATCGGTAGGCGAAATATTGATCTGGTTGTAACCAGAAAAGCCATCCATAAAAGAGAATATCTCACTCCCAGCACAGTCATCGATAAGTTGGTCAATAAAGGGAGTAGGATAGTTATCTTTCGAACATGCACGATTGATGTCACGATAATCAACACAAACCCTAATAGTGCCCTTCTTTTTGGTCACAGGGACAATGTTAGATACCCAATCTATCAGTGGGATAGGGTAAATAAACCCTGCCTTGAGAAGTTTTTCAACTTCTCTTTTAATGGTTGCAGCTTTTCTCGGGTGCTCGGGACATAAACATTGATGAACTGGCTTTGCACTAGGGTACGTAGGTATCTCGTGTACCACAATACTTGGATCAATACTGGGAATTTATTCATATGACCAGGTGAACACGTCGCGAAACTCTCGGAAAAGGTCGGTGTAAAGTCGGATCTCTTCAGGAGAACAAGTAACTACAATGTGAATATTTTCAACAATCCCTGGTTTAACAGAGATGTCGATGGACATGGTTTGCATAATATTCCCATATTCCCCTTAGAAAACACCTCATGAGTTAAGCTAGGCGTTTGAAGTGGATGAGAAGGAACATAGAAAGAAAACTTACCTAGACAGGCAGTCATGGCCCCATGGCTTGGGAGAAACGAGGAACAATGGTGATTATCGAGCCAAGGAGGATCCTCAAAAGACATAGTCTCAAGAATTGCCTCATCAGAAGGAAATGTCTCTTATAATGGATCCGGAGAAGCAATATTGCCAAGCGAAGGGGATTACACATATGTGTCGAGAGATCTACTCGAAGGAGTAGAACCAGAAAGTGAAACCAAAGCTGAAACAATTTCAACATAGTTGAGCTCTACACGGCTCAACAACATAGCCTCATCCCATGAATCCACCTGATCGATGGGGGTAATCACCTAGGGATCAGGATTGATAGAAATCATATTAACAGAGGCAATATTAGGATGTGGGAGTGAGAAAACACCCATAAGGGCAGGATCTTTAAAGAGTCCAACACCCACACTCTTGTAGGGAATATTGGTATGCTCCACAAATGGAACATTGCCATCCAAGAAAGAGAAAGTGAAGAAAGACAACTGATTGACTGTGACGATTTTCCCTTGATGAGGAAAACGAAGTACACGAAATAATGATGAAGCCATTGCATGCATAGCGTATGTCCAGCTTCACCCCAACAAAAGGTTGTAAGTCAGATTAGTGTCAACAACTTCGACTTTGACGTCGACTGTCTTCCCTTCTAGGGTGATAGGCAAGCGTGGGAGAATACCAAATGGACGAGAATCTCTTCCATCAAAGGCTTCCAAGGTATTAGGAGATTGACTCAAAGACGAGGAACTGATGGCCTTCCAACAAGCAACAGACATGATGCAAGTTGAGGCGCCCTCATCAATAACAATATGATGAATATTCTTCGAGTTAATGATGACTTGAATGAGAAAAGTGATTTGATGAGGCAATCGTGGCACATGGTTTTCAAGATCGAATGTAATTAACTCCGAATCAGCCGAATCAATGCCACCAATGGCGGATAGCAGAGACTTCCGTTGGGGGGTGAAACTCTAGAGAATTTCCAAGGTGGACATAGCCAAAGGAGCTTGGGCTAAGTCTTCAACAATACTATAGTGCTACGTGGCACAATCATTGGGGTTATAGGAAGATTTCTGGAGAACTCCCTTAGTAGGAGGTCTAATGATAGACTCGGTGCTGGGCCGTTCAATATGAAGAGGGCCAGAACTAGATGAAGTAACGTTAGAAGGTACTTCAGGTTCCTTGCCAACAGATGGAGCATATTCTTTCGATTGAGTACTCACATGAATAGGGATAGTCCCAGCCATAAAAACATGGGAGCCAAAAGTGGAAGAGGACTGAGGTTGATCAACCACCATTTGAGTTTGCTGGGAGGGAAAAGGCTCTTTAAGTACAACAGGAGTTCTCGAAGTCCCCTTAAGCAAACGACTAACCTCATACCATCTAGGATAGTCTTTAGTGTAGTGATTCTCATCACAGATAAGACAAGGATACCTAGGTTTGCGTTTAGAACCATCATCGGCAGGATTCTTAGGAGGATATTGCTTTGGTGGATTAGCCTTATTTTTACCTTTCCCTTTCTTCTTACCTTTAGAAGTTTTCTCTGCCATGGTGGATTGAACGACATTGACTTCTGAGGTTTTCCCAGTATTATATGTGGACTGAGAAGCATTTTCACTATGAGCAATAGGTTTTTGCTTCGCAGGAGTCGTGGAAGACTTTTGGGAAGATTGAGAAATGGAACCTATAACACCATCGACAGTAGGCGTTGACGGGGCTTTAGAAGTTCCAAATCGTGGAGCATTAATAAGAAATCATAAAGTGTGCCAGACTGGGAAAAAACCAAATCAAGATACTGAGCATGCGTGATAGCTTGCTCTTTAGTAAAACATGCCCCCATGGCAATATCTCGGGTTATCGGATTGACAAAATAGATAGTAAACCAGTCAGTTAGAAGCTGATCAGGGATCCAGAACTTAATCAAACGGCGCTGCCTTCTCCATTCATGAATATGATCGGAGATGTGGGTATCTGTGTCATGTTTCAGAGAAGTAAGGACATGTGTTCCCATTTCATAACGAATCAGTAACTAAAAATGGGTAAGAAATGCCATCACAAGTGAACTGAAGTCTTGGAAAGTTCCATGAGTGAGTTCAATATACCATTTCATAGTGGAACCAGTAAGAGTCCTTTGAAAAGGATAGAGGTGGATAGAATCATCAAGCCATGAGTTAGATGAGCACCAAAGGTGATAAGTCATAACATGCACTTAGGGATCCTCCCCAGATTTTCCATCGAATTTAGGACAGTCATTGGGAATCTTGGTCAGAACTAGTGGCCAATATGGATTATGAAGGATAGGGTCATTTGTCAGCTTGGACACATCGGGCAGTTCCAAGGTCGCAAGAAAAGGTAATTGAGGGTTAAAGGACATCATGGGCCTTTGATAAGGGCCAGCATTAGGGTTCCAACCAGAGCCTTGTTGCCCCCATGGATTTTTTCATAAGGATTTTGTCCATAAGGGTTATAGTTGGGCGGATTGATGCCATAACTTGGTTGTTGACCCAACTTTTTACTGCTAGCAAACCATTGGTTGCCAGCTTGAGCAATAGGGCAGCATATGGCTGCTGAAAATTTTGATAAGGATTAACTTGAGGTTGCTGATAATTCTAATACAGAACACCCTGAGGTTGCGGAGGTACTTGGAGATCGTATTGCAGCTGAGGTCCAAATTGTGCCTGGGGCCTAGGTTGCATTTGATAAACAGGTTGGGCTTGGAAGCCAACTTGAGTTTTGGGACCGGGTTGAGCTTGGAGTCTAGCCTGAGTCTGGAGACCAGGTTGAACTTGGGAACCAGCTTGCGTCTGAGTGCCTGGTTGACTAAGAGTTGGATTGACTTGACTAGACTGATGTCCTTGTTGGAACTGGGGCTGACCCAACTAGCCAGAAGGTTGGCCTTGTTGGAACTAAGGCTGACTTATCTATCCAGAAGGTTAACCTTGCTGGGCGATAGGTTGACCTTGGTGAAACTGAGGCTGTCCCACTTGACTAAAGGGTTATCCTTGCTAGGCAACAGGTTGGCCTCGCTGGAATTGAGGTTGACCTGGTTGACCAGATGGTTGACATTGCTAGACAACAGGTTGGCCTGGCTGGAATTGAGGCTGACCTGGCTGACTAGAAGGTCACCCTGAATAAACAAAAGAGGAACCTGTGGAGACCAAAGGTTGTCCCTGAAAGGGTTGTCCTTGTATACCTGAAGGTTTCCCTTGCAAACCCGAAGGTTTCCTTTGAAAAGGTTGTCCTTGCGGGCCATGATAGGTAGTATGGTTCCAGGTAACCGACTGCGGAATGTAATTCTCAACTGGGACCCCTGGAGGAAGAGACCCAGTGTAATAAATATGAGCTCCACGGTGATCATAGTAGTGAGGAGGGTTATGCAGAATGGACAACGATTGAGAACCTAGACGGTTATGAATTTGATTTTGGAGAGCAAATAGATACTGCTCATATGACAATCCCGCTGGAATGGAATTCGAAGAGATTGGTACACTACTCGTAGGTTGACTGTCTCCAGAAACCAAAGGTGAAGGACCACCGCCAGTAGGTCTGGACGATATCCCAGTAACAATAGTAATTACTAAAGATGCGATAACTGCACTAACAGAAGGAGCTGTGGATGCCACACACATGATGGGCATTGATGGAACGAACATAACTATGTAACTTGCGTCTGAGGTATGGAATTCAGGGCCAACTAAGGAGACATGAAAGGTACGAAATATGGAATGGTAGTACGAGACCACATAGAGCTCTGATGTAGAGATGTAGAAACAAGTATGTCAGCCAAAGCACATTAGCAAAGTGGCAACGACACATTTGGAGCAATGCGGAAAGGAAAACCTTTCAGGAGAAACTGATGTTCCCTGGTCGACACAAGGCTCTCTTAGCTGCTAATGGGACTTGACTCATCCATTTCAGGAGTGGCCATCAGAAATGAAGCACCAAGAGGAGTAGACGGGAGCTCCTCGCCTAAAAATTCCCAAACGTTGGGAGGAGTCCAATTGATATCAAAGGGTTCCTCACCTAAAGCTCAAGAATGAAGAGGCTGAACACTTGGGACAATAGGAAGAATACCATTAATAGATGATACCTTAGAAGAGACAAGATAAAGGGGCTCTCCATCACTTGGCAGGGACAACGGATTCGGTGAGTCTGCCAGGATGGCCTAACTCAAAATTCTAGGAGAAAAGATATAACCAATAGGGTTGCAAAAAATCTTCCAAGATGTGATCACAAGGTGGCCAAGATTAATAGGTAAAATGTTATCATGGACAAATAAATTTTATAACACTGCAACAAAACATTGTCTTTTCATGTTTAAAGAGTCGAGAAAAAGGACAAAAGATGACTCTAGTCGCCTTCGAAGTTTAATGAGCATGAAAGGACAAGTGCTCAGATGATCCTTTTACTTTTAAAGATTCAAAATGGAAGGAAAGTGACTACTCTGGAATGCTAGGAAAGAGGTTTACCAGACAAATCGTAAAACTGCATATACACCTTAGTAATAAAAGGAAAGAGAAATGACCAAGGACTTCCCGTATGGTAGTCAATCTTCTCGAATGCTGTGTTTGGCCCATTACAACTCGTAAGACGGTAGACTCGGCTTCATATGGATAATAGGATGATAACCTAGTGGGGTCTCCCAATATATATGCAACGGTACAGGGAACACAAATCCGTACTATTATCTATTGTATCACAAAAGGAGGAATCACCCAACCTTAGTGAAAACAATAGGGACTAGGTTTAACAACGTCAGAACACGTCTATAGCCCAGACCTTTAGATATGTGAGCATTAGGTTCCAATCCATTTTTAAGCTCATTCAATAAATTTTGACAGTTAATATTTAATTAAGTCTCTATTTTAAGGCCCTATCGAATGTATCTTTAACACTCCTAGAGTGCAACTAAATGAGAAAAAAGACGATTTTCGTTGGATGAACAACTAGCTAAGGAAGAGTGAGAGGTTCAATGCATAACAACTAAATGGAAAACAAGAAAACCAATCAAAGAAAAAGGAACACTTCTACCATCTACTCAAACTTGCAAGCAAGCCAAGAAAGAATGAGAAACACACTTTTTTCTTTTCAGTGTCTTAATCTCAAGAATCTACTAATGCAAAAATCGTCTTTCAAACCTTAATATAAGATGAATTCACTTATTTTATTTTCTTGAATAAATGATAAGCAACTACATGCACAAATGAATCAAAGACTCAAAACTAAAGAAATAATCCTTTTTACAAAACTGGAAAACTATCTCATTAACTGGGAAGCAAAGAAATTTATGCCAAGCAAAAGAAAGGGACCAAATGGACAAGACAAGGAAGTTCAGTGACCAAAAACACACACCAATCAAGAGGATGACAAACAACCAAAAATAATAAGCCTCAAACAATGAGAGATATTTTACCAAGTAGAGTCTAAAGATCTCAATGAATGAGTAACCCAAGCAAACCAAGCAGTGGAGAAACCCTAGGGTATTTAGGTCACATGGTTCAAGAGAGAGGATTTGAAAAGACTTGAAATCCGGAATAAAAAATCTTAACAACCAACACTTTTGACACAAAAAAGAGGAGAAAAAAAGCTTTGAGGGCAAAACACACTGGCCGATCAACCAAGCAAACCTCAAAATTTGAAACTTACAGGAATCGTCGCAAGTAAAACACTAGCAACATGCGTCGACAAAAAATCATCTCACCTCCCTAGCTAAGCACTTTCCGACATCGTCACGAAAGTTCATTAGTTAGCTACATTGAGCTGATTTTAGGCCTTGGTGTGACTGTTAGACAATTTATCCACGCTGTACAGTAAAAGATGCAACCCAGAAGACAACACAGACGTGACTACTTCACAATTGTTAGGAAATAAACAATGACGACCCAGAATCAAAAGCAAAAAATGAAAGTTGGATTGGAGCAGGGCTAGATCTATCACTCAGAATGGTGGGAAGGCTATATAAGTAGTCCAACAGCTTCCAGAATGAAGTATGCTACCCAAACAATAAGGAAGATAATAAACCAACAAAGCCAATCAACGCAAAAGACAAAAGACAAGTCCCCAGTATGGTCACCAACTTGTGACACAGGTAAGTTCCCTCAGGAGACAGAGGCAACCCCTCTAGCCCTAGAGTGGGTCTAGTCACTGGACAGACAATACCAAAGCAAATTTCCTTAGAAAGTTGGTGCTATGAAGACCTACCTTCAATCCGTCGTTTGATGAAGTCCTTGTCTTGTTGCTCTAGCTCTTGTTCTTCTAATCGCTCATATCTAAAAGCAACATGTAGAGAAACACCACAAACACAATAGAAAACGACCAAACAATCTACTTGAAGAGTCTAGGAACCTCAAGCTATCGACATATAATTTGACGCACGATATAGGAAATAAGCTATTGATTTGTATTAATATAAATCAAAGTAAAACTTACAACTGAGCCTTGGCGTCGTAAGCCTCCTTGAAGGGTCCTGTCGGTATGTATCCATAAGCATTTACTTATGAACCGTCTCCCAAGGGAACATATGACTCTCTCTTCTGTCGAAAAGGGTTGATACTAGAAATATCTCAAGCCAACTCTACTCAAACATCTCTCAAATCAAAATACAAATGAGGCTACTTCCACACTCCAATAACACTCTCCACCTCTACTCCTCTCTTAGAAACTTGAAACTATCAAATTACATCTAGCTATCATCCAATTACATCCAAGCTAGCTGATGTTATTTATGGAGGAGATATTTATAGGAGGGAGAGGTCCCATAAGAGAAGGAAGGAAGAGCTTATCTCCTAGGGAGGTTGCACAAAAGGTGGAACAACTATCCCAGACACTGCAACAAAACAGGCAGTTTACGCCAGATTTAGCACCAGATTTTAGTGTATTTTTCTCTCCATTGGGATGAGCAGCCTGGCGCTAAATCTGGCTCTATTGTACAATTTTTAAAGCGTCCTTTTTTGCGCCAAATTTTTCATCTTTTTTTACACCAAATTTTGCATCATATTTTGCACCAAGATTTGCATTTGGTTTTACAACAGGTTTTGCTTCTAGTTTTGTGCCATTTTTTGCATAATTTTTTGCTCCCTGTTTTGTGCCATTCTTTGCTTCTATTTTTGTGTCGTAATTTGCATCGAGTTTTACACCATCTTTTGCATCTGATTTAGTGCCTTTTTTTGCATCCAGTTTGTGCCAGTTTTTGCATCTAGTCTTATGCCATTTTTTTCTTCTAATTTTGTACTTATTTTTACATCTATTTTTGCGCCAATTTTTCTACCTTTTTTTACACCATCTTTTGCATCTAATTTTGCACCATATGTTGAATCTCATTTAGTGCCAAATTTTTCATCCATTTTTGCACCATTTTTTCATCCAATTTTTTGTTTCATTTGTCTCCCTTTTTTTCATCCTATTTTGCACCTAATTTTTCATCATTTGTTGCATCCAATTTAGCATCATTTTTAACAACATTTCTTGCATCCAATTTTGCATCCTTTTGAGCATCTAAATTTTCACCCTATGTTGAACCATGTCTTGCATCCACCTTTGAATCTCATTTTGTATCTAATGTTACGTTCAATTTTGAGCCATTTTTTTGTGTACTTTTGCATTTGTTTTTTCACTAAGTTTTGAATCATTCGTTGCACCTCATTTTGCATCCAATGTTGCATCCAAATTTGAGCCATTTTTATGCCCATTTTTGCACCATTTTTTCTACTTTTATGTCCAAATTTTCACCATTTTTTATGTCCAATTTTGCATCCTTTCGGTGTCTAATTTTGCATCTTTTTTGGTATCCAAATTTGCATCGTTTTTTCTGTCATATTTTGTGTCCACACTTGCATCTCATTTTGCAATTAGATTTTAGTTTGAATTTTCATCTAGTTATGCATCATTTTTGGCATACTTAGTTTCACCCTTTTTTAGTCCCATTTTGCATCTTGTTTTGTGTCTTTTCTTACATCCTTTTTGCACCCAATTTTGCATCCTAATTTTACACCATTCTTTGCATCCTCATTTTGGTGTCCATTTTTGCATCCTTGTTTGCGCCAAATTTGGTATCTTTTTGTATGCCATATTTTGTTCCCTTCTTTGTGTCTAGTTTTGCACCATTTTTTAATTCTACTTTAAAACCCTTTTGTGTCATTATTTGCATCTTGTTTTGATGGCTAGTTTAACATCCAATTCTACTCCCAATTTTGCATCGATGGTTACATCCACTTTTGGCTTCTTGTTTAGATTTTTACTTTTATTTCCATTTTGCTAATTTTATTACATAGTGAGATATATTATAGTTTCTAAATATCATTTTGTTGTAGGGTTTAATGCACAGTTAGATGAACATAAAACCCTCTCAGTTTATCGCAGAAACCTAGGATAGACTGATTAAGAGAAAGGTTGTTCTAAGGCTCAGGATTCTTAGTAGATCAAGATGTAGAGTATAGATTAAGAAAAGGAGAATGAATTCATGTGAGTCCTTGCATGCAGGTCTTGTTGGAGTTTTTAGTGTAGCTGGGAAGTCCTCCTAGCTAGCTCCAAATCTTGGTCCTACACACAAGAGAGAGAACAAAGAAAACTTCACAACATAATATCTTGATAAATATCAACCAAAATCCATACATTCATTAGTTAAATAGGATAAGTAAAGAATGAATAGTAGCATATGGAAGGAAGAACAACTTATCTATATTAATAAAGGAGTTGGAGGAAAGTTACAACCATCAGATGCAGTTGCAACAACACCTCCCTCAAATCCTAGCTCCAAAACTCTCCCTCTCAAGATAGATCTTAGCAGCATGACAATATACGAATTCCCATCCTTTCCCCAAGCCTCCAATATATAGGAAAGTGAAGGCTATGAATATTTCTCAAATTACTCATTAGTTCAATTTTGGCAAAATCTTTTGGGTGAATAATGTTTCCTCATATAAAAATGGCATTTTCCACTTTTTAGATGCTTTTGTGCTTAGGAAAAAGCTTCCCCATGCTTTAAGGCTCTTTCCCACTATTGTATGCTTTTATTTTTTAGGAAAATTCTAAAGATGAGGATAAAGAGATCACATTGTGCCATATGAGTTTCCGAAAGTGAACAAGAGTGTCAAATTCTAGTTAACTCGAGATTTTTTCCTTGTGAGCATTAGAGGAATTTTCATTTTAAAATGTTAACATTGAATTTCCATGTCATAATGTGTAAGCCAATCAAAATCCTTTAAAATTTAAAAGACATATAGGTGTGACTAGGCACCAGATTTTTTTTTTAATAATATAACTTACCTAATTTAACTGTGAATGGTGCCCAAGTGACCCAAAACTATATTAAATATTAAAAATAAAATTAATATCTTAATCTATAAAAGTTAGAATATAGAGAATATTTTCAATGAAGGGTAAATCATGGTGTGCTAAATAAATAAATTTAAATATAAAATCCTAAATCCTAAATTTATTTAAATTTAAAATTTACTTTCTTAATTTAAATTTTATTAAATCTTGTATTGATAAATTAATTTAAATATAAAATATAAATATATGGTTAATTTGATAAAAGTGCATTTATTTGAGTAACTTAAATTTAAATTTAACTTTAATTTATATTTTGAATTTTCCTTTTAAACTTAAATTTTCTTAAATCTTGTGTTAATAAATTAATTTCAATATAAAATACATGTAGACGGTTATTTTTTATAAAAGTGACGTTTATTTGGGTAATTTAAATTTAAATTTAAATTTCCTTTAAATTTTGAATTTGCTTTTTTAATTTAAATTTTATTAAATCTTGTGCTAATATATTAATTTAAATATAAAATACATATACATTTATTTTGATAAATGTGACATTTATTTGGGTAATTTTGGTAAAAGAATAATAAAAATGATATATTAAAAAGTTGTCTACATGGCATTATTTTATTAGTTTCTTAATTTTTTCTTAGGTGGTTATTTTTGAGTTGAAAATTCCTCTAATGTGATAATTTTGGTAAGAAAAGTTAGATGAAGGGGACAACTTGTTATAGACTAGGATAACGTGGTCCTCATGGTACATAACTTGTATTATAGTCTTATATAGTTAGGAGAAAGGGGTATTTCAACCAACAACACAATATTTTCCTCCAAGATGATGAGAAGGTATTTTCATGTATAACACATTTAAGAAGATATCACAATTCAAATTGATAACTTAGTATTTGTAAAGAAATTTATGGGTAATTGACAACATTCATAAAAAAATATAGTAGTATCATCATATATAACAATTCTCCATCAAAAAATCATTGACAATTTTCAATATACATATATTACTACTAAATCAACACTTATCACAGATATCATTATTCCAAGGTAAATTCGCAGCATTACATCCAAAAATAGTAATATCATCATACATAATCATTCTCCATCAAAAAGCATTGATAGGTTTCAACACATATATAAAGTAACAAGATAATACTAATAATATCCTCATCATCTTTAATCAAATCAACTAAGATTCAAATGTGTGATTATCATATCAAAATATTTCATGAACACTATTATTCTAAGGTAAATTCACAACATCCATCAAAATATAGTAATATCATCATACATAATAATTCTCCATCAAAATAATGTTGATAATTTTCAATATATACATAAAATAACAATATAAAAATGATAATATCATCATCATATTTAATCAAATCAACTAAAAGTCAATGTATGATTACCAAATAAAATTTTTTCATAGATATCATTATGCTAAGGTAAATTCACAACATCCATAAAAAAATAGGAATCTCATCATACACAATAATTCTTCATAAAAAAACTGTAAACAATTTTCAACATATTCATAAGGTAACAAGATAGTATCGATAGTATCATCATCATTATTCAAATCAACTAAAATTCAAATGTATGATTACCATATTAAGACATCCAACTAAATATAAAAATAACGCATGGCTAGCTAGCACCACAAAAATCATAGTCAAGCTCATCCTCATGATCATTTCCATGATCATCATCCTGACCATCCTGATAATATAATTCACATAGTCATCACCAACGCCATCACCATCCTCATCGTCATCATCTCAGGTATATGATGTAATCTAAACATAGTCTATATCATCATCTTCGTGGTCATTACCTGTAGCGTTCTGGAAAAAAAATCAATATTACATGTTAGTACTAATTCTATAGAAAAATGCATATTTTTATTACAATGCTAACAATAAAATGAGGTAGGAGATAATAACATTTAATAGTACTAAAAATAAAGTGAAAATATGGCTTAAGATATATTGGAGATCCAACTAAGATTACACTTGTAATTCACATTAAGTAGTAGAAGCATTTTTTAATTCATATGAAGTAGGTACCCATTTGTTCTTCATATTATATTGTGAATGTTTCTTATGATTTCCATGCACAATTGGTAAATTAATATTTATTGGAAGCTTTATTTCAAATTACAATTGTAATTCAGATTAGAAATAGAAGAAATTTTAACAAAAAAAGAATGTCACATGAAAAAGTAAATTGTTTTTAATGAAAAATAAGTCGCATATAATATGAATGTCACATGAAATATTGAGTTGTTTTTAATGCATGTACTTTTCTCTGTAATAAAATGGATCCTAATGTTCGTTCAAGAACAAATGCTCACAAATAATTACTTCATTTTATCCATTGTCACACTTAATCCATTATACCTAGTGACAACAATGATTCCATTCAAATTGCTTTGAACTCCCTAAATATAATGTAAAAGAGAAAACTCCACGACCTTGACCATGACCATGACCGCAACCCCCTCCCTTGCCTCATCCACCATCAGATACAGTGAACTTGGAGTTATGACCATGATAGCAACCCCTCCCTTTCCTTGTGTCCACCATTAGAGGCATTGAACTTGGAATTAAGAATACCCATGTTTTCTTTGCTCTAATTAATCTCCAAGGAATCAAAACTTGATCAATATATCAAGGACTCCATCAAGGAATAGATATATCATAATAGAAGCTCAATAGGCTTTTCCAAAAGAGTGTGAAATAACACTTATCTCTGTTTTATGAAATAACTCGAGTGAGTGGAATGAATGGTGGGAAACACTTACCAAGGAAAGGAATATTTTTGGTCTGTCCTTATTTCTATTATTATTTTTGCTTCTTAGAATGGAGGGGAGTGTCTAAAAAGGAGTGTCGAAAAGAATTCTAAAAAATATTTTAAATTAAAAAAATAATAAATAAAATAAAAAATAAAAAATTATTTGCTTAAGTGTAGTTTTAGTTTTCTTTTTTAATATATATTTAGTTTAGTATTTTTTTTATTTTCTAAAAAATATATATTTAGTTTTTGGTTTTTTTTTATAACAAAAATTATATTTTCTTTTTATAAAAATGGATTTTAAACATCCATTCATGCTAAATTTGTGATTTTATGATATAAGTTTAAATTATCTATAAAAAAGTAACTTAATGCCATGTGTCATGTCGCTGAGATGGGTATTATACATCTCTTCCTTGCTAAGTTATATAATGTGCTTGGGTTTTCTTAATGCAATAAAATTAATTATGCTCTTAATTATATCTTGAGATGTTCAACTTGCACCTAATAAAACAATTGTTGGGTTGTGTTATATTCTTCCCACGACTAGTCCACGTAGTTAACTGGGGGGTTAGAAGGGGGGCAGAGCCACCCTTTCGTTGCACTGATTGCATAGCGGGGGGAGTCACAGGGGGTTTGAGGGGTGCGGGTAACCCTACTCTATGGGGTCTGGGGCAGCGCCCCGAAAATTTTTGGTTTTGGACCCTATGTTAGCTTGGGTAGACCTACCTATGGTTTTGTGCATGATTTTTCGCACATGGTTTTGGACGCGGTGGTTTTCGGTCCATGGTTTTGGACGCAATGGTTTTCGGTCCATGGTATTGGATGCTTCAACATGTATAAATATGTATTGTAACATTGAAAGGAACATAATGAAAATCAAGTTGGTAGTCCCGATTTTGGGATCCAGGGGAAAATCTCTGTGTATATGTGTTTTATGTGTTATTCTCTCGCATTGTTTATTTTTTTGTGTTTTAGAATTCGTATGCAGGTAATTTCTGTACGGGGTTAAAACCTACAACAATAAAGTTAAAATAGGTTTTCCTTTGCCCTTTGTAGATTTTTTTCCCCATTGATCCTTGTCTTAATAGATTAATTGTCTTATGGTGGCCTTGAGTGGTCACTCCCATTAGTTGCATGCTTTTTAGTTTTATGTTAGTGACATTTCTTAGGATTGGCAACATGTTATTTAATTTATGAAAATGTGTTATTTTCCATATTATTGTTAAATAGTAATATTAAATATGTTGGTTTTGAACATGGTTTAGCAAAAAGTTCCCAAAAAGTTTATAGATTGTAATTTATAATGTAATGATTCATTGCTTGATGAAATTGTTTTGGATATTGTTTTTAAAGATTCATTGATTGATGAAATTTTTATGGATATTTTTTCTAGTATATTAACTTGTATGTGATAAAGTCAAAAGTTACCTCTTTTTGAGATTTTCATTGGTTGATTTCCCTTAAGGCTATCAAGTTCACCATTAAATCGCAGGTTAAGGAAATATAGGGGTCATGAAGTGGCATTGTCCAAGAACTTAAATCTTGGAACATGTTTTTTTTAGTCACATTATACTTCCTTTCTGTGTAAATTCTCCATGAAAATAGTCTCATAGAACATGAGGGGCCTCAATAGTAAAGGAAAACAAATACGTATAAAAGAAAAATGGTACACAAAGCACCCATCAATAATGTTGATATAAGAAATAAAAATATTAAGTGAGGTTCTACCTCATATAATTAGCAAATGGGGGAGGAATTTCCAAGTAGTAGTGATTGATGACTAGATATACTGAGGTGGAATGGCTATTATTTGGAATGATCAGGACATCAAGGTTACCAATATGTTTACCTCTTTTCACATTATGACAATGTAATTTTAGTTAATTGACATCGAGGACTACTACCATGTATCCAATGTCTATGACTCCAATATCGCAAATGGAAAACCTCTATTTCTCAATTCTATTTCCAGCACAAGTAGTTTATACTCCACATCGCCATGGATTATGTTGTGAAACCAGCTCAAGAAAAGATAGAAAAGATAGATCAACGCCTTAGAATTCAGCCTCTTCGAGGGGGAAACCTCCTTTACATTACATAAATGAACAATTCTTGGATGATACAAATGACAAAATCCTTTCTATATATAGGAGTCTAAGGAGTCACAATATAATCCAGCCGACCTAACAATAATAATATAAAGCCACAAAAATAACAATAGAGGGATTCTATGGGGCACAGAAATAACAATATGGGGGTAATAGGGGCACAACAATATAAATAAGGGGTATAACTACAATAGTAATGGGGTAATCACTAGTATTATAGGGACCCAACATGCCCCTCTCCTTCAAAAAAGTGTTGTCCTCAACGCTTGAGTAGTTCTGGATACTTCTGCATAAAATTCTCATCCTCCCATGTGGAATCTTCAGCGGATAAGTTCTTCCACTTGATAAGATACTCTGAAATTGATCGATTTCGTAGCTGTCGAGTTCTTGTTTCTGTGACTGCTTCCGGTTCCAATATAATTTTTCCTTCCTCGTCAAGTTCTGGCAATATTGTTTGAATTGGGAGCTTGTCACCTATAACCTTCTTTAAACATGAAACATGGAAAACTGGGTGCAATCGAGAAGCTGCAGGAAGCTCCAATTTGTATGCCATAGTACCAATCTTTTGCAACACCTTGTACGGACCATAATACTTTGGTGATAATTTATTATCCTTCTTAGCTTGCTTTAGGGACATTTCTTATATGGTTGTAGCCGTAGGAATACCCAATCACCTACATCAAAACTTCTTTCACTGCGATGTTGATCTGCCTGTTGTTTCATTCTATTTTGTGCCAACACGAGGTTATCCTTTAAGAGTTGGAGGACTTGTTGTTGATGTTCGATGTGATGTTCCACTGCCTGAACCTTAGAATTTTCTCTTAAATATGATGTGATGGATGGTGGTTGATACCCATAAAGTGCCATAAATGGGGTCATTTTTGTTGCTGTATGGAAGGAAGTGTTATACCACCATTCAGCCAGAGGCAACCATTTGACCCATTGTGTCTGTTTATCAGATACAAAGCAACGAAGATATCCTTCCAAACATTTGTTTACTATCTCAGTTTGCCCATCAGATTGAGGATGATAAGATGAGCTATGAGCTAACTGAGTACCAAGACAAGAAAATAATTCTGTCCAAAAATTTCCAGTGAAAATGGGATCTCTGTCACTTACAATAATCTTTGGGTTTCCATGTAGCTTTTGAATTGTTTCCATAAATGCAGTAGAAACTGTACTGGCTTTAAATGGATGTGATAATGCACAAAAGTGTGCATACTTGGTAAGTCTGTCAACTACCACCATGATGACACTCTTTCCCTCAGACTTGGGTAAACCTGTGATAAAATCCATTGAAACCTCCTCCCAACGTTGGCTTGGAATGGATAAAGGTTGTAATAGACCCGGTGTCTTAATTGTTTCAACTTTATTTTGCTGGCAAACCAAACATTCCGCCACAAAACTTTTGAATATCTGATTTAAGGCCATCCCAAAAAAAATTCCTTCTTAACCCTGTGGTAAGTTTTTAAAAATCCTGAGTGCCCTCCTAAGGGAGAAGTGTGCAATTCCATAAGAATCTTTTGTTTTAGCTGGGAATTCTTACAGAGGTATAAGCGATCTTTGTACCATAACGAATCATTTTGCCAGCTAAATGTATCAGAAGTACTGGAATCTTGTTGTAGCTTTCGAATAAGTGCCCACACTTCTTCGTCATTCTTCCATTCCTCCCTTGCTTCGTTTATCCAATCTGGTTGGATAATAGAAATGGCACACAACAATGCTTCCACATCCTCATCCTTTCTTGAGAGTGCATCTGCCACCACATTTTGCTTCCCTTTTTTGTAGATGATTTCAAAGTCATAACCCAACATCTTTGTGACCCACTTTTGTTGCTCTTCAGAGGATAATCTTTGTTCTAAAAAGTATTTAAGGCTATCATGATCCGTTTTTACCTTGAAGTGTCTTCCCATTAGGTAGGGTCGCCATTTCTTAAGTGCATGGAGTATTGCCAACATTTCCTTCTCATAAATAGCTTTGCTTAAAAACTTTCCCTTGATTGGACGACTTTCAAAAGCAATGGGTCTTTCATCTTGCATTAGAACAACACCAATTCCATTTCCTGAAGCATCACATTCCACAATAAAGGTTTTTGTGAAGTCCGGTGTAGCTAAGACCGGTGCTTGGCACATTGCCTCTTTAAGATGTTCAAAGGCCTTTGTTGCTTCCGGAGTCCATGAAAAATCTTTCTTCAATAATGTTGTTAGAGGTGCTGCTATTCTCCCATAATTCTTAACAAACTTGCGATAATACCCTGTCAACCCAAGAAATCCTCGCAGATGCTTTATGGATGTGGGGATTTTCCATTCCTTAATGGCTTTAATTTTGCTAGGGTCTACCTTAACTCCTTCATGAGATACAATATGACCCAAATATTCCACCTCCTGGACTCCAAAGAAACATTTGGATCTTTTTGCATATAATTGTTTCTCCTCCAATAGTTGTAGCACCCTGTCAACATGTTCAACATGATCCTTCCAAGACTTGCTGTAGATTAGTATATCATCAAAAAATACTAACACAAATTTTCTAAGGAATGGTTTGAAAATTGAATTCATCAAACCTTGAAATGTTGAAGGTGCATTGGTAAGGCCAAAAGGCATGACCAAAAATTCATAATGACCCTCATGAGTTCTAAATGCCGTTTTCGGAATGTCTTCAATCTTCATTCTGATTTGATGATATCCCGAACGAAGATCCAACTTGGTGAAGTAAATTGATCCATGCAATTCATCCAGTAATTCATCAATAACAGGAATGGGGAACTTATCTTTAATAGTGAGCTTGTTGAGCTCCCTATAATCTGGACACATGCGCCATGATCCATCCTTCTTGTGCACCAATACTACTGGAGCAGAGAAAGAACTTTGACTCGGTTGAATTATACCAGCCTCTAGCATTTCTGCAACCATACGTTCAATTTCACTTTTTTGGACATAGGGATATCTGTACGGCCTGATGTTTGGAGGAACACTTCCTGGAATCAGATGAATAGCATGATCATGATCACGCATAGGTGGGAGACCCTTGGGAGTCTCAAATACCTTGGAATGATTGTCCAAGACTTTTTGGAGATCTGGAGAAATAGATGATTCCAATGTGGAAACATCTAGCGAACATAATTGTGCAATTACACCTCTTTGCTCCTTTTTTAGAAGCTTTGTCATACCATTAGAGCTGATTATCTTTCCTGGTTTCCCTGCAATACCCCTTAATTCAACTTCCTTTCCTTCCGTAGAAAATTTGATGAAAAGTTCTTGAAAATTAAAAGCTATTGTACCCAAGGATTGTAGCCATTGGACTCCTAGTACAACATCAGCACCTCCCATTGGAATGGAAAGCATTGGCTAGTCAATACATATTCTCCCATGGATAGCTTGATATTATGGCACTTTCCAGAGAAATTTATTGTTCCTCCATTTGCAATCATCACTTGACACTCTGGTGCTGGATATAGGAAGCAATTCAATTCTTTTGCTACCCTACAATGAATAAAATTGTGTGCTTCCTGAATCAATCAACACTATTACCTTTTTCTTCTTGATTTGTCCTTCTATCTTGATGGTTTGAGGAGTGGTAATTCCCGCCAATGCATTACAAGATATGGTCGGATTTATTTGTTCTTCATCTAGGCTTTGTTCTGGAGTATATCTTCTTCTTTTGACCTTTCTTGCTCCTTTTCTTCTTCCTCTTCACAATCTATGTAGAATAATTTCTTCTCAGCACACTTATGACCTTTAGTGTATTTGCTATCACAACTGTAACAAAGCCCTTTTGCTCTTTTTTCTTCCAATTGTTGTGGTGTCAACCTTATAGGTTGTGGAAGACTAGGGCAACAACACTTCCGTCTTTATAGTTGTGAGTGGTATGCTCCTGGTTGCCATAATTTTGCTTTCCATTTTTCTTGCTAACCTGAATGCCTTCTCTAATGAATCAGGTTCCCAAAGGCGAACATCATGTTGGATATTATCCTTTAAAGACCCTATGAACACATCAATCCTATGCTCCTCTGGAATATCTTTTACCCTTATGTTCAATTTTTGGAACTCCTCAATGTGCTCCATTACTGAACCCTTTTGTTTGAGACTTATCAATTGGCTAAAAAAAGTGTTGCTTTTTGTATCTTCATAATGTGCTATCAATTCTTCCGTAAAAATTGCCCAAGTGATAAATTGTTTACGAGAGCAAAGCCATTGATACCATACAAACTGATTTGGTTCCAAATATACAGTTGCCATACGTACCTTTTGTGCATTTTGCACATTATTGAGATCGAAGAATTGCTCCATCTGTAATATCCATGTGGCGGGATCCTTGCCATCAAACTTCCTCATATCGATTTTTGGAATATGGTGATTCTTCGATCCAACATTAGCATCTATGGAATCATGATTAACATTTCTTTTGTTCTCATCATGAGTTTCCTTTACTACCTTTTCACCATTAGTGACCCTTTCTTGTAGCAACTTCTTCAATTCTTCCATATCTGTCTTCAAATCTATCTTCAAATCTGCCATGTCTCTCTTCAAATCTATCTTTGAATCATCCATCTTAGCTTCCATGCCCTTTATCTTAGATTCCACGCCACTTATCTTAGCTTCTGTTAGCTTTTGTGAGCATGACATTTGTTGCACTTGTTCTTGTAATTTTGATATATCATGTAGCATTTCTTCTTCTTCTTCATGAGTCATGCTAGAGCTTTCAGGTTCCTTACTAGGTGTTTGCATTTTCTTTCCTCGGGGCATCAGTTACTGATAATAATGCTTTACTATGCCCTTTGAATTCCGTTAAACCAAGCTTACACAAAAATTAAAAAAAAAACTACACACCTTTTTTCACTTTATAGAAGCCTGATATTGAATCTGATGTATCTCTGTAATTTTGGATCATCCAGTTCTAAAATTGCTACCTGTAGTAGCCTTCTGCGTCCTTTTTCCAATTCCAAAAGTCTGAGCCAAATTGGATTCTCCAACGAAGAATTATGTGAAATCTTCCACAATGACTTGCTTTTAGACTGGTTCAGTAGAGCGAACTTATACGACGTGCCATGAGTCACTGTTTCAACCTTTGAATTTTAAACACACACACAAAAAACTACATTCCTTCCTCTTTCTGTACCTTTTTACGAAATTTCAATCCGATCCTCAGAGAGAACGTTATGACGATTTTCCCCAGGTCACCTGTTTTGAGTGTAATTCTGGAGTCTGCAAAAATACCAACTTCCTCAGATCATATCTCCGAAAATGTTGTGCGAAAAGCTTTGAAATTCGGACCCAAGGTTCAGCACCAATTCTTATCAAATGGGTTTTTTTTGCGACTTCTGAAACATCACAGAAAAAGAGTTATAGTGCAAATGCCACGATGACCTGTTTGGAGCAGTGAAACCCTAGAATCCAAAGCTCTGATACCAAATGTTATGAAACCAGCTCAAGAAAAGATAGAAAAGATAGATCAACGCCTTAGAATTCAGCCTCTTCGAGGGGGCAACCTCCTTTACATTACATAAATGAACAATTTTTGGATGATACAAATGACAAAACCTCCTTTCTATATATAGGAGTCTAAGGAGTCACAATATAATCCAGCCGACCTAACAATAATAATATAAAGCCACAAAAATAACAATAGAGGGATTCTATGGGGCACAGAAATAAAAATATGGGGGTAATAGGGGCATAACAATATAAATAAGGGGTATAACTACAATAGTAATGGGGTAATCACTAGTATTATAGGGACCCAACAGATTATTGGGAGTGACTTCAATATTATCAAGTGTCTCAAGGAAAAGAAAGGATGAATCACAATGTTTACCAAGAGATTTTGTAAGATATACCATCAAAGCCCTAAAGTATTATCCATTAAAGTTCTCAAGCTATGAGTCTCCAACCCACACATGTGGATCAATGAGATGTAATTCATGTTTGTGTGGTGACTAACTTAATACATTGTTCTAATAACTCCACAAACTTAAGTATTTCACTCCGTCACATTATTGACCGTAGTGTGACATAAGTAAACCAAGAGTACACATGAAACCCTTAGGCAAGAAAAATTCCCTAGATCCTCAATTAGGTGCTTAAATGATGAAGTGAAAATGAAAGGGTAAAAGAGGACTTCATGATTTAACCATCACAAACATGTGATCAAGTGTGACTAGGAGTGTATATATTCATATGTTTTCCAAAGAGGATGTGAATACATGAGTTACCATTCATTAGGCCTTATTTTTCTTTCTATTGATTTTTCTTATATATAGGACTTAGGAAATAAGGTTTTCATAAGTTTTGAACAACTCATAGATATAATATTTACATAAATTTTCACTTCAACCTTAGAGTTTAGACTTAGATAAATCATTATAGTTTATCTTTAATGATTTTGGCTTTCATTTTTTGATTTTCTTTCATTACAAATGACAAAAGGAGGAATATTTTGCCACAAATCTATGAATGCTTAATCATAAAGGCGTCATGCGATGAAAACAAATTAATGATGTTATTCTCTATGAAAATGATGGGTATTCTTGAGAAACGCTTATGCTTGTGGATGTCTCCTCCCTAGTTGAGAGGGAGTGAGCGTTGACACCATATTATCCATTTGTCGTGTACTATGGTCAAGACTAACATTTGTAAGCCTACTAAAGACACCAGTAGGGAGAATGGTGGATTAGATAAACATCTGGGACCAATATTCTTTGAGAATTTGTGCTTTGACTAGGACTAACCGCCATAAGTCAAGTACATTAATCCAAGATAAGAATAGTCATGAGGATCAACATTTCTTGGTGTCAAATATTATGACAATGGATTAGGAAATGATCATGCGAGGAAATGCCTGATGAACATCCTAGTGGGGTAAGTTCCTAAAGAGGCAGTGGTGTCCAAATTTATGCCTCTCAACATTGTGCTATGATCTAATGGAGAGATAGAACTTGTTAGTCAAGGCCTTTCTATTTTGACAATGTTGGCTATGATGATGTAAATCATCGTTGATGCTTATCAATCTAGATCCCTTCTTATATGAATATTTCAACTTGAGAGTACTTTTTTGTCTCATTATGAGTACCTCCCTAGTTTAGAGGGAGTGTCATCATCTTCATTGTCATCATCATCACCACCATCAATCTCATCATTGCATTATCATCATAATCACCATTCATGTCGTCATCATCATCATCATCATCATGATTATGGACATTGTTGTCAATTGTTCATAATTATAGGTGTCGTAAGAAATATCATCAACCCAAAAAATATTACGAGTGCTCAAAAAGGGTTGTTAGGACACATGATATATGCAAGATAAATGACAACTTTATTTTTTAGAGATGATCGATGATCATCATCATCACTACCATTATCATCGCTATTATAATTTTCATCATCCCCATCATCATAATTAATGTAATTTCTATCATCATTGTTGTCAACTTCGTCATGAACATCATAATCATCATTCATGCCATTATTGTTGTTGATGATTACCAAGATGAAAATAATTATAATGATGATCAAATGATGATGACTTGGAAGATGACTCCAAAGATAATGATTATGATTATGACCATGACAACATTTAAAAATTGGGAAGATTGTCCAAGGTCATTAGCATCGCCATCATCATTTTCATTGTAAGCCCCATCATATTTATCATCATTCTGATTATCATAATAATCACAATTCATGTTATCGTCATCATATTCATTATCATCATCGTCATAATTATTGACATTGTCATGAGTTGTTCATAATTGTTAATGTCATAAGAAATATCATCAATGCAAAAAATATATGAGTGTTGGAAAATGGATGCAAAAGTAAAAAAAAAATGGGGGCAACAATAGACGTAAAATTGGATGAAGAGTGGACACAACATAAGTAGATGCAAAACAAGACAAAAAAATTGACACAAAAGTTGATGAAAAAGTAGATGCAATAGTTGATGCAAACTTGGACACAAAATAGGATGCAAACATGGATGAAAAAGTGGAAGAAAACATGGGTGTAATAGTAGGCATAAAAATTAGCATGAATTGTTGTGAAATAAATGTGGATACAACAATGAACAAAAAAAAGACACAAACTTGGATGCAAAAAGGAGGCAAACTTGGATTAAAAAATGGATGTAAACATGGACCAAACATGGGTGCAATAGTGGACACAAAATTAGATGAAAAATTGGACGCATCAGAAGTGGATGTAAACGTAGATGCAAAATGGGATGCAAAAGACATAAAAAAATATTTGATGCAAACTTGGACACAAAAGAGGATGAAAATGTGGATGCAAAATTGGAAGAAAATGTGGGTTTCAACGATAGGCACAATATATGGTACAAATTGTGGCACAACAAAAGTGGATGAGAAAGTGGATGTAATAAAAAACACAAAAAAAGATGCAAACTTGGATGCAAGACAAGATGCAATAAGGGATGCAAATGTGGATGCAAACATGGGTGAAACAGCGGAAACAAATTTGGATAAAATATGGATGCAATGGAAGTAGATGCAAAAGAAGGTACAAAATGAGATGCAAAATCCAACACAAAAGTGGATGCAAAAATAGATGCAATATTTTGATGCAAAAGTGGATGCGAAGATGGATGAAAAATTGGAAGCAAATGTGGGTACAATAGTAATTACAAAACATGGCACAAATAGTGTCACAACAAAAGTGGATGTAATGATAGATGCAAAAAATTAAGCAAATGAAGATGGAAAATAAGATGCAAAAAGGGATGCAAAAGTGAACGTAAACATGGGTGCAACAATGGATGAAAAATAGGATGCAAAAGTTGATGCAAAAAAATCCGATGCAAAAGTAGATGCAATATGAGACACAAAACCTGATGAAAATCTTGACACAAAGGGGATGCAAAAAATGATGTAAAAATGGATAAAAAAAATGATTTGAAAAATGATGCAAAAGAGGATGCAAGAGATGATGCAAAAGTTGATGCAAGTGTAGGTGCAAAAAGTGGATACAATAAAGGATACAAAATTTGGTGAAACAAAATTAGGTGCCAAACTTGATGCAAAACATGGTGCAAAGGATGGCACAAAACTTGGCATAAAACCTAGTGTAAAACCTGATGCAAAAATTATTACAATACCTGGTGCTAAACTTGGTGTAAGACCTGGTGAAAAACTCGGTGCAAACTTTGCATCAAGTTTTGCACCATATTTGCTAAATGGACACAAAGAGAACAAAAAATGGGCTTTAGACGCAAAAAGGGAAGAAAAAATGGACACTAATCACAGGGTTTTTTTGTAGTGAGAGGAGAAAGGCGAGCTCAACTGACCCAACAACCAACCCTAGGACCGCCCATGAAGCAATTTCATCTCGAAGTTTTGATGAGTCGTTGAAAAACTTGCCAAATCTAGCTCGTTGCGGGTGAAACATAGGGACAGAGTGAAGACTTCGCTAGGGCTAGTGTTAACTTGATCATCTTCACGAGGGGGATAACTTATGACTTGTGATGACCCAGAAGCTTAGGTAAAAAGGGTCTTCTTCGGGGATAATGAAATGAGACACTCTTCATGAGATTGCAAGGAAGGTAATGACACATAATTGGCAACATGACACAACACATATGTCAGTAACATGGACTGGTAGTATCCGGGATCAGGGAATCCGGAGTCGATGACAAATTACTATGTAACACCTCTCTTGCAAGCATTTGTACATACCACAAACTCTTTGTCTGGATCTGTGATTTTCAATACTGGACCACGTGCCAACAACTTGTTTAACTGCTCAAAACTTGTTGCACATTCCTTTGTCCATTCAAACTTCTTACCCTTTCGCTGTGATGTGGTGATGGAATATGAAATCTATGAGAAGTCTCTGATGAACGTCCTATAATAACCTACTGACCCCATAAACGATATTACCTCATCCACATTTCTAGGGGCTTCCCACTCCATGATAGCCCTTATCTTCTTTGGATCTACTATTATGCCTTCCTTGGAAACCACATGTCCCAAGTAATGTACCTCTACCTAAAAGAAACAGCACTTACTGAGCTTAGCATACAACTGATGCTCTCTTAGAAATCTAAATACTATTGCTAAGTGTTCGACATGCTCTTCTCCATTTTTAGAATATACCAATATATCATCAATGAACACAATAAGAAACTTATCCAAATAAGGACACAACACACTATTCATCAAGCACACAAAAGTAGATGGAGAATTAGTCAAACCCAATGTAACTACAACAAAATAATAATGCCCATACCTGGTCCAAAAAGAAGTCTTGTAGATGTCCTCCTCTTTAATGTGTTCCTGATGTTATCCGGATCTTAGATCAATCTTTGAGAACGCTGCTTCTCCATTCAACTGATTAAACAAGTTATCAATCCTCGACAATGGGTACATGTTCTTAATTTTCATTTTGTCCAACTTCCTGTAATCAATACATAACCTAAGAGTACTAATGAGCCTCATCATTGGGTGATTATATGGGCCTTAATTGCCCTTAATTCACCTCCTAGGTTACTCAAACCAGCTATTCTCAGAACTTGTTGCATACTTTTGATTATATTTTGTTTATGAAATGAGTTAGAGTTGGATATTTTTCTTTGTGGTCTAATGTACATGTAATGCAGGAATAAAGGATAAAAGCAAAGAAAAATGCAAGAATAAAGGAATAAAGGGAAAAATCAAGGAACAGTGGCAAAAACCTTGGTAAAAACTCAAATGGGACAAGGGAGAGTAATTATAGGAGGTAAATCCTCCTCATTTACTACCCCTCCATTCGAATATTCCTCCATCATCTCGGAGTGCAAACAACCATCACTTTGAATACTAGAAGGCAACTAAGCAAGTGAAAGTGATAGAAATCAGTTTATCTTGAGTGGGGAGCCTAGCCTCCCTAATTGGAAGGAAGTCGTTGGAGACTTCATATGTATAAATACAGAGGCTTAGGACCTCAGTAGGATTCAGTTTCTTATTGTAAAACTCTACTTTATTTCTGAGATGCAAGACTTGTCATAGTTTTTGATGTAATCCATGGTTTTTATAATAGAGATGAGTTCTATTTTGAGCCAGCATTGAGTTAACTCAGAGGGCTGAAGCTCTTGGGTTAGGGCCCAACCCGAGCATCCAAAGCTCCTCTTTACTGTACATGTATGCTAGCATTGATTCCTAGTTTTCATTGTTCATTTGCTTAAGTAACATAGATTTATGTTCTGTTCATTTGCTTAAGTAGCTTTCTAGTTTTGTTCATTTTCTTAAATAGATGCATTTTCATTACAGTAGCGTAGAGCAGATCGGTTATGCTTAAGTTTACTTCCATTTGTTCCTTCTTTTAGTTCACAGGGTAGCTAGAGGAAAATATCACCATAAGGTTGTGCGTAGGTGTCTTGGTTCTTGCATGAGCTATGGAGTTTGTACTTTGATGCAGTTATCCACCCTCATTGGTTTTTCTATCATTTTTCATTTCAAACTGCCTTGAACAAATTCTTCATGCATCGTTTCATTACCATCTGATCCAACTATTGCCTCCCGTGAAGTCCTCAATACTTTATGCGCTTTAAACCCCCACCGTCAATCTACCTTGCTTGGTCCAATGAATATCGTGTCACCCGATCGCTAACTAGCTTGGTCGATCTCCACCATTGATCTGTCTAGCTTGATCCAACGACTATCATGCAATCTCACGCAGATTCTTGCATGATCGTTATCCAGTCAAGAGCACGCAAGAAAAGTGGTTTTCTTGTGCTACATGTCACGTAGTTAGGTTAATCACGTGAGAAACTACTTACCGCCTTCGAAACCCACTCCATCATTTCCGCACATTTCTTTTTCCCACGATACGATCTCCGTCGTCCATCCTCCAATTAATCCTATCCGTCCATCTCTTGACTAAATATTTGCGATAAGATCTCCGTCGTTCATCATGTTCGTTCATCCAGTTTTTCCATCTATCCACTTAACCTCTGCGATAAGACCTCCATCGTTCATCTTGATCGTTAACCTTGTTCATCCATCTATTCGCTTAAGCCCCCACGATAAGATCTCCACCGTCCATCTTCTATTCATTGATCGGTCCAACGGTTCTTATGCACTACTACTTCCTTACGTCCTCCTTTCACTCATTTCAACCTCTAATTGCTCTTCTGCTTTAAAACCAATTTAGCTTATGTTTCTTTGCTTACACCTTAGTATAGTTTGATTCTCTTTACCTATGCAACTCAGTTAGCAACATTAGGTTAGTGATTGATTTAGCAATTTTTCTCAGCATAGTTGTTTAATTAGTTAATTAGGTGATGGTGTGGTTTAGAATTACATGCTATTTTCTTCATTACTGCAATAGAGTAGCTCTCTCGTAGAATAGATTTTCTCTTATTCCATCAAAGAATTAAGCTTCTTATGACCCTATAAAAGTCTAGCTTGGAACCCCTGGGGTCTCTTCCCAGATGAGAAGTGAAAATAGGCAGTACCTTCACTTTTACTTGTGCATATAACACTGTCACCTCCAAGTTTTTACGAACCCTGGGTTGATAAGTAAAGCTGGTAGACCTGGGAGTTGCAACATTCTTGTTGCAATACCTAGGCTCATCACTTTTTAGTGTCGTTGCTAGGGAGGTGTCTAAGTAGAATGTGATTACTGCTTTCTTCTATTTCTAGTCTCCAACTTTCTTTTCTTCTACTTCTTATCCTCAGTTTTCTTCCATTAGTTTATTTCCGCAAAAGTAATCTAGTAGCTTCCTTTCTTTCATTTGTCATTATCTTCTTTCCTTTCCATTCTGCAAGTAGGATTTCAATTCAGCAAGTAGTCTTTTTATTAGTAGTTTTCATTCAAATCAACAATTTCATTTCTGCAAAGTACTTTCTAGCTTTAAATAAAATATTACAAAAACCAACCCAAAAACATTTCCTTTCATGGATCGTAGGAATAGGGACAATTCGGGGAAATTATTGTCAAATACCCCCACTGCATCGAACAACCAACCTTCTATCCTCTTCAGTGACGATGAATTGGAAGACCCTTTAGGTGAGAAACCTTACATATTTTAGGAACCTACAGGGGAAGAAGAAGAGGAAGAACCCATTCCTACTGAACCAATGGCTGAAAACCGAAATGATAGAGGACATAGAGAGAGAATTGAGGGTGCCTTCCCCATCAGGGAGACTAATGGGGACACTAAGATGAAGAATATAAGCCCCTCTGCTCTACCTCATTTCCATGGCTTGACCATAGAGGACCCTGACACTTTCCTATTTGAGTTTGTTGTTATATGCCAAACCTATGACTATACAGATGATGAGCAAAAGTTAAAACTGTTTCCATCTACCCTCAAGGATGCAGCATTCCGCTGGTTCATGGGTTTACCTGGAGATAGCGTCACAAATTCAGCTCAGATGCAACAGGATTTTAACAACAAATATAGGGACTACTGTAGGTCAGAGGAAACTAAAGAAGATATTTTCAAGATGACCATAGGTCAGGAGGAATCCTTAGACGACTATGAAGAAAGATTCTAGCTCAGTCACAAAAGGGTCAAGTGCACACTTGACCCTAAGTCACTAAAGTTGGTCCTGCTTATAGGATTAAGGGAGGATCTACTGCATACCTTACATATGATAGCAGGAGGAGATATCTACCAATTACCCTATGAGGATATTAAGAATGTCTTTAGAAACAATTCTAGGGCAACCAGGAAAAAAGGTAGGGGTATTCAACCTATGGCCAGTATATCATCCTCCAACTCATCCATCAAGGGTGAAATTGGAAATATGCTGGAAGATTTCAAAAGTGATATGCTGCAAACCCTTGCCTTGCAATTGGACACCGTGAAGATCAAAAGGAAGCAAGAGGAAGAAGAAAGAGCCCTGACCATATTTTGTCCTAGATGCAATAGGAGGCATCCTATAACAAATGTCCATTGAACTATATTAAGATTTGCTCAGTCTGTGAAGAAAATGTTGGGTCCCTATAATACTAGTGATTACCCCATTACTATTGTAGTTATACGCCTTATTTATATTGTTGTGCCCCTATTACCCCCATATTGTTATTTCTGTGCCCCATAGAATCCCTCTATTGTTATTTTTGTGGCTTTATATTATTATTGTTAGGTCGGCTGGATTATATTGTGACTCCTTAGACTCCTATATATAGAAAGGAGGTTTTGTCATTTGTATCATCCAAGAATTGTTCATTTATGTAATGTAAAGGAGGTTGCCCCCTCGAAGAGGCTGAATTCTAAGGTGTGGATCTCTCTTTTCTATCTTTTTGTGAGCTGGTTTCATAACATTTGGTATCAGAGCTTTGGATTGTAGGGTTTCGCTGCTCCAAACAAGTCATCATGGCATTTTTGCTCTAACGTTTTTTGCTGTGACATTTTAGAAGTTGCAAAAAAACCCATTTGAGAACGAATTGGCGCTGAACCTTGGGTCTGAATTTCAGAGCTTTTTTCGCGATATTTGCGGAGATATGATCTGAGGAAGTTGGCCTTTTTGCGGACTCCTGAATTACATTCAAAACAGGTGACCTGGGGAAACTCGTCATAACTCTCTCTCTGAGGATCGGATTTAAATTTCATAAAAAGGTACAGAAAGAGGACAGACTGTAGTTTCTTTTGTGTGTGTTTTAGATTCAAAGGTTGAAACAGTGACTCGTGGCACGTCGTACAAGTTCGCTCTACTGAACCAGTCTAAAAGAAAGTCACTGTGGGAGATTTCACATAACGCTTCCTTGGAGAATCCAATTTGGCTCAGACTTATGGCTTTGGAAAGAGGACATAGAAGGCTACTGTAGGTAGAAATTTTAGAACGAGATGATTCGAAATTACATAGATACATCAGATTCAATATCAGGCTTCTATAAAGTGAAAAAAGGTGTGTAGTTTTTATTTTAAATTTTTGTGTAAGCTTGGTTTAACGGAATTCAAAGGGCATAGTAAAGCATTATTATTGGTAACTGATGCCCCAAGGAAAGAAAATGCAAAAACCTAGTAAGAAACCTGAAATATCTAGCATGACTCATGAAGAAGAAGAAGAAATGCTACATGATATATCAAAATTACAAGAACAAGTGCAACAAATGTCATGCTCACAAAAGCTAACAGAAGCTAAGATAAGTGGCGTGGAATCTAAGATAAAGCGCATGGAAGCTAAGATGGATGATTTGAAGATAGATTTGAAGAGAGACATGGCAGATTTGAAGACAGATTTGAAGACAGACATGGCAAATTTGAGGACAGATTTGACAAATTTTCTACAAGAAATACTTACTAATGGTGAAATGGTTGTAAAGGAAACTCATGATGTGAACAAAAGTAATGTTAATCATGATTCCATAGACACTAATGTTGGATCGAAGACCCACCATATTCCAAAAATCGATATGAGGAAGTTTGATGGCAAGGATCCCGCCACATGGATATTACAGATGGAGCAATTCTTCGATCTCAATAATGTGCAAAACACACAAAAGGTACGTATGGCAACTGTATATTTGGAACCAAATCAGTTTGTATGGTATCAATGGCTTTGCTCTCATAAAAAATTTATCACTTGGGCAATTTTTACGGAAGAATTGATAGCACATTATGAAGATACAAAAAGCAACACTTTTTTTAGCCAATTGATAAGTCTCAAACAAAAGGGTTCAGTAATGGAGCACATTGAGGAGTTCCAAAAATTGAACATAAGGGTAAAAGATATTCCAGAGGAGCATAGGATTGATGTGTTCATAGGGTCTTTAAAGGATAATATCCAACATGATGTTTGCCTTTGGGAACCTGATTCATTAGAGAAGGCATTCAGGTTAGCAAGAAAAATGGAAAGCAAAATTATGGCAACTAGGAAGCATACCATTCACAACTATAAAGACGGAAGTGTTTCTTCCCATAGTCTTCCACAACCTACAAGGTTGACACCACAACAATTGGAAGAAAAAAGAGCAAAAGGGCTTTGTTACAATTGTGATAGCAAATACACAAAAGGTCATAAGTGTGCTGAGAAGAAATTATTCTACATAGATTGTGAAGAGGAAGAAGAAAAGGAGCAAGAAAGGTCAAAAGAAGAGGATATACTCCAGGAACAAAGCCTAGATGAAGAACAAATAAATCCGACCATATCTTGTAATGCATTGGCGGGAATTACCACTCCTCAAACCATCAAGATAGAAGGACAAATCAAGAAGAAAAAGGTAATAGTGTTGATTGATTCAGGAAGCACCCACAATTTTATTCATTGTAGGGTAGCAAAAGAATTGAATTGCTTCCTATATCCAGCACCAGAGTGTCAAGTGATGATTGCAAATGGAGGAACAATAAATTGCTCTGGAAAGTGCCATAATATCAAGCTATCCATGGGAGAATATGTATTGACTAGCCCAATGCTTTCCATTCCAATGGGAGGTGCTGATGTTGTACTAGGAGTCCAATGGCTACAATCCTTGGGTACAATAGCTTTTAATTTTCAAGAACTTTTCATGAAATTTTCTGTGGAAGGAAAGGAAGTTGAATTAAGGGGTATTGCAGGGAAACCAGGAAAGATAATCAGCTCTAATGGCATGACAAAGCTTCTAAAAAAGGAGCAAAGAGGTGTAATTGCACAATTATGTTCGCTAGATGTTTCCACATTGGAATCATCTATTTCTCCAGATCTCCAAAAAGTCCTGGACAATCATTCCAAGGTATTTGAGACTCCCAAAGGTCTCCCACCTATGCGTGATCATGATCATGCTATTCATCTGATTCCAGGAAGTGTTCCTCCAAACATCAGGCCGTACAGATATCCCTATGTCCAAAAAAGTGAAATTGAACGTATGGTTGCAGAAATGCTAGAGGCTGGTATAATTCAACCGAGTCAAAGTTCTTTCTCAGCTCCAGTAGTATTGGTGCACAAGAAGGATGGATCATGGCGCATGTGTCCAGATTATAGGGAGCTCAACAAGCTCACTATTAAAGATAAGTTCCCCATTCCTGTCATTGATGAATTACTGGATGAATTGCATGGATCAATTTACTTCACCAAGTTGGATCTTCGTTCGGGATATCATCAAATCAGAATGAAGATTGAAGACATTCCGAAAACAGCATTTAGAACTCATGAGGGTCATTATGAATTTTTGGTCATGCCTTTGGCCTTACCAATGCACCTTCAACATTTCAAGGTTTGATGAATTCAATTTTCAAACCATTCCTTAGAAAATTTGTGTTAGTATTTTTTGATGATATACTAATCTACAGCAAGTCTTGGAAGGATCATGTTGAACATGTTGACAGGGTGCTAAAACTATTGGAGGAGAAACAATTATATGCAAAAAGATCCAAATGTTTCTTTGGAGTCCAGGAGGTGGAATATTTGGGTCATATTGTATCTCATGAAGGAGTTAAGGTAGACCCTAGCAAAATTAAAGCCATTAAGGAATGGAAAATCCCCACATCCATAAAGCATCTGCGAGGATTTCTTGGGTTGACAGGGTATTATCGCAAGTTTGTTAAGAATTATGGGAGAATAGCAGCACCTCTAACAACATTATTGAAGAAAGATTCATTTTCATGGACTCCGGAAGCAACAAAGGCCTTTGAACATCTTAAAGAGGCAATGTGCCAAGCACCGGTCTTAGCTACACCGGACTTCACAAAAACCTTTATTGTGGAATGTGATGCTTCAGGAAATGGAATTGGTGTTGTTCTAATGCAAGATGAAAGACCCATTGCTTTTGAAAGTCGTCCAATCAAGGGAAAGTTTTTAAGCAAAGCTATTTATGAGAAGGAAATGTTGGCAATACTCCATGCACTTAAGAAATGGCGACCCTACCTAATGGGAAGACACTTCAAGGTAAAAACGGATCATGATAGCCTTAAATACTTTTTAGAACAAAGATTATCCTCTGAAGAGCAACAAAAGTGGGTCACA
This sequence comes from Pinus tabuliformis, assembly GCA_031772625.1. NCBI lineage: Eukaryota > Viridiplantae > Streptophyta > Pinopsida > Pinales > Pinaceae > Pinus > Pinus tabuliformis. The sequence goes on along the minus strand of CM062816.1, from coordinate 742,599,279 downwards.
AAGATGTTGGGTTATGACTTTGAAATCATCTACAAAAAAGGGAAGCAAAATGTGGTGGCAGATGCACTCTCAAGAAAGGATGAGGATGTGGAAGCATTGTTGTGTGCCATTTCTATTATCCAACCAGATTGGATAAACGAAGCAAGGGAGGAATGGAAGAATGACGAAGAAGTGTGGGCACTTATTCGAAAGCTACAACAAGATTCCAGTACTTCTGATACATTTAGCTGGAAAAATGATTCGTTATGGTACAAAGATCGCTTATACCTTTGTAAGAATTCCCAGCTAAAACAAAATATTCTTATGGAATTGCACACTTCTCCCTTAGGAGGGCACTCAGGATTTTTAAAAACTTACCACAGGGTTAAGAAGGAATTTTTTTGGGATGGCCTTAAATCAGATATTCAAAAGTTTGTGGCGGAATGTTTGGTTTTCCAACAAAATAAAGTTGAAACAATTAAGACACCAGGTCTATTACAACCTTTATCCATTCCAAGCCAACGTTGGGAGGAGGTTTCAATGGATTTTATCACAGGTTTACCCAAGTCTGAGGGAAAGAGTGTCATCATGGTGGTAGTTGACAGACTTACCAAGTATGCACACTTTTGTGCATTATCACATCCATTTAAAGCCAGTACAGTTTCTACTGCATTTATGGAAACAATTCAAAAGCTACATGGAAACCCAAAGATTATTGTAAGTGACAGAGATCCATTTTCACGGGAAATTTTTTGACAGAATTATTTTCTTGTCTTGGTACTCAGTTAGCTCATAGCTCATCTTATCATCCTCAATCTGATGGGAAAACTGAGATAGTAAACAAATGTTTGGAAGGATATCTTCGTTGCTTTGTATCTGATAAACAGACACAATGGGTCAAATGGTTGCCTCTGGTTGAATGGTGGTATAACACTTCCTTCCATACAACAACAAAAATGACCCCATTTATGGCACTTTATGGGTATCAACCACCATCCATCACATCATATTTAAGAGAAACTTCTAAGGTTCAGGCAGTGGAACATCACATCGAACATCAACAACAAGTCCTCCAACTCTTAAAGGATAACCTCGTGTTGGCACAAAATAGAATGAAACAACAGGCAGATCAACATCGCAGTGAAAGAAGTTTTGATGTAGGTGATTGGGTATTCCTACAGCTGCAACCATATAAGAAAATGTCCCTAAAGCAAGCTAAGAAGGATAATAAATTATCACCAAAGTATTATGGTCCGTACAAGGTGTTGCAAAAGATTGGTACTATGGCATACAAATTGGAGCTTCCTGCAGCTTCTCGATTACACCCAGTTTTCCATGTTTCATGTTTAAAGAAGGTTATAGGCGACAAGCTCCCAGTTCAAACAATATTGCCAGAACTTGACGAGGAAGGAAAAATTATATTGGAACCGGAAGCAGTGACAGAAACAAGAACTCAACATCTACGAAATCGATCAATTTCAGAGTATCTTATCAAGTGGAAGAACTTATCCGCTGAAGATTCCACATGGGAGGATGAGAATTTTATGCAGAAGTATCCAGAACTAATCAAGCGTTGAGGACAACACTTTTTTGAAGGAGAGGGGCATGTTGGGTCCCTATAATACTAGTGATTACCCCATTACTATTGTAATTATACCCCTTATTTATATTGTTGTGCCCCTATTACCCCCATATTGTTATTTCTGTGCCCCATAGAATCCCTCTATTGTTATTTTTGTGGCTTTATATTATTATTGTTAGGTCGGCTGGATTATATTGTGACTCCTTAGACTCTTATATATAGAAAGGAGGTTTTGTCATTTGTATCATCCAAGAATTGTTCGTTTATGTAATGTAAAGGAAGTTGCCCCCTCGAAGAGGCTGAATTCTAAGGCGTGGATCTCTCTTTTCTATCTTTTTGTGAGCTGGTTTCATAACAGAAAACCACTGCACAAACAAGTGCCCTTCTTTATCTGGACTCAAAGTTGTATATCAAGGAGCTGAAGGGGTCACTAAGCATCTTTGTTACATCAACCAAAGGAGGCCTCCTGGGCCTAGACCATACTAGCAGGGTATGCATGGGTAACCCATGCATATTACAACCCCAACCAAACCACAGCTATACCTTCTTACCCCCTACTCATTCTTCCTGGTCTACACCTCCTCCTTGGTCCTATGCATCTCAATATCATTCCTAGCCATCCAACTAGTCATTTCAACCTTATTTTCAGCCACAACCATAGTGGAATACACCACTCCAGGGGTGGAGGCCCTAATTCAATAATGTTCCAGCCTTATGGCCTTCGCCACCTACCCAACCATAACTCTTGCACTCTGCTCCACCTAAGAAACCCCAGATGCCTGCCCAGCCAAATCCAAACCCAAACAATAGGCATGCTCAACAGGTCTACAATGGAGAGACATCATACCTAGCTTATGCTATAGAAATCCAGGAGATCAACCTAAGATCTGGGAGAATTCTCTCTGATAACCAACCTCCCTCTCCACATACGGAGGTTGAGGAAGAAAGAGAGGAAAGTAACCTTAAAGTAAATCCACCCTTTCCTGAGAGATTAGCCCAACCACTCCAACCTACCCCAGAAGAAACTGAACTTATGGGAGAATTGAAAAATCTCTGTGTAAAGATCCCCCTTCTCCAAGCAATCAAGGATGTTCCCATTTACAATAAGTTGATTAAGGAGAAGTGCTTCAAGCATCCAGGAAGAAGAAAAAAGGATGCCCTTACCATTACTATCATTGGGCAGTGGTCTGACTTAATGCTGAGGTAGGTAATATGTCCAAAATATTTGGACCCTGGAAGCCCTGTAGTAGATGTGCACATCAATGGCACCATTGTCCCACGCACTCTGGTTGATCTTGGGGCTGCCATTAATGTGATGACCAAGGACACCATGCTCAAGCTCAACTGCCAAGGGTCATTGAGGAAGACCCCAACAATTTTACAACTTGCAGACCATTCCAAAATCACCCCTTAGGTAATTGTGGAGGATGTGATGGTATCCATTGACTACTCGGAGTACCCTGCAAGCTTCCTAGTTCTCCAGCCTAAGGCTAAGCTTACTGGTTACCCTCTCATGCTTGGGAGGCCATGGTTGGACACAACTGATGCTTACATTAGCTGCAGAGCTGGGAATATGACCATCAAGAATGGGCATATGTCCAAACAGTTAGTCTTATACCCTCCTACTCAATCTACCCTAGAGCATGATTTACCTTTATGGTTGGAGGAGGAGGAAGAAGATGAGGTTTAATTTGCCCAACTTTATGCTTTGGAAGCAACCATAAGAGGAGGACAACAAGATGAGGGTGACTTAATTGAACACCTGCTCCAAATTCCAACTCATAATTCATTACCATTAGAAGAAGAAGTAAGGGAAACCTAGAAAAATCATCCAATTGACTTATGCTTGGCCAATTCCAACCCACTCCATGTCAAAACCATAGAATTTGGCCCAGAGAAAACTTTGAAAATTAATCCATCTCTTTCTGCTTTAGAAGAGGAAAAGCTATGCAACATGTTGAGAGAAAACCTAGAAGCCTTCACTTGGAGTTATAAGGAAATGAAGGGAGTACACCCCTCAGTGTGTACTCACCACATATACATCAAATAAGGTTGCAAGCCAGTCAGGCAACCACAAAGAAGGATGAATCTAGCTCTTAAAGACATAGTCAAAGAAGAACTGCAGAAATTGCTAGATGCAGAATTCATTTACCCTATCTCAGACAGTGAGTGGGTCTCTCCTTTAGAGTTAGTTCCCAAGAAAAATGGTAAGTGGAGGATTTGTGTTGATTATAGGGAGTTGAACAAAGCCACAAAGAAGGATGATTTTCCCTTACCCTTCACTGACCAAGTGCTAGATGGTCTGGCAGGGAAGAAGTTTTCTCCTTTCTAGATGGATTCAGTGGGTACAACCAAATCCAAATTTGCACATAAGACCAAGATAATACCACATTCACCTGTCCTTGGGGTAATTTTGCCTATAGGGTCCTTTCTTTTGGCATATGCAATGCTCCTGCCACTTTCCAGAGAGCAGTCTTGAGTATTTTTGCTGAATTAGTACATGATGCTGTGGAAATCTATATGGATGACTTTACACCTTATGGCTGTGATTTTCAAGAAGCCCTAACTAACCTAGGTAAAGTATTTCACAAATGCATTGAAATGAACTTGTCTCTCAGTCCAGAAAAATGTAAATTCTTAATGACTAAAGGGACCGTGCTAGGTCATTCAATATCCCAACAAGGACTGTAGGTGGACCCAAACAAAATAACAATCATCCAAAGGGTCCCACCTCCACAAAAGCAGAGAGATATCAAAAGTTTCTTAGGGTTAGCTGGATACTACCAAAGGTTCATAAAGGACTCCAGAAAGTTGGCCTCTCCTTTGTTTGGGTTGTTGGCCAAAGATTCTGAGTTTATATGGTCAAAGAGGTGTCAAGAGGCCTTAGACATTCTAAGGGGTAAGTTAACCATTGCACCAATCCTTAGAGGCTCAAACTGGGCCCTCCCTTTTCATATTCATGATGATGCCTCACACAAAGCCATAGGAGTAGCCTTAGGTTAGGAAGAGTAGGAATTGCCCTATGCCATCTATTTTATCATTAAGAACCTGTCAAAGGCTAAGATAAACTATACTGTGACCGAAAAGGAACTCCTAGCTATTGTTCATTCATTAAACAAATTTAGGCATTACATTACAGGCTATCAAATATTTCAGCATACTAATCGTGCTTCAATCAAATATTTAATGAACAAACCAGATGTGAATGCTAGAATTATAAGATGGTTGCTTTTATTACAACAGTTTGATCTAACTATTGTTGACAAGCCTGGTAAGGAAAATGTTGTTGCAAAATTTCTATCTAGGATGAATCTTCCTGTAGGTGAAGAAGGAATGGTGGATGACCAGTTACCAGATGAGCATTTTTTTGCTATTTTAGTTCTCTTCCCATGGTTTGCTGATATAGCAAACTATTTGGTATCAACACAGTTCCCACCAAACTTTCCCTCCAAGGAAAAGAACAAGATATTTAGAAAAAATTCCCCCTTCACCTGGATTGGGGGCAATCTATTCAAACTTGGCCCAGATCAAATCTTGAGTAGGTGTGTAAGGGAAGAGGAAGTCTTTGACATCCTTTTGACCTGTCATGATGGGCCTTGTGGAGGTCACTTTGTGGCAAAGAGAACAACATTCAAAGTGTTGAAAGCAGACTATTATTGGCCTACTCTTCATCAGGATCTGAAAAAGTACATTAGTCACTGTGATTGGTGCCATGGGATGGGAAAGCCTACTCCAAGAGATGAAATGACCCTAAATCCTCAAGTGACTTTCGAGCCATTTAACAAGTAGGGCATGGACTTCAATGGGCCTATCAACCCTCCTTCAAAGCAAAAACAACACACCATTGTGTGCAGTGATTATTTGACTAAGTGGGCTAAAACCAAGGAAATTAAGGCAACAACAGAAGAGAAGGTGGCTGAGTTCCTAAGGGAGAATGTATTCTACAAATTTGGGTACCCTAGAGAGCTAGTCACAGACCAAGGCAACTAGTTTACCTCCAACATGATTGAAGAACTGCTCATCCATCACAAAATCAAGCATAGGACCTCCACTCCTTGTCATCCACAAGCTAATGGCTAGGTGGAGGTGACCAATAGGGCACTGGAGAACATCTTAACCAAGGTAGTGAGCAGCAGCAGGAAGGATTGGGCATAGAGACTAGTTGAGGCCACCTGGGCCTATAATACAACTTGGAAGACCACCACTGGATTTACACCCTATGAGCTGGTCTATGGGAAAAAGGATTTGTTGTCCATTGAGTTTGAATATAACACATTGAGGATGGCAGACCAACTAGATTTGGATCTCAATCATGCACAGAAAGAAAGATTGTTATATTTGAATGGCTTGGATGAATTCAAAATGCAGGCCCTCCTACATACAGTGATAGTTCAGCTTCAGAGGAAGATTTGGCATGACAAACATATTAAGCAGAAGAAATTTCAAGAGGGAGACTGGGCATTTTTATATGATTCTAGGTATAAATACTTCAAGGGAAAGATAAGGACAAGATGGTTTGGACCTTATGTGGTGGAACGAAGCCATGATAATGGTTCACTGCAAATCAGAACTATAGATGAAGAAGCCATTCCATTTCTTGTTAATGGACACTGATTGAAAATGTACAAGAGGCCTTTATCAAAACAAGAGTTCATTGACAACATCAATAAGATAGTGATGATGGTGGAGCAAGTTATAGCTCCTTCCTCATCAGGGCACTGAAAAAGTGGAAAAAGAATAAGGATTCAGGTGAAAACCTCCATGAGGCACCTGAGTCCCATGTTTGGGTTGAAAACCTCGTGAGGTAGCCCAAGGATGAGAAAAAGTGAAAAATAATAAGAAGATCCCTGGGTGAAAAACTTCCTTGAGGTGCCAAGGGCAGATATTTAGGGCAGAAACCTCTCAGAGGCAACCTAGGTGTTTTTTTCTTTTTTTTTTAAATATAATAATAAAAGAAAAAAAAATAATTGTTATTTGCAGGTGGGTGAGAAAGACAATCAAGGAGCAAAGAGAAGATCCAAAGGGAACCCTGCCTCACATATATTCATCTCCTCCACTCCTTACCATGCATCCCTCCATCAATTCCATTGTTTTCACTTCATTGCTTCAATTCAAATAAATATTGTGTTTTCTACAAGATCCCCTGAATGGTAGATTGGTTAGGTCCCAAAAATTCATACTAGACATTATCTAACCAATCACCTCATCCATTACCATCATCCCTGCATCCACACAAACTCCTACTCCCTCTGTCCATTCATTACAACATCCTCACAACACCAGCCAACAACATGATCAAGAAATGTTAAGGGAGACACCAAATATTGCCAAGTGGTAATCCAGGAGCTCCACAACAGCAGCAACATTAGATCTCCAGTCACAAACACATCCAAAAGCCAAGAAACCATCAGCAGATAGCAGAGGAGGAAGAAGAATGACCATGTAGCAAATGGACAACGCAACACCTCTGATCTTTGACAACTGCACCATGGCATCAAGACCACAAGTAAGTATCCCACTCACTCACTCATATGCATCATTTGATCAAAAGTTGTAAAGGTTAAGAGGTAGTTGGCTTGTAAGTAAAAATGTGGCCAGTTAACTTGGCCACCTTTGTTCAATCATCACATACAAAGCAGGGTGTCTTCTCACACATGGCTGTAGTCAACTCAAAGAAGAGAGGAGGAGTAGGACAAGAAGTGGTTAACTATGGATTTAACAACTGTGGGAGCTGATTACAAGGAGTGAGAATGATGAGGTGGTATAAAGGGAAAGAAAACTTATTTTTTATGCAGTCATGCATTCCACCTCCTTGAAACTCCCTCACTCAAGTACCTCTCATAACTCTAGCCACCCACTCAAAGTAAGGATCCATCGTTCTGCAAGAGAATTCCTACAAGAAAAGTCTACAGGATACACAGGGGCAGTCTATAGGATAGATAGAGAGGGTTCAAGAGGGAATATCAAGAGAATTGTCCACTTCCACCATTCTAAAGAGGTAGGATCTAAAATTCCATCCCCATTTACAAGAAAATGAACTAGAAGTCCTCTAAAAAGCTAGTGGATTACATACACAGGAAACTCTGTTTTATCAAGAATTTTCTCATTCACTCACTCCACACAGCAAAATCCATGCCACTGTTATAGCTAGAGGGCTCACTATAGATCTCACCCCAGAGTTCATCAGTAGGGTCACCACACTTCCCCTAGGAATTGCATGGAGAAAAGAAGACAAAGTAGACAGTTAGGTCGCAAAAAGCAAATTCTTTTTAGAAGGTGAAGAACCCACTGAGGAATATGATGAAGTAGAAGAGAAGGAGGATGATGCTGAAATAGAAGAGGAAGAAGGCATTGAAATAGAGGAGAAAGAACATAAAGAGACCATCTAGCATAGGATGCCAACTAAATCCTATGCTCTTTACCTCAGAAAACAATGGCTGCAATTTCAGATTAAAACACTAGCACAAAGGGGCACCATGCCATTTCAGGATTGCAGGCAGTTTATTGATCTTTGTGATCAAAGTGCACTACAGGATAGGGCAAAAATGGTTGAGTTTTACTTACACAACATGGCCCTCATAGACATGAATATTTGGGATCCTAATGCAGAGCTAGGAGATCTGTAATCAATGGCTTTGGCATCATTGATGAACCATGAGAAGTCAAGGGATGTAGAGATGAAAAGAATATTGGCCAGAGAGAAAAATGAACCTTTTTTTTTCATCAGAGCTGAACAATCAAATACCATGGCCCTAATTAGCACCCATAATCTAATTGCAAATGATCCTCATCTGGCACTTAGATATATTTCTACCCAAGAGCAAGAAATTTCACATTTTGAAGATATGTTTAGGCCGCTAAGAGATGATAATATACATGCATGATAAAGGAGATGGAACACACTACCACAGAGCTTGAAGATCAATGAATATCACTCCCCTCAAAGGTTGCGAGAGGCACTCAATAGGACACCTATGTATAAGCAATCAATGCAAAGGTTGAAGGTCAATTGGATAGGTCTAAAACTCAGTCCACCACTACTCCTAGGGATGCTAGAAGGGAGAAAAGAAGAAGAGAAAAAGAGGTAGTGGGAAGAAGTAGAAACAAAAGCAGGCTTCTATGAACAAGAAGAAAAGACCACAACAGAAGCATGGGATGTCAGAAAGGCTACTAGAGACATGAAGGACATGGAAATTGACTAAGTTGCTTAGAGGATGAGCAACACTTTCAGTAGGGGGTGATGATGAGCCTCATCATTGGGTAATTATATGGGCCTTAATTGGCCTTAATTCACCTCCTAGCTTAGTCAAACTAACTATTCTCACAACTTATTGCATACTTTTGAATATATTTTGTTTATGAGATGAGTTAGAGTTGGATATTTTGCTTTGTGGTCTAATGTGCATGTAATGCAGGAATAAAGTATAAAAGCAAGGAAAAATGTAGGAATAAAGGGTAAAAGAAAGAGGTAAATCCTCCTCATTTACTATCCCTCCATTCGAATATTCCTCTATCATCTTGGAGTGAAAACAACCATCACTTTGAAGAATAGAATACAGTCAAGCAAGTGAAAGTGACAGAAACCAATTTATCTTGAGTGGGGTGCCTAGCCTCCCTAATTGGAAGGAAGTCGTTGGAGACTTCAGATGTATAAATATAGAGGCTTAGGACCTCAGTAGGATTCAGATTCTTATTGTAAAACTCTACTTTATTTCTAAGCTGCAAGACTTGTGACAATTTTTGATGTAATCCATGGTTTTTATAATAAAGATGATTTCTGTTTTGAGCTAGCACTGAGTTAACTCAGAGGGCTGAAGCTCTTGGGTTAGGTCCCAACCTGAGCAGCCAAAGCTCCTCTTTATTGTACATGTATGCTAGCATAGATTCTTGGTTTTGATTGTTCATTTTCTTAAGTAGCATAGATTTTTGTTATGTTCATTTGCTTAAATAGATGCATTTAGTAGCGTAGAGTAGATTGGTTGTGCTTAAGTTTACTTCCATTTATGACTTCTTTCAGTTCACAGGGTAGCTAGAGGAAAAATATCACCATAAGGCTATGCACAGGTGTCTCGGCCTCATCTCCTCCCTCTAGGACTATGAATTGAGGAAGATACCCTTCAGCAACCCCAAAAACACAGCTTTCTAGTTCTCACATGAGCTATGGAGTTTGTAGTTTGATGTAGTTATTTTTCCACCCTCACTGCTTTTTTTGTCATTTTTCATTTGAAACTATCTTCAACACATTCTTCATGCATCATTTCATTAACGTCCGATCCACAACAAAGCTTCCCAATCACCGTTTGATTCGTTTGTTTATCCAACTGCCACCTCGCGTGAAGTCCTCAACACTTTATGCACTTTAAACCCCCACTGTTGATCTGCCTCACTTGATCTGACGACTATCGCATCACCTGATTACCAACTAGCTTGGCCGATCTCCACCATTGATTTGTCTAGCCTGATCTGATGGCTATCATGCAATCTCACACGGATTCTTACATGAACGTTATCCACCTAAGAGCACACGAGAAAACTAGTTTTCTTGTGCTACGTGTCACGTAGTTATGCTAATCGCATGAAATTTCAAAATACAGCTTACAGCCTTGACAGTGTACGAGAAACTACTTACCGCCTTCAATACCCACTCCATTATTTCCGCACATTTCTTTTTCCCACGATATGATCTCCACCGTCCATCCTCTGATTAATGTTGTTCGTCCATCTCTTGACTTAATATCCGCGATAAGATCTCTGCGGTTCATCCTGTTCATTCGTCTGGTTCGTCCATCTATCCACTTAACCTCCGCGATAAGAACTTTTTCGTTCATCTTGTTCATTAACCCTTTTCATCCATCTATTCGCTTAAGCCCCCACGATAAGATCTCCTCCATCCATCTTCTGTTCGTTGATCGATCCAATGGTTCTTATGCAGTACTACTTCCTTATGTCACCCTTTCACTGTTTTCGACCTCCAATTGCTCTTCTGCTTGAAAACTGATTTAGCTTAAGTTTCTTTGCTTACACCTTATTATAGTTTGATGTTGTTTACCTCTGCAACTTAGATATCAGCATTAGGTTAGTGATTGATTTAGCAATTTTACTTAGCATCACTGTTTAATTGGTTAATTAGGTTATGGTGTAGTTTAGCATTACATCCTGTTTTATTCATTACTGCAGTAGAGTAGCTCTCTCTTACAATAGATTTTCTCTTCTTCCATCAAAGGATTAAGCTTCTTTTGACCCTATAGAATTTTGGCGTGGAACCCCTGAGGTCTCTTGCCAGATGAGCAGTGACAATAAGAAGTACCTTCAATTTTACTTGTGCATATAACACTATCACCTCCAAGTTTGTACGAACCCTGGGTTGATAAGTAAAGTTGGTAGCCCTAGGAGTTGCAACATTCTTGTTGCAATACCAAGGCTCATCAAGTACCATCCTTCTTCTTTACAAATAATACCAGTGCACCCCAATGCAATACACTTGGCCTAATGTATCACTTGTCCAACATTTCCTTCAACTACAACATAACCTCTACCAACTCTGGTGTGCTCATCTTGTAACGTGCCCTGGATGATGGCGCTACCCCTAGTACCAACTCAATAAAAAAATCAATTTCCCTGTGAGAACTCTCTATGGGAAATAAATGCTAAAACTGATGTAGAACTAGGTACCTTCTCAAAACCTCTACATTCTCAACTTCCTTACCTTTGTCACTAGAAATATGCACTGCAAATAACACACCCTTTTCTGTGACTATGATTTGCTTGCATAAATGTCGCCATCCTAACTTATGTTTACTTCTTACCTTGCAAGACTTTTTTTTCACCATTGTCATCCAGGTACTCAATATCCTTGTCATAAAAATCCACCTTGGTCCTATGAAGATAAAACCAGTCCAGACCCAACAACATACCATATGACCCCAACATAAATACATTCAAATGTGCTGATGTAGACATACTGTTGAACTCAAATGCAGAAGCTCTTACCCAATGATGAACTCGCTTCTTTGTACCTATAGTCAACTGCACTAACCAAGAATCTGAATGTACTTCTTTATTCAAACCACACTTATCCACTAGGCTAGGATTAACATAACTATAATTAGATCCAGGGTCAATCAAAGTAGAAACAACTTGATCAAAAATCTTATCGTCCATCTTGATAATAAATTCTTGGTGATCTACCTACTTGTTATCTAGCACCGCATAGATCCTAGGAATACTTTTTGCAACATCTCCCACTATCTGTGCCTCATAAGAACTGTAGATATGAAGTGTACCACCCTGATGTTGTGGACAATCTCTCCTGCGATTCTCTCCTCAGCAAGTCCAACACTGTAAAGGCTTTTAATCTTCATCATTATTCTCCTCATATTGAATTCCATGGCCTTTGTGAGATGCATTGAACTTCTTAGATGGCATTTCATTCACTTTATTACTTGTACCCTTAGGTCTTGCTTTTTTTTGGTTCTATTTTTTCTTGTTCTTTACATTACCTTTCCAATCCAACTTAGTCTCAGTTCTGCACTTTGATTGCTCATAACAATGCTTTAGCTTTTAGATGGCCACCTCCAATGATTTACGCTCATCAAACTCAATCCTGTCTTTGAATTCTATCGACAACCCACTAACAAATATTTGAATCTTGGCCTTGTCCTCCTTGAGGGAAGGCACACCACTCAACAACTCCAGAAATCTGCTAGTGTACCCTTCATAAGTCATAGATCCCATCTTTAGCTCTTAAAACTCTTTTTCCTCGTCATCATAGTACCTCAACGAAAGATACTTCTTCCTGAATAGCCTCTAGAATTCACTCAAAGTCAACTCCTCCTCATAAACATATCTAATGTTCTTTACATCTTCCCACCAGATATCTACTCTACCTCTATGACTGAATGTAGTTATTTTGTCCTTCATGTTCTCTGGATAATCATGCATTCTAAAGAACTTGTTCATTCCAAGAAACCATGCTTCTGTGTGACTTATTCATCTCTCCATCAAATATATGTGGATTTTATTTCTTAAACTCATCCGAAAAATATCCCTTATCACTCCTCTTGTAAGGATTATAACGGTGATGATCATAGTGCATGTCAGGACTAGAACTAGAATAGTACCCATGTCTATCACCTCTCCTATATGGAGTGCTCAAGGAATTTCCATCTGTAATCATGTCCTCTCTATCAAACATCTTGCCACCATGGGACCTAATGCCAAATGCCCCATTAGTTTTTTCCTCAGGTCTGAATTTTAGATATTGTCTCGTTAAATTTTCGGAGATATGATCTGAGGATGTTAGGGTTTTTGCAAGCTCCATAATTCCATCTCAAATACGTCATCCTTGAATTTTCTCTATAATTTTGTTTCTATGAAGGTTTAAACTCTTAAATTACAACCCATTTGAGTGGAAATCGTGGTGAAGCTTTGGCCTGAATTTCAGATCTGTTTTCACTATATTTTCAGAGATACGATCCAATGCATTTAGGGATTTTGCAAACACTTGAATTACATTCCATGCAAATGACCTTGGGAAAATCCTCATAACTTTCTCTCTGAGCATCAGATTGAAATTTGGTAAGAAGTTATAGAAATAGGATGAATTATATTTTTTCATGTCTTTTTTCAGGTTTGAAGGTCAAAATAGTGACACGTGGCAGGTCGTACAAGTTCGTTCTACTCAACTAGTCTATAATCAAGTCATCATAGGAGATTTGGCATAACGCTTTATTGAAGAATCCAATATTGATCATACTATTGGGATTAGAAAGAGGACTTAGAGGGCTACCATAGGCCAAAATTTCAGAACTTGAAGATTTGAAATTACAGAGTTACAGTCATTTAAATATCGAAATCCTAAAAGCAAGAAAAGTAATGACTCGAATCAAGAAAGTAGAAACACCTAGTAAGCAAAATTGGATGGATGATTTGAAGAAAGAAATCGAAGCTAAGATAAATAATTTATATTTTCAATGGAAGCTAATATCGATGGTATGGAAGTAGTTTTGAAGAAAGACATGGGAGATTTGAAGAATTACATGGACCGTTTGAAGGAAGGTGGGACAAAGCTTCTACAAGAAAGACCTCCTAATGAGGAAAAGGTAGTAGAGGAAATTCATGACGAGAAAAAAAAAATTTAATCATGATTTCATAGAATCTAACATTGGATTAAAGACCCACTATATTCCAAAGATTGATATGAGGAATTTTTATGGAAAGGATCCCATAACATGGATACTACAAATGGAGAAATATTTTGATCTACATGATGTGCAACTGTTACAAAAGGTACATATTGCATCTTTATATTTAGAACCGAATCAATTTTTATGGTATAAATGGCTTTGTTCTCATAAACCACTTGTCACTTGGTTAATTTAAATGGAGGAAATGATAGCACATTATGAGGATATAAAGAGAAACACCTTGTTTACCCAATTGATAAATCTCAAACAAAAGGGTTCAATGGCAGAGCACATTGAGGACTTCCAAAAATTGAATATAAGGGTAAATGATATTCCAGAGGAGCAAAGGATTGATGTCTTCATAGGGACTTTAAAGGATAACATTTGACATGAGGTTCACCTTTGGGAACCCGATTCATTGGAGAAGGCATTCAGGCTGGGAAAAAAAATTGAAAGCAAAATTATGGCAATAAGAAATCCTACCTCTCACAATTATAAATATGGAAGTGTTGTTGCTCCTAGCCTTCCACAACCTACAAGGTTAACACCACAAAGATTGGAAGAAAAAGGAGAAAAAAACCTTTGTTACAGTTGTGATAGCAAATACACTAAAGGTCATAAGTGTGTCGAGAAGAAATTATTTTACATTGATTGTGAAGAGGAGGAAGAACAGGATCAAGAAATGTCAAAAGAAGAGGATATACACCAGGAACCAACCCCAGGGAAAGAAGAAATGAATCTGACCATATCTTGTGATGCATTCGTAGGAATTACTACTCCTCGAAATCTCAAGATAGAAGGACATATCGGGAAGAAAAAGGATAACCTCACTTTCGCGTAGAATTGAATGAAATAATAGGCAGATCAACATCGCACCAAAAGAAGTTATGATATAGGCAACTGGGTATTTTAGAAATATAACCATACAAACCAATGAACACATGTTTCATTAAAATTGGAAATATTTTATTACAAGGACATCACTAGAATTGAGCTTTTTGGTTATTTTGAAATTCTAGATCCACTATTTACTTCCAAATTTAATGAAATATGTGTTAATGTCTCGCAAGCAAGCTAAAAAGGATAATAAGTTATCACCAAAGTAGTATGGTCCTTAGAAGGTGCTACAAAAGATGGGTACTATGGCATACAAATTGGAGCTTCCTACATCTTCCCGAGTGCCCCCAATTTTCCATGTTTCATGCTTAAAGAAGGTTATAGGTGACAAGCTCCTAGTTCAAACAATATTGTCAGAACTTGATGAGGAAGGAAAAATCATATTGGAACCTAAATTAGTCATGAAAAGAAGAACCCAACAACTATGAAATTGATCAATTTCAGAGTATCGCATCAAGTGGAAGAACTTACTCGCTGAAGATTCCACATTGGAGGAGGAGATTTTATACAGAAGCATCCAAAACTACACCAACATTGAGGAAAACAATTTTTGAAGGAAAGGGGCATGTTAGGTCCCTATACTAATAGTGTAACCCCTTATTGTTAATAATATAACCCCCTTATTATATTGTTGTGCCCATGTAGTCCCCATATTGTTATTATTGCGTGCCATAGAAGCCCACTATTGTTATTGTTATGCCCTTACATTATTATTGTTATGTTAGCTCTAATTATATTATGACCCCTTAGACTCCTATATCTAGAAAGGAGATCTTGTCATTTATATCATCCAAGAATTGTTCATTTGTGATCTAAAGGAGGCTGCCCCCTCGAAGAGGCTGATTTTTAAGTCATTGATCTATATTCTATACATTTTTGTGAGTTGGTTTCATAAAAATGACCATATCAACGACACATCTTGACCTCATATATGACAACACCAAGATATATAAGCATTGACATGCATAACTGACATACACTCATGACGACACATTCTGCTAGAAAACCATCATCCTTCACACGGTGAGATCACTACAAACATGTTCAACACCATGAATATGAAATAAGAACATAGACCACACTTATGAGTAACACATATGAAACTGACATGAATGCATGACCAACACATTGCCCATTCAGTTTGAGGGGTGAACCATGCTCTGATACCACTCTGTAACACAATCCTCCCACATATACCCAAGTAACCAACAAACTGGGTTAAACATGTGATGAAGTCTTACTATGGTATGATTCAACTCCCCATGTGTTATTTAAGGAAGTGGAACTGACGGAACACACTGCACATATCTTCTAGACATACTGCAGGACCCCCAGGAGCCATCCAAGGCTTCTAGGTGACTAGCCCTTTAGAAAACCTAAAAGTTTACTGCATTAAGCCCTTAGTATCTCCCATAACATGGTCATGAGTGCGACTAGAACCCTATAGACACTCCCATAACATGGGAATGCCTATGGCTGGGGACTTTCCCAGGTATTTTTGTGCCTATGACTCTAAATTTTGTTCCACTTTTTAGGTCCAGGGCTCAAGTCACTACGAAAAACTCGATGAAACTTCTAGAAATGAAATATAACATCATAAAAATGATACAAATGAAATTACTTGAACAAGGACTTGATTAGACCCCTACTAGCCATGACAACCATTTTGTCAAACATGTCACAAATATGCATTGTATAGGTTTAAACAACATATCTAAGTATAGGGGTCTCATACTTATTTGAGAATTAGTGAGGATCATTGATGCCTCATCACAATAACTACATTACCATCTATTAAGCCATATATTCGTTGTAAATTCAGTGATTAACCAAAACATGATGGGAGCCATACACTTTCACTGTCATAAAACTCATTCATAGCCAGCATATAACCAACATAAATATAAAGCATATAACAACCATATAAGACACATATAAACAAGCATATTTACCCATAAAATACCAAGGAGAAAGGGAGATCTTATTGATGATTTCATAATTCGACCAGGTATGGGGCTTCCATGAACCACCTGACAATAGAGTATGTTGAACAAAATATTTCTTTCAGCTAGTCACAACATGCCATATTCCAAGCATGAATGTGGGATCCCATAAAACAAATTAAGCAAAACCATCCAAGGCTTCCAGAGGAAAAACCACCTCAACCCTCAATCAATGATTCCACCTCACAGTCAGACATCACTAACCATCACCATATTGGTCTCTACCCAAGATTTCTAGGGCTCCAGGGCGTTTGTTCCAACTAGGGCTTCCAGGACTAGTAAGTGAACCCACAACTATCGTCAAGCTGCTAGAGCACTTCTCTAACCAAGGCTTCTAGGACTAGTAGCTCAACCCACCATGGGCTTCCAGATCATTTGTCCAACCAAGGATTCCAAGACTAGTTACTCAACCTAAGTTGTTACAGGGCTTCCAGAGCATTTCTCCAATAAAAGCTTCCAGGAACTAGTAACTCAACCCACAACCAAAGGAACATGAAAACCAACTAGAAACAAAAGAAAGAAGCCCACAATACCATGACTATCCACAAAATGGAAAGTATAGGCAAATCCATTGTTAGTCCAAACAATCCTCCATGCCAATGATAGATCATAACCAAGAAGCCACATGCATATGCCATGCATGCAAAACCTAGTGAGGAAAACATACATGCAACTTGGTACCTGCAAGAAAAAACCATTGTACTTGTTGATCTTGATGTCCTCTTTGTGCTTTCCTACTCTACCTTTTTCTTCTTTCTCCAAACTCCAAGTATGCCACACTCCTCTAAGAGTGCTCCAAGAAAAGTCTGTGTCCAAGAGTATGGGAGAGAGAGAGAATAAAGAGAGAGAGTTCCAAAAAGGAACTCATAAAAGGTACCAACTGATCCTCAGAATCCATTTTATCAATGAGGCCTCTATTTTATTCATTTTCCGTTATTTTCCTTCATTTTCCTCCTCACATGCGACCTATGACCTTTCACTTCCCTTTTCCCCTAATTTCCATTATTTTCATAAATAAAATACCAATAAATGCCTCATGCCTTTCCAAAGCCTTTACCATTGACTTTGCCAAATTCCTTAGCCATTAATTAATCACAAGTGATCCCCATCACTATGTATTTTCCCAACATTCAACTTATAATATGTGGCCCATGACCAAGGTATTATTTTACCTTTATTATGTTTTACATGGATTTTGACTAGGGTTGTTACATTGGAAATCAAGCTAAGGCTATTCAAATCTATCTTGGAAAGACTCTTAATATCAATTCCCACTTAGAGCCCTCCCAACAAATGCAATGTATAGAAGTAATCAGTAAACACCCTCTCGAATAATAATAATTTATTTATTTTAAAAGAGAATCCCCACTATATTTTCTTGTGATCGTTCCTTCAACTTGTTATAAGTAATATTATAAGACACAACATATATATATATATATATATATATATATATATATATATATATATATATATATATATATATATATATTTATATGTGCTTACCTATATAGACATGATCTTAATAATGATATTATTTGTTTGAAATATATATTAATCTATTTTTCTAATTTGTTCAAGATCATCACGAAGGAATTTGTTTTCATTATTCCTTCATATAGGTTGTTTCAATAGTCAAACCCTACTTATAAAGTTTGTATTGGAAGAAAGACTTTTGTTTCAAACATAAATTCCAACCCTTTGATAGATTGACAAAAAAATATTTACACACATATATTTCCATTGCAACATCAAGTTGACCCAATTTTCTTGTAAATGTTTACATCTTTAAATTCATATATTATCACAAAACATTATCGGATTAACTCGTGTGGTATTATTAACTCAATGAATATTTATGTTATATCTCTCTTAATAAGATATAGACCTAACTTTGTTCCAGGTATTTGAACATATATGATATGGACCATAGGTTGCAACTTGTACAGATATGTTAGACCTATTTCATTATAATATTCGTATCAAATCAACAATTTTCATCTTATGGACTTTACGTTTTTCTTCAAAACGTTACCATGGCTCATTGTATAGGATTAATGAAAAGTTAGCCATATAGATGGCAACACTCCTATCATTTTTCTGTGAATGTGGTATTATTAATTTTTTTATCACATATATGCTATCATGTTGGAGTTTACTATGCATTAATACTATTACTTATGGATGGTTCTATCTTTACTTGTCGTGTTGATAAGTGTTTCCACATGTCGTATCTGTTTCTCAAATACAACTATTAGTTGTAAACTGCATCAAGAAACCAACTCAACCAACTTTAGGTTCAAGTTAGCCCTCGAACCAGAGGGGGCTCCCTCAAGTGTTATAAGGCTTTAATGTTGTTCATTATCACTGAACAACATCCTATGAAGCACAATGTCCAGATCTAGGGGTTGTTGTATTAGGGTAGCTACTTAGGGTTTCAAATCCCTACTTAACCAAAAAAGCCCTCTCTTTAAAAGGTATGATCAAGGTGCCAACGTTCAACTATGACAAAATAACATATCTTGAAAGATTTTGATAGGGGAATGAAGGAGAAACTAGAGAATTAAATATCCTCTTTGAATATCCAATTATCTAACAAGATTAGAAGTGTAGAGAATAATCTCTATATCTAACAACAATACATCTAAGAATTGATACAGAAGAAACAATCTACTGATGTAGAGGGATCAACATGACACGTTATCACCTTAGTTTACTCATTAATGAACATAACTTTGCGGTGGGATTTCAAGGAGGTTGACACTCAACCTAGCCTTGCCCAATGTTCTAAACAACCACAAATATATGTAGAAAAAGATATGCAATTACAAGAAAGGAAAAACATATAAAACAAATTATGGAATTAACTGGAGCCAGAATCCCTTGATTATATTCTGAATTTACATGCTTTACAAAAATATGAGGGTCTTTCTTAGCTCAAATGTTAACCCTTTTACAATGGAAATGAAAGAATATAGAGACTATTACAACAATGAAGTTGTTATAAGATTTATGGATAAAATGCTAATAATAAAATTAAAAATACATAATATCTCTAATTTATCACAAGAAATATGGAATTGGTAGAAAGTCTTTTTTCTTTAAATTTGGGAATTGGTTCATTGATGTTGATTTTCCCGTATTTATTCATGGAACTAATTGCTCAAATATTACCTCAAATATAATTTTAAATCTAAAATTAATGTATATCATGCTAATCCTCTACCTTGGAATCTAAAGTTGTTGAAAAAACCCCAAGATGTGCTCATCAAATTCCTAATGTCACTATATGAATCTTGTTGTTAGGTTCCCTACGTATTTTGTACCTTTTGATGTGAAAATTGATTGCTGACTCATCAATTCTTGCTAAGTTCAAGCTATTCTTTATTCCTATGTCTTTGAATCTACTTTGAGAACATATGAAGTAATTTAGTCCCAATAATTATTAAAGATTATTAAAAATAAAGTAGCAATCATTATCAAAACAAGGAAGGGTATTTTCACTAGTGATAGAAATGCTAGCTTCCCAAGTTGCATTCAAAACATTTCAAATGTGACCCTTTATATGCCAAATAAAATTAGCTATCCCCAAGACATGAAGAACACATTTTCTGTTATTTTTCTTATCTTTCATGTTATCGTTTTCAATTAGATCCTCAGTTTGTGGACAAGTACCCACAAAATGATGGAGTTTCATACTGAAAATTTCACCAACAAATGCATTTCCAACATTTTTGTATCTTTGTATGATGTTTCTCTTAATATGAAAAATGTGATATCTCATGGAAAGTTATATTGTCAAAATATTTATATAAAAAAGGTGTTGTCCACAAGTTCAATGACATTTTCTTGCCATGTCTTCTTAAACATATGCCCACTTCTGTTTAAGTATCCATTATTTTAAGAATCCCCTGAAGTCCATCTTACACTAAGTTGAAGAACATTTTTAACAACTATACATGTTATTCTTCACTATCTTTCTGTAGGTCCTGTAGATATGTGATAAAACTTAGTTCCAACTCTATGTTTTCATACCATGATGACAGTCAACTTCCAGATATTTTTTAAGAAGTTCACTGAGATCTAAAGAAAAAACCTAATACAATGGAGACTACATGGAGAGAATTTATGAATAAAATCCACATCTCTAAGCTCAACAAATCTTGAAGAATTAAGTAAATTTCTCCTTAGATAGGATCCATTATATAATTTAAATATTTCTTTCTAAGTGTCACTCTAAACTTTTCATGCCTTTTTTATAGAATCTCCATCCAAATTTGTTTACTCAACATCCTTAAGCTGACCTACAAGAACATGGGCCTACTCAGGCTCCTTATTCACTATCTGGAATTTGTTAAATTATCCATTGTAACATGCTGATGGTGTTGGATACTACCAACAGATAGTGAGTATCCCCGATGTGATGTCCCAATTATACCTTACACCATTTGGAGTAGGAGCCCCTACTGCAATAATGGCCCTACCACCATAACTTAAGGTTCATCTTGGTTTCAAAAAATAACATAAGAGATTATATACATAAACCTTGAATAAGCAAGTAACTTCACATTGTGAAACATTGATTACAATGTGTAAAATGATACCTTAATGAGTAAGAGATAAGAGTGAGTCTCTGGAAGGAAGTAATACTAATAACCTAAGAGAGATACATGAGAGCATGAAAAGATTCATTTGCAAAAATATTTCACATAATGATTATTAAAGTGAATACAACACACATTCAAAAATATGAGTACCAAAGCCAATGAAATAGTTCAATTTCTCTAGTACATATGAACATGACATATATTGTAAACAACCCAATAACAATCCTGCAACATTTCCGATATATGCATGAAAGTGTGGTGGCTCATTGAATTTCAATTAGGTGAAAGGTCCAAGCACACAATTACAATGCTGAGTAACTAGTTCCAGTAGTGGAACATTAAGTCACTTCTTACTTCTCCAAAGAATATCTTTTCTCTCCTATGCCAAGTAGAGAAGCCAAGACTAGCTCTCCGAAGTTTTAAGCCTCCAAAATCATTTTTCTTATGTTATGAGGTTTATTTTATAACAAGAGGAATTAAATTTCATATTCTCATGACTCTTGGACTTATAATGTAGCCTTTGGACTTCTAAACAAATCCTAAACTTATAAATGACTTTTGGAATTATATACAACTATTTTATCTATATATGATTATGTGACTCTTCATATTCCACATATGACCTTTGGAATTCAACAACTTACAATTTATCATTTTCCCTTTAATAATTACATCATTACATTCCACATGATGTGCCATGATATGTGGAAACACACTGACTATTATGATGACACTTCTACAAGTCACAAATTGACAATGATGACATGGACTTCATGATGAGATGGTGATTCCAAACTGTCTTCCTTGCTACTTCATCTTGCATTATTCATGGTAGATCTAACCTGTGCTTCATATTCATGGATGCTATTCTTTGTTATTCATCTTCACCATTCAAAGGGTCTTGGATTATATCAAAATATTCTAAGCCATCATTAAATTTATTATTTCTTTCCTGATCCATGATTTTCTTCATGTGTCCATGATAACTCTATTTTGTTCTTCTTATCCATGGGTGTTTCTTAATGATTTGTCCTTGCTATATGTGTTGATCGTTACCTTATCATGCTAGGAAGGTATTCTTGCCAATGAAAATCATTAATGAAAAAAGAAATCAGTCCTAAATACATCTATTCTATCACTACCTAACTCATGGGATGATAAGCTCATGATAGGCATGTGAGAGGGTTGAAAGAAGAAGGCTTGATTAGGAGGGCATAGTCAAAATGATCAGTGTCTTAGGAAGACCCCACTATTAATTTTTACTATGCCATGCAATATGAGGAGGATCTCTCCTTGGACCAACTTAGTGGCGAAGCTAGAAGGACAAGGTGGAAAGGCTTATTTCTTAAGGCTACACCATCTGCCCTAGAAGGAAAGAGAACGAAGACTTGGAAAATGCAGTTTGACTAGTCAAGTGTTGAGAGGAGGCTTCCTTCATCCTTTCCTACTATGCTATGTATTAAAGAGGAAAGTTTTAAGAAAGGATTGAGCACAAAGAACATAAGAGAAGAGGGAAGGATGAAGGCTTTGTGCTTCAATATTGCACCATGCACCTTGAGGGAAGAGGGGAGGATGAAGGTTTCACACTTCAAGAATGTGCCATGAATTTTTTAAGAGACAGAAGATCCTTTCTTTTCTAAAGTGTGATTTGTTGTTTTAAAGTGTGCTTTCTTGTTTCGAAGTACACTTTGTTTTTTTAAAGTGCACTCCGTTGTCCCAAAGTGCGCTTTGTTGTTCCAAAGTGCACTCAAATGGTCCTTGTTTCTTCTAAAGTGCACTCAGGCTTGGGAGGGCACAATTCTCTCCAACAATGGCTACTTGTTCATCTAGAATGTGTTTTTCAATGAGGGAGGCAAAAAAAGTCTAGGTCACTTATTCTAGGAAGTACTAATGCATTGAGAGAGGGAGAAGACTTTAGAAAAGACTTAGTGCAAAAGTATTGAAGGAAAACATATGTCAATGAGGCTCATGAATAAGTCATGCTCATCATCTAGAAAGAGGGATAATTCATTTATAACATGTGCTGAGAAGGAGGAAAAAGTGAAGACAACACATTTAAAATGTAAACGACCTTGAAAGTGACACATGTTAGAGTGAAGATAACATGGAAACACCACTTATTAAAGTAAAAGCAAGCCAAAACAACAACTTTGAATGTGAAAGTGACACTTGTGGAAGAAAAAGTGTATAAATGTTGACAGTTGATAAAACTCACCAAAATAGATTACAAATGTAGCCAAGGTGAGGGATACTATTAGTGAAAGCATGCATTAACTATTGACATGAGTAGAACATCCAATAAGCCTTGTCTTGTTGGATGGTACTATTCTTGTTTAAGATTGCATAATGAAAGTGCACTCATGAGTTCAACCATGACTATGCATGTGTGATTAAGTGACATTGACAACTAGAACCTGAGAAGAAGAATTAAAAATATAAAAAAAATAAATCAAACATGAAAGGATTATGGAACGACATATCGTAATATCCTTAGTAGGCTCCAAAATTCAAGTGTAGGAAGAATTTTGGAGGGTGTTGGTTGCAGTGTCAACACTTGGCTACATACTGGTAGAACTCTAGCCTCTTTGTTTAGGTCTAATTCTCTAAATGAAAGGTCTCAATATTTCAAGAAGTATTGGTCCAAATTGTGGGTTACCTTAGCTTCCCTACTTAACTCGATTAGATATATAGTCCCCTTCATTCCCTTAGTTAAACACATATCAAGGCTTGCCAAATCACAATTGTTTAAATATAGGAGAGGGTAATATATAACTACGAGTTTAAGATAATAAGAGTATGAGTTTTCATCTCTGGCATTATTGTGCTTCTAGTAGGCTTGGATAGTACCATGGTGTAGTCAATACAGGAACACAAGCATCACTTCACTGCCAGTGAGTCTGAACAATACCTCGATGATGTTACTTGTTTCACCTCTCTGCATAGGAAGCCTTTCTCTTCTTTCACTATTTATTTATTCTATTTACAAAATTATGCTTAGACAATTATTTATTTAATGGGGCAGAAAAGGGATCCCAACTTATTGAGAGCAGGAGAGGTTGGTCCTCCAGAGAAGGTATATAGACCTATGATATTGGTTTTCTTGATAATTCATTTTCCCCTTACTTTTCTCTACTCAATTTTATCAACAAGAAAAACACTATTTACTTACAATTCCAAGTTGAGGAATGCAGATCCTAAAATAGGTTCAAGATTTATGGTTTGACCAAAGGCCTTCCATTTGAGTGAATTGTATTTTCCATTTAGTCATCATGGACTTCAAAGATATGTAGACCCAAACAGAGAAGTTCTAACATATTAGCCAAGCATTGTTTGTCATCACAATTACTCTTTTCAAGTTTTTCCACATTGTTTTTTGAGCCAAACGGGTGCATTTTTCATGCAAAGTCTTATTAAGTAAACATGAAAGAAAAGACATAAAAAAGAAAATAAAAATGACATGTAAAGTAATAATGGATAGCAGAGAAGAAGAAAACAAATCAAATTCAGAGACTAGATGGAGAGCAAGACGAAGGGTGGATGTAATGCAAGGGAAATTAAATGCAAGTAAGCCTACTCGTAACCTAGTTAGTTAGAGGGTCAAGGCTAAGTGTTGTATAAATTCCTTGTAGGTTCAAATTTTTTATGTAATATGCCAAAAAAAGGACTTCAATATACTTTAATCATCAATGGAAACAATTAATAGATCGATAAATCACGAAGCATACAAGAGAAAGAATTCATCAACACATTACACAGTGATTTTCTGGGGAAAGCCACAACTAAAAGCCCCTCCTATCTGTATATTGCATTAATCAAAAAAATATGAGAATATTAAAATTATTTTCTCAAGCCTGCGAAACCTTTGTGCTATCTCTATCTGTGTCACAACTTCCTAGACAATCCTAGGCCAATACTTAACCAATTTTATGCTTTCCCAAGTCCCTATTTCCTTGAATTGTTTCCTTGGAAATTAACCCCCTATTAATTAGGGAAATTCATCAATATGAATCATGCAATCCTCATAGACCTTCCTCTGACTGTATCCACCACCTATATAATTCATAAGATTATACAATTGATAGTACACTGCCCTTGAACTCCAATATCAACTAGGTAACTCTCAGATATGACATGCACAAGCTATTTATGAGTGAATCATCAGATAATTGGTTGAACAAATGAAGTGACACCCCATTGTCTGACCCACTACTAGTTCCTCCATCAGTTTGAACTAGTTTAACTGACTTTAACTCAGTTAATATAAATTAATTAAATAGAATTCAAAATAAACTTAACCAGGGCTCCTATAATATAGGAGACACTCTACATGACTCAAGTTAGACCCTCAACTTGAATTAACTGATCCAAATAAGTCAGATTAACAAATTTAACTCATACAAGTTGTCTTGTGACATGGAATTACACTTTTATTCCTAGTTTAATTCAAGAACAAAATTAAATTAGAATTTTCTTGTTGCATTTTCAACACTCCATCTCAACAAGAAAGGGATTATCAAATACCCCAATCCTGCCTCTATGGAACTTGAATTTTTCTCTTGAAAGTTCCTTAATCAAGATGATGCATCTCATTCCTCTGTAGGAATGTATTCCAGAAACATGATTCTCCTATGCACACAATCTCATAAATAGTGATATCAGATGTCGATATACTTTGACCGATCATGAAAATCCACTTTGGTTGTCATAGTAAATAATTGTAGGATCAATTTGTTGACCAAATAACTAAACAAGGATCTTACTCATCCAGATAGCCTCACGAGATGCTTGACTAGAAACCATGTATTCTGCTTCTGTCAAAATGAGTGCAACTGATATCTGCTTCCTGTTGTACCAAGAAATTGTTGCTTACCCAATATTGAAGATTCCCCCTTATGTGATCTTCTTTTCAGATGGAATACCTACCCAATATACTTCTGTGAAGCCTTGAAACTCACTTCCTTTGTCTGTTTGCACCAAATACCAAACTGAGTGGTTCCTCTAAGGTATCTCAACACATGTTTAGCTTCCTTCCAATCGAGTTTGTTTGGATTAACCATTTCTTGACTAAGCTACTTAACTGCGAAACATATGGTCAGTCATGTGTTCACCAAATACATAAGTGAACCCACAAAATTTCTATAAATAGTAGCCTCGAGTACTTCACCTGAGGTAGCATCTTCCTTCCTCCACTTCCCTGCTAGAGGAGTCTCCATGGGATTGCTTCTCTCCATGTGGAACTTCTTTAGTATATCGTTTGTATACTTTCCTTAAGAAGTAAATAGTTCCTCATCTCCTTGACATACTTCCATACCAAGGAAATAATACATGAGTCGCAGGTCCTTCATATTGAATTCTCTTGAAATATCCTCTTTGTAAGATTTGAAAAACTTCTCATCACATGTCAGAATTAAATCATTGACATATAATACTATAATAAATAATTTACCTTCAACCACAGTATTGTAGAGGTTTGCATCTTCTTCACTTTTGGTGAAGCCCAACCTGGTGAAATAGTTGTTAATCCTAGTGTACCAAGTACGAGGTGCTTGTTTCAATCCATACAACACTTATTTGAGTCTACACATATGTGACTCTATGTTGAAGGTCTCAAATCCTTCTAGCTGCTCAATGTTCACCTCTTCCTCAATCAATTTGTTGAGGAATGTTGTCTTCACATCCATATGATGTATCTCCCATCTTATATACGCTGAAAGTGATAGAATAATTTTGATTGAAGATCGCCCTGCTAGTGGAGCAAAGTTATCCAGATAATCATTTCTCTCCACCTAAGAGAACCCTCTAACCATAAATCTGGCCTTATGTTTCTCGATACTCCCATCTACTACTTGCTTTACCTTTTAAAGCCATTTGGAACTCACCAATCACTTCTTGGGACCATTTCCCAAACACTATTTCTGATAATGGATTCATACTCCTCTACCATGGCAACAACCCAGACTGGTTGTTCCACTACTTCCTCGAATGAGGATGGCTCAATCTCTACACTCTCGCTCATGAGATCCATGTAGCTAGTGTATTGATTTGGTGACCTCCTCTTCCTACACTATTATGTGGGTGCCCCTACATTATCTATAGCATCATGCATCAATATATCAGCTTTTGTAGTGCGCTTCCTTCCATATCTAGAGGTCTATGCATAAGTGGGTGTTTCCACTCTCTGGTCCTTTGCATGTGGCTTATTCACATCATCTAAAGATTATTCCTTTGGAACTAAAATCCTTTGGAACTAAAATATCCTCATTTTTATGCAATTGAAGTTCCTTCTCAAGGGAACATCTCATGGCCTTCTCTTCATCAAACTTCATATTTCTATGATCCAATGTCATCTTGTGAGATGGTAGGTATAGCTGATAGCTATGAGGTGTATTAGTGTACCCTAGAAATATGCCCAACTAAGTTTTTGGATCTAGATTTTTCCTTGAATCCTTGGTAACATGACAATAACCTGATGAAACAAAGATCCTGAAGTATGCCACATATGGTTTCTTACCTGAAAAATCTTCTTCTATTTTACTCATCCCGAGAAACCGATGATGACTCCTATCTTGCACATATACAACCATGTTGCATGCTTCAACCCACAACTGCAATGTTAGCCCCTGATCATGTAACATTGCTCATGCATGTCCCACAATATTTCTATTCTTCCTTTCAACCACCCCATTATGTTTTGGGTTATGGGGTGCTATTAACTCTCATCAAATTCCTTTTGATGCACATAAGTTATTGAATTCATTTGATACATATTATCCACCAGTATCACTCCTGAGAACCTTCACTTTCCTCCCAGTTTCTTCCTCAACAAGTGTGCTAAATTCAAAAAATTTATAGGACGTTTGATCTTTCTTCTGCATGAAGAAAGTCTAGTAATTACGTGAGAAATCATCCACAAATATTACATAATACCTATTCTTGGTCATGGAGGTGGTCAAGAATGGTCTACACATATCTGAGTGAAATGTTTCAAGGATCGCTTGTGCTCAACTATCCTTATCATGGCCGGTTTCTTTGGTGTACTTCCCCAATGTACTACACCCTTTACATGTATGTCTCTACTCTAGTGCACCCTTGAGAATTCCTGTAGAAATCTATTGCATGATCTTAAAAGCTCCATGGTGATGATGGCACAATCTTCTATGCCATAATTCACCAATGTCTCGGCTATGCACCTTCTCTACTTTTGTGCTCAAAGAAGCACAGTCTTCTACATCCACTTTGTAGAGGTTCTTCTCTCAAACCCTAACCCACTTCACTTTTCTTGCGGCTATGTAATGAAGGAAAGGATTTCCTTTGCTAAATATCACATTATAGCCACATCCTCCAACATATCAACTGAAATCAAATCCTTCTTCAAACCCAGAACATACATGACATATTTTAATGTGTGAGGAGAACCAAACTCTCTCAGAAAAGTAACGGTATTGATGCCAGTCGCGTTATAACTTCCATCATCTCCCATTTGGATGTGCATCTAGAGGTCCTTCTCCTCCAAGTCACTGAAGAATTATTTGTTGTCGATTATATGGAATTAGGCTCCACTATCCAGATATCAAACACTACCCATCATAGATGTCACCATCAAAGTAATGTGGGTGAAATCCAACTCAGATTGTGAAGAAATAGCTTCACCTACCGCTCCTCCTGAGGGATTCTTGTCGGCCTTCTTGTGCAGACACTTCATGGCATAGTGTCTCAGCTCATGAGAGTGAAACAAATTAATCTTTGAAAAGTCTTTCTTCTTGCCACCTGTTGTGCCCTACAACAATTCCCCATTTCATATCATGTTTATTTACAAAATTATCATATGAAATGGGTCCCTTTAGAGTTTAATTGGTATCAATATTATATTGTTCAAAAAGGTCCGATAACCAAATGAAAACATTATTAAAAAGCCTTTTGAAAAATCCATTTGATCAAATAAAACAATCCTTTATCATTGCGATAAAGCGATCGCAAGATCGCATATCGCAATGACATAAGGTACATAAATAAGTGGCACATTGGTCTCCGCCAATGCGATATCGCTATCAGCTATCGGCAATACTCTATGCACATTTTAAAGCGCCCCCATGCCATTAGCCCTGATGCGATGCGGGAACGGCGATCGGTGATCGGCGATACTCTATACGCAGTCTTAAATTGCCCCAAGCCTTTCACCCTGATCCGATGCGATATCGGCGATCGCCGATATATAATGCATGTCTTATATAATTCCTATGCTCCCAACGTGATGCGATATCGGCTATCGGCGATCGGGGGTTTTAAATGGTGCCAATACAAGAGGTTAAGCTCTCCCCGATCGCTTATTGCGATAAAGCGCAGATTTCAAAAAAGCCGTTAAGTGGAGGAATATTACGATTCATTCATATTTAAAGCTTGATCTGTTAAGCAATCATTCACCTGTACTCAACCGCCAAAACATCCACAGCACGCTTAAATAGGTCATTCGGCCGATTAATGATATAATGCGCATTTAAGGGGTGGCAGGTTTTAAACGGCCATTTAATGTAATTGAAAGATCTTCCCATGGATTGTATCCGCGACCATTTTTAGAGTTAATATCTCAGCACGCTTTGATCAATATATCTTTCCCATATTGGATTTTTCATTGGCATATCTCCGTGTTACGTTTATTTTTGCCTCTGTGCAGAATTCATCCAAAGGAGAAGGCTCAAGCAAAATGGGGAAGAAATCCAAGAAGACCACAGGCGCTTCCGCTACACCAGCTGCAGGACAAGCTGTCGTGGACAAAAAGAAGGGATTGATATCTGATACTACATGTACGGGTCTCGTTAGAGTTACCTGGCAAGGTACCTACAACCTGATTGAAGCCGAAGAACCAGCAGTGACAACAGTAGAAGCTACTGTGGATTTAACTCGGAAATCTGAGGGTACTCTCAAGGACTTAGCAGACTCTTTCCTTCACAGGATAGCAGCTAGGGAGCAAATTCTCCCATACAAAGACGTAGTGCGATGGGCGACTGAAGAAATCCCAATCCTGGATAGAACCTTCAGCACCAGAGACGGGAGAATTTTCGGGTCATTCAGGGTGGATGATCTAAGGCAAATGTATCATTTGCCCGAGCCAGAGAAGATATATAATAAGGCGTTCCTGGAGAAATTCGCAAACGAAAATGAAGTTGAATCCGAACCCATCCGGGATTGGAGACAAAATCCGGCCAAGCACAAACATGAGTCGTCTGGTAAGTACTCAGTTGATTCCCTCTCCTCTCCTTATTGCTATGCTGGAATAATGATGTGTAGATTATGGGGATTGCATGACTCTGCTAATTTTACCATAGAAATGGTTCCCTTAATGGAAGCAGCATGCAATAGTGTAATTATGGATTGGGCCACTATCCTCTCAGAAAAATTAGCAACAGCTGTGCTTGAGTTTAGAAGCAAGACCCGTATTTCTGAAAGGGTAATTCCCCCATTTTACTACAGTGCCTATATTCTAGATACCCTGTGTTTTAACTCTGAATTCCCTGTACTTGGCTGGAGGTGGACTGCACAAGACCCCACGCCTATTCATATATATCATCAGAAGTTGTGGAAATCTTCTTATAAACATCATCTATACCAAGTCTGTAATGGCTTTATGTTGCCTGTTTATTATTCCATTTTCGATAAACCTGCTCCCAAGATTTCTTATCAAGCCGAATTTGATTTAACCGGAATAGGTAGATGGTTTGGAGAGGAGAGATTTACCTACATAAGATTTTTCGGCAGCCAAGACAACCCCCATGTCCTCCCTTTATACATACCTGATAAACTGCTGGCAAGGGAAATTTCTTACGAGATTATGGCTGAGAGTGTTACACAGACTCTCAAGAAGGAAAAGAAGAAGGGCTGGCCCTCTTTTCCCTTGAGGTGTGGTGTCTATACTCTGCATGATCTCAAGCATGCAGAAACGGAAGCCACAAAGATTCAATCCTTAACTTTGGAAACTCTCCCAAATAGGCCATTTGATCCAAACAAAGTTGTCTATAATGCACTAGAACAGGCCAAATTGACAAGATTTGACCATAAGGAAGATATGTTTGACGACCTGTTCTCTTCAGCTGAGTCAATATATCAGGTTAAAGAATTCGCCAAAGCGAAATATAATGATGAAGGGTTGACTGAATTTAATAGACTTAGAGAACAGAGGTTGCAAACTCTGCCTCTAGATTTACTAGCAACAACCCCAGCGACATCATCAAGCGAGCCTGGTCGGCAACAGTCAAAGGAACCTCCGGTTATAACAAAGGACCATAAGAAAGAACATGAGGAAACGCAAAAGAAAGAACAGGAGGAAAGGCAGAGAAAAGAAAAAGAAGAAAAGCAGAAGAGAGCGTAGGAGGAAAAACAGAGAAGAGAGAAAGAGGAAAAGCAAAAGAAAGAACAAGAGGAACAGCAGAAGAGAGAATAGGAAAAAGTGCGGAAGGAGTCCCAAGCCGAAAAGAAAAAACAAACCAGCATTGATGTCAATATAGATACTCGTATTGACCCTAAATTGCTCCAGGAATGGAAGCAATTTGATTCCATCATCAGTGGGTTGGAATGTTCAAAAGATACAGACACTTCCAAGACAACGGACACACCGGAAATCACTTCACCTCAGGTTCTAAGTGGAACCAGCGGCCCACCCATTTCTAAAGACGTTGAGATAATACCAAAGGACCCCTCCGACCAAATCATTTTGCAGGTAGAAGATATTCCTCCCTTGGATGTTTTCTACAGCCCAAGGCATAAATCAGTGGTTAAGCGACAAAGGAAAAGAAGAAGGACTGATCAACCTTCCCTTTTCCCAGAAAAACTGTTACGGGCAATGTGGTTTGGAAGGAGGAATTTGACCCCTCCGATGACCTCACAAAACTGTCACAGTATGCGGGAGCCTATTCAGCAGCGACAATTGATAAGGCATCAGAGGTAAGTCTTCTACTGAAAACCAAGGATCAAGAGATTTTCTCATTACATTCAGAGTTAGCTGAGACAAAACAGAAGGCAGAGCAAGAAGAGCAGCAATTGTTGACACAAAAGCAAGCGAACAGTCAACTAACTCAACAATTGCAGGCAGAAAAGCAAAGGGTCGACCAAAGCGCGATCCAGAAACAAAAGGAATTATCAGAGGCATTGGCACAATTAAAGGCCGCGAATGAATTAATGCTGAAAACAAAGGATGAGCAAATCGCTCAATTATCAGCACAGGTTGAAAAAACAAAGGGCGTTCCACAAGTGGCTGAATTTAGAGCAGAAGCATTACAAATAAACACTGCATTAATATCTCAAATTAAGCTTCTGTGTCAACAAATCGCCCAGGAAGAGCCACTGTGTGAATTAACGGCATCCATTAATAAGCAGGTAGAAAAGGCCAGAACTGAATTGGATCAAGCCTAGGAAACCATAGCTACATTTCTTGACTGGAAAGATTCTGATCAAGGACAAGCGGCGAATTTGCCCAGAATCCTAGAACCACATAAAGATATACTCTTCACAGAATGGCAGTCCCAGTTGATGAAAGCAGAGAGAGCAGCTTCAAGATGTAAATCAACTTCTAGCAATTTAGTTGAGTTAGTTAATAACACTCTCTACTTATCAAACATGATCTCCCAATGCACACTAGGACAGTTGACAACAACGAACACATTGGAGCAATCATGTTATCTTGATTTAGAGGAAAAAGGAAGGTTAATCGCTGGGATTAACAGTTTAACCTGGGACACATATTGGTTCTTCCTGGTAAAGCCACATACACAGAGAGCCGCCCTTAGGTGCTTAACAGATGCGATCGGGTATATGATTCCCGATATTCAGGATGCCACCTATGTCGCCCAGCTCAGTTTGCGCCTCAACAAACCTCCTGAAGTAGAGCCAATGCTTGCGATAAGTCAGCTCAGATTTAAAGGAAAGCAACCTACTTGATGAATCATGCCGCCGACTGCCAGATCGTTGAGGAAAATAGGATCAAGATTTATTGATACCGATTTAGTAGGATTTCAGTTTAGTAGATATTTAGATTAATTTAGTATTTATATACCCTTTCATTCTTTTGGAAAGGGTCGTAAAGTTTTGTACCAGACTTAAAGACTGAAGTTTGCACTATTGTGCTTCAGTCAATATTCTTTTATAAAACTGGACCAGTTGTTCTTAATTCAACAAGGAAGTTTTGATGCAATTGTGCACTATTGTCTTTGTTGAGAATGTTTCTGCGTTGAAGGAAGAATTACAAGTAGCGATTGATATTGGGAGTGTCAAGCAGCTCATATGGTATTTCTATCTATGTCTGAATTCAATTCTTTCATATGAATTGTTATGTGATTATTCTTGCTATTATTGATTATATGCATGCGCTGTAACAACAGATCTACATTCATTTCACTATTGGATGTTTTATGATGTGCCTTTCTTTTTAATCATGTATATGTCAATGATATAAATAATAAGTGTGGTAATATCGCTTCAATTGCTTTGCTTAACTATTTAAGCATAGTAATCATGAATGAAATAATGTCTATGTCTGTTAAATAGAGTCATCTATATGCCTGTTTATAGACACATATCATCAAGCGCTGCACTTTAAAGTTCAATAAGTTCCCGGGACATATTATAGTCTATGTATTCGTGTTAATAGTTTTAGTTATTCGCTCACCGTTAGCTTAGTTTATAAATCATCCATTCATCCCGTTTATCCACTTTTGGGAAACTAGTCCCATTATCCCCAGTCGGAGCCACTATTCCAAACGGAAAAGGCGCTGTACTAAGGTCCGGACCAGGTGGTTATCCTGAATGTTGTTGCAGCGATTTTCGAGGCATCAACACCACCCTGACTGTAATATCCTTTGGATTGGAATTTATTTCCTTTACCTTTCTTCACCTTTCCAGCTAAGGCATAATTGTCCTCATCATCATGCTTGGATGAGGTTCCATCTTTGGTGCTCCTCCTTATCTCTTCTTGCACCAATTCGGACCACAAATGCTCCCACTTTGGTAGCTACTCCCTCCCATTTATTGAATAATGGTAGTTGTGCCAACTCTTGGGAAGGCATAGAAGTTCTAGGATGACCAAATTATATTCAACAACTGTAATATCGATACTCCTAATCTCATCCCGACATTATGTGAATATGCTCAAGTATTATGGTTTTGTGTCGCCCTTCTCCATCTTAATCTTCTAAATATTATCCTTCAGTGCGAGCTTCTTGTGGTCAATATTGTTTCGAATCAAGTTTATCAAGGCATGCCACATTACATATGGTGTATCCTTCCTATGGAGGTTTGAGACTATGATCTCAAACTCCTTCTAGTATGATCCTTCTCACCTTTGCAACACATTTCTCCCACTCTACTAGATATTGAGAATATGTTGTTAGAGGATTAGGAATATCAGTTTCTATGAATTCCTTCATCTTGTTGTCTTCCAACACTGCCTCCATCCTATCCTTCAAAGAAATATATTTCTAACTACCCTCAAGGCCATATTCGAGTCTCAATCTATAGAAGGACATCCTACTGGCTCTAAAGAATGATACAACAAATTGTATTTCAGTCAATCATTTTACATCTCAGATTGAGAATTTTTCACAAACTGATAGGTCTAGATGTTTCAATGATGCTGAGAAAACTGTAAATACATTTGTTAATACCTCTTTATTTTGGTCTTTATATTTCGATGGGTCCAAGTCTAGCGAGGGCTCAGGAACAGGATGTATTTTGGTTAGCCCACAAGGAGAAAAGACAATGCTGTCCTGTAGGCTAGAATTTGAATGCACTAACAATACAGCCGAATATGAAGCCTTAGTCCAGGGATTATATGAAGCAATCGGCCTTAAAGTGCAATATCTAAAAGTATTTGGCGATTCTGAAATTATTGTTAAACAGGTGAGGAATGCAATTCATTGTCTTTCAAATCACCTCAAGCATTATCAATCGCTAGTATAAGAACTTACCTCGCACTTTTCCGCATTCAACATTTCCTCCATTCCTAGGTCTCAAAACTCGGCAGCCGATCTCCTAGCTAATGTAGCTTCCAAGCTCCTACCTTCTAAAGGCTACAGTCCAGATAGATTTTCCATAGAATTGCTTTTTAGGCCTTCAGTTCTTGACAATGTCACTAATTGGAGAGTATTCAACCATGATGAGGATATTCTACAATTCTTAACTTCTGAAAAGTCCTATGATAATCAAATCATTGAGGAAGATGAGCATGACTCCCAAACGAGAGAGACACCTCAGGAAAATGCAATTCCTAAGCCTGTGGTAAAGCTGGAAGATCTTTATGATATTAAAGACAGGTTTAAACCTGTAACTAATGCAAAGCTCCAAAGCTCTACCCTAAGGTTTGAATTGATAAATCTAGGTACTGAGAAAGCTCCTCAAAATATTAATTTAGGATTAGGACTTTCCTTTGAAGAGAAAGAGGCATTCATTAAACTGTTAAGGAAAAATAAACAGGTTTTTGCTTGGAAATATGAAGATTTGAAGACATATGATACATCTATTATCCAGCATACCATTCCGGTACTCCCTGATCAGAAACCGATTCAGCAGAAGTTAAGAAAAATACATCCAAACTTAGAGAGCCAGATAAAATTGGAACTTAACAAACTCTTGAAAGCCAAGATTATTTTTCCTGTCCGACACTCAAACTGGGTCTCTAATATGGTTCCAGTCAGAAAGAAAAATGGCGACATTCGAATTTGTATTGATTTCAGAAATTTGAACAAAGCAAGCTTGAAAGACAATTTCCCATTACCTACTATGGAGCAAATACTTCAATCGGTAGCAGGCTCTGAATTGATGTCCTTTCTAGATGGTTTCTCAGGATATAACCAAGTCCTGGTTCATCCTGATGACCAGCTTAAAACTACATTCAGAACAAAATGGGGAACATATGCATATCAGAAAATGCCTTTTGGACTTATAAATGCAGGAGCGACATTCCAAAGAGCTATGGATATAGCTTTTAGAGGGTTGATTAATAGAACAGTAGTCGTCTATCTAGATGATATTACTGTATTCTCTAAGGAGAGGTATAATCATTTGCATGATCTAAATCAAAATTTTCAACGTTGCAAAAGATATGGTATTTCCCTTAACCCAAAAAAGTCTTTCTTTGCTCTTGATCATGGAAAACTCTTAGGTTTTATTGTGTCCAAAGATGGCATTTATATTGATCCTGATCGGATCAAAGAAATCTCTGAAATCCCTTTCCTACACAATAAAAAATCGATGCAGTCATTTTTAGGCCAGATCAATTTTGTTAAAAGATTTGTTCCAGATCTTTCTCAAATTATTTTGCCACTTCAAACAATGATTAAGAAAAATTCAGTTTTTAGGTGGGGATCAGCAGAAAAAGAAGCTTTTGATCTAATCAAGCAATCAATAATCAATTCCCCAGCCTTAAATACTCCAAATTTTTCTAATCAGTTTACATTGTATACCATCGCCTCCAACTCGTCGTATGCTGCAGTACTCACGCAACTAAATGATCACAATTTGGAAGCACCCATTTCATTTTTTAGCTCAAATCTTCAGGGTGCTGAATTGAATTATTCCGATGTAGAAAAACAAGCCTTTGCTGTATTTAAAGCAGTCAAGCATTATAGACCCTTCCTTTTGAAAACCCACACAAAAGTTATAGTTCCTTTCCCTGCAGTTAGGCAACTATTAATCCAAAAAGAACTGGGTGAAAAAAGGGCAAATTGGGTCACAGCGCTTCAAGAGTATGACTTAGAAATTAGGCCAGCAAAGATTGTTAGGGGCCAAGGTTTTTGCAGGATATTGGCAGGAGCATCCAACATTCCAGAATCAAGCGATACAGATCAAACTGAAGAAATCAATCAGATAAGTGTTACTGATTCTGAATCCCAATATGCGGATTTAATCTTTTATTTAAAGAATGGTTATGCACCTCCAAACCTATCTTACAAGAACAAAAGGGCCATTAGGTTGAAAGCAAAGAATTTTACAATTATTGATGATGTGCTTTTTAAGCAGAATTATGATTCTATCTTATTAAGATGCCTTGAGAAACCTGAAGCACAAAAGGTTTTGCAGGAGTTACATGATGGACCAACAGGAGGACATTTTGGAGCTGACACAACAGCTCACAAAATTATTCATGCTGGATATTATTGGCCCACTCTGTTTAAAGATGCCCACGAGTATGTAAGGAAATGCCTCAATTGCCGAACTTCTAGTGGAAGACAACGTGAACCAGCTTTCCCTCTGCAACCAGTCAACATTGAACAACCGTTTGAGCAATGGGGATTGGATATCATTGGGGAAATTACTCCACCATCTTCCAAACATCATAAGTATATCCTTACTACTACCGATTATTTTACTAAGTGGGTTGAGGCAATCCCTTTGAAGACAACAAATTCTGAAGCAATCATTGAATTCATAGATCAATTCATCATTACCAGGTTTGGTGTCCCAAATGCTCTTGTTTTTGATAATGCATCTTATTTCTCAGGTAATTCTATGTTTGATTTCGCTATTAAAAGAGGATTTAAATTAAAATACTCTGCTAATTACTATCCCCAGGGTAATGGTTTAGTAGAATCTACTAATAAGAATCTAATCAAAATCATTAAGCGAACTATCGAACAGAATCATCAAAACTGGCATAAATCCTTAATGTTTGCTTTATGGGCTGATAGGACAACACAGAAAGCTTCTATAGGATCTTCCCCATTCAATCTCGTGTATGGAAAAGAAGCAGTACTATCCACAAATCTTGTTCTTCCTTCTCTATCCCTAGTTCAGTTCATTTTGGAAACTCCTTCTTCTTCTATTCAACTTAGACATGATAAAATTCTAAAATTAGAAGAGGAAAGAGAAAAAGCCAGGGTCATTCATGCCAAACATCAGCAAATCATCAAGGCAGCTTTTGATTCAGTAGCATCCGGTTCAAAACAATTTAAAGTCGGTGATTTAGTTCTGAAATGGGACAAAGCCCATGAGGACAAGGGAAAACACACCAAGTTCCAGAAGATGTGGCTTGGACCATTTCAGATCTGTGAAAAGATAGGCCATTCGACCTTTATATTGCAAGACTTATCAGGGTTGAGAGATTCTCTCCCTGTTAATGGCCTTATCTTGAAGAAATTCTTTAATTGAGGAGGTAACCCCTTCTCCTTTTAGTTTGATAGATTTTTGTAGTTTGTAGGATTCGTAGAAAATAATGTTGTAAGGTATCTTCTATTGACCTTTGCTATGTTTGAAAACTTGATCTACAGAAGTAGTGTGATATTTGCTTTTAAAATAATAGAACTCTTAACCAAAAGGGATAATTTCTAGGAAATTAGGTATCATTGTATTTTGAAACCACATTTCAAGTTTTGTGAACTCCTCTCAAAGTTTAGAAATATTGTAAATCATTTTCTGTTTTCAAATTGGTCTCAAAAGGTTATCAATATCAAGATAGAAGCTAATCCAATTTCAGCATCTTCAACTCTTACCCTGTCATCCATTTACTCTTAAGGAGAAGATTGTTCATCCCATTCACTAAAGTTTATGATTACTCAGAGTGTAATTCTAAAATATCTGATATTAAAGATAAGAGGTCTTATTATAAGCCTGCTTACCATGTTCATAGGGAAATAGTTTAACTGACATTACCAATACTGCATACCAAAACAGGGTAATGGCTTAAAATTATAAGAGAAGGGGTCTCATCACGAGCCAGCTTGTTCGGTTAGATTACTACCAGTGAATGGCATTGTCAATAGTTGGCCACCAAACCAAGACAATGGCTTTTTATCTTGTCAATTACAGAAAAAAGAAGGAATACAAAATATGAAAACATGTTTTGAATTCATTCTGTTAATCACACTCTTAATTGGATGGGACAATGGACAATAACATGGTTAAAAGGTATCCCTGTCGAAACTATGAACGTTTGCTGGCAGCAGAGGCTCTACCTATGACAGATGAGTTTACTATAAAAGCTGATTTGGAAAGGTTCTCTGTTTTATCATTATAAACCAATAAAGGCCTATTTAAAACTTAGAATGTATTTATTTTCTTAAAAAAGAAAGGAAGTTAGAAAAATAGTTTCATTTTACTCGGAATACATATATACCTAGTTATATTAGAATTTTCCCCTTTGATTAGAACTCTATTTTGAAAAAGTTTAAGTATTTCTATGCTTTCCAGAGATAACTGGTTCTTCCAGCGAATCGCCAATTGTTGTTCCCTACAACAATTCCCCATTTCATATCATGTTTATTTACAAAATTATCATATGAAATGGGTCCCTTTAGAGTTTAATTGGTATCAATATTATATTGTTCAAAAAGATCCGATAACCAAATGAAAACATTATTAAAAAGCCTTTTGAAAAATCCATTTGATCAAATAAAACAATCCTTTATCATTGCGATAAAGCGATCGCAAGATCGCATATCGCAATGACATAAGGTACATAAATAAGTGGCACATTGGTCTCCGCTGATGCGATATCGCTATCGGCTATCGGCAATACTCTATGCACATTTTAAAGCGCCCCCATGCCATTAGCCCCGATGCAATGCGGGATCGGCGATCGGCGACACTCTATACGCAGTCTTAAATTGCCCCAAGCCTTTCACCCCGATCCGATGCGATATCGGCGATCGGCGATCGGCGATATATAATGCATGTCTTATATAATTCCTATGCTCCCAACGTGATGCGATATCGGCTATCGGCGATCGGGGTTTTAAATGGTGCCAATACAAGAGGTTAAGCTCTCCCCAATCGCTTATTGCGATAAAGCGCAGATTTCAAAAAAGCCGTTAAGTGGAGGAATATTACGATTCATTCATATTTAAAGCTTGATCTGTTAAGCAATCATTCACCTGCACTCAACCGCCAAAACATCCACAGCACGCTTAAACAGGTCATTCGGCCGATTAATGATATAATGCGCATTTAAGGGGTGGCAGGTTTTAAACGGCCATTTAATGTAATTGAAAGATCTTCCCATGGATTGTATCCGCGGCCATTTTTAGAGTTAATCTCTCAGCACGCTTTGATCAATATATCTTTCCCATATTGGATTTTCATTGGCATATCTCTGTGTTACGTTTATTTTCGCCTCTGTGCAGAATTCATCCAAAGGAGAAGGCTCAAGCAAAATGGGGAAGAAATCCAAGAAGACCACAGGCGCTTCCGCTACACCAGCTGTAGGACAAGTTGTCGTGGACAAAGAGAAGGGATTGATATCTGATACTACATGTATGGGTCTCGTTAGAGTTACCTGGCAAGCTACCTACAACCTGATTGAAGCCGAAGAACCAGCAGTGACAACAGTAGAAGCTACTGTGGATTTAACTCGGAAATCTGAGGGTACTCTCAAGGACTTAGCAGACTCTTTCCTTCACAGGATAGCAGCCAGGGAGCAAATTCTCCCATACACAGACGTAGTGCGATGGGTGATTGAAGAAATCCCAATCCTGGATAGAACCTTCAGCACCAGAGACGGGAGAATTTTTGGGTCATTCAGGGTGGATGATCTAAGGCAAATGTATCATTTACCCGAGCCAGAGAAGATATATAATAAGGCGTTCCTGGAGAAATTCGCAAACGAAAATGAAGTTGAATCCGAACCCATCCGGGATTGGAGACAAAATCCGGCCAAGCACAAACATGAGTCGTCTGGTAAGTACTCAGTTGATTCCCTATCCTCTCCTTATTGCTATGCTGGAATAATGATGTGTAGATTATGGGGATTGCATGACTCTTCTAAT
Organism: Pinus tabuliformis; assembly: GCA_031772625.1. Taxonomy (NCBI): domain Eukaryota; kingdom Viridiplantae; phylum Streptophyta; class Pinopsida; order Pinales; family Pinaceae; genus Pinus; species Pinus tabuliformis. The sequence goes on along the minus strand of CM062816.1, from coordinate 742,558,284 downwards.
TTTACCATAGAAATGGTTCCCTTAATGGAAGCAGCATGCAATAGTGTAATTATGGATTGGGCCACTATCCTCTCAGACAAATTAGCAACAGATGTGCTTGAGTTTAGAAGCAAGACCCGTATTTCTGAAAGGGTAATTCCCCCATTTTACTACAATGCCTATATTCTAGATACCCTGTGTTTTAACTCTGAATTCCCTGTACTCGGCTGGAGGTGGACTGCACAAGACCCCACGCCTATTCATATATATCATCAGAAGTTGTGGAAATCTTCTTATAAACATCATCTATACCATGTCTGTAATGGCTTTATGTTGCCTATTTATTATTCCATTTTTGATAAACCTGCTCCCAAGATTTCTTATCAAGCCGAATTTGATTTAACTGGAATAGGTAGATGGTTTGGAGAGGAGAGATTTACCTACATAAGAGTTTTCGGCAGCCAAGCCAACCCCCATGTCCTCCCTTTATACATACCTGATAATTTGCTGGCAAGGGAAATCGCTTACCAGATTATGGCTGAGAGTGTTACACAGACTCTCAAGAAGGAAAAGAAGAAGGGCTGGCCCTCTTTTCCCTTGAGGTGTGGTGTCTATACTCTGCATGATCTCAAGCATGCAGAAGAGGAAGCCACAAAGATTCAATCCTTAACTCTGGCAACTCTCCCAAATAGGCCATTTGATCCAAACAAAGTTGTCTATAATGCACTAGAACATGCCAAATTGACAATATTTGAGCATAAGGAAGATATGTTTGACGACTTGTTCTCTTCAGCTGAGTCAATATATCAGGTTAAAGAATTCGCCAAAGCGAAATATAATGATGAAGGGTTGACTGAATTTAATAAACTTAGAGAACATAGGTTGCAAACTTTGCCTCTAGATTTACTAGCAACAACCCTAGCGACATCATCAAGAGAGCCTGGTCGGCAACAGTCAAAGGAACCTCCGGTTATAACAAAGGATCATAAGAAAGAATAGGAGGAAAAGCAAAAGAGAGAACAGGAGGAAAGGCAGAGAAAAGAAAAAGAAGAAAAGCAGAAGAGAGCGCAGGAGGAAAAACAGAGAAGAGAGAGAGGAAAAGAAAAAGAAAGAAGAAGAGGAACAGCAGAAGAGAGAACAGGAAAAAGTGAGGAAGGAGTCCCAAGCCGAAAAGCAAAAACAAACCACCATTGATGTCAATATAGATACTCGTATTGACCCTAAATTGCTCCAAGAATGGAAGTAATTTTATTCTATCATCAGTGGGTTGGAATGTTCAAAAGATACAGACACTTCCAAGACAACGGACACACCGGAAATCACTTCACCTCAGGTTCTAAGTGGAACCAGCGGCCCACCCATTTCTAAAGACGTTGAGATAATACCAAAGGACCCCTCCGACCAAATCATTTTGCAGGTAGAAGATATTCCTCCCCTGGATGTTTTCTACAGCCCAAGGCATAAAGCAGTGGTTAAGCGACAAAGGAAAAGAAGAAGGACTGATCAACCTTCCCTTTTCCCAGAACAAACTGTTACGGGCAATGTGGTTTGGAAGGAGGAATTTGACCCCTCCGATGACCTGACAAAACTGTCACAGTATGCGGGAGCCTATTCAGCAGCGACAATTGATAAGGCATCAGAGGTAAGTCTTCTACTGAAAACCAAGGATCAAGATATTTTCTCATTACAGGCAGAGTTAGCTGAGACAAAACAGAAGGCAGAGCAGGCAAAGCAACAATTGTTGACACAACAGCAAGCGAACAGTCAACTAACTCAACAATTGCTGGCGGAAAAGCAAAGGGTCGACCAAAGCGCGATCCAGAAACAGAAGGAATTATCAGAGGCATTGGCACAATTAAAGGCCGCGAATGAATTAATGCTGAAAACAAAGGATGAGCAAATCGCTCAATTATCAGCACAGGTTGAAAAAACAAAGGGCGTTCCACAAGTGGCTGAATTTAGAGCAGAAGAATTACAAATAAACATTGCATTAATATCTCAAATTAAGCTTCTGTGTCAACAAATCGCCCAGGCAGAGACACTGTGTGAATTAACGACATCCATTAATAAGCAGGTAGAAAAGGCCAGAACTGAATTGGATCAAGCCGAGGAAACCATTGCTGCATTTCTTGACTGGAAAGATTCTGATCAAGGACAAGCGGCGAATTTGCCCAGAATCCTAGAACCACATAAAGATATACTCTTCACAGAATGGTAGTCCCTGTTGATGAAAGCAGAGAGAGCAGCTTCAAGATGTAAATCAACTTCTAGCAATTTAGTTGATTTAGTTAATAACACTCTCTACTTATCAAACATGATCTCCCAATGCACACTAGGATAGTTGACAACAACGAACACATTGGAGCAATCATGTTATCTTGATTTAGAGGAAAAAGGAAGGTTAATCGTTGGGATTAACAGTTTAACCTGGGACACATATTGGTTCTTCCTGGTAAAGCCACATACACAGAGAGCCGCCCTTAAGTGCCTAACAGATGCGATCGGGTATATGATTCCTGATATTCAGGATGCCACCTATGCCGCGCAGCTCAGTTCGCGCCTCAACAAACCTCCTGAAGTAGAGCCAATGCTTGCGATAAGTCAGCTCAGGTTTAAAGGCAAGCATCCTACCTGATGAATCATGTCGTCGACTGCCAGATCGCTGAGGAAAATAGGATCAAGATTTATTGATACCGATTTAGTAGGATTTCAGTTTAGTAGATATTTAGATTAATTTAGTATTTATAGACCCTTTCATTGTTTTGGAAAGGGTCGTAAAGTTTTGTACCAGACTTAAAGACTGAAGTTTGCACTATTGTGCTTCAGTCAATATTCTTTTATAAAACTGGACCAGTTGTTCTTAATTCAACAAGGAAGTTTTGATGCAATTGTGCACTATTGTCTTTGTTGAGAATGTTTCTGCGTCGAAGGAAGAATTACATGTAGCGATTGATATTGGGAGTGTCAAGTAGCTCATATGGTATTTCTATCTATGTCTGAATTCATTTCATTCATATGAATTGTTATGTGATTATTCTTGCTATTATTGATTATATGCATGCGCTGTAACAACAGATCTACATTCATTTCACTATTGGATGTTTTATGATGTGCCTTTCTTTTTAATCATGTATATGTCAATGATATAAATAATAAGTGTGGTAATATCGCTTCAATCGCTTTGCTTAACTATTTAATCATAGTAATCATGAATGAAATAATGTCTATGTCTGTTAAATAGAGTCATCTATATGCCTGTTTATAGACACAGATCATCAAGCGCTGCACTTTAAAGTTCAATAAGTTCCCGGGACAGATTATAGTCTATGTATTCGTGTTAATAGTTTTAGTTATTCGCTCACCGTTAGCTTAGTTTATAAATCATCCATTCATCCCATTTATCCACTTTTGGGAAACTGGTCCCATTATCCCCAGTCGGAGCCACTATTCCAAACAGAAAAGGAGCTGTACTAAGGTCTGGACCGGGTGGTTATCCCCAATGTTGTTGCAGCGATTTTCGAGGCATCAACACCACCCTGACTATAATATCCTTTGGATTGGAATTTATTTCCTTTACCTTTCTTCACCTTTCCAGCTAAGGTATAATTGTCCTCATCATCATGCTTGGATGAGGTTCCATCTTTGGTGCTCCTCCTTATCTCTTCTTGCACCAATTCGGACCACAAATGCTCCCACTTTGGTAGCTACTCCCTCCCATTTATCGAATAATGGTAGTTGTGCCAACTCTTGGGAAGGCATAGAAGTGCTAGGCTGACCAAATTATATTCAACAACTGTAATATCGATACTCCTAATCTCATCCCGACATTATGTGAATATGCTCAAGTATTATGGTTTTGTGTCGCCCTTCTCCATCTTAATCTTCTGAATATTATCCTTCAGTGCGAGCTTCTTGTGGTCAATATTGTTTCGAATCAAGTTTATCAAGGCATGCCACATTACATATGGTGTATCCTTCCTATGGAGGTTTGAGACTATGATCTCAAACTCCTTCTAGTATGATCCTTCTCACCTTTGCAACACATTTCTCCCACTCTACTAGATATTGAGAATATGTTGTTAGAGGATTAGGAATATCAGTTTCTATGAATTCCTTCATCTTGTTGTCTTCCAACACTGCCTCCATCCTATCCTTCAAAGAAATATATTTCTAACTACCCTCAAGGCCCTATTCGAGTCTCAATCTATAGAAGGACATCCTACTGGCTCTAAAGAATGATACAACAAATTTTATTTCACCTATGAAAAACAGACTTGTATTCTCCTCTTCTAGAGTGATTTCTACTCTGATACCATGTAGAAATTCCTTATAAATACAAACTTCTTATGTAATATGCTAAAACAGAAGATGTGAATCTCTTGGGAATAATACTAGGGGGGGGGGGGGTGAATCAATATTTACAAATCAATAACTATTTCATTTCCATAATCAAATTTATATATGCTACTTCAGTGAAGGGAATTCGCGTGTGCACGCAACTGTTATTAAGGCAACCAACGTATATCCAATGAAATTATGACTCATCATATGATGATATTTAATCAGTGCAACAGTACTATATTAAACATTTAAACAATAACCATGTGTAGTAATAACATAATAAACCATCACACATAAGCAACACACATGAACACCAAGATTTAAAGTGGAAACCCAATGCGGGAGAAAATCTACTTGCTATTGTTGTCTTTGTCTTCTTTTAATATAAAGAACAATTTGTTTACAATCTTATATTGGTGTAGACTCATACCAGTATGTAGGCACCCACCTGCAGAAGGCTACAACCTTCTCTCATTCTCTAGCTTATACTGGAAGGGAGCTACAACCCCCTAGCTCTTGTACTAGCTGATATGTTTACTAGTACCTAGGCGTCAGCCTACAAAAGGCTCTGACCTTCACTTGTTCTCCAGTTGCTACTGAAAGGGAGCTCCAAACCCCTGATCAAATCACCAGCCATTACTGGCAAAAAGCTTTGACTTCCTCACTGAAGGCTCCAATTGTCAGTGTCCTCCAGGGACCACGTTTCATAAATTTTCATATTGGATACTCCTAGTACACAACAACATAATATGTAGGCCACATTTCATCAAATTTTCACCCAGGACCCATCAGTAACATTGAAGCTCAAAATTAATCACCACTACAATACATCCATCAAATACATCCGCATCAACCAATCACTGAAACTCAATTTTCAATCTTTGATATAACTGAAACCTAATCATCAATATCTGAATCAACCATAACTAAATCAATTAACCACTCAAACCTCTGACATACTTAATCAAACAATCACTGAACCTCTGACACAATTGAATCAATCATTCACTGAGACCTCTGACATACATAATCAAACAACCACAACTGAATCAACCATTCATTAAGACTTAATCAAATTCAACCAATCAACTGGAATAGATAGATCATTGTATCTAGTACACAGATATGAACCCAGAACACTGCATCAACAACCAGAACCAATTGTAACATCAAAAGTCATGTCTCAGAATGTATACACTTCTTCATTGAAACCAACCTCTGTGTATACGTTACTTCCTCTAGCCCAACCTGTATATACCTCTAAATATACTGAATCATAAAACCTCTGAACCACAAACTGTACCAATAAGTGACATTCTGAAGATCTTTTTAGGTCCCAATACTACTAGCGTACCCCATTATTGTTATTAGTACAACCCCATTATATATTGTTGTGCTCATGTATTCCCCATATTGTTATTATTGTGCCCTATAGAAGTCCACAATAATAACAATAGCGGGCTTCTATGGGGCACAACTATAGAAGCCCCATAATGTTGTTTGTCAATGATGTCTTCATTAAATCAGTCATCTCTGAACAACAAACTTCTCTTTTGCATACACTACTTGGAAATGTCGAAATAGCGAGTATACGCATCTTCACCAAGGTGAACCAATGCATATATCTGCAATTACTTATAACTTCGCAGCCATTCTAAACTTCAAACATACCCATATCAAGACATATAAAGGATCAAACATTTGTTAGCATTCAAACCTAGCCTATCCATTATCAGATCACATAATGATAAGTCGTTATGATCCTTATCCATTATTAGCTCTCATACATCATCAAACATTCAGGTGCGTACTTAGTCTAGGTCAAGCAAAGCATCAGAAACCCATAACATGCATATTTTCTTTAGATCTAACACTTCATAACATATTCTTTACTTGTGCACATAGCCTTTTGATCTTCTCCTTCTTATATACTTAGATCCTTTTTCAATACCTTGGACAAAAACCTCAGACCAATACCTCAGACCAAAACCCTTGACGAAAACCTAGGACCAAAACCTCAGACCAAAACCTTAATTTTCCATCCCATACATGCTTTTCCTTCTGTGAAATTGTGTTCATACATATATGCTCCTTTTTTTCTATTAACCCACATGTGTACGATGCTTTTTGTACAGTGAACCTGTGTATACAACTTAACATATCTGAAAACATTCTTTTCTTCAATTTCTTGATTCTGATATGAAGTCCTATGTTCCATCATCCTATTCTTCTTTTCCATTACATTGTCACCTCTAAATAGACTTGTTATAATGTGATTTTCCATCGTACATCACTTCTAATTTGATTCCTTTGAATTGCCTTACAATTTGTCACATCTGTAAACACAATTGTTATGCATTCTGTCTCATCCTATTTATACCTTTCTCAATTAGTCCATTCATCAAATAGGTTTTTATTAAGGAAAATTCTTATAAAGGACAACAAAAAATACCTCAATACCTTTGACCACTATTACGTTCCATCATTCTGCCCCCTCTGATTTGTCCTATAGATTCATCTCGTTACCGTATTCTTGTTTTGCTACAAGTGGGTTGCCATAAAGTACAACACATTCATCATAATGCCAACAATCTCCCCCTTTGGACATGATGGTAACCATATTGGTGTTGATTACTTCAAGCTATAAAACCTATTAGATATATCAAGCAACACCAAGATACTCTCCCCCTTTAACATCAAGGGCAAAGGGAAGATCAAGATATTCTCCCCTTTTGAGATCAAGGGCAAAAGGCTAGCCAAAATGAAGACTTCCATATCTGAACTGCTGAATATGAAAACTAATCATGCTCCACCTAGGCATATGTTGAATTATATGATCAAACTCCCCCTTTGTACATGCTGAGATGCACTAAACCATCCATGCTCCCCCTGAGCACATGCAATGTTTGCAAAAATATTTTCCAAAAGAATAACATGAATCTATAACTCAACTATGTGAGTATGACCTTCCTATCACCAAGGAATCATACATACATCAATCTCCTAACCAAGTGGGGATATACCAAATCTGACTCATCTACCCAACAAAGTGGGGATATACCAATTTTTTATACATAACTGAAATATAGCGATTATTACATCATCCTTCCTAGGCATAGTGGGGGTACAAATTACATCATATGACCAAAAAGGACTCATTAAAATACTATGATAGACAGAAACATATTATTACATCATGGGCCTTTATATGACCTTTACATCAAATGATATACATGACATTTATAACAAAGACCAAAGATCTAAACAAGACCATGATAGTCATCAACAACTATCATACACCATATATGATCTGCACCATAAGCATCTGTCAGCAACATCCAGACCAACAACCTGTATATGTCCATCATCAGTTCCCAAGATATGACAATGTAAATATCATCAACCTGTGACAAAGTATGCCACATATAGATATCAACTCATCCTCTTGATCTCATCAAGATCAACTTGCTTCGTTTCCTTAGTAGAAAGAGCCTTATCATAACCTTCCATGAATCAACTAAGCATATGTCATATCTCCAAGAAGTAACACAAAATCATTTACATCATATCATATGTATGTGAAAACACCATAGTCATCATCTATGATCATAACATCATCATCAAGAACTGTATGATCATTCCACAAGAACCCTCAATATATCAACCATGTATCTTCATTAGGGGTTTCTCCAATGTCCACATCTGATACGCATCAACCATGATAATCAAACCTAACATCATAAAGTAAGAAGTCATCATCATTATGTGACTAAGTAAGCCATGTCTCCAAATAACCATGTGTTCAAATAGATCTCTCTTCATGAAACCTGCAATACCACCATTTTCTTTACAAACCAACCATATTTATCAATATGCAACTTAAGTAATCATCCATGTATCCAGCATAATGTTTATCCACCAAAGAGATAGAAATATGTATGTAGAAAATCATGAGCCCATAGTCATTTGTCCAGATTTCTTGATATCATCAACAACAAAAATCCTCAGCCATGTGAGAGCCAAGAACTATATGAATCGTCATCCATAACTGCACCATATTATGCATCTTTAAAGGCATGCTGATAGCAACATAAAAGAAATGACACTTATCAAATAATGAAGTTGTGTACTCAAGCTTTGTTCTTATCCTTGTCCTTATGAAGATCACCATGGATGCAACATACCATACATATTGTATGCATCATCAAAAGAGTCATCCACAATCATCCTTAAATCTGATCTAAATAACAACTATGTGGCTCAAGCAATATAAGTATCATCTATGATTTTATCATAGGAAACTCATGACCGCAGCATAGCATGATGTATCATTTAAACACTTCATCAACATAAGAATTCTCACCATTGATAAGAATCATTATATGCCGAAGACTTCTAAACATAATGCCAACAATGCATTATTAGAAGCATAACATATTCTCCCCCTGAACCCGTGCCGACTATTCACTGTCAAATATGATCATTGCATATATCAGTAAGAATCATGAAGGAATCATCATCAACCAGTAATACGTCAAGTCATCAACCATTTATGAGGATCAAAAGAACTTCCAAATAACATCCATATACTATAATCATTAATCATCAAGATAGAAAATACAATTGATAATTGATTGAACCATATCAGACCCCTTTTCTAAGTCTGTCCCACGACTTCATTGATCTGACATATACGCGACTATGCAACTTCTAACTCGTGTATATATGCAACTTGTATTCAAGATAACTGCATATGAGAATTAGGACACTGAAATTTTCATAATTTTAGTTCCTCCCGAGTCTCTTTTGTGCATATAATGAGCTATGCCACATCTTTTTTACTGTGATTCCTTCTTCTTCCATACCTTAGAGTGTGATGATGTTTTCTCATTTTGGTATGTTGGCTGAAATTTTCCCCTGCATTCTTTTTCTATATGGCCAAACTTGTTACAGGCATAACATCTTATATGTTTCATATTCCTGCTAAAGCAATCAATGGCTTTGTGACCAAACATATTGTAAGAAAAACAATATCCCTTAAAGTACCTCGAAGCTGATGATCTTTCTGTGTGATGGTTATTGGCTTGAACCATTCTACTTCTGCATCTTGCTGCAACATGTCCAAAATTATGACATACAAAACATTCAACATTATTCATCAGAGGAAAGAACTGACTATCACTTCCATAGTTAGGAGTAAATTATTTTCTTTGAAGTCTTTCTTTTGTTGGTTGTTGATGGGGTTGACCTCTTATCTCCTTGTTGAGCATTTCAGGTTTTGCACTAGAGTTCCTTGCTTCAGTTTACGAGCTAGATTCACCTTTAACAGTCCCATGAAAACCAAGACCAAATTTGATGCCAGGAGATCTTTGAATGCTAAGAATATCATCCAAAATCTTAGTACTATCTTCAAATCATAAAAGTTTATCCTTTTCTTCTAATTTACCTTTTAGGATATTCACCTTAACCTGATATTGCTCTTCGTTTTCAAGATAATACTTCTTCATGATTTCTTTAAATTTTCTTCCTTCTTCCACTTATCTTAATTTGAGAATCTCATTTTCTTGTTCTTCATCCGCTTGAGGTAGTTCTTCATTATGCTTATTAAAATTTTCAAGATCTTCTTTTAGAGATACCATCTCAGCTTCAAGACTTTTGTAGTAACTAGATCTTTCTATAAGTTTCTTGATTGTTGTATCCCTTTCATTTACTTCATTTCTCAATGATGTCACTTTATCCTACAGCCTTTGCCATTGATCTTCCTTTTCCTTGTACTACTTCCTTACTTTGTTTCCTTTCTCCAACTGAGCTTTTAACCTGGCAACTTCTTCTTTGCAGGCAAATTCCGTTTTATCAATTAGATATTTTTGATCTCTAATTGTGTCTATGAGCTTTTAAAATTTTTCCTCTATTTGATTTCTTTCTATTTCACTGAGAAGAGAAAATTTAGTTGTTTCGCTGTCACATTCATTATCTTCAAATGAACAGAGAAATGTATCACCAGAGGATAAAAAATTCGTACCTGATAATTATTTTGCTTGCTCATCTTCATTCTGAGGTGATTCTGAATATGAAGAGTTGCCTTCACATAATGGCCAATCGTCTCTCCCACTGTCATAGTTCCTTTGAGATGTCTTCTTCTTTTGAGGCGCTTTCTTCTTTAGCTTCTTTCCCATAGTTTCTACAAATCTCCTTCAAGCGATCAAGCTTCTGCCAAAGGACCTATTATGATACCAATTGTTGGGAATAATACTAAGAGTGGGCGGGGGCAGGGGGGTTGAATTAGTATTTACAAATCAATAACTTTTTCATTTCCATAATCAAATTTATATACTCTACTTCAGTGAAGGGAACTCGCGTGTGCACACAATTGTTCTTAAGGCAACCAGTCTATATCCAGTGAACTTATTATTCATCATATGTTGATATTTAATCAGTGCATTAGTACTTTATTAAACATTTAAACAATAACCATGTGCAGTAATAAAAGATTAAACCATCACACATAAGAAACACACATGAACACCAATATTTAAGGTGGAAACCCAAGGCGGGAGAAAAACCACCCGCTGATGTTGTCTTTGTCTTCTTTTAATATAATGAATAATATGTTTACAATCTTGTACTGGTGTAGACTCATACTAGTATGCAAGCACCCACTTGCAGAATGCTACAACCTTCTCTCGTTCTCAAGCTTCTACTGGAAGGGAGCGAGAACCCCCTAGCTCTTGTACTAGGTGATATGTTTACTAGTACGTAGGCGCCGACCTACTGAAGGCTCCAACTTTCACTTGTTCTCTAGCTGTTATTGAAAGGGAGCTCCAACCCCCTGATCAAATCACCAACCACTACTGGCAGGAAGCTTTGACTTCCTCACTGAAGGCTCCAACCCTCACTATCCTCTAGGGACCACGTTTCATAAATTTTCATACTGGATACTCCTGGTACACAACAACATAATATGTAGGCTACATTTCATCAAATTTTCACACTAGACCCATCAGTAAAATTGAAGCTCAAAATCAATCGCCATTGCAATACATCCATCAAATACATCTGCATCAACCAATCACTAAAACCTAGTCATCGATCTCTGATATAACCTAAACCCAATCATCAATCTCTGAATCAATCATAACTGAATCAATTAATCACTCAAACCTCCAACATACTGAATCAAACAATCACTGAACCTCTGACACAACTAAATCAATCATTCACTGAGACCTCTGACATACAGAATCAAACAATCACAACTGAATCAACCATTCATTCAAACTTAATCAAATTCAACTAATCAACTGGAACAGATAGATCACTATAGCCAGTACACAGATATGAACCCAGAACACTGCATCAACAACTAGAACCAACTGTAACATCAAAAGTCATGTGTCAGAATGTATATGCTTCTTCAATGAAGCCAACCTACATGTATACGCTACTTCCTTTAGCCCAACATGTGTATACCTCTAAAGATACTGAATCATAAAACCTATGAACCACAAACTGTACCAATCAGTGACATTCTAAAAATCTACTATCAATTTACAGAGTTCTAAATAGATAGTAGCAAGGATCACCCTTCTTACTCAATCAATCAATCAACCAGGCTCAATCTCCTTATACAATCAATTTTACTTTCAGATCTAATGAAGACATCATTGAAAAACAATAGTAAACCAACAACAATGATTAGATAGATCAGTCATCTATGAACAACAAACTTTTCTTTTGCATACACTACTTGGAAATGTCGAACCAATATGTATACATGCCTTCACCAAGGCGAACCAGCGTATATATATGCAATTACTTACTTATAACTTCATAGTTATTCTAGACTTCAGACATACCCATATCAAGGCATATAAAGGATAAAAAATTCATTAGCATTTAGATCTAGCCTATCCATTATCAGATCACATAATGATAAGTCGTTATGGCCCTGATCCATTATTATATCTCATCCATCATCAAACACTTAGGTGCATACTTAGTCTAGATCAAGAAAAGCATAAAAAACCCATAACATGCATATTTTATTTTGATCTAACTCTTCATACGATATTCATTACTTGTGCATATAGCCTTTTGATCTTCTCCTTCTTATATACTTAGATCATTTGTCAATACCTCAGAAAAAACCTCGGACCAATACCTTGGACCAAAACCTTGATTTCCCATCCCATGCGTGCTTTTTTCTTCTGTTAACATGTGTGCATATGTATACGCTCCTTTTTTTTCTGTTAACCTGTGTGTGTACATTGCTTTTTGTACAGTGAACCTATGTATACAACTTAACTTACCTGAAAACATTATTTTCTTCAATTTCTTGATTCTGATCTAAAGTCCTATGTTCCATCATCCTATTCTTCATTACCATTACTTTGTTATGTTTGAATAGACCTGTTATAATGTGATTTTCCATTGTACATCACTTCTGAACTGATTCCTTTGAACTACCCTGAAATTTGTCACATCTGTAAACACAACTATCATGCATTATGTCCCATCTCGTTTATACCTTTCGGAATTTTTCCATTCATCAAATAGGTTGTTATTAAGGACACTTCTTATCAAGGACAACACACACTACCTCAATACCTTTGACCATCATTATGTTCCATCATTCTGTCACCTCTAATGTGTAATGTAGATTCATCTCGTTACCATATTATTGTTGTGTTACAAGTGGGTTTCCATCAAGTACAACACATTCATAATAATTCCAATAGAATCTACTCTACTCATCAGTCGAAAAAATTAATCGATTGAGAAATCATAAAGCGTATAAGAAAAATAATTCATCAAAACATTACACAATGATTTCTTGGGGAAAGCCACAAGTAAAAACCCCAACTATCTATATATTTCATTAGTAAGAAAATATGAGAAGATTACAATTCTTTTCTCAAGACTGAGCAACCTCTGCCAAGGAAAATTTTAAGGATGGAAAATTTTCTTGAAGTTTAAAACATTGGCGAATCTCACTAATCCCTAATATGCAAATTATAAATGTTTATTGATATATTTGTAAAATTATTCAAATTTATAATTATTTTATATATAGTCTCTATATAATGTTGGTGATTTTTAAGGTAAAATAATTTTATATTCTAAAATTTGGGCGAATCGTCTTTTATAAAATTGGAAATTGGCGAATCTTTTTTGTGGAAAAATCATAGAAAATTAGCCCACTGGGCGAACATTAGCCCCTAAAATTTTCCATGACCTCTGCGCTATCTCTATCTATCTCACAACTTCCTAGACAAGCCTAGGGAAATACTTAAAAAAATTTCTACTTGCCCAAGTCCCTATTTCCTTGCGTTGTTTCCTTGGGAATCAAACCTCTATTAATTAGGGAAATTCCTCTATATGAATTGTGCAATCCTCATAGGCCTTCCTCTGACTACATGCACCACCTATATAATTCATATGAATATACAACTAATAGTACATTTCCCTTGAACTCCAATCTCAATTGGGTAGCTCCAGGATATGACATGCATGAGTTATTTATGAATGAATCATCAGTTAACTAGTTGAACACATGAAACAACACCCCACCGTCTAACCTCCTACTAGTTCATCCATCAGTTGGAACTAGTTTAACTAACTTTAACTCAGTTAAACTGGATTAATTAATTACAACCCAAAATAAACTCAACTAGTGCTCCCATAATGTAGGATACACTCTTCATGATTCAAGTTAGACCCTCAAATCGAATTAGCTGATTTAACTAAGTCAAATTAGCTTAGTTAACTTGTACAAGTTGTCTTGTGATGTGGAATTACAATTTTATTCCTAATTTAATTGAAGGAAAAAAATTAAAGTATGATTTTCTTGTTGCATTTTCAGCAAGTGTAATGATATTTCCAATGCAGCCATTGTAATTAGTCTCAACCTACAAACACAAAGATAAGAGAAATTACAAATGATATATAATAATGTGCAATATAAAAAATTTAAGCTTGAGAATCTTGTAAAAAATATTGAAGGTCTTGCCAGAGGAAGAAACATGTGTCATAACACCTGACTTTTCCCAACCTACACCCTTACCTTTTCAACAAGAAAAAAAATCATACAAAACTCTACAGCTCCTTGTGAAATCACATGTGTCTATGTTGTCCTTGTTAGCAAACATCAAGAAAGATAGAAATATGTTATTAGCATAATGGCTTGCTAGGTAAGATGCTTCTAACTGATCATGGATCAGATCATGAAATTCATAATAGTCCTCTTTGTACTCCTAAAATCCATGAAAGGGTGAACTTCCCCTTAATAGTATGGAATCAAGATGATAATTTTTTTAGTGAAAATAAATTTGATCATGTTCAAGAAGGTTGTCAAGATAGTGAGGCCCTTACATAACCATCAGTGATGACTTAAGTTCCTGAACTGCTTGACAAGTATCTGAATATTGGGATGGAAAATCATAAGGGTTAATCAATGTAAAGAAACTTTCATGAGATATGTTTATGGGAAAATGAAAAATTGAATGACAGTTATCACGATCACATAGACTAATTAAGGCACAAGAATCTCGATCAGTAAACAAAAAAGATAAGTTAATTTGAATGAATCTGTAAATTCTTTGAACTAAAGAATCATCTTCTTTATATGTTGAATGCAAAAAATCATTTCCTCATACCTGGTTACAAACTGAATCAACATCACAATCATCAAAAGAATTGAAAAGGAGTGCCAATATAGCGAATACATGAAACCAATCAAGATGCAATGGGTGAAAAAGAGGAACTTGATTTACCAAATATATCAAGCATTCACTTATACTCAAGAGGACATTTGGTGCCATGAAGAAAATAATAAGTATCAAAATATGCGTAAGAAGGATTATGAATTGATTAATTTCAAAAGCATCTGATAGATATGAATCTTTCGCCCAAGGTATACATTCCAAACATGAGTTTGATACAAGAGATTTGGATTGAGATGAACTGACTAAAATAGAGTATTTAATATGATCATAAAACAAACCTTGAAAGTTAAGAGAGTTATATCTAAAATACCACACAACTTTCAAGAAGGAATTTGCATTGATTGTAACCATGAAAAGGAAGGAATTTTGTGAGAAAATCCAGACTTGACTTATTTAAGGGGTCTCACTAGATTCACGAGAACTTAACATAACCATCAACAAAAGTTGAAGTTCCTCGACTCCATTATGAGTCCTGAAACATCCAATAATTATATAATTACATTTTGAAGATTGAATCATATCATGCATGGTACATGGAGAGCTACCATTAATAATTTCAACTAAATTACTACTATCGAAATGGCAACCATCTACATTATTGTTTTCATCAGAATTTCGATCTTCAGCAAATATATTACTCAAGTCATAAGGTTCTTCTAATTGTGCATCTAAAAATGAATAGACTGAAAGGTTTTCATCAGTAACATGAATATCTAATGATGAATAGATTGAATGGTTTTCATGAGTAACCTCAATAGAAGAAATTTCTTCATGCAAAATTGGAATTGGCATGGGATGGAAAGGATACACAATGATCTAATTAACTTCCTCATCATGGATGACCTCATTACCATATGAAAACTCAAAATTCAACTTATTGGGTGGGTGATCTGGAGAGAAAGACATAAAATAAATAGGACACAAGGAACAAGGAGTAGAGCAAGAAGGTTTAATGAGAAAATATTATTTGATCGAAAAAAATTCAAGATACAAATATTTTGAAACAAAGTTTTCTTGAGAAACTTAAAGATCAAATGGTGCACTTGGGAAATCATTATTACATATAATAATGGAGTCAAAATCATCATAATGATGGTCGTCTAAGATTTGAGATTGATTAGGAAAATCAATTTCATTTTATTCATCACCGAAATTCTTAGATTCAAAATCAACCAAGGATGGAAGAACATTATCTTGACATAGTGGATTTTGAAAAAGAGAAGAAATATTGAAAGAATCCTCACCTTCGTGCTCCACTACCTGTGAAGAGTGACTACCTTGCAACTGATCATTGTTTAGATTGGAAAACTGAAAATTGGGCAGATCAATGGGCACATAATTATGAGAAAGAGATGGTAGAAGAGGAAAAGAATTAAAATTAGATTCAAGATTGGAGTTATGTGTGCTAATATCATCTTGAGGAATGGAAGGATTAACCTTCACATGAAGCTTCATGAACCATTCCAAGTTTTCATCCATTGGATCTGAATAATTGAAAGTGGAAGAAGATTGAGGATATGGATAAGGGATTTGAATTATAGATTTCCCAACTTCAACATTATCACAAGAAGGCACCAAAATTGGTACTGGAAAAGGAGGAGGGCAAGGAACAAAAGGAATGAACTGTAAACCATTTTGGATATTCCACTGGATAGTTTGTCACAATAGACCTAATAATAATATATTTAAATTCTAAAATTTTACACTATTATATTTTTATTAAACTTCTATATCTGTAAATTTAGTTGTAATTAGTGCATGCATGCGAATGGAAATTATACCAAAAAGTAGATAATGAAAAAATAATTCTAGACACACACATAAGCTAAAAATTATGCTCTAGGAAACCCTTTCAGAAGAAAACCCAACTAGAAGGTGTCGTCTCTTTTCTCTCTTTCTTTGTTTTAAAAACAAGGTTATAGATATAAAGAAGTAATGCATGTGGCTTGTTGGCTACTACATTGTAAAAATACTCTATGTGTTCTCTACCTCCTATCACTTTTGCCTATCTTTGCTCAACTATAGAGCAAAATTCTCTCGAAATAATGGAATATCGCTTCCTCCTAGTGGCATGGTTATAACACAACCCGATAGCCTACTAGTGGTTAAGTTTGACTACATCAACTCTTAACTAGAGTTAATGTTAGGCCAGGAGGTAACTCCTCAAATGAATTTCATTTATTCATTAATATTACTCATGGTTATATACATGAGTGAGTGACTCTTGGGATTCACCTCTGATGACTCTTCATTTTCCATTATTTACAAGTCTTCACCCAATCCCACTGATTAGGTGTCAAAATTTCCCCTCTAATATGAATGGACGTTGGTGAGTCCAAGCATCAGTCTGAATCTTTCAAAAAATTTCTCTTCCAAGTGCTTTGGTGAAGATGTCTGCAATCTGCTCATTAGTGGAACAATGGCGTAGATGGATTGTCTTGGCCTCAACATGATGTCGAATCATATGGTATTTTTTATTGATGTGCTTCGTTTGATCATGGAACTTTGGGTTCTCGGCCAAGTTTATTGCAAAGGTATTATCAGTCATGAGTGGAGTTGAATGTACTTGTTTTACCTGCAAATCTACCAGAATTTTCCTGAGCCACACAATTTCTTTTGTTGCCTCAGCAGTTACCACATATTCTTCTTCTATTTTGGAATCTTTTGGAACTGATTTTTTGCGTGATCTCCAAGAGACAACTCCTGATCCAAGAATCATAGGATAACCTGAAGTAGATACCCTAGTTTCTTTGTCACCATTGAAGCCTGAATCAAAGTATCCACTCAAGATGAAGTCGCCCTCCTGTGTACACTTGAGTCCAAATTGTTGGGTTCTCTTCAAGTGCTTTAGAACTCTTTTTGCAATAGACCAATGTCCCTCACAAGTCTTTTGCATAAACTCGGAGAGGATTCCAACAACAAATGAAATGTCTAGTTTGGTAGTAGTCAGGTAGTTGAGACTTTCTACAAGATGCCTATAGTTTGTTGCATCTTTTAATTATTTTCCTTTAATGTATGTGAGATTTAAGTTTTGTTCCATTAGAGTAGTTAGAGGTGCACTCAACCATGCCAAACTTGTTCAACAGATCTCCTATGTACTTCTTTTGAGAGAATAATATAGACTTCGGATGTTGAGTTACTTCAATACCAAGATACTAGTGAACATAACCCAATTCAGCCATTTCAAAACCTTTCCTCAATTCCTTATTTATGGATGCAATGTAGCTCTTATAATTCCCTTTCATCAAAAGATCATCTACATATACCACAAGATATACAAATGTTTTGCCAACTTTCTTGATAAATGAAGTTGCATCATCAAGATCATAATGTTTGAAGTTGAGTTTCAGAAGATGCTTAGTTAACTTTTCATACCAGGGTCGCAGTGCTTGCTTGAGGCCATACAAGGATTTCAAAAGTTTTCATACTTTATGTTCATGTCCCTTCATAGAAAATCCTTCAGGCTGGGACATAAAAATGTTCTCTTTCAAATCTCCATTCAAGAAAGTAGTTTTTACATCCATTTGATGGGCTTTCCAACTGTTTTGAGCTGCTAGGGAAAAGAGTGTCCTGATGGCAGCCCATTTTGCTGTGGGGGAAAAAGTCTCCTCATAATTGACCCCTTCCTTCTGTGAAAAACCTTTTTCCACAAGTCTAGCTTTGTGCTTGTCATGTGAGACATCAGATTTATACTTGTTCTTGTAGACCCACTTTCAAGCAATTGGTTTGGTTCCAATGGAGGATCAACGAACTTCCAAGTGCCATTCTTTATCAAGGCATAATACTCTTTTTTCATCGCTTCTTTCCATTCATCATGAGAGGTGACTTCTTTGAAGGAAGTTGGCTCAAACTCTGAAGAAAAATTCAATTAAAAATCATAAGAAACATCCATATCAATAGGTGAATCAAAATCATCTACATCACCTCCAATTTTCCTAGTTGAACTTCTTGTTCCTGCCTTTCCAACCTCATCAGGATGAACATTTTCAAGTGTCTTTGTCAACCACTTTGGGGGACCTTTCTGAGATGGTCCAAGCTACCAAGTTGATTGAGTTGGGACTGAGTAAGATTGAGTCTCCAAATTCTTTCAATCACATCACTCAAAGTATCATCAATGGTTAAAGTTTCATGTGGGGGAGAGAGTGCTTCAGAAGAAGATTCCACAGATTGATCCAGTATAGGAATCCCCCCTTCAAGATGTGGAATATGATTAGCAAATTATTGAAATGATTTTTCATGTTCGAATGTATCCAAGCGATCAAGTTATCTCTCAACAACATTGTCAGCTTTGCAAGATTCAAGAAATATTACATCTGTAGATGCAACAAAGTTTTTGTTAACTTCATCATAGAGATGATATGATTTGGAGGTATTTGAATACCCCAAGAAGATATACTTATGACTCCTTGCACCAAGTTTTTTCTATGTACCTTTGGTATCAAGGCATAACAGGTGGAACCAAAGACATTAAGATGTTTTACCGAAGGAATGTGGCCATATCACATTTCATAAGGAGTCTTGTTTCTAATAGCATTAGATGGACATCTATTCTTTACATATAAAACACATAGAAATACATCATCCCAAAACATCAATTTTACATTCTTGAAAAACATCATGGAACATACCATATTTAAGATTTTCCTATTCATTCTTTCAGCTGCTCCATTCTGTTGGGGATTATAAGGCATAATTGTTTGACGTTTGATCCGATGCTGGCAAAGATAGTTTTCAAATTCATTTGAAGTGTATTCTTTTCCATTATCAGTGTGAATAGATCTAATATGAGATTGTGCATCATTTTCAATCCATGAATGAAAGTTCTTGAATGTTTGAAAAGCACCAGATTTGTTCTTCAATAAATAAACCCAACACATTCTGGTGTAGTCATCAATAAATTTCATCATATATTTATTTCCATTTTCAAAAGGAACAAGCATTGGACTACATAAATCTGAATGAATGAGTTCAATTTTTCTATGTGCTCTAGAATGTGAATCATGAAAAGATTGTTTGCTATGCTTTCCTAGAATGCAAGCATCACATTGCTTAAGTTTCCTAGCAATTGTAGGCAAACTAGTAACACCAGTTTTCTTCAACAAGAGAAGGCTATCATAGTTCAAGTGTCCAAATATATCATGCCATAAAAGACTTGATGGAAATGTACCTTCGTCATAATGAGAAATATATGATAAATTTTGTGCACATGGCGAGGTACCTTTCAGCTTCATAAGTCTTTCTTCTTCTATCCTTGTCATGACTAGTGAGTGGTCTGATGTTTTTCTCATCTCAACCTTGCCATCAAACATATTAATGGAGTGTCCTTGCGAGTGGATGTGGACCAAGGACATCAAGTTTCTCCTCACCTGTGGGAGATATAAAAATATCATTCAGAAGAAAGTCTGGAAGACCAGGAAATTTGAACCTGATTGTGCTAAGCCCTAATGGCTTGAGTTTTGATTTGTCTGCAAAGTATACTACTCCATCAACCTTATTAGTAAATTCCTCAAAAAATATCTTCTAAATGTCATGTGGCAAGTTTCTCCTGAACCAAGTAACCAATCGTTTTTCCAAGAAGCAAGTGAAGCATTAAACAAGTCTTCATTTACTCCAATATTACAATGTGGCACAACATAGTGAGCTGATTCAGGTGCTTTACCTTTCTCTTTGTCATTGTTTTTACCTTTGGCTTAATTTCTTTCCTGCTCAATTTTTTCCCAAGGAAACTTGCATGTGGATGCATCATGAGATCCATCTCTATCACAACGTATGCAATGCAGATCAAACTTTTCTCCTTGAGAGTGTTTTTCCCCCCTTCCTCTAAAATTTCTTCTTTCTCTTCCTCTTCGAACACCTCTTCCTTTGGAAGAATATTGAGCATGATTCTTCTCTCTATGTGAAAGACACACAACTTCTTCAGAAGACTGAGCAGCTATCTTCTTCCCAAAATATTTATCTCTCTCAACAAATTTATTCACAAGGGATTCAAAGGTAATCTCTTTGAGGTTTCCATTTGCTTGCAATGACTCAAGATAATTTTAATAAGTGGGATAAAGTGCCTTGATAAAATCTATCAGAGGAATGTCTAGTTAAACATTAATGACTTTGATATCATGCATAATAGATTTTACTTCTGATGTTAGAGTAAGAGGATCATCATTTTGTAATTCAAGACTGAAAAATTTAATCATCAATTGGACAACTTTAAGCGCAGAGTGTGGGTCATAGAGTTCCTTCAACTTTTGTAAGGCTTCAAAATAATTTGAAAATGGTGAAATATGGAAACTCACCTCTTGATTTATAGATGTTGCAATCAAGGCATAGGCGTTGCTGTTCTTGTTTTCCCAAATGGCGAATTCCTTTTCTAAGGTAGGATTTGCAGTCTCATTATCCCCTTCTCCTACACAAACTCCTTTCCACATCTCATTGAAAATGAGAGTGTGTTTGATCTTCTGAGACCAATTAGGATAGTTCTGTTTCTCGATGAGAACCACTCCCATAATAGATATCAGTGAATGCATTTTAAAAATTTTCTATTGTAAAAAAATACTTCTACTGCCAATAGATTATAAGAAATTGCACCTCTATTGATAATATACTATGAAAAAATTCACTTCTCTTCTGTTGTATTTTAATTTTTATTTCTGGATAGAGGTATTATGTGGGGGAGCCTTATATGGGGAAGGGAATATAGGGGATAGTTATATGGGGAAGGGAATTCAATGTAGGGAGCAGATAGAAAATAATAATGAGGAGCATATGTATATGGAGGAGCAATGCTAGAAGTAGGGCAACATATGTATACGGAGGAGAAGTGTATGTATATGGAGGAGGGGCGAGTTACCACAATTATAAAAAATGCAGTTAGTCTTCACATATCCATGAACCATATTACGATTCCCCCATACATTATACCATTATACCACTTGTTGAAATATGACAATGAACTTTGAACCAAAATGAGCAACACATACCATACTGTTGGGTAGCGGAGGCCCCACGTAGTGGTTTTGGGGCTTAAAGCCCATAAGTCAGGGTAATGATATTGTAAAAAGTTTCGTGAAGTGTGCAGAGCACGAAATGTAATAGGTCAAGTCAAAGGGTTATCCCCCCGAAAATAATGTAAATTAATAGGAAGTGAGTCGGCCTGTCCATGGTTCGCAGACCATGGGAATGTATAAATAAAGCGAGGCTCTAAGGATAGAAGGTATCTTTTTGGGAGAGATCTGATGTGTTATGGGTTTGTGAAAGAAATATTCACTCTGAATCTATATGTGCGAGTCATAAGGGTTAGTAGTTAGATAGAGGCTCCGCAGCTGTGTGCACGGAGGCCTGGTAGAGTCCGCAACTGTGTGCGCGGACCCCTGCAGCTGTGTGCGTAGGGCCAAAAGTGGATTGTAATGAAACAAAGACATTAATAAAGATAAGTTGGCTTTGAATTATCTTGTTGGTTCTAAAATATTGTGGATCTGTTTATGTTCTGGTTTATGCATTTGTTATGATCTATGGTGTTATGTCTGTCCTTAAGAGTTATGATGGTGCGCACTGGTTATAACTGTTAAATGTTTGCTTAAAGATCGTAAGAGTATATCAGATCTATAATAATTGTAGTAATAATAAGAAGTCTAAGAAGCACTACCTCGCTGAGCTTCGCGAAGGACCGATCGCTGTGCAGAGTAGCGTGAGTCTTTAGTCCGCACTCTGTGGACTGTTGCCGAAAGGGCCAGTAGTGTGGGATTTGTTTAGCTAAATCACTTCTGAACCTGGGTCAGGCCCCAACAAGCCAACAAATGGTTCCATTTCCAGGACTGGGATCTGCCTAAGGGATGTCTGATGTCGAAATGTTGGAACCCTACAAAGAGAAAGATTGAAGATTGGTTGGATAAGAAGCTGTATGAGTTCTTGGTTTGCCGTAGCACACATGTGCACACCACCTCCACTAAACCAGAAGTTTAACATGGCAAGTGTGATCAAGTTTCCTGTATTCAAAGGAGTAGGGACCGAAGATCCAAAAAGTTTTGGTTCGTAGTAAGGGCAGTATGGGAAGTGCACAGAGTTACGGATGATAAAATTAAAAAGGCTACCTTGGTGAGTGTGCTACAGGATTGTGCGCTGACGTGGTATATCAAGCACTCTAGCGATCACCCAAATGCCGGAATAGCGGAGATCTGGGATGCATTGAACAAAGAATTTACTCGACCGAAATCAGAGACACAGTTGATCATAGGGGTCAAGGAGATCGTGATGTTGCCAGGTGAAACCCCTTGGGATCTGCATCAAAAATTGAAGAGTACGATCCGAGAGGCTAACATGATGCTAACAGATGCGCAGCACCACGTGTGGTTTGTGGCATATTTAATGCCACATCTGAGGACGACGTTGTCACAGCAGAAGATCTCAACCCGGGCTGAAGCATTAGAGATAGCGATGAGGTTGCTTGAGACTCCAATATAGGATCCTGGGTTGGGAGTTCAGCAGATCCACGTGCAAATACAAAACCTATGCTTGGAGATGTAGAATTTGAAACAGGAGAAGGCACCCTGGCCAGAAGCGTATGAATAAGTGTGGTGCATAAAATGTAGAAGCCAGGGCCACGATAAGGATCATTGTTTGGTATTTGGAAACTATTTTGCAGGGGGAGAAACAATGTCGTTGCGACCAGAGGCATAAGTGGGGCCGAGTGTGGCACCCTCACTCTGGTGTGCAATCTGTCAGGTGGGAGGAAAGCACACCACAGAAAAATGCCACCTACTGCAGAAGTTTACCCAGACCCCCCAGTAGCTATTTTGCAACTTTTGTAGATCGGTGGGCCATGATGAACGAGACTGTCATAGTTATGAATTGTTGATGGACCGAACACCTGCCTACAGGATGCAAACTGAGGCGCGAGATCAGGATCCAGCCATACCGATAGTGCGCAGTGGTTTCTAGCGGCGAGGATGAGGACGGGGAGGAATGGGGCCAGGAAGGGGCTGTGAACAACTAATCTGTTATAACTGTGGAGGAGCAGGGCACTCCGCGCGTGACTGTACCAACCCCACCAGAATATCGTGCCCCTACTGCAAGTAGTTCCATCATGAAATGATAGATTGCCCCATGTTGATAGCATAGATACGTGAGAAAAGGGTAGCACAACCTACACCAATGCAGAACGTCCAAATGATGAAGTCCGAATTGTGCGAGGAAGGCCCCAACGTGAACATGATGCTTAGAAGTGGCGTGGCCACAGGGGAAGATAAGGGGAAACTAACCGAGGAAGACCCAAGGTTTCACAAGACCCCTACAAAGCAGTCTGAGTTCGACTTGGAATGCGCGAAGAAGACATTTATGGAAGCTAAGAAGAGCTTTGTGGGGATCTCTACTTTAGGTAGTAGGGATCAACCCGAGCTGGAAATGGATCCCTCAACGCTAACTAACTTTTTAGAGACATGTATGAAGTTTCTACATGACAATAAGGTAGTTAAAGGATTACAAGAGTTGATAACTAGGTGCACAGGGTCTAGTGAACCTTGCATGGTCCAAAAGCTAGGAAAACATGTTTCATGCACTAGACAGGAAATGCAATTAACGACATAGATTGGCGACTATGAGATGGATCAGGCCATTCTAGACTTAGGATTGGATGCAAATGTGCTGCCTAAATAGACATGGGAATGCATGGGCAGGCCCACATTACAATGGTCTCCTATTCAATTATGGATGGAAAACCAACAAAAGGTCTTGCCCATGGGGAGATTGCAAGGAGTCATAATGGATATAGAAGGCATAAGCACACAAATGGACTTTGAGGTAATAGAAATTGTGGATGACAGTAACCCTTACCCCGCATTGTTAGGGATAGACTGGGCCATAGATATGAATGGAGTCATTAAATTAAAGAAGTAGAAGATGATATGATCCGGATTTAAACAGGAACGCAACAAATTACAGAGATAGCCATATACACAAAGATGCAGCGGAAATAATACTTGATTTCATTAATGGAAAATACTGAAATATGCTTACGACCAGAAATGGAAATAAACCAGCTAGGGCGATGGTAGCTTATCTCTGAGAAGAGATGTGATGGCTACATGCCTCTGAACTGTGTTACAATGAGGCTCGAAGGCCTATTTATTGTTGAGAAACAATGGAAAACCCTTAACATTCCAAAACCTAACCCTAGGAGATGAAACGCCAAACTGTGGGCCCCGTTTGGGGGTAAATTGGTACATCAATTTCCCGGGGTCGTAACTTTGGCATATGATCTCCGTTTGACGCGTACAATAGCTCATTAGAAAGATCTATCCGAGCACTATCATTGTTGGAATGGGCAACATCGGTCCATGTTGCCCCCGGATTCCCAAAAAAACGTCGTTTAGGGCCTCAAAACGGCTCCGGAAGTTCAGGACCCGAAAAACTGCTAAAAATAGTAAGTTGTGCTACAATTAAGGAAACTGAAAATGCTGAGAAAGACAATGGTGGGGGTCCAGGTGGACTTGGAAGGTGGCCACCAATATCCACCTGGATCATTCCTCCCCCCTTAGGAAGCAATGGTCCCCATTGCGTTGAGCTCCTCCATGAGATGAGGAAACTTCTGCTGAACTTGTTCCTTGGTGAGCCACTTGCCCTACTGAAGGAGTTGTCCTGCTTTGACAACTCGATACAGTTGGATATTCTATTGGCAATTGTTCTTGATCTGTGTGTCAATGATCCGATTAGTTGCAGCTTGTTCCATGCAATCTGGATTTAATTCTGTGGGTTTGAGCTATTCTGCAATGTCGGATGTGTCTAGCAATGGTGGAAAGTATGGCCGAAGGCGGTCCACATTGAACACTGGGTGCAGGTCAAGGAATGGGGGAATGCTGAGCTCAAATGCATTGTCTCCCATGGCCTTAGTAATGGTGTAAGGACCATATCGGAGTGGTCTCAATTTCTGATAGGCTCCAGTAAGGCGTTCCTTCTGCAAATGAAACCAGACTTTGTCGCCCACCTGAAACTTGTGTGGCACCCGATGTTGATCATGTCGCTGCTTGTACTTGGCATTTGATTTCTCAAGAATGTCATGGTTCTGCTGGTGAATATGTTGGATGCGCTCAATGAAGCTGGTGGCCTTATCTGTTTCGGACTGGACATGAGCTGAATTCATGTGAGTAGCTGCAAGTGGCATGGCCACATCAATGGGGCATAGTGGCTGGAATCCCAAACCCACCTGAAAAGGGCTATGGCCAGTGGAGCTGTGAAGAGCTCAGTTGTAGTTGTGCTGAACATAGGGGAGGCTCTCGTCCCATGTGCATGGATGCTTTGAGTTATACATGCGCAGAATGTGCACAATCATCCTATTGAAAACCTCTGTCTGGCCATCAGTTTGAGGATGGAAGGCTGTGGACTTCATGAGTTTGGTGTCCAGCATTGACCAGAGACTGGACCAAAATGTGCTGAGAAACCGACTGTCCCGATCTGAGATGATAGACTGTGGGATCCCAAAGTGCACCCACACTCGTTCAAAGAAGAGTTTAGCAGTGGCTTCTGTTGTGATATTCTTCTTGCAAGCCATCATAATGGCCATCTTCGAGAACCTGTCGACAACCACAAAAACACAGTCATTTCCATGTTTAGTGGAAGGAAGGCCTGACATGTAATCCATGGAGATGGATTCCCAAGGTCGACTAGGGGTAGGCAACGGGGTATAGAGGCCGTGCTTCTTAATGGTCGGTTTGGCAATGGCATAGGCAGTACATGATCGGATGTACTTCCCAACATCCTGTCGAAGATTCGGCCAATAGAAATAATTTTACAGTACTGCCACTGTTTTCTCGACCCTGAAATGCCTAGCAGCCCGACTGTAGTGTGCTTCCCAAATCATCTTGGCACGCTCGCTTGAAGGAACACAAAGGTGACCGAGGTGGCATAATAGGGCATCCTGGAGGTGAAAATCTACAACATGCCGACCCTCGAAGAGTGTCTGGTATGTGTGGCCGAATTCTGGGTCGCTTTGGTAGAGAAGTGGCCAATCAGAAGTCTCGTGCCCACAAGAGTTGAGCACGGTGGTTAGCGCCATGATCGGTGGTCGACTGAGGCAATCTGCAACATTATTGGTGCTGCCCTTTTTATACTTGATATTCAAGTGAAACTGTTGCAGGTATGTAGACCACTTCTGATGGCGATCATTCTGCAATTTCCCTTGGGTCTGTATGAACTGCAGAGGTCGGTGGTCTGTGTGGATGACCGTTTCCTTCCCCAAAATGTAATGCTTCCATTGTCGGCAGGCCTGTACAATGGAATACATCTCTTTATCATAAGTGGGGTACTTTCGAACTGTGTTTGAAAGTGTTTCACTGTGATATGCCACTGGATGTCCATGTTGAGTAAGGAATGCCCCAATAGCATAGTCAGAGGCATTTGTCTCGACCTCAAATGGTTGTTGTAAATCTGGTAATGCAAGCACTGGTGCCGTGCAGAGGCGATCCATCAACTCCCTGAATGCCTTCTGTTGAGATTCAGACCAAAAGAATTTTGCTTTCGCCCCGCCCTTGGTGACTTGACTCAAGGGCCAAGAAATATGAGAAAACCCCAACACAAACCTGCGGTAGAAGTTGGCAAGACCTAGAAAGCTGCGGAGCTCTGTTAGAGTGGTTGGAGAGGGCCAATCCTGAATGACTTGGATCTTGGCTGGATCGACATGCACCCCTGTTCATCAATGATGTATCCCAGATACTGAACCTGGGTCATGCCAAAAGTGCATTTCTCCAAATTGGCACATAGCTTGTGTTGCCGCAGTGTTTGGAGAACCTGTCGGATGTGGTGGAGGTGCTCTTCCCAACTCTGGCTGAAGATCAGAATGTCATCCAAGTATACTACTACAAAGGAGTTGGTGAATGGCCGCAAGATGTCATCCATTAGCCTCATAAAGGTTGCAGGAGCACTCGTCAATCCGAAAGGTATGACCAACCATTCGAAGAGGCCCTCCTTGGATTTGAAGGCAGTCTTCCAAACATCGGAGGGTTCGATTGGTACTTGGTGATATCCTGACTTCAGATCGATCTTGCTGAAATATTTCACCCCCTTTAGTTGGTCTAGGAGGTCATCAATCCACGGGATCGGGTACCTATTACGGATAGTGATCTTGTTCAGCGCCTGATCGTCAATACAGAGTCTCCACGTCCCATCCTTCTTCTGTACCAACACGATCGGAATCCCATAGGGCGATGAACTCGGACAGATGTGACCTTTCTGCAGGAGCTCCTGAATCTGCCTCTTGATTTCATCGTTCTCCAGAATGGAGCGCCAATAAATTGGTCCATTGGGTAGCGGCGCACCTGGGGTCAGATCAATGGAGTGCTTGACTTGAGAGTGCAGAGGAACCCCTGCCGGGAAGGTGAAGATGTCCTCGTACTCCTCCACAATCTTGTCCATCTGTAGTTGTCATGCAAAGGGACCCCGTTTGGAGGCCGCGGCCACTGTTTTCTTCTTTCCTTGAGGGCGTATCATCAGGAAAACAAATTTCCTGGTTTTGGAAATGATCTTACTGCATTGTTTTGCAGTAATCAAAGAGATGGCGGCAGGTAGTGCTACCTCTGGTATCCTGAACAACTTATTTCCCAATGTAATAATGACAGTACGGGGCCTTGATTCATACACAGCATGTCGCTTCCACAAGTATGGTTGTCCTAGTAATACATCACAAACTTCAAGGGGAGCAATGTCACACAATACCTCATTCGTGAAGGGTTTGATGTTGTATGGAAGGCGACACTGCTGGCTCATGCGAAGATCTCGTCCTTGGTGAAGCCACCCAATGGTGTATGGTTGTGGATGTGCTGTGGTCGGTAAACCCAACCGCTTCACGACCTCTACCGAAATGAGGTTCTTTTGACTCCCACTATCAACAATGAACTGTATCGGGGAGCCCTTTACCCACATCTGGGAGTGGAAGAGACGCTCCTCCTCCTCTGGATCTTCGGGTTCATTTTTCTGGATCTTTGCGGTAGCAATAGTGGTGTTGGGATCCGCATCAATGACCTGCTTCCCTTTTTCGTACCCCTTATCGGGTTCTGACTCAGAGTCGGAACATGCATCTGATTCTGAAACCTTTAGCTCAGCCACCAGTGACTGCTTGGCCCGACACTCACTTGTGTTGTGAGTGGAGCTCTTATGGAACTCGCACCATTTTACAGTGTCCTTTCTCGGCTTCGCGGCGCTGTTCTTTGCTTGCAGCTTCAGCTGGTTGTCTTGGGCTGTCCCGCCTTGGCTTTGTCCTTTGTTCTGTGGTTTAGGGGCACCTTTCCCCTTTGGATTCGCAGATCCAAAGTCTCGCTTCTTTTGTTTAAACTTCTGCTCGACCTTGACGGCATATCAGTATGCTGCGCTGAGCGAGGGGATGTTTAGGAATTGTATTTCTTCCTGGATGTACTTGTGCAGGCAGCCACGGTATTTGAGTATCAAATGTTGTTCCGAATCCTTGATACCCAACTTTGTGCGAAGGGTATGGAAAAGATTGGTGAACTCTGGCACGTCTTGGTCCCTTCCCTGCCGCAGCGTGGTCCACTTTATGTATTCATCCTCATAGCTTCCGACAGGGTAGTATTGCTCCTTGATGGCATCACAGAACGAATCCCAGGTGGGTGCGGCTGAAAATAGTGAGCCAGTACTTTCATCCTTCTGCTCGCAGTAGGTTTCCCACCAGTCCTTGACGTGGGGGGCTACTTTGAGAAGAGAAAAAACAATCTTTTCCCGACTCGAAAATTCATGAACAGAAAAATAACCCTCTAGCAGATTTAACCATTTATCTACAGCATCTGCATCTATCTGAGCCTCGAATATGGGGATTTCAAAATTAACTTGTACCTTAAAGTGTGTGGCGTTTCCAGAGTAGCTGCTGGAAGCCGATGCGTTGCTTCTGGGTAGCCGCTGAAGGATCTAGGCAAAGCTGTCCATCATCGTGTTCCGTTGTCGCTCGAGGGCTTCTTCGAGCAAGATTTTGATGGGATCTCTTGCCCCCTCGTCTTTCTTCTCGTCCGCCATGGGAGGCCGTCGGGATTCGCGAGGCTGGTCTTGCAAAGGTTCAACCAGTTCAAGCCCTAACTCCTTATATCCCGACCTTGTTGGGGACATGCAAAGAAAAACAGAGAAAAAGCAAACCGCTCTGATACCACTGATCCGGATTTAAACAGGAACGCAACAAATTACAGAGATAACCATATACACAAAGATGCAGCGGAAATAATACTTCATTTCATTAATGGAAAATACTTAAATATGCTTACAACCAGAAATGGAAATAAACCAGCTAGGGCGATGGTAGCTTATCTCTGAGAAGAGATGTGATGGCTACATGCCTCTGAACTGTGTTACAATGAGGCTCGAAGGCCTATTTATTGTTGAGAAACAATGGAAAACCCTTAACATTCCAAAACCTAACCCTAGGAGATCAAACGCCAAGCTGTGGGTCCCGTTTGGGGGTAAATTGGTACATCAATTTCCCGGGGTCGTAACTTTGGCATATGATCTCCGTTTGACGCGTACAATAGCTCATTAGAAAGATCTATCCGAGCACTATCATTGTTGGAACATGAGATGTTGCCCCTGGATTCCCCAAAAAACGTCGTTTAGGGCCTCAAAACGGCTCCGGAAGTTCAGGACGCGAAAAACTGCTAAAAATAGTAAGTTGTGCTACAATTAAGGAAACTGAAAATACTGAGAAAGACAATGGTGGGGGTCCAGGTGGACTTGGCAGGTGGCCACCAATATCCACCTGGATCATGATATTCGAAAAAAAAGTCCCTACGCGTAGTTATCTTCCTAGATCCAGCTGAAGGAGCACACTACACTAAACCTGTACGCGACGATGGAAGTGATGAAGACTTGGATTATATCTACAAAATAACTGCGCAAGATCAGGATTGGGTAAATCTGACTACAGAGGGATGGCTCCCGTGGGTGTGTGCATATTCCTCAGATTTAGAAGAAGAAGACGAACATTGGCATAATCGGGTGAGCTAGGTAACAACGCTAAACTGTAATATGATGACTAAATCACTGCGTTGTGTATCAATTCAGGATTGTGATCTACCAACGTATGATGGGTTGACACAGTGGATGAATTCCTGAATAAATTTGAGAACGTGGTACTAGAGCAATAGATGTTCGATGCATTAAAGTGGGCATTGCACGTGACACCTGTGCGTTGGTGGGGAACACATGAAGGGACCTTTGAAGACTGGCACGACTGCAGAAGGATGATGCAGATAAGGTTTGGGAAGCCGGAGCTACGAATCACCAAGAAATATGATGGCCGTGATGACCTGTGCATGCATCTCATTAAATGGATCAAGGCCTATGGAGAAGAACCCCAGCCGAAGTGGGTACACTTATTTTATCATACCCTGGATTTCATCCCAAGGAACTGGCATACTAAAATAGAACTCCGACATGGTACAAGTGAATGGGATATCTTGTGTGAAGGGATTTTATTAACATTCTTATTTGAGGACCAATGGATGGATACTGTTGACGATGCATTACAAGTTGTGAAGGCTACTATTTTCAAAATACCACTGGAACTAGAAGAAATAGTGCAGCCAGAGTGGTCGCATCAGTTGAGTTAAGCCCTAGAATGCTACAACGTGCAGGTAGAATATGATGATGACATGTTGTGCTCTACAACAACCCCCCATTTCATATCATTTTGTTTGACAAAAACTATCATGCGAAATGGGTCCCTTTTAGTTTTGATTGGTATCAACATTGTATTATTCAAAAAAGGTCCGAAAACAAAATGAAAACATTATAAAAAACCTTTTGGACAAACCAATTTTGGTCTTATAATATAAATAATCAATCTTTTATCATTGCGATAAAGCGATTGCAAGATCGCATATCGCAATGACATAGGAGGCATACTTTAAAAGCCCATTGGTTTTCTCCAATGCGATAAAGTTCCTTTCGCTCCGATGCGATGCGATATCGCTATCGGCGATCGACGATATACTATGCATGTTTTTAAAGCACCCCAGGTAATACACCCGATGCGATGCGATATCGCTATCGGCGATGGGGGATTTCTAAAGGTGTCAATATAAGGATTTAAGTTTTCCCCGACGCCCGATTGCGATAAAGCTAAAAGCACAAACTTCGAAAAAGCCGTTAAAACAGAGGGATATTACGATTAATTCATATTAAAGACCTTATCTGTCGAACAATGATTTACCTACGCTTAACCGCCAAAACATCCAAGGCACACTTAAAGAAATCATTCGGTCGATTAATGATATGATGGGCATTTAAAGGATTGGCAGGTTTTAAACGACCATTTAATGTAATAGTAAGTCCTAAAATCTTCCCATAGATTGTATCCATGGCCACTTTAAAGTTAATCCCTCATCACGCATTGATCAATATATCTCGCTCATATTTGATTTTCACTACCAATTCTCTGTGTTATGCTTATTTTCACTCCTGTGCAGAATTCTTCCAAAGCAGAAAACTCAAGCAGAATGGGGAAGAAGTCTAAGAAAACCACAGTCGCTTCCACTGTGCCAGCCACAGGACAAGCCGTCGCTGATCCAACAAATAAAAAGAAAGGATTGATATCTAATACTACATGTTCTAGTCTCGGCAAAACTACTTGGCAAAGTACCTATAATTTGATTGAGGCCGAAGAACCTGAAGTGACAACAGTACAAGCCACTGCAGATGCGACTCGGAAATCTGATGGTACTTTAAAGGACTTAGCCGACTTCTTCCTTCATCGGATAGCGGCTCGGGAACAAATTCTCCCATATACGGATGTAGTTAGGTGGGCAATTGAGGAAATCCCAATCACAGACAGAACTTTCTGCACCAGAGATGGGAGAATCTTTGGTTCATTCAAGGCTGATGATTTAAGGAAAATGTATCATTTTCCTGAGCCAGAGAAGAAGTACAACAAGGCGTTTTTGGAGAAATTCCGAAAAGAGAACGAAATTGAATCCGAACCCATCCGGGATTGGAGACAAAATCCGGCAAAACACAAGCATGAATCTTTCGGTAAGTACTCTGTTGATTCCCTATGTTCTCCTTATTGTTATGCTAGGATAATGATGTGTAGATTGTGGGGGTTGCACGATTCCTCTAATTTCACTATAGAAATGGTTCCCTTGATGGAAGCCGCATGTAACAGTGAAATAATGGATTGGGCAACTATACTGTCAGATAAACTAACAAAAGCTGTTCTTGACTTTAGAAACAAGACCCGCATTACTGAAAGGTTAATTCCCCCGTTCTACTATAGTGCCTATATTCTAGATACCCTGTGTTTTAATTCTGAATTTCCCGTGCTCGACTGGAGGTGGACATCACAAGACCCCATGCCTATTCACATATACCATCAGAAATTGTGGAAATCTTCTTATAAGCACAATTTATACCAAGTCTGCAATGGCTTTATGTTACCCATTCATTACTCTATTTTTGATAAACCTGCTCCCAAGATTTCCTACCAAGTCGGGATTGATTTAACATCAATAGGAAGATGGTTCGGGGAGGAAAAGTTCACTTATATAAGAGTTTTCAGTAGCCAAACCGAACCTCATGTCCTTCCTTTGTACATACCTGATAAATTGCTGGCGAGGGAAATAGCTTATCAGATCATTGCCGAGGGAGTTACACAGACTCTCAAGAAAAATAAGAAGCAGGTCTGGCCCTCTTTTCCTCTGAGATGTGGTGTCTACACGTTGCATGACTTCAAACATGTAGAGAAAGAAGCTACAAAGATAAAATCATTAACTCTAGCAACTCTCCCTAATAGGCGATTTGATCCCAACAAAGTCGCCTATAATGCACTTGAACAGGCCAAATTGACAAAGTTTGATCATAAAGAAGATATGTTTGATGACCTGTTCTCCTCAGCTGAGTCAATAATGCAGGTTAAGTCATTAGCCAGAATGAAATATCAGGATGAAGGGTTGGTTGAATTCAACAAACTTAGAGAACAGAGGTTGCAAACTCTGCCTCTAGATCTGTTAGCAACAACCCCAACAACAACATCAAGCGAGCCTGAATGGCAACATTCAAAGGAACCTCCGGTTACAACAAAAGAACAAGAGAAAGCACAGGAGGAAACTCAGACTAAAGAGCAGGAGAAAGTGCGGGAGGAGACCCAGACTAAAGAGCAGAAGCAGAGCAACATAGAAGTAAATGTGGATACTCATATTGATCCAAAACTGCTCCAGGAATGGCAGCAATTTGATTCTATTATCAGCAGTCTGGAATGTTCAAAGGACACCGAAACTTCGAAAGCATTAGACACACAGGAAACCACTTCACAACAGGTTCCAAGTGGAACCAGCGGCCTACCCAGTTCAAAGGAAGTAGAAATAATACCAAAGGACCCCTTCGATCAAATCATTTTGTAGGTAGAAGAGATTCCTCCCTTGGATGTCTTCTATAGCCCAAGGCATAAAGCTGTAGTAAAACGACAGAGGAAGAGAAGAAGGACTGATCAACCTTCCCTTTTCCCAGAACAGACGGTCACGAGCAATGTGGTTTGGAAGGAGGAATTTGACCCCTTTGATGACCTAACAAAATTATCACAATATGCTGGAGCCTATTCGGAAACAACAATAGACAAAGCATCAGAGGTCAGACTTTTATTGAAAACAAAAGACCAGGAAATCTTTTTATTGCAGGCACAACTAACAGAAGCACAACAGAAAGCGGAGCAGGCAGAACAACAATTTTTGACACAACAACAAGTAAATAATCAATTAACTCAACAATTGCAGGCAGAGAAACAAAGGATTGATCACAGCGCAATCCAGAAGCAGAAAGAGTTGTTTGAAGCCTTGGCACAACTGAGGACAACAAATGAACAAATGCTGAAAACAAAAGATGAGTAGATTGCTCATCTATCAGCACAGCTTGAGAAAACAAAGGGCATTCCACAAATAACTGAATTCAGAGTAGAGGCACTACAGATAAATACGGCATTAATAGCCCAAATCAAGCTTCTATGTCAACAAATCGCCCAGGCGGAACCACTATGCGAATTGACGGCATCAATAAGTGAAAAAACAGAAAAGGCTAGAGTGGAATTGGATCAAGCTGAAGAAATGATAGCTTCATTTCTTGACTAGCAAGATACTGATCAGGGACAAGCGGCAAATTTACCAAGAATTTTAGAGTCACATAAAGATATATTGTTTACAGAATGGCAGTCCCAGTTAATGAAAGCAGAGAGGGCAATTTCAAGGTGCAAATCAACTACAAGCAATTTGGTTGAATTGGTTAATAATACTCTCTACTTGTCAAACATGATTTCCCAATGCACTCCAGGAAAATTGACAGCGATGAAAACATTGGAGCAGTCATGTTATCCAGATCTAGAGGAAAAGGGGAGATTAATTTCTGGAATTAACAGTTTAGCATGGGACACCTATTGGTTCTTCTTGGTAAAACCACACAGTCAAAGAGCTGCCCTCAAATGCCTTACAGATGCAATCGGGTATATTATCCCCGATATTCAGGATGCCACCTATGCCGCCCAGCTTAGCTCTCGCCTCAACAGACCGCCCGAAGTGGAGCCAATGCTTGCGATAAGTCAGCTCAGGTTTAAAGGCAAACAACCTACTTGATGATTCATGCCGCTGACTGCCAGGTTGCTGAGAAGAATATGATCAAAATCAATTGATACCAATTAAGTAGGATTTCAGTTTCATAGATAGTTAGCTTAATTAAGTATTTATAGACCCTTTCATTGTTTTGGAAAGGGTCGTAAAGTTTTGTACTTGACTTAAAGACTGAAGTTGCACTATTGTACTTCAGCCATATTCTTTTATAAAACTGGACCAGTTATTCTAATTTTGACAAGGAAGCTTTTGTGAAAATGTGCACTACTGTCTTTGTTTGAAAGTATTTCTGCGTTGGAAGAAGAATCTCAAATAGTGATTGATATTGGGAGTGACTAGCAGCTCATATGGTACTATTATCTATGTCTGTATTCATTCTTTTCATATGAATTGTTATTTGATTGCCTTTGCTATTATCGAATAT
The DNA here is from genome assembly GCA_031772625.1 of Pinus tabuliformis. NCBI lineage: Eukaryota > Viridiplantae > Streptophyta > Pinopsida > Pinales > Pinaceae > Pinus > Pinus tabuliformis. Next base: position 742,522,231 of record CM062816.1, on the reverse strand, counting down.
ATGTATGTCTTTTAACAGCATTTCTTTATTCCCTCCACTATTGGATGTTTATGGGATGCTTTTCCTTTGATCGTATATGTATCGATGATATATAAGTGTAGCAATATTGCGCTAATCCCTTTGTTTAACGACTTAAACAAAGTAATCCTTGAATGAATAAAGGTCCATGTTTATTAAATAGAGTCATCTACATGCCTGTTTATAAACATAGATCATTAAGCGCTACATTTTAAAGTACAATAGTTCCCGGGATTAGTAGTAGTTCTTTTATTTCGCTGATAAATTAAGTTATTCGCCTATCATTAGATTAGTCAATCAATCATTCATCCCGTTTATTCATTGCTGGGAAACTGGTCCCATTATCCCCAGTCGGAGCCACCATTCCAAACAGAAAAGGAGCTGTATTAAGGTCCGGACCGGGTGGTTATCCCCCAATGTTGATACAATGATTTTCGGGCCATCAACATGACAATCCTAGAAACATCAATATTCTCGAAACAGAGGGGAGTCGCGAGGTTTGTGGACCAGCGATCGAGGACCCTGACATCACTGCACCATTGAAAATGAAAAAGGTAAATATTGGTACAGATGAGGAGCTGAAGTATGCGATGTTGGGAGACTATTTGGATGATGCCACAGTGGACAAGGTTGTCGAGTTGCTTTGAGAATATCAAAACTTATTCGCAACCAAAATCACGAAGTTAAAAGCGATCCTTGGTGACCTAAGCGTGATGAAAATAACTTTGAAACCTGATGTGAAGCTAGTTAAGCAGCATCCGTACCGCCTAAATCTGAAGTATAACGAAAAGGTCCACGAGGAATTGGACAAAATGCTGGGAGCAAGAATTATTGAACCGGTGGAAGAGTCTAACTAGGTGAGTCCTATGATAGTGCAAGAGAAGAAACATAAGGGCGAAATTTGAATCTGTGTGGACCTCTGAAAACTAAATGATGCCTGTGTTCATGACCCGTTCCCGACGCCATTTATAGATGAAGTTCTGGAGAATGTTGGTGGACAAGAAGTGTACTCATTTACGGATGGGTTCTCAGGGTACCATCAAATCAAGATCGTGCTAGAAGATAGAAGCAAGACCACCTTCATGACTGAATGGGGATGTTTTCAGTACACGGTTATGCTCTTTGGATTAAAAAATGCCCCAACGACATTTTCACATGTAGTAGTGGCCGCGTTCAAGGAATTCACCCATAAGTTTCTAGAAGTTTATTTTGATGATTGGACTATATTTGGGCTTGTCAAGAAACATATTGCGAGCTTACGGTATACTGGATACGTGCCGACGACACCAGATTGCGCTGAACCTTAAGAAATGTACTTTCCTCGTCCCCTTCGGAAACTTGCCCAGTCATGTGGTATGCCGACAAGGATTGATGGTGGATCCCACAAATGTTGCTGTCATACTCAATCTGGAGGTGCTACGAAATGTTAAACAACTACACACCACATTGGGACACACTGGGTACTACCGAAAGTTCATTAAGAGCTATGCACAAATCATGACACCAATGGAACAGTTATTGAAAAAGGACACTACACATTGTTGGAATGAGGAATGTAAGAAGAGTTTGAGGTTCTCAAGGAAAAAATGGCATCCGCGCCCATTCTGGTCTTCCCAAAGTGGGACATCGAATTTCACATACATGTTGATGCGTCATGTATTGCGCTGGGCACTGTACTTACGCAGGAAGGTGCAGAAGGTGTTAATCACCCGATTGCATTCGCGAGTCGGTGGCTATCAAAAGCTGAAAAGAATTATTATACTACTGAGCGCGAAGGATTGGTGATGGTATGCGCACTCCAGAAATACCCCCACTATTTGTTGGGTGGGCACTTTAAAATGTATACTGATCATTCCGAGTTGAAATACTTAGTGAATAAGCCTGTGTTGGGGGGCATATTTGTAGATGGTTGTTATTATTTCAAGAATATGATTTTGAAGTCATTGTGAAGATGGGACACCTAAATGCAGGCCCAGATCACCTGTCCCGAACTGAGAATGGTGAAGTGCCCACAAATTTAGAAGAAGGACTACCTGATGCACAAATTTATGCAGTGGGCGTCACGGATGGCCACTTTGAGGACATAATCCACTACTTAACCACAGGGACCATGCCGCAGGGGTATTTAGTTCAACAGAAGAAAGAATTGGTGATACGTGAAGCAAACTTTACTGTTATTTTAGGGAACCTCTACAAAATGGGCAATGATGAAATATTATGAAGGTATGTACCTAAATTTGAGTGAGGATAGATCATTGCCAAAGCACATGGGAGGGTTTCAGGAGGAAATTATGCGGGATGTGCCACAGCACAAAAGATTCTTCACGTTGGATTATGGTGGCCAGCTCTACATCAAGACTCAAAAGTGTATTGTCGGGCCTGCAATGTATGTTAATGGACTGGGAAACCATTGCGGAGGGACGAAATGCCACTCAAGCCACAGATGACGCTGCAACCATTTGAAAAATGGGCAATTGACATTTTGGGGCCTATTACACCTCAAGGAAGGATAGATGCGTGCTATATCATCACCATGACAGAATACGTGACTCGATGGGTGGAAGCACAGCTGGTTAAGGACTGCATGGCCACTAAAGCTGTGAATTTTTTGTTCGAAAATGTGTTGATGTGGTTTGCATGCCCAAAAGTTCTATGAGAAACTGCGGAACACACTTCCTAAATGAGACTATCAACGCGCTCATTGATGAATTCTAGATATATCATCGATAGAGTACGCTGTACCATCTGCAAGTGAATGGGACTGTTGAAGCTTTCAACAAGATTTTGGAGACTGCGTTGACCAAGGTATGTAATGTGTAGCGAAATGATTGGGATTTGTGCATACCTACTGTGCTATGGGCATACCAAACCACATGCAAGAAGTTGATGGGTCAGACACCTTTCCGATTAGTCCATGGCAGGGAAGCCATTATTCCAATGGAATATATCATACCCAGTTTATGAATAGAAATGATGACAGGCATGGCAGACCGCAGGGCTTTGGAAGAAAGGCTCGCGCAACTAGAAGAACTTGAAGAGGAATGGTTTCTAGCAAGATTCCATTAGCATGTACAAAAGAAGCGAGAAAAATATTGGCACGATCGTCATATCAAGTTGCGCACGTTCAAAGAAAATGATCTAGTATTACTATATGGCAGCAAGTTCGAGAAATTCCCTGGAAAGCTACGAATGCATTGGTTGGGACCCTATGTAGTCAAAGAAGTCACAAATGGAGGTGCGGTCTAGCTCGGCAAGCTTAATGGAGAGCCCTTCCCAGGAAGAGTAAAAGGCAGTCGCTTGAAGCTCTACATGGGCAAGCTGATGGCCTGACTTACCAATCAATGTACAGTCTCACCACTCTAGACAGTTGAAAGAGAGCGCGGGATGATAAAACAACCTATGAATGGGATATGCGACAACAAGGGTGCACATAGAATCTGTATGTCACAAGGGTTGTAGTTACGTAGAAGGGGCTGTGTTGCTGCATGGATACACATAGAGGTGACCGTTGCTATCACTGTTCATGACAAGATGTCTGAGCTAAGGCGAAAAGGAGTGGGTGGCGGGAAATTAAGACACAAAGTACAAGCCAGATTTGGAACAATCTACCGTAGATCTAACGTTAAAGCACCAGATAAGGAGGGAACAACTGAATTCGAATCTCAACACACCTATAAATCACAGGGGGGAAGCCATCGCACGATTTGTGGTATCGAGAAAAATGAACTATTTTTCCTTCCCATCGATATGGAACTATTGATCATTGTTGCCAAAGGAGTAAGCCCCGGGGTTGTAATATGGTCACTAGAGATGCAGGACCTTCTAGATAGTGTGGTGTCGATGGTCATGGATGCTGCGGTGAGTTCAGCACCAAGGGTAGGGGAGGTACTGGAAATCCTTATACACGAAGCAGAATTGGTCCGAATGCCACTGCCTAAACCTCAGGCTAGCTGGCGACCCATGAAAGATAAGGAAAAAACCATGAATAGGGAGACAAATGAAGGAATTGTAGTTAACAATTCATCTATGGTGTACCTTGAAGATTGGGATTTCACAGACAACATCATCTTTCTTGCAAAAATGCAACACAAGTTGTAGTAGACAGTGCGTATAGTAGACCAGAAATTGGAAACTTGCTGCGTTGGCACGAAGAGTTCTTGCATGTGGCACCCCAGCTTGAGCTAAAGTCTTATGAGGGGGTGCTCTGTGTTAACCGAGCAAAGTAGAATGAGCATCATTGGTTGCGCGAATTAGTAGAGGCAATGGAGCAGGAGCTTGAAGAAGAGTTGCGGGAGACAAAGAGGGAGCATCAGAACATACTGCGTCACTCACAGGAATGGTGGACTGCGAAGCCTTGGCAGCACGTATCGCCACATAGACGAGTGATTTGAGATGATTCATGATGATTGTGTTTGGGGCTTGTTGGGTAGCGGAGGTGCCGCGTAATGGTTTTGGGGCTTAAAGCCCATAAGTCAGGGTAATGATATTGTAAAAAGTTGCGTGACGTGCGCGGAGCGTGAAATTTAATAGGTCGAGCCAAAGGGTTGTCCACCCGAGAATGATGTAAATTAATAGGAAGTGATTCAGCCTGCCCATGGTCCATAGACCATGGCAACGTATAAATAGAGCGAGGCTCTAAGGATAGAATGTAGCTTTTTGAGAGAGATCTGATGTGTTATGGGTTTGTGAAAGAAATATTCGCTCTGAATCTGTAGGTGTGAGTTGTGAGGGTTAGTAGTTAGATAGAGGCTCCGCAGCTGCGTGCGTGGAGGCCTGGTAGAGTCCGCAGCTGTGTGCGCAGACCCCCGCAACTATGTGCGCAGGGCCGAAAGTGGATTGTATTGAAACAAAGACATTAATAAAGATAAGTTGGTTCTAAATTATCCTGTTGGTTCTGAAATATTGTGGATCTGTTTATGTTCTAGTTTATGCATCTGTTATGATCTATGGTGTTATGTCTATCCTTAAGAGTTATGATGGTGTGCATTGGTTATAACTGTTAAATGTTTGCTTAAGGACCATAAGAGTAGATCAGATCTATAATAATTGTAGTAATAATAAGAAGTCTAAGAAGCACTACCTCGCTGAGCTTCATGAAGGACAGATCGTTGTGCAGAGTAGTGTGAGTGCATAGATCAATTCGCGACCCCTCCAGACCACATGAAGACATCCCAAGGGTGCGGAAACCTAGTTCCAGCACACTCCCCTACTACCTCGGGTGAGACTTCAATCTGTGCTCTGTGGGCTGTTGCAGAAAGGGACGGTAGTGTGGGATTTGTTTAGCTAAATCACTTGTGAACCTGGGTCAGGCCCCAAAAAGCCAACACATACATATCATGGTCTTCAATGCACACAGATTTGAATGCATAAGCATGAAATTTCAATAGTCAACGCAAATAGGAACTTACAAATGCATGCGAATGAATAGTTCTCGGTATTGGAAATGTGGCCTCAAAAAAATTCAACACATAGAATGAATGCATAGTTCAGGTATAAAAAATAGTCCACCATTCAACACAATGTGACTGAATTGAATTTTTGATACAGTCATTGCATGTTGCACTAACCACAAGGTATGAATGACCACCACATAACAAGGTAGAAAAAACCCTTTCAAGAGTTATTTCTTTCTGCAACATTCATCGCACAACCTTAAAAAACAACACACATAGAGATAGAGGAATTCCCACAATGCTTCAATGCATAGCTCCAATTCATTATAGAGATTACACTTGAATTAACGCAGAGGTACAATGTAGGGAATTCCCTTTCAACCTATGAACCTGGATGGACTCATATGCATAGATATTTGAGATTCTAGAAGAATCTGAAATGAAAACTGAGCTGGAGCAAAAAAATGTATGCATTAAGCGGAGAGAAGACAAAGTTGGGACAGCTCTTAGTGAGATCAGGAAAATAGCAAGAGTTACACAGGAGGATAAAGCTAAATTTGGGAGTTGGCTCTGATATCATGTCAGGCTAGGAGGTAACTTCTCAAATGAATTGTGTTTATTCATTAATATTACTCATGGTTATATACATGAGGGAGTTACTTTTGGGATTCACCTCTCGACGACTCTTCATTTTCCATTATTTACTATTTACATTATTTACAAGTGTTCATCCAATCCCAATGATTAGGTGTCAATAGTTACAATATAGAATCTTCTAGAGTATTTTACATTAAAAACATATGGCTAGCCCCTTTTCCATGAATAATGTGGTTTGATGTGGCATCCTCTTGAATGATAGGTGTGAAAATAGGAAGGTCAACTTCTGAGTGACCTAATTTTTTCATACGAATTCTGATTGACACACTTCTTGCATCGTTAATATCTTTGTGTGTATAATAGCAAGAAAAGGTGCAACACTAAATAAGCAAATACTTACCACTAAAAAATGTCCTCTGATGCCTCAAAACGCTCTCGGAAGGTTTCAGACCCTGTTTTTCCAAACTCCATCCCGTTGGTAAAATGGTCCCATGAGTTGATTCTTCCAATTTATCCACCTCAAATGTATGGAGATGGATGAAAAACAACATAATTATTCAATATGTATCAAGGAACAATAGGTTCCATGTCTAAAATTAGAGGTGTCTGAAAATTTCCAAAATTGGGAGAACAAGAACATTTGGAGGTTTAGATTCATATTGATTCAAAGAGATTCTAACCAAATGTTCAATTTTTTTCTTGAAGAAATCCCAATACATATCATATTTAGGAAACTCATAACATAAGTGAAGGAATCCATTATAAAAATCCTCAATTGATTCATTAGGCTCTATTCTAAGTTGATTAATTCTTTTAAAATCATCTCGGTAATCATACCTATCAAAATTTTAATGAAGATCCTTGAGAAATTGATCAAGAGAATGAATAGAGGCAAATGGTAAGGTATGATACCATTAATTAACATGACCTTCAAATTTTAGGAAGAAAAGAACACAAGAAAAATCTTCATCATGGATTTCATAATATTCACAAAATTTAAGAAAATTAGAAATATGTTAGGCTACAAATGTTCTATCCTCACCTTCAAACTTTAATTGAGACAAGTCATCAAGAGGCTCATCGGAGGTTAAAATTTTACCATTGGATATATTAGAGAAACACCCCAGGAGTATGATTTGAGGATGAGCCCTTAAAGATAAGAGACTCAAAACAAACTTAATGGGTACAACTTATCATCTAGCCCTCCTCCTAGTGGAAAATTGTTGTCGGTGTCGGATACCTCCAACATACAGGGGGTCTCCCTGATGTGAAATCCCGATAAGACCTCACACTGTTTGGAGTAGGATTCCCATTCAGAGTATTGGCCCGACCACCATAACTTAGGTTTCACCTTGGTTTCAACGAATAACATAAGATATTATATACATAAACCTTGAATAATCAAGTAATTTGACATTTTGAAACATAAATTGCAATGTGTAAAATGATACCTTCATGAGCGAGAGACAAGAGTGAGCCTCTAGACAAAATTAATAGTACTAACCTAAGAGAGACGCACGGGAGCATGAAAATATTCATTAGTAAAATATTTGACATAATGATTATTAAAGATAATACAACACACATTCAACGATATGAGTACCAAAGCCTTCGAAACAGTTCAAGTTCTCCAGGAGATATGAACATAAAATTTATTGTAAACATCACAAGAACAATCCTAATTTTTTTTTTTTATATATGCATGAAAATGTGTTGGTTCATTGAATTTAAATTAGGTGAAATATCCAAGTACATAGTTATAATGACGATTCAGTATTTCTAGTAGTGGAAAACTAAGTCACTTCTTTCTTCTTCAAATAATAGTTTTCTCTCCTATGACAAGTAGAGAACCCAAGACTAGCTATCCAAATCTTGAAGCCTCCAAAAGCCTTTTTCTTGGTTATGAGGTTGCTTTTATAACAAGAGGAATGATATTTCATATCCTCATGACTCTTGGACTTCTAGTGCATCCTCTTGACTTCTAAACAACTCTTGAACTTCTAAATGAATTTTGGACTTCTATACAAATCTTTTGTCTATATATGACTATGTGACTCTTCATATTCCACATGTGACCTTTGGACTTCCACACCTACACCATTATATTCCACATGATTTGGCATGACACATGGACACATATTGACCAGTATTATGACACTTGTAGAAGTTACAACTTAACCATGATTACATGGACTTCATGATGAGGTGGCAATGCCAAGTTGTCTTCCTTACTACTTCACCTCACATTCTTTATGGTAGATCTGATCTATGCTTCATGGAATGTATTGTTTGTTCTTCATATTCACCCTTCAAATTGTCTTGGACCATATCAAAATCCTCTAGGTAATCATGCAATGTCTTATTTTTGTATTGGTCCATGATCTGCTTCATGTCTCCATGTACTCTCTTTTGTTCTTTTTCTTTGTAAGTGTTTCTTAAGTATTACCTTGTCATGATAGGAAGGTACTCCTACCAATGAAAATCATTTATGAAAAAGCAAAATCAATCTCAAGAAAATATATTCTATCACTACCATCTAGCTCATGGAATGATCAACTCATGATAGACCTTGAAAGGGTTTAAAGAAGAAGGCTTGACTAGGAGGGCACAATCAAACTCATAAGTGGCTTAGGAGTGGCTCCACTATTCATTTTGACTGCACCATTCAATATGAAGAGGATCTCTCCTTGGTCTAGCTCAGTGGGGAAGATGAAGGGACAAGGTGGGAAGGGTTGTTTCTTAAGGCTACGCCATGCACCCTATAAGGAAAGAGAAGGAAGACTTGGAAAGTGCAATTTGACTAGTCAAGGGTTGAGAGGAGGCTTCCTTAAGCCTTTCCTAATATACCATGCATTGAAGAGTAAAGGTATAAGTAAGGATTTAGCACACATCACATAAGGGAAGAGGGAAGGATGAAGGCTTTGTGCTTTAAGACTGTGTCATGTGCCCTAAGAGAATAGGCAAGGATGAAGGCTTCGTGCTTCAAGACTATGCCATGCACCCCAATGGAAGAGGGAAGGATGAAAACTTCATTCTTGAAGATTTCACCATGCACTTTTTAAGAGACAGAGGATCCTTTCTTTTGCAAAGTGCACTTTGCTGTTTTGAAGTGCGCTTTGTTGTTCTAAAGTGCACCTTGTTGTTCTAAAGTGCGCTTCATTGTTATGAACTGAAATTTGTTCTTAGAAGTGTGATTCATTGTTCCAAAGTGCACTCAAATGGTCCTTGTTCTTCTAAAGTGCACTTTTTCACTGAGTGCTTGAAGTGTGCTCAGAATTGGGAGGGTAGTTCTCTCTAATAGTGGCTTCTTGTTTATCTTGAATGCAATTTTCATTAGGGAGGAAACAAAAGGATAGGTAACTTATCCTAGGAAGAACTACTGCATTGAGAGAGGGATGAGACCTTAGAAAAAAATTAGTGCACAAGTATGGGAGGAAAAGATACATGCTCATGAATAAGTTGTGCTCATCACCTAGTAAGAGGGCTAATGCCTTTACAACATGCACTAAGTAGGAGAAAAACATTAAGATGACACTCGCAAAATGAAAACAACCTTGAAAGTGGCACATGCCAAAGCGAAGATAACATGGACATACCACTTATTCAACTGAAATAAAGTCAAACTGATAGTTGAAAATGTGAAAGCGACACTTGTGGAATTGAAAGTGCGTAAAATACAACAATTGAGAAAACTCACCAAGATAGAAGTACAAATGCAACCAAGGTGAGGGAGACTGTTAATGAAAGTGAACACTAACTATCAACATGAGTTGAACATTTCACATGCACTATATTGATGGATGGTGCTATGCTTTTTTAATCTTGCATAACTAAAGTGTGCTCATGAGTTCAACTAGGACTGTGCATGTGTGAGAAAGTGACTTTGCCAAGTATAACCTGAGAATAAGACCAAAACATATCACAAAACATCAATCAACCATGAATGGATTATGGAATGGCACATTGTAAGATCCTTAGTAGGCTCCAAAATTAAAGTGTAGGCAAAATTTTGGAGGGTGTTGATCACAACATCAACATAACCATTCCCAATGCTTCCATGAGAAAAATTGCAATTGTAAGAACCATAATTTTAAACCCAGTAGAAGGTAACTTGACTTGATAAAATATAAACCACTGGTTTGACTAATTTTAAATCTAAAGCTTTCAATCAAGCCTTTTGTGTTAATAGAAAACATGGGCGAGATATCTTTCATAGGTATCATTCTTTCTTTTTCCACCAATTCTCTAGGAAAATCATCACATTAGTTTTAGATGAGAAGGATATTCTTCCAACAATACTAACAAAAACCATCAGAACAGATCTCATGCAAATAGTGAATTTTCTAAAACTAACGGGAAAGGATGCGGTCAGTTCATGTACTTTAATGGTTGCTAGTTCAGGGAACGTTCCATAAGTCCACTTTGATAGTTGGTTTTATCTAGCATAAACTTTCCAAATAAAACCTTAACAACGAACAATGAATGAATACTAAGTACTAAGTTTTCTTCTTCATAATGATAACTTCACTTAGAAGTTGAGAAAACCTAGCTTGAGATTCCAAATATTAGGAATAAAAAGCATGAATGCAATTCCCATCAAAATATACACAAAGTGGTTCACTTATGAGAGGGTTAATAATCATTGTAGAGACTAGATGTATGTATACCTATAATACTTGCAATAAATGTTTTTCTTCAAATCTCTTTCCAGGCAAATGCGTGATTTCTTTTACTTTTCGTGCTAGAAATGCATAAAATATGGATAATGGAAGAATTTCACTTTAGGAGGAAGTGAAGATAGAAGATTTCTGTAACTGCATGTGTGGGACTTGAGACCTACAACTTCATACATATTGGACAATGGAAATTTCTAGAAAAAATCCTCCTTGTAGAACTCTATATCTCTCTATCTGTACTTTATCCCACCATACAAACAACAAATGTTACTCATCTCTACTCCCAGATTTTCAAGCACAAAAGATGCCACACCTTCATCATCATTACTAAATTTGGAAAAATGCTTAAACCACTATAAAAATAAATTTGTTTTGCAAGGGGGGTCTATGTGGTAAGTAGTTTTGAGTTGTTTGGGGTGCACATTTCACAATATGTCGCCACATATGAAGAAGTGTTTTTGTAAAATGACCCATTGCAACACTTCCCTCCCTCCCCAATAAAATTTGGACAAGCTGGTAAGTACATAGTTCATATTAACCATTAATCTTAATCAAGTGTCTGACTACTTGGAAAAACCCGCCTGCTTCTTCCTCTTGAAGAAATTTCTCAAATTGAATTCTTTATATTTGGGTGGATTTTAATCATTGACCAACTCAGATGTAGGTCCTATCATCACATAATGTGAAGGAAAACAAAATGAATGAGATAGAAAAGCTTTCCTTCTTGTCATTCACCACAACCCTATGTTCTACACTCTCACATTTGTCATTTCTCCAAACACATTAATAGAGGAACGAGGAATAGGTTTCAATCCAATCTATTCTCTATCTTTTCACTTGACTTACTGGTTTTGAACATCATCCTAATAAAGCATAGTGAGTGCCCCAATATGCTTGTGGTGACCCACTCCCGGATCCAACTCTGACATAGGGTAAAAAAAATAATTACTTATCCTTGGAAGCAAAATTTGTTCTTCAAATATCATCGAACAAACCCAAGCTCAGATACATGAGTTCTAGCAATCTGAAAGAAACCTTCTACACGACCTCCACATATTTTTCACAGACCTCCGTCTTCAAGTCTCTTTTGAGACTTTGATGTTTGCGTCGCACTTTCAAATTCTTCGGAAATTTGTTTTAAACACATATCATGATCCCGTGCTGAAATTCAGGTTATTTTTTGGTGTTCAAAGTAATCACCAAATACCTTTCTCGAATGACAGAGCCATTAATGAAGTGTTGATATCCTTTACATATGCAATCAAATTTTTTTAGGTCGTTTCTCCCTGGAACTTTAGCATATTTAACATTTTTGTTTATGTGCCCCTTTTCTAAAATGAATGGGAACTATCCCATGTCGACTAAGTAGAAGAGATTTATGGTGTTATATACACCATAGGTTTCATACATGTTCAACATCTTTGTCCCATGACTAAGTAGAAGAGATTTATGGTGTTATATACACCATAGGTTTCATACATGTTCAACATCTTTGTCCCATGGCTTGCCGTTGTGTTGGGCTTGGTCTTGGATCTGTCAATGTTAGTAAGCATTGACTGGTGGACTTTGTCACTTTTTGTTTCACGTTGGGTTAATTATCCGACATTTTCCAAATGAAAAGGATTCAATGCATTTATATTTTCCATTACATACAAGTCTTATGACGTGTGTTGCGCCACTATATACCCCCTCTTGGCTTGGAGCTTGATGTGTTGGGTTGTTGTTGGCTTGTGACTTGGTTGTTGGTTGGATTTTTGACCCTTGGTGACAAAAGTGATTATTCAAAACAAATAATGTGCCCGAAAACTTAGACAAAAAGTAAATGGTCAATTTTAAAGCATTTTGATTGTATTCATAGGACAAGAAAATGGTATAATTCCATGCATTAACTATTATCCGATCAATGGTAGAGAATACTATAGAGTTTTATAGCACAGTTAATGACTTGATGGAGTTTCCTTTCTGCCAAATATACTATATTGGATTCATCCACCATATATGTCGCTCTGCCGATAGGGTTTCAATGAAATCTCTACCAGGTGTTGAGTTATTTCTTTTCAACAGTGTTAAGCTTCACCATATGTTCATTAAGAACAATTGAATTCCTGTTTTGTCTTTTGGAATGGGTTCTTTCTGCAACGTGTCAACTCCATTAAAAAAGGTGTTTATTCTTTAAATTTCTCTTCACTTTATTTGAGTTATTCATTTTATGGCATAACGAAAATATAGTACTAGTGTTTAACATTCTTGGTTTTTCATTGTTTTACAAGTTCAGCCAGGGTTTCTTTCTCTTTTATGAATCCATGAGGTCTATAACACCAGATCTTCTCCGCTGAAAGATTCATCACTTATATTTACCTAGAATTCACAGATAACTATAATAGTGCGCTTCTTGTTAATTCTTATTATGTCGAATAACGAGATTCAAATCATTTCACTCATAGTTCTGTTAATTTTGATCTCCAGGATATTCCCATACTTTATTGTGTTTACAAGAGGATTTTTGTTCCTCTTTGTATCTCGTAGGGTTTTTATATTTCCTTGGCAAAGATTTCTTTCATTTGGAAGTTCCTCTTTGTATCTCGTAGGGTTTTTATATTTCCTTGGCAAATATTTCTTTCTCTTCCAAATGAATTCTTTCTCAAGTTTTTCTTTATTGGGTTTGACTGCGACTTTTTGAGTGCGACTTTTTGACAAATATTCAAAGGTTCCTATGTAGAATTTATGTTTTACTTTTAATTTTATGCTCTCAATTAATGCAAAAAGTTCAAAGTCGTTATATAAGTTCTGGGACTAGGGTTATTCGTTTTTTACTCTCTATGTATAACCATGTCCAAGGCTCTTGATATTGACTTTTGACATGGTGAAATAGTAGACTGGTTACAAATCTCATCTCTTTTTCATTCCAATCACTAGTTGCAGTCGAAAAAAGTTTTCTAAGTTTTATTGGTTTTTTATTATTAAATTCAACTGAATTTTTTCTTTGGGCAATGGCTTAATTCATACCATTTTCGATGTGTCAATATAAATTATAATTCCTCTATTTCTATGTTCAATTTGGATTTTCTGTCTATTCGAATGTCTAACTCCTCCTTTTTATGTAGAGGGTTATCTATGACCTACAATTACCTCACAAGGTATTGCTCCCTCCAAGTTTTCTATTATCTTTTTGTTTTTTCTTGTTTATACATACACGTGTATAGCCTTGTAATATAATTTTTTATAAATTGTTTTTCTATGTGTGAGGTACTAAGTTTTTCTGAGTAATATTTTAAAATAAATTATTCCCATACAACGTTTCTAGAGTGGATCTCGTAAACTTAATATCATTGAACAAGATATTTTTTGTTTTACCAAGTTAGAAAAAATTTCAAACTCTTTGGTATCCTACTTGTGCAAGGGCGAATTATCTCGTATGAAGGCAGTTCATAGAACTTTAGTTTATAATGTTCTATTTTTTAATTTAATTATCTGGAACATAAAGTTGTTACAATTATCCTGAAACTGGAATGGTTTTTTTCTTATAGGATTTTATGCATACACAATATTTATTTTAAGCTTGGACAAAATTACTAAATTTTGTGTATGAGACTTAGTTTTCCAGTTTTATATTTTTTCATATTTTGGGTATATACGAATTCTATGAATGGTCTAAATTCTCTTTTAAGGTGTAATACAATTTATCATTCTGAAGGGATTATCATTATGAACTCATGATTATTATTCAAACTGTGACCTATCAATATATCTCCAAGTGATTATTTCTTATTCTGATAGTGTGATTGTCCATTCCTAAACTCTATTGTCTTTAGTCTGCGAATTTAATTTATTTTCTTTTATACATCTATATAACTATGTATATAACCATAACTTAAAGATCTTCTATCATTCTTGTTTTTCTTATCCTAATTTCAGGATAATTTCTTCCACTTGTAACTATAACATGGATATAGAATCTATAACCCTATTATACACAGTGAATAAGCTTATTATATATGAATATAAATGCTTACACCTATATCTATCTAATAAATATATTTACTTACATACATACATACATACATACATACATACATACATACATACATACATACATACATATATATATATATATATCTAGAGAGAGAGAGAGAGAGAGAGAGAGAGGTTACATTATTTTATAGTCTTATGTTATACACTTAGCTTTCAGTCAATCTATGCATGTCATGTAGTATGTTATTTTTACCAATACCCTGCAATGAACCATCAATTGTAATAAAATATAAATGGCACTAAAATATAAATAGTGACTTGTAGTCGGTAATCTAGCATGTCAATTCCACCATTTTATATAAAATTAAAATAGTTTGTTCTAAGTATACCTAGGTCTAATAATTGTAGAATTCCATATATATATATATATATATATAACACAGAAGTAACATATTCTCAAATTCAACATAATTTCATAATCATGTTTCTTTTTTCTTCTCTGAAAATATTTTCAAGAAAAAAACATGAAACAAATTCCTATCTTAACAATGAAATATTATTATAGTTAGAGACTTTGACTTGATCATTTTTCTTGAGAAATTAAGAGTCTAGTACTTGGATCCTCCCAACCTTGACACAACTATCTGCTAGTGTTCCTCCAAACAATTGTAGGCCTACAATCCTTCTCTATTATGCTCAATATTATTTCTCTTTAATCTCCCCAATTATGCTCTTAGAATAATGAGACAAAAACAAGTAAAAACAATAGATTTTATCCATCTACCACTATTTTGGTGGTTAATAACTACCTCCACCTCACCAACAGGTGGCAGGTAGTTGTTAGAGCATTTATGAGCTCATGTTTCCCACCCTTGAGGACAAATTCCTATCTTCTAGGAAAAAATTAATTGGCCAATTTCATAATTTCTTTACTAAACCCAATCACCCATATTAGATGCCTATGCCTAGGAATTATTGATGGATAATCATAACAAATTTTCCAACATTAAATTGTAGTGTTTTTATTTTTCAACCATCTATGCTCAGCCATTAACTTCCAGATTTTCTTTATTCACAAAATAAAGCATAATTACAACTTTACAAGCATTTACCATCAACAATAAATTATTGATAATTAAAATCTTCATCTTTCTTTTAATGTTGCATAAAAATAAACCTATACAAGTTTTACTACAATCAATTCATTAAGCTAAGGGATATCACATCCTCCCCTGCTTATATTTAACACCGTCTTGGTTCTAATCAACATTTTATTCCTAGAAACACATTCCATTTTTCATTTAAACAAAGAAGTATAAGCTTCCTTGAAAGCATTCTCCAACTCACAAGTTGCTTCCTCTAGAGTGATATATTTCAATTGAACCTTCAACTGCACCACATCCCTATCTCACAGTGTAACTACCCTACGATCTAGAATATGTAGTGGTTCTACTAGGAACTCTTCCTCTGGTTTCACTTGTACAACATGGCAATCGATTACATGAGTTGGATCATGTACGCAATTTTTCAACAATGAAACATGAAATACATTATGAATTTTAATGCTCGGTGGCAAGGTTTGTTGATAAGAAATAGGTCCAACTCTCGCTAACACCTCAAAGGGTCCACAATATTTAGGATACAACATAACACAACTACCAATCTGAGTGTATTCCTTTAGGCTTGATATTTAGATACAAATGATATCCTACATTAAATTCCTTTTAATTTATTTTCAAATATACATAAATTGTTTAACGATATTCAGTTATTTTCAACTTATGTTTAACCTGTTTGACTATTTCTTCCATTTCTTTTAACATGTCTGGTCCTAGTACAATTTCTTCTTCAGTATGATCCCAAATTAGGGGTACCTTTCATCTTCTTCCATACATGACTTCAAGGATGTTTGATCTCCATTTTTATAAGAAAATTTCACTAAGTGGGGGTAGTCCTCCCATTTAGTTTGTTTGTCTTTCACATACATCCCTAACATATCCTCCAATATATGATTGGTCTAGTTTGTTTGACCATCAGTTTGAGGATAATAATATGTACTAAACTTTAGATTTGTTCCCATATTTTCAAGCAACACTTTCCAAAATTTTGATGTGAACTTTGCATCTCTATTTGAAATCACAACCTTAGGTATCCCATGAAGCCTGAAAATTCCCCTCATGAATATTTCTACAATATTTATGGCCTTAAAGGTGGATTTGTCTCAAATGAAGTGTGCTTATTTTCTTAGTTTATCAATCACAACCATAATGGAGTTGTGTTCTTTTCAAATTTTTGGCAACCCAATGATGAAATCCATTGAAATGGTCTCCCATTCAATTTTGTAATGGGTAGGGATTTCACTAACCCAGTAGGATGTTGATGAATTTCCTTCACTTGTTAGCACTCAAGACATCTAGCTACATATTGTGCTACTTCATTTTTCATATTTAGCTGGTAAAATCCTTTCTTAATACATTAATCCACTCTTTAGAACTAGGATGACTAGTTGTTGGTCTTTTATGTAGCTTACCTAAGACAATGTTTTTCAAATTTACATAGATAGGTATATAAATTATGCCTTTAAAAATCAATAAATCTTGGCTTTCAATTGAAAATCATTTTTCTTCTCATCCAATTTTTCAATTTTCTATACTTTTTCTTTGATTTTTTAAATACCTTGAATCATAATTTGTTGCTTTTTTTACTTGTTTTGCTAAATCTGTTGACTAATGGATTGCTGATGTAGCACAAATATAATCAATTTTTTTCCTTGCAGCATCAACTATCCTATTTTCTTTTCCTTTGACATGCATAATATCAAAATCACATTCACTAACAAATTTTATCCATCTTGGTCATCTATCATTTAAATTATATTGATAAAATATGTATTTGAGAGTAACATTATTTGTCTTCAACTAAAACTTCCTCCCTATCAAGTAGTGTCTCTGCATTTTAAATGCATGAATAATAGATGCCCATTCCAGATTTATAGTAACACAGTTCTTCTCATGTTCCTTTAGATTTCTAGATTCATAACAAATAATATGACCATCTTGTATCAAAACACCCCTTAGGCCTTCCTTACAGGCATATGTATATACCACAAAATATTTGTTCGGATCAACCAATTTTAAAATTGGATTTGTGGTCAAAAGTTGTTTAAACTTGATAAAATTGTCTTGAAACTTTTGACTCCACTCACATTTGACCCCTTTCCTTTATAGATTAGTAATTAGGTATGCAAGTTTTTGAGAATCCTTCTATAAATCTCATATAGTATCATGTAATTCCGATGAAAGATATGACTTCTTCTACAATTTTAGGTGTTGACCACTCCAATATTGATTTTATCTTTTATGGATCAACAACAATTCGTCTTCTGAGATTACATGTCCTAGATAATGAATTTGTTTATGGTAAAATGGGAACTTGTTGAATTTAGCATACAAATCATTATATCTTAGAGTATGAAGGACCATCTCCAAATGTTGGTCATGGTCTTCTTTTGTAACACCCTCCTCCCACATCTACCCAAGTAACCATCCCAGCAGGGTAAACATGTGATGAGAGGCTACTATGATCGGATTCAACCTCTTATGTGACCTTAAGGAAGGTGAATCGACAGAACACATCAACCAACCTATCCACATCAGCAATAAAACCCTCAAAAGACATGTCAGGCACTTAGACATCCTATCCCTGCGTCTCACTGATGTTCTGGACATTTTAGGCCTGAGGCGCTCTCATGATATAGGAAAGAGAGCATCCAGAAACCAAAAGTTGCTCTCACAAGCTTGCCTACCAGTGATCAATGACTAAATTTGTTATTGCTATGACAACGACTCCGATATTTGAGCCACTTTTTCAGGGCTAGAGCCTAGGTTGATGCCAAAAATGGAATGATAACTCAGGAATAGTAAAAGAATAGGGAAACAATGATGCAAAATTAATAAGTTTAACAAGACCTTAATCAAACCCCTACTGGCTATGCTAGGTGCTTCATCAAACATATCATCAACATGTAACTTATAGGTGTAAACAACAAAATTAAATGTAGGGATCTCATACTTATTTGAGAATCGATATGAACCATTTTTCCCTCATGTAATTTTCTACATTATCATCTATGAAACCATAGATACATTATCCATTCATTTACAATTAAAAACATGTTGAGATCCATACATAGCTGTTGTCATAAAACATACATATAACTATCATAATAGGGACATAAATATCATAAGAAAATTAGCCATAAAATCCACATATACATCAGTACATTTACACATGAAAATCAAGGGAATGAAATTATCATTAATGAATGTAATAAACCAATCAGAGATGGGACTACCACGTTCCACTAGGCCGTAGAATGGTTGAAACAAAAATATCTTCATCCCTTCACCCCCATGCCATATTCCAAGCATGAATGTGGGACTCAAACCAAAAGAACCAACCAGGGCACATTGAGGCTAAACCACCTCACCCACATCAATAGAAACTAGGATTTATCATAATGCATCTCGAATCACTAGGCCAACAAAATGAATACATCATAGCAAGATTTACCATGATCTCCATCCAATCACTAGGCCAAACAAGCATGGATGCTAGCAAATTTCTTGACCTACACTGTGAGGAATTTTCGTGTCTCCTAGTCTCTCAGGCTTTACTGCAATCCAAACCTAGATCACTAGGCCCTAAAGTGAGACCCACTCTTCAGGTTTTACTATATATCCCAAAGCCATGATTACTAGGCCCAATGGAGAGTAAACCACCTCTTGGCTTTGCCATATATCCTGCCATTCACTGAAAAGGATTCCTATGCCCACCAAGGCAACACAATCCCGACTTTACCTCAACCCAAAGTTTGACTCAGGGGTCACTAGGATAGCGGCTTTACTGTGATCCAAAATCAAATTCAAAGACCACAAGGCCATGTGGTCTATCATTTAGAGACCCACCCCACTCAACTTCGAATCCATCTAGAAATCCATCTCAACCAAAACATGAGAACCCCATCACACCATGGCTATCCGGAAATGGCAAGGCTAGGCTGAGAAACATTGTTACACCTGGAAAAAACAATTCCATGATAGAAAATAACCACATGAAATACCATGCATGTCAAATCTAGTAAGGAAACTACACTTGCAAATCGATACCTGCAATGAATCTTATTGTAGCTGCTTGATCCTGACTTTCCTTGCTTGATCTTTAGTTCCTCTTTCCTTGTTCGCCTTTCTTTCTCCAATGCCAAAATTCTCGAAGAAAACTCTAAGTGTTCGAGAGTGAGAGAGAGAGAGAGAATAATGAGAGAGCTCCAAAAATCAACTGACAAAAGGTTACCAATTGATCCTCAGAAGCCCTTTTATGAATGAGGTCTCTATTTTCTTCATTTTCCATTATTTTCCTTTAATTTCCTCCTCACAAGAAACCTGCGACCTTTCACCTCCTTTTTCTCCTAATTTCCATTATTTTCATAAATAAATGTGCCAAAAATTCCTTTTGCCTTCCCAAAGCCTTAAGAATTACCTTTTCCAATTTCCTTAGCCATAATAAACTGAATCAACACCCACTAGGATGTCTTGCCCACCATTGAGGTTGGAATACGTGTCCCATCAACCATGGTTATTATTTTTGCCTTTATTAACTTTTATTACATGGAATTTTCACCAGGGCCATTACAGAACCCTCCCCCCTGGGGAACACCATCGCCAGTGTTAGATCACACCAATCCGTCAGCAAAACTACTAAAAAGTAAACATACTACCAATGGAGCTTTATAACGTAGCTTGATGCAATATTTACAATGATTACCTGCTAAAAAGCAAACCAACAACATAATAACATGACATCATAATGACATGACACCCATACCACTTATTAGAGCTTTATAACTTAGCTCATGGTTGTATTTACATCCATATACATATGTACATATAGAAAAGTCATCAAAACATATACCAAAACATATACTAAAGCATATATGAAAATCACACCAAAACACCAAGCCAAAACTTCTTTGCCTCAACCAGAAAACAAGGAAGGATGCATAGCCCGCATTTGATCTGCCATATCCCATGTAGCTTCTTTGAGCCCAAAGTGCTTCCACTGCACTTTAACTTGCTCGATTTCTTGGTTCCGGAGCATTAACATTATTTTTTGCAATATAAACTAAGGCTCTAGCTGGATTCTCCATTTGGTTCCATCTATAATACAGACAAATCAAGCACACGATCAAAATCATTAACATACTTCTTAAGAAATGATACAATGAAAACATCATGGAATTTCATCGTCAGATGCAATACAAGTCGATAGGCTAATGGCCCAATCCTCTCAATGATATTGAAGGGTCCATAAAACCATGGTGCTAGCTTGGCACATGATCCAATCTACAAGGAGATATTTTTTAGTTTGATGTGCAAGTACAATGCCTATTCCCCAACCTAGAACCCCTTGAACAACTTGTTCTGATATGCATAAATTTTCTTCTTATCCTGTGCTACCTTTAGAATCTTCTTGATCACTTGCATTTCTTGTTCCATGTTTGCTAACATCTCTGGTTTAATCAACACCATGTTAACCGGATCACTCCAACTGATAGGAGTGTTACAACTCTGACCATACAATGCCTCAAAAGGACTCATACTCAATGACTCCTAATAACCATTGTTGTATGAAAACTCAACGAAGGGGATATACTCTTCCCACTTTCACTATTGATGCATCACATACATCCTCAACATTTACTCTAATATCATGTTGACCCTCTCTGTCGATGATAAGTTGTCTTGAAGGCCAACTTTGTGCATAAACCTAGAAACAACTCCTTCCAAAACTTGGAAGTGAACTTCACATCCTTGTCTGACACAATATTCTTTGGAACACCATGCAATCTATCCACATCTTGGATGAATACCTATTCCACATTAATAGCTGAGAATGTAGACTTCACTG
The DNA here is from genome assembly GCA_031772625.1 of Pinus tabuliformis. NCBI lineage: Eukaryota > Viridiplantae > Streptophyta > Pinopsida > Pinales > Pinaceae > Pinus > Pinus tabuliformis. Next base: position 742,500,609 of record CM062816.1, on the reverse strand, counting down.
GAATGAAGTGTTCAACATTCTTCAATCTGTCCACAACAACCATGATGGAATCATGTTGTCTCACTATCTTAAGTAACCCTGTAATGAAATCCATGGAAATGAACTCCCATTTCCACTCTTGAATCATAATCGGTTGTAGCAGTCCACCTGGATGCTTGCACTCTGCCTTTAGATGCCCACAATCAAAACACCCAGCCGCAAATTCTACTACGCCTTTCCTCAAATTTGGCCAATAATAGAATTTCTTCACTGCAGTCAATGTTTATTAATAACATGGGTGACCTAAATAAGGTTTCACATGAAACTCTCTCAAGATCATCTTCTTGAGCTCAATTCTATCTAACACATATATCCTATCTCTAGATCTGAATAATCCATCTGTTGTAAGACAATAATCTGTACCCTGTGCACCTCCACCTATACCTATGCATGTATAGTACTACCACCTGTAACTGTATCACTACCTTTACTTGTACCTGTACCTTTACTACCACCTATACCTATACTAGTACCCTGTTACAACCTGTGCACAATCACAAGATACCTGATATCCTGCTGACGTGCCTACACGATCATATCCTATAGATTTGTCCCATAGGAGCTGATAGGTGCCGAGTGGTTTACCTACACCCACCTACTAAGAGTATCTGTCACCCTATTCTCTTTACCTTTGATGTTCCTGATCTCAAAATCAATCTCACTGATCATGGCCAACCACCTAGCCCACCTGGCATTTGGATTCAACTGATCAAATAAATACCTCAACCCAATATGGTCACCCATTATTACAAAACTCCTACCAAGAAGATAGTGCCTTCACATCTTTAATGCATGTATAATCGCTTCCAACTCAAGATCATGCATGGGGTAGTTCTGCTTGTGCTTGTTTAGTTTCCATGACTCATAGCATACCACCTGTCTATCTTGCATAATGACTCCACCAAGTCCTCTCTTACAATCACCTATGCATACTACAGACTCTTTGTCTGGGTCTGCACTCTGTAGCACTCATGCATGTGTCAACGATTTCTTAAGATGCTAAAAGTTAGCTTCATAGTCCTCTGTCCATTCGAACATCTTACCTTTCCTCTTCAATGATGTAATAGGATAAGAAATTTGCGATAATTCTTAATGAACCTCCTACAGTAGTCTGCCAACCCCATGAAAGATCTCACCGCATCCACACTCTTAAGAGCTACCCACTCCATGATGTTTCTTATCTTCTCTAGATCTACTATAATGCCTTCCTTGGAGACAACATGCCCCAAGTAGTGTACCTCAATCTGAAAGAAACTACAATTGTTGATCTTAGCATCCAACTGATGGTCTCTCAACAACCTCACCATTGTTGCTAAATTCTTGACATTATATTCCTCATTTTTAGAATATACCAGTATATCATCAATAAAAAAAATAACAAACTTATCCAAATATGAATGCAACACACTATTCATCAAGCACATAAATGTAGCTAGGGCATTAGTTAAGCCAAACAGAACAACAACAAACTCAAAATTCCCATACCTGGTCCTGAATCCAATCTTGTAAATGCCCTCCTCTTTTATGCGTACCTGATGGTATCCTGATCTCAATTTGATCTTGGAGAACATCGTTGCTTCCTTCAGCTGATTGAATAAGTCATCAATCCTCGACAACAGGTACATGTTCTTGATGGTCACTTTTTTCAATTGCCTCTAATCGATGCATATTTTGAGAGTACCATCTTTCTTCCTCACAAACAATACCTGTGCACCCCAAGGTGATACACTTGGTCTAATGTATCCCTTGTCCAACATTTAATTCAACTGCAACTTTAAATCAACTAACTCAGGTGTGCTCATCCTGTAAGGCGCTTTTGATGCTAGAAATACCCTAGCACTAACTCAATCAAAAGGTCTACCTCCCTATGAGGTGGAAAATTTGTAATGTACTCAGTAAATAGATCCTAAAACTGCTACAATAATGGGTACTTTCTCAACACATCTACATCCTCAACCTCCTTACCCTTATCACTAGAAATGTGTACTGCAAATAACATACACCCTTTCCTATGGCTACACTTTGCTTGCATAGTTGTCACCATCCTAACTAATGTAGCCTTGTTCTTTCCCTATAAGACTCTTGGTTCTCCATTTCCATCAACACACTCAATAGAATTATCATAACAGTCTACCTTGGTTCTATGAAGATACAATGAATCCATACCCAACAACATACTGTATGATCCCAATGATAATACATTCAAATGTGTTGTGGTAGGAATACCATTTAAATCAAATGCACAAGATCTTACCCAATGACTAACTCACTTCTTTGTACATGTATCCAACTTCACTAACCAAGACTCTGCATGCAACTCTTTACTGAAACCACACTTATCCACCAAGCCAAGACTAACATAACTATAACTAGATCCAGGGTCAATAAAAATAGAAATAACTTGATCAAAAAAGTTACCGTCCATCTCAATGATAGATGCTTGGTGTCCTACCTAGCTATTGTCCACTACTGCATAGATACAATTAATGACCTACCCAACATCCCCAACAATTTACGCCTCTTGTGCACTGTATATCTAAGGCCTACCATCCTGATTTTGTGGACAATGTCTCTTAAGGTGTTCCTTGCCACATGTCGAACACTCCAACTGGCCAATACCAACACGTTTATGTCACTGTTGTGACTCATGTGCCTCTCTAGCTGCACTAAATCTCTTTTGTGGTGCCACATTCTCTTTCTCATCTGCATGCTAAGGCCTTGTCCTCTTAGGTTGTCATTTACCTTTACCTTTTACTTTTCCCTTCCATCTTTGTTGAGATTCATTCTTACGCTTTGACTGTTCATAGAAATGCTTAAATTTCCCAATAGCTTTCTCAAGTGACCTGAGCTCATCATACTCAATCCGATTTCTAAATGCTAATGGAAAACCACTGACAAATCGCCAAACTTTAGCCTTCTCATTAGTAAGATAAGGCACATACATCAATAGCTCTAGAAACTTGGTTGCATACTCTTCATATTTCATTGATCCCATCTTTAGCTCATAGAATTCCTTGGCCTTACTATTGTAGCACCTCTCTTACAATTACTTCTTCTTGAAAATCCTCTTGAACTCCCACCAACTCAAATGATTTGTCTTGATGTCTCTTACCCTCTTAAAATCTTCCCACCAGATGTATACTTCACCTTTGATACCAAAGATCACTACTCTGGCCTTCATGTTATCGATGTAATCATGCAACTAAAATAACGTGTTCATCCCAAGCATCCAAGCCTCTGCATCTTCTGGTTTCTTCACATATCCATCAAAAGTAGGTGGCTTCACTTTCTTAAAGTCATATGGAAAGTATCCCCTATCATTCCTCCTATATGGATGATAACGATGATGATCATGATGTTTATCAGAACCAGAACTAGAATAGTACCTGTGCTTATCACCCCTTCTATTCGGAGTGTCCAAGAACCTTTTATCTCTCACTGTGTTAGATCTATCTGACATGTGCCTACCAAGAGAACTACTACCATATGCCCCATTAGTTCTATCCTCGTGTCCATGGCTGATCCGAAGCGGCCCTTGTTGCTGCAAATCTAATAAAATCTGAAGGAGTATAGCATTAACCTTTGCATGTTTATCTTGTGCTTATACCATCCGATCATTATCTACCTTACAATGTCGTATATCTTCCTTTAAGATTCTTAGTGTATCTGCCAAATCAGAAGTGTGCCCCGCACCACACTACTCATCTGACGCATAGGGAGATTCTATGTAGTCTGCCACCTTGCTAGCAATTTTATCTCTTTTTCCTGCAATGCATAATATGTTAGATAGATCAAATCACAATAAATCAACATACCTTATTATGATTTGGGGAGGATACCTTGTCTGCAAGATCATCAAATTAGCATGATACATGTATAACATATATACATATAACAAGTAAGTGCATCAACACATAAACATCATTCTAGCTAGGGTCCAGTCATCAATGCAAGGCCGTATCAACAATGCATGCTATGATGTCATGCATGATAACATCCATTACTCCATTGTACACATTGCCACATGTAACCATCAACATGCATAAGTAATGCCAAATCAACTACACATACATATACATGTAATCAAACCTACAAGAATGTAGCCTAACATACAAGGATGTAAGTACATGACATAAAATCAACATGTAAGTGACATGTAACAACATGTAACCAATCATATACTCATGATGATGTACTCCACAAAATCAAATCAAGTTCCACATGAAAACCTTACTACCATCATAATCAATCATCAAGAAAATGCAACAAGCACAAGGAATGCAAGCTTAAGAGACAAACATGCAACTGACGTGCATGCATGACCAGCACACACCGTCGATCTAGTCCGACGGGTATGCTCTGATACCACTTTGTAACACCCTCCTCCGACTTCTACCCAAGTAATCATGTAAGCAACATAAAATCAACATGTAAGTGACATGTAACAATACGTAACTAGTCATATACTCATGACGATGCACTCCACAAAATCAAATCAAGTTCCTCATGAAAACCTTACTACCATCATAATCAATCATCAAGAAAATGAAACAAGCATATGGAATGCAAGTTTAAGAGACAAACATGTAACTGACATGCATGCATGACCAACACACATCGCCCATCCAGTTCAAAGGGTGAACCATGCTCTGATACCACTCTGTAACACCCTCCTCCCACATCTACCCAAGTAACCATGCCAACCGGGTAAACATGTGATGAGAAGCTACTATGATTGGATTCGACCTCATATGTGATATTAAGGAAGTGGAATCAATGGAACACATTAAACAACCTATCCACATCAGCAACAAAACTATTAGGATACATGTCAGCCATTGAGGCATCATGTCCCTAGGTCCCATAGATGTTCTAGACATCTTAGGCCTTAGTTTCTCTCATGCTATAGGCAAGAGAGCGTCCATAAACCCTAAGTCGGTATCATAGACTTGCCTTCCAGTGACCAAAGACTGAATTTGTCAGTGCTATGCCAGTGACTCTGGTATTTGAGAAAAAAAATTAGGCCCAGAGCCTAAGTCACTGCCCTGAATGGAATGATAACTTAGCAACAGTAAAAGGATAGGGAAACAATGATGCAAAAGCAATAATTTGAACAAGACCTTAATCAGACCCCTACTAGCCATGCCAGATATTTCATCAAACATATCATTACCATGTAACCTACAGGTGTAAACAACAACATTAAATGTAGTGATCTCATACTTATGTGAGAATCACTATGAACCATTGTTCCCTCATGTCATTTCCTACATTATCATCTATTAGGCCATAGATACATTATCCGTTCATTTACAAGTAAAAAATGTTGAGAGCCATACATAGCTGCTATCATAAAACATATATATAATTAGCATAATAGGGACATAAATATCATAAGCACGTCAGCCATAAAATCCACATATGCATCAATACATTTACACATGAAAATCAAGGGAATTAATTTCTCATTAGTGAATGCAATAAACCAACTAGAGATGGGACTACCACGTTCCACCCGACCATAGAATGGCTGAGCCAAATATCTCTTCAACTATTCACCCCCATGCCATATTCCAAGCATGAATGTAGGACTCAAACCAAAAGAACCAACTAGGGTATAATGAGTCTAAACCACCTCAACCTCATTAATAGAAACTAGGCTTTACCATAACCCATATTGGATCACTAGGTGAACACAATGAACACATCATAAGAGGCTTTACCATGATCTCCACCTGATCATTATGCCAAACAATCATGGATTCCACCGGATTTATCCACCTACACCATGAGGAATTTTCTTGTCTCCTAGTCTCTCAGGATTCACTGCAATCCAAACACAGATGACTAGGCCCTAAATCCAGACCCACTCTCTAGGCTTTATTGCATATCACAAACCCAGGATTACAAGGCCCAATGGAGATAAAACCACCTCTTGGACTTACTATATCCTGTCATTCACCAGGAAGGATTCCTAGGCCCACCGAGGCAACACAACCATGTCTTTACAACAACCCATAGTCTGGCTCAAGGGTCACTAGGGCAATGGCTTTATCGTGATCCATAGTCCAGTTTAGGGACCACTAGGCCATGTGCTCTATCATTCAGAGATCCACCCCACTCAGCTTTGAATCCATCTAGAAATCCATCTCAAAGAAAACATGAGAACCCCATCACACCATGGCTATCCGGAAATGGCAAGGTTGGGTTGAGAAACAATGTTACACATGGAAAAACCCATGCCATAATGGAAAAGAACCACATGCAATACCATGCATGCCAAATCTAGCAAGGAAAATACACATGCAAATCAATACCTGCAATGGATCTTGTTGTAGTTGCCTGATCTTTCCTTTCCCGACTTGATATTTTCTTCCTCTTTCCTTCTTTTCCCTTATTGCTCCAATGCCAAAATTCTCCAAGAAAACTCTAAGTGTCCAAGAGTGGTAGAGAGAGGGAGAGAATAATGAGAGAGCTTCAAAACTCAACTGAAAAAAGGTTACAAACTGATCCTCGGAAGCATTTTTTATGAACAAGGCCTCTATTTTCTTCATTTTCCATTATTTTCCTTCAATTTCCTTCTCACATGCAACTTGTGAATTTTCACCTCCTTTTTCTCCTAATTTCCATTATTTTCATAAATAAACGTGCCAAAAATGCAATTTCCCTTCCCAAAGCCTTATTCATTGCATTTTCCAATTTCCTTAGCCATAATAAACCAAATCATTACCCAGTAGGATGTCTTGCCTACCATTCAACTTGGAATATGTGTCCCATCAACCACGATCATTATTTTTTCCTTTATTAACTTTTATTACATGGCATTTTCACTAGGGTTGTTACATATTTACTCTTAAAGTATACCAAAATATCTTCTATAAATATAATTACAAATTTATCTAGAAATGGTCTTAGTACATTGTTCATGAGACACATGAATGTAGCAAGTGCATTAGTAAGCACAAATGGAAGTACTAAAAATTCATAATGTCCATAATGTGTGTGAAATGTTGTTTCATAAATGTCCTCCTGTTTAATTCTGATTTGATGATATCTTGATCTCAAATTGATTTTGGATAAAATAGAAGCTCATCTAACTTGATCGAACAGGTCATTTATTCTGGGTAGGGGATATCTATTTGTGATAGTCATTTTGTTCAATTGTCTATAATCTATGCACAATCTCAATGTTACATCTTTCATTTTTACAACGACAAAAAAATGTGATCCCCAAGGAGACACACTTGGTCTTATGTACTTTTTCTCCAAGAGTTCTTGTAATTGAATTTCCAATGCCATTAGTTCAGGGATACTCATTCTTTATGGAGCCTCGGAGACTAGAAGAACACTAGGTATAAGTTCAACGGTAAAATCAATATCCGTTCATGGAGAAATTCTTGGTATTTACTATGGAAATACATCCTTATACTATTCTAGTATAAGATATTTTTCTAATGATGGTTTTTGTTTATTTTCATAAATATCTCATACTTGGACAATGAACATTTGACACCCTTTTCTACCATACTTCTTCATTTGTATTGCAAAAAATTTCCTTACAAAAAAAATTCCTATAATTCCTTTAATAATGTAAGCTTCTCCTTTTTTGTCAACACTGGTAAAGGACATTTCTAAATAGGTGAATAACACCTTATGCAATTCTAACCAGCCCATACCTATGAGGATCTCATAAGATCCTAAGGGAAAATTATTCAAATTGATGGTGGTATGCCTTCCTTTTAGATTTACTATGCAATTTTCGGTAATTTCGGTCACATTTCTCTTAGTTCCATTGGCCAACTATACTAAGAAGGGATTATATTGTTTTGTTTTTGCATGTTTACACTTTTCAACTACAACAGGGGAAACATAACTTAATGTAGATTCTAAATCTATAAGTAGATACACATCTTTATAAAAAAAAATTATCTTGAAATTCAAACATTGTCGACTGATGGTATTCTTGTGTCTCATCTAATGCAACAATGATACTAGGTATGTTACAGGAAACATCATTTGCAGTAGATGTTTCCTGAAAATTATTTAATGTTATCTTGTTTTTATGGATTTTGTGGGAAATCTCTTGACTGATGGTTTTCAACATAGCCCCAACATCTAATTGGTGGTTTTAGTGATACATTGAAGTTTATGTTTCCTATACCAGATCCTCCTTTCTACCATAAACTCTTTTGCTGATTAAAGTTTATGTTATAGTTTCATGCTTGCACACTCTTAGCAAAAGTAGGATTTTAAAACCCCTTTCTCTTGCTACTAAATCTGTCAGGTTTCTTTGTCACCCATCCTTTGGATTTTCCCCTTTTTGTTTTCTCTAGTTGAAACATTATTTGGCCTTTCTAATGGTATCATGCATGGTTTTGGGTTGGTCAAATTCAATCCATTCTCTATATGAAAAAGGTAGGCAATTGATAAATCTTTGGATTTTTTCCTTTTACTCTTTCAAGTGGGGAACATACCTTAACATACTCATGAATTTATTAACAAACTCATCCATGGTAGACTGTCTCAATTTCATCTCATTAAATTCTCTAGCCTTTTCATCAAGTACTTCTCATCCAGATACGTATTCTTTTACTCCTTCCTGAACAATTTCTATGTCAAATTCTTTCTTCTGATTCTTTTAACAACCTTATTTTCTTCCCACCATAAGGTTTCCTTTCCAGTCAACTAATAAGTGGGTAGTCTTGCCTTCCAATTACTAGGATATTTATAAACTTTAAAGTATTTTGACATGTTCAAGAGCCATGCTTCTACTCCCTCTTAAGACTCACCATCAAATTTTACAAGTTTGGTTTTCTTAAACCATCCCCGTAACTGAGAGGTGGATCTTCTTTTTATAGGCAAAGAAGTACCACTACTTGATTTTTGTACTCATTTATCACTAGACTCATTTGTTTGTCTTTTACTAGAAGCTATGAAATCTGTTCTACTTGTGGATTTACTTCTAGGCCTTTATCTATGTGTCTTTTTGTTGACTCCTTCATTTTCTAGTTTCCTTTACAAGTATCCAATAATTCCCTCTTGTTCCTCTATCACTTTGAACAACCTTTCCTGATTTGCTTTAATATCATCCAAACATGTTTTTAAATTTCTTATTACTTGCAACAATTAAGATTCTTGTTTCTCCGTATTACTAATTCCACTACCCACTATTCCTAATTCAGTGTCAAGTTCCTCACCACCCCTTGGTGTTCCCACAAAAGTTTTTCCATTAAATTCTTCAACCATGTTTCAAATTCTTCAAATATTTAATAATTTGTTCACAATATATATAATTTTTTTTAGTCTAAAACCCAAAAAAGTCCCAATGCTATAACTATAACTACTACTCCACTTGTAAAGACCTTCTCTAACACTAATTTTTTTTAAGTAAATTTTAAAAGAGAATCCCCATTGTCTTTTCTTGTGATCATTCCTTCGACTTTATATAGCTGATATTATAAGACTCAACATCTATATATATCTTAATGTTTAAGCATCATCACCAAGGATTAGTTTTTCATTCTTCCTTCATATAGCTTGTTTCAACAGTGAAACCCTACTTACAAAACTTTTATTTGAAAAAATATTTCTGTTTCAAACATAAATTCCGACCCTTCAACATCTTGACTATGAAATATTTGCACACATATATTGCCACCAGGACATAAAGTTGACCCAATTTCCTTGTAAATGTTTACACCTCTAAACTCATATATTATCACAAAACATTATCGGATTAACTAATGTGGTATTATTAACTCAACAAAAATTTATTCTGTATGTCTTTATATAAGATATAGACCTAACTATGTTCCAAGTATTTGAACGTATATGATATGGACCATAGGTTGCAACTTGTACAAACATGTTATACCTATTTCCTATAATATTCATATTAAAACAACAATTTTCATCTCATGGAATTTAATTTTTTCTTCGAACTTTTATCATGGATCGTTGCATAAGATTAACGAAAAATTATCCATATAGATGGCACCACTCCTATCGTTTTTCCATGAATGTGGTATTATTAGTCCTTTTCGTCTATAGTGGGACTATTAGTAATCGATTTTTTTTCAATTTATATTAGTCTCTACATAAATAAAACTTGTTAACTTAAATATTTAATTTGGTGTTTCAAAAAATATTTTGTCTAAACCTATCAAATACACATAACCAATTTTTGAATCAATACAATTTTTTATGATCTTATTTGGCCTCTTCCCAAGGCATCGGTCTATATTCTTGACTTATTCCTTACATTAAAAGGGTTTGGACCATTGATATTTTTCCAAGTAAAAATAATGTTAAGTAATGGTGGCATTACTTCATTAGCATTAATTGTTTACTTCATAAATAAAAACATCATAACTTTTCATTTTTCACTGAAACATCTTACAATTATGACTTGTCACTTACACCAACCACATGGCTATTTGCATGTAGGCTTGACCACCCATCACGACCTTTGTACACCTCTACGTATAACATACTTGGTTGTATCTTGCAAGGCAGTGGAATTCCCAACACTACTTACTCTTAGTAGGTGCACCCTGTAATTAAAATTTCTTTGTGTTTCTCTATGCCCCGCAAATTGAAAGTTGCAATTGAAATTAATTTCAATAAAAGTATACTCATCATGGCTTGCATTCCTACTACATCCATTGATTTCATTCATTGTTGGATCAACAACACTATAAGGTAGAAGGTATGGGTTCGTGGAACAGAGTCATTAGGGATCTTAAGAAAATAACGAATCATATCATTTTAGTAACTAGAGATTTCATAACTAGGAAAACACCACACCATAGATAGCATAGAAATTCCATTCTTTATCAGGGATATAATCAACCAAAAATTGAAGTTTTTGCATGCCCTTCTATGGAAGATATTGAAGATGATAAAATAGATATTTATTATGATATTAGGCATTCCATGCCCTCATTTCTTCGTGCCCTGTAATTGAAAGTTGTAATTGAAATTAATTTCAATATTAACTATACTCATCTGAGATTATGCTGGTAGAATAAAGGCACTGTCTTCTAAACTTCATGACTAACCGAAGCTTAAATTATGTTTTTTGGTATTATATCCATGGTTACTGCAACATCCACTCTAGATCAAATACAAATGGAAAAACATGTGTTTTCATTTCAACGATAAAATGTTGAGCAAAAGGAAAATATTTAACAAAATTTTCAGATAATACAAAAAAAAAATGTTTTTTGTTTACAAGATGAAAAATAGTCACAAAGTGCTATGTAAGTAAAACTTCTACATTCAACGATTCTTTTGCAACTTTTATTTTACCCTCACTATTTGGAAACAATTTATGTATTTCGATTTATTATGTATATAAAGATATATAATCAAAGGTGGGAATTCAATCCCGATTCATCTAATGGATTATTAAAATTAAGACTCACAACTATATCAAAATTAAGAATCACAATTATATCATTGATCTATACCAAGGTCAATGTAGATAGGGTCTGTGGCAAACAACAGAGGTTGGTTTCAAGTAGAGAAATTAAAAAAACCACTCAATCAAAAAGGTAAAGGAGTAAATCCCTCACGCCCATACCTTTTCCCTTGTCTGTGGTGTTCTAGTAGACTCGACTTACAATCAATTAGAATCAATGCAGCATGTAAACTCTTACCTACAATCAATTAGAATCGATGCAACATGTATGCTCTTACTTGTATGAAGCAGGTTAGTAGCAAGATACAAGCTTGAAATTCAAATAAACTCGTAGTGAAACAAATCTATTCTCCTATCCTTGCAAGGATTTGTATTTTCTTTTCCATTCAAGCTAAAGAAAGGCTAGCGAGGTGATCGTCCGTGAAAAGATTAAAAACATCATGGGTAAAATAAAAAAAATAAAAATTAAAGTCGACTCTATGGACCATGTGGAACCTCATAGGAGGGCCATGTTCCTTACTACTTCGTCTCCATAAGATGGAATAGCATGAAGTGTGAACCATGCCCTTAAAATTGCATCATGTCTATATGGGGCATAGATGGTTTCGTCATGCGTACTATGTCAAATTGGACTGGTGGAAGACACAACCTACAAAGTTAGTTCAACACATACCACTATGGCTAACACCTTCTAGACATCTCGAACCCATGACTTGTGATGCCTGTATTATGCCAAAAATTGCAAGGATCCTCAATAATGCAGATAGTTCCTACAACCAAGGCCCATACCTATGATGTAGTAAATACTATAGTAGCATACCTAGTTCTAGGCCTAGGTATGGGTCTAATAGAGGGGATTTTATGATAATTTCTACTACTACACATGCAAATTAGAGGCTTATCCCTTCTTCCTTTGAGGACCGGGCTCTAGAGGGGAACTCTCCTACCTTAAGGAGCGGGCTTAAGAGCACTAGCTAATATTTCCGTAATAATGGGTTTTTTCTTGATCTAAAGGCTCCATAACCAGTGTATAAGATTCCTTCTTGGATGCCTTACTGTGATTTCCATATTTAATTAAAAAACACATGTAATAAATTACTTGAAATTTTTCTCAAAAAATGAATTTGTTGAAAATAGCAACAAGAAATGCTATAAATAGCATTGCTATAAATATCATTTCAGGATATATTCCAATTTTAATTTGTCCTTGAATTAAAATTGAGAATTAAAATTTGAATTTAGTCTCACCAGCTATTTGAAAAATAATTAATTAATTCATCTTGAGTTAATTAGTTGGTGAAATTCAAACATGAATTCTTTGTGAAGACATGCAACAGTTATCCCTTTGATTGATGAAGTTATCTCTTAATTAAGGAGATAAGGATGAGTTGTATTTCAGTTGTAATTAGTTAGCTCAGTTAAATGAGTAAAGTCCAGTTAAATTAGTTCCAAATAGTTTACGAAACTAATTGTGGGTTCAGTCAGTTAATGCATGCATGCATGCAACTAGTGTTCTCTAGATAACTAAATATTCTCTCATAGATAACTCATGCATGTCAGTTCAGAAAAAGACTCGTTGAGGTTGAAGGTAGGGACAGTGTACTATCAGTTGCTAGAATATTCCCATGTGAATATCTCTTGCATGCAGAAGGAATTCATTCCTTGAGGATTGCGTTGTTACTACAGAGGTCAGAGTAGTGTGTGAGGTGAGAATCACATAGGTTACAGCTAGATCACCCAGGAGAAACAACGCAAGGAAATAGGAGGCTTGGAGGACAGAGGAGAAGGCATATGTGTTGTCTAGCCTATCTATTAGAAGCAAAGAGGGACTGTATTGAAAGCTGGATAGCTTGTGAGCTAAAGCTTTGTGTAATCCTGAGAATTTCTTCATGGTATGAGAGCTATATGATCTATAGAGAAATTTCTACATGGTATCTGAGCCAAGTTTATCAGAGAAAAGGTGATCAAAGCAGAAAACAATATACAAAGAAGGGATAAGTTTGAAGTTTGAAGTTCTTGATTGTAGGTATAAAATTGGTTTCTTATCACATCTCAAAGTTCACCAATGGCGTTAAATGGCTTGAGTCTTGAGTATGCTCTGGATGGAAACTCGAATTACATAGCATGGAAGGATCGCATGGAAGCGGTATTAGAGGAAAATGGTTTGAAGGACTTCATTGATCAAGAAGTCCCCAATCCAGCAGCAACTAATTCCCAAGAATTGGCGGAGTGGAAGAAATGTGTGGTGAGAGCGAGGAGGATTCTTCTGGAGGGAGTTCGATACCATATTGTCTCGAGTCTCCATGGGAAGGAGACTGTTGGCTGGATAAATCGTTCTTGCAGACAAGACCGATCTCCCTAGTATCACAAGATAATCTAGCAACAAACAGATAAACAAATCTATCTTTCTCTAGACATATGCAATTTACAAATAAAGACTATAGAGGTGTTACGATCCTACCTTAGATCCAATGCTTGTTTGTTGTAGTCATCCCTTGATCGTCTGAAAGAGTTATCCTTTAAATAATTACAATCAAACATCAAATAACACCTGCATAGCAAATATCATAAATCATTTCTATTATGGTTATCAAGGAATCCATAAAATAAACCATAAATGAACAACTTATTGAGAAAAAAAACTTATTTGTATTAACTTTGAAGTAGAAGAACCTTACAACCTTTTCAACCTTGATGTTGAACAAGATCTTCCTGGGGTCCGAAACAGGAATTTCCTTTACTTTGAAAAGCCTTTCACTCTTCCAAATGATATCTTAGAGGTATGCAATCTCTCCTCATAAAAGCTCAACTAAGAAGACTAAGTTCCAGCAGTATTTCACCTCAAAAATATTCAGCTTTCAACCTCCCTAGTAACCAGCCTGATGCTTCATTTTATAGTGTAGAGGAGGAGGTTATAGGTCCACCTATGAAGGGATAGAGTCCTTCTTCGAAGGGATAAGCTCCTCACATCAAGGGGTTAGCTCCTTAAGGTATGGAGTGCATGAACCTTAAGAGAGTGAACTTGACACCTCAAGATTCCTTCCCAAAGCTTCTAGAAATTACTGAAAGTGAGTTTTTTAGAATATACTCATGCCTTTTAACTTTTAAAGGGGTCTGCACCCATAACACAGAGACAGAGTGGTTAGGTGCATAGGAGACGTGACCATTAGGTGCGGGACCACAGGTAATGTAAAGAGAAAGTGCGGAACCAGAGTTTTAGATACTTTTTAAGGATTTCTCTTATTTTCAAGGCTTTCTATGAGGAACTAAGGCTTAAGACTTGCAAAGGACAAAAGTATGAGTGATAATGGACTCACACAGATTGCAGAATGCGAAGGTGACAATTTTTAGTGCAAGAGATTGCCCCTAAAGTGCGAAGTCTGTAATAGATGAAGATAGAGTTTGTCATCTATGAATAGTGAAGTACTTTATCATTTCAAGGATCATCCTGTGGACACCCCAGTCGGAACCTATAAAAACATTCAATGTAGAATATATATATGTAGACATATCATCACTGAGGTAGGCATTCCCATACTCAGATCAAAACTGACTAGAAAACTAACTAAACTGTTCTGATACAGGAATGATTTTGTAATACATCAAGAGTATAGACATGTGTAGACACAGTATGGATGTAGCCATCTGTGTATGAATAGTCCACTGTATAATGAATAACAAAATTCCTCACAGCCTGGATGGTAGAAACTAGATCTAGGGTCTTGATTTCCGCTTCTCGAACTAGTACGATTGTTGGGTCCCTATAATACTAGTGATTACCCCATTACTATTGTAGTTATACCCCTTATTTATATTGTTGTGCCCCCATTGCCCCCCATATTGTTATTAATGTGCCCATAGAATCCCTCTATTGTTATTTTTGTGGCTTTATATTATTATTGTTAGGTCGGTTGGATTATATTGTGACTCCTTAGACTCCTATATATAGAAAGGAGGTTTTGTCATTTGAATCATCCAAGAATTGTTCATTTATGTAATGTAAAGGAGGTGGCCCCCTCGGAGATTTTGAATTATAAGGTGTTGATCTCTCTTTTCTATCTTTTCTTGAGCTGGTTTCATAACATTTGGTATCAGAGCTTTGGATTCTAGGGTTTCGCTGCTCCAAACAGGTCATCGTGGCATTTGCGCTATAACTTTTTTTCTATGACGTTTCAGAAGTCTCAAAAAAAACCCATTTGAGAATAAATCGTGCTGAATCTTGGGTCCAAATTTTAGAGCTTTTCGCGTGATATTTTCGGAGATATGATCTGAGGAAGTTGGTCTTTTTGCAGACTCCTGAATTACACTCAAAACAGGTGACCTGCGGAAAATCATCATAACTTTCTTTCTGAGCATCGGATTGAAATTTCGTAAGAAGGTACAAAAAGAGGATGGACTGTAGTTTTCTTTTATATATTTTTCAGAGTCAAAGGTTGAAACAATGACACGTGGCACTTCGTACAGGTTCACTCTACTGAACTAGTCTATAATCAGGTCACTGCGGAAGATTGTACATAACGATTTCTTGGAGAATCCAATTTGGATCAGACTAGTGGCATTGGAAAGAGGACAGAGAAGGCTACTACAGGTCAAAATTTGAGAACTGGATGATTCGAAATTACAGAGATACATCAGATTCAATATCAGGCTTCTACAAAGAAAAAAAAGGTGTGTAGTTTTTTTTAAATTTTTGCATAAGCTTGGTTTGAAGGAATTCAAAGGGCATAGTAAAGCATTATTATCGGTAACTGATGCCCCGAGGAAAGAAAATGCAAACACCTAGTAAGGAACCTGAAAGCTCTAGCATGACTCATGAAGAAGAGGAAGAAATGCTACATGATATATCAAAATTACAAGAACATGTGCAACAAATGTCACGCTCACAAAAGCTAACAGATGCTAAAATAAATGGCGTGGAATCTAAGATAAAGGGCATGCAAGCTAAGATGGATAGCATGGAAGCTAAGGTGAATGGCATGGACGGTAAAATTGATGGCATGGATGATAAGATGGAAGAATTGAAGATAAATATGAATAAGTTGCTACAAGAAATGGTCACTAAGGGTGAAAGAGTACCAAAGGAAACTCATGATGAGAACAAAAGAAATGTTAATCATGATTCCATAGACTCTAATGTTGGATCGAAGACTCACCATGTTCCAAAAATCGATATGAGGAAGTTTGATGGCAAGGATCCCGCCACATGGATATTACAGATGGAGCAATTCTTCGATCTCAATAATGTGCAAAACACACAAAAGGTACGTATGGCAACTTTATATTTGGAACCAAACCAGTTTGTATGATATCAATGGCTTTGTTCTCGTAAACAGTTTATCACTTGGGCAATTTTTACGGAAGAATTGATAGCACATTATGAGGATACAAAAAGCAACACTTTTTTTAGCCAATTGATAAGTTTCAAACAAAAGGGTTCGATAATGGAGCACATTGAGGAGTTCCAAAAATTGAACATAAGGGTAAAAGATATTCCAGAGGAGCATAGGATTGATGTGTTCATAGGGTCTTTAAAGGATAATATCCAACATGATGTGCGCCTTTGGGAACCTGATTCATTAGAGAAGGCATTCAGGTTAGCAAGAAAAATGGAAAGCAAAATTATGGCAACTAGGAAGCATAACATTCACAACTATAAAGACGGAAGTGTTGTTGCCCATAGTCTTCCACAACCTACAAGGTTGACACCACAACAATTGGAAGAAAAAAGAGCAAAAGGGCTTTGTTACAATTGTGATAGCAAATACACAAAAGGTCATAAGTGTGCTGAGAAGAAATTATTCTACATAGATTGTGAAGAGGAAGAAGAAAAGGAGCAAGAAAGGTCCAAAGAAGAGGATATATTCCAGGAACAAAGCCTAGATGAAGAACAAATAAATCCGACCATATCTTGTAATGCATTGGCGGGAATTACCACTCCTCAAACCATCAAGATAGAAGGACAAATCAAGAAGAAAAAGGTAATAGTGTTGATTAATTCAGGAAGCACCCACAATTTTATTCATTGTAGGGTAGCAAAAGAATTGAATTGCTTCCTATATCCAGCACCAGAGTGTCAAGTGATGATTGCAAATGGAGGAACAATAAATTGTTCTGGAAAGTGCCATAATATCAAGCTATCCATGGGAGAATATGTATTGACTAGCCCAATGCTTTCCATTCCAATGGGAGGTGCTGATGTTGTATTAGGAGTCCAATGGCTACAATCCTTGGGTACAATAGCTTTTAATTTTCAAGAACTTTTCATGAAATTTTCTATGGAAGGAAAGGAAGTTGAATTAAGGGGTATTGCAGGGAAACCAGGAAAGATAATCAGCTCTAATGGCATGACAAAGCTTCTAAAAAAGGAGCAAAGAGGTGTAATTGCACAATTATGTTCACTAGATGTTTCCACATTGGAATCATCTATTTCTCCAGATCTCCAAAAAGTCCTGGACAATCATTCCAAGGTATTTGAGACTCCCAAAGGTCTCCCACCTATTTGTGATCATGATCATGCTATTCATCTGATTCCAGGAAGGGTTCCTCCAAACATCAGGCCGTACAGATATCCCTATGTCTAGAAAAGTGAAATTGAACGTATGGTTGCAGAAATGCTAGAGGCTGGTATAATTCAACCGAGTCAAAGTTCTTTCTCTGCTCCAGTAGTATTGGTGCACAAGAAGGATGGATCATGGCGCATGTGTCCGGATTATAGGGAGCTCAACAAGCTCACTATTAAAGATAAGTTCCCCATTCCTATCATTGATGAATTACTGGATGAATTGCATGGATCAATTTACTTCACCAAGTTGGATCTTCGTTCAGGATATCATCAAATCAGAATGAAGATTGAAGACATTCCGAAAACGGCATTTAGAACTCATGAGGGTCATTATGAATTTTTGGTCATGCCTTTTGGCCTTACCAATGCACCTTCAACATTTCAAGGTTTGATGAATTCAATTTTCAAACCATTCCTTAGAAAATTTGTGTTAGTATTTTTTGATGATATACTTATCTACAACAAGTCTTGGAAGGATCATGTTGAACATGTTGACAGGGTGCTACAAATATTAGAGGAGAAACACTTATATGCCAAAAGATCCAAATGTTTTTTTGGAGTCCAGGAGGTGGAATATTTGGGTCATATTGTATCTCATGAAGGAGTTAAGGTAGACCCTAGCAAAATTAAAGCCATTAAGGAATGGAAAATCCCCACATCCATAAAGCATTTGCACGGATTTCTTGGGTTGATAGGGCATTATCGCAAGTTTGTTAAGAATTATGGGAGAATAGCAGCACCTCTAAAGACATTATTGAAGAAAGATGCATTTTCATGGACTCCGGAAGCAACAAAGGCCTTTGAACATCTTAAAGAGGCAATGTGCCAAGCACCGGTCTTAGCTACACCGGACTTCACAAAAACCTTTATTGTGGAATGTGATGCTTCAGGAAATGGAATTGGTGCTATTCTAATGCAAGATGAAAGACCCATTGCTTTTGAAAGTCGTCCAATCAAGGGAAAGTTTCTAAGAAAAGCTATTTATGAGAAGGAAATGTTGGCAATACTCCATGCACTTAATAAATGGCGACCCTACCTAATGGGAAGACACTTCAAGGTAAAAACTGATCATGATAGCCTTAAATACTTTTTAGAACAAATATTATCCTCTGAAGAGCAACAAAAGTGGGTCACAAAGATGTTGGGTTATGACTTTGAAATCATCTACAAAAAGGGAAGCAAAATGTGGTGGCAGATGCACTCTCAAGAAAGGATGAGGATGTGGAAGCATTGTTGTGCACTATTTCTATCATCCAACCAGATTGGATAAATGAAGCAAGGGAGGAATGGAAGAATGACGAAGAAGTGTGGGCTCTTATTCGAAATCTACAACAAGATTCCAGTACGTCTGATACATTTAGCTGGAAAAATGATTCGTTATGGTACAAAGATCGATTATACCTCTGTAAGAATTCCCAGCTAAAACAAAATATTCTTATGGAATTGCACACTTCTCCCTTAGGAGGGCACTCAGGATTTTTAAAAACTTACCACAAGGTTAAGAAGGAATTTTTTTGGGATGGCCTTAAATCAGATATTCAAAAGTTTGTGGCAGAATGTTTGGTTTTCCAACAAAATAAAGTTGAAACAATTAAGACATTGGGTCTATTACAACCTTTATCCATTCCAAGCCAATGTTGGGAGGAGGTATCAATGGATTTTATCACAGGTTTACCCAAGTCTGAGGGAAAGAGTGTCATCATGGTGGTAGTTAACAAACTTACCAAGTATGCACACTTTTGTGCATTATCACATCCATTTAGAGCCAGTACAGTTTCTACTGCATTTATGGAAACAATTCAAAAGCTACATGGAAACCCAAAGATTATTGTAAGTGACAGAGATCCCATTTTCACTGGAAATTTTTGGACAGAATTATTTTCTCGTCTTGGTACTCAGTTAGCTCATAGCTCATCTTATCATCCTCAATCTGATGGGCAAACTGAGATAGTAAACAAATGTTTGGAAGGATATATTCGTTGCTTTGTATCTGATAAACAGACACAATGGGTAAAATGGTTGCCTCTGGCTGAATGGTGGTATAAAATTTCCTTTCATATAGCAACAAAAATGACCCCATTTATGGCACTTTATGGGTATCAACCACCATCCATCACATCATATTTAAGAGAAAATTCTAAGGTTCAGGCAGTGGAACATCACATCGAACATCAACAACAAGTCCTCCAACTCTTAAAGGATAACCTTGTGTTGGCACAGGATAGAATGAAACAACAGGCAGATCAACATCGTAGTGAAAGAAGTTTTGATGTAGGTGATTGAGTATTCCTACGGCTACAACCATATAAGCAAATGTCCCTCAAGCAAGCTAAGAAGGATAATAAATTATCACCAAAGTATTATGGTCCGTACAAGGTGTTGCAAAAGATTGGTACTATGGCATACAAATTGGAGCTTCCTGCAGCTTCTCGATTGCACCCAGTTTTTCATGTTTCATGCTTAAAGAAGGTTATAGGCGACAAGCTCCCAGTTCAAACAATATTGCCAGAACTTGACGAGGAAGGAAAAATTATATTAGAACCGGAAGCAGTTATAGAAACAGGAACTCGACAGCTACGAAATCAATCAATTTCAGAGTACCTTATCAAGTGGAAGAACTTATCCGCTGAAGATTCCACATGGGAGGATGAGAATTTTATGCAGAAATATCCAGAACTACTCAAGTGTTGAGGAAAACACTTTTTTGAAAGAGAGGGGCATGTTGGGTCTCTATAATACTAGTGATTACCCCATTACTATTGTAGTTATACCCCTTATTTATATTGTTGTGCCCCCATTGCCCCCCATATTGTTATTAATGTGCCCATAGAATCCCTCTATTTTTATTTTTGTGGCTTTATATTATTATTGTCAGGTCGGCTGGATTATATTGTGACTCCTTAGACTCCTATATATAGAAAGGAGGTTTTGTCATTTGAATCATCCAAGAATTGTTCATTTATGTAATGTAAAGGAGGTTTCCCCCTCGAAGAGGCTGAATTCTAAGGCGTTGATCTCTATTTTCTATCTTTTCTTGAGCTGGTTTCATAACAACAATTCTATCCATGTGAATGAATGTGTCAAAGTCGAACATGGTAGAAACCACTTGATTACTAGTCATGTGAACTGTTAACAAGTGTGAGAGAAACCACCAGTAATGTTAATGGCTCTCAAAGTACCCAGTACAATCCATGAAATGTGATAAATGAGCTGAGGTCGAACATGTCATAGGATCATTTGATCGAAGGTCAATGATGCAACCTATCATTGAAGGAAAAAAAACTGCCATTATGGCATGCAGTTTTCAAGGTACTGACGATTTCTAGATCAACTTCCTAGATAATGAGCTGATGTCAGTAGAAAGCAATCTGTCGTAGGCAAGCCGACAACCCAAAATCATTGGTCACGTTTTGAAGAAATATATTGGCAAGGACTGACTCAGGGATGGTAAAAAATGGATGACATATATTTTTCAAATGAATGGTTTATTTGAACTGACCTCTTGAGGACATAACGACGCTGCAGATGGTTTGGTGACAATTGACCCAAAGCTAATACCCAGAAATCAGCTGAATACTTTCAACATGGTTTGATTAACTGTTAGGAAAAGGATTTCCCAGCCCGGGTGAAAAAAAGTGTCATGTTCAAGAGTGGTTAACGAATTTTCTAAAACACAAAGTGTAACAAATAGGTTCATTTTTCTCTCTTTTCCCCCACCATTTCTGGCAAGTACCTCTTTATTTTTGACAAGCTTGAGGAGGATAACATTTGCTTGTTTATAAGCTCATCCTTCGGATGAGTCCAACTTAGTTTAGAATTCGAACCCTAAGAAGGAGTGGTTCATTCCTATTTAAAATTGAACAGGTCCTTTACTGTTACATTTTAACGAGTCCAATATAGGAAAAACTCGGTGCTTTTAAATTTTAGGGAGTTAGAAGAAAAACTTAAGAAAACTCCATGGGTGTCCCTTTTCATGAATTTGTGTCCCTTAAACCCGAAAAAGTATAAAATAATACTTGAGAGAACCACTTGACCATTATGATCAAGGAGTACTTTTCATAATTAGTGACTCCGATCTGAAAAAGTAAAAAAGTGATCGAAGACACGTCGTTTCATAACAATATCAAACTTGAAACGACAAAAGTCCAACGATCTTTTCATGTTTATACGGTCAGAAAAGAGCTGTAAGTGGACTGCCCTTTTAATTTTGTTTAACAAGTTAAAAAAGGAAAAACTCAGCAATCTTTTCATATGTTACGAGTCAGAAAAGAGCTTAAAGAAGACTCGTCCTAGAAGAATAAGTGGTATAAAGGGTAGCAACTAGCTCCGGCAATGGTAGAACTACTCAAAACATGTAATAGTTAAGAGGTTGGCTAACAAAACCACTCATTGCTACGGTCCCTCAAGAAAGGAAAAACAACCAAGTGAAAGCATATGATCAGCCAAAGAGATGGTGGCAATGGAATAAAACAACCAAGGCTCATCTAACAGAATTTAGTGGATAAAAACGACAATCACAAGATGTAAATTGGGTATGGGTTCATTTTTACACAAGCTTGAACCACAGAGAACTCTTCTTGGATTCGGTTTCATGTTTACACAAGCTTGAAATGAAAAACTATGCTTGTTATAAGTTCGCATGCACCCAGCATAATGACAAAAATCGAGGTACATGGCCCCCAATATTCGCTGCATTCAACGAGGTGGATGGAATAAAGGTTCACTTTCGAGGGAGTTGTTTCATTTTTTAATGAGTTTGACACTGTAAAAGAATTATCCTCATAACCCTTGTTTCATTTTTTAAACGAGCTTGACACAAGACAAGGAACTATGCTATAGAATCCTTCATTCATTTTTTAATGAGCTTGACACAAGACAAGGAACTATGCTCCAACCCTTGTTTCATTTTTGTAATGAGGTTGACATAAGAAAAAACTATCCTTGAGGATCCTTGTTTCATTTTTTAATGAGCTTGACACAAGACAAAGAACTATGCTCCAGACTCCTTGTTTCATTTTTTAACAAGCTTGACACAAGACAAGGAACTATGCTCCTGACATCTGGTTTCATTTTCTAACGAGGTTGATACAGGAACAAAACTATCCTCTGGGTTTGATCCCCAGATTCTAGGTTTGATCTAGAGATTCTGGGTTCGATCCCCAGTGGAGTCGCCAATTTGTTGGCCGAATAAATCATTCTTGCAGACAAGACCGATCTCCCTATTATCACAAGATAATATAGCAACAAATAGACAAATAAATCTATCTTTCTCTAGACATATGAAATTTACAAATAACGACTATAGAGGTGTTATGATCCTACCTTAGATCCAATGCTTGTCCATTGTAGTCATCCCACGATGATTCGAAAGAGTTATCCTTTAAAGACCTACAATCACAAACAAGCAAACATCAAATAGCACCTGTGTAGCAAATATCATAAATCATGTCTATTATGGTGATCAAGGAATCCATAAAATAAACCATAAATGAACAACTTATTGAGAAAAAAAAGATTATTTGTATTAACTTTGAAGTAGAAGAAACTTACAACCTTTTCAACCTTGATGTTGAACAAGCTCTTCCTGGGGTTTGAAACAGGAATTTCCTTTACTTTGACAAGCCTTGCACTCTTCCAAATGAGATCTTAGAGGTATGTAATCTCTCCTCATAAAAGCTCAACTAAGAAGACTAAGTTCCAGTAGCATTTCACCTCCAAAATATTCAGCTTTAAACCTTCCCAGTAACCAGCCCAATGCTTCATTTTATAGTGCAGAGGAGGAGGTTACAGGTCCACCTATGAAGGGATAGAGTCCTCCTTCAAAGGGATAAGCTCCTCACATCAAGGGGTTAGCTCCTTAAGGTATGGAGTGCATGAACCTTAAGAGAGTGAACTTGCCACCTCAAGATTCCTTCCAAAAGCTTCTAGAAATGACTAAAAGTGAGTTTTTTAGAATATACTCGTGCCTTTTAAATTTTATAGGGGTCCGCACCCATAACACAGAGACAGAGTGGTTAGTTGCACAGGAGACATGACCATTATGTGCGGGACTGTAGGTAATGCAAAGAGAAAGTGCGGAACCAGAGTTTTAGAGACTTTTGAGGGCTTTCTCTTATTTTCAAGCATTGATATGAGGAACTGAGGCTTAAGACTTGCAAAGGAGGAAAGTATGAGTGATAATGACTCACGCAGATTGCAGAATGCCAAGGTGACAATTTTAAGTGCAACAGAGACTCCATTTTCAATGTGGAAGACATTGAAGGATCTATATCAGAATAGTAGTGACTAGAGGAAGTTGGCACTGAAGGATAAGCTTCGGAAGATCAAGTGTAAAAGGGTGAAATGATTTCTACATATCTGAACAAGCTCACCACTTGAAGAGATGAGCTTGGAAGTGTAGGAATCATGACAACTAATGATGATATGGTGAGTCTTTCTCTCCTCGAGCTTCATAAGAGTTGGCATAGCTACCAGGACTCAATGGATGGAAGAGAGAAACTATCAGATTGGGAACAATTGTGGTCAGATCTAATGTAGGAGGAGATCAAGAGAAGTACCAGAGATGGTTCTTCATCTAAGCATGATGATCAAGAAAATCTAGCATTAGCAAGTAAGGCAGGGAAAGGGAAGGAGAAGGATTCTCATCCCAAATCGAGTTCTTCTCATGGTGGGAAGAATATTGACAAATCTAAAGTGAGTTGCTTTAATTATCATGAGGTGGGCCATTATGCAACTAATTGTCCATTGAAGAAATCCAACAAGGGATCCTCAGAAGGATCTGAAGGTGAGGCATTGGCCTCTCAATTCGAATTGGATTTTACCCTCATCATATGAATGGTTTCATCGATGATGGGTTGTGGTTAGCTTCTAGACAGTGGAGCCTCATTCCACATGACTGAAAATAAGAGTTTATTCAGTACTTGGAGGAGAAGGACCTCCAAATGTGCATAGAGATGGGTGATGATGGAAAGTATCATGTTTCAGGTGAAGGTATGGTTGTGTTTCAGAGGGAGCAGGGAGCTCCTCTCACCATGACTGATGTAAAGTATGTGCCTAGACTAAAGAAAATCTTGGTATCGATCACGATGTTGGAGGAAAAGGGCTACAATGTTGTCTTCAGTAAGGGAAATGTTTTCCATAGACACATCACCATGGGTCAGGTGAAACAGATTGGTTCACGGGTACAGAACCTATATGCTCTTGAGGTTTAAGATGCATGCAAAGCCTTGAGGAGCAAGGAAAATGTTAGAGACATGGTGGTTGAGAGGGAGACTACATAACCTCTCAACATGCAGTGCCAAAAGAAGTCTCAGATAATTGTGGAGGAGACACAATTGGAGAAGTCGGCAGAGGGATCACATACAACCATACCTCTAGGTGGGAGGTGGGGAAATGTGAAGTGATAGTCCCAAGAAGGCTAAAATAGGGGCAGGATCCTTGAGGTAGCCAACGTCTTTGATTGGACCTCACTACAGAAGCCCTGACAAGGAGTAGCAGGATTGGCTGAGTGGGTAGAGATAGATGCGGATGGAGCGGTAGAGAAAGATTAAGCATCAAAGGGTGTTTTTAGCCCAACAGGGAGGTCATTTTGGAGATCAGTTACTTACTTCTCAGTA
Organism: Pinus tabuliformis; assembly: GCA_031772625.1. Lineage (NCBI taxonomy): Eukaryota > Viridiplantae > Streptophyta > Pinopsida > Pinales > Pinaceae > Pinus > Pinus tabuliformis. The sequence continues at coordinate 742,474,970 of CM062816.1, read as the reverse complement.
ACTTAGTTGCAGTGCAGTAGTGGGCAACACGATGCAACATGATGAGAGGAGGTGAAGTGCAGATGCAGTGCTGGGAGAAAGGACCAGTAGTAGCACAGATGTAGGAAGAGGTGTACATAGAGTAGCCCAAAGGATTTGAGACCTTCGATCGTGAGTCACATGTGTGCCAAATCAAGAGATATTTGTATGGGCTGAAGTAGGCACCTTGTGCTTGGTACACCAAGATCGACAACTACTTCACCGAGTTGGGATTCAGAAAGAGTGAAGCAAATGCGAACTTGTACCACATGAAGGTGGAAGGTAAGTAGTTGATCATTGTTCTTTATGTTGATGATCTAATATTGATAGGTGATGATTAGTTGATCATGTCTTGTAAGGAGGACCTTGCAAGAGAGTTCGAGATGAAAGACATGGGTCTCCTGCACTACTTTCCAGGAATGAAAGTGTGGCAAAAGGATGGGGAAGTGTTTGTGTCTCAAGGCTAGTATGCCAATGAGATACTTAGGAGATTCCACATGGAGAAGTGAAAGCCCATGCAGAATCCTCTAACACGTAACTGGAGGAAGGAGGATTCTACTTCAGGAGAAGTAGTAGAAGCTACTGTGTATAGGTAACTTGCGGGTTCACAGATGTACTTAGTGAACACATGACCAGATTTTGGCTATACGCTATGGTTCAACCTACCAAGCTGTTTTGGAAGGTAGCAAAGCATGTTTTGAGATACCTCAGAGGCACATCTCATTTTGGATTATGGTACAGACGGTCAGAGAGAGTGAAGCTACAGGGCTTCATAAATGTAGATTGGGCAGGGAGTCCATCAGATCGGAAGAGCACATCAGGAGGAATTTTCAACCTTGGTTCAACTACAATTTCATGGTACAGCAGGAAACAGAGGTCAGTTTCACTTAGCTCAGCAGAGGATGAATACATGGCTGCAAAGCAGGTAGCATGTGAGGCCATTTGGATGTGGAAAATTCTATTTGGTTTGTTTGATTAGAGGATGGATCCAATTGTGATCTATTGTGATAATTAGAGTTGTATCAAACTCTCTAAGAATCCAGTATTTCATGATAGGTCCAAGCATATTGACATTCGGTATCATCATCTCAGAGACTGCGTGGCGAGGAGGATCATGTTGTTGCAGTATATTTCGACCGAGGAGCGAGATGCTGACATTTTGACTAAGGCATTTTCAAAGTGTAAATTCAAGTTTCACAGAGACAGGATCGGGGTGGCATATAGTCGCTTTCTTGTTGAGAGGGAGTGTTGAAAATAGCAACAAGAAATGCTAAAAATAGAAATGTTATAAATAGCATTGCTATCAATAGCATTTCAGGATATATTCCAATTTTAATTTGTCCTTGAATTAAAATTCAAATGTAGTCTCACCAGCTATTTGAAAAATAATTAAGTAATTCATCTTGATTTAATTAGTTGGTGAAATTCAAACATGAAATCTTTGTGAGGACACACAATAGTTATCCCTTTGATTGAATAAGTTATCCCTTAATTAAGGAGATAAGGATGAGTTGTATTTGAGTTGTAATTAGTTAGCTCAGTTAACTGAGTTAAGTCCAGTTAAATTAGTTCCAAACAGTTTGTTGAACTAATTGTGAGTTCAGTGAGTTAATGCATGCATTCATGCAACTAGTGGTCTCTAGATAACTGAATATTCTCTCATAAATAACTCATGCATGTCAGTTCAAACAAAGACCTAGTTGAGATTGAAGGTAGGGATAGTGTACTATTAGTTGATAGAATATTCCCATGTGAATATCTCTTGCATGCAGAAGGAATTCATTCCTTGAGGGTTATGCAGTTACTACAGAGGTCAGAGCAGAGGTGATGAGGTGAGAATAAAACAGGTTACATCTGGATCACCCAGGGGAAAGAGTGCAAGGAAATAGGAGGCTTGGAGTATAGAGGAGAAGGCATATGTGTTGTATAGTCTGTCTATGAGTAGCAGAGAGGGATTGTACTGAGAGCTGGATAGCTTGTGAGCTAAAGCTTTGTGTAATCCAGAGATATTTCCACTTGTATGATAATATAGATAGCAGGGTTTTTCGCTGAGGCTTTCCCCAGAGTATTCTTCTGTGTTTCATACATGATTGAATATTCTTCTCTATTATATGTGTTTTGTTTGATCTTGCTCAAAATCGATTAAGCTTCCGCAAGTTTGATTGTAGAAGTAGATTAAGTAGTTTTCTTTAGTACATTGCATAATCAGTTTAATATACAGTGAGAATTTCTACAAAATTAATCTAGTTTTAAGTATTTATATTTTTTTTTCATTTTTAAATTGATTTTGAGGCTTTTCCATAATGAAAAAATCTCTGCATATATTTATTGGTGGATAAAACAATCTAATATATGCTTTAGTTAGTAGTATACACTGGCTTTTATTTGAGAAACATTTTTTATGGTTAATATGGCATTTTCTTAGCAATGCGTGAAATGTGGAACATTCAAGAATCCAAGGATACACATAGACTTACTGGAGAGAAACCATATCGATTTAACTTTTTTCTAAAAGATGTAATCCCAAATCAATAAGTCTTATCTTGGTTTACAATGAACTTATCGATTTTTAAGTATAAATTTATATCAATCAAAGAACAAAGAGTATTTTAATGGCAAATCAAGCTCCTCTCTTAGATTGCACGTTGTCTACCTTTTAGTTGAACTAGAGATAAGTTTGATCTTCATGATCTCATGTAACATGCTCATTTTTTAAAAGAAACATGTAAAATAGGGATCTAAGGATATATTGGATGAGCTTTCAAAGACTTGTGATGCTATCCAATAAGCAGTAGATAGTTCGAATTGTTTTATTATGTTTCTAACATCAGATCACTATCTTATTTTCTCATTCTCCATTATTTGCTACTTATTGTACTACATTGTGTAGTTTTGGTGTATTATTTGATAAAGTGTTAAGTTAAATTTGTACTAGAAAATTTCTACAAACTTTTAGCTCAATCCTCCATATTATCAATTTGTTCCATGTTACTTTTGCACTAATTTAGTGCTTGTCCTAATTTAACTTTGTACTAAATAATATTTGCACCATAATTTTTAATGGACTTGGAATGAAATACACTATCATTGAGATACACCGACATCAAGATTAACATATGTGTATTACAAAATGAATAAGCTATCGAATTCCCACCAAGTACACTACAAAAATATGTTACATTTTTCATAGTTGTCAAAAGGCTTGAGATTAGTTTGGACTTAAATTCCACAACAATGCACTACGATGCCTTGTAAAATAATCCCTATATGAAATTATGACATGCCTGGGAACTAAAAGTTTACTTTGAATGTACAAAAAAAGTTATCTTTCACAAGAAAGCCCAGTTCAATAATTCGTGAGAGAAGTCATAGCTTGAGTTGTTCACTTATTATCTTCCCTAAATGAGAAATTTGGGATTATCAAATAGAATGAATTTAGGACCATTAGGAAGCACTATTCAACTCATCCTAGGTCCTCCTTTGTTCAATAATGCAAGAAATAAGTTTCCTGTGCATTTTGTTGCAATTATATAATGACGCGTATTTGGATGTCCATTTTATACAGTTGGAAATGGGAAGTTCTCTAGAAACAATTTGTGCACAAGATTTTGAGCAAGATAACTCGATATGCTTAGGATATACATGCAATGGCCAATCATCATACTCACAGGAGATTCACTTTTATTGTCCATTCCATTCCTTTTTGCAAAACCTATATTCAAATTGTTTGGCCAAACAACTGCCATTGCTCTTAAATTAGGACTTCTCTTAAAGATAGTAGTTTTCAATACAATTCCCCTTCATGCAAAAATTATTAATTTTTCCTTTCATTAGTATGTTCCATACTCTTGTATAATAGGGATATCGTGCCACTACTATGCTACTGTGAAATGTAACTAGAGTTTAATTGAAACATCTTCATAAATAGTCTTTCCTTCCAACGGTACTGGAAAATTCAAATAGCTACAAATGATCTTTTTCTTGGTATCTTTATTTGCAACACCAAGTTATATGAAACTTCAATAGAAAATTTTCAGGCAGACAAATTACAATCTAGAGGAAAAACAAATATCCATGTCTATAGTCATCAAGGGTTTGAAAAAATGCCACACTGAAAAAAATCCTGACATGGAGATTTAAACATTACCATTAATAAAAGGGATGCCTTTACATTTTTGAAAATGCATGTTTATTTTTTAAAACACTCTTGTTCCATCCAAACTAAATAATACCTATATGTCGCTTATCATAATACTGACATTTAAACATTTAAACTAGTATAACAAATTTTAATCCACCACCATTCTTATGCAATTAAAGCCTAGAAATTCCAATATATACCTCATATGTGTAAGAATATGGATGTGCCTGTATTCAAAAGAGAAGAATCGATAATGTTATGATGAGATAGGTTTGTTTTTAACTATGAAAAATACATAGTTTACCATTCATTTGATTGATAAGATTCTATAAGTGTCTAATAAAGTGAATAGAAGATAAAGTTTCCTGGACCATTATTTTTTTCCATGATTATTGTTTCATGGACAAGTTAAACATAAAAATTAAGAGTTTTATAATAAATCTTGAACAAATATTTTGGAGATTAGATTACATTTTCAAAAAACCAAAACTAAAACCAAAAGCTTACACTAATGATCATTCTTTTGCTACTCCTAATTTCACATCCTAATCCTGAAGCTTAAGGCTAAGGAAATTCCCTTAGGGGTTTGATTCCTTCATCGTCTATAGCCCTATATGTTCTGAAATATTTAAGTATAACAACAAAGGTCAAGGTAGGAGCAGATTCGAAGAAATTGCGTATAATATTATACATATGCCCCTAAGAAACTGGTGACCTCTTACTTGAAGATGATAGTATTTATCCCGGTTTTCCTTTTATGCTACTATTGTACCCTAGGAGGGATTTGATATATATGAAATTCTAAGGATATGTTTCTTGATCTAGTATATGAATCCAAAAACTGGTGATGGGTAAACGAGGTAAAAAATTGCTCCTACTACACAATATAAGGAGTTATTTCACCTTTATTGACTGTATCTATCCCTTCATCGGTCTATATCTTGACCCTTTCTCTTGTTTTTCTTAATTTCACATCCTAATCCTGAAGGATAAGACTAAGGCACTTCCCTTAGGGGTTTTACTTCTTCATCATCTTCAACCATGTATGTTATGAATTATTTAAGTATAACAGTAAAGACAAAGGCAAGAGTAGATCCAAAGCAAGCAGTTTATGTTGGGGGGATTCATGTTTTGTACCTTCACATTTGGAGGATGGGTCCTTGTTGGTAGGAAAAGTTACCTAAGGTAAGGATTGACAACCTCAATAAAGAAGGCCAAGAAAATCAATAAGAATCAGTCAAGAAAGCATGCCGAACATGTGAATTATTAAAAGTGGACTTGGAAACTTACTCGAAGGTCCTACTAATGATGTTCTCGTAGGGTGTAAACCCTCTACTTCCTCGAAAATCGAGCAAGCTTGCAAATCAATTTAGAGAAGCATATATATGATATATAATCCAATGTGCATACATAAAATATATGTTATATCATCATATATAAACATAGAAATTTATATTCATGAGACAATAACATATAAGGAACAAGACATGAGCTTCTTTATTGATAATCAACAATAGGTACAGGAAAGGTACAACCTAATCTAAGCCAAAGAAATTATGAAGCCTTCCTCTGGATCGGTCCAACTTGTGCCATGAAGACAACCTCTCTAACAAATGTAAAGAGATGTTATCAATATGATGAACATCTCTGCAAATGAAAAAGGGTTTCCATAGAGACTGGTAGTGCAAGAGGCATGTGAAAATTGGACTTGATCTAGGAGAAAAATGGGTATAATGTCAATAGCCCTTCCCTAATGTCTTTTAGGCCTACCCAAGGTGTGTATATATACCACTTGAAATTAGTTAATTCAGTTATGATACAGGATCCTGTAGGTGGGCTCTCGGTAAATCCTATGAACCTCACCCGAAAAATAGCATAATATATTTTTTTTTTCATATTTGAAAAAGGTATACATGGGTATTCAGTTATAGAACCCATGTATGTATGCAATTTTGAATGGGAAGAGCCATGTATGGAATTTGAAATATTGTTCTTTTAATAAAGGATCAAGTCTGCATGGGAAAAGGCTTCCCAAGGTCATACAAGAGCATCATGTCTACAAGATTGCTAAATTATGGCTTTGATATCCCTTTACCTAGTCTAGTATCTTTGAATTTGCTTGATACATCTTAGGAAGGCACCTCTTGTAAGGAACTTCAAGAGATGATTGCTTTATATTTGTTGCATGACATACCCCGCTCCCATATTTCTCAAAGAAACTTATATATGGTCCACGGGGAAGGGAAATATTGATTTATTGATGCATTGAGAATAAAAGAGCTTTGAATGAAGCTATAGAATGGAAAAGAAAGAAATATGGAGAGACAATGAGACATTAGAATATCAATGATCCCAGGTAATCCCCAAGTGTTGTTGTCTTTCGAACATGCAAGGATGTTGGGGTAGAGCTTTTCATTTCCCCCCCCAATGAATCACTCATCAATTTCGAATTGTTGTTCCCATCTGAATCACTAAAGCTATCCATCGACCAATAACTTTATTGGTCTGGATAATGGGGTGTGGGGGATAAGTAAAAAATCTATGGAAAGAGAAAATGTAATATTCACTAATTAGGGAATGACATAGCTCACACTATGAATGCTAGTGAGACTAAAAACTTGGGACTTGCCATCTTTAAAACAATAGAGTGGATGTTTTAATAGAACATTACAAGTTTTTTGAGGGGTTTGCTGCAGAATCTGCCTTAGTATCATAAACACAATGGAATATATTTCTTTCAATATTTTGTCTAAGTGATCATGATGTATTTACTCCTAATAAACTGGTGGAACACTTAGTATTAGTTTCTTTCACTTCAAAGTAATTGTACTAAATGTGACAATTTCTGAAACCAAATCATGAGTAGTTCCCTGTAATTTTTACAACAGGAATATATGCATTGGATAATTTGTATTCTTGGAAACAAACAGTGTAGATATGAATTTTGACTATATTCCTCTAAACAAAAGAATACAAAATTGAAATGTAATCCTATGCTCTTCTTGTAGTTGCGTAAAATTAGCTAGAAATTGATTGAATAGTAAAGAATCCATACCATAAGGTTAGAATCTGATAATTTGAAAACAAGGCTTATTTGTCAAATTTCACATTTTGAAGAAGATTCTTATTAAAAAATTTAATTGATTGTTTCTCAAAAATTCTTAACATATCTAAGAAATAAATTTATGTGTCAAACTCTACCACTAATAACCAACCATAACAAACAAATCACCCCTAGAATTATGTTTCTCCTTTCCTATGATCGATTCCAATATTCGAAGGTATGTTATTTCACTACATATTCATGACTTGTAATCCTTAAACTTTAATGGTTTATAATTAATGTTGAAATTACACATTTGTTGATTCTAGTCTTGTTTTACTAATTTTGGTAAGAAAAAAAGCCATGCAATATGTATATCTGTTCATGTATTCTAATAGATTTCCCATTTCCATTTTATTAAATCAACTTCTTTTTTTAGGATTGTGCAGCCACCCTATGGAACCTATGCCTCTTCCTTGTTTTAACACTAGCTTATGAAAGAAACAATTGGATTGTCTCATGAGATGGATGCACTGAACCTTGTTTGAATCACATTGGAGTTTATTACACATTAATACTATTACCTCTAGATGGTTCTACCTCTACATGTAGTGTTAATCCATGTTGCCACATATGGCACATTAACCCAATACATCAATGATTGCGATTAATGGTTATCCAATAAATGATAGAGAATGTTGTAGGGTTTATAATGAATTTAATGAATTGATTGAGTTTCCTTTCTACTGCATTCACTTTTCTAGATTCATCCACCAGATATATCGCTCAACAGTTAGGGTTTCAACGAAATCTCTACCAGGTGTTTATTGTTCTCTTTTTAGTAGTGTAAAGTTTCACCATCTGTTCATTAACAATTGACTCCTTGTTCTATCGCTTGGAATGGGTTATTTCTAAATCATGTTAACTCCATTAACAAGGGTGAATATTCTTTAAATTTATCTTCATAATATTTGAATTTTCCATTTTATGGCATAGCGACATTATGGTACCAATGTTTAACATTCTTGTTTTTTCATGTTTTTATAGGTTCAACCAAGTTTCTTTCACTTTTATGAATCTGAGTTCTATTCCACTAGAGCTTATTTTATAGAAGATTCATCACAAATATTTACCCAGAATGCACAGGTAACTATGATAGTACAAATCATATTAATTCTTCTTGTGTCAAATACCAATATTCAAATTATTTCACTCGTCGTTCTATTAATTTTGATATCTAGGTTATTCCCGTACTTTATTTGGTTTACAAAAGGATTTTTATGCCTCTTTGTATGTCATAAGGATTTTATATTTCCTTAACATATATTTATTTCTCTTCCAAAGCAATTATTTCTCAAGCTTTTCTTTATCTGGTTTAAATGTGACTCTTTGAGAGATATTCAATCGTCCCTATGTAGAATTTCTGTTTTTATTTTTATTTTCCACTCCCAGTTAATAAAAAAGTTTAGAGTTGTTATATAACTTTTCGTACTAGGGTTATTCATATTTTACTCTATATGTATAATCATATCTAAGGTTCTTGTTACTAGTTTTTGACATGATGAAATAGTAGATTGGTTACAAATCTCATCTCTTTTTCATTGCAATTACTAATTGCAGTCAAAAAGGGGTTTTTGAGTTTTTCATTGAAATTTCCTTTATTAAATTCAACTAACTTTTATCTTTTGACAACGACCTATTTCATACCATTGTTGATGTGTTAATAGAAATTATAATTTCTCGATTTGTTTGTTCAATTTGGATTTTGTTGTTTATTTGTATGCCTAACCCGTTCCTTTTTGTGCAGAGGGCTACCCATGGTTTAGAATTACCTTACAAGGTATTATTACCTCCAATTTTTATATTGTCTTCTTATTTTTTGTATTTATACATATGCATATGTATACTCCTGTACTCTAGTTTTTATAAATTGTTTTTCTATGTGCCAAGTATTAAGTTTCTTTGAGTAATCTTCTAAAATAAATTATTCACACATAATGTTCCGATACTGGATATCCCAATCTTAATATCATTGAAAAAGTTATTTTTCATTTTATCAATTCAGATAAAATTTCAAACCCTCTGGTCTCCTACTTGTGCAAGGGAAAAGTATCACGTATGAAGGTAGTCCATAAAACTTTAGTTTCTAATGTTTTTTTCTTTAATTTAATTATCTGGATCATAAAGATCTTAGTTCTCCTAGAACTCGAATGGTTTTTATCTTACATGCTTTTAAGTCTATACAATATTTATTTTAATTTTGGACATAATTACAAAATTCTCTTTATGAAATCTTGTTTTTGAGGTTTATATTTTTCTTCATATTCTCGGTATATAAGAATTCTATGAATTGTCTACATTATGTTTTAAGGTGTAAGAAAATTTACCATTCTGAAGGGATTATTGTTTTAAACTCGTGATTATTATTTAAACTATGATCTACCAATATATCTCTAAGCATTTATTTCTTATTATAATAGTGTAATTGTTCATTCCTAAACTTTGTTGTCTTTACTCTGAGAATTTATTATATTTTCTTTTACAGATGTATATAACTGTGTATATAACCACAACTTAAACTCTTCTATCGTTCTTGTTTTTCTTATCTTGATTTCAAAATAATTTCTTTTGCTTGTAATTATAACATGGATATAGAATCTATAACTCTCTTTGCATCTCTTTATTTTAGTTTCCTTCTAGTGTATTTCTCTATAATATACATAGTGAATGAAATTATTATATATGAACATAGATGCTTACACTTATCTCTCTCTCTCTCTATATGTATGTATGTATGTATGTATGTATATATATATATATATATATATATATATATATATATATATATATATATATATATATATTATATATATATATATATAATATATATATATATATATATATAATATATATATATATATATATATATATATATCAACAGAAGTTTACGTTATTTTATAATCCTATATATATATATATATATATATATATATATATATATATATATATATATATATATATATATATATCAACAGAAGTTTACGTTATTTTATAATCCTATGATATCCACTTAGATTTCTATCAATATATATATGTCATGTAGTATTTTAGTTTTATCAATACCATAAAATGAACCATCAATTGTTCTAATATATAAATGGTAATGAAATATAAATAGTGACTTGTAGTCGATACTCTAGATTATGATAGTGTGATTGTTCATTCCTAAACTCTGGTGTTTTTACTCCGCGAATTTATTATATTTTCTTTTACACATGCATATAACTGTGTATATAACCACAACTTAAAACTCTTCTATCGTTCTTGTTTTTTTTATCCCAATTTCAACATAACTTTTTTTTCTTGTAATTATAACATGGATATAGAATCTATCGCTCTCCTTGCATCTCTTTATTTTAGTTTCCTTCTACTATATTTCTCTGGAATATATAAAGTGAATAAACGTTTTATATATGAATAAAGATGCTTACACCTCTCTCTCTCTCTCTCTCTCTCTCTCTCTCTCTCTCTCTCTCTCTCTCTATATATATATATATATATATATATATATAAATCAAGGGAAGTTTGTGTTCTAATCCTATGATATACACTTATATTTCTATCAATATCTATATGTCATGTAGTATTTTCTTTTTACCAATACCCTAAAATGAACCATCAATTGTACTAATATATACATGGTAATGAAATATAAATAGTGACTTGTAGTCGGTACTCTAGCATGTTGATTCCACTATTTTATATAAAAGTAAAATAGTTGGTTCTAAGTATATCTACACACACACACAAATAAATAAATAAATAAATAAATATATATATATATATATATATATATATATATATATATAACACATAAATAACATATTCTCATAATCAACGCAATTTCATAGTCCAGTTTCTTTTTTCTTATCTGGAAATATTTTTAAGAACAAACATGAAACAAATTACTATCTTAACAATAAAATATTACTAGAGTTAGAGATGTCAACTTGATTAGTTTCCCTGGGAAATTAAGAGTCTAGTACTTGGATTCTCCCAACACAGCTAACTTCTAGTGTCCCCCTGAGCAATTATAGGTTTCTAATCCTTTAATTTTATGCTCAATCTTGTTTCTCTTTAGTCTCCCCAATTTTGCTCTAAAAATAATGAGACAAAAGGAAGTAAAAACAATAGATATTATCCATCTACCACTCTTTTGGTAGTTAATAACTGCCTCCACCTCACCAATAGGTGGTAGGTACTTATTAGCTCATTTATGAGCTCCTGTTTCCCACCCTTGAGGACAAATTCATATCTTCTAGGAAACAATTAATTGGACAATATCATGATTTCTAAATCTAATCACCCAGATTAGATGCCTAGGTTTATTGGTGGATAATAATAACAACTTTTTCAAAATTAAATTGTAACCTTTTTCTCTTTCAGCCATATGTACTCAACCATTAATTTCCTAGATTTTCTTTATTCACAAAATAAAACATAATTAAAACATTACAAGGGGCTACCACCAACAATAAATTACTGATAATTAAAATGCTCATCTATATTTTAATGTTTCATCAAAATAAACCTATGCACATTTAATTACAATCAAATCATTAAGCTATGGATATGTCATACGCCAAATGAATAGTAGTGCTTTTTCTTGGGATTATACTAATATGAAAGGGATTCCTCCTAATATCTGCACTGACCAGTTAGGTGGCCGCACAGAAGGATGAACCCAACCCTAAAATATGTTGTGAAAGAAGAGATACAAAAATGGAAACTTTATTTATCCCATTTTCGATAGTAAGTGGGCTTCTCATTTAACTATTGTCCCCAAGAAGAATGGTAAATGGTGATTATGTGTTGATTGTCGAGAGTTAAACAAGGATACTTTAAAGGATTATTTTCCATTACCCTTTATTGACCAAGTCTTGAATACCATGGATGGAATTTTTTTCTTTTTCCTTAATGGATTCAGTGACTATAATAAAATTCATGTAGCCCATGAATACCAAGAGAACACTACTTTAACTTTCCCATGGGGGACATATGCATACCGAGTACTCCTATTTGGTTTATGTAAGGCTTCAAAAACCTTCGAAAGATATTTTCTTGGCATATTTTGTGACCTAATCTATGACTGTATCAATATCTATATGGATGATTTCACTATCTATGGAAGAAAATTCAAAGAAGCCTTGAATAAATTGTAGGAACTATTGATCTATTTTCAAGAGATGAATCTTGCTCTCAATTTTGTAAAGTGTCAAATGCTCCTTAATCAGGGGATCATGTTAGGACATCATGTTTCCTATAAAGGGATTAGAGTGGACCCTACCAAAATAGGAGTCATTCTTAAGCTAGCTACCCATACCACACATAAAGATGTTTGTACCGTTTTGAGCTATGTGGGATACTATCAAAGGTTTATAGAAAATTTCACCAAGATGGCTTCTCACCTTTTCCATATCATAATAAAGGTTGAAGAATTTTCTTGGAATGATCAATATTAGCTAGCCTTCGATACATTAAATAGAAATTGTCCATTGCTCCCATCCTGCGAGGTCATAATTAGTCTCCTCTTGCACATCCACATTGAGGCTTCATACATGACTATTTGGGTTGTATTGGGACATAAAGAAGAACAAAATGAATATTCCATTTATTACATACCCCATCCAATTTGAATTACACAATTACTGAAAAAGAATTCCTTGTTGTAATCCATTCCATCAACAAAATTTTCCACTACATTTCTAGATACCCTGTGTTTTTCATATTGATCACTTGGTCATCTCAATATCTTATGAACAAACCTATCACTCATGGCAGAGTGACCATATGGTTGCTTGTTATGTAGGAATTTGACATCACCATTATTGATAAACCTAAGAAAGAAAAATGTGGTTGTTCACAACTCCATAATGAAGATAAGTTTGACTCTACATAAGATGATTTTCTAGATGATCATTTCTTCACTTTATCTATTGAAGTACCTTGTTTCATAGATATTGTTAATTATTTGGTTGTAGGGAAACTTCAACAACATTTGTTTCTAGAAGAGTGACAAAAGGTCATAAGGGATAGTGCCAAGTACTCTTGGATTCAAGGGTACCAATTAGACCTAATCATGTGATTAGGCGATGTGTCTAGGAAGATGTAATTTATGACATTTTAAATGCTTTCCATGAAGAGCCTTATGAGGGGCACTTTTGAGACAAAAGAACTACCACCAAATTTCTATGATAGGGATACTATTTTCCCACTATTTATAGAGATGCTAAGAAGTATGCCAGAAGTTATAAAAAATGTCATAAAAATGGGAAAGCCAACACCATTTAATGAGATTCCCCTAGAACCATAGATAATGTTAGACCCTTTTGAGAAGTGGGCCCTTGATTTCATGGGACTAATTAATCCATCATAAAAGAAGTAATCATACATCTTAGTATGTATTGATTTTGTGCTTAAATGGGTGGAGGAGAAAGCTATACCAATGGAAATTGAACAAGAAGTGGTCACATTATTATATGAAGAGATATTTATTCTATTCGGTGTTCCATGATATATTTTTACAGACCAAGGGACTCAATTCAATTCTAAACTTATCCAGAATATCACCAAGAAATTCAAGATTAAACATTAGATGTCCACACCCTACCATCCATAGGAAAGCAGATAAGTTGAAGTTACTAACAAGGTGCTATAATATATATTGACCAAAACAATGCAACAACATCATAAATATTGGGTCAAGAAGTTTCCATAAGTCTTGTGGGATTATAGAGTTACTTGGAAGGATACCATGGATTTCACTCCATATGAGCTTATGTATGGGAAACAAGTTTTTATCCCTATCAAATTTGAGATTAAGACTTTGCGAACTGACTTACAAGTAGGGATAGAATTTTCCAAAGTATAACAACACAAATTGTATCATCTTAATGAACTCGATGAGATTCGCTAAGATACCATACAGTAATCACTATTGTACAACAAAAATGCATAAAGTGGCATGATAAGTTTATAAACAAGAAACACTTTAAACAAGGGGATTTGACTCTTTTATTCAATTCTAGATATAAGGATTTCAAAGGTAAATTTTACACTCGATGGTTGGGGCCTTACAAGATTGAAACTTTGTTTGATAATGGGTCCATGCAACTTCGTACTATTGATGAGGCCTGGACACTATTAATGGAAAATGGACATCGATTGAGGTTATATCAGAAACCCCAATCTAGGGAAGAATTCATCTGGGGATTGGAAAATTTATTTGATATGAAAGTAAGAGAGAGAATGGACATTCTGCTTCTTTCTATGACTTTTTAATTTTTCAGTCCATATGATTAAAAAATTAATATCTTGCAACAAAAACCTAGCTTCCAGGTGCTACTAGCACTAGTGATGTTGTAAAACCAATCAATAACTAGCATCGTTAGGACTAATAAAATTCCAATTGTGAAAACCCTTTGAGTACAATTGGATGAGCTTGTGCTAGAAAACTAAGATTCTAGCTAGCAGAGCTTAAGAAGAGAGAGAGAGAAAGAAGAGAAAAAAAATCTTATAAAGCTATATAGGTTTGTTTGGCATGATATTTGTGAGGCCACTTGATGTTGACATGAATGATCTCATAGGAGGAATATGATCATTACTCTCTCAAGACTATCCTTCAATATCATATCATATGATAAAGATAAAGGATGGGAAAAACTATCTATTGAATTCTTATCTACATGGGCCATGGACTCTTTGTTTTTTTCTTAGTTTCTTTCTAATCATTTTTAGGAGCTAATAACATGTTAAAATCCATGAGCATGTCTGATTTATTTTAGGATTAACTCCCATCATTACCCTACATCTTACCTACTTTATCTTAAAGTTATCTATATTTTCACCCTCTTTCTCTGTTCATGATCTTACTATTCATTTTATGACTTTAACCACCTTTCTATTCTAATATCTAATATACTTTAATAAAACTCTACTCCTAGCCCACCTATGCCTAATATAGTTACTTTGCATAAATTAATCTTAATGATTAGTGAACCCACTTTATATTACCTTATCAGTATTTAAAGCCTTATTCTAACCATAAATGGGTTGATCCATTCAGCACATCATCCCCATACCTTGATTTCATACTGAATGGTCATTCTGTAGCCTGTGCTGTTTCACAACATGGAGCATCATTTGGTATCATGCATCTTCACATGACCAGTGGCACCGAAAAATAAAATCATTGTTATACAAATAGAACAAATGATATTTCTTAACTCGACAACTCGGGAATAATTGTGCACATTGATGATGCAATTATTATGGGCTTTGGTTTGGAAATCACCAAGAGGAGTGGTTGGTTTACATAGATAACATGAGGTTAGGAAAACAAGGTGGTATATAGACTCTACTGAAGAATTTTGACAAGAAAAGAGTAGAAATTATATAAAGACAAAATGGGGCGAACTGTAGTGTAGAGTGAACCTAAGGATGTGGAAGCAATCAGATCTAACCAGGTTGTGTGAGATGTTTTTAATTCCAGCCAAATGGATCCTGTTCTTGGAGAAATTCTAAGGGAATGAGACTTGAATAGCCTTGCGATTTTCTCATACGTTCAATGGAGCCAGATCCCTAGTATGATAGCTCACTATCCTTGTGAATGAGGAGATGATGAGAATAAGCACTAGGCATCCTCGAACCAATGAGAAGTGGTATAAAAATATCAAGATTTCAAATGAGATTTGGTATCCTTTTGTGGAAGAGCCACCATCACTACCTAATTTGAGGCGAGGAACAAAAAGAGAATTATTACAACCTTTGTGGCATGAATATTTCTATTTTGGGGAGAAATTCATTACATGTGAGGGGTGCTTTAGATAAGTGTACCACTACCACATTCACATTCACATGCATTTAGCCAATACTAGGCCAATGAATATTCTCTACTTCTTCATAAAAAATTTAACCAATATGGCTGCAGTTTTTTAGGAAAGGAAAAATATAGAGTCTGCACTTTTTCATCAATGACTCATCAAAATAATTATTAAAGGTGAGCTAAGCCAAATTGGGGTTTCATGGGTTTTATTTTAACAAGGAGGAAAACTAAACTAAGAGCATTAATCTTGTCCCTTACTAAAAAATGACATCTAGATGTAAGAAGGAATCCACCCCACAAGCTAGCCCTCAACAACACTATTCTACTAGGGAAATGCAATGAAAAAAGAGAAATAAAATTGATGAATATCATATTGATATCACCTGCAGTGACGAGCTAGAGCCAGAGTTGACAAAAATGGATATAGCCAACACTTGTGAAAATAATTCTCTATTTCATATTGAAGGTGATTGTCCACCGCAAGGGGAGGCTATGCAATTTCACATGGGGACTACTGGTGATAAAGTGAAGAAATCTAAGCCAAGAGGTAAGGACATAATTCCCAAACCTTTTATATTTTGTAGCCCTACATACGAAACATTATTGAAAAAAAAAACAAACAACTCCTATTGCACCAAAATCAGAAGCCTAGGGCTCGATTGCAAAATCTTAGGCCAAAACTCCAAAACATGGATACTCTTTTGAAAGACATTGATTAAGCAAAGAGACATGAATTTAGGGAAAAACAATATTTTTAGTAGTATAATATGGAAGCCCAACTTCTTATTAATAGTATCCTCAATAATATTATCACCAAGAACTATGCATTTATGCAACTCAAATCTAACCTTCCATAATGGCGAAATAAAGATGAGATCTTTGATCTTGGGATAATAGATAAGGAAACTCATTTTCAACTTATTGAGAAGATGAGAAAGATGTGGTTCACTATGTATTTAACCGAAGAAGCTTAATGGGATTCGAGATGAAGAAATGTAAAGAAAAGGATTAATAGGAAGAAAAACTCAAAATTACTGCAACAAATTTGGGGTTGCAAGGACTTACATGTCAGGTTCCTTCCATAGATCTATTCTATATATCTACATGAATGATGAGTAACCCTAAAATTAAGGAAAATTGCAGCTAGAAAAACCCACGAAATTTCATAGCCAAAAGAATTTCTAGATATGTATATTAATGTTGAAAGTTTTGATCAAAATATTCTATGTGAACTATATCTTTTCAATTTCACTTTTCCAGATAATTCTAAATGGAAACCTAATCCATTCATAGGGGATGTTCAATGTAGATCTATGATGCCCTATATAAACAATCTACTATAGTGGAGGAAGTCCCAATGTTTTTATGGAGCATTAGAAACTGCATTAAACCTTGTGGGGAGGAAAGAGTACCCCTTAACATGACTAGTTTGTGATGATCTGAATAAATTAAGGATGGATCCTACAAATGTAGTAGTTATCCAACGCAATAAATAGTTCACTATTACAACGTATCGAGAGGTGACTAGGGTTGAATATTATAATTCTTTACTCATTTCTCAAGATATGTGGAATGGTCTCCAAAAGTATTTTCAACAAATGTTCATAACGATATATCTATACTTTTGTCTAGCTCTCAATCGAGCTACTTTCTACACCAGTTCTATATTGAAGCATGGAGCCCAATGGATTGGGTTGAGGTTCCTGTTTCCAATCATTAGGAGTCCTACTAGGCATTACCAATCCCTTATTCATTGGGATGAAAGGGAGCAACAAACATGTTTGCATGAGTTGGAGTGTTTCCTAGGGTACTATTATGTTGGAGAATTCGGTCTCCCTTCATATTCTTGGAGTGATGTGCATGCAGGACTTCCAGAAGAGGAAGGTGAAGATGCATGAGGAAATGCATCAAGATCAGTAGGGGGAGATGTTGATCTATGGAAATGGACTTTTTTCTACAAAATTATCCAACCCATTTTGGCCAATTATCCCTCTTTTTCTTCAAAAACACCTTTAAAATCCTAATGTTTAGAACGAGCAACTAAGGCATGAAATATTTTTGCTGGTCCTGTTATTTACATTTGAGATTAGAGGTAAGGAGTAGTTTAAGATTAACTTTGATATTTTAGTTATATGCATTAAATAAATGTGATGCGCTAATCTAAAGTTGTCTAAGGCACCCAAATGAAACAATTTGATGTAGACATATACAAGGAAAATTTTAAGGATGGGAAATTGATGCGGGAGCATACAGCTCAGAAATTTCATTATACTTTAGTAACTTAGGGGGTCTTGTGTTTTCATGGAAGTTGGATTCCTATGTATGTAGTTATTAATGTTTTGAGTGATTGGAATAGGAATTAATTAGATATTGTGAGGATATTTGTAAATGCTCTCGAATGTAGGATAACATGAGTGATGATGAGTGATGATGAGTGATGATGAGAGAGTTGGAAATCCATTATAAGTCTTAGACTAGAAAGTGGTGTCATGATTCATGGAACTAGAGATGATTCTTAGGGATTACTGGAGTTAAAAGTGGACTTAAAGGATATTCAGGATTTAGTTCAACAGATTAAGGATCTGAACAAGAATTGGTTAAACATAGCCTTTTGTATAAATGTAAGCCTAAAAAGCATAGTAGTGAGGTAGAGAGTCAGTCAGTCAGTCAGGAGTCAAAGAGTCAGTCATTTAGGCCTACGAGAAGGAAAGGAAAGGACACTGATATCGAAAATCACACCAAGGAAGAAATTCCTGTGTAATGGTTGTTTATTAATACAGATAACTCGATTATGAGTTTGTGTGATGTGTATTTGAATTATAAGTTGTGTGTGAACTTGAGTAATTCTACGTAACGTAGGTTGTAGGTGTGCAGAGTCAGAGAAGAAGTGCAGAGATGAGTGTTATGGTTTTACACACAAACAGTATTGGAGAAAGCCTTTAATGTTACAACACAGGCAAAGGAAGCATAAAGGCGTGAGTAGAGATCGATATCAGAACAAATGAAGATTGTGAGGTGAAGACAAATACACATGCAGAAATCCGAATGGGCAGAACCGTTGGATC
This sequence comes from Pinus tabuliformis, assembly GCA_031772625.1. NCBI lineage: Eukaryota > Viridiplantae > Streptophyta > Pinopsida > Pinales > Pinaceae > Pinus > Pinus tabuliformis. The sequence goes on along the minus strand of CM062816.1, from coordinate 742,455,819 downwards.
CGTCAGATCAACAAACGAGAGCGAGGGAGATAGATGGCTAAGATTAAGTCGTGCAAAATGAATTCAAGAAGATGAATGGTAGAGATTAAGAAGTAACCATTTATTAGGTTGAGTTCTTTAAAGTTTTGTATTGAGAACATGGGTGGTATTTGTAAGGGGTAAGTAGTTTCTCACGGGCCCTAAAGGTGGTAAGCGGACTTTAAAAATTCCATGCGATTACCTTTAGCGGCTGACACATAGCAAATGGTGGAAAGAGAAAACCACTTTTCTTGCATGCTCTCGACCTGATATCGGTCGTGCATGATTCCATGTGAGATTGTGCGATAGCGATTGGATCAAGTGGGATTGATCAATGGTGGAGATCAGCGAAGCTTGTTGGCGATCGAGTGACACGACAGATGTTAGGTCCCTATAATACTAGTGATTACCCCATTACTATTGTAGTTGTATCCCTTATTAATATTGTTGTGCCCGTATTGTCCCCATACTGTTATTACTGTGCCCCATAGAATACCTCTATTGTTATTTTTGTGGCTTTATATTATTATTGTTAGGTCGGCTGGGTTATATCGTGACTCCTTAGACTCCTATATATATAAAGGAGGTTTTGTCATTTGAATCATCAAAGAATCATTCATTTGTGTAATGTGAAGGAGGTTGCCCCCTCGAAGAGGCTGAATTCTAAGGTGTTGATCTATCTTTTCTATCTTTTTGTGAGCTGGTTTCATAACATTTGGTATCAGAGCTTTGAATTCTAGGGTTTTGCTACCCCAATCAGGTCATCATGGCAATTTCACTATAACTTTTTTTCTATGATGTTTCAGACGCTAAAAAAAACCCATTTGGGCCGAAATAGTTCTAAACTGCAGGTCTAAATTTTAGAGATTTTCACGCTATATTTGTGGAGATATGATTTGAGGAAGTTGAAATTTTTGCAGACTCCCAAATTACATTCCAAACAGGTGACCTAGGGAAAATAGTCATAACTTTTGTTTTGAGCATCAGATTGAAATTTCGTAAGAAATTATAGAAAGAGGATGGACTGTAGTTTCCTGTATATATTTTCTAGATCCTAAGGTCTAAACAGTGACATGTGGCACTTCCTACAATTTCGCTCTTCTGAAAAGCTCTATAATCAAGTCATCTTGAGAGATTGTGCATAACTCTGCCTCGGAGAATCTAAATTCGATCAGACTTGTGGCATTGGAAAGAGGACACAGAGGGCTACTGCAGGTCGCAATTTCAGGATTGCATGATCCAAAATTACATAGATACATCAGAGGCAATATCGAGCTCCTACAAAGTGAAAAAAGGTGTGTAGATTTTTTTTTAATTTTTGCTTAAGCTTGGTTTGAAAAATTATTTTGAAGGAATTCAAAGGGCATAGTAGAGCATTATTATCAGTAACTGATGCCCCGAGGAAAGAAAATGCAAACACCTAGTAAGCAACTTGAAAGCTCTAGCATGACTTATGAAGAAGAGGATGAAATGCAACATGATATATCAAAATTATGAGACCAAGTGTAACAAATGTCACTCGCACAAAAAGTAACAGAATCTAAGATGGATGGTTTCAAGAAAGATGTAGAAGCTAAGATGAATGATGTGGAAGCTAAGATGGACGATTTGAAGATAGATTTGAAGACAGATTTGAAGGCAGGCATGGCAGATTTAAAGACAGATTTGAAAAATTTTCTACAAAAAATACTTACTAATGGTGAAAGGGTAGTAAAGGAAACACATGATGAGAACAAAAGAAATGTTAATCATGATTTCATAGACTCTAATGTTGGATCAAAGAACCACAATATTCCAAAAATCGATATGAGGAAGTTTGATGGCAAGGATACTGCAACATGGATATTACAAATGGAGCAATTTTTCGATCTCAATAATGTGCAAAACACACAAAAGGTATGTATTGCAACTTTATATTTGGAACCAAATCAGTTTGTATGGCATCAATGGCTTTGCTCTCATAAACAAATTATCACTTGGGCAATTTTTACGGAATAATTGACAACACATTATGAGGATACAAAAAGCAACACTTTTATTAGCCAATTGATAAGTCTCAAACAAAAGGGTTCAATAATGTAACACATTGAGGTGTTCCAAAAATTGAACATAAGGGTAAAAAATATTCTAGAGGAGCTTAGGATTGATGTGTTCATAGGGACTTTAAAGGATAATATCCAACATGATGTTTGCATTTGGGAACCTGATTCATTAGAGAAGGCATTCAGATTAGCAAGAAAAATGGAAAGAAAAATTATGGCGACTAGGAAGCATACCACTCACAGCTATAAAGATGGAATTGTTGTTGCCCCTAGCCTTCCAAAACCTATAAGGTTGACACCACAACAATTGGAAGAAAAAAGAGAAAAATGGCTTTGTTACAGTTGAGATAGCAAATACACTAAAGGTCATAAGTGTGCTGAGAAGAAATTATTCTACATAGATTGCGAAGAGGAAGAAGAAAAGGAGCAATAAAGGTCAAAAGAAGAGGATATACTCCAGGAACAAAGCCTAGATAAAGAAGAAATGAATCCGACCATATCTTGTAATTCATTGGCTGGAATTACCACTCCTCAAACCATCAAGATAGAAGGACAAATCAAGAAGAAAAAGGTAATAGTGTTGATTGATTCAGGAAGTACCCACAATTTTATTCATTGTAAGATAGCAAAAGAATTGAACTGCTTCCTATATCTAGCACCAGAGTGTCAAGTGATGGTTGCAAATGGAGGAACGATAAATTGCTCTGGAAAGTGCCATAATATCAAGTTATCCATGGTAGAATATTTATTTACTAGCCCAATGCTTTCCATTCCAATGGGAGGTACTGATGTTGTACTAGAAATCCAATGGCTACAATCCTTGGGTACAATAGCTTTTAATTTTCAAGAACTTTTCATGAAATTTTATGTGGAAGGAAAGTTGAATTAAGGGGTATTGCAGCGAAACCGGGAAAGATAATCAGCTCTAACGGTACGACAAAGGTTCTAAAAAAGGAACAAAGAGGTGTGATTGCACAATTATGTTCGCTAGATGTTTCCACATCAAAATCATCTATTTCTCCAAATCTCCAAAAATTCTTGGACAATCATTCCAAGGTATTTGAGACTCCCAAAGGTCTCCCACCTATTCGTGATCATGATCATGCTATTCATCTGATTCCAGGAAGTGTTCCTCCAAACATCAGGCCGTACAGATATCCCTATGCCCAAAAGAGTGAAATTGAACGTATGGTTGCATAGATGCTAGAGGAGGGTATAATTCAACCTAGTCAAAGTTCTTTCTCTGCTCCAGTAGTATTGGTGCACAAGAAGGATTGATCATGGCGCATGTGTCCAGATTATAGGGAGCTCAACAAGCTCACTATTAAAGATAAGTTTCCCATTCCTGTCATTGATGAATTACTGGATGAATTGCATGGATCAATTTACTTCACCAAGTTGGATCTTTGTTTAGGATATCATCAAATCAGAATGAAGACTGAAGACATTTCAAAAACAACATTTAGAACTCATGAGGGTCATTATGAATTTTTGGTCATCCCTTTTGGCCTTACCAATGCACCTTCTACATTTCAAGGTTTGATGAATTCCATTTTCAAACCCTTCCTTAGAAAATTTGTGTTAGTATTTTTTGATGTACTAATCTACAACAAGTCTTGGAAGGATCATGTCGAACATGTTGATAGGGTGCCACAACTATTGGAGGAGAAACAATTATATGCAAAAAGATCCAAATGTTTCTTTCGAGTACAAGAGGTGGAACATATGGGTCATATTGCATCTCATGAAGGAGTTAAGGTAGATCCTAGCAAAATTAAAGCCATTAAGGAATTGAAAATCCCCACATACACAAATCATTTGCGAGGATTTCTCAGGTTGACAGGGTATTATCGCAAGTTTGTTAAGAATTATGGGAGAACAGCAGCACCTCTAACAACATTATTGAAAAAGATGCATTTTCATGGACACCAGAAGCAACAAAGGCCTTCGAACATCTTAAAGAGGCAATGTGCCAAGCACCGGTCTTAGCTACACTAGACTTCACAAAAACCTTTATTGTGGAATGTGATACTTCAGAAAATGGAATTGGTGTTGTTTTAATGCAAGATGAAAGACCCATTTCTTTTGAAAGTCGTCCAATCAAGGGAAAGTTTTTACACAAAATTTGTGAGAAGGAAATGTTGGCAATACTACATGCACTTAAGAAATGGCGATCCTACATAATGGGAAGACACTTCAAGGTAAAATAGATCATTATAGCCTTAAATACTTTTTAGAACAAAGATTATCCTCTGAAGAGCAACAAAAGTGGGCCACAAAGATGTTGGGTTATGACTTTGAAATCATCTACAAAAAATGGAAGCGAAATGTGGTGGCAGATGCACTCTCAAGAAAGGATGAGGATGTGGAAGCATTGTTGTGTTCCATTTCTATTATCCAACCATATTGGATAAACGAAGGGGAGGAATGGAAGAATGATGAATAAGTGTGGGCTCTTATTCGATAGTTACAACAAGATTCCAGTACATCTGATACATTTAGTTGGAAAAATGATTCGTTATGGTACAAAGATCACTTATACCTCTGTAAGAATTCCCAACTCAAACAAAAGATTCTTATGGAATTGTGCACTTCTCCCTTAGGAGGGCACTCAGGATTTTTAAAAACTTACCACAGGGTTAAGAAGGAATTTTTTTGGGATGGCCTTAAGTCGGATATTCAAAATTATGTGGTAGAATGTTTGTTTTGCCAACAAAATAAAGTTGAAACAATTAAGACACCGAGTCTATTACAACCTTTATCCGTTCCAAGCCAACGTTGGGAGGAGGTTTCAATGGATTTTATCACAGGTTTACCCAAGTCTGAGGGAAAGAGTGTCATCATGGGGGTAGTTGACAAACTTACCAAGTATGCACACTTTTGTGCATTATCACATCCATTTAAAGCCAGTACAGTTTCTACTACATTTATGGAAACAATTCAAAAGCTACATGGAAACCCAAAGATTATTGTAAGTGACAGAGATCCCATTTTCACTGGAAATTTTTGGACAAAATTATTTTCTTGTCTTGGTACTCAGTTAGCTCATAGCTCATATTATCATCCTCAATCTGATGGGAAAACTGAGATAGTAAACAAATGTTTGGAAGGATATCTTTGTTGCTTTGTATCTGATAAACAGACACAATGGGTCAAATGGTTGCCTTTGGCTGAAAGGTGGTATAACACATCCTTCCATAGAGTAACAAAAATGACCCCATTTATGGCACTTCATGGATATCAGCGACCATCCATCACATCATATTTAAGAAAAAATTCTAAGGTTAAAGCAATGGAACATCACATCGAGCATCAACAACAATTCCTCCAACTATTAAAGGATAACCTCGTGTTGGTGCAGAATAGAATGAAACAACAGGTAGATTAACATCACAACAAAAGAAGTTTTGGTGTAGGTGATTGGGTATTCCTATGGCTACAACCATATAAACAAATGTCCCTCATGCAAGCTAAGAAGGATAATAAATTATCACCAAAGTATTACGGTCTGTACAAGGTGTTGCAAAAGATTAGTACTATGGCATACAAATTGGAGCTTCCTGCAGCTTCTCAAGTGCACCGATTTTTCCATATTTCATGTTTAAAGAAGGTTATAGGTGAAAAGCTCCCAGTTCAAACAATATTGCCAGAACTTGACGAGGAAGGAAAAATTATATTAGAACCGAAAGTAGTCACAGAAACAAGAACTCGACAGCTACGAAATCGATCAATTTCAGAGTATCTCATCAAGTGGAAGAACTTATCCATTGAAGATTCCACATGGGAGGATTAGAATTTTATACAGAAGCATCCAAAACTACTCAAGCATTGAGGACAACACTTTTTTGAAGGAGAGGGGCATGTTAGATCCCTATAATACTAGTGATTACCCCATTACTATTGTATTTGTATTCCTTATTAATATTGTTGTGCCCCTATTGTCCCCATATTGTTATTACTGTGCCCCATAGAATCTGTCTGTTGTTATTTTTGTGCCTTTATATTATTATTGTTAGGTCGGCTAGGTTATATTGTGACTCCTTAGAATCCTATATATAGAAAGGAGGTTTTGTCATTTGAATCATCAAAGAATCATTCATTTTTGTAATGTAAAGGAGGTTATCCCCTCGAAGAGGCTGAATTCTAAGGCGTCGATCTATTTTTTCTATCTTTTTGTGAGCTGGTTTCATAACAACAGCCATTGGATCAGACGGAGCAGATCAATGGTCGAGATCATTCGGGTCAGTTAATGATCGGGTGATGCGATAACCGTCAGATCAAGGAATGTGATTGATGGTGAAGATTTAACACGCTAAGGAGAGCATCAAAATATGTGCAAAAGGTTGAAGAATGGCAGAAAGTTAAGGTTTAAGTGTGTTTATGAGATATTTCTATTATATGAGAATTATAATAGAAATAAGCGAGATTAGTGTATTTCAGGTTAAGTTAAGAATTAACCAAAGATTTATGAAGGGTTGTGTAAGGTTCTGCTTAAAGGTTTATTAAAGGTTTAGACTTCAGATAGCTAAGTCAAACATTTCCACATAGAGTTTACTTAAGGAGACTTAAACTTTGATTAAGTGAAGAGTTTACTAAGACAAAGGAATATTTGGAATTCTTGGGACAAACATAGTGTGACATGCAATTGTATTTGCATACTGTGGGTATATGCAGCTTAGGCTGCATCATTGGGGTATATGCATCTTAGGCTGGCATCATTTGGTATCAGAGCTAAACAAAGAAATTCTGCATGTAAAAAAAAAAAAAAAATCTTTGAGAAAATTTAGAACAAATTTATGTTTTGAAGGTGTGTAAGCAGGAAAGAGGAGACCAGATTTTAATTCTGACAAACAGTAGGCACACAGAGATAAAGTGTAGCAGAATATTGGCAAAATTTGCAGATGCAAAGGAAATAGAGAAAAATCCATTCAAAGTGTAGGTGAATGGTAGAAAAATATCATGCATAGGTCTTGAAGGTAGCGACATAAGCAGGTGAGAAGATTGTAGCAACCTAGAGTAAGGAGTGCTCAATTGGTTCGAGAGGAGAGAGCCAAAGAGATGCCAAAAGAGTAGGCTCAGAGGAGAGAAGCTTAGTGAGGCATGTGTAGCAAGAAGGAGACTTGTTACTATAGAGGTTTTGTTGTAGCTCACAGAAAGATCATAAAGTCACTTCCACAAAGGATGTGGGTAGAATCGCTAAGGGATGAAGGAAGCTGGTAAGAATTTTTGAGTGAAAGAAGAGGTGGCCAAAACCTAGTATTTCATTTGTGATTGAAATAAAGAGGATGGTTGTGTTCTTAAAAGGTGCATATGAGTTGAAGCTTAGAAGGAGTAGAGAGAAGTGCTCAAAGAGGTTCGAAATATAGAGAACCAAGTGCTTGCCAAAAGACCAAGTACAGAGGAAAGCTTGGTGAGGTAAGTGGTAGTAGGGACAACTTGCTGTTGCAGAGGCTTTAATGCAGCTCATAGTAAATAAGTGAGGAACTCATGAAGATAGAGAAGAGTATGACTACTGATAGTCGTAACAGAGATAACAGAGGTTTCGAGAAAGACCACAATAGAAGAAAAGTGAAGAAGGAGGATGCCAATGCAAATGGCAAGAGAATGAGTCAAGAGGAGCATGACAAGGAGATTACAGAGTTAAAATAAGAACTCAATGTATTAAGCATGATACTAGAAGAAAACCAAAGACAAGGTTGGGTCTTGAGGAAGAAGCCTGTGAAGTGGTCTGAGTTATAGAGAAGGCTACAACAGAGACAAGTAAAATGGCTGGTGGAAAAGCACAGAGAGGCTGAGTTGGAAATGGAAGTTCCCATTTGTGAAGCAAAACAAGCTAAAGTTCTGGGAAAAGATGAATACTGGAGATCTGTGGAAGATCTTATGAATTATTGTGAGAATTCAAGACAACAAGGAGATGTGATGGCTAAAGCATCAAGTAAGACCACAAGGTCTTATGCTTCTAAAACTGATAGTTTTTGTATGATTGCAGGTATTGCAAGAGAAAAGCAACTTTTTGAAGATGTCTTCAGGATGGATGAAGATATTGAAGTAAAAGGTGACAAAGAAAATTTCTTAGAAGATGAAGAATTTGACTGGTTACAGTAGAAAGAGTCTATGGATGAGTTACTTAATGAGAGAAGATAATCATTTATAGCTGTCATAGAGATGGAAGATCAGGATCTTATTCTGATGGAAAATGAAGGAATATTGTCTCAGAGAGGTAATATAATGAATTTGATTAATGTAATTGATGAAGGACAATTGCAAGAGAATATTAATTCAGATGATGAGACAAGGATAGCTCTAGAAGAAGTGTTACAGAGGGACAACAAGGAAAAATGTATTGAAGAAGAAGGACATCTACTGAAAGATGTTAAGAAAGAAGAAGTATATGCTAAAGATTTAGCAAAGGGAGAAAGGACATCTGATGATTGGTCACTAACAAAGGAAGGTTTTGCAGAGGAAGAACAGTCTTTGAAGCTGTCAAAAATATGGAAGAGTATCGTTTAGAAGATAAATACTCTAAGGTAAGCAATGATGGAGAATGTATCTTGAATGAGAAAAGCAGTGAATTATGGCAACAAAATGAATTTAGTAATACATTGATGTTTGAAGCTGTTATAACACAAGAACAATTTCTTGTGAAAGAAGGAGATGAGATTCAATCTAAAGAACTGATATGTGAAGCAACAGTTGAGACTATTGAACCTTGTAATTCTCAAACTGATAAATTGTGTATGAATGCAGGAATTATAAGTGATGATGAAGTACTTATGAAGTGTCAAAGAGAAATTGAATTACTACAATATTTGTTGGAAAACTCAGAGTATGATAGTGTGATTGTAGAAGAAATAGTTCAGTACAGTGGACAGGATCAGAAGGACATCATTGAAGTAGATGGTGTGGAAGAGAGATTTTCTTACAGTTTTGAGAGTCCTTTGGAGAATTCTTTAAAGAGGTTAAATCAACATACTGATGTGCTAGTAGAGAAGGAAAAGTGAGAGAAACATACTAAAATGTTTCCAAAGGAAGAAGAGGCATTGAGGCCTTATGTTTCTCATTTTAATAATTGTTTTGTGAGTGTAGGTTTTGTTGCAGATGCTAGAGAAAATTTGGCACATATGAGCATCCAAGTAAAGATGGAAGAGGAAGGAAAATATGCTGGAACTCATGAACATCATAGTGATGTATTTGAGGGGAAACAAGTACAAAGGAAATTGGAGGAAAACTTACTTTTTGAAAGTAAATTTATAGATATTGAACAAAGGTTGATTGGACAACAACAAGAGGGTAAGGATGAAAGGGCGGTAGTAAGGATCCAACAAATTCAAAGAGAAGACAACAAACAACAGTTTGAAGGTGAGTGGACAGAGTACAACAACAAATGGAAAAGTAATTATCAGTCAAAAGATAAATTGGACATAGAGATTGAAAGAATAATAAGATTGATGATGAAGGTGCCTCAGAAGAAAACAACAATAAGAAGGGCAAGGAGCAGCAGAAAGAAAAAGACAACAACAGATTGTGAAAGCATAGCTAGTGGAGTAAAGCAACATAAAGTGTGGAAACCTGTAGAACACCAACAAACAACAGTAGCAGCCAAAGACAAATGATAGAACAAAGTATGGGATCAAGGAAGACAAAGGTCAGAAGCACATGATCAAGAGATCATGATTATTTTAACCTTGGGAGTCTGATGCAAGAGCATACAGCTCATCAATTTCATTATACTCTAGTAACTTAGGGTGTCTTGTGTTTTCAAGGAAGTTTGACTCATATGTCTGTAATTATTAATGTTTTGAGTGATTGGAATAGGAATTAATTAGATATTGTGAGGATAGTTGTAAATTCTCTCGAATGTAGGAGAACATGAGTGATAATGAGAGAGTTGGAAATCAATTATAAGTCTTAGAATAGACAGTGGTGTCATGATTCGTGGAACTAGAGAGGATTCTTAGGGATTACTGGAGTTAAAAGTGGACTTAGAGGATATTCAAGATTTAGTTCAGTGGATTAAGGATTTGAACTAGAATTGGTTAAATAGAACCTTTTGTATAAATGTAAGCCTTAAAGGCATAGTAGTGAGGTAGAGAGTCAGTCAGTCAGTCATTTAGGCCTACAGGCAGGAAAGGAAAGGCCACTGATATTGAAAATCAGGCCGAGGAAGAAATTCCTATGTAATGGTTTTTTATTAATACAGATAACTCGATTCTAAGTTTGTATGATGTGTATTTGAATTATAAGTTGTGTGTGAACATGAGTAATTCTGCATAACGTAGGTTGCAGGTGTGCAGAATCAAAGAAGAAGTGTAGAGAGAAGTGTTATGGTTTTACACACAGATAGTATTGGAGAAATCCTTTAATGTTACAGCGAAGGTGAAGGAAGCATAAAGGCGCAAGCTGAGATCGAGATCAGAACAAGTGAAGATTGTGAAGTGAAGACAAATACACAGATAGAAAGTTGAATGGGAGATTATACAGTAAGATCCAAAAGAACATAATAGTGCACAGGAACCGTTGGATCCATCAGATCAACGAACGGGGGCAAGGGAGATAGACAACTAAGGTTAAGTCGTGCAAAATGAAGTCAAGAAGATGAATGGTAGAGATTAAGTGATAACCCTTTATTAAGCCAAGTTCTTTAAAGTTTTGTATTGATCACGTGGGTGGTATTTGCAAGGGGTAAGTAGTTTCTCGTGCTCCCTAAAGGTGGTAAGAAGTCTTTCAAAATTTCACGCGATTACCTTTATCGGCTGACACGTAGCAAACAGTGGAAAGAGAAAACCAATTTTCTCACGTGTTCTCAACCTGATATCGATCGTGCATGATTCCACGTGAGATTACATGATAGTTGTTGGATCAAGCGGGATTGATTAATGGTGGATATCAGCTAAGCCATTGGATCGAACGGAGCATATCAACATGGATATCGTCCGAGTTAGTTAATGATCGAGTGATGCGATAACCGTCGAATCAAGGAATGTCATCGATAGCGGAGATTTAATGTGCTAAGGAGAGCATCGAAATATGTGCAAAAGGTTGAAGAATGGTGGAAAGGTAAGGTGTAAGTGTGTTTATGAGATATTTCTATTATACAGGAATTATAATAGAAATGAGTGGGATTAGTGTATTTCGGGTTAAGTTAAGAATTAATCAAAGATTTATGAAGGGTTGTGTAAGGCTCCGCTTAAAGGTTTATCAAAGGTTTAGACTTCGGATAGCTAAGTCAAACTTTTCCACATAGAGTTTAATTAAGGAGCCTTAAACTTTGATTAAGTGAAGATTTTACTAAGATAAAGGAATATTTGGAATTCCTAGGACACACATAGTGTGACATGTAATTGTATTTGCATACTGTGGGTATATGTGGCCTAGGTTGCATCATTGGGGTTTATGCATCTTAGGTTGGCGTTAAACATTGGCGAATCTCACTAGTCCCTAATATGCAAACTGTAAAATGTCTATTGATGTATTTGTAAAATATTACAATTTATAATGATTTTAGATATACTCTCTATATAATATTGGCAAATTTTAAGGTAAAATAATTTTATATTGTAAAATTTGGGCAAATCATTTTTATAAAAAATGGAAATTGGTGAATCTTTTTTAGAAAAATCATGGAAAATTAACCCACTTGCAAATATTAGCCCTTAAAATTTTCCATGGACATATATAATTTGCGAGGAAATAGGTAACATACTTGAATTCTTATTGAACACTATAGAAGTGGAATAAGTGGGTGAGCATCTTTCGAAGTTTTGGATCATTGGGCATTCCATTCACGTGTTATTTTTCAGTTGTTTCTGATAGACCAATCATGCATTCATCCACTTCCTGGATACTCTCCAAGGCAAGAAAAAGGGCCATCTATGTTTCACGAACTAGTGTATTGATAGTTGAAGAATGGTTGAGATGCCTCGACATGCAACAATCATTGTTTCACTAAGGCTAAACATAGAATTTCGCATAAATTGATACCACTATGTCTAGTTTTATTTAGGAAATTGATGAATTATGAGGCGAAATGTTTTGGATTATGAAGCCTATGAATTTAGATAACTTGTAATCACACTTACAATTGGGGCACTGACCTTGAGATTAAGTGTTGACCCAAACTCTAACACTTAGGAAATTTATAACTAAACCAATTCAGTGTTTGGACCCTAATTAGCCATGATTTATCATCACTTGTAAGTTTTCTTACATGAGCATGTTGGAAATAATACTGAGAGGGGGGGGTGAATCAGTATTATACAATTCTTTTAATAAATCTTCTTTGTTTGTTCTTTGAATTATTTTTGCATGTCAGTACCATAAAATAATGAACATGAACAAAAGAAAACAGATAGTCACACCAAAGAACACAAGATGTAAGGTGGAAACCCAATGTGGGTGAAAACCACCTGCTGCAATATGTCTCTATCTTCTTTCAAATTAAAAACTCCTTTTACAATGGTTTTGTACTGGTGCAGTCCTTTACCAGTACGCAAGCTGCAACCTGCAGAGAGCTACAACTCTCTCTCGTTTTCCAGTCTCTCCTGGAAGGGAGCTACAACCCCCTTACTTCTTTTCATAAAGCATCAAATGATCATCAAGTACATAAAGGTTACAGTCCACTACAGTTATCAGATCAGCAATAACAGAACTAACCCAGAACACCTTATCAACAGAAAAATTCAATCAACAGAACATTTTAAGACAGGGACGCAGGTTTCCCTTCTGTGGCCTGCGTGCCCACGCACTGTTCCTTCAACCGCACTGTGTACTATTACTGTAGGGACGCACCCAAAAATACTATCGCGCCGCGTACTTTTACTATGCGGACGCACCTGAACCTTAGTCGCTCTGCGTACCGACGCAGCTCCCCTTCTTCTGCTCTGCGTACCGACGCAGGTCTCCTGTGTCTGCTCTGCGTACCGACGCAGATCTCCTGTTTCTGCACTGCGACCCCCGGGCATAGATGATTTCAAGACTTCAGAAGTAACCCAGACAATCAGATCTACAGATCTGAACATGCGCCGAAGAGATCTCGGTCCATCAGTAGATTCGCCTTGTTTAGATCTAGACCAGATCTAGCTCTCATAAGATATTCAACCCAAAACATATACAAGCCAAATGATCTCCTTTGCTTTATATAGGCAAGCTCCTCCTAAAATCATGGAACAATACCACGAGCCGACACCATAGTAACCCAATACCGTCGGCTAAATACCAAGAGTAACACGTAATAAAACCCCACATGTGAATTTCTTTGCCTTGAAATGTGTGCACTGGGGATACGCACCTCCTGAACGGCTGGCCTGCGTATCTGGACGCGGTCTCTGCATGGTGTACCTGCGTGTACGCACCTTTTGAACTGCCTTCCTGCGTACTTCCTAATTTTCAACAAAATGAGAGCCTTGCCATGGGAGTTGCCATCAAGTACAACATCTGTAACATATAGCCATACCAGAAACATAATGCCAACAATCTCCCCCTTTGGACTTGATGGCAACCTCACAAACTTCAGCTTCATTCTCCCCCTTTGACATCAAGGGCAAAGGGGTATGCTCCCCCTGAAAATGAATCAGATCTGCAACAAAGAACCATAATCCACCATGAAAGAGATAGAGACATATTGCAGCTACTTCCAAGATCTCCTTCTGCACATCCTCATAATGCCAACAATGCATTATGTGCCCCCCCTGAACCTGTACCATCAATCAGAAGAGGTTCAGCAGTAAGATGATGCATCAACAACCCCCAGCTTTTGCCTGAGGTATTCAAAAGTGTCCCTGGGCAATGGTTTGGTGAGAATATCAGCAACTTGTTCCTTAGAAGGAACATACTCCAACTTGACCTTCTGTTCAAGCACCTGTTCCCGGAGAAAATGATACTTGATTGGTATGTGCTTGGTTTTTGAATGCATAACATGATTCTTTGAGATGCTGATTGCACTTGTGTTATCACATAAGATGGGGATTGGTGGTGTACAAGTGATTTGAAAATCCTGCAAAGTCTGCATCATCCAAAGGAGTTGGGTGCAACAAAATGCAGCAGCAACATATTCCGCTTCAGGTGTAAACAAGGCAATCGAACTCTGTTTCTTGCTGAACCAAGATACCAGTCTAGAACCCATAAAGAACGCACCACCGCTTGTGCTTTTCCTGTCATCCACGCTTCCGGCCCAATCTGCATCTGTATAAGCATGAAGTGTAAGATCTGTATCTCTAGGATACCATAAGCCATAATTTTGAGTCCCTTGAAGATATTTGAAAATTCTCTTCACTGCCTGAAGATGAGTCTCCTTCGGATTTGCCTGAAATCTTCCAACTATTCCAACTGCATGCATGATGTCCGGTCGGGTACCTGTCAAATAAAGTAAGCTTCCAATCATAGATCTGTACGTTGGTTGATGTACTGCTGCAGATTCATCATTTGCACTGAGGCTACATCCTGTGACCATGGGTGTACATACTGGTTTTGCATCTTCCATACCATATTTCTTCAAAATCTGTTTGAGATAATTGGTTTGAGATAAAAAGATTCCTCATTCTTTTTGTTGGATTTGCAAACCAAGGAAATATGTCAGTTCTCCTAGCAAGGACATTTCAAATTCTTTCTGCATGACCGAGGCAAAGCTTTGACTCATAGTTTCTTCATTGCTCCCAAAAATAATGTCATCTACATACACAACAAGTATTAGCAATTTGTCATTTTCAACTTTTATATAAAGATTGCTATCTGCCGATCCTTTTGAAAAGCCTTGTTGATGAAGATATTTGTCCAAATGGTAGTACCAAGCCCTTGGAGCTTGTTTGAGACCATAGAGAGCCTTTTTCAATCTGCATACAAGATTTGGATCATTTCCAAGAATGAACCCATCTGGCTGTTCAATGTACACTTCTTCTTCCAAGTCTCCATTCAGAAAGGCTGATTTCACGTCCATTTGAAATACTTTGAAGTTTTGAAAACTTGAGAGAGCAAGGAACATTCGGATGGCCTCAAGTCTTGCAACAGGAGCAAAGGTTTCTTCAAAGTCTATTCCTTCTTGCTGCACATACCCTTTACACACAAGTCTGGCTTTGTTTCTAATTACTTCTCCATTTTCATTCAATTTGTTTTTGAAGACCCATTTTGTCCCGATAACATTCTTATCTTTTGGTCTAGGAACCAACCCCCAAGTGTTGTTCTTTTCGATCTGCTCAATTCTTCATCCATTGCTTTCACCCAACATTCATCTTTGCATGCCTCTTTCACATTTTGTGGTTCAGTAGAGGAGAGTAATGCCAAATAGCTTGAAGCTTCTGCAACTGTTCTTCTTGTTTGTACACCTGCTTCTTTCTGCCCCATAATCTGAGATTCTGGATGATTCTTCTGAACATATCTGGATGGAGTCTTTTCTTCTATTCTTGTTTGCTCCTCTGGTTCTTCTTGAGGTTCCTCTTCTTCATTATTCTGTCATTGGGGGTAGCCTTCATCTTCTTCGATGTCTTCATGATGTACTTGCCTAGGAATGTATCCCTTCTCATCAACCACTACATCAATGGTGTCGACAATTCTGCCAAGTCTTTTATTGTAGCATTTGTATGCTTTTCTATGTGGAGAGTAACCAAGAAGAATGCCTTCATCTGCTCTAGGTTCAAGTTTGCCAAGCTGCTCATCCGTATTTTTGATATAGCATTTGCTCCCAAAGATTTTGAAGTGCTTTACCGAAGGAGTCCTACCACTCCAGAGCTCATGAGGAGTTTGAGTGCTGTTCACCCGGACATTTGTTTTGTTGAGAATAACAACTGCAGCATGTGCAACTTCACCCCAGAAAGTTGCGGGAGTTCCTGACTCATCAAGCATAGCACGAGCCATTTGTTGGACTGTTCTGTTCATCCTTTCCACAACTCCATTTTGCTGAGGAGTTCTTGCTGTAGAGAATTCTCTTCTTATCCCATGTTCTTCACAGAAATCGAAAAATTCATTTGAAGTAAATTCCCCACCTCTATCGAATCTGAGGCACTTAATTTTGTGACCTGATTCATTTTCAACCAAGGCTTTGAAGGATTTGAATTTTTCGAATGCTTCATCTTTGTGCTTCATAAGTCCTAACCAGACAAACCTGGAGAAATCGTCAATGAATAATATCAAGTATTATTCTCCTCGAGGTGTTCTTTTCCTGAAAGGACCACATGTATCTGTATGTACTAGCTCAAGAGGCATGCTAGCTGATCCTTCTTTTTCTGGAAAGTTAGTTCTGGTTTGTTTTCCAAACTGACATGATTTGCATATGTTGTTGTCAGGAATTTTGATATCTGGAAGATCGCGAACTGCCTGATATTTGCATGCTTTCCTTATTTGTGAAAAGCTTAGATGTCCCAACCTCCGATGCCATAACCAGTGCTCATCATCCTTGCTCAGATAGCATTGTTGTTGTCCTTCTTCAAATATGTACAGATTATTTGGAGTTCTTTTGCCTTTGATCATTGTTTTACCTGTATCAAGATCACGAACAAGACATCCATTTGATCTGAATATAACCTCGGTTCTTTGATCACACATCTGGCTGACACTTAGAAGATTATGCTTCAATCCATCAACATACAAAACATTTCCAGCCTTGACATTTTCTTTTAACTGAGCAATGCCTTTTCCTTTTATAGTTGCAGGAGTATCATTTCCAAAAGAGACTTTATTTCCCTTTTCTAGAGTAGAATAAGACTCAAGTTTTTCTTTATCACCTGTCATATGCTTCGAACATCCAGTGTCAATGTACCATAGATTTTCCTGTCCCTCTGCATAAAATGCTATCCCACATCTTTCTGTTTGAGGTTCCTTTATTCTCCATGTTTTGGTGCTTGAGGCTTGTTCCTTTTTCTGCTGAAACCTGCTCCTGCATTCAGAGTCTTCATGACCAAAGTTATTGCAAATAGAACATTCAACTTCATTTTCAAGAACCGAAAAGT
Organism: Pinus tabuliformis; assembly: GCA_031772625.1. Lineage (NCBI taxonomy): Eukaryota > Viridiplantae > Streptophyta > Pinopsida > Pinales > Pinaceae > Pinus > Pinus tabuliformis. The sequence goes on along the minus strand of CM062816.1, from coordinate 742,438,823 downwards.
TGTTATAGGTCCTTTTTGTAATCCCCGTCATACTTCTTTGTTTTTGAGCTTCCCTAGTCATGATCGTTTTATATGCAACACATTGAGCTGCTTTGTGACCAAAGTTATGGCAAGAAAAGCATTGTCCATTGAAAAAACTTCTGCGGTTATCGAATCTACCATCCAACTGATTGTAATTTCTATTTTCATCTATTCTTGAACCAAATTGAGAAGATTTTACCTGTGGTTGGTTGTAGCTTTTGTTCACCCTCAAGATGGATTGCCCCTGATAGTTTCTGTTTGTAATTCGTCCCTGCTTTACCTGATGATCTTCATTGTTCTTTTGCTCATTTCTTCTTGCTGCATCAAGATAACTTTTTGAGGTGGATGCTTGTGAAGTTTCTCCATTATAGCCCAGACCTGTCTTGTTTAGTGGAGACCGTTGCACATTGATAATCTCATCCAAAGTTTCAGATCCTTTGGCAAACTTGAGATTAATAGCTTTTGTTTTCTCAATCTCTTTTCTAAGACCAACAATTTCACCTTCTAATTTTTCAAGATGTTTTTCCTTTTCATCAATTTGAAATTGTAGAGTATCAATGATCATGTTCTTTTCTTCTATGCATCTCTTGAGTCTAGTAATTTCATCATAAAGTTTGTCCACATCTATAGCATCCATATAATCATCATCTTCAAATGCCATTAACAACTTATATTCATTACCTTGTTCATCTTCATCACTGTTTGATAGACCATCACTATCTTCATGAGTGTAGTAGCTTTTCTTATTTGCGTTCTGTTTCTTGTTCCATCTAGCAGGTTCCTTTCCTTTATCCTTATAAGGACATTTTGCAGCATAATGACCTACTCTTCCACAAGCAAAGCATTTAAAAGGTAACTTACCTCTAAACCTTCCAGAACCCCTTTGAAGATTTCTGACAAAATTTGATTCTTCTTCCTCTTCTTCCGGGACGTGGCTTGCTTCATAATAATCTCCTTTGCCTGATGCTTTGAAAGCAGCTTCTCTTCTGTCTGATGGACCTCCCTTTCTCATTTCATAAGCAGTTAGAATTCCATGTAGCTGAGACATAGTAAGAATTCGAAGATTTTCCTTTTCTTCTATTGCAGATACTTTAGATTCAAACTTGGGGGACAATGATCTTAGGACCTTTTCAACCACAATAGCCTCTTTTATTTCTTCACCCAAATTCTTCATACAATTAACAACCTCATCTACCCGAAGGAAATAGTTAGCCACACTTTCATCATTATACATTTTGAGAGTCTCATACTGAATTCTGAGAGTTTGAAGTTTAGCACGCTTTACCTGTTCATCTCCTTCATAGCTCGTGACAATTTTGTCTCATATCTCTTTTGCGGATTTATAGTGCATTACCTTCATGAATTCTGATTGAGGTATACATCCTAATAGAGTACTGACTGCTTTCGCATTTGTTTCATACTTCTTTTTCTCGGCTGCATCTGTAGGAGTAGCTGAAGGAAAGGCATAGCCTGTCTCTACGATGTCCCAAACTTCTGTACCAAGAGATTGAAGATAGGCAGTAACTCTTACCTTCCAATAATTGAAGTTTGTCCCATCAAAAACTGGTGGCCTGATTGATGCTTCTCTCTCGTAGTTGCTCATGATGAAAGATCTACCTTCAAGCGATCAAGCTTTTCTGAAGGACCTGCTCTGATACCAATTGTTGGAAATAATACTGAGAGGGGGGGGTGAATCAGTATTATACAATTCTTTTAATAAATCTTCTTTGTTTGTTCTTTGAATTATTTTTGCATGTCAGTACCATAAAATAATGAACATGAACAAAAGAAAACAGATAGTCACACCAAAGAACACAAAATGTAACGTGGAAACCCAATGTGGGTGAAAACCACCTGCTGCAATATGTCTCTATCTTCATTCAAATTAGAAACTCCTTTTACAATGGTTTTGTACTGGTGCAGTCCTTTACCAGTACGCAAGCTGCAACCTGCAGAGAGCTACAACTCTCTCTCGTTTTCCAGTCTCTCCTTGAAGGGAGCTACAACCCCCTTACTTCTTTTCATAAAGCATCAAATGATCATCAAGTACATAAAGGTTACAGTCCACTACAGTTATCAGATCAGCAATAACAGAACTAACCCAGAACACCTTATCAATAGAAAAATTCAATCAACAGAACATTTTAAGACAGGGACGCAGGTTTCCCTTCTGTGGCCTGCGTGCCCACGCACTGTTCCTTCAACCGCACTGTGTACTATTACTGTAGGGACGCACCCAAAAATACTATCGCGCCGCGTACTTTGACTATGCAGACGCACCTGAACCTTAGTCGCTCTGCGTACCGACGCAGCTCCCCTTCTTCTGCTCTGCGTACCGACGCAGGTCTCCTATGTCTGCTCTGCGTACCGACGCGGATCTCCTGTTTCTGCACTGCGACCCCCGGGCATAGATGATTTGAAGACTTCAGAAGTAACCCAGACAATCAGATCTACAGATATGAACATGCGCCGAAGAGATCTCGGTCCATCAGTAGATTCGCCTTGTTTAGATCTAGACCAGATCTAGCTCTCATAAGATATTCAACCCAAAACATATACAAGCCAAATGATCTCCTTTGCTTTATATAGGCAAGCTCCTCCTAAAATCATGGAACAATACCACGAGCCGACACCATAGTAACCCAATACCATCGGCTAAATACCAAGAGTAACACGTAAGAAAACCCCACATGTGAATTTCTTTGCCTTGAAATGTGTGCACTGGGGGTACGCACCTCCTGAACGGCTGGCCTGCGTATCTGGACACGGTCTCTGCATGGTGTACCTGCGTGTACGCACCTTTTGAACTGTTTTCCTACGTACTTCTTAATTTTCAACAAAATGAGAGCCTTGCCATGGGAGTTGCCATCAAGTACAACATCTGTAACATATAGGCATACCAGAAACATAATGCCAACAGAGCATATAAAATCGGTAGGGACATTGGTACTTTTGCATACAACATGGGGGCCTCATAAGTTTAACAAACCCTCAGTTGAAAATTAAATGATTATGTGAATTCTCTTCATTATTCAAAATAAAGAAACAAATATTCACATTGTCACAATCCTTCATGGGAATCCAGAAGAACAAATATATAGGAAGTGGCTTTGCAATGAAGGGAAAAAATATCTAGTATGTAGGATGAAAAATTCCTTGCATGGATTAAAAAAATCATGAAGGATGTGGTATAAAAAAATTAATACCTACATATTGGGACTTGGATTCATAAGGAGAAAATTGAATTTTTTTTTTAATTACAAATTAGTTGGTGATCATCTTATTTCTTTTCTCTTGTATGTGGAAGATATGTTGTTGATTGGAAATGACAAGGAAACCATGTAGTATGTGAAAAATCAGTTTTCCTTTAAATTTGACATAAAATATCCTTGTGCTATAAATTTCATTTTGGGCATGGAAATTAGAAGAGAATAGGTAACATGAAACTATGGTTAAATGAAACGAAGTATAGAGACCATATTTTATAGGTTTAATATGTATCTAGTAAAGGACCTTGTTCATGTATGTGTTAAGTTATCTATAGATCAATGTCCAGGACATGTGAAGAGGAAGAGGCAATGTCCTGTGTTCCATATGTTGGAATGGTTGGCAATTTGATGTATGAAATGATCTATATGAGACTTGACATTACACATGTAGTGGGAGTATTGAGTAGGTATATGTCAAAGCTAAGGAAGGAGTATTTAATAGAAGTAAATGGGATTTTTAGTTATTTGAGTGGCAATAGTAGTTATGGATCGTGCCACCCAGGAAGGCCAAGTATGGATAGAGTGTTTGAAAAACATGTATTTGTCAATGTAAATTGGGTTAGAGATTTGGATAACAAAAGACCTATTAAAACAAGTATATGTTTAACCTATTTGGAGGAGTAATTGGTTGGATGAGGAAGAGACCGTTTCTAGTGGCACTCCTAATTATAGAAGTTGAATACTTGTAAACCTCTCATGCAAGCAAGAAGTAAGATGGTCAAAAATATTGTGCTTAGATATTGATTTGGTACAAAATTCTCTAAAGATAGATTGTAATATTACAGTGCAATCTTCCCGGAAAAGAATCTGGCTTGAGACAACGCATATTGATGTTCACTATCACTTTGTGAAATATATGATTAAATACAAGAAGGTGACACTGGTAAAAGTGGACAATTTGAATAATATTGGAGATATATTAACACAATATGTGAGCATTCAAAAGTTCTCTTAGTATAGAGAAATATAGGGCATTATTTCCCTTTAATGTTGATCATGTGCTCTTGTGACCCCCTATATGAAAAAGAAATAATAAGATGAAGAATATTAGACTTGTATTACATTATTTGTATGATTAGCTACATTCATGATATGTTGTGGCATGAGGAAGAGCCTTGAAAAAATGGATGCTATTTTAAATTTGTTTTTGGTTATTTTAGGCACATAGTTTTTACTTTTTTTGTTGTGTGGTGTATGGTGGTTCATCCCATGCTTTTCTAATTCTAGTTAAGAAACTATTCTAATCCAAAATTTATGGATTGGAATCTAGGGTTTATGGATGTCTAGGTTATACATATTGTATTGTAATATTATAATGATATAATTGAAAAAAATAGGTAAAATCTATATTAAATGTGTGTGTCATTGCAATTTTTTCTTTTATTAAGAATTTATTTGCAACAATTAACTACATAGTATAAAACTAAAAATCCATTAAGAAATTATTGAAAACCCATGAAAATCTTTTTAAATTTTTAAATTACAATATTTTCCTCTTGAAACTAATATCTCATATCTCTCAATTTTCATAGTAGGAAAAATGAAACCTCTTTGAAAAACATTGTAACATTTTTATGAGCATAATTATAAATATATAGATACCAAATGCTAATAATTTTATATTTACCTTTTCGTAATGATCCAAATGCTTCTACTATCATCCAAATTCCTTTCATAATTTCATGGTTGGTCTTTTCTTTTTTGGTGAATTAGGTAACATTTAGAGCGAAAATGATTTTAAATTATAGCTCATGGATACATCATTAATATCTTTAGAATATCTATTTATGCATCCCATGATGATGGACTCACTTGGTAGTCATAAAAGTTGGGTTCAGAAAACTCGATAATAGGTCATTCCTCTATAATTCCTCCTAGATAAATGCTTGTGACTTTTGGAAGTTTGATGATAACACTTTAGTTTGGAAATATATTTAAAAGCATGAAAGCATTTTGTTGAGAATTAAAGTTATTTTTATAGTAGATTTTAGATTTTTGTGATTTATTTTGATAATAAGATTGTTTTTACAGCTAAATCTCAACCATATGATTAATGAAAAAACAATTTTATTATTTTCAAAATGTTTAGAATTAATAGAATTTTAATTTTATTATTTTTAAAAATAGAATTTTACATGATTATGATAACAACTTTTTATGAAAAAAATATTCATGTTGTATAAGAATTTTTCTGAAGAAATAACATTGAAGATATTGATAGACCTTTTTAGAACCAGCCAGTGTAGTTCATTTTCAGGAAAAAATCACACTGCTAAAATTGAAGTTTTGGGCTATCCTGGTACCTATCAGACCGTTTGAGACCGTTTGAGAGATAGAAAAAAAGGTAAACAACTAAATGCTCTTATTTCTCATGAAGTCGAAATGACTTGCAAATCAAAGAAATACAACTTTTTAAAATACAACTTTCTGACGGTGCAAAGCTTTTCACAGGATCAGACTTGAAAATAACTTTCGTAAGGTAGTGAAATGTTTACAGGGCCGAGGAAGATCCATTTCTCTCTCTTTTTTTTAAATTTGGGTGTTTAGGAGCATTTCATAACATTCAAAATTAATACTTTTTGTGATAGTACGAAATGATCAAAGCGCTTTTGGCGAACCCTTTTTTTGAAAGTTGCGTAGTGTTTGCATGATCGTAGAGAAGCCTATTTTTTGAAAGTTGTGAAAAGGCAGCGAAGGAACTCGAATGTGAACAAGCTTTTCACTGTTTGCATAGTACAGGCAAGACCACGAAGAACAATATTGATGATATCAGGAAGTCTTCGCATGGTTTGAGAAGAAGAAATACTTTTAAAAACTTTGAATTATTCGGAAGGTTTGTCAAAATTATTTTCAAATTATTGAATTTTATTATTCAGCCTAGTTGTTCCTCCTTCATCAAAGTTGAGCTTAACTGTCACTCTATCATCAAAATTGAAATTTTGTTCCTCCATCATTAAAGTTGAGCCTAGCTGTCACTCTATCATCAAAATTGAAATTTTGTCATGTCTTGTAAAATAAAAATTAAAAATAAACAAATAACTATACAAAATATTTAAATAATGTCAAATTTGTATTTAAGATGAATCTATACAGATTAAGCACAAAAATATTATATTGAATGAAAAATCAATAAAAACTTAAGCAAAATAAAAAAATATTGCTTTTAAAAATAAGCATAGGAATTATTAAACTCTAAAATTAAACATAAATTTTAATATAAATACATTTTCCAATAAAAATGAATGCATTTTCCAATAACAATGAGCTATGGAGAACATCTCCAAAACATTGGTTAGAAAAGCTAGAAAACTTGTGTAATATATTTTTAATACCAATACTGATATAAAATTTTAATAATCTAATTTAATAATATAATCCGGAATAATATTAATATGTTAAATTAATTTGAATACTATAAAACCGTTATAACTAAAATCCTTCAACTCATATATATATAATAAAATGTTAAAATATTCTTTTAAGTTTTACATTAATATGTTAAATTAATTTAAATGCTAGAAGACCATCTTAACTAAAACCCTTTAACTTATGTATGTAATAAAATTATTTAATATTTTTTTAAATTTTATATCAAATAAAAAATTTCTTTACCCACAATTCCAATTTACCATCATTCTAATTGATTAGAAACTAACACTAATTTTCTATTCCTTCAATATTCAATATACACACTATAATGTATTATATTCTTTGACTTTTCATCATTCTAATTGATTAGTACTATATTGGCATATCGTTATTGCAATCATCATCCTAAATTTATTAATTTATTTTACAACTAATCCATCTTTAATATTATTAAATATACTCTCCTTCATAGTCATCACGAATCTCTTAAATATAGAGTTTACTAATTTCCAAGAATAGTAATTCTAAGATCCGGGGAGTCGAGTCAGGCATTCGATCGGGGAGTCCAGTCAGGTATTCCATCTCATGCATATCACATAGCATGCATAAGTGCAGATCCCACGGGATAAGTAAATCATCATTAGTGAGGGTGTATCCATGGGTTTGCCATGTAAATAGAGTGGATTGAGGGTGTATCCATGGGTTTGCCATGTAAATAGAGTGGATTGAGGGTGTATCCATGGGTTTCCCATGTAAATGGAGTGGATTTCCACTTGACAAAATGTAGTTGATGTTCAAAACTTAGGTTTAGAAAAGACATAAAGTGTGTTAATGTAAACCATCATCTTAAGTATAGATTTGGAAAGAATTATATATTAAGTAATAATTAATAATTATTTATTAAAATTATTTTCATATAAATAATTATTTGTATTCATAAATTTGGTAAAAAAATGATTGTGTCAATAGATGTGCTACAACTCAATGTGGGATAGATATTAAGCATAAATATTTAATGTTTAATATTTAAGAAAAATTGTGTCAATAGACCCTCTACAATCTAGTATGGGTAGATGTAATAAAAAAAAGTTAAATGTAATAAATAAAGAGTTAAAGCTAAAGTCAATTTGTTAGGCTTTGTTACAATACCATGGGTGAATACCATGACTTATCAATACGACATGCCTAAAAACCATAACTTATTTCACAATCAAAATATTTTATAACAATATGATATGATTTTTAACCATGGATATTCACCCCCACTTTATTGTGGATACTATTAACATGTAAATAGGCTTTGTTACAATATCATGGGCCAATATGATGACTTATCGATACCACCTGCCCAAAAAACATAACTTATTTCACAATCAAAATATTTTATAAATATGTTACTTTAATTTAATTTGATAGCACTTTTTAAATTAAATCTAAAAGGAAAAAGGTTATAATTACTTTTGAGATGTATCTAAACCGTTTATCCTACAACTACTAAAAAGATTCCCATATAAATTAAATTAAGGTTATAATAAAATAAAAAATGAGAATACTTTTATATATAAGGATGCAAAATTTATATAATATAAATAATATATTAAGAATCAGCCTATATCCATCTTAACTAAAGATCCAAGCAATGAGAGAAAATAAATTGACTAACAATAGTAAAGGAAACATAGTGTATGATTGTTTTAAGTTTTTCATTATTTTATTTTCTTTGACATGATTGATCCAAAATATAGGTTTAATATTTTACAACCAATTGAGTTTTGTTAATTTAGATACTTTCTTAAACACAATATATGGGAATCAAATTTAATAGACAGAGGGGGGGGGGAGAGGGAGAGAGGGAGGGACAGTGACAAAGCTAGAGAGAGAGAGAGAGAGAGAGTGATGTGGGGGGGGGGGGGGGGGGGAGAGGGAGCTAAGAGAGAGGAAGGAAGAGAGAGAGGAGGGGAGAGAGAGAAGGAGAGAGGGAAAGAGAGAGATATGGATTTTGAGGGGAGAGATAGGGAGGAAAGAACAAAGACATAGAGAGATAGAGGTGGACAAAGAGAGGAAGTGACAAGGGAGAGATGGGGAGAGAGTGCGGGAGAGAGGAGAGGAGGGAAGAGAGAGAAGGGGAGGGGAGAGAGTTAGAGAGAGAGGGAGGGAGACACAAAGATAAAGCGGAGAGAGAGAAGGAGAGAGGGAGGGAGATAGTGGCAGAGTTAGAGGAAAGAGAGGCAGAGAAAGAGTGATGGGGGGGAGAGAAACATGGAGGTGAGAGAGAATCATAGAGAGAGGAAGGACTCAAGAGAGAGAAGGAGCGATAGAGAGAGGGGGGAAGAGATGGAGTTGGTGGGGGGGGAGAGGGAGGGAATAAAAAAGACATAGATGCATAAAGGTGGAGAGAGAGAGGGAGTGACAAGGGAGAGATGGGGGAGAGTGAGGGAGAGAGGAGAGTTGGAGAGAGAGAGAGAGAGAGAGAGAGAGAGAGAGGAGTATGTTTGGGGGATAAGATAGAGAGAAGGAGTAAGAAAGAGACACATAGATACACATATAGATATTATATAGTATTAAATACCCATCCTATATCCATATTAACCTTAGATCTATCAAGCGTTGAGAGGGATCAAATATCTTGAGGTGCAAACCTTTCCTCAAGTTTTGAACTAAAAAAAGAGGTTTGCACCATGAGAGATTTGATCCCTCTTGGTGCTTGATAGATCTGGGGTTAAGATGGATCTAAGCTGGTAGGTATTTATAATAAAAAGTTATATATTCTAATATTTTAGAAAAAATAAATTCTTAATTACTAATTAGAAAATATCCTAGGAGCAATAACTTTTAGGAATAGATTTTAAATGGCTATAGAAATTGTTGTTCTACTTAATATTTTTGTCAAGTATTTAAGATTTCTGAGTTTACCTTCACATTTCCATACATGTTTCTCAAACTCAATGATTAGGTTAATATGCATCTGACACATTAAGGTTTATAACATTTTTGTGGCATATTGTCATAATAAATAATTTAGATATATCTTTCATTATAAGTGAATGAATTCATAACTAAAGAAAAAAAGATACACTAATATTTTCACAACCTAAGCTTTAAATAAATTGGATAAGTGTGAGAGATTTCCTCCCTATCATAGCTAAATCCTCTATGGATACCACTCATGTGCTAGGATATGAGGCCACTAGAGTAAGAAGGATTTTAAGTCCCCTAAATCATTTCTTCCTATCCTGGAAGTTTCTAATGACAACCAAATGCAAACCACTACTTTTCTTTATTCAATTTTTGAGCTAAGCCAATTTTGGCACTCTTTGTACTACCCTGTACAACATAGGAAGCCACTTCCTTCTCTTTGACTTTTTTTAGTCTCCTTGCAATGATGTATACCTCCATGCTCTTCAATATGTATATGCTTTGGATTAAATCATCATTGGATAAATTAGCCTACAAGGCCATTTTAGTAGTTGGTCTTAGTATGGAAAATTGGGGTTAAAAACTGTCTAGAAACTTCTTCATTTGTAAACTATCAAGGATATTTTACTAGATAGTTCATCACAATGGGTATGATCAAGATTTACTGAAATATGAAAATGGATACCATTAGCAGTAATATTCCTTAAACTTTCAGGATCTATTAAATTATTATTGAGCATGATATGTAAAATGATAAAAATAAAGAAGAAAAAGAAAAAATTGTTGGGCAGTTGGCCTTGGCCGAATGGTTGGTGGCATTCAATATGTTGGTATTGATGTCAACCAGAAAAACATTGATGTGCATGGTGTGTCAATCTCAAGGGGAGTCTTATGGTTACTACAATCTCTTATAGAGAATCATAATAGTAGTAGGTTTATTAAAGAAGCCTTAATATGATGACTATGGTGATTGGGAGTCCTAGACTTTGAAGGAGATTATGCCTCAAGATATTAGCTCAAATTCTCTTGCAAATGGCATAGTTGGATTGTGCTTGGAAAAATATTTCCAACAGTTTGTGGAAGTCCAAAAATGGTAGTTACAGTGCCCGAAAGCCTGAAAGCCTAAAGGTTTGTTAAATAAGTGGCCCAGATAAGTTTGAAATTTATGTAGTAGGAATAATGCTCGAAAGCCTGGAAGCCTCAAAACTTGGAGGTTTATTAAGTGATCTGAACAGTTTGGAGCTAGGCTAGCAGGAACAATGCCCAACAGCCTAAAGTTGTACTAATAAGCAATGTGGGATACCATGGAGCCAGGCTAGCAAGGAATGAAAATTGATGGGCCATCAATCAACGAAACCCGTAGCAAATATTTCTCGGAAGGTTGAGCCCGAAATAGATTGTAATTGGGAGTTGGGCATGACCAATGGTGCTGACAAGGGGAGGTCTTCATTTCCAGTGGTGGACACAAGTGGGCCAGGTTGGAAGCCCATAAGCCTGTAAGTTGTATTCAATTAATTTTATAAGAAGTTACGGAAATGCAGACATTTGGGCTCCAACTTCGTAGCAATATATATATATGTATATGTATATGTATATGTATATGTATATGTATATGTATATGTGTATGTATATGTGTATGTGTATGTATATGTGTATGTATATGTGGATGTATATGTGTATGTATATGTATATGTATGTATGTATGTATGTATGTATGTATGTATGGGGCCAAGTGAATGTATAAAGCACTGACACAAGGTTATATTGATAACAAATAAAAAGAGGCATAGAAGATTATGAAGGGAACCAAGCCCCAACAGGCCAGCAAAGAGGTTAACAAATAGATGCTTAGCTGATGGTCACAACACCTGGTCCTGTGAAGGAAAATAGGTTAAGGTGCCAAGGGAAAGGTGCTAAGGCATGCAAGTGGGCCATGATAGAATACGGAGAGCTTGTAAGTCTCAAAAATGCAATCTAAGAAAATGATACGTGCACCAGGACATATGCGCCTCCATTTGTGTAGAGGCATATGTGTTATTGCAAGTAATAGAACCGAAAGATGGAATATTTAACATGAATTTGATGGTTTTGTCAATAGACGAAAGGCGTGCCTAGGACTTGGTTTTATGGTGTTGTTACGTGTTTTTATGACCAAGGGCCATGTGCAAAAAGGGGCCTTCTAGATAATTATAATGAGGAAAACGACGTTGTGGGAAAACACCTCAAGGGCATTGGGATACATACGTAGAGCATTGTGCACATAATTAAAAGGATGTGTGGCACCTATGGATATGAAAAGCTCAACAACTGATTGAATGTGCAAAGTAAGATTGGTTGCTAGATTAATGAAAATTGTCAATATGTATGGATTAAAACAGAGAGGACCACAATATTTAGAATGAATTAATGGATCTTGTCTTGAACATAAACAATCCACCTCTAATATGGCTTCCATGCGATGGAGAATTAAATGAAATATGGCCAAGTGCAGAAGCTCTAATTACAGAGCACGAGCAGACACACCATAAGTACACCGTGATCTTTGTGGGAAATTAAGAAGGATGAGGAGAACTACTGCAGCACGTTGTGAGAACTAAGAATTAATTCCCAGCATGGAGAATGATAAAGTGTCCATACTAGGTTTAATTTAGTCACCGTTGTTGATTGAACACATCTAATTCCTAGTGTTTCATGAGAGTGTAGAGGCCAGACAATTAAATGCAACAGCAAGATAGAGAGCCATATAGGAGTACACTTGGGCAACGTGAAAGGCAGAGTAATGGTTGACAAAGACAACATTGTTCCTTATGTAGCATAGGAATAAAACCATGGATTGCAGTTGCGGAATGTGGAGATGTAACATTGTTGTGAGTTGAGTGTAACGAGTTCCATGAAGAGAGTGAGGTATTGTATGTGAGTGTGAGATTTTAAGGGCGACTGGGGCCAAGAGTTAACAATTATACGGAGTAGCTGAGGGCTAAGACCAGAGATGGTTGAGAATTGAAGAGAGCATTGAAAAGAGGGGTTGCATTGGAAAAGGGAAAGTGATGGGTGTAGCAGTTGATCAGGTTTACATTATGAGAATTTTTTAAGGCCTTTGTTTTCAGTTTGAAAATTATATGAAAAGCGAAACAATGACTAGAGTTGGTAGTGGCCTGCATTCATAAGGGGTTAGTGCCTCTTGGAAAGTATTGGCTTGCTTTATTATGCGGGTTGGGGTCTCCTATTAGTGGGTTCTCACAAAAAAACTTGATGTATTTAGGTAGGTGCTTAATTTACATCATAATAAAAAATATATTGGTGGTTTTCTCCCTTTGGGTTTCCACGTAAAAACATTGATTTGAATATGTGTCTTGTTGTATTGATGGATTGTTTGTTCATGTGAATGATTTACTTTGTTGTGCATATTTTGTATTAGAGTATGCTCACATAAGTAACTGACTGATAGTAGAAGAAAATAATAATTGAGCTCAAAGTTTTAAAACTTCACTAATTATTGATTCACTTGCCCTGTCTGAGTAATTCCTTATTCTAACAATTGGTACTAGAGCCAAGTTTCGTTCTGTAACAGTTTAAGCATTGGAAGGTATATCCATAAGGGATTATTTCTAGACATGAGAGTGAGAATGCTTACTCCAGTAAGATACCATTATTTGATGGGACAAACTATGCCTTTTGGAAAGTTAGGATGGAAGTCTATCTTTTGTCCCTTGGAGTAGATATTTGGAGCTCTGCGTTGGTAGATTATGATGTCCCTTCCACAAATGAAGATAGTAAAAATGTGTATCAGAATAATTCTAAAGCCAAGAATTCCATTCTCTTTGGCCTTAGTCAATCTGAACTTGTAAAAGTTATGCATTGTAATTCTGCCAAGGAAGTATGGGTCAACTCAATCAGAGTCATGAATGAGATGATAAAGTCAAGCAGACTAAAATTCAAACATTTAGAATGGGGTTTTAGAGCTTAAGAATGAGTGAAGATGAAAGCATAACAGAGTATTTCCTCAGATTTGTTGAAGTACCCAATATGATCAGGAGATTTGTTGTAGTTATTAAAGAATATGTGATTATTCAAAAGGTCTTAAGATATCTTCCTATGAGATTTAATTCCAAAATATAAGCCATAGAAGAAATGAATGGTTTAAAAATTTTAACAATGGATCAACTACTTGGTAGTCTCATAGCTTATGAGATGAGAGTGGGAAAAGAGAACACTGAACCAAAGGAGGCAACTTTCAAGGTGTACAAGAAGCCTAAGGAGCACAAAGATCATCAACACTATTCCAGTTGTGAATCTAATCAAGTGCTGGCTCACTTTTCTAGGAAACTAAAATCTCGTTGTGGAAAGTATAAAGGGAAGTTTCCCTTTAAATTCTTCAACTGTGGAAGAGTTTGAAACTTTGCATCTAAGTTCCCTTACAAAGAAAAGTTAGAAAAGGAAAATAATTTGAAGTTTAAAGGGAAAGCTCAAAAACATTAAAAGAAGAGGTTCCTCAGTAAAAAGGGTCTCAACTCCAAAGACGATAGCTCAACATCAGATTCTGAAGACGAGAATTCTTCAGAGGAAGAGTTGAATGAGTGCTTACTTATAGCACTTGAAGTTGAATAGAAGAAACAAATATTATAAGCTCTGAAATAGAAGGAGTAGTGGACCTTGAAGGGGAGCTCAACAATGTTGTTAATGAGTTAAAGAAGGCAAGAAGAAAGAACACGCAACTAAAATAACAATTATTGTGAGTTGAAGAAAGTATGTATAACTTAGAAAATTAGGAATTTATTTATAAAAAAATAAAAACTTGAACAAGCCATCATAAGTAAAGAGATCTTAGCTCTTCGATTAGAAGAAAAACAAAAAATATGTCAAAATCTAGAAGAAGAGAATAGACATTTAAAGTAAGAATTGTGAAATAAAAAGGGGAGATGGTCCCAAAAACATGGAAAGAATATATTTTTTCCTTAAAGATTAAGCTAGAGGAAGAAAAAGGAAAGGAAGAAGTCCTTAATGATTTAATTCATGAATGGGAAGAAAATTGCTAGAGTCTCGAGGAAGAAATTGTCTCTTTAGGAGCTGATGTTGAGAGATTAGAGACTGAGAATGGTGAGAATGAAAAGTTTGCAGAAGGGACAAGAAAGCTAGATAATATTTTTAGAAGTCAAAGGTATCTAGAGAAAAGGATAGGCCTGGGATATTCTAGATCAGAGGAGAAATTTATGAGAAAGATGAACTTCAGGTTTGTAGGATTTGAGGAACCCCATAGTTATACGAAGGTGATTCAAGGAAAACTCAACGAGGGTAAGCTAAAATCAAGACAAAAAGTAACCCGACACTGGAACAATAGTTCTAATGTCCGAAAGGACTCGAACCACAACAAAATGAATCAATCAACAAGACAAAAGAGGTACAAAAACTTACCCAAGCTAAAAAAATTCCAATTTCAAGTACCCTAATTTGTTTTATGGTTATATAATTGTCATATATTTGGCCATAAATATATTGATTGTAGAAGAGTCAAAGTTAAAAGAGATGAAAAGATATAGAAGGTATCAAAATTTTAGATCTCAAAACTCTCCTCCCAGGACTAGAAATTGCTTCTCTCCCCTAATGGATGATGTTGAATGTTTCAAATGTAATAATTTTTGACATAAGGACAGGGAGTTCAGAATTATTTTTGAGTATGCTTTTAAATATTACTATGCTTTGAAACCTACTTTCCCAAGAGACAAGAAGAGTTGGAAATGTAAGACTGAGAAATCCATGAAGTGTGGATTTGTATTTTCTGTGCATGACCAAGAAGGTAGATGATATTTAGATAATGCTTATTCCAAGCACATGGCTGGAGATAAGAGTAAATTCTTGTTTCTAATGGAAAAAGACAGAGGGAACAATGTCACCTTTGTAAACAACTCTCCAACAAGGATTAAGGGGAAGGGAATAGCTAGTCTTGATGAAAATACTAAGGCCCAAAATGTGTTGATGTGGAAGGACTCAAGCATAATCTACTTAATGCGAGTCAAATGTGTGATAATGGCTACAATGTAACCTTTCAATTTAAAGACTGTGAGATCCAAAAAGAATAAAATGGAAAGATATTTGGAAGAACAATATTGTGTATGTGTTTGATGACTCCAGAGTGAGTTTCTACCTGAGTAAAACAAGTCAAACTTGGTTGTGCTACAAAAGTCTTGGCCATATAAATTTTGATAGCATAATAAAGATCAACAAGTCATAAGCTATAAGAGGATTGCCAAGATTGTCGAGGTCTTATGACTCAATATGCAAGTTGTGACAATTTAGTTAGTAGATAAGGACTTAGTTTAAGACAAAGGATTTATCATCATCTAAACCTCTCGATCTAATTCACATTGACATCTATGGCCCTACCAGGACAAGAATCCCGAGAGAAGAAAGATATTTTATTTTATTTATTGATGACTTTACTATAGCCACATGGATAATTCTCTTGAAAGAAAAATACGAAGCTCTTGAGAATTTCAATATATTCAAAGTTCAGGATGAGAACAAGAAATATCTAAATATCAAATGTCTGAGATCATAAAAAGGTGGAAAAATGATTTCAAGCAAAATTTAAGAGTATTGTGAAAAGCATGGCATAAGGAGGCGATATTATGTGGCCATAAATTCACAATAGAATGTAGTTGTAGAGATAAAGAACATAAAAATCCAAGAAATGGATAGAGCTATGATGGATGAGGAAGATGTGCCCCACACCTTTTAGGGAGAAGCAACACAAGAAATAGTATATCTAGCAAATATAACATAACTCAAGCCTAATAGTGATAAGACTCCCTATGAGTTATGGAAGGGAAGACCTACACCAGTGAAATAGTAGAAAGTGTTTGGGAGAAAATTATTTATCAAAATGAATGATAAGAAACTTGGAAATTTTGATCCTCATTCTAATGACAATATATTTATTGGCTATTCAATTTGTAGCAAAGGGTACAAGTGTTTTAACGAAAGGAAAAATAGATTTGAAGATTGCATTGACATAGTTGTGGATGAAATGATACCACAATCTAAGTCTACCATAGGAAACATTAACTCGGATGGAGAATAATGTTGCCACCAAATTATCAAACAAAGAAAAAGAAGAATGAAGATGAAGAATTAAATACAACCCTAAGGACCAAAAAACCCTCAAGGTATGTACAAAAACAACATCTAGAAAGCCAAATTATTGGTGATCAAATACTTAGTGTTCAAACATGGAGGAGATTCCATGGCATCCAAGTTGTGAAAATCTTTCTATCTCAAATTGAATCCAAGAATCTAAGTCAGGAAGGTGACGATAATTCCTGGGCACAGGCAATGAATGAAGAGTTGGATCAAATTGAGAATAATGACACTTGTGAGTTTGTTCCCAGACCCAAAGAGAAAAATTTCATAGGCACCAAATGGTTCTTATAAAATAAGCTAAATGAGAAAGGTCAAGTGGTTAGGAACAAGGCTCGCTTAGTCTGCAAAGGGTATGCCCAAATACAAGGGATATATTTTGAAGAAACCTTTTCACCTGCATCAAGATTGGAAGCTATCAAAATGTTTCTTTCTTTTTCCGGTGATAAAAATATCAAGGTGTATCATATGGATGTGAAGTTATATTTTCTCAATGGACATCTGGAAGAAGACGTATACATAGAGCAACTAGAAGGGTTCATGTTCATAGAAAATGAAGGGTTTGTTTGCAAGTTGAAAAGGCCTTATATGGGCTCAAATAGGCCCCTAGAGACCTATATGCCAAATTAGATAAATACCTTCAGCAACAAGGCTTTATGAGGGGGCACTGCAGATATAAATCTATATGTAAAGTCTAAAGATGACCACTTGTTGATTGTGGTAGTTTACATGGATGACATCATCTTTGGTAGGGTTACAGAGTAGTTGGGACATCAATTTGAAAATTATATGGATAAATATTTTCAAATCTCCATGATAGGGGAACTATGCTCTTTCATAGGACTACAAATTTCTCAAGCAAAGGAGAAAATTTTCATCTCCCAATCCAAGTACTTGTGAGAAACACTAAAGAAATTTTGACTAGAAGATTACAAGCCAGTTAGCAACCTCATGGTTACATGAAGTAAGTTATGTAGAGAAGGTGAGACACCTCTAGTAAATAAGACACTCTACAAATCAATGATCGGAAGCTTTCTTTACCTCGCAACCTCTAGATCAGACATCATGTAAGTAGTAGGTTTGGTGTAAAAAGGATTTTCAAATACTTGCAAGGCACAACAGACTATGGACTATGGTATGTTAGGAGGGAAGGGTTTAAGTTAGTGGTCTATACTAATGTTAACTTGGAAGGAAGCATTAATAACAGGAAGAGAACTTTTGTGAAACATTATTTTTAGGATATTTCTTAGTGTCTTTGGTTGGAAAGAAACAAGACTACATCTCTCTATCAATAGTTGAAGTAGAGTATATTGCAGCTACCACTTTCTTCTCACGAATTATCTGGATGAAGCAGGCCTTAAAGGACATTAGGGTAGAGTCGACTGATCTGATTTCAATCACGTGTGACAACACTAGTGCTATTAACACTTCTAAAATTCTTTTCATGCAATCAAAGACCAAGCACATTACTATCAAGTTTTATTTCTTAAGAGAACAAGTTACTTCTAATGTTGTTCAACTTGAATATGTGGCCACTAAAGAGAAGATTACAAACATTTTCAATAAGGAACTAGCAAGAGAACCCCTTTTGTATCTGCAACAACAGATAGGAGTGATAAATATTTCATCCAAATGACTCAAATACAAAGAGTATGGCTAACTACTCATTTTGTTGAATTGATTGAATAGTAGGCCACAATATTTTAGGGGGATATTTTTGGAGCATACTTTTCCATTTATGTCAAAGGGGGAGAAGTTTTTGAATGTTAAAGGGAAGAAAAATGATGGAGAAAATCATGTCTAGTTTCAGGGGGATATTGGTCTATTTCCATCACTGAAAAAGAGGGAGTTTGTTAGGTAGTTTTCCTTGATCGAATGGTTGGTGGAATTCAGTATGTTGGCATTGATGTCAACCAGGTTAGCACTTATGTGCATGGTGTGTCAAGCTCAGGGGGATTCCAATGGTTGCTACATTCTCTTATAGAGAATCATCATAGTAGTAAGTTTATTAAATAATCCTTAATATGATGACTATGTTGGTGGGGAGTCCTAGAATTTAGAGGATATTATCCCTCAAGATATTAGTTAAAATGATATTGTAAATGGAATAGTTCGAATGTGCTCAAAACAATATTTCCAATGGTATGTGGAAGTCAAAAATTTTCCTTTTGGATCACAACTTATTGTTGGTCAAAGTCTGGACAATCAAAGTCATATTTTGGTTGCCCAAAAGCCCAAAGGTTTGTTAAATAAGTGACCTAGATAATGTTGGAGTGAGGCTAGTGGGAACAGTGTCTGGAAGCCCAAAGATTTATTAAGTGATATAGACAGTTTGGAGTCAAGATAGAGGGAACAATGCCTCAAATCCTAAAGGTTTGTTAATAAGAAACATGGATTAACATGGAATTAGGCTAGCAAGGAATGAAAATTAACGGAGTGTCAATCAAATGAACCTGTAATAGAGATTTCCTTGAAGGTTGAGCCTAAAAAAAATTGTAATTGGGTGTCGGGCATGACTAGTGAGGCTGATAGGGGGATGTATTCATTGTCAGTGGTGCACATAAGTGGGCCATACTGGAAGCCCGCAAGCCCATAAGGTGTATGTACCTCATTCTAGAAGAAGCTACCAACATGTGGGCATCTGGACTCTAACTCTATAATGACATATGTGTGTGTGTGTACGAGGCCCAGTGAATGTCTAAAACACTGACAAAAAGTTATATTGACAACAGATAACTAGAAGCGTGGAATATTATAAAGGGAATTAAGTCCTCACATGCTAGTAAAGAGGTTAGCTCCTAAATGCCTAGCTGAAGGTCACAACACCACGTTCTGTGAAGGAAAATAGGTAAATGTGCAAAATGAAAGGTTTTAAGGCATGCAAGTGGGCTAGGGCGGAAGCCCATGAGCCCATAAGTCTTAAGAAATGCCAATTAAGAAAATGGTATGGGCACTAGGACTTCCAAGCCTTTATCTTTGTAGCAGCATATGTTTTGTGGCATGTAACAAAACCATAAGATGAAAGATTTAGGAGGCATTTGACAGTTCTGTCTGATCCAAGATCTTTTACTTACAGATGCATCAAAATTATATATAACATATATAATTAACCACGTAAGTTAAAAACAGATAAATAATGCGGAAATAACCAAAAGAACATGAAACCATGAACAATGATTTGATTATGGAGTTCATCCAATTTGGACTACGTCTCTAGGCCCCCTTCATTCATTAAGTGGCATAAAAAAGATATAAAAGCACAAGAAACATTCTTTAAAATCCTTATACACCCAAGATGGAAGATGGATGAAGAATGGAGAGCCCATCTTCAGAAAAAAAACAATACCACTGAACTCCTGGCAAAAAATCGTGCAAAAAAGCCTATCTAAACAAACAATTTGGATAATCTAGCCTTCTACAACTTTTCGGAACCTCCCTTCTACTCAATTTGAGGTCTCGGCCTACTGCAAGGGTTAGGGTCTGCTGCAATCTGCTTCTCTAAATTATTCGTCCAGTCCTCTCCCCTTCTTCTAACACAAAAGGGTCGTTTAAATAAGCATGGTGGCAAATCCCTTAAACCCTCGGCAATTCTGAACAACATATCAAGGTAAGCAGGCAGGTTTGATCTAATATCAAGAATCTCCATTTGTGGCAAAAACCATTATAAACATGGAAAAAGACTATTCAATGCATGTTTAACTCAGTGGCATGACTATTGGCATTCCCTGCAATCGATGGATAGACCCAAGCCCAAAAAATAGGCACTCTAGGATACAACAGACCCACCAGGAGTATTAAACATAAAATATAATTTATCACATCCAATAACCCCATCGCAAACCACAATCAGCATTTTCCCTTAGTGGGTATCAAATTCCATACAACTATGATACCAGCAGACCCACTAGGCTATGAAATACAGTGTATAACATATCATGTCTGGAACCCTATCGCAATCACAATTGGGATTACTGTCGGGGTCGCTTTGCAAACACTAGCCCCTTATGTGATTGTGATATATGATATATCGCATCGCAACTAGGCTCTACTGGGGGAAATTCATAACACTTGTCCACCTTCGATATGCGATATGTGATATCGTAATTGAAAATCGAAAATGCTAGGGGCTAATTCCTTAACCCATGACCTCTTTTCTCCTGCGATATGTGATATGCATGACCTAATGGAAGCCTTCCACTTGGTGCTTCCCCATGCATTGAAAATTTTACCACACCATCTCCTCCTACTACCTGGACAAGTCATACTTGAACATTGACTTCCTCTAACTTCTCTATATGAACTTAGATTCAAGTTTCATTCACACCATTGGAATCAAAATGCCAAGCACTATGATTTGATGCTATGTTTATCCAAATTCTGCCGCTTTAAGTTTTTATCCTTTTACCATGCCACTGGTACTTTTTGAAGATCCACCTAGATCAATCCTCCAAGATTCTCCTGGATCAATCCTCCCCACTACGAGCTTTTGGACCGCCAAAAGCCTTCTCAATCAATTAACAACTGAGGAAATTTATCCCTCACATTTTCCTTCTCCATCCATCGAGCTTTACTTGGATGCATTCCTTTGAAGCCAACATGAATGTAGTTCACATCTCCCCATCGTGAATTTCTGATTTCTTGTCATGTATGATATATTTAGGCAACTTATCTAGATACTATGGTGAAAAATCATCCATTGTAGGAATTTTTGCAACCTATTCGGTATCCATAATCAATGGAGGTTCATAATGCTTGAGGTTTTCAACATTTACTACAGAGTACATTTTCATATAAGTAGGAAATTCAAGAAAAAAGGCATTTTCTCCAATCTTTGCCAATATGGTGAAGGGACCATATCGAATGGGTCTCAATTTCTTCCCTTATCCCTTCATTCTTTCCTTGATGATGTAGAGCCATACCTTGTCCCTAAATTGAAAATGATGGTCAACTCGGTGTTTATCATGTCGAGATTTATACCAAGCTTGAATCTTCTCCAAATGTTACATACTGCTTGATGAATCACCTATGTTTGCTGAATAAACTTTCATGCTTTGTCGCTATCATCTCGTCCATTTCCATCCTCCCCCTTTCCAAATACCATGTCCAAGGGATCTCTTGGTAGATAGACAAAACATGCCCCAAACGGTGATATCTATGTAGATGAACGTGTTGCTTGACTGTATGCATGTTGCACATAGGAAAGCTATTCATCCAACAACTTGGGATGTTTTCCAAAATAGCGTCGCGACAATTGTACCACGATGCGGTTGAAAATCTCTGTCTGCCCATTGGTCTATGGATGAAATGTCATACTTCTTTTCAGCTTAGTGTCCATCATTATCCACAAGCTGGTCCAAAACTCCCGAAGAAAGCAAGAGTCTCGATCTGACACAATAGATGTGGGCAACCCAAAATGGACCTAAACATGTTGAAATAAAAGATAAGCAGTCTACTCAGTAGTGACCTATTTTTTATAAGGCATTAAAATACACAATTTACTAAAATGATCCACAATGACATACAAATAGTTGTGACCTTTCCTAGACATAGGAAAAAATCCTATAAATTCCATGGACACACTTTTCCATGGTCAATTCGGAATAGGGAGTGGTATATAGAGCCCAATTTTTCTATTAGAGAGCTTTCAAATAGAAGACAACACACAACCCTTTACAAAACAAGTCACAATGTTTTTCATATAAGCCCAAAAACAAAACCTTCGCAAATGACATAAATTTTTTTCAACCCCAAAATGACCAGACACTAGAGAGGTTTGAGCCCATTGGATTACATGAACCCTTTCATCAATGGGTATGCACGATTTTCCAAGGTAGTACAATAGTTTTTCTTGTAAATGATAATTGTCCAACTGTGATCCACGAGTTAGTTTTGCACAGATTTATTTAAAATCATCACCATTAGCATACTATTCAACATAAATTTCTAATGATAAAGAAACATTTTTCAAAACTATAGATGTAGAAATAGGCAAGCGAGAAAGCATATCTACTACTTTCTTGTTGGTGCCCATCTTGTATCTTATTACCAAATGAAACTGTTGGAGGAATCCCATCCATCTGGAGTGATGGGCTTGTTGAAGCTTGGTCTGTGACTAAAGGTACTACAAGTGCTGATCATCCATATGGATGATAGTCTCCTTGTCGATCAGGTATTGTTTCCACTTATTTACACTTTGAACCAAGGCATACAACTCCCTATCATATGTGGGATAATTCACAACAACTTGGGAGAAAGTCTCTGAATGGTAACATACAGGGTTTCTTTGCTGCATCAATACAACACCCATGGAATATCCACTGGCATCTATTTCAATCTAAAAAGGTTGTTGAAGGTCTGATAAGGCTAGAACTGGGGTTGTGCTGATCTCCTATTTCAGCATGTCGAAGGAATTTTTTTTCTTTCCTCCCCACTAAAAGGCCTACTTCACACTCATTAACGTGTGTAAGGGGGTTGTGATAATAGAGAAGTTTGCAGTGAACCTTCTCTAATATTGTACCGTGCCCAAGAAACTTTGTACCTCTATAACATTTGTGGTCTCAGGCCAATTCATAATCACATCCACTTTAGAGGGATCTATCCTCAATTTCCCGTTACCAACTATGTGGCCTAAATAAACCAGAGAGGTCTTCCCAAACTCATACTTTCATAGTTTCAAATACATTTTTTCATTTTTTAGAACATCAAGCACTTTCTTCATATGACACACATGTTCATCCCATGTCCTACTATACACAATAATATCGCCAAGATATACAAGCACAAAATTATTAAGAAAAGGCCTAAATAGATTATTCATTACCCTCATAAATGTGGCCAATGCGTTGTACAGTTTGAATGGAATCACCAGCCATTCGAACAACCCCTGTTTGGTTTTGAACATAGTCTTCCAAACATCTTTCTCTGCAATTCTAACCTGGTGATATCCACTATGTAAATCCACTTTTTTAAAATCAATAACATTTTTGAATTGATCTAACAATTCATCAATGTGAGAGAGAGGGTATCGATTCTTCACCGTAATATTGTTTAGGGCTTTGTAGTCTACACACATTATCCATGTGCCATATTTCTTTGGCACCAACATGATTGATGAGCCACAAGGAGAAGAACTCGGTCTGATGACTTCCTGATTTAACAGTTCCTGCACTTGTTTCTTGATCTCCTACATCTCAGTAGAAGCCATTCTGTACATGCCAACATTTGGTAAATGAGAATCCTATTGTAGATGGATCTCATGCTGGATTTCCCATTTTGGGGGAATCCTCTCAGTTCTTGAAACAATCCATCATAGTCAGAAATAATTTCAAACAATTCTTTTTTATGATCAGGATTACAACCTTTAAAGGCATCAGCCATCTCAGACTCTTTTGCTCTTGCTATCATGAGCATGTGCCCTTTGTTGGAATTAACCAGTCGTTTAATTTGTCCTGTGCTTACAAGGCTAGCATTAACTTTTGTATGATGAGCTCTGACTATATATTCTACCACATCCATTGTGAGGTGGTATTTGTTTTCATGTTGAAATAAAACTACCTTTCTATCATATAGATATGGGCTCCCCAAGATGATTCCACAGATGTCCAAAGGCACAAAATCTAACTCTACCTCATCAACTAATTTGGAAGCAATAACAAATCTAGCCCTACAGTTCTTGCTTACTTGTAGTTTAACTTTATCGCTTACCCAACCAAGTGGTTATGGACTCAGATGAGGCTCAGTTTCAAGGCCTAATTTTTCCACTAAGGACTCTGAGATTAGGTTTTCTTGGTAACTTGAATTGAACAAAGTTTCCACCTTCGTTTGTTTTATAACAACTCTAATGTGGAATAACTCAATTCTATTTTTCTCATTACTTACAGGCTCATTCAAATAACTAGTATTTGCAATCGAATTAGAACTATCATTAATAGAAAGAGTACCTTTTGCACCCATGCCTGTGATTAATGCCTCATCGCTGGAATCTAATCCAAGGTCTTGTGCTCTAGCCACTATCTTCTACTTCCCCTTTCCACTAAATATCTTTGGTCTCATCTCTGGATGCAGCTTGTAGTAGTGGTACTCATCATGACCATATTTCTTGCAATGATTGCAATATGATGTTGCTCCGTCCCCTTTCTTCGTTGCGATAGTTTTCTTATCCTTCCCTTCGCCTTTCTTCTGGAATTTGTCATGCTAAGGTTCGAATGGTGGTTTCTTGGCTTGATTATCTCTATCATTCTTGCCTCGACTTTCAATATGAATAAAATTTACATTGGTTGCATAAATTGCAGTAGGCTCGAACAGTAATAGTGAGTGTCTGATGTAACTATGTAGTGCACCTACATACTTAGTTACAGTCTCAAGTGAATCTAATGAGATACCCAAATTAAATTCTTGTTTCTAAAATTATTCAGTGAAGCTTTCCACATTTTGGCCTTTACCTTACGCTAGATATTACCATACCATTCCATAAGTGCCTTTTGTTTATAACCCAAAGGGTAAAATTGGTCTTTCAATGTAGAAATAAAACTAGACCAAGAGGATAGAAGGTTACCTAAATTTGTGTTGCCCTTCCGCAACTTACTCTCCCACCAAGCGAGAGTAGTGCTGCTCAGCTAAAGAGATGCTAATTGGACTTTCACCTCATCTTATTTGATCTACTGGATCCGATAGTAATTCTCTATCTATCTTATCTAGTTATTAAGTTTTTATGAACTACACTCTCCATTATACATGGGCAGGTCAAACTTTACATCTAAATTGAAGAAATTTTTCTTAGAGGAATGCTTGGAATCTCGATGAGAGTGATTAGAGCTATCACTTGAATAAGGAGAGGGAGGAGGCTCTTCTCCAGCACCTTCATGATCTATTGATCCATTGTTGTCGACATCCTTCTTATCGTCCCTAAGTGCCTTCTCATATTCTAAAAACAGTTTGTCCACTTTCTCTGCCATATTATAGAATACCTTACGGAAATTTTGTTCCTATTCTTAACAAGCTTCTTCATTTGCCATGTTTTCTTCATTGTGTATGTCCTGCTTCAAGATCAAAGGACTTAAGCATTCCTTCTCCTTTTTGCATCTTGTTCTCGGTTAGCACATACTCATGCAATTCGCATCTACAAAGACCTGCTCTGATACCAAACTTGATCCAAGATCTTTTACTTACATATGCATCATAATTACATATAAGAGAGATAACTAACTATGGAACTTAAAAGAACATAGGCAATGTAGAAATAACCATAATAACATGAAACCATTACACAATTATTTGATTATGGAGTTCGTCCAATTTGGACTACGTCTCTAGGCCCTACTCAATAGTGGGGAGGCCTTCATTCATTAAGTGGCATAAAAAGAGATAAAAATACAAGAAACATTATTTACAATCCTTATACCTCCAAGTTGGAATATGTATGAAGAATGGAGATCCCATCTTAAAAAATAGATAGTACCACTAAACTCCTAGCAAAAAATCCTACAAAAACACCTATCCAAACACCCAATTTGGATAATCAAGCCTTCTAGAACTTCTCAGAACCTCCCTGTTGCTCAAGGTGAGGTCCTGACCTACTGCCAAGGTCAGGGTCTAGTACAATGTCCTTCTCTAAACTATTCAGCCAGTCCTCTCCCCTTCTTCTGACACAAAAGGGTCCTTTAAGTAAGCATGGCAGCGAATCCCTCAAACCCCAGGAAATTTCAAACAACATACCAAATTAAGCAGGCGGGTTTGATCTGATATCAAGGATCTCGGGTCGCAGCAACAACCCTTAAAAACATGGAAAAATCCCTTTGAATGTGTGTTTAAATCAATATCATGAATATGGGTGTTCCCCACAATCTTTGGATAGACCCAAGCCCAAACAATAGGCACTTTGCGAAACAGAGAACCCGTCGAGAGTATTAAACACAACATATAAATTATCTCATTAGGGAACCACATCGCAAATTGCAATCAAAATTTCCCCTCGGTGGATATCAAAGTCCATACAATTGCGATATCAGTGGACTCGTCGGGCTATTAAATATACTGTATAACATATCGAGTCAAGAACCCTATCACAATCGAACTGGGCTTACTAGCGGGGTCACTTTGCAAACACTAGCCCCTTCTGTGATTGCGATATGTGATATATCACATCGCAACTAGGCTCTTCCCAGGGCTGATTCATAACATTTGTCCACCACCGATATGTGATATGCGATATCACAATCACAAATCGGCAATGTTGGGCACTGATTCCTTAACGCACGACCTCTTTTTTTCCACAATATTCGATACGTGAGACCCAATGTAAGCTTGCCACTTGGCGCTTCCCCATTCACTAAAAATTTTACCATGTCATCTCCTCCTACCACCTAGACAAGCCAAACTTGAACTTTTACTTGTTCTAGCTTCTTCATATGAAATCGGATTCGAGTGTCATTCACACCATTGGAATCAGGATGACGAACATTGTGATCCGATGCTAAGTTTCTCTAGATTCTACCAATTTTATTTTTGAGGATTTTACCATGCCACTGGTACTTTCTAAAGATCCACCTG
The DNA here is from genome assembly GCA_031772625.1 of Pinus tabuliformis. Lineage (NCBI taxonomy): Eukaryota > Viridiplantae > Streptophyta > Pinopsida > Pinales > Pinaceae > Pinus > Pinus tabuliformis. The sequence goes on along the minus strand of CM062816.1, from coordinate 742,411,566 downwards.
GATCAATCCTCCAGGGTCCTCTTGTATCACTATTAAAAGATGAAAGGTACACCTATGACTTGTGTTTGTGGTGGTCTCATGTTTTTTTGTAACCAGGTTCCATGTGCATAAAGGGGACTTCTATCTAATTATAATGAAGAAAAGGGAACTGCAGGAAAATGCCTTAAGGGCCTTGGGCTATATACATAGAGCATTGTGTACATAGTTAAAAGAGTGTGTGGTACCTGTGGATCTGAAAGACTCAGTAGTTGAATGAATGTGCATAGTAATATTGGTCATTGAATTGATGGCAATATTCAAGAGGTGTGGATTAAGAAAGAGAGGACCATGGTCTTCATAATGAAATAATGGAGCTTGTCTCGAATAAAAAAATTCCACCTCTGACTTTCCTTGCACACGATAGAGAATTGAGTGAAATATGGGCAAGTGTAGAAGCTCTAATTACAAAACATGAGAATCCACACCTCAAGTACACCCTAATCTCTGTGGGAAATCAAGATGGACGGGAATCACTATTGCAACACTCTTCTAGAACCAAGAATTAATTCCCAACATGGATAATGATCAGGTGTCCATACCAGATTTAATGCAACCACATTTGTTAATTGAATGGAGCCAATATCTAGTGTATAATCAGAGTGTAAAGGCCAAGCAATTAGACACAATAGCAGGATGGAGAGCCATACATGAGTAGACTTGGGCAATATGAAAGATAGAGTAATGGGTGATAGAGACAACATTGTTCCTTGTCCAGCATGAGAATAAAATGATGGATTGCATTTCTGCAATGTGAGGATGAAACATTTTTGTGAGTTGAAGCACGAAGAGTTGCATGAAGAGAGTGAGGTGTTGTATGTGAGTGTGAATGTTGAAGGCCGAATGGAGCCAAGAGTTAAGAGCTATACTGAGTAGCTGATGGGCGAGACTGGATTTGGTTGAGTAGTGAAGAGAGTTGGCAAATAGGGCCTGCAAAGGAGAAGGTAAAGTGTTAGGTGCAACAACTGACCATATTTACATTCTAAGCATTTGTTGAGGCCTTTGTTTTTAGTTTGAAAATTATATGAAAATCAAAACAGTGTCTAGAGTAGGTAGTGCCTTGTATTCATAAGTGGTTGGTTCCCCTTAGGAAGTTATGGATTTCTTTATTAAGGGGGTTGGGGCTATTGGCTCACTAAGATGTCTTTTTATAGGCAATCTTAATCCCTACATTAGTTGTCAACCCAAGGTAAGTCTTTCTATCACAAGAGTGTCAACACAGTATGTGCAGTGAAGCTAGAGGTTATCTAATGATGAATCGTTGCAATCACTGAAGGTTAATTCTTCAATTAAATTCACACAACTTTGAAAAAAACTATCTATGAGAGAAATACTCTCAACACACTATGTAATTCTATGCAACTCGTTCTGAAACCAATTGAAAATAAATCCAAATAAGAACTACACTTAGAATCGTTCAAATAATCTTCAGACTAATCACACTTAATCAAGTAAAGAAACTATGACTATTGAACAACACTGTTAATCTATAACAACCCAAATCAATCTACATTACTCAATTGAACAACAACAGTAATTGAACAGCAATCAACAAACGATAATTGAACAACAATCAGTAATTGAACAACAACTAGAGATAAAGGATTCTTAAATGGAAAATATATTATATTGCAATCTATTGAAGTTAATCAGTCTTGTCTTTCGACATATATGATAAAATCTATTCAAATGAATAGCAATTCAACACACATTCACTCATTTTCATCAAAGTGCTACTTAAGTATATCTCACAACTTCACTCTGAATCTATTTGAATAACAGTATAAATCAATATCACAAATCTTCACTATAAATGAAATAACTGAACATTAAATCAATTGCAAAGAATAAATATAAAACTATAACCAAAAGGAGCAGTGGAACTTCTTGTGACTAGGCCTAGATTTGCTAGAAGCCTATGCTTAATAAAAACTCAGAATACGAAGATGTATCAAACACAACCTTCTTTCATTAACTTCAAGTAATAGTTGACAGAGTCACTGAATTAACAACGTTTTATGTTTCAAAAAGAATAATTACAAATTAAAAGTCTGAGTTGTATCTAATTTCCTTTCGGCCATATATATAACATAAAAGAGAAACCTGGATAAAAGTGAATCCTCAAGATCACATGATCCTAAGGATTTCGCAATATAAAATCTTATCAGATGATAAAAGAAGAATGTTCGAACTAATCTTCCGCTTCCCTATCTGCCCCAGACACTGTGGCTTTTCCCTTTTATGGCCTCATGTTGTTCTGCCAACTGAACATCTTTTGTGCAATCGCATCTCTCCATACAAAGATAGAAAATAATTAGCTTTTCATACTAGATTTACCTATTCTATCACCAAATAGTCTCATCAAACTTTAGCCAATATTTTCCTCATCCTAACCTATAAACGGAGATAATCGTATAATGATGAATGATAAATGAAGCATTTTATGAAGAGAAATCACACCTTTTTCTTGTCCCAACATACTCCCCAGCTTACCTTGTTGCATGTCCTCGTGCAAGCGTATAGTTCAAATGAAACTGAGTGAGGGAATAAGTAGGATATACTTCCTCCTTGTAATTCCTAAAACCATTCTTTTGCTTAATGACAATGAAAGCCTTGGTTACCTCATGATCCTTTAAGTTATAATCACTATGGTATTAATTAGGAGGGTACCATATGATTGGAGTTTTGTACCAGCATCCTATCCAATCTAGCCCCATTGTTAAAATCATATTGCTATATTTATAAAAACGGGAAGAGGCAGCTTGGAAGTTTCAATATCTAAACGGCTCTCGACCCATCACAGTGTTACTGGAAACTTCCCACCTTTGCCCTAATGCAGCCAAGGCTATTATTTTAATGTCGTGGAAGTATTCCTTTCCAGCCTGAATGATATTCGTATGGAGTGGCCCCAATTTACCTACGACATCGTCTTTTTTCATAAACTATTTATGCTGGACAAATAGGAGTAATGACTGTGTAGGCTCTCCTCTGACTCATAGTTCAATACCATACTCGTGCCTTTTGAACGTGTTGTAAGCCTTGGCTCATTTTAGTTGATTAGTAGCAAATGAGAGGAATGCCTAAAATTGAATGTCTCCTATAAAAGGGGAAGGGTGGCTATCCCCGTCATCCTCTAAAACAATTTAAATTATGTATATAGAGTTCACAAAGGAGGCACTGAACCTTCTCATCATGCTCTCTAAAGCATTTGATAAAGTTAGGATTGGTTTTAATTTCTGCCATTTTACTAGCCTTAACGACCTTAACTTTTAACAGGAGGTATCTTTCCATAAGAAATAAAGCATAATTTGTGGCGGGGGTTTGACAAGATAGAGTGTCTGAATAGAGAGAATAGACAATCTCCATTCGCTCTCTAGCTTTTTGTGATTGACCCGCTAAATTTTCAACCTTCTTTTGCTCAGCCTTATATTGAGAAAAGGTCTCGTCCTCCGTCATAGTAAGTTCTGCAAACTTCTTCTTTAGCCCTTGATGTTTATGTAGAGGGACCACCTTTTCCTTGTGCTGATCCAGTTCTTAGTGAACTATCAAAAGCTCATTCTGTAATTTTCTAATAACTGGCACTCTTACCAAGGGGTGGAAAGGGGTGTTTCATCTGTTTAGGCCTTTGCATCCTATGTCACCATAGGGTCAGTTTACATAGCAGCTTCAGTTGCTTCCAGAATTACACAATCAACTTGAACATTTTCTTCAACATCTGTTTGGACAACAATGTCTGCAGTGGGGTAGGCTATTTGATTTCGCTGTGAAAAGATACAAGGCTCCTAAGTTTGTATGGTGGTATCTTCTCTCATAGGTGGCTCAATCTAGGTTTCTTTTGGAAAAACCTCAAGAAACTTTATCTGAGTCCCAGCATCCTTCGCAGAACATTGTTCTGTTTGTGTTCCTTCATTTTCCAATTCTCCTTTCAATTTCCTCATTTTGGTTGCTTCATTTAACCAATATTTCAGTTGCCTGATTACTTGCTTCTATTTCCTGTACTTTCTGAGCACCTTTTAAGCCTAGCCCTGTAGGGATTTTATACTCTAGGGCTTTCGTCTTGAGCTACATTATCCTCTACTACCTGTACAGGCTGTATAATCTCATCATCAGGAATGTTCCCAATTGGAACTATGTTTTCTGGTGGAATTTCTCCTTCCAACTCATAATTATTATGTATTTCATTTTTAGGAGATCCAACTGCAATGGTATCTCCTGAAAAATCACTATTCGTGTGGTCTTCTCCTTGGTAGGCCTCGTCCAAAGAGGACTTTGAAAAGGGAAATTCACTTAGTTGATTGGCATCTCTCAAGTTTTCATCTTCGGGGTTTGCTTCTGCTGGGGGGTCCACTGGGCTGGTGCTTACTACTTGAGTTTCCTTTCTACTGGTTGTTTCTTCATGTTCCTCAGCTTTGAGGGGTGCTTCCATAGTAGGAATTAACTCCCTCTGTTCCTCCATGGCATCAGTGCATGGCTGGGTTTGTTCATGACTAGAATTGTCAGTAGGGGTCAACCGATCAGGGGTGCAATTCTATTTTTTAGTGTTCCCTGGTTGTTTCCTACCTTTAGTAAACACTCCCATGCTTCCCAAAACCCTTGCCACTTCCTCCTCATAGTCTTGCAAAGGAGGGTCTTGTGGACTAAGAGGAGGAGTGTGGGATGGTCCGACTTCCTCCGCTTGGATTTGGATGCGCCACTAGGATTTTACTCACACAGAGCATCTACAATTAGTTGATTCTATGGGTGCAGAGGGGCTCTTTCGCTTTAATATTTTCTTTGGGCCTAGGGTTCTTGGCCCTTGCTACTCTGTTTCCTCATTTTCTGGGGGTGGAGCCAAGCTAGGATTTATGATATCGTCCCATGTTGATTGTTGTTGTGCCAATCTATTTTTGATGATTAACTTAATTAACCAATGATGGCCGACTACACTATGTGGGTCCTTGGATTTCCTTACCCGTCGGCCAACATCATGTAACAGGGAGTTTAGATAAAATGGTAAAATAACTGAAATTATTTGCTTTAAAATGGCTAGGAGTTTCAGTTTTCGGGGCTTTACCACGTCATGCCAACCGTTGCAGGTGATATATCTTTGGACGATTACCACCATCTCTTGCCACAGTAGCTGCAACACCGAAGGATGAATTCTTTTTCCTGTTCATACCAGGCACTCGCCTGGGTCCTGGAATGCTTCAATTGCACTGTATAAAAGGATGTGTTTGTTTGCCCATTTCACCCCTTCTGCGAGAAGTCGGGTGACTTTAGTCAAGAATTCTTCATAAACCACCATGCTTATGCCTTTGACGACTATACTACCATTCTGCAGATTTTGTAGAAATTCTAGTGTTAGCTCTTCATGGAATCCCTGCAATCTATTTAAATAGTGTAGCCAAATAGTGCATTCAAGGATCTTTCAGGCTTGGTATGACACCATCAGTACTGGAGGCTCACTCTGAATTGTTCTTTCGCCCATAGCTACTGCACTTGAGGCTGGTTCTTCTGTATACAACTGTGTTTTACCCCTATAATGCAACACAACATCAATGTATATTACATTAACTATCAAGGAAATGATGTTGCTTGGATAATTGTTATCATGTTTAGTTAATTCATTCATCCTGTTAGCCATACTTAATGCAAAATCATAGGTTCACATGCCTGCCATAATGGTTTCCATTCTTCGACCAATCAAAATTTTCTATTAATTATTACACATTCATGCTCATCATGCAGTTCGTACTCTGGAGGTAATTCGAATGATTGTCACACAGTTATCCATAACTGGAATACGTGTCGTCCATACGAAGGCCATCCCCCCTCTGTTAAGAAAAGGGCATCCATGTCCTTTCAACATGCAGAAAATAGGAAAATAAAACAATGCGAAATAAATTCTGGCAACCAATATCTAAAAAGCACAACACACAAATTTGTAAAGCATTTAAGCGATATCCGCCGTCAGACATGAATTGGCCAAATCAAATAAAAACAACAATTTTAAGTCATTATTTCAAATATTTTTACTGTGAGAAGAATTAATCACAGCACCATAATCGACGGCTTATGTTTAATCACTGTCATTTAATGCTTGGATGTATGGAATATAGTAAATATAGATTAAAGTCACCATGTTATTTAGCTTGTAAAAGTGCTACCAAATGGAAATTTTCGTTACAAATAAAGTCATAGGTGATAAGAGGTGATGTCATATGGAAATATATGATGATACTCCAATACCACAAGCAGAGCCATTGCTACCAGCAAACATTCATATCCTTGACAGGGTTGATTTTCAACCCTCCCAAATGAGCTAGAGTCCTTCTTACAGTTAATATTTCATTATTTTGTCACAAAGAGACCATCATGCTGGCATGGTGACTAGATAACCATAGCGCCACTCACCAGGATGTAACAAAAATGATCAGGTTGGCTCATGATGAGACCCCATGTTCTTCTGACAAATTAATTATCAAGAAGGTCATTGCCTTGGTTTGGTAGCCAAATTGGAATGTCACCTATTACATATTTATGATCATGGTAGGCTAGCTCGTGATGAGACCCCTATCTTCTTTAGACAAATTTTTAAGAATATTTCTATCTTATTTTTCTTTTGGAATATTTCTTGTAGAAGAAGGGAGGCTCATTTGCTCCTTAAGAGTCAGGGATGGTGTAAGAAGTAAGAAGATGCCATTGGAAGTCTTATGCTCTTATCCCCTTAACATTATATCGATGAGTTTTATCCATTTGGAAGTATAGACATAAGCGAGCATGGATTAAGAATAATGAATCATTTCATGATGTGTCCAAAAGAAAAGATGTTCAGACAACCATTGTCAAGATACACTGTATTAGCTTATGGAGAAAGATAACCAACAAAAGGCTTTTAGAAGTCATAATGATGTTGATATTACCATTTTTCTTTAGAAGAGGCACAAATCAATGCAAATGGTGCTTATTTGAAATACAAAAGAAGGCAAAAATGGCATAATGATCAAGAGAAAAATGCGAAAATTCCATAATTTAACTCTTAAAAGGTGACGTTCAATCTGAAAAATCATAATAGAAAATAAAAAGTGTTGTTCAATTGATTGATCGGAAATCGCTCAATCATTTTCACAGCGAAATCAATAAAAAAAAAATGTTGTTCAATCAACTGAACGGCAATCGTTCAGTTGTTCAAATGACGAAATAAAAATAAAAACAAAATGTGTTGTTCACTTAATTGAACAACAGGCGTTCAATCGTTTGAACAATAAAAAACAACAACGAAAGTATGTTGTTCAATCATTTGAATGAAAATCGTTCAATTGTTTGGGCAACGAAAAATAAAAAAATGTATTTTTTCAATCAATTGAAGGACAGTCGTTCAATAGTTTGAACAGTGAAACAAATAAGAAAGAATGGTGTTGTTCAATCAAGTGAACGTCGATTGCTCAATAGTTTGAACAATGAAAACAAATAAGAAAAAAATGCGTTTTCAATCAATTGAATGAAAATCGTTCAATAGTTTGAACAATGAAAACAAATGAAAGGAAAATGTGTTGTTCAATCAATTAAATGACAAACATTGAATTGTTTCAATAGCAAAAATAAATAAAAAAATGTGTTATTCAATCAATTGAATGACAAATGTTCAATTGTTTGAATAACGAAAAAGAAAAAGAAAAATTGTGTTGTTCAATCAATTGAATGACAATCGTTAAATAGTTTGAACAACGAAAACAAATGAAAGGTGTTGGGCGCGGGATCCCCCAAGGCATGTTTTGGGGCTTAAAGCCCATATTTTGGCCAAATCCGATGCAAAGATTTCGTGTTTAGTGGGCGCGGAGCGCAAAGATTGTAAATGAGTCATAGGGTTGTCTACCCTCATGTTGTAATGTAATGTCAGCTTTAGAAATCCACCCATGGTGCGTGGACCATGGGATTGTATAAATAGAGTGAGGCTCTCATTTGTAAATCGTCGAATAAGAGTCATGAATGAATGATGGAGAATTGAGTCTTGTTTGAAGTGTAGAGTTGAGTTTTTGGGCCGTAAAGTAGGAGAAGGCTCTGTAGCTAAGTGCGCAGAGGCCTAGTATTCCATAGCTGAGTGCATGGACCCCTATAGCTGAGTGCGCAGGGTGAGTCGAGTCTGTAACCTTTGGAGAAGTAATAAAGAGAAGTTTTACATCATTTCTGTGTATCTTTTTCCTATTTTTTGCATTGAATGTATTGGATATAAATTGAATTTCTATTGTTTATATGATGCACAAACTTATCTAAATGTGTTGATAAAGGGAATATAACATAAAGTATCTGTTTAGGCGAAGATAACTAAATGTTATAAGAAGATAAGTAAGATACACGGTGTAACATGGGGAAGTAGCGTAGATCGCTGTTAAGGCAACGCAAAATCACCTCAGCCATTGGTTAGGGTTGCGTGAAGGCGATTATAACAGATCGCAAAGGCCTCGTAGGTCATGATAGTGCGTGAAGAAACCTACACAAAGTTATTCACAGTTGGACTAAACCAACCCCTTAGACGAACTAAAAATAAAAACAAAATGTGTTGTTCACTTAATTGAACAACAGGCGTTCAATGGTTTGAACAACAAAAAACAACAACGAAAGTATGTTGTTCAATCATTTGAATGAAAATCGTTCAATTGTTTGGGCAGCAAAAATAAAAAAATGTGTTTTTTCAATCAATTGAAGGACAATCATTCAATAGTTTGAACATCGAAACAAATAAGAAAGAGTGGTGTTCTTCAATCAAGTGAACGTCGATTGCTCAATAGTTTGAACAATGAAAACAAATAAGAAAAAAATGTGTTTTTCAATCAATTGAATGAAAATCGTTCAATAGTTTGAACAATGAAAACAAATGAAAGGAAAATTTGTTGTTCAATCAATTAAACGACAAACATTCAATTGTTTCAATAGCAAAAAAAATAAAATAAAAATGTGTTATTCAATCAATTGAATGACAAATGTTCAATTGTTTGAATAACGAAAAAGAAAAAGAAAAATTGTGTTGTTCAATCAATTGAATGACAATCATTCAATAGTTTGAACAACGAAAACAAATGAAAGGTGTTGGGCGCGAGATCCCCCAAGGCATGTTTTGGGGCTTAAAACCCATATTTTGGCCAAATCTGATGCAAAGATTCCGTGTTTAGTGGGCGCGGAGCACAAAGATTGTAAATGAGTCATAGGGTTGTCTACCCTCATGTTGTAATGTAATGGCGGCTTTAGAAATCCACCCATGGTGCGTGGACCATGGGATTGTATAAATAGAGTGAGGCTCTCATTTGTAAATCGCCGAATAAGAGTCATGAATGAATGATGGAGAATTGAGTCTTGTTTGAAGTGTAGAGTTGAGTCTTTGGGTCGTAAAGTAGGAGAAGGCTCTGCAGCTAAGTGCGCAGAGGCCTAGTAGTCCATAGCTGAGTGCGTGGACCCCTACAGCTGAGTGCGCAGGGTGAGTCGAGTCTATAACCTTTGGAGAAGTAATAAAGAGAAGTTTTACATCATTTATGTGTATCTTTTTCCTATTTTTTGCATTGAATGTATTGGATATAAATTGCATTTCTATTGCTTATATGATGCACAAACTTATCTAAATGTGTTGATAAAGGGAATATAAGATAAAGTATCTGTTTAGGCGAAGATAACCAAATGTTATAAGAAGATAAGTAAGATACACGGTGTAACATGGGTAAGTATCGTAGATCGCTGTTAGGGCAACGAAAAATCACCTCAGCCATTGGTTAGGGTTGCGTGAAGGCGATTATAACAGATCACGAAGGCCTCGCAAGTCACGATAGTGCGTGAAGAAACCTACACGAAGTTATTCACAGTTGGACTAAACCAACCCCTTAGAAATCTCAAGGTTGTGGAAACTTGATTCCAGCATCCACCCATACTGCTTCGGGTGAGACCTCAGTCCGCACTCCACGGGCTGTTGCTGAAAGGGTCAGTAATATAGGGATTTGCTTGGCTAAATAACTCAGAACCTAGGTTAGGCCCCCTCAAGCCAAAAAATGGTTTTGTTTTGGGGACCGGAATCTACATAGAGATGTCTAATGTCGTATCATTGAAATCGAACTAAGAAGGAAATTGATGGTTGGTTGGACAGGAGAATTCACAAGTTTGCAGTGTAGGAGAACAAGAATCCACGACTCACAAAATAAGAGTGGTTAGACAGCTACCTATACACAGAGATCCATGAAATCTTTTTCGCATCTTTCCCTACTGATTTGTACAAGTGGATTGTGAAGCTAGCGGATAGCCAAGGAAGGTGGAAGCTTGACAATCCTATTTTGTGGACCGTAGAGTTGGGTTCGCAGATTGGAAGCATCACAGGATAAGATTGTGTGCATTGTTGATCATTGGCTTGATTGGATTATAGGAGGATTCATTACTGAGTTCGTGGTAGATACTTCAGCCAGCTATAGCGAAGCAGAGTGACGCTTTCTCAAAGGACTATGAGGTAAGTACATAAATTCTCTGAATACTTGGATTAAAATGTTATTGTGTCGAAAGAGGATTATTCAATTACCTTGATGTCTAGAGCTACGCAACATGGAAAACCCTACAGAAACGAAGAAGTAAGGGACCAGAGAATAGCCCTTTGATTTCACCTCCATGAGGGGACAAGGAAGAGCTTGCAAAGGTCTCACCATTAAGTGCGATCAATTTGATAAGGCAGAGGATTTCGTACATACCACCCTCACCCACACAACCACTAGTTTCACACCCTTCACCTCCATCTTAACCTGTAACACCTCCGCCACCATCGCTAGTTAGTATGGAAAGCGTGATAAAGTTGCATATTTTCAAGGGAGTAGGAAATTAAGATCCAAACGAGTTTTGGTTCGTGATAAGAGCCGTATAGGAAGTGAAAGGAGTTACAGATGATAATATAAATAATGCGATGTTGGTCAATGCTTTGCACGATCGCGCACTGACCTGGTATATTAAGCATTCTAATGACAATCCAAATGCGGGAATTGTAGGTTTCCAAATTGCGCTAAACAGAGAATTTAGCAGGCTAAGGTCAGAAGCGTAGTCGATAATTGGATTCAAAGAGATCACAATGCTACTAGGTGAGACTCCTTTCAAGTTGGATCAAGTACTGAAGTGTACGATTCGCGAAGCTAATATGACTTTGATGGATGGACAGCACCGTGAATGGTTCGTAGCATCGCTAACGCTGCATTTGAGGAATGCGTTGTTGCAACAGAGGTTAACGACTCAGGGAGAGGCCTTGGAGATCGCGATGAGGCTGCATGAAAGCCCTATGTAGGATCCTAACTTGGGAGTTCAATAGATCCACACGCAGTTTAAAAGCTTATGCCTTGAGATGCAGAGTTTGAAACAAGACACGACAGTCCGACCAAAAGTCTGTGAAGAGTTGTGGTGCATAAAATGCAAGGGTTAGGGTCATGATAAGGAACACTACCATAAGTTTGTGAATTACCTCGCGAGAGGAGGAACAATGTCATTAAGGCTGGAAATACAAGCAAGACCTCACACCGCACCTGCTTTTTGGTGTGCAATTTGTCAAATAAGAGGAAAGCATGCTACAGACAACTACCATTTGTTACAGAAGTACACACAGAATACACAACAGTTATTCTATATTTTTTGTAGATTGGTTAGACATGATGAGCGCACTTGTAGAATCTATGAGTTGATGATGGATAGAACTCCCACCTATAGAGTTCAGGTCGAAACGCGACCCCTAGACCAGAACCTAGGAGTGGCGCGAACCAGATTTTAGGGGCATGGACGAGACCGAGGTGGAGGAGCACCTGGAAGAGGTCGCAGACAGTTGATATGCTACAATTGCGGAGGGCCAAGACATTATGCCTGTGATTATATGAACCCAACACATCCATCATGTCTGTATTGTACCTTGTTCGATCATGAGATAGAGGATTGTCCTACACTAATAGCTAGGATACGCGACAAGGGAGCGCCACCACCTCCCCCGACACAGAACCTGTAGATGATGAGGTCTGAGCTACGTGGAAGATCCAAATGTGAACATTGTGCTCTGAAGTGGAATCGCGATGGGAGATGATAAAGGAAAACAGCCCAAAGATAGTACTTGGTTCACAAGGCTCCGACGAAAGAACTAGAGTTTGCTTTGGAGCACGCTAAGGAAACCTACATGGAGGCTAAGAAGAGCTTCGCTGATGCCTCCACTTCAGGAAGAAAAGATAGGCCGAAGCCAAAAATGGACCCATCTATGCTTACGACATTCATGGAAACATGCATGAAGCTACTTCGCAACAATAAGGCTATAAAAGGATTGCAGGAACTCATTAACAGATTTGATGGGACCGCACCTAGAGAACCACATCTAGTCTAGAAGATTGGAAAGCATACGACGAGGACGGGAAGAGAAATGAGGCGAACCACATAGCTTGGAGAATATCAGATGGACCAAGTAGTTATGGACTTAGGATCAGATGCGAACGTTCTACCGAAGCAGACATGGGAGTGCATGGGGAGGCCTACGATGTAATGGTGTCCTATTTAGCTGCAAATGGTGAACTTGTAGAAGATCATACCCATGGGACAATTGAAGGTAATCAATGTGG